>JAKSXM010000231.1:32693605-35384710 GCA_022575985.1 Anagrus nilaparvatae
GAATCGCGTTGCGGCCGGGGAATACGTGCTTTCTGGCCACTGACAAGAAAAATAATTTTAAGCTATTAAAACCCTTATTATTCTATACCCCTTTATCGAAATTATTTAGTCCCTAAATCAAAATTATTTCTAAATCCCCCTAATGACATTCTGGAAATACCCCTTGGGGGCCATTCATAAATTACGTAACGCTTGTGGGGTGTAGGGGGGGTCAACCATTGTGTTACAGTCAATGTTAAAAGGGTCAGCAAAAGCGTTATGTTTGGGGCGGAGGGGGTTCAAAAACACTAAATTTTGCGCTACGTAATTTATGAATGGCCCCTTGCCTATAAAAATGTTCCATGTTAAAATTTTCCCTTAGTCATAAACTCTGGATTAACCCATTTTCCAAATATTATATAATTCTGTCTGAAATTCAGTCTTTGTAAAATAATACAAGTGATGATATTAAGTTAAGATGACCTATTAAAAGTATAAGACAATAGAAAATTTATAGAAGAAACTAGAAATCATAAAAGATACGTCAGTTTGACAAATTTTAAGATATATTGTTAGATTATTAAATTTAAACATTGAGTAAAACTTAATAAACTTTTCAAAGAAAAAATTTTTTAAAGTAACCAAAGATAATATCATTTTTATCTTTCCTTACTATTTTCTGTGTTTGCCAAAATAAAAAAAAAATAAAATTTTTTTTCTATCTTTCTCTGGATGTATGAATTTATATTTTGTATAGATAAAACACAAACAAATGCGTATAAATATAGAACATTCACAAAAGTTTTCAGATAAGAGAAAGAAAAAAAAAACACTTGAAGACAAATCCGAATACAAAACAATGTAATTTGCTATTCTTTGCAATATTTTATCAAAGAAAAAAATTATGCTTTTAAAAAAATTTTTTTATTATTATTGTTTGATTATAATTTTTTTTTTATCAATATCTATAAATTAAACTTTATTTGATGAGCGGAATATACTTTTTATTTATTTTTATTATCCGAACTCAATAAAATAATAATGAATTGTTTGATTTAATATTAAGTATTACTTGGCTTTCAGAGAAACGTATTCTATATATTTTGGATTATTTTTTTTTTAAAGAGTCTGTGGTATCCGTTTTCGAGTGTACGAGAATTAAAAATTTTTAGAGCAACGACCCAATTGGAATTGTCAGCCACGAATCTCGGTTTATGAGTTTGCCTTAGCATTTCAGAAAGTAAGCTCTAGTATCTTTTCCAGTTCAACCTCAAAATAGTGGCATCTAAAATACCCTCTCCATACTCCATAACTTGCAAGCAAATCAAGAGGCTCCGGGCTTGGGACCGGTAGAATTAGCATCCCCAAGCTGGCCCCTATGCCAACCACAGGGCGGCATGGGCGACTCAACCGATGATACCATTTCTAGCTGGATTAATATTTCAAGTTATTAATCACTTTTATATATCAAGGGCAAAAAAATACTATTTTCCATTTTAGGGAGACGACTTTTTTGCCCTGTATTAATAAAACAATGTTGTAAATCACGAAAAAAATATGGGGTTCGAATTTTACATGCTGAATGCATTCGCTCGTGCATACAACTGAATGCACAGACAAAACAAATATTTTGTTCCTTGTTTAAAAAATATCCATTTTAAGGGGCCAAAGGTCACATGTTGAATGCAGCAATTTAGGAATAGCGATTTTTTGCGACATTGATTCTAAAAAACCAAGCATCCGAGGCAAGAAGAATTGAGCTTATTTGAAAGCTAAAAATCGGTCCATTTACGTGATTATAAATGTTTTCTAAAATTTTAAGTACAAAATACATTTATATCATTTAAACTATTTTAACATGGAACATGTTTATAGGGATGGGTTACTCTGGAAATCTGAAAATCAAAGGGGAGGGGGGTCAAATGGGACTTAAAAGAATTTTGATTTAAGGACTCAGAATAATTCAAAATTAGGTACTTAGAAAAATCTTTGTTTTAGGACTTGTAATAAATCGGGTGACCTTTGGGCCCTTAAATTATAAAATAAAATTTTTTTAATTAGAATTTGCAGAAGTTTCTTGTTTAACTTTTTTCTTTTGTTTACAATTAATTTTTATTTTAAATTAATGTATTTACAATTTATTGAAACGATAAAATAGTTTATAATTAAATACAAACACGTTAAGTTTGTATTATTTAAAGTTTACAACTTAAATAATCTACGTTTAGATTATTTGTGAAATAACTTTTAAAAAAAAGTAAAATACTTAATTTTTGAATATTTTGCACCTATAACTTCAGATTTAAAAATTGCTAACCACTTTGCGGACCACGAACTTCCCACAAAAAATAAGAGCAATTTAAATGTACTGTATTTAAAAAAATCGCTTTGAGTTTACATGAACTTTTAAATTTTAAGTAAAATTTTATAAATGCAAAAATTGGAAAGCTTATTAAAATTTCATTTTTTATTGAAAATGCACGATATATATTAATAAAAGATATTTTTTAATTCTAGAACAACTTTTTCTTTTAAAAAAACTTTATTTTTAATGGAATTTTTTAGTTTGTTTATAGTTAAACACAAAAATATATAAATGACTAAGAAGATAATAATATTTACTTTATACACAATTGTAGCTATTACGAGAAATCATCGGAAATTTTCTATACTTATTTACATAATAAAAACATTAATTTTAATTAACCATTAATATCATTTTATTATTACTATGTGCCTGTGCGGACTCATTACATAAGACTGATAATTTTATATTTCAATAAATTATAATTTGGATCTATTATCTCTGAAATATTTCTTTCATTTGTATGTGTTTTAATTTTATAAAAATAAGTAGAATAAATCAGTACTTAGTCAGACATTAGAGTATATTTTGTTTTTTTTTTTAATTATTCCATTTAATTTGTCGACGTTTTTTTTACAGAAAAATTTGCTAAAATTTAATTTTATCAGTGGTTTACAGGTACTCCTTATATAAATAATTGTAAAATGTCTAAAAAATAAAGATACTTAATTGGACCTCAAACGAAAATTTCTCCTTTTAGTTTTAAAACAGAAAATAAAGCCATCAAAATTGGCCAAAAAAAAAAAAATAAGTTTTAATGCAACACGGTACTTCTGAAAATTTTCATTAAAAAATTTCGTTAATGTCTAGCAAAAATTTTCTATGGATTAATGATTACTGCCGTTTACCCGCGCTTTTAAGACATTTATTAAGAAGCGCGGGTAAACGGCGGTAAATAATTAATCCATAGAAAATTTTTGCTCCACATAATTAATTTTTTAATGAAAAGTTTCAGAAGTACCATGTTGTATTAAAACTTATTTTTTTTAAAAAGAATTTACATTTTATGAAAAGAAAGGAAGTAAAAAATAAAAAGCATAAGATTTAATAAATTTTGAATAAAAAAGTGAGAATAAAAAATTTTTCTCTACATCTTTTTCAAATATCAAACATATGGTTTGTCTTTATATCCTAAAATATATTTCATTTTAATATATAAATTTTTCTTCAATTTTTACAATTCACGAAACAAAGAGTCAGCCTGACAGTCAAAAAAAGTAATTTAAAACTATACATATATATATTAGACTGCTACTTTGTTCATTTCAAAGAAAAAAATTCTGCTTATATGCTAAAAAATATATGACATTCTGATAGAATCAGCTTGTTTTATAAAGATTTGATTTTTTATTTAAATATTTAATATACCTACAACTGACATAAATATAACTCGGTAATTTCGTAATACTTTATTAACTCTTTCCTGAGGAATCTCCCTAAATCGTTCTCTGTGTGACTTACATTAGTGTGCGTGTATGGAGTAGTACCACAGCTATGTAGTAATGTTTAAAATTATTTTTATTCATTAAATATAAAAATATTAGTTATTTATAAATGATTTATCAAGTATTTTATTTTAAATAAATTAATATATTAAATAAATAAAGTAAAATAAACTGCGTAAAGCGTGCATCACGTGACTCGTGGTGGGGGCAATTCCTCAGGAAAGAGTTAAACAACAATTTTGTGGTTTTTGTTTGAATAGTACTTTAAAGCTTGTAAGTACACCAACAGTACTAATAATAATAATAAACATGTGTTTGAAGTCTTTGTGTAAAAGGAACTTTAATATATACATTATGTTTCTAAAATCATTTGATATTTAAAATTGTTAAACCATACACGTTTGCATATTCTTTGTAGCGATAATTATGTAATTTATTTTATGGTTTATTATTTTCTTTTTTCCTACTTTTGGTGTTAATTAAGTAATTACATGTTATAATTTATCTTGATATATAAAATTTTAATCAAGAAATTATGTAATTATAATTTATTTTATTAGTTGTTTCATCAAAACCAATTAATATCTCTAACAAGTTTTGAAAACAGTTTGAAACCCTATGCATATAATCGTTTGTATGAGCGATACTCAGAGATTCTTCCTTATTTATGGAGGTTACCACATATTATCTTATTATTATAGCCAAAACCATATAGCAAGATAAATTTAACTTTGAACTTCAGGAGCCTAGTTATCCATAATAATTATCACCTTTATTAAATGGTAAGTCTCAAAATCGAAGTTTTCCAATTCCCATTCAACCCCCCTCAAATTGGACCATCCAATTAAACCAAACTTTGATACCCCCCCTTGATTTTTAATTTCACCCAGTACCCCTCCCAAGAAATTTTAAAATATGGTTAAAACATTAACCAAAACATGTTTTTAAAAATTTCTATAATTATGATAGGTTTGATAATATCCAATATTTATAATAAAACTTGGTTCAATTTTTATAAGTAAATATTTTGAAATAATTATTTTCTTATGAAATTGCTAGTAAACCTTTATATTCTTTTTTAAAATAACATCCAAACTAAATATAAAAAATTATATGAATATAAATGATGTTTATCTTTTTTTATGGATAATATAAAATTATATTATAAAGTCATGATAATACCTGTCTTTTATTAGTTAAATTTATGTTTTATACAACAAAAGAGATATATTAATAAATGATAGGTGTATTTTATACATATAATAAACCTGTTTAATATAATTTTATACTTCCTGAATTTAAAAATTTAGTAATAATCTTCATTGCATTATTATTTTATGTTGTTAAATTATTTTATTATCATATATTAGCTTGAAAATTATTATAGACAATTTTAGATACTTTATTAACAAAAAAATTAGAACATTTTCGAAAAATTAGTAAATTTTCGAAAAAATTTGTAAATATTTGAAAAAAATCGTATATTTACTAAATTTAGTATACTAAGAAGAAATTCGAGTATTCTCGACTTTTTTTTGTAAATTCGCAATAAAAATTGATAATTTAATTAAAAATTGATAATTTACAAAATAGTTGTGAATTTACAACTTTTTTCGTAAAATTACTAAAAAAATCGAGAATTCTCGAATTTTTCGATAATATACTAAATTTAGTAAATTTACAATTTTTATCGAATATTTACAAAATTTTTTGAAAATTCACTAATTTTTCGAAAAAATTCTATTTTATTTTGTAAATCTAAGAAAGTTACTTTTTACAGTGTAGGTACATAAAATTTAATTTAGTTTTGGTGATTTAGCAGTTTTGGCTTTTACTAACCTTTTGAAAATGAACAAAATTTTTAAATAAACTACTGGCTTTGTTTTTATAAAGGAAAATTTTGGCTTTATCATTTATTATAATTCAGTTCCTGAATAATAAGAATAAGATTTAAAAAAAAAATTAAACTCGTTAAGATGTTCCTTGGCACGGTGCCTTTAATTCTTACAGTTGTGATTATGTTAATAAAAGAAATTTAATGTTTTCATATAAGAAAATTAGAAAATAATATAAAATTGATTAGATTTCTATATGAACGTGTCTTTCTTAGGTAGAAACTTTGTATTGGTAAAATTTTGAAGTTCCTTGATTTTAAAACAGCTGAGCATTTTTAAAAACTTATTTATTATCTGAATTTTTCTTGAACTGCTAGAAATCTGAAAAAACTCATTTTAAAAAAACTAACCCATGTACATTTCTGTATTAATATTTACATTTTTATATAAAATATATTTTTATAGATTTTATCGAAGATAAAAAAAATTCGTAAACTTGGTCCAATTTTTTCTATATTTTTTTTATTATATAATTTGCCAAATTTTTATTTTTATGGAAAATAAAATTTTTATTATATTTATTTTTTTTTAATTTATTTTTTGGTTAAATTTATTATTCATGCAGAGTTATAAAAATTAATAAACTATAAAAAAAGGAACGATTTTTATATTGTTAAATTTTTTGTAATTACTTTTAACGAAATATAAAATAATGAGTCAGAAAGTTAACAAAAAGTTATCTAATTAACTATCAAATATACTGAAAATGTATTATCAAAAATTTCTAAAGAGTTTCCTGCTGATAAAATGTGGTAACAAATAAAAAAAAGTTTCAATGGAAATAGTAAAAAAAAATGAGCTTATTTTATGTTAGTATTGTTGAAAACAAAAATCTAGGGTAGTAGAAAAAAATTACAATAGCTTTTTTGAATTTAATTTTATAAATTTTTTTTTTAGCTTTGATTGCTATGCTTCAATTTTCAAAAAGTTCGAAGATTTGTTAAATTAAAAATTTTTAGAGTTACATTGCCTATTAATGCACACAAAAAAAATCTAGTAAAATTAAGTCCACTGAAAACTTTGTAAATTTAACCCAAAAAAAAAGTAATTTTACTAACAATTTAGGGTAGCATAAAAAAACTTTAAGTATGGTAATCAAATCTATAATTTTGGTTATGGTTAAGAGTTTTTTGTTTGTTATTCAGGACAAATATGTAAAAAAATTATCATTGGTTTATGTGTTACCACAACCAACGAGAATAGATCATTTTGACTTATAGCAGTTTTAACTTAAATCCCTAATTATTATAAGTCCTTGAACCGAAATTATAATAAATCCCTAAATATGAATTATTCGAAGTCCAAGATTTGTTTTTATCATGTCCTGATCAAGTCCTGACTCCCATTTTTTAAAAAAATTTTTTTCTCTACAATGAAATTTCCCCCCCACCGAAATTATAATAAGTTGATAAATTGAAATTATTCTAAGTCCATAAATCTAAAGTATAAGTTCCTGAATCCAAATTATTTTAAGTCTATTTGACCCCTCTCCCATGAATTTCCTTTCAACCTCCCTCAAATTAGACCGTCCCCTTAAACCAAACATTGCTACACCCCCCTTAATTTTTAGGACCTTTCAAGTACCCATCTCTATGAACATGTCTCTCTTAAAAAAAAGTTTTGCAGTAATGTCATGTAGCTTAAGTCATCTGATAAGAATCAGAAGTATACCTAAAAAATTAAATTCTCTGCTTTAAAAATTATTTCTGGAGATAATCCTCAATAAATATAATAATATTCCAATATTATTCCAATTAATTAATTTACTGACGTGATTGGCAAGTTTCACAGCTTTATATATTTTATTGAAATTTGCATATGATATATATTATAATACTTCATTAATAAAGTACTGCAACAAAGATAATAGAGTATTTTGATTTTATTTTATTTCACTTGAAATCGCTCATAAATATTTAATTTTTTATTTAAACAAAAGTATAGATAAAAAGAATATATAATATTCATAAGTTTATCGATCCACTTAAAGTAAAGTAAAAAAAAAAAATAACAATAATAATAACAATAATCATAAAAAAAAGGAAAAACATCAGTTTTCATAAAAAAAAAAAATACTAATTCTGGCTATGGTAACAGTTAGACGTGCCAAAAAAAAAAATTATCTGCGTTTGTATATAAAATTTTTGTCGACAAAAAAACGTACTAAAAAAGTGCATAGAGAATCTCGTTAAGGGTCAAATCAATCCAAGCGTACTTTATACATAAAAAAATTTATATATATATACAAAGACTAAAAAAAAAGGTATTGAGACTGAGAGTTACAAACACATCCATACACATATGATAAATGAATACAAAAAAAAAAGAGCTGATAAACTGAAACTGTCGATGAGTGGTGTTTGTTAAAAAATTGAGGACAAGAGGTAAAAAAAAAAATTTTTCATGTTACAGAAAATATAAAAATTTCAAAAAATTATCTTACATACACGACCATAATAAGCTAATTTTTCTTTTTCGTTGTTTGTAGAAAATTTATTTGAAAATTTTTTATTTTATGGATAAATAAAAATGTAGCATAAAAAAATATAGACGATGTATAAAAGTTATGTACTACATTTGATAGATAAAAAAGCTTAGTAAAAAGTTTATAAAATGATATTGTGTGTCTATACTTAAAAATAACTTTTTTATTCATTTATATTGTTAAACTTTTTTTTTTATAAATAATGTTTGCAAATATAAATCATTAGACAAAATTATAATAAAAGAAAAAATGGTGTCTCAAATATTTAAAAAATTTAATTTTTTAACAGTTTATGGAAGGGAACAATTATTGGTTTATTTTATGTGATGAAAAATATTTGTTTTTAAATATTCTTTTTTATGGCTATGTAATCACATGAATGAACGTAAACAATAATAAAAATATATATAAATGTAATAGTTAAAATACGTGTAAAAAATTTATTTTTATTATAACAAGAGAGACACTAATTTAAATTTTTTAAAAAAATATACGTGAATTATTTTTTGACTAACTTGTTTTTTCATAAAAAAATTTATTGGTGTATATTGGATTGGGCATTATTTTTGAATTTATATTTTGTTATAGGAGTCTATGGGGTCTATTTATCTAAGAAAATAATTATTGGAAATTTAACTGCAAAAAAAATTATTTATTATTAAAAAGTGTTAAAGAAAAATGTTTTTTTTTTTTAATTTTATTTAAACTTTCTACTTTGAAAATTTTGCTTAGTTAAATTAAATACAAAATTTTAAGTCATTTATAGTTTTTTTTAGAAAATTAAATTTTTTAATCAAATAAATAAAATTTATTTAAAATTTATACAATAAACTTTTTTTTTATGCATTTAAACTCATCGAATTATTTAAAAAAAAGTGACTTTTTTTTTTAAATAAATAAAACTTTCAAACAACAGTTTCAAACTACGAGTATTTTTTTTAATGTGACATACTAATACAATATATAGTTTAAAAGCTTTATGTATTGTAAGATCAGCTTTACATTCAGCATAAAAAAGCTTTTCCGATAAATATTTATATGTAACTTTAAAAAAAAAACGTCGGAGCATTTTTTGGGAATGGCATTAAAAAAAATAAAATTTAAAAGAAATTTAGAATTTTAAAAACTTTTACTTCACTTATTTTATAAGCTAATTATTATTTTGGGGAAGTTTGAGCTTCCAGGAGGGGTTGAATAAATTTTATTACATTTAAAATAAGTTATATTCTTTCTTTAGTAGATTTGAAAGCGAAAAGCAAAAAAAAGTTATTTGGCCAAATATCAATATCTTCTTATATTGATATTTTGCCAAAAATTAAGCAACTTTATTAATTTTTTAGTTGCTATAGTTAAAAAGTTAAGTTTATTTGATTATTTCGGAATAACGTTTAAAATATAATAAAATCATCTCTAAAATTTGCTAATTGCAGTTTAACATCGTAAGGTTTCACATTGGATAATAATTTACGTGGAGTTCGGTCCTTTTTTTTTCTATACATGTGGCATAATTTTCTATTTTTTCTAGAGATTCTCACAGTTATTTTTTTTTTTTTTTTTTTTAATTTGGAGCGTATTCATAGTAAGGGATACCCGAAAAAGTGCCTTGCAGTAGAGGGGGGGGGATAAAAATGACTTTAGGAGGAGGGGGGGGGGGGTCAAATGGAATTAAAATAATTTAAAACGGGAGTCAGAGTTTTATCAGGACCTGGTAAGCACAAGACTTTTGAATACTTTTGTTTCATGGACTTAAAATAATTTACATTTAAGGCTTTTAATTTTGGTTCCAGGATTCATAATAATTAGGGAGTATAAGTTAAAACTGTTCCATGATCGTTGGTTATGTGCACACACAAACCAGTAAAAAAAATTTTGTTTGTAACAAGGTCAAAAATATGAACCATTACGCTCACTTTTATCCAAGCTATAAAAAATTTATTTTAAGAAACTTTGAATCCCCAAGCTTTTCTAATTCTAATTTTATTTTTAGTAGAAAGTGGATAAATGCAGTTACGCATACCGTCAGGATCCGGACTGAACGGTTGTGTGGGACTCCTTACTTTGCCACACCCACTAAAACTTCACTTCCTTTTCCTACCTTGTAAGAGCCAACCTGGAACTGTTAATTCTGGTTAGCTCAAAATCATGTATTTTCAAAAATTTTCAAAATTCTTACTTTTAGTCCTTCCATTTAATATTAATACCGAATAGCCTTTTTTGGAGCCTTTTCTTCTTCATAAAATTTGATTTTACTTTTGGATGAAAAAAAGTTTTTAGACCTGTTTAGCAATATGAAGCTCTTTCTATCATAACTCGAATCGATGTGGGGGAGGGTGGTTTTTTCCGGCCACCACCAGATTTGGTTTACTTGAAATTTTTTGGGTCGCTGATCACGAATTATGGGGTCTTTTCGGAAAAAATGCGGAACACCCCTAACTTAGCAAAAAATACCCCTAACAAGAATCTCAAGGAAATTTAAAAAAAAAAATTAATTTCTTACCCTTAAATTAGCAGAAGCTACCCTTAGAAGGTCGTTTTTGATATTTTCGTACTTTTTACTGTTTTATGGGTGTAATATTAACTCTTCATAAAAATGTCCCCGAAGTTCTCGATCAGCGACTAAAATACAGTATTATGTAATATTTTTTAATCTCAGGTTCTTACTATGCTAAAAGCACTCGAGATTTAAAATAATTAATCCAGCACAGAAAAGTCTTAACTCAAAATTTTTTATTTATTAAATATTATTAATGAATAACAACCGACCAGCACCCAGTAGGTACAAACCATCAAGCAAACAAAAACTGTAAATCAAACAATAACTTATAAAAATGACTATAAAAATGAAAATTTATAAAAAATAATTGTAAAACATACTTTTATCTAGTTGGTTAAATAAATCAATTAATTTATATTAGCATAAAATTAAGTAGCAAAAAAGTAGGTTTCACATTATAACAAAAACTTGAATGAAATAACTTAAACTATTTGTTTTATGCCATGTTTTTACCACGATTTATCAATTTGATAAACATAATTGAATTTATTTGCATACAAATAAACCAAAAACAAAAAAGTACATTTAATTTTAATTAAGCTACTCAATTTAAATTAAACAAAACACTATTTTATTAACTTTTTTTTCCAAAATTTAAAAAAAAAATAAATAAAACGAAAATTACTTAAAGTTATTTTTAACAATAAATATGAAATAAAATATAACAATAAATTTACCAAATTTCCATAAATATATTTAACAATAAAAATTATAAATTTATTACAAATTTTTAGGTGGTAAATTTATTATGATTATGTTTTATAGATAAAATATTCATAAAAGCTTTTAGTTCAAATAATAAAAATAAAAAAAGTTTTTTTGGAACAATTTTATATATCATTTTTATTCGCACAATTAAATTTAAATAATGAAAAAAATATATCTTTAGGGAATTATTATAAATTTTTAATATTTTTATTGAAATAAAACAGGATGTTAAACATCCTATATTTCTACAAAACAAAATGTTTTATGTAAATGTGGTAGCTTTTTTTTTCATTCTTTTTATCACTAAAAAGTTGACAATAAATTTGTTTCTTTCGTGTCAGAACAAACAATGACACCATCAGTACTTTAAAAGTACTTTGTTTTTGTCGTTTGAATTTTAGTTGCCTGTTAATTACACATTTCTAAATTATTCAACTGTAAAATGACCTGAAAATTCTGGTTTTAAATTATCATTATTTTTTTTATATATTGTTAATTGACAATATTTTTTTTTAGAAAGTATATTTTTATTTTAAAAGTTGTATACTGTGAAATTAACAATTAAATTTTCAACTAATTGCTTTAAAATTTATCAACAATACTTAAAATATGATTTTGATTGACACTAAATTGAAAAAAAATCACAAATTAAAATGCCACAAGTCAATATTTTATTTAAGGTGTCTTCTTACTGGCCGTCATCAGATTTTGTCTACTACTGATTTCTTGGGTAGCTAATCATAAATTGGGGTGTCTTTTCTATGAGAAATTGGGGCTACACCCTTAAATTTGCAAAAATTAGAGTTTTCATGTATTCAAAATTTGAGTGCCCAAATTTGATTCATATTGGTTTTTACAAGGTTTTTAGGTTTTTGATCACAAATTTTGTGGTTCTGCCTACTTTAGCTGGAATTTTTATACATTTTTACAAAAATTTATACATTTTTAAATGGTCGCTTCACCCTTAAACTTGCAAAAACTATACTTAAAATGATTATTTTTACGTATTTTATGTTTTGAAAAAATTAAGTTACAGTATTTTAATGACTTTGGGTGGTTTAGTTTTAGTTAATAATCTTGTATGCGGACGTAAGGATATAAGTTGCTTTTCCGCGCCAACTTTGTATATTGGAAGCGGCCTCAAAGAATTAAATTAATAAATTATTATTATTAAATTAATTTTACAGATAAAAACTGGCAAAACTAATATTATTGGGAGGGAATTTGACTGACCCAAAATCTGAAAATTCAATGCTGATTTTTTTAGTTATTTGAAAGCAAAATTTACATTAAATTTTCAGACTTTCAATTGCTTTAAAACACATAACAGCCATCAATCAGCTTAATTTATATACTTGTTAAACACTAAAACTAAAAGAATTTTTTTTATTCCAAAAAGAATGAATGTTAATTTAATTTTTTTTACTGAAAAAAATTTCTTTTAGCTTTAGAGTGTACAAAATCGACTATTATTTAATTATGTACATGAAATTAAAAAATTTAATGAAATTACACACATTTAAACACAAAAACATAAATTTTCATAAAAATAATTTTACTTAGCAGAAGAAAGCATGTTAAACAAAGAAACACATGTCTGCATTTTTTTTTAATTTAAAAAAATAATTTAATCATACAAATGAAAAGAGTACAAAAAAAAAAATTTAATTTAGTCGCTTTACATATATTTATTTTCTGATTTTACAAAAATTAATTTACATAGAAGAAACAAAACCATGCTTAAAAGGACAAAAACAGCAATAAAAAGAAGATTAAAAAAAACTTGCATTAAAATATAATTAGAAAATTAAGATATCATAGAAATGGAAT
Source organism: Anagrus nilaparvatae (assembly GCA_022575985.1). Classification (NCBI taxonomy): domain Eukaryota; kingdom Metazoa; phylum Arthropoda; class Insecta; order Hymenoptera; family Mymaridae; genus Anagrus; species Anagrus nilaparvatae. The sequence continues at coordinate 32,706,867 of JAKSXM010000231.1, forward strand.
GATGAGAATGGCTTAAATTATGTACAAAAGAAAAGCACAATTTTGAAATGAATAACCAATAATAAAATTATATAATGTTAATTTGCCTTATTTATTTTTTTTTTGTCTATATTGTAAATATAAAAATGTAATTAAATAGCTTATTTAAATCACTTATAAATACAAATTGGCAAAATTTTAACCCTGCTTTATTATAATAGGATTCCTAATATATAGCATTTTAGCATGTATGAACATTTAGAAATATTATATGCTTTTATATAATACCTGATAAAATTATGATTAATCATTTTTTTTTTTTAGTATTTTTAGAATTTATAGAAATTTAAGTACCTAATTTAATTTATTTTAAAAATTTTTGTTTTTTGTGATTTCTGGTGGAAAATTTAGTCATAATTGGTAACACAAAAATTAGTTTTGGTAATATTTAGCTCATACAACCAATTATTCGAGTTTTATTTTAGATTCAATTTCCAGTTCATGGTGCTTATGTGCTAAAATATTCAAACACCAATTTTTTTCATGGATACAACTAGTTTTTATCTTCCTAAGAATCACAGAAAGAGAAAATTTTTAAAATCTACGTATATATTAGACTTTGCATATAATACCCAAGCTAATATACATGTATATATAAGTAACTATAACTTCATTTGAAAAAAGAAAAAGCAAAAAGCTTAAAACTTGTTAATTATTCCATTTGTTCGTATAATATTTCATACTACCCTACGTATAAAAATTTCATTAACAAAAAACCTCATAAATTTGTATCACAAAAAAGGATCTCTTTATTCAAAAATTTTTATTCATTCATTTACATTTTTTTTTATTCATTATTACTGAAGTTTATCTTTAACTAAATTAAATTAATAAAAAAAAGTCTGTAATACACATTTGACGAATGTGACACATTTAAAGAAAAATGTATTTTTACAAAGAAAAACATAACCATTTTGTAATTTTCTAAGACTTCTTAACATTTTTCTGTTCTTCTTATTTAAAACCCCTTCTTGTGTACATATTATTTGTAATTATTATCTGACACTATGAAGAAAAAAAAAGTCTAACTCGCACTTTTGTCGGTTTCTTTTTCTATATACATTTATTTCTTCAAAGTTTTTTTAGTCTTATATTAAGTATATTAGTGTCATGTTAAATAATAATACAGACTATTTTTTATACAATACTAATGATTATTATAAAATAGAAAAATTTTTAATTTTTTTATTAATTATTAAAATGCCACTTGTTGATTTATATTTGGTACACTTACCTTTTTTTATTTATTTATTATATTGTGTCTATACTTGTGAAAAAAATGATGATGCATTTATTGTTGTACAAGAATACTAATTTTTTTATCTCACAAGCAACACTGAATATCATACGGTTTATTTTGAAGTTTGGTCCTTAATGGTGAAAAATTGGCCCTAAGACAAATGATATCTTTGAGCCATTATTGATTACACAGTAGAAAATAAAGAACACAATATTATTTTAGTAATTTTACTACACTTGTAGTTAATTTAAAATTTATTGACATTACACCCAGACATCCACGGTAGAACTGCTTTTCAATCACTTGGTTGAATATTCAACCAGAGCAGCTCTACCGTGGGTGTCTGTGAATTTACTACAAGTGTAGTAAATGTACTAAATATCGTATAATACTTCTACTACTCTTGTAGTAGTAATTTTACGATTTCGTAGTAAAAATTGTAGTAAATTTACTATTTTTGTAGTAATATTACTAAATCGTAGTAAAGTTACTAAACGGTAGTAAAATTGTGTTCATTATTTTTTACTGTGTCTTAATTAATTAAAAATAAAAATTAAAAATTAAGTATGGCAATCACGTGACATTTATTGAAGTTATTATTTAAAATATTTTTGTATATTTTAAAAATAAAACTTTTTTTAAAAATGTTTATTTGTAAATTTTAGCCATATATATACCTTTTAAAAATCATTTCGCTTGCGAGAAAAAATTCATACGAAATTTTTTTCAAAAAGGCCCTACATTGTTGCTTAGCTGCTACCTAGAATAATTTTTTTGCCAAAAAATAGCTTGTTCGATCATAAACTTCTGTCCTCAAAAACAAAATTCACAAGTATAGACACACTAACACATTAAAATAATATTATATACCCATATCATTAAAAATTAATTATTCAAAAAATTTTTTATTTGTAATTGTTAAATAATTACGTACTATTAAATTAGAATAATCTATAATCAATAAAGAGTATTTTAAATACACACACATAGTAAATTATGAAATAATTACACATTTTAATTATTTACTTTCAATTAATTTATTTTAGTAACATCTGTTGGAATAATTAACTTTAATTTTTCATCCTGTATGTATGTGTGTGTGTTTTAATTGAAATTTATTTTTTATTATTATTTTTTTTTTTTTGATTTTCCATGTGATTCATTTTTGATGATACAAAAAAATTTTTATACCATAGGGTTGTATGATAAAAATAATTTTTTTATTTTTATAATAAGTCACGTTTTTGTTTTATTTTTCACATGATTAATTCAAAAATTTTTTAATGCACGAAAAAAATGAGAAAATTAATGAAAAAAAAAAATCATTTTAAATAAATGATTATTGTATATTATTTTAAAATGAGCAAATCAAACCCTGTTTTACAATACCTTTTTTTATTTTAAAGGTAGGAAAATCCTATTTAGAAAATCAACAACATTAAAAAAAAAAAAAAGAAATTAAATAAAAAATGATAAGAAAAAGAAATAAAAGTTTTTTTAAATAAAATAAAATAAAATTAAAAAAAAAAAATATTTTTTTTTAGTTACGGAAGCCAGTATCGACCCTTTCGATTCCTGGTGCCGTGAAACACAGTGGTACGGCGATAGGAGGTGGTGGTGGAAGCGGTTCTGGTGCCGCAGGCGAGGACGCCGCCATAGCCCTCGTCAGTGTGCATTCAGATTATCCGGGTTTTATGGACCAAAGAGGTGGTACTCCAGGAAAAGGTACATCTGGAAGTATTGGTGCTGCATCAAAGCACAAACCAAACGTAGGTTACCGATTAGGAAGAAGAAAAGCATTATTCGAAAAAAGAAAAAGGATAAGCGATTATGCTTTAGTTATGGGAATGTTTGGAATTATTATTATGGTCATAGAGAACGAATGCTCCAGTGCCGGGGTCTATACCAAGGTAAATCTAATTTAATTTTTTAACTCAATCTCAATTTTTCTCAATAACTATTTAATTGGATTAATATAGTTTGACTTTAATTTTATTAAGTTAATAATTATTGAATTATGGTTGAAAACAAAAATAGAGAGAAAAACGTAAATCAAAACTAATTAAAAGATTTTAAAGAGATTTTTTCATTAAGATAAAAAAAAAGTAATATAATTTATTATTTAATTATTTTATAATAGTGTTAAAAAAGTATATAATTTATTATATATACGTACATGATTAAGTTAAATGAAGTGTTTAATGTTGTAGTGCAGAGAGAGAGAGAGAGAGAGCGAGTAAATGAGATTGAATTTAATTAAATAAAGACGAAAGTTTTCACTGACAAAGTAATGTGATGGACTAAAATGTAAAAGAGAGAAAGTAAATTATTGATTTTCCCTGTTGCTTCATATATATATAGAGTACATGTACAGAGTATATTATATAAATGGAAAAATCTCGTTAATCCTTGAAACTTTGTCTATATATAAGTATGATTATAAGTTTCTTAACAATTCTAGAAATCTTGGTTTATATGGGTTGGTATATGGGTAAAAATAACACTATTTAAGAATTAGTTCTAGTGTTTCATTCTATTTGCAGCCATGTTTTCAACTTAAATAAGTTTTATGAAAGATTTTCACTTTTTTAGGTAAAAAATTTAAAAAAATTTATTTGGAGAATGTAAAATGGTTTTAAAAGTAAATTTTATATTTGTAATTTTATTTTCTTGTTAGTGTCCAGAAAGTGCGTGTTTTCTGGCCGCTGCGCTATTCAAAAAAACGCATTTTCTCGACACTGAGCAAGAAAAATTATGTTTTGTCCTTGTCCACAAAAAAAGGATGCTCCAAATCGCAGTTTACCATCCTCGGCTTCGCCTCGGATGGCAAATTACGTGCGATTTGGGCCATTCTTTACTTTTGTGGCCATGGGTAAAAATATACTATTTCTGTACAGTAGCCACGAAAGTACGATTTCCTGGCCGCTGTGCGGCCAAGGAAATAGAAATTTCTCGCTACTGTCGCAGAAAAATTTTATAAGGCCCTTGTCCATAAATAAAGAATGCCCCAAATCGCAGTTTACCATCCTCGGCTTCGCCTCGGTAGGTAATTTACGTGCGATTTGGGCCATTCTTTACTTTTCTGGACACGAGCTGTAAATATACTATTATTTAATTTTAATATTCATTGCAAAGACATCCTGAAAAACAGTTAAAAACCCCATAATTACGTTTGTCGAATCTTCTCAAAAAGCCCTCTGTAACTCGCAGATTTAAAATTTAAAGATACGTAAAATACTTTTGGTATTCTGAACAATTTCTTTTTATAATTGAAAAAAATTCTGATTTTCTTGCTACTTAATTTAATGTAAAAAAAGTAATTTAACTTTAAATTTTAATGGATTTACTCATATATATACACTATTAAATTTTTTACATAATAGACTAATGTAATGAAAAAAAAAATTCCAACTATTTCAAAAATAGTTAAGTAGATCATAAAAAAAAATTCCATTATTATTTTTAGTCAATAAAAATTTCATTACGAAATGTTTCTAAATTTACATGAGAATAATTACATATTTGTAAGATTAAAATTTTAATGTAATTAAATTTTTATTTAAATTTCTAAAGCCTCGAGGACTAAATAATGTAAATTGCACATATTGGTTATGTGACTTAAAAAGCATACTTCTAATTGTCTTTGAAGCTTTAAATTATTCTCTATTTTAATTAGATAGTACCCAGCAAAATGAGAAATTTAAGCTTTGTAAGCAGTCAATCCCTACTGATTGCATTATTGAATAACTGTTATTCCGACGCTACTTTACTTATTAACCCTCTACGACGTATGTATCTCTCAGGAAACAAGTTAAATAATACCTGCTAATAATGTATTAAAGTATCTAATTTTACAAAACTTAAGAGGTTTACTTAATTATCATAATTCCTAAAACCCTTTTTAAAGTAAATTTTATATATGATTTCAGGGACCAAAAATTGGTTTAAATTCGAAAATTGTTTATTTAAAATTGTAGTTAAATTAATTGTGAAACATTTTCTGTAAAAAAGTAAGATACCTAAAATTCTTTTGGAAATTTTTTTTTTTAATTTCTAGGTTACTACACTGTAAAAAGTAAGATTAACATTAACATTAGATTAACAAATAAAATAGAATGTTTCCGAAAAATTATTAAATTTTCAAAAAATTTTGTAAATATTCGATAAAAATCGTAAATTTACTAAATATAGTACATTATCGAAAAATTCGAGAATTCTTGATTTTTTTTGTGATTTTACGACAAAAGTTGTAAATTCACAACTATTTTTCGGAAATTTACAACTATTTTTTTAAAATTTTCGAAAAAAAATTGTAAATTATCAATTTTTCTTGCGAATTCATAAAAAAATCGAGAATACTCGAATTTGTTGTTAATATATTAAATCTAGTATTTACAATTTTTTTCGAAAATTTACTAATTTTTTGAAAATGTTCTAATTTTTTTGTTAATATATAAGGAAGTTACTATTTACAGTGTAGCATTAGCAAATTTTTTGATTCTTTAAAAAATTGTACAATTCATTTTTGTGTAACTTTATTACATAAATAAACTAACCAATCAGTTCCCACATCAAGACTCAAATCAAAGTCAAATCAATTAAGTCTAGTGATTGAAATTCTTGAAAAGCATTTTACTATAAAATAAGCTTCGAAAAATGGAGAAAATTGCGTCCCTTGTATAAGAATGTACTATTCTCAGCCACGACTATAGTGACTCACGAGTAAACAAATACACGATTAAATTGTTTTGGTTAAATTTTCAATTCAAAAAATAAAATTAGGTAAATGTAAACCGTTGGTCAATAAAATAAGCTATAAAAATTAAAACCAGACTATCTATTTTAATTTTCAATTTCTAGCATACTACAAACTTCAAAATCAACTAATGTTTGAAACCTAAGGTATTAGTTGAATCTTGAACAAAATAGTTGAATTTTTCAACCAAATCATTCTTACCGTGTACTCATTAAAATAAATAAATATGATTCCTTACAAAATAATATGCAATCTGTAAATCTGTTAGCATACTCAGAAATAACAAAGTACATATTATAAACATAATTCATATGAAATTAGTAGGCTTTACTGTTTACTTTCGCATAATTGCTTTAAAAAATAATAAAATAGAATCAGAAATAAATTAATTTAATGCATAATTTAATTGTTTTCTTTGAAAACGAATTTATTCAAATACCTCGTATGTATTTGTATAATTTTAAATACTTATTTAAACATACAAAGACACGTATGCGTACATATAAATATAAAAGCTCAATTTTATTCCCAATGGATTTTAATCCAAGATTTGTTTTATCTAGTTAATGCAGAAGTTTTAGAAAATTTTCATTTAATCATTTTATTATAAAAGCATAACTATCGTTTAATGCCGTTAAATAATATTTAATTAAATGATTATAACGTTAAATTCTCTTTGTAATTATAAACTTTGTACTTATTAACTATAAATAAATTAAATATTTTTTATTTACTGTTATTTTGTATTTTTTTAACTTTTATGGTAATAAATAAAAACCGTTTTTATACCTTTATCTATGGGAATTAAAGGGTGTTTTTGAGTTCGGAAAATCCTCTATAAAATCTTTTTGAATACGACAGATTAAGAATCCGATTGTCCCATGGTTTATTCAAAAATAAGTTATTTTAGATAAATAAAAAAAAAACAATTTTCCCTTCTAACACTTTAAATCAGACTTGGGACTGTTAATACGCTGGGCTAAATGCCAGGTATTAGTGGTTTAAAAATTGTTTTTTTTTTTTTTGTAATTATTTTTTTAAGGCTCCGACTAAAAAAATTTTCAATTTCCCATAAAAATACACTTGAATATCACACCTCATAAAAACAACTTCTAAATTGCTAAAATCTAAAATGCTCTCTTTTGAAGAGAATCTTAAGTTACATTATTGTATCCGGAGTAGCATTTATGTAAAAGCATCATGTATATGTTACACCCCAAACGTGTTCAAGATTTTTGACCATTTTATGAATTGGTCTGAAATCTTCAATTTTTTGAGTACGCCATCGCCACTGTCCCCATCACTGTTCCCACTCTCGCCACTATCCACACTTCATATCACATGGAACATGTTTATAGGGAGAAGGTAATTCAAAACTTGAAAATTAATGGGGGGGCATAATTTTTCCGATTTAAGGGAGGGGGGATCAAATGAGACTTAGAATAGTTTAAATTTAGGTCCTTTGAAAAATCTTAGGGGCTTAGAATAATACAGGTTTATGGACTTGGAATAACATTGATTTTGGGACGAAGAATAATACGCGTTTAGAGAATCAGAATAGTTTGGGTTTATAATCTTAACATCTAGTAAGATGAAAATTACAAAATATAAAATTAGAAAATTGTATTGCAATGTTGAGTAACATTTGCATTATACCTAGCCCTTAGCTGGAAGTAAACATGTTCCATGCAGTTAGGTTGTGTTTATAAAAACCGGTTATAAGTTTTTTTAATAGATAGTGTTTAGGTAAATTAAAAAAAAATAAATAATAATTAAATAGAAAAACAAAATCAAAAAAACACTATCTATTAAAAATAAAATATAATACAAACTAAAGTATTATAATATAAAATACATTTTTAGTTTAGACTTTTAATAATTTTTTTACTTATTTTTAATTATTAAAATTAAAGAATCTAATACCGACTATTAAGAACTTAAATGTTATTTTTATTCATTCTAAAATTATTGACCAAATTGTGTAAAAAAATTGAAGATTTCTGACCAATTCATGAAATGGTCAATTACATGTTTGGGATTGAACATATACATAGCTGAAAAAAAGAAAATCAACAAAAAATAAAATTTTGTGAAATATTTTAGCATAAAAAACCAATGCTTACAAATAAAACTTTTAGAGCAATTTAAAATAATTCAGTTTTATTAAAAAACAGTAAAATTTTTAAAAATCTCTTAAAAACCAAAAATTTTCTGCCCCTTACATCTAAAAAGTCAGCTAAATTTCAAAGTAAACCATGCAAGTCCATCATAAGTCACAAACTTATCCAACTTCTGCAACCTTAAATAACTTCATAAAACAACTTAATTATTTTCTAACTCTTCTCTTCACACATCTATCCTTGTAAAACCAAGTACTAAATTATTCGAAAACTTTTACAGTTTACAACCAAGGTAATTCCGATTCAAAGATTTAGCTATAAATAATAACAAAAACAAGAATTGAAAAACAAAAAATTCAATTAACTATTCAAATAATACGATTTCCTTTACGCTCTTTTTATAAATCAAACATACATAATTAACTTTTCAATAAATTAAAAAAAAAAAAATAATAATTTAATATCCTGTAGAAACAAAAAAATACAAAAAAAGCTAGAGATAATATTGCCAAGTTTTTTTTTTAATAATGTTTTATACGACTTTAAAGATTATATCATGTACAATATAAACATAACTGCTTTTTTTGTTATTAACTTTTATAAATATTAATATTAAATTTTTTTGTGTGTTTTTGTTATCATACACAATAATTTTGTAGTATAAAAAAAAAAATTAAATAAAGATTGTATTCCATACAGGTATAAAAAAAAAAGTAAAAGATTAAAATTATTTTTATTTATAATTTATGTAGTTGATATTTTTTCTGTTTATATACCAATTTTTTTATTGACATTTATTAATACTTTATTTGATTTATTTTTTTTTTTTATTCTAGAGTCGAAACTTTTTATTTTCAATATTAAAAATCATTGATATTAAATATTATGTGTGTATGGCAACTTTTTTTTAAATATTCAAATTTTGAAAAATAGTTGAATTTGGTTTCTTTATGTACTGAATTCTTTAATAAATATTACTCTCTTTCAAAAAGTTAAGTAACCTCGATGAATTTTTTGAGGGAAAATACTTATATTTTCAAAATTTTTAGAAAAACTGCAGAATTCAAGTTTTAGCTTTTTCGCCAAGTGACTCAAATCAAATTCTGACCAAAATTTGTATCTCGCTTGAAATTTTGTAGAATTTATTTCCACCAGAAACTAAATTTCAAACTTCCTGACAAGTTATGTAACCAAGTAAATTTCTGACCCGGAATTTAGGTTCTGTGGGAAATTTTATATAAGGATGCCACTTTTGTAAATTTTTTGCAAAATAATGTCAAAGCTCCTGAATCGAATTCTGATAAAAAATTTGGATTCTACGAAAAATACACCAAAAATGGTATCTGCATTTAAATTCCTCGCAGAATCCGAATTTCGGATCAGAAATTGATTTGGTCACGTAACTTGGAGGGAAATTTGAAATTCATTTTCTGCAGGATTTATTCGTTATTAACATGGAACATGTTCATTCGATGGGGTATTTGAAAAAGTTAGGCTCGGCAGCGGAGGGAGGGGGGGTGAAAAATTGAAGTTTTTAGGGAGGGGGGGTGAAATGGACTTAGAATATTTTCTATTTAGGGACTTAGAAGAACAAGAACTTAGAATACTTTAGGTTTATGGACTTAGGATAATTTATATTTCGAGATTTATTGTAATTTCAGTTTTTGGATTCATTATTGTTATGAGTGAAAATGTTTCATGCTCGTTCGTTGTGTAGTTATACAAACCGGTTATAAATTTTTTTTATCCTAGTGCTTTCAAAATGTAAATACGTAAATGAAAAGTCCAATTTACTAAATATACAAAGGCCAACGAGTATTTTAATATCTACAAAAAATAAGTTGAAATGCCCCAAAGTTATTTAAGTTTACAGAAGGAGTGGGTAAGATTGGATTTTTTCACACACGCGAAGTTTGAATCAAATTCAGAGATTCCGTTTTTGACAGAATATAAGTGGGTTGGTATCAATTTTTTGGATGCTTTTCTTATGCAAGCAAGTGATACTAACCTACTTTTACCATTGTTCTATTCAGCCACAAGCGATTTCCCTGATCAAATTTTTAATAGTATATGCATTTCAGAAAAACAGTATGCTAAAAATTTTGGAATTTTGAATCCCGTTTTGAATATTGAAAAAAATTAAAACTGGTTTAAAAAAATAGAGGAGGTCCAGAAGATTGAAAAAATAGGGAAATTATGTTTTTAGTTATACTTTAAGACAAAAATATTTTGGAGACAATTTGAATATCTGACCACTTAAAGCTCAGCAAAGTAAAGCACTTCACATAATATCTCAACCCTTATAATAAAAACACATAAACACTGGCGAGATTGGAAAACATTTACAAAAATTACGAGTCAAGTATCTTACCAAGTAGGCCAATATTTTTCAAAATTTTAAACAGTTGCTTTCGATCTGTACATTAGTAGCTTAAGCAATTTTATAAATGATTTAATCCTAACTAACTTAGATTATGATAATAACTAATTATTCGATCTTATTTTTGACAGTCAGATTTTGGAACCAACTTTTACAATGACAATAACAACCATAAATAAATAAATTTTGAAAATTAGTAAAGTTATAAAAAATAAAAACTGAATTTTAGTAATACGAATATCGTTGGTGAGAGATTAAATTTAAAGAATTTCCGTAGCATTACACTGTAGGGTTGCAGTGATTGAATTTTTCTTGAATTTTTAATTTCAAGCAATTTTTGAAAATTGAAGCACCGCAGCTGTACAGTGAAGAATGGTAATATTAATTTTCAGTCATATTTAGCCCATTCTACACTAGAATAAAATTTGAGATTAAATCTAGTCTAGAATTATATTAGTTGGGCATTTTTGACGATTAATCGTAAATTAATGTGTAAAAACAACCAAAATGCAGGTATAATACATAAATATTACGTAACGTTACAATACAATTTACTATTTTTATAATTTGTAATTACCACCTTTGCTTGATCTTAAGATTCTCAATCCAAATTATTCTGATTTCCTAAAACTGTATTATTCTAAGTCCCATTTGACTTCCCCCTTTAATGGGACACATTTACCCCCTCTCTTTGATTTTCTGAATCCCAAGATAATCCTCCGATGTTCTATATTAAAACTTACAACGCTAGTTTTAATCTTGTGTGGAAACGGCTTTAGTTGAAAAAATGTTTTTTAAATAAAGCAAGAAATATTCTGTGATACTATTAAGCAAATAATTAACCAAATATTAAGATAATTTTAAAATGTAACATAATACATTTTACTTTTAAAGTACATAATATGTTATTACAATAGAATAATTTTAAAGAGAAATCTCTTTTAACTTCCTGTCATTATTTTAGAGTACGTACTCTTTTGACATATTAAAATTTCATGTATTATCAAAATCGATATGACTTTTACTTGTATTCTATTTCTATATAACTCTAACGTTATGCCAACTTTGATTATTTTCATTATCCATCTCTCAATAAACTTTTAACTTAAAAGGTTATAACTTGAAAATAAAATTCATGTACTAAAATTTATCCTAATTTATTGAAATTAAATAATTTAGAAAAAAAAAACAACAATGTATAATTTTCTTTTTCTAAATAATTCTGAATTATTTATTAAAATAAATAAAAGTAGAGTAAAAGTTACAAAACGTTTTAACTAACTAAAGAGACATGTCATGTCAAACTCGATGAAATGAGACCAGCCCAAGGTAATATACTTGTCCAAAATAAATGGAAAAAAAAATTTTTTTTTTTCCAATAAAATAAAATAAAAAAAGGAAAATTTTTATTTTTTTTAAATATTAAAAGAAAAAAAACGTAATTTATTTCATACACATAAATATATTTTTATTTTTCTTGTTGCTTGTTTTTTTTTGCATAATCGACAAGATATATATATATATATGAACTTGTTCAGTCTATAATGTAAAATTTTTATTTATTTTTTTTTAACTTTTTGAGTGACATGTTGAGCTTTCATGCATTATATGTACATGACAAATTCATATCTTCACAACCACTTAACTATATGTACGAAATAAATTTATTTTTTTTTTTATATTATTTTTTTTTCTACCACCTTAAATATAAGATTGACCTATATATAAAATATCTTTCATAATTTTGAAGTCTTATTTTTAAATAAATATACATAAGAATTTAGTTAAATTTGTAAAAAAAAAATTTTTTCTTAGATTAATGTTTTAAAATTTTCAAGTGGTTTTGGTACAACTAACTCTAATTTTGAGTTTATGATTTTAATTATTGCCATAATCTTTATGAAGTTATAACTGCTGGCATCGCTACCACCGCACCCATGAGTCATTTGGCCTAAAATAGTCCTTTTGGCCCTAAAATAGTTCTTTTGACACTAAAATGACCTTTTTGGCTCAAAGGGTTCTTTAAACCAAAATCGTATTTTCGGCCCAGGGTGTCCTTTTGGAGGGGGGTGTCCTTTTTGCCTAAAATGGTTCTTTCGGCTATATATTTATAATGATTCAGTAATAAAATGTACCCTATAGGCTTCTTGGATGCAGAAAAAAAATTTCTCCATGAAAATGTAAACTCAAAATTTTAGTTGCATTGTAATACAAGTTTAATTTATATAAAATTTTAATTTTAATCTTTGTCAATAAAATTGGTGAAAAACATTATACTGCACAAAAAAGGCTTAATAAACAAATTTACAAAAAAATTTTATTAATCCGGATTTTAGAAATTTTATACCTAACTTGCACACAAAACTCGTATCAAATAAATATTCAAATTAGTTCGAGAATATACACATACATACATTATAAATCTTATTTATATTTATACACCTTTCAATAATGAAGAGCTTAAATGCAAGTAACATACATACATATGAAGGTATAGATATGTTTACATGATAAGATATTTTGACATATTCAGAATAGTATACAGTGGAAATTGAATAAATGATTAGATATACACTAATTAGGTGTACATACATAGATATTTTGCACTATAATTTAAATAGTGTTAGATATACACTTTCTATAACTAAATTTTATACAATTATTCAATCTTGGGTTATTTTGACATTTGCAGAGTTTCGAGTCATAAAAAAATAAGCTTCTGACAAGAATCATTTGTTAAAATTTTTCTTAATCATATTTGTAGAATTCAAAGAAAAATTTGATTTCCTCGACAAATTATTTATTTAAATTGTTATTCGAATTTATTAAATTTATACTATTTTTATAAAAAGTAATTTTAGAACCATGTAGTACACTGAAAAAAAATACGTTTGCCGCTAGCGGAAAGATCCATTGGACTGCTGCGCGCATACCCTAAGTGAGCGAAAATTTTTTTTTCAATTTTATTTGTGGTTCAGGTCATTTGCATTATTTTAAGCCCCTAAATTGAAATTATTCTAAGTCCCATTTAACCTCCCTCCTTAAATGGGACATATTACAATTCTTTCAACTCTAGCCTGCTCAAATATTTAAACTCTTCAGATCATTTATTTATGCAACGATTCATTTAAGTTGTAGTGCCCTGATCGACACCTGTTGATGGTTGTAATTAAATCACGATTCAGATTTTTATTATAAAACCATGGCTTACTAAAGGAATTATGAAAGTACTCAAAATAACTGACACCCTTAATCAAGCCTAACTCTTCTATGGACATTTTTGAGGCTAACTTTTCTCTTTGGACTATATGGTTTCTTAGGTCGGTATGTGGAATATGCTTTATAGTGGGTTCTATTAAAGTGGCCGATTTTGCCAGCTTGTCAACATTTTCATTTCCAGTTAACCCCTGGTGTGAAGGAACCCACAGCAATTTTTTATAAGTATCGCTATTGTTAAATTTATGAACTTTCTTTCTAATTTCAAAAATGAGTGGATTAATTTGCGCGTTAAAGCTTGGGTGATTAAGACTTTCAATTGCGCTAAGGGAATCTGATATAATAACTATATTTTTATCCTTGTTATCCAAGGCAATATTTAAAGCTTCGTTGATTGCAACACACTCTGCTGTAAATATCGATGCACGTTTGTTTATGCTCAGCATAGCTTGCTTATCTACTTTATTAAAGTAGTCCCTGATTCTTCATGTTCATGTGGTTATCCAGTGGAAAACCTGAACCATGTAATCTGGCAATGCCCACGCTTCGACCAAGAAAGAAAATCTCTTGTTTCTAAACTAATTCATTGTGGATATCAACTTCCTGTAGATATCACAGAATTCTTATCTAAACCTAACATAAAAATGATGAGTTATGTGAATGAATTTTTCAACAACTGTCAAATTAAAATTTAAGTCAATTATAATTACTTTATGATAATTAATTTTTGTCTAGTTTGTAAAAAAAGAAGATTTGTTTAATCTGTAAGATATAATGTTCTAAGTCACTCTCTAATATGTTAAAATAAGGTAAATCAAACGTAGCTGCATAGCATCAAAGAAGGCTCGAAGCTTCATATAAAAAAAAAAAAAAAAAAGATCATTTATTTAATGACTCAGTTTTTTAAGCTACCATGAAGTGTCACTGATTAATCACTAATTAATGACATTAGCTGTATTAACTATTTATTTATTTTATATTAGTTGCCAAAGAATATTATTGTTTTTATTTCTGTAAAAAGTAACTTTCTTATATTAACAAAAAAATTAGAACTATTCAAAAAATTAGCAAATTTCCGAAAAAATTTGTAAACTAAAAAAATCGTATATTTACTAAATTTAGTATATTAACAAAAAATTCGAGTATTCTCGATTTCTTTTGTGAATTTGCAAGAAAAATTGATAATTTACAATTTTTTTTTGAAAATTTTCACAAAAAAGTTGTAAATTTCCGAAAAATAGTTGTGATATTTCAACTCTTTTGTAAATTCACAAAAAAAAATCGAAAATTCTCGAATTTTTCGATAATGTATTAAATTTAGTAAATTTACGATTTTTATCGAATATTTACAACATTTTTTGAAAATTCACTAATTTTTTGAAAAAATTCTATTTTCTTTGTAAATCTAAGAAAGTTACTTTTTACAGTGTGTAAGAATATTGCTAATATTGTTATTGACTGTGATAAATAATTATATCTCTTTATTCTTACACATTAAGTATCAATTTTACATTTATTTAAATTTGTATAGTTGACCCTCCCCGCCCCCTAAAAGGGACAGATTTGACCCCCACCTTGATTTTTGGATTTTCAGGGTACTCCTCCCTATAAACATGTTCCATGTTAATATGGCCAAGTATAACATAAATGGCTATAGTATAAAACGTGACCATTTTTCGGAAAAAGAACCAAAAAATTCGTAATTAGCAAAACCAAATAAATTAGATTGCAATACGATTTCAACATGCTCACAGACCTCATGAGCTGCTTCTGGACTATATTAGATATTTAATCGAAATTCAATAAATAAATAATAAGTATTCTAGTTGAAAGAAATTTAAAGTTTTTTATTGAATTAGAACTCAATGTAGCAATTTAAGTTTTTAAAACTTACATTTATATTTATGTCAATACCTAGCTACACTAGGAAAGTTATATGCTAGGAAATATTATTTTTTAAATTGATTTAAATTCACTAAAAATATATTTTAATTCTCTAAATGTATCAAAAAGTTTAACAAAATATGCTAATTAAATTGAATTTCCCCACATAGAAGCTAAAATCTGAAATGAAAATCAATTTTAAATAAATTTACGTATATACGAACTATTTTCTTAATAGAAATGCACATATATATTTAACTGTCATATCGCTTATACTTGCATATTTCTCTGAAAAAATTATTTTTTTTTATTTATTATCATAAGAAATAATTTTATTTTTTATGTAATACGTTTTATGCAATATTTCATCTAAAGATTAATAAAATATTCAACCAGGTGAAAAATGACAAGCATTTAACTTGTTTGTCTGAAGCATCAGCTGACATATTTTTCTCGAATTAAAATTAAGCAATAACAATTAATTTTTTTTTCTTCTGCCTTAACGTTTTTTACAGTCTGCAACTTATAAATTCAAATTCCAAATAAATACATTTGATTTAATAAATTCTTTGAAATCCTTTTTATCTAGAAGTACGGGCTACAGGGTGTAAACAGGCCAAAAAAGCCTTTAGTTTGACAACATCTAGTGATATATAATTATTAGACAATTATTTTAATAGGCAAAGCAATAAATTTAATGTTCTTTGAAATTCTGAGATCAAATTTTCTGCGAAGCTAGTATCTGCTTTTAGGGTACATATTTACTTGCAAAAGCAAACTTTTTTACAAGCACCTCGTAAAATTTATATCTGTAATCAAGTAAGGGAGGAGAAATAGTAAAATGGGACTTTCTATTTATGGGCTTGGAGTAACTTGATTTTGGTACTCAAAATAATTTCGATTTAACTTAGAATAATTCGTGTTTAGAGACTTTTTAGAATTAGGGACTTATTTGGGAGTATTTAGGAACTTGAATAATCTGAGCTTAGGAACAGCATAATCAGGGTTTAGAAACTTATTTGATTTTACAAGGTACTGTAGGAAGCTGTTTTTAATAGATAAGTAGTCAGTAAACATAAACATGTTCCATGCAAGTTGTTTGTGTAAACCGGTTACAAAAAAATTCAACATTTTTTGAAATTTTGTAGCCAATTTTGGGTTCAGCATATCAAAAAAAAAAAAGAAATGTATTAATTTAAACGTAAAATCTTTATTCGCCGAGCACTCGTGTTAGTGATCAAGCTAGTACTAAAGCTTTTGCATCCTTAATACTTAAACCTTTATGTACTTAAAGGCTTTAATGCACTATTAATAAATTTATTTTTTCATATGCAGCATCTCAGAATTTATTAAAAAATTTTTCTGAAAGGAGATACTGTTATAAAATTCCCCGAGGAATACATAAGTCAAGTAAAGTAACCACGAAAGATGGTCCTGAAAATTCTTGTCAAAATCTGCCCAGATCCAAGAAATTTCTTAACTTTTTATATTACTTTCTGATTACTAGGTCACTTTTTAACCGAAAAAATAAAAAAAAATTCAAAATGACCCCAATAAATATTTTAAAATTAATTTAATTATTAGACAAAATATTCTACATAACATCAATCAAAAATAAAAAAAAAAAAAAGAAAAAGATTTAAACGTCCTATATCAATCTTCTATTAATTAATTCTGATTTAATTAAGATGAAGTGATTCATTTAATTATGTATGTATTAAGTGCAAAGTAGTCCAAAACAATTTTTCATATTTAACAATAAGTCATAAATATTTTATATTTCAAAAAAAAAAAAATCTAATTTTCATAATGTTTTTTTTTTTTTACAAAACTAAAATAATAAAAAGAGACATGATAAAAAATAATATTAAGATATTTTTGGTAATTTTTTTTTTATGTATTTTTTTTTCTATATCACATTAAAAAAAATTTATATTTTATATGATACATAAATTAAATGGCATAAAGATTTTTTTTTTTAAATCTCATTAAAAATCTAATATAAAACGATCTGTTTAAAGTGTCACGTAACGATGTTTTATTTTTTTGGAAACAATCCAAAAGTTCATGTTTCTAAACTATAGATTCTTCTTTTTTTTTTACCACATATAAATCAAATATTCTATTGACTGATCTTTTATAAAAATTTTTTATAAGTATATATATATGGGCGATTTTTTTAGAAACAAGCCACCTGCCTCTGTCCAAAAATGGAACTGATACCGGAAATTTGCTAAATTCAAAACTTCTTGATGGAATAATATACCATTTGGTAAACTTATTATATGTTTTTAATGAATGATTTTGTGCTGTATAACTTTTTTGATTTGCAACTAAAGTTCCAGAGATATCATCAGTCAAAGTAGCCGTTTTTTACCCATTTTTAAAAACTACATAGCTCTGACAAAACTTTTTAAGGAATCAACGTATTACGACGTGGATGATTTCTTTTTACCGTTAACCTACTTTCTCAATTTTTCTGATTTTTAAATGTCTCATTGCTACTATTTTCGGACAGAAGGGGGTGGCTAGCTAGATAAAGAATTGCCCATATATATTTAAGTATGAATGAAAAAAATATAAATGTATAAAATGTGTAATACTTATCGATACTTAACAAATGTTTATATAGTAAAATAAAAAAATTATTTTATGTCTTTTACATGTTTTAACATACTTATCGAATAGATAAAAAAAATAAAAAAATATAAATATTAAATTACTGTTTCGTGTATCTGTTATAGGCCTCATTCTACTCGACTGCTCTAAAAACCCTGATCTCTGTGTCGACTGTGATACTTCTTGGCCTCATATTTGCTTATCACGCTTTAGAAGTACAGGTGCGTATAATTTTTATTTATTTAATTAATTAATGCCTTGAATTATTAAATTTTAAATATACAGTGATCTAGATATATGAGACAAAAAACTAAAATAATTAACACAGCTGGGTGGCTTGGAATTGTTCCCATACTTATAGCACATAAATACTAAACTTGAGAAATTTCAAATAGGGGAACAGTCGGAACTAAAACACCCTGCTCTACTGATAAACATTAACTATATTATGCTAAGTCCCATTTTATTCCATACTCACTTGATTTTCAGACTTTCTGGGTTACCCCCTCAATACCCTCTTAATTTTACAATATCTTGGCAATAACAGTATTTTTTCCCTGGATAACTACATTTTCTAATATTTTAAAAAATTTTCTCATTGACATTTTGTATTAGTCAAAAACAGGAAGAGAAATTTTAAAAAATCATAAATCTCGTAGTTATTTACTAGACGTATATAATTGGCTAAAATAATTAGTATCTTAAAATAATACATCTGTACTGTGGCCCGAAAGTACGTATTTCCAGTCGCAGAGAAATTTTGTACGACCCTCGGCCATAAACAAAGAATTACCCAAATCGCAGTTATTTAATTTACGTGCGATTTAGACCATTGTTTATTTTTCTGGCCTACGATCGTAGTATACTATTTTTCAAGAAATTTTGGTAAAGTTTTAGAGGTTTTCGTCTCAGAGAGGAAAACGGCATATGATTATTGATTTTCTAGGTAGATTTTTAAAGGTCTTGAGTAGCACGGCAATTTGCAACAAAGGAAGTAGTTTTGTAAGGATTTTCGAGTTTGGAGATAATTAGAATCTTTCGTTTCAGTTATCTTAAAATTTTGTTGCCAAAAAAAATTAACCTGATATCATTTGCTTAAAATATTTTTGCAACATTTTCACCCGAAAAATGCTACTAACCGAATGCAATTTGATTAAAGTATTAAGAAATTACCTAATTTCGAGGAGCTAAAGTAGGAATTTTTTAGACCTCCTAGAAGCCATGACTTAGCTCTATATTATTCAAGAGGGCTAAAAAATTAGCTGGTGGAGTGTTTCTGATCCTAAACAACAGATAGAATTTTGAGCCCGAATCAGTGACAATACGTGCGCTCACTAAAAATAATAGATGCACGCATGCATATATTTATAAAAATATTTATTTAATAATACATAAAAATTCTTCATATTTATTTTAAAAAATATAAAAAAAAAAAATAAAAAACTAAACTGCATTTATATTTTAAATATTTTGATTTAGTTTTATAAATATATAAATATATATATATATATATATATATATATATATATATATATAAAGTATAGTAGAAAAAAAATCGATTTTCTTTAAGCGACAACACTCTCGTTGTTTTATTGACACCTAAAATATATGCAAAATGTATTTTAAAATAATAATAAATAAAATATAGCATATATATATAAGGAGAAGTGAGAGAGAAATATTCTAAGTGCACATCAAATTTTTTTTCTCTTTTACTTATTTGTCAACATAAATTAAATGAAACAACAAAAATTTAACACTTAAATTCATATTATAGATTCAAATTTCATCTTATATTTCTATAAATTTATATATTTAACATACATTTTATTTAAGTAGTATAAGTCAAGATTGTTCAGACACACATATGTATATTATTTGATATTAGCCTGCACCCGAAGAAATTCATCGCGCCATCTGTGACAAAACTGTAACAACTAATGCATTTGTTAGTTGTCGCATTTAATGCAACAAAAATTTGAAAAAAATATTAGTTTTAGTATAATTGAAAATAATATTATATATAAAATTGATATGGTGATAAATTGATATGTATTATATATAATAAATATCAATTTATCACCATTTTTTATTGACCAATTTTCGAAAATAAAAAATTTTCCGAAAACGTCTACTTATTACAGTATTTAAGCTATGTATCACGTGTACAGGCAATTATCCAGAAAGGAGTCACTCCTCTCCAAAAAAAGTAATTTCAATAATTCCAATAAGTCGTTCAGGTTCTTTTTTTTTTAGAAAAAGTAATTAGGTATTTGAGACTCAGACAGATAGCAAATAAAAAAATTATTCTTTTAAGCGACATCCTAATATTTATTCCAGTTTAATTTCTTATCCTATTTCAAGTGCTTGAATAATTCATTGAAAAAAAAAAAGATTATATTTTCTTAACTTTGAATATTATAGACTTAATTAACTCAATGGAACATAGGTATTCTCTTTTTATGAATATAATAAATTATATATTAAAATTCATGTGTTTAAGTCTTAATTTTTATTATTATTATTAGCTTTATTTTTCTTATATCTAATATGAATATAATTATAAAGATATATAAAAATTTAAATCCTTTCTTTTTTAAGTAATTAAAAAATAAAAATTTTATATATCAGTCATTCTATGACAAAATAGTATTAATTGTATGAATTTATCTTTCTTGTGAGTATTGTATTTTTTAAATTTAAATACAGGCTCCGTTTAATATCTTAATTTGGCGTATTTGAACTAAAAATTAACCTGCTGTGGGAATAAAAATTAATGTTTTCAAAATTTTTATGAGAAGAATTCTACACTAACTGATCCCAAGTTGGAAAAAAGGTTCTCGAAAATCTCGAAAAAGATGGGTTTTTTTTTCTTCGAAAGTGCAACTAAAAATAAGTCCTTCTTACTGTTAGCTTGTTAAATCCAATTCTAGATTATTTGTATTTTTTTTTATTTTGAGAAAAATTTTCAAAAAAAAATAGTTTTGACTGGTTTCTAAGACCTTTAAGCTCAACTTGAGCACAGTTGGCGTGGAATCCCTTATGCTAATTTAGTATCATTCGGAAGTTTTGTTTTTTACTCAGAGGTCAATCTCCTCTACAGTAAAGTCAATTAAATCAGACAAATAATTTGTAAATTATCTAAGGTGCATAGAATCAGTCTTAATAGAAGTTCCGAATAATTATTATATGCTCTAGATAATTAAATTTTAAAAAAATTATTTAAAAAAAAACTTCATTATTTTGCAAATAGTATTTTAATTAAAAAAATATAATTTTAATTTATTTTTTAACTAAATTGAAACATAAAAATCTTTTATTTCAATTTTCAATACATGAGATGAGAAAGATCTGAAATTGGGCTAGCTTATATTAAAAAACTTTCTGAAATACCAAAATCGGTACTATTGTAGCTTAGAATGACTGATGTATAAATGAAAAAAAATGGAAAAAAATTTATAAATTTAATATTATATGATACTGATAATATATCAATATCTTTTTTCATATAATCATCATATCGATTTTGCATTAAGAATACAATTATATAAAAAAAATTTATTGCGTATACATCTTTTTGAATTTATTATAATTTATGTGAATATAATAGAAAAAAAATACATTACCCAATAAAATGTGAATAAATAAAAATTCTTCCTGATTTTATAAATACATACAGTCATGTTATGTACATGAGCTTTTTAGAATTTTTTTTAAAATAAATGATTTCCAAGTTTTAAAAGTATTTGATAATTTAAAAATATGAAAATATTTTTAAATACGCCCTATGAAAGAAAAATATTATAAGAGTAAATTAAGTTGTTATAAAAGTAATTTGACACTTTTGTACTTTAAGTTTATAGATTTTTTTGAAGTTTTATTTTATTTGGCTTATATTTGACTATTTGAATACTTATTGATAAAAATAATATAAATGTAAATTTTTTATAAAATGATCTTGCTCTTCATTCATAGTTTCAAAACAATAAAATTTGATTTTTCATAAAAGGCTATTTCCGGAAAAGTATAGTGATTTGGCCCCTGGAACCAAACCTAACCTAAGTAGTAGAATCCAAAAAGTTATCAAAAAACTCACTGATTTCCGTTGGAATTAGATCTCTAGGCCACAACAGGCCTCCAAAAACCTAAAAAAAAACATTTTTTTGGGTTTTAAAAATTTTATTTAATTTCTCTAACCTATTTTTTTTTAGGTCTTTGGGACTCCTTCAAGACCCTGAAATATAATTTTGAATATTTCGAAAATCGGTTTTTTAGCATAAAAAATTATACCATTCTTAAATTTTTTTTTATAGTCCTGGTAGGTTAAAAAACCAAATTTTTTAATTTTTTAGAAAATCGACTGGAGGAGAAACCATTTTCTACCCGAAAATTCAAAATCTTCTGACGTGGTTTATCTGCGCTTTTTTAACTACTTTGAAATTTTTGTTTTAAACAGTTTATTATTGTACAAAAATGTAAAGACATACACTGTAAAAAGTAACTTTTTTATATTAACAAAAAAATTAGAAAATTTTCGAAAAATTAATAAAATTTCGAAAAAATTTGTAAATATTCGAAAAAAATCGTATAATTACTAAATTTAGTATATTAACAAAAAATTCGAGTATTCTCGATTTTTTTTTGTGAATTCGCAAGAAAAATTGATAAATTACAATTTTTTTTTGATAATTTTCACAAAAAAGTTGTAAATTTCCGAAAAATAGTTGTGAATTTACAACTTTTTTCGTAAAATCACAAAAAAAAATCTACAATTCTCGAATTTTTCGATAATGTACTAAATTTAGTAAATTTACGATTTTTATCGAATACTTACAAAATTTTTTGAAAATTTACTAATTTTATCGAAAATGTTCTATTTTTTTTGTAAATCTAAAAAAATCACTTTTTACAGTGTAGTTATAAACTAATTTTTATCAATAGTACTGCATTCTGCAGTCCCAATCGATCTATTCTGTTACCGCCGTTTATTCGAGCCTTATGCATTTAAAAATATGTGTAAGGCGTTGATAAACGGTTTTTTAAGGTTTTTGAGGGCCTGTCGTGGCCTGGAGATCTAATTCTAACCGAAATCAGTGAGCTTTTTGATAAATTTTCTGATGCTATTACTTACACAGAAAACCCCAGTTTGTAACTTTGATTGAGAATTCGCAGGCTATGCGTAGTATACTGCAGATTTTGCACGCTGGTATACTGTAAAGTAAAAGAATCACATATTTTGAGAGTGTGAATATTTTTTTTTACGAATTTATAAACGTAGATAAAGTAGAATATATGATTCTCCGCTCGAAAATATGTATTTCGTCTAATTTACAGATCAATCTCTTATAAACCGGCTACCTATATACTGTATGTTTCAGATCAACTGGATAATTTGTCTCTCTCTTACTCCTTATTTTACTAGCTTATGATTGGCTTTCATACGAGGATATACTAGTTGCTCTGAAACATAGGGTATAGTATAGTCATCGTCAAATATTTCTTTGTGTTTTATATATTCACATGCTTCACTATGTGAATCATGGGCTTTAATAAGAGCATGCGAAAATTAAATCAAAAGTACAAACTGGAATTTTCTGTGTAGATTAGGTTTGGTTCCGGGTGCCAAATTACTATACTTTTTCGAAAATAGCCTTTCAGCCCTCTAAAGAGGCTGAATATTTATTCAAAATTTTTGATTTTAATAAACTTCTAATAAATAAAAAAACAAAAATTTAATATACATGAATCTAATTCAGAAAGTTTTGTACTTGGAGGGTAAAAATTTTTAAAATAATCTCATTTAATGTTCATAAAACTATGTGAAAGATTTTAAGGACGCGAAGAGATTATTCTGCAAGAGTTGTATCTTTAGTGTATTTTTAATCATACAGTTGGAGATTTTTATTCTAATAAAAACTTGTAATTTAAATAGCTGTACTTATAAAATATAGTTTAATCAAATCGCCATTAATTTATATAAAAAAAAATTAGAAACACAATTAAATAAAGGTATCTAACATACATCCAAATAAACATAAAACTAATCTAAAAGTATCACTTGCAGACTAAATAGAAAAAATAAACTCTCGTTTCTTCAAGATTTTTTTCTATTGTCAATAATCTTATTTTCTTTACGTTTTACTTTTCTTATTTTAAATTCAATATATGTAACAGAAAAAGTTCTATGCACATATTGCAGTCTCGATGTCATTTTATATTTATTTAGATTTTGATTCTAAAAGAATTACAGTCAGTTGAGTTATCTCTATTTTCTTTTGTTTTTGCACCCAGTTTCTAATTCTTTCAAAAGTAGGAAAAAACCCCGTACCCGGTGATATGTTGAAAGATGCCTAGTCTGCAAGTCCCAGGACGACATTTTACCTTAAACAGGAAATGAAGGTTTGGGGCTTCATAAGTGCAGGAGTGTTTTAAACAATAAGTATTTGGAACGATGTCGCGAACTGTGTTTCAAAATGTAGTCTCTCGGGGATATGGAAATGAGAGTGAAAATTTTCCGCTTTTTTAACGTGGAACATGTTCATTGGATGGGGTATTTGAAAAAGTCTGGCTCGGCAGGGGGGGTGAAAAATAAATTAATTTCAAAATTATTAAGTAAGATTGATATAAATAAAAATTTTGTCAAAGTATTTGAGCTACATAACATGATCTATTTTTATTTAGTTTAAGGGACAAGATGATTGAAAGGTAAAAAAAAATTGTAAGTGTATTTAAGTCTATTCTACTGGGATACATTATTACGTGTTTTATCTCACATGTACATGCATTTACTTGTCAGTTTATAAAGGTCAAGTACACTTTAAAATTTTATAGACATTCGTTTGTTTTTTTTTTTTTATTTCTTATACTATTATCCTTAGTATAAAAAGTATTGATAACAGTATCAGTTTATTTTTTATCTTAAAATTCTATATTTTTATACTGATTTCTAATTATGACTTAAATTTATTTTTTAATTTTTACTGAATGAAATAAATTATTTGGAAAACCAAAAAAAAAAATAAAGTCATATTTTAAAAAAATATTCGTAAATCAACCAAGAATTTAAATGATCACAAAAATGCAAGATTTATATTTTCTTAAAAAGCTTTAAAAATATTTTTATATAAAAATCAAAATATGACTGTCAGTTAAAAAAAAAAGATTTATATAAATGGAATAGAAAAAGAGAAAGTTAAAAAAAAAAAGATAGAAAACGAATAAATCAGTAAATTTTATAATAATTTTTAAGAATTGAAATATATTTTTTGATGGATTTTATCCAATCGAAAATAAAATAAGAATTTATACGATGCGCGAAAAAATTTTATAAATCGATGAAATAATATAAAAATTTTCATAAAACTTTTGTTTGTTACGACCTTGTTGGATCAATAATAAATCTTTTCGATTTTTATATTAATTTCTCTCAGTTTGAGTTTTATTTTTATTCAAGTAAGTCAAATTTTTGGTTTAATTAGATGGTTTATATACGATTAATAAGTGTGATTTTCGTACTGATGAAGCTTGGTAACACTTAAGTAAGCTGAAATAACCCATTTTTGCAAAATTTTAAAGGAATTTTTACAATTTCGATTTTTATTTTTTAATTTTTTTTTAATTTTTATAATTTTCATTTTTTCCAAATTTTAAAATCAAAGTTTTCATAAAAATTTGTTTTGATGAATAGCAAACTACTAGGTATACGTTAAAAGAGATAAAGATTATATCCACATATTAAAACAGTGAATTAATAGTTATAAATCGAAAAGATTTATTATTGATCAAACAAGGTCGTAACAAAGAAAAGTTTTTTTTGTATTTTATGGAAAATGATCTGGTCTAATAATTACTAATTTTTTACAATTTTAATCATTTACCAGAAAAGCGAAAAATTTTATAATAAACGAGCAAAGGTTTTCCCTAAAAAATTTTGTTCATAACACGAAATTAGAAAGTTTATCAATTTTTTACAATATATTTTTAAAAAATCTTACACATGTAGAAAAGTCTCACTATCAAACTTGCCCTAGTTTTTCAAATATATTTATAAACTTAAAGTAATTTAAATGTCTGTACTACAAAAAAAAATCGATTTAAAATATCACGTGTACATTAATTTAATCAAATTACAAAAAAAAGACTAGCCTTTTTTTGCGTAGGAAGTAGAGATAATGTTACGCATTTGGTCAATATCCAGGCTGAACAATTGTTAGGTTGATAAACAACGCAGATTATTTGGGACTCGTTTTTACCTTGTCACACCCCCTAAAACTACACTTTTCTTACTTTTTAAGAGCCAATCTGAGTTTGTACATCACATTATTTTAGGTTCGCTTAAGATCTTGTATCTTCAGGAATTTTGAAGATCCTAGCTTTTAGTCTTTACATTTAGTATTCATTACTGAATACTAATAGCAATACAGTTTCTAATATTTGATTAAAAAATGAAGTAAATACATAGCTTGAAAATTTTTTAAACTATAAGACATTTTTTTTTTAAACTCATTAACTCTTTTGGAAAACCCTTTAATGACCCTAAAATCCTTTAGGACTTAAAGTCCTTCATAGAGTGGTCCAATTAGAACTAATAGGCATGAATTCGATTTATAGGGCTGCCTTAACATTCCAGAGAGCTTAGTCTAGTATCTTTTTTTCCAATTCTTCCTTGACATGGTCTGAACTACCTTCTATCTTGACGTGGCCTGAAATACCCTCTCCATACCCCATAATTTGCAAGCAAATCATGAGACTCCGGGCTTGGGACCGGTAGAATTGGCATCCCCAAGAGGACCCCTATGCCAACCATAAGGTGACATGGGCGAATCCCCTGATGATACCAGTTCTAGCTGGATTAATATCATTATATTACGAAGAAACAAGTTTAATTAATTTTTTAAATTCTGATTATATTAAATAAACTAAATTTAATTAAAAACTACAAGTGACAGGGTACGTATTCTTTAACAAAGATTATAATAATAATATTAACAATAATAACGTTGATTAAAAATGTTATCTATTCATCTATCTAAATAGATTACTTCATTTACTTTATAAAAGCATTAAATTTCCCTATAATTTATGTATGCAGTAGCCAGGAAATTTTTATTTTAAATTATATTGATGAATTTTAAAATTTACCGGTTCGGCCTATACTATATTTTCGGTACCTCAATACTTTTTCTAACAATTTTTTAATGAATTTTGAGCTTATTAACATGGAACATGTTTTTTGGATGGGGTATTTGAAAAAGTTTGGCTCGGCAGGGGGAGGGTGAAATGGACTTGGAATATTTTCAATTTAGGGACTTCAAGTGGGGCCTGAAAATTCGGCTTGATCAGGCCCTGATAAGTACAAGAACTTAGAATACTTTAAGTTTATGGATTTAGGATAATTTATATTTCAGGATTTATTGTAATTTCGGTTTCATTACTGTTATGAGTGATCATGTTCCATGCTCGTTGGTTGTGTAGTTACACAAACCGGTTGTAAATTTTTTTTATTGAAGTTGGTAAAAAATAAAAATATCAAAGGAAACTAAATGTAAATGTAAATGTAAATATAATTTATTTGTCCAGAACAAAATATGATACAGAAATATAACAGTATATACAAAGTTTATAAAAATATATAGATGTAGCTATACAATAAATTATCAATAACATTATATAACAAAATTATATCAAATGAAACAATTTTAGTAATATCATGGCAACAATGAGTAAAACAGACAATAGTAACAGGAGAATAAGGAAATATTAAATTTCTAATAACATTAAATTTCTAATAACATTAATGCATTTAGTCTTGATAAAGCATTGTTAAAAGACTGAGTCTTTGTATGTATGACTAGAACTTTTTAAGTACTTTAATAAACCTGCCTTAAAAGAGTTAGGTGAAGGGAGGAATCGTATTGATGAAGGGAGGGAATTCCAGCATTTTGTACCTTGTACTTGGAATGAGTAGTCACCATGCCATTTTTCACGTTCAGGGGTTTCTAATTCACGTGTTATTAACTCACCTCTGGCTGTCTCTTTGGGAACGTACTTTTTGAAAATGTGAGTTAAGTATTCAGGCTGATGCAAACGAAGTATTTTATATATAATGATGGACGTAAAATATAACCTACGATTGTTTGTGGTTAACCACCCTAATTTGTCTCTGTAAGGAGTAATATGTGTGTCCCTGCCGATTCCATAAATGTATCTTAAACATGTATTACTCAGTCTTTGTATTCTGTCTTTCAGATTTATCGAGCAGTCTAAATATACAGCAGAGCAATAGTCTAAGTGGGGTAACACTAACGCTTGTATAAGCTTGATTCTTAAATCTTCGTTTGTACATTGCCTAATAAATCGCAGTGTGTAAAGTACTCTGTTGACTTTTTTACTCACAAGTGAAATATGTGATTCCCAGGTCAATTTATTGTCTAAAATTACTCCCAGACTTGTAACCTCGCTAGTGAAAGGTACAGTGACTCCCTCACTTACAACCACCCCAGGCAGATTTAGTTTGTCTAGTTGGTCAACAAAATGGCTGGTGCCAAAATATATGGCTTTTGTCTTGTCCGGATTAAGTCTCAGGGAAACGTTTTTAGCCCAAATACTGATGTTATTAGCTGCTGATGAAAGCTTTTGTAACGCTTCCTTTATTTCTTCAGGGGAAGTTTGCACATAAATTTGCAAATCGTCCGCGTATAAAAGGTGATATATGTCTGCATCCAAATGTTGCTTGACATCATTAATATAGAGGCAGAACAGGAGTGGACCCAGTACGGACCCCTGTGGAACACCAAGATTAACTCCAAGGGGATTTGAGGATGATGTTCTTGTAGTAACTTGTAACTGTCTACCTTGGAGATAAGATTTGATCCACAGCAAGGCGTTCTTTGAGAAACCCATAGATTTTAATTTGACTATAAGTTTCGAAGGAGCTATTGAATCGAACGCCTAACTTAACGCTAAACTAACTAGTAATTTCAGACAAAAAATCTTTATTATAAAAATTTCTAGGGATTCTAGGCGAAGTCAACATACTTTACTCAAAATAAATAAATAATTTTTAATCAAAAATATTTTAAATAATAGTATATTACGTGTAAATTACGATCCGAGGCGAATTCGAGAATGGTAAACTGCGATTTGGGAAATTATATTTTTAGGGCCCAGAGTCTTATACGGAAATACGTGTTTTCGGGCCGCTGACCAGAAAACATAATATATTACATGCTGTTACAAAATTAATACATACTTATATTTTTTGTAATCTAGTTTTAATATCTAGTTACGATCTTTATTAAAGAAGCCACTGTAATAATTTTTTTACAGGCTTTTCTCAGTTTTTATAAATGAGTTAAGAAACCTTTAAAAAATTGGTAAAAGACCTGATAAAAAAAAAATAATTCCTTGAATCTTGAAGATTAAATAACTAATAAAATATTTTTTTTTTCAGTTATTCATGATCGATAACTGTGCCGATGATTGGCGTATAGCAATGACGTGGCAGCGTATAATGCAAATTTCAATAGAATTATTAATATGCGCTGTACATCCAATACCAGGAGAATATTATTTCTTATGGACGACCAAATTGGCAAATAAAGGTGGTGATTTAGGTTCACAATGGGTACCATATGATGTTGCCTTATCATTGCCAATGTTTTTCCGACTCTACCTCATCTGCCGTGTAATGCTCTTACATTCAAAATTATTTACGGATGCCTCGTCACGTAGCATTGGTGCCCTTAATCGAATTAATTTCAATACGAGATTTGTACTTAAGACTTTAATGACTATTTGTCCTGGTACTGTCTTACTTGTTTTTATGGTCTCGTTGTGGATTATTGCATCCTGGACACTCAGGCAATGCGAGAGGTTTGTCAAACTATATTTCTTATTTCTTATATAATTATTAGAATTAATGTATCCAATTATTTTAATATTTTTTAATACTGTCGACATTAGCGTTACCCGATGTGCACCACGAGGAGGTTGTCGATCAGATTTTGCACATCACATGACTATGAAAATAACAGATTCAAAATTACTTAAATTACTATTTTTATAGAAAATTTAATAAATTGCAAATAAAATATTTTCTTTGTAACAGTTACTTTGAACGTTACATAAATTTTTTGAAAATAATATAATTGTAGATAAAAATAATTGCAAGTACATACTGAAAATAAAACAGTTTAAAAAAGTTTAATAAATACAAGAAACTCTACTTTCTTCATAAAGTATTAAAATATATTACTTTTTCTTCTACATCAACATAAAATTTCTTAGCTTGAATAAGTTTAAATTTACTGAACTAAAAATACTTAACAATAAGCAAAATAATAATTTTCTCTCGTAAAACATGAAAAAGAGAAGAAGAAAAAAATATAAAGAAAAATACGATTTTCTCTTCAAGTTTTTCAGGACATATATAATTTCATGAGTAAATTTTTTGGCACAAATATTATATTCTTGGCAACAAAAAGTATCTTATTTTATTTTTTTCAATATCAACGACTTTTTTGCTAAGTTTTTCTACCATTTAAATATTATAAAAATGAACACTGACTTTTTAAGTATATGAAAATATAAATTTCTTTTTTCTTTTCTTAGAAATTAGCCGACTTATTTTATGAACAATTATACCAATTTTACCAAAAAAAAAAAAGAAAAAAAAGTATTCACATTGTTTTAGATTAAATAATTTTCACTGTTTATTTTCTTACTAAAGTTTGTTACTTAATAATAGAAAAGGTTATATGTATGTGTAAAGTTTTATTTGATTTTTTTTTTATTCAGTTCCAATAAATAAATTATTTTACAAAAACTTTTCTCTAACTTCAATAAAGCAAACCATTAAGAATGAAGATCACATTGTGTTGACAGAATAAATCCTTACTTTTTCACCTTATCATATCTACTTAATATTCTTATCTATAATTTTAATCAAAGTCAGAACTGACATTCCGATTCATTTATTTGTCAAAATGTCAATAAAATAAAACTTTTTTCTAATTTAAATACAAGTAAAATTCAATATTAAAAAAAAAACTTTTAAATATCAATAAAAAAAGTTTTATATTTTTTAATTATTTAAGGTTTCATGACGAGGAACATGCCAATCTTCTTAATTCTATGTGGCTTACTGCCATAACTTTTTTAAGTGTCGGATTTGGTGATATTGTACCAAATACTTATTGCGGTAGAGGAATAGCTGTATCTACTGGAATGATGGTAAGATAAAATTTTTTTTTTCTTATTTCACAAAAAATTCTTCTATAAAAAACTTTCTTTTTATTTATTAAAAAAAAACTTGTATTTTAGAATATTAAATTTTTCTTTTAAAGAAAATATAGAAAGTTTGAATATTACACATAAACATAAAAAAATATTTATCGTCGTTCGTATTTATCTGTGTATTAGTGTATAAAAACAAAAAGAAAGATTTAAAAACTTTGTGATTTTTCTGCCGATTTGTTAAAATAAAAAAAAAAGAAAGATTATGAAAGCTTTTTACTAGCTGACTATGATTTTTTTTTTATATTTTTTTATACATGTATTAGCCCATCTAAATCGGGTATTACCTAATATCAAAAACTATTTTCCATTGTAATCTAAAAATAAGAAAAAAAAAAAAGAAGAAAAGATAATTCAGCAATTTCTCGCTTATAGAGTTCCATCATTGTGACTATTCATTCCCTCTGAAAAAGACATTCTTTTTTTTTTACTTTGTTGGTATCCCGTTTACAATTTTCAACGTCTTTTAATAAAAAAAAATAAAAAGTATGAAAAGAATTGTTGAATACAATTTTTTTTTTCTTTTTTCCTAAAAATAATTTTTTTATTATTACTAGGGACTAAATTTTATTTGTTAGGTATATAAAAAACCAACACAATAAAAAAGAATTTTTTTTATTTAAGATTTCTTTAATGTTACTTAAGTAAAAAGTGCAATTCTTAACTCTCTTTACAAAAAGTAAGTTTACAATAAAATATAGAAATAATATTTTTAAGCTACTTATATTAATTAATGTGCAATAAGGGATGTACATAATGAGGGTTAATATAATGAGGGATAATACAAATTATCTTTTTTTAAAAAATATAATTAGATGCTTTATTAATGAATAATTAATAATAATTATTCAAAAAATTCTTTTATCGATCGATAATAAGGAGAGTATTTAAAATAATTGAAATAATAACAATTATTTTAGATGCTTTATTTTTTATTTAGGAAATTAAGGCATCCTTAATTCAATGCACTAATTCGATAAGCGAAAAATTGAAATCCGCGAAATTGGGTGCCAAAAAATTTATCTCGAATTGCATTTAATTCAAGATTTAACTTCATAAAACTGTTTTTTTTTTGTGAGTATTTTCGATGCACTTGGGCTGTTACTGAATATTTTATGAAAATAAGGTTGTGCCAAAAATTGATATGAGGAAAATTGAATGCAAAAAAATTACCCACTATTGCAAGGATTTTCCTTTCATATATAATTTTTAAATTAAGAATAATGCATTATTTAACTGTGTATACGACAAGAATCAATAAAGCAGTATGCAAATTTGTGTTTATTTACGGAAATGGTGTGTGCCGCATATTCAGCTATGATAGTAAACCAATTCTAGTTAGGGTATTAGGATATAGGATATTTAATATCACAATAGTGCAGCAAAAAGTAAAAGTTAACGGAACAGTGTAAGCAACAAAAGCTCCTTCGTGAACAGAAAAATAGAAAGAAGTTCTAATAACAACAGCAGAAGCTAAAAAACTAGGGCGAATTTCGAAGACAGCAGGAGCTAAAAGAGTAACTAGGAGCTAGAAAATGGTGAAAATCTCAGATAGCAAATGTTGCAAAAGAAGCAGAATCTGAAGAAAAAAAATTATTAGAAAAACGGCAAAAGCTCGAAAAAGAAGAAACTCCCGAAGTTAAATGAAAAGAGAAACTTAACCATAACTGGTTTTTGTGCATGCAACATGTTGAATGGTGAAATATATAAATAATGTCTAAATGGTTCGCAACATTATAATTGCTGATCTTATAATTGGAGTAATTACCTTTATTCAATGCGAAATCCGAGAGCCCTAAATAACTGGAAAATAAATCTGGATTATTTTGAGTTTGAGTTCAAAGTTAGTGGTAGTAGTACTACGAAACTTGTAAATCTACGTATAACACTGCCAGCGAATTTAAAAAACGTAGAGGTGTACTCAAAGGCAAAAGATTTAATCAGCAGTATTTTTAAATAATTTGTGTTTCTTGAAAACTTTTTGCTTATTGAGGACGAAACATCGTAAATTACTCAAAATTACCTAATGGTAAATGTATGAAAGACTCAAAACTGTGGTGCAACCATTTCACTACATTAAAAATGTTAAATGCATTTAACTTATTACTGGCGTCTTGACTATATATGGCTCTTCATTAAAAAAAATATTTCTTTCAACTTTTTATTTGGCATTTTCATTACTCCAACGTACTTATAATTTTAAGATAAATACAAAAATATGAAATAAGAGGTTGGAAAAAATATAGGTATATGGGCACGTCCAAGATAGAACAACCAGCTGAAAAATAAAAAGAAATAAAAAAAACTTATAAACGGTTTGTGTAAGCACAAATAAATGCGTGGAACATGTTCACTTCCAACTTAGGGCTATGTACAAATGTACGCAACGTTACCATACCATTTTCTAATTTTATCATTATTAATTAACATCTTTACTAGCTATTGAGACTCTAAACCCAAACTATTCTGATTGCCTAAACGAGTATTATTCTAGGTCCCTAAATCAAAATTATTCCAAGTTCCTAAATCCGAATTATTCCAAATCTCTAAATTGAAATTATTCCAAGTCCCTAAATGTTAATTAAGTCCCTAAACTAAGATTATTTAAATTCCCGAAATCAAATATATTTTTAAGAGGCGATTTCATGGAGCATATTTTTACTAGATTCTAGAGTCATTAGAGTTGACTTCAATTTAACTCTAGTAATTATCACTAAAAATTTATTAAATTTTTGCTCAAAAGCGATTTTGTGGATTCTGCTCGAGCAGAAATTTAATAAATTTTGAGTCATAATTAATTATTTTTAATCTAGTGCCCCTAGAATCTAGTGATAATGCGCTCCATGAAATCGACCGTTTAGTCCCTTAACGTTTATTATTACAAGTCCCTAAATTGAAATTATTTTAAGCCCCATTTGATCCCCCTTTCTTAAATCGGACATATTTGACCCCCCCCCCTTAATTTTCAAGTTCTAAAATACCCCCTCCCTTATTAACATGTTCCATGTTAAAATTTTTTTGTTACTTTTTGCCTGGGATTTGTGAAACCACTCCTATTTAACACTTCCTGATGCATAATTTTGAGATGCAGCTGCTCCAAAGTTGGATTTTTTCAATTTTTTGATTTCAGCTGTCCAGTTCAACCTGAAATAACTCAAAACCACTAAACTTTTAATATATTCATATGATGAGAAAAAAAATTTCTTTTTACCTGGACTTCCAGAAAAAAAATGTTTTTTTCCATTTTTGGCCACTTCCGGTTTCATTTTAAACGGTTTGAATTTTTCAAATTGACCGTAATCAAGTTTGCCATCATGAATTTTTTTCAAATTTTCACAGAATATTGGCCTATGTGTTAGTTTCTCTTAAAAAAATTTTTGAAATGTGATATTCAAATGAGCGCCCACAATCATTTAAGTTTACCGAAATCAGCCAAAATTAGCTAAAACAGGGGGTGAAAATTTTTCTTTTCCCTATTGACGTAAAATCATTATCAATATAAGTTATCACCGTTAAAATTGTCCAAAAAATACAAAAAATTTATTTATACGCTATTTTTGGCTCATTTTGGCAGAAATGCTTTGTAAAAAAATGTCAAAAATTGTTTTGTGACACATGGGTAAAAAGAAAATTTTTTTATTGTTTTTTATTTTTCAACTGGTCGTTCTATCCTGGACTTGCTCATATATACATTATACATATAAATATGATATCATGTTCAAGTATTTCAAACAAAATGATAAATTTAAGCTTATATTTTAAGTTTTTTTTCATAAAAAACAAAAAAAAAATTAGACGTTCTGTATATTTCTTTAAAAGAAATGAAAATGTACATAATTTAGTTTCTTAGTTATTTGCATAGTATATTATAATCTTAGTTTTCTTGCTTCATCCCTTTTTTATTTTTAGTTAGTTTAAGTAACATTTTTAAATTTTTTAATAATTCATTAAAAAAAAATTCTTTTTTTTTTATCCAGATTTATTTTTATTCTTAAACATTTTTTTTTTAAATTAAATATTAAAATATTTTCATAAATAATTTGTCTAAGATTTATCCAATTGAATAAATTTTTAATACAATTATTTTGTAAAATAAAAAAATAAAATATTTCTATTTTATTAAATTATTAGAAAATCTGAAATAATAAAGATAAAAATATTTTAATTAAGATATTATATTATGTTTATTAATATGTCGAGAATGTGGTATGAATATGTATTAAATTTATTATGAATTCTATGTGATTGATGATGCATATTGTTTTATTATTACTATTAATTATTGAACTTTAATAATATTTCAAATAAGTTTTAATTTTCAAATAAATTTATATAACAACTACATTTCTCTAGCTACGTGAATTGTATAATTTGAAATTATTTTATTTTTCTAGTATATTATCAGAAATATTTATTTTTATATGTATAAGTGTGTATGCATATAAAACTTTAAAACGTGAGATATTATATCATGTTTAAGAAATTTTATTTATTTTCTATTAAGATATAGAAATTTTACTTTATTATTTTAACTCTTATAACTATGACTCTACGTTGTATCATTTTTATCATTTAAAAAAAGTATTTTAATTAGCCTGAAATTTATTAAATTTACTTTATTATTGCCATTAACACAACCAAAGAACTTATAATAATTATTACTAGTTAATATTATACTAGTTAGTATTTGACCTCAAGTCCATCCCCCAGAAAAATGTAAATTATAAAAACCCACCCCCCCCCCTAGATTTTGGGCCTTTTTCAAGTACCTCTTCCTGAATGAAAATGACTCGTGTTTTTATAAAAGTTACTTGAATTATATTTTCTTGGTTCAATTTACTAAAAAATTTAAATTCCGAAAATTATAACGCGTTTAATTACTCTTAAATATTTTTACCAAATACGTTGACTCTTATAGAGAAAATTTACAACTTTATTTTGATTTTTTTAGTGCAAAAGAGTTATCAAATTATAAAACATTTGGGGAATCTTTTTTTTATTGTAAATTGCCAGAAATATAGAATTTTTATTTTTCATTAATATGTAAATTTATAAAATTTTTGCATTTAAGTGAAAAAAAACTAACCCTCTTAAACTATTCCTCATTTTTTTGGCCATAGGTCGTAAAAATCCACTCAAAGAACAATTGAGATAGATGAAATTTTGATTTTTTTGCATATAAGCAAGTTTTGAGACAAAAGGAAGCTAAAAACCGGTTTTTAAAAAAGTATGTCAAAATTTTTTGCATTAAAAATTAAAAAACACTATAATTTTTGGACGTAGTACCTAATTTTTTTATTTGGAAGTAGTATTTTTAGAAATATCTATTTTATTTAATTTATCGGATTTGGTCGGATTTTGTACCTAATTTTTTGAAAATATTTTTGCCTCAAAAATTCTTTTAAGAGATTATTTTATTTTATTTTGGAAGCAATACCTAATTTTGATCAATAATTAGAATCATAAAGCCAATAATTTGACAAAGTATTTTCTGGTTTTGCATAGGAAGTGGAAATTACCCATACCATCAGTATCTGGACTGAATGGTTATGCGGGAATCGTTCTTACTTTGCCATACCCACAAAAACTCCACTCCCTTCCTACCTGAATGAAGTCTCCTCGGAATCACTTATAACATGACTTCAGTTACCCATTCCTTGCAAATTATAGAAACTAAGCGTATTTTTTTGCGAAGTAACAACAATATTAATTTATTTCATGCTATCTCTGAGATAAGGCTAATTCCAAAACTGGTTACTCATAATAAGTATTTCTTATGTAAAAAGCAAAGGAACTTTTAATAATAAAATATTTTTGAGCAGTTTCACATTTATGCTCTTAACGTTTACACTAAATTCAGAACAAAAGCATAAAACAGTTTATTGTGCCAAGTGTCTTTGACAGTTTGTACAATTAGCTGTTTTACAAGGTTTGATAAAAATCTAGTATTTTAAAATTAATCTTGCTAGGATCACAACTAACGCAATAAGAAATTAGGTTTTTTGTTTGCATAAAAAATATAATCGTTTGGAAAATTTGAATTAAAAAATACATACTTTTCTGATCTGAAATGTGGGCCTTAATTATTTATTTGCTAAATCAGGCTTCAATATATATTGCTGTCATTTTTTATCCAATTATTTAACAAAGTTTACTATGAAAGGCATAATTTAATTACAAAACTAGGGCTCTGTTAGTCAAGCAAATTCGTCAAAATTCTTCCATCAAGGCATAATAAAATATAATAAAAAAAAAACCTTGTTTTTAGAATTAAAAAATTAACAAATTTACTGGTTACCCACAAAAATAATTACATTTATTAATCAACTTTATATAATTAAATAATCTTATCTTTTTTTTTTAACAAAAAAAGTTAATTATCTTAAAAGTACCTATTAAATATTACTAGAATTTTAATAAATAAATTTATTTTTTTAAAAATATTTTTCTTTCTTTAAAAACTAGTATTTTTAACTATTTTATTCTTCTTAAAAAAAAAAACTTTTTCAAGCTTCGTGAAATCTTTTTATATGCATTAAGTCTTTAGTTTTTGAATCTTCCCTTTTTTTAAAAGTTTATCATTATAATGCATATTTTAAATGAATGTAAAAAATTTTTTACAGGGTGCTGGTTGCACAGCTCTTTTAGTAGCAGTAGTATCAAGAAAATTAGAACTTACAAGAGCTGAAAAGCATGTCCATAATTTTATGATGGATACACAACTTACTAAAAGGGTAATATAATCTTTTGTAATAATATAAACTTTTCAAAGTTTTCCTTTAATGTGAGAAAATTTCTATGGAAATATAACTTAATTCTCTTGGTTATAAATTTCTGTGTATTAAAATTGTATAAGTTTTTTAATTGTTTTTTTTTTTTTTAGTTAAAAAATGCTGCTGCAAATGTATTACGTGAAACTTGGCTT
This sequence comes from Anagrus nilaparvatae, assembly GCA_022575985.1. Lineage (NCBI taxonomy): Eukaryota > Metazoa > Arthropoda > Insecta > Hymenoptera > Mymaridae > Anagrus > Anagrus nilaparvatae. The sequence goes on from JAKSXM010000231.1 coordinate 32,745,342, forward strand.
ATTTATAAACATACAAGATTAGTCAAAAGAGTTAATCCTGGTCGTGTTCGTACACATCAAAGAAAATTTCTTTTAGCTATATATGCGTAAGATATTTTTTTTATTTAAAAAATTAATGAGATTTCTCTCAAATAATGTAATCATTTTTATTCTTAATGACCTAATTTTTATTATTTTTTTTTATGTTTGTTCAAATTGAGTAGACTGCGGAAAGTTAAAATGGACCAGAGAAAATTAATGGATAATGCCAACACAGTAACAGATATGGCTAAGGTAAGATTATTTTTTATTGTCTTCAGAAATTTTTATTCTCTAATCATAAGTTTTTATTAATTTTAAATATCAAGATTTCTATTTTTCAAACTTTTTATTTTATTACTTATTTTACTGTTTTAAATAATTTATTTTGTAAATTATGTAAAGAAAACTTTATGTTTGAATTAAGATTTTTTTATTCAAAAGGCTACTTCCGGATAAGTATAGTGATTAGGCCCTCGGAAACAAACCTCACCTCAGCGTTAGTATACACAAAGTTATCAAAAAACTCACTGTTTCCCGTTGGAATTAAACATCTAGGCCACGAAGGGCCTTCAAAAACGTAAAAAACCCGTTTTTGGGTGTTTTATTTATTTTATTTTATTTCTCCGACCCGTAAACAGATAATAATAATCTGCCTACAGGCTGGAAAACTTAACGTTTCATAACTTTTCAAGAAAAAAATTTTTTGGAGCCTTTAGGGCCGCCTTTATACCCCTGCAGTTCTGATCGCGATATTCTGTCACTGAATTTTGAATTTTTGTTTGAATTTTCGGGTATTAAAAAGTGGTTCCCCCCTCCATGAAATTTTCTAAAAAATAAAAAAACATGGTTTTTCGGTCTATATTTTTTTATGCTCAAAAAATAAATTTTCAATAAATTCAAAATTATATTTCGGGGTCTTAAGGAGGCCCTAAGGCCGCAAAAAAATTTTTTCTTGAAAAAATAGTGAAAAAAGTTTTTCAGCCTGTGAGCAGAGTATTATATGTTTACGGATCGGAGAAATTAAATAAAGTCTAAAAAACCCCTTCAAAAAAACGGTTTCTTTAGGTTTTTGGTGTCCTGTTGTGTCTTGAAGGTCTAATTCTAACTGGAATCAGTGATTTTTTTATTACGTTATGGATTCTACTACTTAAGTAAGGTTTGGTTCCGGGGACCAAATCACGTTACTTATCCGGAAGTAACTTTTAAAGAAATAAATTTTCTTTTAGAATTTAGGTATAACTGAGTTTTAAAATAATCGATTATGTACATTAAAAGCTTAAACTTTATTTCTACAAAATCTAACTTGATTCACAAGTTGTTTAAATACAATTTTTTTTACATTTAAAGATTTATGCAAAATTAAAAAAAAAAAAATAAATAAACTTACTTTTCTAAAGTAAATTATTTAAAATCTTTTAGTTTACTTCGCAAAAAGTTGTCTAACGATTAAAAATTTAATCACGATAAATTTTTGCAGAATCAAATTAAAAATACACCATTTAATCAACTGATTATAAGTTTTATATTTGTCATTATTGAAATTCAAATTTTAAAAATTAGTTTTATATATTTTGATATTTGAAATTATAGAAATTTTATCGTAGAATCATTGATTTCATTTGAAATTATAAAGTTTCTAAATGATAGTATATTGTGTATCAAAAGTGTAAGATTTTAACATGAAACATGTTTATAGGGAGAAGTACACTGGGAACACAAAATAAAGGTGGGGATGGTTCAACTGTGTCCGATTTAAGGGGGTAGGGGTCAAATGGGACTTAGAATAATTCAAGTTTAGGGACTTACTGTAGTTTTAGAGCTGTTAATGTAAATATGTTCCATGCTTTTAGGTTGTGTTTACATGTGTTCGATTTAAGGGGGGAGGGGCTTGAATGGGGCAAAGAATAATTTCGATTTAGGGACTTAGAATAATTCCCATTTAATAAGCTGACATTTAATTTCATCTGGTGGTTTGTTCAATTCAAGAAATTAAACTAAGAATTATTATCGTCTATTTTTTAATCTGTTCAGCCAACAAAATCATAATTAAAGAACTTATATACTTACTTATACCTCTGTTTAGTTTCTAAATAAATTAATGCAATCTGCAAATCTATTTCAATAAATAAATTCATTTCATCTGCATAAAGCATTTCTTAGTTCCCAAAACTATAAAAAATGTTGGTGGTGAAAGAAGACTGCCTTATCCGTTTTACTATAAATTCATTACATAACTTAGAGCCTATCTCAAAAAAAAATTGTTCTCTTAAAATATTCGTATTTAATAACGAGGTAATCAAATTTTACGTTTTAAGACATTTGCTATCATTTAAAATAAACAAAAAACCGTCTACCACAACAGAACTTTTTTTCAGTCTAAGAAATACTTAGAAATATTTTTTTTTCTGCATCGATCGAGGTTACACGTAGCTTTTTGATATTTCTTCGAATCCATTATTATAGAAGCCATTATTGACATATTCTCAATTAAATTGATTTAGTAAGTCTAATTATTTTGTTTTACATAAAACTAGCAACCTGATTTTTTGACATAACTTTTATCACATAATTCTTCTCAGAAAAGAATTATACTTCGAATTCTTACACTTGGTACCTATTTTATTTTATATTTTTTAGTTTATTATTAACATTTAAACAGGGCATGTGAATTAGGCCCCTGATATACATTACACTTTTGATATAGATTGTACTGTTGTTTAACTTTAAGAATAGAATATAACAGTAAAACGTTTTAAAAGGTAATACATGCTTTAAATCCACAGACTCAAAACAATGTGTATGAAATAGTTTCGGACATGAGTGCCCGTCAAGATGCCTTTGAAGAACGTCTAACAACTCTTGAAGATAAATTAACCAATCTTCAAGAACTGGTTGAACTTCTTCCTGAAGCAGTAACGCGTTGCTTAGCTCAAGCCAATGAACGTCTTGAACAAAGGCGAAATTTCTTGCATCCGGATGCTGCTGGCAATACCCTGACAACTTTTCCAGGATTCGCTGGTATCGGTGCAACATCTCCTCTTCTTCATCATCAAGGACAAATCCCATGTACAACATTAGGACATTCCAGAAGTATTTCCAGTGGTAATAGCCCTGGAGTTTCACATCATCCATGGCCAGCTAGTCCAGTACTGCCACCTGTATCAAGTAGAACGCCTCATTTGGTACCAGAAACTACGGGATCATCACAACAAGCTCAATCAGCAACGAGATTACCTAGCCAACCAACAGATACTAACTCTGGACGTAGCTGAGTTGCGGCTTTGCAGCCGCAGCATTCATACTGAGGGATTTTGTACGTTTTGTGGCAATTTTTAATGCTACGATGTAAAAATTTATTTTTTAATATCATTCAAATAAACAATAATATATGTTCATTTTGGATATACTATTTAATTAATTAATTTGTTATATTTTTTATCAGATTGATTTATGATAAAATATTAAGTTTTAAAAAATATAAATTATACAAATGAAAGTATAAATATGGGTCCAAAATCCATGAATATAAATTATTCTAATAAATAAAATTGAATGATATTAATTAAAATAAGTTTATTCGTATAAATCACCTTCTTCCAAATAATATTTATATTATATGCTGCGAACTGCAATATTTCCCTAAAACATATACCATCTATCTTTAACCTATTGTTACGTGTGCCTGATTTTAATGTTATATATTTATAATATATATAAATGTTGTTAAAAAACAAAAAAAACAAAGAACAAAAAAAAAATTTAAATGAATTTTACATGACACACATAGAAAAAAAATGACAAAAATGCACGACATGTTTAATAAAAAGTGTGATTTGCCTTTATAATTTATATATATTTGATTATATATATTTGAAGAAAATGGTTAAATGAAATTACACTGTCGTATGAAAATTATATATATATGTTAAGAAATCAAAAGAATTTTTATGTTACAAAAATACATTTTTTTGTTTGTTTGTTTGTTTATGATTGTTAAATTTTCTTTTTTATTTTTTTTTTATATTAATTAATTGTAAAATTGTTTTATTATATTAATGTTGATTGTATAAACAAACAAACAAACAAAAATAATTATAATAATTGTTATATATTATAAATTTTACATAGTTTTTCCTTTTTGTTGTGTTATTAATTAAAATGAAAATATTAATAAGTTCTTTTTTTTACTATAAAAAACAAAGAAATTTTAATTAAAAAAGAAAAAAAGAGATCCGCACAGTTTTATAGAATAAAAATAAAATATTAAAAAAAAAAGTCACTTATTCATCAACAACGATGTATCATATACAAAAAAGAATAATAAATGCTATTTAGGACACTAATAATTTATTTTATGTTTAATTATTTATATGAGGCATTTCATGTGTTAACTGGGTTGTTTAAAATTTAGAAGAAAAAAAATGTAAAATTTAAGCTTTTCTAAATTGGAAAAAGAATCAGTTAAAGCTATCTAAGATTTAGGGACCTTATTATAAATGACTTGTTTACGTCGTTGAATAAAAGTAAAGTATTTACAAATTGCAAGTTAAGACAGAAGAATTAACCATTATTTAGTAAATTCTGGGTGGAAAGTTCGAACAAATGCCAATAAAATATCGCTAAATCACTATTTTAATTATTGCTATCAAGCGGGCCACTTTACTATTTTGTTTATTACTAACATGCATTAGCTCAATTTTTTAGAATTGAAAAACTTTTAGAATCGTAATTATTTTCAGGTTCACAAGCAGAGTAAAAAATTTAAAATTATTCTCGAAAGTGAAAAGTCATTGCTATAGTATAAATATCATTAGATAAGTTATATTTTCCAAATAATTTACAAAGTTATTAACTTTTAAAACTATAATTAAATTATTTAGTAATAATAGTATTTTTTACTTTCAAATTAATATTTTATACTTCAAATCTAAGCTTGATAATTTAAATGAATGCTAAAATCTTAGGCAATTCTAGAATATTGCCTATTTTTTAATTGGGTTGTATAAAGTAAAATTTAAGTTTACGTAGTGAAGTAATAGTTTCTTAATATCATAATTGGTGCTTATTTAGATGTAAATGAAGGATCACGTACCTCGTATATATATATACTATTTCAAATTGATTTTACTTGCGAGAAAAAATTTCAACTCAAAAGAAGTTTAGTGAAGTACATTCTTAAACGGTTAGAAATGTTTACTTTAGCAAATAGAATGGATTATAGACCCGAAGAACGTAGACGGTTTTGATATAATATATATTTATACATTTATGATATAGAAATCCATCCTTATTTATACACAACTACACGTGTGAACAGTCGAATTCTAATAGTACTTTTCAATTCTGTAATGTGCGTGACCATGAGCATATAATATATTATTATTATTTACTCATCCTCCAACATGTAAATATAAATATTTTTAGGTTGGTGACTTGCGGTTGGCTGTCAATAATGACTATATTCCAATTTGAGAGACCGTCATTATTGCCCTTAATAGAGAAAAAATATTCTGAAACTCATTCAGGAAATATTTATTATATAAAATGCAACTACAGTCCCTCGGTGCTATACACCATGGGCCTATAATCCGTCGCTCTTGCCAAAACAAAAATTTGTAAGATCTGTTTCAGAAAGCACTCTTCTAACTCGAGTTTCAGAATGTTTTTCTCTAAACTAAGGGCAATAACAACAGCCTCTCAAAATTAGTTATTTCATACAGGCCCGAAATTTTTTATCGCAATGCATTTTTGCCAATACAGAAAAGCTAAATTTTAAAATTGAATAGTGAAGTTACATGAAATATCTCATATATACAATTGTAAAATACATTTAAAAAAAATAAAAATAATAGGAAATTTAAAAAAAAAAAAAGTAAAAAATTAGAATATTTAAAAAAAAACAAGTAATTTATCAACGCCTCAAAATATGATATAAAAATAGTTAGATTATTTTTTTTATTCAATAAATATAAAATAAATTAAATACATATATATATATATATAAACATACAAGATAATAATAATAATGATAATTACAATAATAATAATAATAGTTACAGAATAGGAATAAGTAAAAAAAAATAGTGATATATAAATAAAAATTATTATTATAAAATGATAATTATTATAGTTAGGAAAAAAAACTAAAAATGGGGAAAACGTTTAAAAAAATATAGCATTTATATATATATATATATAGCATTTATATATATATGATAAAAAAAATAGAAAAAAAAAACAGGGAGAAAAAAAACAGGCCAATTATATTTATTAAATGAAAAAAAAATATATAATAGTTTATTATACAAATACATTAATTTATGTCATCGCCCGGTTCCTATATGTATTAATAAAAAGAAAATTTTTAAATTTCATGTTTTTAAGGAAGGTGTTCAGCACACTGTGTGTAGTTGTATTATCCACGTTTCGAAAGATATATTTGCTAGTAATAGCTCTTCAGTAAAAGAATTAGTGCTTTTTGTAATTAAAAATTAAAAATTTGTATAAATTTGCTAGTAATTTATGACTGAGTTTCCAGGTTAGGCAGTTTTGATATAAATTGTGTTTATTCCTTGTTGACGTTCATTCAGTTTCAAGGGAGTATCGTAAAAAATTTTTGTTGAAAAATTTTATTAAAAAATTTCCTCCCTTTAAAATTCAATGTTCTTTGACAAATGATTCAAGCAGTATTTCAAATAGTTCAGATTAAAATATTTTGGAATTTATTGCTTGAAACTTAACTTTGCTTAAGAAAGCAAATATTTCCATTTTTTTTTTAACTTTCAATACTAAATGCCAAAAATCATCAACTCTTTTATTGAAAAATTATTACAAGTAAATATTATTGATATATTTCAGTTCGGAAATGGATTCGCCGTCTTATACGACGCCATTTTTGTTGACCAGAAAAAAAAGTGAACAAAGATGAGTTGAACAGAAAAAAATTAACAAAAAAAGTTGAACATAGAAATTTTTGAACAAAAAAAATTGAACATAAAAACTTTTGAACAAAAAAAGTTGACCAAAATTTTTTGACAAAAAAAAATAAAAAATTAATGAAAAAATGAAAATAAGAAGTTGAACATAGAAATTTTCAAGTTTTTTCATTTTTTTAAGTTTGTTCAACTTAAAAATTTCTATGTTCAACTTCTTATTTTCATTTTTTCATTAATTTTTTATTTTTTTTTGTCAAAAAATTTTGGTCAACTTTTTTTGTTCAAAAGTTTTTATGTTCAATTTTTTTTGTTCAAAAATTTCTATGTTCAACTTTTTTTGTTCATTTTTTTCTGTTCAACTCATCTTTGTTCACTTTTTTTTCTGGTCAAAAAAAATGGCGTCAAAAAAAATATACGCAGAGTGCTATAGAGCCCCCTTAAATTAATACTATGTCATTTTTCTTCAAAGTTTATTTGAAATGCACTAATATCTTTGAAAATGTGTAATAATTTATTGAAAATCGTTAAATTTTTATTAATAAATATTAAATGTTACAGATTAAGTGTCATTAAATTACGGGTCTCATTAAATACATGAGGATGTTTTTTAATAACTAAAAAAATTGCTAAAAATTGAAATGTGTGACTTTTAATTTTTTATTGACTCGTATTTTTTAACTTAAAAAGTTTTGAAGGATAAAAATATCTAAATTCTAAGAAAAATAATTTTTTTCAAAGAAAAATCGTGGCACATTACGGTTTTTTAGATCTAACTTAAAAGCAATTTAACCAAAATTCATAATTCCATCAATTTTAATTCTACTTGCATCTAAATTTATCTACTTTGATCCTATCATAACCCAGATTAGATTTTATTTATAATTTCATTTTTACCAGTTATTAAGATAAAAAAAATGACAACGTAATTAAATGTATGACACAAAAAATACTTTTTACTATTCATAAAAGTAATTTAACTAAAAAAATCCTATAAAAAAATATTCAAATTTTATAAATTTAAATATTTCATATTTTAATTCTAAATTTAAAAAAATTCTATCTAATTAAATAAAATTATTTAAATAAATTATGGGCTTAAAAAATATCTTTCTAATTAATTTAGAATTAAGATTTATTATCTAGTGCTTTCATTAAAAGAAATAAAATAAAAATTCATGTTACTATTTATTGTAAAACAGGGACCAAAAAAAAAAAATATTGAAAATAATAAAAAAAATCGTTAAATGTTTTGAAATAAAAAGAATACATCTCTTAAAATTTATAAATAGTAAAAATTGCCATTTTAATAAATAAATATAACCGTTTAAATAACGTTAAATTAAAAGCACTTAAAAAATGAAAAAAAAAATCTAAGTAAAAAGTATTTTTATATAGAATGACTTAATAAAGTGCATTAATGCTTCAAAACAGAATATTGTAAGCCAAATTATAAAAAAAAATGTAAATAAATATTTATATTCGTATAAAATTACGTTTTGTTTTAAAAATTGAAAAAAAATGACTTTTAATTTGTTTATTAAATATTTTGAAAAAAAATATGGGGAAAAATCTCTTATTAAAATAATTAAATTTATTAATGTGAAAAATATTTTGATAAACTCACCGAGTCGATGATTTCTAAATATTTTAATCTTCATATTAAAGTACTTGTATAAAATTAGAATTTAAAATAAATTTAGATAAATGAAGACTAAAATGTTTAGTTTGGACAAAAAGAATATTTTATTTTTTATTGCTAAAATTTTATTTTTTATTTTTATGATCTGAAAAGTCTTCGTTTGGCATTTTTTTCTATAGAATTCATTGTTTTGGATCATTTCAGTATCTAACTTCGATTCTTTTTGTTCAAACTTGATGAGTAAAAATTCTATAAATATTTAAAAAAAAATAAATTAAAAAAATAGACCATAAAATAGTAAATTTTAATGAAAAATGAAAGGAAACAAAACACCATAAAAAGCCTTTAAAAGGAAAATTAATAAGCCTATTTGTCACGTCAAAAAATGTGTTTTGTACGTAAACATATTGAAAAAACTAAAAAAAAAAAAAAATATCTATAATTAAGCAAGAAAAATCTCATTTGTCATAATTAAATTACATTTTATAATTACCGATTCAAAATACTGAAAATTTCAGAAAAAAAATAAATTTTTACTAGGAACTGGAGATTTTTAAATAATGTGTAATTAATTACTCAATCGTTAACCATATTGATTGTATTAAAAAAATTTTAATTTTTTTAAATTTGGCTATTAAAAAACGTTTTTTTCCTGCTGATGACCAGAAACTACGTAATTCCTAGGCACTGTACTGCGTATCCCGTAAACCCGTCTTCTCGCTCTTGACGAAGAAAAATCGATTGAAACCCTTGGTCATTAAAAGTAAACACTTATTACTTGTTCGTGTGATAACCCAAACAATGGTTAACTATAATAACGTTGAGTTATTTTAAGACCTAATATTGAAATTATAAGTATCTAAGTTGAAATTATTTTAATTTCCTACGACCAAATTATTCCCAAATAAGTCCCTAAATTCAAATTATTCTAAGTTACTTAAAAAAATTTTTGTAAATCCCCAAACCCAAAATTATTCTTAGTCCCTGAATCGAAATTATTATAATAAGTTACTTTGACTCCCCCTCTCCCCAAAAAGTTCAATTTTAGACCAACCCCCTAAAAACGTCCAATTTTAACCCTATTCTGCTTTTATCATTGGCCTTGTCCAAGTACCCTTCCCTGTGAACATGCACCATGACATTTATCGCAGTTTATGGCTTTGGTGCTAATTGATGTGTTGTTTGGGACATTCTTTATTTTTCTGGCCAAAGGTTACAAAATATAAAATTATAAAATTTGCTGCATAAAATCGACCTTTTATACTCCTTTCCATACTATATATACCTTTGGCTATACTCTTTGCTATAGTAAAAGCACATGGGATTAAAAAAATTAGTCTAGTCTAGAAAGGGCTTATCACTATTATCTAGAGAAACAAATTTTATCTGAAAATATACCAGTAAATCTACAATATCCATTTTTTTAACGAAGAGACACAGGTTCTAAAGCTTTCATACAGTTAGTAATTTTAGGTTAATGCAAAGATGTCATAGTTTAAATATTAATATTTGCAGAGTAAAAAATTAACTCTTTTTTCTACCTGTCAATCATTATACCATGTGTTACCTTACGGGGGCTATAATATAGGCCTGGTCGATCATATACTGACTTAATGCAACTGAATGCAAATAGAAAAATCCGACTCCGCACAAATCTTATGAAAATTGGGTCCCGGTCAAATCAGCTAAAAATTTAATATAGATACCTAACGTCATTCTGAGCAATAGTCTTCATAGGCAAAATTCTCATATATGATTAGTTTTTAAGTTATACAATTATTACTCCAGTCAAAATACGGAGAGGGGTTGTAATTTTACTGAAAACCACCAGATTTGGTCCACTATAGGTTTTTTAGATCATTGATCACGAATATTAGGGTCGTTATGAAAAGAAATTGGCGGTTAAATAAGCAAAAACTACTCCCAAAATGGAGTATATACTCGCACTTTGAGCCAAGTTTATGCACATAGCGGTTTTTTGGGTAGCAAAAAAGGGTATTTTTGCTACTTTCGCGCTTTGAACGTCCAGATTTGGTCCATATAGGCTATTTGTAAATGTGTATTTATTAAAAATTTAATATTTCACCCTTAAAATACCAAAACTACTCATACAAGGGTGTCTGTTTTTTTTCGTACTTTGTGCGTCCAGCTTTGGCCCAAAACTCCATATGGATCAAAACTGGACAAAAAAACTGCAAAAATAGCAAAGACGCCCTTGTAGGGGTAATTTTGGTAATTTAAGGGTGAAATATTAATTTTTCATAAAAATGTCCCCGTAATTCTTGATCAGTGACTCAAGAAACCTACAATAGACCAAATCTGGTGGTTTCCAGTAACAATACAACCCCCCGTCGTATTTTTACAAGAGTAATAATTGTATTTTTTAGTACGATATTTACTTACACCTTCTGGGGTGCGATAACTTAAAAACTAATCATTTCTGGGAATTTTACCTATGAAGACTATTGCTAAGAATGTCGTTAGGAATATTATACTAAATTTTTATCTAATTTTACCGGGACCCAATTTCCATAAGATTTGTACGGAGTCTCTTTTTAATTTATAAATATCTATTTTTTTATTTATTTAAAATTTTTTAATTCAATAAATATTGTTAACGTTTAATGACTATACAAATAAATAAATAAAAGGGCTTGGTATAAAAACTTCCTGGTAGTTTAATATATAAAATAAATTCATAGTAAATAAAATAAGCATTAAATAAAATTTAAAAAAAAAAAAAAAAAACCAAAATAAAAATTTATATAAATATAGATTAAAGTAATAAAGAAAAATATTTAACTATTAAAATTTTTATAAAAAAAAATAAAAAAGAAAAAAAAATAGGTAATGAATATAAATATTATTTAAATTTTATATATAATTGGTATGAAATGCACGTTTGTATGTACGATGAATGTTAAAAAAAATCACAAAAAATGATAAAAATTAAATATTAATATAAGATATTGTTATTATTTGTTATATACATATATATATATATGTGTGTGTGTGTGGGTATATATATATATATACATATATATATATATATATGCTTTTTAATATAAATTAGAAGTATTTTTAAAATTAAGAAAACCATTTTTTTAGTTTAATTTTTAATATTTTAATACTATCTTTTTAAATGCAGCTATATTAGTTGTAAAGGGCGGAGAAATATGATAAGATGTAGTTTAATATTTATATTTAAAATAAGAAATTTAGAATATAAATTTATATGTGTGAGTCCTTTAATTTTTGTGTGGGTTCGTTTTGAGGAGTCCAATTTTGTTGAACGTTTGATTTTCTAGTAAATTTATATTTTTTTTTAAAGAAAATGAGACCAATTTAAAGAGGATAAAGAGTTAAGGATTTGTCTAGAACGTGGTTTTTCGCACTGCAATAACCAACGTAAAAACGTTAACAAAATTGGTTATCTATGTTTGGTGAAAAATCTTATCCAATAATTTACTATCAATGCAGTAAAATTTTCATTGAAAATGTTTAAAAAAATAACCAACCAATTTTAAATTTACTGCCAAATAATAAATACCTGGACAAGATTTTTACAGTGTACTTCAGCCTGTTTCCACACAAAAGTTTTGGATTAATCATATATATTTTGCTACGACAATTATTTTAAAAATTTGCTTCAAATTGTGACATTAGGTATTGGTTTATTTTTACTCGAGTTTTATAAATTTTGGCCTCATGGACTAATGTGCATTCAAGCATGTTAGTAATTCTAATACCTAAGGCCTATGATCCATGTCGTATAAATACTTATGAAATATTTCATAGAACTAGGCGTAATGTTACCTATTAACAATAAGTACTACCCTTAAAATCGTTACCAATGATTTATAATTTTCGCATTCATCATGATAACCATGATTTAAAGCAAAATTTTTAAAATAATTTGTTTAAAAAATTTATAAACTAAAATAAATACAATAAAAAATATTATAACAATAAAATAAAAATAAACAAAATCGACCAAAGCCATTATTGAAGTAAATATTCATACATTTAGTCATAAAAATAGATAATAGGACGTTAAAATAAAAATTAGTAAAAAAAAATTTTTTAATTAAAAAAAAAATATTATATTTTAATGAATACTTTTACGTTTATTATATTAAATTGTTGAAGAAATTTTAAAATTTATGCTGTTATCATAAAACAAATAATATAAATAAAATTTATTACTATAATTTAAATAAAATTAATCACATCTTAATTTTTAGCCAAATAAAAAAAAAAAGTTTTTTTTCTAACAAAATTTTCAGCATAGAGTAAAAAATAAATTTTATAAAAACAAATATTTAAATGAAATTATATAATATGCTTAATTAGAAATGAAATATAAATAAATAAAAATGTCTTTTACGAAGGGAACAATAAATATTGAAATTTATATGTGTATGGGCGATTTTTTTGAAATTTGGCCACCCCATTCTGTCCAAAAATTTTAGAACCGTAATTGATTGTGAACTGTCTCAAAAATGGGCTAGTGCCTGTATAATTTTATACCTGCTGTCCAAAGGCGACGAGTGAAAAACCAAAAAACAGAAAATTGAAAATAAAAATGAGAATTTTGTCTGCTGATGATACTGAGTTCTAAAATAAAAAACTAATAATATATATGTCAGAAGATTTTATTCAGAAGTTTTGGATTTACTAGTATTGGTGCCTTGTAACTTTATGCTGAAAAGCCTGTTACAAATTCACTTTAATTGCTAAATCCGAAAATTACCAATAAAATTTCCTACGATTTTCCACACTTACTTATATTAAAAAATTATAGTTTGGGATATTAAATTTTTTATTTTATACCTGTCAGCTGTCAAAATTCACATTTCTTTGAGACCTACAAATTTTGAAAAATTTGAAAAACTTTCCCATTAACCTACTAAAATTCCAATTTTTCTGATTTTTGACTTTTTACTCATCGTATTTGGATTGAAAAAGTTAAAAAAGTTTTATAAAGCATTTAAATTATTTATTGCTGACCAATTAGTGTAAAAAAAATTCCTATTTCATGAACTGATCAAGCCTCTTGACCATTTCAAAAATCTGATCATTTTACGAATTGGTTCATTACGCTTTTAGGATGTAAATTATAAATTAGACCCTTCCTCTATTGCTTCAATTTTGGGCAGGTTGAAGTGTCCAAGTTAAAAAATAATCACCCATATATATATTCTGTAATTAAGATAAACTCAAATAATTAATATAGAAGTTATATATATATATATATATATATATATACTTAATAAAATTTATTTACATTTATTAAATAAAAAAATTAATGCACTTATATTATTAATCAAATCTAAATAATATAGAAATATACTTAATTAATAAGTACTGTTGGCCAGTTTTAAATAAATAATTTATTTATATGACATAATAAATAAAATATATATATATTATATATACATAAATAGATAATAAATATTTATTAAAAAATAATGTAATGTATCTTACGAAAATTTCACTTAATTTTAATATAAAAAAAAATAATTATATTAAAAAAAAATAATAAAAAAAATATAAAAAAAATTTTAGTATGCTATGTAATTATTGTAATAATAAAAAAAAATGTTAAGAAATGATATGTGAAGTTATATATATATTATACGTATGTATCTATATATATATATAATTTCTATGTAAATATATATTGTGATTTGAGATCATCTTTATAATATATTTTAGAGAAGAGAAGCACAATGTTTGTTACCAATGAAAAAAATAAAATTATTATAATAATAATAAAAAAATATTAATCAATAATAATTTGCTCTAACATTAAATAAAATATTTATTAAAAATTTTGTTAGAACGCCTGTATTATATATAATATATATAATAATTGTTCAAAAAACCATTATTTAAATAATTATATATATTAATTTTTTTGCATTTAATTTTCATTTTTATTAAATAAAATCTTAAAATTTATTTTACAAAATATTTTTATTTTTTATTTATTTCTTATCTATTATACATTAGTTTTTTTTAATCTTTTTTTTTATGAGTGAAACGAAGTAATTTTTAAGTTTTCGAAGTAATGAGTAAGTTACTTGAATGAAGATACTTCATTTTTTAGAATTGGTAGCTGTTTTTAAGTTTTGAATATACCTATGATCTAAAAAAATTGGTTAGGGCAGAACCGACAGTTTTGCACATCGTTTTCACGATAATTACGTTATTTTAGGCCAAAGTAATATTTTTATCGTTTTTAAATCCTGTTTTTTTTCTATAGTTACAAACAGGTAAGTGTTCCAAAACCGATGCTTCTGCCCTATTACAAACAAATTTTTCATTTTTAAATAATTTATATTTTGTTTCACTCAAATAATTTATTTATTTTACTTCAGCCACTATCTTTTAAAATTACACATTTATTTTCTAAAAAATTTACCATATTAATTTTCCAAAGAAATAAGGTCATAAATGGGTCCATTTAAATTCCTTGTTTCTAGATATAAATGCGTTATTACTTTGTAATTGCCGAAAATAGCGTTACAGCTTACATACATAAAATTAACTATGGTTTTTATTTTTTTGTAAATTATTCATAATAAAAATACTAAAAGAAAATCTATTATTCAATATCAAAAAAGGTATTTTAATAATTAAATAATAATTTAACAATTTTTTTTTTTTATTTTTTTTTTTTAATTTAATAAATTAGACTTATGGTATTAATTAATTAAAATTGTTACATTAAGTAATAATTAATAACTTATTACTTATTAAAGTAGAAAAATATTAAGTTTTTTTTTTAGAAAAGAAAATAATTTAAATTTTTTAAAAATACTTCGTCGCGAAAGTAAAAAATAAATATTACATTTTCTGTTTTTACTTTGATCAACGATATTTGCATTTCAAAAAATAGTCTTTATTTTTATTTTTTTTAATTAGGTTTCAAGTACCTATAGTCTTCAAGAACTTTTTTTTTCAATCACATTCAAGGTAAGTCCAACATTGTTACATATAAAATAATTGTCGACTTTGGTATAAAATTTTCTTCGAACTAATTCTATATTAAAAAGAATTGAAAATAAATCCTTTATATCGACAGTGATACAATGTTTAGTGTAAAAATTCGTTATGAAAAATACATCATTTAATAGAATTTCATTAGCTCATAACTTTATCAATCCAAGGAACAAATTTTTGAATATTTGTATAGACACCAGGTAAATGCTCACGTCCGCATCCTATACCCCAGGATACGAGTCCAATTAAAACGTACCTTCCTTCTACAGCCATCGTCAAGGGACCTCCGGAATCGCCCTAAAAAAATACGATTCATTAAAAATGGAATAGAAACAATAGGTTCTTAAATAGAAGTGAAACTTCAATTATAAGAAATAAATTATAAATATATAGGTATTTGCACGCCAACTGGCCCCAAGCTGGAATTGGTACTTTAAATTTTTTTCTGAAAATGCAATACATCTATTTTTAGTTCTACTCTTAACAGCCATCGTAATTAAATAGTTCCTCAATCAGTACGCAAATATTCTGAAAATTTTTGTCCTTCAAAAAATCAAAGAATATCATTATTTTTTTCCTTTTTGGACGAAATACCAACATTTTTTATATGGAATTACTAGTCATTTGGTTCCTCATATAAAGAAACCATTGTTATATGTAAAATTTCGATTTTTTTGCATATTTGCATGTTTTTACATGGGACAGGTTTTTATGAGTGCGGTTTTGGTGTTAAAAACTTATAAATCCATCATATTAGTTTATTTACAAGTTTTGGATGCATTTAGCGTTTCTGGCACCTTAAATAATATATTTTAAAAGCATTTTCTATTCTCTTTCACCCTAATTATTTTGTATTTAATAAATTACATTATGTTTCAGTTATTTGTTTTCTGAATCTATATGGCCCATTTATGTTACATGACATCTTGTTCACGTATACCTCCTATTTCCTGATGTGCTGGATTATTCCTAAGCTTCCTCATACAGTTTGTACAGAGTTAGGTTTAGATAAACCTAAGATAGATGTACTCTGAAAATCATAATATTTTATATAATCCTTTTAAGATTTTCTGTAAGATATTCAATCTTCACAATAAGTTGACACTGAGTATTTCTTGAACATTTTCAAATACTTTTTAGCTACTACACAATTGTTGATTTCAGTATTTCTTGCTTTCTTCTTCAGTTAACCTGGCCTCTCCAACTTCTTTCAGTACTTTTACTAACAATCTCAACCTGTCATACCAATTCACGATGATGCATTCATACCCTCGCAACTTGTAATTTTTTGTTTAGTAGTTTCAGTAGCCTATCATTCATTAGCACTGAAACAGTTGTTGCATACTTATACTCGTTTTTTTTTAAATAGGCTAACGGTTGCAAATGTCACTTCATTCAGTATTATGTAAACCCAAATTCTTGAAATTTACCATATTTTCATCTTTTCTGCTACAAGATTTTATTCTATACTTTTGTTTAATTTTTGGAAAAATTTCCACTCACTGGTACCCGAGCTGGTACCCTTTTTACCCCACAATTCAAAAACTAATACAAAGCATCTTTAATTATATTTAAAAAAGTCAAATCTAAGAAAGAGTAAGACTTTTATCTAGTCCAAACTCAACAATTTTGAAACTTAAGTAAAAGTATAAAAATAAAAAGTAATATTTTAAATTTATTATACCTGACAAGAATCTCTCCCGCCTTCTTTATAACCAGCACAAAGGAAAACATCATGAATGGTCTCTCTTCGTCCAGCTGCTCTAAACCACCTTTGGCATCTTTCATTTGGAATAACCTAAAAAATAATAATGATTATTATTTTATTTGATAAATAAAAATTATTTTTATTAAATACTTTCACTTTTTATTAATATTTTCACCTTTAACAGAAAATTGTACAAAAAGGCATTATTTTTATTTGGAGAAATTGGTCTTTTTATATACATTGAATCAAGAAAATTAGATAAAATATAAATTTTTTTTTGTTTTTAAAATAATATAAAAGCAAAACAAAAATAGTAATAAAAGAGAAAGTTCTATTAATAATATCCATATTGTTATTGTAATAAATATTAATTCAATAAATAATTTACTTATAAAAACTTAGACTTAAAAAAAATTTAAATAGATAAAAATGTTCTTAAAAAAAAAAACAATTGATTACTTAATAATAATAAAATTTAATAGCATTGAAAATAAAAAACAATAAACCAATATTTCTATTACCTCAACCTCGACTTCTTGTAGAACAGTAGGAGCAGAACTTTGACCATGGCGAGTTCTTCCCCATCCGGCGACCGTGGCCGTACGTCCGGATAATTTAAGACTTTTAGCTGGTAAACATACTGGTACAATATGTTTTTTAAATGATACAGTCCTAGTTAATTTAATCAATGCCACATCGTTACGGAAATCCGCTGGTGAATATTGTGGGTGTACCTTTTTTTTTTATTTCGAACAATAAAAAAAACAAAAAAAAATATGACTTCAATTTTGTTTTTATTTAAAATAAATTCTAATTATTAAGTAGTAATTAATAATAATTTCATATAGAAAGTAGATTTAAGTAAGTAAAACATTCATTATCTTAGTTCCAGTGACTTAGTAAAAAAAAGTACATGAAAAAAGATGATAATAAAAGATAAAAAAAAAACAATTGATTTTTATGATATATCACAAATACTAATGCAACTATAAAAAATAACAATGTCACTCACCTCTTTCCTTTCGATATTATGCTCTTCATGCAACATACTCTCGCCCGAATCTCTAACATCCCACTCACCCAATCGCACCTTTAGATTATTGTTTGGAGTACTAAAAAAAAAAAGAAATTTATAAATAAAAGATATTTTAAAAAAAAGTAATATAAATTAAGATTTTAGAAAGTAACGGGTTTAATATTTTTTTTTGCGGTCGTTGAACAATGAAACGGTTATTATATTGATATTATAATAAAAATTTTATTCATTGATAAGAAGAAAGAGCAGAAGATCTTTGTCAGAAAGGTCAAAGTCGTTTTAAGAAATAAAATTTTATTATACTCATTTTGTTTTTGTATTTAATGTATCTTGTCTGCTGTCTGCACATACCTTCATGCAAATTCATAAAAATTAATTGCAAAGATTTTAATTTTTTCGAAAATATTAAAATAAAAATGAAAAAGTTAATTGAATATCTACATACACACAAATAACTTCCAGAGAAATTATTCACAATTCATACAACTTGTTTACTGGCTATTTACCTAAATTTTTCCTAAAGTACCTTCCTTATCCTTATTAGTTCTTAAAATTAAAAAAAAAATTATTTTCAGTTCTATTTCACCCCCTCCCTTTTTCTATGGTGACTTTTTCAATTACTGACCCCTCTGAGCTTAAAAGCATCTATGTTTCATGTTAAAAAAGACTAACAAGCATGTAATTTAATTCAAGAAACTTGATTTTCTTGCCTAACAAAAAATGGAATAAGAACTCATTAAAAAAGTTTCCGGAAAATTTTGAATTTTTTATAATTTAGCCACAGTATTGAAATAAGCTGGGAAATATGTACTCATTTTTATTTCAATTTTTGCTCAAGATTTATTAATCTACAACATTTATTTAAAAAACTCTGGCCCCTGGGATCTTAATCCCTTGGAACATTATAAAATAAACATAGTAAATTTTATGTATAATAATTTAGTTTTCAAGAACCAAAATTCAAGATAAGCCAAAATGCTAGGGAGTCAACCAAGATTTTATATTTTAATTAGTACTTACGTAGCAACGCAATGTGCAGCTGTAACTACCCAACGATTATTTAATAAAGCTCCTCCGCACGATAATTTTTTCGTTAAAAATCCAGATTTTATTATAGCAGCCTGTAAAAAATATATAAAAATTTAATATCATTTTTTTAAATATTAATAAATATACACTGTAAAAAATAACTTTCTTAGATTTACAAAAAAAATAGAATTTTTTCGAAAAATCTAGTAAATTTTCAAAAAATTTCGTAAATATTCGATAAAAATCGTAAATTTACTAAATTTAGTATATTATCGAAAAATTGCAGAATTCTCGATTTTTTTTTGTGATTTAACGAAAAAAGTTGTAAATTCACAACTACTTTTCGGAAATTTACAACTATTTTTTGTAAATTTTCGAAAAAAAATTGTAAATTATCAGTTTTTCTTGCGAATTCACAAAAAAAAAATCGAGAATACTCGAATTTTTTGTTAATATACTAAATTTAGTAAAGTTACGATTTTTTCGAATATTTACCAATTTTTTTTGAAAATTTACTAATTTTTCGAAAATGTTCTAATTGTTTTGTTAATATAAGAAAGTTACTTTTTACTTTTTAAACAAAGGATAAAATATTGGATTCGGCTTTGTATTTAGTTGTATGCACCAGCTAGCATAGCGAGCGAGTGCAGACAGCATGCAAAAATCGAACCCCATATTTTTTCTCGTGTTCTAAAACATAGTTTTTCATTTAATGGGCAAAAAAGCCGTCTTCCTAGGGCAGAAAATAGGCTTTTTTTGCCCTAGATATGTAAAATTTTTTATTCACCTGCCAAGGATGACTGCCAAAACTGGAACTATGACCACCTACAATTCTATTACTTCTTGTATACAACTCACCACAACCTAAAATAGAAAAAAAATACTAATTTTAATAATTATTTAATTAATTTAATTTGTGCACTCAGTGTTTCATAACTTTTTTTTACAGCGTGTTTATCATTTCATAAGTGAAAGCATTGTTTTCTTTTTTGTTTAATTAGAGTGCTAAATTTATATAACATAAGTCTATCAAGTTTATTTTCAGTCATTAATGGTAGTAGATTTTCATCAATAATCTCCGTTGAAGTCAATTCATTAAAATTTTTTTCCAATCTTCTTATAGTATTTTTCAATTTGTAAAGTTTTTTTTCCCTGTTTACGTAGTCGTAATTTCACAAACAATAATGTAATTTAAAAAGTTCAAGGTCATATTTAATAAAATCGATTAATTACCAATAATTTCTTTCAGTAATTGTCTAAAATTTTATTTTCATTTTTAACGTCGTGCATAAAACAGTGCTTAAATAATAATCTTGTGGATTATTTATATCAAACATTTCAAGACGTTTGAATATTAAAATTCATAAAGTGCATTGTATATTTTATCCCAAAGCAAATTTCACCGAAAGTATAAACACATATTTAAATGTACAAAATATACAATTTGATTCATCATGTCTAAACCCTACAAGCATTGAATTATAATTTTAAAAAAAATCAGAGCAAAAGTACAGAAGCCCATTCCAAAAATATCTCGTTCGAATAATCTATCTTCTGATTTACCCCGATATTTTCCATTTTCAATTCCATTATCGTATCCAGTAGAGCCACCGATATCAAGATCTTGTGGAATATAATCTTGTTGTTGTGATAAAATAACTGGTTTAATTGGATAATAATCTGGAGCTTGTGTTGTTGCTACAATAATATCATGTATTTGTACAGAACCATAAGCTGGACGTTGAGGTTTATCTTGTGAATGATGATGAAGTGATGTAGAATACGATGGACCGAATACATTGACATCATCGTCCAAATATGGACGTTGTGGATTCACTGAACGCAAATTTAAACATTCATTTTGTTTCTTTTTTTTATAACCCGATAATTATGAATTTAACCGTTAACTTATTTTTACATTTAAAACCCAAATTTAATTATTTTTATTAAAATACTTATTTTCTAAAAATTAAAAAACTGAACTTACTGGCATTTTGTAATATAGCTAATTGATTTGGTTTTTGATTTGAATCTTTATCTGGTATGTCTTGTATATCATCATCATCAACACAACAACTCCATATCATACCACCAGAACATAAATCAACTGGTCTTCCACCGCCGAGTACACAACTAATACTTAAACCACATTCAAATTTTGTACCTTTGTATTTGCATGTTTGAGGTATCACTGAAAAAAAAAAAAAAAAAATTAATTAATTAATTAATATATTAGTGCAAGTATATATTATTTATAAAAAAATTATACAGAATAATAATAATAATAAAATAAAAGTAATATGAATTTTTTTTACAGTGTAACAATCATCGCATTAATATTTATGTAAATAGTTATCCTCATCGATGCGCAAAATAAGCCTTAAAGTATTTATACCATATATTTATATATGAAGCATTTCATATTAACACTGTAAAAAGTAACTTTCTTATATTAACAAAAAAATTAGAACATTTTCAAAAAAATAGTAAATTTTCGATAAAAATTGTAAATATTCGAAAAATATCGTATATTTACTAAATTTAGTATATTAACAAAAAATTCGAGTATTCTCGATTTTTTTGTGAATTCGCAAGAAAAATTGATAATTTACCATTTTTTTTCTCGAAAATTTACAAAAAATAGTTGTAAATTTCCGAAAAATAATTTACAACTTTTTTCGTAAATTCACAAAAAAAAATCGAGAATTCTCGAATTTTTCGATAAGACACTAAATTTAGCAAATTTACGATTTTTTTCGAATATTTACAAATTTTTTTGAAAATTTACTAATTTTTCGAAAAAATCCTATTTTTCTTGTAAATCTAAGAAAGTTACTTTTTACAGTGAACTTATTGATTTATTTAAATAGCATTTTAGAATTGTTTGAAATAAAATAGCATTTTAGTTTGGTTTTGAAAAAATAAACCAGTTGTTATTATTAGCAATTAACCGTGCAAATGTTCGTAAATATTAACATGGAACATGTTTATAGGGAGGGGGTACTTCAAAACTTGAAAATTAAGGGGGGGGGGTCAAATTTGTTCTATTTAAGGGGGGGGGGTCTTAAGACTTAAAATAATTAGGTAAGTAATATATAAATAAATAAAAGACTTTTAAAAGACTTTGAAAAGTCTGGGCTTAAGGACTTAAGATAGTACAGGTTTATGGACTTTTAGAATAATATCGATTTAGGGACTTGGAATAATATCGATTAAGGGACTTAGAATATTTCAGGTTTAGGGAATCAAAATAGTTTGGGTTTAGAATGTTAATAGCTGGTGAGGTGATAATTACAAATTATAAAATTAGAAAATTGTATTGTAATGTTGAGTAACATTTGTATTATACCTGGTCCTCAGCTGGAAGTAAACATGTTCCATGCATTTAGGTTGTGTTTACACAAACCGGTTATAAGTTTTTTTATACTAAAACATATTAAAAAAACTGGTTAACGTAATCGGAATCCCGGCTGTGGCGCACTGAACTTTTTTCTTTATTTAAACAAACTTCAAAAATTCAAAATAACAAATATTTTTTTTTAATCTTGAGGTACAACCAGATTTTTTATAATTAATATATTGCACCACAAAATATCTTCAAAGCAATAGATTTTTTAGGATCTGGAACCAGCTTTTTCTGTCACCGAATAAAAATTTGACTCAATGCTTAACTCTGAATTTTTCACTAAAATCCCTTTTTCAGGTAAAATTTATATAATTTCTAAAAATCCAATGAAATTTCAAATTAAAAAAAATGGTAAAAAAATTAGTTGATTTCTAAGATTTGTATATTCATGCAAAAATTTTTTTGTTTAGTGTTTCAGAAATATCTAAATATTTTCTAAAAGAAAAGATTTTAGTATCCTGAACAAGACAGTTAGATTACCACCATAAGTCACGCAGCTTAGCAGAGGCTCACTAAAGGACGGCATGCCGCCGTTTATTTTGTTTTGGATGATTCGCCCAAGGGTCAAAAATCTCAATAATTCTATTGTTTGTAGTTCTCAGGGTAATGCACAAAAATAAATTTTAATTTTTTAAAATCAATGAAATTTGAAATTTTCTACTATTCAAAAGTTACAACATTCCAAATTAGTAAAAAAATTGTATGTACCCATCTTTTTCAAAAAAAATAGTATAAATTTTATGCAATTGAATTTTTCTAAAATACCTCATATATAATTATTAAAAAAGATATTTGTCTTGCAGAAAAAAATAAGTAATAATAGTTATAAATTCTTTATAGATAATTCTGCTCTGTTTCACGGTATAAATAAATGTCCGCCGCGATATATATACATGGTTTATACGGCTATTCAGTCACTTTCGTTATCCTTATCCAAATGAAGCTACATTTATAATGCATATAAGTGAAATTTAGGACTCGGCTCATGAAACGAACGTGAAAGTCTTTTTTATAAGACTCTCTTTTCTTGTATTATTATATATATATATATTTTATCTATTTGACCAAAAGGAAATTTTGTTATTGTTGATGTTTTCACTTAGATGTATATAAAATTATTATATTAATATTCAAAACAAATAATAATAAAATTAATTTATAGAAATTATTAAAATTTATCAACATTTTCATTATTTACATAATCTGATTACTTGTTACAGAATCCCAAGGTTTTTAAGCTGCTTATATCTTTTTATAATAAAATTTTTCAAAAATAAATTATAAAAAATTTCTATATTCATAATTAGTAAATTAAAAACTTGATATAAATAACTCATTATTTTCAATGCATTATGTTATTCCTGGTAATAAAAATAACATAAAAGTAATAGAATTTCTGGGACCAATTTTTCACCAGATGAGAATTTTAGAAAATTCTGACTTAATTTTCGGATTCCTCAGAAAATTTTATTATAAGGTTGCTCTCTTTAGGCCGATTTTAAATTAATTGCTTAAAGTTTGGACAAAAAAAATGAACGACATCTTTAAAAATATTTATTAAATTTTATGGTTTTTTATATTCTTTTTTTTGTAAAGCGTTTCATAAATATCTAAAGTTTCATAAATATCTAAAATTTAAATTCGGGTGACTTTTAGGAAACCATTAGGGCGGTCTAAATTAGAACTCCTCAATCAAACACCGAGATAACAAATTTCAATACCTTTGGCTAAGGATCCATTGTACCAATGGAAAATCTGCTGGTTTCAAAAATGCACCTGAGTGACTCTTTTAAAACCAGGTCAAACTTTTACATTTTACTGTACAAAGATTTCTGGTAACATATCCAAAATTAAGCCTATGCCTAATTGTCCTGTGGGGGGCTACACCTCAAAATTTAAGTCACCCAGGTAACCAAAATTAAACCAGGATCCATTTAAAATATGTTTTCATTTCTCCATAACAAACCTATATTTTAAATATTATATAAGCCCAGCTATTCAAAAGGGTATTTTGAGCCAGTCATTTTATTTTTAGGGCAGTCATCGGGCAACCCCTTCGGACAGGTTGGTATAGGCCATATTCGAAATATTCGTTTTTTATGGCAAAAAGAAACACGTGTAGAATTTGGCCTGGTTTAATTTTGGCCACCAGGGTTAGGTAAATTTTGGGGGTTCAGATCTCCCTTTGAATATATTTTATGCTAAAATTTAAAATCAAATTTTTTTATTGATATTTCCATTGCCAAAGTACCTTCGATTATTAAATAAATGATTCATCCCTATGGACAGACTGGCATAAGCTATATTTGAAATATCTGTTTTTTAAGATGAAAAAATAACTTCTATAAAATTTGGATGGATGGAGGGGCTGTAGCACCCTTATAACAATGGCGTGAATACTAAACTTATCAAATCGACTATTGAGTTAAAAAAAGAAAACAATCTATTAAAATTTGGCCTCGTTTTATTTTAGTCATCCAGAACAAGACGTAATAGCACTTTGGCTGTAAGTATTTGATGATGATAATATAATTAAGAATTAAAATCTATTTTAAATTGGACAGCTAGGAGACATAAAATTTGAAGGGGGGGGGGGGGGGTAGACTTCTTCTCAGCAATAGGTCATAGGCTAAACTTTGGGTATGTTATCGGGAAGTTTTGTAGAGTAAAGTGTAAAAGTTTAGTCTGGTTTCAAGAGAGTCACCCAGGTGGTTCTCTAAAACCAACAGGTTTTCCTTTAGTGCAATGGATCCTTGATCCAAAGGTCTAAGAAATCTCGGTGGCTAGTAGTGCATTATAGCGTCTAAGTGGTTTCAATTCAAAATTTGCAGAATGCCTAAAATTATCTAGAATCTGCTCAGGTCTCAGAAATTCGATTTCTTTTATGATGTATTTTTTACCATATCGAATAGCCATTTTTGGCCCAAAATGACTAATTTTTAAATTGCTGCCAAATTTGTAATTTTTAACTAAAATGGTTTTCATATGGGTTTCAAAAATTTTGTATAAAATAAGCACAAAATTTCTAAAATTTCCTTACTCATTACATTTTCTTAAAATGTTTTTGAGGCATAGCATTTATTTATTGCATCAAAATGTAAAAATTTCTTTCAGAAAGATGATAAACCAGAAAAATAAAGAATGACCCAGAATGGATGCAAAATACTGAAAAAGCCAAACTCTGTGCACAATTTTTCTTTGTCAATGACTTACTTTTTACTAATAAAAACAAGGACAAAAAGGTGTTTCATATAATTTTTATGTTTCAATTGCAGATTTAATAATAGCTATTTATTTAGCACAAGACCGTTTATTAATGACTTTAAAAACTATAAAATCCATATTTAACCTCATCAATAAAAACGTAACTGATTTTTATTTCATTTATCATCTTAAAATTTCCATAAAAATTGATAAGAAATCTATATCATTCACTTAGAAATCAATCTCTATAATTTTTTACTAAATCATTCGTAATCAAAAAATAAAAATTCTAAAATAAAAAAGCCACTCAAATGAGCATTTATAATTGAATACTCAAAATAAAGTCTACCATATAATTTGTACCTACAACACTGTACATTAAAATTAAAATCATTAAAATAATTCCAACTTTATCGAATTTAATTAAATATCAAAATTTCGCAAGAAAAAAAAACCTTTTTCTTATTAAAATAATAAACTAAGCACTAAAAATATACAGTTATAAAGAAAAGTTTGTTTTAATGCACCAAAGATGGTATAGCATCATTTTTTTTAACACATATGACAATTTTTTTTTTTAACAGAGCATAAACTTAACTAACACAATGTATAGTAAGTACTTTATTTTTTTATTATATTTTTTGTTACAAAAAAAAATAAAGCGTTAACTGACATGAAAAAGTAAAATACAATGTTTTTTTCTATGGGTATTTTGATTATTTTTTTTATAAATCGATAAATAAAAAGCAGAATGGATGATAATTATTTTATAAAAACGTTAAATAATAAACTTTCTATAAATTTAATATTTTTTTAATTGAATTATTAAATATAAATTTTCACTCATTAACCTAATAATTTTTATCGTTTGTTTCTTATCATATTATTATGGATCATCAATTTTTTTTAACATTTTAACAATATTCATGTCATGTTTTTAAATTTTTTTTAAATTACTAAACCGTATTTATTATGCGCGTTTAAAAATAGTGAAAATTAAAAAATTTTTCTTTTTATCGCGTACATCAAAAAAACTTTCTAAAGTCATCGCGTTAATTGAGTTGTAAGTAAAATAAAAATTTCGGTCATTTTAATTAAAAAAAATTACTTCGTCCAAGCATTTCCATAATTCCATTTTGAAGTTCCGGTCTATGGTGTCCTCGATGTCCATTAGCCATCGCTGTAAAATTTTGTTTCTGTCCAAGTGCCTCGACTAACATCATGCCTTGTTCATGACTACTCCAACCTCTTTTTCTACCTTTTCTGTTATCATTATTTATTTTATTATCACGAGATATTAATAAATCACGTAAAAAATCAATGAACCCATTATTATTGCTATCAGCGTTATCATTATTATTATTATTATCACGTAACACTTGATAATATTCTTGAGGATCTTTGTAAATTGAATTTTTTGTGTCTAAACCGTTTGTTATTATTGCACGACTTTCTCGACGTTGATAATTTTTGTAATCTCGGGCTAAAACACCGTTGATAAGAAAAAAAATAGCGAGGACCAGAACGAAGCGCATGATCGGCTCGCGAACCGCTAATATTCAAGATCATTTCTCACTAAAACCCCAAATGAATTCACCTCCATGCGCTAAAATTTTAACACTTTTTTAATTAAACATTTTATTTTATTCAAAAATTATTTATTTTTTCAATTAATTTTTACTAATTTTTAGCGCATTTAAAAAATAGATAGCTCGTCTTTAAATGTCGAGAAGAGACTGCAAAAATTTTTTAAAGAATTGCCGAGCTAAGTTTGTATATGTCGCGGTTTACACACTCTTCGACATCGTCGTCGTTCGTCTTCTTCGTCGCTGCTTTCACCGCGAGAACGTGCTATATGCACTTATTTTGCTTTCACGAGACACGCTACATAAAACAGATTTTGTTTTTTCTTTTTTGTTTTTTTTTTTTTTTTTTACTATATAGAATAACGTTGATTTTATTTTTTTATTTTACTTTTTACTAGATCTTTAATTTTCTTTTAAGATAAAGTCAATGATTTTAATAAGTATCAGTCGGTTTTTATTTTTTTTATTTGATAATTTTTTTTTGATACTCCAAAAAATGATGAATTTATAAAAAAATACACTCTAATAACCAAAAATAACTTTCGAAATTTAATTTCTAAAAAATGTTAATATTAATTATGCAGCAGAACATTACAAGGTTGATTACATTTTTCCGGTAAATTTATTCAGTAACATTTACAATCTTTTTATTTTTTCTTTTTTTTATGGCAAAAAGTACATAATTAACGTAATTTCTCTTGTGTAACAATTTATTGATATTATTTTTAGGTTATTAGGGTAAAAATAAAATTAATCATTTTTGTCATAGATTTTTTTTTTTTACATTTTGAGTCTATTTTTTTTTCTTTTTTTGAATAGACTAAAGTTTTATTTTTTACTTTTTTTTAACAAGTAAACATTTCAACATCTCTCTAATTTTCTTGACCAAGTTAAGGTGAAAATCTACGCACAATGACCACAAACGAATCGTAAAGAAAATTTTGTTTATTTATAGGATTTTTAAAACATTGTTTCAGAACAATTGATAGAATTATAATTTTTGTGTGTGTGTTTTTTTTTTTTTCATTGTGTTAGTTTAAGTGTTAAATAATTTTCATAATTATATTTAATAATTGAAGATACTTTCGTACATTATTTTTTGACTAAAAAATTTCAAAATATTTTTTATTTTTAAACAATGTTGAATTATTTTTTGTGTCTTTAGCTTTGAAAAATTCTACTAACAAAATATTTCTATCTTTGTTTTCTTTTTAGAACAATATTAAGGAAAATCTAAAGCCTGAAAATATTGTTTAATTGCTTTTTTTAAATTAAACAATGCGATGTTAAAATAATCCTTGAAAATTTTGACATTATTTTAATAAAATTAATGACCAAGCAAACCTTGTGCCTTTTCCTTTAAATTATTAAAAAAATAGCTACTGTATTTACAGAGAAATAATATCAACTATTTAAAAATCTCGCTGAGCAGTTCATTTTGCGAAAAGCTATTGCATAACTTGTAACAGCTTCTTTAAAGTAACAATGTATTGTAATATAAGCATAGTTTTGCCCTAATCATCACGGTGAAAAATGTGTTTTTCATCTTTTTCAAATTCAAATTTCAAGTTCCAATTTCCTAATACTGTAGACCTTAGGAATTCCTTCGGAGTACTCTAGAGTGTCAAAAATTAGGAGTCAAAATTTGTCTGAGATTAAAAACCACTAGCAACATTCTATTCATTACGAATATTAGATATTCTTCTTAGGACTCTATGCCAACTGGAACAAAGTTGGATAGATGGGTCTCGGAAGCCGGTTCAAAATATTTTTTTTTACCGAAATCACAATTAAGCCCTCCCAACCATTTTCAATTTTCTAGATCGAATTATCGAATTATAGCAGCTCTTTTCGTGTTTTTGACATTTTATTGTAACTTGAAGCAAAAGTTTCTTATAATTGCTATTAAATACTTAATTTTCATAGAGAAATATTTTCCTTTTGGATTCTTATATTAGTGCAGGCTTGAAGCTCCTTTTTTAATCATTTTCTATCGCTGATAGGTCCAATAATTTTTCCAATGAATATTTATGTTTTTTTGGGTCACTGAATACGAATATTAATTTCGTTTTTATTGAAAACGGTCTAGTTGCCCACAATAGAAATTTTGAGGTTATGTTTCAGGGATTTTTAATACTTTTATAGGGTCGATTTCATGGAGCGTATTCTTACTAGATTCTGGGGACTCTAGAGTTGAATTGAATGATTTCTAGTAATTATCACTAATTATTAATTAAAATTTTGCTCAGAGGCAATTTTTTGGATCGTGTTCGAGGAGAATTTTAATAAATTTTGAGTCATAATTAATTATTTCTATTCTAGTGCCCCTAGAATCTAGTAAGAATACGCTCCATGAAATCGACCCTTATCTATTACTTATGTTTTTAGGGTCCCTGAACATGAATATGATAATAATTTTCACCTAAACTGTTCTAGTTCCCACAAACGAAAACGTAAAAAAAAAAACAAAAAGGCATTTTTGGTAAAACCAAAAGTTTAGAAACCCTAAAAATATAAAAACATAAGTTTGGTTTTGGGGGCCGAATCGCAGTATTTATCCGGAAACAGCCGTTACATAACCTTCTTTGGGTTTGCGTAAAAATTTCAAATTTTCGAGTTAAACATGTCATAATATAGCAAGAATTAATTTTTTAAATATTTGAAATAAAAGTGGCAAATTATGACAATATAAAAATAAGAAATTTAAGCTCAAAAGCAGAACTGCAAATAATGATTTTCTCGTTCATTCCCAGTAACAAATCAACTTTTTGACATTGGACCTAATTTTGCGGGAAATTTCGTATAAATAAGAAAAAATAAATTATTTTTTAATGTAACTTAAGCATTTAACAGTAGAAACATGCAAATTTAGAGTTAATTATAAAAAAAGGGCTGAAACTCAAAAATGGCTGTCAAAAATTGAAAACTGGATTTAATTATTTTACTTGTGAGAAAAGTTTATATTCAAAATTTTTAGGAATCAGCATCTAGGTACATGTGATAAGACCTTTTGGAACCAGATGTACATTGTAACGTACATTGACTTGAAACATATTTTTCAGTATTTCTCGAGTTCTATTTAAAAGAATTTTTCAGCACTGCTTTACGATCTGATATATCCCTGGCTACCTGGAAGTTCCATTTAATTTTTTTTACTTCTTATCGTTTACTTGCACAATACAAAAAAAAAGGAAAAAATTTTCTTCATTTTTATTCGTGCAATTGTATATTTTTGCAAAAAAAGACTTTTTTGTAAGCATCTCTTTCACCCCTAGTATATACCAAATATCTAATTAGTCTAAAAAACTTTAAAAAAATTAGCCTAAAATATAGCTGAAACCGAAATGGTCGTTCCCATTCTTCATATTTTCACTTTTATTTTCAGGATAAACTTATTCTGAAAAATAAACTAATTTTCTAATAGGTCACTCAGAGAGAGAGTTCTACCATCAAGGTAAATCCGACTCAATCGCCATTAACAAAATTTTCTATAATCTTCAAAAAAAAAACGGCATTACAAATACGACGGATTACATTTCTACGGTTTAATTTACGGTACAAAAAGCGTAATAAAAA
Source organism: Anagrus nilaparvatae (assembly GCA_022575985.1). Classification (NCBI taxonomy): domain Eukaryota; kingdom Metazoa; phylum Arthropoda; class Insecta; order Hymenoptera; family Mymaridae; genus Anagrus; species Anagrus nilaparvatae. The sequence goes on from JAKSXM010000231.1 coordinate 32,776,490, forward strand.
TTTTGTATGCACGAATCCTTATAAAAAAAATGTTAATTCAAAAAATCAAGAAAAAAAATGAAATAATAATAATAGTAATAATGAAATGTTAGCTCATAATATATTAAATTCACAAGCAAACATCAATGTTTATTTAGTACATAAAAAAATATAAATTAAATATATAGAAAAAAAAAGCATAGGAAAAACCCGGAAGACTAATTTTCAGGCCTTGTAGGATAATTTCCTGCACGACACAAATATATAAAAAATTTTTTAAAACTTATATTTCACATACCCACTTATATGTGTGTGTGTGTGCTTTTGTAATAGGACTTCCTCAAATTATTATAAAAAACGTTACACAAATTATATTTACTTGTCTTATTTAATTTAAAAAAATATATGAGCAGGTATTTCATTATTATTTAATATGTAATTTGGAAATATTTTTATTTATTTTCTTTTGATTCAATTTTTAAATGAATAATAAATAATTTTCATAATAAAAAAATTAAATTAATAAATTAGTACTTTCTATTTCTATTAAAATATTTTTAAACTAATTAATAGAATTAATTTTCTTTATATAAATTGTCACTATCACTTTTTAAAGATGTACGTTAAAGTATGTGCTTAAAGAAATTCTTTAAATACTTTAATACTAACATGAATTTTATAATTAAAAATGATTTTATAAAAAATTTTTTTTCTGCAATTTTATTTTTAAAAAGACTTTTTATAGAAAATTGCAATTGTTAAATAATTCTTACCGTATAACCTACACTGTAAAAATTTTTCTATTAAATTTAAAAAATTTCTTTAGATTTACTATAACGTTATTAAATTTAAAAATATTAATATAGAAAGTGAAAGAAATGTCCTAATGATAAAAAAAAAAATTGAAGTTAAACTTTTACTTATATTATCAAAACCTCAGAGTGAAAACAGGCTACATGGTATAAATAAGACTTGCTTATTGTATATAAAAATAATAAAAAATAGCATAAAAGTATAAATAAAATTATTTATTATTAGATCAATTATTGATACTTGATATGAAAAAAAAAGGCAAAATCTTAAGTTCGTGATTTATTTTTCAAATAAAATATACTTTCTTTAATAAAATAACTCAGTAATAAATCTTAAATAATAATATTTTTAATAGATAAATTTTTATTGTACTTTAAAAATACAATTAATATAAGCAATAGATTTTTAAAGAAGATTTTCAAATTAAAAAGCGCCTTGAAAAGGGTGACCGTATATACAAGTAAATATTTGTGTATATCCTGTATGCAGGAGCTATATCGAGATGAGTAAAAGAAAGATGCAATCTATTTATATAAAAATTCTTCATTTTGGGCCAAAAATTGGCTTTCAGATTTTTTAAATGTGTCTTTGCACTAAAAAATATCCCGCCTGCCTTGCTGCAGAAAATAAGAAAATTCTACTGGCAGCAATTGATTAAAGATATTAAATCAAGAATTGCATTACCATGATTAAAAAAAAAAAAAATAGTTGCAGTATAAAATTTTTTACATAAATTGATAAAAAATTACTTACATCCAAGCTCATCGAAGAATCTTAAATTCTCTGCAGAATCTATACTATTTGACACAGGTGCTATTTGAGGTGTATCGTCTATAAAACATAAAAATTTATAAACATAAATATTCCAAATTTGAATTTAAATTAAAAAAAAAAACAACTCAAAGTGATACTAAAATTAGAAAAAAGGCTTTTAAAAGTTGAATAACCTTATTATTTCATTATTAATAAAATTTGATAAGAATTAGGAAACAAATGTAAGACAATTGTATGTAAATTAAAGTAAAAACAATCTTAAATAAAAATCTTAAATAATAATAATCAGATTGCATTTAATGCACATGTTTTACGTAACATCAAATTAATCGTTTATTTAAATAAAAGTTAAATAAAATTTTATTAGAAACTAATTTTTTAATAAAAAATCTCATGCATATAAAGTAGTTATAATTATCTATAGAGTTAATTATTTATCTCAATCTTTACACTTTTATTTTTTATTTTTTTTTTTGGTCGTGTAGATTTAAAAGTAAGTTACTAATGACTTTATTTAACTTTCGCTTTAAGTGCCTTTTAAAAAGTCTATTCACACTATGAAACTGTGTTGTTCGAATATTTAAGAAATTATTTTAATTTTGACAGGGATTTTGGCACACAAATAAAATTTTCACGCTTGAATTTTTATGAATTTGATTGAAAATTTAAGCACATAAAATTTAGCTGACGCAAAATTTCAAACTATTTGTTGTTTGCACTAAAGTCTGATTAATTCTTATATTAACTACACATGTTTACAGGCTGCTTTATCTGCTTAAAATTTGCATAAATTTTCAAGCAAAACCATAAGTTTCTTCAAAAGTTCGCAAAGTTAAAACCAACAAATTGTGTGATAAAAAGGCTTAAAAATTTTTTAACATGATACATCTTAATTGGAAAAAGTACCCTGGGAATCCAAAAATCAAGGGATTGGCTCGAATTGGTGGACTTAAAATAATAGCTTCGGGGCTGGAAATGGTAAAAAGCGCGTTTTTTTTAGATATAGTCAAGGCATATAAAACATACTCACTTTCGTATCCTAGTTTGTTTATTATAGGTCTACAGAGTTGGCCAATTTTACGCCAGAAAAACTGAAAGTATGAAACCTCATTACAGCCCAGATTAGGCTAAAAGATAATTTTAAATTAGAAATTTTTCGGTATCTGGTTCTGGATGAGTATTTTTAGCCATTAAAATACCGCCGTTTACCCGCGCTTTTTATTTAGTTTAAAATTTTACAGGGGATAAAACGCCAGTTTTTTTGGCGTAATATTGGCCAACTTTTTGCACTTATAAATTTTTCCAAAACCCGCGACCAAGGGTCAAATATGTCCGATTTAAGGGAGGGGGGGGGGGGTCAAATGTGACTTGAAATAATTTCAATTTTGGGTACTTCAAATAATCCAGATTTAGGGACTTATATTTGGAATTTACTTCAGGGTCAATCAGGACTTAAAATAATTTCAATTTTGTAACTTAAAATAATTTTGATTTTTGAATTTAAAATAATTCAGGTTTAGAGACTTAGAATATTCTGAAATTAGAGACTTAGAATATTTTCAATTCAGGGACCTAGAATACGCTTTTAAGGATTCAGAATAATTTGGGTTTAGAATCTTAACATGTAGTAAAAGAGATAATTACAAATTATGAAAATAGCAAATTGTATAGTAAAGTTGCGTAACATTTATGTATTAAAATTAGCCCTCATCTGTAGTAAACATATTCCATGCATTTTGGTCCTATTTACACAAACCGGTTATTCTTAATAAAAATATAAAAAAATATTAATTTTTTGTTCTACTAACATTGAAAAATTTGTTATTATTATTATTGTTATGTAGTTATAATGTTAACGCTATTATGTTTCGTAATTTTTGTATAAATACATAGGCATAGAACTTTAATTTCTTTTTTTGAAAGTAAAAGTTGAAGACCTACTTTTACTCTCTTTTGAAAAAAAAAAATAAAAATAATTATTTTCTATTATTATAAATGGTCATCATCGTCAACATCATCATCATTATCATCATCATCATCAACAACAAAAAAGTGTATTTTAATAAATAAGCATTATTTTTATTGTTAAATTATTTTCACTTATTTTATTTTTAATTTTTAAAAAAATGATGACTTTTTTTTTCTTTTTAATTCCCTTAAAACGCGTGTCTAAAATGAGTAATATACACGTGATTTTTTATTTAATGAATTAAACTAGTAACTTTCTTTAAAAAATCACTTTTACTTGTAATATTTGAGTTGTCTTTTTTTTTTACATAATTATTTGTAATCTTACTTTTTTAACTTACCAAAATTTTTTAAAAATTTGTCATTTCTACGACATTTTATTTCGTTAATAGAAATAATTACAATTATAAATAAAATAAATACTAATTTAACAGCCATTATTTTAATAAGCAAACAAACACAGCCTAAAGTTTCTTTTTAAGTTTTCTAAAATTCAAAATTTTGATCATTTTATTCTGAATTTTATTTCATTTCCAGTTATTATCATTCTTTATTTAATCTTTTCTTCTAATTTTCTTTTTCGTTTAAATTGTCAACGAAAGTCGATGTGGAACAGAGAACCAGGCCACTGAAACAAGTGGAACACACCTTTGATTATTCTGATATATGCAATATATTATAAATTATTATTATTATTATAAAAATTTATGTAAAACCAGAAATATGGTACTGTGTACAAAAAGGTGTTATATTTTAAGAGAAAAAAAATGAAATCTTGTATAATTTAATGTTTAAATAAAGAAAAAAATATTATTTTCTATTTGTATTAATAAATTTCTATAGAATAAATATATTACTTCATCTTATTTATTTTGTACCTGAGTACATGAGTCAAAATATTAATTTTTGGTACTTTTATTGAAAAAATATGAGAAATTTTAAACTTGAAGTAGGCTTTTGCTAAAATTCAACTTTTGGATAAATTTTTTAAATAGTCAAGGTGCCTCAGTGATCCTACACTTTTTTTGTCAGCGTTTTTAAAGATTCGTCCATTTTCCAATGAACAGATTTGAGTTAATAACGCAATTTGATGAGAATATTGCAGATTTAGAAAAATTTTGAGCACTATTCTGGGAAGTAAAATTTTGAAATCTGTAATTATCAAACTCAAAATGATATGGTTTTTAAACCTCGGCATTTTAAGTTATTTCAAGCATTTTAAATTAATTTACAGTTTTCGGGGTAATTAATCTGAAATAAAATTTTTGACACAAACAAACTTGCAATTAAATTGCTTGAAACAACTTAATTTACAGATTTTGAGGTTTTAAATCCTCCATATTGAGTTCTTTTCAATTTTAAAAATCTTATTTCAGAACCGTTATTAACGATCCCGAAAATCTGAGATGGCTATCAAAATTTGACTAAATCAGCAATATTTTTTAAAAATTCTAATTATTGCAAATTTATTTCTTACTTTGGACATAATATGTTTAATTACTCAAAATCGATGATTAGAATTTTGATAAAATCTTCAAAATTATTTTTGTAACCAAAATTATATAGAAGCCATGGAAGGGGATCTTACCCAATTTAAAATTTTAAGATGTATTTACATTGTTGAAGCGATTTCATGCTACCAATTTTTCAAAAAAAATATTAATAATTTATAATTATTAATTTATGCCTCCAATATCACTACAATCACGTGGTACATAAAAAAAATTTATCTAATTAGCTAAAAACACCTAAAAAAATAAATTTAATCTAGTGCAAAAAATAGCTATTTTTTAAAAAATATTGATCTTGCATGCAGTTGTAAAAATGAGCTTTTGCAAACAGCATACAAAGGTCTAACCTCAAATTCTGACCCTTGTTTAAAAAATAGCAATTTCTTTTAAAATATTAAAAATTAATATTTTGAGTCATATACAAATAAAAATATCTAAAGATAATCTTCCGCCTATAATAATTTAATATTATTAGTGAAAGTTTCTACCATATGAGCGACATCATATAATATAATATGTCTCTGCTTTTTTTTTTTAATATTATTGATTTATTTATACAATTTATATATATAAATATAATTTAATTAACAAAAAAAAAATTTTAAACTTTCTAAAAATTAAATTTAATTAGCTATTAAATTATTAATTATAAATTTAAAATAATTAAAATTTTGAATATTAAAATTTCAAAAAATTTCATTTCCTGTATAATTAAATTAAGGAAAAAACTTTCAAAAATGTAATTTTTTATTTTGATATTTAATAATAATAAATATTACTAGTAAAATATGTCCATAAATGAATGTCAACTTTAATTATAACTTTTTACAATTCAACTGTTCTAAATATATTTTTAATATACATCAATAACTTTCTTTATAATTACTGTTTTTTTTTTAAATTTTTGATGAAAAAAAAAAATTTTGTTTTTTTGCATGCTAAAAAACATTGATAATGAACTTGAAAGTTTTAGATTGCGAGATTAAAATTTATACAAGGAAATTGAATAAGCGAATAAATTTTTAAAAAATGTTAAGAAATATTTATTTACCTTTTGTAAATACTGATGATTTTAAAAATCACTAAATATCAACTTTTTTTTGGTAATTAAAATTGCTACTAATTAATTTATCTTAATTTTAATCTAATACAACTTTCTGTGTTAAGATAAACACGTTACTTGCAAACACAATCAATAGACACTAATATCACTAAATAAATTAAAATTTCTAATTTAAAAAAATCACAAGACACTATAAACTTAAATTAAAAAAGAGTATATAAGTTAAAACGCACACGACTTTCGGTTGATTAAGACTAACTGATGTGGAATAAGGAATCGAACCGGCATTAAAAAACTCGACACACAGACACCGGGAATCTTTTACTTCTCTTACATGAGTATAATATCAAAACCTTTTATTTTTTATTTTCAAATATTATAACTCACTCACGCCTTCCTTAAAAAAAAAAATTTATATCAGTCTTTCTCTTTTAAATGGTCATTGCCATGTATACGCCATGAATACATGCGTAAAAAAAAGAGTAATGCAAAATTTTTTTACCTTTTCAAAATGTACAAGAGTCAGTCACTCTCGCTCTGGTACATTATAAATAATATTTGTATAACTTCACTTTCAACTATATAAACATTAAAAAAAAAATAAATAATTATGATTTTTTTTTAACGGGTTTTTTTTACTTTTAGCTAACTTTCATTTTTTGGAAATGATAAATTATTAAATATTATTTTTTGTCAATAATAAGATAGAATAATTTAAACTTTTGTTTTCGTATACGATTCTTTTACATTTTTTTAACTGGAAGAAGAAGAATACAAAAGAAACTTTCTTTTTTCTTTTTATAACTTTCATTCGGCCTTCACCTCTTTTTATTTTGGGTATTTCCAAGGTGTATGGGTATTTCTTATTTTCATTTCCTTGTTTCATCGTTACTTTTTTTTCATTTTTTTTACCATTTTAATGATTTGCGGTTACAACATAGATTATTATTTATATTAAGTATAATTATTTTACAAGACACCCAAGTAAAAAAAAACATGAAAGAAACCGAATTTTCGGAATTCGTGGATTTTCAAAAAATAACCCATTTTAGGTATGTATTTCTGTGAAAAAAACTTATAACCGGTTTGCAAATGTTCACAAACAAATTACACATTTATGTTTACTGCGAGTACTTATTTGGTCTATCTTGATATCTAATCTTACCAATATTCTAACTACATAACTACCTTGCAAAATCAAATAAGTTTCAAAATGCGTAATATTCTGTTCCTAAGCCCAAATTATTCTAAGTCCCTACACCCGAAGTGTTCTAATTCCATAAACCCTGATTAAAGCCCCTGAATCAAAGTGATTCTAATTCCCTATACCCAGATTAATAATATCAGCCCCTAAATCGAAATTATTTCAAGTTCCTTTTGATCCTCTTATATTATGACCATTTAATCTATCCCCTCACTAGTTACTATTTAAGCCATCCCTCCGAGATTTTCAGGCCTTCTGGGTACCCCCACTACAAACATGTACCCTGTTAAAAAATTAATAAGAAATTAAGAAATTTCATAAAATTAAAAAGAATAATATTGCAATATGATTGAAAATATACGGAAGCCGCATAGTATCATGGAGAATTAGAGAGAGGGTGGGTAAATTGTCGAGAGACTTGTTGAGAGACTTGTTGGGCGAGTTGTATACATTAGAAAATGAACTTTCTACGTTACCTGAAGGTTTTTGAGGTCAAGGAAAATGAATTTCAAAGAGAAAATTTTCAATTTTTCACCCTAAAATATTTTCCAATTTTTCAAGATGGCGGACATAAAAAATATGAAACTGAAAATTGTACGTTACTGAAGGGTTTTTGAGGTTAAAAAAAACGAATTTTAAAAAATTTTCCGCCATCTTGAAAACTCTAAAAATTTGAAAATTTGAAAATTTTCCCTCTAAAATTCGTTTTAATATTTTTTATGACCACCATCTTGAAAAATTTAAAAATATTTTAGGGTGAAAAATTGAAAATTTTCCTTCTAAAATTCGTTTTTCTCGACCTCAAAAACCCCGCGATAAAGTAGAATGGTCAGTTTAATACTTTTTTATGTCCGCCATCTTGAAAACTCGGAAAATATTTTAGGGTGAAAAATTGAAAATTTTCTTCCTTAAATTCGTTTTTCTCGACCTCAAAAACGCGATAAAGTAGAATGTTCATTTTAATATTTTTTATTTCCGCCATCTTGAAAAATCGGAAAATATTTCTTTGTGAAAAATTGAAAATTTTCTCCCTTAAATTCGTTTTTCTCGACCTCAAAAACGCAATAAAATAGAATGTTCATTTTATTATTTTTTTATGTCCACCATTTTGAAAAATCGGAAAATATTTTAGGGTGAAAAATTCAACATTTTCTCTTTGAAATTCATGTTCCTTGACCTCAAAAACCTTCCGGTAACGTAGAAAGTTCATTTTCTAATGTATTACAACTCGCCCAACAAGTCTCTCAACAAGTCTCTCGACTATTTACTCACCCTCTCTCTAATTCTCCATGATACTATGCGGCTTCCGTAAAAATATTTAAATATTATAACTTATATGATTTTTTAGTATGTTTTAATTTTTAACATGGAACATGTTAATAGGTGGTTTTAATGATAATTTTTATTTAGGGACTTGAATTTGAGGACTTAGAATAATTTCGATTAATAAGGATTTTCGGAGCTTAAATTATTTTTTTTTGGCTTGAGGACTTAAAAAAATAAAATATAAAGGCTTCAAGATTCAAAATATAAATTTAAACATGTTCCATGTTCATTGTTTGTGAGTTCACAAACATTTATTCCTTAATTGTTTATTATATACGGCCAGGCTGCTTTGCTTGAAATTTTTACTGCTTGAAACTTTAAGGAATTCAAGCAAAGCAGCCTGGCCGTGTACTGTCGACATTAGCATTACCCGATGTGCACCACGAGGAGGTTGTCGATCAGATTTTGCACATCAAATGTCTCTGACAAAGACCAATTATGTGAATAATAAAAAAAATTTTTTTTTAAATTTGTGAAAATTTTTTTCTCAAAACCTTTCCAATATAATACAAGGATAGGATAGGATAGGATACAACTTTTCGTACATAAATCCCTACACACATCAAGGCATTATAAGCATTTAGAGGCATCGAAATGACCTGGGGACCAAATTTCTCCACAAATGGAACAATTTAAAGACTTTTCCGTTTTTTGACCTGGCAAACTTATAAGGCACGATTTCATCTATGCATTGCATACATAGGATGATCGTGCCTAAAAAATATTAATTTTAAGGGAAACAAAGGGGTGTTGAATAATAGGATTACTTGATATAAAAGAATTTCTGATAATAGATATTCCACTAAACATAATATTTTATTTATAGACTCTAAAATTTATACTTTTCTGTTTTTCTGGTTGCATACTTATGTGAGCTGTTTCTTCATAAAATTAAATAAGCTTTTTTAACAATGAAGTTTTCTTACATTTTTAAAACCCAATATTTATTTATGGTTACCTAAATAAACTATCTACAACTCGGTTGAATGGACAAATGTCAAAGAAGTTGAGCATAGACTAGGTCAAGGAAGATTAAGTTCTTCATAAGAAGGTTTCTATAAGCTTGAAAATTTCACATTAATTTGAATACAAATTAACATTAATAATAATTTAGATTTTTAAAAGAATTCAAATTGATGCTCTATCATTAAAATGATATAATTTGTAAATGGTTAAAATCCTAGGGCCAACTATAAAAGATTTGGAAATAGATACTAAATATTTTAGATCTATAAACTTGATTTAAATAGAAAACTTTTATTTTGGTATTATTTAAAAAACTAGAGGGCAAGCCCCTTGCGCCCTGAAGCGCGCCAACCACCTCAGATCATATTTCATGTTTAATCGCAATAAAACTGTGGCTTAAGTCATAAATAAAAACAATTATACATACAGTAAGATGCCGATTGCAAACAATGAACTTTATTCATAATTTTAATAAACTATTATTATTTTTATTTTCAAAATGTATCTCAAAAAAAAAATATTTATCAAGTTATTTGAGCTCTCTGACGTAGTGAACCATATTGATTTAAGTTGTTAACTGTTTCAGAACTTTTTTAGTACAAAACGAAGAAAAATTAGAAGAAAAAAAAACTTTTTTTCCATATAAACCCCGTTTGATTTCGGCCAAAATAAAAATTTTCGAAAAAATCCTGTTTGCCCTTTTCATCAGCACTTTGTTTACTAAAAAACTTGGTTTATAAAGAATTTTAACCAATTCAAATGGTTTTAAGCAAATAAAGCCAAAATTTCTAAAAATGGAAAAATTTTCAAATTTAATTAAATCCATTTATGTCAGGTTTTTTTAGCTCTCTGACCCGATAAACCATATTGATTTAAGTTTTCAACTGTTTCAAGCCTTTTTCAGTACAAAAGAACAAAAAATTTGAAAAAAATTAAATCTGACAATTTTCTATATAACCCCCTTTCGATTTTGGCCAAAATAAAAATTTTCGAAAAAATCCTGTTTGCCCTTTTCATCAACACTTTTTTTACTAAAAAACTTGGTTTATGAAGAATTTTAACCATATCAAATGGTTTTAAGCGAATAAAGCCAAAATTTCTAAAAATGGAAAAATTTTCAAATTTAATTAAATCCACTTATGACAGGTTTTTTGAGCTCTCTGACCCGGTAAACCATATTGATTTAAGTTTTCAACTGTTTCAAGCCTTTTCCAGTACAGAAGAACAAAAAATTTGAAAAAAAATAAAATCTGACAATTTTCCATATAACCCCCTTTCAATTTTGGCCAAAATAAGAATTTTCAAAAAAATTCTGTGTTCCGTTTTCATCACCTTTTTAACATGCAACATGTTTATAGGGAGGGGGTACTTCAGAACTTGAAAATTAAGGGGGGGTCAAAATTGTCCTATTTAAGGGGGGGGGGTCAAATGAGACATGAGACTTAGAATAATTAGGTAAGTATATATAAATAAATAATCTGGGATTTAGGACTTAGGATAATACAGGTTTATGGACTTAAAATAATATCGATTTAGGGACTTGGAATAATTCAGGTTCAGGGACTTGGAATTATTCAGGTTCAGGGAATCAAAATAGTTTGGGTTTAGAATCTTAACAGCTAGGGAGGTGATAATTACAAATTATAAAAATAGAAAATTGTATTGTAATGTTGAGTAACATTTGTATTATACATAGTCCTCATCTGGAAGTAAACATGTTCCACGCATTTAGGTTGTGTTTACACAAACCGGTTATAATTTTTTTTTATTAGAAAACTTCTAATTTTTAACCAATTGACTAACTGACTCGGTGAAGCATATTGATTTAAATTTTTCACTGTTTCAGACTCATAAACATGTTCCATGATAAAAGTTCTTTAAAATTAAAGAAAAAGAACAAATTTTTTTTTCGTTTTTCTTTACGTGTTTAGTTTTTTGAAATAGATTGAGCAACATCGAAAAATTCCATTAGCCACAAGAGGAATTCTGCCAACCGCAACTTAAATATTTCCGCTAGCAGCAAGTGGCCATATCTTTCAAACATTTTTATTGATTACTTGCCTTCTTTTTTGAAAGAGGGAAAATGTTTGAAATCTCGCCTCTACTACTAAAACCTCTTGAGTTATAAGACTCCCGATACCTCTATATATCCGAGAGCGCCTCGGACAAAATGAATAATGGAGAATTTCTAGGATCTTAAAGAAATACTCCATAAATCACGGTTCACGACTACTTATTAGATTCTAGAACACGCAGCAGGCTGGAACTCCCTGTTTAAGGTATAATTTTTGTCTAGAACATCCAATCTAGACATAATTTTCTTTCTAATCTCGCCCTGCCTATACTTGTCTATTACCATATACAAAATTTTTAAAGAACCTTTGTAATAGTCCTAAAATCAAAATTATTCTAAAAATTTGAGCTTTTATAAAAATTGTCAAATTATCATAAAATTTTGATAAAATTACTATGAAACGGTCCAAAAAATAATTTTGTTTTCAATAGATGATAACCCAAACAAGTGGCAGCAGAAAAAATTTATACCTAAAAAATAAAAGAATATGCCAAAAACTATATTAAAAAAAAATCTGTATCAAGTTAAATACCAATTATCAAAATCCAAATTAGAATTTCTCATTTTAATTTGAAAACTGGTATCTGGAATTAAGCTATTGATAAATAAAAAATTTACTTGAATGAAAATGAATCAACACTCGAATGTATATAAAAAAAAATTGTTTTACATTTGATAGCAGTTTATTGATCTTTTATTAAAATACTCGCTAAGAATTTTATTTTTCTAAATATATCAATATGAACGTGACTAAATAAAAATACAATAAAATCACGTTTTTTATTAAATATTTCTCTCATTTTATTTAAGACACATATTTAATTCATTCTCTTAAAAAATACTATGGAAAATTTTTAAATTATGTTGACTTTTTTATTTTTCTACATCACCCGCATGAATATATTTTTATAATTTATATAAAGAAAAATTTTAATATTATTTTAAAGAAGAGAAATAAGCATCTATATTTCTCTTCTCTCTTATAACCAAAAATAAACTTTGTGCTTGCGGAAAATAAACTCATATAATATACAAGACTGATTTTTTTAGTTGTATGTACAAAGTTTAGTAACAAAATCATCGTCAAAACGTGTGTGTATACTTAACATACTTTTAATCTTATAAATACTTTAAAACTATTTTTTTTCTCTTCTTTTTTTTTAATTAAATAAAAATTTTAAATATTTTTATTAAATATTACTTCCCATGAGTTTTATTGTGTTTTTTTAAATAATTATTGTTTCAAAAATATTTTTAAGTGTCAATGACTTTTTATTTTCTCAAATTCTAATATGGTGACTATTTATATAGTTTTAAAAATATCAAAAATTTATTCAGCAAAATTTAATAAAAAACGAAGAATTATCTAAAATTATACGTCGATTGCGATAATTTTACAAAATATAAGATAAAAAGTTGATATGAGTGTACATAAATTTATATTTATAAGAAAGTGAATTTAAAAAGTTTATAATATTATAATAATTTCAAAATGAAAAAAAATTATTTAATCAAAAAAATTTCATAAATGTCAAATCAGGATAAATTAGAATTATCAAATCGAGAAGAAATATTAATAAATCAACAATCGATATGTCGAAAAAAACGTCATCAAAATCGAAAAAAAATGGAAAATATAAAAAACGAAGAATCACCAAGCACGTTACTTGATAATGATGATAACGATGGTATTAAAAGTTTAAATGATACTAAAAGTTATGATGGTTGTGCTGAAGCATTTGAACATCTTGAAAAATTACATGGTTTAATTAGTCAGATATTAGAATTAAGAGATAAAAATTCAAAATTAGTTAAAAGTGTTTGTGAACCAAAGAATCTTGAAGCTCTAAGGGCTATTGATGGTATTTATCATTTTATTTTATTATTTTTTTTCTATATTTTCAAATATATTTGCGAAAAATAAGTTTTTTTCATTCATTACTTTTTAAAATCATATAAATAGTAGTAAAAAATCTTTTATTTATGTAAAAAACTGTAAAAAAAATTTAAGTCACCTGCCCATTTTTTAGCTTGGCTAATTTTTTGCCATGGTTTTGACTAATGCTTTATAGTTCATGTCTGCTACACGTTACAGCCATCTAAATAGGGGAAAGTCTAATACGTACTTAATTTAATCAGCCAAAAATTTAATCTAAGATAGTTTGGGGATTTAAACAACTAAATTTTAATACCTTGCATCCTGTAGGATATACTGTTTGGAGTAATTCCTGTTAATAAACAAGAAAAATTTTTTAATTAAGAATTTTTGATACTTTTATCGCAAATTTACAATGTTTTTCGAATAATAATTAATTTTTCCTTGATGAATTAATTTTTTCTGTTTTTTACTGAAATTACTTTTAAAAAAGTTAAACCCTGTATATTACTACCATCAGAATGAGTTTTTGCAAATTTAAGGAGGGCTCTACGTTCACTACCCTGAAATTCGTGATGTGCTACGAAGAAACGTATAGTAACTTAAAACTCAATTGTTTGGGAATATTCATTTTTAATCTCTGGGACCCTGAAGTTTGTAATTAACGGGCAAAAAAGTATTTTTCTTGAAATCACCTTTAATAAGGGGCGTTTTCGCCAAATTAAGGACGCTCTGGCCAATGAATTTCCGAATAAAAGATATACAGTTTTTTAGAGGAAAGTCTCAGGAATGCGATGATGTGGATCTTTTAGTCAGTAATCGTACAAAATTTAGAGATATTTGCGTAAAAAAGTGCAAAATCTAACATGAGCTCTTTTGGCTCTAAATTTTGCACGAACACCGACTGAAGGACTTACACCATTGGATTCCTGAAACTTTCTTCTAAAAAATGATATATTTCATTATTTGGAAATTCTTTGGCCAGATTGATGATAACTGTGTTGCACCCTCAGAAAACTCTTGGTATATCAAATAATTTATAATTAGTGAACAAAAGTAGAAAAATTCCCCATTGAGTGGTCAGAAATTGTACATTGCATTGTACATTCATTGTACACAGTTTAGTGGAAACTTATTTTTTTTTGCCCTATATAAAAGTATACGTAAAAATATAAAATTATTGTAGATCCAGAAATTTAAAAATTTTATCATAGATTAAACATTTTTTTCATATAAAAAATACATTTTTAGCAGTCAGCAAATTTTATAATTTACATTAAAAACATCTTTTTTGAATGTAGACTATTTTTCGTTTAAAAAATAAGAAGAAAAAAATAATCAACAATTTAAAAATCTAAAAAATATTTTTATTTATAATTAGATACAAAAATTAATAAATTTTCCAAATATAAAAGAAAAAAAAAATTTTGAATTAAATTAATCAAACTATGCAAACGCGTCATCGATTTAAAATTTTTCTAAACGAATGTATATTACCCATAGATTTCAATGCTCCTAAATGGCATTTCTCTTAAAGTTTATTTCACAATGCAAAATAACAAGCGTATTTTAAATGCCAGTATTATTTTACGCAAATTTTATACAAGTAAAAATTGAACAATTCAGATTGAACTTAAATGCACAGTACGCATGCGTAAAGAAAGTATATATGTGACGTTTTGTATAATAATAAGCCGAATTCCGGTTCATGTACACAACATTATAATTTTACAGCGTTCTTGTTCGCTTTCAATACACGTGTATAGAGGCTGTTTTAGGCTAAAGTTTTTAATTTTTTTTTCTTTTTTTTAGTTCATTTGTTTATTATTGTTACTGTTTAAATAAAAGTTCTAAATTTTTGTTGATTAATTGACAAAAAAAATATTTATTAAATTTTTATTGGCTGGTTATTAATATTTTAAGGTAATTATAATTTTTTAATCAGAATTGTTTTTTTAATATGCACGTATGTTAGGCACAAAAAAAATTTAGAAAGTTATAAAATTTATTGTCATCAAGTTAAGAAAAGAAGTTAATTAAAATACTTTTCTTGTTTATTCACAATTACTATATAGTATTCTTTTGTTTGAATAAACTTTTATTAAAAAATTTTTAAATAATTTGGCCTAAATTTCTTGTAATAACAATATTTTATTTGAAATTTGACCCATTAATTTAAAAATATTTATCTTTTAATTAATCAAAATAATGGATTTTAGAAAACCAAAATACTATAAATTTGCTGAAAGATTAAATTACAGATTAAAATTTTTTTTGAAAAAATCTAAAACTATTCGAATTCCAATAAATTTTTGAAGCTTTCTAAATTTTATACAAAAGTAATAAATTTTAATTTAATATATTTACTCAATGGCTTAATAATTAAATAATCTTTTATTTAAAGGGTTTCTTTTTAATTTATTTTTTTATAATTTTAATCTAAAAAAAATAATTACAATTTTATTTAAATTTTGGGTTCTAAAAATTCGCAATGTTTTTAGTTAGATTTTTTAACAAAAAATTAAAAATTGATATAAAAAAAAAGATCCTGAACTGCATAACTAAATAAATTATATAATGAATGATAATATTTTTAAAATTAAAAATAGAATTGAATTATATAATAAAAAATATTATTTAAAAAATATTTTTTTTATCTGTACAAATAAAAAAACATAATTTTTTTTTATCTTTTAATTATTTATTGTCAAAAATCAATGAACAAGAAATAAAATTAATTATTTAAAATATATGTATCTTATTTAAATTTAAGATAAACTGAAAACTAAAAATAAAATTCCCATATATTAAATCACTAATATTTTAGAAAATAAAAAATAAAAATAAAAAAAAAAACATGTGTGGATTTTGGGCACTATTCGGTCTGGAAACTGATTCCATAGCCTGTGTATGTGATAATTTTTCAAAAATATCTCATAGAGGACCAGATTCTTTCCAAATAGAATTTAACAGTCGTGTTAAAGTAAGTTAATAAAATATTAATAAAATTTTTCTTATCAATTTTTTCCAATTTACTAAATTTATTATTTCAGAACACCTATTTAGGATTTCATAGATTATCAATTGTTGATAGTTTATGTGGTACTCAGCCAATGAAACTGCATAAATATCCATACTACTTTTTACAATGTAATGGAGAAATTTACAATTGCCAAAGGGTAAGAATTAAAAACATATTATTTTTTTTCTCATAATAACGTTTGAACTAATTTTTTTTTTAACAATTTAAACAGTTAAAACAAACTCATGAATTTGAATATGCAACAAAATGTGATATAGAAGTTATAATTCATCTTTATGCAACGAAAGGATTAGATAGTGTTGCATCATCATTAGATGGTGTTTTTTCATTTTGTTTAGTTGATTCCAAAAATAACAAAATTTTATTAGCACGTGATCCATATGGTGTAAGACCATTTTTTAGACTTAAAACATCAACTGGTCAATTGGCTGTTTGTTCAGAAGTTAAGGTAAATTATTTATTTAGTTATTTTTTTTAATTTACATAATTTTAATAACTATTTTGTTTTTAGGGTCTTGTTGGTTTGAAAAAAGATTTACAAGGTGAAATAGTAATTGAACCATTTGCACCAGGTACTTATGAAGAATATGATATTCTTGAAAATGGATTAACTAAACTTGTTAAAAAAGTTCAATATCATGTTCCTGGTCAAAAACCTATTTTTCAACCATTTACTCCATGGAACAGTAAGTTCATTTATTTGGAATTAATTTAAAAATTTTATTAAATTTATTTTCAATTTTAAAGCATTAAAAACTGATGACATTCATGGAAATATTAGAAAGTTACTATCATCAGCAGTGGAAAAACGTTTAATGGCTGAAAGAAGAATAGGTTGTTTATTATCTGGTGGTTTAGATTCAAGCCTTATTGCTGCATTACTAGTAAAATATGCTAAGCAACATGATGTTCCTTATAAAGTACAAAGTTTTGCTATTGGCATGGAAGAAAGTCCAGATATTGTAGCTGCTAGACAGGTAATTATTTTAACTGTAAAAATTTGCCTTAAAAATATGCTAATTAAAATAAAATTCAATCCCAGGTTGCTGATCATATTGGAACTGAACATCATGAAGTTATTATTACCCCAAAAGATATAATTGATGTTTTGGATCAAGTTATTTATCATCTTGAATCTTTTGACATCACAACAATTCGTGCATCTGTTGGGTATGTCAAAAAATATTTAAAGAAATTTTTATTTTATTTTTCAAAATTAATTTATTGTTTTAGAATGTACTTGCTGTCACGTTACATTAAAAAAAATACAGAATCAACAGTAATATTTAGTGGCGAAGGTGCTGATGAATTAGCCCAAGGATACATTTATTTCAGGGATGCACCAAATTCATTTGATGCACATCAAGAATCATTAAGATTACTAAATGACATTTATCTGTACGATGGTTTACGTGCTGATAGAACAACAAGTGCATTTAGTCTTGAATTAAGAGTACCATTTTTAGATTTACAATTTACAAATTATTATTTATCATTAGATCCAGCATTAAGACAACCACAAAATGGTGTTGAAAAACATTTACTAAGATCAGCATTCGATGGTGATAATTTATTACCATCAAATATTTTATGGAGAAGTAAAGAAGCATTCAGTGATGGTGTTACATCAGTTAAAAAATCATTATTTCAAATAATTGATGATTTAGTTAAAGATAGAGTTACTGATGAAGAATTAGATAATGCTAGTGAAAAATATCCTCATTGTACACCTAAAACTAAAGAAGCTTATTACTATAGGTAAATTTTAATTTACTTTTTTTATCTGATCGTTTGTAATTGTATTAAAATTAACATTTTTTTTTCTGTAACAGAAAAATATTCGAGTCACATTATGGAGGACATGCTGAAAAATTAATTCCATATTACTGGATGCCACGTTGGGTTAAAGGTGTTTCTGACCCATCTGCTAGATTTATTGCTCATTATTCAAAAGATAAATAAATTAATGTTAAAAAAAAAAATTTTATTGAAAAAATTGTAAAAAAAAAATGAAATTTACTTAAAAAGAATTGTAAATAAAAAAAATATTTTTTTTGAATCAATTTTATTTTTTTATTTTATGTGACCCGCACAATTAATTAATAATTTATTTATCTTAAAAAAACAAACTAGAACATCTAGACATTTTTTTAAGAAATAGCAATAAATTTTAAAATATATAAAATTTAATCTTTTATTAGTTTGTAAATATAAAATTTGTAAATAAATATTAATTAATAATCTTAAAAGTATAATTCACTCTATAAAAATTCTTAATTTATATCAAAAGAAATTCTTAGCTAATATTAAATAAAAATATCGTTAATAATATTTATTTAAAGTAAATAAGAAAAATATTTTTTTTAACATCACATAAAAAAAATAGTAAAAGAAAAAAAAACTTTATTTATATGTAAATAAAAAAAATGAATTAAAAAAAATAACTAAGAAAAAAAAAATATTTACTACCCCTGGTGGGACTCGAACCCACAATCCCCGGTTTAGGAGACCGATGCCTTGTCCATTAGGCCACAGGGGCTTAACGCACTCCATTTCCATAGGGTGAATCACGAGGGAAAAAAAATATTTGTACTTGCATTTGTATAAAAGAATCAATATTTCATTAAAATTTAAAATTCCTTTATTACTTCAAGAAAATCGAATTATTTAAATATTAAGCCATTAAGTAAACAATTAATATGCACTAAAAAATTAAGTTTTTACTAAATTTTATATTTTTTTTTTAGAATTTTATAGAGAAATATAAATACATGAGGTTTTTTGCATTACTATGGATTTATTTTAAAGCAACTTCGTATTATATTTAGAATGCAAAATAAGAAAAAAAAATTTTATTTAAAGAAATGTATTTATAAATGCTAATTGAATACTTACAACTTATACATGCTATTAGAGTATATTTTTGCACAACTTTATTTTCAAATATGACAGAGTGCTGACAGGTACATAAAAAATATTTACTGGTAATTTTTTTAAAAATTTTATTGATGTGTTTCATTTTATTTTTATTTTTTTATAGTTTTCTTTAAAAGTTTAATGTAAAAACAGTTAATATACAAAGTAAGTTGATAATTTTAATGCATAAGCACTAGAAAAAAATCCATTTTCAGGCTAAAGAGTTTTTTTTGTTACAAAAATGAATTTCTTAAAATGTAAATGATTTTGTGTGAAAGAGAAAAATGAAATTTTAAAAGGAACTAAATTTTTAAAGTAATTACTCCAGTCAAAATGCAGGTTTGATTGTTTTATTACTGAGAACTACCAAATTCGGTCTAGTATAAGTTTTTTAGGTAGCTGATCGAGAATTTTGGGGATGTTTTTATGAAAAATTAATATTTCACCCTAGATTAGCAAAAACTATCCCTGAAAGGGCTATTTTTGATATTTTCGTAATTTTAGATAATTTAAGAGTGTAATATCAATTTTATCTAAAAAAATCACCGAATTTCTTAATCAAAAAACCAAAAAACCTATACTAGACCACATCTGGTGGTTGCCAGTAATAATACAACCCTATACTCGTATTTTGACTGGAGCAAATAAGGGATTTAAAAATGAATTAACAATTTTACTCTATTTTGGGCCCAAAAAATCATATTTAATCTCAAAAGTCTGCTGTTGAAATGAAATTGAAAATGGATTTTTTTCTGTATACCAAAAAAAATAAAAAAATAATAATATTTTTTTTAGATGATTACAACAAGATATGCATCATTTATATCAGGAATAATAATAGCATCGATAACATGGGCAATAAGTTTATATTTATATTCACGTTTATCACGTAACGAAAATATAATAAATGATCAAAATTTATTAACAAATACAATAAATGAAATAAAATATCATAAAAATACAAATCAATTTTTGAATAATAAAATTAATAATATTGAACATGAAAAAGATAAAGAAATTTATAAATTAAAAATGAAAAGAAATTTTCAAAATAGTAATCAATTATTAAAACAATTGCAACCAGTGCCAATAAAATCATCAGTTACTATAGGACAAGGTCAGTAAAATTCTTTTTCTAAAACTGAAAAGTTGCTTTACCCAAAAATTAAGTTCATAAAATTCGGTCCAGGTATAATGCAAATGTTACGTAATATTACAATACGATTCGCTATTTTTATAATTTTTATTATCACCAACTTTTTTTTTAAATTATTTATTATACAAGGTTTTAACATTCAATACTAGATGTTAAGATTCTAATCCCAAAGTATTTTGAGTACCTAAATTGAAATAATTCTTAAAGTCCCCAAATCAAAATAATTCTAAGTACCTAAATCTGAATTATTCTAAGTCCCTAGATCGAAATTATTCTAAGCCTTGACCTCTTGATTTTCAGATTTCCAGGGTAACATGTTCCATGTTAAAAATTTACTTGTTTTAACATGGATCATGTTTATAGGCAGGTGGGGTACACCAAGCATGTAATTTGAGAGGGAGAGTCAAATAAATTAAAAATAACTACGATGTTGGCACTTAGAATAATTTTGATTTAGGAAATTTTGAGACAAAAGTTTTCAAAAATTTATTTATTAGATCAGAGATATATATTTGGTAACTAAATTTAAAAAAATTATTTTTAGGTTTGGATGAATTAGGTATGGTCTATAACATGGAAGACCAAAGGATAAAAGAAGAAGGACAAAAATTATATGCATTTAATACATTAGTATCAGAACGTTTAGATTTAAATCGTACAATACCAGACACAAGACATAAATTGTGTTCAACCCAAATTTACCCAAAAAATTTACCAAATGTTAGTGTCATAATATGTTTTTATAATGAGCACTACAATACATTATTAAGATCAATATATTCAATAATAAATAGAACACCACCACATTTATTACATGAAATAATATTAATAAATGATTACAGTGACGATGAATTAATTAATACAAAAATTAAAAATTACGTTAACAATAATTTTAATGGTAAAGTTAAATATTATAAAGTTGATAAAAGAGAAGGTTTAATACGTGCTAGAATATTTGGTTCAAAGAAAGCAAGTGGAAAAGTATTAGTATTTTTAGATAGTCATATCGAAGTTAATACCCAATGGTTAGAACCATTATTATTAAGAATAGTATATTCAAGAACAATAGTTACAATGCCTGTTATAGATATGATTAATTCTGATACATTTCAATATTCAAGTAGTCCATTAGTTAGAGGTGGTTTTAATTGGAATTTACATTTCAAATGGGATTCGTTACCAGTAAATACGTTAAAAAATAATGAGGATTTTATAAAACCAATAAAATCACCAACAATGGCTGGTGGTTTATTTGCTATTGATAAATCATATTTTCACGAATTAGGTGATTATGATAATGGTATGGATATTTGGGGTGGTGAAAATTTAGAAATATCATTTAGAATATGGATGTGTGGTGGTAGTATTGAAATAATACCATGTTCGCGTATTGGCCATGTATTTAGAAAAAGAAGACCATACGGTGGTTTAGAAGCATATGATACAATGTTAAAAAATTCATTAAGAGTAGCGCATGTTTGGATGGATGATTATAAAAAATATTTTTTAAATAATATTAAAATAAATATTGATTATGGTAATATTAATGACAGATTAAAATTACGTGAATCATTAAATTGTAAAAATTTTCAATGGTATTTGAATAATATTTATCCAGAATTATTGTTACCCGATGATGATAAAAAATTGATAAACAATAAATTAAATAAATTAGATAATAAAAATTATTATCAACCATGGGATACAAGGAAAAGAAATTATTTAGATGAATATCAAATTAGATTAACTGATACGAATTTATGCATACAAAGTGAAAAAGATATTAAAACTAGAGGTTCTAAATTAATATTAGCACCGTGTATGAGAATTAAAACACAGGTAAATAATTATTTTTAAATTTATTTAATAATTTTTGGCTAATAATTGAATTTATTAATTTAGGTATGGTATGAAACTGATAAAAAAGAATTGGTACTTGGACAATTGTTATGTTTAGAAGGAAGTGAAAAAATGCCTAGGCTTGGTAAATGCCATGAAATGGGTGGTACACAAGAATGGCAACATAAAGGAGTGGTAATTATAAAATTAAAATATTTATTTGTATTTTTAACAAAATTAATTCTATTATTTTTTAATTTAAGAATGGAGCTGCCATTTATAATATGGCAACAGGTACATGCTTAGCAGCAACAAATCCAACTAAAAATTCATTGATTAGAATGGATATTTGTAGTGATGATAAACGAAATATTATGTCTTGGAATTTTATTAAATCACCTGTTTTACAAAAAAAACTTCAAAAATTATAAATTTTAATTTAAAGTTAAAGACTGATAAGTATTAATTATAAATTTTTTTGCATTTTGTACATATTTATATTTTTTATGTATAAAATTTTCATACTTTAGAAATAAGTATATTAAAATATGATCTGATTATTTTGTAAATAAACCAGTTTTTTATAATAAATTTTCATTCTCTTATTGTAAAAATATGAAAAGAGATTTTATTTATTCTATGAAAAAAAAACATAACTGGTTTATGTTATCACATAACCAAATATCATGGAACATGTTCACTTATATGGCTCCCACTTCAAATTATTCTAAGTCTTTAAATCGAAAGAATTCTAAGTCCATTTGACCCCCACCCCCACCTACCATATCCAGCTAAACCTTTTGAGATACCCCTCCCAATGAACATGTTCCATGTTAAAAATTGATTTCTGAAGCAAAAAATAATATTTTCCTCAATTTTCATCTATCTAAATTTATTAATCACTCCTAAGTGATAGAAATATATTTGCAAACCGTGCGTTAAAAATATTCATTTGCTTACTTTCACCCTGAAAATATGAATTTTATTTGTTAAACCATGGGAAAAAATACAACTTGCTAAGCATGCGATTGCATATGGAAAGTCAACATTTAGGATTATAATTTGTCTTTTGATTGAGAAACAGCTATTTAGGATAAAAATAGTACTAGATTTCAGTAAAAGTTAACAAAATTTAAAATATTAGCTTAATTTTTACGTTAAAATTATATTTTAATTTTTTTTTTTTATAAAGGTCTTTCTTTGACCCAAATATTCCTTTTATAACCTTTATTATTCCATTTCCTACTAAAGAGAGTAATTTCACCAAATTACACCTTTTTAAAATTTATATTTACTACTAAAATCCCTTTTGGGAAATTTACCGTGTGCTGGGTCTATTTTTATGAAATCAGATCTTTATATATTTGTGTGCCTGTAGTTGATTTAGTCTATTGAGGTAACAATTTAAAGCTTTTACCCCAGTCCGCAAACATCCTATTTTACCCTGTTTAGGATTATTTGACCTCAAATATTATACACTGAAACAAATTCGGTTTGCAACAAATTGAAATTCCGGTTGTAGAAAATGGACTTTCTTTATTTGTTCCAAGTGTTGCAATTTCATAAAACATAAAGAAAAGTAAATAAAAAAAATGTTTACTTAGTTAGTTATCACGTTTTTTTTGCAGTTTATTTATTACCTAATTAAATCAATTTTCATTCAATAAATCCATTTTTATCATTCAGGGTCCATTTTGGCAAATCTGTCCGTTCCCTTTTTCTTGTACATATAATTTCGGGGCAGCCCCAAGTTCGCCTTTATTTATTTATTTTTTTTTATTTTTTGATTTAGTTCTTTCTCTAAAAAAATGCACTTGTGGTTTTAAAACAAACGAATTTTTCTCTCTCTTGTAATTATGGTGCTGAGGCATGATGAGACATGAATATTGTTTTGAGCTGCAAAAATTTATCTTTTATCAAAAAAATATTTTAACACGCTTATTTGACTTAAAAGAGAATAAAATTCAGAGTAAAAAAACAAAATTTCGCAAATATATTTGTAATTTAAATATAAATTAATTATAATTCTTTTTTAAAAAATAATTTATTTATTCACTTCATAAAATAAGAAAAAGATTTCAATTTGAAAATTTTCAATTTCACGATACTATTTTTCATTTTTAAAAATTTAGAAAAATGCATATTACCAGGAAGCAATGCTCTCAAAGAGGAAGACTCCAGTCATGCAGAATCTCTCCTTTCTGTATTATTACAATCCCTTGCCCAAGTTTCGCCATCAACTTCAACAGCAACATCTCCAACTTCGCCAGAGGCTGCGCCACATATAGAAAATTTACAATCACCAAAAGTTTCACATCGAAATCGTTCAATCGTAGATTCAGATTTCCAAGGTAGTTTAATATCTACAAAAAGATCAAGTTGTCATTTTAATTATCCATCAAATATAACACCAAAAAATAAAAGACATTCTATTGCAACCACATTATCAAGTCCTCAAACTTCACCAAAAGTTTCAAAATGGAAGAAAGTTAAGGCAGCATTTAAATGGGAACGTACAACCAATGGAACTGACTTTATTGATGAAGACGAATCTTGTACATCAAAATATCTGAAGTTACCAGAAACTAATGAACACCAAAAAAGTACAGAATCTGGGTCATCTTCTAGAAATATGGAAATTTCAGAACCACCAAGCCCTGGAACTTTATCAACTTCGTCATCTACAGATGAAATTTTTCGAAGTAATTAATTAATTTAAAAAATAAATTTAATTTATTTAATAAAATATTTTTTTTGCATATTTACAGGCGATCAAAAGCGAAACGAATTATTTAGAAATAAAAAGGACTTAAAAGACAGAAATCCAGCTTTCAAAAATGAAAACTCAGTTATTCAAAAGGAGGATTTCCATCAGCAACAAATAAATGTAAAATAACAGATACCTTCAGATGGGCCACGCAAAAAAACGTTCGCAAAATTTTGGACACGGAATTTCAACCACATAATAAACGACATATGAATTAATAAAAAAAAAGTTTTAGGACACATTAAAAAAATATTAAACAAATTTATCCTTCTTAGAAATAGGACAAAAACATTTTAGACACCTACAAATTATAATTTTTAATTTTGCCTACGAATGGCAACATTTTTTATATTCTCCAGAAGCAAAATGAAATACAAAATTTGTATAGGTAGTCGAATGAAAAATAAAAAATTTTATATTTATTTGATTTGTGGGCAATATAAAAAATTTTACTATTCGTGGGCAAAATTAAAAATGATATATTTAAGGTATCCGGAGTATTTCTGTCCAATTTTAAAGAGAGCTAAATTTTTTTAATATTTTTTTGATCTGTTATAAATTTTTTTTTTTTAATTCAAGTGTCTGATATTATGTGGTTGAAATTTCACGTGGGCTATTTTAGGGTGGACTATCTGAAAGCGTCCAAAATAACTTTTATTTTTAAAATTTCTCGTGTCTATAGTTGAGGGATTCCACTTCAACTGGGCCTAAGTTGAACTGTAGGGTCGCAGAAATCGGCCCCAACTATTTTTTTTAAAATCCCCTGCCCTTTCATTTTTTCGAAAATGCAATTAAAAATCAGTGCTCTTAGCCAGTTTTAGCTTTCTAGGTCAAATCCTTGATTTTTGACAGCCATTTTAGTGTTTTTGACTGACTTTGATAAATTGACTAAAAATATTCTTAATTTTGCTTTCAAATCCTTATTTTGCGATCAAAAATATTTTCCTCTTAGGTTCTTGTAGTAAATTTCACCCAGAAATCAATTCTGAGATTCAAAATTTGATTATGTACAATTTTCATTCGCGACAAAAAAATCCATGAGTTATGCTAATCTGAAAGCTCCAGATAAAAAAATGATATTTTCTAGTACTATTATTACTTATTGTAACCATTTTTTCAAATTTTAAACTTTTTCAAATGACAATCTAGAACTCTTCATTTATCAAATTTTGCACTCTCACTTCACTTGTAAATAACCGAGTGTAAAAGAATAATTTATTTGTTTAAAGGTAAATACCAATCAAAATCATGAAAAAAATTCAACTAATTCTTGGAAAATCGCAAGAGATTCAAGTCAGCCTAAATTAGAAGTGTACGAGCCTTCTCCTACAGAAGGGAATTCACGTTGTGAAGATGGTTATTCAATTTCTAGTTATGATTCATCTGATTTATTAAACGAAGTATATTATGAAAGATAACAAATTATCAAATTTATTTATTTACAAAATTTAATGTAGCTAAAAAACTTTTTAAAATTTAAGATATCTCCAACTGGGCAAATTACAAAACCACGATTTTTGGTTACTCCAGATAGTTCGACATTTTTATCATCAAAACCTTCATCAAATCCAGGTAGCCCAACAAGTGAAATAATTGATCTTGCATCTAGAAGATTAACTCCAACTTTAACAATAACTGTTCCATCTAATGAAGAATTACGTAGTTTTTCAACCCCAGAATCTGTTTCCCCAATTCCATCAATGAAAAATTTAGATTATGCTTCAACAGGTGAACGATCTGATGATTTAGACTCACCAAGAGTACAGTCAAGATACAGTTTACATTCTTCAAATTTAGGAGTTTCGATAAATAAAGATCAT
Organism: Anagrus nilaparvatae; assembly: GCA_022575985.1. Lineage (NCBI taxonomy): Eukaryota > Metazoa > Arthropoda > Insecta > Hymenoptera > Mymaridae > Anagrus > Anagrus nilaparvatae. Next base: position 32,803,585 of record JAKSXM010000231.1, read on the forward strand.
ATTGAAATAAAAAATGGCAGAAAATCAACATCACCAAAACAAATTCCTAGACAATCTTCAAAATGGAATAAAGTTAAAAGAGCATTCTTAACAAGTACATCATCTGTACCTCCAAGTCCTAGCAGAACTTCTTGTTTTTTTGACGGTTAGTATTTAATAGAAAAAGTACTAAAAACTTGTTTTCTCACGTTTTTTCTTTATTTAATTTTTTTAATTTTTCATCCAATTTAACAATAAATCTATTTGTTTGAAAATCATAAAAACCTATACGATTTTTTAAATCTTTATCATTTTCATTTAAAATTTTTTTAATTTTATTTTTTATTATTTTTAATTCTTCATTAAGATAATCTTCTGATTTTTTCATTAAATAAAGTGCATCTTTTAATGCAATTTCAAGGCATGTTATTAAAGCTTTTGGTGATAAACTGCCTTTACAATTTTCAACTAAATCGATTGTTTCTTGTATACGATCTAAAGTTAAACATTCTAATGTTTCTAATCTTGGGAATATTAAACCTTCGTCAGCTTTACTTTTACAATGCCAAACCTAAAAAAAGTCATTTTAAATTTATTATCATAAGGGGCAGTGCAGGTTAAAATCCGACTTTTTTGAAAAAACCTAATTTTCAGAAAATGTTAGCAAAAAATTGAAAATCTAAGAAAAAGGTCACATTGCCAAGGCTTTGGTGGATTCAAAACTGTGGGTTTGGGTCTTTTTATAGTATGTTTGTTCGGAGAATTTTTTGTTTGAAAATTTATCATCAATTTTTTAGAGTAAATTTTAAATTTTAAATTTTTTGTTTGAAAATTTATCATCAATTTTTTAGAGTAAATTTTAAATTTTAAATTTTTTGTTTGAAAATTTATCATCAATTTTTTAGAGTAAATTTTAAATTTTAAATTTTTTGTTAGAAAATTTATCCTCCATTTTTTAGAGTAAATTTTCAAACAAAAAATTCTCCGAACAAACATACTATAAAAAGACCCAAACCCACAATTTTGAATCCACAAAAGCCTTGGCAATGTGACCTTTTTCTTAGATTTTCAATTTTTTGCTAACATTTTCTGAAAATTAGGGTTTTTCAAAAAAAGTCAGATTTTAACCTGCACTGCCCCATAACTAAAAATTAATAAATTAATAATTATAATTTTACCTGAATGTTACGTTGATTTTCTTCATTAATATCAAATAATTGCAATCTTAATTGACTCCAAGTTGTTAAATTATATTTTTTAATAATATTTAATTTTTCATCTATTATTTTACATTTGTTATCTCTTTTTTCTTTTTCATAATCTTCACGTTTTTTTAATTCATTACGAAAACATGTTTTAATATCATCAATTGAATTTCTTGTCTGTATTTGTAAATTAAGTGAAACTTTATTTATTTCTGTAACTGCATCATTATATACGTCAACTGGATCTTTGTATGTCGATGAACTCTAAAAAAATATTATAAATTTTAATATAAAAATTTTTTACATGAATTTTTTAGGTTATTTTTATTTTAAAAACGTAAATAATAAAATATTTTTTATTTGATTATAAATTTTTTATATGCTCGCGTCATTTGCGTATTTAAAAAAATATCTTTTTACTTACTTCCTTTGTAGGTAGTTGAGAATTTTTTATTGTGTATGAACGACTTTGTGAATGATTATTTAATATTTGACATTTTTGAATTTTAATTTCTTGAGATTTTAAATAACTTTTTTGTAATTTATTATGAGCAAATTTTGAATTTATGTAAAAATTGTTAGATTTTAATTTAGGACTAAATAATTTTGATAAGTACGAAAATTTTGTTAGCAACATGCTGATTTTTTTATTGTTACCAAATTAACCTTTTAAATTTATTAACATTATTTAGGTTGATCTTCAAGTTTTTTTTTTTTAATTCTATTTTTAAAATTTTGATTTGCATTATTATTATTAAAAAAAGAGGAATTACGTCAATTTTCTCATTTTGAAATAATTGTAGTCTCATTGAAATGATAATTAAAAAAATTCATGATAAAAATTAATTAATATTTATAAAAAAATGTTTAGAAACTGACGTTGGAGAAAGCTACAGTGCTAGTGCAGAGGAACTTGATAATGACCGCACAAGTCCGTCAGTACAAAACGAGATTCAAAGAAATTACCAAATTCTTCACGATAAGTTAAGTGCTGAATTTCAAAAAAAAATTGCCGATTGGACAAAAATAAAAAATAATTCCCCAACTGGACAAAATCATGGACAGACAACGAGTTTTGATTTCAGTTCCCCAAGTCGACTCCGAAATGCTTTTTCTGGAACATCGCCAAAAGAAAAACACAAAGCAAATTTATTATTAATGGAAGAAGAAAATTTGACGCCCAAATTTAAAAAGAAAATGCAAGAATGGCAGCGTTTAAAGAGGGGTAGCCCTTCCAGAACAACATCCCCAGATAATCAAGTGTTTAGAAAAAAGTTAATAGACTGGCAAATTTTCAAATCTACAGCAAAAGTTGAAAATAAAAATACAGAATCTGATGCTTGTGAAATTCCTCATCTATCGAAAGATTTCTTAAAGAAAATGGACGAATGGAGAAAAATTAAATCAGAAAAATCAGACGAAGAAAGAAGATCATCATTGTTAATGAAAAGAAGAGATTCTGATGATTTGATGAATCGGTTGGAACAAAATCATTCTCCCAGAAAATGGCGAAAACACATTATTTCTAACAAAGACGAAATTCAATCTTTGGATAAAATGATTCTTTTGGCTGAAAGAGAACAAAAAGAGTTAGCAAAACAAAATGAAGAAATGCTACGATTAATGAAGTAAGTATATTGAGTATATTAGATACAAATTAAAAAGTATATTATAATCTAATGGCCATAAAAGTATTGAAGTTCACTCCAGTTAAAATTCGAAGGAAAGAGAAAAAGGTCTGAAATTAATAAATAAAAGATCTGCTATGGGTTTAAAAAAAAAAAGTTTTTGCTGATTTAAGGATGTTCTCTTATTCCCCCACCATTTTATACTCAGGATTAAGATTCAACGACCTTAGTTTTTTCCTGAATCCGGTTGTTGATTTCAGACCCAACCCCCCATATTTTGACTGAAATATAGGATGTTGAGACAAAGCTAGGAATAGTTCATAATTTAAAGCATTTTTTTTACTATCTACACTGTAAAAAGTAACTTTCTTATATTAACAAAAAATTAGAATATTTTCGAAAAATTAGTAAATTTTCGAAAAAATTTGTAAATATTCGAAAAAAATCGTATAATTACTAAATTTAGTATATTAACCACAAATTCAAGTATTCTCATTTCCTTTTTGTAAATTCGCAAGAAAAATTGATAATTTACAATTTTTTTTCGAAAATTTTCAAAAAATAGTTGTAAATTTACGAAAAATAGTTGTGAATTTACAACTTTTTTCGTAAATTCACAAAAAAAATCGAGAATTCTCGAATTTTTCGATGATATACTAAATTTAGTAAATTAACGATTTTTATGGAATATTTACAAAATTTTTTGAAAATTTACTAATTTTTCGAAAAAATTCTATTTTTTTTATAAATCTAAGAAAGTTACTTTTTACAGTGTAGAATTGTACAGAATTTTTGTCTATCAGTAGCAAGAAAACGCAAATTTCTTGGCTGCGCAGCGACCAGGAAGTACGTGCTTTCAGGCTGCTAACAAAAAAATAATTCCCAAAATAAAAATGAGATAATATTTTTTTTAGATTAAAACAGCAAGAATTTCATATTGACTCTATACTAGGTGATAAAGATTTTTACAATGAACCACCTTCATGTTATTTTCGAAAACAATCATTTCCCCAAGAAACTGATAAAAATCATCAAAATAAACGAAACAAAAATCAATTAAATTCATCAGAAAATTCATCATTTTCATTATCGAAATCTAAACAAATAACAACGAATGGAACTGAAAACTTATCACGAACATGTAAATTTTATAATTATCCTAATGTACATTAAATTTTATTTCAATAACTAATACTTGTTTTTACTTTTATTAAAAATATTATTTTTAGATAAAAAGACTCCAAAGCATTTAAAAAGATCGAAATCATTTGGAAATGTGGAATATAATAATCACCAATCAAAAAATAAACCAATAATTCAAAATACACCTTGTCTGTCACTAACTGATGTTAGAAAATTAAACACTGAAGGTGAATATTTTAAAAATAAATTTAAAAATAAATATTTTTGACAAAAAAAAAATAAAAATTTTTGTTTAAAAAAAAACAGATAGACTTCAAATAAAATCAAAAAAAAATTTTGAAAAAACAAAAATAAATGATAATAAGAAATTAGTCGACATAGATGAATCTGAACCGGAAGCTGTTATAGTAGATATTGAAGATGTTATAGAAGAAACTGCCAGTCCTATGGCTGGTTTCCAACCTCAACAAACTCCAATTTATTCTGTAGCCGATAATGAAAGCACTAGTATAGCAATCCCACTTGGCACTGTTGCTTCAAGTCAAGAACCGTCGCCTGTAATTTTAGTTCAGCCAAACGAAAACCATCATGTAAGAATAGAATTTTATATAAATATACGAATATTACACTACACATTAGTAAAAAAAAGACTAGTAAAATTAACCTCAACGAATTTAGTAATAAAGACAAATTAATAAAAATTGGTAAATAGATATAACGAAAAAATTAGTAAATTTTATGATGTATAACAATTAAGTATAACTTGTTTAAAAAATTTTTTTTCATTATACGCTGCAAAAAAGATCTACTTTTTTACTTTCGGGTGATCTTTTTTTCGCTTTTAATGAAACAATATGTGTTGAACACGGGAAAAAATATAGGAAATTTTACTTTCAATGCTGACTGCACTCGTTCGCTACGCTCACTCATGCATACAACTGCATTGAAAGCCAAATCCTATTTTTTTCCTTGTTGAACAAATAGATATTCTTCACATAATTTCATTTTTTTTCATTTTTTTTTTTTTTTAATTTTATTTTTACAGTAATTATACTCCAGTTTGGTTGTATTATTACTGGCAACCGCCAGATATATAGTACAGGTTTTTTGACTCCCTGATCAAGAAGTTGAGTTATTTTTAAGAAAAAATTAATATTTTACCTAATACTAAATTTATCCTCAACCAATCCTCAACCTAAATTGAAAAATAGCAAAATACCCATTAGGGATAGTTTTTGCTAATTTGAGGATAAGATATAAATTTTTCATACAAAAATCTCCGACATTCTTGATTGGCGAACAAAGAATCCTTATGTGCAGAATTCTAATAATACCCCTTTTTGGGGGTAGCTTTTGTTAACTTAAGGGTGAAGCCCCAATTTCTTTACAAAATCACCCCAAAATTTGTGATGAGCGACTCAAAAAACCTACACGAGACCCAATCTGGTGGTTGCCAGTAATCATACATCCCCCTCCCTTCTGTATTATGACTGGAGTATAAAACTTTTTTGCAAAATGTAATTCTAAGAAAATCTATTTTAAAAATCAATAACAAATATTTTTAAAATTTTAGAATATCGTAACAACTTGTAATCGAACGTCTGAATTTGATAAAAAAAATTTTGGATCTAAAGACTCTTTAAATGAGAGTAATAAATTTAGGTAAATATTTAATGAAGAAACTTATAATTGGTTTGTGTTTTAACGCAACCAACGAGCATGGGACATGTTGACTTATACCAGTTTTAACTTATACTCTCTGATTATTATAAGTCCCTTAACCAAACTAATAATAAGTCCCTAAATTCAAATTATTAAGTCCATAAATTTAAAGTATTCTAAGTCCCTAAATCAAAATTATTCTAAGCTCATTTGAGTCCCTTCCCCCTAAATTTGGAGCCTTTTTTTAATACAACTCCCTAGAAACATGTCCCATTTTAACATAAAAAATAAAATTTATGACTATTTTTAAAATTTATTATTTAATTTCAGAATTCTCGAAAATAAAAATATAAATTTAAATTTAAATAATGACGAATCGAAACGAAATGAACTAAGTATTAGTATATCAAATAATAATTCTGAGGAAACAAAGGATATAGCTGAATTTCTAGTAATAATTACTTTAATTCTTTAACCCTACATTTAAATAAATTCTAATACTTTATCTATTATTCAAAGATTATTTCAGATAATCAAATCGAAAACTCAAATAATTGTTTAAAAAATCACCAACAAAATTCAGAATTAAATGTAAAACAAATTATATCTACTTTAGAAAAACAAGTATCAGTTGATAAATCTACAGGTAAAAATTTATCATTATTTATTCAAAAATGACACTGCTTGCCAAGTTTATCTTTCAGGTCTAAATAAATTTTTGAAGGCATAGTTGTTATTCTTTTTTTTTACAGGTATCAGCAATGTGAATCAAAGTGGATCTAATAATTTACTGCCTGAAAAATTTACAAACAATACAAAAGAAATAAATGATGCAATAATAACAGTTAGTAAAGATGTTCGACCAAAAAAAGTATTAAAAACTCGAAGGTTAACAGATTCCCAAGTTGGTTATAAATGGCAAGAAATGCCTCAAAAATCTACAGAATCTTCAAATGAAGCAAGAGATACTCCTACAGTTTCTACATTTTCAGAAAAACCCGTAGTTGAAAAAATTATCATAAATGAAAGAACTTTAAACAAAATAGTTGTACCCATAGCAACAAATGAACAAATTTCAAATAGTAACGAGAATGAAGAGTCACAAAAGGAATCAAAATCAGGTTTAATTGCTGCTGAAAATACAATAAGCAAACCCGAGTCCAAAAACATATTTGTGAAAACAAAACGTATGATTTTCTCCCCATTTACGCGTCGTAATAGTAAAAGCGAAAAACCGTTATCATCAGATACATTGAAAGCTTCATCAGAATCATCTGAAATTCATTCAGCAATAAATTCATCAACATCAAGCAACAGCCATGACAATAATAATTCAAATATTTTATTTAATCAATCTGTAGCAACAAATGTTCAAAAATCAAACTCAGAATCTCCATTTATACAAGATCGACGTAAAAATCTAGGGATAGATCCTAAATGTTCATTATCACCTCAATCACCAATAATGCCTCGTAAAGATTATTATAGATCATCTCCAAAAGAAACAGCACCAAGTATAAGAATAATGATACAAAGATATAATAAAAAATTGCAAGAAGATGCTAATAGTCCAGCAAGTAGTGGAAGTGGATCACCAATATGGAGATCACCAGCAAGTGAAAGAAGAGTTAAAATGCAAATGGAAAAATATCAGGAAGAAGTTAAAAAAGCATTATCAGGATCATCAAAAAGTGATGTACAAAAAAGTGCAAGCACTGGTTTAATTGGTCGTGATGATAATAAAATTTCATCATTACAAACAAATAAAAGATATCAAAAAAATGAAATTCTAAAAAGTACTAGTGCTGATTTTGTTAGGAATCCAGTATTTAAAGAAAATAATTTAAACGGTATCAGTGAAAATATTAATGAAAAATCAATGAATTCGACGTTAAGTCAAAAATATGATAATCAATTAGAAGATATCAGTTACACAATATTTCCAACAGCAAATATAAGATTATCAACATCAAATCTTGATAAAAATTCTGATGATACGAATTTATCATCATCAAATAATGAATGTGCATTATCAATAAGAGAGAATTCAAAGAGTAATATTTTTTCAAATAATATAATATCATCAGAATTAATAAATAAATTAAATTCATTATCATCAAAATCAAATAAAAGAAATGATAATTATTATAACGAATTAACAATAAGCAGTGAAAATACAACGCCATTAAGAATACGTGCCCAAAAAATAAAAAAAGCAAAAGCTGATTTTTTATCACGTGATCCAAAATGTTATTCATCACATGATCAAAAATTATTATCATTTAATAGTAGAGATACAATAAATTCAAATTTTAGCATTGATTCAAAAACATCATCAAGTGCTGGTATGATTAATATTGATCCAGAAACATATGAAAGATTAGCAAGCCATGAATCGTTATCAAAATCAGAAAAAAATTTTAATGATATTAGTAATAATAGTAATAATAGTTGTAGTAGTAGTAGTAGTAATAGCAGATTTAGTCAAATTGCTAATAAATTTCGTAGAGTTAAAATAAAAAAAAGTAAAGACAAAATGAGTACAGTCACAATGTTGTGTAGACAAAGTTTATTAGTAGATATTAAAAACGAAGAAACGTCTAAAAGTTGTCCAACATCACCATCACCTGCACATAGAGATGATGATGATGATGCTAATAATTCTAGATTTAAACAAGATCGAGATAGTAATTGATAATTAAATTCTGTAAAAAAAAGAAACAAAAAAATTTTTATTACGTTAGATTAATATAAGAAAAATTAATTACTTAGTTTGTAAAATCATTGATTTATTATATAACTGCATTTAATTTTATGAAACATTTATAATATTTCTATTTAATAAAATCAATAAAAAGAAAAATTACTACAAATAAGTAAGTTGTTACTAATTTATATGTTTAAATAAAATTACGTGTATAATTTTCAGTTTAAAAAAAACAAACTTACAACTGGTTTTTGAATTCACAACCAATAAACATGGAACATGTTTAAATTTATATTTTGAATCCAAGGCTTTATAATTTGAAGTCCTTTATAATTTTAAGCCAAAAAAATAATTTTTAGCTCCTAAAATCCTAATTACTTTATATCCCTTTATCGAAATTATTCTAAGTCCCATTCGACCCCCCCCCCCTCTTAACTTTTTAATTCACAGGGTACCCCTCTCTATTAACATATTCCATGTTTAAAATATTTGGACCAAAAAATATTTTTTTAATTTTCTTTAGGTCTTATGCCACTAGCAACAAATTAAAAGATAAAAAATTTCCCTGCATCGAAAAAAAAGTTCCTAACTCGAAATTATTAAAATTATTAAATTAAAGTCCATTTGATCCCAGCCCATGGCACATATGACCCCCCTCCCACAAATGACATGCTTAAAATAACCCCTCCCCTTCCTATAAATATATTCCATGTTAAAAGAAAAAAACACCCGATGACAAATTTAAGAAAGTTTTCTTTTTTGGTAAGTTCTTCCAGTTAACGATTAAAAACATTAGATGGTACAGCAATCCCGGATCCAAAAACTTTCTCATAGAGAGGAGCAATTCAGTAAAAAATAGCTAGTTTAAAAAAAATTTTTTTTTAATTAGTAAATATGTACCTTTTTGGTTCTCATAAAGGGGAAATGAATCACGGTCTGACCCCTTAGCCCCCCGCTGAATCCGTAAAATCTAGAAATACAAAAGCAGTTATTTTCACTTTTCAGGGCATTTTAAAAATACTAAGCCATATTTAAAAAAAAAAAAATTTGAACCAATAATTTTAATGTCTCTACTATCGAAACTTAAGATAAATATGGGTAAAATGTAAGAATATATTAGCTTTTGTTAATGTTTTTGTCATTTTAAAATAATTTGTAATGTTTTTCTATTTGCGAATTTCATGTATAGGGTTCTCATTTTGAACCAGCGACCGAAAGAATGACCGATAAAAACACTAAAATTCTGTCCCCTTTTTGCATTTTTCGTTAATTTTTTGCTAAACGGATCTCAACCATCATTTTTTTTTGCAAACACTTTGTTATTGATATTTTTAATTAATTAAATCAAAACATATTTATTTTAATTTATTTATTGATCCTTCTTTTTACAACTTGTTTTTGTATAATAATTAGACGACTAGTTTCAGGAATAAATTCCCATCATCAGGTCTGTATTATAATTAAACTAAATTTATTTAAAACATTTGAATATGGTATTGTAACTTTAGATTATGTCTGTATAGACTCACAATTATTTTATGACTAAATGGAAAAGATTTTTTGAATATTTATTTTGTATACATATGAAGATTTTATACTATGAAGATTTTTAAATTATTTCTAGTTTTATAATGTAATAAAGAATTTTAAAAATTTTTTATAAGTGTTTGAAATCACATCTGTTTTTCCTAATGTACAAGTGCTCCCTAGGAGGAAGTTAATATATAAAATATGTTTTTTAATTCGTTTCTTCTATTTCATTTCTTTTTATTTTTTCTTTTTTTACTTTTTCTTATTTTTTATTATATAATATGTTTTTTTATTATTTTATCAAATAATACGTTTTTTTTATTTAGTAACTTATCATTAATTAATTTATTTGCATTTATTTGTGTATTTTTATAAATTTCAAATTCTTCTAGTGTATCCAAAATTTTACCTTTATTGCAAAAGTGTATCGGTTTTAAATTTTTATGTATATTGTTAATTTTGTCGTCTGTGTAGTCATGGTTATTATTAATTAAATGTAATCCGTATTTTGTATTTACTTTTTCTAATTGTTGTGTATTATTTATATTTTGTGTTTTAGGTATGTGGTCATTAAACCTTTTTAGTATTTTTTTCAGAATTCTTAAAAAAAAAATCCCCCCACTTCTAATAAGGCTCAATTGATTATTAAATTAATCTTATACTCCATAGCTAAAATGCCGTGTAAGGAGCCCAAAGTCAACAACCGTGCTTAGAATAGGTCAATTGTAGGTTTTTTTGTGTGTATCTGAATCTTAACTGGTTAAGTCAGCAAAAACAATACCATTTTAATGGTTTTTTTGTAATATTTTGAAACTAATAATCAAATAAATACCACATTTGACGAGTAATTAACAAATTATTGTATTTACTTGATTATGTATCGAACACGCAATATTATAGTTAATTATTACAGTTAAAAACTACCTCAAAATAGGTTGAAACAACCCCTAACTTAAAAAAAAATTAAAAAGCATTGTTAATTCTTATTTTTTCATCTTTTCACAATTAATTTGAGGGAAGGGGGTAATAGGGAAGGCAGAAAATTTTTTTGTAGAATTCTGAAAAAGAATTTGCAAGAACAAATTTTGCTTAAGATCTCCTCTGCAAAAAATTAACGAGATTGCAAAAAAGGGGCGAATTTTTCGATCACCCTTTGGATTAGTATCTGAGATGTAATAAACAAAGTTTTACTGCCTTCATGTCGATTACTTTATCTGCATCGTACGATTAACACTATTTAGGTCATTTAAAATCCAAATTTTAGGGTATTTAATTTATTCTAAATTTTATTTATACGTTTTCTGCTTAAAATTACTTTTATTTGCCAATATTTTATTATAAACACTAACAATACTTGTTTTAAGACTTTATAAATAAAAGTATGAGAAAGCTTGCTTGCAAAATTTCATTTGTCTTGAATTGCATATGTTATATTTGCCTACCACTCTTAGCTTTTAAACCAGGACCAACGACGAGGACGTGGTGGGAATCTGGTCCCAAAAAAATTTAATTATAAAATAAAAATTTTGAAATAAAAACTAAAAAAAGAAATGAAAATTAAATACTTTTAAATTGTCGAATTTTAATTATTAAAAAAAATACAATTTCTTGTCAGAGGTGAGAGAGCAAGCATTTGTTTTCTCGCCACTAACGAAGAGAAATCGTATCCGACCCTTGTCCATAAAAAAAGAATGCCCCAAGTCACAGTTTACGTGTGATTTGGGCCATTTTTTAATTTTTTGGACACGGGCTGGTAATAGACGATTAATTTTAAAAATAAAAAAATACTAAAATAAAGAATTAATATGCATTTGAATACAAATAAATCTTTACATAGAAGATTTCTTACTTTTATACTTAAATTTTAAAATACGTACTAAACTATGGAGTAAAACGAAACAAGGTAACGGCCGGTTCCGCGGAATGGGACAGGTCACCGGCCGTAAATTTACATTTACTTTATTTTGGCACCAGTTTCAAATAGTAGAGAAAATTTAATCAACTCTATATTTGGGTCCTTTTTTAAAGTTTGTATTTGTCCAAGATCCTATATTACCATATTAACAGATAAAATTATAATTGTTAATTTATTGAATTATATCTTTACTATTGTATCTTTCTATTATATCTTTACAAACTGTTTTCATCATATTAACTATAAAATATCTAAAACTCAATTATTTGAACTTACTAACAAATTGGAGCTAATATTACGAATTTTTTATCATATTTACTAAAAAAACACTCTAAAACTCAACTACTTGAAGTTACTAACAAATTAGGGCTAATTTAACGAATTATATTTCTTTAATGTTTCTAAAATTTAACTATCTAAATTTACTTACTAATGGGAGATTAACTTTACAAACTTTTTTCATCATATTTACTCTATATGGGTACCGAAATTTAATCATAGAGGAACATTTTTTACTTTAAGAAAAAAATTACCTAATAAATTTGAAAATAAATAATTTAAAATAGTTTTAAGGCCTTAAACATTACATGCAAATAGATGAAATTAAAAATCACTAACCTGGAAAGAAATTAAGAAAAATTAATGAGTATATAAAAAAAATCTTAAAATATATTTTCATTTTAATACCTTGAATGGACTTTATGATGCCATCTTGAGGATGTACCAAGATCAGCTTTTTGCAATCGCCTATCGTTTGATCTTATCTACACTTCTTCTTTTTCTCATTTTTGGAACACAAAATAATGAGCTTTTCTAAAAAAAAAAAATTCAAAAATTATATATGGTTGTTTAAAAAAAATGTTAAACTATTTTTTATTTTGCTACCTTCATATCAGCCAGTTTCCTTAGATTTCACAACATGCCTCCCATGAAAATATAGCAAAGAACTTTTTGAATTTCTTATGTTTCTCATAACATACTTGAGGATATCCTAAAAATAAAAAAGAAAAATTATACTTGGACATTAACAAATATTAAAACATTTTATTATATCATTACCTCCAACTTAATTTAATAGCATATCATCTGAATCTTATTATTACAAGTCGATTTCTTTACTTGAAAAAATTTTTTGCTATGTTGTGATTTTTTATTATGTATTTTGAATATATTCAGTTCCTTATAAAAGATTTTTTATATTTAGAGCTATTATGATTTTTATACTTGTTTTTCGGTACTGAATAGCAGTTGATGGTCCAGTATCACGCATTTTTCTTAGTTTTCATACTACTTTGGTGCAATTTGAAAATTGGAGAACAGATTTCTTATAATATCTTTTGGAAGATTTCTTTTACAATGCAGATTTTTGTTTCATGTCCATGCATTAGCAAGATTTTTTTTCGCTTTTTTTTGCATATTCATAAAACTAAACTATCTGAACTTACTAACTAATTGGGGCTAATTTTTACGAATTTTTTCAACATATTTCTTCTATGTGGGCAACAGATTTTAATTATTAAGCAAAATATTTTACTTTAAACATTGGCATTAAAAAAAAATTCCTAAGTTTTAAGATTTTTTAAGGTCCTTTGCAGCTTTTTTGCACTTAAGAAGATTATCTTTAAAACTTAACTATATGTATATACTCAACTAATCACGGGCTGAAAATGCGAATATTTTTTATCATATTTACTCTGGTATTTCTAAAACTCAACTATCTGAAATTACTTACTAATAGGGGATTAATTTTAATTATTTTCATCATATTTAGTCTATTTGGGCACCAAAATTTAATTATTGAAGAAAACTATTTACTTTAAACGTAGGATTTAATAAAAAAATTTTTAAATAAATTCGGAAAATAAATAGTTTAAAACAGCTTTAAGGCCTTAAAACATTACATGCAAATCAATAGATGAAATTAAAAATCACTAACCTGGAAAAAATAAGAAAAATTAATGGTTGTCTAAAAAAAATCTTAATATATAATTTCTTTTTAATACCTTAAATGGACTTTATATCGCCATCTTGAGGATGTACCAAGATCAGCTACTTCACAATTGACTAACGCTGGTCCAATAAGATCCTGCATCACTTTCGCTTTATTTTCTTTTTCCTTATTTTTAGAATACAATTTTCTAAATAATATAAAAAACAATTATCAGCTATAAAATAAAAAAAAATTTTGTTATTTAAATACCTTAATCTGTGTTATTGGTGCCATGAGAAAGATGTACTTAGATCAGGTGATTATCTACTACTTTAAAACGAGTTAACTCTAAATCTCTTAAATACACCAAAGCACTGTTTTAATTCCATTTATCTACACTTTTATTTCCAAATGAGCTTTGCCTAAAAAAAAAATTATTAAAAGTTGTCGAATTGATGAATTTATTATTATTTTCTTACCTTTAGCTTGATTTCATAATGCCATCTGAATTTTCTGGGTTTCACCTCTTAATTGTTCATTTAATAATCAGATAATATTCTAGTATCATATATGAATGTATCATAGTGTTATTGTCACTTTTTTTTGGCAGATCCAAAAACTTCCTTAGGGAAAGACGATTTAGCAATAATTTCAGAGGTTTTATAAAATATTTGTAGATTCCAAGCCAACTTTTTAAATTACCAAGCCATAAATATATGTGTAGAAATATTTTTGTTTAAAATTTGTTTTTTCAAAGATTTTTACTACTTGAAAAATAAATATTTTTTCTTGAATATTTAATGTTTTTCGACTTTTTTTCTTTTAATATAAAATACAGAAGTGTATGTTAATACATATTAATAAAAAAAAGCTGCTTCTGAATTCTTGATAGAATTATAAATTGCCTAAAAATTCTTCAGCATATTTATTTACTTGATAAGTCAATGATTTTCATAAATTATTTAATTTTTTTTTTCTTTAAATAGCTCCATAGACTCTGACATTTTAGTTTTTTTTCTTTTATTGTTCAATTTGCATCCATCAAAAATAAATTTTTAGTTGTATTAAAAATACTTGCATTAAAATTTTATCTTATCCTCCCAAGCTCTTTTTGAGACACAGTTCTATTAGTTTTAATTTATAAATAGTTTATAAATATGTTTTCAAAATAGAAATGCATGTACCTTTAAAACCCCAACATTCCTTTTATTTAAAAAATAGCTATTATTGCGTGCGAATAATTAATCCATTTGTTAGATGGACATGTCATGTTAAATTTGAAAACATATTTATAAACCATTTATAAATAGAAGCTAATGTTACTGGGTCTCAAAAAGAGCTATTATTAAGCTATTTTTCCTCGTAATTTAAATAATAGTTTTGAATATAATAATCAAAAACTCCACCCTCGTGGGTAAAAAATAAGCTTTTTTGCCCTAAATATGTAATAGTACATTTTTAATTAAAGGAGAAAATAAAAAATAATGGCCCAGATCGCACGTTGATAACTGCTCTCATGGGTAAGAAGAAAAAAAATAGGATTCGGGTTTCCATGCATTGAAAGTAAAATTTCCTACATTTTTTCCTGTGTTCAACACAAAGTTTTTCATTAAAAGCGAAAAGAAGATCGGCTGAAAGGAAGAAAGTAGATCTTTTTTGCAGCGTATAATGAAAAGTTATTTTTCACACTCCTCGAAAAAAAATAACTTGAAAATATTTCATTTTTTTAATAGATATTTAAATACATGTTAATATTTTTACCTATTTACAAATTTGATATCTACCATTTTCTCTCGTTGTTGTTGTTTAATATAAATAAATGTTCTATATTTATTCGCAGAAACTATCAGTAAGGGAAATTAATTGCTTTTAAATATTAAATTGCAAAATATAGTACTATTTTCATAAGAATTGTGGAGGGGCATGCAGTCTTCGGCCCCTCTCATTAACCATATTTTTTACCTCGTTAGAGGAATTAATTTAAATTGGTAAAATTTATAATTTTTTATCCTTCTTGCAGGTATTTTAAACCCCATCGAAAAAACATTGTGAATTTCAAGCTGAACTATCAATCCGCAATAGTTTATAATATTGCCTATTATTTCTTACACATTTTTTCATAATTATTTTTATATTTTTGATATTTTTTCATAATTATTGCGTTATTTTGGCTCGAATTTTCAAAAGGGCTGAGTCTAGTATAATTTCTTTTGGTATAAAAGTTTTAAAAATGCTTCAAAATTAAACGTTAACAACTATTTACTAATAGTCTAATTTTACACATTTATTTGTAATATTTACTCAATAGGGGCAAAGAATTTTAAATATTGATGCAAATTTTATATGATTAATGCATTAAAAAAAAGGCGCTTAAAAAAAAAAAAATTTCTTAATTAAAGTTTAATGGGGCAACAGAATCATTTAATTATTGGAGAATAAATTTGACGTTAAACTCTTGCATAAATAAAAAGTTACAAATTAATTGTTTTAAGGCCTTGAAAATATATCTAAACATGAAAATAAATAATCTATAGATGTAAATAAAATATCACTAACCTGAAAATAGAAAAACCTAAATTAAAAACGGTTCTATATTTAAAAAATGTTAAAATATATATTTGTTATAATACCTTAAAATTATCAAGCCTCCAGCCATCTTGAGGATTTACGAAGTTCAGCTATTCACAATCACCTATCGATGGATCCAAATTACACACTGTAGCTTATTTTTTTGTTTTTTTAGGACTTAAATGAGCTTTATCTAAAAAATTTTTAAGATATTATCTATGACTGTAAATATATAAAAAATGTTAAAATGTATTTTAATTTCTTAACTTCATCACACTGAGATCTGTGTAAGTTTCCTTGGATTCCGATAATAGCTAAAGCTGCATCCCATGAATATACCAAAGCACTTATTTAATTTTTTATCATTTCCATAACATACTTGAGGATATCCTGGAATAAAAAGGAATAATTAAAACTTGGTCATTAGCAAATATTAATGTTATACAGTTTTTCAAAAATTTCATTTCTTCTTTCTTGTAATACACAATGTTTTTAAAAAAATATTTTTAAATTAAAAAAATAAAAAAATAAAAAAATAAATCAATATGAGTAATACCAAAAGTGTAATAAAATAAAATAAAAACTAATATAAAAATTATACCTACTACTACTGTAACGGAAAAAATTTCTATTTTGTTTATATTATAGAATTTCTTAGCACTTGACTTTATATATTTATTAACTCTTAACTTGTAATATAAAGCATATATAAGGGAAAAAAATTTTTTTTTTTTTTGTGTTTAAATCGTATATATTTTATAAATATAGACTTTTTATAGACTTAAAATTCGTTAGTAATATACCAAATGTCAAAATTAATTCAGTTGTATTCATGGTGTTTGAAGTAGAACATCAAAATTATATACTGTTAACAAAAATTAAAAAATTTTTTGTTAAACAGTCACCAAATATAACTCAGTAATTTTCTTAAAAAATTACTTAATAGGTAAACTTTTTCTACTTTTTATTCATTTAAAAAATATGTATTAATAATTTCAAAAATATTTAAATAATGTAATATTAATTTAATTATAATATGTGTACAGAATCCCTTGAAAAGGAGTCTTATAAAGACTCGAAACGTTGGGAAAAATATTTATAATAAACATCTTTGCTCTGGAAAAGTCGATTTCTCATTTATTCAACTATTAAATCCATACCAGACGTAAAAGAATCAACAATTTAAAGGAAACATAGACGACGTTTCACTAATTTGGAATACTGAAAATAATTTTCTGGAAATTCCTTTTATATACATCAACATATTTCTACATACTCATACAAAAGTAGCTGAATTGGTAAATCATCAAAATTATCAAAATGTTTTTAAATAATATTAAATTAATCTACGGCACTAAAACTTGTTTAAAAATCAAAAGTTACATTAAATTATGTAAGAATATATCTAAGTGCTTAGAAAACAAAGAATTTTTATTAACATGTCGTAGGAAAAATTTAGTACATAAAAAAATTATTCATATTACTAATAAAATCAAAAATATACATTTTTATAGTAATCAAGTAAAAAATAGAGCAAAAACTTTTATTAAAAAAGCACAGATTGCCTTGTTAAATTTAGAAATAAAAGATTTACATACTCATATTAATTATTTACGAATGAAAAAAGATTGTTTAGAATCTGAAATAAAAAAACTAGTTAGTTCTGAAATTTTTGAAAAATTAGTTAACTATAAGAAAAATAATTCTGCATTAACAAACCAAAATAATAAAAATTCAACTAGATTAAACAAAAAAATTAATAGTTTAGAAAAAACAAAAAACCTAAATCAACCGGTCGTTAATATTAATATAAATCAACATAAAAATACGGACCCCAATTTCAGTTACTGCAATGACCCTTGGTTGGTCAATATTTCTTCAATATCCATTCCTAACAATGTACAAGATTTTTTAAGATTAGGTCACGATTTTGGCAGTCATATTTTTAGTAACCAAAAAGTAAAAATATTTGAATTAATTAAAGATTTTGAATCCCATTCTTATAAAATACCTTACGATAGTGTGGACGAAATACGGCACATATTAATTAATGAGACTAGATCCTTCTTATCTAGTAAATATAAAAATTCCCCATTAGATGACCGTTTACTCAACTATTACCAAGAAACCAAACTCTTTTTAAAAAACAACCCTAACCTGTTTGTTACTAAAGCAGACAAAGGTCATGTTTCTGTTTTGACCGAACATAATAATTATGTGGACAAAATGAATCAAATATTTAGTGATGAAAGTCGGTATACCGCAATTTCAGATCCCACTGATATGGTCAAAAAAAGAATTTTTAATTTACTTAAAGGCTGGTTATTAAAAGGATATTTTACTGCAGAAATTCAGAGACGGGATATACTAGTTGATGATACAAATTTACCCAGAGCGTATGGATTGTACAAGATTCATAAATATGGGTTCCCCTTAAGGGTAATAATTTCTTGTGTGGACTCACCATTATCTTATATATCAGAATTTTACAAAAATATTTTAAAGCAATCCTGCCCGAAACCATCTCACGTAGTTAAAAACAGTGTAGAATTTAGAAATTTAATAAAAGATAAAATAGTTCCTGAAGACCATATTATGGCTTCTTTTGATGTAGAATCAATGTTCCCATCTATACCTGTAGAACTAGTAATAAAAAGTATTAAAAAACGGTGGTTGAAAATTAGAAAATACACCAAACTACCTCAAAATGAATTTTTAAGGGGCTTAGAAATTTTAATGAAATCACTATATTTCCAGTTCGATAATAAATATTATCTACAAACTACAGGCCTACCTATGGGATTATCAATATCCCCTATTCTAGCAGATTTAGTTATTCAAGACATTGAAGAAACCGTTTTACGCGAATTTAGGAGAGACATTATATTATATACAAGATATGTAGATGATTCTCTCATCATTTTAAAAGAAAAAAAGTTTTTCGACATTTTAAATAAGTTTAACGAATATAACTCTAACATAAAATTTACCTACGAACTGGAGAATAATAACCAAATAAATTTCCTGGATATTTTGCTTGTAAAGAAAAATAATGGTCATTTAACAACTGATTTATATAAAAAACCTACCTTTTCGGGCAGATACTTAAATTTTCTTTCAAATAACACAACAGGTACAAAAATAGGGATCATTAAAAATTTGGTAGACAAAATATTTAAACTTTCAGATACTGAATACCACACAAAAAATATAGAAAATTTGAAAAATGACCTAATTTTAAACAATTACCCTATAGAATTTATTAACAGACACGTTAACAAACATTATGATAAATTAAATTCTATAAACTGTGATACTTCAAGTAATGATAGTACAAACCAAAACGATTACAGAAATACTATAGTTTTACCTTTATTACCCAGAATTTCTGAAAAAATCAAAAATGTTCTCAAGCGCAAATGCAATTTAAATACTGTATTTAGATGCCCCTTCAAAATGAATAAAATGTTAAAATCGGGTAAAGATAAACTAAAGAGGGACAACAACAAAGAAGTAATTTATAGAATAAATTGTAATAATTGTCCCAAGAACTACGTCGGCCAAACTAAACGACTTTTGATAACTAGAACGAGAGAACATCGCGACAATATTAAATTGAAACCTGATAAACATGAAGTAATAACTAAACACATCCTTGAAAATAACAGAACGCATGACTTTGATTGGGAAAACGTAGAAATATTACATACTGAATCAAACTTTTATAAGCGAGCCTTTGCTGAAAGAGTATACATTAGAAAACAGGGTCCTAATGCTATAAATAGCAATAGCGACTGTAACAAGCTACCTAAAGGTTACAACGTGATTCTTAAATCAATTTAGTAAATAAATTTAACATCTGTTTTTACAGGGATTTAAAAGTAAATTTCCTTGTGTGGTAATGCACAATGTTATACAGTTTTTCAAAAATTTCATTTCTTCTTTCTTGTAATACACAATGTTTTTAAAAAAATATTTTTAAATTAAAAAAATAAAAAAATAAAAAAATAAATCAATATGAGTAATACCAAAAGTGTAATAAAATAAAATAAAAACTAATATAAAAATTATACCTACTACTACTGTAACGGAAAAAATTTCTATTTTGTTTATATTATAGAATTTCTTAGCACTTGACTTTATATATTTATTAACTCTTAACTTGTAATATAAAGCATATATAAGGGAAAAAAATTTTTTTTTTTTTGTGTTTAAATCGTATATATTTTATAAATATAGACTTTTTATAGACTTAAAATTCGTTAGTAATATACCAAATGTCAAAATTAATTCAGTTGTATTCATGGTGTTTGAAGTAGAACATCAAAATTATATACTGTTAACAAAAATTAAAAAATTTTTTGTTAAACAGTCACCAAATATAACTCAGTAATTTTCTTAAAAAATTACTTAATAGGTAAACTTTTTCTACTTTTTATTCATTTAAAAAATATGTATTAATAATTTCAAAAATATTTAAATAATGTAATATTAATTTAATTATAATATGTGTACAGAATCCCTTGAAAAGGAGTCTTATAAAGACTCGAAACGTTGGGAAAAATATTTATAATAAACATCTTTGCTCTGGAAAAGTCGATTTCTCATTTATTCAACTATTAAATCCATACCAGACGTAAAAGAATCAACAATTTAAAGGAAACATAGACGACGTTTCACTAATTTGGAATACTGAAAATAATTTTCTGGAAATTCCTTTTATATACATCAACATATTTCTACATACTCATACAAAAGTAGCTGAATTGGTAAATCATCAAAATTATCAAAATGTTTTTAAATAATATTAAATTAATCTACGGCACTAAAACTTGTTTAAAAATCAAAAGTTACATTAAATTATGTAAGAATATATCTAAGTGCTTAGAAAACAAAGAATTTTTATTAACATGTCGTAGGAAAAATTTAGTACATAAAAAAATTATTCATATTACTAATAAAATCAAAAATATACATTTTTATAGTAATCAAGTAAAAAATAGAGCAAAAACTTTTATTAAAAAAGCACAGATTGCCTTGTTAAATTTAGAAATAAAAGATTTACATACTCATATTAATTATTTACGAATGAAAAAAGATTGTTTAGAATCTGAAATAAAAAAACTAGTTAGTTCTGAAATTTTTGAAAAATTAGTTAACTATAAGAAAAATAATTCTGCATTAACAAACCAAAATAATAAAAATTCAACTAGATTAAACAAAAAAATTAATAGTTTAGAAAAAACAAAAAACCTAAATCAACCGGTCGTTAATATTAATATAAATCAACATAAAAATACGGACCCCAATTTCAGTTACTGCAATGACCCTTGGTTGGTCAATATTTCTTCAATATCCATTCCTAACAATGTACAAGATTTTTTAAGATTAGGTCACGATTTTGGCAGTCATATTTTTAGTAACCAAAAAGTAAAAATATTTGAATTAATTAAAGATTTTGAATCCCATTCTTATAAAATACCTTACGATAGTGTGGACGAAATACGGCACATATTAATTAATGAGACTAGATCCTTCTTATCTAGTAAATATAAAAATTCCCCATTAGATGACCGTTTACTCAACTATTACCAAGAAACCAAACTCTTTTTAAAAAACAACCCTAACCTGTTTGTTACTAAAGCAGACAAAGGTCATGTTTCTGTTTTGACCGAACATAATAATTATGTGGACAAAATGAATCAAATATTTAGTGATGAAAGTCGGTATACCGCAATTTCAGATCCCACTGATATGGTCAAAAAAAGAATTTTTAATTTACTTAAAGGCTGGTTATTAAAAGGATATTTTACTGCAGAAATTCAGAGACGGGATATACTAGTTGATGATACAAATTTACCCAGAGCGTATGGATTGTACAAGATTCATAAATATGGGTTCCCCTTAAGGGTAATAATTTCTTGTGTGGACTCACCATTATCTTATATATCAGAATTTTACAAAAATATTTTAAAGCAATCCTGCCCGAAACCATCTCACGTAGTTAAAAACAGTGTAGAATTTAGAAATTTAATAAAAGATAAAATAGTTCCTGAAGACCATATTATGGCTTCTTTTGATGTAGAATCAATGTTCCCATCTATACCTGTAGAACTAGTAATAAAAAGTATTAAAAAACGGTGGTTGAAAATTAGAAAATACACCAAACTACCTCAAAATGAATTTTTAAGGGGCTTAGAAATTTTAATGAAATCACTATATTTCCAGTTCGATAATAAATATTATCTACAAACTACAGGCCTACCTATGGGATTATCAATATCCCCTATTCTAGCAGATTTAGTTATTCAAGACATTGAAGAAACCGTTTTACGCGAATTTAGGAGAGACATTATATTATATACAAGATATGTAGATGATTCTCTCATCATTTTAAAAGAAAAAAAGTTTTTCGACATTTTAAATAAGTTTAACGAATATAACTCTAACATAAAATTTACCTACGAACTGGAGAATAATAACCAAATAAATTTCCTGGATATTTTGCTTGTAAAGAAAAATAATGGTCATTTAACAACTGATTTATATAAAAAACCTACCTTTTCGGGCAGATACTTAAATTTTCTTTCAAATAACACAACAGGTACAAAAATAGGGATCATTAAAAATTTGGTAGACAAAATATTTAAACTTTCAGATACTGAATACCACACAAAAAATATAGAAAATTTGAAAAATGACCTAATTTTAAACAATTACCCTATAGAATTTATTAACAGACACGTTAACAAACATTATGATAAATTAAATTCTATAAACTGTGATACTTCAAGTAATGATAGTACAAACCAAAACGATTACAGAAATACTATAGTTTTACCTTTATTACCCAGAATTTCTGAAAAAATCAAAAATGTTCTCAAGCGCAAATGCAATTTAAATACTGTATTTAGATGCCCCTTCAAAATGAATAAAATGTTAAAATCGGGTAAAGATAAACTAAAGAGGGACAACAACAAAGAAGTAATTTATAGAATAAATTGTAATAATTGTCCCAAGAACTACGTCGGCCAAACTAAACGACTTTTGATAACTAGAACGAGAGAACATCGCGACAATATTAAATTGAAACCTGATAAACATGAAGTAATAACTAAACACATCCTTGAAAATAACAGAACGCATGACTTTGATTGGGAAAACGTAGAAATATTACATACTGAATCAAACTTTTATAAGCGAGCCTTTGCTGAAAGAGTATACATTAGAAAACAGGGTCCTAATGCTATAAATAGCAATAGCGACTGTAACAAGCTACCTAAAGGTTACAACGTGATTCTTAAATCAATTTAGTAAATAAATTTAACATCTGTTTTTACAGGGATTTAAAAGTAAATTTCCTTGTGTGGTAATGCACAATGTTATACAGTTTTTCAAAAATTTCATTTCTTCTTTCTTGTAATACACAATGTTTTTAAAAAAATATTTTTAAATTAAAAAAATAAAAAAATAAAAAAATAAATCAATATGAGTAATACCAAAAGTGTAATAAAATAAAATAAAAACTAATATAAAAATTATACCTACTACTACTGTAACGGAAAAAATTTCTATTTTGTTTATATTATAGAATTTCTTAGCACTTGACTTTATATATTTATTAACTCTTAACTTGTAATATAAAGCATATATAAGGGAAAAAAATTTTTTTTTTTTGTGTTTAAATCGTATATATTTTATAAATATAGACTTTTTATAGACTTAAAATTCGTTAGTAATATACCAAATGTCAAAATTAATTCAGTTGTATTCATGGTGTTTGAAGTAGAACATCAAAATTATATACTGTTAACAAAAATTAAAAAATTTTTTGTTAAACAGTCACCAAATATAACTCAGTAATTTTCTTAAAAAATTACTTAATAGGTAAACTTTTTCTACTTTTTATTCATTTAAAAAATATGTATTAATAATTTCAAAAATATTTAAATAATGTAATATTAATTTAATTATAATATGTGTACAGAATCCCTTGAAAAGGAGTCTTATAAAGACTCGAAACGTTGGGAAAAATATTTATAATAAACATCTTTGCTCTGGAAAAGTCGATTTCTCATTTATTCAACTATTAAATCCATACCAGACGTAAAAGAATCAACAACAAAACATATTAAATTATATAATTACCTTTAACTTAATTTATTAGCGTCATCTGAATCTTGATATTTCTTGAACTCTGCAATTCGAACTTACATACTAATAGAAGTCGGGGAGTGGGGGGGGGGGGGTAATTTTACGAATTGTTTTGATAATATTTACTAAAAAATTTCTAAAACTCAACTATTTGAACTTATTTACTAATTGGGGACTAATTTTACTTTTTTTTATCAGAATATTTACTCTAATATTTGCAAAAATCAAATATCTGAAGTTACTTACTAATGAGGGGCTAATCTTACAAATTTTCTTTATCATATTTACTATATGTGGGCACCGAAATTTAATAATTAAGCAAAATTTTTTACTTTAAATTTAATGAAATTTTAAAAAATCAATTCGGTAAATGAAAAAGTTTTTAAAAAAATTACTTTAAACTAAATTATTTCAAGGCCTTAAAACATTATATGTGAACATGCTAATTAATAAATTAAATTAAAATATCACTAACCTGGAAGAAAAAAAAATAATAATTGAAAATTGTATTTATAAAGATATTGAAAAATATTTAATTAATTATTACCTTGATTGGATTTATTTAAAGCTGACTTGAAGATGTACCAAAATCTACTGTTGCCCTCCTGCTTTAAAATCAACTAATGCTGGATCCAATCAATGTGCTTCAGCTTTTCTAGAATTTTCTAACACTTTTATATATCACTTAACACGACAGTAATGATTTTTTCCTGAAAATAAAATTAAATTAAGCTTTTTATAAAAAAATGTTAAATTCTATTATTATTTTCTTACCTTCTTCTGCCTTATTTCCTAGTCCTGTATCTTGAGAGAGTACTAAGATCGGCATTGATTAACTAACACTGCAGAATCTAATTGAGTAATCCAAATGAGCTTTTCTGAAATAAAAATTATTATTATTAAAAGTCAAGTATAAAAAATGTTAAACTTATAAATTTAGTTACCTTAATTTGATTTATTTCATTAATAAAATTGTCCAACTCCGCCATTGCTACGGTACGCATGGACGCAACCCCATGAACGTGGAAAAGGAGATGGGAACTTGCTGGTTGGAACAACTTTGAGAATTCTCAATTTCCACGCCCGTACGTGTATTGGTATGTTTTGGTAGGTGAAGACACTATGATGGTGATACTATGATTTTTGAATGCATAATCGCCAATGTTTTTGAATTCATAAATTTTGAATACATTAATATTAGCTTTTTTGAGCTCTCTGACCCGGTGAACCATATTAATTTAAGTTTTCACTCTTTCAAACCTTTTTCGGTACCAAACAACAAAAAATTTGAACAAAAGTAAATCTGAAATCTCTTGAATTTGCTAACACTTTATTACAGATTTTATCACTTAACGCTAGCACAAATAATTTTATCCTGAAAATTAAAAAGAATAATTAAATTAAGTTTCCTATAAGAAAATATTAAATTATTTTTTTATTTTCTTATCTTTTTTACCTTTATTTCCTAGTCCAGTATCTTTATTGAGACCGGCTTTTATTCTTCGGAAATTAACTAACACTGCAGCATCCAATTGAGTAATCCAAATGAGCTTTCTGAAAAATAAAAAAGTATTTTCAAAAGTCAAGTATAAAAAATGTTAAATATATAATAATTTAGTTACCTTAATTTAAAAAATTGTCTCCTACCCTGCTACGGTACGCATGGACGCAACCCCATGAACGTGGAAAAATAGATGGGAACTTGCTCATTGGAACATTTTTGAGAAGTATCAATTTCCACGCCCGTACGTTCATTGGTACGTTTTGGTATGTAAAATATGCTTTGATTTTTGAATGCATAATTCAAATTTTTCATTTAAATTTTACATATATTTTAGTTTTCTGAAACCCTCAGTCCCTCTAATGAGGAAATTATCAGTCTTAACAAATTTTTTTTTAATTTTCTGTAAATTTTCTGTTGACTCCGCATGTATCATTAAAATTAGCTGTATCAACTTTTTTAAAAAGTTATTTTTCTCGCTGTATGTTTAGTTATAAAGAAAAAACTGAACATGAAAATCTAACTCTAAAATGAATATTTGAAGATAATTAAATGGTATCTGGTTTTGTTTGTAAAAATCTTTTTTCTGGACAGTAGCCACGAAAGTGCTACTGCCGCAGAAAAATTTTATACGGCCCTTGTCCATAAATAAAGAATGGCCCAAATCGGCTTCGCCTCGGAAGGTAACTTACGTGCTATTTGGGCCATTTTTTACTTTTCTGGACACGAGATGTAAATATACTATTTTTTTATCTTCACTAATAAAAATTATTTGCTATCTACGAAAATTTGCTTTATACATTATATTGCTTTATACATAATATAGCATTTATTTACTGCTTTTATTTTAATGAACTTTCAAATGGTCAAATAGTCTCTTCAATTGCTTCAACTTAAAATTAAATTAAAAAAAGTATGGTAGAATGAAAAATAATTCAAATACTTTTTTTTTATGAATAAAGATTTTCCTGAATGATTTTATCTAAAGTAATTTCAAGTTTTTTATAAATAAAAGTTTTTCATTACTTTAGAAAAAATTTTTCTTTTCATATCGAGTTTTTAATATTTTCGCGTTAAATTTATGTAAATTTGAAAAAATTTTTTGAGAAGTATTTTTTTGTCTTCACAAATAAGATATAAAAATTTAAAAAAAATTTATTAATGGAAAAGTATTTTTATCTATTATAAGCTAGATGTTGCATTTAAACTAGTTTTTAGCTATAAATAAATGCTACTAGATAATAAGACTTTTTAAAATGTATGAAGTTTTACTTATCTTATAATTAAGATCAATTAAAAACATCTTAAAATCCTATACAACACCCATAAATATATATTTTGATGTTAAAAAATATAAACTGCTTCATAATTATAGCTTGACTGTTTAAATTTGTGTTTAATTTACAGTATTATTTACATTATTTAATATTTTCATGATTTTAAATAATTTTTTTATTTTTTTTTTTTTTCTTTAAAAAGATCTGCTGTTTTTGTCATTTTTTGTTTTTTAATCAAATTTATTGTTAAGAGGAATAGTGCCCTATATTAAATTTGCACCTTTCTGACTGCAACCCCAGTAGCTTATATAATTTTGAATATTTATTATATTTCTTTAATATAATTTTGATTTCATGCACTCGGTTAAAGACTAAGTTTTATAGAAAACAAAAAAATTAACATTTTAAATTCACTAACTATATTGGTTAACTATATAGAAATAGACTAGTAATTAATTTTAAAATTTTCTCAAGTCACTCGGGTTGCAGTTATAAAGGTTAAATGACGAGTATAATACATTTTTTATCACTTTGCCTGGCTAAAAACTTGTGTTAAAACTTCATCTCATCTAGCTAAGCTGTTTTTAAGGTTTAATTACTTAAGTATAAAATTTTCAAACGTTTATTAAAAGATATTTAAAAAATATGTTCTATTCAATAATACATACATTTTTTTAAATATTTGATATTGATCCTATTTAAATTATTTTTAATGACCATATTAGGGCATGTTATAATGATTTTTACACACGCGAAAAATTATTTCAAATATTGGCTTTTAATTTAAAATTCTTTAAATAATAAATTATTGATAAGAAATACAATGGGTTGATGTTTCTATTTTCTACAAGGCTCGTTCAATGAAATTTATATAAGGGTTTATAATATTTATTAAAATATTTTGGTGCATCTATTAATATTAAAAATTCATTATTGCAGATTTTTTGAGCTACTGTAAATTTTTAAAGATCTTATGTATATTTTTCATTCATTGAACTACAAGATTAAATTATCTATGACTCATCTACATACTTTTATTTATTAATTTCAAGAACATTTTTTACCGGAATTCGGCTTCTTTAAGAATTTACTAAATGACTTCATATTAAATTCTTTATTTTCTGTATGAATAATTAAGCATTTTTTAAAATAACTAAAAAAAAGGTTTTATTAATATTTTATTTTAGGGACTAGGAAATTGATTGCAGTATTTTGGTCATCTTTTTTAGCATCCGTTAATATTGAAAAATTATGATTAATTTTTTTTTAACTATCGTAAATTTTCAAAAATCAAATTTATGGAATTATTGCATTGAAACTATACGCGAATTGGTCGATTGAGTCGATTGGCCCGCTCATGTTTTCTGATTCTAAAGTGTATTCTTTTTTTTTTATCTACAGTAGCAAATGGATATTATTTTACCTGGATACTATTACACTATGAAAATTCTTGTCCAGGTAATTAACAGCTGGATATTATTGGTAATAAAGATAGTAAAATTACTACCCAGGTAGTAAATATCCGGGAAAGAATTCTTAAAGTGTACTTGTCGTTATTTATTAAATTAAAGAAAACTTTATACCTAAGATTAGTTTCTGGATTAATTTATAAAGTTACCTGCAAGTCTTCATTTTGAATTATTTGTTTCCTTTATGCATTTGAAACGTTTTTTTTTTTTTTTGAAGAATTAAAAAAAAAGGAAGAAGATAGATTTCTTTTTGAACTAATGTATATTTTCAAAAATCAAATTCATGGAACTTATACTGCAATTGCACTGTAAATGGATATTATTTCATCTTATTACTTATTTTCCAACTAGTATATGTTTTCAAAATTCAAATTTATGGAATTCATGCTGCAAATAGATATTCTCTTATTAATTATCGATATTCATTAAATTAAAAAATAAGTTACCTGCATGTCTCCAATTTTAATTCATTGTTTCTTTTAGAGATTTTCTTTTAAGGATTAAATTAAAAAATAGGTTTTATTCCCTGGCAAGCGTTAACATGTGTTGTAACACAAATTAGAATAAAAAATTATAAAATTTAAATTTTTATTGTTTAAAACCAAATTTTATGATAGAAAAAGGCTATTGATTAACTAAATAGTTACTATTTTTTAAGCTTCTCTTAAAACTTTGATTTATTTATAATTAAGTAAAAAATGTAAAAATAATATAAAAATAAGTAACTACTGCTTGGTTAATAATTATTTCTATTATAAAATTTAATTTTAATACTAAATAGTAATGCTATATCAAAAAAAAATTATTCAAATTATTTTTTGTAATAAATAACACACGTCATAACATATTTTAAGTGGACATATTATTAACATGAGTTACAAAGCTTGTTAACGTTTGCCAGGGTTGATATTTTTTTGTTACATCTGGTTTAGTAAAAATTAACTTTTATTTCAAATTTGTCTCATATCATTTTTTTCAAATATAAAATTTACAAGTAAATTTTTTTTAAAATAAATAATTTTTTTTTTTTTTTGTAAAGTATTGAGTAATTTTTTATTAGATAATTTCTCCTTCAAATATTTTTATATCAAAAGTAATAATAACCTCAATTTACACTTTTTAAAGAAGTAATTGTCAAAATTAAAAAAATCAACTCCATGCAAACTAGAATTTTTTAGTAATGGTTTAACTAATTAAGTTAAATACCAACCGTCAATAATATTTCTGTTTATTAATTTTAATTGCTATATACTTTTAACAATTGTCCATAATATATGAGCATTTACATAAATATAGAAAAAAAAGCTTTCAAGGTTTTGCTACATGTCAGGAATCTCCAGCTTATATATTTCTAACTAGTAACTTTTTTTAGCTTCAAGAAAATTATATAAAATAAAAAAACCGTCAGATAAAATAGTGCATAATATAAAATTACTTAATTATTCTTATTTTACTAGTAATTAATATTTTACTCCTAATTAATATTTTACTATTAATTAAAAGACTATTTTTTTAATAACAAGTACAATAATTAAATTGCTTAATTTTCAGACTAACATGCTTTACAGAGTCGTCAGCTGTAGGTCGATTATTTGGATCAAATTTAAGCATATAGGTTAAAAAATCAGAAAATTCTTGTGCTTCATCAGGCATCTTCATTTGTATTTTTTAGTTAAAACACCATAAAATTTCCATGGTTTTAAACTAGTGATGTGTTTTCTTGAATGTTCTTGAAAACAATGAATTTCTCCCAGATGTGCTAGATGGTCCTGATCTTTAACAAAAATTAAATTTTAATGAGAACTTTTTGATATAAAATATTGATAAATAAACAAACAAAAATGGTAAAATCATTTTGTTATTAAGAGAAAAGTTTAAACAATTATATTCATTGACTACCAAAAACTGTTTTTCAAATAAACTGATTATAAATTTTTAATAACTTTGTACTTGTTTTTCTTAAGTCATTTATTAATTAAGGACTTATATTTTATACTTATTTTGTTTTAAAAGTTTCAGGTACATTAAATAAATTAAGATATCTTAAATAAAAAATTAATATTTACACTATTTCAACACTAACTGTTGAGCAACTTTTATGCACTCTCTATTAAGGGTCTTTTTTTAAAGTTTGTCATCTAATTTTTTCAAACCCCTAAATTAATGAAATCCTTTTTAACGCGTTATTTTAGACTACAGACATGGTAAAAAAACTCGACTTTTCACTTTTTATGCTTATTGTCTAACGATTGCACATTTTTGAATTATATTGGCGCTATTTATGCACCGATTTTCAAACAATGGAGCAAATTTTAAATGTACAACACGTATGTAAAAAAGAACACTTTTAATAAATAAATTTAAAATGTTGGAAAAGCATAAGTTCACAAATTTTTTTTTTATTTGTCTTAATAATTTCTGATATAAGAGAAAACCTTTTTAAATAGAAATTAATCCAAATAATATAAATTAACAAAAAATCTAAACATTTTTTAAGTCTTATTTTTACAAAATATTACTTTAATAAATCAAACAATGGGGCAAATTTTATGCATACAACACATGCATAAAAAATAACAACCTGAATAAATAAATTTAACGTGTTAATAATTTAAAAAATTTTGCTAAAGTAAATTTAGAAATTTTTTTTTATCTAATCATTTATGATATAAACGAAACCCTTTAACTAGTAATTATCCCATAAAACTAAGAATTCCTTAAATCTTATTTATACAAAATATCACTTGCTTGGAATAATCTCCTCCAGTGTGTGGTTCAACAAGATAATTTCAAGTAGCTACTCCAAATGCCATGCAAGTTGTTAACCAAATTTCAGCTGCTGATGTATATTTCCCTGCATCAAGTAAAACTTTTGATGATTTTTATCAATGTGTTTGTCAATGTGTTTGTGTATCCTGCAAATTTTTTTCAAACCCAAAATGCACCACCAAAAGCATCTGTTTTTGATTGAACTAGTGTTCAATGTTCAATCCAATGAAGATGTGTTGTCTCTAGTTGAATTTTTTATCTTCTTGTTTTCTCGCTCTTATCACACAAATGTGCTTAGCTTAAAAAAAAATTTAATAAATTAGTTGTATTAAAAAAAGTGTTGAAATATATTTTTATTTTAATACCTTCACTGAATTAATTAATGTCTTCTGAATCTTGAAGATTTGAATTAACAACGAACATTTCCAAGAAGTTCCATTCATTGAGCCAGTTGGTCCTTATCCTTTAAAAAAATTAAATTAAAATTAGAATTTTTTAATGTAAAATATTGGTAAAATAAACAAACAAAAATTAGACTTATTTCTTAAGAATTTTATTAATCAATAAAAATATAATATTATTAATCTAGAACGTTAACGAATACAAAATAACCCATATAAGAAAACTTATAACCGGTATCTGTAAGGACAACCTAAATGCATGGAACATGTTTACACAGTAAAAAAAATGTACATAATATTACTAAAGTTTAGTAATCTTACTACAATTTAGTAGTATTATACTACAAAAATATTTTAAAATAAAATTACTAAAATTACTAAACCTGTATACAACTTACACATGTATAAGTAACACAGAAAATAAATAAATACAATGTAAATACTACATTTGTAGCAAATTAAAAATTTATTCACCCAGAAAGGACTCGAAAATATATATTTGCTCTTGTAGCTTAAATGAATCTTGCCTTGATTAAAATAAATAAATTTTTAATTTACTAAAAGTGTAGTAATTTTACTACAAATTTTAGTAATTTTACTATTTCGTAGTAAAATGACTACTATTTTTGTAGTAATATTGTGTACATTTTTTTTACTGCTTAACCATGGGAAAAAATTAAGCTTACCAGTAAGCTTAATTTTGGGCAAGCTTATTCGTAATTTTACTGAATCTAAAAAAGCTTACTTAAAGCAGTAAGCCTGCCCAAAATTATACTTACTGGTTACCTTAATCTTTTTACGTGTGTACTTAATGTACTGTAACTAAGATAGGTATAATTCAAATGTTACGCAACATTACAATAGTCCAGGCATCCCAGGCGCTATTTTCCTTAAAAAAAGGGGAATAGTGTACCAATTAAGGTGAAAAAAGGGTACAAAAAAGGGGATTTTTTTATTGAATTCCTGATTGTTAAAATGTCTAGGGGCGGTCTTATACTTAAAAATTAGAGGAATTGAACTTTACTCGACCTTCACTAATTTAAACAAGCTTCTTTAACTTAACCTAACATAACCTGATAAGCTTATTTTACAGCTATAATCCTCATTATAGCAACTTTTGGTTTGAGACTTATTATAATACTAATTAGTATCTAAAATAATAATGTAATGGACAATAGAATAGTACATTCTTAAACGGGTTTTAGAGAAGCTTATTATGGTAAATGCGATGGAGTATAGGCCTGGGGCGCGTAGCGCCGAGGGACTGCAGTCGCATTTAGTACAATAAACATTTTTCTAACACGAGTTTCAGAATGTTTTTTCTCTATATTAAGGACAATAATGACGGCTAGTCCTGTCTCCCGCAATGCTATTTAATGCCATAAAATCCTAAAATAGCATAAAAGTTCCATGGAAAAAAATGGGTGGTATTTATGTTTTTTGACCCGCTAAACACGAATCCGGGGTCTATTTTGCGAAATTCGTGGTCAATTTTTTTTTATTAACAAATTATTGGCCAATTTTGCAATAATTTTGTGTTTTTTTAAGTGGGACAATTTTCCTGACACCCAATCTGGGTATTTGATTTATGTGAATATAAAAAGCGTGAATAAAAATCAATTTAAACTTAAGTAACTGATGTTTGGTTTTATTTTTTAGTAATATTTTTTAAAACAAAAAGAAAAAATGCGGAAAAAGGGGAAAAAGTGGACAAAGTTTAAAAATAGGGTATAAAGTGGGACATTTTGAAAAAAGGGTACAAATAGCGCAATAGTGTACACGCTGGGATGCCTGCAATACAATATACTATTTTTATAATTTGTAATTATCAACTTTATTTATTCTAAACCCTCGTCTAAACCCAAACTATTCTGATTCCCTAAACCCGTATTATTTTAAGTCTCCAAATCTTAAATATTTTAAGTCCCTTAACCTGAGTTATTACAAGTCCCAAAACACGGATTTTTCTAACTCCCTGAACTTGAATTATTCCAGGATGGAGATATTGTTATATATTTCTTGAATTATTCAATTATTCCCTAAATCAATATTATTTTAAGTCTCATTTGACCCCCCACCCCCCCTTAATTCGGAAAAATTTGACCCACTCCCCTTAAATTGGACACATTTGACCATCCCTTGATTTTCTAATTTCCGGGTTAACCCTTTCCTAAAAACATGTTCCATGTTAAAATTTGCAATTTACTTTATTTCGGCAATTTAGTATCTAAATTACAGGGATCAGGGTGGTTACAGACCTAAAATTTCAAAGCCCCCTGAGTTTCCAGTTTACTTTTCTAAAACTTATAGAAATTTTTCTAGGTTTTCATAAGATGAAACAAGCCCAATTACCTAACTCTATACAAATTAAAGCAAACAAATTAAAACTTTTCCAAACAAACTAAAGCCAATTTCAGAAATTTTTTTAAAGACATATGAACATTTGTATATTTCTACGGTTATACATATAATCACCTTAATGGTATTTGTTATCATTGCAATCATATTTGATTTTAATGTTTTTTTTTTGTTGAAAAAATATAAATTTACATATCTAGGGCAAAAAAAGTCTATTTTCTGCCCTAAGGAAACGGCTTTTTTGCCCATTATATGTAAAACTATTGTTTAGAACACGGGACAAAATATGGGGTTCGACTTTTGCATGCTGTCTGCACTCGCTCGCTACGATCCCTCGTGCATACAACTGCATGCAAAGCCAAAACCAATATTTTATCTCTTGTTTAATAAATAGCTATTTTTGGGTATGAGACACACAAATGTTTAATTATGTATTTTACATCATTTATTTTAAGTTCCATTAAAGATTTTAATTTTTTTTTGTTTACCTCTGGTAATTTTTTCACACGCAAACTATCGTTATCAATTATAGAACCTTTTTATAAACTACTCAATATAATATACCTTAAATATCAAGAAATACCGAGCGCTTTCCAATGATTATTCTTATTGTGTATTATATCTTATTATACTTATTGAAACGTATTTTTAATACTTGAGAGGGAATTGGTAACAAAAACGTGCGTGCACAAAAAAAAATTTTTTTTAAATGTCAAAGATAAAAAATAAAAAAAAATAAAATCTTTAACAGAATTCAAAATATTAGTAAGTCAAATACAATTAAGCATCTGTGCGTTATATACCCTAAAAATTAATATAAAAAAAAAAAAATTTAATAGAATTGCCATGATTACACATCGGTATATTCATATAATTGTCACGATAATAGAATATTACTGTTCTAATGATATCATCGTAAAAATATTATTATATAATAAGAGTTGGACAACTATGATGGATATGGATTTTTTTCCAAATCCTTATTCCATATTTTTTCATCCATATCATATTAAAATGAAACCCAAATATGATCTTTTTTTTATATTAATGTGAGAGCCATAATATGGATTCCATATTTATATGGAAAAAAATTGATATATGGATTCTATATATGAAAAAATATGGAATATGGTTAAGGAAAAAAAATCCATTTCTGTCATATTTGCCCAACTCTATGTATTATATTGCGTGACAATTAAATAATGTTCTCAGTGTGAACCAAAATTTAAGTCACATAGAAAATAGAAAAAGCGTGAACATGAAATCGGTTATGGATGCTAAAAAGGTTTTCCCATTTCTATAAAAAAAAAGGTTATTCGTGTATTTACTAACCAAAATTGGACTTTTCAAAAATAAAAAATAATATTTATTTCACTGTACAAATTACTTTATCATTAATATTTTAGTAGAATTTTGTCTGAAGCCCTTTCTAGTATAGTATTTTTTTTAGCATAGTATAGTCAAAACGCACAAGATTAAAAAAAATTAATTAGGTCTAGAAAGGGCTTTAAAAAAGATTGTTTGCAAAATAAGGGATTTAAAAAATTTTAAGGGAAATAAAAGTAATTAGTATAAAAACAATATAAAAATGAGCAGCTATTGCTTAGTAAATCATTTTTTCTATCATTAAAATTTGATTTTAATACTAAATGATACTACTATTAAAAAAAAAAAAAAAAAACCATTAATATTTTTTATTTTAATACATATGTTATAACTCAATAATACATCTTAATGCTTGCCAGGATGTGCATACAAAAAAGGAGAATTTTGGGGCTCTCCTAAAAATATTTATATTTATTAACTATAATGACGAATAATTTTGAGTATTTTTTAATAATGTTCACGCTATTTAATAGGCAACGGTTTTTAAATTTTTAGGCAAACTGCATATAACGCGTGCAAAAAAAAGGATATTTAAATCTAGATTTATAAATTTAATTTAAAAAAAGATAATCTTGTCTAGTTTAGAGATAGCCTAATACAAATTTTTAATTTTTGTATTACAAAAAAGAATTTTACCAGTAATTGCAATTCATGTTTGTCAGGCCTTTAGAAATATGTATTACATATCAAAATTTTTAACCAATACTTTTTACCAAAAACTAGTTATAATTAATACGTATTTATAAATTTCTGGCCAAATTTATTTGTAATCATTGGTAACAACTTAAGCCCTTTCTACATCAGATTAAAAGTTGATATTAAATCTGGTCATCGAAATTTATATGTTATATGTGTAGTTAGAGATTTCGGATGATTCTAGCTCCCAACTACACTATATGGCCAGATTTTAATATCGACATTTAATCTGGTATACCTTTAATCTGACGTAGAAAGGGCTTTATAATATAAAAAATATTTTAAATTATTGTATATCATATCAAAATTTTAATAATAATTTTTACCAAAAAAAAAACTTGTAATATAATAAATATTTTTAATTTTTTTTATTTCATAATTAAGTATTAACAATAATTGCAACTAAGTTTTATTAGAAGTTTTAAAAATATGTGTTACATATAAAAATTCAGCCAATAATTTTTACCAAAAACTAATTATAATATAATGCATATTTTTAAATTTCTGTCCAAATTTATTTGCAATCAATGGTAAAAACTAATTATATAATAAATACTTGTAATTTTTGTATTACAAATTAAAATTTTACCAATAATGGCAATTGAGTTTTATCAAAAATTTATAAAAATATGTACATTGCAAAACAAAATTTTACCAATAATATTCACCAATACTTATAATATCATAAATTTTTTAATAATTCAAAAATAATTAAATTATTTTTTAGAAACAAATTTAGAGGACATCTTATTTTCTAGAGGTGGTATGTTAAAACAGACATCGGAAATGAAATTACCAAGCAAAAATACCTAGATGAAAATTTTTATAGACAAAAATATTTATTTTATCTTTTGCATTATAAATCCACCCCTTATCCTATTCAAGAGGTTGAAGATAATAAATTTTTATTAAAAAAATTTCAAATGGTTTGAATTTGTCGATTGGGCGTTACTGGTTTAACCCATAAGAATAAACATTTTTTTATTCTTATGTTATAAAATATCTAACATAAATATCTAATCTAAAATAATATTACGTGCGTAAAAAGGGCACATTCAATAAATAAATATAAAATCCTAATAATTTAAATAATTTTGCAAAGTAACTTCACAAATTTTTTTTTTGTCTATTTGTTTTTTATATAAACAAAATCCTTACAACTAGTAATTAACTCATAAAACTAAACATTTTTAAAACAAAAGGTTTCAACCCATCAGTAAAACAAAAAAATATTATCTTTGATCTGCAAAACAAATTTTACTTTTATATTTAAGTTAAATTTTTTATTTTTTTTTCTTTGAACTGAATGCTGGAATACTTAAAGTGATTTTCTAACTAGTTGAGGAAAATAATATTATAAATATTTAAATGAATGTACTTTTTTATGGATGGATTGAGATTTTTACTTTTTTAAATCTTATTTATACAAAATATCACTTACTTGAAATAATCTCCTCCAGTGTGTGGTTCAAAAATATGATTTCTAGTAGCCATTCAAATTGCCATACAAGTTGTTGACCAAATTTATCTGCTAACGTTACACTTATTAAAACTTCGAATAATTTATATTGGTGTGTTTGTATCCTCTGTAAATTTTCTTCGAAGATGAAGATGAATTGTCTCTTGTTATCTTCATTCACACAAACTTCCTTTTCCTAAAAACATAAAAAAAATTCAAATAAATATAGTTAAAATAATTCATGATTTTAATATCTATATTTTAATACGTACATTAGTTGATAAGTGGCTTCTGAATATCATAAAGATTTTTTAGCTTCTTTTTGTTCACATTTATCTTGGCAACTTATTTATCCTAGAAAAAAATAACATCAAATTTAACTAAAATTGTGTTTAAATAAAAAGTAACATATATCATTAATTTATTACTTACATTAAATTTTAAGGATTTACTAAGATCAGTGAATTTTAGCCGATGTTCAATGGAATTTCTTATCCCCTTTTCTTTTACTCTTCTCACACAACTATGTTTCTAACTAAAAGATAAATAAATTAATTAAAAAAGGAATTGAAAAACTGTTAAAATATATAATTAATTAATACCTTTATTGAGCTCATAAGTATCTTCTGGAACCTTGAGGATTCACCGAGATTGGTTATTTTAGCTATCGCTGTATTTACTGAAGCTCTTTTAGATTCCTTGTATATTTTTTTTCTCTCTTATCATGCGAATGTTGTATCCCTGAAAAAAAAAGAATTAAATAAAATAAGTTGCATTTTAATAAAAGTAAAAATATGTTATTAAGTTAAAAAATGTAAATTACCTAAATACTTTTTTAAGGGGATTTTTGGGGCTGTCCTAAAATTATTTATATTTATTAACTAATGACGGTATAAATTTTCGTATTTTTTAATAATATTCACGCTCTTTGGGCAACGGTTTTCACTTTCACATTTTCATTTTTAGGCAAACTACGTATACAACTCATGCAATAAAAGGGATATTTAAATTTATGTATTTAGAAATGTAATTTAAAAAAAGATAATCTTGTTTGGTGTAGAGATAGCCTAATACATATTTTTAATTTTTGTATTACATAAAAAAATGTTTCCAATAATTGTAATTTATGTTCGTCAGACATTTAAAAATATGTATTACATATTAAAATTTTTAACCAATATTTTTTACCAAAAACTAGTTATAATATAATACAAATTTATTAATTTCTGACCAAATTTATTTGCAATCATTGGTAACGACTTAAGCCTTTTCTACATCAAATCAAAAGTTGATATTAAATATGGTCATCGAAATTTTTACAGCATAGTTAGGAATTTTGAATAACTTTAAGCTACACTATTAGGCAAGATTTTAATATAAATATTTTATATTATTATATAGCAAATCAAAATTTTACCAATAATTGCAATTCAGATTTGTCAGACAATTAAAAATATGTATTGCATGTCAAAATTTAAACAATAATTTTCACCAAAAATTTATAATATAATAAAAACTTATAATATTAACTTATAACATATTTTTAAATTTCTGAAGAAATTTATTTGCAGTCATTGGTAAAAACTAAATATATAATAAATACTGTTAATTTTTGTATTACAAATTAAAATTTTACCAATAATTGCAATAAAGTTTTATCAGAAATTTAAAAATATGATTTACATATCAAAATTTTACCAATAAATTTTACCAAGTTATTATTAAATTTATTTGCCATCAATGGTAAAAACTAATTATATAATAAACGCTTTTAATTTTTGTATTACAAATTAAAATTTTACCAATAATTGCAATGAAGTTTTTTAACAAACTTGAATTGTAATAA
The DNA here is from genome assembly GCA_022575985.1 of Anagrus nilaparvatae. Taxonomy (NCBI): domain Eukaryota; kingdom Metazoa; phylum Arthropoda; class Insecta; order Hymenoptera; family Mymaridae; genus Anagrus; species Anagrus nilaparvatae. The sequence goes on from JAKSXM010000231.1 coordinate 32,843,168, forward strand.
TTTAAAAATTGTCGGTGAAGTAAGTTTACGAATTGAGTTTTTTTTATCTTATTGGCTCTGATAAAAACAAAACCTTTGAATAATCGTCTTTTAGCATGTAATTATTGTCCCTTAAAACTAAAAATTTAAATCAAATTTATATAACATTACTTACTTGCAATATAAAATCTTATTCTCCTTCAGTTTATGGTTTAAAAAGATAATTTTCAAAATCTCCTCTAAATACCATGCAAGCTGTAGGCCAGATTTCATCATCTACATATCATCCTGTACCAAGTAAAACTTCAATTGATACATGTTGGATCTCTTCTGTAAATTTTCTATGACATCCGCTTGCATCATCATGATCAGCTATATAAATTGCAGCTAATGAGAAATTCTATCAAATTAAAGCTCTTGGTAAATTATTTTATCTTTTTTTTTCTCCTTCTTATTTTATCTCACAAAATTCCTAGAAAAAAAAAATTTAACAAAAACTGTATTAGAGAATCAATTAAAATATATTATGATTTTAATACCTACATCATTTAATACATACATAGGATTGAACAAGACCAGATAGTTTTAGTGCAAAATCAACTATCGCTGTATTGCACTGAAGGAACCGATGCTCCTTTCAGTTTTCTTAATCTCTTTTTTCGCACTCTTAAGATACAAACGTTCTTTTGCTAAAAAATATATATATATATGTGTGTGTTAGAAAAATAAATACATAAACTATTAAAAAATTGCATAATTATTAGACAATTACTAAGTACCTTCTGTATACAAAATATCTTTTCAACGTCTTATCATAAACTCTGTCAAATTACCAGTAAAAAAATTAAAAACTCTGTGATGAAAGTTATTTGAAACCTGAAGAATATTCTAATAGACCAGCCTTATTATTTACTGATAAACATACTTCGTACATTGGATTATACTGAAAAAAATTAAAAAACCTATATTAAGTATTATATTCTTATTAATATTAGCATATAATATTTTTTATGTCTGAATACAATTTTTTACCTTTAGAAAAATAAAAAGGTTTTCAACTTTCATACGATCATAAATCTATTGCAGCTATACAGCGTCTCCCAACAAAAAAATCTATTCGCAGTATTTCAGCGTTTACCCAAGACTTATCATATCAATTATATACCTTATCTAAGATCTCCATCATAGCTGACTGCAACTGTAAATGAAAACAAATAAATTATTTCATTATTAGAAAAAAGAAAATATTTTTTACTTAATTTTAAAAACTTACTTGGTTATAGGTATGTAATCTCATGTCTAGACATGTGTACAAATTTTCTTAATAAAAGCTTTCTCCAAAAGCAAAAAAATTATTGAATGTTTTTAATTAATAACACTAATATTGAAAAACTATGTAATTCCTATCTCTGGTTATGCTTATATAATCTTTCGGTTTTTTTTAAAGAGCAGCCATCAGATGGTATCAATCCATTACCAGCATCTTACTTTTCTGTTTTTTGACGCAATCTAAAACAAAAATATAATTAAATTTAACGAATTAAAAATAATTTTTTTCGCCTACTGACCTACGTACTGTATAAAGAGACAGCTGACAGACAATAAATAAATCGGTTGGACTTGAAAGTTCCACTGTTCCTATTCCGTAAGTACCTACTGTTGCGCGATGGTCTCGGAGCTATGTTTAAATTAGACTATCTAAAATTTTCAAATAAAATAAATTAATTAAAAAATTTTATATCAAGTTTTAAATAGTTGGATTTCTTTTATAAATAAATAAGAATAAAATACTATGCATGCGCAAAATGTCGACTTTGATTTTCTTTACCATTTGATTTAAAAATAATCTAAAAATGTAACATTAGACAAGTATTTTATGGATCATTATATTATATTTTATATAGCCATTAACAAAAATCAAGTAGTCGACATTTTGCGCATTAAATAAAATCAATTTATACTTATAATTTGCATGAAAAAGAAAGAAATGTGCAACGATCTTTTTACGTTTAAATATTCCGTAATTATTCGTGCGTTCTCGGAACTACCCGGCTAATAAACGGGAGTATAAACTATTGTAGTGCATCAGGGGCATTTAATTTAAACTAAGTAAAAAATTAAATTCTATACCTATTTTTGAAATAAAAGATTTTAATGATTAATTATAATTATTATGGTAAATTTTTTTTCAAATATGTGTTCGGGTTCCATAGTTTTATTACTAGATTCTTGGAATGGAATCTTTTCATACAGCACTGCATCGACATTATAAAAAATTTTGTTTCTTTAAATTTAATTATTAAAAAATAAAGGTATTCTTTATCAAATAACACAAAACATTCTTCTTAAAATATTCTAATATAGTGTGAATGGAACGGAGTCCTAAAGGGAAATTTAAAAAAAACTAATTATAATATATTATAATATATTTAATACATATAATACACAATTTTAAATTTTTGGCAAAATTTATTTGATAAAAAAGAAATTATATAATAAATTAAAATTTTACCAATAATTTCATATAGGATTAGTCAGAAATTTAAAAATATGTATTACATATTAAAATTTAACCAATTAATATTTTTACCGAAGACTCATAATTAAATACATTTAAAAAATTTTACCAAAAACTATTTATAATATAAATAATATTTTTTTATGCTGAACTCTCGATAACCAAACTGATATAAGAACAGTTTTACACACAACCACTTAAAGAAGGGATAAAATAAGAATAGCCACGGAATCTTTGATTTTTTTGAATTCATTCTGGACTTTTACTAAAAAATCTAACTTTTTTTTTTTTATGTTATATTACATATTAAAATAAAAAAATTCTAAAATTTAATTTTTATTGTTAAAATTTGTTGATAACTAGTGACTATCTAATAAGATACTTTTTCTTAAGCTACTCTTTAAACATTTGTTTATTTATAATTTTTAGTAAAAAAAATCAGTAAATAAAAAGTGTAAAAACTATATAAAAATGAGTAACTACTGCTTAAGCTAGTTAATAATTTTTTCTGGCACAGAATTTGGTTTTAATACTATAAATAGTAATGCTATTATTTAAAAAAAAAGCATTCAAATTTATTATCATTAACGGATTCATAGCACAAAAGATAAAATGAATATTTTGCGCTAAAATTGCTATCTAGTAGGTATTTTTGCCCGCTATTTTTATTTCTGAAGTCTGTTTTTGTACGTGCAACCACTAGAAGATAATATAAATTTGAGGTTTATTTTAAAAAACTCAAAAATAATTACATTATTTTTTTGAAACAAATTTAGAGGGAATCTTATTTTCTAGAGGTGGTATGTTAAAGCATACTTCAAATTTAAAGTTAAATGAAAAAAAAAATTCAAGCAAAAACACCTTCTGGATGAAAATTTTATTAAACAATTAAATTTTTATTTTATCTTTTGCATTATGAATCCATCCCATGCCCTATTCAAGGGACCAAAGATATTAAATTGGTATAAAATTATATTTTTTTGTGTTTTTGATAGTCCTATATTGAGTTTTTAATGACTTAAAATTTTTTTTGGGCGCCTAGTATGAATTTAAATAATGTATGGAAATTATATAAAATTAACTTCATATTTAAGTAAAAACGGAATTTAGAAATAAAAAGAGCAGCCATCATTACCTACTATAAGACATTAGCCCAAAAAATTTTTTCATTAAAAAATATTCAAATGACTCTTGAAATAACCTAAATGTATCGATTGGACGTTAATGGATTAATTAACTAATATAACTAATCATTTTTTAAACAAAAGGTCACAGTTCATTCATAAAACAAAAAAAAAGTATAACCTTTGATCCAAAAACTAAATTTTATTTTTATATTTTTTAAGTTAATTTTGAATTTTTTTTTTTACTGCGCTGCTGTTTTGAAGAATAATATTACAAGAATATTTAAATTTATGTACTTTTTTAAGGATTAAATTTTATTTTTTGATTTTATAAATGAGGCCTTTCCTTTTTAAATCTTATTATCACTTACTTGGAATATATTAATCTTCTCTAGTGTGTCATTCAAATAAATGATTTCCAGTAGCTACTCAAAATGCCATGTAAACTGTAGACCAAATTTCAGCTGCTGATGTTGCACTTAGTAATACTTCTAATAGTTTATATCGATGTGCTTGTGTATCCTCTGTAAATTTTCTTCGGACCCAAGATGCATTATCAAATTCACTATTTTTTAACAGTTTTTAAGTAGTACTAAATCCAATGAAGATGAATTATCTTGTTATCTTCTTTCCTAAAAAAAAAAAATAATAATAAAATTAAAAAATAAAAAAAATCCAACAAATGTTGATTTTAAAAAATATTTAAAATATTACATGATTTTAATTTGTATTTTAATACTTAAATTGAGTTGATAAGTGGTTTCCAAATCCCAAGTACGTATAAGTAAATAAATAAGATTAATTGTCTCTTGTTGACCTATTTTATCTTCTTTTTGTTAACTTCCATCTCGCAAACTTATTTTTCCTAGAAAAAAATAAAATCATATTTAACAAAAGTTATGTTTTAAAAACAAGTGAAACATTTCATGAATTTATTACTTACATTGAGTTTATAAGTTTTTTCTGAATCTTAATGATTTACCAAGATCAATGAACTGCAACCGATGCTCATTTGGATTTTTTTATCCTGCTTTCTCTTACCCTTATCATGCAACTATATGTACCTAACTAAAAATAAATAAATAAATTAAAGATGGAATTAAGAAACTGTTGAAATATATAAGTGATTTAACACCTTTATTGAGGTCATTAGTATCTTCCGAACCTTGAGGATTCACCAAGATTGGGTTACTGCCATTTCAAAATCAGCTATCACAGAATCCACTGCAGATACCAAAACTCTCTTGGAATCCTTGTATATTTTTTTACTCCTCACATGCATATTTAGTATCCCTGAAAAAAAAATAATAATAATAAATTAAAATAAGTTGCATTTAAAAAAAAGTTAAATTATGTTTTTATTTTTATACCTTTGCTGTCTTCATTATAATGAATATAGTCTTTTGAATCTTGAGAATTTTTTACGCTATTGTTATCATTTTCTAAGTCTCAAATATGCAAGCACAGAAATATGTAATACAGAATAAAAATGATTCGTTATTCTTCTGCAAAATCTTAAAAACTTTCAGAATGAAGTGCTTATTAACTCCTGTGATTGAATCGGTTGACTTATTTTGTTCTTCCATATCTTCTGTATATATAGGTACCTAATGTAGTTAAATACAGTATACAGCAGTAAAATGATCGATCAATCTATCACTGAAAAATTAGTAGATTAGTAAAAATTATTTTTAAAAATTACTAAATTAGTCGTTAAAAAAATTGAAAAGTCGCCATGTAGCTTATTACTACCGACATTGCATGAAAAAGAGAGAGCTCGAACAGTACTGAGCTTGCGAAGAGAACGCGTCGTAACAGGTCGTAACTTGTGCGATAAAAATTAAAATATTTAAACATTTAACAATTTTTAAAAATTAAATTAAACATTAAAAATTATTCTTATCGACTGATTCAAAAAAAATTTAGACATACCTATTTTTGATTTCTTTTATATATATTAATAAATTTCTTGCACAAGTATATACCAGAACTCTGGTATATACAGGTTCTCTTATTTAATGGAAAAAAATGGCGTCTTTTCGATTTTTCTTATGGCCTTATTCAAAAATTATTTAGACATATTATAATTATATATCTCTGGTAATATTAAATTTGAATCAAATGCAAAAAGTCGCCATTTTGCGCATTAAATAAAACCTACCTACAGCGCATGGAAAGGACTCTGACGGAACGAAGAGAACGCGACGCAACTTGTAGATGGAATCAGAGTTGCTTAAATTCTTTGGCAAAATTTGGGTGCTACGTTTAGGTGAGGTTAGGTGCAATACCAACTTCAAAAAGTCGCAGGCGCGCACAATTTGAATGTTAGTTTTGTTGATGTACATAACAGATTGATAACTGATTTTTATTTAATCAAACTAATTAATAAATAAATGTGAATAAATTCATGGTTACTTTTTTAATTTGTTTTATTTATATAAAAAGCTTTTTATATTATAATTTTTTACCATTAAAGATACATTTTTTATTTTATATCATTTGAACATGTATAATTAAAGTTAATCTTAAAATTTTGATACTCTAACAGAGTAAAACTTTAATTATTATAATAAAAAAATTTTAATTTATAAAAGGAATTTAAGAAAAACATTTTTTATAAATTAATTTTGTTTTAAAACATGCAATGTTAAAAAAAATAAAAATTATTAAAATTACAAAAGTTAAAAAAAATATTAAATTATTATATATTATTTGCAAAATTTTTCTCATGTTTATTTTTATATTGCATTAATAAAATTAATATTATTAAAGTTTACATGAAATGTCTATAAATTTGATTAAAGTAATAAAAAAAATATTTTAGAAAATTTTTGATACAATCTTATATACACTGTAAAAAATTTTCTTTGCAATTTATTAAAAAATAAATTTTTTTTTGGGTCAAATATCAAAGTGCAGGGATGACATATGGCCTTAAATATCATAAATATGTTATAAAATATCCAGTATTAATTTGGGGGACCAGCACCCTTGCGTGTGCCTTTGGCATCAGAAAATTGGACCAAGCAGGTGACTAAAAAATTGAGATTTTTTCAATTTTTTTGAATTTTTTTTTGGGTCAAGATATCAAAGTGCAGGAGTTAAATATGGCTTCAAATATTATAAATGTGATACAAAATATCCAGTATTAATTTGGGGGACCAGCACCATTGCGTGTGCCCACGGCATCAAAAAATTGGACCAAGCAGGTGACTAAAAAATTGAGATTTTTTAAATTTTTTTCAATTTTTTTTGGGTTATTCCTGTTTCTAATGTAGGCTATATAGTGGCCATCGATGTATCTTGCTACTCCACTTAATTCATACATTTTTGAATCTAAAATAAGGTGTAAAGGGATATCTTCTAAGGAACAAGAGAAAGCGAATCTATTAGGCCTAGGTGGGAACAGAAAATCAACATCAAGAAATAGACACGGGCCAAGTATAATTTGCTTTTGCAACGTAAAATTTTTGCAATTTGTACAATATTCAATTTCTGGATTCAATTTATTTTGTATATTATCTTGTAAATGAGGCATGAATCCATCTGCATGTAAATTATTTAAATTGAAATCCACTTCAATTACAGGTTTCGGTACTCTTACTGTATTTGTGCAACCGTGCAAGCATGTAGTTTCCAAACATGTAATTAAATTTGGAGAGATCCTTAAATTTTCAATTAGCCACCTTACACTGTCCCAGCAATCGAGGTCATGGACAATACCACGTTTATTGTGCCTTTTATACAATACGTATGCACGAAGAATATAAACATCTCTATTAACCCCTGATGTCATATATGTGGATAAAAAATTTAAAAAATTATTCACTTCTTCAGTTTTTGAATTTTCAATTAAGTTTCTTATGGTTTCATAATTCCTGTAGCCATTTCCAAATATCTCAGTAAATGTGTCAAAAGCACAAGTATTACTTGCATGAATTTCAAAATTATATATGGGAAGGTAAGGATAATCCAAGATATTTCCATTATGTATATATAAATTAATAGGTTCATCGTTATCATTACTCCTTAATTCAGAAATAGCATCCTCAAGGTTAGCATCTTTTTTGGCATAGCTATGATCATCAAATATAAATGAACGTCAAGGTACCCGCGCCGATTTTCTACTAGTACCCGCGGAATATCGGGACTTTTTTAATGTTAATGCAAGTATAAACCATGAGAAAAAAGTGCAGGGCTGTACTATGGCCTACAAACTGATAAAAAGGGTTCAGAATCTTTAGTATTATACTAGGTGTCCATCTCGCATGCGTATCCTGGTGGGATTAAAAACTTGTGATATGCGCGTTGCTTAAAAAATTGGGATTTTTTTGATTTTTCTGAATTTTTTTTTCCACCAACGAATAAGAGTGCAGGGCTTTAGTAAGGCCTATAATCTGATAAAAAGGGTTGAAAATTATCAGTATTAATCTGGATGCCCTTCTTGCATGCGTATCCTGGTGGTATCAAAAACTTGTGCAATGCGCGTAGCTTAAAAAATTGGGATTTTTTAAATTTTTCTCAATTTTTTTTTCAAACATCGAATAAGAGTGCAGAGCTATAGTAAGGCCTATAATCTGATAAAAAGGGTTAAAAATAATCAGTATTAATCTGGATGCCCATCTCGCAAGCGTATCCTGGTGGGATCAAAATCTTGTGCAATGCGCGTAGCTTAAAAAATTGGTTTTTTTTTTATTTTTCTCAATTTTTTTTTCCACCAAAGAATAAGAGTGCAGGGCTTCAGTAAGGCCTACATGCTGATAAAAAGGGTCAAAAATAATCAGTATTAACCTGGATGCCCATCTCGCAAGCGTATACTGGAGCGACCAAAAATTTGGGCCAGGGGTAATACTTTAAAAAAAGTGAATTTTTGTATTTTTCTCAATTTTTTTTTGGGTCAAGATATCAAAATGCAGGGGTTTAATATGGCCTCGAATATTATAAATATGATAGAAAATATCAAGTATTAATGTGGGGGACCAGCACCCTTGCGTGTGCCCATGGGATCAGAAAATTGGACCATTTTTTTTTAATTTTTCTCAATTTTTTAGTCACCTGTATGGTCCAATTTTTTGCTGCCATGGGCACACGCAAGGGTGCTGGTCCCTAACATTAATACTAGATATTTTATAACATATTTATGATATTTAAGGCCACATGTCATCCCTGCACTTTGATATCTTGACCCAAAAAAAATTGAAAAAAATTTAAAAAATCTCAATTTTTTAGTCACCTGCTTGGTCCAATTTTTTGATGCCGTGGGCACACGCAATGGTGCTGGTCCCCCAAATTAATACTGGATATTTTGTATCACATTTATAATATTTGAAGCCATATTTAACTCCTGCACTTTGATATCTTGACCCAAAAAAAAATTCAAAAAAATTGAAAAAATCTCAATTTTTTAGTCACCTGCTTGGTCCAATTTTCTGATGCCAAAGGCACACGCAAGGGTGCTGGTCCCCCAAATTAATACTGGATATTTTATAACATATTTATGATATTTAAGGCCATATGTCATCCCTGCACTTTGATATTTGACCCAAAAAAAAATTTATTTTTTAATAAATTGCAAAGAAAATTTTTTACAGTGTATATAAGATTGTATCAAAAATTTTCTAAAATATTTTTTTTATTACTTTAATCAAATTTATAGACATTTCATGTAAACTTTAATAATATTAATTTTATTAATGCAATATAAAAATAAACATGAGAAAAATTTTGCAAATAATATATAATAATTTAATATTTTTTTTAACTTTTGTAATTTTAATAATTTTTATTTTTTTTAACATTGCATGTTTTAAAACAAAATTAATTTATAAAAAATGTTTTTCTTAAATTCCTTTTATAAATTAAAATTTTTTTATTATAATAATTAAAGTTTTACTCTGTTAGAGTATCAAAATTTTAAGATTAACTTTAATTATACATGTTCAAATGATATAAAATAAAAAATGTATCTTTAATGGTAAAAAATTATAATATAAAAAGCTTTTTATATAAATAAAACAAATTAAAAAAGTAACCATGAATTTATTCACATTTATTTATTAATTAGTTTGATTAAATAAAAATCAGTTATCAATCTGTTATGTACATCAACAAAACTAACATTCAAATTGTGCGCGCCTGCGACTTTTTGAAGTTGGTATTGCACCTAACCTCACCTAAACGTAGCACCCAAATTTTGCCAAAGAATTTAAGCAACTCTGGATGGAATAGAACATTCCGGAAGTACTCGTGCAGTCTCGGAGCTATTCGGCTTCTATGCAGAGCGGTCTTTATTTATAAAATATTAAAATATTATTTAAAATATTATTTAAAATATTATTTTTATTTAAATATTTAAACAATTTTATTTCTTTTATATAAATATTAAAATATTTTATAAAAAAATTTGTTGTAATAACTTTATACTGTGTAAAAACAAATTTTTCTTTATTAAAGAAAAAGAACATAGGAGCATTCTTCTTAAAACATTTTAATATTTACTGTGCGGAAAAATTTGAGTATCATTTTTTATTATTTAACAAATTGTTAAAAAATGTTGTATTAATTTGTATGAAATTGATAATACTATGGTATGAACTATGAAAGCCGATTTTTCTTTGATTGAGTCCACACGAGCATATAGTAATGGAGGGGATAAAAATTCCGGAGTTTTAATCTTGGTTTTACTACTGCTAGAAGTCACGCATTTTTTGCACCAAAAGCAGGCCGACAAAATGGTAATAATTAATTTAAATAATAAAAATGCATAATTTTAAATTTATAAAAAATATTTTAAAGTTTTCTTTTAGCTAAACAAAATAATAATTTTAAACGTAAAATTTTTGTATTAGAAAATCGAAAATATGATTATTTTAAGGTTATGCATCATAACATAGCACAAAATGTTAGCAAAAAGTGATACAAATTTTTAATTTTTTTATTATTTTCACTTTCTTTTTTTTTAATTATTTATTTCAATACAAACATTTTTATATTTATTTTTGATAGTTGAAAATGCTTTTTTATTTTTATTTAATTGTTTTGATCTAAGATATTTTATTTCTTTTTACAGAATATAACGCTGTCCAAAATGAATATATGTGGATTTAGGCATACAGGTTGCAAGTATTCAAAATTAATCTACAACAGCCAAAAAACAACGAATTCATTGTCTTATAGATTATGTATTAATAATCAAGAATTATGTAGAGAAAATTATATGTATCGTTATTATTCAAATCAAGCAAGAAGGCCTGGTTTTATTTCAAAATTTGTAGATAACATTAAACATGAAATGCAAAAAAATAAAGAAATGAAAGAGTCATTAAAAAAATTCAGAGAGGAAGCTGGAAAATTAGAACAATCTGATGCACTTAAATCAGCTCGTCAAAAATTTCAAACTGTTGAATCAGAAGCAAGTAAAAGTTCTGAAGTTTTAAAAGAAAAAATAGATCATTTAAAAGGAAGAGTAAGAATACATAATCTAATATAATTATGTGAAAATTGATAGAAATATATTTTCAATTTATAAAAATTTATATTACAGGTTCATGAAGTTATAGAAGAAGCAAGTAAATCTGAATTTGGAAAAAAAGCTGGACAATTAACTGAAGAGCTTTCAAAGTCAGCTAAAGGAGCTGCTGAATCTATTACAGAAACAAGTCAAAAACTTAGCCAAACTGGAGCATTTCAAACTATTTCACAAACTGCAGAAGCTGTAAAAAAAGAATTAGATCATCATGGAATACAAGGTAATTTAGAAAAAAATTGAACAGTTTTGAAAATATGTAATAAAATATTGATAACTATAATTACTTAGGAAGAGTTTATGTTGCACCTAAAATTTTGAGAAAACGTAAAGAAATTGTCGAGTCTGGAGAAGAAAAAGTTGTAGAAGCTAATTTTGATGCAACTGGAGTAGAACTTCATAAAGATTCAAAATTTTATCAATCTTGGCAAAACTTCAAGGTACTTTTTAAAATTTGTTAAACTCAATTTAATAAAAAAAATAATACATAAATATTAATAGGATAAAAACCCGTATGTAAATAAAGTATTAGATTGGAAAATACAATATGAAGAATCAGAAAATCCAGTAATCAGAGCATCTAGAATGCTAACAGATAAAGTTAGTGATATTGTAGGTGGTTTATTTCAAAAAACTGAGTTATCAGAAACTTTAACTGAAATCTGTAAATTAGATCCAAATTTTGATAAAGTAAAATTCTTAAGAGATTGTGAAACTGACATTATTCCAAATGTTCTGGAAGCTATGATAAGAGGGGAAATTGAAATTCTTAAAGACTGGCTACATGAAGCTCCCTATAATGTTATAGCACAACCAATCATTCAGGCAAAAAAATTAGGATATAAATTAGATAGTAAAATTTTAGGTAAAAATAATTTTTTTATTAAATATTAAATAACATAATAAAATTTTGTTTCTCTTGATTTAGACATTGATAATGTTGATTTATTAATGGGAAAAGTTATGGATCAAGGACCTGTTCTTGCTATTAGTTTCACATCCCAGCAAATAATGTGCATAAGAGATCAATCAAATAATGTGGTTGAAGGAGATCCGGAAAAAGTTATGAGAGTCAACTATGTATGGGTTTTGTGCAGAGATCCAGCTGAAATTAATCCAAAATCTGCATGGAGATTATTAGAAATGGGAGCTAATAGTACAGAACAATTTGTTTAAATAATTTTAATTGCAAATAATTTGTTGACAAAAATAAAGGTATTAAATTTGAAATATATTTTTTAACCAACTTCAACCAAAAAAAAAAAATATATATTAATTGTAAATTTTTGTGTTGTATATTAATACATTAAGCTATTTTGTATAGAAAAAAAAAGTAAATGTTCATTTGAAATCAATAAAAAATAAATATTGGTTTCACTGACACGATTTAGTTGCAGTGCAACTAGAAAAGTATTCAGTAAAATACTTAAATATGTAGTCTGTATCATAAAAATTATTAAATGCAACAATTAAAAAAAAGAATTTTTTTTTTCTCAAAAACTATGTAAATATAATTATAGATAATAACTTATATTGTAATATACAAGTTTGTGTTTTAAAGAAACTTGTAAATTTTTATGTATAGAATATTTTTATGTAAATACATGTTTTTTTCCTTTTTTAATTTTATTAAAGGTGTTTTTTTTTATTATCCTGTGATTTTTTAAAATATTTTATGTTTTATTGAAACGTGACAAATCTTCTTTAATTTTTTGAATATTCCGCTATTAAAAATAATAGTTAATAAAAAACCTGCAGTCGGTAATAAGATTCTTAACCTAATTTTAAATGCATAGTTGATTTTTGCATTCTTTGGTCGCAACTTGCAAAGTAATTACAAATTAGTGCTCATTCTTAAAACTTAAATTGCAATTTAAAGTTAAACAAAAAGAAAAATAAATATTGGTTTAAAGTTTAGTTTATATCTTGAATAATTAAAAAAAATTTACGACGACATTTAGAAATTCAGTATATATATATTATATGGTTATACGACGTAAATTCATAAATTTAACAATTTGGCGTACTAAAGTGTATACTCAATAGAATGGTATACCCTAATTTTATATTAATAATAATATAAAAAATTTAATATTTTTTTTTGCATAAAAATTTTAATAAATGAAGTAAAAAATTAAAGTGCGCTGTTCGACGCACACTCAAAGTCCATCGTCCTCTCTCCGCGCAATCTCATACACTATACAACACACCCCTTAAAAATATACCATTTGCTGTTAGAACCAAAAGAGAAAGGAAAAAAGGAGAGCACCATCTCAGAGAGTGCACAAACTTTATCAAGAACCACCCGCATAATAAAACGTTTCGTATTGTTTAATTTTGCATCAAGCAACAAAGATGTCATCTGTAAGAAAAACCAATATTCGAAATCTTTGATTTTTTGGAGTAATTTATAACAACCGGAAATTTGCATAAGATAATTTAACTCTTCTCGTGCGCGCCAATTTCCTCTTGCAGTATATTATAGTCTTGTGTGTATATCTTCCCTTTTATTTTTATCTGGAGAAAAAAAAGGAAAGTGTGGATATCGCGCGCATCGTTGTAACGTTTTGCGTCCTCTCCCGCGTTGAAATTATTTCTTAGGATACCGTGTGTTCGTTGTCAAGAAGAAAATCTTATTAACTTTAATTAACAAAGAATAACCCAGCTTTAACAAGAAAACAAAGAAGCTATATAATTTACAAAAAAAAAATTATTCATGCACAAATTATTCATATGGAGCTTGTCCAAGTATATAAAAGTATTAAATTTTTATTACATTAATCATAAACAACAATAAAAATAGTAGAATTCAAAAATAACTTTCAAGAGTGTATCAATCAGAAAAATCTAGAAAATCCTGGAGAAGAAGGTGACAATTGTAGTAACAGATCAAAATTTTTCAAAGACGAAGAAAAGAAAGAGATGAGTAATACTAAGACAGATGTTAATAGACGTGTATTAGCTATACAGGCAAAAAAAAAACGCCACAAGCCTGGAAAAAGAAAAGGTAAAGGTGGAGGTAATGCAACTGGAGGTAGTGGAACAACTCCAAACGTAACAAATAATTCTCAAGGAGACACTGAAGTATCTTCAACGTCACAGCAAGATTCTAGAGGACAACAATATAAAGCAGAAAATAATTCCTCAAAGTCAAATGTTAAATCACCAAACAAAGTCATGTGAGTATTCAGTTTTAGAAAAAAAATCCTTATTTTATAAATAAAATATAAGCTTCAAGTAATAAATAAATATTATTGGTTTGATTTTTTAGTTTTGAACCAAATGATAGCTCCAGTAATGAAACAAATGAAGATGAAGATGAAATGTTTAGCAGTGAAGATGATGAACAAGAAGACAGTACTGACTATTGCAAAGGAGGCTATCATCCAGTTAAAATAGGAGATCTTTTTTTAAATCGATATCATGTAACAAGAAAATTAGGTTGGGGTCATTTTTCTACTGTTTGGCTTTGCTGGGACTTACAAGTAAGGTTTATTTATACAAAAAATTAAAACTAAATTTTTTGAAATAACTATTATTTGTATTTTATAGGACAAACGCTTTGTTGCTCTTAAAGTTGTTAAATCAGCATCACATTTTACTGAGACTGCATTAGACGAAATTAAATTGCTTAAGGATGTACGTGATACTGATCCATCTGATCCAAAGCATAATAAAACCGTCCAATTGCTAAATGACTTTAAAATAAGTGGCATCAATGGATTACATGTGTGTATGGTATTTGAAGTGCTTGGACACAACTTGCTAAAACTAATTATTAAATCAAATTATCGCGGAATTCCGAGAAATAATGTTAGACGAATAATTAGACAAGTTTTAGAAGGTTTAGATTATTTGCATAATAAATGCCAAATAATTCATACTGATATTAAACCTGAAAATGTTTTAATTTGTGTTGACGAAACATATATAAGAAAATTAGCATGTGAAGCAACAGAATTACATTCGTTAGGATTAAAATTACCAGCTTCGTTAATATCAACTGCTCCAAAAGAATTTCAAGAAGTTATACCTAATTCAAAAATGTCAAAAAATAAAAAAAAAAGATTGAAGAAGAAAGCTAAGCGGCAAAATGAGTTATTAAAAAAACAAATGGAACAGATAGAAGAAATGGAAGAACAAAATAAGTCAACCGATTCAATCACAGAAGTTAACAAGGAAAATGGTGAAGAAATCAGTGAAGAACAAGAACTAAACTCTGAAAGTTTTGAGGATACTGCAGAAAATAAAGAATCATCTGATATTGTAGAGCCTATTTCTGTACCAATGCATATTAATGGCTTAGAAAATGAAGACATTGACTCAAAAACTAAAAATATAGAAAATGATAATGATAATGATAACGATAATGATAATGATAATGTAAAAAATTCAGATGATAATAGATTATCTGATCATGAAAACGACAACGGAGAGAGTTCAAATCCTCAAGATTCAGAAGATACTAATGAATTCAATGAAGGTATTAAATATTAAAATAAAACATTTAAAAATTTTATTAAAACATTTTTATTCTTATTATTTTTAGAAAAAGTACATTTGCGTGATAAGAGTGAGAAAAAAGAAGATAAAAAGAATTCAAAAAGAGCTTCGGTATGTTCATTGGATCCAGCGTTGGTTGATTGCGAAGTTGAAGTAAAAATAGCTGATCTTGGAAATGCATGCTGGGTTCACAGAAAGTTCACAGAAGATATACAAACACGTCAATACAGATCATTAGAAGTTTTACTTGGTGCAGGCTACAATACCTCAGCTGACATTTGGTCTACAGCTTGCATGGCATTTGAATTGGCTACTGGAGATTATCTTTTTGAACCACACAGTGGAGAAGATTATTGCAGGTATTTGATATACATTTTATATAGAGTTTACTGTCTTGCATTTTTAGATATAAAGTTTTAACAAAAAATTCAACATTTTTTTAATTTTAATTTATTTATTAAATATATTTATAAGGTAATTTAACAAAGGACTTTTTAAAAATTTCAATAATTTCCCTGATAATAAAATTCTCCCAAAAATAGTAAATTTAATAATTGATTTTTAGCTTCATTAATTTAAAAAAAAAATTTATAGAATAGGGCTTACTCATTTGTTATAAAAAAAGGTTTCTATTTATTACGGAAAAATTATGGCTATTAGGTATCTTTTAAGAAAAATTTCCATTTGATTACAACTTTCTGAAAGCTAAACTTTAAAAAAATTATTTGTACTTTATTAACTATTAAAACGTGGAATCATATAAAATGTAATAAAAATTTTAATAGTTAAATCTAAACACAAGCAAAATTTTAAAGTAATAAAAATACTTAAAAAAAAAAAAAAAAAAAAAATATGTATATATTTTTATATTCAACTCTGGCACATAAAAATAGTGTATATAAAGCCGGTCTATGCTAGCAATTAAAGGAATTCTTTTTGAAGCCTTCAAATTCATAAGAAATTTTCCTTTGAAATGAAGTTGATTATCACTGAATTTTAATGTATGTATATATTTTTATCAAATCGACTATATCTTAAATGGAAAATAGATGGGGGTAACACAAAGCTTTTTATAGGTTTCTGTACAAGGTCGCATGATAAACTGATACATTTTTTTTAAAGTTGTTGTACCTTAAAATTTTCAAGCAATTACAAAAAATAAGTATAAATTATTATAGTTAAAACTATTTCAACAGAATATTTAAAAACTAAAGTTTTTGGCTTATGCCTTATAGCTGATTTACTTTTTGTGTTAGTAAACTAAAGTAATCATTTTTGTTTATTTATTTTACTAATATAAAAATTCTCATAAAAATATAATTTTTATAAGGGATGAAGACCATCTAGCACATATAATAGAACTTCTTGGAGAAATTCCTCGACAAATAGCACTTTCTGGAAAACATTCAAGAACTTTCTTCAATAAAAAAGGCGAGTTAAAACACATTACAGGTTTAAAACCGTGGAAACTTTATGATGTTTTAACTGAAAAATACGAATGGCCACCCGATGAAGCACAAGAGTTTTCTGATTTTTTAACACCCATGCTTAAATTTGATCCAAATACTAGAGCAACAGCAGCAGAATCACTAAAACATTCATGGTTGCAAATTAAGTGATTTAATTATTGTACTTTTTTCATAAAATAAATAAATTATTTTTTAAAAACATCGACTTTTAATCAAAAGTCGTAAATAATGACAAGTGAAATAGGAAGAATAATGAAGTTATGTGCTAATTAACGTACTTTATTATAATTGTATTTCTTTATTTTCTTTTTTTAGATTATGTGAATTTTTTTTTTGTAAATGTAAACACACTCAAGCAAAACTAACACTTTAAAAAAAAAAATTAACATTGTTATTTATAGACGTATTTATTAAATCGCGATTATGTTTTTTTTCATTTATGTTTTATAATCAGTTCCTATATCTAAGAGATTCTTAACAACAAACTTTAAATCTGATGGTTTTTTTTTATTATCTATGATTTTTTAAAGTAAATTTAATTTACTAAAAAGTTAACCATCATCTGTAAAAAATTAAGTCATAACATAGCCGAATTAAATTCAAGAAATTAATAGTTAAAAATATATTAGCCGAACATTCCTGATACATAGTAAAAGCTTAAAAGCTTTTTATCTATATTTATGTAAATGCTCTCATATATTGTTGACAATTTTTAAACACATTATAATAATGAAAACTAATATGCAGAAATATTATCTACTGTTTTATTTTTTATTTATCACAACTCTCTTTCATGGATAAAACTTAAATTTTTGGCATTAATTTTAACCATTACTGTAATGTCCTAGCTTACTAAGTTGATATTTTCAGCTTTTACAAGATTTATATTAAAAGAAGGAAATTGAAATTAATAGTTAATCATTTTCATACAGTACTACTTGAGGAAGAAATGATCTAATAAGAAATAAAAAAAATACTCAAAATGTATTAATATTCTATGAAACGAGAAAATCAATTATAAAATTTAAAAATAACAGGTTTATTTAAAAATATTTATTTATTTGTTAAAAATGATGAAAGAAAAATTTGAAATAAAAAATAATTTTTTATACTAAACATTATGTGATAATAAAATATTGATAAAACAATTTTTTTTTAATTCTTTTGAAAAAAGCTTCAATGCATACAAGAAATTCAATATGAAGAGATGTGCAGGTAAATTTGTATTAATAACTTTGTGAATGCTTCCAGAAACTTAATTCAGGTATAAAGTTTTCTTGAAATTGATAAATAACCATGAATAATGAATTGAAATAATAGCCATTTGTTATTGTAGATAAAAAAAAAAAATTAGAATCCATTTTAGAATTAGAAAATAAATTAGAGTTAAATAATATATTCGTGTAGTTAAATGTATGAATTCCATGCATAAAATTTTTGAAAATTAATAGAAGTTTAAAAAAATATACAATAATAAATTTTCAATATTAATAGATGCACCAAAATATTGCAATAAATATTATAGTCCCTTTAATATAATAATTTTATTTAAAGAGCCTTAGAAAATAGAAACATCAACCTATTGTATTTCTTATTGATAATTTATATTATTTAAAAAAATGATTTGTACCTAAAATAAATTAAGAGCCAATAATATAAAATTTATGGGACCCAAAATATCACCAATATCGATTGAATATCAAATGACTTCCAAACAAAAATATGGTATATGAGAACTACCAATTTAGGAGTAATTTTAAGAACTATTTATATGGAATTATAAAAAAAAAAAAAAAACAGACAAATCAGTTAAAAAAATGTTTTGTAAATATTCGTACAACTAATGTACAAAATTACGATACAAGCAAATATTTTCAGTTATATCATTTTTCTTACTTAATGTAAATTTTTTATAATATTCAGTTAAATAAAGTAAGCATAAATGTATTTAACAACTTGGTTTTGTAAAATACAAAAACCCCTTAATTGTCTTTGACAATATTTTTTATTACTTATTAATATTGAAAATAAATTTAACAGAACCAATATATTTAAAAAATGTATATATTATTGTATAACAGTATTGCATATGATGTAAAAAATTTTACAGTCAAACCATTTACATAAGTTAATTTACTATCCGATAAATTTTTGACTGTGCATGCATATTAATACTAATCAGAAATAAAATATAAACCAGTTATAATAATATAAATTTATTTGTAAAACAAAATTTTATATAATTTAAAATCAACAATTATTTGCCGTTAATTATATAAAATTTATAAAAAATATTTATGAATTGTGTGGCCTTCTTATATGATTCGTACATATAATTCAATTTAAATCAATTGTGAGTTGAAAACTTTTATCATTATTATTTGAAAAAAAAAAGAAAAGAAGAATCATATGTTATGAAAATTAAAAATTTGAATTAAAAAAAAAAAATAGAAGAAATAGAAGAAATGTATGTTATGTATAATGTCTATAATATATAAATATACTGAATCAACAAAAAAGAAGACCTTTTTCATGTATCCAATGTAAACATATTGGTAGAAAAAATATAAATATTTAAGTATATCTATTAAATGGGTCATTCTATAAAGTAAATTTTTACGATGAGTAAAATAATGTGTAGACCCAGGGATAAATAATTTTATATTACTCGTTGATCAAAAATTTACTTTTAATAGATATAAATATAACAATATAATAAATAAAAAAAGTAAAAAATGACAAGAGTCAATGAAAATTTTATGAAAATATAACATATTATATATTTAAAAAAAATGTTAAAGCATTTTTTTTTTTTTAATACAATAACTAAAAATATATACAGTCAAGCAATAATTAAGAACAACAAATTATTGTAGCAACAATAATAAATATATAAAAACTTATATAATTAATATATTTAAAAAAGTGTGAAGAAAAATTGTGATTTATTGTGTTTTTTGTATATTATTATGTGGTTATAAAAAATGTATGTGTCAGTAGATTTCATTTTATTTTTTCTCTCTCTCAAATCTCTCTCTATAACTTAAAATATTACAGTCACAAAATATATAAAATAATAATTTTATTTATTTATTCAAGCTAACAGGCGCAAAATTCATTAATTAATAATAATAATTAATTTAAATTTATTATTATTATTATTTTTATTATGCATATACTTAATGAAAAAACAAATTATAAAAGCAATTTATTTGTTATCAACATCGAATTATATTTCTGTAGTATTTTATATGTAAATATTAAAAGAAAATCAGAAAAGAAAATAAATAAAAATTTTAAAAATAAAATTCCAAGCCTTTTTTTGACATTAATTTAAGAATATAAGTTATCAAAGTTTTTTAGGCGAGTAAAGTACAGCAAAAGGATCTGCTATATTACCTACCTTCAATATTTAGAATATTTAGATTCCATTTGTTTCCTGCATGTAAAGATAAAGCAAAAAAAATAATTTTGCATTAATTAAATTGAAAATTAATTTTTTCCATTTTGAAAATCAATTAGATTGTATCATTTAGCAAACCAATCATTTTTAAAAAATTTTTTTAAGATGTTTAACTTGAAAATAATGAAAATTCTACAAAAAATATTGAGTTTTTCATAAAGCTATAAAATTTTTCTAAATAAATAGCTGTATAATTTGTATAACAAAAAGGGCTTACTTTTAATTCATACTTTATTTGGGTAAAACCTATTTGAACTTAATTTAAGTAGTAACATTCGATATAAGTAAGACATTGCACTGTCTAACCAGTCCAAGACTATTACTACTTAAAGTTCATAGCTATAGACCCAATTTCAGCTCTTATTTTAGTAGTCCTTGGCGAGTTTTTAATATTTTCATCGACGAACATGGATAAATCTGTAATAAGGAAATAAAATGAAACTTGACATAATTAATTATATATATAACATATATATATGTAAATACATATACATATGATCAAATTTTTTATTATAACATATACAACTGACAACAATATAATAATATTTACAATTTTTTTTTTTTAACACAATATATGTACGTATACTTTTTTTTTTTATTTCATACGCGCATAATTTTATTAATTTTTAATTTTTTAAAAGCAAATTAACAATTTTACTGGATATTTTTATTAAAATAAAAATTAATCTATTTTTTTTTTTCAATTAAGTTTTTAATTGCATTTTTGAGTATATATCACATTTTAAATTAATTATGTTGGGATATTATTGCCCTATTTCAATATCGTACTAATAAGTAGAATTTAAAAAAAATTATTTGTACCTAATAGTTAGTTTAATAAATGGTTATATAAAATTCTAAAAAAATAGTCAAAGATACCAGGTTTTTATTTAAAAGAAGTTTGGATCAATTTTTACTAAAAATTTAACAGTCTGTTTGTCATTTGAAACTAAAAAAAAAAAATATTTTCTTTTTGGTTAGTACAGTATTGAAATATGGTGATAATATGCAATCTTAGATTTAATTATCTATATTTTTATTAATTATTTAAGCTTAAAAAATAATAAAAACTGCATAAATTACATATTAGCCTGTACGTTATTTCAATTTTTTTTGTTTAAATTTCAATTTATTTATCAAAACCCATATTTTTGACCAATAACTTTGTAAACAGGCTATATTCCAAAAAATAATAATAAAAAATATTCTCATACATCTAAATAGGATAATTTCTAAAAAAATTTAATCTATATGAGTACTTTTTTTATTTATTAATTTAATTAATATATTTATATATCTAGAGCTTATTAAATTATTACATGTACCTATATGGCAAATTATTTACATTTTTTTGAACATTTATAAGATTTTCTTTTTTTTTTTACATTTAATAATTAATAAAATTTTTATTAATAACATAACAGTTTATAGAATATGAAGTCACTTTTATTATTTTAGTTTATTATTGTCATGAAAATTTGTATATTAAAGGCCCTTTTTTTATTTGTAATAACAAAATCTTTGCAGTGTTTTTTTTTCAGTAGAAATAACAACATTGACGATAATAATTGTTTCGATTTTTTATTAATATTGTCAGTTTGCTGTGCTTGAATTTTCAAGAATTTACCTAAATGTTTTAAGCTATTCGCTTGAATTTTCAGGCAAAGTTAAGAATACAATAGGCAAATTCAAGCAAAATTCAAGTACAGCAGCCTGACAATCAAAATTTATAACTATAATTGAATAAAATATTGCTATTTATAATTATATTTTAATTTTGGGTATGCTTTGTTAATGTTATATATTTAGCTGATACTCATTTTAAAAATATTTTTGAATTCGCCAGGTACTAAAATTTTTATTATAAAAGTTAAATTATCGTCTTTTTAAAACATAAAATTTTTAGGGTCAGATTTTTTCTTGTCATTTGACCCTTTTGTTAACACCCTCGGTTCAAGTAATACTTTTTTTTGAAAAAGAGTTAAATCATTCTCAAAACTGATTAGCTAAATAATAATATTTTTGGAACAAGTATCAACTTACATAGATAAAATAAAATATTTCAATAAAATTTCAAAGTTATCAAAAATTAAATAATTTGTATTTAGGCCATTTTTCACAATATATAAATGATATATGTTTTTAATAATAATAATAATTTTTATAACCATTTATAATTTTTGAAAAAACATTTAGAAATTTCTTATTAGACTTATAATAATAATAATAATTATTTATTGTCTTTTTTATTATGCATTGAGTATTGTCCTTAAATTTTATATGAAATTATTGTCACTTTATTTTAAAGCAGTTTTCATACTTTAATTAAATTTAAGACTAACAATTTAACCTATTTTTTCTCTAATAATCAGTAAAATAAAATTGCTCAATTCTATGCAGATTTTTTTTTGTACGTTATTTGTATATTTTTAATTTTGTAATTTTAAGTTTTTTTTTTTTCTTTTCTGAAGCATTTATTTTTTTTTGTTAGAGCAGATATATATTTTTTTTTGTTTTTCTTATGTAATTTTTTTATGTAAGATCTCTAATAAAAACTAATTGATATATATACTTTCGAATTTATTTACTAATTTATTTACTCTCGTTAATTATATTCTGATTTAAAAATAAATTTTAACTTAAAATCAACAGAATTTCTGGGATCTGGGCAGATTTTGGCCAGGGTTTCTGTGAAACACCGGATAAAAATACAGAAAGGTTTTGAACCTTTATTTTTTTAATATCGTTGAAAAAAAATTTTTTTTAATGTAAACTTTTAATTTTTAAACCAAACTAAACTATTTCCTTTTGTACTTTTTTACTGACTAAATTTTTTAAAATATTTCTTGTATAACAAGCATGTCATTCATTACAGATCTATTTAATATCACATATTATAAATATTTTATTATACTATAACTATATTCAGTATATTATTATCTTGTCAACGGCCAGAAATACATTTTCTCGCAAAAAAAAATCGCAAATTACCCTAAACAGAAGAAACTGGATTTTTCAAGCTAATTGGAAAAATAAGAACACTCCACGTCGCAGGTTATTATATCGCACAATCGTAGAATATTTTTTTCTCAATTTTCCAATTTTGAAGAAAAAAATTAAATTTTCATTTTTAATAAATAATATTATAGCACCATTTTTTTCTTTTGTATTTTTGTATTTTTAGAAAATTTATAAATTTTATTTTATAAAATATAGCTGTTGCTATGCATAAATTTTTTAAAATAATAATGATTATTCATTTATTTGTTAACTTTATTTTTTTAGTGATATTTTGTACTTGTTAAACTATTTTTATAGTCAGTTTTATTTTTGTAGTATTAAAAACTATTGATTTTTTTATTTCTTAACAAATTTGCATTAATAACTTGTGCTTAATTTAAATAATATATATTTTTTTATATTTATTAAGTTTTAGTGGGTGTAAGATTGCAAATAATATTATGTGTATCATGTGCGTAATATTGAAACTTTGAAATACCTAAAAATAGCCAAAAATCTAGTAATGCTTGCTTTACTTTTTACTTATACTACTGTAAAATAAGGCAAAATCAAAATTTTATTTATTTTTTTCGAGATCTTTTGAATCCAGAGGACGGTGTTTTATTTATTTATTTTTTTTAATCTGTACTTTTGGAGCATATTGTCAATTTTTATTGCAATATTTGACTTTTTATTTATAGTTTTTTATCTTTCTGAATTTCACAGAGATTTTTTTTTTTTTTTTTTGGTTGAAAATAATAATAATTTTTTTATTAGTGTTTATATTAGCCTGAACCTTATTTTAAAAATACTATTTGCCGAATTTATAGACATTTTATAAAAAAACAAAATAAATTTCAAAACTTTATTAGTACTTTTTGACAAAAATAGGTATCAGGGATCACATGCCAACTGAGCCCAAGACGATTTTTGTGGTTTAAAGTATGTTCCCCCGAAAGTACATGTAAAAGTAAGTCCTTCAATTAATTTTTCATTTTTTGCTTCCGATCCCCAATTTTGGCAGTTTTATCTAGTTTTTTTAAAGTGTTTTACTTATTTTATTTTTGGATAAAAATTTTTTTAGAAAATCTCTTTCAAAAATTTTAAGAAAAATTGATTCAAGTTTTTAAACCCCAGATCAGAGTACTTATTTAACCATAACGTTTATTTTACTCCAGTCTTAAAAATTATAGAAAAAAATTTTATTGTTAAAAATTATTAAAAATTTTATTATGGAAGTGAAGAAAAAAAAACTAATACATAAAATAGTCAAGAAAACTAAATTTGCTGGAGAAAATTGAAATTTGAAACAGAAAATTAAAAATTGATAGAAGAACTTAGCATTAGTTGCACATTTATATATTAAAATTTCGTGCCCAGAAAAATAGAGAATAGCCCAAATCAGCCGGAAATTGATAACCTACACTGTGCTTAGCCTATGATTC
Organism: Anagrus nilaparvatae; assembly: GCA_022575985.1. Lineage (NCBI taxonomy): Eukaryota > Metazoa > Arthropoda > Insecta > Hymenoptera > Mymaridae > Anagrus > Anagrus nilaparvatae. The sequence continues at coordinate 32,868,194 of JAKSXM010000231.1, forward strand.
GGACATTATTTTATTATGGACAAGGGTCATATTTGACCTTTCTACACCAGTGGCGAGAAAACACGACTTTCCTGGCCATTGTACGCCCGGCCTAAACGTGTTCTCTTGCCACTGCCACTGATGAAAAAAAATCGTTAACGACTCTTGGCCATAAAAAAAGACTGCTTCGCAGTTTACCATATCCTCGGATTCACCTTGGATGGTAATTTACTTGGATAAATCTTGCCAGTCTTCAAATTAAACTTTAATTATGTTGGCATAAAATCCCTTTTAAAATTAATTTCATATCAATTAAAATAGCAATTAACTATAGAAAAATCATTTTAAATATAAAGTCCTGGCTAAAATAAAATTTAAATATATTAAAAATCTTAAAATTTCGATGTTATCATTATTATCAATGGAAGCACCTTTATAAATGCATTTAATTATTTAAATATTTAATAGACACACACATATATATATATTAATATTAAGAATTATATATAAAAATTAAATTGATAAAATATTTTTAAAAATAACAAACTTTTTTTTAAAAAAAACAATTAATTATTTTAATTATTATGCGCGTTAACCCATTTATTATATTCAATACACGCTTATTTATTGGTATATTTATTTATTAAATATTATTATATTTTAATTATTTAATTTTTGGCATATTATTTATTAATATATAACATAACGAGTTATATATGATTTAAAAATTTATTTATAATTGACCAAAATGCCGATAATTTTTTTTTAAATTTATTGATATATTATCGTACAGTAAATATAAGTACCTATCATTATTATTTATTTATTTAAATAATAATTAAAAAAAGCTTAGTTTTTTCTTTTTGACTTATTTGAAATTTATATATATATATAACGTTTATATATAGAATTTACATGTAATAAAACGTAAATTTTTTAAATATTTTTAATAATAACGTAATATTTTTATATCGGCAAATTATTTAATATACACGTCATTTATATATATATATATATTTTTTTTTGCAAAAAATTGATTTGATATAGTTATTTTTTACGTATTAATAATGATTTTCTACGTAGATATCACTCTTCATATTGTATAATATGAATTTTTAGATTATAAATTTTTGCTATTCAAAACGTAATGATTGATGAATTATATAAGAATTTTTTTTTTTTTAATAACGCGCGTGTGATTTTTGTTTTTTTGTTTTTTTAATTTAAATTTACGTTACATCGCAATCTTCTTCTTCATCGTCGCTAGGTCCACCAGTTGGACAACATAATCCTTCGGTACCGTCAGGACGTATACAAAATAATAATGTTTCGGCAACTGTTACTTCATGTGGCATTATTCCATGGAATTCTTTGAGATCTGATCCAGGGAACCATGCTTTTTCGTTATCTTCGACTATTAGAATATTGAAATATCTAAAAAAAATAAAAAAATTAAAATTAGTTTTAAAGTTTTATAAGTAATTCTTGCCAATTGAATCCAGAAATCAGTTGGAACTTTAGGTTACAGAAATCAGTCCAAAATATTTTTTTCCGAAAATACTGCTAAAAATAAATCAAAAAGACTTTATATTTGGAGTCTTGAGAAATTTTAATAAAGTATTATAATTTTGGTACTATGCGAATGGTTTGTTTGAAAATGACGAAATTTTAAAGTTAAAAGTAATAATTTAACATTTTTGTCAAATAAAATTTTCAAAAATGAATTTTCGTTTCCCAGAATCAAGCTCTATACCTAAAAAGGAAATATTTTTTACTGTAAAATAAGTATTTTTGGCAGCAATTTAAAAAATTTTTCACCTAATTCAAAAAAGGCCAAAAATACGAAAATGAAGGCCAAAAATCTAGTTTTGAACCTAGCAAGCTGAAAATAGATGGATGTACTTATTTTTAGTAACATTTTCGGAAAAATAATATTTTGGACTCTTCATTCCAACTTGGACCCAGTTGGCATGGAATCTCTCGTATATTATTTATAATTTACAAATTAAGAAAACTAACCTGCAAATTGCAACTACTGGTATCCAAGCTATTGAAGCAAGTATAAGAAATGTTATAAGTACTAATGACCAAACTGGCCACGTATGCCATTCGGTTGTACCTTTACTTGGTACCCATGCGGCATAACCACTACCGTTAACGAATATTTCAAAAGCCGAAGCTACTAAAATACTTAACATGGCAAGTGGACTTAAATATTTCCAGCATATTAACCAATATAATGCAGGTCGATTTCCAGTCATTAATTCGATGTCATCAGCAAACCTAAAGAACAAACAGAATTTAATTAGTTAAAGCAATATAACGTTATTTCGTATTTTTAAATAAGCCGCCGAATAACATAAATTGCCGGAATATGGAATTGAAATTTTAAAGTGGGTTAACAAGTCGCGGCTTCTCTGCGTATTGAATGTTGATGTTTATAAGTGGTCTCTAAGTTTATGTATAAACCTGTTTGTTTAGTGCTCGGTTTAATAGTTGATAAAGAATAATTAATAAATAAACTTTCATTTAGTAATTTTAATTAATTATATAATATTATTTTTTTAAAAATTTTCTGCTAAATGTCATATAATTACTTTGTTTTTATTATATAACTTGTAAATAAATGTTCAGATTTATTCGTTAGCCTATAGAAGTGTACAAATAATATCAATATAAAGCTCCTGTTATAATATTAATTAAAAATAATAGGTAAGAATCAAAATTTTATATTATTACATTTTTAATTGTATGAAAAATGTTTTATTATTAAAAACTAATTGAAATGTTTTGAAAGTTTACAGGTTTTTTAATAAAAATGACTGACATTGAATCAAAAATGAAATATTCAACAAAGACAGATGAAAAAAAATATATTAATGCAGTTACTCATCCAATGTTTCCAGGTTGGGAACATATTAAAAAATATAATGGATTAGTCGAAGAGTTAACAATTCATTTTCCAGAAATTTGGCAAGATCTTGGAAAAGCACTTAAAGCTAATGCTAATTCACTTCCAATAATAGAAGGGAAAAAAGTGTTATTTAAAGATTATGATTTTATTTCAACAGTGAAAGATCAATATGCTGCATTAGCTTTATTACACTTTATCACTGATAGAGCCGATAAGCTTTGTGTTAATGAAAAAAAAGATGTTTTTGTACAAACTGAAGAAAATGATCAGTGTTATGACAAAGTATTTTCAGCTGATTTTGATGATAGTATAATCAAGTTTGAAAATAAAGAATCAAATTTTAAACCAGCAAAAACATATTTATGTGAAAGAAATGAAAGATTTAGGAAATTTACAGAAAGTGCTCGTTTAGAAAGAATTAAAATAGCATCATTTGAACAAGAAAATGGAAAATTAAATGGACCTGATGGCTGTTGGAATTGTTTTAATGTTAAACATAGATATAATGCATGTAGATTACCATTGCGTAAAAATTTTTGTCGAAAATGTGGTTTGCAAGATGCTTTTTCTTATGACCATCCACATTATTAATTTATTTATAAGTATACATTTAATGTTTCTTTTTTTATTTTATATACATTTTTTTTTAATTAAGAAATGAATTAAAAAGTAATTACTTTTATTTTTAATATTATTTTTATGTGTATATAGCTCGTAGCACAAATCCTTTTAATATGCTTTTTATTTTATATAATTCTTTTTATTCTTTTTTATACTTTTTAAATAATAATGTAATTTCATTAAGTTAATAAATTAAATTTACCTTTTAAGTCCATAAACATAAGAAACTCCAATGCATTCAAAAAATGCAATAATAAGTAATGGAAAATTTCCACTAAAATTATCAAATAATACAAATACATAACTACCAGCACCATGAGCAAATGCCATTGATATAATACAACAAACAAGGCATATTCCACCTAAAAAAGATTTAATGTATTATATAAATTTTGCATAAATAAAAATGTTGATATTAATTAAATTACCTGTTAATAATTCTTTTCTAAGATTAGGAAAAATTTTTAAATCTACAATACTTGTAACAACACCTTCTAGCGTACCAAATTGTGAATCAATTCCTAATGTAAAAAGCATTAAAAAAAATAATACAGACCAAAATTGAGCACCAGGAAATTGATTTATTGCTTCTGTAAAAATTATAAATGCTAATCCAGTACCAGATGCTGACTAAAAATTTTAAATTTATAATTTTTAATTATTTATTATTCCGTTAACTTTTTTATTTTTGTGTATATTTTTAAAAAATATAAAACATATTTACATTATCTAATTCTTTTTGTAAATCACATATTGGTAAATCTGGCATAGTTATTATTTCTAATGAGCCATTAATATCAGTATAATTTAATAGAACACCAGCAATTGGCAGTTCTTTTGGTATATTATTTTCACTACCAAATAAATTCAATAATGTGCTGTTTCTATCAGCTAGGCACTTTTCATAAGTCATCGTTGCTTTAAAACCTAAAAATATTTTATTTAATTTAAAAAAAGGTCATTAAATTATAAATAAGATAAAAAATTTGATTTACCAATAATTGAAAATACAACAATGCCAGCAAACATTGATGTAAAGCAATTTGTTAAACTGACCATTATGGCATCACGATAACAATTATTATTAACAGGATTATATGATGAAAATGCAATTAAACCACCAAACGCTAAACCAAGTGAAAAAAATATTTGTGTTCCTGCTTCTAACCATACTACAGGATCAGCTATTATGTGCCACTAAAATTTTATAAAAAAAAATAAGTTACAGCAAGTATCAATTTGCAAAAAATTAGTTTAAATTTACTTTTGGTGTGAAAAGATGCCGTAATCCATCAGACATACCAGGTAACGTGATACCACGAAAAAAAAATATAATAAGTACAATATAAGGAAAAGTTGCTGTGACATAAACAACCTAAAAGATATCATCAATAATAATATTTAATTTTCAATTGTATAAAAAAGAAAAAAAATTCAATTACCTTTCCAGAGGATGCGATTCCCTTAATCATACACATATAAACAAGGACCCAAGCTATAACTAATGCAAATGCTATTTTCCAATTGAAAACTTCTGGATTATTAATATCTTTTGATACCATTAAAGTCGTACGATACCAAAAATATTGTGTTGGACTGCTTCCTAAACATTCTGGTTCTGGAGAATAAGAACCATTAGAAAAATATTTATTTGGACATTCAGACCAAGGTAGCTCAGATTGAAAACTCTGTTTTAAGATAAATTAGTTTAATTAATATTTTATTTTATTATTGAATTTTCAATTGAATATTTTACCTGAACGAAGTAAAATAGGCACCAAGCGATAATAGTATTATAATAAAGAGCAACATTAAATGATACAACAGCACTGCTTAATCCAATACCACCCAAATAAGGAGATACTTGATTCCATACACCAATAGCACCTTTTCTTAATCTTTGACCTATTGCAAGTTCTAAATAAAATATTGGAATTCCTTCTATTGCCAACATAACAAAATATGGTATTAGAAAAGCACCTGAAAATAAAATAAAATTCACTTATTAGTATTAAGGCTCTGAAATAGATATTGAAAATTTTACTTTTTTTAACTTTTTAGGGAAAAGCACAAAGTATTTGTAAAATTTGGGATCATCATATTTTTAATTTTTCAAATTTATTATAAATATATTAGAAGATAAATTTTTATATTAAAATAGTACTTAAATTGTATTATCAATAAAATATTTTTATTCCTTTTTTTATATTTTAAATTTAAATCTGCTGATATATTTACTAAAAAAATTGTATTAAATTTTTTTGTTATATTTTTTCTCTACATACAAATATTAAATAAAGATTTATGTATTTTTATTGAAAAATATTGTGAGATTGCTTATTGTTTAAATTTTGCTTCAATCTTTTGAAATTTTTGAATGCATTGAATTCATCTTGAAAATTTGAAATAGTATTTTGAATATTGAATTAAATTTAATAAAAATGTTTAAATTTTGTTTTAAAAAATGGATCCAATAAAAGATTCAATTTTACTTTTAAAAAATTTATACTTACCACCACCATTTTTTTGTGCTAAATATGGAAATCTCCAAACATTACCAAGACCAACAGCATAACCTACAGTTGCTAATAAAAATGTTAATTTACTATCCCAATTTTCTCTTTCATCTTCACCAGCTTCTGGTTTAAAAATAGCTTTTTCACTACTTCCTAATTTACTTGCTGCTATAGAATCTACATTACTACTACCACTAACTTCTGACACTTGAAGTCTATTCTGTAATTCAAAAAAAAAAAAAAAATTAGATTTAATCAAAATGAAGTATTTATTTTAATACCACCTAGTAAAACTATATTGTCTTTTAATGAAAAAGAACAAAAAATCGATTTTTTTAAGTATGCTTTAAGATTAAATCAAGTGTAATAAAATAAAAATTATTTTTCTTTTCTTTTGTTAAAAAAAAAGTAAATTTTATCTGCTTTACAAGAGTTCTTTTTTTTTAAGTGTTAATTAAAATCTTTTCAAAAATAATTTTTCTTTGTAAAATTAAAATAATCCAATTAGGTATAAAATTTTTTTATAACTAAATTGCAAAGTACTTAGTCTCACGTAAGTATCTTACATTTACAAAGAATCTTTTTAGCTTCTTTTAGTTACAAAAATAATTAGATTTTCTTTAAAGCTTTTATTTTATAAATAAAAAAAATTTTAACGTACCTTACTAGGACTAGAATCATCGAAGCCAGCATTTGTGGCCCCGTAAATGGCAGTGGGAGTACTTTTACGATTTTCTTTACGACTTTCTCTACGATTTTCTGGTACTAATCTACCTCTCATTTCTTTTAATTCAAATTTATCAAAACTTTTTTGTGGTTTTAAATCACGTGAACTTTGACGACGAACTAAATGTGCTGTGTTCGCCATTTTTTTATCTTTTTTTTAATTATTTTATTTTTTATTTATTTATTATTATTTTTTTTTCTTTTTTATGTCTGATCAAACTTTGGTTGTGCTACTTGACGTGCCGCCTGACTTCATCCTGTAAATAAAATGATTTCATTAATAGGTTTTAAGTTTTAATAAAAAATTAATTTTTATGTGAAATAAATGATAAGGTTTATTTTCTAAAATTTCTTATGGCATGAAAACCCAAGTGAAAACCCTATTTTAAGTTCTTTTATATGCAACAGGTACCAATAAAAATACAGCTTTGAGTAGGGAGGAGTACTTAAAAAGGCCACAAATACTGGGGCAGAAGGTGGTATAAAAATGGACGTATTTAGGGGGGAGAGTCAAATAAACTTTTAATAATTCAATTAGGGACTTAAAATGATTTGGTAGGTAAAAGTTAAAACTGTCATAGGTCAACATGTATCATGGTCATTGGTTGAGGTATCTCATTTTTATAAAAGTTCAAATTTGAAAAAAATTGGTTTTATTCTTTATAGTTTCAGTATTAAAACTATTAAAGTGAAATTATAGGTACTGAATAACTCGAGAATAACTTAAATTAAATTCTTATAACTTTATCGTAGAGTTTGTGATTTAATTGAAGCTTAAGTCGTTGAAGTCTTCAAAAGACTAATTACAAGTCAATAATAAACCTAATATTGTAACAAGTTTTGAAATTAGTTATTGTAGCTTCATTTCAATTTTATTTCCATAAACTATCTAAAATCTTGTTAGAAGTTTTTGGTATTGATATAGAAAAGCACTTATTAATAATTATTCATTCTATAAGTGCCAATTATGCATAATGTTGACTTTTGTACGGAATTTAAAGAACTCGAAGCTCGCTAAGGTTTTAAAATAAGAAAATTTTTTAATTTTAAAAACATTTAAACCAAGAAAATGAATACGTGGATTTTTATATTTCAAAGGATTTAGTTGATAAAATTTGCATCAAGTTAAAAGGAAAAATAATAGAAACTTATAAATCTGATTTTTTTTGCATAAACATGTGCTTAATTATTATATAGGCTGCATATTTTATTACTATTACTATATTGTTAATGCACTTAATTTAATAGATTTATATAAAGTTTTTGTGGTTTCGACAAATATAAATAAATTTCAGTGGTTTTATTGTGGGTTAGATCGAGGTTAAACAGCTTTAGGCTCTGCGGGCTCTGCCATAAAAAATAATAAAAGTAAATCAAATTTTAAATAAAAATAAAATCAAATTACGGGGGTCGAATCCAATCACTCATTTTTCATATTATATAAGTGTAGATAGGTATACTAATTATAGGCTTTTTTACACTTGCTCTAAAATATTTATTTTATAATAAATAAATAGATAAGCACCTAATTACCGGATTATCTGAAAAATCAATTATATCAAAAAATTTTAAGCTTATTTTTCAAATTAAAATTTTTTAAATATAGGTACCAAAATAAATTCAAAACTTTAAAATAGACTTAATAATCGTATAAACGACATTTTAAATTATAATTAGCAAAAAAAGACAAAATAAAAAAAAAATTTTAATTTAAAATTTTTATAGGTACCTATATTATTTAAAAATTTGTAATTTAAAAAATAAAAATATTAAGTTTAAAAGTTTTTGTTATAATTGATTTTTCAGTCAATTTCGTCAATGGCAAATATTTAATTAATAATATTATTTATTATTTATTTATTAATTACTTATCAAATTTATTTATTATAAATAAACTTATATAGGTTTATTTATATAATCTTATAAATTTATAAATTAAGTATTTTGGAGTAAAAAAGTACCTAATTATACCTATACTTATAATTTTAATTATACATTATTTGTATTATCTTGTATTATTTGTATTATAATAATTTAACAATAATAAGTGAGGGTGAAAAAAATTAGTTTATTGAAAAATTGTAAAATTAATGAACATTTTCACCCCATTAATTTGAAGAGTGCACCGCACTCTGCGCATGCGTTATTGTACCAGCCAGTGGCATTCGCAGCCGTTACCGGTAATAATCTACCTATTATTTTGTTCTTTTTAAATTTAAATTAAAAGTATAGGTAGAGACAAAAAGAATAATTTAAAATTAATTTAAAATAAAATAAATTTAAAATAAATGTAAAATTTTATAAAATAACTTCTCGCGAATTTTGTGTTATCTCGAGTGTTACAGTGTATAACGTATATAAATAATTCAAAATCTTTTGACGCCTTTAACGGTTATTGTTCGTCACCTATATATCTTCTTTTTTCATTTTAAAAAATTTTAATTAATTTCTTTTTTGATTTGAATTAAAAGCAAATTATAGTTTTATTAATTTTTTGAATAAAATAAGTTAAATTAAAATATATGTAAAATTTTTTAAAATAACTTCAGTGTTGCGATTAAAATTTAAAATTCCAGAAAAATTTATATACCTGACCATTCCTGTTTAAATTGGTAAGTGCATACTTTTTTTAAAAATGTTTATGTTATAAACTTATGTTATTGTATGAATTCGTGGTTTTATCACAATAATTTTAATAATTTTATCACAAAAATTTAAATAATGGAGTAGGAGGTGGGGAGAAGGAGCATAAACTTGAATCAAGACTAACATATGAGTATTTTAGCAATGGTTATACCAATGTACTTGGGTTATACACAGCTTTTGAAGCTTATTATAGATTTGGTGTAAATTAATATTTTTTCAATCATACTATACCTGCTGATTTCAACGAAAGGAAATGAAATGGTTTGGCTTCAAGGTTTCAAGAGATTAAAATTTGCTGGATTCGTTGCAACGTTATCTTGGCAGTTATAAATTATCATTGGAGCTGGTGAGGATTTTAATGCAGATAAGTGCACAATTTTTTATTAATTCATTAATTTTAAATACAAAATAATAAAAATTAATATTTAAAAATGGGTTTTAATAACTATGATAAATACAGAGACAAGAAGAACATTAATTTGTTTATGTGATGCAAGCAATAGCTGGTTAGGTGTAATTATCCTTTTCAAATGAATCAAAATATGAATATATCTTTACATATTAATTTGTTTATTCACTTAATATTTCTTTATCACTACTTTTTCTTGCTACTTATATGATACACTGATAATAAGTTTTATAGTTTGCATCGCATTCACCTATCAAGAGTATTTATTGTAGATATTTTTTCATATTTAAATATTAATTTTTTTTTTAAACATTTTTAATTTAAAGTTAACAAATTTTTTAAAAAATTATGTAATTATGTGCATTAAAATCTTCACCAACTCCAATAAAGATTATAATGAGAAAAATAACTTTGCAACAAATTTAGCGAATTAGAATCTTTTAAAAACTTAAAATCAAACCATCTAACTTCTTCTTGTTGGCATGAGTAGAATAATGAGTTTCATGGTTTGCATTGTCTTTATACTTATTATTTACTTATTACAATAAGTATATATTCATATTTAAATGTTAATGTTTGTTAATGTTTGTTTTTAATTAAAAGCTCATGACTTTATGAAAAATTATGCAACTATCCATTCAAATCTTTACCAGCTACAATCCAGATTATAAGGAAGATAACATTGCAACAAATTTAGCAAAACGGAAACTTATTTGGAAAACTTAAAACCAAACTATCACATTATTCTTATCATCAACATAAGAATCACTAACAAGATTTCAGAAGCCCAAGTACAACCATTGCTAACATAATACCTATACTAGACTCGGTTCAAGTTCTTTAACGGTTTTAACATATAGTTTGATCAAAATCTGATCTAATAATTTAAAACAATTATGATCTGATAGTAGACTTTTATTGAATAATCTTCAAAATTTATCTTCAAATATCATGCATAATTTTCATCTATTAAATATAATTACTTGATATTTTTTCTAAAAAATTGTATTTCGTTTTGAACTAAATCACAATTAACAACTAATTTTAAAAGTACTGTCCAGAAAGGATTTGAAACTGATATTAAAAGTAGTTGTTGAATAATTTTAAAACTACAACTGAAAATAATAAATTTTGTTAGAACTCCAAATATTAAAACTAATAGTTGAATCATTTTAAAACTGTCATTAAAAATAAATTTTTTTGAACTCCAAAAATAAACAAATATACAACCCACGGGAATTTTATTATTAACGTGGTCTATCTGTTTCGGTTGCGATGGGTCCAATCTTTCCCCACTCCATCATATGGCGCTTTTTTCAAATTAGGTTTAAATTACAATTTTCATAAAGTGGGAAGGGGTAATAATTTTTTAGTTAATTTTATGCAAAACTTAGCACTAAATTTTAAATTTAACTTTGTGACATTCTTAAAAGAAATCTTTTAATATAAAAATTAAAAATTATATAGGTATAATCTTGTAATATTTTAAAATAATTATTTCGGAGCAAGTGTAAAAAGTAACCATAACTATTATACCTACACTTATAATATTTGAATTACTAAATTATCTACTTTTTACACTTGCTCCAAAATGGTTGTTTATAAAATTATTATATAAATAAGACGAGGTAATAAAAAAATAATATTAAATTAAAATTATAAGTATAGGTATATAACTATAGATACTTTTTATTAGAACTAAACCTTTTTAAAGAATACTAGAAAATTTTGTGATAAAAATTTTTATAGCATAAAATTTTTTTAACACATGTTTATAAGTACTTATATAAATAATAAAACGCTTAAATTGATTTTTTTTGAATTATAGGTACCGCATTTGAAAAATCAAAAAAAAACTAACAATGTAAAACTATTTATTGATGGGACATGGATGTTTTTTACTATGCTAATATAATTTGTTGGACAAACTGAGGTATGTAAAATTTTTATATTAATTATTTATAATTCTAAAATTAATTTATGTTTTAAAAATTTTGATTTAAAATTTATGTAATTTTTTTTACCTATTATAAAGGGAACATAAAGAACATTTTTTACATTATTCTAGTAATTTTTAACTAGTTTCATGGGATTTTATGGGACCCAAATTTTCTCTAATTTTTTTCCAAAAATTTGTGCACTGAGAGTATAGAGACCATTTGAAAATAAGTTTTGACATCTGCAAAATTTGGTAACGGTATTACTGGATTTTATTAATAGCCTTGAATCGGTACTCGGAGTAATTCAAAGATTATATGTATAGGTACCTATAATTTTACAGTTTCTGCACTCGCTCCGAAATAGTTATTTTAAATTATTACGAGATTATACCTATATTTACAGGTATTTTATAATTATTTCAAAAACTTAAAATTTTTTAAATATTTTAATATTTTGAATTTATTTGGTACCTATTTAATAATTTTAAATTTGAAAAAAAAATTTTTGAAATAATTTATTTGTCATTCAATGGCAATTAAGTGCTTATCTATTTATTTATTATAAAATACCTAATATATAAATATAATCCTATAAATTTATAAAACAACTGTTTTGGATCAAGTGTAAAAAAGTACCTAATTATACCTTCACATATAATTGGAATCAAAATGACGTTATTTGATCCAAAACGACAAATAAATATTTTGGCAATAAATGCTTCTATAAATAAATACTTAATGTGTTAATTAAAATTTAAATGAATAATTAGCTAATTTTATAATTAGGTAAACAGCATTTTTAATAATTACATATTTTATCATTTAATCCTATCAAAATTAGGTCTATTATTAATTTAATCATCGAAGATAATTCTAAAAGCTTTTTAATTAATTTATTTATACGAATTTATATATATGAGCAGATCCAATATAATTTTCTTAATTATTTTTATTTTAAATTTAAATACAAAGGTTCTTTTTTGGAATTTTTAGAGCGGATACCTTTATGTTATAAAATTACCACTACACTGAAAAAAATATATGGATATATAGTTAATACTTTATTTATCCTATGGTACGTCATATTGAATGTCTATTTTATAAGAGATAAAAGTGAAAAAATATAAAGGGAAAAAAATGAATGAAATGTTGACGTTATCTATGATATTTTTTTTTAACACACCTTGTATAATATAAAAAATGAATATAATATAATAAACACATTCATTCAGTAATGCATTGAAGAAATATTTTCGCATTCAGTCACGCCATTATTTGCTAAATTTTTCTTTTTTTAAAAAAGATTATTTATGTATTTCAACTGTGTTTTAAATTCTATCAATTTAAATTTTTTAATTTTCTTCGTTGTCTCAAGACGTTTTTTCTCTCAGTGTAATTAAGATATTTTTTTTTGCATATTTAAAACATTAAAATTTAACGTAACTTTTTTTAAAACATAAATATAACAAAACATGGCACAGGTTTCTTTTTTTTTTTTTTTAATTTTAACTGCACTTTCATTGCATGTGGGTAGAAAATAAAAAAAATTTATGTTTTATATATAAAATTTTATTTATTCATCATAAAATATACTTTTTTTTTTCTAAACTAAGCTTTTATTTATAACTAAAAAATTTTATATTTATAGTCCCTATAGTAAAAATTTCCATTGTCTCGTAAAAACTGCTCCATAAACTGAAAAAAAATATTCTTCTTGAGTCAAGAAAAAATCTATTTGAGACAAGAAAATGTCTATTTGAATAATAAAAACTCGTCTTTATGAGACAAGGAGAAAATATTCTTGTCAGATTTTTGTAAGAATATGGGCTCTGGGAACTCAAAATGGGTCCCATTCCTGGTCCCATTTCACCCCTAAGTTATACTTTGCACCAGATGACTCTGTTTTTAATGCCAGGGATTCATTTTGAACCCTGAAAGCTCATTTTTACTAAAACATGGTACTAAAATCAAAACGACTTTCTGCTTTGCTCAAAAAGAAATTTTTCTTAGTGTAAGACGGTCATAATGCTCAGTACGTGACGATAAACATGATGTTACTTAAATTTTGTTATTTTAAATTTAAATATTTATAATTCTCTTTTGAAAACAAAATCCAGGCAAATCCCAGGGTATTTATTTACTAAAAAAATTTTTATTTAAAATTTATCGTATAAAAACAAAATTAAAAAAAAAAAAATATATTTTTAACGTCTATAAATAAATGAGTATTTAATCTCATTCTCTTTAGTACATAAATCATTTTATCAAATAAAAGTTCAATAGATATTATTTTTTATGGTTTCACTCATGAATGATTTAACGATAGATAATCAAATGATGTATGTAGTGCATGAAAACTAAAATTAAACAATTTAAAAGTAAATTATTTATTTTCCTTTATTCATTTATTTAATCCAGATTCGTTGTTATTATTATTATTAATACGATATTAATATATTTTTGAATTATTTATTAATATATTTATAAAAGTAAGTTATCAAATTACGATTATATGAATAAAACTTCACTGTACAGTATTTGTGGCCAGCTATTGCTACTAAGTCTTGAGTCTTAGATTACCTCTAAAATCCCTGAATCAAAATTATTCTCAGTCCATTGTAGGAGCTACAAGGGAGCCTTCACCCCATTAATTTGGACATGTTTGAACCACCTATTAATTTTTAATTTTAAAAAGTATACTACTGTCTGTATTAACATGTTTGATGCCAACAAATAATTTATATTTCTAGGGTACTTAGCTTTTGATAATCGTAATCGATATGCAAAGGATTCGATGGGGCAATATTAAAACGAGTGATCGTGCCAATTTTTTTTTTTTTTTTTTTTTATAACAGAGGAATTAAAAAAAAATTATTTAAAGCATTCAAAAGTAAAATGTTAAACTTTGATATTCTAGGGTGAAGTTTACAAAGACTGAACTTTAAAAAAATTCGTTTACTAGAATAAGCTTTATTTGACTTGCCGCAGGCGAATAATTTTTTTTTTTTATATTTTATTCAAAACTTTATACAGAGTATATTTAAAAAAAAATTTTACCCAGCTAATACTTTAGTGTAACGGCATATAATGAGATTTTGAAAAAATTTTGTCTTTACTTTTTTAAAGCTTTTATACTAGTCAGAATATAATTTAGGATAAAAAAAAATAAAAACTCGCTTGTTTCTTTTCAACATTTTTTTCTGTATTTTTTACTACTCAAGTTATAATACGGGTTTGATTAAATTGTTACTGACAACCACCAGATTTGGTCTAGTATAGGATTTTTAGGTCGCTGATCACAAATTTTGGGGTCTTTTGTTAAAGAAATTGGGGTTTCGGCCTTAAATAAGCAAAAAATACCTCCAAAAAAAGGTTAATTTTCGAATTTTTGAGTGCTCAGATTTAATCCATATAGGGTTGAGACAAAAGATTTGATGCTCAAGAATTCCAGTCATTTTTTTAGCAAAATTAATATTTCACCCTTAAATTAGCTTAACTGCGAAAATAGCAAAAAATAAAAATTTTAATTTTTACAAAAAAAAATACTTGAAATTCTTGATCAACGACCCAATAAACCCGTATGAACCAAATCTGGACTCTCAAAAAGTGCGCAAATAGGAAAGATTACCCTTTAGGAATAGTTATTGCTAATCTAAGGATATAACATTAATTTTTCATAAAAAAAATCACCGAAAAATTCTTGATCAGCTATCCAAAAAACCCATATGGACTAAATCTGGTCACTCAAAATTCGAATATATGAAAAATACCCTTATTTGTGGGTAGTTTTTGCTAATTTAAGGGTGAAGCCTCAATTTCTTTAAAAAAAGAACCAGCAATTTGTAATCAGTGGCCCAAAAAACCTATAGTACTATTCTAAATCTGGTGGTTGACAGTAAAAATAACCCTTTACCCCCCCGACACCATCTTATTATGACTGGAGTATAGTTAAGTTTCAAAAAATTTCTTTTCGAATTTCATATTTTTTTCCTATAATCCAAAAATTGCAAACATAAAAGCTTTATAGATTTCAACAAAAAAATAATTCATGAGCTTGATGAAATAGAAAATTTATACCGAATAATTTTTTACCAATAGTCTTGTCGCCAGCAATGCTTTTTAATGCCCTAAAATCCTAAAATATCATAAAAGCTCCATGGTAAAAAATGGGTGGTATTTATGTTTTTTGACCCGCTAATCACGAATCCGGGGTCTATTTTGTAAAATTCGTGGTCAATTTTGCAAAATAGACCCCGGATTCGTGTTTAGCGGGTCAAAAAACATAAATACCACCCATTTTTTTCCATGGAGCTTTTATGGCATTTTAGGGCATTAAATAGCATTGCTGGCGACAGGACTAAAATACATAAAATTTATAAATCTTTTAAACAAATAGAATTTTATTAGAATCTGAATTGGATTAAATCCAAAAAGCTCAATGTTCGCTAAAATTAAATTCAATTAAATAAAATAAAACAGTGAATTTCAACATTTAAAAACAAATATTTATATAAACTAACACAGTTTTAATCAGCAGATCGCCTAAATTTATTTAATAACGACTGAGATAACGACTAGGTATATTTGATTAATTAATTTTATTTACCATAGAAAATTCAGCATAGACTAACAATAAATGTAATTAGGATAAAAAATTTTATTTTCTAAAATGTAACTTATGTTGAAATTGTTAAATTTGCAAAAATAGACAGTAGTAACTGACAAGTTATTTGATTTAAATGATGAAAATTTCAACTTTAAAATGCAAATTCTTGTATGTTCAAGAAATCTCATGACATGAAAAGTAGAAATTATTATTACTAAAGTTTTCCATTAAAGTTATACCAAATATTCTTGTATGTTATAAATTAATTTTGTTACAATATTTTATGACGATTAAATTTTAATAGTTTAAATTTCAAAAGAATCTTTCTTATCAAATATGTAAATGTAAATAATTATAAGATTAAATTTTAGTACATTTGAAGTATGTACTAAAGTAAGACCTACTAAAAGACAATACGAGCTTATCCTGAAATTTCGCTTTGATTAACATAATTGTATTGTTGTTTTGTCTATAATAAAATGGGTGTATATTGCATTATTATTTGTTCATGTTTATTCAAAAGTAAATTCAACCCAGAATTAAAATAATTATTATTTTACATTTATATAATACTAGGGGGCTCCGCCCCCTGCGCGCTCCGCGCGCCAACCCCCGCAAAGCGCCGAGTGTGGTGAAAAGGCCCATGTTTACAATTAGAAATTAAAAGACAATTAATTAGAAAGAATAAAACTTTAAACTTATTTGCTAATAATTTTTTTTTTTATTTAAATAATTTAATTTTTCTTTCACAAATATTTATTTTAATTGCAATAATATGAAATCCGTTGTTAAATTTTATTAATTATTTCTTATCATCTATGAAAAATAATAAAATTATTTTTTTATTAAAAATTAATTTTTTTTTTTTTAATTTTCAAAAAAATATCTATACCTGCATCTCTTAATAGTTCTTGGCCTTCCATTAATTCTTCTAAACTTAGTATTTCGTCAGATATAATTCGTATTAATTTGTTATCAAAGTTAAATATATTGTACGTTTTGTATTTATCTGTTTTATATTTATTGTTTTATATTTATTGTATTTCAAAATAATTTATTATTTATTACTTTATATTTATTAAAAAAATACTTTAATTTTGATTATATTTTTTCTTCTACTATTAAAAACGATAATTTAACTTTTACTGATTAATTTTTAAATGTATTATCTAATAATCAAATATTATCATAATTTTAAAATATTAAAAAACATATCTGAAGTGTACAATAACTTTTAGCTAAAGTAAAAAATTTTAAACTTAAAAAAAAAAAATAAAATAAAAATAAAAAAAATTGCAATTTGAATAAAAAAAACAAACATGGGTGCCCAAATGGTGGTATCCAAATAGGGGTGTCCAAATAGGGGTGACCAAATGGGGGTGACCGAATGGGGGTGCCCAAATGGTGGTGTCCAAATGGGGGTGTCCAAATAGGGGTGTGACCAAATGGGGGTGACCAAATGGGGGTGTCCAAATGGGGGTGTCCAACTGGGGGTGTCCAAATGAGGGTGACCAATTGGGGGTGTCCAAACGGGGGTGACCAAATGGGGGTGTCCAAATGGGGGT
This sequence comes from Anagrus nilaparvatae, assembly GCA_022575985.1. Classification (NCBI taxonomy): domain Eukaryota; kingdom Metazoa; phylum Arthropoda; class Insecta; order Hymenoptera; family Mymaridae; genus Anagrus; species Anagrus nilaparvatae. The sequence continues at coordinate 32,886,116 of JAKSXM010000231.1, forward strand.
GACCAAATGGGGGTGTCCAAATGGGGGTGACCAAATGACCCATGTCGGCGGCAGCGGCGGCAGCGTTTAGAATTTTATAATATAGAGAAATGGGGGTGTCCAAATGGGGGTGTCCAACTGGGGGTGTCCAAATGAGGGTGACTAATTGGGGGTGTCCAAACGGGGGTGACCAAATGGGGGTGTCCAAATGGGGGTGACCAAATGGGGGTGTCCAAATGGGGGTGACCAAATGACCCATGTCGGCGGCAGCGGCGGCAGCGTTTAGAATTTTATAATATAGAGAGAAAATAATGGTACTAAGTGGTACTTACTAGATTAAATAAAAGTACAAATTACAAGCTTTGGTGTAAACTTTAAAAAGTATATATTAGTTTAGGGACTTATAACTTAGTCGCGCGCTCTAGCGAGCGCAGTAATTTATTCATAAGTAGATTTGAATTTAAGAAAAATTAACTTTCCCTCTAAACGCGTTTCATATTAATTCAGTCTTGATGAGCTGTTATCACTCGAGTTTTGAAGTGTTTTGTTGTTTATTTTATCTTTAAAATGTTAAAATCGATAACTCAAGCTTTTTATGATATAAATTTATATAGAAAATTATAACATTATTTGATAGACATCGATTGTTAAGTATCGATATAAATCTATCATAGAGATTTTAAAAGCCATCATGCATAAAAGGTCAAAAATATTGGAAAATTGGTTATAATATTTTATCAAAATATGATAATTTATATAAATACTCATTTATTTAGTGTTAAGTAATACCTTAACCTTAATGAATTTTATATATTTAAATATAAGTTTATTTAATTGAAAATATAATTTAATTGAAACCTCGATTTAAATGACACTATTATTCTTTTGTATTTTAAATATTTTATATTTCTGTATATTTTTCTTTTGTTTTTTATACCTATATGTTAGTATAATGCACTGGGCTTTATTTATGATAGTATAAAAGGCTAAAATTTTGAATTTATTTATTTTTAGCATTTTGTTTATCATATTTATATTTATCTGTCCCTGTAGGCAGTGAAGGCTTCCCTCTCCCTCTAAATCTTAGATTCCCCCAAGGAATATAATTGTTTTAGCTTTTATAATTTTTTATCTAATAAGACTGTTGCACCCAAATTATTATTTAAAATTTAGCAAAAGTTTAAAAATGTTTTAATGAAAATTTGGGTTATAAGTTAGTGCTCGATAATACATAGAATATAAATTGTTGATTTTTAAATATTGAACTTTTGAAATGTCCCTTGTATACCTTACTTTGGAAAAAAAATCTGGTTGTCGCTATCGTAATTTTTTCGGTTCCAGATACCGAAATTTCAGGTTCCTGTCACCGGAATTTCGGTTACCGCAAGCGAATTTTTAGTTGTTCTAGCCAGAATTTTTTTTTTAATGGCTGCAAATAACATAAAACTACCTAAAGAAAAGTTGAAAAAAAATTTTTTGCCAAAAACTTTTTTGTTTTGAGTCCTATCATTACACAGTGATCTTATTTTAAATGAGTTAAACTCACTTTTTTTAAATTTTCTTTAAATTTCAAGCCATTTGCAATCGTTTAAAATAAAAAATTCCAGCTGCCACCACCAGAATCGTGGCAACTAGAATTTTTCTTCAGTCTAAATAATTGCATAAAATAAAGAACAAGGTACGTGTTATAGAATAATAAAGTTCATTTTTTTTATTATAATATATATAGGTTATCTATCTAATGTTTAAACATAATTAATTCCTTATGTTTATTAATAAAAATAATATTGCTTTTAATACCATAATTATTTTTTTAGAAATTAATGTTTATTTTAAATTAAATTTTTCATTCATATTTTTTTAATATAATGCTGTATTTATAAATTAATGTTTATTTTTTTTTGATTTAGTACACGATAAAAAACTAATTTTATTAACATACAAAAATTTATATTATTTATATACTCTATATATAGTGTATATATTAGGCTGTCACTTATTTTCTAAATTGGACAGAATTTGGTTTTCCCTGATTGTCATAAGTAATTTAGTATAAAATTTTTAACATATAGAACGTGTTTAAAGCGAGGTTTTGATAGAAGCTAATAACACATTGGGCGAAGATGTGATCAAGTAGACAGAATAACTTCAATTAAGATATTTTAGATTTGGTCAATTATTTTTAAAATAATTTGGTTTTAGGGACTTTTAGCAATTGTGTTCACTATAGTTTTTGAAGCACTAGTGTGGATGACTCACGTGTACCAGGGGGTGGCATTTTAGTTAAAACTGTTATAAAAAAAAAATTTTTTACGAATATTGGATGTTTTACTTGATGCTTTACGAATATGTAAATACCCAAACCAGTATAAATTTTTTTTAAAAATAAAATATTTTTATCATTTAAACTGTCAATTTCAAAAGTGTTATTTTGTCTGATTACCTATTTGTGTGTGCATTATTATGACATTTACAAAGTAGATTTTTATGATAACGCGCACAAACGATTCTAAAAAATTAAAATACATTTTATCGAGCATTTTATCTATCACACTTGATGACTCATTTTGGACCAATTTTATTATTTGAATTAATTGAATAAAAATTAAAATCTCAAGTTAGAAACACCCTAATATATATATTATATCCTAAATTCAATATTTTATTATTCCCCATATTACCCAATACAATAAATTTACAATATATTGACAATATTATCATTTGTTAATATTTATATATAAAATAGTAATAATTAATATATCAATTTAAGATATTTACTTGTACATGTGTAAGTATAATATGACATAGGAGGAGATAGTAGATATTTATTGATAGTTAAAATTATTTCTTTTAATAATTAAATTATATTTGTTTGATATTGCCAAAGAAGAAATAATAAAAAAAAAGTACAAACGATCACCGTAACATCTTGTTAACCTAGTTACTGCATATATATATATATATATATATAAAATAAACTTTTTCTTTATTTTATAATCAATAAATGTGACTAAACAAAAAATAATGATATTTATAAATATATATTTACAGGAACACCCTAATGCATTTTTATAGTTTATTTTTATTATATGTTTAAAAGAGATTTAATATTGATAACCTAACTTATAAATTTAGTGATTTTTTCGCTAAAAGCATAGGAATAAAAATATTATTAACACTTCTTTAGCACTGTTTTATGTGGAGAATTTAATTTAGCTAAAATTTTATTGGGTTTCAATTTTTGCAAATTTTTTTGAAGACTTAGGTTTTAAAAATATTTGGGAAGATATTTAACAAAGTATTAAATGTAAGCACTGCAGCTATTTTAAAAAAAGATTCCAAAATTTAAAATTCGAAAACGAGAAAAAATAGCAGCAGCTTGTTTTTAGGCTTTTTCAAAAATCACTTCTGTTTTAAATTCTTGACACCCAAAATTTTATTTTAAGTTTAACTTCATTTTTCATTTTTGAGGTACCAACCTCATATTAAACAATTTTTTTGTGAGAAATTAATAAAATATTTTTGATTTTTGTATAACAGCATTGTCTATTTTTGGCTATAAAGTTATTCCTATGCAAGATATAATTCTGTATTTTGTAAAATAGACTTATATTTTCTTGTTAGTGTGGTATTCATAAAAATTATCATAGGCGACTTAAAGCCAGCCAGAAGTGGTATCATCAGTTGGGTCGTCCATGCCGCCTTACAATTGGCATAAAGCCCTCTTTGGGGATATATCTCAAGCCCGGAGCCTCATCATTTGCTTGAAAACTAGAGGGTATGGAGAGAGTAGTTTAGGACACTATGCCGAGGTTGAACAAGGGGTAAAGACCGGTTTATAAACCGGGTCTCGTGTCTTTTATTTAAATCGTGGAGAAAAAAGCAAAAAAAAATTAAGTAAGAAAATTAACCAATCACAGATTCTCAAAATAAGCAAGAAATTTGCAAAAATTACAAACATAATGCTTATTGAGCCGAATTTAGGTACAACTCTACAATGTTCAGGATTTCTGATAATGATTTTAAAATTAGATTTTTAGCATTCGAAATGATGGAATCAAAACAGCGGAATTCTAAGTTTTTAACCTCGAAATCAATAATTCATTTCAAACATTGTAATACATGGATTTACAAACTTTGATTAGATCAAAAATTTCATTTTAGAACCGTGATCAGTGCCCCTAAAAACTAGAAATCATGTTTCAAATTCTTGAAATAACCTAAATTAAGGATTTTAAAATTACAAAAAACTGTCAATAAAGCCTACCATTTTAAGTTTGAAAATTTTGATTTCAGAATCATGTTCAACAGTTCTGGAAACTTTAGGGATACTATACCGAAATTCGGTTCAATCAACAATATCTTCAAAAAATTTGTATTTTTAGAATTTATTTTTTTGCTTATTTTAGGAAACATAGTGTTAAATGTTGGTAACTGAGAATATAAAGTATAAATTTAAAAAGAAAAGGTAGAAATTAAAAACGATAATCTTATATATCCTTGAAGTTGTTTTCTTAACTAAATCATAAGTTGTAAGTACAAAAAATTTATTTTTCTTTATGTGCTTTTAATTCGTTTTTTTAAATAATAAGAAGTTTCGTGTTTTCAAAAGCAAAAAGCAGTTTTATCTATTCAGTCAATTTTCGTATTCGATATTAAAAAATAATTTTATTATCATGCAACCAAAAAATTAGTTGTTAAAAGAACTAAAATTATTAAAAAAGTTGATCATAACAGCCAAAGATAACAGCTGTTATCGTTACTCAGGATAAAAATTAATGTAAGTCCTAAATTTTTAGTACGACCCTGAAATTTTTTTGTAAATCGAATACAGTTTGACTTTCTTGTTTAATTTTGATGATTTGCCTTAAAATTTTGTAAAAAAATGAAATCAAGATATTTTTCATATAACACTAATTGCAAACTTTTTAAAAGATTAATTTAACTAAATTTAATTAAAAGTTTGTTTTTTCAATAATGACATGCATTTTGAAATAAAAGCTCTTTTATTCAATTCTATATTTATATATATAATTTCAAGTCATTAAATCCTTTCATAAAAAAGGCTATTAATAGACACATGTGTGCGTGTGTGTGTGTTAATAATTAATCAAGATTATATAAATATCAATGTTACTTGATACACCAAAAATTAATCAGTTGATAAATGATACAGTAAAATTTTTACACATAAACTATTCTGTAAATTTATATATGTATTTGTGTATTTATTTCCTTAACATACACATATATATAATTAGAAAAGTTTTAGATTTCCTTTTAAATATAATATAGTTTTTCATATCGATCAAAAATTATTTTACATACACTTGCATAAATTTTCTCGTCAACCCCAGGATATACATATATATATATGTTGAAAACTGTTATGCAACGTAATAATACTAAATTTTACAATAAACAATAATAATAATAACATGTACCTTTAAATTCCTTAATAAAAATAATTTTTTATATTAAATTCCATTTTTTTTCGACCACTTTAAATAACACTAAACACTTTTAAAACTCATATATATATATATATATATGCACAATACACTTTTTATTTAATAACACTTATAAGATTTTTATAGAAATACATTTTTTCTATTACACAGTTAAAAAATTTAAAGAGAATAAAGAATTTTTAATTAATAAGTGTGACCTGTTAGATTAATATATAGATATATATATATAAAAGCACAGGTTTTAATGTAAAACTCAACTATATATAATATGAATACGATAGGCACAAAAGGCGATTTCGTACTACTTGAAAATAAAGAAACTAGTAGCACCCTCTTTTTTAAATATTAATAAATATAAAATGAAATATTTTTTTTATCTTTTTTAAGAATTTTTGAGAGAAAAATATAAAAAAGGTACTACTGGATGCGCAGCTGAGAGGGAATCAATATATATTTAAAAGAGTACTACTGTACTATATGTTACAGAGAGATGGTTATACCTACACTACTTTTGGTATTATACTACTACCGTTTTTACTCATTTTCTCTACTCTCTGCACATGCACACTTATACTTTTACCTTATTTATATATGTATATATATATTTATATATGTGTCAACTGATAAAAAATATTTTTTTGCAAGGACTCGAAATTTAAGGATGCACGTGTATTCTAGGATTCTTTTAAAAAAATTCATAAGATTTGATTTACAAGACTTAATCTTATTTTTATATATCTGAAAATTTGCATTCAAGATTTTTAATTAATTAAAAATAATTTTATTGACGTTAGTGATTATAATAATATTAAAAGTTTTGTTATAAAACAACGATAAATATATATTTGATGATAATTATAAAATGTCATATTATCAATAAAATTAATTTTATAATTAATATTAATTTTTTTTAATACATCCGATAACAAAAAAAAAACCAAAATTAAAAAAATGTTAAGCTGTTGCGCTGTCATTTTTGTTATAAGCCTATATGTATAAGAGGTTTTTTATCTTGTCTGACTTTATAATGATTCGTTCTACTTAAATATTTTTTATTTAATATAGTTTCAGATATATTGTATAATTATTTTATATTTAATAATTTGACATTGAGTTATTAATTTAAGATGCTAAAAAAAAATTATAACAACAAACGAGCATAGAACATGTTCACTCATAACAGTAATAAATCCAAAAACCGAAATTACAATAAATCCTGAAATACAATTATCCTAAGTCCATAGTAGTATTTTAAGTATTCTAAGTTCTTGTTCTTATCAGGCCCTGACTCCCACTTAAAATTATTCTAAGTCCCTAAATCGAAATAATTCTAAGTCCATTTCACCCCCCCCCCTCCTATAAATTCACTTTTTCACCTCTCTCCTGCCGAGCCAAACTTTTTCAAATACCCCATCCAATGAACCTGTTTCATGTTAAAATTTTTAAAGAATACGGTTTACAGCCTGTGATCTCTGGTTATAATATTTTAAAACTAGCAAGAACAAGATTTTATCTCCTAAAAGTTTTTTGGGTCGCTGAATTCGGCTCCAAGGTCAAAAAAGATCTGAAAAATAGTAAAACAACTGTAACCTGCAAAAACCACTCTGTTTGGGTTTTTTGTAGCCATTTGAAAGTTGAGCCAAGATTGTTTAATAAATTTTATTTTATTACATTTGAGCTTGTTAAATGGAAAATTAAAAAAAAAATTTATTGACGTATTTTAAATGTTTTTTATATTTTTATTCTTTTCTTTTTTTCACATTTGACCCCTTGAAAGGGAAGAATAATTTTGAAACAATAAGTGTTGTCAATTTTGCACATATTTTTCGAAAAGATAAGTAAATCACTTATTCTTAATTGGGGGTAGTTTTCACCCTCTTAGGTGAAAAGAATAGAGTAATTAAAAAATAACCTTACATCATGCCTTATCCAATTTTTCTTCTTTTTTTTGGGTTAATTTTCATTTTAAAAACTTGCCGAGATGTGAATTCACAACTAACCAACATGGAACATGTTTGAATTAATATTTTGAATCCTGAATTTCTAAATTTATTCTATATGTTTTTTGGGTCGCTGATCACAAAAATCGTGGTCTTTTCCGGGAGATATTTTTGGAAAACCCTTAAATTTGCAAAAAACTACCCACAAAAAAGGGTTTTTTTGATATATATTAGCAAATCGAGTTTCCAGATTTAGCTAAGAATTAATCGCTAATTAAGAATTTGAGGTAATTTTTTATGAATAATTAATTTTTCCCCCTTAAATTAGCAAAAATTACCCCTAAAAGGGGGTGTTTTGCTATTTTCCCACTTTGAGCGACAAGATTAGGTCCATACGAGTTTTTTGGGTCGCTAATCAAGAATTGGGGGAATTGTTTATGAATAATTAATATTTAACCCTTAGATTAGCAAAAACAATCCCTAAAAAGGTTTTTTTTGCTATTTTTGCACTTTGAGCGACCAAATTAAGTCCATACGGGTTTTTTAAGTCGCAAATCAAGAATTTGAGGGAATTTTTTGTGAATAATTAATATTTCACCCCTAAATTAGCAAAAACTACCCCTGAAAAGAGTTGCTGCCATAAATTCACCCCTTTTAGGGGTTGTTTTTGCTGATTTAAGGGTGAAATATTAATTATTCGTGAAAAATTCCCCAAATTCTTGATCAGCGACCCAAAAAACCCTTAAGGACCTAATTTGGTCGCTCAAAGTCTAAAAATTGCAAATGCACCCCTTTTAGGGGTTGTTTTGGCTAATTTAAGGGTGAAATATTAATTATTCATAAAAAATTAACTCAAATTCTTGATCCAAAGTACCTCTTTGACCAATTCTGGGCTAAATCTAGAAACTCAGTTTGCTAATATATAAAAAAAAAACCTTTTTGGGGGTAGTTTTTGCTAATTTAAGGATGTTAGGAAAATATCTCCCGGAAAAGACCCTGATTTTCGTGATCAGCGTGACCCAAAAAATATATAGTAGAGCAAATCTCATGTTGGCCAGTGAAAATACACCCCCCCCCCCCGCGATTTGACTGGAGTAATTATTCTAAGTCCCTAAATCAAAAATATTCCAAAATTTCTATTATTTTAAGTCCTTAAATCGAAAATATTCTAAGTACCTAAATCAAAATTATTAAGTCCATTTGACTCCCCCCCTCCTAAATGACATGTATGGAATACCCCCCTGCCTACAAACATGTCCCATGTTAAAACCTTAAAATGGGGCAGTTTTGCTGATTAAAAGGTCTTTTCCTATTTTTCAGATCTATATAGGTACTCCAGTCAAAATACGGGTTTGGGTGTACTTACGGTTGCGAATACGAGATTTGCTCTAGTATAGGTTTTTTGGGTCACTGAACATGAAAATCGGGATCTTTTGGTAAAGAAAATGAGGCTTCACCCTTAAATTTGCAAAAACTACCCCCAAAATGGGGTATTTTTGAAGTATTCGTGTTCTGAATCGATAGATTTGTCAAAGGATTGGTTTCTAAGGTTTTTTTGGGTCTCTAATTAAGAATCTCGATGATTTTTTAAGGTAACATTAATATTACACCCTTAAATTAGCTAAAACTACCCCCCAAAAGGGGTGTTTTCGCTATTTTCGCAATTTTTGCGACCAGATTAGATCCACAAGGGTTTTTTGGGTCGCTGAAAACTAATTTCATGGATTTTTTTATGAATAATTAATATATCACCCCTAAATTAGCTAAAACTACCCCTAAAATCTACGACCCAAAAAACCCTATGGACCTAATCTGGGCTAACAAAATGCAGAAATAGCAAAAACTGGGTCGCGAAAAGTGTGAAAATAGCGAAAACACCCCTTTTGGGGGGTAGTTTTAGCTAATTTAAGGGTGAAATATTAATGTTTCCTTCGTAAATCATCGAGATTCTTAATTAGCGACTATCGACAAAAAACCCTTAGAAACCAATTCTTGGGCAAATCTATCTACTCAGAACGCTAATATAAAAAATACACCCTTTTGGGGGTAGTTTTTGCAAATTTAAGGATAAAGCCCCATTTTCTTTACCAAATGATCACGATTTTCGTGTTCAGCGACCCAAAAAACCTATACTAGAGCAAAACTCGTATTCGCAACCTTAAGTACACGCCCCCCCCCCCCGTATTTTGACTGGAGTAAGGACTTAAAATTCGGACTCAGCATGCTAAAAAACTTAAAATAGACCAAATTTTTGCCCGTTTGATGATGTCAGATCAATTAGAATTCTAGTGTTCGTTATAATTTTCTTTTTAACTATTAAATAAGTTCTGTGTATTAACATAGAACATGTTTATATAGGGTCTCTTTTATAATATTGGTAATCATGCATATTGGTTATTTTAACACAAACCAGCTATAAGTTTTTTTAAAGCAGAATATGGTTTCAAAAACTGCCACTTTGACGAAGGTTCCCTAATTAACGGAAAATATTTTTCATTACACGCTGTAACAATGAGCTACCCTAAAAGTTTCTGCGCTCACTCCGCTCACTAAAACCCACAACTCAGTCAAATCTTATTTTTTCCCCTTATTTCACAACTAGCTATTTATTCTCAGTAGGAAATCAAATCATTTTCATACATAATTAGTTTAATTTACAAACAAGAAATCCAATAAACTTTTTCCTCTTTCCGCTTTTAAAGATCAAAAAGAATTTTTATCATAAATTTTTTATTAAGTATCTTGAATAATTACATTGAACTTGAAATTCAAAGAATTATAAAGGGTTCTTATTTACTTTTGAAAATTTGATCTCTTAAATATCTTAAATTACGTATTTATATCAAACACTGAGAAAATTATATAATTGTCACAATAATATTATTTAATCATATTGTTCTGATTATATTATATTTACAGGACAATAATATTCTATAATCGCGAAAATTATATGAATATCAATACATATAATCCTCTTGATGATATTATGTAATCATGGCAATTATATTTAATTTTAATGTTTTTTTTTTCTTCAAAATATTAATTTTTTGGGTATATGAGAGACTCACAGATGTTTAAATTTTACATGTAACCTGACTTATTTTGAGTTCCTTTAAGAGTTCGCACAAATGTAATACTTTTTTATTTTTATTTCTTCAAATTTTTCGTTGTTTTGTACTGAAAAAAGTTTTAAATAATGAAAACCTTTAATCAAGATAGTTCACCGGGTCAGACAGCTAAAAATACCTGATATAAATGAATTTAAGAGAATTAAAAAATTTTTGGATTTTTAGAAATTTTGGCTTTACTCGCATAAAACCATTTGAATTGGTTAAAAATCTTTATAAACCCAGTTTTCTAATAAAAAAAATGCTGATTAAATGGGGGAACTAGATTTTTTTGAAAATTTTTATTTTGGTCAAAATCGAAAGGGGTATAGTGGGGTAATGTATGTATGGAAAAATGGTCAGATTTTTTTTTTCAAATTTTTTGTTCTTTTGTACTGGAAAAGGCTTGAAACTGTTGAAAACTTAAATCAATATGATTCACCGGGTCAGAGTGCTCAAAAAATCTGATATAAATTGATTTAAATAAATTTAAAAATTTTTGGATTTTTGGATATATTGGCTATATTTGCATAAAACCATTTGAATTGCTTAAAATTCCTTAGAAACCAATATTTCTAATAAAAAAAGGTCTGATGAAATGGGGGAACTAAATTTTTTTGAAAATTTTTATTTTTGCCAAAATCCAAATAGTCAAAAACTTATATCAATATATATGGTTCACCAGGTCAGAGAGCTTGAGATACATTTTGAACATAAAAATAGTAATGGTTTGTTTAAATTATGAAAAAGTTTATTGTTTGCAATCGACATCGTATTTTTATGAGCAATTGCTTTTATCTGTGAATTAAGCCACAGTCTTATTGCGATGAAATATGAGCTGAGGGGGTTGGCGCGGTTTAGCCTGCAGAGGGCTTGCCTTCCAGTTATATAAATTTCTCAGTGCAAAGTAGTATTTAAAATACTTCTATGATTGTCATCAAAACACACACACACACACGCACGCAGATACATACTTTTTAACATGGAACATGTTTATTGGATGGGGTATTTGAAAAAGTCCGGCTTGGCAGGGGGGGGGGGGTGAAAAATTGACGTTTTAGGGGGGGGGGGTGAAATGGACTTAGAATATTTTAGATTCAGGGACTTTTGGTGCAGAAGTCCCTAAAAACCTTTGGTGCAGAAGTCCCTAAAGACCTTTGGTGCAGAAGTCCCTAAAGATCTTTGGTGCAGAATTTTTAAAAATTTATTGTAAAATTTAATAAAAAATAAATTCATATTATTTAAAAAACTATAATAATTTGAAAATTTGATTAATTTTGTTCACTTTGATGTCTAAGCAGCATGATTTCTATAATAAAAATCTAAATATATTGTTGATTCTTTTACGTCTGGTATGGATTTAATATCTAAATATAAATATTTGCATATAAATATTTATATTATGAACACAATAGATACTTTATTATCAATGTTATAAGTGAACATATTCCATGCTCGTTGGTTGTGTAGTTACACAAACCGGTTATTTTGGGCTGGTTTTGGTTTTTAAACTTTTTAGGCTCTCCATGCTTATATGCAAAAAAAATCAAAAAACAAATACTTATCACAATGGTTCCTCTATATGAGAAAGCAAAATTTTTTTAATTACATCGACTTATTAAATCAAATATTAATTTTTAATAATTAAATTAAACTTTTTAAATTAATATTTTTTGAAATTAATTAAAATCTGTTATATCGCAATTAAATAAAAACAAAAAGATTAATTAAATGAAATAATTATTTATTCGTACCTATTTTTTTTTGTTTAAATTTCGTGTTTTATCAAAATATCAAAAATAAAATTAAAATTAAAATTAATTTTGTGTCCAAATCAGAATTTTATTTTTTAATTATCTTTTCAAATTTTGTATTTTTTAATAATTTAAATAAACTTTACTTATACATTAATTTCAATTCAGTTTCAATTTCTAATATAATTTAATTAAATTATTATTTGTTTACATTTTTATTTACATCACATTAATTTATTACAAATGAATTAAAAGCTTTATTATTTGTTCTAATAACAAATATAAAATGTTAAAATACAGTATAAAGTAATTTTTTCTTTAATTTATCTTATTATACTTCGAACTATTGATTTTCATTAAAAGCAATCAGACTTGTTTTTATGCTGTTTTTTTTATTAAAAAATCCATTAACTAACACGTTTCTTTAGCAAGATATTGTGTGCAGAATAGTATTTCTGAAATAATAAATATTTTTAATTCAATAAGTCAAAAAAATAATAAAATTACATTTATTTTTACGTACCATTTATTTTCATTCTTTCAAATTCAGTTTCATTAAAAACGTCCTCTAATTTGAATAAAGTTTCTTCTTTGTAGTAATTTAATGATTTAAAATTATCATTTATTTTTTTGTACCTGAATTTTTTATTTTTATTGTTAAGGATTAATCATTTGATGAATTGTAAATTATAGGTCATAGATATTATAATTAAATATTTCATAACAAAAGTAAACGGGAAGGCCGGGGACGATGTGCATTTATAATGATACCATTTCTATCTTTAGTCTGAAAAAAGGAAATTTCAGGTTTTTCGCTTCGAGTAGGCTCGAATTCGGAAAAAAAGTAAAAGGATACAAATTTTGATAATAATCGGAAGAATATATGGCCCATTGAAGTAGCAAATTTAACCTTGGCCTCCGTGGCGTTCCATTTACTATTTCTGCTAAATTATCTTCTTTCAAGGATACTTTACTTCGTTCTTCCTCAAGTTTCCTTAGCTTACTAATTAAATCCTAAAAAAAAAAAATATGGTAAAAAGTCTTTTTGAGCCAAGATTGTATTTCAATCCTTTAATATTAAACCTCTCAATCTGACTGATATTTTTGATGAAAAAAGATTATTCAAATTTTAGCTCACAAAAACTTATACAGTGGGGATACGCCGATAGATGCAATAATTGCATTAAATATTACCCTTAAAGTACGTTAATATGGTTCCCCAGAAACTCATCTTAGAGAGTATTTCAAGGGTAATTACGCAAAAATGTTCTTCTTAAAATAACTCTCCAAACAAATTAAATTTTAAATACACTTTTACTCCAATCCATTTAAAGTTTTGGTTGTTTTTGGCAGCCGAGATGAGAAAAGATCAATTATAAGATTTTTGATCGCTATAATTCCTAAAATCAATGTTTTGCTCGTGGGGGTATAATTTAGGTAGTTAGAGAAAAATAAATAAAAGTATTTTCGGAACAGCGGCACGATAATCCCTAAGTTAGACCTTTTCACTTCTTTATTGCCAAAAACAATCTCCCTTTCTCCGAAATTTAATTTAGTATTTTTTGTAATAAAAAGTAAAAAAATGTGTATTTTCTTATTTTCATTTTGGCTACCATGGTTATTTAGACCTTCTGGGTGAACTTGTCAAATCATTTCAAAAAACTTAGAATCGGCTTAAGAACTCACAACCAACGACCCAGGAACATGTTTAAATTTATATTTTGAATCTTGAAGCCTTTATAATTTTAAGCAACAAAAAATAAATTTTTTTTTAAGTACTCCTTTATCCGAGTCTTCCCACGTATAAAGATTAAGCCTTTTTTGGTTAGTCCGTAAGCTTACTTCAGTACTTCAGTAAGCTTACCCTAAATTAAGCTTAATCTTCTTACGTGGGTTTATTGAAATTATTCTAAGGCCGAGTCTACATAACCGTACCGCACGGCGCAGCCCAATGCTATTGATATAGGCTTGCGCTTGCGGCGTCACGTGACTCCTATACCAATAGCATTGGGCTGCGCCGTGCGGTGCGGTTATGTAGACACAGCCTAAGGCCCTAAACTCGAATCATTACGTCTCTAAATCGTAAATTTTCTAAGTCCCTAAAACCAGATTATTTTAAGTCACTAAATCGAAACCATTCTAAGTCCATTTGACCCCCCCCCCCAATGACATTCTTGAAGTACCCCCCCCCCCCCCTATAAACATGTTCCATGTTAAAAATTTAGTATTATCTCGAAAAAAATGAAGTTTTTTTTACTTTTTAATGCAAAAAATGTTGATAAAAGAATTATAGAGAAATTATGTATCAGATCCAAAAAATCGAGTAAAAATAAACGGTATTTCTAAAATCATCATTTCCAAATAAAAAATTTAGATACCACGGCCAAAATTAAATGTAAACACCAATATTTTTTTTATTTTTGAAACTGAAATACGAACTTTATACTAAACTTTATACTAAATTTTTTATTATACGAATTAAAAGTAGTAACCAGCAATTTTAAGTCCAAAAGAAAATAGTGCATTTTTATTCTAGGCCGCAAAAATAAAGAATGGCCTAGGTCGCATGTAAACTGCAATCCAAGGCAAAGCCGAAGATGGTAAGCTGTGATCTGGGACATTCTTTTTTTAAGACCAAGGGCAAAACATAATTTTTCTTTGTCAGAGGCATAAGAAAACACGTATTTTCGAATCCTGCCGCGGCCGGAAAATACGCGCTTTCTGGCCGCTGACAAGAAAAAAATAATTTTAAGCTCCTAAAATCCTTATTATTTTATATCCCTTTATCAAAATGGTTCTAAGTCCCTAAATAAAAATTCCATTAATCGAAACTATTCAAAGTCCCTACATCGAAATTATTTTAAATCCACATTTGACCCCTCCCCCAACATGGCATGCTTGAAATACCCCCCCTTGTTTATAAACATATTCCATGTTAAAATAAAATAATACGCAGAAGGCAAGTAAAAATCTGCAAAATTACAAAACTCGTGACATTGAGCCAACCTGCAGTACCTAATGTGATAAACAGTCATGGATGGCTCTTATAAGGTAGGAATAGGGAGTACATATTTTGGGTACATCTAGGTATAAATGAGTCCCACATAATCGTTCGGCCTGGATACTGAGCTAAAGTTATGCGTAGCAGCATATCTCCAGAATGACATGAGCCTGGGTCTCCGTTGACTCAAATATTGAAATCAAGCTTGGTTTCAAATTAAGCAACTATTTCCCAACCATCAGGGACAATAGGAATCATGTTAAACTTTGAGAATGTTTTTGGAGAGCTTTTTTGAACAAAGTACAAAAATTGTCAAGAAAAGTTCCACGGGGTCTTTCCGAAACTTGCAAGCTCTACACTTGTTATCTAAATCTGTGGCCAAAAATCTCTGTAAAATTTTTTAAGACTCGATTAAGAATATACTATTTTATATATTTACCTGACTATCATTATTTAATCGAGTTACAATATCCTGCAAAGGAGCGACTACATTTTCTATTCCATTATGAATTTTGAAAATTAGCTTTTCTCTTAGTCCCTCGATGTGAAAGAGTTCTGAATTATCTACTTCCGAACTGTAAGAAAAATCAATAAAATTTATGACAGCACTGAATCACAGCTGATTGCGAGTAAAAAAGGACAACCAAATGAAATTTTTGTGTAAAAAAGAGATAAGAAATAGCCATGCGCTAAGCACATTGTTCCCGGGAACCAAAAATACACAAAAGATAAAATTTTTTTTTTCTTCTAATAATTAAAATAATCATTATAAATTTTTATTTTATTATTCTATCTTTCATTTAAATATAGTTAACAAATAAAAATCTTGGAATAAGGATAAATTATAGGTACTTCTAACTTTAGTTACTTTAAAATATTTTTAAAACAATGTTTACCTAATGACATGCTTCAATTGTTCCATATAACTTTGAATAGAATTTAATAAATCTTTTATTTTAATAAAAGATTCTTTGCGTCTACTTTCAATTGTTTGTAATTTAGAATAAAAATTTATTAAAGATTTTAATAATCCGTTATCCATTTTTTATTATTTACATTATTTTCTCTACCTTACCACATATCGATAAAGTAGAAAATTTATTACAGTAGCGCTAAACTTTGAAATTTGAAATCAAAATTATACCTATATTTTTAAAATTTTAATTAAAATAAATTTAAACTAAATTATTATCAATTAAATAATTTTTTAATAAAACAAATAAAAGAAATGTATATTATAAAAAATTAAATTTAATCATATTTTGGTTTTTTATTATACAATATTATAGGTATTTATTGCAAAATTTAAAAATTTCATAATTTCAAACAAAATACCAGTTTTTTTTCTAAATATTTAATGTACAGTTTGGTATAATGACTATAAAACATTAAATATAATATTTATGTGGTAAAATAAGTAATTTAAGTAGTTACAGACGAGTTTAATAAGACATACGAATGTTGACCTAAATAATAGCGCAAGTTTGAATTTTCCTAACCGATAATTAAAATTTTAATTTCAAAAATACACAAACAATGTTTATACCTATAATATTTTTTAATTAAAAAAATGTACTTAATATTATAAAATTTAAATAAAAGAATATAATTTATAAATAAAAATAAATCTCATAAGATTAATAAAATATGCATGCGTAACACATTTATGCAAACTCAAAAAAGAAAATAAAAATATAGTGGGAAAGTACAGTTAGTACTTAAAAAAAAAAAAAAACTTTAGGAGGAGCGCGCGAGGGATATAGCAGGAAAAGGAAATTACCGCGCATCAGCATCCGCGCATTCTTAAATTCGATGCCGATGCGTCGACATCGTTTTCAAGTGCGCGCCCGCGATACTTGCAGCTGGTCGTCGCACGTTATTACGTTTAATAATAAAAACAACCCTTATAATAATAATTATTAATTCGATTTCTTTTTAAATATATGAGATAAGTTAACCTTCAAATTATAACCTAATACGTAATAATTTAATTTTATTGTCATTTTATTTAAAAAAAGTGTCGTCATTTAACGAATTATTTTGTTTTTGTAATATAAAAAGTGTCGTTGATTATTTAAAATTTTTGTTTATTATTTGTTTTGAATAGTATAAAAATTACTTATTTTATTTATTTTTATTAAATGTGTTAAAATAATAAAAAAGAAAAAAGAAATTTTCTTTTTTTAATTACAAAATATAATATAGGTATAAACCAACATCCTAGTATTTGTAATATCCAATTATAGTGTGATGGAGAAATCTTAGTGATTTAATAATAATAAAAATAAATAAAAAATAAAAGTTTATTTAAAAAAATTATAATTTTATGAGTGTCAAAAAAAATATTTTAAATTTATCTCAAATATATAAACAGTAAGAAAAAAAAGGTGTGAAAAATGCGGTATCGTAGCGGTGAATTAAATGCCACAGTGGCTAATGAAATAATTGAAGATACAGGTAGATTATCAATGGAAAAAAAAGATGAGGATAAGCCAATAATATCTGATGATATATTAAATCCGTTTGTTCATCGATTAGAACTTGATACAACATATGATATTCTTAAGGTTAGTTTTTATTTATTTTGTTTTCGTGGAATTTTCGTTAGTGTGTACCTATAGTGAAACTCGTGTTTTATATACCTATACTCTTTGTTTTATTTTATTTTCTAATATTACAGTAATTGATTTCGAGATTGATTTTATGTTCTTTTATTTTTATTACATTTTTTTTATTATTATTAAAGTTTGAGTAGGTATAATAATGTAAGTGTATGTCTTGTCAAGTTTGTCTGTTACTACTTAAATTTAAGTTTCTGTTTTTCTTTTTCTTAAGTCAAAAAGGGTGTAAATGTCTAAAAAATAACTTATTTAATTTTTTTATTTTAAAGGTCGTCACGAAGCTTTATAAAATTTGTTCCATGAACTTTTAATAAAATAAAATATGTATAGGGTTACGAATTCGGATTTGGACGCTTTCGAATATTATTAGGTTTATAACTGTAGAATTAATATTTATTTCAAAATTACAATTTAGTGGTGAATAAAAGTAAAAATAACACAATTTAAAAAATTACCCATTTCTTTTTTTTAAGTACGATTTTTTTTCACACAGAATGCTGCGTGGCCGGAAAAAACGTGTATTTTCAGTGCTGACAAAGAAAAATCTTATTAAACTCTTCACCATATAAAAATAATGCTCCAAATCGCAGTTTACCTTAGCTTCCTGTTCGCCTCGGATGGTAATTCACATTATAGGCCAATATTTACTTTTTTGAACACGGGTCTGTAACATATACTATTGTCGGCTGCTACAGTGGCCTATGGCAATTACGCGGTTTCCATATACCCTTCGTTAAAAATAAAATGATTTAAAATTTTTCTAATAACTTATTCTATTTGGTAATTTTTTATTTATTCTTAAATTACTTTCAGTAGCCAGAAATAGGTGTTTTTTTATGCACGATTCGAGGCACGATTTAAAAAATATATAAGGAAGAGAATAATACATGAACTATGTATATGGTCGTAGAAATGTTATATTAGATGTTTTTATGTAATTAATTTTTTTTTTTATATACGAGTACTTATTTTAAAATTTTGAAACAGAAAAAAAAAATTCTACAAAATTAATTAACAGAAAATAGAGTAGGGGCATTAATTTTGGAGCGAATTCGTGATTTTTAGAATACATTTTTCTTAATAAGATGGGCGAGATTAATGGATTCTTTGTTTTAATTACCAAAATTAATTGTAAACATTGGTGTTCAAATTAAAAATATATTTTTACCCTCCCGGCCGTAAAACTCGTGCGTAAAGAATTTTCTGCACTCGTTCTACGCCTAGGTAGGCAAAAAATATTATAAGCAACATGGACGAAATACTTTAGACACTAGCGTGAACTCGAGCTAGTGCGCGCTAGTGCCAAAACTTTTGTGCCCTTGATACTTGTGCCCTTAATATACTATTTTTACTTCAAAAACCTTTTAAAAAAAACCCGATTCTATACCTGTTAAAATAATCTTCGAATAATCTTAGCTTATTAATTAATGAAAATAGAGTGTTACTATTGTTCGGAGTTTTATTTGAACCTAAATTTTAGACTTATACCCATTTTATACGAGATTTTATAGTTAATACAATTTTTATAATAAACTTTTTCACAAATTTTAAAATAATTCCTCATATATTATAATAGACATCATTGACTAGAATTAATGTGAAAGTTGTAAATTATAAGAAATATAATTGAAAAAAAAATTATATATTAATACAACATATGTAAATTGAAAATTAATTTAAAAAAAAAATATTAACAAGATTACTTTTTTTTTTTTACTGATATACCTATTTTTTAAAATTAAATTTTTAGTTATAAAATTTTATTATGTTTTTTAATTAACTAGGATAAAAAAAAATTAGAAAATTCAATAACTATATGTGTGTATATTTTAGAAATTAACAACAACTATAAATGTTGTTTTAATTTTATGAAAAAATTGATAGTCAAATTAATAGGAAATTGAAAAAATAAATCCAAATATACAGATTTCCAAAAATATGTTGTAAAAATTTTTATTAATTTTTTGTTAGTTAAACCAAATTTTAGTCAAACTTGGTAGAACGTATTTTATTTTAAAAAACTTATAACCGATTTTTGTAAACACAACAAAAAATGCATGGAACATGTTTACTTACAGCTGAGTGATAACCCAGGTTATTCCAAGTCCCCAAATCGAAATTTATCTAAATCCCTAAATCTAAATTATTCTAAATCCCAAAATTGAAATTATTCTAAGTCCCGTTTGACCCCCTCTCCTTAATCCGGACTAATTTGACCACCCCCCCTTAATTTTCAAGTTCTTGGGGTACCCCCTCCCTATAAACATATTCCATGTTTAAAAAAAAGCAAATGTATTTTTGCTACTATTTTACTTGGGCTTGCATCAAATTGGAACTTCAATTTTTAAAAATAAATATTATTTGCACTGATTAGATAATATGAAGGTAAAGCTAGCCGCGAAACAAAAAATCGACTAGCCGCGAAAACCAAGTCAAGAAAATATTTAGATAAAAGTAGAAAACATTTTAAAATTTTAAGCATGTACAATAATTTAGAGTCGTAACTTTTGAAGCAATTTAAAACTTGGTCAATTTTAGACCAAGATGGGAATTCAGTTTATTAAGTAGTCTTGTCAAAAAAAATAGTCGCTGTTTGGTTATAGCTTAAAAGTAAATCCTTCCATAAAAAAATAAGACCAAACTAAACTGAAAAATTTAGAATTTTCGGGCAGAATTTCATAGTATAAAAATAAATTAAAGGATCACTGTTTTTGTTTCAAGCCTAAGAGAGTCATGAGAATACATTTTAGGTACAGTGAATGAAATTTCAATATAACCCAACGTTCTGTCAAATCTTAAGATTCTGATAAATTTTTCTAAGCTTATAAGCATTGTTAGATTTTAAAAAATTTCTTTTTTGATGATCCCAAGAAAACCAAATATTAGCAAATTGTGAATAATAAATGATTGGAATTCAACCCCGGTTTTCATTAATTACAAATCTAAATTTTCTTAATCTTCTTAAAAATTACTTTGCATTTATAGCTACTTATAACGGAAAAAATTTTTATGACCCAATTGTATGAGAATTCAGCTATTAAATGAAAATTTTCATAATTTTTTATTTGACCTAAATTTTAAATTCTGAAATTAAAGAAAATAGTAATTGCTAAAAATTGATTTTTGATTATTTATTTTTTTTTTTTTTTAATGTTTTGTTAAACTACGCTAATCTTTTACTAAATTAATGAAGAAAATGAGACCAAATATTGAAAATAAATATAGTTAATCAACATAAACAAAGAACTAATTTTAATATTATAGCTGAGCCAAAAGACTCGCCAAAAGATAATTAGAAAATTAGAAAAAAATATTTCCAAGAAAAACAACATTATTACAATTTAATAATATACAAGGTGTACTTAACACTGTGTAGCCAATGTGTGTTTAAAAAGTACGAGAAAAAGTATTAAAAAGAAATTCATGTCATTAATCTCTAGTCTGCATCCAATTCTAAAATACCCTGTATATAAAAAAAATGAAATCAGGCTCGAAATCAGGCAAAATTAAAAAATTTTTAAAATAATTAAATGTCAAAAATAAATAGAATTAAATGACAAATTTATGATTTTTATGTTGAAAAATAGCTGATAAAAAAGTACTGTTTTAGAAGTTTTAAAAAAGAAAATATTGCGGAAGAGTATTGTAATACTTTCACATAGGATAGATAGTTAATATAATAAAACTCTCAAAGCGAAGGGGAGCAATAATTATAGTAAAGAATTTCTAGTATTTTTTTATATTTTTATACTTTTTTTATTTTAAAACCAAGTATTTTTCTGAAAAATTCTTTATTTAATACGAATTATAAGTGATTATTATTTTTTTTTCTTAATGCCTAACATTTGAATTTCTTTTTCTTTATTTTATTCGCAATAATAATAATTCGGTTTTCTTTTCATATTTATTTTATAAATTATTGCTATGGAAGGTTTTCTGGGCAGATTTTAGATAGAATTTTTGGGATCTACATTTCGTATCACCGGGTAGAAATTCTGACTCAAATTCTTCGAAACCCCAAATATTTTATGTCTAAAAATTTTCAGTATTTATATAAATCTAGGTGGTTTTTGTTTTTTTTAAATATTTTTTTTTCTGTGAAAAATTAGTAAGTTTATGAAAAAAACGGAACAGAAACTAGTATAGTTTTAAAATTCAAACTATTTTCACTAAATCACGTAAAAACAATTCGAGAATTTCCAAATTTTTTCCTCCAGTTTTTCTCAAACTTACTAAAGTTAATAAAATTACGATTTTTTCGAAAATTTACTAATTTTTTGTAAATAAACTACATTTTATGCGAATTTACAAGAGTTACTTTTAACGAAGCAAATTTCGAGCAAATTTTCAAAAGCAAGAGTCAAAAAATATTTAATTTTTTGTCTCTATTTTTCTAATTTTCTAATTCCCACCTTCTGTTACATACAGGAACCTTTAATGACAATATACAAAAGACCACTATGCATCAAAAACTAGACATTTTTTCAATTCAAAACCACCTCCTTCAGACCTCCTTCTATATTTCTACTAACCTTCTAAACAGTAAAATTGTCTAGCTTTATAAAAATTCAGCTTAAAAAAATAAAAAATATTGCATAATATTTCATAAAAATTTCCCTTTTAATTACAATAAACGTCGAATAAACTCAGTACTCGACACAGTAATAACTTTGATAATTTTACATAAATGAACGCAAAAACAGACTTACACCGGTGGAAAAAATGAAAGGTCGTTTATATATATATGTCCGGAACCTTGAACGTGATCTTATAAAATAATTCAATACTACGTATATATAACATCCACAATAAGCTATGTTTATTTATTTGTTTATTTATTTTTATTCATAAATCGACTTTCTATTACAATGCATATTTCAAAAAAAATTAAAAATTTCTACACGTCTTGCTTTGGTTTTATTAGATTATCTTTTTTAAATATTTATTAAAATACATTTATATTGAAGAATATGAAAGTTTTATTATTTATTAGATATTATTTATATTAAAAATATTGTTTAATTATATTTTATTTTATTCTATATGTTATGAACTAATTATGAAAATTTTTTTTAGATTTAAAATTTAGTTTAATTATAATTTTATTTTTTTTTGGATGTTAGTGAATTTGGTTTTTTTAACTTGTTTATCATTTTTTGAGCAAGTTCTATAAAATTTTTGAAAAAAGTCTTAAAAATATTATTGAAAATTTTTTAGAAACTTAAAATTAGTCCATAACATATATATTTTTAATTTACTATCATTATTATAGAGTTATCATGATAAATTCGTATAGATAAATTATAAAAAATAAACAAAAATTTAGATATTTTTTGGATATTTTTTTAAGATATCATAGTATGTAATTTTGTAAAAATAAAATATAAAAATTACAATTTTAAGAAATTTTTCGTGTCAAGTGACTATGAATTTATTTTTAAAAAATTTCATTAAAAAAACTGATGACAATATGAATCATAAGGTGTATGCATTAATTTAAAAATTGATTAGTTTTTTTAATCAATAAATCAATGCATTATCAAATAGTATGTTACATAAGCCTAGATAAAATAATTCATTTGCAAATAGATTTATGATTGTTAATAAATGAGATAATAATTGGTAAATTTCCAATTTTTTTTTTCTAAGTTTATTCCACTTTGATGTATAGCATAACAAAACAAATAGTTTTTCTTCCCTGCTAGACAAAGGTAATATAATGAGAAAAAAAATTTGCCATTATTCTTAAAAAATATTTATTAATAAATGTTTTTGGGTTGCTTTAGAAAATGCTGAAATCCTCAGAAAGAGCTTGAAAGTTATTTTTTTTCATACTTTCATTTTCTAGGTCAACCGTGCCTGTTTGACTAAAACTGTGTAGCTAATTCTCGAGCAAATTTTTTTGTTTTGTTTTTTGAGATAATTTTGATAAAGCAGGTATTGATGATCTAGAAAATAAAGTTTTGAACAAATTTTTTTCAGTTTATTCCGAAAATTAGAATTTTGGAATTAAGTTATTACAAAACATTCATTGATAACTATTTTTTAAAAATATTCAAAATGTCAAAATATCATAAATTGGTTCCCCACAAGAGGAACTCAGAGAGGGATCATTGAGATAGATGAAATTTTGATGATTTTATTTTTTTTGCATTAGCTCATTTTGAGAACCCCGGAAGTTAAAAATCACCGAAAGGGATCAATTGAATATCGATTGAATATTTTAGACTCTCCTACGAGAGCAATAAATCCGAATAATTTGGTTTAAAACTATCATACAGTTTTACATTCGTATAACAGTTTTGGCCCTGGTTTTGGCGCCACAATAAAATAAGGCCCTCGGTAAGGCCAAAATATTAACTAAATATTACACGGTTAGGTTGCTTAACTTAATTTGACCATAAAATAAGAGTGCCCCAAATAGCAGTTTAAATAAAAAGTCTGGAAGAAATATCTATGCGTGAATAATATTACATACAATGTTTTAGAAAGTTATAATATTACTAAATGAATGATTGCTACATAAATTATAAAAAAATTCCAATATGCACACAATTTTTTAATATATTGAAATTTTACACTCAGATATATAATTCTGCTTTTTTTTAATTTATTAAATAATAATAAAAATAGGTATACTTAGTAAGAAAACAAAATTAGATGCAATAAAATTTTTTAGTAGATGTTTTTTTTTTTTTATTATTATTACTTTTTTTTATTATTTTCTTAGAATTTATTTGCGGTTATTAGCCTCTCTCGTGTAGCACTTTTATCAAAATCTGGGACACTTGACGTATAATGTAGGACAACATACGCTCTGATCGAACATTTCTTTCTTTTTACAACATATTACATATATAAAATTGTTTTCGTTAAATTAAATAAATTTTTAGAGATGATATTTAGAAAAAGTTATAAATTTTATTATTAATAAATAGATTTTTAAAATTTCGATTAAATTAATCCTTGATACCGAAAAGGTTAAGGCCAAATATTTTTCATAAAAAATAGACATTTTTGTGTTAAAAAAATCAAATTAAATCTGTATAACCAATGATAGGTAATCAATAAATTAAAAAAAAAATAATATTTTCTGTCTTATCACTAAAAAGTTTATTATTTACACCTGAGAATATATTACATTTTCCAAGTAAAGTATTTTAAATACTTCCTTATTTTTATGCTAACTCTTGTATTTCGTTTGATGTTATAATTTGATTTTCATATACTGAAAATGAAATTTATTATTATTATTTTTTTTTTTTTAATTATTTATTACAGTTGTATATTTTTATGATAATTTACTTGTCATATTAGCCAATGCATGAAAAATTAAGGAACAAACTTTGAGGAAATTGATGGAAGCAAAATATTTAAAAATTGTTTTCTTAGATCCATACATCAAATTCAAGATTTAATTGGCTACTCAAATTTCAGTATTTTTAATTTGAACATTTTAGAATTGAAATATACTATTCCAGTCAAATTACATTTTCTACATTTTAGGTTAGATAGTTACTGGCCATCACCAGATTTGGTCTACTATAGGTTTTTTGAGTCACTCATGACGAATTTTGGGGTCCTAGGTACGAAAAGTTGGCCTTTCACCCTTTAATTAGCAGAAATACTCCTAAAAACAGCTAAAAAGGTTATTATTGCTATTTTTGCACATTCTGCATGTCCAGGTTTGATCCGCAAGGGTTTTTTGGGTCGCTGAGGACGAATTACAGGGCCTTGTATACTAAAAATTGGCTCTTTACCCATAAATTTGCAAAAACTTGAAATACATCAAAAATACCCCTTTTAGGGATAAATTTTGCTCACTTTAGAATGAAGTGCCAATTTTTCATAGCTAGGATCCTGAAATTCGTGATCATCGACCCAAAAAACCTATACTTATACACCAAATCTAAACGCTCGAAATGCTAATACATCAAAAATATCCCTTTTTCGGAGTCGAGTTCGGAGTAGTGTTATCTGATTTAAGGGTAAAGCGTGCATTTCTTATTGTTAGAATTATTTGGGTTTAGGGACTTAAAGCAATTTCGAATAATTTCGATTTAGGTACTTCTAGGGGTCCTAGAATACTTAAGATTTATAGACTTTTGGATAATTTCGAATTATTGGGACCATGGACGCTAGATGAAAGGACCCCAAGTACCGTGTTAGTTAAGCGAGGCTAAATCAAATTCTTATTCCTATAAAATAGGGTCTAGCTCAATTATTTAGCCTCAGTAATTAATATAGGCATTATTTAACTAAATAATCGTAAAAAATTAAATTTCAAACTACATACACTAAAAATTTTTTATCTAAGGCAAAAATATAATTTATAATATTAATTTCAAATTTTCCTCAATTTATAACATGAAACCATATTACGAGCCATATTATGCTTGGGGTCCTTTCATCTAGCGTCCATGATTGGGACTTTGGACAATTACGATTCAGGAACTTCTAATAAGTAGGGAGTATAAGTTCATACTGTTATAGGCCAACATGTCCCAAGCTCGTTGGTTGCATTAACACACAAACCAGTTTTATGTTTTAGATTGATTGATTAATAAGTTTATTTATACAAAATTGTACAAAAAGATGATTTACAAAATTTTTAAATAGTATAAATTGTGCGGGCACTTTATTTACAAAATTATTTAATTTAAAATTAATAAAAATCAAGAAGTAAAATCTCGAGTAAAATAAAGATAATAAAGAAAATGTTTATGTTTTTTTCAACATTCAGCTCCAAAAATCTGAGAGCTGGCCTGCTTGACCCAAAAACTGTAGAAACCCTTTAAACTTGATTATTATTGAATCCTACAAGATTTATAATGACAAAATCCTATATTAATGGTACCGAATTAACTAATGCTGATTTATTTTAAAATAAATTACATACATATTAACATTAACCTGATTATCAAGATTTAAAATTACATTAGAAAAAAATGATAAATTATGTATGTAATTTAAAAAAAAAAATTGAAGCCATGAAAAATCCTATTAATCATAAATTTAATATTATTTGTAACAAATTTAAACAAAAATAACAAAATGAAAAACTACTGTCATTCCATAAATTATTATTAAAATAGAAATTTACAGTTTAAATATTTTTTAATTAAGAAATATTTTATTATAAAAAAGAAACAATAAAATAAATTTTTATCATTAAAATCTTAAACAATAAAAAAAATTTTTTTTTTTCATTCACACATAGAAAGTTTTTTTAATTTATATTTATTATTAATCATAACTTTATTAAATTAACGAGGTTTATATCTTTCGTATTATTAAAAATGTAATTAAAAAATTTTTAGTTTTATTATAAATTTCTTAATATTAATTTTATTCTCATAAGTGTAATTGACCATGTCCAAATTACTTTATGAGAAAAAATTTTTTAGTAGTATTTTAACCTAGTTTTAGGATAATATTAATTAAATTTTTAAGATTTTACAATAAAGCACAGTTCTAACGGTTACTATTTTTTTTTTTACTTTTTCACTATTTTCTATAATAATTATGATGACTGTGCATGTAAATGTCAAAACTGTCACGTCATGTGAATGTAATTAAGGCTATTTTTTCAAAATTTTTCATTCAATTAAATTATTATGTTTACTACACAGAATTTAAGTTCTGTACGGTTCTGTCAGTGTTTACTGTCACTACAAGAATTAATGTTACTTACTAAACTTTAGTTCTCTTATACCATCAGACTAAAAAAACATTTGTAAAGTTGCTTAAAAATCTCTTTTATATCAGGCTTTATATAGTGGTTTTCTTAGATCCGAAAAAATTTTCCTTCTCAAGTAAAAGTTGAATTGGGCTTCTGAAATTGGCTAAACAAATCGGGTTCAGCATGTTCCTGAAACCCTAGTGCCACAGTCAAGAATAATTGAATAATATTTTTAAGAATAGTAATATTTTTACCGAAATTTTCGGTTTTGGGGACCATTATTTGGAAATACGGTTACGAAATTTGAATTCAGAATGACACTGAATCCGAGAATAATTAATTAGAAATTTTTTTAAATAATAATTTTACTGAATTTGCCGGTCTTAGGGCCAATTATTTAAATTTTTGACTAAAAAATTCGCAAGCAGCATTTCCCTAAACCCCATGAGCTGCAGTCAAGAATAATTAATTAAAATTTTTAAAAGTGATGTTATATTTACCAAATTTTGTGGTTTTCGGAATTTTTGAAAATTATGACCGGATTCGAGCTCAGCGTACCCAAAAACCCCCATAAATATACATACAAATTAAAAAAAAAAAATTTTTGATGGAAGTCAAGTAGAAGTCATGGAAGTCTTCAAGTCTTCGAAGTTAACTACCCTCGAAAAATACCAAAAATTTATCGTGAAGATATACTTTCAAATTAAATAACTATAAATTTATATGTTTCTCATAATTCTTTTTGTGTAGAGTATTTTAAAAATAAGTAGGTGACAACTGGCAATTGCCAAAATCATCAACTTTACAACGATTGTGAATGTGAATAAAAATTTTAAAATTGTTTTAAAAAACTCTTAAAACCTGCTTAAAACGTATAAGAATTAGTCAAATAAAAGAATTTTAACAAAAAATTTAATTTTACTAATATTCGGGATTCCTTGGAAGTCGCGATGATAAGAACCTTTCTAAACCCTTTTCTCGACCCTTTTTAAGCCAATTCGAGTCTATTCTGGACGAAAAAATTTTTTGACTCCCAAATTGGGATTCAGGACTCCCGACTCCCGTTGCGGACCCTGGGATTGAAATTTTTTTAAATTTTTTGAAGAAAAGAAAATTTTTTCGTATCTTAGAATATAAAACAGCCACATTTGTCATTTTATCTTGATTAATTTAGCAATTTTCTTTTTCAATTTAATTAAAAATTAAAGACATATTTTTTTGGCCAAAACTAATATTTTATCTAGCCTCTAATTAGATGATACCTAAAAACATAGGTGACAATCAGCATTCTAAATTTTACTCGCAATTTTACAAAAATTTTTAACAATTATTCAAATTTATTTGCAAGTAACGCTGAGAAAAAAATTTTTTTTCCAAAATTATTAACAGAATAACATGCACTTACTATATAAATACATTACTTTATAAACAATAATTTACTTAAATGTTGCATACAATGTATAAAATATATTATTAAAACATTGTCTTTTTAGAATTTATGCTTCGCTGAACATTTTTTCTTCTAGAAAATATAGAGGGGAAAAAACACAGGTTTAAAAAAAAATTGTTTGTTTTTTATATACGTTAAAATACTTTTATATTATGTAAATTATTTTTGTTCTTCATTTTTTTTTAAATTTCTGCAGCACAGGCAAAATTAACCCAAATGACTTTTAAAGTAAAAATAATCTAAAAATTCATACATTTTGTTATGAAATCATAAAGTAATTAACATTGTCATTTCTATTAATTACCATTGTTCTACTAATTATATTGTGAGTGTATTGGAAAAATAATTCGTCACGAAATTCGTTTTTCATTGTTACATATTTTTTAAGTATAAATCATTAAATATCAATTTAAAAAAAAAAAAAGTAAATAATTACTATTCCTAAATTTAAATTATTTTCATGGAGCGTATTCTTACTAGGCTGTAGAGGCACTAGGGTAGAAATAATTAATTATGACTCAAAAAATTTATTAAAATTCTTCTCGATTATACGATTCATAAAATTGCCTCTGAACAAAATCTTAATTAATCTTTTCAACTTTTCAACAGAATCTAGTAAGAATATGCTGAAATGTGGGTTGGTTTTAGGTTTACCGGGCAAAAGATCCCAAAAAACCTGATATAAATAAATTTAAGTGAATAAAAAAATTTTTGGATTTTTGGATATTTTGTGTTTATTTTCATAAAACCATTTGAATTGGTTAAATATCTTCATAAGCCAAGTTTTCTAATAAAAAAAGTGCTAATGAAAAGGGCAAACAGGCTATTTTTGACAATTTTTGAGACAATTTTTATTTTGGTCAAAATCAAAAGGAAAAATCTAAAATTTTTTTTTTCTTCAAATTACTAGGGTTCAATTGTTTTAACTCTCTTGTCCCTAGAAAAGAGTAAGAAAACGCTCCATGAAATAGCCCCCATTGCTAAATTCTAAACTCTAAAGCTGGAAAGTTTAAACTCTAGTAATTATCACTAAAAATTTATTGCGCCAAATTCTGCTTGAAGTTAATTTCCTGGATCCTGCTCGAGCAAAAATGTATTAGATTTTGAGTCATAATTAATTATTTCTATTCTAGTGCTTCTAACGAGCTTCTAGAATCTGGTAAGAATAAGCTCCATGAGATCGCCTCTTAAGTCATTAAACTTACGGTATTCTAGGATCCCTAAACTGAAATCATCCTAAGACTATTAACCTAAAGTATCCTAAGTTCCCAAATCAAAGTCCTTGCATCCAAATTATTCGAAGTCCCTAAATCATAATCATAAGTCCCTAAACATTCAAAGTCCATTTGATCCAGCCCCCTGAAAACGTCAATCTTTAACCCCCCTCTGCTACATCTCGGAAATTCTGTTGAATCTATATTTGGGCCTGTCCAAACATGACCATAGAGATATAAAAATTTTTGCTAATTTTATATTAAACACGCATAAGTAAACATTTATATTTGTTTATTAAAAATATTATATGTAAAATCGCTTTAAATAACGGTCAACGATCATACCACGTGTGTTTACCTTTTAAAAGTAGAAATGTCTTATTACACAAGAAAAACATTATCCTCTATGTATCAAAAATAATTCAAGCTATGTTAATAAATAATATAAAGTTAAAATATTAAGAATTTCGCAAAATAAAATTTTTTCTTTAATTTCTAAACAAACATAACCTCAAAAAAAAATTAACTGTTACAAAAATATTAACAAATAATTGATAATTAAAATTTAAATACAAATCTATATAAAAAAAAAAAGATTATTGTGCAAAATTTTCAAAGTGTGTTCTTTGCGGTCAGTGGCCGCGCGCGGTCTTTCGTTTCGGTGAAAGCGTACAAATCGTTTTTTTTTTTATATAATATCAGACTGTGTTCTATTATTATTTTATTTTTTACTTAAACGGATAAGAATGAATGAAGTATTATTTAAATTAGTCCTAAAAAAAATGTTTTTGCTGATATAATGAATCTTCAATTCTTTCATCAATAAAAAATTTATTATTTAAACCTGAAAAAAGTTTTTTTTTTCTGTGACACCATTTTATTTTTGATTTGTAAGCAAAGATGAAATTAATTAAAGGATGTGAATTGCTTATTTTAATATTTTTTGTTATTTCAATATAAAAACATAAAATTATGTGAAAGAAATTACTATTTTACTGGATTTAAAAATTTTATTTGTATTAAACTCAAGTAAAAAGACTCAATTAATTTTTTTTTTTGTATAAAAAATTTTTATTTTATTCAAAATCTTTGAAAAATATTCTCATAAAAATTAATTAATTACAATATACCGTTTGATTATTATCTTTTGTAATATAAAAAAGTTATAGTTTATAGAGAATAGACATTGATTAATTTTCTTTTTTTCTAATAGGTGTGTATTATGCCTGTAAAAGTAAATGTCTAAATTTTGCTGATGTCTATGTTCATAATTATTTAGATATCTAAAGAAGCTATCTGCATGGTTTTTATCAAGATTAAATTTTACGGTGATGAAACAGGATCTTAAAAAGAGTAGCGTTAAAATAAAAATTAGATTTTAACTAAAGGAAATAATTTAGGTTTTGAGTTAGATCTGGCGTGCAGGAGCATGACAGACAAACTATAAAGATCGAATTTTACAATTTGTCCCGTTAGTCAAGGCGACAGCAGTGTTAAATACATTCAAAAAATTTAAATAAAGTAAAATGGATCCACCTCAATGAATCAAAAGTATTTTGGTCATTAAAAACCATTTTGAAGGTTTCATCAAAGGCTATTCCCGGGTAAATATAGTGGTTTTGCCACCGGAACCATACCTAACCTACGTAGTAGCATCCGAAAAGTTATCGGTTAAGTTATCAAAAAACTTACGGAAATCTGTTGGAATTAGACCTCTGGGCCACGACAGAACCCCAAAAACCTAAAAAAAAAACCTTGAAATACGTTTTTTTGGCTTGCACATAACATATGAAAATAAACTATTTATAGTTTATTTGGTACTCGATTTGGTAAAAATATAAAGGCATAGTTATTAAACTGATTTTTATCAATAGCCATTCTGCAGTGCCTATCATGCTATTCTGTTACCGCTGTTTATCCGCGCTTTATGCATATTTTTGCTTTTTAAATGCATAAGGATAAGGGTGTTAACTTGCGTTAACTACAGATTGAAAAAAAAAACAATTCTTTTTTTAAATTGGCCAAATTTAAGTATATACCATCTGAAATCACCCTGCAAAATCTGAAGAACGAGCTGAAGAATTTTGACCGCTTAGTTTTTGAGTTATTGAGTCCAAAAGTTGAGATTTTATATAGGCTCTAATGGAAATAAAAAAAATTTATAACTCAACTCCTAAATATACGATTTCAAAAAAAAAAATTTTTGGATAAGATTTGCAAATACAAGTTAACAGAATGAAATTGCAATAGAATTGCATAAGCAATTGACCGCTTAGTTTGGTTTCAATTAGCAAAAAACAAAAAATATTTTGTATTCAACTTACTTAAAGGGACCTTAGAGGCCCAAAAAAAATATTTCTTGAAAAATTGTGAAGTTTGAGTTTTCTAGCCAATTACCAGAGTATTATCTGTATATGGGTCAGAAAAATTAAATAAAATCTTTTAAAAACCCAAAAACGGTTTTTTTAGATTTGTGGGTGTCTGTCGTGGCCTAGAAGTCTAATTCCAACTAGAACAAGTGAGTTTTTTGATAGCTTTTGGGATGTTACTACTTAGGTTAAGTATGGTCCCAGGGGCCAACCCACTATACTTATCCGGGAATAGCCTTTGCGACAGTCAGTTTCCAGTAATTAACGCTATATCGCTGAAAAGAAGCAAAACTTAAAAATTTTTGAAAAATACTGCTAAATGAGCCAAATTTTGGTATACGTGTCTAAAATCAGATTTTTGAAATTCAAAATAGCGAACTCGAATTAGTGGATTTCTAAGTGTTTCTTAACATTAAGTGGATGCCCTAATCCTAGAACCCACGGTAGAAGAACATCAAGCATTTTTTGCAAAAAAAAAAATTTGATGCTGATATAGCCGGGAATCGAACCGCGAACCTTCAGGTCCGAAGTCCAACGCCCTAAGGCCCTTTCTACACCAAAACATAATGATGTTTTATGATAATCGTGTTTGTTGGATATTTTGTGGTATAGCTGGGATATTCAAAATTAAAGTTATTACAATATGGCGCCACTAGTAGTATTAGTAAACATTTTTAATAAAAATTAAACAATAAAATGTAATTAAATGGTATTTTAATTGTAGATTAAGTTATTTAAGAGGTTATTTATTATAAAAATTATTCATAATTTATGTAACTAATAAGTTTTTAATTAGTTATAATCAATTTAAATATGTAATTTTGAGGTTATGTTTTTAGTAAAGTGTAGCTGGGAAAAAAATATCAAACAAACATGATTATGTGCTGGTGTAGAAAGGGCCTAACCACAGAGCTACCGAGGCGCTTGATTGATTCTTATAAGTATAAATTATATTTGTCGAAGACTATAAGCACTACTTTTGATAATAATATAAACTCTATCTCAAACTTATTTAAGTCGGTTGAAATAAAAACTATGAAACGAAAGTCAAGTTATTTAAATAAAGTAAATAAAATTAGCTACATTAAGTTTAGCAAATCAAGTTTATAACCCTGGAACAAATTGTTTTAAAATTAAAGTCAAGATTAAAGTTAAAAGTGAATTCATTTTGAAAATAAACTTTAAAAAATCCTTTTTAAGAGTCCCAATTTAAAACTGGCCCAAACTGGTGTTTAATTTTTTTTTTTTTAAATGAATAATTTGATCAAATACACTGTAAAAAGTAACTTTTTTAAATTCACAAACAAAATAGAATATTTTCGAAAAATTAGTAATTTTTCGAAAAAAATCGTAAATTAACTAAATTTAGTATATTAATTAAAAATTTGAGTATTTCCGATTTTTTTGTAAATTCACGAGAAAAATTGATAATTTACAATTTTTTTTCGAAGATTAACAAAAAATATTTGCTAATTTACAAATCTTTTCGTAAATTCACAAGAAAAAATCGAGAATTTACTCATTTTTCAAAAATTTCCTATTTTTTTTGTGAATATAAAAAAGTTACTTTTTACTGTAGGTATTTTTGGTATTTACAAAACAAAAAAATTTTTTATTTTACTGATTTTTTTTTTTAATTTTATAATACTTGTATCATTTGATTCGAATTTGATTAAAAAAATGGTAATATTTTATCGAGTATTTTATGAAACAATCCCATCCTCATAAGACTGTACATTAAAATTTTATTTACCAAAACTGTAAAAATTTAAAATTACAATTATTAAATAAAAAAACAAATAAATAAAATAAATTTTAATTTTTCAGACAGCGATATTAACAATAGCATTATTACCAATAAGATTAGCAGCAATAACAGCATTAGTTATAATGGCATGGTTTTTAGCGTGCATTGGTTTACATGGTTTATCAGAAGAAGATTTGAGACGTGCTCCACTTAAAGGATGGAGAAGGTAAATAAATTAAAAAATTTAATATAATTTTATTCGAGATTTTATTTTAATTGTGATTAACAAACTGTTAATTTTATATTAAATAATTGTAATTATTGTCTATAAAAATTGGTGAAAGATAAAAACTGTAAAATACAGTTACATATATATATTAATTTGCATGTCATCTTACTATCATTATTATTATTTTTTCTTATCACCATTTTTGTTGTAAATTCATTTCATAATATCAATAACACAATAAAAGTAGGACCTTAATATGGGAAAAATTTCTGAATGTTAACTTTTTCTATCAAGTCTAATGAACTTGTTTTTATGTTCAAGAAGGAGTAAACAACCATACTAAAATTAATAAGCCTAAAAGTTTCAGAATAAAATCAGTCTTCTTATCTCAAAATATAGTTAGTTTTGGGTTTTTTAATATCCATATAGAAAAAATTTTTTAAATGTAAATATTTGGGATTCTTAATACGCCAGCAGAGCTGTAAAATGTATATAAAAATATTAAGTTACCCGCTGGTTTTATATTAAAACATAGATTTCTAAGCCCTGCGCGATGACAGTGAAAAGTTTTTTTTGAGCCTCCTTACTATTCAGATGGGTCCCAGCTTTCAGGAGACCAATTTTAAAAGTTTTGCAGTTTTTTTTGAAAAAATTATCTTGAATATTATTAGCTTTAGGAACCAATGTATTTTTTCCCAGGAATTCGATATAACTATTTATATTATTTCAGGTGGTTATTTCTTTAGTGAGAAAAATTAGGAAAAATTATAAAAATTAGGAAGATTTTTCCATTTTTACAATAATTAAAAATCTTAAAACCAACTATATTTTGGGATTAGAAGCAGGTAGGAATTTGTGGCGTGGATTTTTAACTTATATTTGACCTATTTTTACCAATTATCTATATAGCTCTTGTCAACGATTTTTACAGTATTAAGTTTGCAGTTAGAATACTGGTATTTAAAAAAGAAGTTACAAAAAGCAACGGATTAAAAATATATACGTCAACTTTAATCACATGGATAATCAGATCCGATTTTTTGGTTTTGATTTTTTCCATCTTTTTTTCATATGTATTTGATACATATTTTCGAAACCCCTACACATTTTTCGTCGTCAATTCGGCGAATGGCAACTTTGCTCCTGAGGGGTGTAGGGGGGAAAACCAAAGAAGTACAAAGTTTTGGTTGCATCATTTATAGAGCAAGTCCTTACAGTAAATTTGCAATCTCAAAAATATTAAACACCTAGACAAGGCCTTTAACAGCGCAAAAAGTAAAATAATTTACAAAACTTAACTTCCAGATAAAAGCCACTCTAGATCTCCTAAACAATTCTCGACAATTCTAAACTCACATTATCCCCAATTCAAAAAGTACAACATTCAGCGAATTTTCTCCCATGTAAACTAACCATAATGTAATAAATTTTTTGTAGGTCAAAAAAAAATGAAAGATTTTTAAAAAATAATAATAATAATCATAATTACATATCTTTATTTTTTTATCTTTGTCTCATAAAATATTTTTTATTTTTTTACCGTTATTTATTCTTCGTTATCTCTCGCGTAATAATGCTTTAATTCAGAATCCTTTCATCTATTTAAATGATCTTCTAAGAAATGTTAATTTTTATATTATATAAATGGCGAATTTTATTTTCTTTTTAATAATAAAAAGAGATTTTATTTTAAATTATTATTAAAATAATTAAATTCTAAATAACAATAAACCAACGCAGTTAGAATACCAACGTTTTTTTTTTTTAAATAATAAATTAATTTATAATTATTGATGACTGAATAATTAAATTATACAATTAGTAATCATTTTATGCAATTTATACAAGTTTAAAATTTTATTAGTTTCATTTGTAAAATATAAGAATATTAAATGAAAATTTAACAATTTTAAATTAGATTTTATTTAAAATATAATGTGCATTTTTATTGTTTTATCGTGTTTTATAAAAAATCAAAATATATATGGACGAATCTAGATGATTTTGACAAGGTAAAATTATTTTTAACAAAATCATACCCTGTTAAAAAATTTTGACATTTTATAGCTATCAATTACTAGATATGCCCGATTTTATTTTGGGTGTTTATTAACTTTCCATAGAGCCCTTATGACCGTAAATTTTCAAAGTGAAAGATGGACGTAACCTCAAAATAACCTTTATCAATTCAAAAGATCATCATTTCGTCGCAGGGTATAACTGCTACTACCCTCTTCAGAGAAAATTTGATACGTTAAAATTTTTACTTCTAAGGCCTTAATGTGTTAGAATATTTTGATAGGGAAGTTGATTAAGGGAGTTGAAGCGTGGAGGAAAGAAGATATATTTTTTTCTGACTTCTTTCTTCCTCTCACGAGTTTCGTATAAGAAATTCCAAAATGTTTTTGTTTATATTTCTGTAAATAAACTCCTAAGAGCTCTGAAATTTTTTCAGTGTGTTTTTATAATAATAAATTATATTTTAACCAAATATTATCAAAATCTGTTTTGTAAATTTTGTACAATACGTACTTATTTATATTACATACTTATTCACCGTAAGAGATTTTAAGAGCTCCAAACAAAAAATTTACAAAACAGATTTTGATAATATTTGGTTAAAATATAATTTATTATTATAAAAACACACTGAAAAAATTTCAGAGCTCTTAGGAGTTTATTTACAGAAATATAAACAAAAACATTTTGGAATTTCTTATACGAAACTCGTGAGAGGAAGAAAGAAGTCCGAAAAAAAATATATCTTCTTTCCTCCACGCTTCAACTCCCTTAAAAAAAAATAATTTTAAAAATAATATATAATAACCTTGAAATCTGGCTAGCAATACAATTTTTATAATATGACGTAATACAAATACTGGCCAATTTTTGATAGACACGTCCATATATTTAATTTAAAAATCTTCAAATCTTTCATTAATTTATCAAAATAATTTAGTAATTAAATTATCTAGGTCATTATAGTTTTTTAATCACATGCATGTAATTAAAATATACTAATACATGCACATTAATTTTTTTTATTTAAAAAAGGCGCAGCACAATAATAATTAAAATTATAAATTTACCTAATATTTTAATTAACTGTTGATATATTTAAATATTATGACATAATTATTATTAAATAAAAAAATTTTTATGAAAAATTTTTATGAAAAATTTTTATGCTCAAACGATTAAAAAAAAGAAAAGTTATTTTTCTAAATTTGTACATACGTCATTACCTATTTTTTGTGGTTTATATAGATTTTGCTTTTGTTTAACATGCATGTCAAAAAAATTCAAAAATATTGACGAGTTAAATCTATTTATACTTGATTTTACAACTCGTTTTTTTTTAAGCTTTTAAACAACGATCTCTTGATATGAAGTAATAAAATTGACTTACAAAATAATACGTGCGTACCAAGTTTACTTTATGTTGTAATTGTGTAATCTGAAAATTTAACAAATTGTAATTACCTAATATTACAAACACAGATTTTTTTTCAAATTTTTTGATAATTAATTATTTTTACCAAAATAATGGCCTTTTTGAAATACTTGATAGTTACAAAATTGCAAGTATTTTTATATGTGCAGATTTTTTAAGGTGGTTACTGGGTAAATTTTTTTTTTGCAAATCATGAAATTTTTTAATGTTTAAACCTTTTTAAATTAAGATCAAGATATACTTCAGATTTTATAAAAATTCTTTAAAATTCATAAAAGTTCTTTTGAAAGAATCTTAAAAAAAATAAGATTTTTAATTAGAAAAAAAAAAAAAAAAAAAAAAAAAAAAAAAAAATTTTAACAAGAAATACCCTCGGAAATACCTTAAATAAGCACTAATTATAGTAAGTTAGAAATACAATATGCTTTAAATTGATGACGCAAAGGAAATTGCCGGATAATCATAGTGATTTAACCCCCAAAACCATATATAGCCTAAGTAGTAACATCCAAAAATTTGTCATAACACTCACGGGATCCCGTTGGAATTAGATCTCTAGGCCACGATATACTCCCAAAAACCTAGTAAAAACAGTGAAAAATACGTTTTTTTAGGCTTAATTTAATTCCTTCGACGCGATAGATGAACAGATAATACTCTGCACATTAGTTGAAAAACTTGAAATATAATCACTTGACAAAAAAAATTTTTTTGGGCCCTTTGGACCCGAGCCCTTTAACACCCCAAAATACAATTTTGAATTTTTCGAAAATCGGCGTTTTGAGCATAAAAAAAATATACAAACCTTAAATTATTTTATAGACCTGTTGGAGTGAGAAATAGTGAGAAGCCATAAATTAAAATTGTTAAGAATATCTCCTGGAGCGGGGACCACTTTCTAATACCCAAAAATTCAAAATCACCATTTACCCGCACTTTTATAACTGCAATATAATTTTTATTTTAAACAGTTTATTATTGTGCAAAAATGTAAAGGCATTATTATTATGCCTTAATATAATTATTAGTATAATTAATATAATATAATTATTTTACTGATTTTTATGAAAAGCCCCCACTCTAAAGTCCCACTTGTCCTACTATGATACCGCCGTTTATCCGTGCCTTATATGACTGTATTTAATTAAAAATCAAAAATATACATAGCAACTTTTCTGATGGAACCAAGCTACTACTTACTAATTATTTTGGTTGCGGGAGACAAATCACTGTAATTATCCGGCAGTATCCTTTCCAAAAAAATTAATTTGTGTCAGTTTACAGTAAAATTATAAATAAATAAAATAGGTAATGTACAAGAAAATAAAAGTTTTTCATAAAATATAATTGAAAATTGTAAAAAATATAATTAATGTTTGTGTCTAATTAAAAAAAAAAAAAAAAAAAATCACTGTAAATATGATTATATACACTTAGAAAAATGCGGGTGGTGATATGCTGTTTAATAAGGGTATTGTTCTTCTTTGGTGGTTTTCATTATATACAAGTTAAAGGACAACAAGCAAAACCAAAAGATGCACCAATATTAGCAGTTGCTCCTCATTCAACTTTCTTCGATGCATTATGGGTTGCTTATTTAGGTGCTCCAAGTGTCGTCGCTAAAGCTGAAACTAGTCGGCTTACATTTTTCGGAAGTACGTTTTATTATTATTAATTCTAGCAAAAATTATTTTTCATTATACGCTGCAAAAAAGATCTACTTTCTTACTTTTGGGCATCTTTTTTCGCTTTTAATGAAAAACTATGTGTTGAAGACGGGAAAAAATATAGGAAATTTTACTTTCAATGCTGTCTGCACTCGTGCATACAACTGTGTTGAAGGCCAAATCCAAGGCCAAATCCTATTTTTTTCCCTTATTTAACAAATAGAAATTTTTATGTCAAATTTTTTTGTAGTGAATTTTATTTTTTCAGCAAAAATTATTTGATTGTAGGGTGACTGTACCAATTAGTGACCACCCTCCAATTGATAGCCAATACCATATTATTATTATGGTAGACGAGTGGTTAAGAAAACTTTGATCCCTAATTAGTATAGTCATCCTATTTTGTACATAATTTCTTTACTAAATTGTAGATTAAATTTTCTTGTAAAATTTAAAATGTTTATTGTTTTATTCCAATTATAAAAAAAGAAGTAAATCTTATTCGCTAAAATAAAAAAATATATTTAGGCGATATTTAGGCTAAAAAGTAACGTTTTTTTTAATATTCAGCAAAGTAACGGTTTCTAAAATAATTTTAAGATGAGTTTTAAAGAACTAGACACCTATATAAATACTAAAAAATTGAATATTTATTGAGCTAGACCAAAGCTAGACATATTAAAAATCAGAACGCTATAAGTATTATTTAAGACTGTGCTACTTTTTAATTAATAAAGAATTCATAAAATCTTAAGATAATAATATATTCTTTATTACTTTTTCCATATACAAATTTTACTAGTATTCGATTTAAAATAAGCATGGGATCTGTTTTGGAAGACAGTTATTGTTTAACTGGCTGAATTAAACTGTTAAATTATCTTAAGCTATAACAGATTTCAAATTTTTCAAATTCTCAAGATTCTATAGTTAATTGTTCAAACAATATTTCATTATTTTTAAATATTTTAAACAAAAAATTTCCGGAAATTGAAAGTAGAATTTATTTAATTATTTAGTTTAACTATTTCGTTTAGTTGATTTATTACCTCTATTTCAAAATCCTATTTTGTGTAAATAGTGTACAAAAAAAATTAATAACTTTATATGTTTATAAAAAAATTGTTATTCTGTAATTAAAATTTAAGGTTTTTATTGCTTTCTAGTTGTAGTTTAAATTGGTATATGTGATATAATATTAATTAGCCTGAAAATCTCACTGAAAATTATTTAGAACAAATATTTTTTGAATTTTGTTTAACGGCTAAAATGTGAAACAAATGCCAGTCAAGGCATATTAACAAATATTAATTAAATTTTATTTTTGAAATAACTTTCAGGCTAATTGAGTTTTTAATATTTAGCCTGTCAGTAAAAAATGAAAATTTTATTCTTGATTACCAAATTAAATTGGGTGCTAAAATTTTAGCTCATATTTTATTTTTCATTTTTCGCAAATCTTAAAATATTTAGTAAGATAAAATTATTTTGAAAAATACACTGTGATATTTTTATGCTTGAATTAGGTTTTAATGCTTAATTTCCAAGAATTTTATTGAATATTTAAGTCAAATCTTAGGTATTTACAATTCAAGCTAAATTCATAAAAAATTCGTTTTCTAGTCCGTTGTTCTAAACTATATTTTTAAAGTCAAAATTTGAAAAAATCGCAGATAATAGGTTAAAAACCAGAATTGTTTTTGGACAGATTTTTAAAAAAATAAGACGATTCTATAGCGCCTAATTTCACTGGGTAATCAAAAATCTAAGGATATTTTAAAAATAATTATTGCAGGCTAATGTTTGTAAGATATTTTGTATTATAATACTCAGGATAAAAAAATATAAATAATTGAATTGCACGTTATATGGTGAATGGGATAATAATATTATTAAATAATTATATAAGAATTAACATATTTAAAAAGTTAAAATCTCAATTTTTATCTAATATAAAACGTACATAATTTTTATATTTAATTTTCTGAAACAATCATTCATTTTCTTTATTTTCATATTCTTTTTTAAATAATAATAATAATAATCGATTTACGGCTGTAAATTTTAAAAATCATTTTTGAATGTTGATTATTATATTTATTGTTACATTTAATCATCCAATCTGGAGGACTATTTTTGAAATTTGTTTAGTGTTTTATCTAGGATGATGGTGCCAATGATTTTATTTAATCACATTCAAGTCATTTGGATATTTTTAAATGAAAATAGAATATTTTTAACCAAGGGAGCAAAAAAAAAAGAATGGCCCAGATCGCGCGTAAATTACCAACCGAAGCTAAACCGAGGTTGGTAAACTGCGATCTAGGGCATTTTGGCTCTCATGAATAAAATTCAATTTTTTAAAGTTTTTAGCTAGTAGGTAATTAGCTTGGTAATTAGGGCTACTTTTATTAATTTTTAAAATCCGTTTTTGTGTATAACACTTAGAAAACGTGATATCATCCCCTAAACAAACATTGTCTAGGGGTTGTACCTAAAAACGGACTTCAGAAATGAAAAGCCCTAATTTCCTATTGGATGACTACTGTAGCCCCTCGTGTAGCCCAAAGATTGATTTTTTCATTAAAAAATATTCAAATGGCTTGAGTGGGTCAATTGAACTTTCATGGGTTAT
The DNA here is from genome assembly GCA_022575985.1 of Anagrus nilaparvatae. NCBI lineage: Eukaryota > Metazoa > Arthropoda > Insecta > Hymenoptera > Mymaridae > Anagrus > Anagrus nilaparvatae. Next base: position 32,928,436 of record JAKSXM010000231.1, read on the forward strand.
ATAAAAAAAATAAATAAATTAGAGTTTTTTTAAATTTTAAATACAACTAGTTTTTATAAATATTGCTATTATTTTCTTTGGAATTTGAAGAGGGAATTTCACATTTAAAAAAATTTCTCACAAAATTGGCAACACAAGTGAATTGTGTCATCTAGAACCTACTTAAAAATTTAAAAAATTTTAAAAATAAACTCTGGACCATCACATACTCCTTGACATACTCAACAAAAAATGTTAATTTCTATTAATTTAAATGACTCATTTTCATTTAGATTATGACTAATTTTTTTGCTAAATTACAATGCTCTTAACATCTGAACCTGCATCTGAATGATTTTAAATTCAATCTGAAGTATAAGATAAAAACTTAAAATCGATTTGCATAAATACAACCTACATTCATGGAACATGTTTACTTCCAGCTGAGGGCTATTAAAGTAATATGATGCAAATGTTACGCAATGTTACAATACAATTTTCTAATTTTATAATTTGTATCACCTTTACAAGATGTTAAGATTCTAAACCCAAACTATTTTGAATCCTTAAACTCGTATTATTTTAAGTCCCTAAATATTCTAAATCCTTAAACCCAGATTATTCTCTAAATCGAAATTATTAAAAGTCCCTTCCTGAATTATTATAAGTCCATAAACCTGTGTTATTCTAAGGCACTAAGCCCAGATTTGTCAAAGACCCTAAATTATTCCAGTCAAAATAAAAGGGGGGGGGGGCTGCACTTACGGTTGCGAATACGAGATTTGCTCTAGTATAGGTTTTTTTGGTCGCTGAACACGAAAATCAGGGTCATTTGGTAAAGAAAATTGTGCTTCACCCTTAAATTTGCAAAAATTACCCCCAAAAGGAGGTATTTTTAATGTCATCGCGTTCTGAGTCAATAGATTTATCCAAGAATTGGCTTCCAAGGGCGATCCAAGGGTTTTTTGGGTCGCTAATTAAGAATCTTGATGATTTTTAAAGGTAACATTAATATTTGACCCCTAAATTAGCTAAAACTACATCCTAAAAGGGGTGTTTTCATTATTTTCTCACTTTTTGCGGCTAGATTTGATCCACAAGGGTTTTTTGGGTTGCTGACGACGATTTTCATGGATGTTTTTATTAATAATTAATATATCACCCCTAAATTACCTAAAAATACCCCCAAAAGGGGCGTTATCGCTGTTTCTGCACTTTTTGCGTCAAGATTAGGTCCACAAGGGTTTTTTAAGTCGCTGAAAACGAATTTCATGGATTTTTCAATGAAAAATTAATATTTCACCCTTATATTAGGTAAAACTACCACCAAAAGGGGCGTTTTTGCTATATTCAAACTTTCGGCGTTCAGACTAAGTAGAAAGGATTTTTTGGGTCACTAATCAATCATTTTTGTGATTTTTTAATGAAAAATTTATATTTTACCCTTAAATTAGCTAAAACTACCCTCAAAAGGGGCGTTTTTGTTATATTTAAACTTTTTAATATAGCAAAAATGCCCCTTTTGGGGGTAGTTTTAGGTAATTTAGGGGTGATATATTAATTATTTATTAAAAAAATCCATGAAATTTGTTTTCAGAGACCCAAAAAACCCTTGTGGAACAAATCTGGCCGGAAAAAGTGCGAAAATAGTGAAAACACCCCTTTTCGGGGGTAGTTTTCGCTAATTTAGGGGTTAAATATTAATGTTACCTTAAAAAATCATCAAGATTCTTAATTAAAGACCCAAAAACCCTTGGGAACTTATTCTTGGATAAATCTATTGACTCAAAACGTGATGACATCAAATATACCCCCTTTTGGGGGTAGTTTCTGCAAATTTAAGGGTTAAGCGCAATTTTCTTTACCAAATGACCCCGATTTTCGTGTTCAACGACCAAAAAAACCTATACTAGAGCAAATCTCGTATTCGCAACCCGAGCGCAACCGTAAGTGTACCCAAACCCGTATTTTGACTGGAGAAAATTGAAATTATTCAAAGTCTCATTTGACCCCCCCCCCCTTAATTTTCAAGTTCTCAGGTACCTTCTCTCTAATAAACATGTTTCATGTAAAAATCCAGCATTTAACCAAATTAATTAGCCATAATTTATAATACTTAATAAAAACCATTGAATATCACGCATATTAATATTTAAAATAACGAAAACAAAAAAAAAATCAAACAGGAAAGTAGTGCCATGGTTATGTTTTTTTGGACGTTTAACGTATCAAGCAGGTGGTATGAAAATAATAGTTAAAGGAAAACAAGCAAGTCGAGAAGAAGCTCCAATATTAGTTGTTGCACCTCATTCAACATTTCTGGATGGTGGAATTGTATATGTTACTGGATTTCCATCAATTATTGTCAGAAGAGAATCTGGTCTTAATCCTTACATCGGAAGTATGTTATTTAAAAATATTTTTAATTTCATTAATTACTAATGAAAAAAAAAATTGACATTAAAATATGCTTTTTTATGCGTAAAATTATTATTCCATTCACTGTTATAAATGTTAATTGTTGTTTGTTTGTGCTGTCAAGTTTTTTTTATTGAATATATGTTAATAGAATTAGTAATTGTATAGTAAAATTTTATTATTTTATTTATTTTGTTTATTACAGAATTAATAAATTATACACAACCAATTTATGTGTGGAGAGATGATCCAAACTCAAGACATAATACTGTTAAAGAAATTATTGAAAGGGCAACGTCAAATGATGATTGGCCACAGGTAATTTATTCAATTTTAATTTTGCTTTGCCTGAATATTTTATTTTAGAAGATTTTAAATAATCTATGTGTCTTTCCTGTAATATATGCGTGAATTATGCTAAAACGTGCTAAACTAAATTAATTTGATTCAAAACAGTTTTAGCCACCAAATGAGACCAACTTGATGTGGTTAACTCAAAAAACTTGCAATCGGTTTGTGAACTCACAACCAACGAACATGGGACATGTTTAAATTTATTTTTATCTCGAAGCCTTTATTATAATTTTAGTCCTTAAGACAAAAAAAAATAATTTTAAGCTCCTAAAATCCTTATTACTCTATACTCCTTTATCAAAATTATTCTAAGTCCCTAAACCTAAATTATTTTAAGTCCATTTGAACCCCCCCCCCCCCTCCCAGATGAGATGCCCAGATGAGGTCGCTAATCTCAAAAATGATGTCAGAAATTAAATTTAGCCGGTTTTAAAGGGTGAAATTGGCCATTTTTCACCCAATTCACCCCAAAAAAATTCATTTTTTTAAAAGTATTAATTTTTTTATTTTGAATGGGTCTATTTAGTTTTTTTTGGGCGCTGATTTCAAAAATGAGGTCAAAAATCACATTTAGCAGATTTTAAAGGGTGAAATTGGCCATTTTCACCCCTTTCACCCCTCAAAAATTCATTTTTTTAAAAGAATTTATTTTTTTATTTTGAATGGGTCTAGTAGGTTTTTTTGGGCGCTGTTTTTAAAAATGAGGTCAAAAATCACATTTAGCAGGTTTTAAAGGGTGAAATTGGCCATTTTCACCAGTTTCACCCCTCAAAAATTTATTTTTTTAATAGAATTTATTTTTTTATCCCGAAAGGGTCTAATAGGTTTTTTTTTGGGCGCTGATATCTAAAATGAGGTCAAAAATCACATTTAGTAGGTTCAAAAGGGTCATTATTATAAAGGTTTATGTAAATTTTTGGAGTATTTAGGGTGAAAATGGCCAAATTCACCCTTTAGAACCTGCTAAATATTATTTCTGACATCATTTTTTAGATCAGCGCCCAAAAAAACCTACTAGACCCTTTCAGAATAAAAAAATAAATTCTTTTAAAAAAATGACTTTTTGAGGGGTGAAAGGGGTGAAAATGGCCAATTTCACCCTTTAAAACCTGGTAAATGTGATTTTTGACCTCATTTTTGAAATCAGCGCCCAAAAAAACCTACCAGACCCATTCAAAATAAAAAAATAAATTCTTTAAAAAAAATAAATTTTTGAGGGGTGAAAGGGGTGAAAATGGCCAATTTCACCCTTTAAAACCTGGTAAATGTGATTTTTGACCTCATTTTTGAAATCAGCGCCCAAAAAAACCTACTAGACCCATTCAAAATAAAAAAATAAATTCTTTAAAAAAAATGAATTTTTGAGGGGTGAAAGGGGTGAAAATGGCCAATGTCACCCTCTAAAACCGGATAAATGTAATTTCTGACATTATTTTTGAGATTAGCGACCTAAAAAACCTATATAGTTAATTTTTTTTTTAAAAAATGTATATTTAAGATTTATGTCATATTTTGGGGTAACTGGGTTGAAAAAAGGCCAAATTCACCCCTTGGAACCTGTTAAATGTAATTTTTGACCCCAAATTCTTATTTTACGGCCTATATTACCACATAGCATAGTTAAAAAGTGTTAAAAAATATTTTTTTACTCCTTTTCAATATTGGGGGGAAAAGGGGCGAAAAATGGGTGGGAAAATCACCCCCCCGACATACTATACAATTTTCCTGGGGGGCGCTTTGTCGGCATTATTTTTCTGAAGCGAATGCAAAAGGTTTCACCAAAATTCATCCACTTTCATAGGGACTTCGAGGTGAAAAACACATTTCCCCGGACTAAATTAGGAAGTATTAGTTAAAACTGTTATAAGTAAACATGTTCCATGCTCGTTAGCTCGTTAGTTTTGTTAACACACAAACCATAAGTTTTTTTTTGCTCGTTTTGGATATGTATGGAACGTTAGCGCAACAGTACGTTGAAAAAAAAAAAATTTGTCTAAAAAGAAAAAAATAATTTTTTTATTTTCTTTATATTTCAAGTTATTTACAATCGTTTGTGCTAATACAAGGGGCTGGGGGTGAAAAGTTGACGCTTTCAAGAGAAAGGGGTCTAAAGGACTTAGAATAATTAAGTTCAATGTCCATTTTTAAATCAATAAAATTAAATGCATGATATATTATACAATGCATGAAATAAAAATATTTTAAAATTATGATTTATACTTATTTCTATTTAAAATATTTTTAACACTCACATACAACTTAATTATTTATTTTCTAAGAAACTCTAGTTTGTAAATATAATATATAATTTTCTGATTGACAGGTGATGATATTCCCTGAGGGTACATGCACGAATCGTTCATGTTTAATTACATTTAAATCAGGGGCTTTCTATCCTGGAGTTCCAGTTCAGCCTGTTTGTATTAGATACCCAAATAAACTTGATACAGTTACTTGGACTTGGGAAGGACCAGGAGCGTAAGTTTAAAAATTAGATTTAGAATATATCTTTAAATAACTCTAATTAAATAACAATTTTTTACAGACTTAAATTACTATGGTTAACGTTAACACAATTGAACAGCAGTTGCGAAATAGAATTTTTACCTGTTTATAAACCAAGCGAAGCTGAAAAAACCGATCCTAAACTTTATGCAAATAATGTACGTCGTTTAATGGCAGAGTAAGTTTTATTTTTATATATAATTGCTAATTAATTTTTAAAAAATAAACAAACATAATACTTTGTTATTAAAATTTTTTTTAAGGAAATAGTGAAAGTATATAGTTTTATATGTTTATTTCCTTAAATAAAAATAATATTTACTTATTTACAGTGTATTTATCATTTATTAAATATTTTCTATTTTCATTTTTTTTTTCAGAGCATTGAAAATTCCAGTATCAGATTATACGTATGATGATTGTAAAATAATAAGCAAGGCACATCAATTACATTTACCACATGCATCAACGATTGTTGAAGCATTGAAATTACGTTTGAAACTTGGGTAATTTTTTTATTAATCACTTCAGTTAGTATTAGAGATTTTTTAGAGATTTTTTTTAGTTGTAGAGATTTTTTCTACTATAGTTTTTTGGGTTTCTTAATTTGGTTTATCACCAACCTCTCTTCGCCTTATATTTGAAAAAAATATTAATTTTTCTTTTATTCGTTAATTTAAGCAAAATAAAATTTTTCTAGATTAATAAAAGATAAAACCGAAGAAGATTTAATACAAAAAAAATACGAAAGGTTACCAGAAGAAGTTGATTATCATCAATTTGCACGTTTACTAAGGATAGATGATAATAATCCAGCAACTCAACATTTATTTAAAATTCATGATAAACATGGTAATGGAAAATTAGATTTTGAAGAATATCTTTTTACTGTATTAACAATAACAAATGCTAATAATGAACTTGACATGATTAAAATAGCTTTTGAGGTATAAAAATATATTAATTTAATTTAATAATTTAATAAATGACTACTAATAATTTTTTAGGTTTGTAGTTCAAAGACTGATTTTTCATTAAATTTAAATGAATTTAAAAAGGCAATGTATTTATCATTAAATCTTCATTCTGATGATTCTGATAAATTATATCAACAAATACAAAGAGAAAATGATTGTAGTAGAGTTAATTATGGTAAATAACAATTAAAATATTTATTATAATACTTTTAATTTAAATTTAAAAAATTTTATTTTAATTACAGAAAAAACAATAAAAAATTTACGTTCAAAGACAGATTTTCATTATTTATTTAATAATGATTTAAATAATGATGTAAAAAGGAAAAAAAATATATGAGGATTATTTAAAAAATCACAATTGCCTTCTTCGACATCAACTTCTGAAAATAAATTAAATTTTATTAAATTAACTAAAAGAGATTCAGAAAAAAATCTTGTTTGTAATGATGTACTTACTCAAATATAGTTTTTTTGGTATTTATGTATAGATAATTTTAAAATGTAATTATTGAAAAAAATTTTGGATTTGTAAAAAAAATTCTTTTTAATTTAATGACAGAGAAATCTAACAGTGTAAAAACTTAATGTATTTAGAATATTTAGAAATTAACTTATTAAATACTTCAGTTATAAAAAAGGTATATCAACTTTTGAAATATTAAAAATGCATATAGTATTATTAATAACACACAAGTCAATAATTATCACACTTATTACTGTACATAATTTATAGAAACAAATTATTTATCAATTTTCACAAAAAAAAAAAAAAAAAAGAAAAAATTAGCTTTCTAAAATATTTAATTTTTATTCTATGAAAATATTATTTTAATAATAGAGATTAATATTTATGCTTAACAATGTACAATATTTCTCATGTAATTTTAAATAGTCTTTATTTTAATATTGTTCTTAAATTGATAAATTGAAAATTCAAAGAAGTTTGAATGAATATCTTGAAATATATCTAAATATTTATCTTTTTATCAATTTATTTTTTAGTTCTTACTGTGTATTGTATCAAAATTTGGAGTAGTACAAGACACTTTTGTAATTTTCAAAAACTTTTTAATAAATATAAAGTACCAAACAAATAGTGCCAAAAATTGTTTAAAAAAAATTTTTTTTAGTAAGTCCATGTATATTGCACAGTAAGGGTTAAACAAATATCAAAGACTTCCAATATTATTAAAATTACAAATTAGACTGAAAATATAATTGCTAAAAACTAAATCATGAAATACTCTTTTTTAATTTTTAAATATTAATGGAATACTCACTTATTTTTAGCAAACAAAAAAAGGTATCTGCTATAAGTATTAAGTAACAATTTTTTCTTCAAAAATAGTAATTAGCAATTTAGTGTTTTAATTTTATACATAAGTCTATCAAATAATGTTTTGTTCTTTAGCAAATTTTTAGATTCACAAAAAAACTGTAATAAAATTAAATTAAACTTGAATTTAGTTTATTTTTTATTAGCTACTATTTTTTTAATTTAAAAAAAAATTTTTAAAAAATTTATTTTACAAGTTTGATAATTTAAATTTAAGATTTTGCAATTTTACAAATTTCTTTGAAATGATTTTTTACAATATTGTTAAATTTATAAAATTATAATTTTGTCAAATACCTATTCACTAACAGTGTATTTAAAACAAAACAAAAAACGTAAATATGTATGTACCAATAATGTAAGGCATGGAAATTATCAATAGCAGAATATCCTTAACTAATTACTGGCCACTGTATCAAATAATAGTATTACCACAGCCAACAGTCAAAAAATAGCCCAAATTCAATATAAAACTGTAATTTGGGCCATTTTTATGGCTAAAGGTTATATACAAAATGTTCCTTATGGTCAGTGGCGAAAAAAACTATTTGTTTTTAAAAAAATACTCTAAACGTGGTCAATAATTAATTAATTAGCTCTGCAACCCTATTTTAATGTAAATATTAATAGTAAAATTAGATGATTTTATTTTACACAATACATGTTTAATAAATTAATAAAGAAAAAGAAATAAATAGATTTTAATTTAAAGAATAAAAAATCATCACATAAAATGTAAAATATAGTATTAAAAGTAAACAAATTTATAAATTAATAATGTAAAGCATTACAAAAGAAAATATCAAAAATTTTTATATTGTTAATTAAATAATTTAATTTATTGTAAAAAAAGATATATTTTTTATTAAAAGAGGTGAAATACGAGATTTTTGCTTGTTGAATTTGGCCAAAAATATGGCGAACTTGGAATTTTGCAATATAATGAGAAAATTTTAAAGTATAAAGCTCTTGGTAAAATTTCTCTTCGAATTAATTTTAGCAAAGTATTGTTTAAAACAGAACTCTTATAAAAATTGGAATGTATAGCATCTTAAAACTTTTGAAAAGAAATTTTAGTATCTTCTGTTGAGCAACAGGGGATAAATTAGTAAAGAAAAAAAACTTTCTTTTAGAATGATAAATATAAAGCTATCGTAAAGTGTAATAATTTTTCCTTGACTTTATTTGCTTAAAATTGTCAAGTAAGCTTTAAATATTGAATATGAATTTTTGTTTATAGATCACCTGAAAAGTATATTCTTTGAAGATGCTGTTAATAAATTTTGAGAACAAGACATTTTAAAAATTGAACAAAAATTTTTTTTTAATTCCATAGTCAAAATTAAAATTGCAGGCCTGTCATCAAGTATTTTACCTTAATAGTTATAATTTTGTTTTTTTTTTAAATGTTTTTTTAATTTTTTTCATTCTATTAACTTATTTATTGTAAATATCTATTATTATATGTTTAAAAAAATATATATAAATATGTTAACAATTTTTTTTAAAAATAATTTATTTATATTATAAAAAAATTATTTTATATTTACTGTTATTATTCAAATAAATTATTATTTTTGGGTATTTTTTTATTATTAAATGGTAAATTTTGTAATTAACATATTATAATAATTATATCGACTATTAAATATTATTATCGAAATAGTTGAAAATAATTCAAAGCGAATGCAAATATTGTGTATATGGAAGAAATATATTATTATCTTATTTTTGAATGTTTATTAATTTAATTTATTAAAAATAATTTTAAATAAATCTTTATAGTATTGTAAATAAATAATTTCTTAAAATAAAGTATTCTTAAAAAATAATAATTATTTATTTTTTTTATTATAATTATTATTATACAAAAGAGTATTATTATATAATAGTATAGAAAAAAAATTAAATGCTCTATAAATTGATTATATTTTTTCATTACAAACATATCTTTTTTAGAGCAAATTACAACCTTTTTGTATAAAATATATATATACTATATCTATACATAATTATATGCATTTTTACAATGTATAATATTGTGTAATATATAAACAATTTATCAGATATTTTGTCTTACATTTTAAAATATGTAAAAAGGGATTTCTTATCTTATTTTATTGGTTTATACCTATATATATTTTATGTAATAAATAATTTTCAATTATCTTGAATTTATTTTTTCATCATTGCACTTTTTATTATAGTGATTGATTATTAATGTAATTGACCCAAGCATTTCTGGGTGAAGTTACTTTACCAATTTTAAGTTCCAAAGTTTTAAAATTTTCTGGTACATACTTTTTTATTTTACTCTCTGGTTCATCAGAACAAAGTTAATAAAAAAGTTAATAACAAAGTTCTAATTTGATTTTTTGTTCCTCCCGAAAAATTTTCAGGAATTACCAAAAATGAAATCAGAACTTTTATTTTATTGTAGAAAAATAGAAAAATGTAAAAGAAATGAAAATTGAGGAAAAAAAATCAAAAAATAAAAATTTTTCGCTCTTTGAATATAACTGTTTGTAATGTAAGATTAAAAGATTTTTCTTATTCATATTCAGCGAAAAATTTTTCATACTCTTTTTAAACACATAAAAAAATAAAATTGAATAGTTGATTCATACTTAGAATTTATTTTGGGGTCTATAAAACCAGGCCCCAAAAAGTATGCATAGAATCATTCCAGACTTGGCTTAGGTCAATATCTTTAAAATCATTCACTTTGGACCAAAAAATATTCAATTTTAATTGACTTTTAAAAAACTTAATTATTTTTGTAATTTTCAACATTTGCAGAAATTAATACTAATAAATTTTAACGAAAATTTAAATGAATTTTTTTTAAAACCTTTTTGCTGCTAGTTTTTTTAGTACCTATATGTTTTCAAAACTTATTCATTATGTGCTCTGATTACAGTACGAGCCCAAATGGATCCTTTACAGCAGTGAAAAGGTTAATTAATACCATCATTATAAAATAGTAAAAAATTTTACAAATTAACTATAAGTTTAAAATATAATAATAACAATAATACTATTTTATATAATCAGTTCATTTTTTTTTTCAATTTTAAATTATTATACTATATAAAATATAAGATTCATACCATATGGATAATTTTTTTAAATAATATATAATACTAAAATATTCAAAAATTAATAATAAAACTTAAAATAACAAATAATAAAGAAAAAATATACATTCTTACAAGATTAAAAAAAGTAATAATTGTATCAAATGTTTACTTTTTCTTTCAACTCCTATACAAGCATAAATAGAATTTAACTTTCAACAATTCTTTAACATTTTATTAAAATATATATTTTATTAAAAAAATATTAAATTCACACTTTATTTTACTAAAAATATTTTTTATAAAGTATGCAACTTTATTTTATTATGTGATTTTAAATGAGCTAATCGGTTCTATAACTTTCATAGAAAGTTATTTATTTTTTACTTTTATTTGTAAAATTCTATAACCAAAACTTATACCACAATTAATTTTTGAAAATCTTAAATTTTTTTTGGTCATTTTTTTCGAAAAATACTAGACATACCAGACATACCAGAAGAACTTGTTTTTTGTTGAAATATTTTTGTTACTCTTTGTTTCATATCTTCAACTCCTTGTCCTACGTTAACTGAAGCCATCGATAGAGAAAGACTGCTACCAGCCGATGAAGATCTGAAATAGACAATAAAATTTGGCATTATATTCTTAGTTTTAAAACAAAAATTATTTTTTTTTTTACTGTACCTTTCCATTTTTGGTGCATCAATTTTAGATTCAAGTTCTTTTATAAGTGAAACTACGGCATCTTTTTGTGTCGGTAAATCACTCACTAAACTATCTAAATATTTTAAACCAGGTAAGACTGAATATGTAATGCAAGTTTTACTTAAATTGCAGTAAACTAAAACAGAATAAGCTTCAACTAATGCATTTATCAAATCAACTTTGCGACCCTGCTGAAGAGCTGATGAAGTTATAGCTGTCAATTGTTTTGCAATAACTAAACAATCAAAACAAAAAATTCATTAAAATTTTTTTTCACGTAGAATAAAATTTATTCAATAAGTTTTTACCCTCTTCTATATAATTCTGAGGACAAGATGGTGCAACAATAGCTAATGTCATGATTAATGTTACTATTAAAGAAGCAGGTAAACTTTTGAATTCTTTAATCATTGTTTCAAGAGTTAATCGAGCTTTATCCTTGGCTTCTTGAGAAGTTCCATCAGTTATAAGTTTTCCTAGAACAGGAACTGAAGCAGCCTTTACTGAACTGTAATATTTAGAACATTTAATGATTAGAACTTTTTTTTATAATTAAAATGTGAGATTTAACATACACATCTACATCACTTGCTAGTGTAACAATTGCAGGTGCTATTCTCACATCAATAAGCTTATCAGAAACAGATGATATAATAGAATTGAATAAACTTGCTGTTGTACATTTAACATTTGATCTTTGATTAACAATTCCTGAAAAAAAATTATAATAAAAATTAAGTGTCTTAAAATAAATATTATATTGGGAATATTTTTTTTTACCTTCCCATAAACCTGTAAGTACAGAATCTTGTAAACCATCTTGGGCACAAAATTTTACAACTGCAATTCGAAATCCACTTATATCCGCACCATTCATTGCTAACACAATAAGAAAATGTTTTAACGAGTTAATAAATTCATCTTTCTCTAATGTAGAAAGAATTGCTAAATATGCAGGAATAATAGTTAAATTTTTAAATTTCTGTGTTGAAGTAATTTCCATCAGATCTTTTTCCAATTGATTAACTACTGGTAAAAATGTATTTAATAACTAGAAAAGAATGAATGAATATTTATTTTAAGATTCTTATTTATCATTTAGGTACGTATTTAAAAAATCCTGCTATGACATTCTATAAATTTTAAATAAAAATAATTATTATTCAGATAACAATGGACAGATATTAAATAATAATAAATAACTACACCAGGATTTTTTAATGTGCACCAATTAAAAAAGAAAACAAATACTTACTTTTATTCTAGTAACATATTTTCCAAAACCTAAACATAATGACTGTATATAATTAAGAAGTTTCTTAACAATATTTTCATGAGCAACATTTGCTGTTTGTGATATTTCAAGAATATCCTGTATACTGAAATAAATTATAATTAAAATTTTTTAATTTTTTAACAAACTTATAAAATATAGAGTTTAATATTTCTTTACATACAGTTTATCAGATAACCATTCTAATTCAGGCCATGAATTTTCATCCCAGGTATTTAACTGGAATGTATTTATTAAAATACCAATGTCTACTTTATCATTATAAAATATTTTTGGATTATTTATTGGATTTTTACATAAATTTAAAAATTCTGGAGCTGTAAAAAAAATTAAAATTAAATTATTAGTTTATTTTTTTTTTTATTTGTCATTTTTTTGTATATAAAACTTACGTAGTTGAGAAGTAACACTATCTTGAATATTTCTACGAACTATTTCGTTATCAACTATACTTATTACTGTATGAGGTATAAGGCATTGTAATACATCAAATAAAGCTATTACTTTATTACCATCAATATAATCCTTATTAGGGGAATGAGGTTTAAGTAAATTTTTTAATTTTCCTAGAATACGAGACATTAAATGTGTCTGTAATCTATTTAACGAAAGAGCCCATTGGGCTAATATTGGCACTAAAATTGTAGTTGCAGCTTCTATCACATCTGTAGACACGTCATCGAGAGCTGTTAAGGCTAGCTCTTCACACTAAATTAATATTTTAAATTTATTTTTATTTTATTAAAAATTAAATTTATAATTTTTAAACTATTAATACCTGAAAATATTTATCTGGATCGTCCATCAAAGCAATGAGTAATGAAAGACTTTTAACAACAGCTGTTCTAACTAGTGGTTCTTTATCATCAAGTAGCATTTGTTGAAGCATAGAAATCATTAATGAATTTCTAACACCACTAGATGTATATATGGCTAATGCAGAACAACATTCAGCAGCTAAAAGTCTTCTCTCATAATATTTATGTTGACTTTGTTCCCAACAAATATTTAAAATTTCTTCATTATTTGAAGGTTCTTTATCTAATTTTGCAATGGATACTAATCCTATTAAAATCATTTGTCTATCATCATCTTGTGGTTTTTTTTGTAAATTAAATAATAATTGAATCAATTTATCTTTCTCTGCTGAATTATTTTGTAAATGTATAGCACTAAGTAATAATGGAATAATTTCTTGACGTTTATTTGAAACCATATTTGGTACTACCCGAATTAAAGTATGAGCTACAATATCTGGTAAAGTTTCTTGATTTATCCCATCTTTTAATGGTTCTTCAATGAAAGATAAAGAATTAGGCATATTAATTAAACAATTTTTTAAAATTTCTCTTCTGAAATTGGGTGGTAAACTTCTAAATAAAAAATTAAACATTTTATCAATAAATAAATTTTAAATAAATTTATCAATAAATAAAATATAAAAATTTTTATTCATACCTCGAAGGTAAGTGAGTGGAATTATCTGAACCATCGACAAGATCAACCTTAGAAAAATGAATTCTTGTCCAATCTCTTTCACTCGTTTCGGTTTCCCCGATACTAACGGCTATTGAAGCGGTATCATCTTCTTCAACTTCTTGTGTAACATTTAATGACACATCTTGAGCTGGAGATTCAATTAGTTCAAATTTATCTGGAGATGTAGAATTTGAGTTTAATGTTTGGATCGTTCCAGAACCACCTTGCTAAAGTTTCAAATAAAAATAATTATTAATTTGCTTAAAATATTGTTTTCAGCAAACTTACCTTTAAGTTCACGTTGCTTACATCAGCACTTTCTAGTAATTGTTGCAGATTATTTTTTTCTTGCTCCAATGTTATATTTTGCAGTCTTAACTCTTCCATTTTCTTGTTCTAATAAAAAAAAAAATAATAATAACAATAATTAATAAAATTTTAATTTAATTTAATGTTTTTCTTACAATATTATCAATTTCTTCATTTTCTATTTCATAAACATTTTCTGTTTGTACAGAAACTGAATTTGAAGCAGGTTTCTCATAACCAGAACCTCTCATGAATTCTCTGTAAATTTTTACAAGTTCTGGAGGTTTTGGTATGTTTAAACCGACATCTTGCCAATCTTCAAAATCTTGATTTTCATTTTCATCACTAAAAGTGATGGATGTTAATTTATAAGAATTAACTAATAAATATTCATTAACAAGAAAATTCAATGCACGTTGTTCATGAGGTTTAATTGGATAATCAAAAACACTACTTTTTTCAGAATTTTTATCAGGACTATTAACTTCAGATTCTTTAAACAAAATAATTTTATGAAGCAAAATTAAAATTTTTAAAATTTCAAAAATACAAAAATAAATAACCTGTCACAACTGTTAGATTTGCTCTCAGTGAATTTATATTATCTTTTGCCCTACGTAATTCAAATTCAAGAACTGCTACCCTTTCATCAACTCCTCCATCTTCAGAAAATCTTGTCATATCTAAAGAATCTAATGTTGCTTGACTTGATGATCTAGCTACTTGAAAAAACTTAGATTACTTTAAAATATCTTTAAAAAATGTAAACTAAATACTTACGCATTGGAATATAAGGCTCAGGTTTCATATTTAAGCATTCAAAATTATTTGGATTTGAAAAAAAATCTTTTAATATTGGCAATTCTCTATCAACTTCACATAATTCTGCATGAAGTTCTAAAGCAGTTAATAACAGTCTTTCGTTAAGTAACTTTCTAGCTATTTCGTCATATGTTATAGAATCTGGATTGTGTCTATTTCCTCCTAAATTAAATTAATAATTAAATTAAATAAAAATTTTTATAAATCTTATACAATATTCAAAAAAATAAAAATAATAAATTTAAATACCTTTTGAAAGTATTGGAGAGTGAGAATCTTTAACCTCTCTAATTGATGTAGCCATTATTTATTTACTTTATTTAATTACTCACACATTATTATTTGATTATTAATAATAAGAAACAAGGCAATTAGGTATTTACGATTGTAAGAAATTATTTTCAAAATAACTTTTGGCACATCTTATTAGAACAGACAATAATAAACAAATTTCGGAGTTTG
This sequence comes from Anagrus nilaparvatae, assembly GCA_022575985.1. NCBI lineage: Eukaryota > Metazoa > Arthropoda > Insecta > Hymenoptera > Mymaridae > Anagrus > Anagrus nilaparvatae. Next base: position 32,944,159 of record JAKSXM010000231.1, read on the forward strand.
TGTACATTGAAACCTTTGATTTCATTGAGAAGCGGACGACTGCATATTTCATTTCGCAATAGTATATGTGATATGATGTGTATACACGTATTTACTAATAAAAACAATAATATAAAGTAAGATAAATGTTGATAAAATAAGAGTTTATGTAACTTTTTTTTTTTTTAAGGACAAAGTTTTTAAATGTTTTTTATTAATAATGATAATTAGGTATTTTAATTATTGAATCTATTTTCTATAATATACTTATTTTTAAATAAATTATTATTTTAAAATAAAGAAATAAATTAAGAATTTAAAGAATGAAATCAGTATAAAAATTATTTTGTATAACTGATGGTTATAATAAATTTTAAATTTAAGAAACATGGGTAGGAAAAAATAAGAAAAAGAAAAATATTTTTAATGAAAAGTTTATTTCTTATATATAAATTTTAAGTAATATAATAAACATTTAACAAGTCTAATTTACAATTTACACGCTTACATCTTTTTTTTCTTTATCCTCATTACTTTCTTGGTTTTCACTGTTAAATAATTGCCTTCTTTTTCTCCAACTTTCAATATAAGTTCTTGGATGTATCGGTAAAAATCCAGCAAGCCCTAATAATTCTCCAACAGGCTTAGAAATATGTGCTCCTTTACCAATCCAATGTTGAATTCGCTCAGCATTGTAAGCTACAAGTCTTTCATTTCGAGAATTTGGACAGGGATCATAAGATCCTACTTGTTCTATACAAGCTTGTTTTTGTGACAATCTTGCGAGCGCTACCACAATATGGAAAAAAGGTCTATTTGTGCATCCAAATTTAGCAAATCTTATAACTTTTTTGTGACCCGGGAAATCTATTCCATGACCAGAAGCTGGATTTAATGGCATTCGTGGATGACGAGGCATGATTAATAATTCTGTATATTTAATTTAATTACAATAAAAAATAAAATTAGTCTTTGCTTTATTTATTAATTTGATTACTTGATCTGTAGTTTTTAGATTCTGTTTATTAAACTAAGTTTATAAAAATAATTTTTTACTAGTCTTCAAGCAATATTAAACTTTTGTGTGAACTTTAAATTCGCTAACCACACCCATTCTGAAAAAAAATATATAATAATTAATAATTAAATATCAAATTAGATTGAAGTTTCATGAAGTTTTCATTAATAAAAAAAAATTCCATTCACAATCACAACAAATACTAAAAAAGAAAATGAATGTCAAATTGTTGTTAGCACATACAAAAACACAATATCACTAATAATAAAAACAAATAATTTTTAAACACTTATAATTTGGTTTTTTAATTATTTTTATTCAAACAAGAAATGCACATAAACTTTTGAGCAAATATTTTTAAGGTTATATTTTTAAAATTAAAATAAAAAAGATTTGTTTAATAATTCTTACATTTGAAATAGATTATCGTTGGAGTAAAAATTAAAAAATTGATATTTTCTTCAAAAATATTATTAATTAATTATTAAAAATAAATTAGAAATCATATGATTTATTATGTCTGCTCCAAAATCAATGCGGCTTATTTTAACAAAATATGTTAAGGTTAGGTCATAATGCACCAAAAAATTTAAAAAGTATTTTTCTTTTCATTCTAAAATAAATAAATAAAAAATTGTTGTTGATAAAAATATAATTAAATTAATGATATCTTTGATAGTAAACAAAAATAATATTTTGTTAAATATCAGATAAATAAATATAGGTATGCAATGTATTGTTACTTATATTTAGATTATCAGTTTTAATTTATAATATTCCAATTAAAATTGTGCTATTAATAAAATTGTATAATTTATTATAATTATGCTTAATATTTTTATTTATTTCAACAAATTTTAAAATTATTATTATAACTATAATAATAAGCTCAAGCTCATAAATAATTTTAATTTTAAAAAAATAATCAGTAGAATAAATACAGCTCTAGTCAGACAATCAATGTAAGTAGTATAATAAAACAAAAAAGCTCAATGCAGTTAGTTTATCAGAATTTAAATCTAAATTATTTATTAAATTATCATTCAAAAGTATATAAATAATATGGGGATGCAAAATGGTTTTTAAAGAAATTCAGTCTTTTAATTTTTGAAAAATTAACATGGAACATGTTAATAAGGTTTGGAAACCTGAAAATCGAGGGGGGGATCAACTGAAACTTAGAATAATTTTATAGTAGGCTTTAACCAGGTTTTGGGACTTGGAATAATTTTGATTAATCAACTTATGATTATTTGAGTTTAAAGACTTCACGTTTAATTAAAGTGCTTGATCTAAAAATCATCAAAAATATAGCTATAAGACGATCAGTGTTGTTCTTACTGAATTTACACGCGATTTGGGCCATTTTTCGCTTTTTTGGATACGGGCTCGTAAACTCTAAAAAGTAATTAGTAAATTTTCAAAATTTTTGTAAATATTCGATAAAAATCGTAAATTTACCAAATTTAGTATATTATCGAAAAATTCGATAATTCTTGATTTTTTTTGGTGATTTTACGAAAAAAGTTATAAATTTACAACTATTTTTCGTAAATTTACAACTATTTTTTGAAAATTTTCGAAAAAAAATTGTAATTTATCAATTTTTCTTGTGAATCCACAAAAAAAATCGAGAATACTCGAATTTTTTGTTAATATACTAAAATTAGTAAATATACGATTTTTTCGAATATTTACAAATTTTTTTGAAAATTTACTAATTTTTCGAAAATGTTCTAATTTTTTTGTTAATATAAGAAAGTTACTTTTTACAGTGTAGCTATTATGTGGCTAAAAATTAATTGAAATAAAAGTAAATATGCAAATTATCTTTAAATTTCACGATTTTTACATTCCTACAAAAAAATAAAAAATTAATTTGATAATGAGATTTAATTGAATTTTCAAGTAATGTATTTTTCCAGTGTACTATAATATATAGATGGCGTTAAAAATTGTATGCACCCTTTAATATAAAACGCACCCCTATATGCGTGGTGATCAAAAAATATTTTACTGCAGTGTATAGATAACAACCCTCTTATATACATACCGAAAGCGTCCTGTATATTTCTATAGTGCATAATATTTAGCGTTCTTTGTTTAATTTTTTGTTTACATATTTGTTACTTTCCACATGCATTTGATTTAAATCAAATAAGTGAACAAATAAATAATAAGAATGTATTAGTATAAAATAAGTAAATAAAAAATATTTAAGTATATAAATAATAATAAAGAAAATGGTTGATTCTGTTGGTGGAAATCCAGAAAATAATCCAATTGAATTTGGATTTACAAATGGTGTATTTGTTATTCCTGCTGTAATTATTATTAGTTTATCAGGTAAGATGTTAACATTACAATTAAATAACTGATATAGCCTGGATGTTGTTTTAAAAAGTTGAAATAAATGGCAATATTACCCCAAAAAATATTTCCGAATATATTTCTGAAGATACTACCCCTAAGTATATATGAAATTCACATCACTAAAAATCGCCTAATTACTTATTTGTATACCATAGTATTTTCATCCACTTAATAATTTTTTAAGCAACTTTTTAAAATAACAGGCTTAATTTTAATATATTTAAATCACTTTTAAGGCAATAAAATTCAGATAAAATTAAAAAAATCAATTTATAAATTAAATCACTGACGTGGAATTGTAACTTTTAAATTATATATGTGTAAAACCAAGTGTAAAACTTTATTATATTATGCAATACTTTTGTATGTAGTTGGAAAAAGTTTATTTATGGGTATAAAAATAATTAAATACTACTTGGTAAAATATTATACATTTTCAGTTTATGTTTAAGTCAAAAATGTAAAAATAGATAGAAAAAATGGACTTCGGGGTCATTCATAAATTATGCAAAGCTTGAAGGGGGTAGGAGGGAAAACTTCAGAAAATAAAATAGTACGTGGAATAAGTACTTTTTTATAGAGTAAATTGGTTAAATTTAAAAATTTTTGCAATACCCAGTGACTTATAATTATATTATAAAATCTCCAATTTTAAAATTATTTATTTAACTCTTTAACGCCTATTCGACACATTCAAGATATTTTAATATATTTTTTTAGAAAAAATAAATATTTTGGGCTAAAAATATCTCTTAGTAATTGATTGGGGCATATGGCGATATCTCTTTTCATTTCTAAAGTCCATTTTTAAATGCAACCTCTAGAAAATGTGACGTGATATCACCCCTTGAACATGAGGTTTTAATATGAAATTCAATATAACGTTTAGACATTACACTGTAAAAAGTAACTTATTCTTATATCAGCAAAAAAATTAGAACATTTTCGAAAAATTAGTAAATTTTCGAAAAAAATCGTATATTTACTAAATTTAGTATATTATCGAAAAATCCGAGAATTGTCGATTTTTTTTTAGTGAATTCGCAAAAACAATTGATAATTTACAATTTTTTTCTCGAAAATTTACAAAAAATAGTTGTAAATTTCCGCAAAATAGTTGTGAATTTACAAATTAGAACATTTTCGAAAAATTAGTAAGTATTCGAAAAAATTTGTAAATATTCGAAAAAAATCGTATATTTACTAAATTTAGTATATTACAAAAAAATTCGAGTTTTCTCGATTTTTTTTTGTGAATTCGCTAGAAAAATTGATAATTTACCATTTTTTTTCGAAAATTTACAAAAAATAGTTGTAAATTTCCGAAAAATAGTTGTGAATTCACAACTTTTTTCGTAAAATCACAAAAAAAAAATCGAAAATTCTCGAATTTTTCGATAATACACTAAATTTAGTAAATTTACGATTTTTATCGAATATTTACAACATTTTTTGAAAATTCGCTAATTTTTCGAAAAAATTCTATTTTTTTTGGAAATTTAATGAAGTTACTTTTTACAGTGTATTTAATGCTCACAAAAAAATAAATAAATTTAAAATTTGAACATTATCTTCAATCTCTTGAATGGGATGAGGGATGGATTTATTGCAAAAAAACAAAAACAAAATTTTGGGCTCAAATTGTCATCTAGTAAGTATTTTTTGTATGTCTGTTTGCATCCAACTCTTAGAAAATTTGATAGCCTCCCTGGGTAAATTTTAAATATTTACTTTTTTTCGATACAATTAAATTTACCCCTTATTTTGGAGAGGGTATCCAATTTTCTGGAGGTTCTAAGTTAAAATGGTCTTCAGAAATAAAAAGAGCAGCCTTAATTACCAACTAGGTCACATTTTTAGCCTAAAATATTGGTTTTTTTATTAAAAAATATTTAAATGTCTTGAATGTGCCGATTGGGCGTTTTATAATGAGTTAAAATTTTTATGTTTAATATGATTTTAAAAATAAAAATTAAATTTAGCCCTCATTAGTATTTCTTTTCGAAAAAAAAATCCGAAAATTTTTTGTAAAAACCCCATAAAATTTTTTTTTTTTTAATTTGCAACGAATTCGCATATATTTATAGGCGAATGTGAATTCCCTAAGGCATGCAGTTTGAGTAACCGGTTTTTAGATCATAAATCAGATTGAAGAAATTACCATCACATAAGTACAAAGAAAGGAAATTCAAAAAATCCTATTTTTCTATCCTAAAAAAGTAAAAATGCTATAAAATAAAATTCCACAAAAAAAAGTATTTTTTCATAGATCGATTAAAAAAAAAGTACTACCTGCAAAAACAACATAAACAGTTATAATAATAGTACAGTTATTCATACATGTATTTAAACACACACATACATTATAATTTGTAGAGCCGAATGCCGAAAGCCACGTATAGTTCGTATAGTACAGTCCACATAGTCAAATGTATATTTTTAAAAAAATAATTTTATTATTATCAATAATACGGTATACGTGTTATTATTTTAAAATTAAATCAAACATGAATTAATAATATTGAAATTTTTTTTTTTTTGTATTGGTAAAAACAAAACTGATAATTCACTGTATATTAGATAAGAACATTTATAAAGATAAAAAAGATTCTTCTTTTTTTTGGCTTACGTGTATATTTTTTTATTTTCTGTATGTCATGTGTTTGGTACTTTTGAAAGATTCTTCTTGCCTTTATTTATAAATTAAAATTTGGTCAAAATAACAAGAAAATTTATTCATTTTTGTATTTTAAATTAAGGTATTTATATATTTGTATTTTATTTTTTACAATATTTTTAAATATTTTTAATAAAATGTAAACATATTTTTTAAACATTTATATTGGAAATAGTTTTTTTTTTTTTCAAATTAAAAATTAGGTATATATATTATATTATAGATCTTTTTTTTTTTTTGATCGATTTTTCTATGTTACAAAGTAATTTTATTATTTTATTTTATTATTATTTATTTAATATATGTATTTTTGTAATTATCAAATATTCTTTATTAAATAAATAGATCAATATGTTTGACACGTAAAATATAATTTAAATAATTTTACATTTTATTTAAAAAAATTTTTTTTTTAATTTTTTATCATATGTTAATTCTTACCTTAATTTTTCAAATAAGTGTATAAATAAAAAAAAAAGAAAATGGGAAAATTATTACTAGCATTACTGTTTATAACAATAACAATAGTAAATTGCGAACCAGAAGTTTTAAAAAAATCAGATGATGCATCGATACCACAACCAAATCCAAATCAAAAATTACCAACAACTGAAGAATTATTAAAAATGTTAGATAATATGCCTGATATGTCAGAAAAAGAAAAACAAGAAATAAGAGATGAATTATTAGGTGCTAAAAATAAAAATAAAAAATCTATGAATAATAATAACGATGAAGAAGATCCAGAAATGTCAGCGGCTGGTACAATTGTTAATTCTCAAATATTTATATTGTTTGGATTAATTAGTCTTGTGACATCGATACTTGGTAAACATACTTTTTTTTTTGCTTACTTAAACAAAAATTTTACACCTTACAAAATATTATTATTAAATAATTTCTTTAGTATTTAAGTAACAATTGTTATAGAAACATGTCGAATATTCTTGAACAATTAAAAAATGGAGATATTTATTTAAATGATAAATTAAAAAAGAAATTTTCTAAAATTATGAATAAATATAAACAAAATTTTACCAATTCGACTATTAAAAATATCGAAGATATTTTTGATAATTATGATAAAAGTTACATTACACTTTATATCGCTGTTATTATATTAATTTTTATATTTGGTATTTAAAAGTGATTTAAATAATATTTTAGTTATCATATATTTTTATTAATTAATTATTTTATTTTGTGTTTTTAGTTTTCTTCAGTTACAAACTGTACTTGAGTTTAACAGAACGTGAAAGAAAAAGAGAAGAAAAAAGAAAAATGAGACAAATGAAAAAGAAAAAGTAAATTAAGTTTTATGTATAAAAAAAAATGTTTAATATTTGTTTACTTTTTGAATTTTGTCATTTTATTTTTCCTTAAATAATTTTTATGTATAAAATGAAAAAATTTTCTATTTTTTTATTTTCTTAAATGTTTACTTACGTATTGTATATATTATAAATAAGATGCAAAGAAATAAATATATATGAATAATTTTTATTAAAAAAAAACTAAGAAGTTTATTTTATTTCAATAAATTCAAAACTTTATTTCATTAACTTCAAATTACACTAATTATTTTTTTGTCAAATATGTTAAAATAGCATATTAAATACTGAGTTATTATATATTAGTTAGCATAAATGACATGTCTCATAAATTATCTAAATTTGTATTTTTATTTATTTACTACTATTCTTTTTTTTATTTTTACTACGCTTTTATTAATATTTGATATATACGGTGGTAACATCTTTTAAAAAATTTTTTAAAACTACAGTATTGTCTGATTGAGCATTTCACTCTTAACAAGTATTAAATTTACACTCTTGATACATAATACTTTTTGTATAACATATCAACAAAGCGTAGTAAAAATGTTCATTACTAATATAATAATTTCATTAAAATAACATATTCTACAAAATAAAAAAACATTTTTTCCTACTAAATTAAGAATTAATTAACAATATATCATTTGTTTAAGTATATTATTTTTAATAAAAAATCACATTAGAATTAATTGGCACTTTTTTTTATCAAGTTATAACTTATTAGTATTTAAAACTCATAAAATATATATATCTCTAAAAATATATAATATATAAGTAATCGATACTTATATATTTAAAAAATCTCTTTGATTTTATATTTGTGCTTATGCGACAAAATCTAATTTTTGTACCATCTTTATAATTGACTCGTTATTATTATTGGCTAGCTTACATATTTATCATAAAATATTTAATTTTTTAATTAATTTAGTTTTCAAAACTAAATAATAAATTATCATCTAATCCTAATAATAGTTGACTTGCAAATAATAACTTTTTTTTTTGTTGGAAATATAAGAATTATGATATTTAACTTAACAATTCAAACTTATATGGTTAAAACTAATTAACATAAATAATTAACTTTTAAAAAATAAAATAAAAACAAAAAAAAAATTTATAAGTTTTTAATACTAAGAAATTCTTCTCATATTATTTAAACAATAAAAATAAAAATAAAATAAAACTTAAATTAAAAATTATCGTTTTTTGATTCAATTTAAATGTAAATAAAGTATCTTTTTGTTTATACATAAAATCATTTCCTGATGTATTTCTTAACTTTATTTTATTTCTTAATTATTGAACGATGGTTTTAATAACAATTTGTAACAATCTGAACCAGGATCTAAAAATAATAATAAATTAATATTAAATCAGTGTAATTTGAAAAAAAAGTGTGAGAATACACTGTAAAAATGCTTTGAGTTGGTATAACCTTATTTTTTTAAGTTTTAAGCTAGCCAGATTACTTTACAATAGGTACTTGTTTTAATGTCCATTTTTCTCAGTAAAGAAAAAAATTTAGGAAGAATCAAGAAAATACAAAACTTATTATGTAAAAATTTTCTGCTTTTCATTTTACTTTAACAAGAACAGGAAGTATATTTTTTTCTAATAAAATAGAAAAAGTAAAAAAATATTAAAACTTAGTCTTGCTAGCTTAAGATTCAAAATCAAATTGATAGGCTTGAATTTCCAAGCAAAGTTAAGATTGAAAAGCATTTTTACAATTTATAAATTAAAGTTTACCTTTGGTTACTTCAGTAACGAACATACTATTATCTTTCATATTAGCAACAACATCATCATTAACAATAACATGTATACCTTGTGGTCCTTGTAAAGTTAACAAATATAATTTATCATTTGGTAATCTTAATGCATTTTGTATTTTAAATGATAGACCTTGACTCGTTAAGTTATCTAAATAAACAGGTTGCCATAATCCTCCTTCTCTCTGATTATCACATGTAAAGTACAACGTTAATTGTGCTTTAGTATGTAATAAATTGTATAATCTGATACCATCAGCAAGACCACATATTTCAATAACATCATCACGTGATAATCTTAAAATATCTGAAGCCGAATAACTTGAAAAAACTGATTCGAATGATGAAAATCTATTTGAACGTAACCATGCCAATGTTTGAGATGGACTCGATGTTGATGTTAATTCTATTTGTTCAACTTTTTCTGTTGTTGTTGGTAATGGTGATGATACATTAGATGATGCTCGGTTATTATCATCTGTTATTATTGGTGATGGGCAATTATCAGAAGAACTAGAAAAAAAAATAATATAAAATTAGTATAAAAATAAAAAATAAAAAAAATATTTTAAGCTTACATAAGAAATTTCTTGTTAAAATTTCTTTTTCTTCTATTTTTAAAATAAAATAAATGAATAAATTTAATAGAAATTTGTAAATTTAAATTTTTTTCATTATTAACAGTAACCTCATGAATGAATTTATAAATATTGTTATTATTTTTTAATAATATCAATGAATTTAAAGTCCAACGACTTTTTAAATTAAAATTTTTTTTATTTATCATTATCAGTCAAGTTGCATTTAAACAACTAAAAAAAAAAAAAATTTTCTTTTTTTTTTTTTGCTATCAAAAAGTCTGCTATAAACTGGATTACTCCAGAGATATATTCAAAGAATTGTACAAATAATAAATAAAAAAAAAATTTGTTTTCAATCCTGAGATACAAAAAAAATTATTTTTTTTTTTATTTGTTGACTAGAAAAAATTAATTAATTATCAATCAATTATTTTTATTAAAATAATATCAAAATCATTATTAACAACTTTTCTTCTTTTAACATCTTCGTGAAATTTAAGTAACTCCATAATATATAAAAATTTATATATATTTTTTTTTTAATGCCCCTTTTTTTTAGGTGGCTTTATTCCTTGTCATCTAATGTAATTTAATTTTTTTAAATATTTTTGTAGTTTTATATTTTTATTTAGTATTTTTTTAATCTTTTTATTTGAATTTTTTATTTTATTATTATTATTATTATTATTTCTTGAATTATAGACGACCATTCCAATGATATTAGGAAATAGGTTTATCTTGATAAAAAGTTTTGTTTCTATTGTCTTTAAAAAAAAAATTTTTAGTCTTTTTTAATATTAAAATATCACTGAATTAAGGTATATATTTTTTAATTAAAGTTTTAAAAAAATTTTAAATTTTCAAAAATAACACATAAACTAAATAAACATATCAATAAAAATCAATATTATTCCATTTCTTCGAATATTATTCATTTTTTAAACAAATAATTCTTTTAATTTTTTTTATTGCAACTTTGTAATATTAGTTCTATTTATAGATTTTAAAATTATTATAAATATCCAATAACAGCTCAGACACAGCAAATAAAAAAAACAAATGTATTAAAATTTTTTCAATTTATCTTTAAATTTTCTTCAAAAAATATATTTTCATAAAAAATCACTTAAATTATTATCATTAAGTAAAAAGAAAAAAAAAAATATCTTATAAAGTCAAGTAATGAAAATATACTGAATAAAATTTTATATCTTATTCCTTTTAGTGATACTTTTAAAAAGTGGGGAAACAATTTTAATTTTTATATTTAGAAATATACACGCATATAATACACAAGAGTAAAAAGATAAGCTTTTTATGTATGTATACTTTTTTTTTTTTAATAACAATACTTTAAGTTCATTTGGCTGAGGCCGGTTAAAGCCAGTTTACAAGTTATTTATATAAACGTTTGTGTTCATGAAAATATCTATATTAGACTGACACTTATTTTCAAATTTTTATTTTTTTAGCTATCAAACAGTAAACGTTAAATTTTAGTTTAGTTCAATCGATTCATTTTTTTAAATTTTGGTATTTTTGCTATTATTTTGTTTTTATTTTTTTGGGGGAAATTGTGCTTTATTTTAGCTATTTATAGAAAAATCTAAAAAGAAAAATATAGATACTGGCCCCCAGTGAATGACCTACACGATGTTATTCTTATGGAAAAAGAGCGGTTTTTTACCTTTACTTAATCGGTCATTCACTGGTGCAATTGGGGACATTAAAAAAAGATGCATTACAGTTTTTTGGAATTTTTTCTATGTCCTCCACCCCCTTTTTACATTTTGCCACAAAAATACAAACCCTTCTCCTTAAACAGATATAATAAAATGCCAATATCAGCCCTCATTCAAACTATCTCGCAAATTATCATTTAAAATTCTGAATTATTTAACCCGTATATGAAAAATTATCTTATATTTAATCGAGTATTTTAAAAATTTTTAGAAAATTTCAATCCAAATAAAATTTATCCCCAAAAAATGATCATTTTTCCTAATATTGGCCAGATAATTTCAAATTAGGCGGGTATTTTTAAAATTTTTAATGATTTTTAAAATAACATGCAGTCTAATATATAAAATTTTGTTTAATATTAAATATTTTTAACGTTATCAAATGTATGTTACATTACAGATAACAGATTATATTATTTGGAGATGTTATCTTTATACATAATATACTGTTAAGAGACGTCACTTTTCTTTTTTTTTTTTAATTCTTTTGTTCTCAATTATTAAAAATTTTTTTTTTTTAATTTATCAATTTTTACGAAATAAATTAGGTTATAAATTTATATTGAATGTTTTTATTTGATTAAATGCTAAAATATTTGTGATAAAAAATCAATTTCCAAAAATTTTAGAATTTCACATTTGACATTTTCAAAAAACAATATATTTTACATGATTTTTCTTATTTTAAATATAAAATTTATTTAATTTAATTTAGAGCTCCAAATTTTTGAATTGTTAGCTTTATTTGAAATATTTTTATTCGGTGAAACAGGAATTGTTAATTGTTTTTTGTCAAATGTCAAATTACAAAAAAAAAAATAAGAAGTAGACCCCAGGTTGTCTACTTGCGGTAATTTTGGAAGTAATATAAACAAACGATTTATCATATATTTTATGGGAAAGGCGTATTTCTTACTTTTTTTTTGTCAGGGAGATGAGAGGCAAACCTCCAGAATACGCGACTTGCTAGCACTCTGCTCTATTGCTTAAATTACCTACTTAGAAATTGCTCAGATTTAATGAAAACGTTAAAACATTTGCTTGATTTTTCAAGCAAAATACTAGCGAAATAATCAGACATTGTGATCTCTATAATAAATGATTAATCAAAAAATAGAAACTTTACTCTTAAAAATACAGGTGCTCTAAAGGGAATCCCCTAACAAAAAGCAAATTTTTTTCAGTATACTAGAAAATATGTGAACAATTTGTAAATTTATTAGTAGTAAGTACGAATTAAATTTACAATAAATTACCACGGATTTGCAAAAATGGTTGCAAAATTCAATGTAGAATTCTGGTTGGTTTATAAATATATGGGGTTTTCTTTTTGATATTGAACATCCTACCTTGCCCAAAAATAGACTGAATTTAGAAGGACTTAGATGGTTTTACTCTAGTCAAAATACGGGGATGGGGGGTTGTATTTTCACTGGAGAACACCAGATTTACTCTATACTATAGGTTTTTTGGGTCGCTGAACACGAAAATCGGGGTCATTTTGTAAAGAAATGGGGGCTTCACCCTTAAATTTGCAAAAACTACCCCCAAAAAGGGGTTTTTTTTACATATTCGAACTTTGAGCGCTAAGATTTGCACCATATGGGTTTTTTGGGTCGCTGATGATAAAAGGGGTGCTTTTGCTATTTTCGCACTTTGAGCGTCCAGGATATGCCCATATAGATTTTTTGGGTGCTATTCAAGAATTTGGACTCCTTTTTTGTGGTGAAATATTGATTATTTATAAAAAAGAAGTCGAAATTCTTGATTAGCGACCCAAAAAACCTATATGGGCATATGCTGGATGCTCAAAGTACCAAAATAGCAAAGACAACCCTTTTAGGGGTAGTTTTAGCTATTTTAAGGGTGAAATATTGATTATTTACAAAAAAGAAGTCGATTTCTTGATCAGCGACCCGAAAAATCCGTATGGTGCAAATCTGAGCGCTGAAATAGCGAATATGTAATAAAAAAAACCCCTTTTTGGTAAAAAAATATATTATTAATAAATAAATTTTTACACTGTGCAAATTTTATAAAAAAATATATGATTAATTTTTTCTAAAATTGTTCAATGTAATGTAATTAGGTAAAGTAACAAAAAAATGAATTATCGAAGAACGATTTAAAGCCAGATTTTTCCGGATTAAATTTGTATTCACTTAATATTACCTTGATAACTTAAATGAATTGTAAATAAAATTTTTTTGTCAATTTTTTTACGGATAAATTATAATAATAATTAAACAAACTATTTTAATAAAAATTACAGTATAAATTTCGTTTCATTAAAAATTTGATTAAAATTTTCAGGTTACCGTGAGCAGAGCCGAAAGCAAACGTGAAGACAAAAATATATTAATAAAAAGGTCCAAGTACCAAGTGGCAGTATTTTGGTTATACTATATAAGCTGGGAAATTGGTACCTTTATTTGGAAGATAACATAAAAAACCTATTTGATGGTATTGAGCCTTATTGTTCTAGACTCAGGAGGCTCATTGAAATAAACCTCGGAATAAACAGAGGTAATTTGGAATGCTGTTTTAAAATTATAAACTAATCCACATATTATATCGACTATATAATGTAATTTTGAGCCCTTAAGGGTTAACAATTGTTAACTAAATTTGAAAAAAAATAATAATACCCATTGTTTAATTTTTATTGTTGATCTATAAGAAATAAACAAACTTGTTATTTAAATTATTAACTGATTTTTTAAATAGTTAATTAAGTGACTTTAAATAAATGTTAATTTATTAACATAAGTGTTATTTTTAATTTAAAACACGAGATTTTACTTAACCCGTTTATAGAACTTTAATTTTTAATATAGCTATAAAATATTTGCCATTTTTATTAAAATTCTTTTTTCATTAATATTATTTGCATTAAACAGTATTTTTTGTCATTAAAAAACTATAATTAATTGATAAATTAATTATTTTGTCTTAAAATTATAGCTAGGTACTTAATAAATTATCCTATATTCGATTAATTATCGGTTTTTACGTTCTCTGTTAAGTTTTATTGCAAAATGGATTGATGCCACAAAATATATAAAATTTTTTGAAGAAAGATTAAAAATGTTTTTCTTAGTTTTTAGTTTTCTTTTTTAAGTTTTGCAAGCATTAGTAGGGAAATTATCGTCAAAGTTACTGTGCTTCAATTAGAAAATAAACGACATTTACTCTGTTAAAAATACCCTATGGTAATTATACAATTTTTTTTAGTAAATTTACGATTTTTCAGATGTAAATATTCTACAAAAATTCGCAAATTGACGATCCTCTCGTATATTTACGAAAAAAAATCGTAAAATCACGAATTTGTTGTAAATTTACTAAGGATTGTAAATTTACTATTTTTTTAGTAAATACCTATACAATTTTTTTAGTAAAAACAAGACAAATTCGTAATTTTACGATAATTTCGTAATTTTACCATAGGGTATTTTTAACAGTGTAGTTCTAAAAATCTCAGAATTTATAAACAAATTTCTATTAAATTTTTTTAATATAGTTACTTATATTCTATACTGAAAAAATTTTCTACTTGCTACAAACAGAATGTAATGTATCTAATTGCTACAAGCGGTGAAGAAAATTTTTA
Organism: Anagrus nilaparvatae; assembly: GCA_022575985.1. Taxonomy (NCBI): domain Eukaryota; kingdom Metazoa; phylum Arthropoda; class Insecta; order Hymenoptera; family Mymaridae; genus Anagrus; species Anagrus nilaparvatae. Next base: position 32,959,254 of record JAKSXM010000231.1, read on the forward strand.
ATTATTTGTGCCCAAATTTAAATATAAATTTTTTATTAATAATCTATTATGAAATGATTTTGACATATGACTAATGTCCAGAATTTCTTGCAAAATTAATTAACATTTAAAGTGTTTTTATTAACAAAAGGTTCAAATAACTAAAAAATCTGTTTATCCGATTGTTCGTAACATTTAAATTTATATTATACTTACTTAATTATAGATGGTGAATATGTATTTCTGTTGTCTTGAGGATAAGTAATTTGTGGTGATAATGATTCCATTGGTATCTGCAAAAAAATTTATTAAGATTATTATAATAGCTCTAAATTAAATGTTAAAACAAGTTTTCTAAATAATTAATTCTTACATCAACAAAAACAGTGCAATCATAACTTGGTTGATATTTATCTCTTTCATGACTTGGTCTTCTTTGCAATTTATCACGATCTTGTTTATGTTTACGATCAGCACCTTTTAATTTAAAAACTTTAATCTGACATGATCCGATATGAAGTCTCTGACCATCTCCATGTGTTGTTTCAACTTCAATTCTAAATGGTACACCTTTTTCACCGCCGTGTTTTTTTGGTGTAAATTCGGTACTGATACAATTAATCTAAAAAAAATTAATATTTATTACTTTTCTTGAAATTAATAAAAACTTTTTAAATTTTACCTTGACATAAACACCAATTTCTTTAGTTGGATCCCACATAAATTCAACGCTATTATTATAAGGAGAAGGTTGACGCACATCGACCATTCCATAACTAAGTGGTACATCGACTTCTAAAAGACGTTCGCCAGGGCGAGCTTTTAACCATGATAGAATCTGCTCACGTTCCATATATTGAAGCCTGCGTTCATGAAAACGAATCCGAATAGTTGACTGCAAAATAATAAAAAAAAATATTGATAAAAATTTTGCTTTATTTATTTTACAAATAAATTACTTTTAAAAGGGTTCCACGATAATTTGAAACATCTCCAAGTTTCTTAAGTTTTATTTCATAAGATTGTCCTTGATTTAAATATGTTAAAGTTTCTTCGTTAACTTTAGTGGCAATACTTGTTGCTGCACCCAAAATATACTGAAAGCTAATAAATAATTTTTTTATTTATTAAAATCAAGAAAAATTAACCCATTAAAGTCTAATTGACCATTCTTGAACAGATGAGTATTTTGGAATTAATCCTACTCGAGGAGTTGATATTGCATTTTCTAACGGTTGTAGGTAAAAACTGACTGTAGAAATGAAAAGGGCCTGAATTTTTACTTATAAGGTGGCATTTTTAGCCCAGAATACTTGTTTTCTATAATATATTAATTCATCTGTCCAAAAATGGTCGAGTAGAGGCGAATTGGTTAAAGCATTATGATAAAACATAAAAATTTAACTAACCGACAATCATCATTTGAATCAATTCCATGTTGAGTTGATGATACTTGATTATTCGTTGTATGATTTGTTTGAAAATCATCCGCTGAAGTATAAATTTGATGTAAATTTGGTGAATTTGAAATATTGCTATTATTATTTTTGTTATTGTTGTTATTTTCATTATTTCCATTTTGTAAATTATTTTGTGATGCATGATTTAATCTAAAAAAAGAAAAATTAAATTTTAATTAATTGATTTATTATAAAAATAATTAAGAATCAATTTTTTTAACTTACATTGTTATATTTTGTTGATTATCTGGTGATGGTGCTTCTTGTTTAAATACAGTGAGTGATGGTAATGATAATAAAGCTTCACTGAAACAAATAAAAAAATCAATCATTATTAACTGAAGTAATAACTTTTTAATTAATATCGATACCCATTATTTTTAATATATTTCTGTACCATTTTTTTATTTTAAATTAAAAAAAAGAAAAGGTAGCAATCAAAGAGTTAAAAAAAAATGTTATCTTTTTTTGTTATTTGAAAAAAATTGGGTAATTGAAATAAATTTTTTATATATTTTTTCATATAAGTACATAATTTAATTTAACTTTTTAAAAATTTTTTTTACTTTTTATCAGTTAAAATGTATACAAAAATTATTTTGTAATTTATCATTATATTTAAAAAAAACCGGTTTACATAGGTTTTAAATTATTTAAATGGATTTATTACGCATTGGGAAATTTACAGTAAAAGTTTCAGTAATTTAAAATTTTTTGTCAGTTTTGAGTAAGTGTTTTGTGATAATTTGTGGAGAGTAACACCTATGCTGACAAGTTTTTGTACTTGAATTTCTTGAAAATTTAGTCAGAATTCAAGCATAGTAACCTAACAGTGTATTATAAAGAGCAAATTTTTTATGAATAATTAGAGCGGAGTATCAATTATTTTCAAAGAATGCAACTTAAATCAAAAAAGTGATGACTAAACGTCAGAAAGTAGAAAAATACAAAATGATAAATTCATTAATCCTCAACTGACCAAGAGGACTACAGGAATTTTCGCCAAGTGATTTTCTGATAATATTTTGAAACCTGCAGGATTTTGAAAATAAGAAAACAGCTTTTTATCGAATTTCGTGATAAAAAATATTTAATTATTTTTGAGAACTATCGCTGTATTTTCATATTTTACACATTATAAAGTGAACCACAGCCAAGTACAAAAAACTTTTTTAAAACCACCACCAAAAAAACATTTTTTTAATTAACAAATTGTGTACCGTTTTTTCAAAAGTTGATTCATTTTGCAAAAAAACAAAAAAGTAATATGAAGTTTATGTCATCTAACGTCACATGATAAAGCTACTGTTATCATTATAAAAATACATATTTTTTAAATTAATAATTATAAATTTACATATTAAATTTAAAAAAAAAAACTAATTTAATTTATACTTTTTTTTAAACATAAAAAATAATTATTTTTGCATACAAATTTAAATGTAAAAACATTGAATTCAAACTGAAACTACAAAGACAAATAGCACAAACATAGTAGGTGAATAATACTTGTTTGAAAATTAAATAAATAAATAATATTATTTTATAACAGGTGGTAAGTATGCATTCGTGTAATAATTATCACTATAAATTTATATATATTTTATTTAATAAATATTCATTTTTTAATTTTTTTAATTTATTAAAACTTGATGGTATTTCAAATTTTTAATCAAAATTTTTGTATTTGAAAAAAAAAAAATATTTTATACATAAATAATGAAAAATTTTATATTTTATTAATAAAAAGATCTGGTTTAAACTGAATAATACAATGCAACTTTTTAAAGAAATGTGCAAAAGAGCTTAGGTGACATTTATTTATTTATCATTTATTACGAAACAAACGTTTAATTCGATTTTTATATTCAACAATTAATTACTTTATTTTATTAATTTTTATTAAATATACCTTTATACTCCAGTCTATGTACGGAGGTGGGGGTGTCATGCTTTTGCCTACTACCAGATTTGATCTAAAATAGGTTTTTTAGGTCACTGATCACGAATTTCTGGGTCTTTTCTATGATACATATGCGAAACACCCGTAAATTTGCAAATACTAGCCCAAGCACATTTTTAATGAATTTTAACTGTACGTTCAGATTTGGTCCATATGGATTTTTTGGGTTGCTGATTATGAATTTCGGGGTCCTGGATACTAAAATAGGCGCTTCACTCTTAAATTAGTAATAACTATCGGGTATTTTGATGTCTTTCATCTTTTTGCAAAATTGAAGGTGAAGAGCCAATTTTCAGTAGACAGGACCTCAAAATTCGCTATAACCGACTCAAAAAAAAACCCATGTGCACTAAATCTGGACACAAAAAGTTTGAATACATAAAAAGTACTCCTCTTAAGGTGTAGTTTTTGCAAATTTAAGTATGTTTCGCTCATTTTTCATAGAAAAGACCCCAAAATTCGTGATTAGCGAACCAAAAAACCTGCAGTGGACCAAATCTGGTGGTGGACACAAACTCTACAACCAAAACCGCGATATGACTGGAGTGTTAGTCTTACTTAAATTATGAGTTAACATTAAATACAAGATAGATAATCATAAAATTTCATGATTTAATCATCCATACAAAAATATAATGATTTTAAAATGAAAAGTTTTCAAAAAATATGTTTTAACATGAATCATGTTCATAGAGAGGGGCACTTGAAAACGACCACATATGTAAGGGGGGTGTCAAAAATTGAAGTTTTAAGGGGAGGGGGGTCGAATGGACTTGAAATAATTTAGACTAATAGGACCTTAGAATAATTTGGATGTATGGACTTAGAATAATTTCAATTTAGGGAATATAAGTTAAAACTATTAACACACAAACCAGTTTATAAGTTTTTACAGTGAACTAAAGCATACAAGTTCTGTTCAGAGAAGAAGGATATAAAGATTATTTTTAAAAATTTATGTATTTGCATAATTTTATGAAATTCAATACCTAACAATTGCTATATCTGCAACTTATAGATGAAATTAAGCTTAATAAAAGAAAGAAAATGGGCATTAAAATGAGAAAATTGTAGAGCTGAACGAGTTGAATAAATATAGCCTACAGATTATAACACAATTATTTTTGAATACGTAAACTTTATTAACAAAATAGAAATTAAAAATTTTTGAAGCCCACCTCACACCAGAAATCGTTTGCCTTTTATCTTTTCCAAACTAATTTTTCCGACTTTCTTAAAAATTAAAACGATTAATTTGGAAAGAGCTATTTTCAATTTTTTGTAAGATTTTGAGCTTAATAAATTTTTAAAATGCTGCGGTAAAAATTCCCATATCTTTTAAAATATAGATTGATCTCTCCAAAAATGATAGTACTAATATCAAATAAGCCAGAGCCATTCAACTGACATTCACCTTAAGGTAATAAATTTATAGCCAAATCCATATACTTTATTCCACAGCTGGATATTAATAATCCCCCCTGATATTATGTCTTCGAGAGCCTAATATTTGACCGAAAATTACCCTAGAAATGCTAGAGTTATTTAATTTTATAAACATTGGCATCTATAGTTCAAAATTCATACTTTTGATTTTAAAAATAATAGTTAATTTATTGATGGTCAGAACAAATATTGAGAAATATATAAAGGAAGTTCAATAATTGCGCAACGCTGGGTTTGTTTGTATGATAAAGCCAGTAACATTTTCATTAATACTGTTAAGGGCCACACAATTATCGAATGCTTCCTGAATAAGAATATATAAATATATAAATTTTAAGAACAAGTAAAGACCAAAACATTTTAGACGCCTAATTACAAACTAAAGTAATGGCTGAATTTATAATGTCGACAAAACATTTCCAATGCCTTCCATTTTTTTCAATTAGTCTCCTGAGCTTAGGAACATATTATTAGGTAGGATTTATTAGGCCTTATTCAAAATAATGTTATTTTGCAAAACAATAAAAAAACTTTCAGAAGCTGACATTTTTTCTGATAATAATAAAAATAAGATAAATGCCTACATTTAGCTAAGAATAGCCAATTATTAAATGGCTGCCAAAATTAAAGTTTTTAAATAATAGGTTTTATTCGTCTTAAAAATTTTGTACATGCTTCAAGCATCTTATATCAAAGTCTCTGAGTAACTGTAGCTCAAAAACGACTTAAGGAAAGATATGATTCACAAATTTATATATACATAAACTATGTTAAAAATCTTTAAGATCTCTAAAACTTATTCCTCTTAAAGCTGCTACTTTAAGAGCAATTTAAAAATTGACCATTTTTATCAAAAAATGGACATTTGGTTTATTGGCTATTAGGTTTGAAATATTGACTTAAAATTGGATCCTAAAAATTTAGATCAACTGAAAGTTTGTTGGTTCAATGCCAAGCTGACAGTGATATTTGTAAGGTCGGGAAGAAATGTTCCTGGCATGACCTGTGGAAATTTAATGAAGAATTTGCTTACAACCAGCCTATCAGAGCCTTAAAGCCTAATAGTCTAAGAGACTAATCTAATAACCCCTGCTGGATTACTTTGATTTAATTTGCAATCCAATTTAAATCAATTTTAGACTAATATATTTGAGTGTTCGGCCAAAAACAATCTGGCTGAAAATCCAGCCAAACTAATCTAGCAACGTGGAGTCCTGTGCTTTTATAAGCACAGTTGGGTTATTATAATGAACGGAAGATACTTGGCATGTTTTGTCAACATAATAAACTCATCCGTAATTAAAGGTTGTAACTTGGCTCCAAAAATGTGATGGTCTCCTATTGAAAGTATTAAAGTATTAAAATTTCTGATACAGAATTAATTGAAAATTTTAAAAAATTGTTTAATATACCTCATGTTATAAGAAGCAACAGCTGTTGCAAGATCATTTGCTGCAAGTGCTGATAAGGATCCATCAAATTCAGTTGCGAATTGTTCTGCGATTTCTTCGACTTGTGCTGACCATCCTTGACTTGAAACATCATTAGCAGCTGGCCCTTAAATTTAAAAAGAATATAATAAAATTTTTGTTCAAACACCAAAATAAATAATTTATTGTAATATGTCCAAGAGTTAAAAACTAAAATCAAGAAATGAAAAAATGAAATAAAGTGGTTTGAAGGATCCAAAAAAGTTTTGGAACTTTTAAATGATTATTTAGATCTATTTGAACCTCTTTGAAATTGTTTAGAAATCTTTAAAACTTTTTCAGGGATATTTTAAGAGCTTATAATTAATTTACTTTAAAAATAAAACCTTCAGAAGAGGTTTGAAGCTACAAAAATTATTATTGATAAGTAAAAATTTTAACTTTGTACCCTTTATTTTAAGCTTACCAAAAGCTTTAAAAAATACTTAAAAAGTGAATTAAATTGACCGAGACTCGTAAAATATAAATAATTCAAAAGAGTAAAAATCTAAATTGAAAAATTAGAGTTTTGAATATAATGTGTCATTCATAAATGTAGATAATTTAAATTAATGAATGAAAAATTACGCAAAACAACGTGTGTATTAATTTTATGGAAATTGTGTAAAAATAATTTTATTGTTTGCATGAAAAAACGGAAATAAATTAAATGAGATCTTATTTTTAAATCGTGATATTATGATAATGGAATTAAAATTTTATCTACCATATTTTAACTTAAAAAATTAAAAAATTATATTTTTTATCAAAATAATACTTCATTAAAAATAGATTAATTAAATAATATTTAATTATCATTATTATGAAATATGTTTTTAAATTAAAAAATTTAATAAATTAAGTACGCTGTTAAAATTACGCGGTAAGACTGCTTTAATTGAATTTTCATTTGGAATTTACGACCAAATTGGCTATAATTTTAAACATTTTGCTGGAAATTCAATCTAAGTATAAAATATAATAGAAAATTAAAATTAAGTAAATGTAAAAATTTAAACTAGCCTGTGAATCCTTATTTTTATTAGAAGCTTTAAATTCAAAAGATTAATGAAAATTCAACTAGTTGTTTGAATATTCGTCCAAAGAAGTGTTTGGAAAAAATTTCAAAAATTAAAAACTTCCGATTTTTTTTTCTACAGTAAATTAACGATTTAAATGTCAGTTTCTTTCGCAAACTTACTCAGGTTTGAAAATTTTTTGATACTTAAATATAAACTTATATTAATGACTGAATAAAATAAAAATTTATTATTATCAGTTTTGGCACTGATTCTATTTTCTATTAAATTATAAACAAATGTAAAAAAAAATACGTACAAAATATTTTCATTTTTATTTAAAAAAATTTTTATTTAAATTTCAATGTTTATAATTCTAAATGAATTTTGTTATATGCATAATAAACAAAGTTAAAAAAATTTTTTTTTTTACTTTCTATTTCTGAAAGTAACAAGTTAACAACTAATGTTTGAGTAAAAAATTTTATTTAATTATATATACCATGTATTATTTTTGCAAATATTGTAATGCAAAATTATGTTTAAAAAAAATTTTTTTTGGAAATAATGTTAAATTTAAGTTGATAAAAAAAAATATTTATGAGTATTTTGAAGTAATAAGCGACAATTTTTTAAATATAACTTCATTTTTAATTTATTTATACCACGAAGTGTTAATGACATAATTAAGTATGCGCATGTTTTGCTTGAATTTAGCTTAAATTTTTTGGAATTTCATGAAATTTATATTGCGATGATTGGATTTTTAAGAGTGAGAAGCAGTAAAAGTTTAAAAATTAGGCTTAAAATTTTGGTCTGTTTTTTTAACAAGATTTTAAATCATTTAAAACCTCCAATATTAAGCTGCTGAAAATTATATTGCTTTAAATTATTTAAAAATTAAGATTTTTACCCATGTAACCATTTAATACACATAAAAATTATATTTTTTAATAACTAACATTTTGTATTGTTTAATTATTGATAAAAAAATTTTTTTACTACTATATAATAAGAATTTATTTGCAATTTTTAAATATTTACTCAGTGTAAATAAAATATTATTTAATATATTAAAATTTTAAATAAAAAAAATAATTATCAAAATTTATATACCTTGAAATTATTTTTTAATCATTCTTTGCAAAAGTAAAATATCTTTAATTTAATTCTTGTATTTTAGTGAAATAATTACACTGAGAAAAAAATTCTTTTGGAACAAAAAATAAATCTTGAAATTAGACCTAAGAATATTTTCTATATGAAATAAAAGGAACCCATGAAAGAATTCTTTTTATGTCAGTGAATAGAAATTATTCCTAGATTTGATTTTAAGATTATTTTCTTTTATGTACCTCAACAATGTTTTTTTCTCAGTGTAGGTTAGCTGAATATACACCAAATAAAAAAATACATCCGACAAGGCTGAAAAATTGCCAAAAAAACTGAATTTCCTCATAATGTGATGAGAGTAATATTAAATAATGATTTCGTGATAAAAAAACTGACCCAAATTACTTAATAAAATTAACTAATTTTTTGGTTATATTTACCAATATTTAATAACTCGTATACAAAATTAGTAAAGGTTAATTTTAGTATTCTTTTTTTTGCGTGTAACTAATAATTATTATTAATTTTTTAATATTAAGCCACCGATAATTATAATTCATTTTTTTTAATTTAAAATTAATTTATAGGTGTTTACAGCATATGCTGAATTCAAAATAGTAATCGATTTTGGTGAATGTTAGAACTTTATAGAACTCAAAATTGGCCATTATAAAAGGTAAATTTTCTTTAAGTTTTTAAGCCTAAACTTTACTTCTAAATTTTTAAGGGACTTAAAATGCAAAAAATAAACAATGAAAGAGCATTTTTCCATTTAGCCTCAATCGCTTGAAAATTTAAGCATTTGCTTGAAGATTTTTAAAGCGAAATTCAAGCAGAATGTTTTATATTATTTTTAAGCTTATTATCATGGAGTACTTGAACTTATAAATATGGAATACTTGAGGAATCTCAAAATCTAAAGAGGGGGGGGGTGGTCAAATGAATAATTGTGGTTTAGGGACTTAGCCAATAACTTAGCCTTTGGGACTTGGATTAATTTTGGGATTAGATACTTAGCAGAGCCTTTTAAACACCAATTAATTATGAGCCTATTTTAACCAGAGCAATCTGACAATTTATAAAAAAGTGAAACTTAATTTAAAAAAAAATACATTATTTATCGATTTACGCAAATACATCAAAAATAATTAATTATATTTCAAATTAATAATTTAACGTATAACAAAAAATTGAACAGGTAACAAATGACTAGCAAAATTTTTTGCACAAAAAACTGCCTAAATAAAAAAAAAAAAATTTTAATAATAATTATCATGTATAAGATTTTTTTATTTTTGTTTAAATAAAAAAGCATTTAAGATTCTAGCTAATATGACATTTATATCAATTCAATATAATAATGTAAAAGTTTTGATACATATCATGTGTTTTTATATACGCTAACTTGCGTCACAGGAAATTCATGATTGACCTTATTGATGTTAGTTTTAATCTTAAAAAATTTATTTATTATAACAATAATAACAATAATAATAAATAATAAGAATTTTAAGTCTTTATGTGAATATTTTAATTTTTTTTATCTCAAAAAAAAAAATTGATTGTAATTAATCTTAAAATTTTTAATTATTAATTAATTTAAAACATTTTTTTAGATGCTTTTTTTTTATCATTATTATTTTTTTAAACTATTTTATCCTTATTAAATAAATGAATTTGTCATTTAAAATTTCTTAAATTGTTCATATAAAAATGTGATAAATAATTTTTTTTTCTTTGCTTCTTTAATTTAAAACAAAGAAAAAAAAATTTTTTACTATATGAGATTTTAAATGTTAAAAGTGACTTTTAGAAGTTAATCTGCAAAAATGGTTTTTCAAAATTTTATAACTGAAATAAAATAGCTATTTTCTATAGCCATTTGATTCTTGCCCTAAATCGGGCACATTTGACCAACCCTTTTAAAATGAACACATTTGACCACCCCCTTCGATAATCAGATTTGCCAGGTACCACTCCCTATAAGCATGTTCCATGTTAAAAATGTATTTACAAATAAAATTACATATACATTTTAAATTTCGAACTAGTAATTACACAAGTATCTTCAATATTGTCGAGTTTGAGACTTCCCTGGGGACCTTTAAGAGTTGAAAGGCTAGGGGTCTCAAATTATTTGAGATTTGTTTGAATTATGGAGGTATTGAGTGCGTCATATGAAATTGTATTTACACTCGATTATCTATGAAAGAGAAGAATATTTAGAAAACAGTAAACGCGAAAAAAAACTTTTAGACAATTTAAATAGCTAAAATAATTTTAATTTTATGTGTAACTAGAAACTATTTATAACGGATTTTACCTAATATCTTAAAAATTTAATTCTCATCCACAAACAGTAACCTGAAATAGCTGTTGTAATGTAATGAAACTTTTTGTAAACAAAATTTTAGTTAAAATAGAGAATTGAACAATTGGGCCCACAATAATGAGGTAAGAGTTCTAGTAACTGGGCTGCGACCAGAACTCCTAAATAAATACTTATAACCTTGACATTTATTATTTTACATAAAAAATTATTTCTCTTATGAGAATAATCAAATTTGCTGGTCATGAATTAGCATCATGCAACATCCATTTATACAAGGTGAGTCATTTTAAACAATACAGTCAAACATCTCGAAAACAACAAAAAATATTTCATACAATAATTGTCGAGTTTGGAGGGAGCCATCTGATTGGGGCATTAGATTTGGGTCTTAAGGTTTTAAATGAAAAAAAGATGTTTTTGGTAGTTACTACCATTTTTATTGTATTTTTTTTTGTGGGGGAAGACTTTTGGTGATTATTTTAGATTTTGGGTCCTACAGAGCTTAATGAGCCTGTTAGGGACCAATCATGCTTTTGAGAAGCTCAATACGAAAAAATAAATTTTTTTAATCTACTCCATTATTTATTTTAAGTTGTAATTAGCAAGAGAATTTTGCTTATTTAATATGATTTTGAGACATTTGGTCTGTAGGCCCATTAAGGTCTGTAGGACCCAGAATCTCAAATAATAACTAACAGCCTTCCACCATAACAAACTTGCAATAAAAATGGTAGTAGATTTCAAAAATATCTTTTTTGTTATTTTACAATACGAATTTGTTGTAACTACCAAAAACATCTTTTCTGTTTATTTTGAGCCGTATAAAAGCTTTTTTGGGTCTAAAATTGGATTTTGTATTTTTTTTAAAACCAAAATCGTATCCGGACCCAAAATTTTCTGCAGAATCTGAATTTGAAATAAAAAAGTATACTTTCTATTTAAAATTTTGAAGTTGGGTCCTGCTTGGCCCGATATCGGGCTTCATATGAAGCCCTAAGGCCCAAATTTAATCCCCCCGTCCCATCAGATGACCGCCTCCAAACTTAACAACTATTATATAAAACATTTTTCCTTATTTTTCTTTATTTTTGGGATAGCCAAATGTATCGTTTAAAATGACTCACCGAGTAAAAAAAGCTCTGTGTTAAATATGTTGTGGAAATGACGCGGATGATTGTTCATTAGGTAAAAAGCAAAAATTGCTAGGTGCCTAGGGGTTTTTCTTTCGTCAGGCATGCAGCAGTCGGAAAATAAGTTCTTTCAGGTCACTGACAAGAATAATATATTAAAAAAAAATGGCCCAAATCACACGCAAATTACAATAATTCAAGGCAAAGCTACTTTTAGAACAAAAAAGCTACCCTATATAATTAAAACCCAGACAGTTTAAATTTCACATAGAATTACTCATATAAACAATTGTATTTATTTAAATCTTTAATTGATTGCATCAGATGACATAGTAATTATTCTCTATAAATATTCTAAGTAATATAAAACTACGTTTTGTTTTTATATTTTATCATATTTTACACACATTTTATTATTAATATCATTTTCTTATTCATATTATATTTGAATAACTTTTTACTTTATTTATTCAATACTTTCTTTTTTATTTTTGACTATAATTAAGTTGTTTCACAACACACATAATATATGTAATGATAAATATTGAAAAAGTATAGATAAGAAAATTATAATTGATTAAAAAAAAAAGAAAAAAAAAATTATGTCTGCAATAATGGCAATGAACTTTTTGATAATAAAAAAATTTACAAACCAATTCTACGTGGAATTTTCTTTTCAGGTTGTACATGTTGTTGTTGATGATGATAATGTTCATTTGATCTTCTTTTTAGATTGTTATTTGATTGATATTTATTATTTTCTGGAGATTGATGATTGTTGTAATTTAATGGAGATCTTGATGCATCTGGAGAACTTTTTGGTGACACATCTTGTTCTTGCCAATATAATGCATCTTGAGATATTGGATGATAACCAAGAGATGCCTTAAAAAAAAAAAAATTAATTATATATTTTTCGTATTTTTGTATTTTTTAATTTATCTACGCTGTAAAAAGTAACTTTCTTAAATTAACAAAAAAAATAGAATATTTTCGAAAAATTAGTAAATTTTCAAAAAAATTTGTAAATATTCGAAAAAAATCGTATAATTACTAAATTTAGTATATTAACAAAAAATTCGAGTATTCTCGATTGTTTTTTTGTGAATTCGCAAGAAAAATTCATAATTTACAATTTTTTTTCAAAAATTTACAAAAAATAGTTGTAAATTTCTGAAAAATAGTTGTGAATTTACAACTTTTTTCGTAAAATCACAAAAAAAAAAAATTGAGAATTCTCGAGTTTTTCGATAATATACTAAATTTAGTAAATTTACGATTTTTATCGAATGTTATAAAATTTTTTGGAAATTTCACTACACGGAAAAAAATTCTAAGTTGTATTGACAAATAACTTTGTTGAAATATGCCAACAAAGTATTTGTTGAATTGTCATAGTTACTTAGTTGATTCAAACAGAGTGAAAATTTTATTTAAAAAAAATTATTTTTTTTTTTTTTTTTTTATTTTTATTTTTTTTTTTAAATTAATTATTTTTTTTTTTATAATTATTTTTTTATATTTATTTATGTATTATTAATTTAAAATCTGTTAAAAAAAACCGAAGAAAAATTTTGACTGCTACTGGGATCGAACTGAGTATTGCGGCTTCCGAGACTGCGTGATTATCCATTCTGCTAACAGGACAGTTGTATTTAATAAAAAAATTTTAAGTACTATATGTTACAGATAATAATTTTCGAAATTATATGCAGAGTAAATTATACATACCCAGCGAAATGCATATTTAAAAATAATAGTTAAAACTATATCATATAATTTTTAGGAAATCCCATTTCTTTATTATAATAATAATGAATAATAATATAAGCAAAAGTAAATTATGCATATACCCGCAGTGAAATTCATATTTAAAAATAATACTTAAAACTATCATTAAAAATTTTTAGGAAATTCCATTTCTTTATTGAATAATAATATAAACAAAAGCGCGCTGCTGAAGAACAGGTTTCGACTTGTCGCCGGCCGCGGTGTTAAATATATAAAAGGATAGAAAGAGAAAGAATGAATAAATATTTTAATATAAAAGAAAAAGCATTAACCTAACTATTAAAATTAATCATATTAATGTTTTAGGTTGTTGGTTTATCTAACACTATGTTGATTCAACAAAGATTTAAGTGGTTAACTTAACAATTTTAATTTTGCTTGAATCAACTAAGTATTTGTTGGTTTAATGTTTTTATTTGACAATTCAACGTTTAATCTTTCCATTCAACAAACTTACAATACTAATCATATTTCAGTTACGTAATACGTTTAGTTTGTCTTATATTTTTTTTACGTGTAATTTTTCGAAAAAATTCTATTTTTTTTGTAAATCGAAGAAAGTTACTTTTTACAGTGTATAATTATTTTACAAAGGTAGTCTCGAATTGTTGGATAACTAAAATTAACCGAAATTACTACGTCAAAACAGTTATAAATTTTTCCTTGAATGCATCTTTCATTTTTGGGCTTAAAACAAAATATTAATTACACCGTTCAAAATGTGGGAGGGGGGGGGACCAAATAGGGAAAATTATTTTTCGGTCGCTGAATCTAAATCAGGGGTTCAAAATGCCTAGAAACAACTAAAAATTAAGGAAACACACTGAAATCAGCAAAACTACCCCTGGAGCTAAAATTCACAAGTAAATTTTATTTTTTGAAGATAAGATCAGAAAAATATTAGTATTTAATTATTATAGACCAACTGAGATACAAAGACCCACTATAGGGGATGAAATCTACCCCTAACATTAGAAAAAAAAAGTTTAGGATTATTTTAACATGGAACATGTTCATAGGTAGGCTACCCAAAAAAGTCCTTTTCAACAAAAGGGGGGGGGGTCAAACGGACTTAAAATATTTTCGTTTTAGGGACTTCTAGGGACCCTAAAATACTTTAGATATATGGATTTAGGATGATTTCAATTTAGAGATTTTTATAATTTTCGATTTAGAGACTTCTTGGGACCCTAGAATACTTAAGGGTCGATTTCATTCACATATTTTTACCAAATTCTAGGGACACTAGAGTTGAAAATAACTAAAAATTTATTAAAATTTTTATCTGAGGAATTGTTATGGATCCTGATTGAGCAGAATTTTAATACATTTTGAGCAATAACTAATTATTTTTACTCTAGAATCTATAGTTTATAGTTTATAGTTTATTTATTTCAAGGTGTAAAATACATACAAATCATGGTGAAAACACCATAATCCCAAAGAGACTTTCGTCTGTACTTGGGCCTTAAGTCAAAAAATGTCAAAAAACTAGTAAAAATATACTCCATGAAATCGCCCTCTCTACACCAGCACATAATTATGTTTTATGATAATCATGTTTGTTGGATATTTTTTTCCCAGCTACACTGTAATAGAAATATAACCTCAAAATTACATATTTAAATGACTATAACCCACTAAAAACTTATTAGTTACATAAATTGTTTATAATTTTTATAATAAAAAGCTGAATCTACAATTAAAATACCATTTAATTACATTTTATTGTTTAATTTTTATTAAAAATATTTACTAATACTACTAGTGGCGCCACTTTGTAATAACTTTAATTTCGAATATCCCAGCTACACCACAAAATATCTAACAAACATGATTATCATAAAACATAATTATGTGCTGGTGTAGAGACAAAGAACATAATATACTGCGTATAGAAGAATATTTCTAATGTGTTTTTTTCCACTGAGTTGAGGTAACAAATAATATAGTTTTGTTACCTCAACACCATTTTTAGCTTAAGTAAAGCGCTAGTGTGCTTACGCATAGTATATTGTACTTACTTTACCTATTAGTTAATATTACTCGGTATGGAAAGAGGGGGAAATAGAGGCCGAGAGTAACTCCATCTAAGATCTCAATTTTAATTAAAATTCGAGCGGAAAAAAACACATTAGAAATATTCTTCTATACGCAGTATATTATGTTCTTTGGTAGAGAGGGCCTTAGAATAATTTTCGTTTTAGGGGGTTTTAGGGACCCTGGAATACTTTAGGTTTATGGACTTAAGGGGCGATTTCATGGAGCATATTTTTACTAGATTCTGGGGACTCTAGAGTTGAAAAAATTAAAATCTGGTAATAATCATTAAAAATTTATTAAAATTCTGCTTGAAGGTTTTCTGGATCCTGCTCGAGTACAATTTTAATAGATTTTGAGTCATAGTTATTTATTCCTATTCTAGTACCTCTAGAATTTGGTAACAATACGCTCCATGAAATCGCCCCTTTAGGATAATTTCAATTTAGGGACTTCTAGGGACCATAGAATACTTAGGATAATTTCAATTTAGGAGGGTCGATTTCATGGAGCGTATTCTTACTAGATTCTAGGGGCACTAAAGTAGAAATAATTAATTATGACTCAAAATTTATTATTATTCTGCTCGAGTAGGATCCAGGAAACTACCTTCAAACAGAATTTTAATAAATTTTTAGTAATAATTACTGAAGTTCAATCGTTTCAACTTTAGAGTCCCCAGAACCTAGTAAGAATAAGCTCCATGAAATCGCCCCTAATTTCATTAATGATTTCATCGATTATATTGGCATAGAAATAGTGTCATTAAATAAAACCAGAAAAAGCGACCGCGCATATTCCGCTTTTTGTGGATTCTATGCCAGAATTTGAGGCAAAAATACCACGTGACGGTTTAAAATGTTGAACGTCACGTGGTATTTATGCCTATTTCATGGAGCGTATTCTTACTAGTATTAGATGCTAGGGGCACTATAGTAGAAAGAATTAATTTTTACTCCAAATATATTAAAATTCTGCTTAAGCAGGATCCATAAAATTGGTTCTGAGCAAAATTTTAATTAATTTTTAGTGATAATTACTAGAGTTCAATTGAAGTCAACCCTAGTGACCCTAGAATCTAGTAAAAATATGCTCCATGAAATCGCACCTAGGAACTTTTAAAATTTGGGTTCTAGAACTTATAATAATTAGGGAGTATAAGTTAAAACTGTTATAGGTAAACATGTTCCTTGCTCATTGGTTGTATTAACACGAAACCAGTTATAAGTTTTTTTTTTCATGGTATTTTAACCATTATTTTATTTATTATTCCCTTTACTGGGGCTAAAAATTGGTGAAAATTACCCCTAACTCAAATTTTTTAAAACATTTTTAAATTTTAAGGGGTAGTTTTGTTGATTTAAGGATGTTCCACTGATTTCCAGTCACTTTGGACTCCGAATTCGGACTCAGTTAGAATCCTAATTTAAAAAAAAAAAATTTTCCATAAATAAAAATTTTTTTATTATTATGAACTAGAAAATATTAAGTATTGTGACGTTATTATTATTTTTTTTTTGTTTATTAATGCAAATTATAATAAAAGAAGAATGTGAATCATATATATGAAAAATAAAAAATATTTCAATTTATTTAAAATTTAAAAAATATATAAGTTTTTATAATAAATAATGATAATAATTTTTGACAAAATAAAATACACGTTTCGATACACATTATTAAATTAATAATACTGATAAAATAATTACACGTTTTACTAAAATATTGTATACTTATGTGAAAAAAAAAATTAAAAGATTATTTCATAAAAACTTTCTTAATTATTATAATTAAAATTGTTTAATTAAATTTTTTTTAATTACTTTTGTAAATATGGATAATTCTTTTTAAATTTGGATATACCCCCATCTGTCCAAAAATTGAATCAAAAGTAAGGATCTGTAGTTTTTGAAATTTATTGGCCTTCATGATTATTTTTTAACTTGCTACTTATGGAAGCTATCTAAAAGTGACGAGCAAACAATTAAAAATCAGAACCATTGAAATAGATTGATGGAAAAAAATAAAAAAAACCCTTCTCTGAAAGCTATAGTACTAATAAAATAAATGAAACACGACCAACCATCCAGGTCTTGATACGATCATTTTTCATACAATTTTTCAGGTGCTGTACATTTATTAAAAAATATGAATTTAGGCTGCAGGTACATCTGGACTCAAAGATCCAAGATAAAAAAGTTAATGGGCAATATTTTGAAAATTAACTATTTTATTTTGGACATATAAATTCTGAAATAGCAGGAGTCAAATTTCACTTTGTTACAAAATCTACAATGCTCAGAAAACTTTTTGGGAAAATGAACTTATCAATTTCTGAATAATCTTGTATTGTTTAGTTTATTTGGTAAAAAAACCTTTTTTGATAAAAATTTTTTTTTTAAATTAACCTATTTTTATTTCCATATTTCTGATTTTTAATGATTCAACGATTTTTCTAACATACTTTTAAAAAGAACTGTCCATATATTTAAAACTATTATCAGTATTTATTATATTTATTAAAAAAATTAAAATTTGATAATATTAAAGAATGACTTTGAAGTATTAAATTTTATACAAGTGAATAAATAAATTTTAAAGAAAAAAAAAAGTAGTTATCTATACCATAAAATTAGTTTTAAGTCTTAGGTAAAAACGGTTACATAATATACTGGTTCATTGGTCCCAAAATATATAATAATAGTTTTAAAACATTTTTATAACTTTGAACCCATGTCTAAATGTCAGAAATAACATTTATCTATAGAGTGATTCATTTGTTATATTCTGGGGTTTAATAAAGGATAATCTACTAGATTTTAAAAACTAAATTAAATCTGATAAGCAGGAATTAGTATAATATTTGTCAAAAAACATAATGGGAAGTCAATATTCTTTATTTTATTCAAATGGTCTTTCTAGATGTAGAACAGCAATACTCAAAGCTATAAGATAAGTTTTCTTAGGCTATTTAAAATGAGATTTCTGACACCATGCAATTTAATTCTTCTATTTTTTTATTCAGCATTTTCGGCTTCAAACTTTACAAACTATACTTTCAGGTTTTTCAGCTTGAATTTTGCTTCAATTATAAATTTATTCTGATCTCGTTTTTAACTATTTGTGCTAACTGGTAAAAAGTTTTATAATTTAAGCATTAAATTTCCAAAATCTTTTACTTCTATATTTGAGTATTTACGATTTATTATAGCTTTGTAACGATGACTGTCATAATTTTACTGTTTTTAAGGACTTATGACCCCAATTGGAAAAAAAAAGCAAATATCCACATTACCGACGTTATTTTTTTAAAATAATTTGCAGTTTAAAATAAAATTAGTTGTATAAATATTAAAAAATGTGTTTATTATGTAATATTATTGCAAAAAAAATTATTTTAATTTTATAAATTATGAAAAAACATTATTATTTTAGGTTATGGTACTTGCTAAAAATTGGTTTTCACTGAATAATTAATGATTGAATGTGGTAACTTAGATAAAATAAATTGGAAATGGGTAATTCCATGGATAAATAGCACAAAATGGAACGCGAGGTCTCAGAATTAAAAACTTTTATTTTTATTCGAAAAAACTACTTAAAATTAGATGATTCCCCGAATTTGAAGGTTTTCTATAAATTTTGAAGGGTGCTATGCTGTTCTAAAGTTTTTTGGTAAAATTGCTCTCCTCAGCCACCATTTTTGAAAGTTCCGTAAAAAAGCTCCGGAAAACGTTAAAAAATAAAAAAAAAAAAGGTTTTCGATGTAAAATTTTATGAGGAATTCGAATTTTTAGTCAGATTTTCCCCATTCTGTGCCCATTCGCGGGAAAATTCAAATTTCTGCCTCAAATTTTACAACTTTAAGTGTAAATAGCCGAAAGGCTTCCCACTGAAAAAAAAATTTTTTCTTCTGAAATTTTTCCAAAAGTTCATATATATCATAGAAAAAATTTTCCTGAGGGTAATTTTTGATATAAGAGAGTAATGCTGATTTTAGTGAATTTTTCAATTTTCTCATTTTCGACTTGTTAGTTATTTTGCTAATTTCCCGCTTAGTCACGTGACCAAATGAAAATCTGACAAAAAAATTGAATTCTGCAGGAAATTTTACAAGGGTATAGTAATTTTGATAGCCTTAGAATGATACATCTCAATTTGACAAAATAATTAAAATTGATTATAGAAATTTAATAAAAATGAATATTTTTAAAATGGGATTTTCTTGATTTTTTTACATTTTTAGCCTAAAAATCATGAAAAATCTAAAAATAAAAGTACTTCTTTTGGGGAAACAAAAATTAGTTTTACTAATAATGAAAAATAAGTTTTTTTTTAAGTTTAGAGTTTATTTTTCCTCGAAATGTCTATAAATCATTAAAAAAGTACACAAAAATCAATAAAATCACATTTTTCAATTTTCATTTTTTCTATATTTTTAAAATCAATTTTATTTATTTTGTCAAATTGAGATGTATCATTCTAAGGCTACCAAAATTACTATACCCTTGTAAAATTTCCTGCAGAATTCAATTTTTTTGTCAGATTTTCATTTGGTCACGTGACTAAGCGGGAAATTAGCAAAATAACTAACAAGTCGAAATTAAGAAAATTGAAAAATTCACTAAAATCAGCATTACTCTCTTATATCAAAAATTACCCTCAGGAAAATTTTTTCTATGATATATATGAACTTTTGGAAAAATTTCAGAAGAAAAAATTTTTTTTTCAGTGGGAAGCCTTTCGGCTATTTACACTTAAAGTTGTAAAATTTGGGGCAGAAATTTGAATTTTCCCGCGAATGGGCACAGAATGGGGAAAATCTGACTAAAAATTCGAATTCCTCATAAAATTTTACATCGAAAACCTTTTTTTTTTTTATTTTTTAACGTTTTCCGGAGCTTTTTTACGGAACTTTCAAAAATGGTGGCTGAGGAGAGCAATTTTACCAAAAAACTTTAGAACAGCATAGCACCCTTCAAAATTTATAGAAAACCTTCAAATTCGGGGAATCATCTAATTTTAAGTAGTTTTTTCGAATAAAAATAAAAGTTTTTAATTCTGAGACCTCGCGTTCCATTTTGTGCTATTTATCCATGGAATTACCCAAATATAATCTTTGACAATTTATTTATCATATAAAATAAGTTTCATCTCCCTGTGTCATCATTATCATACTTTTTGTAAGCTCCAAATATGAATTTCCATAAGAGCAATGTTAAACTGCCTACTTTTAATTTGCAATAAAAAGATAATTAATGTGGTAATAGATAAAAAACCAAGTTCAATTCAACTTTAAAAATCTTTAGCTTTAATAATTTTCCTGTTTCATTCAGTTCTGTCATCATTTCCAATTAGGGTCATAACTCCTTAAATAATTTTGAGGACCTAATTTTGAAATTTTTGAAATAACACTTCTTCAAACGGTGAAAGTAAAGAAACAAACTAAACAATTCTTAGAACTTGAAACCCCTTAAAAATTTTTTAGAAATTGGCCATTTTTAGCCAAAATGGGCATTATTTTGGTTTACTGATTACTACGTTCGAAGAATTATTCATAAAAAGCTGCATTTTGCAGGCAAAATTGACATCACAGGAAACCTGTTTGTAATGATGGCAACACGTGTTATTTGTAAATAACCCAAAAAATTCAAAATTAAAGCATTGAGCCTCGTGGGTATCAAGTACACTTTTTGATTAAACTGATTTTTAATTTAGGGTTCTCATTCCTAAATAAATTTGATATCCTTTAATCAGCACAATCTTCCTTTTATTACTCAAATAAAATGGCGCGTAAAATTCATAAATACAGATTCCTACCTTATCGATAAAGACGAAATTTACAAAACTCCCATAATTTCTTTATTTCTATCAGTATTTTTTCTTTAAAATGTCAATAAAACCCACGAATTATCATAAATACTTGTAAATTCTTTAAAACGATAAAATTCTGTTGATTATATACGTGTAAGGTATCCAAATGAAAATTTTATATTTTTGTGCTTTTATTTATTTTAATTTTAAAGATAACGAAACTTTCATTTATTTTATTTCGTAACAACGTTTTTATTATTAAAAATAAAAAAATTTATTATTCTCTTTTTTTTTTTTAAGTATTTTAAATATTAGTTTTAGATTCATATAACCTTTTTAATAAAAACTAATTTAATTTTTAATAAACATTTTTTTTTTTGATGCCTTTAATTTATCCTTGTCAGTAATTTAATTTTTAAGAAATAGAAACTTACTTGTTGTCTAAGGACATTATTATCTGTATTGTGTGATAATTGATGATAACTCGTTGGTGATAAAGAGTTTGATAACCATAAATTCTCCGTACCGGTGTCCATTATTAATTGTAACTCCATTACCATAATTTTAACTTCTTTTATAAGTTTTTTTCTCTTTTTCACTACTTTTTTTCAAGCAATTTCTTTATTATTGCAATATTTTCCGCTTTTTTTTTTATTACCTGAATTTTCTTATCTTTTATTTTATTTTTTGAATAAAAATATAGTTTTTTGTCAGGATCCCGCCCGAAAAAACAAAGTTTATTTAATATTCAGGTAAAAAAAATTGAATAATTTTTAAAAGAAAATAAGCCAATTTTAGAACATAACGAAAAAACTATTGTACAATTTTTTGATACCAGTTGTTTCACGTTGTCTATGTGTTTCTAATAATGTACAACCCCTTGATTTTAATGACAAAAAACGTGAAAAAACAATAAATACTTCTTTGAAAACCATTGCAATATCTTGACTTCCACGCATTTTTTCTTATTTTATTATTTTTTTTTTCTTTAATTTATAAAACAAAAAATTTTTTATACTTTTTTAATCTTTTAATGTTCAAAATTAAATAAAACTTTTTTTTCAATTTTTTATCACTCTTTAAAAATTGTCCTTCACATTAGTTTCTTTTCTAAAGTAAGTAATTAAAAAAATTCTAATCATACAATTATTTTTTATTTTGCTTTTTTTTTTTAATTTTGAATCCCAATAAATTAAGACTCACACACTCTTTAGTGTCTTATCAATTGTAAAAGGCATTCGCCCTGTGCACCCTGTCACAACATTTTAAGAATTCTTAGTTCCATTTTTAATGATATTTGATAACATTTAACAACAGTAATAATTATTTTTTATCTTTAAATTTGTATCTTTTCAAAAATTGCAGTAACAACAAAATTTCTTTTTTTTTTTCAAATCACTTTTTTATTTTTTAACGTTAATAAAAAATTTTTTTAACACTAAAACCAAGAAAATAAAATTCAATAATCACTGATAAAACTTTTTTTTTTTTATTCTATATTAAATAATCATCAAACTTGACATTTAATAAGATTAAAACACAACAACTGATAACAAAAAAAAAAAATTTAACAACTTTTTTCCAAAAAAACACACACTTGTTTAAAAAAAAAACAGAAAATAAAAAAGTGTTATATCATAACAATACAATTGAAAGTCTCGTTCTAAAATGATGAATTTGAAAAAAAAAATAAAAAAAATAAAAAATTGTAATAAATGTAAAAAGAGAAGAGATACAAAGACAAATGAAATATAAAATAACCAACCAATGAAATAACTTTTTAGATTAAGGATTTTAACCAATAAGATAAAAGTATTATTTTATGTATGTAAGAAGAAGAAGAGTAATAATAAAGACGTTTTATTATTATTAAAAAATATATAAAAAAATTGTTTAAAAAAAAAAAAATCTCACAATTAATTAAATTTAAGATACTATATTGTCACTCTATGACGTCAAAAACCAACTGATTGGGACTAAAAAATTTTAATTTTTGAAAGTTACGTTTGTACGTAATTTTATGTACCTTCCTTCTTTAAATTTTTGTTTAAAATTAATAAAATTGCTTCTAAAAAAAAAAAAATTTTGTTGTTCCTCTTATCAAGGTTTTTATCTTTAAATTATATATTAAAATGTCTTCTGCTGAAAAAATAATTTTTTTTGTACTCTATGTATGAGTGTATATTAATAAAAACACTGGCAATGGTCTATATATTGTAGTTGAAAGAGATAATAATTTCAAAAAAAAGGGAGATAACAAGATAAGAAATATTCAAGTATACGACAAGTGTTTTTAAAATATTTTTAGTAGAATATTTTCGAGCTATTGTTATAAAAGAAGAAATTTTATGGTAATTTTTATTTCTTTTTGAAGTTTTTAATAATGGATCTTCAGTTTATCTGAAAATAAATAAATAAATAAATAATTAATATTTATTCTGTGGCATGTATCATGTTTCAGTACTTTTTTATATTAATTTATTTATATATGGGTATATTTTTTTACTTTTTAGTTTAACAAAATAGTTTATTTCGACTCGTGAGGAATTATTTTTTTTATGGCCAAGGGTTGAAAAAAAATATTTATTTGCTGGCTGTGCAATAGTCAGAGGATACATGCTTCTTTGCTGCCAATCTTTGCTGCCAATAAGAAAATGAAACTATATTCAAACATAAACATATAAATAATATATTAGGAAAAAGTTGGGACAGTATCATGGCACTAAGCCCAAAAAAATTGGATACCAATAGTCCATCAGTTTCAAAATTTATCATAAATCTGATGAAAATAACAAATTACTTACATAAAAATAGAAAAAAAAAATTTTTTTCAAGTTAAAATTTGAATTTCTAGCGGTGTTAAATAGTAGTGCCCATCGTAGAGCCAATCAACAAATTTTGATATCTTTTTATCCACTCTAATATAAAAAATATAAGACTGGCTAAAAAAAAGAAGGATGAGGGGTACCCTGGAAATCTGAAAATCAAGGGGGGGGGGGGGTAAAACGGAACTTAAGAATAATTTTAATTTTGGGACTTACAATGATTTCTATTTAGGGACTTGGAGTAATTCAGGTTAAGGAACTTAAAATGATTTCAATTTAGGTACTTGGAATAATTCGGGCTTAAGGACTTAGAATAATTTCAATTTAGGTCATTTTTGGCAATTTTTTTAAGGTTCGAGTATCTATAAAAAAATAAATTAATTCTAGCCTCTGGCAATTATTCTTTCTGAAAGCAGATTACCAAAATTTTGGCCTTTTGTTGCTAGAAAATGGTTACGTTTCCGCTGTAGTCCTAATAAATTAGGACTACAAAATAATACAATTGATAAATAATAATAAAAATAACAAATAATACTAAAAATAACCTAAAGGTTATTTTTGGAGATTCTTTTAATGTGATCCAGGTCCTTTAACAAAATGAAGTTATCCTAATTACTGGCAACTATGTCTTTTGGTGCTCAAATAGCGGGGATATTATAAATAGCGGGGATGCTTATAAGCATTTATTCGGAAAATGGTAAGTTTTTCCGCTGCAGACCATTTTAGGACACTTTGCTCTTATCTATTAATGGAGAACTCGTAACAGTAAAAAAGTTTCGCCAATGAAAATTTAATTTTCTGGAACGTAGATTAGGAAAATGTTGGTAATTTTTCCAGAAAATGACCCTTTTTATGCTGCAGTCCCTTTTCAAGGCTCGGAATATTAAAAGAATGGCCAAAATGCCCACGGGCTGTAGTGTAAAAACTGACCATTTTCTGGCAAGAAGGCTAACATTTCGTAATCTACGATAAGACTACGTACCAGAAAAAATAATTTCCAATGGTTATACTAACTTTATTTTATTACCAGTTCTCGAAGCACTGAAAGAATGGCAAAAAATGACGTAAATTGGAGTTTTCAATTAGAGGTCATCTCTACAGCGGGAAATGTAACTAAATTTCGGAAAAAGGATCAAAAAATTTGTAATTAACAAACCAAAAAACTTAAATTGCCATGGTCTCTGCCTTTTGAATCTGCCAAGCACTTAGGCTTTAATTTATGGACCGATTCTAGACGATACAAACTCAAAGTTGTAAAATATTTCCCGAGGAATATACTAATAGGCACAAATAAAAAAATACACCCATATGGCACAAATTTATTAAAATTATATAATTTTTTTATTTTGTAATAATAATAACAATAATAGAAAAATTAGAATATGTCATAAAATTACTTATATCTACAAAAATATAGAAAAAAGAATTTTTTTTTTAATATGTAGAACAAACGTTATTTTTTTTACAATATTACTCAATTATTATATTCTATACTACCTGACAAACTTTTAAATTAACTTTAGGATGAAATACCAATTTTTTAAAAAAGTTTTTTTTTTTGTTTTTTTATAATAAATATTTCTTTTTTATGTAATTTATTTATTTAAAAAAAGAATAAAAAAAAAATACAGGTAATTGAAAATTTATAAAAAGAATATATTTTTTTTCTGAAAAAAAAGTTATAATTGATAATAAGTATATTTTAGTATTAAAAAAAAATTTATGTTGTTTAAATAATGAACATCAGATAATGTAAATTTAATAAAATAAAAAAATAGATAACTTCAAAATTTTAAATACGCGTGTATTTATAAAAATAAAAAAAATGAAGATTAACTAAATTTTAAACAATTAAAATTAGTAAATTGTGATAATATAAAATTTTTAATATTCAAGTAGTGAAACGACACCTAGAAAATTTATTATACAATAGTCATTTTTATAGTATTAAACGTATTGTTAGTTAATTTGCTATTAAATAGAATTTATGTATTGCAATTTATTCTATAATAGTGATGATATTACACTGCACGATTTTTAATAGTGTATTCAAGATTTATACATGACTAGACTATATTATTAGGGTTAAGGTTATCAGGAGTAAAGATTAATTGTTTACATACTTTCTGGGAAATTGCCAACTTTGTATTTGATAAAGTATCCAATCAATTTTTAAGAAAAATTTTCATTTTTTTTCTATTTTTTTAAGTACACTTGCGGCTATTTATACCATCAAATTTTCTACTCTTTTTATTTTTGTAGTCCGTTTTTACTTACAACTCATAGAAAACGTATTATCATCCCCTAAATATGGGGTAGAATTTAAATAATTTTTATATGTTATTTAAATTGATACAATGCACACAATTTAAGATTAAAAAAAAAAAAAAAAAAAAAAATTAACATGGAACATGTTTATTCTAAAGAAGAGTAGAATGCCTAGAAATCGAGAGGAGGAGGGGTCAAATGGTCACAGTTAAGGAGGGGTGAGTTAAATGGGACTTAGAATACTCCGAGTTTAGGGATTTAGAGTAATTCAAGTTATGGGCTTATTTGAACTTACAAGGTACTTTAGCAAGCTAGGATGTTTTTAATAGATATAATCATTCAGTAAACATAAACATGTTCCATGCGAGTTGTTTGTATACAAACTCGGTCTAAGTTATTTAGCATAATCTTTGTAGAACTATTTCTCACAAATAACATAAGAAAAAGAGACTAGATAAGAATTTTTGATTTGAAGCTTGTGAAAACGATTTGAGAGCTATTTTTATCAAAAATTTTAAATTAAAAAATTGGTAATTCTGGGTTAAAAAAGAGTATTTGATTTATTAACAGTCATGATTGTAGAACATGTATTTTAAAAATCGCGGTTTATGGGGCTCAAAAGTAGAGCCTTAGACAAAAAAATGAGATCCACACTATGAAACCCCAACTGATTGTACAAAACCTAGTGTTTTTAAGCCCAGGAAATCTATGAGAATAAAAACTCATTCAACCACCCTGTATGGTACAAAATTATACTGCTAAAAATCCTGCAGCTAGAACAGTTTTAGTGCTTAAATCCACTGATGATTATCGAAATAATTGTTTCTGTAATATTACATGATTTATGTAGGTCTGATAATTTCAAATAATTTGATTGCATTTTTTCCTTATATTTAAGATTATTAATCAATAAATTATTAAGAAACATTTCTGAACTTGAATAATAATCGCATATTTAAAAATTAAAAATAATCTTTTAATAGTATATAGGTATAAAATATTAATACCAATTATGTCATTATAAAAAAAAGAAAAACCACAAAATTGCAATATTTACACATGTTACATACACGTGATGCATTGATTGAGGTTTAAAATATAAATATTATCATAATCAGAAAATATTGACATCTTAAAAATTAATTTATTTTTTTAAAATCGATTTTTTACAAACAAAATTATATTACATGAATTTTCATAAACTTTTTAATCGATAAAAATTAATTTTTAAAACATTTGACGTATATTTTATTGATTATCAATTAAATTATTGTTGTTATTGTTATTATTATATAACAAAGCAATGATGTTATTATTACATAAATAATTTTCATTTCATTTTTTTAAACTTTGTTTAACGAATATTCAACCAAATCAATACTTATATATAAAAAAATATTATACCCCCTGCCATAATAATACACATTATTATTTGATTCATTATAAATTGATTAATCATATGGCAAATGGTAACAATTTTTTTAAAATAATTCATAAAGTAATTATTGATATACACTACTAAATTTAACTGCGTTTTAAAAATCTTTTTTTTATAAAAAATCAAAAATAATTATTTTTGTCTTTTTTAGTACAAGCTATTAAAATTATGATGATTAATGAAAAATCTTTTTTTATTTATTTACATAATTTAAAATTTTTTTTAAAATAATTTATTACTTTTATATTTACTGTCCGTGTATATCAATAATTATTTAATCTATTGTTTTACATAAACTGAGTGCTTTATTACATTCATTTTCTAAAATTCCACCCCAAACTAAATATCTGTGATTAAGTCCTGGTACTGAATGCAATATAGCATTACTTCCTAAAATCCCACTTTTCGTATTGGATGCACCATAAAATATTTTTGAGATTCTTGAATGTAATAATGCCATAGCACACATTGGACAAGGTTCTTGTAACAAAAATATCCAGTAGTTTGTACATAAATAAGGTCCATTTTTATCGTTATTATCACTATTGTCTTTCTCTTTAAATGTTAATTTAACGTAATTTGAAAACTCTTTTATAGATACATTATCCGGATAAAATAATGGTAAGTTATTTTTTAATTTTCTTTTTGATTCTAATTTAACATTAGATTGATCAATAAGATTCCAAGCTCCTCCTCCATTTAATCTAGCAATTAAATCAATTGCTAACATTGAACAATGATAAATTGGATGTTCATGAACAGATGATGCAGCTATTGATAATATTTCTCCAGTACTTGGATTTACGATGACTGCACTTCCGTTACAATTAATACTTCCAACTGCTATATTCTCAGCAGCTTTTATTGCTATTTTCATACAATGTTCTATAGATTGTAATTCTGAATGAGAAAAATATTTTCCAGATATTAAGCTTTCTATGTTATTATCTGGATGAAAATGTATACCCCAATACTTTGCAGCACTTGTCATTTGAGATTTAGTTTTTGGTGCAATAGCTGGAATTTTCAAAATTTCAAAATCATCTTCTAATAATGTCAAATCAAATCCTTTATTTTTCAAAAAATCTTTCAATTTATTTGAATCAGAATAATCCTCAACTAAAGCTAAATAAATTCTGAGGTTAAAGCATCGTTTTAAATGTTGCGGACATGGTAAAATTGTTAATAATGAAGATATTATTTTTGATATGTCTTTTTTACTTTTAAGTTTTCCAGCATAACAATCCACAAGAGGTAAATCTTGCCATAGCTCATCAGATAAAATTGGTCGTGCAGTCCAAGTGAATTTTAATGTTTGATTATCAGAATTTAACATTTTAATTTTTTTATCTTCTTTATTCTCCATATCTTCATTTGTTCCTTTTTTTAAAAGCTGTGTGTTGTAAAAATATTAACTTATAAAAAAGTATCTAAGCGCAGATCATTAAATTTTTTGAATCCAATTTTTTTTTTCTTTTCAATTAAACATACTAAATAAGCATTATAATTTTGATAATAAAAAAATATCTAAATTAAATTTTTTAAAATAATCAAGTACTATATGTACTGTATCCTATTTTAACATTTAACGTTATCAATTGATATTTCAGAATTTTAAGGTATTGTGCTTCTTTTAAATCTTTAAATTACTTAGATCCAGGATGTTTTTCATTCATGCACATTTCTTTAAAGATTCTAGCAAATTCTACATTTGCTGCATTCAACAATTTATGTTCATTAAAGAAATTGAATTCTGGGTCAAAATATTCGCTTTGATAAGAATCATATCTTAGCTTTTATATCTAGATGATAAGAATTTTTTTACTTCTAAAATTAATTTTGAATATTGGACTTTCTAGATATTTGAACACACTTCTTATAGGATAATTTATTTGTTATATCTTAAGGTCAGATAATTAATAATTGTTTATTTGAATAAAATATTTTCTCATTTACAAACATAAATGTTAAATTTAAAAAATAATTTATCAAAAAATGTAATAGGGGTGCGATAAATCCTCTTATATAATGAATAATGAGATGAAGGAAAAATATTAAATTTTGATAATAAGTTAAGTTAATTTTATTTTTTTTAAATCATTACTTATTAGTAGCAATAAATTTTAATGTGGTTTGCTTGAGTTTTTTTTTTTATCAGACAAGAATGAGATAAAATAATAAATAAAATGGATTATAAAATATAAATTGATTATATTTTCAGAAGTTTTAGAAATTTTATAAGTTGAAATTAAAATTTTAAGTTAGTTTATTACTAGCATTTGTGTATATTAAAAATTTTTTTCAGATTTTTTAGTAAAAGTGCTTAAAATTTCTCTCCCTAAATGCAGTCAAAATATTTTCTATTCATGGTAATAGTTTCTATCTACATAAACATTGGAAATATTACAGAATCAAATTCTAAGATTTTACTACCGAGAATCTCTGATTTAACGTTATTCTTTTTAATAAGTTTATTTTTTTCTTTTTCATTTAAAAAATAAATAAAAAAACTGATAATTTAATAATAAATTTTTAAAAATATAAAACTCTTTGTTAAAGTTGTTTGCTTAAACATAGATAATAAATTGTTTATAAGATAATTGTTTGATGATAAATTATCAAAGGAGAAGAACATTTTTAATTATTTACAACCATTGAGAAAAAATAATGTTCTCTTAATTTTAATTTTTTTAACTACAAGGCAAGAAAAACTTTTAAATAAAATTTAAATGAACAAACTTATGCAATATCAATAATTATAATCAAATAATCAATAAAATTCTTTAATTAAAATTTTTTGCAAAAGTAATAATTTCCTTACATTTTATGTACGTTAAAATTAAAATACATTTCTCGAATTTACTTTGGCAAAAAAATGTCTACTTCTAATTAAATCGGTTTAAAATTATGTGAAAATTAGTAATTATTTTTTACACTCACATTTTAAAAAAAATTATTTTCTCAAATAATTGCTCTCAAAAGTTGTTTACAGCTCCAACTTTGGTTATCAAGAATTGAAGAAAAATGAAAAAAAAATTTTTATCCAATATGTAGATCTGGGAAATTTAATAAAATTATGTTAACTCAAGGTTAAAAAATAAGTATAAAAACCACAGAAAACTTACGCATCAGATATATTTTTCTTATATTGCAGTTTATCAAAATACCAAAAACTTATTTTATACTTGCTTACATCAGCCTATATACAAATAAAAGAAATTTAAATAACTTTTTAGCAAGTGAAAAAATTTTTAAATTGTATAGTAATTTTAGATTTAAAAAAGATGCTTACTTTTACAATATCAATTGAATAAATTTTTTTATACTCTTCTGTCTGACTTGTTATTTATTTATTACCCACAACGCAATTTATAAGTGTAGACATATTACTAATTATATAAATTATTTTATCGGGTAGGCAGAAAATAATATAAAAAATAATTCGAACGTCAGTGTCACGGGACTTACACGGGAATTTTAGTTGGTAATAAAGATTTCTGTATTTATAAATTTCTGTAGGATAAAATATTGATTCCTTAACGTAAACGTAAAATTTCTTAAAAAATAAAAGCAAAAATTTCTAAATAAATTTTTTATTAATTATAGGTAATTTAGTAATAAAAAAGATAAACTACAAATGGATAAATGCCCGAGTGACACGTGCACTTGAATGATTTGGAGCGGGGTAGAGGCGTCTGCTAGTGCTGCTCCGAAACCATAAGAAAGGTTGAACTTCGTTGTTTATTGTTGTTTGTGACTTTGTGTCATCATCAGGAAAAATGGCTGGAGCTACGTGTACAAGAATTTTTATTTTCACAATTTATTGTATTTTATTAATGAATTTTAGATTTATAAATGGTAATTTTTTTAATTTATCAAGCATACATTTATTTATTCAAAGAACTTGAATTAATTACTTATTAATTTGTCTTAAAAGTTTTATTTCAATTATTATAAGTACTTAATTAGAATGTTATTTTTTAAACAATTAAAAAAATTATGTTTTTGTACAAAATTTTAGACTCAATCCAATTTTATATTTTATCAATACATTGTGTTACTTTTTTAGGTAAAGGTACTCGTTATGTCACATATAATTCGCTCGTAAAGCTTTTAAATAATCAGTTTAATAATAGACTGCATTCTCATGATATTAAATATGGTACTGGAAGTGGTCAGCAATCTGTAACTGCAATAGAAGCTAAGGAAGATGGAAACTCGTATTGGTTTGTTAAAAGTGAAACTGGAAAATCTATAACGAGAGGGTAATTTTTTGCTATGCTCTAGATTATCACTGCAATGAATTTTCTAATTAATCTTGTATACATAGGAAACCAGTAAAATGTGGAGATACAATACGATTAGAACACTCAGCAACTAAAAAAAATCTTCATTCTCACCTTGTAAGTTCTCCTTTAAGTGGAAAACAAGAAGTTTCTGCTTATGGAAAAAGCGGATTTGGAGATACTGGAGATCATTGGATTGTAGTTTGTGATTCTGATTATTGGGAAAGAGAAGAATATGTGATGCTTAAGCATGTTGACACTGATGCGTAAGTTGCTTATTAATTATTTTATTTATTTTACGTAAACTGTAAATAGTCTAATAAATTTTTTTAATCTTTTGCATTATTACAGATTTTTATCAGTAACTGGCAGAACATATGGTCAACCAATCAGTGGTCAAGCAGAAGTAGTATGTGATTATTCGCCTAGTAGTAATTCTGAATGGAAAGCTGTTGAAGGCCTTTTTATTCATCCAAATGATTTTAAAACGCAGAATATCCAACATACTGAATTATAATTCAGTTATATATACAAAATTACTGTAAATTTTAGTTAGAGAATGTGTGTGAATGAATTGTAAATATACGCATGTTTTTATTTATAATAAAAGAGTTAAAAATCAAACATTTTTTAATTTTCACTTTTCACCAGCAAATTCATTGATTGCAACTGTAACTTCCAAAAATTTTAATGTGAAAAATATTTTTGAATTCCTGATAAACAAATGAATACAAAGGATCATATTGTAAACAAATTATTAAACAATGTATGTAATTTAAAAAAATGTAATGTTTCTTTAATCAAAGTACCTCTAATTGAAAAAAAAAAAAATTAATCATAGAATAATTTAATTAATTAATAATATTGTGTATAATATTATACTTGTTTGATTGATCTATTTAAATTAAACAATTGCTTGATAACGAAAACTAAAAGTATAAGTAAAAAAAAAAGAAAAAGACCTATTTAAAAAATTTTTTGGCATTATTGATTTATTAGTTACGATTCAAATTAAGTACCAAAAACACGTCATACGTAGTTTCCAAAAATTTTGAAGTATGTTAGTTACATAAAATCAAGATTTTATGCCAATTGATTGATTTTTGGTCAATTTTACAATAATTTTTTAATAAATAAATAATATAAACTACGATTTTTAAAAAATCCTAGATTTGTATTTAGCGGGTCAGCCTGCGTACGCCAATGATGAGAATTAAGGCAATCTGGTAATCGGTTGGTAACATTGTTTACAATGCTTTCCTTATGGGAGCAAGTGAGCGTACGCACAGATTTCTTTCTTCCGACGTCCGATGGGCGATGAGGGGACCCCAAAAGAGCACTAGAGCAGTTCGCGTAGAGGATTAATGGAGGTCGAAGGAGTATGAAGGAGTCCTGAACTTAATCATTATTATTGTGATTATTAAAAATTTTTAAGGAATAGAACTGGAATAGAATCCAAATTAACGGTCCATAAAATTAACATCGAAAAATGAAATTCATTAAGGTATATTTTATTTATTTTAAAATTGTATTTTTTAATATTCTTTTCAAATAAAAATTTTTATGCTACTTTATACTTATATTTATTATATTTATTATTTGCGCAGCCGGCAACGAACACCGGATGATTGACACGCACAATATATTATGGTCGCCAACGCCAATTTATTAGTTATACTCCCACGTCTTGGTATTTTGAAGATTAAAATTATTAAAAAATGGTCTTTCATTGCAGAGTAATTACAAGTAAATTAATATTTACTGTATAGATTTTTTTTTATTTATAAGTATTAAGTATAATATCTAAAAAAAAAGAGGATAAAAAAATAAAAAGGAAAAGTTATGCAATATTAATGTACCATGAGGTAATATTATTATTTTAATTTTTGTAAATTTTTTAAATAGTAAACATAAGTAATTTTTTTTAAATTTTATATTTTGTTCAAAAAACTTCTATTTGACGAGCTGAATAAATTTAAATTATTATAAATTAATTACTTATAAAAAATTTTTTAAATATTCAATTGGTAACAATACTTTTCTTAATTTATTTCAGATGTTGGGACGATAAAGTTGATTAATGTGTTAGTCTCACTATACAAGAACTTATACTCAAGTAACAAATATTTAGTTATTATAATCAGCCTTATGTAAAAAAAAAATATTAGTTCTTCTGGATAAAAAATGGCAAACCCAGGCACAATTATAGCGCATTTAACAAAATTAATAGTAACTTTAATTTGCATGCAGTTATTTAATGATTCATTTTCATTTAAAGCAAGTGATCAAATTTGGGTTATAAGAGCTTTACAAGTTCTTTTGATGCATTCAGTTATTGGAGTAATCAGATATGGTAAAAATTTAATATTGTAAAATTTATATAGGTTTTTTAATTAAGTTAATATATAAAAATTTTAATATTTGTAGGCAGCTCAAATATTACCAAGAGATTAAGAAATTTTTATGATCGTTTAACCAGTATTGTTGAAGTTGTGCCATTTACATTTTTTACAACTGAAATTCTAGTCAAATATCATGTACAAGAGGAAATTAGATATTTAATTTTAGCACTTGGCCTAACTCCATTAATTATTGATTTAAGTTTATCTAAAATAAAGGATCAATCTATAATATGTAAGTTTACAAATATTATATTTTGTCTACATTTATTTGCAATATTAGCTGTTTGTCTTCAAAATGGTAGCTACAGCGGTGTAAGTGTAGCGACTTCTTTTATTCTTACTAAATATATATCAGAAGATTTTTGTGATTATTACGAAGTACCATATATCGATATGTTTCAATATTGTTTATGTTTTGTTGAAATTTTTACAATTGCTACATTAAAAGAATCTTAGCAAAAAAATTAATTATACAAGGTTGTCTTCATGCATTTAATTTTTTTTTTAAACAAATAATTTTAAAGTAAAGCAAACAGATTATTTTTTTATTTTTTTATGCTTTGTACTTTACAATGTTAAGAATTTGATAGTTAGTAATTTATAGAAAAAGAAAATTTAAAATCACAATAAATTTTATGAAAGCTACCTTAAAAGACTATTGGGAACATAATCTGCCTTATAAATGATAAAAATAAACAAATTACAAAAAAGTTAGTATACTATAAAAATTAAAAAGTTTTTCTTTTTAAAAATTACAAAATAATGTCTTCACAAAAATCTGTAATAAAAAAATTTGAATTATAAATAATTCCTTAAGAGATTCCTTAATAAAATATATTTAAACCAGTTTTAAAATTAAAAAAAAATATAAATATATATATAATATATTATATATTTATAAATATATATAAAATAACCAAGATATCTAAGTATATACTATAAAAAGTTCGATAAATATTTTAATAAATGAGAATCTCATAATATTGAAGATTGAATCTCGTTTAAATATATAAGAAATAAATCTTCCATTTGGAAATTTTATTAAAAGAATTATAATTATAATAGACAATAGAACAAATAAAATTAACGTTATTTTTTTTATTTATTGTATAAACAGATTAAACGAAAAAGAAATATATACGTAATTACTATTGTAATTATTCATTAGCCTGGAAGTTATGGAAAAAAAGAGCTTTAATTTTAGATTACCGGTACAAATTATAGAAGATAAAAATTATATTAGTTTTATCTTATTATTTTTTACCAGATCAAATAATTAATTAATTGATCAAATTAAGCATCCATTGAAATTAGTCAATTATAAATATTAGACTAGTAGTTATTTTAAAATAATGTTTTGATTTATAATCTTCATAAAAACTTAAGGTGCTATGTGATTAAAAAAAAATAGTAACATAAAAACTGAAATATGTTTGAAAAATTTGACCTGGTTTCAATAAAGAAGTAGCAGTTTTTAATAAAAAATGAAGAAAAAAGCAGATTTTATTAAATCAGTTGTTACACAATTAATTTATCTTATTTTTAAACCAAATTGCACCTAATTTGGCCCAGTAGAATCAAAGCAACTTTTTAAAATAATTCCCATAGTAAATCATTTTTATTATACTTAGATAACTATGATTTTATAATGGTTTTCAAAATGTTATCCTATAAATCATCTGTTCGATATCAAATAGATAAAAATTATATTTAATAAAACTACAATCGAATTTGCAAACTAAAAAAATTAATATATACAATGCATAAATATAGGTTAAGAAAAAAATTTAAAAAAAGAACCAGAAAAAAACCGAAAGTATGCAAAAAGATTGTACTTGATGTCATTTAAGTTTTTAAAAATAAGTCATAATAATTGAGTCATTATTTAATATGTTTTAGTCAAACTGACTATCCTGTTAATTTTTTTAATTTACAATCCTGTTAACGTTTTTAAAAATGTTTTTTTTTTTTTGGAATTTCTATAAAATTTAAAAACGTTAATTTTCTAACATGTGAGTAAAATTACTTTATGTTAGTCGACCACAAAAATTTTCACAGCGTTCATTTGATACGAAAACTTTATTACTTTAAAAATTTTTTTAAAAGACATTCTTATAAAGGGTTTCGTAAAAAATATTCCCGAAAATTAAGAAAAATTATTGGAAAAATGTACAATTAGTTTAGACAAGCTTTCAGTAGATTTTAAATTAAAATGTATTTGAATTTCTAAAATTAATCTGTACATCTAAAATCATTGTTTAAAAACAGCTGATCTATGTAATTTGTAAGTTATAGTAGTTAGAAATTTTTGGTTTAAATGTTTTCAGTTTCACTATTAAATTTCTTTCAAATACCTATTTAGTTATCGACAAAATGATTCTTCTCTAATAAAAATAATTAAAACTTTCAGGTCGATTGAAATTACAAATTAAATTTGTTAAGTTTTCAAAATGGTTTAAAGAGTGAATCATGTTTAATTTAATGTTTTTATCACTATAAAGATCAATTAAATTTGTTAAGTTTTCAAAATGGTTTAAAGAGTGAATCATGTTTAATTTAATGTTGTTATCATTATAAAGATCAATGATCAATTCATGCAAACTTGAAATTGAGAATTTATCTATGACTGATTGCTCGAATGAACCTCTTTTTACGCAAAGTTTAAACAAATTTTTTTGCTTGGATAAAAATTGTCAAAAATTTTTATTTACTAATTTACATCTCGAACCTAGAACAGTCAATTCTGAAAAATTTTCATATTTCATTTTATGCATTACAAAGCCAACGTTTTCTTCGACTACCAATTTATTTAAATTCTCCAAGCTGGATGTGAATTACGTAAACTCATCTTCATAAGACATTTGGCTGCAGTTAATCGTAATAAATTCTTTTATAGTTGTATTAAAAAGCTGTTTTCCGAGTAATTTATTAATCCCAAATATGCGTTTTAAAGATAAGCTTTCCATATTATGCAGTTAGATAATAATTTATTGATTACATTGCATTTTATTTGAAAATCGTGCATTTTCAAGTGAGTTGTATTTTTACTCCTACAAGTAATAATTTTGTTTTTATCAAGGCGAAATTCAATTTATTGATACAATTTTCGGAATTATGAAATACGGAATTTTTATGATTTTCATCATTTCTGTTATCACGATAGTTGTTTTTGTTTAAAATTGTTGACCCAATGTCAAGTTACTTAACGCAATGCCACAATTCTTTTAAAATGTTTTTCCACATTTCGTTGACGTATAATGTTTTTAAACCAATATGCAAAAATAATGACTAAATCGTGAAGTCACTGATTTTTTGAGCTGAAAAGTCAATAATGTCGCAGAATAGAAATCTAAAATCTGATTAAACATAAAATAAATAATTTATTCCTTTAATTTGGTATTATACTGTTGTTGTCAATAAAAGGTTGCCAATAAATCCCAATCTTAATAGAGATCTGAAAGTTAGATTTTTCTGAAATTTAAATTTTGTTCCTGATTTGAAATCTAAAAATGTCCTTAAAAAAAATTTTATTATTTTAATTCCTTTTACAGCCCGGCCACACTATGAGTTGAAATTGAAATTAAAAATGAAATTGAAAAAAAATCGGTGGAAGGGAAAGCCGCGCTTTTTAAAATTTATTTATTTATTTACTAAAAATCAATTAAAATTAACAATTTATTATTTATTTACGTGTTTATAAATCAATTAACTAACAAAAGATGAATATTTCCTTAATTACCTTATTTTTAATTGATTTTTATTAAATAAATAAATAAATTTTAAAAAGTGCGACTTCCCCTTCCACCGATTTTTTTTCAATTTCATTTTTAATTTCAATTTCAAGTCATAGTGTGGCCGGGCTGTTAGTTAAAAATTTTTTTCTTTAAATTAAATTTCTTAAAAATTATTAGACAATTTAAAAATGTATATTTAATTTAATGTTTAAAATTTTAACTGTGATAAGAAAATATTAACTTTTTTAATCAAGAATAAAATATATGGTTTTTTCGAGGGTTTTTTACTTGTTTTACATATATTTATCAAAATATATTATTAGAATGAACATTGGAATAATAAAGTTAGTTTTATTATAAATACCTAACAAAAGGATATGCGTTAGATATTCATGTTTGTGTTTAAAAATATTATGCGTATTTAATATATTTATTCAATTAAAAATAAATAAAAAATTACGATAAAGTTCGATAATATATGTAAATATATGTAAATATAAATATATATATATTTTTTTCATGGATAGTACTGCTTGAATTCTTTGTGTAAAAAGATTAGAATTTTGTGCTTACATATTTCTCTACAGCACCCTCTACTCTAGTGTCTGTTATTTTAGACTTTGTCTCTGTGATGTACGTAGTAATCTTTTCTGTAGGCTTGAACTTGTTGGCTCTGATGTATTCAAACCATGCCGTTCTAGATTTGACACTGGGTAAATAACAAACTGCAACTGCTGCAACCAGTAAAGAACTGTTTGCCGCAGTTGCAGTTTGTTCTTTGAGCTTTTGTGTTAAGGTTGGCATACATCTGTCCAATTCACAGCTTTCTGAGAAGGCATCCTCGAGAAACTTTACTACGAATGTATTATTTTCTAAGTTCTGTTCACATTTGAATGCCGCATTTTCTGATCTATTGGAATGAAGCAATGTTCCTACTCCGTGAAAAAGTATAAATTGGGATTCTTTACAGCAGAATATTATTTTTTGGATACTAAGCCCATATTGGACTCATAGGCAAAGTAGGAGTTAGCCCTATTGAATTCCTCTGTACTCACCATCATTTTGTTCGATCTCCTTATTAATCTTTTCAGTCCATATCCAATCCAGGATATCAACTTCCTGTTCTAAATCTAACAATGATACGAAGTATCCAATAGACAATAGATTAGTGCAATCAAGAAATTGGAAACTTGTACACACCCTCATGTTTGAGAAGGTACCCGCGTAGAAAAGCGATAATTTCGTAACAAACTTTATACAAAGTTAAGTTTGAACAAAATTTTTTACAAATTTGCCAATTGAGACACTTTAGACTTTGTAAAATTTTATTTTACACTGGATTAAGTCAAAGAGCGATTAAGTTTATACAAACTTAATCACAGCTGATTGTTGTGTTTTTTGAAACTTGATGTATGTTATGTAAATGTTATATTGTATATTATTGTTTTTGTGTGTGTTAGAATGCACGCCCTATATCTTGAATATAAGACTTCGACGCACGCCAGCCTTCGCCTACAGCTCAAGCTTTGCGCAGCGTGCTATAAAAAAGCAGTATTATTAAATTAAACTATTAAACCTCCAGACCAAATCTGGTGGTGGACGGAAAGAATACAAACTCCCCCCCCCTCCCATATATTGACTGGAGTAGAACTTGTGATAGAATATTATGGTTGCAGAGCGTGGTTTTTAATAATTAAATAAAATACACTTATTTAACAGTTTAAATAATAAAGTTTATTTAAAACACGTCGTTTACTCATCAAATAATAACTCATCAATTACAATAATTATTACAATGTAATTTAATAAGAACACAACGAAACTAATTATAACACGTGATACACATCGTATAACTGTACAAGACAGACTGACAGTTTTTTTGAATGTGGATGGTTTGAGACCGTTCCTCAATAAAATAATTAATGTATTAAAAACTGGGCCTTCGCTAATTCTAGAGGTACAAACATAATTTCATGGTTCCATATAATAAAAAAATATTTTACAATATTAGTTAATGCACGATTCTTCGAACTTATAATTCAAATAATGTTTTTTTGGGTAAAAATCTTATTCAACAAAAAATAAATTTAACAATGAAAAAATTAAACTCAACACGCATTATTTTTGAACGCTATTTTTTGCATACCATTCAAATTGAAATAAAAATTTACTTTTAATTATATCTATACTTTTTTAAACAAAAGTAAATAAGGCACACTGTTGTTGTCGTTTTGCTGCCAAGACTGTTTTTCTTTAATATCAGCATCGTTAATAACTGTCCAAGTATTATATTCATTTCAAATTAAAGTTATATAATGTTCACGTTCAACATTTGGTCCGCATTGGAATATAGCACACTCAACTTTAAAATGAGTATCATTAATTACTATTTCAATATCAATAACGTATAACAGTTTGTGGCAATTGATTTTATAGGACTTTCTACTTTTACCTACACCATCTGTAAAAAAGATTTTTAACTGCAACATAATAAATTCATTACTTGGTGAAATCTTTGGTTCTTTTTTTTTTTATTATTCCCATATTTAAATCCTGTAACTGGATTAACTAGGTCATATTTTGCATCGAATACTTCTTTAAAATAATCATCTATTATAAATATTGTTTGTTTATACACTCGATAAAAATATAATTGATAAAAAAGAAGAAAACGATTTTTTGCGAGTGAATGTATTTTTTATTTTTCAAAATTTAGACGTTTCGAAGCACATAGCTTCCTTTTCAATACTAAAAATAATAGTGTCATATAGTAACATATGTATACAAAAAGTATAAAATAAGTAATTGCAAACTTAAAATTAATACTTACAAAATAATTAAAATTTGATACATAAAAATACAAAAAATGTATTAGTCAACGAACATGTAATATAACCTAAAAATTTAAATTATATAAATAAATTAAAAATATATGATAACAATTTTAAAACATAATAATTTTTTAACATACGAATAAAATTACTATTTATAAAAATAATATCCATTGAGAAAGAATTTTTTTCTCAATGGATATTATTTTTATAAATAGTAATTTTATTCGTATGTTAAAAAATTATTATGTTTTAAAATTGTTATCATATATTTTTAATTTATTTATATAATTTAAATTTTTAGGTTATATTACATGTTCGTTGACTAATACATTTTTTGTATTTTTATGTATCAAATTTTAATTATTTTGTAAGTATTAATTTTAAGTTTGCAATTACTTATTTTATACTTTTTGTATACATATGTTACTATATGACACTATTATTTTTAGTATTGAAAAGGAAGCTATGTGCTTCGAAACGTCTAAATTTTGAAAAATAAAAAATACATTCACTCGCAAAAAATCGTTTTCTTCTTTTTTATCAATCATCTATTATATTTTGTAATGTGGAATTATGAAAGTGGGGAACATCTAAAGTTAACAGAGTTGCTTCCGTTTCATTATTGTCTCCAGCACCGCAGCTAGTACAATCTAAGTTCTGTGGACGATATATGTGAGAGATTATCATTAACAGACATAATCTGCACATTAGTACGTACAGGGTCGATCGCAACTTCTAAGGGAATGATTACTTCAGATCCCCCCAACTTAGCAAATTCATCATGTATTGAATCTAATGGTATAGCCCACTTTCGGTCCGTGGATCCTAAATTATTCAAAATTACTGTCGTATTCACCTCTAAAAGTGTGTTATCAAGATAATCAAAAGAAAAATGTTCATACTTTGAAGCCATAGTTTCAAAAGTAACCGGCGTATGTGTTATATTAAATTTCGCTAAGTCATCCAGAACTAAGAATTTTGTATTCAATTTAACTGGTACTTTTACCATTATAGCCTGAATTTTCTCATATTTGTGATCATTTGGCACTAAAGCTAAGCTGTCATGCTTCTTCAATTCCCTGAATCGTTGCCTAAAGGGATTTACGTCCAAAAATACCCCCCTAATGACTTCAGGCGCAGTTAATAATTGAATTAATTCTGATAGGTTTTCAACCACCAACTCAACCTGTAATTGAGCTTCTGGAACTGTTGAACAACCTAAAAATGGAGCTGGTATCGCAATATTATTCTTATGATAAGCTAAAGCGTTTTTAGCTATATAAAAGTGGGTGAATGCTAATTGATGTTCAAGTATTGGAGCAATGAAAGTACTTACATGTCCTATGGTGGTGAAATATTGTTTAACACGCTCTATGATAGCTCGATTTTGAGGTACCATGTCCAAAAATGTATATAATTCATTTTTAGAATGTTGTTTTTTAGAAACTCGCAGATGGGATCAAAATCTGAATCACAAAAAAATCTGCTGCACATTATTGTTTATTTACTCTGAAACCTGTTAAATCATTTGAAGCTGCATATCTAACATCTTTAATAAAATTGTATTCTTCAAAGTTTAACATACATAACTTTGAAGTATATATTATTACGTTATATAAAACATCGTTTTCAGAACTAGCTAGGAAGTGTCTTATAGTATCTAAATGAAGAATTGCTTGTAAGTCATCAACAATGTGCTGTAAAATGTTCAATTTACAGTGATTCTCATAATCGTTTGATTCTACTATGTCTTTAATTTCAAATTCTTGATATTTATGTACCCAATCCTCTGAGTCTTTATATAAATAGGTTAAATGTCTTAATTTATTGGAACATTAAACTAGTAGGTTATAATACTTTTCTACTTCATCATGTTCAAAGTTAATATTATGTTTGTAACGATTCTCAAAGTCGCTTCAAATATATAGTTATCTGTCTTTAGCTCTAGGATAACCGTGTAAAAAATTTTTGTAAAATTTCAGTCTTATATTGTGAATGTTTTTTAGTATTAAGTAAAACTTGTCGGATGAGAGGCTGATATTTTTGAATGATTCGTTATATGATAATTCAAGTAATTCAGACCATTCTTTATCAATATCTTTATTTCGAGAAAAAAAACTTGCCGTGTAATTCATGACCCAAAAAACTAAGCAAAGTATAGATTTGCACACAAAATTTGTAATGCTCAAAAACTTTTTCCTACATTTATGGGATCCCTGGCTTAAAAAGAACCTGCTAAATCAACATGTATATTAAAAAAAGCACCAAGGTGTTCATCAAAAAACAGTTTTTTAAAAAAAAGAAGAAAACGTGTTAATTTTTTACAAAAACTATGTGACCGGCTTTTAACGACGGGAGAATAATAATTTACAAATTAAGGGGAAAATTACAAGAGCATGGGAAATCTAGGGCGTCTTTCCGCATAAGCAATTAAATTTACTGAATAATACAAAAATTTAACCGTACAATCAAACTATAATTAATTAAATAAAAATACGAAATCACCTAACTAAAAAGCCGAGAGCACACATACGCAAAATAATCTTGAGTAATTGCCTTGAGATGATTTAGATGAGCTCCGAAAAATACAGATAACTTTGATTCTTCCTTAATAAAGTCCAATCGTCCAATATATATTATTTAAAATCCGGTTTTTTATGTCCGGATTTCTCAGAAAATAACTCTTTATGTGTATATTACAGAAAGCAACTGCGTGCTTCTGTATTGTGTTGAACGACAATCACTTTATACCACACAAAATAACTAATATTAAAATATTAATTTTTAATTCACTGATAAATACCAAATGTACGTAAAACAAATAATTTTAATGAGCCAAAAAGAAAAGAAGAGAACTAAATTGAAAATTAACGAAAAGCAACAGTGCTTGATATGCGTGTGCACACTCTGATGGCTCACATCAGTCTGACTTGACGGGCTCTCCTTCTCTACCGCTTCGACCAAGTGCCGAACTCTCATTGGTCCGAGATCGCGGGCGAATCGGAGCGGAGCGGTAAATTCAGTATGTATAAAAATATTATATGTATTTTATATAAAGAAAAAATGTCACGGGTTTTCGAGTACGAAAACGGTGATGAAATCACATCATCATTTAAACTTATTAACTACGAACCTAACTCCAATTTCGCCTATTTAAGAAATCGAGGAAGGTTGCGTTTGATCTTTGTCCACCACCTCCATTTTCGCCTTCTTTCTTTCTGAATTCTTTTGTCCCTCTCAATGACTTGTTACTGGCACATCTAGGCCTGGTCTTAGCACGTGTAGACTGTTTCGGTATCTCTTGTGCGAGCTGCGTATTCAATGATAGTATATTCATATTGAGTTTACCGACAACAGTGTCATAATCTAGATTATTCTCAGCGTTCATTGCACAAAGTACATTATCCCTATGAGTGGGAGCAGTTTCACAACTATCTAATACCTCCTTACATACCGAGCTAGTATATTCTGAGTCATAAGAGAAAAAGT
The DNA here is from genome assembly GCA_022575985.1 of Anagrus nilaparvatae. Taxonomy (NCBI): domain Eukaryota; kingdom Metazoa; phylum Arthropoda; class Insecta; order Hymenoptera; family Mymaridae; genus Anagrus; species Anagrus nilaparvatae. The sequence goes on from JAKSXM010000231.1 coordinate 33,004,086, forward strand.
GCATTGCTCTAGTTATACTCTCACCGAGCTCCAGTTTCTTTAATGAAATATCATTATATCTAAACAGGTACGCTGTAGTTTTGTACTCAAAGAACCGTACGTGACAACTAAAAAAGAAGAGTGGCTAACGCATCATGTAGGCGAAATTTAAAAATTAACTCCAATAATTTTTAAATAATCTAATCAAGAAACAATTTTGTTCACGTCAGAGCTGCTATTAAAAAAAAAAGTGTGTTTATCGTCTCCATTGCTTCATTTTATGCAAGGCTGTGTATCATTATAAAGTGTAAAATATGGTGATTTATTGCTAAAAAGTGGATATTCTTCTGTATTGTTTTGTTATTTTTGTGACTATTGATGTACTTGTTTGCATAGGCAACATACTATGACAATATTAGCATCCGATTCTTCTAAATAATGTCCACCACTTTGGACTGAACAATTTATAGCAATTATTATACGTTATGCGAAATATCCAATACTTCAAGTTCAAGAGGCTTCTCATTATGATAATTATAGAGTCTTACAAGAGCAAAAATTATTTATTTTGCACGATAAAGATTTTAAGCGCTTTAAGAACTAATTCGCAAAAATAATATATAAAATTGAAATAAATTTTATGCAAAAAAAATGACATTAACTAACCACAAAATAGTGAGAATAATTAAAAATCGCGCACGCGACTTAACATGCGACTGACACCTTTAAAGTCAAGACTTAAATTACCCTCCATAACTTAAATAATGCGAAAGACACGCCGTTTACGACGGGATACACAATAAGTATAAGAAATACAGATGAAAGTATACCACCACGGTTTACTATTAAGCTTATCAATGCATTTCGCCCAAGTACCTTCCTTCCCCTTGCTCATTTTGTTGAACCACTCTCGACCACCAACCCAGCCATAGAGCTTTATTTCTTTTTCTCTGGGATTTTTATCAACTTGCATAACTCTATGTTCGAGTACGAGCTTGACGCCTTCTTTGAGGAAGTCAGATTGGACTAACTTCTTCCCGTGACGGAGGGATTGGGTGCACGAGTCAAGGGCTTTTATTTCCTCTTCAGACTCATCTTCTACGTCATCACTCCAAAGCGTTTTATGGGTGATTTCGGCTGGTTCTGCTACATCAATGACAAGAACATTAATGTCGACGTATGTTGTGCTCCACAACTCAAAGAGAGGCTCCATATCAGCCACCTTTAAAACCAGGTCTCCATCTACGACCTCTGGATCGTACTTAGATAGAACTTCCATGAGATCAGATTGCATTCCTTTGCGTAGTCCCTCAAAATCCCGAATGCTTCGGATGATCTTCCCGTCAAGAACATCCATGATCTTACCACTTGCATACCTGGCTTCAACTTTGGACTTAAGTTGAATCTTTCCAAGGCGAGCAAGTTTAAGGGTGTTTCCTATATAACTAATGGCCTGTGCTTGAAGCAGTAAACTCACATCCCCGGTGTCGTTGATGTTGGGGGGTGAGGCGGTGGTATAGGACTCATCGAGGAGTCCCAAAAAGGACTCCCACTTATTTTGTACATCAGATAGCATAAAAACACGGTCAAAAGAATCAGTGCCAGGGTGCGTAAAAACTGGTGTGCTTGGTAAAGCAGCCAGGTCTGGGAATTAGTCCCGTAACTTCTGGATGACACACGCTGAAACCACTGTAACAATAATTATATATATAGTATATATATATATACATATACTAGGGGGCTCCTCTTTATTTCATAATTTTTTCATGCTTAGCAAAATCTTCTTTGTTAAATATTGCACCAGCTAGTGGTGTTACAATCACGTATTTAGGCTTTTGTGTAAGACATAATTTAATTAATCTGCACAATGTATCCATCATGATTAAGCTTGCTTGTTTAACAGATATTACCATGTGGCGGTCGTCAGAATTATAAACATACTTATGTGCTGGATATTTGTATGTCGCTATGTGTAACTAGCAGGTTACACTTTTCTTCTGCAGTACAAACTACTTCAGCATTATTCTCAAGCTGATAAGTATATGAAACGTTCTAAAGACACTCATTTTGCTTTGTTGCCTTCCTACTCTCAGGTCCTATGATGTATAACACTTCTGCACATGTTTCTACTGCCTTACTAGCTATTTCAAGTTATATTGGCTGTATGTAGTCCCAACAGATCTTCTTAAATGCCTCTTGTACTGCACATGTTTCTACTGCCTTACTAGCTATTTCAAGTTCTATTGGCTGTATGTAGTCCCAACAGATCTTTTTAAATGCCTCTTGTACTGTCTCTAAGTCAAAATCAGCACCTGTGGTGCGATTAAAATACTCACTTGGGGTAATGCCCAAGATGTCAAATTTTCTCTCATCAGAACTTGTCAGTAATGCTGCTTACATACTTCCATTCATTGAAACAGTGGATTTCACCACACCTACTCTTCCAAAGTTTTCTTCTTCCATAGCTACCTATATAGTAATTTTTGTGGTAGTTATTAAGTGTCACTGTTAATAAATGTTTTTGTATGGTTTTGTTTACACCAGGTAGGTTTATTTCAGCAATTACTTTATTGACATTCACCAAGTCAGTGGAGGTTTGAATATCGATATTTAATTCCTAACTTTCGATAGATTTAATTGCAGATTTATATACAATAATGCCTTCAGATTCTATTATAAGCGGTTTTGGGAATGAAACATAGCAAATTTTAAGCTTTTACAGAATTAGCACAAAGGTGATAATAAATTATTGGAATTTAAATTTTCTAAGTCAGCAATACTAAGTTTTTAGTTAACTTTAATCAACTTTATTAAAACTTTATATTGTGGACTTTGAAATTTTAAGTGAAAGAAGCTGCTCTTGCAGTTTCTGCCTAATTATTACAAAGCTAATAAAAGGTTATTGCAATTTTTTTTTGCTTGAAATTTTAAAATTGAAGTCCAAAATATAAAGTATTGATTCACAAAGTTGCTTAGAGCTTGATAAAAACTTAGTATTGTTGACTCTGAAATTTTGTGTTAAAAAAACTGTTTTATTATCTTTGTACATACTAATTAAATACAAAGTTAATTAGAGTGCATTATTAGATTTAAAATTTCTAAGTTAAAAATATCAACTTTTTGAAAACTTGGTATTATCGATTTACAGTTGAAGATATAAAAAAAATTCTAACACCAAATTAATCCTAAGTTTCGACAAACTTATGAATATTTTTGTGCAGGATTTTGGGAGATCTTGTGATTTTGATATCAATTATACTGAAACAGATATTATCCCAAGTTAAGGGGGGTTTAATTTTGTAATGCCTAAATTTTAAGGAATCTTTGGCGATTTATAAAAAAAAATCTACTGCATGTAATGACATAATTTTTTTTTTATTATTTTTGTACATTATTAAACATTAAATTTTTATGATAATTTTTTTTTATGCCTTGAATAAGGACTTCAAAGATGGCGCCAAAGTGATGAAGTCAAAAAAAAAAGTTGTCCGCACGATTACAAAAAAACTACTCGCTCGATTTGAATTTTTTTTTTTATTTTGTTTAATATTTATCTAAGATGGTATTTACCTATGAAGAAAGAAAAATCTTGAATAATAAAAAAGTTACACGTAAAAAACGAAAATGGTCGAAAACAGACCTCATTTTTTGGCTTTCTCCCCCCTAAAAAAATTTTTATTAATATTCCGATCAACTTCTCCGTAGGTATATGCCATCATAGATAAATATTAAACAAAATAAAATAAAGAATATTCAAATCGAGTGAGTTTCTTTGGCGTAAGTTTCTTTGGCGTAATCTTTGAAGTACTTATTCAAGGCCAAAAAAAATAATCATAAAAATTTAATGCTTAATAATGTACAAAAATAATTTAAAAAAATTATGTCTTTGCATCCAGTAGATTTTTTTTTAAAATCCCCAAAGTTTCCTTGAAATTTAGGCTTTTCAAAACGACTTAATACAAACTTAAAAAATATATTTAAATATATATCTACAAATATAACTTAGGAAATTATCTACATCAAGTTTCAAAAAACAACGTAATCAGCTGTGATTAAGTTTGTATAAACTTAATACAGTGTAAAGTAAAATTTTACAAAGTATCTCAATCGGCAAATTTGTAAAAAACTTTGTACAAAGTTTGTTACCAATTTTTCACTTTTCTACGTGGGTAGCTAGTGAATTTGGAGATGAAAATATCTATTGCTGCTGTCATTGTTTGGTAGGCTTGGTTCAGATGCCACCTATTGTCGAGGATTTCTGGAGGGAAATAAGGCATCCCATATACTTCATCTGTGTTCATATTTTGTCCCTCAATTGGTCTTTGAACTCTTTATTTCTTACTCTTCTTAATCGCGATGCACACATGAGCAAGCAACCCAACCAGTCTTGCTTTAGTTCACACTTTCATCTGAAAACTATAATAATTTATATTTCGATTTTGTGATAACTAACACTTTCTGATTCTCACCCATTGAAATGGTACTGATGATTCGTTCTCTTGACGTGGCCTCACCTATTCAAATATTTATTTCCTTTTTTTTTTTAATTTTGAACTAAATTAAAATTTTTAATGTATTTATTTATTACTATTTATTAGTTCATGACAATTGTCTTAATATTTTTGCTTGCTTTTTTCCACTACAAGGCTTATATTCACACTGTTTATCTAAATATACAAATACTCCTTTTTGCATCTCTAATTTTTTAAGTCGTTAGGATCAGAGTTTTCGATCACTTCATTTTCTGTTCCATATTTAATTCTTACTTTATATTCCCGATATAAGTAGACTGAAAAAAAATTCTACTTGCCTCAAAAGGATTGTTTGCGCCACTTTTTTGGGGCAACTGGAATTCCGCTTATGGCAAGTGGATAATTTTTTTTTAATTTAGGCTCTCAATTTATCGACCCGAAGATCTCCTAGATAGTCAAATCTCCTAAATCTATGATATAAAAATGAAAAAAAGTTTGATATTATTTATAACTTGAAAAAATCTTTATTTTTAAACATATTATTAATAATTATGCAAATTTTCTAACAGTTTTTTAAAAGGCCTAAAAATATGATAAAACAAAGTTTTTAATCATTTCTTACATTAGCCTAATATTATTCATAAAACGAAATTATTATTTAACAATAAATAATTATTTTGTATTTAAAAAAAATATAAAAAAAAACATTTTAGTAAACAGGCATTTTTAACTATATATATTATTCTTTATTTTTTAACAATTAAAAAAAATTAAAATATAAAGTTCTTCCATAGAAAACAATGCATTTTATAATATTATAGTTTTCTAAAAATCTCATTTTTATTTAATTAAAAATTAAAAATATAATTAAAACTGGTTTAATACTTAAAAAAATTATATATAATATATATATTTATTAAATATTTAAATTTTAATAGATTTATTCATATATAATGTTAAAAGAAAATAATGTATCTATCTGAATAATTTTAAGTAAATATTGTTGTTTTTATATAAAAAATTTTTTGATGTTTTATTATTTATTATATGTATTGATATTTTATATTGTTTTGTTAATAAAATTTTAAATTGTTAATATAAATGTTATTATTTTTTTTTTTTATTTATCAACTTTACCTTTCCTTTTTTTGTCCATAAAGTTGAAATAGCTGCAAAAAACTATAATAATTTTAGATATCACTATTCATCAGGATTCGCAGCATGATCAGACAAAATGAAGTAATTATTTTATGCATTTAGATTCACAATTTTTCTGAACTTTTAATAACAAAAATTCATGGAACATGTTTACGTACAGCTTAAGGCTAGGTATAATGCATGAATGTTACGTAACATTACAATACAATTTGCTATTTTTATAATTTCTAATTATCACCCTAAATGTTAGGATTCTAAACCAAAATTGTTCTGAATTCCTAAACCCTGATTAATCCCTAAAACGAAATTATTCTGTTACATTTGACCCCCCCCTTGATTTTTAGATTTCTAGGGTACCCCCTTCTTATAAACATGTTCCATGTTAAGAATATATTATTTTTGGTGCTTTTATTAACACTTTTTTTTTAGATTCCAAGAAGAAAATAAAAGAAGTAAATTATTTATATTAATAAATATAATATAATATTAGAGTATGTCTTATTTTTTTGTTTTCAAGATTTTTTCGCTCCCCCCATGTTGGTCATTAAAAACCTCAAGCCCCAAAGATTTTGGTTTTCGACTTTAAAAACCTGTGCCACCGAGCACTTGAAGTTTCCCACTTAAATAACATGGAAGTTTTGACTTTTCAGCTTTATAATTTTTAACGTGCATCAAAATTTTTTTCACCACTTGGACAGATGGAAATAATGTTTAATCATATAAAAATTGACCCCCAAAATTGTAGTTGTCCCAGAATACTTTATTTTACCAAAATAAAATGATTAAAAATCGTAATTTTTCCATTTAAAATACATTACAAATAAAAAACAAAAAACACTGGTTTTTAAAATCGAAAACCAAATTTGGTGGAGCTGGGGGGTTTTTATGACCAAAATATCCGAAAAAAATGGAGGGAGCCAAAAAATCTCGAAAACAAAAAAAATACCCTGCCAACTAGCTGGCACTAAGGTTCCTCAAACAATGAGCTTAATACATTAATATGCCACTGATATCACCGATTACAAGCATGCAATCATACATACATTTCTATTAACTTGAAAGTATTTTTTTATTGATCAAAAATTTTGGAACTAATTTTCAAAAAATTAATAATCAGATTCGAGATATCGAAGTATATTATATTACATCATTTGTTTATTTAGTTAAAAAAAATAAAAAATTTAACCTAAATGTTCGTATAACCATAAATTAAAATTTAAAAAAATTATTTAAATGTTCACTGATTCATTATTATCATGTAGTTTATTGCTAGTAGCATCAGGATCATGCATTTACTTATTGATGAAAAATTCATCAGAAATAAAATTAAAAATAGCGGTAGAAGTAACATCATACACAATTGGTGTATTAGCAATTTGTTTAAGATCAACATTTAATGTATTTTCGCCATTTATTTTTCATAAATTATATAGTAAGTTAATAATTAACATTTGATTCTTTAAGTTAAAAAAAAATTATTTATTAAACTGATTCTATTTCTAGCTATTGATCCAGTAGAAATAAATAATGAAGGCAAAGAAATTAAAGAATTAAGGTTAATACCAATAAATGAAAAATTATGTAGAATAATTAGTATGGTTTGTATTAATTTTTCATTAACAAAATATGAAAATAAATTAATATCAGGAACGTGTTTAATATCATTTGTTACGATATTGGAATATTATTTCAATTTTTCAAATGAAATTTTTCATTTTTTTTGGATTTTAATTGGTGGCTACTTTATTGGGTAAATTTTTTTCTTCATTCAAAGTGAAAATTAATATTAAAAAAATATTTTTCTTTCTAGCTGGAATAACAATTATTGCTTTTATGGTTACTTATGTTACACAGTAACATATTTATTGATAAAACCAGAAAAATATTATGCATGGTCTTATAAAAGAATGATAAATAATTATTTTATGATTGCTTTTATTTTACTTACTACTGAAGCTTTAAAATATGATTAAAGGTAAATAAATAAATTTACTTTTACTTATAAAATTATTTATTTAACAAATTTCTCATCTTTTTTAAAAATATATACCAGTCATTATATTTAAATATACAACATTCACATTCATACAGTTTAAAATTTCAGTTTTTTATAAATTAATCTAAATATTAAGATATTGAATTTTTAATTTAAACTTTGTTGCATTTGAACACAGATTTTTTAATAGTATCTTAAACTGAACAGTTTGCACAACAAAGATTTTGAGTATTTTTATTTCACATTTATAAATACTTGAGTATATAATAAAAAATCTCAATTTTATATAATCTCAGTCAAAAAAAAATAAAAATTTTAATTTGTACACTGGTAAAATTATTGTTCATAAAATCTACATAATTTAATTGCTTTAAAATATAAGATTAAATGAAAATTAATTTAAGCATGAAATATCTAGTATTTTGCAAAGTCATGGATTCTTTTTTTAAATTATAAATATGCATTAACTAAAATTAATTAATAAATTCCTAGCGGTAACATAACAAATATTTGTTCATTAAAAGAACCAAATTTTTTTTTCCTCTAACAACTCTAAAATTTATGTACAATTTTTAAAATAATGTCATAAATTTGTTAGATATTTACAAAAAATGTATTTTAAAAAATTAGCTATAGTATAGAAAATTTGTCTGTCTTTTATTTTTTTAATCACAAATTTGAACTTGGTTCGCGCCAACTACCTGCTGGTCCAGCTAAATTTTGCATTCTTAAACTATTTCTAGGACTATCTTCAGATTCATATGCAATATTAGCACAAGCACCATGATTTTCAAAAACATCTTTAACAGATACTTGACTGCTACGTGTTGGTCTACTTCCTACGTTATAAATATTATTAGCTCCAAGTGTTTGCATTTGTGATTTTTTACGTTGTTTTTCCATTATGCTATTACGACGACCTTCAAATGCTTTGTATGCTTTTGTTGAACGACGTGTTGATAAATTACGTGGCAATCCTGTTAAATTAAAAGTTTTTTAATTTAGTACATTACGACCTATGGCCAGAAAAATAAAGGATGATCCAAATCAGGTAAACTGCGATTTGGGGCATTATTTTTCTATGGTCTAAAGTTTACTAATGATAATTTTTATTTTTTTTTACCTTGACCATCTTGCAAATTGAAGAACCTTTGTCGGAATGCAACATCGAGGGTGTTGATTGCATGAGTTTTCTTACGATTTTTCTCTAGATTTCTTATGGTTTTTCTTCTTCCTGGCCCACTACCACTTCCTTCGTCATAATCACCTTCCATTCCATCTAGCCTCTGTAAATCTCTTACTATTTCTACGACTTGTTTTGGTAACAATATTTCATCTGATAAATCTTTTGACTATAAAAAACCCAAAATTTATTACATTTGTTCAAAATTGTAAAAAAAAAAGCACTTAAAAATATTATTTACCTTTTTGCCAAACCAATCAATTGTTGTACTAGCTAATATATGAGATAGAGTACCAAAACGATGGAACAACATGGCAGTAAATTGTATAACCAAAATTAATGAAAAGAAAAATACAAATACAAGACCAATTGGTTCAAGTTGTAAATATTCTTTTACGACGTGGACCTAAAAAAACAAAATAGAACCAAATTAAAATTTTCAAAATTCTTTTTATTTTTTATGCTGAAAAACATAAAATATTATTTACAAAAAAATTTAATTATAAAAAAATTTCAATTTTTGTTAATTTTGCAAGTGCATTTTAATATAAAATTATTTATTGAAATTTTTTTTAATTTTAAATTATAAAATTGTCAAATAGGTACACTGTAAAGAGTAACTTTCTTAAATTAACAAAAAAAATAGAATGTTTTAGAAAAATTAGTAAATTTTCAGAAAATTTTGTAAATATTCGATAAAAATCGTAAATTTACTAAATTTAGTATATTATCGAAAAATTCGAGAATTCTCGATTTTTTTTGTGAATTTACGAAAAAAGTTGTAAATTCACAACTATTTTTCGGAAATTTACAACTATTTTTTGTAAATTGTTTTTAAAAAATTGTAAATTATCAATTTTTCTTGCGAATTTAGAAAAAAATTTAGAAAATTTACGATTTTTTTTGAATATTTACAAATTTTTTCAAAAGTTTACTAATTTTTCGTAAATGTTCTAATTTTTTTGTTAATATAAGGAAGTTACTTTTTACAGTGTACATTTTAAAAATTTCAATTTTTTGACAATTTTATTATTTATCAATGTTATTGAACGATTAATTATTATTATTATTATCCATTATATCCATATTTATATTGAGCATCCAAAACCAAATTTCAATTTAGCATCCAATTTCCAAAATTAGTTACAAAAGTAAATCAAAATTTCATTGCTTCAAGTTACTATAGATACTTTTAACTGAAATTTCCCAAGCAATAAGAAAACTTTTAATTTAAAAATTCAAAATTTAGTTTGGAATGCTCCATATACATAAGTGCATTATATATATAACGTTCAATTATTATTATTATTAATGTTAAAAAAGAGAGTTAGAAACATAAACACATATAAAATGGTTTAAATTATGAGAAACTGTTAACCTCATGTATAAAACCATTAATTAGTGCATTTTTATTTATATATATATTTATATATATATCGATAATCATTATCACTGATATCGATAATTTATATTTTTTGCTTGTTAGATTATTTTTTTATTGTAATTTAAAAAATTTTGTTGTTTTTCAATTTTTGTGTTTTTACGTGCTCTAAATTCCATTTATTATTATGTGAAATTTATATATAACGTGATTAAATGTCACATACGATTAATTTACAGTCATATGTATTTATATTTTTATTTTCGTGAATTATATCGCCAGCCCATTATTGTTATAAACAAATTAATTTACACCACATAAATTTTTAATTTTTAAAAAGTATAAGTGCATAACTATAATTGTGCCTTGATAATTATTGCTTTTCTTTATTTTTTAATGAGATCCAAATTTAAATATAGTTCAAGATACCGGAAGTTTAATTTGAAATTATTTTTTGGCCATAATTTACTAAAATAACGAGAACAATTTGTTTATTACTGATTTATACTGATTTTACTGTCACTAATTAAACTGAAATTTTGATTAACTGTTTTATACTAAAATTAATTTTTAGCCCGAAATGGTTCTAAAAATTTCTGAAAAATTTTTATCTTTGCAAATATAAGTTACTTAACGCATATATTTCACGAGCAAACGAAAAAAAATTTTTTAAAATATGGCTCCATAAAAAATGAAATTTTTAGATTTTCTCAGAATATGCCACTTAATTTATGCTAGAATACCCATAACCAAATCAACTATGCTAAAATGGTCATTTTGGTCAACAAAATTAAAAATTTTTATTTTTAGAGGATCTCAAAAAAAAAAATAGGTGAAGATCAAGGCACTTTTGACACTATGTTAGTCACTTTAGTGTGAACATATTGTGTCATTATTATTTTTTTAAGTAATAAAACCTCCGCGGTTTCCTCGTTATATGTGATGTTTGTTTTGACACCAAATGGCCAGACTACATGTAGTTGATCTTTATTCAGTTGCATTAAAAACACGACCAGTACGAATAGGGCATTCAACATAAAAAAGGCGAAGACACTTTTATTTCTTAGCACAATCAAATCTGCTGCTATTCTTGCCTATATATTTGTTTTTTTAAAAAAAAAAGGAAAAAAAGAAAATGATTAGTAATATTTGTTCATACTCCGCTAACGACCTCACCATCTGCAAATTTCGGTGTTTCCAAAAGATCATAAATTTTCTCTTTAACCTTCTTTTCAATCATACATTCTCAAAAAAATGCAAAATTGGTTAATAAAATAAAATATTTTAAAATAACACCGATAAAAAAGAAAAAAGCGAGTCGTTAAGCGGAGTTATTTTTACCTCTTGTGTTATCTCGTTATAAGTAACATTCTCCTTGACACCCCAGGGCCAATTGACGTGCAATTTGTCTTTATTTAGTTGAAAAAGAAAGACGATCAGCACGAAGAGTGCATTCATCATGAAGAAACCAAAAACACTTTTGTCGCGTAGTACTTTTAAATCTTTTGCGATTCTTGCCTGACAGGATTATTTATTGTTATTAATTTTTTTTAATTTTAACTTTTATTTTTAAAATCTAATTTGTATAAATAATTTATTTAAATACATTAAACAATTTAAAAAATTACTTAATTAAATAAAATTTATTACTTACAATAAACACTGTTGATATTTCAGTGACAAAAACAAGACAAATACAGTCGATGGAAGATAAAATTTTAATTTTTTTTCAAAATTATAATATGCTATTTAAAGGAGAATTCTCGAAAATTTAATTTTAACATTACTCCAGTCAAATTAAGAGCGGAAGGGGGTTGTATAGGCCCTTACCAGATTTGGTCCATTTAGATTTTTTGAGTCGCTGATCACGAAATTCGGGGTCCTGTATACGTACAAAATTGGCGCTTAACCCTTAAATTTGCAAAAACATAACATTCATAAAAAATACTGCTTTTCGAAGGGGGAGGGGGTGGATTTTGCAAATTTAAGGTGAAGTGCCAATATCTCATTGACAGGACCCCAACATTCGTGATCAGCGTCCCAAAAAACTTATTAGAATCAAATCTGGACGCTCAAAGTGCGAAAATCTCAAAAATACCCTTTTTTGAGGGTAGTTTGTTTTTGCTAATTTAAAGGGGGAAGCCCCTATTTCTTAAACAAATGACCCAAAAATTCTCGATCAGGAACCCAAGAATCCTACAATAAACCAAATCTGGCGAGGGCCAGTAACTATACAACTAAAACCGTGATTTGACTGAAGTAATGTAAACCTAGACGACATACCTTTTCAGCCTTATCTTCATCAATTGGATACAGATATTTTTCAATTAAATCTTTCCAAAATTGTTCTTCCATCATTGAAAGTGATTCAACTTCACTCTTTTTCAAAATATCTTCATTAAGCCAATACGGTGTCTTTGGAAATATACTTTCTCTGTTGTTGTCCTCTGTATTTTGGCTTCCAATAGTTTCAGTTTCACTATCACGATCGTCTTCTAACCCATGATCCTCTACTATTCTACCTAAGTGGTCGACCGTCCGAGAACCAATTGATGAAGCGCGTCTGCGATTTCCGGACACGTGACCAAGTGGATCGACAACTCTGAAACAAAGGAACGAATAAAATTAGGAATTATTTAAAACGTATTTGATACGTTTAATAAATCAAATTATCACTTTTCGATAGTTTCTAGCCTCCTGCCTAATTGTTCCAAGGATTCAGCAATAGCTACAAGTTGTTGTTTTTCTTCAGATTTTCCGTGAGTACAAAGCATGAGTTTAAAAAGTCCTGCCAATGAAATTTCAATGGAACCTTGATCGTCATCTCCATTACCTCCCGGACCGTTTTGCAAGAAACTTAATAAATTGTTTTGTTTTGCACGCTTTTTAGCTTCTTCTGCTTCTTTTCTTTCTTGCTCCAGTTCCTTTTTAGTTTTTTTGACTTGTACTTCTCTCGTACCCCAAGATACAACATTAAGATTAATTATTGAGTAAAGAATAAGAAGTAGATACATCGAAGGTATACAGAGAAGATATATTATAATCGGTAATATACACCAAAATTCTTGAGGATGCAGAATTGCTGCTATCACGAAGGAACTAGACATGCAAATAAGAAAAATAGATGATGGTGACCCTGTACCATCCTCCCCTAACTGCAGAGCAGTACCGACTATAACAGCCATCATAACAAGTGCATAACCTGTCGAAAGTATTTGGGCACAAAGAAGTTGCACACTCGCTTTGCAAGTGAAACAGACTAACATGAAGAATAAAATGGGAATTATATTGTAATAGAAACTGGTCCAATTATCAATTTTAAATGCAGCGACAAAAGCCCCAACCAACATAAGAAATATGGTACCAGGTCCAAGTATAGTACCACCCATGAGCAAAATTTGATACCAAATATAGGGAGCGGATATATTGTCATTAACTTTGACAGTACGTTTAACGTCCATAAGCAGATCCATAATGTTGGCAATAGTTGAAGGTACCCAACGACGACGTTGGTTGAAAAACTCATTGAATTCTTCGGGAGCATGTGTGTAAGCATCACTAGCGGCTGAATACTCTACTCGATATCCTCTTTGAAGTAGCAGAGTACACAGCCAACGATCTTCTCCTTGATCGTATTGGACGTAGTGACGAGCTTCTTCAGATCTAGTTGTATATTTTTGCATTACGTTGTCATCCATAAGAGCTTTACCACGGAAAAGTGAAAAACACCCAGGACTACAAAGTACACAACCTATCATATGTTCTGTTGATTTTTGTAACCAATGCCCAATGGCATATTCAAACTTTTGATACCAAACCATGGGACCAGAACCTACTGGATGAATACGTCCACAAGCTGCACCTAAATTTCTATTCTTTTTCATTAAATCAACAAGCAACATAACAGCAGCTGGTTGAAAATCGATATCCCCATCCAGAGTTAACAAGAATGTATTATCACCGATTACTTCTTTACGTTCTACGCTGATTTGCGACTCCATAAGTCGATGTCCTAATAAGTAAAACATGTACATTACTTGACTCCATCGCTTTCTGTTACGAATTTTATTTTTATCTTTTAAGTGGCAAATCATTTTAGTTTTTCCAGGCAATGTCCATACAAGTCTACCTCCATAAGGAGTCAGATACTTCTTTGGAGGTCGAAGCTGCATTTGCGTTTTGTGAACTTCAGTAGAAGCTTCATCTACGCATTGAATTAACAGCTTTACGAATCGATTTAATTGGCAATCGTCATCATCGTGATCTGTAAGCTCAAAAGCGTCATCCAAAAATATGTGCGTTTCGAATTCATAGTAATCTGGATCAACCACTTTTAGATATTTTTGGGCTACCCTTCTTGCACACTGATCTTCATCAAGTCGTAATATACTTTGAAGAAACTTCATCATTTCTTCTTTAGTTTCATGCCACATAGTTGCGCATGCATAAATTCTCGTCACATGATCACTACTCTTCAAAACTGCAGGAGGTGTGCTTGAACCATCACAAGTTTGTTCGTAAATGGTCTCGTAATCTCCATCTGCTTTTTCCTTTTCAATTTCTGCAAGATCTTCTACTTTAACCTCAGGTTGATCGTCTCTACGCCGATTTAATGCCAATGATTGATTTACTAGCAGCGAACAATACATAGGAGTTACAAACAGCTTCTCTGTCGATGCAAGTCTTTCGCATTTTGGAGTCCAAATATGAATTGTCGCCCAAGTTTGGGAAAGTAGCCAAAGTAACCAAACCCAAGCATACTGTCGAGATACGAAATCATTCAAAAAATAAATCGGTGGAGACTCGAAAAACAAATAATCCGGGATAGTCTCATGAAAAAAGCACGGATCACCATTCCTTAACCCACAAGCTGCGATTAATAATGAAATGGTAACAGGAATTGTTAAGCTCAGTGGAAACGCAAAACTAAATCCTTGAATAAATATTTTACACGAAAATTTTCCCCAAGTGTAACAAAACCAAGCTGCAATCGTATGAATCAATAAAACATAATATTGAGCATTGTAGTTTGAATTGACGGTTTCTGTATCACCATTTGGCAAAATTTCTAACAAATCAGGAATGCTACCACCAGCCGCCGTTCTTACAGATTGAACCGTAATTTTATGCTCTTTAAAAGAAGAAGTAAATAACATCGAAAAAACATGTCCAACATTTTCACCTCGAACGTGTAAAATTATCATACTAACTATAATAAAAGCCAAAATTTTCCAAACTGATACAAACATATAAGTAAAATAACGGCTAATTTCTAAATCTCTTTTAATACGTGCCAATTTTCTAATAACTCTAATTGGACTTTGACTTGATACATAATTTTCCCACCAACCACATGAAACTAAAACTAAAGCTGGTGGTATCAACCATAAACTTGGTCTTGAACTATCTAAAAGTGGCCATATTACACAACCACTTATTTGTGCTGTTAATGATGCTAGATCTACTAATACCAATGCAAATCTTCTTGATTCATCTTTGCTTTTATTTCGCGATAACAAACCTGTTAAATAAAATCTATTATTAATATATTTATTTCCTTAAATTACTATAATAAAAAATGTATATCCAGTAATTACTATACTTTAAACCGTAAAAAATGTTGTGCAGTAATTCTTGTTAAAATCGTAAAAAAAATAAAATCAAAGAAAGTTATTCGAAAGGATTTTTGAGAATCTGCATTAAGCGATTTTAAATATTGTAAAAGAAAATCTTTTAAGGCTCAAATGAGACCAAATAATCTCATTAAGACAAGCAATAAAATACTTATTAATTATAACTATTTTCCATTAAATTTCACAATTTAAATCTAACTGCTATTGTTAGGATTAAAACTTTCTTTAAACTTTCAAGTGTATTTTTATCGAAAATAAGTAGTACTTAAAAGAAAAAAGTATCAATAATTAAATTTTACCTAATAGTTGAGGTACGATGCATACACAACTAGTTATCATGGCACCTTTAACAACATCAAGATCTGGTAATATTGAAAAAAACATAATTGCTAATCCAATAACATGAAATGATTCCATTATCAAAACAAGTAAAAAATGGGATGTCATTGGCTTTTTACATGATTTAAATATATATTTTCTCATACTTCTGCCAAGAGAAAATAATTCTGGTATTGAAAATGCGATAATAATACACCACATCCATGATATTCTTTCTTCTTCTGGTAATTGAACAACAAATTGGCGATCGCGACCTAATATAAAACAATTAAAAAATAATATAAAAAGGTAATTATATACAATATTGTCATTTGTTAAAAAAAGAAAAAAAAAATACTTACCCAACTGCCTATTGCAGTAAATAAGCATACGATCAGCCTTGAGTTGCGAGGTCATGAAAAGTGCCGAGCCCATAGTGATGACCCCGGTACCAAGTACTACTACAAAGACTAGAATATATGTTATAAGTTTTGTTATTTGGACGGTAACTTCAAGGCATCTTTGATTTTCCATAGATCCTGAATCAACTTTAATTGGCGGATCTCTAAATACATCCCATCCTTTTTTCTCTTCGATTTGGGGCCTAGATCTCCTAAAATTTTCAATTTTTTTTTATTACTCAGGTACCATAGATTTATTGATGAAAAAAAAAATTTTTTCAATAAAAGCTTACGGATCTCCATATTCTTGTGTAAGTGGTGTACTTTCATCATCTGACAAATCATTTCCCAAATTTCCATTACCAGGCAACGTACCATTTAACTGTTGTAAATGCATTTTCGACATGATGATACTACTTCCTTAAAAGTAGCTAAAAAGAAAAAAAAAAATTTACTTTCATCTAATTAGAATATAATAAAGAAATTTCGTCTGTTTATTAAAAAAATAATTCATAAATTCCATTGTATTTTAAGTGTATCTCGTACAAAATATCTTTAAAAAAAATTTTAACGAGTTTTTCCATCAGGGTCATACATACAATAACTTAAGATATTATGTAAAGAATTAAAAAAAATAAAAAAAAACACGGAGAAAGAGTACTTTGAAAGTGAAAGGGAACGGATAACGTAGCAAGGACGTCCAGTAGTATAAATATATATATATTTATAGTGACCGGGACCGCCCTCACTACAATGTAATATAATAATTAATGAAATAATAATAGCAATTTTTTTTTTCAAAAAAAATTCAATTTTTGAGATAAAAAATTTTGATACTTAAATATCATTTTGACAGATTTTTTGTTTATCAGTTATTTCTAATTTTTTACTACTGATAATACAATAAATAATTTTGCGAACGGTCAACTTAGAAAAAGGTGTGGTGTATAATAAAATACTTTTGTTTGAAAGAAAAATTGATAATAATAATTTTACAAGGAATTTTCTTTTGTAGAGAATAATAATTATTATTTTTTTTTCACATAATCTAAAAAAAAAATTTTTCATTTTTTTTCACTTTCTCCAATGATTTATATTATTGATTATTATTATAATTTTAATATGTAACAAGTAAAAAATATATATTATTAGTATTAAATTAGAATGGTTGAAAAATATGTAACAGAAAATTCGCTTGATTTTTTTACGTAACGTTGATAACTTGATATCTGAACATTTTTTTTTCTTTTATATTTAAAATTGATTTTTGCCTGATTTTATCTTTTCTTTTTTCTTTTTTATGTGTTTATAAAATTGATTTTAAATAATAAATATGTCTGATTTTATAATAAGAAGGTGTGAAATTTTCATATGGGTATTTCCTGTTTGCTTTGATATAAATAAATTGATAAATATTCGTCGATTTTTTAAAACTTAATCTGATTTAAATATTTTTTATTGGCCATAAAAAAAAATACAAATTTTTTTTATTTATTATGTAAAAATATTGAATATTTTAGTAAAATATTTATTATTCATGGTTTTATTTTTCAAGTAAAAAGTCATAAATTTTGTTATTTTTTATTTATTATATTTTTAAGAACAAAAATTTAAGTATCCATAATGAATAATAATGGAAATAAAATTTAAACGTCAATGGATTTCGAGAGAAGGAAAATCGATTTTAGTGTAAAATAGAAGTTTATTTAACTCGTATAGATAATTTTCTATTTTATTGTACCATAATTAAGGAAATATTGCCTGTTAGAAATTATCAGCTTAAATTTTGGAAATTTTCTCTTTTTGGTGAAGGCAATTTTGATTATCAGAACAATTAGGTTGAAAGTCAGAAAGAAACGAGGGGATAACTGTATTTTTTTTACTTGTAAAATGTCATTGAAAAATTTTAAACTTGTAGCTTAGGTTTCGTACAGAAATCAATCATCTGTTACTTTGATTGCTTATGTCATTTTGAAATATTTAGTTGGTTAATTAATTAAAACACAAAAGGTGCAACAAAAATTTTTTTTATCTTTTACCCACACTGTAAAAATTTATTGCTTAAAAGTTCAAGCATCAGTTGCTAAAAAATTCAAGTAAATATTCAGACAGGTACTTGACACCTTGTACAGCTGTTTTTGACCAAAAATGGGTTGAAAATTTAAAATATATTTAAATCCTAATAAAATTTCATGATTTAACCGTTAATATTTCAAAAAATAATGATATTTTCTAATTTTCATTAAGTTTTATTTGAAAATTCATGCAATTGTTAATAGTGTTTTTTCCTCGGTTTTTTCTCAAAACCAAAATAATTTGTTTTATAAGCAGTATATAATTATTAAAAATAGAAAAAAAAAACTACAAATTATTTTTACAGGCTTGTCTCTTTTATAATCTTAAATTATTTTCATATATGTTACGAGCAAAACTTGATTAATTTCGCAATAAATTATATCAAATCAGGTATTTTGTGTTGTAAAAAATTTTTTTGTTTAATAATAGAGCATTAATATTAGTTTTAAAAATGTTTATTTTTAAAAATGCGAAAGTCTATATAATTAATTTAATCTTGTTTAAAATTTATGACATAAAAATAAAATTGCTTTCCAAAGGACAATAATGACGTCTGCTAAAATTAGAATGTAGTCAAAGCTGCGCTCTGCCCAGTTACAAAATTGGTCACCTTCAAAAATCAGGTGGCTCGCGAAACTTCATGATCTTCTTTTATAATTAAACTATGTGTACTGACAAAAAAATCTGCTAGAGGCAAGTGGGATCCCGTTACGTTTGCCGCAGGCAGATTTTTGCTTGTGACTTGCGGATTTCGAAATGATTAAAAACGTTTAAAAATGTGAAAAAATATATATTTTTTCAACGTTTTGCGAAAAAGTTTATTCTTGCTGAATACGAAGATTTGCAAGCCCGAGGGTTGTAGCTCCACAAAGTCAGCAATAAACAAAATAAACTTTTTTAAAACAAGTTAAGAACAATACACTGTAAAAAGTAACTTTCTTAGATTCAAAAAAAAAAATAGAATTTTTTCGAAAAATTAGTGAATTTTCAAAAAATTTTGTAAATATTCGATAAAAATCGTAAATTTACTAAATTTAGTATATTCCCGAAAAATTCGAGAATTCTCAATTTTTTTTTGTGATTTTACGAAAAAAGTTGTAAATTCACAACTATTTTTCGTAAATTTAAAACTATTTTTTGTAAATTTTCGAGAAAAAAAATGGTAAATTATCAATTTTTCTTGCGAATTCACAAAAAAAAATCGAGAATACTCGAATTTTTCGTTTATATACTAAATTTAGTAAATATACGATTTTTTTCGAATATTTACAAATTTTTTTGAATATTTACTAATTTTTCGAAAATGTTCTAATTTTTTCGTTAATATAACAAAGTTACTTTTTACAGTCTACTTTTCGCAAAAACAGCAAAAAACGACCCGTCTAAATTAGAAAGTAGTCTTCTTCAAAATTTTTTTCGCTCATTATGCGCACAACAGCAGAATGAAAAACACATTTTTTTGAAATTTATTTAATTTTTATTGCGTTTTAAGCCATTTGCAACCGTTTGAGCAAGAAAAAAACTCCGCTAGTAAAAAGCGGAAGTCATTTTTTCTGGCCCTCCGTATAATTCCTTTTTCCAAAGAGTATAAAGATTCAATTTATGTCTTTTTTGACGTATTTTAAGTTTTTAAGAAACTGAAAATTTAAGAAAATCCTTGAGAAAGTCGAAAAAAAGTACTTATTTCATACACTCTTGCGTCCGGAAGATTGTACCGGATAATTGTAAAATGAGCCTTTAAAGTAAATCCACTAAATTTACCGAAAATTACTACTATTTCTTAGAAAGCTTATAATTTTACCATCGAGAATGCCCTAATTTTATCAGAAATTCCCTTATTTTTTGAAAAAAAACTTTCTTTAATAGTTTATTTTTATTGAAGCATATTAATTTTATTACAGAACTTAATTTTTAACAGTATAGAGTAATATTTTGACATTAAATCATATTTTATTCATTAAATGAATACGAATCGTGAACAATATAAAAGTAAATTATTATATTATTTAATATTAATCATAAAATCTCAAATAGAAGAATCTTCATAAAATTATTATGCAACAGTATTTGTTATTATTAAAAATATAATAGTAAAATATATCTGTTCTTATTAGCTTCATAAGAAATATTGTTGTTTACAGGTTGAGAAATTTTAAATACATACACAAACTACGATTTATCAGCTGAATTTAATCACAATCATAATCAACAATTTTGGGTTTCAAAAAGTAAATATTTTTCACACGTTTGTAATAAAGTTTTGAATTTCTGAACTGATATTAGCCTATACTATTCGTAAAATTTGCAATATCCGGTTTGGCACGTAACATATATAAAAAAATTGTTGTACCAAAATAATTTTAAAAAAATAATCAAAGCATTCACAACAATTCCATTTAAAATTATGCATATACAAAGGCGTATATAATTTAGGATTTAAGTAAAAAAATATTGCAAAAAAAGTATAGTTAAATTTATCATTGATTATTATTTTTAAAAAACAAGCATGTATAAATATATAATTATACAGACTGAAGTTTGAAAATCAAGTTTTTATGATTTTTTTCTAAACATATTAAAAATGTCTTTCTATTAATGATATGTTTTGGTATACGATTATAACAATTTAATTATATGGTTATGGTTAAATGTATCAAAGGAATATAAATTTTATTTAGGTCAATATTTTTATATTTTTGCTTTTAATATTTTTTTTTTTAATTGTTTGTGAGAGAGTAAAGTATATAAGTATTTTTAAGGATTTGTTTTATTTTTAGATTGGTGCATATTGGCAATGATGTAATTTTTTTAGACCCCTTCTAACTACTACCACCTAGTATCTGTAAAATCAGCGTATATATTAAATTATAATTTAATTATAAATTATAATTTAATTATAAATTTAAAAGCGTGGTAAATGGTTCCAATACCTATAAATTATCATGAAAATTAAAAATATTGTTCCCCATGCCTACAGGAATCTTGAAAAAAAATTAAAACACTGCTAATGGTTTTTAATTTACTGCCGTTTATCCGCGCTTTTTATAATGTGAATATTGTCAGGCGCGGGTAAACGGCGGTTCTGCTTTTGGGTCCTCGGAATGGTTCCTCTGCCTATAAATTATCATAAAAATTAAAAATATTGTTCCCCCATGCCTACGGGAATCTTTAAAAAAAATTAAAACACTGCTAATGGTTTTTAATTTACTGCCGTTTATCCGCGCTTTTTATAATGTGAATATTGTAAGGCGCGGGTAAACGGCGGTTCTGCTTTTGGGTTCTCGGATATTAGTAAATGGTTCCTCTTCCTATAAATTATTTTAAAAATTAAAAATATTGTTCCCCATGCCTACAGGAATCTTAAAAAAATTTAAACACTGCAAACTTTTTTATGCTCAAAAACTGATCATTTCTAAATTTTTTTGTCTAAAAGGGGTCCTGAAAGTCCAAAAAAAATTTATTTTTGAAAATTTATCATATTTTAATTGCTTTAGCTCATGTTCAGAATTTAATTTGCTCATGAGTCGGAGAAATCGAATAAAGCATTAAAAACGCCTTTTTCGCTTTTTTAGATTCCTGGGGACCTGTTGTGGCCTAGAAGTCTAATCGGGAAATCTAATTCCAACCGGAAGCAGTAAATTTTTTGACAACTTTTTGGTTAATACTTAAGCTAAGTTTAGTGGCGGAGGCAGAGCCTTTAAAAAAATAAGATAAACATAAAATAAATAAAAAACATTAATATCTTATGACATAATAGTAGTAAATAATTATCAAAATTTTATTAATTTTGCAAAAAAGTAATTTTAAGATTTTTTCATCTCACAGTGAAAGGGTACATATAAAACATGCGTTAATGCAAATATGTTATTTAGTGAAAGTATATACATAAACAAGAAAAAAATTGAGTGAGCATATAAGTATTTGTGAAATATTATCAGGTCATTTCTAAATTAAAAGACTAGATACAATAAGCTGAATATTGAATTTTAAAATTATTTTTAGAACAAATTATTATAAAATAAAAAAATTTGTTAATTATTAACACTAAAACAATCCAAAAACTAAAAATATTGTTATTTTAATGAATTTAATGACCTATATAGCTAATTTAATAAATTAAATTATTTGATTATATAAAATTTGAAAAAATAAAGTTTTAGCTCTCTGGGTCAATAAATTGGTTTAAAAAATATTTTTAAAAAATTACGAGCAATAGAGTCTATTGACTCAATAACAAAGTATTTAAAAAATAAAAAAGCTGTTATTTATTCTGCTGTTAATACTTGAGCAAAAAAAATTTTGTGATATAATCTAAATTTATTTATTCTTATCAAGTACTTGTTAGTAATACTAGTAATAATATGACAAGGGATGGCCATTGTAATTTCAAATTTTAAAGAAACTAGTGTAAAAAGCTGATAATTTTCTGTCCAAAGAAATAAATTCGAATGTTTAAAAAATTTTTTTCAGTATTTCTTCACTTTCAAAAAAAAACTTGCTCACAGCAAGTGTAGATATTAATTAATTAAATTCCTATTCTCTGTTTTACATTATAATAATATTATAATTTTAATACTTTTTTTACATAAAAAACTTTTCAGTTCCATCGGATTAAATTTCTTTAAATTTTGGCATACCAAATTTAAACTATGTATACAATCTTAATGTTTAATCTTATAGAAAGTAACCTATTTTAAAATATGTAGGTTATTAAAAATATAAAAGTGTAATCAAAAAAGTGATATTTTTTAATCTTTTTCAAAAATCTTAATTTACATTAAAAATTTTATTTAAAATACTAAAAGACAAATCATTAAAATTTAAAGATTAAATTGGTAATGGCAATAAACTTTTATTTTAAATAACAAATTTTAAAGAAAATTGTATAACTAAATTATTATATTTTAATTTTTAATAAAATTTATTTTATTTTAAATCTTAGCAAAACTTATTTTGGTATTAAAGAAGCATTTTTTTTTGTCTTTTTACACTAATTTGTAAATATTTACATTGTGTTAAAGTAAATTTGTTTAATATTACATAATTTTTATAATAAATAAATAGTATTTCATTACTATAAGTAATAATAGTTAAGTATGTGTGTATATAGGTATATTTTTTTTATCTAAATTTTTTTTTCTTTTTTAAGATAATCATACTTGTTTTAAAAAATATATGTAAATCATTTATATATTTAATTCAGTTGTTAAAATAATATTTAAATGAAACGGTAAATTGGTTCCTCATATAGAAGTAGATAGATGAAATTTTAATTTTTGATTTTTTTGCAATAAGCACGTTTTGAGACCCCACACGAAGGTCCTGAAGCAACTTATTATAAAAATTTCTCGCACTTGAGGTCTTTCTCGATGAAAGTATCGAATGACCTCACAGAATTAACTTCCAATGGTCAAAAATGAAAATTTTAGGAGCACCTACCATTTTTCATAACCTTCCATTTTCCGGATTTTCCTGTAATCTAATCAAAATTCTGACTCGATTTTGATTAGATTACAGGAAAATCCGGAAAATGGAAAATTTTGGAAACTGTAAGGTTATTAAAAATGGAAGTACTAATATCTGAAAACATGGTTTTTACTCGGTTTGCCGAATCTGATAATTAATTTTTTGAAATTTTTGCCACCAAAAAATAAAAAAAACACCAATTTTTTGGACGTAGTAACATCTTATTTTTTTCTATGCAAGTAATAGTTTTAGAAATACCGTTTTTAGTCATTTTTATGAATCTTTTTCAAAATTTTTTTCTCCAAAAAAATATATGTACCAAATTTTTAGCCAAATTTGGTGTAGTCAGTCAAGTCTCATTGAAGAGGCCCTGAAATTTGTGGTCACCGACATAAAAAAGCCGTATTTTGACTGGACTAAATTATTCATTTTTCAAAATATAATATTATGATCATGTGTACAGAAAAGTAAAAAATAGACCAAATAGGACCTAAATTACAGTTTGTATTTTTCTGGACACGGGATCGTATATTATATTTAAATTTGAACCAAAATACTTTAAATTGGGTTAAAAAATAAGTACATAAATTATTCAAAAATTTAAAAAAATTATTTATAAAATTTATTACTAATATATTTTTTTTTATAATCATTTAATATTTATATCGCAATATATTTTAAATATATAAAAAAACCACACCTTTTTTTTACACGATAGATAAATTTAAATAAATTTATTAAAATATTTAACTTATAGGTACTAAATAGACTAAGTTCAGTAAGTGTAAGTTCATAAATATTAAAAAAAATGAAAAATTATTTATATTTTTTAGATAACGATCAAATAATGAAATCATTCATAAAATATGATAGATTAATATATGTTTTGATAATTTTATACCCTTTATTTTATATTTGCAAAAGGAATGGGTTTGTTAAATGTTTCAGATTCTGATGGAACTACCTAGTTTTTAGCAAGGAATTTTCTATAAAAAATTAATCTTAATTTGGTGTCATACAGGCCTCTTGAGACTAAAACAAAAGACCTAAAAACTTCCGGTTGTTCTCATTTCTATCAGTTTTCTGTGTAAAAACCGAGTAAATTCAATTAATCGATTTAGCCTTTTCTTTGAAATTGATGTCAAAGGTACAGTTTTTATCAAAAAAGAACTCACTGGTTTTAAAAATTTTATACATCCTTAAAGTTTCTAAAACTTTTTCTTATTGAGCCCAAAAATCTAGTTTTTTAAAAAGTCATAAGTTAGAATCCTGGATTCAAAGTGTCCAGTTTTAAAAATATATTAAAATAAAATAAAAGAAATTTTTTTTTAGAATTGTTAAGCTTCATCATCGGCGGATTCAGAAGGAGAAGAGGGTGGTAAGGCAATCGCCCTCCTTTAAGCAAATTTTTTGTTAAGTCTTTTGTTTTTTTTATAATTTGCAATTGTAACATACAAAACTTTTCTGGATTATTTCCCTTCCCCTGAGATACTTTTCTGGGTCGGCCTCTCAGATCCATAAATAGTACTTTACACACCTAGGGCAGTAACTGCCAGCACTACGCACTTCTGATAATCACAGATTTCGTACTGTCGACTAGAGGGCGTAGAAAGTAAATCTTGAAAACTATTTTTTTAACTATCATCGTTTAGTGGGTTATCATTAAAGATAAGAAAACGCTTTGCTGAGTTTCACCAGTCTCTTAGACATTCAATTCACACACTCCTTGTTCGAATTTATCAAATGAGGTAATAAATCAAATTTTTACAATTATAATAATAAAATATATATCACTTTCTAATAATCTTGTTTTCTAATAATTATGTTCTCTATTAGTTTAAATTATAACTATATTAATATAAATTACATAACCTAAAAAAAGAAGAAAAAAAATTCTCACAAGAGAAATAAATTTATGATCATACTTTTTATAGAAATATCCAGTTAAATTGACATTATTATTACTTATTTAATAAAGAATTAATAATACATATTTATAAATGTTATGACATTAAATCTTTTTATTTTTTATAATAATAAAAGTAAGTTAGTAAGTTTTATTACAGAAAAAAAAATTTTTTCTAATTATATCCGATTATAAAATTTATATTTATTTCCTTATATAAATTGTATCAATAAAAATAAATCTTTTTTTTTTTTACTCAATGAAGTATTTTTATAACTGGAAATAAATTTTTTAATTCATGAAAAAAAAATTTATATTAATTAATGTGAATTTATTTTTGTTATTAAAAAATAATTGAAATAGCTTTTATCATCTATCAAAACAGGGGAGAGTGGAAGTAAATTGGAGTATTGGGGTAATTTAAAGTATAATAAGGTTAGGAAAAATCTATTATTTTAGAGGTTAGCGTAAGGTGACCGTCATAAATACTGTTAAAAGTTGAAAAAACTAAATTTTATATTTCATACAAGCGAATTTTATTAAAAATTATTCCTTTTGCCTAAAGTCTCGACGATTAAATAAATAGGCCAGTTTGTCTAAAAAAAGTATGATGCAGGGCCACAAAAGATAATAAATAAATTTGTTAAAAACGATGTATTACGAGCTCAAATTAGAAAACTAGAGAACAAAGTCAAAACTAGAGTCAGTGACAAGAAAGCACATTTTCTCGACACGGTTGAAAAAAATTCTTACCCATCATTTGTCCATAAAAAAAATACCCCAAATCGCAGTTAATCATAATTTATGTGCAATTTGAGCCATTCATTACACTTAAAAAATAATCTGCTTGCAGCAAGCAGAATTCCCCTTCCTGCAAGCGGAATTTTTTTATCTCTTCAAACGATTGCAAATGACTTGAAACGTAAAGAATATTTTTAAAAAACGCTTTTCTCGATTACACTGTAAAAAGTAACTCTCTTAGATTTACAAAGAAAATAGAATTTTTTCGAAAAATTAGTGAATTTTCAAAAAATTTTGAAAATATTCGATAAAAATCGTAAATTTACTAAATTTAGTATATTATCGAAAAATTCGAGAATTTTCGATTTTTTTTTGTGATTTTACGAAAAAAGTTGTAAATTCACAACTATTTTTCAGAAATTTACAACTATCTTTTGAAAATTTTCGAAAAAAAATTGTAAATTATCAATTTTTCTTGCGAATTCACAAAAAAAAATCGAGAATACTCGAACCTTTTGTTAATATACTAAATTTAGTAATTATACGATTTTTTTCGAATATTTACTAATTTTTTTGTTAATATAGGAAAGTTACTTTTTACAGTGTACTTAGGATATGCATGTATCGGTATTATGTAATTTGCAATCGTTTGAGAAAAAAAAATTATAGGCACAAGCGGAATTCTGCTTCCCTTTAGCTGATTTTCCGCTTGCCAGAAGCAGAATTTTTTTTTCAGTGTATTTTTCTGGTTATGGATCGTAACATATACCATTTTGATTCAACTATACCCTGAAATTGACCAAAAATATTGGTTAAATTTTTATAACTGTGGAGAGTAAAAATTTGTAAAAAGAAAATGGAATTTCCGGGAAATACGTACTTTCTCGTCACTGACGAGAAAAATATATTTTTTGATAATTCTGACCCAAAAATCTAAATAGTACCCCATATACTCCTAATTTTCTCTTATATTTACCTGTCCGTAATTCAAGTAATTTACATTTTTATAACTATCAATTAATTATAATATTTTTCTAATCACAAAACAATTTATCAATGGATAATATCAACAAGAATAATTTTCTCTTTCATAATACATAAAATACATTTTATTAACAATAATACAGTTTATAATTGAAGTAAGTAATAGTTATAAGTATATAAATAAAATAATTAACAGTTACAATACATTGTCGTACAAATGCAAAAATGCATAATAATAAGAAATTTACTGATGAAAAATCAAATAGCAAAGATATTTTTTAGATTATAAGTATCTAATAAATAAATATTTTATTACATAACATATATTATTATTGTATGTTAAACTTGAAAAAACGTCAGAGGGATGAAACGCGGAATTACATGGAAAAATAATAAATTTTTATAGATTTATGTGCGTGTAAAAACATCCGTGCAAAAAATAAAATATATACAAAACGATGACTCATATATTTCGCAATTTCGCTCCTACGGCTATTAAAGAATACTGTCCTCTCCTTGTGTACTCTTGTAATGGACTGTCCTGTAAATTATTTACAACAGAACGCTTCTTTTTTTTTTAAATATTTTTATCATATTTATTGTCCTATTATATTTCTTTTAACAATATATTCAAACTTCAATTGGATCATTTTTATGATAATTATGAGAAAGGTGCCATTGTTTTAAATATTTTTTATGCTAATTTTCCTGTCAATTATTTCTTTTTACAGTTAATAAAATATTTTTAAATTAAATATTAAAGTTTTATTTTTTTTAGATGGAATTTTTATGTTGAATGAAGTTCTTTAAAAAAATAATAATAACGTGAAAGTTATTTTACCCTGTTCCTATATAATTTTCGAATCAATAAAATGAACGGTTCATATAATAGTCTGATTATTATAATTATTTGAATTTAAATCCTTTGGGCGGTTGAATGACCGGGGAATTTTTGGTTGTGTGTGAACAAAACACCTGTTGAATCCCGACCGTCGATAATATCATTTTTTTTAATTTAGCAGACAGTCTTTATTTTGTTGACAAACGCAATAATTATGTGTTGAACCTTTTAATTCTGTTTATTTAATTAATAAGTGTTTAAATTGTTAAATTACAGAAAAAAATTAATTAATTGATTATAATTAAAAAGAACTAAATGTTTGTTAAAATTTAAGTGTATTATTTTGAAAGTTATTCTTATTCTAATTAAATTCTAACCTCAAAGTATTTAAAATTTAAAATGGTAAATTTGAATAATATTTAATACTTCAAAATTGTTTAAACAATAATATTTAAAATAAAATTATTTTAGACATTAATTTATTATAATTTATTTGATATGTTACAGTTTTAGTTAAAATATATTATTATAAAAAGTAAATTAACGTTTTATCTAGTTTCATACATCAAATATATAATTTTATTGCAAAACATTAAATTTTTTTATTTAAAAAAAGAAATATATTTTATTAAATCAACAATAATTATTAGTTAAGCAACTTAATAAAATTATGAGATAAGACATCTTGTTAAATAAAAATTTGTTATACATAAATATCCAATGAAATAAATTTTTTTTAATAACTAAAACTAATAAATATTATTTTTTTTTTTTTAGGTACTTAGTTATGTAATAATAAAAGTCTTATGTGAAAAGAAAATATGTCCTCAAGTAATAATATAACAAAATTACCTCATCATGCTCAAGAATCATTGTGCGTAACAAGGCCATTATATCGACAGGGTAGAAAATTAACAGCAGTAAAAGTTTATACGATAAATGATGAATCTCAACATTTGTTAATAACAGGAGTACCAAAATTAAATTTAAGGCAAGAATTAAAAAAGAAATTTTCACAGTATGGTATTATTAAAAATATAACAGTTGTCGATAATTATCCAAATGAAGAATTTACTGAAACTTATCATGTACAATACGATAGAATACAAAGTTCTAGAATAGCTAAAAATTTTTTAGATGGTTTAAATTATTATGGTGGTATATTGCATATATTTTATGCACCTGAATTAGAAACTAAAAGCGAAACTAAAAAAAAATTATCTCAAAGAAAAAGAGATGTTTTTACTAGAATCGAAAGACATAAAAAAGATTATAAAAATCCAGAAATTGATTTAAAATATAATTATAGTTTAAAAAATAATGAATTATAAATTAAAATGTAATTATTATAAAATAAAATTAACTGTTATTATTTTATTAATTTAAATTTCATTTTTTATTTACAGTAAATCTACCATCGATAATTTAAAAAAAAAGTAACATTATCTTTCATAATAACAAAAAAAAAAAAAAAAAAAATAGCGAATCATCCAGAAATCAAGATGAACCTTGATGGAATCAAGTAAATTTCAACGTCTTTGATCGGATTCGCCGGATTTCTCGCTTTCACTTCTTTAATACACTACCTTAACATTATATTCTTAATTTTTTTTTTTTTTTTTTATATTATAAGCAACTACTACTACTATAAAACTGGCAAATTGTCGAATAATTGCCTAATAATGTTTTTTTACACAAGAATAATGTAAAAAAAAATGTTTCTTTTTTTCTTTTAAACTAAATTGAAATATATAGGAATTCTAATGTTTTTGTTGTTGTAATAAAGTGTGTAAAACATTCTTTTTTTTTTAAAAAGAAAATAGTTTTATTTCCGTGCTCTATTTACGTATATGTTATTATAAACATACAAGAAAAACATTTTTAACAAAAAAAATTCTATTATCTTCTTTAAAAAGGATTCAAATTAAATAAAAATAGTTTAATAAAAAATTTTGTTATTTTGCAATAAGCAGTAGATAAATTACGTAATCATTTAAAAATATTTCTTTGTAGTTTATATACCAATAAGATATTTTTTTAAAATTAATGGAATTTTTGAATTAAATTAATCTAAAAAAATAACTTTCTATTAAAAATAACGGTGAAATCCAAAAGTATTATGAATTTTATTTTTCAATGAATTTAATATTTAATGATATCCATTAATTAAGTCAAGATATAAAAATATCACTTTTTTTCAAATATGATATTACATACCTATTTTTTTTTTCTAATTAAAATTTTCTAATATTAAAAATTATAAATGTAGAACAAACAATTTAAGTAGGCTAATATATATTTTTTTTTTGCATATAAATAAAACTTTCTCAAAAGAGCATGTATAAAAAATTGTTTATTTATGAAAAGTAAAATTTAAATTTCCAATTTTCCCTCTTTTTTTTTTTTTTTGTAAAATAATACAATTTTTTTAAATAATATTTTTTTTCGCAAGATTTTTATAATACATTGCGTTATTGACGTAATCGAAAGAAATAATAAGTTTCTCACATTTTTTATTAAAATTTCTCACGTTCACCAAAAAAAAAAAATGCCTTGTGTATAGTACGTTTTTTTTTGCAACAATAAACAAACTGTGTAGTAAGTCAAAGGACAATTATTTATTATAAAATTTAGTCATTAGAATTAAAAAAAAAAAAATAAAATTAAATTTAATAACTTACCAGCTGTTCGCCACTTTCGCTCAACGGGCCCATTAAGTATTTTATGCCCTCTTATAAAGGAAAATTTATTTAAATACCCATAAGTAAGTATTTCAATAAATATTTTATTGCACCATTTGAATTTTTCACTAAAATTTTCACTAAATTTTTCGATAACACAATTTTTTTTTTTAAATAAAATACTTAAAATTTAAATATTACTTTTTTTAATAATAAATAATTAAGTACATTTGTAATAAATAATTGAAATAATAATTGAATTTTTATAATATAAAAGAAAAATTTAAAGTTACGAGCGCACTACGGCCAGGTGAAAGCCGTGTGGAGAACGACTGGTGCTCATTTACCAATCTTTCAAGGAGGCGAACAAGGAACTTGTAAAAAAAAAATAATAATAATAATAAAATATAAGAGACTGAATTTTTTTTTTTTAATGTCCCCTTCCTTGAGGTTATCTTATTGGGGGTGGCAATAAGTAGAAGGGGTATTTATAAGGCCCACTCTTTACAATACTTTCACCATAACTCTTTAAAAAACTGCAAAAGATTTCTTTATTACTTTTAAAGTAAATACCATGGTTAATACACATATTATACACATATTTAAAAATTATTTTCAATATATTTTTTGTTTTTCCTTTAAATAATTCAAAGCTATTAATAATAATTAAAAAAAATTTTATTTTATAAATATGATTAAAAGATATCTATTCATAAATTATATTCTATGCAAATATTATTTTTTTTTTATTGGTTCACCATGCATTTTTAATATGGGTATTGGGGTCAAGGATTTTTTTTAAATTATTGTTTTTTTTTTTCATTTTTATTTTTCTCGTTCTTGAGAACATATTGTTTTATGAAAAATTAAAAAAATAATTTTTTTTTTTTTTTTTTATTGAGCAAAATAAAAATTAATAAAATAATTGATCAATAAAAAAAAGCTAAAGTAAATATAAGATTCTGAAAGTCAATTTTAAAAGGTACCAATGTTGCAGAAATCTTAAAAGAGTAGAAAACCCAAAAAACTACAAAATTAAAAAGAAACTAATTTTTTTACTTGAATTTATTTAAATTGATCATTTTTGCAAAATGAATAATCGTTTGCCAAAATGATCAAGAACTTTTTATATTTCCTGATTGCAATATTGGTGCCATTTATCTAGCATAGAAATTTAAAATTTTCATGAACTTTTTTTTTTAGCAATTACTTATTTTTGGGGCCCATAATACACAGTTAAAAAAATAACCTACCCCAACACTTAAAATTTTACAAGCAAAATTTTTAATTTTCTGATAGGTGTGTAGAATATAAGAAGTACAAGTAGGTAAAAATATTTAAACTGTTTTAATAAATTTTTAGATTTGTTTTATTTTATACTATAAAGTTTTTTTTTACAAATTAAATTACTAAATTCCAAATACATTTAATGTATCTAGGTCACAAATAAATTATTTAAAATATTTATTAATAAATTGGGCTTCAAGATTTTTACTGAAATAAAATTTATTGTTTTTTTATGAGCCAGTTTTAGGTCTCAGATTTTTATTAGCTTGCCTGCCCATAACAAATTTTATTTTGATTTGAACTATTTTCAAAATTATTTTTAATGCCTTTGTATACTTTAAATTAACCGAAAAACGAATTCTGCATCATTAAATTTTACCAAATTTTACCGAAATTTGTATATATAAATTTAATACCCGACAATTTTTGGAGTATATCTTCTGACCCATAAACATTAAATTTAATTTATTAAATTATCTCATTAAATTAACTAAAACAAGGAAAAAATTAATTTTTTTTTTACCATCTTAGAATCTTGTGAAAATAAAAATCCAAGACCTACAATTGGCCAATAAAAAAAAATTTTATTCTTCAGAAAAATACCTGGATTATAGCCCATATATTATAAAAGAATTCCTTTTTTATAAACTTTAATTTTTTACAAAAAATAGTTACTTATGTGACAAACATAATATTTAAGTTAAAAATTAAATATACTTAAGAAAATAAATAAAAATGTCAGTTAAGATATATAAATTATTAATTAACAAATAGATCACAAAATAAGTTGCCCCAATAAAATAAATGCAATAGCACATAATATAATAGAAAATATTATTCAAAAACTATCATAAATTCATATGAAAAAAAAATGCTATAAAAAATTATGAATAAATGAATATAGACTAAATGATTTGCTGTTATATAACTTTCAAAAAATAAAAATAATTTTAGTAATTAATACTATCTAAGATCGATAAGAAAATTCTTAATATAAAAATTTGCAGTCAAAGATATATAATATTTATACACATACATTCATTCATAAACACTCACTCAAATATAATATTTTTTATTGTCTATCAAAAGAAAGATTAAGAGATTCCCCAGGATCAGCTGAATGCTGAGGTTTTTTAATGGACATGTCAAGCATTGTTCCAAAATCAGAAGGTTTTGAGCTAGATTTAGATAAATCTTCAGTACCTGAATAATTTGATGTATCCATGGATTCATTTGATTTTTTTCTATCTATAGAAAAATCTTCAATCCCACTATTAGCTGTAGAGTTAAAATCTTGCATTGGTGAAGAAGTAGGGGGCTTAAATGATTCGGATATATCTGCCATTCCTTTTCCTAATGGACTAAATAAGTTTGCAATATTTCTGACATAAGCTGAAGAAGAAGCTGCTTTTGTAAAATCGTTAAGAGAAAAACCTGATAGTTTACTGAGATCATTATTAGTAAAACTTGCTATCTTTGAAAAATCTGGAAACTTTAATGTTTGTGTTAAAGAGTCTACTGTAGGGAAATCATTTCTCAATTTTAATGAATCATGACCAGCCAACTTAGTAAAATCTGCTAAATTATACTCATAATCAGAATTTGTATTTTTTAAAGATACAGTCAATTCGCCTGAACGAAAAGTAGGAATCATTTCAGGAGTGCTAATATGATGAGACACTTGTTGCTTAGCAGGGCTTGTTCTTTCAGTTTTTTGATGAGATCCTAAAGAATTTTCAGGTTTAATAGTAACTGATGGCACAAAAACATTAGCAGGAACAACTCCAGTTGCTTGCATTACAGGATCAGTAATAACTGGAAATTTAATATTTACAAACGGAGAATCTGATCCATCATTGAAACCAGGGCAAATCATTTCTCTAATTAAATCCCAATAAGATATATTAGTTTTATTATTTTTTCCTGGAAGTTTAGATGCTAAGGAACTCTGAAAATTTAAAGTATATTTTTAATAATGATTATTTTTATCAAATTATATCTTATTAAACTAACCTTTAATTTTTCTAAGTATGTTATATTGCCATTGAATTTTGATTTAAAATCAATTCCTCCTTCAAATTTATAATATTCAATGCATTTTTTCTAAAAAAATTAAAATTATATATTTATTTATCTTAATTGAACATAATTTTTTATTTTCGGTTTATGACTTACTATTTCTTCTAAAGCATCTTGTGAAATATATTGTTCCTGTGTTAATGAATAACTAAGAAGCATTGGTCTAGGATATTCATGTGGCCTGTTCTCAGGAGGAGGCATTGACCAAAATATATTAAAATTGGATTCATATGCATTAACATCTGTATTATATGGAGCTACAAAAATTATTATTTTAAAATGTAATAATATATTTTTAAGTTTTTAAAAACAATAATTTAACTTACAACAAATAAGACCAACACATGGTATGTATCCATTATCACTAGGACCTTTCATTTTTATTTCATAATCAAGTTGAGCATCAACATCACGCAATGAAGGAGATGCATGAGATCGAGGATGCGAATGATACCAACCAACTAAAGTCATTCTTTTCCATTCCATAGCCTTGGATATTTCAGCTTCTACTGCTGCTGCTGCTGTTTTGTCTTTACCAGCGTAGCGACAAGGATAGGCCCCAAGTATAGAAAGATCTGCAAAAGTATTTGATTAGTATGTTATTTTTTAATTTTATAAAGATTAATTTTTTAATTAATAAATAAAAAACATTATTACTGTGTGTGTTAATATCCCAGTGTCCACCCAAATATCCACAAACTTCTTTATCTGTTAAATGACAATGGATATCTACTACAAGGGCTGCAGTTGCAGAAATTGTAACAAGAAAAGGTTGTATTTTTCCTAAAGTACTAAATGAAGTCAATTCAACCATAGTACTCATATCCCTAGAAATGATATTTTTAGTTAAAATAAAAATAAAAACACTTATTTAATCTTGTGTTACATACATAGCATGACTTCTTATTCCTAAATTAGTATGCTTTACAGGAACTCGTACTACAGGAAAAGGATTAGCTTGAAACCTTCTGTTATTTTCTTCTACAATTTCACCAACAGAATCCATTTTTTGTTGTTGCTATGATCTTCTAAATATAATGAATTTAAAAGTCAAGTCAAGCACTGAAAGATTTTTTTTATTAAATTGATTATTTTATTTTATATAAATAAAAAAAAACATTCATGTAAAACTTTTAATTATTGGAATTTTTTTTATTCAGATTTTAAACTTCATTTTTTATTTTATAACAATGTATATACTTTTAAAATATAATTTTCTATTTTTTTGTTTTTTTATGCAATATCTTCATTCTTCTTTAATTAAATATGTGTTTACAAATTATAAACATTACTTATTATATTGTTTATTAAATAGGTGTAATTGTTTATAACCTTATCTATCTCGCGAAACAACAATCAAAGCCTCTAAAAATTAAAAATAGAGGGCATGGAGTTAGCATTTTGCAATTTGTAAGCGCGCTAAAATATAAAAAGCCAAAATCCATTAAATATACTAATATTATAGTCGAAAATCTAATCTATCTATTATGAATAGTTTTTTAATTGTTATAGTTTAATTTAAAAAAAATTGCATTAAAAATATCATTAACGAGAATTTAGACTACTAAAATATCATTGTTAATAAAATTCCAACTATTCTAGGAAGTCTTATGCTTAAACAAATAAAAAAAACAAATTAAAGAATATTTAAAATATCTTTATTAAATATGAATACCATATAACAGATTTTCAAAAATTTTTTAATTATACATATTTAAATTTATATTATATTTTAATTTAATTAACGCTTTATTATATACTTCTTAAAATTTTTTGCATATATTTAAAAGTTTTGAATATATTTAACGAATAAAATTTATATATTATATTTTCATTGCGTTTCATAATATAATTTAATACACTATTTTTTTAAATTATTTACACCTATAAATAATTTTCAATAAACAAAAAAACTATAAATAAAATAAAATTTTCATTTTTATCATTAAAAATATAAGTACAACATAATTATAATTTTATTTTAGCATACCTATGTTATACAAAAAACAAAGCTTTTACAAAAGAGATTCTAGCAGAATTTAATATTTAATATTCTTGTTATATACACATCAAGTCTTATATTAATAAAATTATTAAGTATATGGTAAAAAATTTAATAACAAAGATAAAATATTTATATTATTTTTAATTTTATTACCAAGTATACTTTAAAATCATCATTGCAAGGGTAAAAAGACATTTATTTATTCAGTTTTATTCATGGGCTGAATTGGATAATTTAAAAATATTTTCTTATTTCTTTTTGCGTTTATTATATTTCAACATTCTATTGATTTAAACGTTGCTCTTGTAAATTATTTAATAAACGTTGCCTTATTTTTTTATTTTTGCAAGCAGAAGTTATTAATCCAATTAGATGTTTTGTAGAATATTCTGTATGTGTTTTCATCCATGACTCCATACTTGTTTCTGGTAAATAATAAGCTTTAATATATGTTTCTACATACTGTTTATGAGGCATTGGTTTTAAAGAAGATATTGTTTCAAATCCTAAACTAAATTGAGTAAAATCAAGTTGCATTAAAGCTCTTCCTCCATGAGAACATTTTTTTACATTTGAAAATCCTTCAACAAGTGTGTGAGTTATTAAGTGAGCTGTATTTTCCCAGATTGATTCATATAATTCTTTACTTAAAGGCACAGACGAATCAATACACTTTAATTTTATGTTAAATTCGTTAACATCGTTCATTAAACTATCTATATAAGAATTATGTTGAGACATAACATCATCTATTTCCCAATTAACTTTATCCATTAGAGTTAAAATATTAACAATATTAAAAGATCTTGATATGGCAGCCATGTAAACTGGTTTACGTAAACTAATAGTTGAGCTGATGGTTTGATTACATAATTGTTGTAATTCATTTTGATTTTCATTTTTTGAAGCCAGATCTTCAATGAATCTTTTAAAGAACTCAAATTGGTTTGCTAAAAATAGCAAAGATTCAACAGCCACAATTCTTTCAGTTAATCCAAACAATTTACTTGAATCATCCAAGTCAATTGTAGTTGATTGGCAGGGCTGCTTAACTTTAAATTGTGATGAATTTGATGAGTCTGAATCATCTATAATAATACTTTTTTTAATTCTAGATATAGTTCTTTTTAAATTTGATGCATATAAAGGATCACTTGTAATTTTAAGATCGACTGTGAAAAATGAATGCACTGTATAAAAATAAAATTCAAATAATTGTATCATATAATTTAAAATTGTTCCTGAAATGTCTTTAAAAAGACGGGCTATTTCTAAATAATTACCACAATTTCTAAGAATGCTTAGAGTAGTATTTGTAACAATAGGACCATTATATTTTTTGTTTTTATTTATTTTTACATAATTATTTTTCACATTATCCATATTAAATTCAACATCATCATCGGAGTCTTCTGATACAACTTCAAAATTTAATAAAATATCTTCTTCTTCAGATTCATCTAAACAAGTATCCAATGCTAAAGAAGAGTTATCATCAAAAATTTGATTTAATTCTTCTAATTCAAAATTTGCAGATTCATAAACAGTATTAACTTGTTTATAAGCCATTTCATTAAAAATATGTTTGAGATTTTTAAACTCATATAAATGAGATACTAAAAATGAAGATTTAACAGGACATAATTTCCATCCATCATTTTCAAGAAAAATTCTTAATTCCTCAAGGCGAGTCATATGAAAATGATTAATATAATTTAAACTTTGTTGTTTCATGCAATCAATAATATTATTATTTGTATTTTTTTCCAAAATTTTATTTCCAATTTTAACAACACCATCAATTATTTGCAAAATTTGGAAAAAATCTTCAAGTTTCAACTGAGTAATATGAATTTCCTTTAAAAACACAGAGATTTTAAACTCAATATCATTCCAAATTCTAATGATACCACTTTCAAGTTTTTGATTTAAATACTGTTCATGAAATTTAGCTTCAACATTGTTTAAATTAATTTCATCACCAGTAGAAGAAATATTGATCTTGTGCCATTTTACAACAGAATAGTATGATTTTAATATTGTCCATAACGATTTGCATAGTTTTCTTAAACAAGGTAAAATATTATAGGAAGGGATACAACTACAAAGAACTTTATATTGTTTTTTACCATCATCTTCTATAACATATCTATGAACTGTCTCAAAAGCAGTGCTGTGAATTGTTGCTGTAAAATGCATATGTAGTTGATCCAAAGCTATTTGAGATTTGCCTAACAAATTATAGGCATTTAAAATAGAAGAATATAAATTTACATCAAATTCAAAACACATGCTCATTAAAGAGGTGTCTAAATTTTTTTCAATTTCTTCAATTGTACATTGAAAATTATTGCTCAAAGCAGCGATGCAATTAAACTGTTTATATGTTTCAGCTTCTTGCTGACACTTTTTTAACAAAGTTATAGCAGCAGAATAATCTCCACAATTTGATAATTTTAATAACTCATCATTAGTAGAATGTAATACTTTTAAACTAAACAAAATATTTAGAACTTCTTTAATACGTTTTCTTTTTCTACAATCTGATAAAATTTTTAAAGTAGTTGTTACAAAATGATTTTTTGTCAAACTTAAATTTGATCTACCAAGTTTACATGATGTTATAGCTTCTTTCAAATAATTTTCAATTGTTAAAATATTATCAAATTCATTTTTATAAGCTGTTTGTTTTTGTAAAATAAGTTGCGAAAGTTTTTTTGATACAACTTTTTGTTGTTGAATTAATTTTTCATAGCAATCTTCAACTTCTTTGGAACTAAATACATTGGATATTTTTTGTAATTCATATCTTCCTGAATCAAATGTTTCATTTGATTCGTAGTAAGTTCTTTCAATAGAATTTAAAACATCTTCTTCTGATATTACATAAGATTGTTTATGTTTTGATACATTTGTTATCTTTTTTATAGGAATATACCTATCTGCATTGTTATCAAGTTCTTTTGATAAAGAAGAATTTTGATCCTTATCTTTAGAATTGATAAAACTTAAAAATTTTGTTTTTATATCGTCCATTTTATCAAATGTTTTTTTAGATTTAGTCATATTCAAAGCTTTTATTGTATAATTGCAACTCCGAGTTTCCTAACCTGTGTTTATTTTTACGTATTAAATAACTGATTTAAAAAATCTCAACAACTTGAAAATTTTTTCAAAGGCACAATTTATTTTTAATCATTGCTTCTTTATTTTATTAAAAATTTATTAAAACACCAATATAATTTTGTGTGAGACATTTAAAACAAAAAAATCAGCTGATAATTGCACTCTGCTCCGAATTTTAGCAATGTTGTGTTTTTTGTGTTATGCTAATATTTGTATACTCTTATCGGCTGGTCGTTAACATGAGTGAGCTTTGACCGGTTGATCAGTTATCAAGGGTACTAAAAATCAGACTAAAAATGCATTGTTTTTTTGACCCAGTTGGACCTGCAGCTTCCTCCAGGAGATTAAATCATGACCCATACTCAAGGTCAAGGTAAATAATTCGTCAGCAGATCTCATCTAAAAACTTTTTGATACAACATCAGCAGTCCTGAACATCAGTTAACGATCAAATGTCCCTATTTCACTCACTATATTATATGAACATTCCCTACCTATTCCTTCTTATATTATCAGAATTAAAAAAATGTATATTTAAGTATTTAGAAAATAAAAAAAATGATTTTTATAGTATTTTATAATAGTGTAAATTATAAACAAAAGTATAAAAGGTTAAAAATCGTATAAAATTTGTTATTACTTATTTTTTTGACAAAAAAAACGTATGAGAAAAACAAAAAAAAAAGAACAAGGACAAGAATACTTTTTACTTTCACTTTGTGCTTTCACTTTAAAACTCCGTCTCCTCTGTGGTCTCCTTCTGTGCAAGGTACACCCTGTGGGTACACCGTGTACCGATGTTTTAAATAAAAAAAATAAAATTTTTGTGATTTTCCATCGAAAACATATGAAACCATGGGCATTCCCGCTAAAATTTATATGGCGATCTCATTATTAACCAATAAGATGGCTTAAACATTTTTAGCGGTTTAATTTCGCGCCAGAATAATATTTCCTCCAATAAAAATTTAATTAAAATTATTTTTTGGCAGTTTACTTTTTGTCGGTGTATCCATGCTGTTTTGTTCATAAGTTTTGTTGCAGATATTGTCATTAGTTGTGCATAGACGGCAAAGCTTTAATCTTTATTATAAAGAATTTAATTAAATTATATTTTTTAAATTATTACAAAAATGGTTGCTAAAGGAAAGATGTATGTTATTAAAAGAAGTAAGTACAAATAAAAATTTAAGTAGGTTAAATCAATTTTATTTAAATTTTATATTTAGTTTCTAAAATTTTTTAATACAACTTAGTATTATAGAAAATTGACTTATTTTATTAATTTTTATTTAGCTGGGGGCAAAGAAGAAGTACATTTTGATAAAATTACTTCTCGAA
This sequence comes from Anagrus nilaparvatae, assembly GCA_022575985.1. Classification (NCBI taxonomy): domain Eukaryota; kingdom Metazoa; phylum Arthropoda; class Insecta; order Hymenoptera; family Mymaridae; genus Anagrus; species Anagrus nilaparvatae. The sequence continues at coordinate 33,045,140 of JAKSXM010000231.1, forward strand.
TTTCAAAATTATGTTATGGACTCGATATGGATTATGTTGATCCAGTGAGTTATAAATTTATATTTTTTAATTATTTTACATATAATTTTGCTTTCTTTTTTCAAATTTATAAATTTATGAACTTTAGATTACTATTACTTTTCGAGTAATCAATGGGCTTTATTCCGGAGTAACAACTGTTGAACTTGACAATCTTGCTGCTGAAACTGCAGCTACAATGACTACTAAGCATCCAGATTATGCAATTTTAGCAGCTAGAATAGCAATATCAAATTTACACAAAGAAACTAAAAAAGTTTTTAGTGACGTTATGACAGATTTACATAATCAAGTAAATCATATTACAAAAGAACCAATGCCAATGATTAGTAAAGAACATATTCAAATTATTCAAAAACACAAAGATAAACTCAATTCAGCCATAATATATAACAGAGATTTTGAGTATAATTATTTTGGATTTAAAACTTTAGAAAGAAGCTATTTGTTAAAAATAAATGGAAAAGTTGTTGAAAGACCACAACATATGCTGATGCGAGTAGCTGTTGCTATTCATGGAGAAAATATTGACAAAGTTATTGAGACTTACAATTACTTGTCAGAAAGATATTTTACCCATGCTTCTCCTACACTTTTTTCTGCTTGTACTTTGCGTCAACAAATGTCAAGGTAAGTTTGTTATTTACTTTTTAAAAAATTTCATGAAATATTAAAAATAAAAATTTTTAGCTGTTTTTTACTAACTATGACAGAAGATAGTATTGAAGGAATTTATGATACTTTGAAAAGATGTGCTTTAATCAGTAAATCTGCTGGTGGTATTGGCTTAAGTGTTCATAATATCAGGGCCAAAGGTACTCGTATAGCTGGTACTAATGGAGAATCTAATGGTTTAGTTCCTATGATTAGAGTATTTAATAATACTGCACGCTATGTTGACCAGGGAGGCAATAAAAGACCTGGTGCATTTGCTATTTATTTAGAACCATGGCATGCTGATATATTTGAATTTTTAGATTTGAAAAAAAATACAGGTTAGTTAAAACATTAAAAAATTTATTTAATAAAACACAGAAGGTAAAATTTATTATTTTCAGGCAAAGAAGAATATCGCGCAAGAGAATTATTTTATGCTTTATGGATACCTGATTTGTTTATGCAAAGAGTAATGGATGATGGAAAATGGTGTTTAATGTGTCCTCATGAGTGCCCCGGGTTATCAGATGTTTGGGGAGAAAAGTTTGAAAAATTGTATATGCAATACGAAGCAGAAAAACGTTACAAGCGTGAAATTAATGCAAGAGATTTGTGGACAGCAATTTTAATGTCACAAGTAGAAACAGGAACACCTTATATGCTTTATAAAGATCATTGTAATCGAAAATCAAATCAACAAAATTTAGGTACAATTAAAAGTAGTAACTTATGCACAGAAATTGTTGAATATTGTGACCCTGGAGAAGTAGCAGTTTGTAATTTAGCATCGATTGCAGTTAATGCTTTTGTTAATGCCAGTAAAAAAACTTTTGATTTTAAAAAATTAAAAGAAGTTGCTAAAGTTGTTACCAAAAACTTGAATAGAATTATAGATATTAATTATTATCCAATTCCAGAAACTAAAATATCAAATTTAAGACATCGTCCCATAGGTAAATATTTTGGTCCAAATATTTTTTGATACTATAAATTTTTATTTTTTAATTATTTATTAATGCTATTATAAATTTTATTTTTTAGGAATTGGAGTTCAAGGTTTAGCTGATGCTTTTTTGTTAATGAGATATCCCTTTGAAAGCGAAGAAGCACAAAATCTTAATATACAAATATTTGAAACATTGTACTATGGAGCATTAGAAGCTAGTTGTGAATTGGCTGAAATAGATGGACCATACGAAACATATGAAGGATGTCCAGTTAGCAAAGGAGTAAGGATTGAAGTTTTAATTAATCTTAATAAGCACACACAATAAAATTACTTTTAAATTTTAGATTTTACAGTATGATATGTGGGATGTAAAGCCTACAAATCTTTGGGATTGGAGTGCACTTAAAGAAAAAATAGCAAAACATGGAGTTAGAAATTCGCTATTACTAGCACCTATGCCGACTGCTTCAACAGCTCAAATCCTTGGAAACAATGAATCAATTGAACCATACACAAGCAACATTTATTCTAGACGAGTACTATCCGGTGAATTCCAAGTTGTTAATCCTCATTTATTAAAAGACTTAACAGAAAGAGATTTATGGAATGAAGACATAAAAAATGAAATTATTGCAAATAATGGTTCTATTCAAAATGTTGATAAAATTCCAGAAGATTTAAAACAACTTTATAAAACTGTTTGGGAAATTTCACAGAAAACTATATTAAAAATGGCTGCTGATCGTGGTGCATTTATAGATCAATCTCAATCTTTAAATGTTCATATGGCACAACCAACTCCTGAAAGATTAACTTCAATGCATTTTTACGGATGGAAAGCTGTAAGAAAGTTTAATAAAAAAAATTATCAAAATAAATTTTAAATATTTTATTTATTTTTTTAGGGTTTAAAGACTGGCATGTATTATTTACGTACAAAACCAGCAGCAAATGCTTTGCAATTTACTGTAGATAAATCTAAATTAAAAGCAAATATTTCATTAACAAATGGTAATCAATTGAAAGAAGAGGAAGAGGAAGAGGATCCAGTGCTAGTATGTTCCAGACAAAATGGAGATGCTTGTATGATGTGCAGTGGTTAAATATTTTTTATGATAATTTGATAAATATGATTACTTAATACATATAATTTATTTTTATATCTTTTATCAATTTGATTACAATCATAAAAAAAAAATTTACAACAAACTTTTTAAGTTTTGTTTGCAAAAAATTTTTTTAAAACTAAAATACATATATATTTACTTATTTTAAATGTTTAATGTTTTTAAATATTTTTTGATATTTTTAATCTTGACTAAGAGTCAAAAAAAATTGTATAAAACTTTTTAGATGTATAGAAAAAATTCAAAGATTTATAACTGTAAATATGATATTGAAATGACTTGTTTATTTTTTACAAAATAAAACTTTAAAACTTTACTTTATATAATAAATATAAGTCTGAAAATTAAAATATGTTTTTGATATAATAAAAAGCAAAGAATAAAAATTTTATTCAGTATTTACTTTTCTTTAAAACTTTTAATCTCAAATTTGTCTCTCATTTGTTGAAAATAAATAAATTCGCTTTCAGTTAATTCATTTTTATGTTGACAAAAATATATAACGATATTCATTAATTTAGTTACATCTGAATAATTTAAATTTTCATAATTGCTAATGTAATTCAGATTGGTTGAAAATTTATAATTAACTGATATTTTAGTATTTAATTGTTTATCAAATTCTGTTTTTTTTTGAGAATCAATAGAGTCTGATTTAATGTTATTATAGTTGTCTTCTTCATCTACTTGAATAAATTCGTCTTCTGATACATTTGACAACTAAAAATTGTTAAATTTATTTAAATATATTGATAAAAATATGAACAAGTAATAAATTAAAAAAACCTTTTGAATGGTAGGATCATAGCTCTTATCGTCATCTGTTATACATTTTTTTTCCACCTGAAAAAGAATCAATATTTTATTACAAAATTTCACAAATATTTAAGTTAAATTTTATTAATAAAAGATGAAGCATATTACATTTCTTACTTCCCAACAGATTTTATTTTTATTATCTAGACTTTGCTTATTACATAAATTTTTCTCTGATTTATTATCAATAGTTTTAAGTGAGCATTCAGTATTTACAATAGTATCTAAAATAAGTGGAAAAAAATTATTTTAATTTTAAATTCATAAAAAGTTTTAATTCAATATTTATCCACAGTACCTGGTTTCTCAGAGCAATTTAAATCAGGTATGTTACTTCCAATAATAGTACCATTCGAATTGGTAAAACTTTGTTCAAATTTATTTGTTACATCTTTGTTTTCAACAGTATTTGATTCTACTAAAAATTTGAAAGGAGAGTCAGCATTAATTTCTTTGACTGAAGATTTAACGTTCTGCAAAATATTAATTGTTTCTATATTCTGCTGGTTGCTAACGCTTTGAGTTACTTTGCTCTGATCATTAGCAAATACTTCTGAGATTTTTTCATGTTTAGCATCTCTTCCTGAATTCTCCTTTTTTAAAATATTTTTTTGCTTTTTAGTTACCTATTATAAAATTTAAAAATTATGTCAATGGAATGAAATTTAAAATTAATCGATGCAATAATAATCATTGTAAAGTTTCATCGCTTTTTATACTTACCAAAAGTTCAGTACTATAATCAAATTTTAAATAATCAAAAATATCTTTTATTTGATCCTCAGTTGGGTTTTTATGCAAAAATATAGCTATTTCTTTTGGTAAATTTTTATTTAAAGAAACAATACTTTTACCATTTTCTTCCCTACTTTGTTTAGCTAAATATTTATTAATTTTTTTCAAACATAATTCTGTATATTTTATGGCTCTTTCCCAATTATCTGGTAACTTTTCTGCATGAGATGCCATTGCTTTTGAATTATTTTTTAAAAATTCAATTGAGAATTTTTGTTTTGTTTGTATTTTCATTTTCTTTAAAAATTCTTGTCCAATTTCATTATTTAATTTACCTGATTTAAAAACTTTTAACATGTCAGGATTCTTTCTCAATGTATCTATACATTTTTTGTATAAATAAAATTTTCTAAATGAAAACGATGCAGCTGTTTCTTTTTCTTCCATTTTATCAAATAAAAAATCACAAAATATAAAAATATTCAAATTTTAATTTTGATCAAATATAAAGCCTAAAACTGAGCTCCAAAATATATTTATTTACTACACTTCAAACGTTTACACGCACACTTTCAAGTTTTTAGTAAAGACCGATAATAAATAAAACACTAAAACACAACAATTATAATAGCTATTTTAATTAAAAGTGTGATTATCTTATTATTTTCTTTTTTCTTTCAATATAAAAAATCCATCTGATACTTAGACTGTGACTTAAACCATAAACAAAGGTACAAACGAAGATACAAGTTTAAACAAGTTCTATAAAAAATGCCGCGAAAAAATATTTTAAAATGTTTATATAAATGATTGCCGTTTGTATATTATGTTCTGCTATTTTGTTGCAAATTTTTATTCAGTAATATTAGACCCATTTATGCGCTTTACTATTTAATTATTTATAAGTAAATTAAATATATAATTAAGTATATAATTTAAGTCTGCTATAATGAGCAAAGAGAAAAAGTCATCTGTTCGCAGTAAATAAGTATTACTGCAGTGTACCATGATTTTTTGCTTCTCCTGCCCCTGAAGTAGATCTAAAAGATTTTCATATACATATTTTAATATTTTTTTTTATTTTCTCTGGAAACCTCCACTGTGTTTCCGTCATTTTTTGTTTTTTAATCAATTTTATTGTTAAAAAGAATGGTACCCTGCATTTGAATATGCCTTTTTAACTCAACCTGTCTTAAAAAATCCTAATATAAATTTTTTATGTACGTCAGTTTTGTTTTGTGTTAGGTACATTTTTTATAAAAATAAATAATCAAAAATTGAGTAAAAAAAAATCTTTACTATATGTTTGTAAAATTATTTCAAAATTAATAATTAAAAAATAAAAACCAGATAAATTTTTAATTATAAATAAGATAATTACTAAGGTTTAATTGTTTCAACTCTAGTGTCCCTATAGTAACTATAGTAAAAATACGCTCCAATAAATTGACCCTTTAATATTTATACCTTATCATAGAAAATAAGAAATGCATATTGTTTATTTAATTTAATTAATTTTATTTAATCGTTTATTTCAATTTAATAACTTTAATTGTTTATTTTAATTTAATAAAATATTTAAGTTGACTTTCATAAATATTGCCCCTAAAAAATACTGATATTTATACACACATACTAAGTATACACACGAAGCGCGCGCGCTGCGCAACACCGCGGCAGTTCATACAAAAAGTAACCGCGGTACAAGTAGGTGCTCAGTTTGATTTATTTTCTATTATGTTTTTTAAATAGTAAATTAAAATATTAAATTTAAAAGTGTATAACGAGTGAATATAATAATTATATTATTGACAATTCTTAAAATCCAAGATTTCTTTATTTTAAAATTTTTAACCGCCATTTTAAAATTTTGTTGAATATTGTGACTATAGTTGTTCATTCTTATGTGATCTGTTTGATTATTTTTGATTATGTTTTTAAATTAATTAATTGATTATTAAAAATTAAATTAAAATATTAAATTTAAAAGTGTGTGGAATATTAAAACATAAAATTAAAGTGAATTCTTGAAATTCAAAATTTCTTTATATTTAAATTTTTAACCGCCATTGTTTTAAAAGGTGATTAATTGGTGAAATAGTGATTAAAGTTTCGATTATATTTTTTAATTATTAAATTATAATTCAATTAATTCTTAAAAAATAAATTAAAATATTAAATTTAAAAGTGTAGTGAATATTTTAAACATAAAGTTAAAGTGATTAAATTAATTTTTATAGTGTATTAATTTCTAAACTCGAAAATTTTAAATGTTTAACGGAAATTGTTTTGAAATTTTGTTAAATCTCATGGTGTGTAATTTCTTTTTAACCTTTTTAACTTATGACCAAGATAAGGCCCAAAAAACAATAAATGCCGAGTAAAACATACGTAAATTAGTGTTAGTATATATTTATCACCATTTTGCATAGGCGTTCAGAAAGCCCTGAGAGACATACCTACTCCAGTTTCTACAATAAATTGTAACTTAAGATTAAGGTAAGACTTTTTATACATTTATTTATTTCATTTAATATAAATTTAATATAAGGTAATAGTTTTTATGCCGATATTTAATTAAATTTACACATTACTGTATTTATTCCCCATATTTATTATATACCTATAATAAGAATTCTTATCCTCACCCTCGAAATTGCCATACACCGCGATAAAGGCCCTAAAACCCGGGTTTTTTGTTATTTTAACCTGAACTTGTCTCTATACATATAAGTATTTGAAATAACTTTATAAAAATATAATAAATAATTTTTTTAATTAATTATTAACTAGTTTTTTTATTTATAATAAAGCTTTACATAAAACTAGACCTTCTTATCTTTTTTTTTTTTTTTTGAATATTAAATGGAAATGTTTTATAAATTAAACTTTAATGCTCAATTCAAAACAATAAATACTTATAGATATAGACTTATTATAAACTATTTATGTTAATAAGTTTTGCTTGAATATTAAAATAAAAAATACAGAGTTTTATAATATAGGTATATACCTATTTATTATAGGTATATATTATTTATATTCGATTTATATATAAATAAGAAAATGATTATATTAGGAATTAAAAATACCCTGCCAAGTAATTGGCACTATGGTTCCTCATTAGCAATAACAAAATGTTGTAAATATTCTATTTTACCTAATAAAAAATTAAAATATTAGAATAATTGTGCCAAATATTCTAAATTTAATAAAGAAAGTGGATAAACTTTCTCCTGATACCCAAAAAATTTTCAAACATCAATAAAAAGATATTTTTTTAACTTTTTTATGTGAAAAATTTTAAAAGAAAATTTTGAAAAAAAATTAGGTATCCGATGGTTTATATCCAGTTAAAAAAATAATTCTACATATTAGTACTTTCATGGAAAAAAATGAGGTACTACGTCCAAAAAGAAAAAAAATTATGCTATTTTTTTAATTATTTTATGTAAAAAATTAAAAAAAAAAAAATTTCGCAAAATTATGTATCAGATGGAGAAATCCTTTACAAACGATAATTCTAGATATTCCTACTTTCATAGGAAAAAATTAAGTATTACGTCCTAAAATAAAAAAAATTTTGGCGGTTTTTGTATTTTTTGGCGACAAAAATTTTGAGAAAAAAATTTTGAAAAAATTAAGTATCAGGTCCAAAAAATTACTATAAATGATATTTCTAAAACTAGTACTTCCACAGAAATAAATTAAGTACTGCGTCCATAAAGAAAAAAAAATTGGTATTTTTTGTATTTTTTGGTGAAAAAAATTTTGAGAAAAAAATTTTCTATAAATAAATTATAAGATTCGAGATATCGAGTAAAAGCGATACTTCTAGATATCAGTACTTTCATGGGAAAAAATGAGGTACTACGTCCAAAAAGAAAAAAAATTATGGTATTTTTTTAATTATTTTATGTAAAAAATTTAAAAAAAAAAATTTCGAAAAATTATGTATCAGATGGAGAAATCCTTTACAAACGATAATTCTAGATATTCGTACTTTCATAGGAAAAAATTAAGTATTACGTCCTAAAATAAAAAAAATTTTGGCGTTTTTGTATTTTTTGGCGACAAAAATTTTGACAAAAAAATTAAAAAAAAATTAAAAAAAAAAGTATTAGGTCCAAAAAATTACAATAAACGATATTTATAAAACTAGGGTGCTTCTTCGTTTTTCCCCCCCCCCCCACCAAATCGCATTTTTTTCACTATGAAATTATTCTAAACGACTAAATTAGTCCCTAAACGACTAAATTAGTCCCAATGCTGTACTCGCACCTACCCCTAGAATAAGCAAAATCCTTAAAATTTTTAACAAATTTTCAAAATTATTAAAAATTTTTTTAATTAATTTTTTTTTTTTTTTGCATATTTCCCACCCAAAACTTATTGTTAACTTCATTTTAAGTGTTTTTAAGCAATTTCCAGCAAAAATTTTAGCGATTTGGTGGGGGGGGAAAAACGAAGAAGATCCAAAACTAGTACTTCCATGGAAATAAATTAGGTACTACGTCCAAAAAGAAAAAAAAGATTGGTATTTTTTATATTTTTTTGTGAAAAAAATTTTAGGAAAAAAATTTTCAGAAAATTAAGTATCCGATTCGAGATATCATGTGAAAACCATACTTTCAAATATAAGTACTTTCATGGAAATAAATGAGGTATTACATCCAAATTAAAAAAAAAAAAAGTACCTCGAGCTTTTTAGGTGAAAAAATTTTTGAAAAAAAAATTAGGTCTTAATTCCATAATGTTTGTGAAATATCAGCGATTACATACAGACGTACATTACGTACACACACACATACACACATACAGACTTTTTTTAAAAACCGGTTTTTTAGCTTCCTGAGGTCTCAAAACTTGCTTATATACCAAAAAATCAAAAAAAAAACTTTGACCGATCACAATGGTTCCTCTATGAGGAACCAAAAATTTACATATAATCACCTTAATATAATTACCTATATACTCTGCAGACTTTTAATTTTTTTGTTAGTCAAATTTTATTATTACTAGTAATTTCATGGGACATGGGTATCTGCAGACATGGTGGATCCACCATAGTGTCTACAGGGCGCCTAAAATTAAAAAAAGGGAAAGAAACTAAAAAATATTATTTTTTAAAAAGTAGTTTTTTATTGAGTTAATTTATTCTACATTAAACGCACCTTTTATGATGTAAAATAACTTCAGAGCTAAAGCTTTCTTCTATGGAGTGGAGTTTTAGTAACCGAATAGTACGGGCGTATTTGCATTTCTCCACTTCCTACAAAACAAAAAAAAATGAATTGAATAAATTACAAAGAAAATATTTTTTATATATAAAATAATTACAGATTAAATGAAAATTTACCCTAAGATCGCAAACAGCCAATTTACCCAGATTAAAAAGACAAGAAATCTCTGAAAATCGCTATGCCGCCAGGAACTTAGTTTAGCTCATAGAAAAGGGGGCAAATAAAGTAGCTAAATTTTCTCTTTTTAGGGTATAAGTTGTATATCATTAAATTATTAAAGGCACAAGATTTGAAACAATCATGAAAATTAGCGAAACCCAGCACGAACTTTGATCATTGTTTTATAACATTTTTTGTCTACCTAAGAGGATAAAAATTAAAATTAAAATGAGCATTTATAAAACATAATATTCAAAGAAAAAGAAGAGAAAATTTATTTTTAAATATATTCAATAATTCAAAAATGATAATCTTTAAAATTTTAAAATCTCTCCTATGAATCTCCTGAGAATTTCTACATAAAAAGAATTTAACAATCTTAAATTGACTAAGTATTTCAAGTAGTAGTTAAATTAGATTAGAGGATGTTTGTATTTTCTATTTTTTAAATTTTTCATACTTTTGACTACTGCAGTATGTAAAGCACATTGCAATTATTGGTAGTATTATTACTATACTACTGCTTACTATTATTTGTATTATTATTTGTACTATTACCTAGCTTTTAATAATTATAATAATGAATGAAAAGTAAAACTATAGTTTATTTTTCTTCGAATAATTTTTTTCATAGTAAAGTCATGTTAATCAGAATGAAACAAGAAAACCCTTTCATCAATTTTTAAATAACTAGGGCAAAAAAAGACTTTTTTGTCCCTTATAAGTAAACGGGGTAAAATATGGGATTTGACCTATATATCTCGATGGGTTTGACCGCTATACTTTGCACTTGCCCACTGTACTGGGATTTGGGATGCTGTTTGGGAAGTAGGGTTGTCTCACTTGCATACATGAGAAAAACCAGAGAAAAACATATAGAAAAAAGCTCTTTGTCCCAAAGGCCCGAAACCAAAACTAAACTTAAAATAATTTGAAAAATAGGAAAATAGGTAAAATGACAACCATTATATGATAAGTGAAATATTGATTTTAATACAGTCGATAAAAAAGAAAAAGCTTATACCGCCGAGATACAACTCATCAACCGGGCACCAACCGAGATAGCTAAGCATTTGATTTTATAACAAAGTAGCCTATAAACACATAAGAATATATAAACAAAAATGATTAATTATTATTTACAAGTGATTTAATTAAATAATTAATTTAAAAATCTGAATCAAAAACAAAGTATTAATAATTTTTTTAAAATACTTATCATTAAATCATTTAAAACAATTAAAGATCATGTCAAAAGTCAATATTGAATCTCAAGTTTACAACTTGCTGTTTAATGATATTTTAGTAAGTTTTAACATTATAAAATTGTTTAATTTTATAAAAAGTATTTATTAATTATTTGAAAAATTTTAGAAAGTTGAAGCGATAGAGGAAGCATTTAGTTGTATTATAGTTCATAATAAAAACAATGAAAAAGAAAAAATTATTAATTGGCAAAAACAATTAAGTCTTTTATTAAATGGATTATCATCTGATCAACAAGAATCAGGAATTAAGCAATATTTATACATTAGTTCAAAAATAACAAATTATAAGCAATTACATCTTGCTTTTTCGTTGCTTGAAAATTTAGTCGTTAATAATGTTATACCTGCCAAGTAAGTAACGAGTTTTAAATTTTATAATTAAATATATTATACTTATTTTATACTAAAATATTTTATACTTAATATAAATTTATGTATTATATTTAATGATCTATAGATTATTGTGTGAATGTATTTTAAGTTGTGAAAAATTACAATATTATAATCAAGAGTTTTGGATAGAATGTTTTACAATAATACGTCATACTATTGGTGGAGTAGATTATAAAGGAGTTCGTGAAATTATGAAAGTAAGTAGTATTATATTAAGTTTTTGTTTGATGCTATAAATTTTATTTTATTTACAGATTTGTAAAGAAAAAGCAAATACTTTACCAGGCAGATTAGATTCATCAATACAACCTCAAATGAGAGTGTTAGAAAATCTTATTGAATATATTTTTGATAGAAATTCATGTTTAATTCCCAGTTACTTATTAATAGATGAATTACAAAAATCTTTGGATATTAAGAAATCTGCGCATTGGGTATTATAAAATTCTGAATTTTTATATTTCAATTAAAAATAAAATTAATTTTATTTTTATTTTCAGAAACTAGCTAAATTAGTTTCAGATTATATAGATAGTTTTCGTAGTGTTGTACAAATGATTTCAATAATTGGACACTCCAAAATGCTACCTGTTGTTGATCATACTGGTTATGGAGATCATTTAGTTAGTCCTTGGTTGCTAGACCGTAATACTTTACAATTTTCAATAAAAGGAAATTTACCTTATGATCCAGAATTATTAAAACCTCAAACAGATTTACTAAGATATGTTTTGGAGCAGCCTTATAGTAGAGATATGGTTGTTTCTATGCTTAGCTTACAAAAACCAGTAAGAATCATTTTTTGAAATTATGATCAAGTTATTAAATAATAAAATCAAGTAACTAATCATTTTTAGCAAAGTACTAGATGTGTTGCTTTAGAAGAACAGTTGTTAGATCTTGTTATTAGGACAATGGAAAAGTCGGAAAATGAACCACCACCAACAGAAGGTTCAGATGGGGTACCTCATAATCATTGGGTTTGGCTTCATCTTTCTTCACAGCTTATTTTTTACGTCCTAAATCAACATGCAAATTTCCCAACATTTTTAACAGCTTTATATGATGCTGTAAGTTACAAATTATTTTTAATGAATTAGTTAATTTAACAATCAGTAAATGTATTTTGGCAAAAATTCCTCATCCATGAATAAATAATAAAATAGTTTTAAATGATTCAATATCTATTATATGTTATTTAATAAACTAAATAATTTAAATAAACAGTTAACTGGAAGAGAGTGGAAAAAATCAAGAGATCATTTAATGTGGATGCTTCTACAATTTATTTCTGGAAGTATACAACGCAAGCATGTAAGTACTTAAATGATTTAATTAAAATTTGAATAAAAAATTAAATTAAAATACTCTTAAAACTTTTACCAAACAGATTCAAGTATTTTTACCAGTTTTCAAACTTTATGATCTACTTTATCCAGAAAAAGAACCTTTGCCAATTCCAGATTTAACTCAAGCTGTTTGTACTCATCAGATGGCTGGTTTGTGCATATGGCTACATCTTCTTAAAAAAATTCAATTAGAACATTCAAATTTTCATCGACCAATACCTCATAATTTAAAAACTCATCATGAGTAAGTTATTATTTAATACCCATCAATTAATAAAAATTAACTTAAATATTTTTATATTTAGATTTCTTCAACATATGGTTATGCAAAATACTTCTTTATGCATGGGATCTGATTATAGAATTGTATTACTTTGCAATGCATACTCAACAACGCAAGATTATTTCAGCAGACCAATGGCTGTTCTTGTTGATTCAATATTAGGTGCTCAAAAGGTACCTAATTTTTTTAAATTAAAATAAATGAGACAAAATAAATATATCAATTAAAAAATGTAGTATATTTATAAATTAACTTTGATAAAAATTTATGATTTATACATCCAAAATACTAAAATGAATGAAAAACTAAAAGTATTTCAAGTTTTTAAAAAATAAAAAAAATATTGTTGATAAGTCCACAATTAAAGCAAAACTGAAACGTACTTTTTTCAGTGGCGTTATGCTACTGAGAATTATTAAAAATGTTTTTGAATTATATTGTTAGTAATGAATTATTTTATCATTATAGAACCAACAGCAACCACCATTACAAGGATTACAAAATAATACTTCACTTTTAAATAGTCCCACCATCCCATTATCTATGACAATTCTTGATTCTCTTTCGGTTCATGTTAAAATGAGTTTAATTCACAACATATTTACACATGTTACAAAATCAGCACAATCTAAAAATAATATGCCATTACCTCCAGCTTTAGTTGAAACTTATAGCAGATTATTAGTTTATACAGAAATTGAAAGTATTGGCATAAAAAAATTTATAAGTAAGTATCTCATAGTTAATTTAGTTTTTTGAAAAATATTTGATGATAATATTAATAATACTTTTTTTTTCAGGCTCGTTGCTACCTACAGTTTTTAAAGCTCATGCTTGGGGTACTTTATATACTCTTCTAGATATGTTTAGTTATAGAATGCATCACATACAACCACATTACAGAGTACAAATTTTAAGCCATTTACATAGTCTTGCCTCTGTACCACAGACTAATCAAACCCAATTGCATTTATGGTATTAAGTACAAATATTGTTTTAATTTATCTGAGATAAAACTTAATATTTTTTTAGTGTTGAAAGTACTGCTTTGCGATTAATAACTGGATTAGGTTCAGCAGAAGTTCAGCCACATCTATCAAGATTTTTATCGGAACCAAAAACACTTGTGTCTGCTGATTCTGAAGAGCTCAATAGAGCATTAGTATTAACACTTGCTAGATCTATGCACGTTACAGGTAAAAAAATATTTATGAATTATGAGAGTTTTCATTTTTTTATGTATTGGAGCTCATGAAATTTCTAATTTAGGAACTGGTTCAGATACTCTTAATGGAACTTGGTGCAAAGATTTACTTGATACAATAATGCAAAATACACCTCACACTTGGGCTTATCACACGTTAGAATGTTTCCCTCCAAGCTTAAGTGAATTTTTTAAACAAAATAGTATTCAAAAAGAAGATAAACAACAAATAAAGGTAAATTTTGATTGTTATCTGAAAATTACCAGTAATAATTATTCAATAAATAAAACTTATAGAAAGCAGTTGAAGAAGAATACAGAAATTATGCTTCCATGAGCAATGAAAATGATATAATTACTCACTTTTCTGTACCTGGTACACCTCCTTTATTTCTTTGTTTATTATGGAAAATGATATTAGATACAGATCGTATAAATCCTATAGCATATAAGTAAATATTTTAAAATATAAAGTAAACTTTTTATTTTGATTGACAAGAAGTTTTTTTAACAAGATTTTTGTTTCTATTTAAGAATTTTAGAAAGAATAGGAGCTCGAGCACTGTCAGCGCATATTCGAAAGTTTTGTGATTATATTGTTTTTGAAGTTAATAGTATAGCTATAGATGGAATTTTTGTGAATAAAAGCGTAGATGCTATTAATGACATGATATGGAAATATAATATTGTTACCTTTGATAGATTAGTGTTATGTTTAGTAAGTAATTTTAACTTCAAAATAGTTGTACTATTTAAAGTGATTATAAATAAATATTTTTTAGGCTTTAAGGACTTTAGAAGGCAATGAAGCGCAAGTATGCTTTTTTATAATTCAATTACTTTTATTAAAAGCAGCCGAATTTCGTAATCGCGTTCAAGAATTCGTCAAAGAAAATTCTCCTGATCATTGGAAACAATCTAATTGGCATGAAAAACATTTAGCATTTCACAGAAAATTTCCAGAAAAATTTGCTCCTGAAGGTATCTTAGACCAATCTTCTGGTAGTCCAAATCAGAGTTTCCCTGCTTATTTTGGAAATGTTTGCTTACGATTTATTCCTATTCTTGATATTGTTTTACATCGGTATCTAGAAGTACCAGAAGTAGCAAAAAGTTTAGGTATTCTATTAGAACACTTAGGTTGTCTGTATAGATTTCATGGTAAGATTTGCAAAATAATAATTCTCCAGCAATGTATAAAAATTAACTTATGACTATAATTTTTAGATCGACCTGTTACTTATTTATATAATACTCTTCATTATTATGAAAGACAGTTAAGAGATAATCCTCAGTTGAAGCGTCATTTAATGATAGCTATTCTTGGTTCATTAAAAGAAGTTAAAGCCCCTGGATGGGCTTTGTCTGATGCTTATCAGAAATATATGAAAATGCCACCTGATGATACTAATTGGGTTCCTGAATTGGACTATTATATTCGATTGGTACAAAGATTAGTGGAAAGTATGTCAATTATTAATAATTTTGCAAGAAGTAATTTACAGAATTTTTTTATGATTATTATTTGATTGAATTAATTATATTTTAGCCATGTCTGGACATGCACAATATCCATCAATTGATTGGAGATTTAATGAATTTCCAAATCCAGCAGCTCATACTTTATACGTTACTTGTGTGGAACTTATGGCCTTACCAGTTTCTCCAAAAATTGTTGCCAATAATATTCTTGATGTTATTATGAAAGGGTAAATTAATTTATATCATTTGCATTAAATTTTATTTTCAAAGATGGAATGCTGGTTGATAAAAAGTTTCTCAATTAATTTAGCCAGTCTAAATTAAAATTTAGCTTGATTTGTACAAACCTTTATGATATTAAAAAGTTAAATTTCTTAATTTATGTTTTATTTTAGATACACTATTATATCAGGAGATGAGATTCATTTATGGATTAATTGTATTGGAGTAATAATGGCTGCATTACCTGAAAGTTATTGGTCTACTTTACATGATCGTTTAATCGATACAGTTACAAGTTTATCTACTTGGCCATATAATACCCTAACACCGTTTCAATTGTTTAATTTTAATTTAGTTCATAATAGCTTTTTGGATAATAAATATAGTTATATGTTAGCATTAGCTCATTCTATTTGGCATCATGCTGGAATTGGACAAATTGTTTCAATGGCACAGTAAGTTTTAATTAAAAACAGACAATTTTTTATGTAAATTAATATTAAAAAACTTTACTTTTAGATTTGTTAAGGAAAAATTACATCCACTAGTAAATAACGAAGAACAGTTAATATTTACTTGTCATTTAATTGGTCCAACATTAACTCGTTTTAATGTAGAAAGACCAATATGCGTATTAAATTTTACAATAAAAATCTATGAAATGTTAGAACAAGTTAATCGATCTCAAACACATATGAAATACATGGATCCAGTTTGTGATTTACTTTATCATATAAAATATATGTTTATTGGTAATATGCAAAATAGTGATTTCGATAATATAATAAGAAAATTAAGGCCAGCTTTACAAATGAGACTTAGATTTATTGCTCATTTATCAATTGAAGAAATACAAGCTTCATGAAGCTTTAAAATTTAATTATTGTACTATTAGTACATAAAACTCAATTATTTTTTAAGTTTTACAGAAATGGGATATTTTTCCAGTTGCATTTAAATTTAATACTTTAATGAAATTAATAAAGTAAACAGTATTAAAGTTGTCTAGCTTTGAGTTGAATAAACTCGGATTCAAAAAAATATTTAGAAATATATTGGATCCAATTTCATGAATTAAAAAAAAATATCCATGTAAATAAAAGATAAT
The DNA here is from genome assembly GCA_022575985.1 of Anagrus nilaparvatae. Classification (NCBI taxonomy): domain Eukaryota; kingdom Metazoa; phylum Arthropoda; class Insecta; order Hymenoptera; family Mymaridae; genus Anagrus; species Anagrus nilaparvatae. The sequence continues at coordinate 33,062,174 of JAKSXM010000231.1, forward strand.
CCCTACAAAATGTTTATATATATATATATTAATGTAAATAACTTTTTTAATTTTTATAACAGAAAATAATAGAATTTTAGTATATTCTAAGTGTATATATATTTTTAGTGATGTATTTTTAAAGTAATTAAATATAATATAACTAAGTATATATATATATAGCTACGCAACACATAGTAGGAAGAAAAATTTGTTCAAAGAATATAGAGTTAATTAATTTGTCTATAGCCAGAGTATACATAGGGCTACAGAATGGCTACAGAGCTATTGAACAAATTTTTCTATACCTATACTAGACTACGTGTTGCGTAGCACGCGGTATATGTATACCTATATAATATTTATAATTTTAAATTATAAATAAAAAAGAAAAAAATTAAAATTTGAATTTTATTTCTTTATAAATGATACTCTCATGTTTATATCAGTACAAGGGTATAAGGGTGTTTATTTATTTTAAAGCAGTCAAAATTTAAATTAAATCTCATTAACTTGACATTGCCTCCCCCATACATGTATCTTGCAAGAGGGCACTATTATCAACACTTTCATTCTTTTTTTTTTGCCCTTGGGTTGTCATTCATGCTGCAGTGATTTAAAAATAATATATTTTACCATTTTGAGATTAACTTTAAAAAAGGATTTTTAATTTGTTTTATTAATGTAAGTAAATTTAAATTAAGTTTTTTAGTATTTTTAACATCTTAAATATATTCAAATCATTATTACTAGTTTTTCAATTTAAAAATTTTATTTATAATATTTTAGTTTTTAAAGAAATTAAAAAATGGAAGAAAAATGGTCTAAAATAGATGTTGAAAAAATTGAAATACCAGATATCAAATTATTATTCGATCGAGATCCTTATTTAAAAAAATATGAATTTGACATAAAAAAAAGGTATGGTATATTTAAGGAATATTTGATTGAACTTGAATCAGCTGAAGGTGATTTGCATAAATTTACAAAATCATATCAAGAATTTGGAATACATATTTTACCAGACAGTAGCGTATATGCTAAAGAATGGGCACCTGGTGCTGAACAATTATTTCTAACTGGAGATTTCAATAATTGGAATAAAACAAGTAATCCTTATAAAAAACTTGAATTTGGTAAATGGGAACTAAAACTTCCTGCAAATTCAGATGGCACTTGTGTAATAAAACATTTATCAGAAGTTAAAATATGCATAAAGACTGCAAATGGAGAAATACTCGAAAGACTGAGCCCTTGGGCAACTTACGTAACTCAACCAAAAGATAAATCTTTTGGTAGTAATTTCCAACAAAGAATTTGGCACCCACCTACTGAAAGCACTTATACTTTTAAATATCCTAAGGTAATTAAACCAAAAAGTCTTCGCATTTATGAATGTCATGTTGGGATAGCTAGTTCTGAATGTTGTGTTGGAACTTATAAACAGTTTTCTCAAAATGTTATTCCTAGAATTAAAAATCAAGGTTATAATGCAATTCAATTGATGGCCATTATGGAGCATGCATATTATGGTTCTTTTGGTTACCAAGTTACTTCTTTTTATGCAGCTTCATCGCGTTGTGGTAATCCAGAAGATCTTAAAGAATTAATAGATATAGCACATGAAAATGGACTTTATGTTTTATTGGATGTTGTCCATTCTCATGCATCCAAAAACACATTAGATGGATTAAACATGTTTGATGGGACTAATTCATGCTTCTTTCATGATGGAAAAAGAGGTGAACATATACTATGGGATAGCCGTTTATTTAATTATGGACAATATGAAACTTTAAGATTTTTACTTTCTAACCTTTGCTGGTACATTGAAGAATACAACTTTGATGGTTTTAGATTTGATGGAGTAACTTCTATGTTATACCACTCCAGAGGTTTGGGTCAAGGTTTTTCAGGAAACTATGATGAATATTTTGGATTGAATGTTGATATTGAAGGAATAGTATACTTAATGTTAGCTAACTATATTTTGCATAATTTTTATCCTGAAATGATCACTATAGCTGAAGATGTTAGTGGAATGCCAGGAATGTGTCGCCCTGTTAATGAAGGCGGTATAGGATTTGACTATAGATTAGGGATGGCGATACCTGATAAATGGATTAAGTTACTAAAAGAATTTAAAGATGAAGATTGGAAAATGGGTGACATAGTTTGGACTCTGAGTAATCGAAGATGGATGGAAAAAACAATAGCTTATGCTGAATCCCATGATCAAGCCTTGGTAGGAGATAAAACCATTGCATTTTGGCTTATGGATAAAGAAATGTACTCTAATATGAGTGTTTTAACTCCATCAAATGAAATTATTACTCGTGGCATTGCTTTACATAATTTGATAGTTTTTATTACACATACTTTAGGAGGTGAAGCCTTCCTCAATTTCATGGGAAATGAATTTGGACATCCTGAATGGTTAGATTTTCCCAGAGTAGGAAACAATGAAAGTTATCATTATGCAAGACGTCAGTGGAATCTAGTTGACGATAATCTTTTAAGATATAAATTTATGAATAATTGGGATCGAGCAATTAATAAGATGGAAGAAGCTTATGGCTGGTTACATTCAAATCCTGGATATGTATTTCTGAAACATGAAGATGACAAAATTATTGGATTTGAAAGAGCCAATTTAATTTTTGTTTTCAACTTTCACCCAAATAAATCATTTACTGATTATCCTATTGGAGTTAATACTCCAGGAGTTTATAAAATTATCCTTAGTAGCGATGATGAACAATATGGAGGACAAAATCGAGTTGATGTTAATGTGGAACATTTTTCCAAACCTGAACAAATTTATGATCGTCAACATAGAATTACAATTTATATACCATGTCGTACTGCCTTGGTATTTAAATTGTAAAAATTTCTGTTTTGAGGTACAAAAATTAGATGATAATATTTTGATAAAAAAAAAAAAAAAAAAAAAAAAAATTACATTATAAAATATTTATAGAAAGCAGTTAAACTGCATAGTCCATAATATTAAAAAATATACATCAATTCTTTGATAATACTCAGTGCCTTATATATGTATATTTTTTGTAGTAATTTGCATATTTTTATACTTTTTGAAGAAGCTATATTTATAATAATATAGTCACTTAGGCTGTGGAAAAAATTTACTTGTTATTTTTTAATCAATTTTTAAAATGTTTTTTTTTTATAAAGTTTATTACTTATGTAGAATCTGTTTTTGATGTATGATTACTTATATGAAATAAATTTACTCAAACTTTTAAAATTTAATATTATTTTTCTTGATCAACACTAAAAAAAAATTAAATTATTAAACTTTTTGAAAAAACAATTTTTATATGAATAGGAAATTAAATAATAAAAAAAAAAAAAATAATGGATTGTAATTGAATTGCATGGAGTAAAAAAAGTCCAGAGATACTATAGAAAAATACCCATTTCCCAAGTCCCATCCTACGTTTGAGACTCAAATCTTAATCAGATCAGGATCAGATTATATGTGCTTAGGTCTTACCAGGATGTATGTTCATACTGGGTCTTACCAGACTTTGGTCTTACCTATACTCTGGCTTAGGGTACATATAATTTTTGAGACACTTTCGACTTTCGAGTCGTAATGCTCCGAATTTTATTTGGTTGCAAAAATAGATTTAGAACAATAAAGTTTTACCCTTTTTAGTAATAATATATATATGTTTTAAATTTTGTTTATAACATACAAATCCAAAAAGCACTGTGACATTATTTGTTTTGCTCCAATATTTTTTTTTACTCCAAAAAAAAAATCTGAGGACATAAACTATATAATATAATAATGATTGAACAACGGATAATACAACTCTTGGCAGATCTACATATGTTTACACAGTTTCAGTTTAAAAACTCTACGAAGATGACGAGTATCGTCTATCGATGATTGTTGCCTCCCCAGTCCCCTTGACTTCTCACGAATTGCTAATACGCATATTCTAAATATTTACGTTTTCTAAATGAATTTATAATAATTCATTACTATATTTATATATTATGAGTGAATATAGTTTGTAATTTCGTGCAAATGAATCACTCATACAAGAATACTCATTGCATCGCGTAAATATTTTTGTAGTGTATAGGTAAACAAAAACTGGCACCACACCATTTTTTAACCATTTAATACTAAATTTTTTGTGCTTTTTTAAGAAATTTATTTGGTTGTGCTTTAGCTTAAACATTTTTTTGGTGTATTTTTTAGAATTTGTTAAATAAGATTTAATTACATGTGACAAATAAATTATCGTCGTGATTCCATTGTTTATTGAAAGTATCAATTTACATTATGGATTGCATATTTCATGAAAAGGTATTTTTTTTAAATTTTAATTCTTTTTAATAACTTCAATACATCTATATTAAGCGCAATAAAAATAGTAAAATGAAAAGAATGTCAAATTTTAACTTTTCTAAATTTTATATTCTGAAGTTATTATAATTATTTTAGCAAGAGGGGTATTTATGTGCACAGCATTGTTTAAATGCATTACTCCAGGGTCAGTATTATGATGCTGTTAATTTGGCAAGCTTAGCTGATCAAATGGATCAGGAAGAACGACTTCGTATGGCTGAAAGTGGAGTCGACACAGATGAATATCGGCGTTTTTTAGAAGTATATATTTTCAACTTTTAATTTTATGATTAAAAATAAAAAAATATCTTTGACCTAAATTTTAATTTTATTTTTCAGCAACCATCAGGAAATATGGATGACAGTGGTTATTTTTCAGTACAAGTTATAAGTAGTGCTTTAAAGAACTTTGGACTTGAATTAGTTCCTTATAATAGTACAGAACCAATAGCTATAACAGCACAGGAAGATCCTACGTAAGCTATTATTTAAATTTAAAGAAATATATTTTACTATTTCATATTAATATATTTATTTTATTTGATTCAATTTAATTTAGGAGTATGAAGGCATATATTTGTAATTATAAAGGACATTGGTTTACTATAAGGAAAATTGGAAATCAATGGTTTAATTTAAATTCAATGTTAAGTGGACCACAACTTATATCAGATACTTATGTAGCTATGTACTTAGCCCAACTCATTCAAGAAGGTGCGTAATTTTAATTATTATTATTTTTGTTAATAGATTTAAAAATTATTGTTACTAATTTTAATATTTAAAAACATATGATTAATTTGTAAAAAAATTTCAGGATATTCAATTTTTATAGTAACTGGAACTTTACCGGAGTGTAAAGCAGAAGAAGTCCTTTCAAAAAACCCAGTTCAAATGAAATCAAAACCTAATGCAGTGAGTAGCCTAAAACCAGAATCTAAAGGTTATAGATTAGGAACTGCAGATGATGTACAAATTTTAAAAACTGCGCAAGCTTTTAGTGATGTTGAAATACCATCAACTTCATTTATTAAAAATAGTCATCCTGATGTACAAATTATATCAGAAAAAAAAGTATCAAGAGAAAGGATAATTCCTATAAAAATTGAAGGTAGAGAAGATGAGGTTCTAATTATTGATGATGATGATGATGAAGAGAAAGATTTACAAAAAGCTTTACAGTTAAGCTTGCAAGAAAACGAAATGGATAATTTGGAGAAAAATTTAAAGTTAAGACTTGAAAAATCTACAAATAATCCTTGCAATAGGATATCAAATAATTTAGAGGATGAAGAAGATGATGAATTAAGGCGAGCACTTCAGTTAAGCTTAGAATGTGTTACTGCACCACCTACACCAAATCAAGAAGAAATTCGTTGGAGAAGATTAGCTTATCATTCTGGCATAAGAGCTCAACAAACAGAAGCTTCTACAAAATTAAATACTTAACATTTAGTTTTTCTATAATTTTTTTTATAATAAAAAAATAATTATGTTGTTAACTGTTTTTTGAGCTTAATATTTAATTATGAAACTATGTTAACTAACCTTTATATACAAGGCAAGAGGGTAAATCAAAGAAACACTTGCTTAAATATTATACATAAAATATAAAAAAATATAGTACAACTTATAAAAATATATAATTTGTAAAATTTTTCTTATAACAATAATAAAAGTCTATTTAATTATTAGTTTGTTATTTAAAAAAATACATTTCTGCATTTTTTATTTTAACACAAACATTTATTCAAATTGTTTGAAATAATTCTATCAGATTAATAAATAATCATGGATTAAGGCAGATTTATTATAAAAATTAATTTTTTTTAAAAAAAATTTCTAGGGTTTTAAGTAATAAAAATATCAATAGGGGTCTCTGCATTAAAGTCGTAATCTAGGGTCTCTAAATCTTTCAAACCATAACCTTAAACACCTATGGTAATCTTTTACGTTGCTGTGTTTTCGCAAGCAAGGTTCGTACAATAGAAACCTGCCTATTTTTAAGGTTTTTTATTAAATAAATGCAAAAATAAAATAATACGTTTGTTAATAAACTAATTTTTAACTAATAAACTTTTTGTTTATTAAATTTTTTCACTCGGATGTTATAACTTCACGAAGATGAAAATGGATTTTATTCAGGCCTTTGTCGATACCCGCGTGTGTTCACGATGTTGATTTTAAATTAAAAATATAAATTTGATAGAAAATAAATTATTAATTAGTGCTCTTATGAAAAAATATATAATAATTAATTTAAATAATTAGTAAACGTAAAAATTCGATGTTATTTATTTTAATGTTTATTGTCAATAGTTAACCTCTCAATTATAAGTGTAAATAGAGTGCTAAGTTTAAGAATAGTTTTTCATAAAGTTATTGTGATTATCAAAGTGTTTAGTTCCAATAATTATAATTTTGAAGTAAAAGTTAAAATTAGTATTTGTTATAATTTATTCCATAAAGAAAAGGTTTTAATAATTCAACAATTAGTTGTGAAAAAAAAATTTTAATTTGTTTGCCTAGTATTATTTAGTTTTTGCATTCATAAAAAGAAAAATATTAATTATTAAAATTTGTGTATCTTTAGTCATTTATAAGATAAATTAACTTTTTAGATGTTGACCAACACAAAAATTATGAAAAGTGGCGGCGCAGAGCCAGACTCTTTTGAGGTAACGGTTTCACAAGCTCTTTTGGAGTTGGAAACCAACAGTGATTTAAAATCACAATTAAGAGAACTTTACATCACAAAAGCAAGAGAAGTAGAAATTAATAATAAAAAGGTAAGTTTTTTTAATAAATTAATAATTTTTTATACTTTTTATTAAAAACAAATTAAAATTGTCTATTATTTTTTAGTCAATTATTATATACGTACCAATGCCAAAGCTTAAAGCTTTCCAAAAAATACAAACAAGACTGGTACGTGAATTAGAAAAGAAGTTCTCTGGAAAACATGTTATGTTTGTTGGTGATAGGAAAATCTTACCTAAACCCACAAGAAAAACAAGAACCAAGAACAAGCAAAAGAGACCAAGAAGGTAAAAAAAAAGGTTCAAATGTAATAGTATATTTTTGTCCTAGGCTGCTAATAAAGAATGGCTCAGATCGCAAGTAAATTGCAATCCAAGGCAAAGTCAATGATGGCAAACTGCATTCTGAGGAATTCTTTTTTTATGGCCAAGGACAAAACATAATTTTTCTTGGTCAGTGCCAAAAAAGCACATGTTTTTGAGGAAAGAGGAAAATGAAAAATATTTTTTTTAATTTAACTAAATTGCATTAAGAAAGTTAATTCTAGCTTATTTAATAAGTTTAATTCAGTTTATAAAAATTAAAAAAAATAAATGTTTAATTTATTAAACTAAAGATTAAAATCTTTAATTAACGTACAAATACTAAATGTAATTTTTTTTTTTAATTTTCAGCCGCACACTCACAGCAGTATATGATGCCTTGTTGGAAGATTTAGTATTCCCAGTTGAAATTGTTGGAAAAAGAATTAGGGTAAAATTGGACGGATCACAATTAATTAAAGTTCATTTAGATAAAAATGAACAAACAAATATAGAACACAAAGTAAGCAGATAATTTAAAACATTTAAAATTTCTAAAGTTTTTCCAAATTAAAAATTAATATTCAAACAATTATTATTCTTGCAGGTTGATACCTTTGCATCTGTTTATAAGAAGTTAACTGGTCGGGATGTAACATTCGAATTTCCAGAATCTTATGTATAAAATTAAATTTCAATAAATTTATATTGATTCTAATTATATGTTAAAATTTTTTGACACTTTCCTTTAAATTTTTAAATTTTAAATCCTATTTTTATTTTATTTTGTTACAATTTGAAATTGTAACAACCCGAATTCACGAAAATGTCAATAAAAAATTTTTGCATTAAAATATAACAGGATGAAATATAATATAAACAAATTTTTATTATAAAATTATAAAAAGTACCTAAATCATTTCATATTAAATTTTGAAAAATCATCCTACAATATTGAATAAAAATCAAATAAAAAATATTTTTAACATCCCGATCAAAACAGTAGGTGGCTTGCCACCTTTATGTCACGCGGCCCGATGGCTGCCCACCTTCGGACCACCACCGAGCCATGTCACAAAAGATGGCATTCCACCATTCTGTTTTGATCGGGATATTTTAAATTTTGCAAAGAGAGACTATCTCATCTTAAGGCCCACTTTTAACCGACTTTCAGCCCCGTAAACCGCAAAATGCATTACGTGAAACATGTTTGTAGGGGTAAACAAAAATTTTGCGGTCAACATTATAATTACAATAAGAAAATTGTTATTTTACCAAGCATGAATGGGTTTTTATAAAACTCTTTTTGCGTATATTTTACATATATTTTTATTCCAATAGACGTACAGGGACCTAGAAATACAAGATAACAATTTCAAAAATATTTTCCAAATAACGTTGTCAACTGTTAGTGTTACCCACAGATTACCTGGTGTAATATAATAATTATTAAAATATACTTTTTTAGTCCCTTGAGTCAAAGTTTTGTATTGTAACCTTATTAAAATAATTCATTCAAAAAATACAAATTTTAACTACTAAGGCAGGCATAAATGAAGTTTCTGAAAATTCTGGATATGATGGGTTCTGAGGCAACTTATGTCATGTTGGACAGACCCTGGTCCCTGTGTTATAGATATATCTGCAACTTTCCAAAACTTCATTTTTTTTCGAGTTGCAATCGGCTTATTTTTAAACTTAATATATACGCAGCTAATTTTTTGTTTAAAATAAATTCGTCTTTAAAATTTAAGAAAAGATTGAACTGAAAAAACCTGACGAAAATTTGATTTATTGTAAGCAATTGCGTTTGTTAAATTTTAGACAAAAAGGGGTTTAAAAGGGATTCAAATTTGAATCCTGCATCATTTTGAAAAACTTGAGGTTTTTAAATAGATAAATTAAATTTTAAAAATATTTGTAAAATTTTAATTTTGAAAAATTATTAATAGCTTATTAACAGGACAAAAGTAAATTACGACCCATGGCAAGAAAAATAAAAAATGCCCGAAATGACACGTAAATTACCATCCAATGTGTAGGAGCTTATTTTTTAAGAGCAATGTTAATCTTCATCAATAGGCAAAAAAAAAATCTTAACAATTTTTTTTCTTTATATTTTCATTTGGAGACTTATGAAAAAAGCAATTGCATTGTGCAATCTTAAATATATACCATCAAACTATAATATTCGGAAACAGTAATTTTCGAAACAAGAGTCTAAGTCAAAGTAAAGTAAATCTTTTTGAAACTATCAGAAAAAATAAAAAAATTCAGATCTAGCGGCTACAGAATCTAAATAGTCGTTTTGATTGCAAAAAAAATACTAAAGTACACTGTAAAAAGTAACTTTCTTATATTAACAAAAAAATTAGAACATTTTTGAAAAATTAGTAAATTTTCGAAAAAATTTGTAAATATTCGAAAAAAATCGTAAATTTAGTATATTAACAAAAAATTCGAGTATTCTCGATTTTTTTTGTGAATTCGCAAGAAAAATTGATAATTTACAATTTTTTTCTCGAAAATTTACAAAAAATAGTTGTAAATTTCCGAAAATTAATTTTAAATTTACAACTTTTTTCGTAAAATCACAAAAAAAAAATCGACTATTCTCGAATTTTTCGCTAATATATTAAATTTAGTAAGTTTACGATAAATATTTATAAAATTTTTTGAAAATTCACTAATTTTTCGAAAAAATTCTATTTTTTTTGTAAATCTAAGAAAGTTACTTTTTACAGTGTATGTACTGTTATAAATCAGTTTTTCTAATTTTTCCGTAATTTATTTTTTAAACTAATGCTATTAATGAGTTTCAGGGCCTATGTTATAAAATTTTCAGGATAAAGGAATACATGGTTTTGTAAATGATATTCCCAAAAATTGAATGGTATGAATCTTTTAACCATACTGTAAAAAGTTTTCTTAGATTCACAAAAAAAATAGAATATTTTCGAAAAATTAGTAATTTTTAATTAGTAATTTTTCGAAAAAAATCGTAAATTTACTAAATTTAGTATATTAACTAAAAATTTGAGTATTTCCGATTTTTTTTTGTATATTCACGAGAAAAATTGATAACAATATTGGCTAATTTACAAATTTTTTCGTAAATTCGCAAGAAAAAATCAGGAATTCTCGAATTTGTTATTAATAAATCCAAAAACTGAATTTACAATAAATTCCGAAATATAAATTATCCTAGTATTCTAAGTTCTTGTTATTATCAAGACTCCCACTTCAAATTATTCTAAGTCCCTAAATCTATAATATTTCACCCTCACCCCCTAAAACGTCAATTTTTCACCCCCCCCTGCCGAGCCAAACTTTTTCAAATATCCCATCCAATGAAAATGTTCCAATAATCGAGATATTTGAATTACATTTGTCGAATATCTGAGTAATAATGCTATGGTATCATATAATATACAGATCTGATAATATAATCTCACATAAGGGCTTTTGTTAAGTTTTGAATGTTGGTTATCCAATTATCAAAATTTTTGCTGGTAACTGATTAAAGTACCAAAACCCTTAAATTTTTGGAAATTTCATTTTTAAAAACCGTGCTTCAATTTGGATCGAATTTTGTGTAGCCAAGGAAGCTTTCGATTTAAAACTGCAACTGCAGACCCTTTTCAGGACGTTTCAGGCCTTAACCAAAATTTGACAAAAAGGCCGGAACTTCGGGTACCCGACCCGACTTTCAGGTAACCGCATACCCCTACCAGGAACCATTTAACTATAATATTTAACCAATATATTTTTTTAGGATCATTTTAAAATTATTTTGCTAAAACTTTTCAACTAAGTACGAGACCAAGTATTACATGAACTGCTTCGTATATAAGAACAAAAATTTTTCGAAAAATTTACTTGCATCGAATATAATTTTTTTGTAGGACTAAAATTGGATCCTAAAACATAATAAACTCGTTAAATAAAAAAAAAATATTTATGTTTGTTGAAAAATCGATAAAAATATATGAACATCATAAAAAAGGAGTTAATGCTCTTATTAAGTTTATCAGACGCGGTTTAGTAACCCGAACATAAAATAACACTTATAAAATATAAATTTACAATCTGAAAATCCTGTATATTTTCGATTTCAAAATAAAAGCTCTTCAAATATTTTTTAATGTATATAACCATGTATTTATATATCTTCTCGAAAACATATAAGAGGGAGAGCTTTCGCCGACTATATGTGCCGCTAGATAACTTACGAAACAGTAGTGCGACGCGAAGCTGTCTACCACGCGGTTCTATACTTTTCCTGATTGTATGAATAAAGAAAGTTAAATTCTTAAAAAAAAATTTTTTTTTTTTAAATTAATTTTTAAAAAATAAAATAATTTTTTTATTTCCAATGAATTAAAAAATTATTAATATGTGATTATATTTTTTTGTGAAAAATTAAAAAAAAACAATAAAAATTTTTTTAAATAATTGATTACGTTATCTGCATGTAAATAAATAAATTAAAATTTATAGTGAATTATGTGAGTGTGCCAATAAAAAAAAAAAAATAATAATGCGGGTTTTAAAAATTAAAAAAAATAATAGTTTTTTACTCTATTTTTACAGTATATAAAGTATTAATAAAAAAAAAAAATTTATTTTCTTTTATTTTTTTGAAATTTAAATCCACACGCGATGAATTGTGATTCCCAAGTTAATTTAAAAAAAATATTATCCTGCTTCTTAAGGACTTTTTTAATATGACGTTTTTTTTTTTTAATTCTCAAGTGTATTACTACTATAATATAAGTGTTATTTTTCTTATCGTAAAAAATATATAGTTAGAAAATAAATATAAATTTGTGAATTAATAAATATTTTTATAGATTCTTTATTATTTGAATAATAGAAATTTATTTTTAAAAAGTGTTTAAACTATTAAACAAGTCAGTGCTACAGGTGAGTGTATTTTATATTGTGTTTTGTTTGCAGTTTTTTGAGAATCAAACGAAGGGCTGAAAAATCGTTATAAATATGATTCCTAAACCAAAAAGAAATGTGTGATGATAGTTGATCCTTGAGACTTTTCTATATTTTGAGGTGATTTCGACCATAATTATGGTTACCGCTTCTTTAGATTTTATGTCATCTGGAAAAATTAAAAAAAAAAAAAAATGGATTGCCAGAGCCAATAATTTGGTAGTTTTTATTTATTAGATACAAAATATCGCATTTATTGAAATAGATTTCATTTGGAAAGAAAGAGTTTCCTATAATTGAATCATTGCCCAAAATGGTCGTTAGCAATAACGATTTCTCAAATAAAAAGTTTTTGTTTTTTATAATATGATTATTGTATCGATTTATGCCAAAAAATGCGAAGTTTTCAATAAGTTTGGCGTGTTGCCATTAGAAAAAAAAATTAAAAATGTTGAAAATTACGTGTTGGATACTTATGATAATTCGTTATCGTAAACAATTTGCTGTATTTGCAAATGCATATATATTAGTCCGGTACTTTTATTAAAAAATTAGATTCAAAAAATTATACCCGAGTTAATGCTCTTTTAAACATTTCAAAATATTGTCTCGAAGCCTATGGAAAAACACTGATAAAAAAATCTGGTTGCCACAACCGGAATTTTATTTTCTTTAAATGGTTACAAATGATATAAAACCTAAAGAAAATTGAAAAAAAAAATTTTTTTCTTTTTGTTCTAAAAAATATTTTAAAATCCTATCATGGCTGGTGCTCAAATTTTAAATAAGCGAATCTCATTATTTAAAAATTTTCTTTAGTTTTTAAATTATTTGTAATCGTTTAAAACAAAAAAAAATTTCAGCTGCCACGACCGGCGTGACGTTCCGGTACCGAGAACCGGAATATTGTTTTCAGTGTAACAATGTTTTTTATGGAACCAAATATTCGCTCCATAAGAGCCTATTTATCCATTGGCAATACTTATTAGTAATTGAATGAGGCGTTATTTTGGAAATCTTATTTTTTTAGCAAGTTTTTTAGTAAATGGCATCCAATTTTACCAGTAATCAAAATCACAACAATTTTTTAAAATAACGGTCAGTAGGCTAATGTATAGTCATATTTATTTTACATATAGATTTTTTCATTGGCAAACCTAACTTATTTCATACTGATGTAATTTTATTTAATTTTTTTCTTGAGAAAACTGTATAAATTACAATATTTTATGTAATTTAACGTTCTAATTATTCTACGTAAAAGGAAATAGAATTTGAAATTATATCTTTTTAAAAAATACATTTTAATATATATTTAAATAGAAAATTTTAAAATGCAATATATTAGGAATTCCTTAGACAAAAAATTTTTTGAGTAAAGCAATAAAGAGACCACAATGGTAACTAAATCGCATTGCAGTTAGTTCGCTTTAAAGTAAAAAAATTTAACGTCGTAACAAATATTTGTTAATTGGAATAAGCAATAATCAAAAAATGATTATAAATTACGTTGGAATAAAAATGAACGCACAACAGAGCGTACTGACTACGTCACTCTGTAAAACGAAATTCATAAAAGCGTGACTAGGAATATCCAACTAGAATGTTTAGGAATAAATCCCATAGAGACAAGGGACCAAAAGAAAATTTAATTCAAGTTAAATTAAATTTTACATGTTCACAGAGAAAAATTTTTTTTTTACTAATTAAACTTTGTTCTAAAAAATAAGCTACAACCAGCTTTCGTAATAACTAAAATTTTTGAAAGCTATTTTAAAGCCATACTTTAATTCAACATAAATGCTACTGTCCTCCGTATTAAAATATTTTTAAATTGCCAGTGATATTTTTATAACGAATGATTGGTCATAAAATATCAGTTGAAAAAAATTAATACCTTTTTTTAAAAAAACACGTTCTATAGAAAATTTATATTTTCTAAAAATAAAAAAGTAAAAATGAATCATGTAACTTTTAGAAAAGTTATAAGTTTGTACTTTTTGTCAATTCAGAACTTTAACTTTTCATGAAATTTTAAAACAAATCATACATATGTATGGTATCAAAGTTTAAAAACCGTTCAAAAGAAAGTAAAAAATCTTATTTTCAAAAAAAAAAAAAATTTATTTAAATTTGTTGAAAATTTAATATTTTAAGATATGTATGGCTTTTTTAATGTCAGTACAAATAAATTTCCTCATTTATAAACTAAATATGCCTTATAGTGTATAAATTGGTAGAAAAAAAAACCAAAAATCTTAAAAAAAAATTAATTTTCATCCTGGAGCCATTCATAAATTACGTAACGCAAAATTTAGTATTTTTGAACCCCTTCCTCCCCCAACACAACGCTTTTGCGTTGACTCTGACCCAATTGTTGATCCCCCCTTCCCCCTTCAAGCGTTAAATAAATTATGAATGACCCCTATAAACTTTCTAGGAATAAATAATAATAATAATAATAATAATTTATTCAAAAAATTTAAAAAAATACATAATGTCTGATCTTATCTATTTTATACTACTTACTTTAAACATTTTATAAAATTTTCTTTAAAAATAAAAAAAGATTTTTGCCATAAAAACATTTTACTTCTTTTTTTTTCATGAATATTGTAGTTATTTTTATATGTATTGTAAATATGTTTTTATGCAGTGTTTAAAAAAAAAAAATTATTTTTTAAAGAGAAAATATATAACAAAATATTATATTCTTTTATAGTTTTTTCTCTCTATTATATTCTTGATGTCATTTGCAATATTATACATACTTTGTTATTATTATTATTATTATTAAGGTTTTATATTAAAAAATAAAGTGGTAAGTTTTTTTTGTTTAATGATTTAAGAATTATTAAAAAAGAAATGTATTTTAAGAATAATAAAAAATTATTAAAAATATAGGATTAAATAAGGTTTAAAAGATTAGCTATACGCGTATTTCATATGAAATATTCGTTAGCCTGGATACTGAACTAGAGAATTTTTTTATAAAGAGATATTCATATTTTTTATGAACAGAATTTCTAAGATTTAGGCAGATTTTGGCCAGAATTTCTGGGATCAATTTATGCACCCTTCGAGATATTCTAAAGAGGGCCTTTCAGAAATATCTAAATTTTTCTAAAGACGGAGATTATATGGTAAGACTGCTTTGGATGAATCTTCAACCTCATTGGCTGAAATTTCAACTAATTTGCTAAAAATTTAATTAAAATCTAAAATTGAAAAAAAAAATTTATAACCGGTTTGTGTAACTATACAACCAACGAACATGGAACATGTTCACTCATAACAGTCATAAATCCAAAAACCGAAAATACAATCCTGAAATATAAATTATCCTAAGTCCATAAACTTAAAGTATTCTAATCAAGGCCTGACTCCCACTTCAAATTATTCTAAGTCCCTAAATCGAAAATATTCTAAGTCCATTTCACCCCCCCCCCCCCCTAAAAACGCCACTTTTCACCCCCCTAAAAACGTCAATTTTTCACCCTCCCTTAAAAACGTCACTTTTTCACACCCCTCCTGCCGAGCCAAACATTTTTAAATTCCCCATCCAATGAACATATTCCATGTTACAATAAGCAAATCTTTATTTTAAATTGCACTTCGATTGCACTGTAAAAAGTAACTTCCTTATATTAACAAAAAAATTAGAGCATTTCCGAAAAATTAGTAAATTTTCAAAAAATTTTGTAAATGTTCGATAAAAATCGTAAATTAACTAAATTTAGTATCTTAACCGAAAATTCGAGTATTCTCAATTTGTTTTGTGAATTTACGAAAAAAGTTGTAAATTCACAACTATTTTTCAAAAATTAACAACTATTTTTTGTGAATTTTCGAAAAAACAATTGTAAATTATAAATTTTTCAAAAATGTTCTAATTTTTTTGTTAATATAAGGAAGTTACTTTTTACAGTGTGCTAATATACTGTAAGCTTTAAATTCAATTATGATACTGTAGAAAATTTAGTAATTTGGTTGAATATTCATCCAAAGCAATTTTATTATGTGTACAAAACTACGGGGACTATACTTTTACAATAAAGACCCCCTTTTTTAAAAATATCTTAAATATTTCTGAATAGGGCTCGGAAAAGGAGGTCCATGTTAAAATTGATGTACACAATGCGCAAAATTGGAGCAAATTGACTGTGCTTTAACCGAACCGCCCCTTGTACTAACCTTCATAATACATAAACACTAAATTATGTATTAAATAAAATCTTTGTTCAGTACTAAAAAGTTTCTTTGAATTATATAAGTCGTTGAATTAAATATATAAGATCGAAGTATAAAAAAGTTTCACTATACTTATGGTCAGGTTATATATTTTAATAAAAAAAGTTTTAAAATTAAAATTATTATATCATCTAAATTTAACCATGTACTTACATTTAAATAAGAACATTAGTAGTTATCAAAAAAAAAAAAAATTGTTTAATGCATAACTACATGTTTTATTCAGAATAATGTACTTCCTCTAGAGAGACCTGGATTATAAAATAAAAAGTAAAATCCAAGTCATGTTTTATATAGATTTTTCTAAGCTCATGAAATCTAAATTTATATTTCTTAAAGAAAATCGATTAATATATAAAATAAAAGAAGATATTTCATAAAAAAGACAAAATAAATAAAAAAATAAATATTATTGAAATAAAATTTAATTTATTAACGTCTTTTTAATATTTATTAAAAGTTTACACAAATATGTAAAATGCAGTATCTTTGCAAAATAGTGTTATAGTCCAGTCGAATCACGGAAGTTAAGTTGTATAGTTTTTGGCCACCTCCAGATTTGGTCTATCATAGGTTTTTTTGGGTTGTTCATCATGAAAATTGGGGTCTTTTCTATGAAAAATCGGGGTTCAATCCTTAAACTAGCAAAAACTACCCCAAAAAAGGGATACGTGGGGTTTTTAGGTCGCTGATCACGAATTTTGGGGTCCTTCCTACTAAAATTTGACGCTTTAACCTCTAAAATTTGGAAAAACTACCTCTAAAAAGGTGTTACCTCAGAACTTGAAAATTAAGCGGGGGGGGGGGGGGCAAATGAGACTTAGAATAATTTCAATTTAGGGACTTTGAAAATTCTGGGCTTAGGGACTTAGAATAATACAGGTTTATGGATAGTTTTATCAAATAAAGTTTTGATGCATAAAGCCTTTTGCTACACGGCTAGATTGCTTCGCTTGAATATTATATTCAATTTATTGGCTAGAAAAGGAAATTTCAACCATTTGATAGTAGACAAAATACTAACATACCAATAAAAATGATTGATATCTAATTCTGAGTATATTTGAACTCTGAATAAGCAAAAACGCTGTAAAACTGTACATTGATACACTGATAAATCTGTATACAGGTAGAGGGTTCAATATGCGTAGCCCTGTGGCTACTGCAAAGATTCCCTTTACCTAGGTTAACTTGCAACACTGTAAATCAGCGAGTACTTATTTCACTCGTTTATTTTCAGCGTAGCACACAGACAATCCAATCATTGGATGCACACAGATAGGAGTACTATCTCCGAAGCTTTGGTGCTGAGAGGTTAACAAAATCCTTACAATGCTTAAAACGGCGAGAATTAAGATGCTTGGCAACGGTATAATAATAACATCGTAATTTTAACTCAAGAAAGGTGCTTGCAAGTTCTTACTATCGAAATTCGATGGGTACTGCAGCTTTTTGAAAAATGGTACAAATACTTTCAAGGGGTCTGTTTTCTTTGGCAAAATGCTGAATTTTTCTAGGGAAGATAAGGGGGTGCTGGATAAGTCAGACTGGAGGGCTCGTTTTACAAAAATTAGATATATAAAGCTTATTATTACTTGTATAGGTTACTTTTGCTGAATATTATATTATTACATCACTTTTTCACCCCCCCCCCCCTTCCGAGACAAACTTTTTCAAATACCTCTTGCCAATGAATATGTTCCATGTTAAAACCCATGTGGACTAAATCTGGCTACTGAAAATTTAAATACATTAAAAATATCCCTATTTAAGGGTAGTTTTTGCAAATTTAAGGGTGAAGCGCTTAGGTTCTGATTTTGATCTGCGCTTGTCGGATCCTAAGTCATGAGGTTGAACAAATGGTTTTTTTGTATCACAAAAATGAAAATCTTCTGGTAATGACTTGACTTGTTTATTGCCTTTACAAATCTATTTTTGCAAATAAAAATGCAAATCAGCTATATAGATTTATTTCTTTTTAATTAATATTGATAGAATAGATACCTTAATATCAATAAATCATTGACCCAAAAAAGTTTTTTTAAAGGGTAAAGACACGTAATATTAAATTTAATAGTGCATTACAATTATATAAAAGTATAAAACCCATAAATATTATTTTTATACTGCCAGGTCGCTCGGCTTGAATTTTTTTAAATTACTGAAGAAGCTAAGTATTTATATGAAAAAGAAAAGCAAATATTTGTTTGAAATAATCAGCAATATTTTTTAATGAAAAATTCTTAATAAATGTTTGTTTACTTAATCAAAATTCAAAGTACGACTTTCACATTAATTGAAATGGAGATAACTTGAAAATTTTTTTAAATTTCAAGCAGAGCAAGTTAAAAGTGTAGTTTAAATTTATTTCTTATTATTTATATTTAAGTATCATTTTTATTATTTATTATTACATTTAAACATGCATTTTTTATCATGCATTTTTTTTGTTCTACAGCAGGACTATTATAAAATTTTGAATATAAAAAATATTTGTTATTTTTATCTAAGTATTTAAATTATACTGGAAAAATTAATTTCTTAAACAGGCTTTATTCTAGCTGCTAAATTCAATTTCATAAAAAAAAATATTTTTGTTACCCTGTTACATACAACGCAGTTTTTCTTTATAAATGAAATTGAATGAAAGTACATTTTAAAATGGAATTTCTTATGAGATTTTAGGGCATAATTCCAAAGTATATATCAAATAATATTATATGTATACTGCAATGCGTATTTTAAAATTTATCCCAAATATATGGAATAATGTTAAATTTTAAATTGATATATTTCAATTTATTTAAAAGCTTAAATTTCAATATAACTCTGAATAAAATTTCTGATTTTTCTTTCTTAGAAAAAGTTATTCAAAAAGAAAATATTTTTATTAAATTGCTTGTGTTGAGGTTTATTTACTAAAATAGATTTAGAGTATCTCAAATATGTAAAAGTTAACATAGTTTGTAAGAAGTTTTATATGTTTGTAAAAGCTTATGTCATAAGGAATTTTTATGTTTGAGTTTTAATTAAGATAAGATAATATTATTGACAAGTATTTCATTAAGAATTTACTTACACATATTGTTTGAATTAATTTTTGTCAAAGATATTTTTAAACAGTTACTCAAGTAAAAAAATTACAAGAGTAATATTAAAAATAGAATTTTAAGTTTATTTTCAAGCAAATTTTATTCAATGTTTGCATTTTTTGGGATGGTTTTGGTACAGTGAAAAAAAGTCGTTCTAAATTCGGATTATTCCAAGTCCCATTTGACCTTCTCCCCTTAATTTTCAGAATACCAAGGTACCCCCTCCTTATGAAACATGTTCCATGTTAATATTTATTCCTGTCATTAATCTAGCCAATTCTTAAAATTCTAATTTTTTCTGAAAACTGCACAAAACACATGTTTAAAAAAATTGTTCAGATTTATAAAAATTTATTGCAAAAACATAATTGAAGAATTCGAATAAAAATAATAAAACTTTTGTTATAAATAAAATATCTATTCTCATCAAAATTAAATTAACTTGTACAAAACAAAAAGAATAAGTAATACCGTAATTACAAAAAAAGCATTACAAACAAAGTTTAAGTGCAAAAAAGAGATGCTTTGTTAAAGATTATAAACTATTTATACATAAACAGTATAAATTCTCCTGTTTCTACAAAAAATGTAATTACAGTATAACCTATATAGAATCTTTTTTCTTTTATACGTAGTATAAATAATTTTCTCATATTACTTTAAAAAAAAATAAAAGTTTGTGTTTACAAATGCTAATTGAGTTTACTTAGATATTAATGGTTTAAAGTTTGTCAATTATCAAGTACAAAGAAAAGAAAAAAACCTAATAATCAATTTAAATATTTATATGTTGACTTTTAAAAATAGTGATATATATTTTATAGAATAAAACTAGAACAAAGAATATTTAAGTATTTTTTTTTTACTGTTTTTAACCATTTTTTTTAATTATTAGAGTATAAAGTTTTTGTATAAATTTGAAAAAAGTTGGCACACAGAGGATAACAGTTGATAATAGATTTTTGAAAAAAATTTACAAGGAGAGTGCCAACTGTTTGGGAAGCAAGCTGATTTGGTTATAACTTTCAAGACAGGTTGTGGTAGTTGTAAAAACATCACCCATACCCACAATTTACCTAAATGGACCACCTGGGCCTGGAAATTAAGAGCTTTTACAAATTTTTTTAGACCTATAAAACCAATTTAAGTCGAAAATTACAATTTTGGAAGCAATTTCAAAGTTGGTCATTTTTGACCAACTATGGCCATTTGGTTTACTGACTATAACGGACCTACTGATAAAAAAGAATTACTGATAAAAAATACGATTTACGAGAATTAAAACCAGATACTTAGGCACACTCACACATGACTTACAAGGTAGCAGTCTCATTTAGAATATAGTCTTATAAACACTAACATAAATTATACTAGAACCCTAGTAGATCTAATTTCTAGGCTCAAGTGGCACATGCTGGCAAATTGAAGATATGGGGGATGTTTTTTCAACTACCAAAACCTGTTCTGAAATTTTGAATCGAATCGGCTTCCCAAACAGTTGACACTCCCCTTGTTATTAGCATTTTGATTTTTTTTCGATTTTTTTATATATCAAACTATTAAACAAGGGTTTTTTATGAGTCTATTATGCAAAATTACTGGTCAATATTTTGTTATAAAAAAAATTATTGTAAAATTGGCCAAAAATCAAAATTTTAAATTTGTTAAAGCTAATAGATGTTAAGTTTCAGAAAGTACAAGGCTTTTTTGTGTTTTGACATGCTAAAGTCGAATTTTAAATTTTTAGAATTTCCGAGTTTTAAAATTTTATTTTCAGTTTATTTTTTAACCACATTTTAAATTTATTTGATTATTAGAAATAATTTTAATTCTGCCAATTTTACCTAACCATAATTATACATCCATCTATCATCAATCTATAGATATTTAAATAAAAACTGTTTATAGGTAAAAGCATTTTTTTCTTTACGAGTAGTAAAATTTTTTTTTTAAATTAAAAATCTTGCTTGCAGCAATAATATAGAATATACATACTTTCCAGGAATGGAATTAAAAAAAATAAAATTGAAAAGGGATTTAATATAGGCAATAGGAAAACGTTTTTATCTAACTTTTCATTACTTTTTAGAAGCTAAAATGATATTTACATTTTGAAAAACATAGAAAATTAAAGAATTCACTGTAAAAAGTAACTTTCTTAGATTTACAAAAAAAAATAGAATTTTTTCGAAAAATTAGTGAATTTTTAAAAAATTTTGTTAATATTCGATAAAAATCGTAAATTTACTAAATTTAGTATACCTGTTATCGAAAAATTCGAGAATTCTAGAGTTTTTTTTGGGATTTTACGAAAAAAGTTGTAAATTTACAACTATTTTTTGTAAATTTTCGAAAAAAATGGTAAATTATCAATTTTTCTTGCGAATTCACAAAAAAAAATCGAGACTACTCGAATTTTTTGTTAATATACTAAATTTAGTAAATATAGTACCATTTTTTTCGAATATTTACAAATTTTTTTGAAAATTTACTAATTTTTCGAAAATGTTCTAATTTTTTTGTTAAGGGACGTTTGGGGTAAATATATAGAAATTTTAGCTGATTTTCAAGGTAGGATTGTGAAATAACGGATAGAGATATTTGCTTCAAATTTTTTTTATTGTTTACAAATATTTTAAAGATTTGAAAAAAAAAATTTTTTTTTTTTTTTTTTGTGACGTCATTTTAGCGTAAGAGAGGTGTGACTGCGTCTCTGAAAACAAAAATTCCAAATTTATGTACATGATATCTTGACTTAGGATAATCTAAAAAAAAAAAAAAAAAAGTTGGTAAGACTTAAAACACGTACTTTCGGGATGTCGTCGAGTTTTTTCAAAAATATTAATTAGGAACAAAATGGCGGCTACACAAAGTTAAAATGAAAAAAAAGACCTATAATTTTCGGACAAAAGCAGCTGCAAAAATTTTTTGAGAACATAAAAAAAAAAAAAACTCGACGACATCCCGAAATTAGTACATTTATTAAGTTGCTCAGAAAGTTTGAAGTAAATCGGTGCAGAAGTTATCGCGCAATCGTGTACATACTTTTATGGAACTGATCTTAGCGGTCGAAGCCAGCGGACAAACGTAAGACGTAACAAAAATTCAAAGTTAGAGGTAAATTTAAATTTTCGGAGTTTTCATAAAGAAAATTTACTACCTAGATGTTTTAGAGCTTGGTAAATCCAAATATGACGTCAAAATAGTGAAAATTCAATATGGCGACTGGAAAATCGTAATATTTTCCACAAACAAACTAATAATTTCTTTTATTTGAATTAATGACTTCAAATTTTACTCATGGGTTTTTGAGGTCGCTAAACTTGTATTCATTGAAAAAAAGTGAAAATCCTCAACTACGGTCGGAAAATACTTGAATTTTCCGCAGGAAAAATTTTATTTTTTCATCTCTTGCGCTATTGGCATAAAATTTTTTACTCTGGGGTTTTTGGGGTCGCTAAACTTCAATTCGTTAACAAAAAGGTGAAAATACTAAACCATGGTCGGAAAATCGTTAAATTTTCCGCAGGAAAAATATTATTTTCTCCCCTCTTACGATATTGGCTTCAAATTTGTTACTCTGGGGTTTTCGAGGTCGCTAAACTTCAATTCGTTAACAAAAAGGTGAAAATACTCAACCATGCTCGGAAAATCTTTGAATTTTCCGCAGGAAAAATATTATTTTCTTATCTCTTGCGATATTGGCTTCAAATTTTTTACTCTGGGGTTTTTGGGGTCACTAAGCTTGAATTCGTTAAAAAAAAGTAAAAATACTAAACCATGGTCGGAAAATCTTTGAATTTTCCGGAGAAAATTTTTATTTTTTATCACTTGCACTATTGACTTATTATTTCTAAATCAGGGGTTTTAAGCTTATTTTCATTGAAAAAAAAGAAGAAAATTCTCAAATACAGTCGGAAAGTCCATGGAAAATTATATACTCTTCGTTTTGGTGCTATTGAGTGCAACTTTTTTATTCGGAGTTTCTAGAATTGCAGATTCATTGATTAGAAAGAAAAAATCCACAACTAGCCAAAAAAGTTTGTAGCATACGTTAGAACTCGTGAAATTTCTGCTTGGCGATATGAAAATTAAATATTTCTGACGTCATCATAAAAATGTAGAATCGCTTAACACGTAATAGGTTAATTATATGCATAGACAGTATGTTCCAACATAAAATTCCGTGGCACAAATTATTCAAACCCTCGTTAACCAACTTAGAAATTTTTATTTTTAATCGGTATTTTGCCGTAACAAGATTTCAAAAATTGCAAATATTTTATGCGTGCAAAAAATACTTGTGCCACGGGATTATGGATAGAATTCAACTGTTTATGCATTTAGCTAACCCCACAAACCCTAGATGGCTCCAAATTTTCATGCGTACAACCTACAAAACGAGTTTTTGGCTTACGTTCGAACTCGTAAAATTACAATTTTGCGATTATAGAATTCTTCGCTTGTCGCATACGCACGAAAATTTGGACTTGATGAACATGTTATGGGTTAATTACAACCATAAACAGTATGTGCCAACATATAATTCCGTGGCACAAGTTATTTAAACCGACGTTGACCGCATTAGAAGTTATTATTTTAAATTGGGTTTTTTTTGTAACGCGGGTTCAAAACAATATAATTTTTTAAGCGTGAAAAAAATACTTGTGCCACGGTTTTAAGGACGAATTTCAACTGTTTATGCATTTAATTAACACCACAAACCCTAGATGGCTCCAAATTTTCATGCGTACAACCTACAAAACGAGTTTTCGGCTTACGTTCGAACTCGTGAAATTACAATTTTGCGATTATAGAATTCTTCGCCTGTCGCATACGCATGAAAATTTAGACTTGATGAACATGTAATGGGTTAATTACAACCATAAACAGTATGTTCCAGCATATAATTCCGTGGCACAAGTTATTTAAACCCACGTTGACCGAGTTAGAAATTTTGATTTTAAATTGGGATTTTTTCGTAACGAGGGTTCAAAACAATATAATTTTTTAAACGTGAAAAAAATACTTGTGCCACGGTTTTATGGATGGAATGCAACTGTATATACATTTAATTAACCCCACGAACCCTAGATGGATCCAAATCAGGGGGCGGACGACGAAATTCAGCTATTCAGAATAGCAAAAAAACTATTCAAAAAATTTTTTTTTTGGGAAATGGTTGGAAATGGGCTGAAATGGACTTATTTCAGTCTGAATCGTTCTGAATAGCTCTGAATAGTTCTGAAACTAAAAAAAATTTTTT
The DNA here is from genome assembly GCA_022575985.1 of Anagrus nilaparvatae. NCBI lineage: Eukaryota > Metazoa > Arthropoda > Insecta > Hymenoptera > Mymaridae > Anagrus > Anagrus nilaparvatae. Next base: position 33,087,158 of record JAKSXM010000231.1, read on the forward strand.
TTTTTTTAAATCGTTCAAAATGGCTGAAAACGCATAGAAAAGTTGATAGGAAGGTCTGAATCGGTCTGAATTTCTCTGAATCACTCTGAATCATAGTTTTTTTTAATTTTTACTAGAAAATCGTTAATTTTGCATAAAAACAAATACTTTTTAAAAATCTGAATCACTCTGAATCAATTTAAAACTGAATAGCTCTGAATAGTTCTGAAACTGAATTTTTTTTTTTTTTAATCGTTCAAAATGGCTCAAAACGCATAGAAAAGTTTATAAGAAGATCTGAATCAGTCTGAATCAGTCTGATTCACTCTGAATCATAGTTTTTTTTAAATTTTTACTAGAAAATAGTTAATTTTGCAGAAAAACAAATAATTTTTAAAGATTTGAATGAGTCTGAATCACTCTGAATCAAAGATTTTTTTAAATTTTTATTAGAAAATCGTTAATTTTGCCTTAAAACAAATATTTTTAATGATCTTAATCCCTCTGAATTAATATAAAACGCAGTTTTGTTTGTAGGGAGTCGTTAAAATTGTATTAAAGTTTCTAAAAATCGCTTGAAACCTTTGCAAATGTAATGAAAAATAATTTCAAAGATCTTAATAAAATCTAAATAAGCCTGAATAACAGCTTTTCTCCGGAGAATCTTAAATTAATTTTTTGAAACTGTATAAAATTTTCTAAAAATCACTTAAAATAGCTGAAAGTGTAGGACACGTCAAGCCTTACAGTAGCTTAACCTAAGGAAGTAGGCTGTAATAAAATTAGGACACGTCAGCCTTATAGTAGCTTAACCTAAGGAAGTAGGCTATAATAAAATTAGGACACGTCATGCCTTACAGTAGCTTAACCTAAGGAAATAGGCTTACACTAGCGTAACCTAAGGAATTAGGCTATAATAAAATTAGGACACGTCAAGCCTTACAGTAGCTTAACCTAAGGAAGTAGGCTGTAATAAAAAACTACACGTCAAGCCTTAAACTAGCGTAACCTAAGGAAGTAGGCTATAATAAAATTAGGAGACGTCAGCCTTACAGTAGCTTAACCTAAGGAAGTAGGCTATAATAAAATTAGGACACGTCATGCCTTACAGTAGCTTAACCTAAGGAAATAGGCTTACACTAGCGTAACCTAAGGAAGTAGGCTATAATAAAATTAGGACACGTAAAGCCTTACAGTAGCTTAACCTAAGGAAATCGGCTGTAATAAAAAACGACACGTCAAGCCTTACACTAACGTAACCTAGGGAAGTAGGATATAATATTAAAAAATGCTCATTTTTATTTATTTTTAAAAATACTTTTGACCCTTCCTTTTTAAATCAATTTAATAAAAAAACTTTAATTACTACTATATTACCAACTAATCTACACTATAGTTATTAAATTTACTATGTTTTCTGCATTATATATTTTTTTTATTAGATTGATTTAAAAAGGAAGGGACAAAAGTATTTTTAAAAATAAATAAAACTGATCATTTTTTAATTTTATAGCCTATTTCATTAGGTTAAGCTACTGTAAGGTTTGACGTGTCCTAATTTTTTTATAGCCTACTTCCTTAGGTTACGCTAGTGTAAAGCTTGATGTGTAATTTTTTATTACAGCCTACTTCCTTAGGTTAAGCTACTGTAAGGCTTGACGTGTCCTAATTTTATTATAGCCTACTTCCTTAGGTTACGCTAGTGTAAGCCTATTTCCTTAGGTTAAGCTACTGTAAGGCATGACGTGTCCTAATTTTATTATAGCTTACTTCCTTAGGTTACGCTAGTGTAAGGCTTGACGTGTAATTTTTTATTACAGCCTACTTCCTTAGGTTAAGCTACTGTAAGGCTTGACGTGTCCTAATTTTATTATAGCCTACTTCCTTAGGTTACGCTAGTGTAAGCCTATTTCCTTAGGTTAAGCTACTGTAAGGCATGACGTGTCCTAATTTTATTATAGCTTACTTCCTTAGGTTACGCTAGTGTAAGGCTTGACGTGTAGTTTTTTATTACAGCCTACTTCCTTAGGTTAAGCTACTGTAAGGCTTGACGTGTACTAATTTTATTATAGCTTACTTCCTTAGGTTACGCTAGTGTAAAGCTTCATGTGTAATTTTTTATTACAGCCTACTTCCTTAGGTTAAGCTACTGTAAGGCTTGACGTGTCCTAATTTTATTATAGCTTACTTCCTTAGGTTACGCTAGTGTAAAGCTTGATGTGTAATTTTTTATTACAGCCTACTTCCTTAGGTTAAGCTACTGTAAGGCTTGACGTGTCCTAATTTTATTATAGCCTACTTCCTTAGGTTACGCTAGTGTAAGCCTATTTCCTTAGGTTAAGCTACTGTAAGGCATGACGTGTTCTAATTTTATTATAGCTTACTTCCTTAGGTTACGCTAGTGTAAGGCTTGACGTGTAGTTTTTTATTACAGCCTACTTCCTTAGGTTAAGCTACTGTAAGGCTTGACGTGTGCTAATTTTATTATAGCTTACTTCCTTAGGTTACGCTAGTGTAAAGCTTCATGTGTAATTTTTTATTACAGCCTACTTCCTTAGGTTAAGCTACTGTAAGGCTTGACGTGTCCTAATTTTATTATAGCTTACTTCCTTAGGTTACGCTAGTGTAAAGCTTGATGTGTAATTTTTTATTACAGCCTACTTCCTTAGGTTAAGCTACTGTAAGGCTTGACGTGTCCTAATTTTATTATAGCCTACTTCCTTAGGTTACGCTAGTGTAAGCCTATTTCCTTAGGTTAAGCTACTGTAAGGCATGACGTGTCCTAATTTTATTATAGCTTACTTCCTTAGGTTACGCTAGTGTAAGGCTTGACGTGTAGTTTTTTATTACAGCCTACTTCCTTAGGTTAAGCTACTGTAAGGCTTGACGTGTGCTAATTTTATTATAGCTTACTTCCTTAGGTTACGCTAGTGTAAAGCTTCATGTGTAATTTTTTATTACAGCCTACTTCCTTAGGTTAAGCTACTTTAAGGCTTGAAGTGTCCTAATTTTATTATAGCCTACTTCCTTAGGTTACGCTAGTGTAAGCCTATTTCCTTAGGTTAAGCTACTGTAAGGCATGACGTGTCCTAATTTTATTATAGCTTACTTCCTTAGGTTACGCTAGTGTAAGGCTTGACGTGTAGTTTTTTATTACAGCCTACTTCCTTAGGTTACGCTAGTGTAAGCCTATTTCCTTAGGTTAAGCTACTGTAAGGCATGACGTGTCCTAATTTTATTATAGCCTACTTCCTTAGGTTAAGCTACTATAAGGCTGACGTGTCCTAATTTTATTACAGCCTACTTCCTTAGGTTAAGCTACTGTAAGGCTTGACGTGTCCTACACTTTCAGCTATTTTAAGTGATTTTTAGAAAATTTTATACAGTTTCAAAAAATTAATTTAAGATTCTCCGGAGAAAAGCTGTTATTCAGGCTTATTTAGATTTTATTAAGATCTTTGAAATTATTTTTCATTACATTTGCAAAGGTTTCAAGCGATTTTTAGAAACTTTAATACAATTTTAACGACTCCCTACAAACAAAACTGCGTTTTATATTAATTCAGAGGGATTAAGATCATTAAAAATATTTGTTTTAAGGCAAAATTAACGATTTTCTAATAAAAATTTAAAAAAAACTTTGATTCAGAGTGATTCAGACTCATTCAAATCTTTAAAAATTATTTGTTTTTCTGCAAAATTAACGATTTTCTAGTAAAAATTAAAAAAAAACTATGATTCAGAGTGAATCAGACTGATTCAGACTGATTCAGATCTTCTTATAAACTTTTCTATGCGTTTTGAGCCATTTTGAACGATTAAAAAAAAAAAATTCAGTTTCAGAACTATTCAGAGCTATTCAGTTTTAAATTGATTCAGAGTGATTCAGATTTTTAAAAAGTATTTGTTTTTATTCAAAATTAACGATTTTCTAGTAAAAATTAAAAAAAACTATGATTCAGAGTGATTCAGAGTGATTCAGACCGATTCAGACCGATTCAGACCTTCCTATCAACTTTTCTTTGCGTTTTCAGCCATTTTGAACGATTTAAAAAAAAAAAAAAATTTTTAGTTTCAGAACTATTCAGAGCTATTCAGAGCTATTCAGAACGATTCAGACTGAAATAAGTCCATTTCAGCCCATTTCCAACCATTTCCCAAAAAAAAAATTTTTTGAATAGTTTTTTTGCTATTCTGAATAGCTGAATTTCGTCGTCCGCCCCCTGATCCAAATTTTCATGCGTACAGCCTACAAAACGAGTTATTAGCTTACGTCGGAACTCGTGAATTTTTCGCATCGCGATGTGAAAAATCTTTGTTTCTGGTATACGCATGGAAATTTGGATTGAATGTACATTGGAAGGGTTAATTAAAAGCATAATCAGTATTTTCCAACATAAGACTTCGTGGCACAAGTTACTTGAACCCGCGTTAACTTAGTTAAAAATTAATCATTTTATAATGAGATTTTGCGGTAACAATGGTTCAAAAATTAAAATTTTTTTATACGAAAAATTAATTTTTTTGCCACTGCTTTTATGCTAGAATTAGACTTATTATGTATTTAATTAACCCTTCCAATCCTTGACAGACCCAATTTTTCATGCGTATAGCCGACACAACGAGCTATTAACTTACGTCGGAACTCGTGAAATTTTCGCATCGCGATACGAAAAATCTTTGTGGTTTGTGGTATGCGCATGAAAATTTAGACTGAATTTAGATTGGAAGGGTTAATTAAAAGCATAATCAGTACGTTCCAACAAAAGAATTCGTGGCACAAGTTATTTGAAGCCGCGTTAACTTAGTTGAAAATTAATCAATTTAAACGATTTCGCGTAACGAAAGTTAAAAAATTATTTTTGTGCGAAAAATTAATACTTGTGCCACTGCTTTTATGCTAGAATTAATCTTATTATGTACTTAATTAACCCCTCCAATCTTTGACAGACCCAATTTTTCATGCGTATAGCCGACAAAACGAGCGATTAGCTTACGTCGGAACTCGTGGATTTTTCGCATCGCGATATGAAAAAACTTTGTTTCTGGTATACGCATGGAAATTTAGACTGAATGTACATTGGAAGGGTTAATTAAAAGCATAATCAGTCTAATTCTAGCATAAAAGCAGTGGCACAAGTATTAATTTTTCGCACAAAATAATTTTTTAACTTTCGTTACTGCGAAATCGTTTAAATTGATGAATTTTTAACTAAGTTAACGCGCTTCAAATAACTTGTGCCACGAATTCTTATGTTGGAACGTACTGATTATGCTTTTAATTAACCCTTCCAATCTAAATTCAGTCTAAATTTTCATGCGCATACCACAAACCACAAAGATTTTTCGTAGCGCGATGCGAAAAATTCACGAGTTCCGACGTAAGCTAATCGCTCGTTGTGTCGGCTATACGCATGAAAAATTGGGTCTGTCAAAGATTGGAGGGGTTAATTAAATACATAATAAGTCTAATTCCATCATATTACCAGTGGCACAAGTGTTAATTTTTCGCACAAAATAATTTTTCATCTTTCATTACCGCGAAATCGTTGAAATTGATGAACTTTTAACTAAGTTAACGCGGCTTCAAATAACTTGTGCCACGAAGTCTTATGTTGGAAAGTACTGATTATGCTTTTAATTAACCCTTCCAATGTACATTCAGTCCAAATTTCCATGCGTATACCAGAAACAAAGTTTTTTCATATCGCGATGCGAAAAATTCACGAGTTCCGACGTAAGCTAATAGCTCGCTGTGTCGGCTATACTCATGAAAAATTGGGTCTGTCAATGATTGGTAGTGTTAATTGAATACATAATAAGTCTAATTCCATCATATTACCAGTGGCACAAGTAGTAATTTTTCGCATAAAATAATTTTTTAACTTTCGTTACCGCGAAAACATTTAAATTGATGAACTTTTAACTAAATTAACGTGGCTTCAAATAACTTGTGCCACGAAGTCTTATGTTGGAAAATACTGATTATGCTTTTAATTAACCCTTCCAATGTACATTCAATCCAAATTTCCATGCGTATACCAGAAACAAAGATTTTTCATATCGCGATGCGAAAAATTCACGAGTTCCGACGTAAGCTAATAACTCGTTTTGTAGGCCCTACGCATGAAAATTTGGATCCATCTAGAGTTTGTGGGGTTAATTAAATGTATATACAGTTGCATTCCATCCATAAAACCGTGGCACAAGTATTTTTTTCACGCTTAAAAAATTATATTGTTTTGAACACGCGTTACCAAAAAAACCCAATTTAAAATAAAAATTTCTAAGTCGGTTAATGCGGGTTCAAATAACTTGTGCCGCGGAATTTTTTATGGGAACATACTGTTTATGCTTATAATTAACTACGTGTTTAGCAAGTTCAAATTTTCATGCGTATGTGAAGGGCGATGAATTATAAAATCGCAAAATTGTAATTTTGCTACTTCGAACCTAAGCCGAAAACTCGTTTAGTACGCTATACGCATGAAAATATCGGTCAAACCAGGATTTGTGAGGTTAATTAAATACATAAACAGTTGAAATCCATCTACGAATCCGTGGCACAAGTATTTTTTTCACGTTTAAAAAATTATATTGTTTTGAACCCTTGTTACAAAAAAATCCAAATTTAAAATCAAAATTTCTAAGTCGGTCAACGTGGGTTCAAATAACTTGTGCCACGGAATTTTATGCTGGAACATACTGTTTATGCTTATAATTAACCAACTACTTGTTGAGCAAGTCCAAATTTTCATGCGTATGTGAAGGGCGATGAATTATAAAATCGCAAAATTGTAATTTTGCGACTACGAACGTAAACCGAAAACTCCTTTTGTAGGCTATACGCATGAAAATTTTGGTCCAAACAGGATTTGTGAGGTTAATTAAATGCATAAACAGTTGAATTTTGTCCACAAACCCGTGGCACAAGTATTTTTTTCACACTTAAAAAATTATATTGCTTTGAACCCTCGTTACGAAAAAATCCCAATTTAAAATCAAAATTTCTAACTCGGTCAACGAGTGTTTAAATAACTTGTGCCACGGAATTATATGTTAGAATATACTGTTTATGGTTGTAATTAACCCATAACATGTTCATCAAGTCCAAATTTTCATGTGTATGCGACAGACGAAGAATTCTATAATCGCAAAATTGTAATTTTACCGTAGGGTTATTTACTCAAGAGTGGCATCCCACTTTTTCGAAACTTCTGTGACACTTCTGTGAAGTCGCGGGCCGCACGTAACAGACACTTCTGTACACTTCTACGCACTTTTTCCCGGCTGAGAAGAGGGGCGCGGACAGTGGTTCTCAGAGTTTTTTAATAATATTTTTAAAAAAACTAATAATTATTTATTAAAAGTAGATAATTTTTTTAAAATAATTATTAAATAAATATAATAAAAAAATTTACAAAAATAATTTTTTTTTTATTTTTCAAAAAAAGAAACATAAAATCGTATTTTTTAAAAATTATTTAGATGAATTCTCGAACAAATTAAAATATTCAGAATTATATTTATATTAAATATATATAATTTAAAAATAATTTATAAAAAACAATTAAACTGAATAAATTATTATTTTTTAATTCTGAGGAATGCAATAGGCTTTTTGGGTCTTAGAATTCAAATATGATGTCAGAAATGCTATTCGATGCCTTTTCGGGGGTGATTTTGGCCTTTTTTAACCCCTTTTACCCTAAATAATATATTTCATTAAATGCACTGTTCTTTCCAAATTTAAAATATCTTCAAGGGTTTTTTGGATCACTAAATTCAATAATGATGCCAGAAATGCTATTTGATGCCTTTCCGGGGGTGATTTTTGCCTTTTTTCACCCCTTGTACCCAAGGGATCAGCAACGCGATGCAAAAATTAATACTACGCCTCAATAAATAAAAATTATATATTTTATTAATAATAAATTCGACCTCAAATTTCGAAATTCAAAATAGCGGAATAATTGACCAAAACCTAACGAACTAGTCTATCTCTATAGGAAAAAAACTACACGTCAAGCATTACACCAGCGTAACTTAAAGTAGCCTATAATAAAAAAACGACACGTCAAGCCTTACAGTAGCGTAACCTAAGGAAGTAGGCTATAATAAAAAACGACACGTCAAGCCTTACAGTAGCGTAACCTAAGGAAGTAGGCTACAATAAAAAACGACACGTCAAGCCTTACAGTAGCGTAACCTAAGGAAGTAGGCTATAATAAAAAAACAACACGTCAAGCCTTACAGTAGCGTAACCTAAGGAAGTAGTCTATAATAAAAAAACAACACGTCAAGCCTTACAGTAGCGTAACCTAAGGAAGTAGGCTGTAATAAAAAACGACACGTCAAGCCTTACACTAACATAACCTAAGGAAAAAGACTATAATAAAAAAGCGACAAGTCAAGCCTACTAATTACATTTTGTAATTAAAGGTTAATTACCTGGTTAATTAAAAAAGAAATAAGCAACTCAAAATTTTTAAGGTTAAACACGCGTTCTTATGGGAGTTGATATTGTTTTACTTCGTACTCATTCAATAACGAATCTTTTTAGATAAAATTGTGCACACGTGTTATTTAATAAAAGTAGAAACTTTTCCAAGAAAAAAATACAATAGTTGCCGATCAAATTATAAACACATAATTTTAGTCGTGGGCTCCTTTGAATAAAATGTTTTGTATTTAAAAAATTTTGTTTATACCACACTCATTATATAAGAAAATGCATTATTATTATGAATAACTTCTAAATATTCGAATATCCATAAAATAATTACTAAAATTTAATTAATTATAGTTATGCCCCCCTCTTATGTCACCCTAAAATATACGGACCTAAAACCTGGAGCCACCTTAAATATAATTTTCTCTGATAAAAAATAACCCTTGAGATGAGTGTAAGTCTGATGAAATAAAAAAATAAATCAATCTTCCAGCTCTAGTTGTAATTTCGGGTTTATTTGAATTATTATCGGTTACTAATATTTTTTGGGTTATTAAACACGAATATGATGTTTGTTTTTACTTATAATGCACCAGTTGCCCACATTAAATATCTTTAGGTAATTGCTACGCATTCATCTTCTATTGTGGGGAATAAGAATAATTTAGGTAAAAACGAATGTCGTATTCGTGTTCAGTAGAGCGTGTTTTAATTTTTTGTTTTCGAGATTTTTTTGCTCTCCACACATTTGGATATTTTGGTCATAAAAACCCCCTCTCTTCAAGGATTCTGCCCGTACCACTGACGAGCACTTAAAGTTTCCCATTTCCCAATTTTGACTTTTCAGTTTTCTAATTTTTTAACATGCTTTAAGATTTTTTTAAACACTAGCCAGCAGATAGAAAATGATGTTTAGACATATAATATTAAAAAATGATCATTTTATTTTTTTTTTTTTAATACTTTTATCACTTCCTTTTTAAATCAATTTAATAATAAAAATATATAATACAGAAAATATAGTAAATTTAATAACTAGAGTGCAGATTTAGTTGGGTATTTAAATTTAATATTAAATTTTGAAAAAGAAAATGTCTGAAATTTACTAAAATTTGTTCATAGGAAACTCTGGAAATTCAGGGAATTTGGTTGAAACACTAAAAAAGAACTGGAAAATTTGAAAAAATAGTCTGGAGAGTCAGGAAATTTTAAAACTTCAGTTCCGTGGCCACCCTGACTATACCATTGCATGAGGTTATGTTGGTGTACGAGTTGGTGTAACTCTTGTGTGTGTGTGCGCGAAATTTTTTCTCAATCTAATGCTTTCAAAAATTATAAAAAATACCTAAATTTTTATTAATTTTGGACGTAATACCTAATACTTTTCAATGAAAGTAATAATTTTAGAAAACTCGGTTTTAATAGATTTATTGGATCTGATAATTAATGATTTGAAAAATTTTTTATTAAAGTTTTTGTCACCAAAAAAAAACTCGAAAAAAACTGCCCTGATACTTAATTATTTGAAAAGTTTTGTCTCCAAATTTTACGTTGTGTTGGTGTAAGGCTTGACTTGTCGCTTTTTTATTAAAGCCTACTTCCTTAGGTTACGCTACTGTAAGGCTTGACGTGTTGTTTTTTTATTATAGCCTACTTCCTTAGGTTACGCTACTGTAAGGCTTGACGTGTCGTTTTTTATTGTAGCCTACTTCCTTAGGTTACGCTACTGTAAGGCTTGACGTGTCGTTTTTTATTGTAGCCTACTTCCTTAGGTTACGCTACTGTAAGGCTTGACTTGTCGCTTTTTTATTAAAGCCTACTTCCTTAGGTTACGCTACTGTAAGGCTTGACATGTCGTTATTTTATTATAGCCTACTTCCATAGGTTACGCTACTGTAAGGCTTGACGTGTCGTTTTTTATTGTAGCCTACTTCCTTAGGTTACGCTACTGTAAGGCTTGACGTGTCGTTTTTTATTATAGCCTACTTCCTTAGGTTACGCTACTGTAAGGCTTGACGTGTCGTTTTTTATTGTAGCCTACTTCCTTAGGTTACGCTACTGTAAGGCTTGACGTGTCGTTATTTTATTACAGCCTACTTCCTTAGGTTACGCTACTGTAAGGCTTGACGTGTTGTTTTTTTATTATAGCCTACTTCCTTAGGTTACGCTACTGTAAGGCTTGACGTGTCGTTTTTTATTGTAGCCTACTTCCTTAGGTTACGCTACTGTAAGGCTTGACGTGTCGTTTTTTATTGTAGCCTACTTCCTTAGGTTACGCTACTGTAAGGCTTGACTTGTCGCTTTTTTATTAAAGCCTACTTCCTTAGGTTACGCTACTGTAAGGCTTGACATGTCGTTATTTTATTATAGCCTACTTCCATAGGTTACGCTACTGTAAGGCTTGACGTGTCGTTTTTTATTGTAGCCTACTTCCTTAGGTTACGCTACTGTAAGGCTTGACGTGTCGTTTTTTATTGTAGCCTACTTCCTTAGGTTACGCTACTGTAAGGCTTGACGTGTCGTTTTTTATTGTAGCCTACTTCCTTAGGTTACGCTACTGTAAGGCTTGACGTGTCGTTTTTTATTGTAGCCTACTTCCTTAGGTTACGCTACTGTAAGGCTTGACTTGTCGCTTTTTTATTAAAGCCTACTTCCTTAGGTTACGCTACTGTAAGGCTTGACATGTCGTTATTTTATTATAGCCTACTTCCATAGGTTACGCTACTGTAAGGCTTGACGTGTCGTTTTTTATTGTAGCCTACTTCCTTAGGTTACGCTACTGTAAGGCTTGACGTGTCGTTTTTTATTGTAGCCTACTTCCTTAGGTTACGCTACTGTAAGGCTTGACGTGTCGTTTTTTATTATAGCCTACTTCCTTAGGTTACGCTACTGTAAGGCTTGACGTGTCGTTTTTTATTGTAGCCTACTTCCTTAGGTTACGCTACTGTAAGGCTTGACGTGTCGTTATTTTATTACAGCCTACTTCCTTAGGTTACGCTACTGTAAGGCTTGACGTGTCGTTTTTTATTGTAGCCTACTTCCTTAGGTTACGCTACTGTAAGGCTTGACGTGTCGTTTTTTATTGTAGCCTACTTCCTTAGGTTACGCTACTGTAAGGCTTGACGTGTCGTTATTTTATTACAGCCTACTTCCTTAGGTTACGCTACTGTAAGGCTTGACGTGTTGTTTTTTTATTATAGCCTACTTCCTTAGGTTACGCTACTGTAAGGCTTGACGTGTCGTTTTTTATTGTAGCCTACTTCCTTAGGTTACGCTACTGTAAGGCTTGACGTGTCGTTTTTTATTGTAGCCTACTTCCTTAGGTTACGCTACTGTAAGGCTTGACTTGTCGCTTTTTTATTAAAGCCTACTTCCTTAGGTTACGCTACTGTAAGGCTTGACATGTCGTTATTTTATTATAGCCTACTTCCATAGGTTACGCTACTGTAAGGCTTGACGTGTCGTTTTTTATTGTAGCCTACTTCCTTAGGTTACGCTACTGTAAGGCTTGACGTGTCGTTTTTTATTATAGCCTACTTCCTTAGGTTACGCTACTGTAAGGCTTGACGTGTTGTTTTTTTATTATAGCCTACTTCCTTAGGTTACGCTACTGTAAGGCTTGACGTGTCGTTTTTTATTGTAGCCTACTTCCTTAGGTTACGCTACTGTAAGGCTTGACGTGTCGTTTTTTATTGTAGCCTACTTCCTTAGGTTACGCTACTGTAAGGCTTGACGTGTCATTATTTTATTACAGCCTACTTCCTTAGGTTACGCTAGTGTAGGGCTTGACGTGTGGTTTTTTTATTATAGGCTACTTTAAGTTACGCTGGTGTAATGCTTGACGTGTAGTTTTTTTCCTATAGAGATAGACTAGTTCGTTAGGTTTTGGTCAATTATTCCGCTATTTTGAATTTCGAAATTTGAGGTCGAATTTATTATTAATAAAATATATAATTTTTATTTATTGAGGCGTAGTATTAATTTTTGCATCGCGTTGCTGATCCCTTGGGTAAAAGGGGTGAAAAATGGCAAAAATCACCCCCGGAAAGGCATCAAATAGCATTTCTGGCATCATTATTGAATTTAGTGATCCAAAAAACCCTTGAAGATATTTTAAATTTGGAAAGAACAGTGCATTTAATGAAATATATTATTTAGGGTAAAAGGGGTTAAAAAAGGCCAAAATCACCCCCGAAAAGGCATCGAATAGCATTTCTGACATCATATTTGAATTCTAAGACCCAAAAACCCTATTGCATTCTTCAGAATTAAAAAATAATAATTTATTCAGTTTAATTGTTTTTTATAAATTATTTTTAAATTATATATATTTAATATAAATATAATTCTGAATATTTTAATTTGTTCGAGAATTCATCTAAATAATTTTTAAAAAATACGATTGTTTATATGTTTCTTTTTTTGAAAAATAAAAAAAAAATTATTTTTATAAATTTTTTTATTATATTTATTTAATAATTATTTTAAAAAAATTATCTACTTTTAATAAATAATTATTGGTTTTTTTAAAAATATTATTAAAAAACTCTGAGAACCACTGTCCGCGCCCCTCTTCTCAGCCGGGAAAAAGTGCGTAGAAGTGTACAGAAGTGTCTGTTACGTGCGGCCCGCGACTTCACAGAAGTGTCACAGAAGTTTCGAAAAAGTGGGATGCCACTCTTGAGTAAATAACCCTACGAATTTTACAAGTGCGAACTCATGCCAAAAACTCGTTATGTAGGCTATACGCATAAAAATTTTGATCAATTCAGAATTTTTGGGGTTAATTAAATGCATAAAAAGTTGAATTCCATCTACGAACCCGTGGCACAAGTATTTTTTTCACGTTAAAAAATTATATTGTTTTGAAGCCTCGTTACGAAAAAATACAAATTTATAATCAAAATTCTAAGTCGGTTAACGTGGGTTTAAATAACTTGTGCCACGGAATTATATGTTGGAACATACTGTTTATGGTTGTAATTAACCCATAACATGTTCATCAAGTCCAAATTTTCATGCGTATGTGAAGGGCGATGAATTATAAAATCGCAAAATTGTAATTTTGCGACTACGAACGTAAACCGAAAACTCCTTTTGTAGGCTATACGCATGAAAATTTTGGTCCAAACAGGATTTGTGAGGTTAATTGAATGCATAAACAGTTGAATTTTGTCCACAAACCCGTGGCACAAGTATTTTTTTCACACTTAAAAAATTATATTCTTTTGAACCCTCGTTACGAAAAAATCGCAATTTAAAATCAAAATTTCTAACTCGGTCAACGTGTGTTTAAATAACTTGTGCCACGGAATTATATGTTGGAACATACTGTTTATGGTTGTAATTAACCCATAACATGTTCATCAAGTCCAAATTTTCATGCGTATGCGACGAGCGAAGAATTTAAGAATCCCAAAATTGTAATTTCACAAGTTCGAACGTAAGCCAAAAACTCGTTTTGTAGGCTGTACGCATGAAAATTTTGATCTATCTAGGGTTTGTGGGGTTAATTAAATGTATAAACAGTTGAATTCCATCCATAAAACCGTGGCACAAGTATTTTTTTCACGCTTAAAAAATTATATTGTTTTGAACCCACGTTACCAAAAAAATCCCAAATTAAAATAAAAATTTCTAACTCGGTCAACGTGTGTTTAAATAACTTGTGCCACGGAATTATATGTTGGAACATACTGTTTATGGTTATTATTAACCCATAACATGTTCATCTTGTCCAAATATTCATGCGTATACGACGAGCGAAGAATTTAAGAATCCCAAAATTGTAATTTTACGAGTTCGAAAGTAAACCAAAAACTCGTTTTGTAGGCTGTACGCATGAAAATTTGGATCCATCTAGGGTTTGTGGGGTTAATTAAATGCATAAACAGTTGAAATTCATCCTTAAAACCATGGCACAAGTATTTTTTTCACGCTTAAAAAATTATATTGTTTTGAACCCCTCGTTACCAAAAAAACCCAATTTAAAATTAAAATTTCTAAGTCGGTTAATGCGGGTTCAAATAATTTGTGCCACGGAATTTTATGCTGGAACCTACTGTTTATGCTTATAATTAACCCATAACATGTTCATCAAGTCTAAATTTTCATGCGTAAGCGAGAGGCGAAGAATTCTATAATCGCAAAATTGTAATTTTACAAGTGCGAACTCATGCCAAAAACTCGTTATGTAGGCTATACGCATAAAAATTTTGATCAATCCAGAATTTTTGGGGTTAATTAAATGCATAAACAGTTGAATTCCATCCATAAAACCGTGGCACAAGTATTTTTTTGACGCTTAAAAAATTATATTGTTTTGAACCCACGTTACCAAAAAAATCCCAATTTAAAATAAAAACTTCTAATTCGGTCAACGTGGGTTTAACTAACTTGTGCCACGGAATTATATGTTGGCACATACTGTTTATGGTTGTAATTAACCCACAATATGTTCATCAAGTCCAAATTTTCATGCGTATTCGACGAGCGAAGAATCTAAGAATCGCAAAATTGTAATTTTACGAGTTCGAAAGTAAACCAAAAACTCGTTTTGTAGGCTGTACGCATGAAAATTTGGATCCATCTAGGGTTTGTGGGGTTAATTAAATGCATAAACAGTTGAAATTCATCCTTAAAACCGTGGCACAAGTATTTTTTTTACGCTTAAAAAATTATATTGTTTTGAACCCCCGTTACAAAAAAAACCCAATTTAAAATAAAAATTTCTAATTCGGTCAACGTTGGTTTAAATAACTTGTGCCACGGAATTATATGTTGGAACATACTGTTTATGGTTGTAATTAACCCATAACGTGTTCATCAAGTCTAAATTTTCGTGCGTATGCGATGAGCGAAGAATTTATGAATCGGAAAATTGTAATTTTACAAGTGCGAACTCATGCCAAAAACTCGTTATGTAGGCTATACGCATGAAAATTTTGATCAATCCAGAATTTTTGGGGTTAATTAAATGCATAAACAGTTGAATTCCATCTACGAACCCGTGGCACAAGTATTTTTTTCACGCTGAAAAATTTATATTGTTTTAAACCCCTCGTTACCAAAAAAACCCAATTTAAAATAAAAATTTCTAAGTTGGTTTATGCGGGTTCAAATAACTTGTGCCACAGAATTTTGTATGGGAACATACTGTTTATTCTTATAATTAATCAACTACGTTTTCAGCAAGTACAAATTTTCATGCCTATATGAAGGGCGATGAATTATAAAATCACAAAATTGTAATTTTGCGACTTCGAACGTAAGCCGAAAACTCGTTTTGTAGGCTATACGCATGAAAATTTTGGTCCAAACAGGATTTGTGAGGTTAATTGAATGCATAAACAGTTGGATTCCATTTACGAAACCGTGGCACAAGTATTTTTTTCACGCTCAAAAAATTATATTGTTTTGAACCCGCGTTACAAAAAGAACCCAATTTAAAATAAAAACTTCTAATTCGGTCAACGTGGGTTTAACTAACTTGTGCCATGGAATGATATGTTGGCACATACTGTTTATGGTTGTAATTAACCCATAACATGTTCATCAAGTCCAAATTTTCGTGCGTATGCGACAAGCGAAGAATTCTATAATCGCAAAATTGTAATTTTACGAGTTCGAACGTAAGCCGAAAACTCGTTTCGTAGGTTGTACGCATGAAAATTTGGATCCATCTAGGGTTTGTGGGGTTAATTAAATGCATAAACAGTTGAATTCCATCCATAAAACCGTGGTACAAGTATTTTTTTCACGCTTAAAAAATTATATTGTTTTGAACCCGCGTTACCAAAAAAACCGAATTTAAAATAAAAATTTCTACGTCGGTTAATGGTTCAAATAACTTGTGCCACGGAATTTTGTAAGGGAACATACTGTTTATGCTTATAATTAACCAACTACGAGTTTAGCAAGTTCTAATTTTCATGCGTATGTGAAGGGCGATGAATTATAAAATTGCAAAATTGTAATTTTGCTACTTCGATCGTAAGCCGAAAACTCGTTTTGTAGGCTATACGCATGAAAATGTTGATCAATCCAGGATTTTTGGGGTTAGCTAAATGCATAAGCAGTTGAATTCTATCCATAATCCCGTGGCACAAGTATTTTTTGCACGCATAAAATATTTGCAATTTTTGAAATCTTGTTACGGCAAAATACAGATTAAAAATAAAAATTTCTAATTTGGTTAACGAGGGTTTGAATAATTTATGCCACAGAATTATATGTTGGAACATACTGTCTATGCATATAATTAACCTATTACGTGTTAAGCGATTCCACATTTTTCATGATGACGTCAGAAATATTTAATTTTCATATCGCCAAGCAGAAATTTCACGAGTTCTAACGTATGCTACAAACTTTTTTGGCTAGTTGTGGATTTTTTCTTTCTAATCAATGAATCTGCAATTCTAGAAACTCCGAATAAAAAATTTGCACTCAATAGCACCAAAACGAAGAGTATATAATTTTCCATGGATTTTCCGACTGTATTTGAGAATTTTCTTCTTTTTTTTCAATGAAAATAAGCTTAAAACCGCTGATTTAGAAATAATAAGTCAATAGTGCAAGTGATAAAAAATAAAAATTTTCTCCGGAAAATTCAAAGATTTTCCGACCATGGTTTAGTATTTTTACTTTTTTTTAACGAATTCAAGCTTAGTGACCCCAAAAACCCCAGAGTAAAAAATTTGAAGCCAATATCGCAAGAGATAAGAAAATAATATTTTTCCTGCGGAAAATTTAACGATTTTCCGAGCATGGTTTAGTATTTTCACCTTTTTTTTAACGAATTCAAGCTTAGCGACCCCAAAAACCCCAGCGTAAAAAATTTGAAGCCAATATCGCAAGAGATGAGAAAATAATATTTTTCCTGCGGAAAATTGAAAGATTTTCCGAGCATGGTTGAGTATTTTCACCTTTTTGTTAACGAATTGAAGTTTAGCGACCTCGAAAACCCCAGAGTAAAAAAATTTGAAGCCAATATCGTAAGAGGGGAGAAAATAATATTTTTCCTGCGGAAAATTTAACGATTTTCCGACCATGTTTTAGTATTTTCACCTTTTTGTTAACGAATTTAAGTTTAGCGACCCCAAAAACCCCAGAGTAAAAAATTTTATGCCAATAGCGCAAGAGATGAAAAAATAAAATTTTTCCTGCGGAAAATTCAAGTATTTTCCGACCGTAGTTGAGGATTTTCACTTTTTTTTTCAATGAATACAAGTTTAGCGACCATGAGTAAAATTTGAAGTCATTAATTCAAATAAAAGAAATTATTAGTTTGTTTGTGGAAAATATTACGATTTTCCAGTCGCCATATTGAATTTTCACTATTTTGACGTCATATTTGGATTTACCAAGCTCTAAAACATCTAGGTAGTAAATTTTCTTTATGAAAACTCCGAAAATTTAAATTTACTTCTAACTTTGAATTTTTGTTACGTCTTACGTTTGTCCGCTGGCTTCGACCGCTAAGATCAGTTCCATCATACTTTTCACAAACACTGTTTCGAGTAAAACGACTTTAAACTTTTGGAATAATTTTTTCCATACTTTTAGTTATTAAATTATTTTTTTTTTTTAATTATTATTTAAAGAAGCTTACAAAAAAAAAAATAGACCCAAAAAATTAAAATTGGTCAAGTAGATTTGGAGAAATCATAATTAGAAGGTGTAAAAACATAGTTTTCTAAATAAGAGTAAATAATTTTTTTTCTTAAAAATTTAACAAAACATTTTTTTGTGTGTATATTTAAGTATACTTATAAGTTATCAGTGATTTTTGAGCCATAAAGTTATCCTTCTGGTTTTCACACTGAACTTGTAGCTGATTTTACCCCTGCTGCTGGGCCGATTTGCTATTTTTTACCATTTTGGCACGGCTAAATTTGGCGTCATAAACCATCGCGAATATTAGCAAAATTTGCTCATAATTTCTATCAGTGACCAGTTGCGACATGGTTTCTAACTATTTAACAGTAGTTAGAAGATATGTAAGATAATATTAGAGCCATACCGTTAAATTTTATCAAAAGCACGTTTGACGGCGCCGGCAAAACAGGCTAAAAAATATACTTTGCGGGAGAAATTAAAAAAAAAATTTTTTTTCGTACTCTTGAGACATATATGAAGTGATTTATCTAAAAAAAAAAAAAATGATTTACGAAAAAATATTTACCCCAAACGTCCCTTAATATAAGAAAGTTACTTTTTACAATGTAGATTGTAAAATATTTGACAAGCAATCGAAATTCATCTTAAAATTATTTTGAAAATATAGGCTTTTTGACAAAAGATTTACTTTTTTGCTAAATAATTTTCAGTAACGAATTCAGACTTAGGGGCCTTAGAATATTAAAAAAATTTTGTGGGGTTCCTCAGGCCTGTCCAACAGACTGTATCTATATTGTAAATCTGGCACTGCCTATGATTACACCTATACCTGTAATTTGAATTATATATTATTACTTTTACTAGGGGGATCCACACCCTGCGCGATTTGTGTGCCAACCCCCGCAGAGTGAAAGCGTTATGTGAAGTTGTTACTTATGGACCTAAAATTGGAGCATTGTAGGTCAAAAAGATTCTCCGATCAAAAATTTTTTTATCTTCTTGGTCCAAAATGACCTCCTAGGCCAAAAGGACTTCCTGGGCCAAAATTACTCCCTGGACCAAAAGGAACATTTTTGACCAAGAGAAACTCTTGGGACAAAAGAACAATTTTGGGCCAAAAAGACCACTTTGGATCATAAGACCATTTTGTGTCAAAAGGATCATTTATGGACAAAAGCAATGCATAAGCCAAAAGGAGCATATAAGCCAAAAGTACCATTTTGGGCTAAAAAGACCATCTTTTAAAGGGGATAATCTTCAGTCAAAATCTTATAGCAATTTTTTTTTTTTAAACTTAAAATATTAATATGGGATATATTCATATGGCGGGATACTTAGAAATGACCACCAAATATAGGGGTGGAGGCGTAAAAATTGAAATTTTTATGGGTGGGGGATCAAATGGACTTACAAAAATTTTGATTTAGGGACTTATTATAATTTTGGTTCAATATAAGTTTAAACTGTGATAGGTTAACATGTTCCATGCTCGCCAGTTTTTACAAATCAGTTCAAAGTTTTTTCTTATTAAATGGCTTCTAATAATTATAAATAAGTATCCATTTACTAAAAAAACGTGAGAATATAATTATAAAGAAACAGGAATTCCTAATAATTTATTAATAAAATCTTTTGTTTTAAATTTTATATTTTAAAAAATTTTATTTACTTACGTGAGTGACTCATTGATTTGACCTATTTTTATTTTTTATTAAGGGGTTTACTTTACATGTAATCTAATGAGATGATAGGCACATGAGATATTGATTTATTTATATATATATATTTCAATATAATATTGATTTAAAAAAATGTGAGTATTTATTTCTATAAAAAAATAATTTGACACATTATGTTATTTCTAATTCTATAAATGTATTTAATTAGCTGAATTTCAGTTTATTATTCCTGGAATTTGTTATTCTTAGAAAGTATAAAATAAACTAGGGGAAGTTTCCTCTTGTATGCTTCAGGGTTCCTACAGACTTTTTTCAAAAATTTTTAGCTTCCTGAGGTCTCAAAACATGCTTATATTCCAAAAAATCAGGAATCGAAATTTCACCTAAAACAGTGCTTCTATGAGGAAGCAAAATTATTTTTCTAAATTAACATTAACATTTTTAAATTTATCTATTTTCCTTATTAGCTTACTATCAAAAAAATTGAATAATTAAGTTATTTTTGTTAATATTTATGAATATTTGTTATTTGCAATATTTTACAATTTGATAAAAAATTTACAAATTTTAAAAATATTAAATTTTTTTTTAAAAAATATAACATTTTCTTTACTACAATATTAAAGTATAAATAAGATAAATGTTCATGTGCCAAGAGATGATGCACATGTGCTTAATAAAAAAAAGGATTAACTTAAAGTTTTCATTTGTTATATTTTTATCGTTCCTAATGTAAAAGTCATTTATCATTAGTTGGTTCTTTTATTGAGTTGAAAAAAATTATCTTTTACGTCAAGATAATTCGAAATTAATGTTGTTTTATAATCAAGCTAACGAAATATCGCTGATGTAATTGAGGTATTTGTAAGACAAAATTTGTTGGATCGTTTATTGAATTTATTTATAGAAAATTTTCGAAATTTTCTGTGGTCATTTTTTCCACTGGTTATAGTTGATAAACTCTGCTTATTTATGCAATCAAATACACCTGGGATCTACTTCTGATCTAAAAGAACCCGATTTTGGAACTGAATAATTCCTAAACTAAATGATAAATTCTTTTAAAATTTTATAAATTATAAGACAATATTTTACCGTTATTTTACTTACACCGTTTACATTTTAACATGGAACAAGTTCATTGGTTGGGGTATTTGAAAAAGTTTGGCTCGGCAGGGGGGGGGGTATGAAATGGACTTGGAATATTTTCAATTTAGGGACTTCAAGTGGGAGTTAGGACCTGATCAGTCCCGATAAGAACAAGAAATTAGAATACGATTTATGAACTTAAGATAATTTATTTTTCGGTATTGATTCTAATTTTGGTTTTTGGATTTATTATTGTTATATGTTAAAATGTTTCATGATCTTTGGTTTTGTGAACACACAAAACAGTTATAATTATTTTTTTTTTTACTTGTATTTGTTTACATAATTTTATAAACTATGAAGTTTGTGTTTATATATGTTACACCCGAAAAGTGCAATGAACCAATTCGTGAAATGGTCGAGAAGCTTCAATTTTTTTATCGTTTCAACAATATTTTAGAGCCTTAAATATAACAATTCCCGACCAATTCACGAAATGGCTCATTACGCTTTTGGGGTGTAACATATATAAATACAAACTTCATAGTTTATAAAATTATGTAAACAAATACAAGTAAAAAAAAAAAATAATAATCTAACTCGTATTCCAATATTTAAAGTACATAATATAATTTATTTTAGAAATGCATTTTCTATGTATATGCTATAAATAAAGTAGTTCTTTGTATATGGAAAAATAGTAATTTTTTTTTTACTAGATTATATACTCAAATAAGAAAATTAATGTTTGAATAATAAAATTTTCTATTTTCCATTTATAATATGATATTCGAAAGGAAAATATATTTTTTGAATAGTAGAAACTATAAATGTAATCAAGGAAGGTTGGTTAGCATACTGTCAGTTTATGTTACTCAACCGTAAAATTATATTCTGACGGAGATTTTTACAATCAGCAGAAAAATTTTTACATAAATGTTTATCAAGATTTTAAATTTTAATTTAAAAAAAATTTATAACCGGTTTCTGTAAACACAACCTAAATGCATGGAGCATGTTTTTATTGCAATACAATTTGCGATTTTTATAATTTGTAATTATCACCTTTAATAGATTTTAAGATTCTAAAGCCAAACTATTCTGATTCCCAAAACGTGTATTATTTTAGGTCCCTAAATCGAAAATATTCTAAGTCCCTTAATCTGAGTTTTTAAAAGTTTCTAAACTTGAATTATCTAAGCCTTAATTATCTAAAGCCCTTTAATTGAAATTATCTTAATTACCATTTCACCCCCCCCCCTCCCCAAAGATCTATAGCTCATATCATAATAATTATAAAATTTTTGTTATTGTTGATTGTTTAGGCTTTTATCACAATACTCTGCCGACATCGTAGACATCTGTACATCAAGTCAATAGTATTGCCATTTGCAGTTATGTTCAGTAAACCAAAAGTTCATCTAAACTAGTATGTACTCTTCTATTTTATCTAAACAATTACAGGTTGTGAAATATCAAAGCTTTAATTACAGAGTTGAGCTAAAACTTTTAGCTTAACTCTTTGATATTCTGGAAATCAAATTAAAAAAAAAAACTTTTTTTTCATTAATTGCTAGAGCTTTAAAATTCTATTTAAAGAAAATAGTACCTACGGTAATAAAAAACTCATGTGTTACATATATGGACTTTTTTTTGAAATAAGAAAAAAGCAAAGAAATAAAAAAAAAACTTTATAAAATAATTACACTCTAATATAAATTCTACATGATGTTTGTTGTTAATTAGTAAATTACACACAGGTGGAAATTAACTAAAATACGTGACATTATTGTCTTAGTTCGTTTAGTTAAATTGTTCAAATTAACTAAAAAAGTTTTTCATATATTAGTCTAGACAATTTTTTTAATTTTTGCAAAAAAAATTTTTCTGAAACTTTTGTGCTGGTGGCATATGAAAATGTTCTACGTTCAAAAGCTCTTTGTAAACTTACTAAGGATTCATCAAATTTTCTAGACGAGATACTTTGTGTAATTTAGTAAGAACGACTGTTAAATAATAATTAAAACAAAAATAAAAATTTTACAGGGGTGGATCCAGAAAGCACCTCTGAGGAAGAGGGAAATTCCCAAAAAGTAAAAAACCATAAAATTTCCAAAATATTTCCAAAAAACATACAAAATTTACACTCTAGGGGTCGGGGAGATCTTCCCTTCGCCCCCACAGTCCCAAAATAAATATACGATATGAAATAATTTACAAAAAATAACGTATAAAATATCATATGACATTCATTAAAAATTAACCACATAATGATCGTGAATGAACATGCATGTATATTATATAGTTACTCTTTGATATTTTATAATCTATTTATATAAAAAAAAAAAAAAATGATATTATAAAAAAAAAAAAAATGCATAAATTAAATTTTATGTATAAAAACATTGTTTACGTAAAATTTAATTAAATGAATGTTTCATTGAAAAGGTTAATTGATTGCTGTTATGTATTGAAGTATGTAAATTGGATATTGAATTTTGTTATTTCTCTCACTGAATACTAATGGTTATGTATGTTAAAAAAAGTTGTATATATAATATATATGTATGTGTGTGAGGGAAAACTGAAAGAAAGTGATTGATGATTTGAGTAACATTTTTATTGGTTTTACTTGTATTATATATATGTGAAACTTTTATTACATTTACTTATGTAATATTTATAATGTTTATAACTTTTTGAGTTTTTTTGGTTACTCGAAATAGGGGCCGTTGTGGTGGATGAAAATTTTTTTTGCATTTAAGTACGTTTTGGGACTCTAAGAAACTAAAAAATTGGTTAAAAAAATATAATTCATGTGTGCATGTGAATATTGCTACTTTGAGTATTGAGACTATTTTTTTAAGGGGTCTTTGTTTAAATAACAGGCCCCCACATGCCTAAATTTGGCACTGCGATTACTTACACTTATTTGCTTATGATTGTCAAAAACTGCGCATACTATAATCTATATCTATGAATTCTGTTCAGTTTCTTTATAAAAATTACAGATCTACAGAAAAATTTAGCTACGATTAGTATTTTAATAGGGCAACTTATTTTCACAAAATTTAAGATTTTTATGCTAACAAAAGCTTATTTAAAATTAAGATAATTATTTTTTTTAACAATTAAATTTAATTATATAATAAAAAAGCATAATTTTAATTTTTTAATAACGAATGTAAATTTAAAAATTTTAATATCTTGGACAGCTTTATTACACGGTTCTCTGAACACCTGCTAACTGTTCTTATATATGCAAAAATACCCTTTTTACGAACGTAGATCTAATTTTTTTTATAAAAGAACAATTTAATTTATAGATTACGGTCACAATTTCTACAATCTGTTTTTTTTTCCTTTAATACAAAATAATAAAGAATTTAAAAGCGGGGTTGTAAGAAAATTAAGTGTAAAAATTACACAGGAATTTATTGGAATTATTAAATTTTTTGACGCATAAATAAATATTTTTATTGCATAACTATTTTCTTTAATATTATAAAATAAAAAATTAATTTTAAAAATTAATGTATTTTTTTTTGTGTGACATTAAAAAAAAAATAAGTTGGTATTTAAATTTATTTAATAGGAAAATTTTATTAAAAAATATTATCTTTATTATTTTTTACAGTAAAGAAAACTTGTTTTTATAAATATATTTTAAGGTCATATTAAAATTTTATAAATAATAACAAGTTTATTAACAAAGTGTAAAAAAAAAAAATGACAACCTTCATATTTTTTTAAAATTAAAAATAAAATGCTACATTTTTTTACAAAGGATAAATTAAGTACAAACAATAACGTTTTAAAACTTTTGTAATATTTTTTTTATTTTTTTTATATGGTTGAATTAATTTTTTTTTATTATTTAATTCAATAAAAATTTTATCTTCTTAAAATATTAAAGAATACTAACAATTGTTTTTGAATTTCCAGTCATGTTCGTTCATTACGAATAGAATAAAAGAAATTAAAAAAAAATTTTTTTAAATTTTATAATAAGAATTATAAGCATCTAAACTCATCCCTTTCCCTACTTGATAAATACTTTTTACCTATCCCTAAAAAAATTTTCTAGAAATGGTATATTTACCATTTGAGGTCAGAAAAAAATGAACGGCCTGGATCGTAAATTAGCTCACGAGGCAAAGCCGAGCATTCGGTTTTTTTGGCCTAGAGTTCTTATACACTCTACACTGTAAAAAGTAACTTTAGTAAATTTAGTAAAATTAGTAAATTTTCGAAAAAATTTGTAAATATTCGCAAGAAAAATTAATAATTTACAATTTTTTTTCCAAAATTTTCAAAAAATAGTTGTAAATTTCCGAAAAATAGTTGTGAATTTACAACTTTTTTCGTAAAATCATAAAAAAAAAATCGAGAATTCTCGAATTTTTCGATAATATACTAAATTTAGTAAATTTACGATTTTAATCGAATATTTACAAAATTTTTTGAAAATTCACTAATTTTTCAAAAAAATTCTATTTTTTTTTGTAAATTTAAGAAAGTTACTTTTTACAGTGTAGTTAAAATCAGTAATTGGTCGAAAATATCGCGTACCGAATTGAGATAAGGTCTACTATAAGTTTTTTGGGTTGTGAATTCAAAGTGATTGGAAAATAGGAGAACATCTTCAAGTCGGCTAAAATACCCTAAAATTGAATTGTACCAGCTGCAGACTACTTGAAGCAAAATTTAGGTCATTTTATGTCAAAAAACCTACAATGAAAGGCTATTTGCTATTCAAATTAGTTACAGGTGATATAGATTGGCGTACTATCTGGTGGTTTAAAAGTACAATAGGTTTAGAATTGCAAACAGAAGAGCTAAGAGCAATCCAGTAAGAAAAAAAAAATTGCGACGGAAGCAATAAGTATTCTTCCACGCGGTATTAGTTTTTTGGACCAGATATTTTAAATTCTGGAAGTTAATATAATTAGAAGCTCTGAATTTCATTAGAGTTTTATTTTATTTTATCTATTTTTGAACAAAAATAATTTTCACTAATTAATTATGTACGTATAATTTCTATGAAATTAAAAATAGATAAAGAAAAAATATTTTAAATATTGATTACCATTAATTTGAAGTTTATTCTATGTTATAAGATTATTATCAAGGTTGTTATCATGCACTGTAAAAAGTAACTTTCTTATATTAACAAAAAAACTAGAACATTTTCGAAAAATTAGTAAATTTTCAAAAAAATTTGTAAATATTCGAAAAAAAATCGTATGATTACTAAATTTAGTATATTAACAAAAAGTTCGAGTATTCTCGATATTGATAATTTACAATTTTTTTCGAAAATTTACAATAAATAGTTGAAAATTTCCGAAAAATAGTTGCGAATTTTTCGATAATGTACTAAATTTAGTAAATTTACGATTTTTATCGAAAATTTAAAAAATTTTTTGAAAATTTACTAATTTTTAAAAAAATTCTATTTTTTTTTTTGTAATTCTAAGAAAGTTACTTTTTACAGTGTGTACAAAAATGAAAACTGCGAATGTTTATAAAAATAAAAGAAAAATTAATTTTAAATTGATGATAATTTAATAAGATAATAATAATTTTATACTTTTTTCTTGCTAGCGGCCAAAAAGCACGTATTTGCCGCTTTGAGCCGCTGCGCGACTAGAAAAGACGTGTTTTCTCGCCACTGATGAAGAAATAGTATATTTACGGCTCGTGTCCAGAAAAGTAAAGAATGGCCCAAATCGCACGTAAATTACCTTCCGAGGCGAAGCCGAGGATGGTAAACTGCAATTCGGGGCATTTTTTATTTATGGACAAGGGCCGTATAAAATTTTTCTGCGACAGTAGCGAGAAAATGTGATTTCGAAAATGTGATACGAAATCGTACTTTCGTGGCTACTGTACAGAAAAATCATATACGACCATTGTCCATCATGCCTCAGATGATAATTTACGTGCGATTTGGGCCATTCTTAACTTTTCTGGACATGAGCTGTTAGTCTACTATTTTCTTTAATCAAAAAATAAAATACTAAATATTTTATTAATATATTCTGTTTAAAAAAATTTATAAAAAATTTTTTGCATACCAATGTATTTAGAAGACTAACAAGGGCAGTATAAACTTTTTGGGAAACCGATTTGATTTTAAATTTCAGGATGCTTGTGGTGGTTGAAAAAACATCCCTCATACCCTCAATTTACCTAAATAGACCTACTGTGCCAGAATTTAGACCCGTTAGCAGGGTTTTTGAGTTTTATAAAACCCATTCTAAGTAAAAAATTACAATTTTGGAAAAATCAGATCAACCGAAGGTTATTTGGTAGACTTACAAGATAGCAGAGTCATTTAGAATATAGCCTCAGAAATCTTATAGCACAGAACCCTGCTAGGGGGTCCAATTTCTAGGCCCAGGAGGTCCAACTACGTAAATTGAGGGTACGGCGGGTGTTTTTTCAACTACGACAACCTGTCCTGAAACTCAGAAGAAAATTGGCTTCACAAAAAGTTGACTGTCCCTTTGTAAGTCCTGTCACCAGCAATAGGAATCGCGCCCATCAATTCAATTAATGAAAAAAATGGACCCTATCTATGTTTTTGACCCAGTAAATATGCATCTGGGGTTGTCTTGCAAAATTTCTTGCCGATTTCTTGTTATTGACCAGGAATTTTGCCAAATGGGTCCCAGATTCGGATTTAGCGGGTCGAAAAACATGAATGCCATTCATTATTTTTCCACAGATTACATTTATGGGCCTGATTCCTATTGTTGGCATCAAAAACGATTACTAAAATTTCAGTTTAAAATTTGGTTTCTGATTTAAAATTTTTAAGTTACCACAGTCTCTTTGTGTATCGCAATATTATAGAATTTCTCAAATAGTATATTTGAAATTCAAGAATATTATATTCACTTACATATAAGACTTATATACTATTTTAATGGTCATGTTACCAGAAACATACTCTTTGAAATATAATATAATCCTTATTATATTATATTTTTATTCCTTAATCATAAGGAATAAAAATATTTTTTACCTTTTTCAAGAATAAATTAATTTTTATTAAACAATATTTATTACAAAAAAAATAATTAAAAAAAATGTTTATACTAAAAGAATTACAAACACTTGTCCCTGCACTGTAAAAAGTAACTTTCTTAGATTTACAAAAAAACTAGAATTTTTGCAAAAAAATTAGTAATTTTTCAAAAAATTTTGTAAATATTCTATAAAAATCGTAATTTATTAAATTTAGTATATTATCGAAAAATTCGAGAATTCTTGATTTTTTTTTGTGATTTTACGAAAAAAGTTGTAAATTCACAACTATTTTTCGTAAATTTACAACTATTTTTTGTAAATTTTCGAAAAAAAATTATAATTTATCAATTTTTCTTGCAAATTCACAAAAAAAAATCGAAAATACTCGAATTTTTTGTTAATATACTAAATTTAGTAAATATTCGTTTTTTTTCGAATATTTATAAATTTTTTCGAAAATTTACTAATTTTTCAAAAATGTTCTAATTTTTTTGTTAATATAAGAAAGTTGCTTTTTACAGTATGGTAAAGCTTTATGGAAGTTTACTATCAGTGAAAAAAATTCGGTGCCAAGCCTTGTGCACAAATTTTGCCCTGTTCACTCACGAGCCAAGGCAGGCTATCTAATGTCAGCCAGGCCAAAATTAATTACGAAAAAACATCTATACACGCCCAAAGTTAGAATAATAAAAAATTGAAAAAAGTACGCTATTTAATTGTACCAATTTAGCTTTATTTTCCTGCTTAAAATTTTGTGACGTACAAATTTAATAAATAATGTATATTTGTAAAATATTCTGATTATTATTCTAACATTTTTTTTTCATAAATATACACGCAAAACATATTTTAAAAATAATTTAAATGCATAACACATTCTTAAAATAAAAAAATTGCGTTTATCACACCTATTTATTATTTTTATCTGTAATATTTTCAAAAATTTATGAAGGTTTTTGTTATACATAATATATTTGATAATAAATTGCTTATACATGAATCATACGCTTATACAATGCAGAAGGAATTGGAAAAAAAAAATAACTTTCATTTTTTATTTTAAATTTATACAAATTACAAATATATGATTTATTTGTAATTTTTATGAAAAATTGAAGTTTCAAATCGAAAAAAACGATGCTAAAACCTTTGGGACTGAATTTCCTCTAAGAATAGGAAAATATTTCTTTGAACTAAAACTACAATGAAAAATAATTAGAATTTTTTTTTACTTTCTGATGTCAAAAAATTTGAGATAAAAATTTCTATAAAAGATATTATTAGATTTTCTAATTGAATAATTAGATATTAGATTTAGGAAAAGAAATATTGGTGACAAAAATTTTCACAACGTATGGTATCAAATCCAAGTAATCCAGTACCTAATCATGATTTTCATAAAACTAGTACTTTCGAATAAAAAATTTAGGTATTCCATCCAAATAAAAAAAAGTAGATCTATATTTTTCGGTGTCAAAAGTTTTGTGATAAAAATAATTTTGGAATGCGTATGAGTGGGGAAAATTCTGAGACATAAGTACCTACTAAATGGATAGGTGGCCTATTTTTTACTTTTATGATAATAAGTATTTGAAATTTTTGAACATCGTCTTTTTCATCTTTTTCTGCCACAAGAAAATAAAATTTATTCTGCAAATGACTGGTATAAATAATGAATAATAATTGTCTGATCATAACTGTTATTCATTAAACAAATATTAATTATATAATTTAAAAAAAATCTGAAATCGCTAGTAATTTGTTAGGAACTAAATCAGCCTCACGCAAAGAAAAAATATATTTTTGAGAAAAATTTGGAAAAAGTAGATAAAAACTTTGGTTTACATAGGTTGATTAATATGAATTTCATTTGCTAAAAAATAAAAAGGATTTTCCAAATCACAATTTGGACATTTTTTTTTTAAGCCACAAGATTAGGCCAAGGATTTTATATGCAATTTTCTTTAAATTACAATTTTCAGTTCAAACTAAGAAACTCAATAAATATCGTAATTATAATAAATTTTCTCGAAACACAAAGCATACTTTCAATAAATAAGGCAATTTATCTATTTATACCCTAATACTTCAATAAAGAATCAATAAAACATTATAGGGTATAAAATTTAAGTACCTGTTTTCATCAATCTGTATAATAAAAAACATATAAATAAAAATATTAAAATTGATGGATGTTTTTTTCCCTTAAAATTGGAATTTATTATTTGATATTTTTGTATGTTAAAATAAAATGACTAATACATAAATAAATTATTTTATAATGAGTAATTTAATATTAGATAATGGATATTATATTGATATCAATGTTGCCTTTATCTTTAAGAACTATCTTATACAAATTAATGAAGGTGCACACATATATATACTATGTTATTGTGTGTATGTGAAGATTAATGGGCTATAAGTAAATTGCCTTGAACTCTTTTTTTTTTATATTGAAGATTATTTTAAACTTATATTTTGTTTATTTATTATTGTTATTATTTTTAATAAATTACAAATGTTTTATGAGTTTTTTAAGTGGATAAAAGTAACAAAAGTTTTGGATTTAGTTTATCTTTATTCCCTTGGTGACTGCTTGAAGAATATTTTATTTCCAGAGTTATCTTTCTACAGAATTACAGCTTTTCTGTACTTGTTATTCTTATTGCTCTTGCAGTTTTAATTAAAGGCATAATTCAAACCATTCCATAAAAATTTGTGGGATTTTTCAGTGAATTATGTCTTAAATATGAAATGAGCTCAATGACTCTAATCAATTGCCAGCGTCGCTATAAACTTATGAAAATTTAAATAAAAAATCTATGCATGAATTTAGCAGAAAGGTTCAAGGATATGAAACTCCCTTATGAAAATGCGTGATCGTGCCTAAAAGAAAAATTTTTTCATAATTCATGACGATTTTTATTTCTTGTTTATGTCGAAATAATTTTTAATTAAAAACAATTAATTAATTAGAAAAATTAATAATTTTAATTATAACTAGAATAGCCGCACGCTCTGCGCGCGCAGAATAATTGCTTTTTTTATAATTTCGTTATAAAATTAATTTAAATAAAATTCATGGTTATACTGATAAAAAATACTAATATTTTTATTGCTCTCAAATATTTTTACCTTCAAAATGCAATTAACTATTTTACCCCTTTTGCGTTAATTTATTTAAATACCTACTTAAGAAAATTTAATTTGTGTTGTTTTTTATTCTCGAAGGAAAGTTTTCATTATTTTTTTTGTTTTTTACTTCATTGGAGGAATAGATTATATCTTTTCCCACGTATTTTAATTTTTACCTGAAAGGCTTTTTTTAATTAATCATTAACAGCATCTTGAAAATCTGATTGGCCTTAAAATTTTTGTTCTCCCATAAACTTTTTGTTGGTACACTTTGATTAAATATTCTGTATAATATTTTTCGGAAAAATATTGATTATGGTATAAAAATTAAGGAACAATAAATTTCGTTACATTTTTCATTATGGGCTTTTATTTTTCGTTGGTAAGTACTCCACCTGGTTTTTGGAGCATATTTGTCTTTTACATGCTGGAAAACAAAAAAAAAAAAATTTTATAACTTTTCATTTTTCAAAATTTTCCATTTTCCGGATTTTTTTGTCACCTAACCGAAATTCTGACTCGATTTTTGGATTACTTGGAAAATTTTACCAAAGGACCTCTTTTGAGATAATTATTTTGAATAAATCTGTAACTCTGTGCACAGAAAAGAAAATAAAAATATTAAAAAAATTAAAATTTATTTGCTAATTATTGTTATTTTACTATTTTATGAATTTGTATTATATTTTATTTTATTTTCTTTGTACAGAACTACAGTATTGTTCAAAATTTCTCTCAAAATCAAAAATTAATTATAAAAGGGGACAAGGAAATCCAGAAAATTTTGGAAAATGGAAAGTTATGAAAATTCGTTTTTTTGAGTTTTTAAATATCCCCCAAAAAACTGCTTACAAATAGAAAGTTTATGGGAAAATAAAATTTTTTTGGCCAATTAAAAGAAAAAAAAACAACCTTTTTGGAGAAATTTGCCTTTGAAAAACCTCTTTAGTTTTTCCAATTTGTCGGATTTCCTTGTAGTTTCCAAAAAACTGATGTCAGAATCGTCTTCAGTGGGAAATTTTACATACCCCTTATTCATAAAAATTGTTTTTAGTTTCATTTAGAGCTTACAAAAATTAAAATCAAAAAATTAACTCATAGTCTAGAAGACGCCTCACAGTGTATAGTAAAAAAAAAAAAATGGCCAAAAATCGGCTTCAACGCAATTTCTGATGAAAAAAAATTCTGCTGGATGGAAAATAACCGTTTTTGTGTATACTAAATGATAGGCTACCGAGATCAAAAAAATTTTTTTATTTTAATTTTTTTAGCTGCTGAATGAAAAAAAAAATCTATTTTTTATCATAAAAAGGTAAAATATTTATAGTTTTAAAATTAAAAAAAAAATTTTTTTAGGTACAGCTCTGTATTAAAATATGTACATAAATGATAAATAAACCTAGAAAAAGTGTATTAGTATAATTATACATGGTTGTATGCAGTATAAAGATGTGTTAGTCAACATTTGCAATTTAGTCAAAAAATTTTTTTAAAAATGAAAAATTTGATTTTTCTATTTTTATTATATTTTAAACTTAAATAAAGTATTTTTTTTTAATGTTTTTATATAATTTATATTTTTTATACTTTATTTAAGTTTAAAATATAAGTAAAAATAGAAAAATCAAATTTTTCATTTTTTAAAAAATTTTTTGACTAAATTGCAAATGTTGACTAACACATCTTTATACTGCATACAGCCATGTATAATTATACTAATACACATTTTTTAGGTTTATTTATCATTTATGTACATATTTTAATACAGAGCCGTACCTATAAAAATTTTTTTTTATTTTAAAACTATAAATATTTACCTTTTTATGGTAAAAAATAGGTTTTTTTTTTCATTCAGCAGCTAAAAAAATTAAAAAAAAAAATTTTTTGATCTCGGTAGCCTATCATTTAGTATTTACAAAAACGGTCATTTTCCATCCAGCAAAAGTTTTTTTTCATCAGAAATTGCGTTGAAGCCGATTTTTGACCACTTTTTTTTTTAATATACTGTGCGCCTGTGTTAAATGTATGCACTTTTTTTCTAAGCCTTGTCCCTTGTGTAAAGCTACTTATACGTGATACTTAAGAGTTCTGCCTGGACGCCATTTTTGCAGCTGTAAGCCAATCCCGTAAACGGACGCTTTCTCACCTACTCATGGCTTCAATTTTAATTAAAATAAAAAATGAAAAGCAGAAAAATAATCTCCGGAAAATTCTGCAGATGGGACAACTTTGCCCGGTCACGGAAAATTTTCCTAAAACATCATAATAAATAAAACAAAATTTAGAATCGGTGACCGGGCAAAGTTGTCCCATCTGCAGAATTTTCCGGAGATTATTTTTCTGCTTTTCATTTTTTATTTTAATTAAAATTGAAGCCATGAGTAGGTGAGAAAGCGTCCATTTACGGGATTGGCTTACAGCTGCAAAAATGGCTTCCAGGCAGAACTCTTAAGTTTTTGGGTACGCTGATGCTGAATTTTTAGATTCCGATCCCGAAAACGTAGCCCTGATACCGATTTACCGTAATTTTCGGCCAATTTTGAGTGTTTTTTTTGACATACTTCATATAAAAACTTTCTAGATTGACTTTAGTAGGAATTTATTATGAATAATAAATGCGATCTTTTTGACAATAGCATAAATTTCTTAGATATTAAAATATTTCGCAATAAAAATTCTTTGGTAGAAACAAACTGGTATAGAAAAGATACATTTTCAGCAAGGTACATTAATTTTGCCTCACATCACCCAATCAAACAAAAAATTGCAATAATTTATAGCATAATTGACAAATGCATTTTACTGTCAGATAAAAAATTTCATCAAGATAACATCAACATAGCTAAAACTTTCTTATTTGCGAATGACTACCCTTCAAAATTTATTGATAAATATATAAACAAAAGATTAGCCCACTTAAGTCATACTAATAAGAACGTCAATCTTACTGATAATATTCCCAAAAATATTTTAGTGATCCCCTTTTATAAATATTTAAACGATGATATTATAATGAGCCTAAAAAATTCAAATATCTCCGTCGTAAACCAAATCCCTAACAAGTTCAACACACTTATAACTCTAGGCAAAGATAAAATAAGTAAATCTGAAATAAATAACGTAGTTTATAAAATTAAATGCAGAGATTGTAAATTTGCCTACATAGGCCAGACTAGCAGAAAACTTTACAAACGTGTTAATGAACACAAAAAAGCATATAAAAATCGGAAAAAAGACTCAATATTTCATATCCACAGGAAGTCAAAAAAACATAAAATAAATTTTAATTTAAAATCAATAAAAATACTTGATCAACAAAAAAAGTTATACCGGAGACTGTTTTCTGAAATGCTCCATATACACGACTGTAAGTCAACATTAAACCGTATGCAGGACACTCAAAACCTGAAATACTATTACAAAAATACTATAGATTTAATTAATAAAAAACTTTCCTAATTAGATAATATATAAAAAATTTAGACAATAAAACGAATAAATGATTTAATAAATTAATAATATTTTTAAATAAAAAATTTGTTTTTGCTGTTTTGCTTTTTTATTACGATTTTAAAACTTTGTTTCGCGTTTTTTCTTTTTTTTTTTATATAAAAAATAGTTTAAAAATACGTTAAAGAAAAAAATCAAAGAAAAAAATATTTCAATCTCATTAGAGCTACATAAAATTACAGCTGTGACATAAGATCTTTAAATTTATATACTTTATGTAATTTCTAGGTACTTGAGCTATAAACTCTTAACCCTTGATTCCTATACATTAGTAATTAAAAAAAAATATCAATTTTGTTTATCTTACTCAAATTCTTTCAATATATAAAAAAACCTTTTTCTCCTTGTCTAATAATAAAAAAATTTTTGTTAACGTATGAATCGGTGAACCTTTAAAATTTAATAGATTTTAGTACTTCATTAGCAGTGAGAACAGAAACTCTTATAACTAAAATTACAGTTTATTATTGTTTTCTATATATATAAAAAAATTTTTTTAAAAAATTTTTTTAAAAAAATTTTATAATGTTTATTGTATAATATTATGTGTCTAATTCAAAAAGATATTTTTTAAATTTTCGTAAGTTTTATTATTATATATTTAATTATTTTGAAAATTTAGTTTTTCTGTAATAAAAAAATTTTTTTGTAAAAAATTGTTTATACAAATTGTATGCATTGTATTTTCAGATCTTGAAAAGGGAGACACAGATCTCCGAAACGTCGATGTAAAAACATTAAAGAAATATCTTGTTCCAAAAAGATCGCATTTATTATTCATAATAAATTCCTACTAAAATCTTTTTAATATTTGGAACGACAACAGTATTTATACTGTTTAAATCATCTTATAATTTATTGGCAATTGATCAAAAAAATGCCCACCAACACGAACAATACGAACAAACGTCTGCTACCACCAAGACTTTGCAAAAATAAATACAACTGTACAATTAACACAAAAAATAAGTATAACAAAAAAATGGATAACAATCGTCTAGCTCATCATAACATCACGAATAGTGTAGGCTTAGTAAACCTAAAAAATATTAATGATATTTATAAATATGTTAAATCTAATTATAATGAAGGTATGTTCAAAAAAATCCAATCGGTAACAAAACTTTCAAAAAAAGTTTCCGTTGAACTTTTACACCAAAAATTTTTATTGAATTGTAGAAAATACGATTTAATTCCGAAACACATCTTAAATGTGTTAAAAAATTTTAAAAGTTTTTCTGTTCACAGTCTGTCTATAAAAAATAGATTCAGTCATTTAGACAAAATTATTAGTAAAAAAATTTTAAATTATTTAATTGAAGATACTCATATCCACGTAAAATTCTTACAAAAAAATCTAACATTACTAAAATCAACTTTAAAAGATAATTTAGACACAGCTTTACTACACAAATATTTTAGTATATTAAAACGGTTTTTAAAAAGGCAAAACTCAAAAATAATTGCAACACATTCTTCAAAACTAAAAATATTATTTAATAAAACTTTAGAGTCGGCATTACCGGATTTTTTAATGTCAGAAGACAATTTAAATCGTTCTGAACATAATAACGACACAGTAAGTAATTCTCACATTAATTGCTCCAAAATTAAAGAAAAGTGGTTTACTAACCTCACCAATGTAGTAATTCCCAAAGATGTAGTAGATATACTATCTTTAGGCGAAAAATTTAACTTTAAGTGCGAAATAGGAAAGTATGACTATTTTGAATTATTAAAAAGCATTCAAACTTCTATACATAATTTAAACAACTCCCCCGAAAATTCTTCAGATAAAATCAGAAGAAAAATAATTGGCGTAATCAACAAAAATTTACACAATAAAAAACATATTAAATATATAGACAAAATTATAGATGAAAAATTAAAAAATACAAAAAAGTTTATAAGTGACCACCCTAATTTACTTGTCACAAGAGCAGACAAAGGAAACTCAACAGTAATAACCTATAGAAAAAAATATAACAAACAAATTGAGGAGCAATTAACAAATAAAGATGCGTACTTAGAAATAGATAAAGATCCCTTAGTCTCTTTAATAAATCTTGTTACGAATTTCCTTTCAAAATGGGATTTTTGGAACGTTTTCGATAGTGATGAATCTTTCCGTGACATTAAATTAAATGTTAAAAATACAGTTTTAGCTTTAGTTTATGGTTTAATAAAAATTCACAAAGAAGGTTTCCCAATTAGAATTATTGTTTCATTCATAAACAGCCCTTTATATAATTTTGACAAATGCCTTACTAAGTTTTTACAAAAATATATAAAAAAACCCTCCTCCTCAGTAAAAAACAGTTCAGAAATAAAAAATTTTTTATCAAATAACGTAGTTCCTGAAGAATATGAGCTAGTTTCATTAGATGTCGTGGCGATGTTCCCCAGCATTCCACATAGTTTAGTATTGGAAGCTTTAGACAGAAATTGGGAAAGTATCGAAAAGAAGATCCCTATTAATAAGTTACAATTTTTAAATGGTATAAACTTCTTACTCAGTTCCACTTACATTAAATTCAACAATAAATTCTATAAACAAAAAAAAGGCCTTCCTATGGGATTCTGTTCTTCCCCATTTTTTTGTGAACTAGTAATGGACCATCTTGAAAAAGTATCTTTAGATAAATTAAAAAGTAGTATAGTACTAAATAATAGTTCAAATTATTTTACGAATCCTCCAAAAGACTGCAAATCTCCAATAATTTTTTATAAAAGATATGTAGATGACATACTTTTGATTTGCAACAAAAAATATTTAGACAAATTAACCCCTATATTTAATAATTACAATACAAATATTCAGTTTACAATGGAAAATGAAAATACTTCAGACAATAGCATAAATTTCTTAGATATTAAAATATTTCGCAATAAAAATTCTTTGGTAGAAACAAACTGGTATAGAAAAGATACATTTTCAGCAAGGTACATTAATTTTGCCTCACATCACCCAATCAAACAAAAAATTGCAATAATTTATAGCATAATTGACAAATGCATTTTACTGTCAGATAAAAAATTTCATCAAGATAACATCAACATAGCTAAAACTTTCTTATTTGCGAATGACTACCCTTCAAAATTTATTGATAAATATATAAACAAAAGATTAGCCCACTTAAGTCATACTAATAAGAACGTCAATCTTACTGATAATATTCCCAAAAATATTTTAGTGATCCCCTTTTATAAATATTTAAACGATGATATTATAATGAGCCTAAAAAATTCAAATATCTCCGTCGTAAACCAAATCCCTAACAAGTTCAACACACTTATAACTCTAGGCAAAGATAAAATAAGTAAATCTGAAATAAATAACGTAGTTTATAAAATTAAATGCAGAGATTGTAAATTTGCCTACATAGGCCAGACTAGCAGAAAACTTTACAAACGTGTTAATGAACACAAAAAAGCATATAAAAATCGGAAAAAAGACTCAATATTTCATATCCACAGGAAGTCAAAAAAACATAAAATAAATTTTAATTTAAAATCAATAAAAATACTTGATCAACAAAAAAAGTTATACCGGAGACTGTTTTCTGAAATGCTCCATATACACGACTGTAAGTCAACATTAAACCGTATGCAGGACACTCAAAACCTGAAATACTATTACAAAAATACTATAGATTTAATTAATAAAAAACTTTCCTAATTAGATAATATATAAAAAATTTAGACAATAAAACGAATAAATGATTTAATAAATTAATAATATTTTTAAATAAAAAATTTGTTTTTGCTGTTTTGCTTTTTTATTACGATTTTAAAACTTTGTTTCGCGTTTTTTCTTTTTTTTTTATATAAAAAATAGTTTAAAAATACGTTAAAGAAAAAAATCAAAGAAAAAAATATTTCAATCTCATTAGAGCTACATAAAATTACAGCTGTGACATAAGATCTTTAAATTTATATACTTTATGTAATTTCTAGGTACTTGAGCTATAAACTCTTAACCCTTGATTCCTATACATTAGTAATTAAAAAAAAATATCAATTTTGTTTATCTTACTCAAATTCTTTCAATATATAAAAAAACCTTTTTCTCCTTGTCTAATAATAAAAAAATTTTTGTTAACGTATGAATCGGTGAACCTTTAAAATTTAATAGATTTTAGTACTTCATTAGCAGTGAGAACAGAAACTCTTATAACTAAAATTACAGTTTATTATTGTTTTCTATATATATAAAAAAATTTTTTTAAAAAATTTTTTTAAAAAAATTTTATAATGTTTATTGTATAATATTATGTGTCTAATTCAAAAAGATATTTTTTAAATTTTCGTAAGTTTTATTATTATATATTTAATTATTTTGAAAATTTAGTTTTTCTGTAATAAAAAAATTTTTTTGTAAAAAATTGTTTATACAAATTGTATGCATTGTATTTTCAGATCTTGAAAAGGGAGACACAGATCTCCGAAACGTCGATGTAAAAACATTAAAGAAATATCTTGTTCCAAAAAGATCGCATTTATTATTCATAATAAATTCCTACTAAAATCTTTTTAATATTTGGAACGACAACAGTATTTATACTGTTTAAATCATCTTATAATTTCTAGATTGACTTTAAAATGGCAGTATATACTACCTGACAATATTACCTGAAATTTTAAAGTCAATATAGAAAGTTTTTATATGAAGTATGTCAAAAAAACACTCAAAATTGGCCGAAAACTATGGTATATCGGTATTAGGGCTACGCTCTCGGGATCGGGACCTGAAAATTTGCAATCAGCGTACTTGGAAACTTAATAATCACGTATAAGTAGCCTTACACAAGGCTTAGGAAAAAAGTGCATAAATTTAACACAGGCGGCTTCTAGACTATCACATTTTTCTAGAAAATTTAAAAAAAATTTATAAATTTAAAAACACCTGTAATTTTGAAATATTTCAATCTATAGAAGCTTAAAAATTTGAATGGAATCATATTTTTACGTACTAAGCCCAGTAGAAATGGTTTTATGAAAATCCCAAAGTTTCACCATCCTTTTCATAAAGTTTCACTAAGAATAACCTATATGCAAAAATTCCAGTTTTGACATTCCATCGGGTTGTTTCTATTTTTATTATAAATCGCAATACTATAAGTATAATTTATAGAAAGCATTTTTGAACCTATTTGATGGGTTTGAATTGGAGTTAAAATTATTTCAGGCAACCTTGAACCATGGCTCTATGTATATTTTTAATGGGGCTCCAAAATCTTCCGCAACGAATTTGTTAATTTAATTTCCTTCCTTAATAATATTTTATAATAACAAAATAACCACATTATAATTGCTTCAAGATTTTGACATTATTTATGATATTATTTCTTTTTATCTCAAAAGTATAAATTGTTTGGTTCTTTAAAAACTACCTATATAATTTTTAAATCTTACCTAATTTTATTTTTTTTCCTTCGCCTATTACCTATAAGCCTAAGATAAGGTCCTTATTATTTTTATAAATAATACAAGTTTTGCTTTTAACCAGCTCTTTTTGGCGCATCAGTTACATTTTTTGTGTATTTTAATTTATAAATAAACTAAATAACATTTTTCATATAAACGAAATTTTTTAATAATCATTATTAATCTTTAAATTTTTAGAATTAATTTAAATTCTGATAAATGTATATTTGCTTATTAGTATATTTTTATTTTATACAATTGTTATAAGTTAATGATAATGAACCGCAATTTTTATAATTAATTTAAAAATAATCGAATAATCGATTTTTATTCGGCCAATCAGAAGGCGAATAAAAAGTTGAATAGAAGCAACTTCAGATCTCCATCGATCTTTATATAATGGATTATTTTTAATAAGAATTCAATATTCTTGCACAATATTAAAATTTAATATTAATTAATTTATTAATTGTACGAACAAAACAAAAGGTAAAGAATTTTCACTTAATTATGTATAAATTCTTTGTAAAATTTTATGCATAGTAATATTAATCTTAAACTTTTCTCAAGTATAACAATTGGTTTAAGCTCACTCAAGTGAATAGAAAGAGAATTGGCCTAGACGATCTAGCACTTAATTTTAAAGTGATCCTTCAGCACATTGTCGATGTTTTTTTCAAGTCTCAAGTATATAGGTTCGGATCCAGATTAATTCGCCGGAATAAAATTTTAGATTTTGGTTTGATGTTGGGGCTTTAAAAAATTAGCTGAAAAACAATGAACTTTGTAAATTATTACATACACTGTAAAAAGTAACTTTCTTATATTAACAAAAAAATTAGAAAATTTTCGGAAATTAGTAAATTTTCAAAAAAATTGGTAAATATTCGAAAAAAATCGTATATTTACTAAATTTAGTGTATTAACAAAAAATTCGAGTATTCTCGATTTTTTTTTTGTGAATTCGCAAAAAAAATGTAAATTATCAATTTTTTTTGAAAATTTACAAAAAATAGTTGTAAATTTCCGAAAAATAGTTGTGAATTTACAACTTTTTTCGTACTTTTTATGTTTAATTTATGATTGTATAATTTATTTATACAAATTACAAGTTTGATATGCACTCGACACAACTGAGGTATTATTACACTTTAACGGATAACTTAGTAAATTCTCTCTGCTGACTTTAATTTCATTTGATTTTCATATTCATATAATATAAGCTTTAAAGCTTTCAACATATATATATGTATACATACATGTTATCAACACTTATACATATATAAATTTTGCGGTTTGCATATTTTGTTACTTATGATGTTATATATTTTGTGGGATTTTATTGCTTGTTAATAATTTCTTTGTTCCTTATAATTTTAATCAAGATTTAATACAATTCAAAGCACTCTTGTAAAAGAAAATTTTAATTAATATATAATAACATTTTCTTCTTTCTTAATAAAAATCTCGTTTAATATCATCTTTTAAATTATTATTTTTTGGGTACATAGTAATTGCTGTAGCAAAAAAATAAAACCAAGTAATAGTCCTTGGTAAATATTAATAATTTACAAGGGAAGTCACTTTGAAACGCCAAATGATACTTAATGGATAAGTTTGTTATGTTGAAAAAACATGCCGACAATCCTCCGTTTATGCCAATGGACCTTATGGGCCTAGAAACGCAAGGTTCATGATTTAAAAAAAAAAATTAATTTTTATAATTATCTTTTGAAACCGATATCTTTGAAACTATTTAAAAAAATTGAAGATTTCTGAAGAATTCATGAAGTGGTCAATTACGCATTTGGGGTGTAACATATACAAGGATTTTAGGAGCTTATATGGGATTATTTCAAGCATGTAATTTTTGGTGGAGGAGTCAAATGTGCTATATTTGGGGGGGGGGTGGGTTAGGGTGTCAAATGGACTTAGAATTATTTTGATGTTGGAACTTAGAATAATTTGAGTTTTGGGACTTATTAATATTCTTATTTCGAATATTTCGATAATTAATAATTTCGATATTTTAGGGACTTTGAATGATTTTTATTTAGGACTCGATTTAGGAACAAGAATAGTTTAGATTTAGGTACTTAGAATAATTTCGATAAAGGGGATAAGTATACTAAGGAAATCAAAATATAAAAAACATGTGAGTTCACAAATCGGTTGTAAGTTGCAATTTATAAATTAGTCATTTTGGACAAAATTTAGCATTAGATTAATTGTCTATATGTTCAATGCATATAGCTTGTGTTAACACAAGCCAGTTAAAAACATTTTTTAATGGCTTTAAACGTTTTTTTAATTTACATATTCCCTAAAATAAACCGTGAGACCCATGGCCCTACATTGAGACAGTATCATTGATTTGCAACTGGCTTATGAGCTGCTGTTACGTCAGACCCTTCACTTTCCAGCTATGGAGTGTTAAATAATTTAATGTTAACAATTTTTTTAATAATAATTTCATTTTATGAATTTAAAACTTTTATTAAATAAATATTTAAGTAAGACATAATTGTTGGTTATATACGTAGTTATCTAATTTATGTTGTAAAGAAACAATCTTTCTATTGTGTGCATTGAATCTTTTAAAAAGAATTTAAAGCTTTATACCATAAAATCTTATATACATAGTAAAAGAATTAGTTTTCTAAGAACTTATTGTATAACGTTTATAGAATTTTAAATGAATTTTAAAACTTTTAAAACTATGTAATACGTTTAAGCTCTTAGAAAGTCTTATATGAAATTTAAGAAAATGCAGTTATATTATTTTTTATTTATTTTTTTTTAATTATGTAATGTCATCTTTATGTATCACTTTTGGTTATTATGATGCTAACTAAGCTTTTTTTTAGATATTTTAGAAACGGTCACTAATTTTGGGATTTAATTTTTTTGCATACCTAAAAATACTAATAAACAAAAAATTTTCCCTTTCCCCGTTATTTTAGTTTTGACACTAGCAACCTTCGATTGCGAAAAGGGGCTAAAAATGTTTTTTAAATTTGTTAAAATTTTAAATATTAAGAATAAAAATTAAAATTTCAAGTTTAAAGTTCAATTTGTCTGATCCAAAGATTTATTGATTCCTGTAAAATTCTTATGTTTTATTTTTATCCAAAAGTTATAAAATGAAATCTGTTTAAATAAAAACCCAGCTGTATTTCCCTAAAAATTCGACGATTTTCAAGTCAGGTTCATCTCTTGATTCATCGGTAATTTAACAGGCTGTTTACTGATTTAGTACTATTTATTTTCTCCTAAGACTCGAGGAAGAATAAAAACTTTAATTTATTCTATGACTCTATAACGGGCTCTATAATGCATTTTTAACACAGTAAATGTGTATACTTTCTGTTTTATGGGCCCCTGATCATTAATTTTAACGTTAATTCATTTTTTTCTATTTTTAAGCATCACGTTTCAGGTCCGTCCGAGGGTCCGTCATCAGAGTCTGTAGACGCCTCGGTAGACGCAGAAAATTAAAAACATCATTTATAATACGCAGTTATAGAAATTGATTTTAAGTACACACCTGAGCGGTATAAATGATCTAAACAATTTTTGCCTACTTGCTATAGTAGAAAACTATGAAATCGGAATCTAATTTTTCGATCTTCACAGAGTCATTTGATGTGCAAAATCTGATCGACAACCTCCTCGTGGTGCACATTGGGTAATGCTAATGTCGACAGTGTGAAAAAATTAAAAATATAATGAATTGTAATTTCTCTTGTTCTTCAAATTGAATAATTTTTAAGGGTAGTTTAAACTATACATGGGGATAAATAAATAAAATATTATAAATAAAAATTAATGGGAAGAGGGGAATCGGGGATGTTTTTCGTTCCCTTCAAGCTCCCAAAATTTTTTTCTTGTCTGTGACCAGAAAGTACTGCAATTTCCCGGCCACAGCACGATTTGAAAAAACGTGTTTTCCAGCCACTGACGAAGGTTTTAGCTAAATTCATTAATATTAATTTGTAAAAATTTCAGCTTTGACCTTTTTTTTACACGGACGCCCTAACTATTAGTAGTTCCCTGAGTTTTAGAAGAAAATAAATACGTTCGTGACTCAGTAAACAGCCCTTGAATTAAATACCAATCGCATTTTTCTTTTCCATGTGGGTGCAAAATTCGACCTATTTTACTGTTCCTGTTTTATGTATAAACTCAACATAAACTAAATGTATGTCAGGACGTATATTGAAACATACATAAGTTTTGATAAGATAAAAAAAAATTATTAAATTAATTTAAATAAGAAAAAAATCTAAATCTAGGTGCGGCCTATAGGCCCCCACAAATAAAGCCATTAAAAAGGCACCGACAAAATTCTTTTAACATTGGGTGCCTACAGGACCCGCAAACCAAAATCCGTTACTGATTCTAGGTACCTTTTTACACTTGCTCCGAAATAGATATTTTATAAATTTATAAAATTTTACCTACAGAAATTTTTTTATATAATTACACCTGCACTTATAATTTGAATCATGTCTTATTAATTATATCATCTTATCTATCCAATAATTTATTATAAAATACCAGTAGGTAAAACCTTATAAATTAAATAACT
This sequence comes from Anagrus nilaparvatae, assembly GCA_022575985.1. Lineage (NCBI taxonomy): Eukaryota > Metazoa > Arthropoda > Insecta > Hymenoptera > Mymaridae > Anagrus > Anagrus nilaparvatae. The sequence continues at coordinate 33,131,682 of JAKSXM010000231.1, forward strand.
AATTAAGAGCAAGTGTAAAAAGTACCCATAACAATAAAATATAAAGTTGCTGCATAAGCATCAGTAATACAAATTATTAAAATAAAAAATTAACTATAACAATTATTTTCTTTTGAAACTAAAATTAAAAAAAAAAAAAAAGAATTAACATGCATTTTCCAGAATTTAATTAGCCTGGTTTACTATAAAGTATATTTTAATGTACTTTTTTATTAAATTTGGTACAAAAATTTTTTTATTTAATTTAAATGATTACTCTAGCAGATTAGAGTACAAAAAGATCTTTTTATTTCATTTTAATATGCTTGGTTAAAAGATACTCACATATAATAAAAATTAACTAAATTCATTCTTTTTTTTTTATTAAAAAGAATTTTTTTCGTATATCAATTTTTTTATTTCAAAGTGCTGAAAATTCAGTACGTATTTTATACTCTGGCAGGCAAGAAGTATGTTTTAAAAAATTCAATAAATTACTCTAAATAATAAATTATGACGTATTTTTTGTTTGAAAAATTTGAATAATAATTTTATTTTAATTAAAAAGCATTAAGATATAATAAATAAAATTTAAAAGCAATTTTAAGGGGCCAAAGGTCACATGTTGAATACAGGGAATCATGGCGATTTTGCGCTTCGTTGGTTCTAAGGAACTAAATACCTAAGGGTGGGTGAGTCCGTGGGCTTATTTGAAAGCTAAAAATTGGCGCAGTTGCGTGATTATAAGATGTTTCTAAAAATTTTACTTAAAAATAAATTCTTAGCTTTAAAATAAGTCCATCCTTAAATACCTTGGATGCATGGTTTCTTAAAACCAATCGCGAAAAAAAATTTTATAATTTCCTGTATTCAACACGTGATCTTTAAAATTTCAAATATTATTATTGGCAAACATGTGCAAACTATATACTTTTTAAATACGAATTAACGAATATCTAGTGAAAACAAAATACATAATAATAAATAATTGTTTTATATTTCAAAGTTATGTATTTTTGCAATCTAATAAGGTATTAAATTATTATTTTGTTATTTTATGTCGGTATGCGCTCGTATCTGTGTGTATGCATATTTAGATTAGTTGTTAAATAATTTAAATATTTTAATACTATATTGACATTTTTTTTTATTTTTTTAGTATTGAAAAAATCGTGAAAAAATTAATTAATAAAGTTATTAAAATTTTAGTTTTTTTTTTTTTAAATTAGATTATAATTAATAGGTATTACAAATGCGGATTATTAAAATATTAATTTAAAATATTGGGAAAATTTTATCTCTTCTACTATTTATAATTTAAAAATTTAGAATTTGACCAAGAAAGTTTCACTGAAGTGAAAATCCACTTGCTGCAAGCGGAATTTTTTTTCTTGCTCAGAATGTTTATAAATAACTTGAAATGCACAGAAAATTAAAAATAAAAAATTTTCGTTCATCTAGCATATGCTTGCCGGGGTACAAAGTGAAAAAAATTTTTTAAGAAAGAGAAAATTGTACAAAATTTAGGTTATTTGCAAATGTTTGTAAAAGTGGCAAATAGTATTTATTTTTAATTTTGGGGCCTTAAAGAGGCCCTAAAGGTCCAAAAATAATTTTTTCTTGAAGAATGGTCGAATGCTAAGATTTCTAGTCAAAGAGCAGAGTAATATCTATATATGGGTCGGAGAAATTAAAAAAAAAAACACAAAAAAAACATTTTTTTTACGTTTTCGGGAGTCTGTCGTGGCCTAGAGGTCTAATTCCAACAGGTTTCAGTGAATTTTTTGATGCGAAATTTTCGTATGCTACAAATTAGGTTAGGTATGATTCTGGGGGCCAAACCACTATGCTTATCCGAGAGTAGCCTTTAAATATTTTACACTCAAGGAAATTTTTATTTTTAAGTGACAGACTAATATATAAAAATAACTTTTGCCATAAATGAAACTAGCTTTTTTCTTCTTCTTAAAGATATTAAATGTATAATTAATTTTTGCAAATTTCTTTTACATAATATAAACAAATTTTATTTTAATAAAAGCAGACTTTTAAAAAGTAGTTTTCTTTATAAATAAAAATTTTAATTAAAAAATAAAAATAATTATTTTTATATAAATATTTACATTAAAGAGGTCGTAAAATTATTATTTTATTTTCTTCCATGCTTAATTATAATAAAATTATTTTAAAAATAAAGAAATTTAATTGCTAGTACCATTTTTTTTTGAATTTACAAAATTTATTTGTTTAGAACTTCATTAAGTACTTCTGATGATTTTCTAAATTTTATACAATGAGGTAATTGTGTTTTGTGGTTGACCTATCTAGTTTATATCGCGTCAATTAACTCTAATCTAGGTATCAGTAATTCTGCTACTTGATTTATTACTGACAAGATAAATCATATATTTCATTTTCATAATTTAATATTATATAAAAAACATACGATTTTTCCAAAATTTAGCTTGATTATATTAAAATAATTTACGAAAATCTTCGGATTTAGTTTTTTAGTTATTGGATTTAATTTTAAAACATTTTACAGGCACTTGTGGGAAATAGAAAAATTACACAACTCAATTTTAAAATTTAATTTTAAAATTTTGTTTTCTTAATGTATAGTGTCAAAATGATAGCAATTGACGTCTTAATTTTTTAATTTATGGATCCTGATTACAGAAAAGAAAAGATGAATAGAATAGAATCTTATAAAAGGTTATTTCTGGATAAGTATAGTGGTTTGGCTCTCGTAACAAAACTAAAATCTTCGGATATGGTCCTCCTCCATGACATTTTCTAAGAAATTAAAAAATATTGTTTTTCACCCCACCAGGAGTATAAAAAAAATTTAAGAATGGTATATTTTTTTTATGCTATTTTTGAGAAACCGATTTTTGAAAAATTTTAAACTGTATGTGGAAGTTTAAAGGCCCAAAAAAAATTTTTCTTGAAAAATTGTGGAATTTTTTTTAGTGAATGAGCAAAATATTATCTCTGTATATGGGTCAGAGAAATTAAATAAAATCTAAAAAACCTCCCTGAAAAACGTTTTTAACATGGAACATGTTCATTGGATGGGGTATTTGAAAAGGTTTAGCTTGGCCGGGGGGGGGGGGGGGGGTGAAATGAACTTTTTGCAATAAATATTTTCGATTTAGGGACTTATAATAATTTGAAGTGGGAATTAGGGCCTGCTAAGGCCCTAATAAGTACAAGACTTTAGAATACTTAAGTTTATGGACTTAGAATAATTTATATTTCATACATTTAGTTATACATTTTTTTAAGGTTTTTTGGGGCCAGTCGCCCTTCTAAAGGTCTAATTCCAATGGGAATCAGGGAGTTTTTTAATAAATTTTTGGATACTGCTACTTAGGTTAGGTATGGTTCCGGGTGCAAAACAGTTATACTTATCCGTTTATTTGCCCTCTGTCTAGTTTTTATAAGCTAAGGGATATAAAATTTTAGGTATTCAATAATTAATGATTTAACTTAATTAAAAATGTAAGAAAAAATAATCTTAAATTAAATTTTTTGATTAAAAATATATTTTGAATACATATGAATATTTATCTATAATTATTTTTTTTTTCTGAAAATAAAAAAATATTTATATTAGCCTGGAAATTATTTAAAAAGTTTCTTAGATTTTAATACTATTATGGTACCAGATGATAAAAATGAAGGATTAACAAAATTTAATCAAAACAATTTTACTGAACACATAACGATAAAATTTTTTTATCATGAAAGCAACAAGTCAATATCATCAACAACTAATACTCTAAAGCCCAAATAACTGTTTAAAATAAAACTAACAGGTTAATATGTATTACATAATAACTATTAAAATATATAGAAATCTCGAACAATAAAAAAGTTGATGAGTTTTTGACATTATATATTTTATTGATTGAGTGAACTTTATATATAGAAAAATAAAAAAAATCATACATGTAAAAAGTTATATTAAAATGAAAAATTTAATATTTATTCATTTTATGCATTTTTTAGAATATGAAGATTAATAATGATATAAATTAAAAGCTTTTTGTAATTAATCTAACGTCAAAAACACCACATTATTCGAAAATTAATTTCAAAATGTAAGGTATAAAAGAGGTGGTGTTTGGTAATGTTTAATAAATTTTATGCTTTTTAAATGTATGTCAAAATTATTAATATTTTAAATAAAATTTAATATTTCGTTCATTTTAATGTAAAATTTTCTAATAATTCTATAGAATAAAATTCTATTTTATTGAAATCTTTCAGATTGCTTCGCTTGAATTTTAAAAACTTTAAGGACTAATTGAAATGTCGGGTTTTTCGGATTTTTAGGCATAGATATTTTTCGATTCATTCTGTAGCTGCACATTATTTTCGAAAATTTCAATGCCTATGTGATTTTAAGTCAGATTTTTTTTTGGTCACGTTACTAGGTGGAAAATTAAAAACTTTAAAAACCTGTAATTTAAGAAATGCCATATTTTGACCTGCAGCTTTCAGACTATCCTATCTCTTAAATTTTTTTTTGAGTAGGGTTAATCCATGTATAAAAATATAAATCACGCAAATGACAGTATTTGGTTCTAGTTGCAGGTTCAGAAAAAATAGTTTTTATTGATTTCTATGAACTTTCAGTAGAATCTGTGTTAAAATTTTATAATTTATGCAAATACAAAGCGAAAACAATTAAATTTAAATCGTTATTATTATTTTTATTTTATTTTAATAGAAAATAGTTTTAAATATAATGTATGTTGTGAAAACAGTGTGGCTTTTATATTAATAACAGTTTGAAAATTTAGTTTTTGAATGTCATTGGTTTTGTCTAATTAGGTCAGAAGTGAAACAACGCTATGTGTATGCTGTCATACTGCTATGCTAAACTTCTTTCTTCTTGTATAATATAAACATTTATGCATAAGAAATTTTATATATTTTTTTTAAATTTAAATATTATGTTATTAATATTTAATGTTTGTTATTTTTATGAATATTGTATAAGCAGATTATGGCTAAATAGCTAAATATTTTAATTTTTATCTCATTTTATATCTCATTTTTTCTTTTCATATTCTTTTTTGGTATTTTTTATTTATTTTGGACTTTTTAATTAAAAATAGTTTTGATCTGTGAACTTCAACTCAAACACGTGGTTAAAAAAATTGTACATTAGGATTTCTAAAAATAATTTTGGTATAGAATTTCAGGACTTATGTCCACGAATGGTACAATTAGGCGACAGGACTAATAAGATTCTTAAGATATATGCGAGTACATACCTGAACAAACCTAAGCGTACTACCCTTTAAAATCAAGCGAGAATCTACTTTTATATTCTCCACCCTCGCAATACTGCATCACCTAGAATATAGCCCACTACAGAAAAATAAAAGTTTAAAGCACAATAACTCAAAATTATTAAAAATAAGATTTTTTCTGGTACGTTGCTTATAATATAGACATCTATACTCATAAATGAAAATTTAAAAATTAAAGCTCAAGTTACAATAGATAATCCAATATTTTTATTGGAAAAAAAACGGTATACCTATTGTTATTGTTATAAATCAATGTTTATAACCGTATTTATTTTCGATAAAACCATAACATAAAATAAAAATTTATTTTATTTTTTTATAATATAAAATAATAACAAAAGTCATGTAGATATAAAAATATAATATAATATGATGTGATCAATAGATAACATAAAAAAAAAAATCAGTGATAAAAGAAAAAATGCGTGTACAAGGTTTTGTTAAATCAACCTAATTTCCTATTTTTTTTTTATTATTAAACGTTTGGTTTTTTAATATTATTAATCAGAAAGTATTTATTAAACTTTTTTTTTCTTTCTTTTTTATGCAATATAAATCAATTATAAGATATGAAGATAAATTGATTATAGCCTTTACTTACTTTTTTTTTTCTTTCATAAATTTCAGTTATACAGTTGCTAAAGTGTTCTTAAGAAATTTGAAGTGATTTTATGTTATTTTATGTTTGTAATTTTTCAATTTTTTAACAAGATTAATGAAAAGGTAATTTTTTAAAACTATTTTTTTCATGAGATACTTATAGTAAATTTATTTATTTGTTTAATTTTTGCTTGATTTTTATTTCATCAATCAGTATATAACTGGGGCGAAATTGGACGGATCGCGGAAATTGGTATAAACTATTTTTTTCCGGATGCTTGTCAATTTTGTAAAAAAAAAATGTTAAATTACGACTTGGAGGAACAAGTCTACTCTAGACTTGTTCCAAAGTAAGCCAAAAACACAATAGTTAATGCCAAAAATAAAATAATTGACAGAGAAACTTAAAAGAGAGTACTTGCTTTTAATGGTACCTTTGGGTAAAAATATCATTTTTAGTTTTTCTTATGATATTATACTTTGCTAGGCAAATTAGTTAAAAGTGTTTTTTTATAGTTCTGGTAGGCTGGAAAAACATATTTTTTAATTTTTTAGAAAATCTCCTAGAGGGGGAACCATTTTCTAATACCCAAAAGTTTTCTACCGCCGTTTACCCGCGCTTTTAAATCTGCTATAAAGTTTCTAGCATAGGCTAAACACTTTATTATTGTGCTAAAAATATAAGGGCATACTTATTAAACTATTTTTAATCAATAGCCTTCATTCTGCAGTCCCAATCGCCCTTTTCTGTCACCGCCGTTTACCCGCGCTTCATGCATATTTTTACATTTTAGCGCGGGTAAACGGCATCACCATATATGCATGATTGGGATTGCAGAATGGTGGCTACGGATAAAAATAAATTTAATAACTATGCTTTTGCATTTTTGGCACAAAAAGAAACTGTTTAAAATAAAAATATCATAATAGTAAAAAAGCGCGGGTAAACGGCTTTAAGAATTAAAAATTATATTTGGGGGTATTAACCCTCCCCGGTCTTCGTCGTTTTTCCCACCCGCGCCGGTCTTCGTGGGACTAAATCGTCTTTGACCAAATCTAACCCCCTTGAAAGTTTTAAATCGATCTAAACTTTTTTTGAGTTTTTAGTACTATTTATTCTAATTTATTTGACCCCCTTTTAATAACGATCAATTTTCATCCCCCGTTCCTAAATTTAGATCTTTTTACAAATACCCCCCCTCTATAAACATGTTTCGTTGAAATGGAAAATTGGACGTTTTTCATTTTCATGAAAAAAATATTGGGCTCTGGTGAAATTACCTGGACTTGAACATATTTATTATTCAAGAAGCAAATTCTGCATTGCAAGTGTAAGCAAATTCAAATTATACGTTTATTGTAGCCTGTATTTGTGGTTTATTGAGCTATGGAATAGTGCTTTCTCATCTTTTATGCACCTCATGACGTTTTCACCACTCAATGTATCAATGACTTTGTTCTGTCATAATTAATTTCTTACTTTTGGTAAAAAAAAACAAGAAAATTAGATTTGAAAAATTTTAAATATAATTTAACGTACACGAACGGATAAATAAAGAAAACACTTTTTTTAAATTTTGATCGATTTTAATAAAAATATTAAATCTTTTTTGACAGTTTTAATATTTTAAAATAATATCAAATAATTCATGGTATATAATTTTGTTTTATATGCAAGTATATATAAATGTAACATTATTCGTTAAACTTGATACTATCAACATTGTATTTGTATTTCATGTTGTAAATTAACAATATTTACACATGTACAGTATACACATGTTAAACAAATATATATAATTAAACATTCTCTAATGAGATAAAATTAAAAAAAATTTTAACATTTTTATAAATAATCACCTGAGTTGATCCATATAATTTTATAATTAAATTTCTTCTAAAAATAAAAAATATATAAAAAAATGTATACTTTAACAAAATTTTAATGATTGGAAAATATCTTCCTATTTTTTTTTTAAACTTTTTTACCTTTTTTTTTATGTAGAGATAGAGGCAGTTCAAATATAATTTAGTAACATGTATTGATGCACTATAAAGCTACTTTTGCTTTACGAGCACGTGCTTTTGAATTTGCATTATCGCTTTTTGAGACACTCTACAGAATAATTTCAAGGGACTTTGCCCATTTTAACATTGTATATTAGACTGATTCTTATTTTAAAAGGTTTTAGTAAAACTGTGAGAGGATTTTTATTCATTTAAAAATTAAATTTGAATATTTGCCTTAATAATAATAATTATTTGATAAAAATTTTGGCAAGAAATTTCAAAGACAATGCTTCCTGTATTTTTGTTGCTTCCCGCGCATTTGGAAATGTTTGGTTTATTAAAATGTAACATATTTATAGGGAAAGGTACCTAAAAGGTCTAAAGGTGGGAGGGTAAATTGGGAATTCGAATAATCCGAGTTCGAAAACTTATATGACTATACAAGGTACTTTAGGAAGCTAGAATGTTTTTAAAAGATGATTATTAGTCAGTAAACAGAAACATAAGATAACTTTGGGTTAGAAATATTTATCATACCTATCATACTGAATGTGACTACAGGCTCACGGTGCTACACGACTTGATCCTATAACACATCGCATTTGCCAAAATAAACTTTTCTAAGATCTGGCTAAAATTTTTAACCAGAGTTTTTTAACTTAAATATGTACTAATATTTTTATTGAACTCTGGTTAATAAAAAATTATAGTTATAATTGCTTAAAATTTTTAGGTATTTAATTTTTCAGTGTATATGTTACACCCCAAACGTGTAATTGATCATTTCATGAATTGGTCAGAAATCTTCAATTTTTTTATTTTTTTTTATTTTACCTAAATACTATCTATTGAAAATGAAATATAATTCAAATTAAATTATTATAATATAAAATACATTTTTAATGATTAATTATTATAATTAAAGAATAAAATACCGACTTCTGAATACTTAAAAGTTATTTTTTAGATTTTTGACAAGGGGTAAGGGGCTTGACCATTTCATAAATTAGTCAAAAAGTTGACCATTTCATGAAGTGGTAAATTACACGTTTGGGGTGTAACATATACAGCATAAAACTATATTATAGAAAAACGAATTTCATATTTACAAGCAGTTTGTCTTAAACTATAAATTTTTTCTTTTAATATTTTTATGACAAGTTAAGACAGGCAGATACTTTTTATCATTTTGGATAACTATTGCAAAATGTATTTTATATAAAAAAAAAATTTTAATTTATATTCCATTTTAAAAATTTTAAAGTTTTAAAGAAAATTCTAATTGCTATGTCATCATCATTCTGATAATACAATAACCATTTTTTGACTAACAAATTTTTTAGAGATTTTTTTTTTAATTATTCTTTTTATAAACATATTATTTTTATAAATAATCAGAGTAAACATTTTTTTAAACAAGGATCACTCTAATGTACATTCGTATTTTAAAAATATCAGTTTGGAATTCAATTTTTTTACATGTGAAAAAAAAATGAATATTTAAATAAAATTTTTAATTTTTTAGAAAAATATCAATATTTTTTTTGTTAAGTAACCTTAATTAACATACGAAAATTAAAAAAAAACGTTTTCATGATTGAATTATATTATTATTAAGGTTTCTGGGCTAATTCAATGAAAGTTCCCAGGTCGGATCTTTGGGTCAAGTAAAAGTAATTTTTTTACTCAGTGACTATAAAACACGTATTTCCCAACTACTGCGCATTCGTTAAATACACGTTTTTCACCATTAATGCAGGAAAATCGTATACGACCCTTGGCCACAAAAAAATAATGCCCCAAATCGTAGTTTACCAATTTAATTTACCTGCGATTGGGACCATTCTTTTGATTTTTCTTGACTTGGGTCGTAATTATTAACATGGAAAATTTTTATTAGGATAAGTACCACTTAGTACCATACGGCCAGGCTGCTTTGCTTGAAAATTCAAGCAGTTTTCTTTAAATTTCAAGCATTTGCTTGAAAATTCAAGCAACAAAAAAATTTCAAGCAAAGCAGCCTGGCCGTGCACCAGGAAGCTTGAAAATCAAGGAGCCGGTCACAATCAAGAGGGGGAGGGGCAATATGACCTAGAATAATTTCGATTTAGGACTTAGAGTAATATGAGTTTAGGGACTTTGAACAATCCGGGACCTACTTGATTTTACAAGGTATTTATTTTAACCCCACTGTAAAAAGTAACTTTCTTAGATTTACAAAAAAAAATAGAATTTTTTCGAAAAATTAGTGAATTTTCAAAAAAATTTGTAAATGTTCGATAAAAATCGTAAATTAACTAAATTTAGTATATTATCGAAAAATTGGAGAATTCTCGGTTTTTTTGTGGTGATTTTACGAAAAAAGTTGTAAATTCACAACTATTTTTCGGAAATTCACAACTATTTTTTGAAATTATCAATTTTTCTTGCGAATTTACAAAAAAAAAAAATCGAGAATACTCGAATTGTTTGTTAATATACTAAATTTAGTAAATTTACGATTTTTTTCGTATATTTAAAAATTTTTTCGAAAATTTACTAATTTTTCGAATTAATAAATTTTCGAAAATGTTCTAATTTTTTTGTTTATCTAAGAAAGTTACTTTTTACAGTGCCGATTTGGTGATCCAAGTTGAAAAATTTTACTGAATTGGCCCAGAACTTCTCTATTATTATTATTATTGTGATTATAACGAGAAAATTTATATTTTAATAATTCAATAATAGTAACAGATTGCATAACATTTTTATGTAAATATATATTTGTTTTTATTATCGATTATTAAATAATAATTATAATATTTAACTTTTTTCTTTTGTTAACGTGATAACAAGTATTCTATTATATTTTATGCTTTTAATTAATACATATAATATTTGTAGTATATACCTTTATAAATTATTTATTAATTAAAAATATTTTCAAAATACGTATTTTATGTACGATATAATATTTTGTTAATTTACTTTTACTAGAATCTTCTACGAATTTACAGTGGTAATTAAATTACTCGTTAAATTATAATAAAATTGTACTGTATTGTACTAAAAAGGCTGATTTAAATGGAAATGTTACAAGATATCCAATTTTCTTCAATATTCGGTTTTGATCTGGTTTTGATAGTATATTTAATGAAGAGATTCAATTTCTTATAATCTTGTTAATAGTTATTTGGACATCATCTCATGCTACAGAGATAATGAAAATCTTACTTTGTTAATTTAATATTAGTTTTGCTAAGTTTAAATATTTATATCCTTTAAAATTATCCTGCCATATTATTACATAGTAAATTTGGGCTTTGAATCAATCAAAAAAGAAAAAAAATTAAAAAAAAAAAAACAGTCGCGATTTCTCTGTTTGTTCTTAACATATAATTTATTAATTACAGTTTAAATTTAAATACTTTTTTAAAAATTCGTTTACTGATAAAAAAATTTTTATTTCTTATTTAATTATAAGTCTATGTAAGCTACCTCCTTGTAAAGCTTTGCAGCCTTTAATCAAAATTTTCTATCATAGAGGGATCCTTTAGTTAAAAGACTAATATAATTTTACTATATACTTAGGACAGTTTTATCAAATAAAGTTTCGATGCATAAAGCTTTTTGCTACACGGCTAGATTGCTTCGCTTGAATATTATATTCAATTTATTGGCTAGAAAAGGAAATTTCAACCATTTGATAGTAGACAAAATACTAGCATACCAATAAAAATGATTTAAATCTAATCCTGAGTACATAAGAACTCTGAATAAGCAAAAAAGCTGTAAAACTGTAAACTGCTACACTGATAAATCTGTATACAGGTAGAGGGTTCAATATGCGTAGCCCTGTGGCTACTGCAAAGATTCCCTTTACCTAGATTAACTTGCAACACTGTAAATCAGCGAGTGCTTAATTCACTCTTCTATTTTCAGCGTAGCACACAGACAATTCATTGGATGCCCACATATAGGGTACTATCTCTGAAGCATTGGTGGTTAACAAAAGTTAGCGGTTAACAAAATCCTTACAATGCTTAAAACAGCGAGAATTCAGATGTTTGCACTAAAAAGTAACTTTCTTAAATTAACAAAAAAAATAGATTATTTTCGAAAAATTAGTAAATTTACGAAAAAATTTGTAAATATTTGATAAAAATCGTAAATTAACTAAATTTAGTATATTATTAAAAAATTCGAGAATTCTCGATTTTTTTTGTAAATTTACGAAAAAAGTTGTAAGTTCACAACTATTTTTCGGAAATTTACAACCATTTTTCGTAAATTTACAACTATTTTTTGTAAATTTTCAAAAAAAAATGGTAAATTATCAATTCGAGAATACTCGAATTTTTCGATAATTAACTAAATTTAGTAAATTTACGATTTTTTTCGAATATTTACAAATTTTTTCGATAATTTACTAATTTTTTGTAAATGTTCTAATTTTTTTGTTAATATCAGAATAAGTTACTTTTTACAGTGTGGCTACTGTAATAATAACATAATAATAACCGAAGCATCTTTATTTTTATTGCTAATATACAACATACATCCAAAAATTGGTTTTAATTCAAAGCAAATGATTAAACATAGAAGTGAAGCAATCTATCTGTGTAGACAGTATAGAAAATAACTTTTAAAGCGTCAAAGTACCTTAACAATTTAGATTTTCAAAACTCGTTAGTTTGTTAAAACTATATTAATTTATTTTTGGTTTTACACTTTAATTTATTTTACTACTAAATATATATATGAAAATTTATTCCTAATTTTTATTTCATAATTGTGTTAGTTTTAGGGAATTTGACGTTCCTTAATTTTTTTCAAATTTTTTTTTCAAAAATAGTTAAAGTTATTTCAATCTTTAAAGTTTAAATTTTCTATTAAATAAAAATTCTTGATTTTTGAGCTAACAATTTTTTCCTTTATTTATGCAATAAATAGGGTTGTGCAACTCTATTAAGATTTTTTGATATTCTGAATTAAAAAAATATTCATATGTATTTTTTTATTTTTCATGAAAATTAAAAATGACTGAGTAATTAATAATTAAAGTAGCGAAAATACTGGTAGTGGGAGGACCGTGACGCAACAATTCAAAAATGCAATGTTAAAAGTATAGGGAATCTGAATTGTGACGTCACAGGTAATTTATTAAACTCTTTATTTAACCGGTTAAATTTTGTTTAAATAAAAAATAAAAAATTAGGTATCCAATATTTTTTTACATACTACAAAACCAACCAAATAGAATATCAAATTTTTTTTCATGATACAACCCTATTGCTAACGTTTCGAAGGCTTTTAGTCTTCATTATAAATATATACAATATTTTACACAATTTTACAAAGAATTTTTTACATTTACACATTTAAAATCAAAATTTACCATATTGAATATTCTTAAGTAAAATTTTCATGATCGATGACCACGGTCCTGTAATCAGATTTTTGACAATTGACAATTGACAATTTTGCAGACAAGGGGGTCAAATGGGCTTAAAATAATTTCGATCTACGTGATTTAAAATAATTTGGGTTTTGGGATTTAAAAGAATATCGACCCAGGAACTTAAGACACTGCAAGTTATTTAGTTTGAATTTGTTCTAAAAATCTTTCAATAAAGAAAATTTGCTAGCTCAAAAAATCAAGAATTTTTATTTAACTTTTGAATATTAGATGAGCAATAAATTAGATTTAGATTTACATTATAGAATAATTTAGGTTTAGGGGCTTACTTATGAAAGTTCAAGCTCTTATAAGTCAAAATTTCCCATGCTCGTTGTTTATGTTAACACACAAACCAGTCGTAAGTTTTTTTTTTGTATTTTATTGACTATAAAGTATACTTTAATTAAATTAAAATAAAATTTTCGTAAAAAAAAAGGGAAAAATACAATAAGTTTGTTTGGTATACTTCACATTAAGATAAAAAGATAAGATAAGAATCAGTAATTTACTATAATACTTTCTTTTACATTAGAGCAAATTAATTTTATTTAAATAAAACTATACTTTTCTTTCAAATTTTATTTTATTTTTTTTTTACAAAAATAAATAATCCAAGTATTTAGTAATTTATATGTCAAATACATGTAATAACAAAAAATACCTACCTTAGCGTTTCTTAGTAATCTGTTCGTGACTTGTTTGATCGTTATATTTTATAAGATAGGTAGTATTTGTGTTGTATTCCTTGATTTTTATTTTGATAAATAATTTTTTTTTTTTAAAGAAATAATTCAGTATGGATTTCTGTGTCAGTTTATTTGATATTCAATACCATAACTGAAAAAAAATTTTTTATTTATATATTTTTCATTTAATTCTATTTATATTTTATGCAACAGAAATGTTAAATGCATAAAAAAAATTTAAATGGGGTAATATTGATACACTTTATTTGGTCACTAAAAACGATTTTGAGGGTTTTATCAATTTTCCAATGGTCGGTTTTGAGTAATTAACTCTTTATCGACTAAAGTCAGCAAAAAATTTTTGTAAAAATATAAATTCATGAAAAATATTGCTGATTAGCCTAAATTTTGATTCAGGTTTCCTCTATGTTGCTGAGTACGATTATGAAATCAAGTTTTTAAAATTAAAATGGTGTACTTAAGATGGTGAATTTAAAACCTTGAAATCAGTATTTTAACTTATTTTAAGCATTTTTAAGATGCGATTCACAATTTTTGGGGTAACTGAATCATTAATTCTGAAATGAGATTAATGGCTTGGACTACTAATTTTGAGGCTAAAAACTTACAAATCTGCTATTTTAAATCCCTCATTTAAAAAATTTAATTTTAGACTCGAGTTCATCAATTCCAAAAATATTTTTCAAAAATTTGTACTTTTTGCAAATTTTTTGCTTATTTTAATTATTTTCTTACTTTATTAGCAGCATTAAATACTCAAAATTGGGCATTGCAAAATTGTTGGATGCATTTAAAATTGCGGGCGCCTTCACGAGTGCAATGAAAAATGAAATTCCTTTGATTTACAATTTCTCATTTTTTTGCTTTAAAATTAGTATTAAATTCTTAAAGATAGAAACTACATGCATTAATTTATATATACAAACTGTTAGTACCTAATCTTCTAACAAATTTAAAATGAACTATGAACTACTTTTTTTATATTTTATAAAATATATTACAATTTTATTTTTATTATTTCATTTAAAGAAAAAACAAATAAACAAATAAAAAAAAAAACTTTTCTTTCAAAATGAATTTTTTTTTACTGACTTCATGTATTCAATTACATAGATAATTTTCTTTTGTACTATAAACTTGTATACATTTATTTTATTTTTTTTTTATTTAAATGGAATACAAAATAAAGAAAAAGCATTTTGTAATTAAATAAAGTTGAGAGATACCGGTAATTAAAAAAAATCTCAGAAAAAATTCTCAGAAATCCATTGGTAAATAAAATAAAAAAAAGGGGTATTGAGCTTTTTTTTTAAATAAAAAAAAAAATTAATAAATTTTTCCCTCGTTTCAAAAGTATAACATTATCTAACATTAATTAATGTTCGTGCAATGATTATGATAGATTGTAAAAATTTACAGTATGAATAAAACAAAAAGTATTTTACAAAATAATTTATATTATAAGGTTTTTTTTTTTAAATATAAATGACCTATAGAATTTTGTAAATTTAATATTTATGATTAATGACTATATGTTTGGTCAATTAACATTTTTTTATTCTATTATGTTTAGTAAGGTAATTAACTTCTGCTATTTTTAATTAAAGACAATTATTTTTGGTAAAATAATAATTAAATATTTATTTTTATGTTAAATTATTCTTTTTTAATTTTCAAAGCAATTTGCTTAAATATTTAAGCATGCTGGATAAGTATAGTGATTTGGCCTTCGCAATCAAACCTTGCCAAAGTAGGAGCATTCAAAAATTTGTCAAAATTTTAAGAAATCCCGTTGGAATTAGACTTCTGGGCTAAGATAGGCCCCAAGAAACCTAAAAAAGCTCCAAAAATACAGTTTTTTAGGTTTAAATTCATTTTTTTAGCTCAGGAATTTTCGTGAATAAAATTTTTTTGAAATTTGAAAGAATATTTACATCTCAGATAGTTTATTAACAGTTTTTTTTGGTTAATATTCTGACAAATTTGTTCATAGTTATTAGAGGTGTGCAGTTACCTGAAAGTCGGGTCGGGTACCCGAAATTTTGGGTTACTTGCTTAAAGTTGGGTCGAATTTGGGGTATCCAAGGAAACTTTCGTTTCAAAACTGTAAGTTCAGACCTTTTTCGGGCTTCATACGAAATCTGAACTTGAAAAATCTGACAAAAAAGTCCGGTACCCGAACTGACTTTCGGGTAACTATACACTCTAACAGTTAGGTGTACCTAAGTTTATTTGATTTATGAATATAAATAGTTACATTTTCATAAATGACTTTATTACTGGATATAGCACTTAAAAAAAAAATAAATATTGAATTATAAAAATTGTTACATATAATTCATGGAAAATACAGGTATAAAAGTTAGAAAATTATTATTTGAATTTTATATACTTGTAATTTAAAAATTATTTATGAAAATAAATAGCAGAAAAAAGTAAATATAAACTAATAGAAAAATATACTTTAATCATAATGGCTTGAAAATAAATATTTTCTTTTCTATCTTATATCCCAAGAGGTTCTTATAGTATAGAGCATGTTCTGTAGCCAATATCTAGGTATGACAACACACTTTGAGAATTACTATTACTTTTATATACAACTGTAGATTATTAATTTAAAATCAGATATTGATTAACAGCAATCATCAAAACATTGTCCCCTTTTTTATTGAAACCTAACAATTATAAAAATTTATTTTTATTAAATTAGATAATTTTTATATTATCTTAATGTTATTCTGACTATGCTTAAAATTTTTATATGTATTTATTCATAAAATTATATAGTAATAACACTTATAAAATGATAATAATTTTCTTGTTTTTATAGTTAAAACTTACAATAATTAAAATAAAATTTATAATAATATATAATATTCTTTGTTATTTTTAAAGAATATGATGTAACTTATTTAAAAAGTATTCTTATTGGGATATTCAAGAGGTGTTTGGGGAACCAAAAAAATTAAATTTGAAAAAATCATAACAAGATGGCTTGTCAAAGGTCAAATTTACCACCCTAAAGTACAAGCAAGCACACTAAGAATTATTTTGTAATTTTTATTCAAGGTAGATTTATAAAGATTGTACTGCATTTATTTTGAAAAATAAATTAACCCTGAATTTCAGTTTCTGCAGCAAATTTTAGGTTCAGATACGATTTTGGTTTTAAAGAAATTTAAGGCCTATTTTTTAGACCCGAAAAAGCTTTTATACGGCTCTAAATGAATACAAAATGTTTTTGGTACTTACTTTTATTCCCTGTTTGTAGTAGGGGAAGTCTTTTGGCAATTATTTGAGATTTTGGATCCTACAGACCTTAATGGGCTCCATTCGGCTTTTTTCAAAGCTGAAAATAAAAAACAAGAGATTTTTGGTAGGTACTTCATTTTTATTATAAGTTTGTTATGGTGGAACACTGTTAGTGATTATTTGAGATTTTGGGTCCTACAGGCATTAATGGTCCCAAATAGGTTTTTTTAAAGCTCAACGTGAATAAAAAGATGTTTTTGGTAGTTACGACCAATTTTATTCTAAGTTTGTTGTGGTGGAAGACTGTTAGTGATTCTTTAAGATTTTGGGCACTACAGACCTATTTCGCATCTACATTTAGCATTACCCAATAAAAACGGTTCCAAGTGGCCCACTTAGGTCTGTAGGACCCAAAATCTCAAATAATCGCCAAAAGTCTTCTCCCACACAATAAAAACATACAATATAAATGGTAGTAAAAACTCAAAATATATTTTTTTCATTTAGAGCCGTATAAAAGCTTTTTTAGTTCAAATCGTACCTGGACTTAAAATTTGCTGCAGAAACTGAATTTTAAATAAAAAACCATACTTTCTATTTAAAATTCCTAAGTTGGATCTTGCTGAGACCGATGGGGCCCTAATACCCAAATCCAAAGTCTCCATAAAGTGGCCTTCTCCAACCCTGACAAGTTGTATTTGAAACATTTTTCATTATTTTACTTTGTTTTCAAGATATAATATGGAACATGTTTATAGGGAGGGCGGACTTCAGAACTTGAAAATCAAGAGGGGAGAGGGGTTAATTTGTCCGATTTACGGGGTGGAGTTAAATTTGTCCGATTTAAGGGGGGAGGTCAAATGAAACTTAGAATAATTTAAATTTAGGGTCTTTGAAAAATCTGGGCTTAGGGATTTAGGATAATACAGGTTTATGGACTTAGAATAATATCAAATTAGGGACTTAAAATATTTCAGATTTAGGGACTTGTAATTATTTTGATTTATGGACCTAGAATAATATGCGTTTAGGGTATAACAATAGTTTGGGTTTAGAATCTTAACATCTAGTAAGGTGAGAATTAAAAATCATAAAATCAGAAAATTGTATTGTAATGTTGAGTAACATTTACATTATACCTAGTCATCAGCTAGAACTAAACATGTTCCATGCATTTAGGTTGTGTTTACACAAACTGGTTATAAGTTTTTTTTGAATGTATCGTTTAAAATGACTCACCCTGTATGTCTCCTAATAAATTAATTTAATTCCTGTGGTCTGTTTCTAAATCTTACATTTCCAAAATTATGCAAATTTTGTTCAGAATGTTAGCCACCTAATTTAGGTAGTCAAACTATTTGAATTCAGAGAGTTATGAATGCAAAGTTTTTCTGTTATACAGATATTTAAATTCATTCGATAGAATATTATGGGGAAAACTTTTATTATTATAAAAGCCCATTTATTACAGAAGCTTTGATATGATCTTTTAGCCTAAAAATTTCAGGATTTCAATTTTTTTACATTTAAATAATTAGAGCTTTAAAATATTTGCTAAATAATTTTTAAATTAAAAAAAATATTGATTCGAATATAGTTTAATTGATAAGGTAGTTAACTATATAAGCAACAAATAAAAAATTAAAAATCAATATAACTTGGTGAGCTTTTATCAACTGGTAAATTGTATAACATAAGAGGATAATAGTAGAAGCTTATAAATTTTAATAGTTCGACTGGTAAAGTAGATTTAAAAGCTTGAGTAAATTTTTGCTAGAGCTCGCTGCAAATTCTATTTAAAAGCTTTTTTTTTAAAAAGTTATGTTATTGCGGAGTAAAACTAGGTTCCATTTATTAAAAAAATAATTTTCGCAAAATTATTCATTCATTTATTTCTAGTTATTGCAGCCAAATACGTGGACTCTTATAGGGCCAAAAATTTGCTTCATAAAAGCACATGCGTTCGGTGGTAATATTTAGAAAAAGCATTTTTGGTATATGTTACTTTTCAAGATGAAGAAAGAAATTTGGCTTTCATATTGAGGAGTGGGGGCTCAAATGGACTATTTAAGAACTTAGAATAATTTAGGCTTATGAACTTAGAATAATTTCGATTTAGGGACTTATTATAAATTTGGTTCAAGGACTTATAATAATGAAGGATCTTATGTTTGTCCCATGCTCGTTGGTTGTGTTAAATGTGTATAAATTTGAAGAAACCTCTCGTCTAAAGTGTTACAATTTAAGAAATTATGGTTCTTTAAATAGCTTAACAATTATATTAGCCTGACAGTTATTATAAAAATTTACCAGTGTTTTCAATTACCGATTAGAATCAGATGCAATTTGCCAAAAAAATAAGATTCCAAAAATTTTAGGTTATTTAATCTCTCCTAAGTTTTGACACCAAGAACATGCTAATAGTTTTTTATCAGACTGAAAATTTACTTCATAAGAACCAAAATCAAAATTCCAAGATAGACCTTAAATTAACTACCAAGCTAATATATACACATACATATGTAATTTCTGTTCCTTGATAAAAAATTCTGTTTGAGAAAACTTGTATGAATTTTAAAATAAAATAACATTTCAAACATATAAAAATAAATCAATATTTGTGTTACAAATAAGCAAAATAAAATTTTTATGTTAAAAGGAAAAAATAAAAAAAAATCTTAAGAATATTTTTGCAATAACTTACTTTTATACTAATGATATAAGATTATGTCAATAAATTCATATTTCCAATATAATAGATAAATGTTAATATTGAAATAATACGAATTAAACCATGTGGAAATGTTTGGTTTTAGACAAAGATAAAATTATGTAAAATTTATGCACATGTAGAATACTTTTGTTATAGAGAAATTTAGAAAGCATTGAATAAAAATTTCTACGTCATCATAAGAGTTATATATTTTATACATTATATACATAATATTTAGATGGCAATGGTACATGAGAAAAACTAAGCTCAAAAGTTCAAGGTGAGCCGGGCATCGATAGATAAAGACAAATAAATAGACTTGTTGTAGTAGGAAACGAGATAACAAGACAACGCAGTGCAAAAGGTGAAGGTGAAAAATACGGCGTTCATATATTTATAAACTTATTCATATATTTCTATATTAGCCTGGAAATTATTTTACCAATTTTTTTTTAATTTTTTTAATTTTTTAAAACTGAATAAAATTTTTTATTTAGCCTCTATTAAATTCTTTCTGCTTTAGATATTTCTTTAGTTTTTTATTGTGTACTTTGTGTATTCGTGAAATAATCGGCTTTTAAGAATTTATAATTTCTAGTCTAATATTATTAATATATATTTGTAAACTTATTTGCATGTGCTTGTGTGCGTTTCTCTGGGTATACTTATATAATTAAAAAGCCACAAGATAAAATGAAATAAAACTGTTATTAAAATAAAGATAATGAGTCTGCGGATAACAAAGGCTTTAAGTTTTTTGTAAAGTTTGAGTTTTAATTCAGATATTTATATTTTACTTTTTTTAAGATTCAACAAAATTATCGACAGATTTTACCATTTCAAACTGTTTATTAAATAATTTGATACTAATTTTTAATGGTTAAACTTTCTTAAAAATTTATTTTTTTAAGCATTAAACATGTTTGTAGGGAAGGAATGCCTTGGAGATCTTAAGGGATAGGTCAAATATGTTCGATTTTAGGGGTGGGAGGGGTCAAATGGACTTAGAAATATTCAAGGGCTTCGAATAATTCAGGTTTAGGGAATAATTTGACTCATTTTAAATTTCATTTTTTTTTTAGACTGAAACATTTCTAACTAGATTTCGAAAGTTAATAATAATTGAAATAGCCCCCTTATGCAAAACTTGGGTGAACATCCCAGACCTAGGATTCTGGCCTAGACTCTAAAGTGCAAGTGGGGTTTTACTTTAGCCAGTAATAACAAAGAATATATATACTATGCGTATAGTATATTCTTTGGTAATAATCTGGAATGTAGCAAATGTAGACATAAATTTTTTGCTCGTAATTAATACGTTCTCTGGCGGGTATCAGACCTGGTGAGCCATACGCTTAAGGGTATAATTTTTTTTGACCCGCAATTTACTTTTATTTTCCGAAAAAAATATGTAGTAGCAAACTCAGTTTATGACGTACCTGATCTGATATTTTCGCATTAACCATATGGAATAATAATTATTTTGGGTGAATACAAGTTCAGTTAACATCTTAAAGTCGGCTGTTCCGCAACTGCCCCAGCACAGGCTTAAGCATCTTGGGATGCCCTACGTCGGTATATGTCAGTTAAAAAAAAAAAATAAAAATAAAAATAAAAAATTTGTATTAACTCGCATTTTTTATAATTATTTTAACATGGAACATGTTCATTGGATGGGGTATTTGAAAAAGATTGGCTCGGCAGGGGGGGGGGGGGTGAAAAATTGATGTTTTTAGGGGAGGGGGGTGGAAATATTAATTGACTTAGAATATTTTCGATTTCGGGACTTAGAATAATTTGAAGTGGGAGTCAGGACCTGATCAGGCCCTGATAACAACAACAACTTAGAATACTTTAAGTTTATGGATTTAGGATAGTATATATTTCAGGATTTATTGTAATTTCGATTTTTGGATTTATTACTATTATAAGTGACATGAACATGTTCCATGCTCGTTGGTTGTGTAGTTACACAAACCGGTTATAATTTTTTTTTTAAGGAATAGTATATTGAATGAATATATTAAATGAATGGGGGGGGGAATAAAATGGATTTAGAATAATTTTGATTTAGGGACCTAGAATAATGTCGATAAAAGAGTACTAGAATAGCCGCGCGCTTATAGCGCGCGTAGAATAATGGCTTTTTAAAATTATTTCCTTATCAAATTAATATTTCAAATAAAATTTTATATTACCAGAATATATTTTAAAATATTATATTCTACAGATGTATACCTGTACTGATAAAATACTAACATTTTTTCGTATTCTATTCTCAAAAAACGGTTTTCATTATTCGTTTTTTTCACTACATTAGGAAATAAATTTTAAAGATTTATTTTTGCCCTGCTATTACAATTTTTATTCAAGAAACCTTTTTTAATATTTTATCTCGAAAATCGAATCTAATTTTAAGCTAATTTGAGGATGTTCAAAATTCGCCGGTTTAAATCCAATAATTTAATTCACCTTAAACAGTCATTTTAATTTATCAGAATATTGCTCTCGGAAATCCAGTATTACACTGAAAGGCTGCCGTTACCTAAAAAATTCTACTTTTAACCAACATAGGTAATAAATTTCATTCTGAATTTTCTTTCTTTTTTATATTTGGTTTAATGATTAAACCAAAATTAAACTATAATCAAACAGGTTTTGAAAGTTATTCCATAAATTTTATTATTTTATTAAGCACCTAATCAAAATTGGACCCTAAGGCTTGTCGAATTTTTAAGTCTCGAGACTCTTTAGAGCTCTAAATCCAGATTCTTTTGAGTCAAGGATGATAAAGGATGGAAAATTAATAGAGAATACGTCTTTGAATTTAGTTTATAGTACCATTTGAATTTGTTAGAAAAATTCCAAGTCTACATATTTTTTAAAAAATTCAATCTTTAACTTAAGCCTCTGTAAGACGCCTAAAATTTTTACTACTTTTTATTAGTACATTATGCTTACAAAATATGCGATAAAACATAAATCCATTATTTAGAATAATTTTAATTTATAAAAAAAAAATTCAGAAATTTTTTCAAATATCGTAAAAAACGTGATTTTGTGAGCCTTCCAACTAAAAAAAATAACAATGTGGCGAGCAAAAGTTTTTCTGTTCAAGGTGTGCATTAAAATTTTTTCTTCAAAAAGTTGATCATCCTAAGCGCAATCTTATTTCTGCGGATTTACTCATATTCTTTATTATTATAAACATTCAACAGTTGCTCGCAATAGAAATTTTGAGGTTTTTTTTTAAATTTTTATCTGTTACTTTGGTTACTCATGTTTTTTGGGTCTCTGAACACGAATATGGTATATTTTTTTATTTAAAATTCTCTGGTCTCCCAAAAAAGAAAATATCTAAAGAACCCAAAAAAAAAATAACCTGCAGTTGCTTTTTATGGGTAACTCAGTTTTTGTGGGTAAAAAAAGATACTATATTCGCGTTTAGGGGACCAAAACCCGAATTATTTTAAATCCCTAAATCAAAAATTTTCTAAATCCATTCACCCTTCCTCCTTTAATGTCCATATTTGAGCAATTTTCCCTCCGTCAATTCCTAGTTTCACCAAGTATATCTCGCAAACTAAAGCATTTTTTTTGTTATTTTGATGTTTGAATTTGAGTAAAGATAATAGAGTAGAGTCGATAATCAATTAATTTATAATCTTCTCTCTTTATGTAATATTCATGAATAACAATCTATCTATTAATTTTAAAAAATTTTTCCATTATTTAAATTTCTTTTTTTACAATAGTTAATTTTTTGGGTTTTTAAAATATTTATAATTTTAGAATCATACTTTTTAAAAACCCAAAAAATTAACTATTGTAAAAAAATTCGAATGTGCAGAAATTTAATTTTTCTTTTAATTTTATATAAATAACAAATATTTAAATTCTAACCTCTTTTATAGGCTTTCTTGTGTTTTTTTATTTATAAATAAAATAAAATAAATAACATAACCATTAATTTTATTCAATTACATTTTTTATATAAACATTAATCAACATTGTTTAATAATCATTTAAAATTTTTAAAATAAAATAAAATATGATATAAATATTTTCCTATTTATATAAAATTGATAATAAATCGCATTAGTTTTAAATAAATTCAAATTTAATCGAATAATCGATTTTAATTCGTCCAATCAGAAGGCGAATAAAAAGGTTGAATAGAGCAACTTCAGATCTCCATCAATTTTCAATAAAGGGATACAAGGATTTTAGGAGCTTAAAAATTTTTTTTTTAGCTTAAGCACTTAAAATTATAAAGGTTTTAATATTCAAAATATAACTTTAAGCATATGAGTTCATGAACCGGTTGTAGTTTTTTACGTTTTTAGGAATTGTATGGTGAATCATATACAAAATGAATGAACAGTATGCGTAACTGGATTTCTCTATTCACAATTAGCAAAAAAAAAAAAAAAAAAATTTATCAATTATAATAATTTCCTAAATTATGAATTATGTTAAAAATTAAAAGGAATGTATTATTTTGCATAACATGAATGCGAATAAAGACTTTTTAATATTAGGCCTTTTTTAGAACAAATCAATAGAAATAAAAATTATATTATCAGTAAAATTATCGATGTTATAATGAATAATGATAATTAAGTATAAGACTAAATTTCTTTAAAAAATGAAAAAAAAAATTTTTCCTTCGAGCCGGATTTGAACCAGCGACCTATGGATTTCTCTTTGATAACCAACTACAGTCCACCGCTCTACCAACTGAGCTATCGAAGGATATATTGAATATATTAATAATTAGGTATAAGGCTAAATTTCTTTAAAAAACGAAGAAAAAAAAATTTTCCTTCGAGCCGGATTTGAACCAGCGACCTATGGATTTCTATTTAATAACCAACTACAGTCCACCGCTCTACCAACTGAGCTATCGAAGGATATATGTAATTGCAAATTAAAATAATTAAATATGTTTGATTCACGTCTTAATTGGTTCTTTAATTTTTGAAAGTAATCTTATCTGGTTAAAGATAGTGGGGATTTTTTTGAAGGCCATAAATATTATCTTCATTATAATTATGTAAAAAATAAATTAAAATTTTTTTGATATTTCAAAATATTACTCGATTCAATAAATTTATATTTTAAATTTTATTTCTTATCTAAATTAGTATTAAGTAAAACATCTTATCAAAAGGTGATTTAATCGGTGAATAATTTTTTTAATTTATAGAAACAATAACTAAAAAATTATGCCTATAGATACATTTGAGATACACCGAATGTTTAGGAATCAGCTTTCATGAATCATTTTCCAGAAGTCTTAGCTCTTACAAGAAATTAAATAAGTAGAAAAAATTATATTCATGACCATATACGTATTTTGCTTGGTATTAAATAGGACATTTTTATTAAAATAACCATTTTACGATAGAGATTGAATAGAAAAACTTTATTATAAACGCTTTTTAATTATTCATGAATTTTTATAATCAGAGGTGATCGAAGCTTGTAGCTGCTCATAGTAGCCTCAGAGATGAAAACAATAATAGGTTATTGGAAACGCTGATTCTGCATTATAAAAAAAAAAATACTGCCAACTTATTGGCTCTACGATTCCTCAAACAATGCAAAATATTTATAATTTCAAACTAAACATTTTAATAGTATTAAAATAAGAAATTTTAATCATGATTTTAAAGGCTCTAAACTTTTGTTTAACATCATATGTCGTAAAAACTATTCTCAGGATTCTAAAGCCGTGATATTTTTGACGGGAAAAAAATTCCAGGTTTTCTAGATTATAAGAATTTTTAAATTGAATAAACTTTTTCAGAAACTCAAACTGAAGGGGGGGGGGGGGTAAAAAGTTGGATTTTTTAGAGGGTGTGGGGTCCAATGGACTTAAGCATTGACAAAAGGTATTAGATAAAAAAAATGTATAATGATGTTAAGACAAATTTGTCCAAAATTTCGTTAACAGATCCAAAAAATTAAATAATCATCAATTTCTGAAAACTAGAACTATTGTGTAAAAAATTATATGTTACGACAAAAGAAACTTATATGGAAAAAATTTTTATCTATTACAATGGTTCCTCTAATGTGGAACCAAAGTCTAATAATTAAGGAGTAAAATTGACACATTCATAGTAGAGACAAGCAGTTGGAACCCCATCCCCCCTTATGTTTGCAAAGTGGGTAATGTAATTGATATAAAGGTCTTGAAAAAAAAAATATTCTCTAAATAAATAAGTAATCTTGTCTAAAATAAGAATTCCCAATACTATCTAAATGGATTCATAGGACACAGGAAGCTAATTGACGAATCCTGCTTTGCGTAGCCAAGAAAACCAATAATTGGAACTAAAAGCAAGAAGGGATTTACGAATATTTGATTGAAAATAGCTAACTTTAATATTTTTTTTCTTCAATCTTTACTGAAGAACAAGAAATTTCCTTTAGAAGGAAATTAAATAAAATAATATAAGGAAATTAATGTATAAATTAAATATCATGGTGGGGGTATAAGACAGATAAACTTTTCTTTCTACTCTGAAAAATGGGGTAATAAAATAATAATATGTTTCTTTCGTGTAATAAAACAGTTAATTAATCACTCATCTGGTTGTTTAAAATTTTATTTGGCCGTACGAAGGATTCATCAAACCACTTAAAAATTGATATAATTGGCCTACTTTTATTAGTTTTGTACAACCAATAATTGAGATACAGAGCACACAAAACACAGTCACTAAAGCGTAAAATTCATAATTATATAATAAAAAATGTTTTTATTTGTTTGTATTATTGAATATTTTATTTAAATAATGTGGTGTTTTTTCAATATAAATATAAATACTTTTTTTTTTCATTATTGCTAAAAAACCTTCAATCATTAGATACGGTTAATTGAAAATATTTACTGACTTGTATACGAGGTTAAATTATTATGCATCTATATATTCTTTGATTAATTTTGAATATTGATAATAATATTTTTTTTTATCTCTATTATTTTAAATATAAATTGAAAAAAAAAAAATTGAATTAATTATATAAAAAAAATATAACTAAAATTTTTACGTATACTACGTAAATTTTTCGTTGAATGTACATTTTGATAATTAAATTATGATGAAAAAAAAACAAAGTAAATACATATACTAGAGGTAAAAATATATATGTGCTTTTATTTTATATATAAAAATTGAAATGTGTATTTTTAATTTAATTTTCATGAAATGAAAGAAAAAAATTTTTTATACGTTTACCCAACTCTATAAATATAGCATTTATTAATCTCTATAATATTGATTTAATTTTTCTCTTTTTCTAGAGTTTAAAGAAAAATAATTGTTATTTCATTTTATTATTTAAAAGTACAAGTATTAAATTTCAGAGTATTAGAAAATTTTTATATACTTGAAATTTGAGATTTTTTTTAGTCTCAAATTTATGTTATTCGTAAAAGAAAGTATAGTATTGATAGAAAAGAAGCTGATTTTATTGATAAATGATAAATTTTTGAGATTTATTCAGTTTAGTAATTGAAATTCAAGATTTATTTAATAGGATTTTGAAGTTTTTTTTTTTTGTGTTATTATATCTTTATTACTCAAAACTATTTACGAAGCCTTACGTGAAATTTAAAAAATTTTTTTACATGAAATTATATAAAAACAGCGAAATATTATTCCAGGAGCTAAAACTTGACATGGAGGATTATTATATTACTAGTACTTTTGGGGACCAATTTGAAGACATTACCATCGGTTTGACTTCAATTTAATTTTGTGTATTTGTGTGATTATTTAAAAAAGGACGAAGATATTAATTTGAGCGTATGTATATTACAATGGCCTACGTATTTCAAAGGGGACTTAAAAACCCTTTAAAGTAATTGACATATTCAAAAATTTCTTTCTCTGAAAAGGTTTTATACAATACTTGGAACATGTTTATAGGACGGTGAGGTACTTCAAGCAAGTCATTTGGGGGGATTGGGTCAAATGGACTTAAAATAATTTAAAATAATTTCGATTTAGGGACTTAGAATAATTTGGGTTTAGAGACTAAGTAAAATTTTTATATAGGGACTTCAAATAATTTCGATAAAGGAATATAGAATTATAAGGATTTTAGGAGCTAAAAATTATTTTTTTTTGGCTTATAGACTTAAAATTATAGAGGCTTCAAAGTTCAAAATATAAATTTAAAAATGTTTCATGCTTGTTGGTTGTGAGTTTACAAGCTAGTTGTAAGTTTTTTTTACATGGAGATTAAATATTTTGTATTTACATCTAAATAGAATCAAAATTTAAACTTTCTAGAGTCCTATTATCGAAATTTCGTGAAAATTTTGGGGTTTCTTTATTTCTTTCTTCCAAAGAACTATGATTTTAATCAATTGGAAATTCATGTTCCGTTTTGGGTATTTTTAATATTATTCTAATAGGCAGGGCGAGGGCAATATGAAAAATTATGCCTAGGAAGCACGCCTGGGGCCTTAAAATGCAAATGGGGTTTTGGTTTTTTTTTTGCTTTTGTGTTTTAGCCAATAAGAATCTAGCAAATCTAGCACGTATCTCGAATTACGTTTCACGACGTAGTTTCCCAATGGCTTGGAAATGAATTTAGAAATTTTCTGATATTTATTTAAAACTTGCTCAGCCGGTCATCGGACTTTGCAGTTCACACGCTTCCGGATATACATATTTTATGACCCGAAAAGTTTTCATTGTTGATGCAAGATTTCCAAAAAAAAAAAAAAAATTATTCGAATAACTTAATTTCTAAAATTCTGTCCTTCATTTCTATAAAAAAGTATAATACATTAAAAATATTATCGTGATAAAATGTCATTATTTACTTTCGTCTGGAAACGAAGAACGTCTGAATTTCACTATCTTTGCTTTTATATTTTTTTTTACATATATATATCCAGTAAAACAGAGACCAAACTAAAGAAATAAAATCTTAAAAAAGAAAAAATTTTCTTCTCTGTCATTTATTTAGTTAGGGTAGTATGTAAGAAAATTATATGATATAATAAAAGTATAAAATAAAAAATTTATATTTTTTTCTTAGAAATTTTTATAAGTTTTTATAAGTCATTCTTAAATAGTTTTCTACTTAGTTCAAATTTATTAAGTGCTTGTAATTATTATTTTATATCAATATGTAAATTTATGGCATAAGTTTTAAGTATTAAAAAAAAAATTGTTTTACATAAATTATATACTTTTATATGTGGGCAATTCTTTTTGAAACAGAACACCTTGTCCAAAAATAGATGCAACTTAGAAGGATGTAGATGGTTTCAAATTGACTGAAAAAGGGATGATTTTTATCAGTGGCCCCAATTATTCTTTTTATTAAATTGGCTAGGCTTGACAGTTGTCTGAAGACAATTTTAGTAATTTTTTTAAAATTTATTTTGTCTCAAAAGTTTTTAGTAATCAAAAAAAAAAGAGAAGATTATTCGGTCGTTGATATGTTAGTAGATGTGTTTATGAAGGTACACATAAAAATTTGTTTTGTTTTGTTCATGTTCAAAAATAGCGCCGTGCTCGGTTTTCTTTGTTTGTTTAAAATGTAGTAAAAAAAAAGAATAAACAAAAATTACTCCACTATTTAATTTTAATTTTTTTTAGTATTTAATGTTTGATTCTTCATCTTTGGTCAGCTGGCTTGAATAACATCTAAAGCACTACTCAGTATAAAAAAGTAATAAATCCTTTTCCTGTCAATTTGAGATCATTCAAGTTTTTTGAAGTTGCGTCTATTTTTAAGTGTCAAATTTTAAAAAGAAATGCTCATCTATATAATTTTGTTAACATATTATGTCTGTATAAAGCTTGTATTAGTGAATAGCATTTGGCTTATTGACATAAAAAAAAGTAATAGGCTTAAATATTTATAATTAAATATATGGATAAATCTTGTGAAGACTTTCCAAAAGAATATTTATTTTCTTATTATAAAGCGAAGCTTTACATTTTTTAGCGGGAAAAAATTCGAGTTTTAGTTTGGGTGGGCTTATCTGAAAAAGAATCTGAATACAATAAAGAGAGGAAGTAAATATTGAAATTTCAGGAGGGGGTCAATTGGATTTAGAATAATTTTCATTTAGGGATTTACAGTAATTCGGGTCTAGTGGCTTCAATTCAGGGACATTACTCAATAATTTGAGCAAGAAAAAAATTCCGCTAGCCACAATGAGAATTCCGCTAAGTACTATTCTGCTAGCTAATTTTTTTTCTCAGTGTATTAATGCTTTTAATCATTAAGACACCGCTAAAATTTTAGTCAACATAAACACAATGCTATTGACCTTTTTTTGGCCATCCATCTTCAAAAAAATAATAAAAAGTACCTAATTCAATAGAATAACCAATATACCCACATGTAAGAATGAAGTAGTAGGAGTATGAGATTTCTATAATAATTATATATAAACGTAGGATGTATCCTTGCTCTTTGAAGATTTACTTTTATACGCATACATACCTGGTCTACAGTACTATATAGCTTTAACTAGAGAAAGAGAGTCCTTTTTGCGTCACTTCCGGTAGCGCGTCGGCGCGTTACTAGCCGCCGACACTTTTTTTTTTATATATGTATACAGAAGCTTTTATTATATAGTTAAAGCAACATAACTCTTTTGTCTAGCCGCTAAATAACAAATTATTTCTTATACAAACACGTTATTTTATTTTTCAAATCTTGTAAAACTTTTTTTTCAAAGTTTTTATGTGCTTTGGTTTTGAATTTTGTGATTAAATGTAGATTTTAAAGATGTCAATTGATAAACATAAAATAGTGCATTGTAGTCATGTATAACTTGTTGAATACAAAAATCAAAGGAAGAAGATTAATCGTTAATAAAAAATTATCTGAATTAATGAGAAAAATAATAATTATTATTATAAAAGTGATTAACTAAGATAATAAGTTTAGATTATTAAAGAAGAAATAAAAGTTTTTTCTTTTTTTTTTCGAAGGTTCAGGTAACAAAACTTTTGAGACCTTGAATTTGAATTTTAAGCGCGTGTGGTGTGTTTTTTTTTCTTCAATGATTATAATAATAAGTGAAAACACGTAATATTTAAATCACGCGATTTAATTAATAATAAATATTCATATGATTATTTAATTTTTCTTTTTAGATAGTAATATTTTAGTTAATTAAAAAAAAAAATGACATTTTTTTGTGATATTTGTATAATAAAAATGTACCGGTAAATTAAAGACAAAAGGATATTTGATGAATTAATATGAGTTATTAGGAAATAATGTGTAATATTTTAATTGATTTTTAATTAAGTAATTAAGTTATGAGAATTTATCATGATTTACATTGAGTCTAATTGCGAGAGAGATAGAGAGCGAAAAAAAAAATTATGAATGAATGATTGATTTTTAAAATTGTTAAGAAATTTTTTTTGATGAATTAAGTTACTTAATTAGAAAAAATGGTTGTACATATGGGATTAGTGGGCCAGTATTTTTCGGAACTGGACCCGAATTCCGATGGACCGCCAAAAGCTGCTGATCCATCAGTTCAATTTAGAAAACTTGTAAGTATTCAGGACTAAAAAATGTTTGAAAAAGGATATGAAAATTTATTGTGTTTTTTATATGGAAATTTTATGTATAAATGTGGATATGTTTGATTTTTTGTTATGAAAAAGGTTCTTTTGGGGCTCTTTGAACTTTGCATTTGGAAGGGCGGGTTTGGCTGTAGACAACACTTGTTAAGTTGATCTGCTGGAATTTTATTTTCACTGTTTAGATACAAGCTTGAAAATCTGTTTTTAGGAGAATAGACGGTTCGTGCACAGGACAAAAATCAGTACCTATTATTAGCAAACATACGCAAACATAAAAACTAAGTTTTCCTTGTTGATTTTATGATATTATTTGAGTACCAAATATGGTGTAATTTTTACCCATAGTTTTTCGGACCAAAATACAAAATTACGTCAAAAATTCCAATTTTCGTTAAAATGAAAAAATACGTCATGCTTTATAACATGTTAATAATAAAAATTTACAACAAAAAAATAGTTGCACCACCTTACGCGTCAAAAAAAGTAGTACTTACTACCCGAAATCGTATTTCACAAGTCATTAATCTTAAAAGTTCAAAGAACCTCAAAACGTTACTTAACTCAATCTTAAGTAAAAAAAATTTTTTAAACTAAAAATATATCCACATTTTTTCACTATGTTAATTTTCTGCTACATATTTATCAGCTCTCTAAATGTACGTTCTATTTATCTCTCTGTATGCATATTTTTTATGATAATGATAATAATAATAATAAACTACACTTTTTAAATTTAAATAAAACTAAAAATAAAAATTCTTGCACTTTTTTTTATTGCATTTTTTTTTTATTATGGTTTTTTTATTATAAATATAAAAAAAAAATTTTTCTCTGATTAATCTCGCACCTGCTGTTATTGCTTATTTCTCTATAATGCTTTATTTTATTTATATGTATGTGTGTTTATAAATAAAACACAATTTTTTCTATGTATTTGTATTATATAAAAAATGAAATAAATAAAATATTTATAAATAATTTTTTTTTTTTGTTGTTGTGTGTGATTCTTTTTTATTTTTAATTATCGTTTTCTATTTTCTGATTGGCTAGAAAATAAATTTTTCTATTTATAAAAATGAATTATTTGGTATTATGTATATTTTAAATAAAAAAAAGGGGCGAGGTAATAATTAAATATACTAAAATAAATTAAGTAGTAAAACCTTAAATTAAGTCAGACATGTCAGTAATTTTAATTAATAATAAAAGAAAAATTAATTAAAACAAAATAAATGTAAATACTATTTTAATTAATTGATTTAATTTATAAATTTATTTTATTTATTGTTTTATAGTCTCTGATGTGAATAAATAAAAAGAAATAAATTCAGAAAATTTTATAATTAATAATTCTTTTGATGAATATTCATTTTGTAAATATTGGCTCTTATTAAATTTAAATAAAATACGTAATTTATTTATTAGCATGCAGAAATACAAGATTACGTACCTACACATTTACAATAGACTCACAATACAAGCATTAAATTTATGTATTTATAAATTAAGTTAATTTATGGTTACTTATTATCGATACAATTATATTAATACTATGGGTAGTAGACTAGTTTATTGGGGTATTAAGGTCTTGTCTATTTAGACTAATGATATTTGATTGTAAAGCATTATTGATATTTTTCTGAATTATTGGGTAGGATGTTTTTAGTATTGGGTAAAGGGTGGATTTTTGGGATTTTTAAACGAAGCATTGGAAATTTTTAGAGTAGTTTTAGTAATTTAAAAAAAAAGGAATTTGACCAAAGTTGGACAAAAATTGATATTTTAATAAATAAACTTTTATTTATTTTATTTATTTAGACTAAAACTGGCATCCCTGTACATGAATTTTTTGTCAAATTTTTATTTGATCATGTGACATTGCAGTAATTAAAATGTCTAAAAAGTAACATTTTAAGGAATCATGTATATAATCAGCTGGAAAATTTTCTAATTTACATCATATCGAAAAATGAACCTCTCGCCTAAGTCTCAGATATTTTAGGGATATAGACTTTAAAATATTTAGAATTGGGTGATAATGTTAAGCTCGAATTTAGCAGAAAATTTTATGTCCAGAAACTATTTTCAGCTGTTTTTGTTAATATAATACCAAAAAATTGCTCAAAAGAATGAAAAATGATCAGAAAACGTAATTTAGATCTAATTTTAACTAAATTTGCATCTAGAGAGCTAAAAAATTGAGGTATTTCATTTTCTTATGCATAACAAAGTGAGCTTGAAATAGGCCAAATTGGGAAATTTTTTCTGAATAGCATCACATATGGAGTGTCTTGTGTAAGACTTTCAGCCCAATGAAATGCCCATTGGAACTAGAAAATTGGAAACATTTAGACTTATATAAAAAAGGAGTTGTTTCGCTATACTTACAGTGGTGAACACGCTTTTATTGTTTTCTTAAGGTTTTTTCACTAAGCAAGCCTAAAGATCGCCTAAAGACTAACAAAACCACTAGAGATTTAGCCAAACTCGATAGAATCTTATATTAACCTAATTCTACCTCTTCCTTTATTAAAATTTAAAATAAACGCAAGAAACTGACCTCCAGTAACTACTATGATAAATTTGTTTTGTAACTTTTAATTATCAAGTACACTAGTTGCATAAAAAAATAATGTAAAGTTAACTGGCCATAAAAAAAAAGAAGAATCCTTGACTCAATGTCAGCACAAAATACGTTTCTGAATAAAACTTTAATTGGAAAAGTTTTTTCAAACACATTTAGTTGTATTAAAATGCTTTACGAAAAAAAAAATTATTAATTAAGCGTCTGCAGTAAATAGGAATTATTTGGAGACCATTTAAAAAAAGCATAAGTTTGGAAGGAGAAATATGTAAAAAAAATAATTTTTTTTTTTTTAAACAAGATGAATTCTTTTATCAATTTTGTTATATTTTCTTTGGTATTAATAAAAAAAACACTACCAAAACATTGGCACTGAGGTTATTTAAGAAATAAGAAAATATTTCCTTGAACTAAAGCTATAACGAATTTTTCAAAACTTGTACTCCCATATAAAATTAAGGCATTACGTCCAAAAATAAAAAATGTAACAGGGTTAGCATATTTTTTGACGACAAAAATATTGAAAAAAAAAGTATTTACGATTTTATTAGGTATCGATTGTAAATATAGTATTTCCATACAATCAAATAAAGTATTACACTGTAAAAAGTAACTTTCTTATATTAACAAAAAAATTAAAACATTTTCAAAATATTAGTAAATTTTCGAAAAAATTGGTAAATATTCGAAAAAAATCGTATCTTTACTAAATTTTTGTGAATTCGCAAGAAAAATTGATAATTTATAATTTTTTATCGAAAATTTTCAATCAATAGTTGTAAATTTAAGAAAAATAGTTGTGAATTTACAACTTTTTTCGTAAATTCACTAAAAAAAAATCGAAAATTCTCGAATTTTTTGATAATACACTAAATTTAGTAAATTAACGATTTTTATCGAATATTTACAAAGATTTTTGAAAAGTTACTAAAAATTCTATTTTTTTTTTGTAAATCTAAGAAATTTACTTTTTGCAGTGTAGGTTAAAAAAAAACATGCTGTTTTTTTTTATTTTTGAATTTCAGTTAAAAAGCAAATTTTTATAAATTTAGATACCAGATCTGAGAAATCGAGTAAAAACAATATTTCTAAATCTAGTACTCCTATAGGAAAAAATGAGGTATTACGTCCAAATAAAAAAAAGAGAATCTTGTCGAAGGATCTACCATGGGAGTCAAATAGAAATCCATTAAAAAGAGATGTCTATTTGAAAAGAATAACCTATTTCTTGAAAAAAAAATTATTAGAAGTTCGCATATGTACGCAAATAGCTTGCATGGAACATGCTTACTTAGTACTAATTTATTACGAACATCCTAGTTTCCTAAAGTACCTTCTAAAGTCGCATTAGTCCCTCAATGAAATTATTTTGCTCATTATTTTGTATATCTAAACGCAGATCCTTTTAAGCCACTAAACCCAGATTATTCTAAGTCCATTAATCAAGATTATTATAAGTTCCTATAATATTGAAATTATTCTAACAATAAGTTCCATTTCACACCCCCCCTCGATTGCGTTACCCGCTGGGTTACCCCAATCGATAAACATGTTCCATATTATTAGTATATATTTTGAGTAAATACTTATAATTTAAGTATAAGACTCTTTTAAACAAGAAGAATCATGTTTGAAATAATAATAAGTTTCCATCTTCTATGAAGAATTTAGTGAAAAAGCTAACTCAGGTTTTCGCGGAATAGAAATGCTGTTTGCAGAACTCTTTAAAAAAAAACTATACGCCAAATAGGGCTAAAATAAAATTCTTTTGTGACAGTGTTTACCCAGGGATAAAAATAGGCTATACATTACACAATATATAAAAATTAGACAAATTGGGCCTCATTTGGATATAAAAGTATTCTGATGTAAATTTTATCACAAAGAATTAATGGTTAAAAGAATCTAGGGATACAAAATACATATTATAACCATAACAATTCTAAGTACTAGCATCCAAAAAGTTATCAAGAATCTTACGGGTTTCCGTTGGAATTAGACCTCTAGGTCATGAGAGGCCCCTGAAACCCTTAAAAAAACTGTTTTTGTTGGAGTTTTTCAGATTTTATTTAATTTCTCTGACCCATATACAGATAATACTTTGCTCATTGGCTAGAAAACTTAACTTTCAGCCATTTTTCAAATAAATTTTTTTTTTTGGATTTCATGGGGTCCAAAATTCAAAACTGTTTTTGAGCATAAAAAAAATACCATACTTAAATTTTTTTTATACTTCTGGAGGGATAAAACCCCATATTTTTTAATTTTTTAAAAAATCGCTTGAAGGATAACTATCTACTACCCAAAAGTTCAAAATATTGTACCGCCATTTACCCGCGCATTAAAAACTGCTATAAAATTTTAATGTTAAACAGTTTATTATTGTGCCGAAAATATAAAGGCATGGGTATTAAACTGATTTTTATTAATAGTCGTCATTCTGAAGTACCAATCATCTTATTCTGCCACCGCCGTTTACCCGCGCTTAAGCTAATAAAGCGCGGGTAAACGGCAGTTGCATGATTGAGATTGCAGAACGGTGGCTACGGATAAAAATCAGTATAATAACTACAATGCCTTTGCATTTTTGGCACAATAATAAACTCTTTAAAATAAAAATTTAATAGCAGTGAAAAGCGCGGGTAAACGGCGGAACAAGATTTTGGATATTAAATTGTGGTTCAACTTCCAGAAGATTTTCTAAAAAATTAAAAAAATATAGTTATCCCACCAGGACTACAAAATAAATTTAAGGATAATATACTTTTTTATGCTAAAAAATGTCATGGCCTAGACGTAAATTAAAAAGCATGTGCTTTAATTAATTTAAAAATACGTGCTTGTAGTGGCCTGGGAGTCTAATTCCATCGGGAATCAGCCCTTTAAGCCAATTAGAAATATTGAACATAGACGTTTTGAGATATTTAAGTTCAAATACAGAATTTTAAAAGCTTATAACTGGTTTGTGTAAGTTCGAAACATGTTTACAAAGCTAAGTGCTAGGTAAAATTCATAAATAGTACATTTGGATGATAATTACAATTTGTTGATTTTATAATTGAAAAAATTACCTTTATTAAATGTTAAGTCTTTATACATAAAAGCCTAGATTATACCATTGGTTAAAGACCAAAAATACCGAAATTTCTACCAAAAATTAGATCGAGAAAGCTAAAAAGAGTTAGGGGGACTTATTTTTATTTGCACTTTTGGAAAAAAAATAGTTTTGACCGATTTCTGAGACCCATCAGTATAACTTGGGCCCAATTTGTATGGAATCTCTTATATTTTTTTATTTTAAGATTTATATAGCTTTGAAATCAAAATGTGCTAACAATTGCTATAAAACCTAAATTCTTTAATTTGTCCCAAAAAAATAACTTGAGAGGTTAATTCAAATAATTCAAATGAATTCATACCTAAGTTTCTAAGGGTAATTAATGAGTTTCTTGCTCAATTAATGCCAGCCGCATTGCCTTACTAAAGTAGGTGTTGCCCGAAACTTCAAAAATACTGGCCAACTTAGCTGTAAATACTTGAGTCGTATCTAAAAGTACCAAAACGTATCAATTTCATTTTTTTGTTGGGACTACAGCTATTGCTCAGATATTTGAAAGAAGCTGAGAATCAAGCAAGAAGGTGTATTCTGCAGTTTGCCTAACCAATTTTGAACTTGATATTTTCGACGTAAAACAGAAGATTCCATTTCACAACTGCCTTAACACTTTTGCTGTATTGAATATGGTGACCTTAACGTAATTTTCATCTTAAAAGTCCACGACCACTTAAAACCTATATTACTAAATAAAATTCTTTTAAAATATAAAAAACAAAATATTTACATTTTAAAAAACGAATTATTTTATTAGTCTAATAAAAACAGAAAAAAGCAATAAATACCAAACTTATCATTTTAAATATTATAGCTTTTTTCGTATCTTTTAAATCATTTACATATAAAAAAATCTCATAAAAAATTTTATTATTTAATCTAATATAAAAAATATATAAAATAAAAAATTGTCAACTTTAATTTATCAATAAAATATTTGATTAATGTACAAAAATAAAGTTTAAAAGATAATTACTTTTATTTGACACGTGATAATAAATAGTAAAACTAAATTTTCGTTATTGTCATTATTTTTTAAATTAAAAATTTTAATTTAAGTTTAAAATATCTAGTACATCTAATTATAAAAAATTAAATATTATAATTAACTATTTATCTTGCTATTTATAAAGCTCATAAAAAAATTAGTAGACAAACTTTAACAAAATTAAAAAAAAAAAACGTACTAAAAAAAATATTTTAAAATTAAATAATGTTATTTTAGTATTACCTAAGGAATAATAATAAAAAAAATTTTTTTTATCAAGTATTTAATTAATTAATTAAAAAAAATAAATTAATTTATTTGTTTAAGGTGGGAATGGAGCGAAGAGATATAATATTAACTGCTGTATTTGGTACATTATTAGCATTATGTATTATCTTTGGATTAGGATTAGGAATATGGTTATATTTAAGATCAAGAAGATCAAAACAACGTGATACTGATCTTGTAGAAAGACAAGAAACAATTGAAAATCCACCACCTAAAAAAGCTAAAAAAGGTTTTCTTAATCTAAGAACTCCTCTTATTAGTACCAAAGCTCTTGGGTATGTATTTTTTTATATATTTTTTAAAAAACTTTTTTAATATTATGAACTATAAGTTTCTTCTATAATAATTTTATTAACAAACTTCTATATTCTTGTTATACTTGTCTATGTAGTGTTTTAATGTAATTAAAACAGCATGTTATGATAAAATTTTAGTAATATGGTGCAATTTCATACATATAAAACATTAAAAAATTAAAGGAAAATCAATTTTTTATTTTATATGGTTATAATAAATTGAAATACTTAATATATTTCCATTAATCGAAAAATTGAAAAGAATAAATATAACGATTGTTATTACTATTGTTTTAACGTCAGCAATTAAATACGCTCTATTTATGTCAGAATCTTTGTTTCTGATGTCTGTATTTATAATTATAAATTACAAGTTTATATTTTCATTCGTCAAATTTTATATTTTCGTACTATAAATTTATTTTTGGAAGAAATCTACTTTACCGACTGATGGTGACAAGTGATTATTGTCGGTAAAGTAGTTTTAATGTAAAAATAACTGCCGGTAATAATATTGACTTGTACTACTGCAGAGAAATTATCGATACATGGAAAACTTTTTTTGTGTCTTTTTTTATCCTTTTTAGTCCTTAAAAGCGCAGGTACCATTTTTTTATTATTCGATTTTTCTATCCCCGCTTAAAAAGAAAAATACTAAAAACGTATTATTATTATCGACCCCCATTTTTTTTCTTGTGTAAATTCTTTATATAATATAGAGGGTGTCGCTTGTAATATGCGACTTAAATTATAATTTTTTTTATTTACATTTTTTTTTATATTAAAAAAGTTATTAAATAATCATTTTTCATTATCTAAAAGAAAAAAAAGTTGAATATTAGATATTACTGCACAGGGTAGAGAAAAAAAAATGATTGATGTGTCTTAAGAGACTTAACTTTTTTTTAGGAATTAAATTAAAAAAAAAAAGGACATGAAAATACTTTATAAAGAAAGTAAAAAAATTTGTTTAATATTATGATTATTTCTTAATTACTTGTAAAATGTAATATTTTATCTTGTCATAAATTTAATGTAAATATTTTTTTAATTTATTTTTTTAAAATATATATTAATAAACGTCAAGTTTTGTGTATCTTTAATTTACATGTATAAAAAAAAGTTATGATTTTTATGATTAATAATATGTCTAAAAAATAATTTATTTATAATTTAAATTTAATGATATTCTAGAGTTTTTTTTTAAATTCCAGTCAAATTACGTGGAAGGGGTTTGAAAAAAGATAGAGCAAAGGTCTACCATTTTTGGGTTGTTAATTATGGAAATTAAGGTTTTTTTCGTAATTGGAGGAAAACCCTTTAAGCAAAATACACTCCTTTTTAGGGTACTTTCGGCAGCATCAACAAAACGTAATAAGACTTAGTCTATTTTTAAAATATTTTTTGGATCATTAACTACAAATTTCGGGGTAATGAAAGTGAAAAACTCTCAGAACACCCTCAAATTAGTAAATAATCATTTTTTTTAGAAGGGGTTTTTCTATTTTAAGGTTTTATCCCTAGTTTTTGAGGAACGAAACCATAAATTTTTTAATTATCGAATCAAAAAACCTATAGTAAACCACTTCGCTATCTGTTATCAAAAAACAACCTTCCTACCCGTAATTTGACCGGAGTTTAAAAATTAAATGCTATTACTAAAATTTAAATTTTTTAAGATGGGATATTCGGGAGGGAAGATAAACTTTGGTTCATTAAATGACATTCAAAATTAAATGATTAAGAAATACCTTTGTTACCTTAAATTTGAAATATTTTGCCTTCGGAATATGGTAAATTTAAGACCTTTTTGAAAAAAAACTCTGCAAACTTGTTCTTCAACCAAAATATTTTTGGCTGAATTAATTTTTTTCTCAAATATCAGGATTTAAATTTTGAAAATTACAATTATATAAAATTTTAACATGGGGTATGTTCATAGGTAGATGCACCAAAATCAGGAGAAGGGGGTTATTAGAAATGGAAGTTTTTAGGAGGAGGGGTCAAATGGATTTAGAATAATTACGATTTAGGGACTTAGAATCATGTGGGTTTAGGGATTTTAAAGAATAATTTGAGCTTTGGGGCTTGGAATAATTTCAATTTAGGGACTTAATATAAGAATTAGAGAGTATAATTTAAAACTGTTATAAGTCAACATATCCCATGTTCGTTGGTTGTATTACCACACAAACTAGCTATACGTTTTTTTATTTAGAAAAATGAAATTCTATATTCATCACGTTTGCATATTATTACATGTAGAAACCGTACCTAAAAAATGTCTCAAATTGCTTCCTAACAATAGTAAGTAATCTAAGTTTAAATTTATTAAAAACTCAGTCAATTTATTACATTTTTTCCAAATAATTGATTGAAATTGAAAATTCATATCTATGAATAATAATTTAAAAAATTCAATAATTCCTTAATTTAGTTTAAGAAGATTACCAATAAATATTCTAATTTATAAAATAATCAAATTTTTAAAATCTATATTTTCAATGAATAAATTTTAATGATTAAAATTTTTCTATTTACCTTTATTTCGTATTACTTCATTTACAATCAAGTTTTTTCTATATCTAAAAAAAAAGCTAAAAAGTTTCATTGTTATTTTAAAAAATTAAATATGCCATATTTACGTAAAAATTTGTCAATCAATCTAAATTAAAAAAATTTATATATTTGTCATAGTATACGTCATTCAATTTTCTACTTTTATATTTTTTCGTATAAAAATATTATTACCAAATTTGAATATTCAAATTTTTCGATTTTTTTATTTGGAATTTTGTATATTTATTTTTAAGAAAGTATAAATTAATAAAAATAATATTTTTTTGAATTTTATATAAAAATTTTAAATTTACGCTCTATTTGAAAATTTTCAATTTTTTTATTTTTTTCAAATATCACGTTTTATGTAATTCGAATACTATCAGAAAATATTGTATAAAATTTTTATTTTTATATCAATTTTTTTTATTTTCTTAGTAAATAAGTTTAAGAAAAAATAATTTTTAAAAGTATCAAACTTTTTTTCATGATATAAAACAAAGTTATAGAATTGATAATAAATTCAAAAAAAAAAATTGAACTTTACATTATCATTATTACTTTTTTTTTTTTGAATTCGAAAGAACAAAAGGTGACCTAAAGAAAAATTGTAAAAAAATGCAAATATTTTACAGTACAAAGAAAAGTAAAAAGCTTTAAAAAAATGAAAAAATAATTAACTAATCAATAATTACGTATTATTATTTTTAATTAGATAAACGAGTAAATCAATAAATGTGCATGTCGATAAATGATAGTTAATGTACCATTTGATTGGATACGCATTGCTGATAATAAACGAATCAGTTGTGTATTACCTAATTTCATCCTATGCAGGTTTACATTGACATATGTTTCTATAATGTCACATTTGCAAATTTTGTCTAATTAAACAGAAAGTCATTGATATTATTCGATTTTCTAGGTATTATGAGAAAATATCGAATATATTTTGGCAAAGTGAAATATGTTCTGTTCTAAATATTTTGAATAAAATTTTAAAAAAAGGTCTTTATTAAATTTAAAAAATAAAATTTTCAAGTGCATTTTAGAACAATACCCAAACTGTAAAAGTTTTGAAATTCAAAATCCTAAGCTCAAATATTAAAAAACAATGAAAAGCCTAGTAAAAACATTTTAAAAAAAAGTAGAAAATAATTATTTAGAAGAAAATTTTAGCAAACTATTTTGACGTCATTGTGGTAATAAAACATATGTAACACTTTAATTATAAAAATGTCAATTTAATTTCAACAATACGTAAACTATTTGACATTAACATCAAAACTATAAAAAACAAATGACATTATTGTCAATAAGCTACAAGGTAAAATAAATAATTTATTTTATCAATTTTTTTTTTTTTAAACAAATTTTAGAAAAAAAAAAAATTTCAGCTTATTTAGATAATAATAAATATGGTAATTGGGAAGATTGCCAAATAAAGAAAAAATGTACTATTTTTTTTCTTCAAAATAATAAAAAAGGACATTTGTATTAATTTAATTAAGTAGAGTATTTTTTTTTTTTTTTTTTTTTATTATTGTTTATCCTCCGCACTTTAATCCCTTTTTGGATTGTCTTGCAGAGACTACAACAACCACACCATGCATCCACAACCTTCTGTACTGTTTTAATGTTTTTATTTCTTAGGGAAGCCGGT
The DNA here is from genome assembly GCA_022575985.1 of Anagrus nilaparvatae. Classification (NCBI taxonomy): domain Eukaryota; kingdom Metazoa; phylum Arthropoda; class Insecta; order Hymenoptera; family Mymaridae; genus Anagrus; species Anagrus nilaparvatae. Next base: position 33,174,794 of record JAKSXM010000231.1, read on the forward strand.
ATATCGTCTATGTTACAATATACCGATCGTTCCTTTTAGAAAACTGTTTTAATCTGTTTTAATATGGGTTTTTGCAGGAGGAAGTAGTTACGTGATTAATGGTTGCGAGCTTTCTATTTTAATGAGGGGATAAATGCGTCCGCAGCCGTCTTCAGATCTTATGGGAACTATGCTGACATTTGCCTGGCTCAGAGGAAACTGCAGAAAACCTCTGTTAGCATAGCGCGGAGCCTTGTTTTCTTCATAGTATTCGATTTTTCTTTTAAATACTATGCTGAAAACAAGTTCCTGGGCCATAAGTCGCAATATAACTTAAAAGTTTTCACTTGACAATTAATTTTTAAATTAATTGAAAAATAAAAACTGTTAAGTCATCGAGGGGACTCGAACCCACGACCCCCATGAATATACTTATAGTATATACACTAAAGGTCGCGCGCCTTAATCCACTCGGCCACGGCTGGCCTTAATTAAGTAGAGTATTTTTTATGCTAAAAACAAAAAATTTTTTAAATCTCGGTAGTTAAAGTTATTTTTTGAATGTTATAGGTTAGGTACGTGTTTAATGGACTTTTATACACTTTAAAATCATGTAAAAATGCTAATTTTTTTTTTATTTCTGTTTTTAAAACAAAAAAAAAATAAAATTATTTTTTTAACAGTTACGACTGTATTTTAAAAAAGGAAATATAAAATTAAATTTTATTATTAAAAAAAAGGTCTAAACAGAAGTACAAGACTGTTCTTTTATTATTATTTTTGGCTTCGATTAGTTTGTATGCTTTTAAAATTTAAAGTGTTTATTATTTAAAAGGCCTATTTCTAAATGACTTTTGACAATTGAACTTTTCTCTTACATTTTTGATTAAAATTTATTTTTTTGTAACTCGTCGAACCGTTATAGTTGATGGTAATAAAAATGCATTAAGCAAGTTGATTAAAGAATAAAAAAAAATTAATTTCTACATATTTCATATCGAACTTACTCAAATCTCATTAAAATAACTAAATTTAGATTTTTAGGGTCACTGATTCCAAAGTTTTAGGTACAGACCCCAAAAAAGTTAGCCAAAATATTTAAAAAAAAAATTTTTTTCAGATGAATTTAAAGATTTTTTTGGGCTAAAATTTTAATATTCGGTGAACTCACAAACAAATTTATCTGTCATTTTAAGGTATATAAGAAAAAATTTTTATAAAATAATATCAAAAAAATCTTCATAATAGACCGAAAGATATGGTTTTTTAGTATTAGGGATAACTTTTTGGAGTATGGACCTAAAAATTTGGGGTCAACGATTTCAAAAAATAATATTCAGTCGTACTTATAAAATTTCAATAATTAACTTATGAAATGCGTAAAAAAACGCAGAAAATTCTGACCAAAATATTTTTTTAGGGACCTCAAAAATATATAAACTGTAATTTTGATGAGAATTTGAAAAGATTTTTTGAAAAATATGTCAAAATAACGTTTAAAATAAATTAAAAAATATGATTTTTGTAATTGGTGCTAAGTTTTCTGGTTTGGGTCTAAAAATTTGAAATAAGCGTACCAACAAATTTATTACCAGACACATATAAGTAGCTTTGAACAAATTTTAGGAATAAAAATTATGACTAGTTTATGTGTTAACACAAACAAGGAGCAGGGAACATGTTGACTTTTAACAGTATTAACCTAAATAAGTACCTAAATCAAAATTATTTTAAGCCCTTAAGGGCCAAATGAATATAAGCTCCTGACTTCGTATGATTTTAGCTTCCTAAAATCACATTATTTTCAAGTCCCTTTGACCCTCTTCCCCTTGAATGTCAATTTTTCAATCCTCCTTCCCTGTCTTGGAGGTCTTTTCCAAGACCCCTACCCATGACTCATGCTAAAAGTGAGTACAAAAATTTTCTCTACATTCATAGAAAAGATTTAATGAATTCTTTTTCTTTCCAACATAGCTTGATTTAATACATTCCTTATAAAATTGCAAAATTATTATTTACTTATAATACGTATTCATAAAAGCTAAAAAGTTAAATAAAACAATTTTTTTAAAAACTTTTATTTTTTTAATTTTTATTTCAAGCTTTACACTAAATATGATATTTAATGTTTTAATGTTTTGTACTTGACCTGCTTCCCAAAAAAAATTGTGTGCATACATATTTTTATACGTACAATACACTACTACTTAAATGCATAATTTCTCTCACTTAAACTATTTTTTTGGCAAAGAATATTTTTCTAAAGTAAATAACACCTTTATATATACGTAAACACGTCATTGATATTCGATATTATGCTATACGTTATTGTCAAAGTATAAATTTTAACGCAATTTAAATATCGATTCTTTGATAAATACATTTAAAAAAAAAAAACAATTTTAACGTGTTAAATATTTATTTTATTTAGTTTTTGAAATTTATGTACTAATAAATCAATAATAATATACAAAAATTTAACAACTTAATAAATATTATAATTATTATTTATAGTTTACCTTTAGTCATTTTATTATCTTTAAAAGACATAAAATTTTCTTTCGAATATAGTCTTGTTCATTATTTTATAGCTTTCTGTATATTAGCCTGGAAATTAAAATGACAAATTTTATGATTTATTGTGTTTTTAAATATCAAAAATTCTGAAATAATTCCAATAATTTTTTTAAGCAGAAATGGTTTTTTTGACCTGAAATAATTAAGGTACTAATTTTCTTTTTTTTTTTTTAAACAGTCATTTATTTAACTGAAATTACAATTTCTGGTCTAATATACAATAATACGTCACATACATTTAATAAAAGATTATCGTGTATTTATATCTAAAATATAAACTGTATGCATAAATAATATTAAATTTATAGTAATTCACATCTACATTTTATCCAACAATTTTTTTGTTATCTGCTAAAAAAAGAAATAAATCTGCATCATCAGCATGTATGCATTACGTGTTGTTGGAGAAAATTAGGATAACGTACAGTGTGATTTACGTATTTCTGTTTCCTGTGACTTGTAACCTGTGAAAAGTATTAATTTTTAGATAAATAAATTTTAACATGTAATTTTGAAATTCATAGAATATTTTGAACTAATTATAAATTTATAATTTATAATTGGTTAACTCTCTAGGGATCGGTGTCCCCTGTAGGTTACGTGTATTACTTTATTGAGTTTGCTTGAAAGTAGAATTAAAATATAATATAAACGATATCTTCAGGTTGATGTTGTATTTGACTCAAAAAATATACAATTTTAAATTAATAAAAACTCATTATGCAGGTTAAGCTTCTAGTTCAGAAAAAAAATCTAAAACTTTCTAGTCCCCAGAGAGTTGAACTATCAATAGAAAAAATATTTATTTAAATATCAAAACTTTTATTTGATTTATCAATCGAACATTTAGTTAAATTAAATATTTTTTCTAAATTTTTACAAATATTGATAAAAAATTTTTAATTTTAAAAAATCAGTATTTAAATAAAATTCATCTCTTTGTAAATTTTATTAATCGTAATATAAGCAAGTAAAAAAGAAAATTGAAAAAAGAAAAAAAATTTTCATATTTTATAATCAATGCATATGACTTTAGGGCAAAAATTTACATGTACATGTATGTATATAAATATGTGTTAGTAAAGTTTTTTAATAATATTTTATTTTAATAAAATTTAATATTTAGGTACCTCTATTTTATATAATATATTTTATTAATATTACGATAAAAAAAATTCACAAACAGTTTTTATTAAATTATAATTAAAAAATTTTTAATTAAATATTTTTTGAATATTTTATAACCTCATATGCTTCGTTTAATGTGTAATGGATTTTTTGCATTTCAATAAATAAGGGAATTTAATAGAATAATTTTTCAAAAAATTTTGGATTTTATCCAAAATTGGAACCAAACAGACCCAATCTAAAAAAAGCAAACTTTTGGGTTAGATACCCCAAATTTCAGGTAATTGCTCACCCCTAAAAATGGCTAGCAAATAATTGGCTATTTTCACAATTATTTTTTACAGAACTACATAAAATTATTATTTTTTAAATTTAAATTTTTTTAATAAAAAATAAAAAAAACATAAAAAAAGCAATATATATTTTCTTTCTCAAAAAGCAGAGGAATAATAAAGCTGTATTACTATTTTATTATTATTTCTTTAAGTTTTAGTGATAAAATTTTCTATAGTACTGTCAATTTAATGATACTTAAAAATAATAGCAATTTATTTTATTTTAATGAAAACTTTTTTATTCTCATATACTTAATTTTATTCCCTTTTTTTATAACAAAAAAAAAATTTTATTATCAAAATTTAATTTAATGTCCAATAATAATAATCAAGGACTCGTCGAGAGTGTCAATTTTACCAAAGTATAAATCAGTTTAAATCTGTATTAAAGTATACATCACATATAACCAATTTCTCTTTTTTTTTTATTTCAAAAATAAAATGTTTTAAGTAGAAAAAGTTAAGTTAGGTCAGACTTAAATAAAAAAAAGTGTATTAAAAAAGTTCAATTGGGAATTTTCAAAGTTAAAATGTTGTATCTAAAAAAAAGTTGATTTACTGTATACAATAGCATGAATAATGCACTGTCACACTTTATATAATGCAAAGTATTTCTGTTTTTTTTTTGTTATCGATACTTTTTTTAAACTTACTTTTAAAACTTTGCTTTTTTGAATTAACCTTTGGGCTTTTATTTAAAAAAAAATTCTTTTAGGTAATTTGATATATATGAATAGGAAAAGACAATATTTTATAGAAAGCGGAAGTAAATATTGTTAAATTTTATTATTACGAGAGTAGAAAATATGTTTGCAATGAAATGTGTATATTAGTCTAGGAATTTTATTTTATAATTTGCTTTTACTTGTGAATACCATCAAACAAACTGCACAAAAATTACTGAGGGACGGGCTATACGGATAGAGGGTTCAATATGCGTAGCCCTTTGGCTACTGCGAAGATTCCCTTTACCCAAATTAAATTGTAATACTGAAAAGTAGAGATTGTTTAATTAACTCTTCTATTTTAAATGTAATAGACAGGTACAGCTACAGAAACCCTGAACTTTACTCGATAAAACCAGGGGGCTGAATGAGGCTACAAAAATTAGGGCACCCGTACTAGTAGAATAATCAATTGTTCTGGAGTTTGAATTTACCAAGTTAACCAGAAAATTAATGCGATAATTTCATTCCTATAGAAGCGCGAAACGTAAAGAGCCCCTATTCGGGGAACTCAAGGGCCCTTTGAAGTGGGAGGGATCCAAGGGAGAAATAAGCGCTTTTAAATTAAGTCGAGTTCAGGCTATTCTCCTAATTACTTCGGCCAATACCAATACCGAATAACTTCCAGACTAATACATACAAAGGTAGAAAAAATGTTATTGATTTTTTTATATTCAAAATAATATTTTTTTTTCTTTTTTTTTACAACAGTAGAAAAAAAAATATGTAGAATTAAAAAAAAAATATGTAACTATTTTTATAAATAGAACAAATGCAGATAGTAGTAAAAACTTTTTTGCATGTTAATTTTTTCTTTTAAGGTTATTGAATTAATTATTAATTAGTTAACATGTCGATATTTAACTTAAATAACAAATAAAAAATTTTTACATAATTTTTTTTTATTGATTTTAAAAATATTTATTTAGACGTATGCATATATGTCATCTTGTAGATTTAAATAAATATTATTTTATGTTAATAAATTTTATGCAGAAATTGCAATGTTATTAGAATTTATTATAAAAATATAATATTTATAAAAAATTTTATGAATTAGATGCCCAAAATCAATAAAAGAAATTATATTTTTTTTAATTTTAATTGTTCAGTAACTTAGGCTCGAGAAATATTGTATGTATACTGAAAGGGCGAAGGATTCGAATTTTTTAACAGTTTATAATATTCTTTAAAAAGTAGTGAGGTATTAAAAATAATCAAAATACAACATAAAATTTTGTTTTATTAAATTAAAAGTAAATTAGAGCTTATTTTAAAAGAACAGGTGAGATGTTTAAACATGTAATTTCGGGAGGGGGGGGGTCAAATGTACTTAGAATAATTTCGATAAATGGGTATAGAATAATAAGGATTTTTGGAGCTTAAAATTATTTTTTTTTTTTCTAAAGAACTTAAAATTATAAAGGCTTCAAGGTTCAAAATATAAATTTAAACATGTTCTATATTCTTTGGTTGTGAGTTCACAAACCGATTGTAAGTTATTTTTAGTTTTCATAATGAAAAAAGCCAAAAGTTTTTATGATTAAAGTAGCAGGTCGTACCCGAGGGGAAAAAATCGATTTTTTGTTTTTGGTTTTTTTTGGGTTCAAAAACATCTTCAGAATATGGAAATTTTATAATGATATCTTGAATAATAAGGAAGTTATTAAAGATTAAGCGAGACACCGCGAAAGGCGTAAGATACACTATTCTAAACTTTAAATGCGTTTTTCTTGAAACAACGTTTTTCGATTTGTGTACACGATAACTCAAAAAATAATTAAGATATCTTCCTAATTTTTTGGCTACACCTTTAACGTACAATTATCTTCTGGATTGATGTAATGATTTTTCCAAAAAATGTCCCAATTTTTTATTTCTTTAAAAAAACATGTGAAAAAAATTGCAATTTTTGAAAAAAATCAAATAATTTTCACAATTTTCCATTTTCCGAAATTTGAATCCATCAATCCAGAAGATAATTGTATTTTAAAAGCGTAGCCAAAAAATTAGGAAGATATCTTAATTATTTTTTGAGTTATTGTGTGCACAATGAAAAGTGAGGCCTGACTTTGAGCACCTGTACTCGGCGCCATTTCGGAAAAAAAATGTTTAGCAACTTATGATCTAATAAAGTGCCAATTTTGAAAAAATTATCTCAACTATTTCTACCCAAAAACCCTATCCAGAAAAAGACACATTTTTTTCCCTCGGGTACGACCTACCACCTTAACAGCAGAAATCCTTAGTTTTCTCTTAGAGTGTAGATAAATAATATGATATATTATAATAATAAATTTTTATTATTCTACATATGCACATACATAATAGAAATGCTGTGCATGCAATTTTGTTAATATATATAAATTCAAAATTCACATTAGCCACGTATTTACCACCCGTTGACCAGATAACAATAGCATGTAACGTTTCTATATAGTCCTAAATTTTAGAATTTGCTGACGACAAAAGGTAAACGATATAATTTTGGCAGTAAGGACAAGAATAAATTATCTTGATGGTTAATGTATATTTAACTAATTAACTAAAACGTTTTATTCGTGTAATTTTTATTTTTATTTTTTTTTGAAGAAAAAAGAAATTTTTAATATTTACACTTGAAAAAAAAAAAAAGATAATAAAGTTTTATTGTTGAGAAAAGTAAAGAAATAATATATATCAGTATCAATATAAGTGTTGACTCGTAAATAAACTCGAGTGTTGGCAATTGTATGATATTTATATTTACTTTTGATCGTTATTATTATTATTATTATTATCAGCGTCATTCGATCGACATAAAAGTTTATGCGTGTATACTAGCCTTGATTTTACTTTTATTAAATTCAAATTCAAAATACTTATGTTGGCTTTTTTCCCCATAATTTTGAAATATGCAAGTGATAAGGAATTTTTTGACCAAGAGGGTCAAGAATACTTTTATCAAATATTGTTAAAAAAATTTTTATTTTTATTTAATATTGTCATTTTTAGTTTGAAAAAGTGTGGAGATGACACACGAAGTATAGCACTATATATAAATAATTAAATTATTGTTTAATTTATTGCTCCCCTGATCAAGAAATTCATTATCACTTGAATATTTAAAATTCAAAATGTTCAAAAGTAATACAATAGGGTTGTTGCATGGTATTAAGATTATTAGATATTCTAAAAATAATTAAAAAAATATTCAATACGTATTTTTTTATTTTTCATGATAATAAGTATCTAAAAAACTAGGCTAGGGGTAGCTGACGTTATGCAGTAAAAAACGCCCCTACCTAACTCTTTATAAAAGTTTAACGGTATGGCGTCAGCTGCCCCCTCCACCGATTTTTAATTGCTAATAATTCCATTGTTTTTGATTATTATAAAAGATAAAGAAATACGTATCAAATATTTTAATGCATGCTACAAAACCAACCCAATAGAATTTCAATATTAACATGGAACATGTTCATAGGGAGGGGTATCCGAAAAAGTTCCGTTCAGCAGAGGAGGGTCCATTCAAATGGAATTAGAATATTTTTGATTTAGGGACTTAGAATAATTTGAACTGTGTGTCAGGGCCTGATAAGAACAAGAACTTAGAATAAATTATATTTCGGGACTTATTTTTATTCTGGTCGAAGGTCCTATAATAGTTAGGGAGTATACGTTAATACAGTTATTAGTGAACATGTTCCATGACCGTTGGTTATGTGAAAACACAAACTAGTTCAAGTTTTTTTTTCTTGCAACAACCCTATTTTCTTAAAAAAATTTTTTTTAATTGAATCGAAGCTAATATATATATATAATTTTAATTTTTTACAACAAAAGTTTATAATAATAATAATTTTACTAATAAAGTTTCTTCAGTTTATATTATAATAAATAAATTCAGATAATTTATTCAAAATTTTGTTTTGTATTTTACGAACTTTTTATTTTAATATATACTATTAAAATATAAAACTTAAAAACTGTTTTTTTTTTTTAATAAAGTATAAATTTTATTTCCTTATTTTTTATATTTTACTTTTATTAAAATAATATAAACTTTTAAATATAAATATAAAATTTTTTTAAAAATAATTTTATCTGCAAATAAAATGAAATAAGGTCAATTAATTTAAAATTAATTAATTTATATATAAAATAAACATTTATTTATAATTTTCTAAATGTAAAGTTTTATATTTAAAATATATTGATCGTTAAATTAATCAAATTTCTTAGACGTAAATCATATTAGAAATGTCAGTGAATTTTCCAAGACGTTTATTACCATATGATGCCTGAAAGTCAAGTGGTTAAAGAGCAGTTTTTTAAATATAAAAAATGTTTTAATGCTTTCAAAGATATTATTATTATTATTATTATTATATACTTTTTTTTAAGTATATATCATGTCAACTAAAAAAGTTCGATAATTTTTTGCTTTAAACTTTCATTTAAAAAAAAAGGGAATTTTTTTAATCACGTAAATTATTTTTAGTTCAATTATCAAAGGTTTGATATGCAGGTTGAGTTATTTTAAACGAGAAGCTCAAATATCTCAAAACAAAGCAGAATAACGAAAAATGTTTCATATAAAAGTTGTTAGGTTTGGAAGAGGCCATCTGATGGGGGGGGGGGATTATATTTGGGCGTATAAAAGCTTTTTTGGGGTCTAAAAATGGGCCTTTTATTTTTTTAAACATGGAACGTGTTTATACAGAGGGAATACTTTAGAACTTGAAAATTAAGGAGGGAGGGGTAAAATTTTTCCGATTTAAGGGGGGGGGGTCAAATAAGACTTAAAATAATTTAATTTTAGGGTCTTTGAAAAATCTGAGCTTAGGGACTTAGAATAATCAGTTTTATGAACTTGGAATAAAATGGATTTAGTGACTTAGAATAATTAAGGTATAGCGACATAGAATAATTTTTATTTAGGGACTTAAAATAATTCAAGTTCAGGCACTTAGAATAATTTTGATTTATACACTTAGAAAAATATCGATTTAGGGTTTAATAATAATTCAGGTTTAGGAACTTGGAATAATTTTGATTTAGGGACATAGAATAAACGAAATTGTATTGTAATTTTGAGTAACATTTGCATTATACCTAGTCCTCAGCTGAAAGTAAACATATTCCATGCATTTAGGTTGTGTTTACGCAAACCAGTTATAAGTTTTTTAACTATAATCGTATCTGGACCTAAAATTTGCTGCAGAATCTAAATTTGAAATAAAAAAGTATACTTTTTATTTAAAATTCCTAAGTTGGATTCTGGTTGTCTCAATGGGAGACTAAAAGACCCGAATTCCCCCCTCCAAACCTAAAAAATTTTATACATTTTTGAAAAAAATTTTATTTGAAGTTTTATGACCTTCCTTATAGGTTTAGTGTTACGGATTACGGAGCTTAGTGTATTAAAGAAGCACATACTTCTACTAATTTTTATGTGATTTTGCTTAACTATACAGATAAAAATTTGAAACAATCTGAGAGGGCATGAGTTAAATTTAGGTAAATATAACATATAAAATGCAGTTTCTGACTGTCTGTTCCTGACTGACTTTAAGAAATTACCACTGAACAATGGAAACATCTCTAAAGCTACCGGGACCCTAATTGAAATACCGGTGGCTAAGACTGGGACCCAATTTGGGAAACCAGCTAGAGGTCAAAGTTACTTAGCCGGAAATTTAAGTAAGAAATCGAAGATCCAGACTGGGACTATAAATGAAAAACCAGCTTGGAGGTTACAATAGTCTGCCACCATTTTTAAGGCACTAATTGCAGCTAGCATACATAAATCTGGGACTCAAAAGAAAAAGGAAAGGCGAGCCAAATTAAGGACAGCTTTCTGAGGTGATAACAGTTACCCTAAAGTTGCAGCTTTTGAAAGGGAATCATGAAAAGGGACAAGGCGATGGGGACCTATAAGCAGGCTCTCAAGAATGTCAATATTATCAGAGTCGTAGTAAGATGATAACCTAAATCTTCATATATTAATGAAGAAAAAAAAGCTGATCCAAAAGTCTTATGGTTTAGGTAGGGCTAGCTGGGTCATTCTGTATAAGGAAAAGAAGCCCCTTCCAGAGAAAGCTGATGGTTCATCTTAGACCTTGAATTAAACGACAATAGTAGAGCAGTTGTCAAAACCTGTTGATGAAAGCCCAGGAAATGGGGATTATTAAATGGACCCCAGTGAGGAAGGAAAAGATGGTGTTATCGATGACGGAACTAAATGCTAATTTTTGAGGTGGGAGGGGGGCTATACGGGTCAAGGGTTCAACATGCGTAGCCCTGTGGCTGCTGTAAAGATTCCCTTTACTCAGATTAACCTGCAAACCTGTAAGGCTGCGAGTACTTAATTCACTCGTCTGTTTTCAGCGTTGCACACAGGTGTAGTACTCATTCAGGAAATCCCAAATTTTTCTCATAAACCAGGAAGTTGAATGAGGCTTTTAAAGAATTTAGGGTAGCGGGCACTATTACAAGAACCTGTGTTATTAATTACATAGCCGAAGGACTGGAAGCAGAACTGGTTTCTAGACATACTTATAAAGATCTAAATACAATAAGAATTAAGATTTCAGGTCTCGATGCCACTAGCAAGAATGCAAAATTAAGTCATGTTGTTATTTAAAAGTAGAAATCTAGAAATTGAAGATATATGGCCATAAAGTTTCCCTGAAGTAATGTAATAAACGCTTTCAGAAGTCGAGTCCTACATAATCTTTCAGCCCAGATGCTGAGCGGTACATGGTTTGCATTTCTCAACTTCCAACACAAAACAAAAAAAAAACAAATTACTGATTTGAGAACAAAGTAGAATCATAATTGAAAATTTTTATTTTTTTGTTTCTACCCGACGAACTTTCGATATATCTAAATATATCTAAATATATCTAAATAGATCTAAATATATATATTTAGATCTAAATATATCTATTTAGATCTAATTAGACTAAATCAAAATATTTTTTATAACATAAAAACTATGGATTAATAATTTAATTTCAGCTATTTAACCATCTGTTAGAGAGTCAGAAGATACCAGGAAGAGAACTTTTCAAGTTAATAAAACAAACGAATGCTTTAGTTTACTATTTTTTTTTATTTTTTCTTGAAAAAAGCTTTTAAATTAATACATTTTTTAATTTATCAATAGCAATTATTATATTATATCATTATAAATGATAGGTTTAATTAAAATGGGTAAGGAAAGGAATTATTTTTTATAATTCCATAGCAAATAATTTTACATAAACGATATTAGATTCAAATTTATAATTTAACAATTGATTTTTAAATAAATAAAATATTTTTATAATCGTAATTATTAAAGTTATTCGAATATCTTTGTTTTCTAATTACAAAAAAATTACATAAAATTAATTTAACTGCTTTTTTTAATGAATTGATATAATTAAAAAATTATGATTCACACTTGTAGCGGTTTTAAATAAATAAATTTTAAAATAAAATAAGGTACTAAGCTAAATGATTTTTTTTAGTTAGGAAGATATAACAATTTATTATATTAAACACTTTATATAAATTGTGAAAATTAATCAAGAAATAAAACAATAATTAAAGAATTAACTTCATTGAATTGATAAATAGTTAAATATATTCATAAGAAGTATTGTTTTGTTCAGCATTAAATATTAAACTTTTAAGTTTTTGTAATTTTTGAGCTATCGATCTGAAAATTTCTTCATCAGATGCCCCTGACCATTTCTTTTTAGCTCCAACATATCTTGCAAAATCTGAAAATTATATATTTATTTTATTGTCCCCTTTGGGCAACGTCTGCTTTTATTTTTGAGAACAAAAGTGGTCTTTTAGGAAATTCCGTAACTGGAAATTCACATCTAGGCGTTGAAATAGCAAACAAAATAAAAATACAAATATGGTATGATCATTTAAAATATAAAACTTCTGCAAATAATGATAAAGGATTGAAAGCAAAAAGGCAAAATAATATACAACTTCTAAACTCAATTTTATCAAAAATTAAAATATTAACACCAATTTAAAAATTGGTCATTTAGGGCCGAAAATGGGCATTCGGTTTTTTAACTATTACGATGAGAGAATCGGTGGTAAAAATTGCCAATTACGGGGATTGAAAGGTGCATTTTATAAAAAAAAAATGAGACCAACTGGAAATATTTTGGTTGAATTGCAAGATGACAGCATTATTTGGAAAATTGCCTGAAAACCATATTTTATGACATTGTGGTAACACTGAACTAAAGTAGCACCCTTAAAAAAAATCTAAGCAATTAATTCTGCGCTAGTTAGAAAATCACAAAAATATGATAATTTATCTTATTCTAGAGGTTCAGAAAAGTTCTCTGCACGTTTGACAGTCATTTAATTCAAAAAAATGCTAAATTTGGAAATTCAAACTACAATATTTGGCCCATAACTCTGAATCCGTCAAGAATAAATAAAAATAAACAATTTCATAGTTTTTAGTGACCCAAAAAACATGCGGAATGCTCTTTTAAAATAATTTCTAAACATTTTGTAGTCCGTAGCAAGTTTTTGACGTCAAAAACTGTCCAATTTTTGATATTTTTACCACTGAAATTAGCTCATAACTTTTTGCCTTAAAAAAATAATTCAAAATAAATGATTTCATCGTTTTTAGCGACCAAAAAAACTACGAAATAACCCCCGAAATTTTGTTTTTACGTTGCCTTTTAAGTTTAGTAGCTTTAGTCCCTCCCGAGGTTCCTGAGCCCATTTTCAAAAATCGAAAATGCTTTGGCGCTGTCCAACGACTAAATAGTTTTAGATGCGGTTTACGTAGAACTTATTTTTTCATTAAATGACACCCAAAAACGCTTGAGCACTTTAAAAAAACGAAAAGTCGATTTTTTTGGAAGTCTAATAGATATAATGTATTTATGTAACTGTTTTTTTTTAATTTTACTTAGAAATCCATATTTAAGTAAATTATAAATATAAATTTAATTTCGTTTATGTAAAATTATTTGCTATGGAATTATAAAAAATAATTCCTTTCCTTACCCTTTTTAATTAAACCTATCATTTATAATGATATAATATAATAATTGCTATTGATAAATTAAAAAATGTATAATTTAAAAGCTTTTTTGAAGAAAAAATAAAAAAAAATAGTGAAAAGTTCTCTTCCTGTTGTCAACTGACTCTCTAATAGATGGCTAAATAGCTAAAATTCAATTTGTAAATCATGGTTTTTGATGTTATAAAAAAATATTTTGATTTAGTCTAATTAGATCTAAATAGATATATTTTAGATCTAAATAGATATATTTAGATCTAAAAATATCTATTTAGATCTAAATAGATATATTTAGATATATCGAAAGTTCGTCGGGTAAAAACATGATTATTTTTAAGTACCATCGTATTAAAAAAATAAAAAATAATTTTTTCTCTGAGTGTTTGTATTGTTTTATACAAAACGTTATATAAATGAAAATTAGTATAATAGTGCATCGAGTATATAACTATTTTTGTTCGAGTGCTTTTTTAATGATAAAAGAAGATTAAAATTGACAGTAAATGTTAATTTAATTAATTTCGATTGAATAATTATTATTATATAATACTATATGATAAAAAGCTTCTCATTTAACTATTCAAAAACTTTTTTTATTATTATAGTTTTAAAAAAGTTATCGAAAAGGAATTATTTTTATGAAGAAAACTTGACACTTAAAAAATTATTAAGTAAAATTTTTTTTTTTTTTTTTACTGTACTTTTTATTAAAAAGTTTATAATTAAAGTGATAAAAGAAAAAATAAAAAAGTTTTTTTATTTTTTACATTAAATATTTTTAATGAATAAGTAATGTCATAAAAAAAAAAAAGAAAATTTATATTATTATTGTTATTTTTAATAAAAAATACACAAAAGAAAAAATAAGAAAATCAATAGAAAAGTATGAATGAAATAAGAAAAGCAGAATGTAATGCTCTAAACTATTTTGGAATTTTTTATTTTTTTTTTTTCATCGTCTTGACCTTATTATTTTTATTTATTTTTTTATACTAAATTTGTATTGGAAAACTAAAATATTTCTTTTTTTTTTGAGGGAGTTTAGTAAAAAAAAATTTTTTATTTTTTGCAATAATTTTTTTTGTACTTACAAGTTAAGGAAAGTTTGTTTTCTTTTTTGAGGAAATAAAATTTTCTAAAGCTTAACGGTTCGTTAAAAACAGTAAAAAAAATTGTTTTAACAAGATTTTTATACATAAAAGTTTTTTATTTCAACTTTAATTGACATGAAATAAAAATTTTTAAATATTTAAAAACACATTCATTTTTCCAATAGACAAGTTGAAAACTTTAAAGCAACAAAAGAGCAAGTTATTATTATCATTTCATCATTTTTTTTACCTAGATAATAAATTTCTTATCAAAATCGAAAACTCTTGAAACTTAACAAGATATTTTTTTATTATAAAAAGTACTTGAATTTTTTTTTATCTTAGAGCTTAAGAGTACGTTATCCACTAGAACTTTTTTAAGAGCTAAAAATAAAAGATATGATCAATTTATATAAAAATATTTTTATATAAGTCACGCTTTTATAATATATCAATAAAATTTAATAATTTATTTAAACTTAAATTTATAGAAAATTTATTTTAAATCTCTAGAAAATAAACGTATTTTTCTTTACTTTTACGGAGCTTGAATTTTCTTCTTTATTTTTATGTTACACAGACGAAAAAATAAAATAAAATATAAAACTTGAGATTTTTGTACATAAAAAAATACCCGAGGGATAAATTAAGAAGGAAAATTAAAAATCCTAAATTTTCTTGGCATATTAAAAATTTTTTAAATGTTTTAGCCTAAAAAAAAAATAAATAAATATTTGATGAAAATTTTATTTAAAAAAAAAACACTTTCTGACACGAAATTTAAAATGAGTATATTTTTTTTTATGTATAATTTATATTATATGTCAAAAACAGAAGCTGCCGAACAAAGCAATGGTAAATATATTTTCATATTTATTAATAATGATATTTGAGTACATTTTTTACTATTATTATTATTTCCGTGTACAATATTTCTGTTTTTGAAAAGTAAATTTTTATTGTTTACGTAATAATAAAATGTTCGTTTGATATTAATATATAAAAAAATTTATATTAGTTTTGATGTTATTTAAAAAATTTTTTTTGTAGTTTAGAGGGTTTGAAGGAGGTGTAGCCCCCGTGGGGATGCAACAATTAAATTTTTGGGGAAATCTAGGAAGGGGGGAAGTCTACTCAAGTTATTTTTTTACATAAATGTCTAGCAACTCGTTTTCGTCATAGTATTCAAAGGAATTTTTAGAAATATTTTCTAGTAACACAATGTAAATTTCCCACTAGTATTCCATGACTGACCTTAGGCCCGAAAGCTCCATTAAGTCAAAAAATTCTAACTGCGTAAAAAAAACAAATTATATCCCTTTGAGTCTATTTCAAAACAAGTTTAAAAAAAGCTGTGCTTTTAAAACCAATTGATACTAAGCGAATTTAAAAATTAATTATTAATACTTGAATAAAAAATTAAAAAGGTAATTAAAATTTCATACCCAATGAATAATTAATATATAATTAAAAATTTTATATTTTTCGATAAAATAACCAGTCATGTGTAGGTTCAGTTTATAAATTTAATCATTAAACCATTAAAAAAATATTCATAAAAAAAAATAGTTGGTAAAATAAAAATTTAAATATTTAACATAAATGTCCTTTTTATTATACGTTATTAAAATTTATTTTCTCATTATGTAAAATAAGGTATATATACATTAAATGGTCTAAATTTTATGTTTCGAAAGGAATAAAAGAAAAAACAGTGAATTTTTATTTTTTATGTAGAGACGTTAAAAATTTTATAATTATTAAAATTACATATTTGGATTATTTATATATTTTTTTTTGTACAAAAAATATTTGAAAAATAATTTATTACAGGTTTGGAACAACTTGCATGGAACATGTTTGTTTTTCCTGATGACTTTTCTATTGCAAATATTCTAGCTTCCTGAAGTACTTTATGAAATCACATTAGTCCCTAACCCTGAATTATTCTAAAGGGCCGATTTCATGGAGCACATTTTTACTAGATTCTAGGGACCCTAGGGTTAATACACTTAGTTATCATTTAAAATCTATTACAATTCTGCTTGAGCTGGATCCTCTTAAGTTTAAGTAGAGTTCAATTATTTCATCTCTAGTGTCTCCAGAATCTAGTGTGAATATATTCCATGATATCGACTCTTTAGTCTCTACATCAATATAGTCCCTAACTGCCCTAACCCTAGATTGTTCTATGTACCATTTGACTTGTAAACATTTGTCAACATTTGATCCCCCCCTTCGATTTTTAGGCCTTTTGAGATACCCTTCTCTATAAATATGTTTCATGTTAATATGATGTCCATTTTTTTTAGTTGCTGGTGCCCTTAGGGGGAGGGATAAAAAATGGGGCATTTGCACTCGCAGATATAATTATCTAGAAAATGTACCAATAGATTCAAAGCTGAAATTTTTTTCACTATTGCCCCAAAAATTATGTAATATATTTGGCATACCTCTCAGCTTCATACTTTTTGGTATTTAGAATAAAAAATATTGAAATTTTTGAGGAGGTATGGCAACCTTTCAGCACTAACTGAGAGGTATGTCAAATATATTAGATGATTTTTGGGACTTCAGTAAAGCTGCAAATAAAATTCATATATCCATTGGTACTTTCTTCTGTAAATGTCTAGCAACTTTAAGCTGTTATGACAATATTAAATAAACCAATTTGAAGTTAATAATAAAAATACTATTAAAAAAGCTTTTTAAAATAAATGATATATTCCAAAAAATAAAAATTAAAAAATTAATAGGATTATATTAAAATATTTTGAAATATAAAAACAGAGAGTATTATAGTTCGTATAAAGTTACCAATACCAATATACTTTGACTAAAATGTAAAATTAAAATGACATTATAATCAATTTTATAATAAAAAGCATAGATTTAGAAATTGATTATATCAGATACATTAAAATTAATTGCATTTTGTTTATAATTTATACACATATATTACGTAAGCTGAAAATTAATTATTTATTTATTTATATATTCCCTGCATTTATATTTAGAGATTCTATATATACTTATTCGTTTTTATTTTTAAATTTTATTATTATTGATTTGAATATTCTGGGCCAAATTTAAAACACAGGTTTTCGTCCAAAATGGCAAAAAAAAATATTGGGATAAAATAAATCTAAAAAATAAATGTACAAATATATTTTATTTATATGTTTTCTTTCCATGAATAAATAAAATATGAAGATTTTTTTCTTTTTAAAGTAGATGCTTTTATATATATGAAAGAAAAAAAAAGATTAAGGAAACTGTTTGTATATATGTGTGTGTGTGTGTGTGTATTAGAAAATTACGCTTTAGAGAAAATTTTAAATGATAATATGAATCCTCTTTTACATTATTGTTGATGACTTTTATGGATACTTAAACATACTTAAAGATAAGTGTAATAAAAATGATATAATTTTATTTCTTTTGTATTCTAGTAAAAATCTTTCTCCTGTAAATTGATAAAAAATAATAATTTTCTTAGAATTTTCTTTTCTTTTTAAATTTTATCTCTATTATTTTTATTTTATTTTATTTTTTTAAATTATATTCTTTATTAATTAACAAAATAGTTGTAAAGATGTAAGATAATGGGTAGATAACGTATTTCATGTTCCATGTTTTTCAAGCAGGTGAAATGATTTTTTTTTTGAAGGGATGAAAATTCAGTTTTAAAACATGAAATTTAAGCCCAATTTCAAGCAAATTTAATTTAAATGGTTTAAGATATTTAAGCTCAAAGACGAAATTGTAAAATAAAAAATAGTGATTTTATTGTGCATACGCAGCATAAATTAATATTTGGATCACAAACTGCATTTTATAGGAAATTTAGTATTAGTAAAAGATAGAAAATTTTTTCAATTTACAAAAAAGGCCAAAAATCCAAAAATGGTCGCCAAAATCAAGGATTAGGTCTAGGAACCTAAACATATAAAATTCTTTTCTAGTTGCATTTTGGGAAAAAATACTATTAAATTTAAGGGGAGAGGGTGGACAGTTGAAGTTTTTAAGGGGGATGGGGTTAAATGGACTTATTATAATTTCGGTTCAGGAACTTTGTCAATATGTCCCATGTTAGTTGGTTGTACAGTTACAAGTAAACCGGTTTTTTTTACCTACACTGTAAAAAGTGACTTTCTTATATTAACAAAAAAATTAGAACATTTTCGAAAAATTAGTAAATTTTCAAAAAAATTTGTAAATATTCGAAAAAAATCATATATTTACTAATTTTAGTATATTTACAAAAAATTCGAGTATTCTCGATTATTTTTTGTGAATTCACAAAAAAAAATCGAAAATTCTCGAATTTTTCGAGAATATACTAAATTTAGTAAATTTACGATTTTACCGAATATTTACAAAATTTTTTGAAAATTTACTAATTTTTCGAAAAATATCTATTTTTTTTGTAAATCTAAGAAAGTTACTTTTTACAGTGTAATTTTATCTGACAATCGAAAACTCAAGCCATTTTTTTAAAACAACTTCCAGGCTAATATATGTAACAAGAGCTGTGAAAGGATTTTGAAAAGCTCCTTGCACGAGAAAAGATTCTCCATATATATTTCATATTTATAAATGAAACAGATGAATTTTATAAAATTACATAGAAATAAGTCATGCAGATATCTCTTTTATCAAAAATAATTTCTACTTTAAATAAACAACATGCAAAATCTGAATTTAAAATATTTTAATTTACACTGTAACATTACATTTATATATAAACTAGAGATTAAATTCTTTATTGTAATATATATATATTTATTTGTTTTAAATTATTTCAAAAATTCACATTTAAATAAAATATTTTAAATTTAACCTAATAATATGAAAATCAATACAAAAAATATATAAATACTTAAATAATTTTTTTATACAACACATATAACAAAGCTTATGCGCAAACAATATATATATATATACACTGTAAAAAGTAACTTTCTTATATTAACAAAAAAATTAGAAAATTTTCGAAAAATTTGTAAATATTCGAAAAAAATCGTAAATTTACTAAACTTAGTATATTAACAAAAAATTCTCGATTTTTTTTTGAGAGTTCGCAAGAAAAATTGATAATTTACAATTTTTTTTCGAAAATTTACAAAAAATAGTTGAAAAATTCCGTAAAATATTTGTGAATTTTCAACTTTTTTCGTAAATGCACAAAAAAAAATGGAGAATTCTCGAATTTTTCGATAATCTACTAAATTTAGTAAATTTACGATTTTTTTTCGAAAATTTACAAATTTTTTGAAAATTTTCTAATTTTTTTGATAATCTATAAGAAAAATACTTTTTACAGTGTATATATTTCTTTATCAAATATATACCACCTAAATTTTTTATTTTTTATTTAAATGATAATCAGGAATTGAAGTATATATATATATATTTTAAGCGTTTTAAACACGCAAAGTTGTTTGAAGCTTTTGTTAAATAATAAATCACTAAATAAGAAAATTATCGTGTGTGGTTTACATTTTATGCATATAATAGTTGTATTATGATTATCGCATATATTAAAAATAATTTTTTTAAATATTATTTTCATATACAAATTATATACACTTGCTGTGATGAATTTTGTTTTATATATAAAGTTATAGTATAAAAGAGGCCAAGCAATGTCATAAAGTAACAAGTGGCATCTGTTGCATTTTCATATATACTTTAGCTCGTATACATGCTAAAATTTAACGAAATAGTAAAATTTATATTTTTTTTTTGGCTTATTTCCAGTTTGGCATGTCTTCAGATTTAACAGGATTCGTCGTTCTTGTTTAACTTATGGTTTAGTTTAATTTTTTAATTAATTTTTGTTCTTGTTAAGTGTACGTTAAATATTAAATTTTTTAACCACTAATGGTTAGTAAATTAGAGAAAATATTCTGTGTTTGATGTTGATGAAAAGTTAGTTTTTAACTATGGAATTTTATATATGAATAATTTTTAAAATAAAAATTTTTAATTTGTATGTGGTTTCTGATAAATTTACTCAAAAACATTTTAAAAATGTAAATTTTATAGAATTACTTGGAAAATACAGTTTTTAAACGTCCATAAGAACAAATTATTATCCCTTCTTGAGTTGCGGGATCCAGCAAATGTTTTATTGTGAAGGTAAAGTGGATACCGCGGATCAAGTTCTTCGGGTATATGCTTAGTACTTGAAAACACCCGTCATTTCCTTATTGGAGACCCTAGTGAGTGATCCCGGAAATGCTGTGGAGTGCTGAAAATTGGTACAAAAAAAATGGAGTTTCCTATCGTAAGAAATTCTATCCCTAAGCCTGCGTGGGTGCCCTATTAAATGGTGTCTAGGCTGCACACCTCAGATCAAAGTAACACCTTAAACAAAAGATAGGATTTTACTTTTACTTTACTATATTCATTTGAACTGGTTTAGGTAACCATACGACTTTGTTGGTCATACGCTTTGAGATGTACGTAACGGTAATCTTACGATCTTCGAGGTTTTCATAATCGATGAAAGATTCCACTTTTATCCGACCCCCCCCCCCCTTCTCTTCCAAAAATTATCATTTTATTTTTTCCTTCTTTAAGACATTTTTACTCCCTCACCCTTCTTTGATTACTCTTTTAAAAATTAATATGATATCATCCTCTAGATACCGTTATTTAAAAATCCTTGGCCTCAAAAAGATTATGTAACTAAACTCCCTTTTCACTATAAGTATACAAATTTGATTTTTACTATTTTATTTAAAAATATTAATGTTAAAAAAAATTTCTGCAGAAAAAATTTTTAAAATTGGGATGGGTAATTAAAAAAGGCCCAAATACAGGATGGGGGTGAAAAATTGACGCATTTACGAGGGGGGGGGGGGTATTAAATGGATTTTTTAATAGAATAATTTTGATTATGGACTAATAAGAATTTCAATTTAGTAGTATAAGTTTAGTTAAAATTCTTATTAGTCAACATGTGTCAAGCTCATTGGTTGTGTTTACACTCAAACTAATATTTTTGGATTTCATATTTGATTTCAGAAGATAAGTACCTGTACCTTATTGTACACAACCAAAAGTAAAAACAAACACATATAAATAAATTTTATAATATAAATTTTGTAAACTTACTTATTAGCCTACTTACATAAATCGTTAAATAAATTATTAATTAAATATTTCGCTAAAAAAGTTTATTTTATTAAAAATAAAGTTTTCAAGGACTGAATGATTGATATACTATTTGAATAAAATAACAAGATGCAAGAAATAATCTTCAAAAGAATTAAGGAAATCCATGTAATAAATTAAATTAAGTAATGAATCCTCACTTGGGATTTAGGTATATAGTACAGAAATTAAAAAACTTTTTAATTGCTATAACATAACCTAAGATGAATGACAAGAAAATTGTTAATATAAAATAGCGAACTTTTGCGCAAGTCCTCTTATTTAATTTATTAAAAAATATCATTGCTTTAAATAGATATTTTTAAAAAAGAAATTTTTAACAGATAGTTCATATTAAAATAGATATTTAAGTTATCTTGGATAATTTTGCTAATTTCTAAAATCATTAAATAAATATAAGTATAGCCCGAAGGAATGATGAAATAATATCAAAAATCAGATAACATTTGTACATAATTCGGGATTCTTGGTACATATAATTTTATATATGTTGCACCCCAAACGTGTAATTGACCATTTCATAAAATCGGGTCGAATTCTCTAAGTCCCTAAATCCGAATTATTTTCTAAATCGATATTATTCTAAGTTCATAAGCCTGTATTATTCTAGGTCCCTAAACCCAAATTTTTCTAATTCCCTAAATTAAAATTATTCTAAGTTTCATTTGACCCCCCCCCCCCCTTAAACTGGACAAATATGACCCCCCCCCTCTTAATTTTAAAGTTTTGGCGTACCTCCTCTCTATAAACATGTTCCATGTTAATAAAAGAAAACATAGTTTTTTTGGTAAATTTTAATTAAAAAAAATTAAACTTGTTAATTTTCAATCAAAATCGTAAATTTAACATAGAATTTTTTAAATTACGAAGAATTAATACATCTGTTTACCATATTCAACATTTATTGTTTATTTATAGTTTATAAAAAAAAAAATACATTCTAACATTATCAATAAATTTTGCAGTTTTAAACTGGCTTCTACCCTAAATATATTTTATCCATGTTGTAAGAGAATTAAGTCTTCTAATAAATAAGCTTTTTAAAGTATCCTTTAATCTGATTAAATATTGTGCAGTGACTTTCATAGTGTCGCGTGCATAAAATTAGTATGATTTATAATCCTCATCTTATCAAAGTTGATAATTTTTTCGTATTATAATGTAGGGAATGTGTACAGAATATTTTAGTTTTTACCATCTTAATTTTATATTGAATTTTGAAAAATAATTCGTTCATAAAATATCTTTATCCACGTTGAATTTAGAATATCTTAATTATAAAATTATCTATTAATAAAAAAATTCATGTTTATCAAAGAGTATACAACTAAAATAAATAGATATATTTTAAAGACCTTGATATAACCTTATTTTTATTACTATCAGCATCCATAAAAAAGATTGTAAACGATTATAATTATTATCCCTCATAAAATGACTCTTGTATACTACTAAAATGACATTTATATCTTTTGATAAATACAAACGTTTTAAATAAATTTATTTTACTTTTTGACATGAAACATGTTTATAGGCAGGGGGTATTTCAAGAAAACCATTTGGGGGCGGGGGGTCAAATGGACTTAGAATAATTTCCGTTTAGGTACTCATAATAATTTGAGTTTAAGGACTTGAAAAAATCAGGGTTTTGAATAATCTGAGATTAGAGAAATACGTATTTTAAGAGCTTAAAATTATTTCTTTTGGTTTAAGGACTTACAATTATAAAGGCTTCAAGATTAAAAATATAAATTTAAACATGTTCTATGTTTGTTGTTTATGTATAAACAAACCGTCTGTAAGTTTGAATTAAGTGAAAAATAGAAAAATTTTGTTTTAAAAATCTTACGCAGTTATTTTTCACAGTGTACATTGATTAAATTAAATGATATTGAAATATACGAATAGAAATTTAAATTGATCTTTTTAATGTAAAAGCTTATTTTTATGAAATTAAATTTATTTATTCGTAAAAGCAAAAATCTAGTGATCGATTAGTAGTCAATTATTTTAATAAAGCAGCATTGAAAAGCTATGAGGGCTTAACTGGGTTTTAAAATTTTTTCATTATTAGAAATTTTGACTTTATTCGCATAAAACCATTAGAATTGCTTAAATTTCCTTATAAACCATTCAGAGCATTTTGTTATTGTTAATAAGGAACCATAGTGCCAATTACTTGGCAGCGTTTTTTAATTTAAATTAATTCTTAAAATAGAATTTTGTAATATTAATTTGAAAAGGTTAGTTAATTACAAAGATCGTAAGATTAGTTAGAATATTAAGTATATAGAAAACTGACAAGAAGTATAAAGTTTTGAATCAAAATTTTATTTAGGAAATCTTATAAATTGTGTATAAATCTAAGGATTAAACTTTATTATCTATAGTTTTGAATGAACTATTAATTTATAACTTACTTAAAGACGTTTATAATCTAAATGATGTATTTATTACCAAATTTTAGTTTCTAAGATTTTTTATTAGATTACGTAGATGATTTTTACCAAGATTTTTACCATGAATTTCAGGAAATTTTAGAGATAAATTATTAAACATAAAAAATTTTAAAAATGAGTTACAAATTTAATTCAAAAATTTGTAATTTAAAAAGATTTTAAGAAATGTTTGAAATTTTATTTCTAACTGTAGTAGTTATCTAGAAAGCAGATAAGAAGAGAATCAAAAAATCTGGTGCACGAAGGTTTTCTAATTTTATTCTTGTACTGACAACTTTTACACTTTCCAAAAGGATCTAATTTTTAAAAAATAATAACTTATGAAAAAATTTATAGAAACTTATTACTTATGAAAAATTTGAACTACAAAAGTGGTTAAGGACTGCTGGTAGTTAATCTAAATTAAAAAAAAACTCATAAATTTAAACAAAATTGATGACAGTTGCTAAATATTAAATCTTTGCCTTGATATTAAATTCAGATTCAGTAACCAAAAGTCCCTCAAACCAAATTTGATCAAAATTGGTCCAATAGCCTAAGCACGACCCAATTCGATGTAAAAAATTTGATTATTTTGTAAAAATAAATTATCAGCACTAATACAAAAGTAAATTAATTGCAAAGCAAACATCAAGTAACTAACTTATTATGGACCAAAAAGCACCAATTCATTTTTGGTGCAACAAATTGACCCAAAAAAAATAATGAAAAAAGTAAAGAAATTTTGGACAAATGTAAAAATGTCAATCATTAAAGAAAAACAGTTCATTTATAAATATTCTTTATTTGACTTTATATTTACTTACAGTTTTTATATATATTCTTATGAATGACGTAAATGATTAAAAAAAAAAAATTAGAATATAAATAAAATGAAATAAATTCCTTGATAATTGATGAATAAAAATAATAAATGAATAGAAATAAAATCTTATTATATTTATATTTACATAAAAGATAAAGAAAATAATTTTTTATCGATAAAATAAGGAAATTATTAGAAATTTTTTTTTTTTTAATTGTTCTAAAAAAAGTTCTTTTATAAATTTTATAATACTACGTTAGCATTTTTCAATTTTAAGTTTTTTTTGTCTGTTTTTACCCTTGGGGAGGTTAAAGCTTTTTTTTTTTATTTTAATAAATGAATAGAAAAGTGTTATAAGGCCATCAAAGTATTTTATAAAAGATGATGTATATGTAAGTGAAAGTTTCTTTTTTTTCATGAAAGATGAGAATATTTTTTCAAATTGATTAATTGTTTTTCTTTTGTATTTTCAGTTATTTGATATAATTAATTTTTTTTTTATTCATTATTCATTAATTATGACTCACTTAAGATTTTTAGAAATTAAAGAAATTGGAAATATTAGGATTTTTATTAAATTTTGAAATTGTTTTTTGTTAAATAAATTCTTAGAAATTTTATTTATAAAAATAAGCTTTGAAATTGCAGGGTTTGATATTTCATTAAAATTTCTTTGAAGATAAAAGTGAAACCTCACTTCAATGACAAAGATTTTGAAAGCAGATTGGGATAATTAGAAGATTGAAGTCCCGCGGCTGATATTGACGTCAAATACTTTTTTTGACATTTTTGAAAAAGATGCTTAAATATTAAATTTTTTTATTCAAAAAATAGCGGGTTGGCTACTATGTCTGTTTTAAGGTGAAAATACGTGATTTTTAAATTATTACTTAATTTAAATGATGAAAAAGGTAATTTAAATTTAAGACCCGAATGCGCGTTTAGTCACTAGGACCCAATTTTTGGCGAAAATATTTTTTTCCATTTAATGGATTTTTTAACTTAAAGATTTCTTATATATGAACAAAAAAATGGTCTCTAGTGTATTTTATGGCTTTCAAAATATACAACTACTGTCGATAGTATGATGTACAAAAGCTTGAGTATAAAAAAACTTTCTAGGCTACTAGGATCCAATTTATGTCTGATATTGGTAAACTGCAATTTCAAAAATAAATTATTTCATTATTTTTAGAACGTCAAAATACGTATAAGAAGACCAGTTGGATCGCAAGAATCCAAACTATAGGTCACAAAGCCTATATTCAACAACAAAAAAAAATTATTTTTTGGGGTCATGAATTGAAATCTAGTGGCTAATTTTCGGATCCTGACCAAAATTGTTGAATTTGTTGAAAAAAGTAAAAGTACATTTTTTAAGATGCCTTTTTTTCATAGATAGGAAATTCCCTGACCAAAAAACCCTCAGGTCCTAGCAGATAAACAGACACTAAGATTTTAAAGTAAATATTCGCACCTTTTTTTGGAGGTCAAAACACAAAAGTAAGAAATTTTATTCAATTAATCATTGAAGCTAATTATAAATTTAAAAACTGCGTATTTTAGTTATAGAATTTGAATTTAGCCACAATTTGGCCACACATAGTGGCCACCCCGCTATTGTCTTTTTAAAAAACTATATACTTTATTATTTTTCTTATTACTTTGAGTTTACTTTTATCTTTGAAGGCCAAGTAGCAGGTAATAATATTTGCTTACAAAATTCATGATAACTTTTTAAAAAATTAAATTAAATTTTCATTTGTTTAATTAAAATATCAAACAAAAGAATACAAAAGTATAAATATAACTAAAATAAAATATCAAAAATATCAATCTTAAAATCCATAGAAATAAGTTTAAACTTCTTTATTAAACAAAGAATAAGATTAAATTATGGATATAAAACTTTTCTTATTGTATTAACAAAAGACAATTTTACGTATTTAAAGTATAAAAAAAAATAATTATATGATTTTATGTAAAGATTAAATAAATTCATGTAAGATTAGAAGATTTTATTAAATTATGTATAAAACTTATGCAAAGTTAAGTTTTTAAATATATATATATATTTTTTTTAGTTATTATTGATTTAGTATTTATTTAAACTTTTTTACTTATTTCAAAAGGTTAGCTTTCTAGTCTTTTAAATTACTTTTACCAAGACTTTTATTTAAAAATACAGTAATAAATTGAAAAGAATTAATTAGGTTAAGATTTATATTCAGTTTTAATTTTTTAGTAATTTTTTATTATGTTAATTTTTTAATTACTGTAAAATAAATTTATAGGTTTCCTTTAGTCGAAAGTGAAACTTGTATTTAAGCTTAAATATCTTAAAATGTGCAGCTTTGATTAAATTTTAATTGATATTAAATTCCTTGCTTTATAACCTGTTATTACCCCTGTCAAAAAGAGCCTTTGGATAATAAATACTGAAAGCTCCAGATCAAAAAATGATATTTTTTGCGTTAATTTACAAAAAGTTCAAACACACGAAAATGGCACCCAATCGAGAATTGAATCCAGAAACCTAAAAATAGATGTGAGGACTTATTTTAAATTCTGAATGCAAATAAAAATTTCGGGTACTAAAAAAAGGCACCAAATTCATGGGTGGTGGTGAAAAATTTACGTTTAGGGTGGGGGGGATCAAATGGACTTACTAAGGTTCATAAGGAAGGGTACCTGGATAATCTCTTGCAAAAAAGTGGCGGGGGGGGGGGAGTCAAATGGACTTAGAATAATTTGAAATAGGAGTCAGGGACTGATCAGGTCCTCATAAGAACAAGACCTTCAAATAATTTAGATTTATGGTTTTAAAATAATTTATATTTAGGGCTTATAATTTCGGTTCTAGGATTTATTAGCCTGATTAATGAGTACAAGTTAAAACTGTTATTAGTGTATATGTTCCATGATTGTTGGTTGTGTGAACACACAAATCAGTCAGTCATAAGTTTTATTAAATAGATAAAACTTATTAAATAGATTGAACAGTTATGGAAATACGATATTTCAAAAAACAAGCCTGAAAAAATTCCATAATGTATGAAGTAAAACCAATGCAAAATTTTTTGTATAAATTTTTAACCTAAAAACAAGATCCTGAATTTGAAATACGTATTCAACATCAAGATAAACTAATTTTGGTAAATTCAGATAATTTTAAACACAAATTTATTCCACTTTTAATAATAATTTAAATATTTAATTATAAAAAAATAATTAATTTATTTAATGCCAATAAAAAATTAAACTAATTAAAAAAAGTATAAATTTTTTTTTTCAATTAAAAGAATAAAAAAAGTTTAAAAACATGAATATTAAAATATCAAGACAAGAATAATTAATGAATAAATTTTTTATTTTACAATTGAAAAAAATTAATTAAGCAAAATTGATAAAAAATTTTTTTCTGTTGGGAATGTTATTATAATCACAATTAAAATTCATGATAACGTAATTTTTTAAAATGTCACGAATAATTTTTTAGTTTAATAATAATATAACTTTTTTAAAAGTTTATATTACTAACTTTATTGCTTGACATTCTAAATATAAATCTAATTCTAATAAGACATGTAAAGTATAAGACAATTATATATGTATTTAAGCTTAAAGTTTATTACTATAACGTGATTTAAATTATTTAATTTACTTTTTGAAACAAATTTATCTTGTTGAATTTTATTTCTAAATAGGTAACGTTTTATAAAATTTTTTTTTTAATAAATTTTTGACGACAATTTTAAATTATCCAATTATGTTATTTACACAATAATTAAATTATTTTTAAGATTTAATTACAAAAAAAAAAGATGGAGTGAAATCAATATTTTTTAATTAAATAATCAATAAATTTATTAGTCAACTATTTAAATCTGTCTCAATATTCTTTTTTTATATCTAATAAAAAAATCAATCAATTCATTATCATCTCATCTCTCAAGCCTCTTCGTTGTATTAAACACTCTTATACATATATTATAATTTACCTCCCCTCGAGCTAAATTTAAATACTTGATAAATTTTTTTTTCTCGTTTTATTTTCTACGTCTTATGAAAAACTTATTCAATTTCATTTTTTAAAAATATTTTAGTTTTTTAAATTTTTGTTGTAATTTGGATTTAAGTAGGGTAATTTTGGGTAACAATAGTAAATTTTTATGAGGGTCGATTTCATGGAGCGTATTTTTACTAGATTCTAGGGGCACTAGAATAGAAATAATTAATTATGACTCAAAATTTATTAAAATTCTACTCGAGCAAGATTCATGAAATCGTACCTGAGCAAAATCTTAATTAATTTTTAGTGATAATTACTAGAGTTCAATCAATTCAATCTAGTAAAAAGATGATCCATGAAATCGCCCCTATAGGGCGTTTTCTTACTAGATTCTAGGGTCACTAGAGTTGACTTTAATTGAACTCTAGTAATTATCACTAAAAATTTATTAAAATTTTGCTCTGAAGAGATTTTGTGGATCCTGACCAAGCAGAATTTTAATAGGTTTTGAATAATAATGAATTATTTTTACCCTAGTGCCCCCAGAATCTAGTAAAAATATGCTCCATGAAATCGCCCCTTATAGAGTGTATTCCTACTAGATTCTAGGGGCCCTAGGGCTAAAACAATTGAACTCTATTATCACTAAAAATTTATTAAAATTTTGCTCTGAAGCGATTTTATGGATCCTGCTCAAGCAGAATTGTAATAGATTTTGATTCATTACTAATTATTTCTACTCTAGTGCCCCTAAAATCTAGTAAAAATACGCCCCACGAAATCGCTCCATTTTATCTGCATTAACATGTAAATGACAGCATTAACATGTATTGTAAATAACTAATAATGTGACCAAAAATAGGGCATAATTTTAAATAATCTTGCAAATATACAAAATATGACTAGTTTTTGGTAGAATCCAAGCTTTACTTTGAGAAACATATTTTGAAAAAATAATACAGTGGAAAAATTCATTAGGAAGAAAAACGCCTGGAAAAATGGTTTGGGAAAATTTTCGTATTTATAATTAAAATTACTGCAAATTCAGGAAAATTAAAACCAAAAATTATACTTTTCAAGTAGTTTGCAAATATTTTATGTATTCTATAATATTAAATTTCAAATAATTTATTACAAGGTTTGCATAATATAAGTACATACTTAATTAAAAATATTCTTTTTTTTGCTATTAAATTTATTAGATACGTGATGTGGTCAAAATAATTTTGCTTCGAGATATTTTAATAATATATTGTTTAAAGTTTCCCTCGTATTTTCATGTTTGAGTATAATGTAATTATTATATTTATTAAAATTATATTTTACAGTATTTTAATTAATTTTATGTACAAAAATATATTTTTCATTAATTTTAATAATTTAAATTTTTATTTTTAATAATAAAAATGGAAATTTCTTGTTTTCTCTTTATTTTGTATATTATTCATAAAAGTTTAATTTAAGAAACTTACCTAGTCTTTTATTAATAATAAAAAAACAAAAGAAATTTTTTTGTTTTTCCTCACCTAATTTTCTTTTATTTATTTTATTCAAATTATTTTTTATATATTTTTTTTAACATGCCCTCTGACAATGAGTAAAATATTTTTTTGATCGGTGTCCCGGAAATTCCCGGCTGCCGCGCATGTTTTAAAGACGTTTAATCTCGCCACTGATGCAGAAAAATCCTGTACTATTCAGGGTCATAAAAAAAGAATGCCCCAAATTGCAATTTATGTACGATTTGATTAAATTTCTATTTTTATGGACATGGATTGGATAATATAAGTTTAATTTTGATAAATTTGTAAACAAGGCGAAAGGGCAAAGCAAAAAAGTCAGAAAAGTTTTACTTTTCAAACACGACAGCACTGAATAAAAAAAATGAAGTACGGCCTAGTGCCTCCCTTGTAGTTACCCCCCTATTCTTACAAAATATTCAATTGATAAAGTATTAAAAGTTGAATAATTAAGATAAATAATAATATTATAAAAAAAATTATACTATTTGAGGTGTACTCACGCATCCCTAAGCTAAGCTAAACCAAAGGGGGTCTAGAGGGGCATAGAGGAACACAGATCCTTGTCTAGATTCGGGGGGCAAAGTACTCACAATATTAATACATACTCCATTTACCCACTGATTGCATGCTTGTCAAAAGGGGGTCAATTATTCTTAATTATTTGTTTAGATTTGATTTTTAGGGTGTCAATTGTCTGAAGGGCAACCGTATAGGCGACATTTTTTATGGAGGGGGGGGGGTGGCATAGAGCCACAGTTAAAAATAACTGGTTTAAAAAAATTCAATTAACTTTTACCAATTTTTTACTTTCACAAATAAATTAACTGAATCTGGTATACATTTTATTGATTTAAAAATTTTTTTATAAAAGCTAAATTTAAAAAGAAAATCTATTTAAAAGTTTATTAGTATTTTACTTTTATTCTACTATTATTTTAATTTAGATATTTACTTTTGTTATTTTATTTTTATTTTATTCTTTATTTTTTTTTTTTTTTTTATATCTTTTTATCCAATTTGCGATGAAACTTGAGGTTTACACAGTCTAATTGCTACGCTTGAGTTATCAAGAATTCACGCTGAGAGAATTTAACTTCGAGACTTTTTAAATAAAAAATTCTCTCTTTATTATTTTTTTTTTTATAATTCTATTATTTAGTACCTTATTATTATTATTATTATTTTTATTATTTATAATTAAATTAGAATTTTTTCTTTTTCTATTTTATTATTTCTGAAAGTCAATACCAACTAAATATTATAGAAATAAATGAAAGTTGTTATAATAATTGATATCTCAATTAATTTATTGAACACCATATTGGTGTTAAAATAAATATTTTATTTGTGGTTACTTTAATTTTCAAGGCAAGTTCACAAAATTATATCCAATGGTTATGGGTCGGTTTATTATATTGAAAAAACATAATAAAAACCTTCTGTATAGGCTTACAAGCCTTTTGGACCTAAGGACACAGTACTATTTCAAAATTATCAACAGATTTCTTTTAAAATGGAAGATATTTATAGGGAGAGGTGGTTTGGGATCCTGAAAATCTAGGGAGTTCAATGTATTTTATTTAAGGGGAGGAGATCAACTGGGACTTAAATTAATTTCAATTTGAATGCTTAAAATAATCTGGATTTAGAGACTTACACTGTAAAAAGTAACTTTCTTAGATTTACAAAAAAAAAAATATAATGTTTTCGAAAAATTAGTGAATTTTCAAAAAATTTTGTAAATGTTCGATAAAAATCGTAAATTTACTAAATTTAGTATATTATCGAAAAATTCGAGAATTCTCGATTTTTTTTTGTGATTTTACGAAAAAAGTTGTAAATTCACAACTATTTTTCGGAAATTGACAACTATTTTTTGTAAATTTTCGAATAAAAATTGTAAATTATCAATTTTTCTTACGAATTCACAAATTAATTAGAGATTTAATTATAATAATAAATTTATATTTAATTTATAATTAAATATTGGGTAAAATTTTAAAATGTTCATATTTTTATTTAATAATCGAGAATTCTCGATTTTTTCGATAGTATACTAAATTTAGTAAATATGACGCATTATTTTTTTTTTACTACTTAATTCGGACAAAAAACTGAAAAAAAAAAATTTGAAAGGACATCGATATGACCCATGTTTTCTGGTAGTTTGAACCTTCAGAAAACCGAAAAAAATCGTGAACAAGAAATCGGAGATAGGTGCCAAAAAGATTTTTCCACTTTTATGTCAAAAACTGCCTTTTTTCGTAACTGAACTACCCGATTTTCGAAAATTTTTATTTTAGGAGTTTTTCACGGTATTTTTCGGGATTTTTGTTTATAACAAGTTAAAACAAGTTCAAAACTAATAGAAAAAAGGATTTAGCATCGGTTTTTAGCAATATTTTGATATTTATGAGCTAGAAAACCTGTTTTTATTTTTTGCTTTTTTTCAAATTTGGTTTTATTACTTTTTCATGCATCTTAGACTGTTCTTAATCTATGTAAGAGTTAAAATGGTAAATATTGATAATTTTTAGTCCAAATTGTTTGTTACATACCATTAAGATGCCCTAAAATAATTATTTTAATGCGCTACAATGATAGAACCCGAGAGTCCCAATTTTTTAATTCTTGCACGGAGAAAAATAACTGTTAAAAATAACCAAAATTGCTGGTTATGTTTACATTATAAAGTTTTGTTATTTTCTGTTCAAATATTTTGTAAATATAACCATGTTTATAGTTAGAATTACAATATTCTGACTTCATATTTGTAATATTTACAAATTTTTTTTGTAACTAAAACTAACCCCGTTTTACTAAAATTAACCTTGTAAAATATACAAAATATTTTTCTCCGTGTGTTAAAATGAAGTAATTATACTTTTCTGTCTTAAATATTTTGTCTATTTTATTTTTATCTCATAAAATATATTTTCCAAGCAAATAAAACTCCATTAAATATTATATGTCCAAATATTTTTATTTATTTTCATTTTTACACGTTTATAACCAATTTTTTCAATTTTATACAATACGTAATTTTTGACTTATTATACATATTTTCAAGCTGTAAAATTAATTTAACAAGGGGAGTTCAATGCATTAGGAACACAAATTACATCAAATGGTTATGAATGAGTTTATTATGTTGAAAAAATGCCGAATATCCTCCGTTCATTCCAATAGGCCTTCTGAGCCTAGAAACGCAGGGCTCAATGAAATAGGGTTTTTTGGTAATATTCAATGAAACGCTAAAACCTCGCAAATTAAACAAAACTCTTCTAGTTGGTCTCATTTTTTTGGTGTAAGTGTCACCTTTTAAACGCCGTAAACCGCGATTTTTCATCATTAATTTTTTTATTAATGTAGCCAATTAACCAAATGGCCATTTTTGGCTAATAATGACCAATTTTTAAATTGCTGCCAAATATGTAATTTTTGACAAAAATGGGTTTTATAAGTCTCAAAATATTTCCTCAAGCTTCAAATTTCCAAAAATTCATTACTCTACTTTTTTCAATTATTTGTTCATCAGATATGATAATTTGACGTCAGAGTCCCAATTTTATGGTTTTATAAAAAGATAATTTTTAATGTTAACTTTGAAGAACCGTATCTTAAAAACGACTCAAGGAAATGAGACGAGTAAAAAATTTTTGGAAACTTGAAGCTTGCGGAAATATTTTGTGACTTGTAAAACCCATTTCCGTCAAAAATTACAAATTTGGTAGCAATTTAAAAATTGGTCATTATTAGCCAAAAATGGCCATTTGGTTAATTGGCTACATTAATAAAAAAATTAATGATGAAAAATCGCGGTTTACGGCGTTTAAAAGGTGACACTTACACCAAAAAAATGAGACCAACTAGAAGAGTTTTGGTTTATCTGCGAGGTTTTGGCGTTTCATTGAATATTACCAAAAAACCCTATTTCATTGAGCCCTGCGTTTCTAGGCTCAGAAGGCCCATTGGAATGAACGGATGGTATTCGGCATTTTTTCAACATAATTCATAACCATTTGATGTAATTTGTGTTCCTAATGTATTGAACTCCCCTTGTTAAATTAATTTTACAGCTTGAAAATATGTATAATAAGTCAAAAATTACGTATTGTATAAAATTGAAAAAATTGGTTATAAACGTGTAAAAATGAAAATAAATAAAAATATTTGGACATATAATATTTAATGGAGTTTTATTTGCTTGGAAAAATATAATTTATGAGATAAAAATAAAATAGACAAAATATTTAAGATAGAAAAGTATAATTACTTCATTTTAACAAGAATTAAAAAATTGGGACTCTCGGGTTCTATCATTGTAGCGCATTAAAATAATTATTTTAGGGCATCTTAATGGTATGTAACAATCAATTTGGACTAAAAATTATCAATATTTACCATTTTAACTCTTACATAGATTAAGAACAGCCTAAGATGCATGAAAAAGTAATAAAACCAAATTTGAAAAAAAGCAAAAAATAAAAACAGGTTTTCTAGCTCATAAATATCAAAATATTGCTAAAAACCGATGCTAAATCCTTTTTTCTATTAGTTTTGAACTTGTTTTAACTTGTTATAAACAAAAATCCCGAAAAATACCGTGAAAAACTCCTAAAATAAAAATTTTCGAAAATCGGGTAGCTCAGTTACGTAAAAAGGCAGTTTTTGACATAAAAGTGGAAAAATCTTTTTGGCACCTATCTCCGATTTCTTGTTCACGATTTTTTCCGGTTTTCTGAAGGTTCAAACTACCAGAAAACACGGGTCATATCGATGTCCTTTCAAATTTTTTTTTTTCAGTTTTTTGTCCGAATTAAGTAGTAAAAAAAAAATAATGCGTCATATACGATTTTTTTCGAATATTTACAAATTTTTTCGAAAATTTACTAATCTTGTTATTATAAGAAAGTTACTTTTTACAGTGTATATGTACGCATTTAACTCTAAAATTTGCACACAAGAAAAAAATATTCATAATATTAGATTTCTGGAGCTTTTCTCCAAAAAACTTTAGGCATTATAACAAATAATTTAGTAATTTTTTTCACGTTCAATTAAGCACATTATGCAACGAATTAAACCTAGATTTCTGTTTAGATAATATAATGTTAATCAATATAATTACAACTGAGTTTCTATACTTATTTTTTACCAAATTTTTTTAATTAATTCGAATAAAAAAGTTCGATAAATGGTAATGAAAAAAAGTGTTTTGAATTTTGGTTAAATAATTAACAGATAAATGAATTGATTTTACTATATAAAAAAAGTGTAGCATTTTTTGTATGATTTGATGCATATAAATTAGCTAATAATTATCGAATAATAATAGTAATTATTGGAAAGTCAGTTTTGTTATAAGAAGCAATTCGATGCTAGTAGAATTAATGTAAATGAAGGTTATGTACGTAGTGAGAGAGTGAGAGAGAAAGAGAAATTATGTTATAGAGGAACTAATATTACATTGTAGCAATAATAGTTAGGTTATTAACTGGGTATATATATATATATATATATATATCATTGTTTGTTTAATTATAATTGGAGACAAGTATGAATACTACACTATAATACTCTATTTTCATGTTTATTTTCTATAACTGTATTTGTTGTTTACTTATTTACAAGGACGATAATATATACACTGTAAAAAGTAACTTTCTTAGATTTACAAAAAAAAAATAGAATTTTTTTGAAAAATTAGTGAATTTTCAAAAAATTTTGTAAGTATTCGATAACAATCGTAAATTTACTAAATTTAGTATATTATCGAAAAATTCGAGAATTCTTGATTTTTTTTTTGTGATTTTACGAAAAAAGTTGTAAGTTCACAACTATTTTTTGTAAATTTTCGAAAAAAAATTGTAAATTATCAATTTTTCTTGTGAATTCACAAAAAAAAATCAAGAATAATCGAATTTTTTGTTAGTATACTAAATTTAGTAAATACACGATTTTTTTCGAATATTTACAAATTTTTTGAAAATTCAATAATTTTTCGAAAAAATTCTATTTTTTTTGTAAATCTAAGAAAGTTACTTTTTACAGTGTATATATATATATTATATATATATGTAATTTATATTTATTTTTTATTTTTTCTTATTTTATTAGAAATCTATAATAAGAAAAATTTTTCAATGACAATTATTCATATATATATAGTTACAATTATTATTAATAGCCTTTTATATTTTTATCTTGGATAGTTTTATTCAATTCAAAGTTTGTCTATCTTTCTTTTGTTTTTGTTTGAGGAAAAATAAAAAATTATTATCAATTGATGTAATTTAAAAATAATGTCATAATTTTTTTCTAAGGGATTTTCAATTATTGTTTTTGAGTGAATCAAAATTTCAAATAATTATCTTAAACTTGTAAAAGTAGGTCAAAACTCCTTAAATTAACAGCTCAATAATTCATACTTAACTTTATTATAAGTTTCTATTATACTTGACAATAGGAACTAAATAAGATCAAATTCAAAAAAAATATTTTTCTTGTATAACATATAATCAAATAATTTAACTATGCCAAAATTGGTTTACAGAACTATAAATTTTAATAATTTTACAGCTAATTTTATAAGTAAAAATGAGATGTAATCCAGGAGCTTACTATAAATCTAATCTGTATCAACTAATGTTGACTAAAAATCTGTAAATTTAGTACAATAAATGAGAAATTTTTAAAATTTTGAATGAATAAAAATTTTAACTACTAAAAATAGGACACAAGCATTCCGGACACTTTAATTTTATCATTTTTATTTTGACCACAATTGACCAAATTATTATGCCCAAAAAATAAATAAATATAAAAATTTTTACTCTTTAATTTTATTACCTACTACAAGTTTTGTATTTTATTTTGTTCGTGGCTAATATAAAAAACTTTGTCAGTCGTGGGCAAAAATAAACATGATAATTTTAATGCGTCCAAAATGCTTGTGTCCTATTTTTAAGAGGGCTAAATTTGTTCAATATTTTTTTCATGGGTCCTAAATTTTTTTTATTAATTCATGTGTCTGATATTATATGGTTGAAATTTCGTGTCCAAAATTCGTCGTGGGCGCCATTTTAGGGCAGACTATCTGAGGGCGTCCCAAATTTTGTCCCTTAAAAAAAAATTACCTAAAATAAATAAAAAAATTTTCATTTTTAATAAAATAATTTAACTATCAAAAACTAATATTTTCATCAGTTAGAAAACTTTGTATATAACTTTAAAAGATAGCACACATGAAATGAGCATTTAAATAAAATTCCTTTAAATAACTAAAATTTTAATTCCACATGAGTAATATAAACTTAAGCTTTGAAAATCATATAAATTCATATTATTTTATCAATAAATTTTAATTTAATTAATTATTATTATTATCATTATCAATATCTGAAATGAGATTAAATGCAACTAATAATAAAAGAATTTAAAGCACGCATACATTTTTAACTAAAATATGCACATAAAAATATATAAAGGAATTTTCTGCACGTAATCCATATTATTTTATTAAAATTATATATTCATATTACTTAATAATAATAATAATGAAGAAAATTTTACATAACAAAATATTACGTGTATGTAAAATGAATTAGAAAAATTTATTTATTTATTTTTAATGTAATTGAAACTTTTAATTAAATAAAAATATTTGAGAAAAATTAAGTAAGTTATTAATATTTTTTATTTTTTTTTTCTTCATTTTTCGATAAAAATAGAGGTAATAATTTTTTATTTTATAAAAGAATGGAAAAGTTTATTAATGTGATCATTTATATTATTGGTGTTTTCATTATAACGCGTACCTCAGCAAAAACTTTTATTATTTTTTTTACACTTTTATTCCGAATAATGTCTGTTCAGTAAATTTTTCTTTTTTTATTTGTATATATTAGCCATGAAACAAAAAAATAAAAAAAGTTATAATTATAGCAAATAAATAAATAAATAAATAAAATCTGATGCACAGAAATTTAATTAAATCTGAAAAAGTTAATCATAAACACCTCATTTAAATGAGCGTCAAGTTCAACTTAAAGTTTTATCTAATGGGGATCGGTCAA
Organism: Anagrus nilaparvatae; assembly: GCA_022575985.1. Lineage (NCBI taxonomy): Eukaryota > Metazoa > Arthropoda > Insecta > Hymenoptera > Mymaridae > Anagrus > Anagrus nilaparvatae. The sequence goes on from JAKSXM010000231.1 coordinate 33,213,734, forward strand.
TGACGTCTTATAGCTGGGATATTATTTTCCTGTTTGGTTATCACTTTCACCATTCCCAAGCCAGAATACCCATTCTTTTACTTGCATGGAGAGGGTAGTCCTGGCAATCACTAAAAGGTTGAACTGAAATCAAGGATTTGGAATATATCTTTTATCGAGTCTAGGCCGCCCTTCTAAACAGGGACTTTTGCTTATTCCAAAATCTGATTTAGACTTCTAATGAGACACCGGTGGCTAAGACTGGAACATTAGTTGGAAACCAAACGAATTTAGCCGGGACTTTAAGTTAGGCACCGAGGCTCCAAGCTGGGACTCTAAATTATGCAACCAATTGGGAGATCAGAGCAGCAATCACCTAGAATCCTTTGAGGGCACCAGTTGCAGCTAGTAAAATTAGTCCGGTTCAAAAAAAATTACAACCAGTTTGTGAACTCACAAACAACACCCAATATTGACCATGTTTAAATTTATATTTTGAATCTTAAAGCTTTTATAATTTTAAGTCTTTAAGCCAAAAAAAAATAATTTTAAGCTCCTAACATCCTTATTACTCTATACACCTTTATCAAATTTATTCTAAGCCCCAAAATCAAAATTATTTTAAATCCATTTGATCCTCCACCCCCCAATATGTCAGATTAGACCCCCTCCTCCCAAAATGAAAAACTCGTTTGTTTTAACTACCAGGCCCATATACATCCTTATTGGTTCATTATAAAAATTTCTAAAAGTAGAAAAACAAAATACATTTTATTTTAATAAGAAAAATATCAAGCAATTTTTCACAAATTGTATTATTTACTGAAAAACAAAAATAACAACTTTTAGAATATTTATCGATTGTAAACAAAATATAAACTCGATGCCTTTAAGCATTTAATGTATGTATATTCTATATATAAATAATAATAATAATAATAATACAGAAACTAAATAAGTATTCGATATTATATTGAAAAAGAAAATAGGTCGGATGTATTATATAGTTTGCTGGATATATCATTCACATAGAAACTTTCTACATACAGTTCATGTGGTTTTTACTTTTATAGTGATCTACATGAATATCAGAATTTGACTTATTTTTAGTTGGCTTTTATTTTAATACTCTAAATTTTAAATAAGATTTTCTATTTAATAACTTTTAATACTTTTATTTAATTATAAAGTTTAAGATTTTGGGGCTGTAGTCTTGAAATGGTTCAGTTAATTTAATTATTTGTTAAATAATTATAGATTTTTATAAAATTTATTACTCCAAATCTTTTTATGCTTAAAATATAAAAACTGACTTTTAATTTTCATATAAATTAGTAAAAAAAGTACAAAATAAGTAAATGTCTAATATACCTAGAGAAAATCGTCAAAAGTCTTGATAGATGATATTTATAGATTATGTGTGACCCTAAGGCTTTTAAATATCTACATGTTTTTATTATTTATCTGTCATTTTATTATACTAGTTTAAAAAATTTTTTTTTGAGCTTATATAAATATCTTTTATTATGTACACATTTATTTTATTATTTTTTTTAATCATTTTAAGTGGGATTAAGTTTTATAATTTTTTTTTTTTCATGTTGAATATAATTTAATATAAATGTTATTTTATAGTATTAAATTATTGATATTATTTTTTTAATGAGACTATTTAAGGTAATTACGTAAAAGTCTTTTAGTTTAATTTATTTTTATTAATTAATAGATTTTTTACTGAAAATTTGCAAATTTTTGTTGATTCTAAGGTTCAAATTTTGATTTTTGGTAGACAGCAGGCCTGTAAAAATATTTTGATTTTGAGAAAAATTTTTAAATGGTACCTCAAAATGGTTCTTTTCAGAAAAAAAATTAGATTTTTTTTATCACAAAAGAGGACCAGTAAAATAAGGTCAATTTTTAACTACAGAGTCAGAAATAATATTCAGTTGGTATTCAAATAAGGGTTGTTTCCTCGATCTCGTGGCACTATTTATAATAAAGTTCTTAATTAAATACCTTAACTTCAGTCTGTTTGGTCGAAAATCCCTATTTTACTGGTCCTCCTTTGGAATTAAATTTTTCTCGTAAGTCAATTGACGTCTAAAAATTATATGGCATAAAATCTATGAAAACCGTGAATTGGGTTATTTACTGACGATATCGCGTCTACCTTGTGCATACGATAGTTATTATATTTGTCCGGAGTGGTAATTCATTTTACCTAATTAAAAATCTTTTTTTTAGAACTATACTTTTTAGCAAATTTTCATTCAATTTTTTTTTTATTTATTCACTTCTTTGAGCTTGTATGGAACTTTATAAGCTGAGCTTTAGAACTAAGAAGCTTATATTATAAGTTATACAAATTATGATATGATTCATTATATTAATCAGTTGTTAGTATCTTAATTGCTGCTTGTAGTGGTTATTTTATTTATAAAATTGTTACAAAGTTTAAAATAGCAGATTACACTCCAGTCATAATATAGGAGGGGGGGGGGGTTATATTATTACTGGAAAACCCAGATTCGGTTTAGTATGGGCTTTTTGGGTCACTGACCAAGAATATCGATGATTTTTTTTAGGTAAAATTAATATTTCACCCTTATCTCTGTCTATAAAAAATTCCCAAAATTCGTGATTAGTGACCCAAAAAATCTATATGTACCAAATCTAGGGCACTCTAAGTACGAATATATTAAAAATACCCTATTTTAGGAGTAGTTTTCGGTAATTTAAGAGTGAATCCCCAATTTCTTTACAAAACGACCCCGATATTCATGATTAGCGACTTAAAAAACCTATACTGGTAGGTTAGACCAAATCTGGTATAGTTGCTAGTAATAATACAAATAAACCTTTATTATGACTGGAGTATTATAAACTTACATTATTTTCAAATAAGAATTCAAAAATATTTTTAACTGCTGTAGAATTAAGCTACTTAAAACGATACTTCATTAAATTTATTCGAGTAAAATTTTGTATAAAAATTGTATAAAAATAATTTACAACCAAGCTACAGAAACATATAATATTCCTCTGAAATAAAAAATTCAAAAAATTCAAAAAATTTTTTCAAATATTAAATTTACAAAAAAAAAAAAAAAAGTAATAAAAAAATATCTCATAGTATAAAAAAAGTGTCTGCATAAATAAATTTAAAATCTTTTATTAAAAAAAAAAAATTTTTTTTTATTTCTACATAATAATAATAAACAGTTGAAAATTATAACGACATGCTTGTAATAATCTAAACTTATTTTAAAGTTTATAAAAATGTCATGAAAATATTGTATTCATGAAACGTTTACTAGTGTTACTCTACATTTTTTTTTCCTATATATATTATCGTGTGCATGCTTAAAAAATAAAATATAATGCTTGGAAAATTATACGCTCAGTATTATGTTTGTGTATTTAAATTGAACATAATTTTTACTTTTTATATTTATTTATTCATTAATTTTATAGTTGGAAGAAAAAATTAATAATAATAAATCTTTTTGTACCAAGGGAAAAAAGTTTTAAAAGAATTTTTTAACTTGGAAAATAATTGATTAAGTTAGAAAATTAAAGATAAAAATTGAATTAATCCCAGCATAATTACTTGTACGTGGCACAAAAAAATTTTCTAAGTACTTCTAATTTTTATTTATTTATAAAAATAAAACAATTTTCTATTGCATTGAAAATAGGTAGAATATAAATTATTAATAATTTGAAATAACGATTTTATAAAACTTTCTAATAAAACTTTATTGTCACTAATAATAAAATATAAAATTATATAGAAATTTTACAACAATAGATTATTGAAGTAATTTAAAGTACATAAATGAGTCTGATATTATAATAGTTTGATATTGTAAAAAGATAAAAAAAATTTATATATACGTGTGTGTGTGTGTGTATGTATGTGTGTGTTAGAATTTGAAGAGAATGTTGGCTTGATCTTGAATTTCAATGTCAACACAGGGCGTGAAGGAGGCCCGGCTCACTCGCGGTTCCGCCGAGGATCTGTTATATTTCATTCTCCCTTGACCTAGAAAATCATCGACTCAAAATAAATGTAAAGAGCAAGTCAACTTTATTATTATCATTATTTTATTATTATTGTTGTTATCAGGAAAAGGAAGAAAAAACTTGTAAAAGAAGAGTTTTTTAGACCAAAAAGTGAGAGTTTTTTATTAAAAAAAAAAGGGGGATGAAACTTATTTTTGTGCACGAGGAGATATTGGTTAAATAATAATAATAGTAACAATGACTTCGACTCTCTTGTAATGTCTCGCTTTAATGAAGGACATTTAGTGCAGAAATAAAGGAAGAAATGCTTGATTAGACACTGGACGTGAATGATGATAATCTCTTTTAACGATCTTTTTTTTTTTAATGTCCTTAAGTTTTATATAAGAGGATTTTATTTCATTATATATAAATTAAGTAATTTACGTAGATGAATAATTTTTTTTTTTCTTTTTTATCAAAAATAAAAAATTATTTTTTTTTTTTTTTCGGTTTTTAATTGTTTTTTTTTTATTTCAAAACATTCAAAATGATAAAAAAATAATTTATAATCATAATAAAAAAAAATTTAATGCCTACAATTAAAATTTTTTATGTTTGTGAAATAAAATATAAAATTAAAAAAGAAAAGCATAAACAAATTCAAGCGTAAAATTTCATTATTTAGTTATCAAACATGACTGACATTGGTGACATTTTAATTAATATAAAAGTAAAACAAGAAAAGAATTGTAAAAGAAAAAGATAAAAAAAAATTTTTTTTTGTGTAAAAGTATAATTTACAATTTTGTTATCTTTTTGATTAAAATTTTTGATTAAATTATATTTAGAAAATCTTATTAAAAGTAAAGTTTAAATTAAAAAAAGAAATTTGTTTTAAAAAGGGCTTCAAAGAATTTTTATTGCAAATGACTATTTGGCTAGAGGCGTCGCGACGGTTTCTGAGATGCATAATATGACAGCTTACGAATTCTTAATAAGATTCTTGGGAGTATGAGGTCTATTTAGTAAATGACAAAGGGGAATTGAATTAACTGAATTTTCGAGCAAATAAGTAGTAGAGGTCAATATTATAATCAACAGAGTAGATTGGAATTTGATTTTTGTTGATATTTTTTACATAGTCTGGCAGTGTTAGGTGAGACGTAAATTTATGGTTAAGTAGTATAGGTCAATATGTGAGGCGGAAATATGTTGTATATACAATAAATTTATATTATCAAGATTTAACCTATAACCATTCGGAGAAAGGGGCTCAAAGTTTTCCTTGATGACTATCCTTAGATGATTATCTTAAGATCACTAGAGCATCACGAGACGAGGTGATACCGAGATTTTGATAATCCTCGTCTCAGTCTCGAAAAATTATGAGTAGTCTCGTCTCGATCTCAGTCTCGATCTGAAAAAAAAGTAGTAAAAGAAGTAGTAATTCTGCATTCGAGACTTTTCAAGACTTTTCGAGAGTCTCGATGTATAAGTCTGAAACCCGAAATCGAAATTTTCGGTAAGCATACTATACCGAAACCGTAAATTTTTGATAAAAATATTGTTAACTTTATTAATTTTAACTAATCTTTCTTGACTGTGGCTTTAGGGTTTCAGGACAATGCTGAGCCCAATTTTTTTAGCCTAATTTCAGAAATCCAAATCGCTGACCCCAAAACCGAAATTTCGGGTTCAATGATTTAGACTTTTGAAATTTGGCTAAACAAATCGGGTTCAGCATGTTCCTGAAACCCTAGTGCCCAGTCAAGAATAATTTAATAATATTTTTAAGAATAGTAATATTTTTACCGAAATTTTCGGTTTTGGGGACCATTATATGGAAATTCGGTTAAGAAATTTGAATTCAGCATGACACTAAACCCCATGTGTCGCAGTCGAAAATAATGAATTAGAATTTTTTTAAATAATAATTTTACCGAATTTTCCGGTCTTAGGGCCAAATATTTAGATTTTTAGCTAAAAAATTCGGAACCAGCATTTCCCTAAACCCCGTGTGTTGAATTCAAGAATCATTAATTAAAATTTTTAAAATTAATATTATTTTTACAAAATTTTACGGTTTTAAGGCCAAATATTCGGAATTTTAAATTAGTAAAATTAGTAAAATAAAAGCGATTTAAACAAAAAATTTATTTTTACTAATATTCAGGATTCCTTGGGAGTTGGTGGGAGTCGTTGGGAGTCACAATGATTGGAACCTTTCTAAACCCTTTTTAAGCAAATTCGAGTCGATTCTGGCCGAAATTTTTTTTTTGAAAAGTTATCAAAAAACTCACTGTTTCCCGTTAGAATTGGAGTTCTAAGTTACGACAGGCCCCCAAAATTCTAAAACTGTTGTTTTGGATTTTTTAGATTTTATTTCATTTCTCTGACTTATAAACAGAAAATACTCTGCTCATTGGCAAGAAAATTTAACCTTCGCCATTTTTCAAACAAAATTTTTTTTTGAACCTCCAGAACCCCTTTAAGACCCAAAAATACAGTTTTGAATTTTTCAAAATAATTTTTTTTACCATAAAAAAATATACCATCGTTAAATTTTTTTTATACTCTTGGTGATATGAGAAATAATATTTTTTAATTTATTAGAAGATCTCCTGGATGGAGAACCCATTTTTAATATCCAAAATTTACTACCGCCGTTTACCCGCGCTTTAAAACTGCAATTAAATTTTTATGTTAGATAACAGTTTATTATTGCACCAAAAATGCAAAAGCATAGTTATTAATGGTGAAATGTTTTATAGTTTTTATAAAATTTTACAAAAAATTTCTCTTAAAAAAGGGTTTCCTTTTAAAATTTATGGGTCTTTCATTCTCCGAAGACTTTTGGAATCGAAAAATTAGGGATAAGAACCCAAAAAAATCAAACAGCATAGAAAATTCCTATATCATGGAAAATAGAAAAAAGCGATAAAAAATTTATTCATGTAATTTTAAATAAAAAGTAGTACATACTTAAGTTTCGTCAGACGTGAGGCTAACATGTATTAATTTAAAAAAAAAAAGTTTTAAAGCAATATATCAAGTTTTATAATATTTCCATAAATATATATTTCATAGTTAATAGTCCACTCTTTAATAATAAGGTATAATATGCATGCATAAAATTTTCAAAATTATTTAGTAGAGCATAAATAAACACGTAAGGCATATATATATATATAGTCACGTAAATATATATATACATAGGAAGTGAAATTAAATTGAAAGCACAAATTCTACAAGTTAACCAAGGGATACAATATTGTATATTCAAGAAATTTTCAATATATTACAACAGTTGTTACCTAGAAATCTAAAGTTTATTTTCTCTTTCTATGTAAGCTTTTGTTCAAATTATGTATTGTTAAATTTATTTATACTCTACATCATTCTTAACCTTTCTCTATTTCTCTCACTCTCTATTTCTCTCTCTAGGTTTTGATGAATAAATTTTGATAAAATAAGGTTTATTTCGAAATTACTATGTATTAAAATGGGTGGAATAATTTTCATTTTTTAGGTGTTGATATGAAAAATTTTCTGTACTTTCCTTCTCTTTTATTTTTTCTAATGTGTGCTTAATTATGTGAAAAATCAAGATTAAATTACTTGGAAGGAATAAATTTATTCAATATAATTTTATGTTTTATCGTCGAAAGATAAAATAATTTATAAAATATACATCAGTGAGTTAATAATACAATATTTTTAGACGTTTATTTTGCTGCAGGCGAAGATACGTTTCAAAATAAAATCAGTATACTAATATGAATTTTTTCGAACCTTTTTTTTTTATATAGAAAAGTTATAGATCAAAATATAAAAAAAAATTTAGTTTTGAATTTTTTTTATAAAATACATTCTGTTCCATCCTTTATATAATATTATTTTATAGATAGCGTATGAATTTTTCTGATTTTTTGAAATATATTTCTATATTTTGTGCCTTTAAAAAAAAATGAGGTTATGGCCCTCGGGGTATATCTACGCTAGCTTGGGAGTTATTTTAAAAATGTGTAAAAAGGTACCCTTGGAATCTCAAAATTAAGGGGTGGGGGTTAAATGGGACTTAGAATAATTTGGGTTTAGGTACTTGGAATAATTTAAATTTAGAGACTTCGAATAATTTAAGTTTAGGGACTTAAAATATTTTTGATCTAGTGGCTCATTTTGTAGTCTAGTATTTGTAAACACTTTACGTTTCTAGTAATTAAAAATTCATTAAACAGTTCTTGACAAATAGTTTTTTAAAGAAATTTTTAATACCTTTAAGGGTTTATAGCCACATTATTTAAGCATAATTTCTAAAGTAAGCCTCGCTCTGTAATAAATATACTCGTATATAAAATAATTCCTTTATTTAAACATTAAACACATATGTAGGAGGTAATGTTTTATTTCTTTTTATTATCTTTTAGAATTATGTATAAAATAATATGAAATTGCAATTGCAGTGTATGTTTTATGAGTACAATTTAACATTTTCTTATTATTTTATTATTTTTATTATTATTAAAAATTATTATTTTTTATATGCATTGTGAAATAACTTAAATAAATTAAAATATTTATACGACTAAATTTTTTTGGCAGTAAAAAAATAAAAAACTAAATTTATTGCTATAAATTATTTGTATTTAAAAAATAAAATTTATTATATCAATTAAATTAACATTTGGCTAAGTTACAATCTTTAAATCATTTTAAATTTATTATCAATTTTTTACTGCTTTTTAAATATATTTTTTGACTGATTGGAAGTGAAATTCCTTGCAAAAATATGGTTCATACTCTGGGCACTAGGGCTAGTAATTCTGCTAGTGATGATAACTTTTGCGTCCTTAGGGCTTAATATGCTATTAAATATTTTTAAGAATTTTAGGCACTCAATTCAAGTATTTATTTCATTTTTATTTTTTAATAATAAATTATATCTGCACCTACTTTTTAAAAGTACATTTTTCAAGTACTAGTGGTATTAAAGAATTGAATAACTTTCAGAATTTTACAAGAGTCTTTTTAGTGAAGTGTATGAATGTAAGTGTATTTAATTGCAATTACATCACTGTTAGCATCTTTGTTTTATAGCTTCTTTTGTTATTGCCAAATTACTCGATAAAGTAGGTTATTCTAATTTAATAGTGACCACATTTAAATTTTAAATGGAAGACCAGATAATTACTGTAATTTTAAAAAGTGCTGATTGTATAAAATGTTTTGTTGATAAAATGAAAAAAAAATCTTTACAAAAGAATTAGTAACAGTCGATTTTGGTAAGCCTAAAAAAACTATCAAATTGCAAATTTTTTATTTTATATTGGAAAGAATAATTTAACCTTAAAATATATTTAGGCCAGTTAGAACTATTCATCATTTACTATGTGAATTTTATGTTTTTTTTACGATTCATAAAAATTTAATTTTTAGTGGAGCCAATTCTACTGAACTGTTAAATTGACCCAAGCAACGCAAATACAAAAAGTAAAACAATAGCTTATTATACCATTCTTGCGTTGCGTACCGTCGGTTAATTTTACGAGATTTTATAGCATGGCATTCATTTCATTTTATTTTTTTTATGTGTTTAGATTTTACAATCACGATATTAAATTTACTAAATAATTAACTTTACTTTAAAAATTTAACATTATGTAAATGCCGGATCCTACACTGTAAAAAGTAATTTTCTTATATTAACAAAAAAATTAGAACATTTTCGAAATATTAGTGAATTTTCAAAAAATTTTGTAAATATTTAATAAAAATCGTAAACTTACTAAATTTAGTATATTATCGAAAAACTCGACTATTCTCGATTTTTTTTGTGAATTCGCAAGAAAAATTGATAATATACAATTTTTTTTCGAAAATTTTCAAAAAATAGTTGTAAATTTATGAAAAATAGTTGTGAAGTTACAACTTTTTTTGTAAAATCACAAAAAAAAATCGATAATTCTCGAATTCTTCGTTAGTATACTAAATTTAGTAAATTAACGATTTTTATCGAATATTTACAAAATTTTTTGAAAATTCACTAATTTTTTGAAAAATTCTATTTTTTTTGTGAATCTAAGAAAGTTACTTTTGACAGTGTAGAGAAAAGTAAAGATATTATATACTACTACTTTTATTTTTATAGCTTATAAATTATTTTAAATATTTAAAAATATTAATTTTCCATAACCTCGCAATATATTCTTTATCGTGTAATATAATCTAGCAGTAGTAAGCATTTTTAAAAAATTTTTCTATTAAGTAACTTTATAATTAATTTTGTAAAATATTTAATCATGATAAGAATTTAATCTAAAAATTATAATAAATAAATTGAAAAAATTTATAAATTATTTAATAAAATTCATAAAAAATTTAAGTGTTAAATTTTTCACTCTACACATGTAATTTTATGATTATAAAAAAAGTAAAAAGAAATTTAATAGATAAAATTTAAAAAAAGTAATCTAAATATTTTAAAATATAAATTCTCATTTAAACTACTATCAATATCTTTGTAAATGAATCCAAAAGGAGAACAAAATTAAATTAAAAAAAATAATAAGGTTGAAGTGCAAAAAAAAAAAAAGCAAGAGAAAATATAAAAATACAAAACGAATTCATAAAGCTTTTGATCCTTTTAAGCTCTCCCACCGAAACTTTTTTATTTATATCTCTTTTGAATAAATATTTTTGTCATTTTATTTTTTTTAATTTAAATATTTCGAAAAAAAATAAATTTTTATTTTTCTTAGTGTTTACATAAAAAAAAACTTTTATTTTTGTCACTTTAATAATGTTTTATAACAAAAAAAAAATGTAAACCATAGAAAATAAGTAACTTTATATATAAAAAAGTCAGTTATACAGAAAAAAAATAAAGGAAATAAAGAAATCCATTGGTGTTCTCAAAAAACTTGAGTTCTTTATATATATTTAAACTTTATATCTTCCTTTATTTTTTTTTCAGAACATTTCGTCTTTACATGTAAGTGAACCATTGCTATCATCAGCTTTTTGGTATATTTTATCAATGTCCCGTTAAAGCTTACACTTTAAACTTTATATATACGTGTCTACTTCAATTTATCTTAAGTACTTTTTTTTTTATTTATAAGAAAAAAAAAAGGTATTGTTAAGAGCTTTAGAGACGTTTTTTTTTTTTTTAATCTTAAATATAAACTGAAAAAAATATATAGAAGATCCATTAAATTTATGTTAAAGTGTACGAATAATATTTTTTATTATTAAACTAAATTCAATGGTTAATTTTAAATTTATATTAGCTCAGGCATTATTTTTTTAAATTGCTTTGTCTTAAGGTTTTAAAAGTTTTAGTAACTAGGGCCAGTTGCCTCAATCTCAGTAAGAGAAAAAACAGTTCCTGCCGGAGAAATCTAAGGGCACCTCAACTTTGTCCTTGGATAAAATAACAGTAGTAGAGCAGTTGTTAAAACTGAACACTGTCACTCCTGTTGATGAAAGCTGAGGAATGGGGAAAATAAAATGTAGCTTGGTAATGGAAAAGGAGATTTTATAGTGATGGAACTGAAACCTAATTACCGAGAGACGGACTACAGGGGTAGAGGGTTCAAAATGCGTAGTCCTGTGGCTACTGCAAAGATTCCCTTTACCCAGATTAACCTGCAAATCTGTAAGGCAGCGAGTGCTTAATTCACTCGTCTGTTTTCAGCGTTGCATACAGGTAAACCCTAAATTTTCCTCTATAAATTAGGCTGGTGCAGTATTTAAGGCAGAGGGCACTAGTACAAAAACCTGCGTTGTCAGTAGGAAAATAGAAGCGGAGCTAGTTTCTAGACATGCTGATAAAGATCAAACTACGGTAATAATTTAGATATTCGAAGAATGATTGGGAAAATAAGAAAGTTATGGTGGACTCCTCATATTTTACCTGCAAAGTTGCGATGGTTAAAGTCGGGCTTGGGGATGATTATTAGATGTGACCAGCTTACGGTGGGGAGTGGAAGTCTAATTTTTCAAATGGCAATCATGAGATCTTTATTGACGTAACAGTTTGTATTCCAGATCTGAATGATTTTTTTAAAAACTGACGAGTTTCTGAAGAAGAATCACTCAAGCATATACTTTTGTGATGGTCTTATGAACTAAAAATTATAAATTTATTTTTTACAAAAGTTTTAAATAAAATTTAGGATGAATAAAAAAATTTACTTATATATTAATATTTTGAATTCATAATAATTTTCATATTTTATTTTTTACTTTTTTATTGTAAAATTTATTACAAAATATTTTTTTTATTAACATATTTATTTAAAATTTTATTTTAACATCACCTTTTTTCAATCTTTTTTTATAGCACCAAATAGAAATATTTAATCATTTTTATCATTTTTTTATAATATTATTTCGTTGATATAAAAATAAAAATATTTTTTATTTGATGCAATTTTAAAATAATACAGTTTTTACGTTTTATATTATTTTTGAAAATATATATGGTCGTTTCTATTTCTTTCTAGTATAAACTCTACTAAAATCTAATAGAAAAAGTAAATTATGATCTTGAACCAGAGTTTTAAGAGTACTGCTGTTGATGCTGAAGTGATCATGCAAACTTTTAAGTAGTTGACCATCTTGTGTTAAAAAAAATTTCTAGAATATACTTTAGACTAAAAGTATATACTTGTTAGAATATAAAAGACAAAATCGATAACAAAATCCTGAACCAGCAGTATTAATATGTATGAAACTATGTATGTTAATCGAACCTTTGACACCGCAATAATTTATTATGATGTAAAAGCTCTACTCACTTAATAACGACTAATTTTTGAAAATTCTTTGTCTTTTTCATTATTTGAGAATATTTCTAACAATTGCGCAACTCCGCACGCTAAGGCCCCATCTACAGTTGCCGTAAAAGGGGCTCGCAGACGCAAGCGTGAGCGCAAGGCAATGCGCAGAAACCAATTTTGTCTCCTGCGCAACTCAAAATACTCAGGCTCCATCTACAGAAGCCGCAAAAGGGGGGCGCAACCGCAAACGTAAGCGCAACGCAATGCGCAGAAACCATTTTTGTCTTTTACGCAACTCGAAAGACACAAAATCTTCTTCTGCGCATTGCGCCGCAATTGCGCTTACAGTTGCGCCCCCTTTTGCGGCTTCTGTAGATGGGGCCTCAAAATCTTCTTCTGCGTGCTGCGCCACAATTGCGCTTACGGTTACGCTCCCTTTTGTGGCTTTTGTAGATGGGGCCTTAAGCTTAAAGAACAAAACGTTGACAAAACGTTAATAATTTCAAATAGAATAAAATCCTACAGGAAATTTTGTATTAATTCGCAAAAGAAAATTATTTTTTAATGTAAAATAATTTGGCAGCAATAATAGGAAAATTTTGCGTAAAAAAAAACTCTAAAAAGATAAAAATTGCTGCCAAATTTCGAGAATTGGATCCAGAAACCTAAGTTTCAACCAATCTCCGTGACCCTTCAATCCAACTTCAAAGCAGTTAGCTTGGAATCCCTCATACATGAAACTAAACTAAAATAAAATATAATAAAATTTGTATAATAAAAAGTAAAAAAAAATTTATACTGAAAAATACTTCACATACTTGATAGAATTAAAAAAAAAAAAAAAAAAAAACTTTTTTTCTAGATATAATAAAATACGTATGTAGTATTATGCAATATATGCACTTATATACAAAATAAATATAATTAAAAAATTCCATCATTATTTACTACATACAGAAACCCTTTTATTTTATACCTACACGTTTAAAAAAAAAAAAGTAATATGATTTATTATAAAAAATATTGCACAATAAGCCTGATGTTTATTATATATGAAAAAGTATATGAAAAAAATATATTTTCAACATAAAAAATATATATAAGTAAAAAATTTTATTTTTTCCAATAACCATTAAATTATACCTGTGTTTATTCATACAAACGTGAACTGTAACTTCTGATATTTGATATAAAAATATAAAAAAAAAATAAAATTATTGGAAAATTATCCTTGAAAGTATTATATGAAAATATTGTTTTATTTTTTTTTCTATTTTTTTTTTTTTTTTATTTTTTTTTTAGATGACTAATTTTTATTCAATGATTAATATATATTTTATTTTTATATTCTTTTGAAATATTATAAGTTTTTTATCGATAAAAAGAAAATTACTGATAAATTAATTATCTTCTTTGTTTTTATTTATTAATGAATTATTAATTTGTTGATTGATATTTCATGATAGTAAATTTAATGAAATTTTGTATTTTAGGTATATTAGAAATGGATGAAATATAGAATTTAAAGTCTGCTTATAAAACGAGTTGAATAGTTTATGTTTATTTAGTCCTTTACATTAAAATTAATGAATTATTTAGAAATTTGTATTTACCATTATGAAATGTTGCACGGTTAGTCTCAATGTTTGTTTTGGTGCTCTACTCAGAGATATCAGGTTTCATATTTTATGACAAGGGAGAAAAATTGTATTTTTATAAGGTTTTGGATATTACTGCACTTTAAATTTCAAGCACAAGATTTAAGGATCTCACGATAATACTGCTTTGGGAAACCTATTAAGAGGATCATACAAGGGAATTAGCAAAAATTGGGACACCCAGGGTACTGATCTGTCGGTGGGGTTGACTAGTGGAGACAGTAATAGCAAGAATAATTGGTACTTTTAAATCAAGTCGAATGTTCCGTCTCCTATCTTCTGCCAATAGCAATACCAATAGATTGACATTTAAAAAAGTTGTTTAAAAAATAAAATATATTTATTATACTGTAAATTCAATATTACATATTTGTTCTTATTCAGTAGTATTGAAATACAATGAAATAAAATGAAGAAAAAATGTATTATCTATAAAACATTTTTTTTTATTTTTGCGTTCTTAGCATTTTATTTAACTTGTATTTTTTAAAATCTAGTGCTCTATATATTGTATAGTTTTGCATTATATTTGAACTATAAAATAGTTTACGTGGGTGTTTTTTAGAAGTACGTATTTATTTCTATTATAAAAATATTAAAATTTATGTACAAGCAATAATTTTTATTTGAAATTTATTTTTATCAAAAATAAGAACAATTTTTTTAGCAAAAACTAACAGCAAAAAGCGGTCCTTTGGATTTCTTAGCTATTTGAGTGTCCAGATTTGGTCTATGTAGGTTTTTTGGCTCGCTGATCACGAATTTCAGGGTCCTAGCTATGAAAAACTGGCTTTTTACGCTTAACTTAGCAAAAACTACCTCAAAAAGATGCACTTTTGATATATTTCAAGTTTTTGCAAATTCGAAGGTGAAGTGCCAATTTTTAGTAAACAGGACTCTGAAATTCATAGTCATCAACATAAGAAACCCATGTGGACCAAATCTGGACACTGAAAGAGCAAAAATATCTCTTTTAGGGATAGTTTTCTCTAATTTAAGAATGAAGTGTCAAGTTTTCATAGCTATTACCTCAAAATTCGTGATCAGCGACCCAAAAAACCTATACTTATACACTAAATCTGAACGCTCATAGTGTAAATAAATAAAAATTGACATTAAAAACAATTTAGTAAAGCAAACTAAAATTAAAATTCTTTTTAAAAAATAGAAATTACATAGATTTATTGATTTATCAATTACTTAAAACCTTATTTAGAACATGTTTTAACAATATAAGTATCATGTATAATTAAGCATTAGTTATATAAATTATACAATATTTTAGATAACATAAAAGAGAGAGAGAGAGAGAGACAGGCAGAGAGGCTGGAAGATATTGTTTGGTTTATTCAAGCAGATAATTACTAATTAACATTTTACTTAATCTGACTGATTACCTCTTTACAAGTATATTATCTGTGTTATACAAACAGATTAATAGTTAATTTTGATAAGAAAATTGTTATAAAACTAAGTAATCAATTTTAATAAAAAATGGACAATATTTTGTAACCTGTTAACTGCCTGTTAAAGTTACAAGCACAAAATGATCATTTAACACAAAAATGGCTTTTTTAGCAAGAAAAAAAAATTTTAACATGATGCATTTTCATACAGGGGAGAGGTATTTTAAAAAAAGGCTGAAAATATAGGGGGAAGTAAAAAATTTCTGATTTTGAGTCAAATGGATTAGAATAAATTCGATTTAGGGACTAGAATAATTTACCCTCGAATTTACCTTTAGGGCTTAACAATATTTCGTTCTGAGAGAAATTAGAGTTTACAACAAGATTTTACAACGTAAATCATTTCCATTTGCCACCAGCAGAAATGAAACAATTTTTCAAAATCTGAAAAATAAAAAAAAATTAATAGGTGTTTAATGTTTATTGATGACTAAATTCAGCTTTGTATCGCCTTTAAAGTTCGAGTAAATTTAGGGGCATTCTTACTAGATTTCTAGGGACACTAGTGTTAAAAAATTTGAACTTTAATAACTAACACCAGAAATCTAGCTAAATCCTGCTCCAGGATATCAACCTTTTGAAAACTTCACTAGATTTTTAGTGATACTTATTAAAATTCAAATTTTTTAACACTAGTATCCCTAGAAATCTAGTCTGAATACGCTACACTAAGTCACTTCTTAACTAGCATAATATTTCAAACTTTTATTAAATTAGTAAACATTTTCTATGCCCAATGTTTATGAAAAAACCAGTTTTATTTTTTGAACAAATAAAAGTAACCATAAAATATATTTGTACTTTTTATTTTAACGTATTTAGATTTATTTTTTTTATTTTTATTTCTTTACTTTTTTCTTTAAGTTTATTTGAATGAACAATTCAAACTTTTTGAGACTGACTTTCCTTTATTTTTTTGTATATTTCCAATTGCTTATTTTGTTTCAAAATAGTTTTTTTTTTAACTGTTAAAAAAAATCTCTTCTCAATGATTTTCTACAAGATTTTAACGAGATATTCAAACTAAATTTGACATTGTTCTTTTTTTATTTTCTTATTTCAATTATAATAGATAAGAAAATTTACTAACCTTTTTTTTTTCTTAAAAAAAATTTACTGTTTTTTTTTTATTTAAATACAAGTTTTAGAATAAATGAAGTGTATATTTTCTTTTAGAATAGACAGTATCAAATTAAATTATATGAAAAAAATTCTTTATTTTTCTTTTCTTTTATATTATAAAAAAAATATTTTTTGTCAAAACTGTAAAAAATTTTAATTATACTTTGAAAAATTACAAAGACTTAACTAATATACATTTTTTAAATATTTTATTTAATTTTTTTTAATGCTTAGAGTCATCAGCCTCTGGTTATATATGCAATTATTAAGTTATAAAGTAGAAGAGTAAAAAAAGAAAACTAATTAAAATAGAAAAATTCATTTTTTAAATTACATTTTTTATAAAGTTTTAAGTTTTGAAGAAAAAAATTTAATTACTTTGATATTTTTTCTTGTGTAAGAAATTCTAGAAAAGAACTGAAAAAATAACCAAAATGAGTAATTCATTCATGTCTTAAATTAAAAGAAAAAATAAATTTATATTGTAAAAAAGGGCTTTTGGATAAGAAAAATGAAATTAACAGTGAGTAAAGAATGCAATGTGATGTGTTGATAGAATGATAGCCTAAGCACACTGTAAAAAGTAACTTTCTTAGATTTACAAAAAAAATAGAGATTTTTGGAAAAATTAGTAAATTTTCAAAAAAATTTGTAAATATTCGAAAAAAATCGAAAATTTACTAAATTTAGAATATCATCAAAAAATTCGAGAATTCTAGATTTTTTTTTGTGATTTTACGAAAAATGTTGGAAATTCTCAACTATTTTTTCAAAAAAATATAATTTTCAAAAAAAAATGGTAAATTATCAATTTTTCTAGCGAATTCACAAATTTTAGTTAATATACTAAATTTACTAAATTTACGATTTTTATCGAATAATTATAAATTTTTTCGAAAATTAAATAATTTTTCGTAAATTTTCTAATTTTTTTATTAATATAAGAAAGTTACTTTTTACAGTGCAAATTTAAGAAAATTCTATGATAACTGATTTTTTTTGTATCCAAAAAGCCCATTGGAATAAATGGAGTTCATTAGAGATGCCTTTTTAGCTATCGGATGTCCTAAAAGTTTGAAGCGAATTGAGTCCCCGAAAACTTGGTACTCCCCTTATTAGTATATTATAGTAGTCCTACTTTCTGTGTACTTTACATATAAGATATAAAAATTCTTAAATTAGGAAAAGATAATTTTAATTATGGTCAAGACTTTTTTTAAAAGTATTTTGAAATATTTTGAAATTCTTTATATTTGTCTGACTATACAGTAACTTATACTACTTAACAGATTTATTATTCGTATTTTAGTTAATTTCGCTCTATTTTCGAAATTTAAAATAACAGAAACATAATTAAAATACATTGGCAGTTAGATATGGTTGATTTCTTCTTAAATTGCTTGAAATTTCCAGTATTGGCTCTCTTTTGCGAGATGCACTAGTGAATGTTCGGTCATTTACTGGTTCAGTTAACCTAGCAAAGTTTGAATAGCAGAATTGTTAATGGTGGGATTTTGTGGAGCGTATTCTTACTAGATCCTAGGGGCACTAGACTAGAAATAATTAATTATGACTCAAAACATCCATAAAATTGCCTTAGAACAAAATTTTAATAAATTTTTAGTGACAATTACTACCCTAGTGTCCCTAGAATCTAGTAAGCGAATGCTGTATGAAATCAAGCCATAAAAATTTCATTTCATCTTTTTAACGTATCATAAAGTAACATCTCTTTAATTACCTTTAAGACCCTAAAATAACCGTTATCATAAAAAAAAATACAAAACACACCAAAAGACTAAAAACTTTACCCATTATATTTTCAAGATTCTTATAGTAATTTTCAACTAAATTAAACAATAAAATAAAGTGATAAAATAATAAATCATAAAAAAAAAAAATACATAAAAAACTTCATAAGTTCTCATTTATATTCTTTTCATCGAAGAAGTAATAGAACAAATACATAGACAAAATAATCATAAAAAAAAGTAATTTTCAAAAAGCTTTTTATTATAATTCAAAATATATATCTTAACTTCTATCTAAATATACTATTTTTTTTTTTTTTATTAGTGTTATAGATTATTCTTCAAGTTTTATGTACTTTTCGCACAAAAAAAAGGAGTAAAATTTTTTTTACTACATTTTTTTTGTATTAAATTCATAGTAAGTATTTTTAATAACATCTTTGTCAATAATTTTATATGCTGCTATGAGAAGTAAAAATTTTTTAAGAGAAATCAAAAAAATCAGCAGTAAATTAAAATAAAGTTTTTTTCATTTATGTGAAATGAAAATGAATATATTTATGAGTTTAATGTACTTAAGTATATTGATTTAATCAATGTGAAATTATGAGTAAAGAGTTTTATGTGGTGTTTTTGTTAGTATTAAATACAGTAGGCTTTTTTTGGCTAATGAAACAATGAATTTTAACGAATTTTCTTATTAAAGTTACAAAAAATCTCTCAAAGTTTTATTAAAATAAAACTTCTATCTTGAATTTAAATTATTTGACAATCCTTTATACAATCAAGATGAAAGTATAAATTACTAATTTTCTTCTGAAAATCAGCCAAAAAATAAATATTAAAATTAAATTAAAATAAAAATTTTTTTTTCTCGAAAGTAAAATGCATTCTATATACTATAAATAAAGTTTATGGAAATTAAGTTAATAAGTAAAATTTTGAATTTTAAAGTAACCCTTTTTATTTATTTGAATTTTAAATTTATATAGTTTTTGTTTTCAAACAAAATTATTTAGATTACACAAAAAGTTAGATATTCTGCTGAATAAGTAAAATTTATTTTTAAAATTAGCCAAAAAAAAAAACAAAAACTTTCTTATTTTATAAAGTTTGTCAAATATAAATAGATTCAATCAAGTGAACCAAAATTTTGTGGTTATTTGTTTTATTTAGGTTAAATTTATAAAATAATTAAATAATACATTTGGTATTTTTGCAATAATAACCTTGAATTAATAAATTTCGTTAAAAAGTGAGAAAGAGAGTGATTGAGGGGGTGGGGGAAAGGAGGAGAATGTACATGATAATTAATAAAATAAAGATATGTTTTTAAAAAATTTTTATTACAATAGTACATTATACTTTAACATTGTTTTAAGATATACCCTCGACACATAGAAAATAATATATTGAAACTTGGCATCGAGCGAGGACGAGGTGAGGTCGGTTAAAAATGTATGTATAGAGGAAAAAGAGAGTATAACATTTGTATGTAAACACTAACTTAAATATATATTGAGAGAAATGAGTAGGTCACGCCAAGTTGACTTCGGCGCATCAAAAATAAAAAAAAATTTTCGCGGGAAAAAAATTTTTTTTTTTAATTTTTGAAAAGATAAATTTAATTTTATCGATTCAAAAATATTTTTATAGGTTTTAAATAACATTTTATTAATATACGTATGTTATGTTTGAGCTTTAATTATTTGAAAAGGGAAAGTTAAAAATGAGTATTCCCACCGGCGGGAAATAAAATTGCATATAATAAGTAATACGCATGCGCATTTAGTATCATATATTTATTATAATATACACACCCCTTTATTATTAATACGCATGCGCATTATTATATTATGTTTATAATACACGTTTATAAATGTGTGTATTCGTCGTAGATTTTAACTTTTTTTCCTTTTACTTTTTTTTCTTTATTTTTATATAGTATTAGTTGTTCGGGCATCGGGACGAACCTTAAAATATAATTCCTCGATTTTTATTATTGTTATTTGTTAAATAAATAATTAAAAGTTTCTTGTTTTTATACAATACTGAATTTTTTTAAGTTTTTTTTATTATTATTTTGTGTTTTTTATTTTAGTTAAAAAAAATAATTTTTGAAATAAATTTAGTGATTTTTGAGTGATATTTTTAGTTTTATTAATAAAAAAAAAAATAATAATGAAGAAATATAAAATATTTAATAAACCATATACTTAAAGTGTATTAAAAAATAAATTACAACGAAGAAGAAAAATGAAGGAAAAAAAAATGAATAAAAATTACAAAAAAAATAATAAACACGTGTCATAATAATAATAATAATGACATTTAAAATTTTTTTTATATTTAAAAAAATAGTGCCAAAAATCCGAAAAAATAATAAGTTTATAGAAAAAAAAGCTCAAAATTTATACCGGCATTTAGAAGCTTTCTAAAATGAGACAATTATTTATAAAAATACGCCGGAATTAATAAAAAAAAATTTTTAGAAATCTAAAAAAAAAATATTTAATAAATAGTGCCTCAAGAGATATTTAAGTTAATATTTGAATTTTTTAGGGTTTAATTAACACATAATAATAATAATTTATTCAGATAATTAAGAATTTTTATGATGCGACGTCATAATTAATTTTTTAAATAAAAATAGGCGTAAATTTTGTTAATAAAAATATTTTCTATAATACAGCAAGTTATTATTGATTATTATTTAGGTAGTTACGGTATGACCTGATATTACCTGATTTAGTTTTTTATTTAAATTATTCAAAAAATCACGTCAAATTTTTATAATTTTTTTTTATATGCGCGTGTAAAAAATTTTTTTTTATACTTTTTTTACCGGGTTTTAAAACCATAAATTTGTTGTTAAAGTCAAATTTGATTCTTATTATTATTATGTGTGCAGTTTAATAAAATAATATTTTGCATAAAAACGCGCTTTTGTGTGACTTTAGGTACTTTAGCCTACAAAAGCAACGATGATTTTTTATTCAAGGCTTTATTTAATATTAAAATAAATTTTTTTTTATTCCAGTAGTAAAATACATCGAAAATATCTGCCGATTTTATTTAAAAAAAAACAATTTTAAAAAATAAATATTTGTGTCTTTTTATTAATAACGAGTGACCTTGATATATTTTAAAAAAATATATATTTTAGTGCACTTAAAAAATATAATATTGTTGTTGTTATTGTTATATAATATTAAAAAAATAAATAATTGTTGTTGTGTTTGTTGTATTTTGTGCCTCTAAAAAAAATTATTTAGTAATAAAAAAAAAAAAAAAATATGGAAGTCGCAGGGAATATGCTTGATGGCCTCAAAAATAATCGAATTGGCAAATTGGCGTTATCGCGTTTCCTCTCACAAAGCTTGTAAGTAACGATTTTATAACTCATTCATTTAAATAATAAAAACTTGTATCTATATTTTTTATAATTGGAAAAATAAATAAATGGATAATTGGCTCGTTCGTGTTTATTTATTTTTATGTTTCGTTTGAAAAAAAAAAAAAAAATGTTCTTTTTTTTTTAGAAAAATTACATACCGTTTACTTATACTACTTAAAAATAGGTATTTCTGAATTTAAACAGTAGTTATTTAATTTTATTGAGTTAAGTTTAAAAAATGCTGAAAATATCTAAAATAACCTAGTTTTAAAGAAAAAGCATAATAATAATAATAAATAATAAAAAAATTCCTGAGGGAAATGAAAGTAAAAAAATTTTTTTATGGACTTTGAATAATCACTTTGTGGTTGTTATTTATATTTAAATAAAATTTACTGAAAAAGTCTTTAAAAATTTTAAAAGATTGATAAATTTTGGATAAGAACGATAATCGATATTTTTTAAGTAAAATTGACGCCACTTGATTTATTGATCAGTTTTAATATTATTTTTTTTTGTTATCAATATTTTATTGCTGCCAATCAAATGAATGTTTATTTATATTTTGGTTATTTGAGTGGATAATTAAAATTTGAAAATTTTAATTGCTGTTTTACTAAGATCTTAACGAAAAATAAATTAGAAATTAAAGTATTTTGATACATTTAAATGGTACCATGTGACTATAGAAGAAGTTTACTTAATTGAAATTACTGTAAACCAAAACAAAAGCAGTACTCGATTGAAAATTACTTTGGTGAAATCATTGTAAACCTTGACACGTACATTGAATATTTCTTTGTTCTGTTAACTAATACAAACAGTTAATTTTTGTTTTATATTTTACTCAAGGGGCGGTACACTTTACGCACAATAACTGCACCAAGTTTGAACCCAAAAAAGACTCAAATCTCAATCATTTTGAAAGAGCTGCTGATATTTAAAACTTATTAACTAATTATAAAAAAAAAACTTTTCTGATTAATCTTATTAAAACTTGCATTTGTTTTTAAAAACCTATGCAGATTGTAAGGTTATAAAATGATTTGGTTCACCTGTCGCCTACAAATCAAACACTCTTTAATTTTATAAAATTACATTAAAATGTAGCTAATGAAAATTTATTACAGTGAAAATAAATAATAATTTTACTGTATATTTTAATTAATCACAGAGTTTAATGAAACACGAGTTGGTAAAAAAAATTTTGAAAAAGTTTTAATTACATAGTGAAATAATAATACACCACTAATTACATCGTTGAAAAATGTTTTTTCAAAAGAATTTCAACACAAAATAACGAGATACATGATTGAATTATTTTTTCAACTTTTTTAGCTACTCAGTAATTATTTCACTGCTAATTTTTATTTTATTTTTTTTATTTTATAATTTTTTTAAAAATGATTGTAATGTAAAGTTAATTTATTTTCTTTTATTAATGGAAAATTCTATGTAATCAATTATGTCTCTTGTGAAAGATAGAATTTTCTTTTGAAAAGTTCATTGAATGACAGGAAACTATATTTATACAGGAAAGTTTTATAGTAAATATCAGAACAGTCTATTAAATTCTTGTTTTTTAATGTTTTTGACAAATAGGTATAACATTTTTTAATATCTGTCTGAGAAATAATACTTAAAAAATTATTAATTTTAAGTTATGAATAATTTCATTTGTGAATTTAATTTTTTGGTACCTGTAAATGCACGAGAAAGCTTTAAAAAGCAGACTCAAGATAAATAATGGCCTATAGAAAAGTGGCATGATCGATTTCAATAGGCATAAGCTAGGGGTGCGTTGTTGCCCAAAATTTTGGGTGCCAGATCTAAAAGCTTGGGCTTTGTTCAGATCGTTGTAAATTGGATCAAGTTTCGGGGTTAGCCCAAAATTTTTTGAAAAAGGTTTGCAGGTTCAAAATGATTCAAAAATTTACCTGGCTTAAAATCTGAAAAATTTAAGATAATAAAGCCAAATTTTCGGGTCGGGTTCCCAATTTTTTATTTATACGCACACCCTTAGCTTAAGACCTTACTTATTTCTCACGGAGGAAAACGAGTAGACAGACATAGGGGTGATTCTCAGACAAATATAATTAATAGCAAAGATTTATATAACAGAAAGAAAAATTAATTTTTAATTAATATTTTCATTAAATTAATTAATTTTTAATTAATTTTAAGCAGAAATTATCAGTTTTTCTTTATTTTTATAAGAAAATAAATTATATTGAAAATAAGAATTCAAAACTAAAAACTTACAACCGGTTTCTCAACACACAACTAAAGAGCATGAAACATGTTTAAATTTATTTTTTAAATCTTCAAGCCTTTATAATTTTTTCTTAAAGCCAAAAAAATTTAAGCTCCTAAAATCCTTATTATTCTAAGACCCTAAAACAAAATTATTCTAAAAGTCCCTAAACTCAAATTATTCTAATTTTATTTGATCCGCCCCCCCCCCCCCCCAAATGTGACACATTTGAATCCCCCTGCATATTAACATGTTCCATGTTAAAACTAAATAATTTATACCTTTATTATAAATTATAAATTGTAGATTTTAAATGTAAAAATTATAAATATAAGTATTAAATTAATTAATTAAAATAAATTTCATGTACAATATAAATATAGGTTTATTTTATTTATGAATTAATCAATTATTAAATTTAAAAATTATATTATTTTTATGGAACAGGTTTTTATTAGATTTTTAGAGGCATTAAATTTTAAACAATGGAACTATAGTAATTATCACCAAAAACCTAGTAATATCCTGTTTCATAAAATTACCCGTCAAATAAAAATTTTTTTTAAAACGAATTGTTGAACAATATGACTTAATAATAAAAACGAGTTTGCAAATATACACGGGATATTTTTATTGACTACGAATTACAAACATCCTAGTTTCATGAAGTACTTTCTGAAATCATATTAGTTCCTGAACTAAAATTATTTTAAGTCCCATTTACCCCTCCCCCTACATTATGACCATTGGACCAACCCCCTCAATTTTGACCATTTAACCTCCCCCCTATTAAGACCATTTGACTCTCCCTCCATTTTAAGGCCTTATAGAGTACCTCTTCCTATAAAGATGTTCCATTTTAAAAATTTAGCATTCAATAATTTACTATAAAATCATCAAGATTCCCCTTTTTGAATTTTAATTCGGAATGGCTCACATAAAATTTACGTACTTTTAAATTTATTATAATATTGACAGTTTATTAATTAACTTTTTATTATTTACAAAAAAAAGATTATTATTGTTTTAAATCACAGTTATTTAACTTTATATTTAAATATATGCTTAAGGTCAAATTTATAATTAATTATGACAAAACAAATTTTAATTGAAACTTTTGAAAGACAAACAAATTATAAACTATGGCGTGTATATAGTTTATAGTTTCTGATAAATAAAAAAGTTGTAATTAATTCAATAGTTCTACGTAAATAAAAAAAATTTTTGCCTTCTTAGGACCAGTGCTTCAAAATGGTATATTTATATTAACTCGTAAGTTATTTGAAAATGTTGCTTTGATTTTTGATTAATGGATGAAATTAGGAACCAATTATCAAAAAAATAAAATTTTCTTAAATTGACTATAGTAAAATTATTAAAATTTTAATGATTATATATTTTAATTCCCCTTTTTTAATTACTTCTAAGTATTTAAAAAAAACAAAAATTTACTTTACAACAGCTCACATGTTTGTGGCCATAATTATGAAAAAGGATAAATGAGCTACAATTTTAGAAATTTTATTTAATTTATTTTGCTAAATGAGGCTATCATAATACAATTAAATATTTAAGCAACATTTAAAAATAACTGACAGATTAACATATTTTACTTAATTCGTTGTATCTGAAGCAGTTAACACTAAATGTAGAGCAGCAAACTAATTTAGTATTACCATTGTAATTATATTTTTTTATTTACATTTTTTTACTTAACAATTAGCTTAAATTTCACAAAACAGGGTCATATAATAAAAAAATTTATTACCAACCAAATACTATACATGTTACAGTACCTAACTTTAAAATATTAATTTTTTGTGTAAAATAATATTTATATTTGATAAAACTAAAACATAAATTACTAGATAAATAAAAATATTAGCAAATAAAACTTTATTTTGAAAAAAAAACTTCTACCTCATTTTATTTATTTAAATGACGTGTTTTTTATTTAGTGCACTTATACCCCAATATTCAAAGCTTCAAAATCCTTTAACATGTAAATTTTTTACAAATGAATTGCACACACACCTTTTAAATTTAAGTGATAAAAACTAAATATAGTCAGACGAAAAATATTTTATGAAAATTTTTTTCACATCAAAAAATTATTATTTTTTTTTAAAGAATTGGTACGTGAGTTTTTTTTTTTTTAGTAATGTTCAGTAAATTATCTTTTAAATTTGTTTCAAGTTGAATGAAACTTCTTGGTATAAAATTAGAGTAATCCCTTAGGGAATTTAAAAAAAATAAATAAAGGTGATTCAACACTCTTATTTTTTTTTTTCAAGTTTCATCTTCAGGCATTTTTATTTTAACAAATTTTAATGTATTTTTTTGTAAACATAAGTAAATAAATAATGAGCTTTTTTATAAAAAATATTCAAGAATAAAATAAAAATGGATAAAAATAATGTCAAGATGACAGTTATAAATAATTTATGATATAACTTATTTTTTTTTTATTACATAAAATACAAGAAAATAACTTTAAACAAGACGTGTAATTTAAGTTGTGTAATTTTTTGAAGCATAAATTTTTATTTAAACAAATTGTTAATTAAAGCAACAATAATATTTGTAATAATAAAAACTGTTTTTTTTGTTAAAGTGAAAAACAAGTTTTAAAAAAATTATAGACTAAAAGAAAAGTACTTTTTTTTTGGCATGCTTGACCAAGTAAATTAGTTGAATTTTTCAATATATTTTAAATTAAAAAAAGCCATTATTAAAAAAAGTAGGTCAAAAATTTCTTCCTGTAGTCACAATAAACTCGATAAAATCATAAAATTAATTTAATCGATTAAAAAACTTTATTTAATTATTTATTATTTATTTTCAGTTTATTCAATAATTATTTAAATATAAATAAACAGCCAATAAAAAATTAATCCTTATTATTATTATTAAGCTTATAAAAACCAAAAAATTAATAAAAAATATTTTCAGCATTTAAAATCTAAAAATTAATTTATTTCGATATAATAAATAAGTCAAATAAACGTTTTATTTGTCAACAAGAATTAATAAAAAAGAAAAATAGTTTAATTATATGATTAATCAATAATGAAGAAAATATGAATTTTATATATAAAAATATATAATAACAATAATGAACTTGGAAGTTGTTCTTGAAAATGTAATACATTTAATATACAAATACATATTAATAATAATCTGTAATACATAAAAAGGAAGCTAATACAGATTAGCCTGGAAGTTTATTTTAAAAATTTACTCGAAATTCTATGCTATTTATCTAAAAAATAAGATTCACAAAATTATAACTCATGAAAGCTCATGAAAGTAACATGATTTCTTACAGGACCAAAAAGTCATTTCATAAAAGCCAGTGGCAGTCATTAGTATTAATTAAATGAGCTATAATTTTGGAAATTTTTTTTTCCAAATTAATTTCCGGTATTAATAAAAAATCAGAGCGAATTTCCAAAATAACTGACAGCCTAATATATACATACAATAGGCCAATAAGATAATCGAGGAAACATATATATAAATAAGAAATCAATGCACAATAATATTATCCGGTATATATATATATAACTTGTTTCTTATTAGGCATAGAATTCATGACTAGTATCGATATTTTTTATCAAGGATAAATTGGAATAGACCTTTTTTTTAAAGGCATATTTTTTAAATGCACTTGAGTTTTTTGTTTTTTAAATTAATTAAATTTAGATAAAAATTAGATTAAATCTAAATCTTAAATTAAGTATGTAAAAGTATATTAAGGTAAATGAAAATTCAAAAATAATCATAAATTAAACAACATGATATAAAATTTTTATAACTTAGGTTATAGGTCATAAATACAGAATTAACTTCAAAATAACTACAATTTTAAACATATGTATTTAAGTTTTATTGGTATATTAAGTCAATATAACTAAAGGTTTAAGAAAATATAAAAATGGATTACAACAAAGATTAAGTATTTTATTGGTTATAAAAAATAAATAACTTTGATAGAATTGACATCTTTATAGCTATTGAGTATTAGAAATAACATTTAATCTTTGGTTAACTCATGAAATATTCATGTAATTTTATTATATTATTCACAAGGCAATCATAAATGTAAACATTAAGAATTCAGTGTTGTTCAATATGACACCAAATTATACAAAATGGTTATCTATGAATTTTCTATGTTGAAAAAACATAATAGTATACTCACCATTCATGCCAATGGGCCTTTGAGCCTAGAAATGTAGGGCTCCATGTTATAAGATATTCAAAATATCGTTGCAACCCTGTTTCTTTACTTTTTTCTACGTAAAAATTCTTTCAACTAACTGCTTTTATTAAATCAGTTCTTGTAATTAATAATAGGTGCTTACTTGGGTCCCAAAAATTAAGAACAGATTTATTTTTAAAATCGGTTCTTAAAATAAAAAAGAAACTTCTTTCTTAAATCGGTTACTAAAATTCAAAACAGATTATTTTTAAAATCAGTTCTAAAAACTAAAATCCGGGTACCTTTTTTAAATCGGTCATAAGTTAAACTTTTTAAGTGATTTTCCAAATATTGCAAAGAAATGGGATGAATAAAAAATTTTTGAAAGGTTGGGGTTAATACAAAATATTTTAGACTTTTAAAACCTATTTTCTTCGAAATTTTAAGCCGAAAATGGGCAGTTGGTAAGAGAATTACTGATGCTAAACTGCGGTTTCATTATAGGTTATACTTTTAACAAAATATTACATCAATTGAAAATTTCTACAGCGATATTTTGAAGGTTGCCTAAATCCCCTATTTTACAACATGTAGCCCTACGTTTTAAGGCTCAGAAGGCCCATTGCCATGAAAGGTATCTGGGGTATCTGGTATATTTTTTCAAATTTATTTCTATTAAAATAAAAAAATTAAAAATTTTTTAAGTAAGACTGATAGGAGTATAACTTAGTGTAAGCTTTCTCTTGCACATTCAAGATCTCTGGAATTATTCCGATGTAAATGAGATATATTCTGTTTGAAACACAAGAAACCTACTCTGCTATTTATACTTGCATATCTTAAACCGGAACTGAATCTTTTTGAGTGTAACTTTAGCCTGATATGCGTTTCATAAGCAGTTAACACACAATTATGTTGCTTTCCTTGAAATTTCAAGCAACTGCTGAAATTGCTTGATATTTCAAGCAAAGCAACCTAACTGTGTATTTTTACCCAAACAGAAGTTTTCGAACCATTCAAAGAATTAGTTTTTACACTAAGTTATTTTTATCATATTTTGGCTACCTTGTACCAATTAACGATACATGGGCATTCCATGCCCACTTTTTCCTGTCTCTTTAAATTCTAAAATAGTTTTAACCAATAAGTTTTATTTTTAAAGCAATGACAACAGATTGAAATAAATTTTATTTATAAATACAATAAAAAGCATAAAAAAAGCTTAGTACTTGATACAACAGATGATTAATACATCGTACTTAATACCACAAATTATTAGGATTTTTTTTTATGGGTAAATAAAGTTAAACTATACACATATACACTTTAGAAATAAAAAAATGCTTCAAGCATTAAATCACATTCTTTTAGTACTGACCTATTTTTTTTTTTTTTATTTCATAAATATATAAAAGTAAATATTACTTATTTTTTAGAGGTAATAATCTTTAGAAGGCTTTTTTTTGAAACTGCAAGTTCTGATATAATAGTTTCGTTTTAAAAGATTTTGTTTTATTATAATTTATTAGCTTTTTTATAAATAGAATTTATGATTTTTACTGAAAATAGAAAAAAAATTTAAGTTTTAAGTAGTTCGAAATTTTTAAGTTTGAAAAAAATTGATTTTTATGTTTTTTCGAGTATTTTTTAATAGTGCGGTTATGCGAAGTTTCGGGTCGGGCTTTTTTGTTTGATAGGGTTAAATCGGATCAAATTTCAGGCAAAGCCGAAATTTGATGTAAAAATGACTGCAGGTATAAAGGGAATCAAAAATTTCTTAAGCTGAAAATCCGAAAACTCTAAAAAAAATTTTTGGGCTAGGTACACCTCTAGTACTTACAATTAAAAAAAAACGTATAAATGATTTGTGTGTTCAAACAACCAACGATCATGGAACATGTTCACTTATAACAGATATCACGTATACTCTCTAATTATTATAAGTCCTAAAACCTAAAAAATATTCTAAGTCCATTTCACCCCTCCCCACTCCCTAAAAACGTCAATATTTAACCCTCCCCTGCAGAGCCGGACTCTTTCAAATACCCCATTCAATGAACATGTTCAATATTAATAATATAAATAATTAAAATCTTAATCATTTCATAAAATGGTCAATTACACGTTTGGGGTTTAACATTTACACGTAAAGATAAACATTATTTCACCTATAACATAAAAACTATAGGCGCGATCAATAAAAACTTAATTAATAAGAGGCTATAAACTATTTTTAACACTGGATTTATAACCTTAGGTTCTATTGATATTATTTTTTTGTTAATATTTGAACTAGGGGTGTATGGCTAGCCAAATTTAGTCCGCTCAAACTTGAGGTGAAATTCAAATATTTTTAACAGTGTCGATAGTTTAAATAATCGTTTAATCAGCAAAATTTTTTATTTTCTTCAGATTTTACTCGAAAACCGACTAAAACTGATACGGAAATTCAAAAATTCCTATTGCGAAAAATCGAGGAAAATTTAAAACGTATTTTAACTTTTAATTGGGTAGAAACCTTTTAAATTAAAAATAAAAATATAATTAATTTAATTTATTACAACTTTTTAAAATTTAATTATAATATAAAATTTAATAATCAATTTTATGATCTTTTTGTGCTTATAAATTATAAATTAACAAAAGTTTATTGAAAATATTCACAAAATAAAAAAAATATACATATTAGTCTGGCAGTTATTTTTAAGAGTTACATGAATAAATCTAACCGATAAAATTAGAAACTATGTACAAAGAACTTATAATTCACATAAGCAACGATCATGGAACATGTTCACTTATAAAAACTAACCGTTTTAACGTATACTGCCTATTATTATAAGTCCTAGAACCAAAATTATAATAAATCCTGAAATATAAATTATCCTAAGCTAAAAACGTTAGTTTTTTACCCCCTCCCTCCACTGCTATGCGGAACTTTTTCGGGTACCCCACCCTATAAACATGTTCCATGTTAAAAAAAATAAGATCCTCAGCCTTATTAATCAACTCTTTTAAGTATTGCTACCAGAAGACATAAAATTTGGAGTCAAGGGAACAAGAATCTGGCCCGTAAGAGCCCATGTATCCTATTTTTTGGGCAAATAGTACCAAAGGCTATTATTGGATAATTATAGTGATTAGGCCCCGCAACCAAACTTAGTCTGAGTAGTAGCACCTGAAATGATGTTTAAAAACTCACTGGATTTTAGGCTTAATTTAATTTCTCCGATCCACGAACAGATAATACTCTGATGTTGGACTGGAAAACTTAACATATCATAACTTTTACAAAAAAAATTTTTTTGGGGTTTTTAAAACCCCTTTAAGACCTTGAAACAAATTTTTAATCTGAACCTGAATCCTAAAGGTCCAAAAAAATTTCTCTTGAAAAGTGATGACTGCTTATGTGTAGCAGAAATTAAATGAAGTCTAAAAAACCGTATTTTTTGAAATTACTGTATCCAGTAACCAAAAATTTAAGCAACTTTTTAAAACAACTGCCAATTTAATACACATATTATAATCAAAACTTTTTTTGAGTTTAAACAACGTCATTAAATTAAAAGTCATATAAAATTTTTGTTCTTAAAGCTAATTATCTAATTCTTAAAGTAATTAAAAGATAAAGACTGAGCCAATTTATACAAGAATAATAAGAAACATGTTAAAGTTAATTATATTTAAAAGAAAATTTTCTATGAACAAAAATAAAAAGTATAACTATTAAAAATATTTTTTTTTACTTATGTACAACTTATAATAAAGTTATTGTTTACTTATTATATAAAAAGTTAAGATAAAAGTATTAATTTTTTTTTAAGCTTGAAATCTTTTAACAAGCTTTTTTTTCTGGTAATTAAAGTTACACAATCTTTAAGATAAATCTTAAGTGTTAATTTTTTAAATTTAAAATTCTTGCCAACTCATTGTGGCTTAAAATAAATTAATCAATCGATATTTTCTCGAATTTCAGAAAAAACCTTCTATTTACTAAATTTGTGGTTTTTTCATATAATAATTTTTTTAATACTAATTAAGTATTTCTAAGTTAACTTCAGAAAATATTTAATTCATAAAATGAGAAAAATATTAAGGAAACACACACATAAATAAAAATCTACTTTTATACTGCAATATAAATGTTTATTGTTTTTTTTTCTTATAAATTTTATGGTCACATAATTTGTAAAGGGATATTTTAAAGCATTTTATAAAATAAAAACATGTTGTTTAAATTTTATGATATTCAATTCATTTACATCAAAGCAGTAATATATATATAAAAGAGCTTTTTATATAAATTAAAATATCAAATTTATGTTTAAATAATAACCAAAATTTAATATTAAATGTTAATGTGTCTAGTGATATAAGCAAACTTCTATTTTCATAATATTAAATTTTATATATATTAAAATTATAATATGTAACAAAAATTTAATTTGAATTTGTAATTATATATATGTAAAGAAATTATGATATTACATACACTATATTAGACTGGCAGTTATTTTAAAAAGTTTTTTGGATTTTTAATTTCTGGGAGAAATAATTAGGTACCATTTCCTAAAAAAAAAAGATTCTCAAAATTTTAGCTCATTTAATGACTTATAAGTATTAGCACCAGGCACATGCAAATAGTTTCTTAAATTCGATTCGTAAGTACCCAGGTAATTGGAGACATTACTTAGGAGTGATTAAATGAGCAATGACATTGGGAATATCAATTTTTTGATTAAATCGGATTTAACTTTACTCAGTAATAAAAAATCCAAGCAACCTTTTAAAATAACTTTTTTAAATAGGTTTTTAAACAGATTGTTGTGCTTAAGTCTTGCCTGAATAATTAAATTAACTTAATTTTTACCGTTTATTACTCGCGTTTCTTGTATTCAGAAAGCGAAAGAATTTGTTTTTGGTGGTAAGCGTTTTTGGGTTTTCGGATATTAAATGTTGATTACTGATAATTTTTGCAGTTGTTGACACAAAAATAAGCTGTTTAATTAAACAATAAACAGTCTAAAGCCCAAGAATACAAAATCTTTTACAGCCTTTTACCTGAGCTTTCGCTTTTAAAAATGAATAAAGCGCGGGTGCACGGCAGTGATAGAATAACACGATTGGGACTGCAAATTTGTGGATACTGATCATTTTTGCATTTTTTTACACAACATTAAACTTTTTAATTCAACAATAAATTGTCTAATATCCAAAAATATATAATCTTTTACAGTCGTTCACCCGCGCTTTTGTTTTTAAAAATTAATAAAGCGCGGGTGAACGGCAGTGAATGAATAAGATTATTGGGACTGCAGAATTGTGGCTACTAATAATTTTTGCAGTTTTTGACACAACAATAAGCTGTTTAGTTAAACAATAAACTGTCTAATGCCCAAAAATACAAAATCTTCTACAGCCGTTTACCCGCGCTTCTGTTTTTAAAAATGAATAAAGCGCGGTTTAACGGCAGTGACATTTTTAATCGATTGAAACATCAGAATGCTAACTGTTTATAAAGCATGGGTAAACGACGGTGAATGTTATTGAACTTTCGGATATTAGAAAGTTTTTTCTCCTCAGAGTATCCAAAATTTTATATCATGTTTTTTTAAACACCAAAAAGTGTTTGAAAAAAATTTATGGCTGAAATATTTTTAATTTGCTCAAAAACCGATTCTTAAAAAATTAAAAATTGTAATTCGGGGTTTTCAAGGGGTTTTGAAGAAAATTCATGATAACTTTAAGTTTTTCAGACAATATGCATAATTTTATCTGTTCAGGAGTCGTAGAAATTAAATGATGCGTTATAAATCGTTTTTTAAAATGGCTTTTTAAGGTTTCTGAAAGAAAGTGTGGCTTGAAGGTCTATTTCCAACAGGAATTAGCAGAATTAGTAATTTTTTAATAAATTTTTAGATGGTATCACTTGAGCTAAGTTTTTGGGACCAAATCAATATTCAAAAGTCAAGAAAATTCTTGTAAATTACAAATACAAAAAAAATTCAAGAACAGCAGCTTGAAAATGTAGCCTTGCAGACTGTAATTTTCAATAGTTTATTTTTTTTGTAAAAGAGAAACTTTCAGATCTCTGATTGGTAAAAGATCTATAATCATTAATTACTTACAGCGTGATATTTTAACCTGTTCATTATTTTGATGACTTATAATTTTCAAAAAGGAAATACTTTCCGGTGAAAATTTTAAAATTTATTAACTTAAATTTTTTCGTGGTATTATGTTTAAAAACAAAGTAATAAAACTATGTTACATCAAGAACAGCTTCCAAAAAATTTTAATAAACTAATATTTTATTTCAGAATTAGAGAAAAGAAAAAAAAATCTAAATTTTATGCAATAAATCTTAAATAAATATATATACATTGTATCCGTTTTTCGAACAGTAACCTCGGAACTTATTGTACAGCTACAACTGAAAATGTATATATTTTAAAGTATACCTGCTATTATTATATCTCTGTCTCTCTCTTTTTTTTGTAAAGCGCCATTAGTACAATGACGTCATATAATATATAAAGAAAAATACATATTCTTTATATATATATTAGTGATAAAAAAGGTAATATAGTATATTACACATGCGCATTAATAATAATTTTTTAGGTTTTTTTAAATATTAATGGAAGGATATGGTGATATACACGATTTTATTATCTTTTTTTTTTTAATTAATACAGCAATACACTTAACAGGTTTTTTTTTTTTGAATTTTCCTCCCAACAAAAAAATTCTAAAAACAATTAATTTTATTTTTATATACATTATTTTTTTTGAATTTCAGACCAGATACACCAGCTAATGAGGAAACAAGGTATATTAAGTAAAAAAAAAAAAGAAATGTAGAGAAAATAAAAATGAAAATAAAAGAAATTAAAAAAAAAGTAAAATTTCTTTTATTTTAAAAAAAAAAGCTCGTGCACGTAAAAATTTCCTCACATATAAATAAACACACACACTTTTATATATATTGCATATTTATCTATAAAAATAAGAAATTATATTTTCTAAAAAAAAATAATGCTTTTATTTAGGTATATCAATCTTTTTTTTTCAGTCACTACTTATATTTAATATCACCTTTTCTCTTCTTTAATTCACGATATATATATATATATATATATATACACACACACATATATATATATATACACGCTTATTTTATTTCACTAATTATTTTTTAGATAATTTTAGGGAATAAAAATAATTTTAGTTTTAACTAAATCTTTTAGGTTACTACAGAAAAAAAATAAATTAGTATCAATTAAAATAAAAATATATAAATTTACAGTATTTAGGTATTAAATAAGTAAATTAATGAAGATATTAAATTGTCAGTTAATAATTTATTTTCGATATAATTAATTAATTTTCTAATTTATTTAAATTATAACAACAGTAAATTAATTATAAAAAATTAATTGAAATTAAATATTAAAATTAAAGTATTAAAAATGTGAAATTAAAATAATATTTTAAGAGGATTAAATTTTTTCTTTTATTTTTCATTAAAAAACTTATAACTATTACATATAAAAACTTATACTATTTTTAATGTTTGAAATATAAAAATTTTATTTTAAGATAACTCAAGTAA
This sequence comes from Anagrus nilaparvatae, assembly GCA_022575985.1. Classification (NCBI taxonomy): domain Eukaryota; kingdom Metazoa; phylum Arthropoda; class Insecta; order Hymenoptera; family Mymaridae; genus Anagrus; species Anagrus nilaparvatae. The sequence continues at coordinate 33,249,971 of JAKSXM010000231.1, forward strand.
ATTTATTACATTGCACTGTTACTTATTACAACATTTATTTTCTGTTTTGATAGATAAACCAAAACTGTTTATTGGATTATTTTTTATTACCTTAGAGGTTAATTTTTAGTTATGCTACTGGGAATATATCTTTTACTTTTTGATTTCTTTAACTTTTTAATGTTTTAGTTTGAAAAAATCAGAAATTTAAAGTAACGTTTTAGAATAGAGAATATAATTTACCTGAAAGTCATTTAATGTCTGCCTCGATGCTTAGTAAATTTTTTACAGTGTTGAATAACGTAGCTGATTCTAGAGTTTATCATGGTGGTACAGATTTACATTCTGTTATGAAATTAAAGGGAACAGGACTTAGAAACGGGAATTATGATATGGATCCCGGTAAGGGAGAAAGAATTTATAGTGGTAGAACTAAAAACTAATTAACAGAAGATGGGCTAAGTATGTATACGGGTAAAGGGTTCAACATGCGTAATCCTTTGGCTGCTGCAAAGATTCCCTTTACCCAAATTAACTTGCAACACTGTAAAGCAGCGAGTGCTCAATTTACTCGTCTATTTTCAATGTTGCACACAGGAATCCTGGATCCTCCACGATTAAGTAAGGTTACTGAATGAGGTTAGTACAGTGTTCAGGGCAGTGAGCACTATCACAAGAACCTGCGTTGTGTTCGGTGGTCAGTTATATTTAAGTCAGTTAGGTGATGTACAGTCTGGTAATGGCTACTCTGATAGATACAGCAGTTACTTTTAACAACATTCCCTATCATGCCATTCATAGTGACGCTAAAGGAGCATGGAATAAACGAAGTTATATGGACGTGGTTATGAAAATATGTAAAATACAAATTAATTGTTGGGGAGCACGGGTTTTCAATGTTAGCTCGAAAAGTAACGCGAAAATGTCTACAGGAAAAAGTACTGTATCCGAAGCTTTGCTAGCATTTAACAAACTTCTCATAACATTTCAAACAGCAATAATTAAGGTGTTTGGATATTCTGATGACGTCATACTTTTGAATTAAGGAAGGTGCATGGAAGTCCATACGGATTAAATGCAGCATGTCCTGCAGCTTTTTGAAGAATGTTGCACAGATTTCAGGATTTTATTGATCAAATTAATGGATTCTTGGGTAGGTTAAGCACGCTGAAATAGTGGAACTACCCTATGTGAAGTTGAAAAACTACTGTAGGGTAGAATTGTTGGAGAGTTCATCTTAGACAAGAGGTCCTCAAGCATAATTAGTAAGCATAATTAGCAAGGAAGAATGGACAAGTGGTACCCATCTGTATCTGGGAGATGCAAGGGTTTAATATATGGATTATTTAAATTGGATAGAATTACTGGATCTAATAGAAGGATTTATATTTATTAGAAAATATAATAGTTGCGTCTTTTAAATAACGCAAATGTATTTAGAGTTTAATTTAAATAAAATTAGAACGATAAATTTAATGAATTTTTTAATTTTGCTGTCATTTACTGATAAACTTTTTTAAATTATTTAATTTGTAAACTTTACTATAGAAATATTTACTTATTTCTCATTAATGGCAAATAGTTTTAAGTTTTGCAATACTAAACCTTGAAAGATAAGAAAATCGTATTAAAGAATGAAATAGAATTGAAAAACTTTAAGCTAGCAAATTCTACTGCAAAATATTTTTTGTTTCTTATTATTTTCGTATCCAATATATCTATCATCATTTTGCTACAATGTTTAAATTAATTCTTTTATTAAATTAATATAATATTTTGAATAAAAAGTTAGTAACCATAAATTGTAATAGTAAGTAAAATTAATTAAATACCAAACAGAAGCAAAAAAAAAAAGAGTAATTTTATCTTTCTAACAAACTTTTATTTATTTTTTTTTTTATATCCTATTATAAATCTTACTGTAAATTTTATTTATTAAATTGATAGCGAATCATTTATTATCTTCTTCAGGATAAATAATAGCATTTTTTTTTTATTTCATTTTTCTTTTATGAAATCTAATGAATCAAAAACATTATAAACTTATTTTGAATTATTGTTTAGATACTTTTTGGTATGAAAAAACTTATTACCGGTTTGTGTAAACTTAACTTAGCTGCAACTAAGTGCTGGGTATAATATATAAATGTTGCGGAACTTTACAATACAATTTGCTATTTTTATAATTTGTAATTATCACCTTTACTTGATGCTAAGATTCTAAACCCAAATTATTCTGATTCCCTAAGCACGTATTATTCTAAGTCCCCAAATCGAAAATTTTTTAAGTCCCTTGACCCGAATTATTACGTCCCTAAACTCGGATTATTTTGAGTTCTTAAATCGATATTATTCGAATCCATTTGACCCCCCTCCCCCTTGATTTTCAGATTCCCAGCGTACCCATCCCTATAAATATGTTTTATTTTATTTTTTTTCTTTCGAAATGTAACATATTTATTATGTTGAATAAAAAAATTCAAAAAAATAAAAGTACAAAAAGTATATATTTTTAGTAAATTGCTTCGATAAACATTATTTATTACAATCTTTGATGTGAACAAAAAGTAATAAACTAATTTACTTTTGTGTTGGTACTAATTTTATACTAAACCCAAATAATTAATTATTCGAGTTTTATTTAATAAAACAAATTTATAAAACAAATATTGATGATAAAAGCGTTGAAATATGTATTGAAATAATATAATGTTGCTTCATTTGCAATACACAGTTGAATGATTAAATTACTATGAACGTACTTTTATGTCAAGGTAGCGATTCCTGGAGAGAAAATTATATATATTGAATCTTCTGTACTGCGTAAGATGAAGAGATTGAATTTATGCATAAAATTTTGCGTTCTTCAAGCTTTGTTCCTAAAAAGTATGGCTTAATAAATTACTACTCTTGAACACTAGAATGATTTGCCAGGATAAAAAGATTTTGATTTAAAAAAAAGTTTTGCCACCTTCTTATGTTGGAGCCTATTTGGTTGAAGTTACACGTATCAGTAACGGCGACTGCATTGGTTTTGCCAATTGTCGGTACAACAAGTCAGGTGACTCGTAGAAGCAGGGCCTTATCCGAGAACTATCTAATTTTACTTCGGAAAATCGCACCGATTAATATAAACTCCTATTTAGACAAGACCAGGTCCCTGGGTTATCCAATGGTTTGGCGATGCCAACCATATTTAACTTCAAAATATATCTGTCTACAGAGGCAAAGTATAATTCTAACTTGGAAGGTCAGTTACCATATGGAACAAAAACTACTGATGTTAAGAGTATTAGGGTATAAAATGAAAAATAATTATGTTGTTTATTTAATCGGTAAACGTGTTATTTTAAGAAAATAAATTAATTATAAATGAAAAATAAAATTCAAGTAATTGCAAAAGAATTTAAAATTTATATTAAACTGACAATTTTTTATCTCAGCATCTATAGCACAATTTTTTTCATGAAAAATGAAGAAAAAAAAAGAGTTTAGGAAAAATAAAAAAATAATTTATTCATGTAGTTTCAACAATCTCGACAGATTTCTTGCCCTTAATTTTCATAATACAAATGCATAAAGCTCGAATGAAGTAAATTAATAATTAAAAATAAAAAATCATTTATTCATTTCCAACATAATTAACAACAGTAAAATTTTTTTACACAAAATTTTAAGTAAAACGTTTTTAAACAACACTGTAAAAAGTAACTTCCTTATATTAACAAAAAAATTAGAGCATTTTCGAAAAATTAGTAAATTTTCAAAAAAATTTGTAAATATTCGAAAAAAATCGTAAATTTACTAAATTTAATATATTATCGAAAAATTCTGGAATTCTCGATTTTTTTTGGGCATTTACGAAAAAAGTTGCAAATTCACAATTATTTTTCGTAAATTTACGACTATTTTTTGTAAATTTTCGAGAAAAAAATTTGTAAATTATCAATTTTTCTTATGAATTCACAAAAAAAAAATCGAAAATTCTCGAATTTTTCGATAATATACTAAATTTAGTAAATTTACGATTTTTTTCGAATATTTATAAATTTTTTTGAAAATTTACTAATTTTTCGAAAATTTTCTAATTTTTTTGTTAATATAAGGAAAATACTTTTTACAGTGAATATTTTGATACTGCTTAACGTCACAGTATTCCAAAAAAATTTTTTTAAGCAATAATATTAACAGCCTTTTTATTATATCTATTTTTTAAATAAAAAATTATTGCATTTAAGCTTGTTTTTTATAACCTCATTCGAGCGCATGTTATAATTCATATTTTTATTAAATAAATATATATAAATTTTTTAATTATATACCAACTTTTTTTTTTTTTAATTGCATACAAAAAAAAATGTATGTAAAAAAAATAAAGGTAAATAATCATTATAAAAACAAAAGGGCTGAGAAAGCATGATGAGCTTGGCTTGAAAATTCATGGAATAATATTTAAATATTTATATGCATTCGTCATATTGGCATGATGCATTTTTAATAAATTATAAGCTGTATTTTTAATATTAATTATATAGGATAACAATTTTTTTTTTTTTAATTATAGGTATTTTAGGTATAATAAATTTTTTTTATTTAAAAAAAATATAGTAAAACATTAAGTAAGATTGTTTTACTTTAAAACATTAACTTTTAATTTATAATTTAAGTTTTAATTTTCTCTGAAAAATAAAAGAATAATTTAGACAATTATTTACACATAATGTTTTTTTAAAAAAAAGTAAATTAGCTCTAAGATTATACTAATGTAGGTTACGTAAAAAATGTATATGAGCAGTTCCTATTAAAATTTTAATTTTTTAGGTTTATAATTACATGTCAGAAATTAATTTTTAAAATTTTTATTTTTTTTAAAAAGATTTAGATATGAATTAACAGTAAGGTTAATGATAAACAATGAAGGTAATTTTTAAATTAACGGTAGGTTGGTGTAATAACCCAATGAAGAATGCCCCAAATCGCAGTTACCATCCTCGACTTTGCCTCGGAAGTTAATTTCTGTGCGATTTGGGCCAATCTTTCCATTTCTGGACACAAGTCGTAAATATGCTATTTTATAAACTAGATTTTTATTAGCTTTATCTAACAGAAACCAGAAAATTGAGAAAATTACATTACTACTAAAATTACAATTTTTTAATTGAATAGGTTTTATGAAATTTTTCACAAGCATTAAGTTTCTAAAAATTCTTTTATCAGTGTGCATTTTTGAACTGTCATAATAGGACATACACACCCTGTGTAGTTCCTCGAAGTTTTGGGTCTGGCAAGTTCAGGACTTTTGTAAATAGGGATTGGTCAAAACAAGTTTTGGAAAAAGCCTGAAATTTCCCGAAAAAGGGTTGCAGTTATAGAGTGAACAGAAAATATCTCTGGCCAAAAGTCCGAAAAACCTAAAAAAATCTTAATTTTCAGGTCAGATACCCAATATTTCGGGTAATCGGCCGCCCCTAGTTATAAGACCTAACGTGTTTGAAATTCATAATGACAGTCAAACCACATATAATAGTCGGACAAGTAACAAATTTTTTTAAACTAGAAACATGCTCAAATATTTACTGATAAAACATTTTAAAAATTGGTCATTTTTGGCGAAACAAAATTAAACAGCTGTATTATTACAAAGATAGTCCAATATACTCTGTTTTAAAACTTTTTGTTGCTTGGCTGAAATTTCTGAATTACCCAAGCTGGGGTATAATATTTAGCTGCATTAACTCACCTAAAATTTTGAAATAATTGGAGAGCCAAAGTCAGTAAAGTTTTATCGTAAATACAAACCTCCTCCAAAAATTTTTTTAATACTTTTTTAATCTGTTGGATTAACCTATATAAATGATTAAATAATCTATATTAAATTAAATTTATTAAATTAAATTACTATTAAGTATATAATAAAATTTTATTCTAAGAAAAAAATAAATATATTCTCCTTACACATATTACTACTTTTATTTTAATGTCATAAATTTTTTTAAATTACACATGGGTTATTATATAAAAAATTACATAAATAATAAATTTACTTAAAATAATAAATATAAAATGTTGCAGATATACATAGATATAAGATTTAAAAATAAAAAATTTTTTTATGACGTATATAATATAGTTCAACAAATATATAAATATAGTACAAGTAAATACATACTTAATATTATATAGTTTCTTTTATGTTTAAAATAAATAAATATAAGTAAAATATAAACAAAATATAGATAATATGTACATAAAAAAATGAAATTTTTTAGTTCAAACATATACGTATGAATAATAAATAAATTTTCTATTATTTGCATATGAACTAAAGTTTTCTTTTTAAACTATATTTTTCTATTTTTAGAAATAATTTTTTAAATAATTGATGAAAGTAAATTAACTATAGATATTATATTAATTGCCTTGGTTAATTTATATGTTAATTTTATTTGCTAAGAATTTTACAATTTTATAATATGCATATTTACATTTACAACTGTTGGTATTGCAGATTTAATGAAGTTCAAATGTTGATAAATTTGTATTTTAAAAAGCTTTTTATTCATCGTTGAGCTTTTTGTTAAAAAAAGCTTGCGTTGTCGGTAAAACAGGGATTTTATTTTATCAACGATCAGTAAAACAGTTTTCTACGTATGTCGGTAATTTACTTATTTTTAATTTTTTTGTATTCATTAAGTAATCAATTTATTTGTTTTTAAATAAATATTTAATAAAAGGCTTAGAATTTCAAAGATAAAAATAATTTAAAATCTTATTTTTAAAACTACTACGTTTTAATATTGAAGTTATATCGCGCATTTTGTTTTTCCTAATTATTTTAAAGAATTTATCGACCTTATTGGCCAAAATTGAATAAATTTCAAGACTAATCTTTCATTTATTTACTTAGCGTAACGTTTCGTGATACTAAATAAATGCGTTATGTTTTAATTTTTTTTTAAATACATTTTTTTAAAAAAAGATTTAATTTTAAAATAAAAAATTTTCAGATCTTTCATTAATTTAAATTACATGAATGTATAAAAAATTTATTCAAGCAAGTTCCAGATGTTTAACTTTCAACAGTAATTTTATATATAATTTTTAATTTGGTTTCATTTCTTGTAGCCTTCAAGCTTTTTTTTAAAACATTTTCTTTACTTTTCATTTCAATTTTTGTTTCGTAAAGCATAGCTGACGTGCAATGAATCTTGATGATTAATAGCTTTAATTTTTTCTTTTTATCAAAATGAAAAATTCGTAAGAAAATTTATATTAAATAGTTAAATGTATTGAATTTAAGACATGAGCTTCTGCTCAAAATAAGTGATGTTGAATTAAAAAAAAAAAATTAATTAAAAAAAATTTAATATTTAAGAATATTTTAATCTATATGATCATTAATTATATTTTTTTTATTAATGAAGTTATCATTTAAAATAAAAATAAATTGAGACAAGAATATCAATTGAGATAATTCGCAAGATTCGTTGAATTTTTAATTGGAATATTTTTATATTTAATTTTAAGTTACAGTAATGACAAAGATAATTCATAAAATAAGATGAAAAATTTTTCGTTTTAAAATCTGACTATCAAATAACTAAAACTTTTAAATCTTAATTTTATAATTTTAGAAATTATTTTGTCAGAATTCGTACCTATAAATAAAACTATTATAAGTCCCTAAATTTATATTATTTTGGAATTTGTCCAGTAACCAAGATTATTCTAAATTCCATTTAAACCCCACCTCCCCCCCCCCTGCCCTCGACTGTGACTGTTTTACCTCCCATCTACTTTCCATTGATTTCCAGATTTCCGAGCAATTCCATAAATTACAATGCAAGTTTACGTTATTGGCAGCTTTTTAGCATTATAAAGTTTTAGGTGAAAATGTAATCGAGAACACGAAAATATTTGGAATCTAAAAAAAAGACTATTTTTATGCCAAATAATATTTTCTAAAAATATGCATTTTTTAATTCCAATTGTTTTCTTCTTTTTAGTATTTAAATTTTTATTTTATACAAAATTTTGATAGTTTAAGCAATTATCAAAATTTAAACTGCTTTTATACTTTTTTACGTTGTATAGTATTTTTCTAGACTTAACAAATTCAATGAAAACATTACAATACTCTCTAAGGCATTAATAATTGAAGATTAGACCTGGAAAAAAGATATTAAAAAGTAAAAATTTAAAAAATTTTTTAAAAAAGGAAACTTTTTATAAAAATGATACAAAAATCTTTAGAATTTTTTTGTACATTAAAAGAAATATTTTAAATTTTTCAAAAAAGAATTCTTGTTCTACATGAAATAATATGTAGCTCGTTAGAACGATCAATGTTTCCGCATATTTAAAGACGTAAAAATGAAAATGTAGAAAATACTTAAAAAAAGAAAATGTTCTTTTGTTAAATCTTTCTTGTAGCTCGAGTTGCATATCTTTTTATTAATTTGACTGCAGTTCGTGCGGTTTATTTTTAAAGTTATTTGGCAACTATTTAACGATAGTTTTTGTAAAGAATTAAAAAGTAATTAAACAAAAATTAAATTATTCATAAAGATTATTTATAAAGACTTGTAGCAGGGGCACTAAAAGAATTAAAATAGAAAGAGGTTTTTGTAAAATGTTTTTGTAAGATAACTTGAATTTGTGATAGATCAGAGGTTTAATAAAAAGATTATGTTTAACTAAAAAGAAATCTGGTACCAAAGATAAGAGAGGCAATATTAGATAAGGATTTTTCAAAGTAGCGTTTTAAAACAAAGTTTAGTACGTAGTTTTAGGAGATTTTTATCAAGTCGGTTTTCATTTACGGGTTTACAATTTCATTTACTGCAAAGTTTGGTGGTATTTTGGAGATTAGATGAACCAAGTTCACAATAAATCAAATAAAAGATTTAAAATTATCGATTTTTCAAAATGCCTTAAGCAAAACGTGACGAAACCCAATGGATGAGCCTACAAATCGTTTAAAAAAATTTTTTTTTGCAGAAAATATACTGCTAAAATAAATATCGAATGTTTTCTAATTTTGGTGCTCAAGATCGTAATGTTCAAAATATTTTGTGCTTAAAACTGTAAGATCTTTCTATATTAGATTAATAGTCTTGATTAAATCTAGTCTAGCGTTTTAAGTTACATTATTATAGTGTAGTTGGGGATTTTTTGCGATTGATCGTGAATAACTCCTAATTACATTATAAAAACTACAATGTTTAAGACTAGATTACATATCGACTTTTAATCTAATGCAGAAATACTCCAGTCAATATAGAAGGATGGGGGGGGGCTGTTATGTTTCCTGCCTCCACCAGATTTTATTTTTTTTTTGTTTTAACATGGAACATGTTCATTGGATGGAGTATTTGAAAAAGTTTGGCTCGGCAGGGGGTGGGGGGTGAAATGTACTTAGAATATTTTTGATTTAGGGACTTAGAATAATTTGAAGTGGGGCCTGATCAACTTTAAGTTTATGGACTTATGATAATTTATATTTCGGGATTTATTGTAATTTTGGTTTTTGGATTTATTACTGTTGTAAGTGAACATGTTTCATGCTCGTTGGTTGTGTAGTTACACAAACCGCTTATAAATTTTTTGGATCGCTAATCACGAATTTCGGGGTATTTTTTATGAGAAATTGGGAAACAACTTTTAATTTGCAAAAGGTACCCCTACAAAGGAGTGCTTTTGCTATTTTCGAACTTTCAGTGTTCAGATTCGGTTTCATATCAGTTTTTTAGGTCACTGATCACGAATTTCGAAGAATTTGTAATTAAGAATTAATTTCTTACCCTTAAATTAGCAAAAACTACCCCTAAGAGGTTGTTCTTGCTATTTTCGTCCTTTCAGTGTCCAGATTTGGTTCATTTGGGTTTCCTGGGCCACTGATTACGAATTTCGGGAAATTTTTTTGTTAAAAGTTAATTTCTTACCCTTATATTAGCAAAAACTACCCCTAAAAGAGTGACCAAAATGCCCATAATGCAGAACCAATAAATCTTAGGGGTAGTTTTTGCTAATTTAGGGTGTTTCTCCAAATTTTTCATAGAAAATACCTCGAAATTCGTGACTAACGAACCAAAAAAACTTACAGTAGACCTAATCTGGTGTCTGCTGAAAAAAAAAGATAAGACCGTATATTGACTGGAGTAAAAGGGCTTTAGGGGCCAAAAATTGGAATTGAAGAAAACTTTTAGTTATACTTCTAGGAAATAACACTTTGGAAGCGATTTAATTAATGGGGTAACCATAACCTTGGTTTGATTTAAAATATGCCCAAATAGTAAAATTGGAACCATTATCCTGAAAAAAATATTGGCATTACCACCCAGTTAGCAAACTTTATAAAAAATTAGGAACTTTAAATTATTAAAACATAAAACTAAAATATTGTATTTTAAACACGATTTTCTTATTACTATAAATATTTAAAATTAAGAAAAGCCTAATTTGAAAATTATGCAAAAAAAAATCGTTTATTTTAATGCAGATAAAAAAAATAGACTATATCTATTAATTTTTATTAAGTTTAAACAATTCTTACCTCAATATTATTCAAATTAGCAGTTAAGTTTTATTTAAAATTTTGTAAAATTCATTTTAAACCTTTTTAAAGTTAATAAAATTATTGTTAATGGTTTACGTGACTAGATTAATAAATGTGCAGAAAAGGTCTTATTTAAAATTTGAGCTAAAATTACTAAAAAAAAAAATAGAAAATTTTTTTATAATAAAAGATTCTTTGATGATAATTTTAGTTGTTGAAAAAAATAAAGTAAAAAGTATCATAATAATAGATTTAAAAAGGTATTTAATTGGTTAATTTCATCAAAGGATTTTAAATAATCTATTTTCATCTTGTCTAATCAATATTAATTATGATCTCTTTATAATTTAACTCTTTTTTTTTAAGACTTGCTTTTTAATTAAAAAAAAAAATAAGTATAAAATTATTATCTATTAACAAGTTATTAGCCTTTTATTATTTTATGAAACAAGAAATAAATTACTACAAAAAAAGATGAAATAAGTTTCGACTTTATTTTTTGACATAATCTTATTTAATAACAGTCATTAATTTTTTTTTGGTACATTTTTTTTTTACGTTGTAAATTTTTTTTAATCAAATTTTATTAGGTTTTATTAAATACTTTATGTAAGGATAAATAAAATTTAATTATCAGTTCTTTAATTTATTATAATTTACGTATCTAAATGTACTTGATGCAGAATTATATTTTATTTTTGGTTTATAAAACTAAAAATTTAATTTTAGACTCATTTTACTTTAAAATGTTGATTAATAATTTTATTTATCTCGTTTCGGTTTATTTAATTTATCAATAGCTCGATCAATAGGTATTAAAATAAATTAAATTTTTAATACGTTAAATTCCAAAGTATTGAATATTTTATTAAAATGTTCAAACGAAATAAATTTCATTTTGAATGATAAAAGATATTTTATTGTACATTCCATGCTACTTTCATGGATACACAAATACAAAGTTAAGGTTTTGTAGAGAATATAATTAAATTTTAATTCTTTAAGCTAATAATGGTTAGAAAATATTGATAAAACAGGCTAATTAAAAAAAAAAATTCTTAATAATTATTTTGTGGGTATGTATTCTTGTTTGAGGAATCTTTGATAAAGATAATATCTAAAAAAATGTGTGTACACTTCGAAAAACCGGTTTTTTTATTATTCTACTCTCTTAGTTTGGTTCATCTAAGTAAATATATGTATCACGCTCGTTGGTCCAAATCAAGCAAATTAGTATCAATCAAACCAGAGGTTTCAAACTATATATTAATTATTGGATAAATTTTTAAAATATTTTTCGTACGCTACAAAAAATGAACTTATAACTAATTTCTGTGTTTACGCAACCTACGGGCATGAAACATGTTCACTTATAATACTTTAAACATAATATATCCCTAATAATTGTAAGTCCTAGAACCGAAATCATAAAAGCCCCTAAATTGAAATTATCCTAAGTATTCCAGGATCTCTAGAAGTCCCTTAATCGGAAATATTCTAAGTCTATTTGAGCTTCCACCCCCCCCCCCATCCTTGTTTGAACGGACTTTTTTGGGTACCCCTCCCTATGTACATGTCAAAAATCGCATTTATATTGAAAAAAAAAAATAATAATTTTTTCATTACATAAAAGTTTAGATTCTAAACTTATCGTGAAAATTTCAAATAAGCAATGTAAAAGAAAACTTATTATTATAACTTTATAATGTTCTTGTATAATATGAGAATTTATCATGTAATAATATCTCAAAGGAGCTTTTAGTTTATACAAAAACTTGCATAAAAGTTATCTGTATATATTTTACAAATTTTACAATTGCCTTTTTTCATAAATATTTAAAATTTAAATAACTTTGAATATTTTAGCAAGGAAATTTTTGTTTTTAAATATTATATCTGTAAGGGTATTTTTTATATGGGTTAATATTTTTTTAGTTTGTTAACGAATATTGGGGATCCCACGCCCACTGAGTTGGACTGAAGGGTTGCGAAAATCGATCTAAACTATTTTTTTCGAAAGTCGGTAGTTCTTAGCTATTTTTACCCAAGTCTGAGGTCGATGTCTTGGATTTAAAAAATACCAATTGCACTGTGTTTGGTATGTAAAAATATGGTTACTGGCCAATTTTTAAGGCTCTAGGTGGCTTGGTTGCGATTTGGCAGCTGTTTTTCCAAATTTGATTTTTTTCGAATTCTCAGCCACCCGTTTACTTTTTATTTTCTGGACGCCCTAAATAAGCCTAAAAAATATTTTCTATGTAAAGGTGGGTAGTAAAAATTCCCGCCCAATCCGAATCTGACCATATTTTTTCGGAAAAACCTCCGGGAAACCCGGAAAATCGGAAAAACTAAAGGAAGTTGGAAAATACAAATTTCTCAAAAAGCGTCACTTTTTTTTTTTTTTTTAATTTTTTTTACATGTGTTTTTCCATACTTTTCATGCTGGTAACCTCCTTTTTTGACCCATTTGCCTTTGAAGTACTTAAAAATCAATTTTAGGCTCAAAAAAATGATTTTGAAAATTGTTCATTTTCTGAATTTTCCAATTTTCTCGCTTTTCCTGATAGAAAATGAAAAATCTGACTTGATTTTCGGATTCCTCGGGAAATTTTACATTGAAAACCTTCTTGGGTAAAATTTTAGAGGCCTTTGTGACGCTGCAAAAAAAAGAAAAACAAAATAACCTGCTAAAATCAAAAATAATTAAACATAAATAAATTTTGCTATTTTTTTATTCTGTTTATTTTTTTGATTTTAGCAGGTTATTTTGTTTTTCTATTTCTTACAGCGTCACAGAGGCCTCTGAAATTTTACCCAAGAAGGTTTTCAATGTAAAATTTCCCGAGGAATCCGAAAATCAAGTCAGATTTTTCATTTTCTATCAGGAAAAGCGAGAAAATTGGAAAATTCAGAAAATGAACAATTTTTAAAATCATTTTTTTGAGCCTAAAATTGATTTTTAAGTACTTAAAAGGCAAATGCGTCAAAAAAGGAGGTTACCAGCATGAAAAGTATGGAAAAACACATGTAAAAAAAATTTAAAAAAAAAAAAAAAAGTGACGCTTTTTGAGAAATTTGTATTTTCCAGCTTCCTTTAGTTTTTCCGATTTTCCGGGTTTCCCTGAGGTTTTTCCGAAAAAATATGGTCAGATTCGGATTGGGCGGGAATTTTTACTCCCCACCTTTATATAGAAAATATTTTTTAGGCTTATTTAGGGCGTCCAGAAAATAAAAAGTAAACGGGTGGCTGAGAATTCGAAAAAAATCAAATTTGGAAAAACAGCTGCCAAATCGCAACCAAGCCACCTAGAGCCTTAAAAATTGGCCAGTAACCATATTTTTACATACCAAACACAGTGCAATTGGTATTTTTTAAATCCAAGACATCGACCTCAGACTTGGGTAAAAATAGCTAAGAACTACCGAAGTACAACTAGAAATAAGTCCATTCCTCTCTTAAAAATTTCAATTTTTCGGTAGATTTTTATTTTGGTAACGTAAATTGGCGGGAAATTCAAAAAATTTTTGATATTTAAAAAAAAAAAATTTTTTTGAAAAATTTCAAAAACAATGCGAAAAAAATAGTAATGAAACACTTGAAAATTTTTTTTCTTAAATAAAAAAATAAAAAATGGCTGATGATGAAAATTTTTTCTGTGAATTAATTTATTACTTATTTATGTATAAAACTCAATTGGAATTAAAAAAAAATAATGTATCTGTTAATAAATATTACGGTTTGGCGCATTAGGAATCGCGCCATACTACGGAGCTCTCCCCAATTTAGTTAAGTTTTCATTCATTTACTCAACTTAAAAAATTTATAAAAGTATTTCAAAAAAAGTTGTTAAAAACTTATCAGTCGCGTGAACTTAGTTTAACAGCAAAGCCCAGGATTGGAGACTGCACCAGGGTTCGAATCGAATAAAAACTGTAGGAGATTGATGTTCAAGAGGGATTTGTTCTGGGTGAATGTTTACCAAGGGAGAAATTTTAGAAGGGGAGGAAAGCCTGTTGACCCAAGATAAAATTTTTTTTAAAACCGTGATTATTCTAGTACAGAATAATTTTTTTTGTTGCAATTTGCATATTGAAATTTTTATAATTAGCACTGAAAACCTGATTTTTGTCCAAAAATTGCATTATTCATGAAACTTTACGAAAAGCCTAAAAATAGAAAAAATTTATTTTTGTTAATGGCTAAGACAAAATAATAAAATATCTTAAAGACTGAAATATAATCCATAGTCTATTATTTAAATTTGAAAAAAAAAATGTTTGTAATAAAACGCAGTGTTATTATAGTATAGAATATAATCTTCTTTCAGTTAGTAGTACGATGTCGTATAGGTCAGACCAGTCTGGCTATAACCGGTCGTGTTCTACTAAACTTTTGAATATATAATAAAATAAAGCAACAGGAGAAGAGACACATAATCTTTTTATTTTTCAATTTCATTTATAAAAAACCAATTTTTTTAAAATACAAAAATATTAATATAAAAAAAAAAATTTTTTTTTCTTTACTTAAAATATTAAACAAAGTTCATGGTATAAAAAATAATAATAATAGTAAAAAATAAGAGAATAATATAATATATGGGAGGCTTTTTCGATCCGGCGTAGTAGTACGTTCGCGTCGTCGCGTAGTAGTAGATACGGGATTTTGCATCTACTCTATGTACATTTTCCTTCGTCTTTTTCTTTTTTTATTAACGTCTTTCTTCTATTTATACACGTACATAGTTTTTTCAAAAAAGAAAAAAAGAAAGTTTTCAGTACATCTGGGCGCAGCAGCCTGTAAATACGTGATTATTTAATAAATTTATAAAAAATAAAAACTGTTGCGCCTTATGTTACGTTTTTATTTTTTAGTTTTTAATTTTTTAAAATAAATAAAGTGCTCTTCCTTAATGTAATAAAAAGTGATATATAAAAAGTGTTTCTTAGTATTAGTGAACACTATAAAAAAAAAACATAAAATTATGAGATTATGTGATAATTTACTAAAAAGTTTGTTATTTTTACAAAGGATTTAAGTTTTTCAAAATTTTAGCCAAAAATAATTTAATTTTAATAAGAAAATCAGCCTTTTTTTTAGATTTTTAAAGCTGATATTATTTGACATTTTACATTATAAATGTCATTTAAAGCTTTTCAATAAATTGAAGGTTCTTTATTTTATTTTTCGGAAATGTCTATAATATGATAATTGACAGTTTTTATTCATTTTGAATTTTATTTTATCAACAAAACTTCTCTGAAGTCTTATAGTTTTTATTGTTTTATGTAATAAATAATTTTGAACTCGAAAATTTGAATAATCGGTTTAAAAAAATACAGAAATGACTTTTTTTTTTATTTAGTTTTTTTTTAAATTAAACGAGATTAAATTTTTCGATAAATTTCTTTTTTGTGAAAAATCCAATTTAATCTTTTTTAATACTAAAATTAACTCTATCGATTGACCGTTTTTTATTTTAGATTTTTTTTGTAATATTTAAAAATTTGCATTCAAAAAAAATTTCAAGGTTTAATTTTCTTTTATTTGGATAACAGAATAAAGGAGGAGTCAAAAAATAAAAGAAAATGGACACAAAAAACAAAGTTCTAAACTTAAATCTATTAATTAAACGCAGTAAATTTATTAATAAAAAAATATTCAGGAAGCATTATTGACATTTTTTATCTTTCTTATTTTATAAATAAAGTTTCTATTTCAGTGTAAATAACAAATATTTATAAAAAAAAAAAAAAAAGATTGAAAGTCGATAATTCATGAATTAAAAGGATTTTTTTTTATTATTAGAATAAAATCTATCGATATTAATTAAAATGTGTACCCTCATTAAATGAAGAAAAGAATAATTTCTAATAAAAAAAAAATAGTTTTTTGAAAAGTTAAATAGAGCGTAAATTGAAATTTTATCGTTTTTTACTTCGATTCTAGGAAAATGAGTCGAATACGAATTTTTTCTGTTATTATTGAAAATTTTATTAATATTGACATATTTTATCAGTTAAATCAATAATAAAAGAATTTTTTAATGAGAATACTTAAAAACTTTTTTAGACCCAAAAATTTTTATTGGAAATTTAAAGTTATGTTTGAAAATTTTTTTGTTTTTATAATTCTTTTGGGTGCTCTGCTTGAAATTGCCTTGAATTTTTAATTTCCATGTAAACCAAACTGCTTAAATAACTTTAAAATTCAAACAAACTTGTAGAACATTCAAGAAAATTCAAGCAGAGTAGAATGAAAGTTTTGATAAAGTGTAATATTGCCCAGATTTTATAACATAAAGCATGTTTCTAAAACTATGGTTAAAAGCTATAAAGTCTAAGTACCCTCGGTATGAAAACATAAAAGTCTAATTAAACTTAATTACTTAAAATGCAAAAAAAAACCATCATTAAATAATCCATTTTTACTAAAAAAATTTTTAGTTCAAGCATTAATTTTTGTTATTATAAAAAAAATTAATCATGTCTTATAATCAGCTTACTTACTACTAATTTTTTTTAAATTAATTATTTTCTTTTCTTTTTTTTCTGATTTAAAATAAAAAATAATTATTTTATATTTTTTTAGAATAAAAAAAAAAAACAAATATTCAACTGACCTATTTTTTATTTATTTATTAAAAAACAGAAATTTAATTTAGTTTTTTCCTACGTTTATGTAAAGAAAAACATACAAAATTATTGTTTTCTTTATGGGTTAACATCTGTTTTTTATTTAGAATTAAAGAAAATAAAATTTTAAGGGAAATATTATTTGTCAGACTTTTCTCTTCATCTGTTGTTTTGAGCGTTTACATGATATTTTTGAAATAAGCTTTTATTTTGAAGATACTCAATTTTAAGTCAGAATTTACAAAAAATTTTTTTCATCACACAGAGATGAATAATTCAAGTTAAAATTTAAGCCGAGAAACCTGATAGCCTAACCCAGACATTAAAATTCTTATTAAACTTAGCAAATTTTATTCGCAAAAATGTCATAAATGATGTTACCTTCACAATGGTAAATACCTGGACAGGAAGTGTATATTTATGTTAAATTACAATGTATTATATTATAAAATCTGACTTTGAAAAATATAATTTTTAAAATTAATCAGTTTTCAAAATATATTACTAAAAACGCAGTATTGACGGTAATTGATTGACGTTTTTAATAAAAAAAATCAAAATGTTAAAAAAGAAATTTTTTTTTAAATTTAAAATTAAATAATAAAAAGTTACTCTTACAAAAACGAAAAAAACATAAAAGAATTTTTGGGATCTGGATACCTTTAAAATATCAGACTAAATTCCTTTCTCTAGGAAAATTTTAAACATTTAAAAAAATTTAGAATAAATATAAAAATTTTTAAATTGGGCTAAATTTTTTTATCATATCGATGAAAGTAGTATTGAATTTTATAAAATCTCTATACAGTTTTTCAGAAAAATTTGCCTAAAAAAGGTACTGTAGCTAAATTTTTCAATGAACCTAAAATAATAGAAAAATCTGTTCCCTGAGAATCTTCCAAGAAAAGCCTGAGATCCCAGAAAATTTGTTGTTTTTATGTTATTTTTTTTAATAGGGTAATAAAAACTTTTGAATTTAATGGTAAAAGGCTGTATAAAATTTAAGAATAAATAATTAAATAATAAAATAAAATATATAAACTCATTGAAATTAATGCTATTAAAAATTTATTACATTTTATGTTAAGTAATATATTTAACTTAGCTTCAAATAATAGCATTTTATTTTTAACGTACAAAAGTATTCTACTTTAAAATAATGGACTTTTTATTATTTAAAATTTAATTATAAAAGTGTTGATTTATTTAAGACTTGCAAATTTATTAAACATTAAAATTAATAATAATGTAATGTAAACCATGGTCCTTTAATTAATAGTTTTTCCTTTTATTGCTGTCGTTATGAATTTTTAATACCCAAAGTAAGTAATTTTGTAATGATAACATATCTTAAGAAACTGAGGGTGTTTCTTGGTTTTATACTTGAAAACTGTGTAACAAGATAGCCATTTTCCTTACGGTTGCGAAGAAATTGAACTGAGGGCCAAGGCTTGTAATTTTGGAATCAAATTAAGTTATGTTCTTTAATTTTTTTTTGAGTACCCAAATTACTTTGCTCAAACTTTTAACTTATTCTCGTTAGTGTAAACTACACCGATTTTAATGATTTAATTATCTCATGAATGCTGGGTTTATTTTTGACACCAAAATTATTAGCATTGGGTTCCTCAAAGCTAGTATCAGATTTCAATAGAAAGCCTGTAGTTTCTGTAAAATAGTAAGCTTGTCGATTTTTGGTCTATTGATAATGTTTTAAATTCAAGGGATTTAGACGTAAATACATCCTTACGTTATTTGAATTATACTGATCTTTTTAAGTATGGGATATGTTCATAAGAAGGGGTTTTATAGGACAGGGAAAAGGTCATTATTTTAGTTTTTATAAAGTGGGGGGAGGGGGTTAATAGTGTTATTAAAAGTTAAATTTATCACAAAAAAAAATTGCACGTTACTAAAAGACAAAAAATTACATTAAAATTTGCATTTAATATTGGCTTTATTTTTTTACCCTTTAAAATTTTCCTTTATGTGCATATTTATGAATATCACTTTTACGTGTACTAAAATCTGGACAATATTAATTTCGTGAATATAAAATAATAAAATTAGCCTGAGGTCAGAATACATTATACAATAAAGTAAAATTTTCCTATATTCTCTAATGTTAAATTGTCTGTCATTGAATTTTTGATTTATTCTAATTCAAATTTTATATTATATTAAGGGGCAAAAGGTCACGTGTTGAATATAGGAAATCATAACAATTTTTTTGTGTCATTGGTTTTAAGAAACCATGCATCCAAAGTATTTGAGGTGGGCTTATTTTAAAGATAAGAATCTGTAGAGTTGCGTGGTTACCAATATTTCCTAAATTATCAATTCAAAATATTTTTTTACAAAATATTCTCAGCATTTGTAGAATTATTCGAAGATTATTAAGCATGAAGGATACAACCCCGTAAAGACGCAGAAAGTTTCAAAAACCTTATTAAATATTAGTGCTCTGGAATTATTTCAAGCTACGTTATCCATATAGTATTAATTTTTAAGCCTTAATTTAATATTATGTCCTAGTCCTAATCGAAGAAAATAAATTTGGTTCTATCCTTTCTGAATAATAATTTTTATAGTAACAAAGTTCGAATATATCAGCCAGAAATCAAGTTAGTCAATTAATAAACTAAAATTCTTAATAATTTCCAAATTAACCTAAAATAATTAAACTAAACGGAAATTTTAATATTTCAATGTAAAGTAATTTTATCCCGAAGAAAAATAAATGTTTAGCCAAAAAAATATTTATTTTTCTTCGGGTTAAAATTACTTGAAATTGAAATATTAAAATTTCCGTTTAGTTGATAAGCTTGGAAAATCAATTAAGTTTTATAGTCTTCATGAATTTGGTTTCAAGATAAGTCATTTACTGTCTTACCACAAATTATCTTTACTTAATTAAATCTGTCAAACTCATACTTTTTCTAATTAGTACCTTGAAAATTTAAAATAAATTCATTTGACATTAAAATCAGATACTATTTTATTTAATTAAATTTATCTCATTTTTTTTTAATTAAACAAAAAATTTATTTTAAATTCAATGTCAGCAAAATAAAATTTTTTTTTTATTTCTTAAAAAAATCAATATTTTAATAAAGAACTAATCCTGTGTAAAAAATTCTGCGAATCTTATCAAAAGATAAATATTTAAAAAGAAACAAAAGTTAAAAAATAAAAGTTATTTTAAGTTTTTCCAGTAGTCAATTTGTTTAACTAAATTAATCCTTAGGGTAATATTTTTATTATTATTTTTTTTTATTTATCATGCTGAAAATATAAAATTGTAAATTTTTTTTGCATACATACCTGTTTTCTAAATTATTTTTTTTCTTCAAATGTTTCAATTTATAGTTTTTGTTTTCTCATTAAGGGCAGTACAGGTTAAAATCCTACTTTTTTGAAAAAACTTAATTTTCAGAAAATGTTAACAAAAAATTGAAAATCCAAGAAGAGGGAAACATTGCCAAGACTTTGGTGGATTCAAAACTGTGGGTTTGGGTCTTCTTATAGTATGTTTGCTCGGAGAATTTTTTCTTTGAAAATTTATCTTTAAAAAATTAAGGATTAATTTTCAAAGAAAAAATTCTCCGAGCAAACATACTATAAAAAGACCCAAACCCACAGTTTTGAATCCACCAAAGTCTTGGCAATGTTTCCCTCTTCTTGGATTTTCAATTTTTTGTTAACATTTTCTGAAAATTAAGTTTTTTCAAAAAAGTAGGATTTTAACCTGTACTGCCCCTTAAGTATTTTAAATAAATTGCTAATTTAGAAAAAAAAGTCTTTAAATTTATATAAATGAATTTACTACCCCGGTAGAAAAATAATATAAAAGCAACAGAAATTCTGGGGTCTAGGTAGATTCATAAATAAAAATACTAATAAAAAATAAATAAAAAACTGCTATGCCAAAAATAGGCCACTGCGTCAATTTATAGGCGAAAAATGATCTTTTTAGGATTTTGCATTAGAGGTAAATTATGCTTACTTCCTGTTAATTAAAATAGTAGAAACTACCATTGACTTTAAGTTTTTCATATTTTTCTTAGCAAAATTCAAATTTATTTACAGCTAAAATAATATTTTTTATTATTCTATATTATAATTTAAAAATTAGTAGTGCATAATATTATTTAATTCAAAAGACACTGAAATATTTGATTATAAAATAAGTTAAAATTAACAAAATGAATTTCAAGCACTTCTTAAATTATATTTCCGTTGATGACGTGTAAACTTTAATAAAAGCTCTGTTTGAAAATTTAATTCATTATACTTTCAACAGAATAAGGGAAAATACTAAATTTATGCTCTAGTAAAAACCACACAAAATAAATCATCAAGAAATTTTAAAAGTATTGTTTTTTAAAAATCCTTATGATCTTAAGTTGATGAAAAAGAATTTTCCACTTTTTTTAAACTTTACGTATTTTAAAAATGTAAAATTTTTTTTTCTCATATAGGGCAGAGTGGGTGGTTTTCGTCAACCTTGAAGAAATTCGAAGTAATTGAAGTACGGATATTTTAAAATATTATGCTAAACATTTTTCTTGGAAAGGTAATAGTTAATTTAAATACCGAGCTTGGTTATTTTCAAAACTTATTTTTTGTTGAACCTAACCTTTAAGTTCCAAACCTCTATTAAACCTGAAAAAATCAGAGTTCTATAACAAGCAAGCATATTAGACAAATGAATCAATAATTTTGTGGGTGGCTGATGTGAGTCATTAAAAATAAATTTTTTTTAGATTTTTGAGACAATTAGCACCATATTTTAAAAGGTTTAAGAAAAAATGAGGGTGGCGAGAACCCCATCCCCTGCCTACTTATTTCTGTAACGCATAATAATGCATAAGTAAACTTAAATCAATATTTTTGACTATCTCTTAGAAAATATCCGCTTGCAAGTCAAATTTTTGAAATTAAACTGCACATTTATTCCTAATTTCTTCTCTCTATCTTTTTTTACTCGTTAAATACATGTTATTTAAAGTTTCTTAAGCAGATCTAAAATATTTAAACTATGGTTACATAGTTTAACCTAATTTACTTTAGATTTTCTGATTGTTTAATTATTTGCATTTCACTTTTAAATAGGATATCTTGAATTATTTGACTTTATCAGGCGAAATTTAATTATTCTCTTTCTGAAATACAAAGTACGAGAAATTTCTCAAGATTTAATAGTTTTTTTGCCTGTTTTCGTATGAAGAAACATGCGAAATAAATATGAATAAGATTTACAAATTAATCAATGTCTAATTAAATAGGTAATGCGTGTCATATTTTATCATCCATCATCTAATGACGTTATGATTAATAGCATATGTTTTTGAATTCGTTTTTTGGGACAATATGAATTTAAATCTAAAATGTTTGTTTTTTTAAATTATTTCCCAAAATAATGCTAATTATTTCTAATATAAATAGTTAAAAACGTTTTGTTATCCTTTGTATTCCAGCCGGTGCATTAAATAAGCAAAAAGGATCAAACGTAAAACTGATTTTCCAAGTCAAAGCTTAAATTTATTGCTTTTCATTGAAATTTTCTCGTACAATTTGATCAAACAGCAGGTCAAACAGCGTTTGATTTTCATTACTTTTATTGGAAGATTTAATTAAAAGAAATGAAATTTAAATTAAAATTATTATTAATTTGTAATTGATAAAAATGATTTTTATTATATATAAATTTTTGTGTTACTTGGATAGCGAAATCGTTATTCATTATTATTATTCGCAACTCAAAAACCTTTTAAATTATGAAAGTTGCATACAAAAACAACACTGAACTGCAATTAAATCGCTCTAAAATCTGAAAACCAATAATTTAGACCCACGATAAAACTTTTCAGCACTTTTAGAGTGCCTTACTGTCAGCAAAATTGAGCTAGAAACAGAGTTTTTAACAGTACGTTTATAAAAAATTATTTTAATGTGATTTAACAAGGAAAATATCAAGTTTGTTTAATTTTCTCTAGTTTGCATTAAGTTGTATATTCTCTGAATTTAATTCAAAGATAAAAACAAGTTTTTTGACTTTAATTAGTTTAAAATTTGTAACTTTTAAAAGTTAATAGCCTGCGGCGGCTTAGCTAGCATAATTTTAATTTGATCAGAGAATAAAATTTTATAAGGTAAAAGCTAAATATAATTTTTTTACTCTTTGTTTTACGTATTTGTACCATAACCACTTAGAACTTTTTTAAAATTCAAAATTTTTATAACTAATATTATACGAGCCATATGAGAAGTAATTCGGTTGCGGACGAATCTCCCGATTTGTCCCATTTCGGATACTCTTATTATAATTTAAATTACTCAAGGTTTTTAGCCAAGGTTTTTAGTTTTTAGCCAAAAATTAGACCCCAATTCGGTTTATTGACCATTTTCCATTTTGTGTGCTATTTTTTAGTTATAAACTGGTTTGTTAAAAAACGTAATATTGGTCTAATTTGGACAGATTTCCACCTAGAGGGCTAAAATCTTGAAATATTTAATTTTTCATAATAAACTACATACGAATCAGAATATTACGTGACATCAGTTAACAGTTAACAATTTAAAATAAAAGTATAAACTTTAAATGCTTAGCTTTATTTATATAACTCAGAACTCATTTCACTTTCGAGAAAAATTTTAAATTTATAAAAATTAAGATAGTTGAATACTCGTAATAATAAATAAATAAGTAAAATTAAATTAAAAATCTATAAATAAATTACAATAATGGTATCAATTTCTATATTATATGCTTTATGGTTATCCAATCAATGGAATTTATTGGAAATCTCTCAAAGTATGAAAACTAACACTAGCCTTACCACTTAATGCCAACCTTATATATATATATTTATGTATGAATATATACAAATATTAATCTATATATATGTTACGGGTAGAGTCCGATCTCTGGATAGTCCTAGGTCTATCCGGATAAACCTAGGACTATCCAAGCGGAGTTGGATAAAGTCCGATTCTTGAATTTTTTCATCTTTTTTGTTCAACTTTATCCGGCTCCGCTTGGATAGTCCTAGGATTATCCAAGAGGCTTGGATAAAGTCCGATTCGTAAGAAATGTGAACAAAAAAAAAAATTATTTCACCTTATTATTTTTTTATTTTATTTGTCATAATTTTATACTCAAATAATTTTTTGATTTAATAAAAAAAAATACAAAATACAAAATTTTATCTACAATATATAAATTTATTTTTATTTATTTATACAAGACAAACTGCTGTGACATTTTGAGTTGCATTTGAGTCCATTTGATTTGCACTTGCATTTATTAGTTTTGCAACCTTGTTTGCAGTTACACCTTTGAAAGCCTTAACCACCAAATTTAGATGCCATTATTGCAAATTGGCGTAAATTTTTATTTTCGGTGGATATTTTTGATACATCTATGTGGTTTGCATTCGTAGGTATAAATTGATTCCGCGAAAATTTTTCTTCTATTGTTCCATGATAATTAGCTAATTTATACAATCCGTTATCGCTGATTTCTATTATTGCCATTAATATGTTTCAAAAATCTCCGCGACCTCTGTCTACATCAGGAATACCCACTCTGACTGTATCTCCAACTTTGCAATTTGGAAACTTAGAATTTGATCTTTTGATCATTTTTGAAGCTTGATTATCTAACGCACGTTTCGCACTTTTTCTATTATCACTTTTACTAAACTCTTTTGAACAAATTTCGCATGAAATGTTATTATATTATTAAAATGTTATTATTATTACACAGTTTTTACAAATATTTTCAGTTTTCACGTTCATAGGCTGGAGAGTTTGAAGTTCATTTTTCTGAAATTGAGTTTCTTCAAAATAAAGTTGGTTTATAGAATTATTTAATTTGACTAAATCAAAAAATTATTTAAATATAAAATTATGACAAATAAAATAAAAAAATAATACGGTGAAATAATTTTTTTCTTTGTTCACATTTTTTACGAATCGGACTTTATCCAAGCCTCTTGGATAATCCTAGGACTATCCAAGCGATTCCGGATAAAGTTGAACAAAAAAGATGAAAAAAATCAAGAATCGGACTTTATCCAACTCCGCTTGGATAGTCCTAGGTTTATCCGGATAGACCTAGGACTATCCAGAGATCGGACTCTACCCGTAACATATATATATATATTTATAAGTAAAATGAAATTTAGCGGTCGACAAGTAGTTTATGAGCATCGAGATGAGTAGTAGATAGCAAGTTTATATATAACATTAAAAGGAGACGAAAAGCATAACGAACAAGAGAAATACTGTAGTATAAAGTGACTATATGGTTTCACAAAGTATAACCTGTTGCGTTGCTTTTTCTCTTTATGATAGAAGCCTGTTTTTCTTGTGTGGCTTTTTCATTTATTCATTTATGAATTTATATTTTTAATCCTTATATTTGAATAATAATTTTAATTTTTTATAGTTCTTTTGAATTTTGAGGTAGTAAACTTAATATTTTACTTTCATAAAACTTGAATTTTTTATTATTAAAATATTTATTTATATAAAATATTAAAATAATTAGAGCGTTTTAATATAAAAACTAAATAAAATGTCTTTATATATTATGTTTTTTCTAAATTCTAAAAATAATAATTTTTTTTACAATATATAAATTTTTCAATAATTTATATTTTAATAAAATTTTAGTTTTAATTATAAAAGATTTTGTCGTAAATTCTAAAAAATTTGAAAACTTTTTAAATCATTTTTATTGTTTTCGTTAATTTTCAGAATTTAAATCTTTTAGAACGTAATTTCCCTGAGGAAACTATGCCTCAATTTTGGAGGTTATCTAAAAAATCGATTTTTGTATATTGAAATATTTTAAAAACCACAAAAATTCAATTTAGTAAACTAACATAAAAAATAACTCAGGTTATACCTACGAGTTTTTTAAAAAGTACTAGGTATTTTTTTTTTATTTTTTTTTTAATTTTATTTGCAAGCGGAAATTATATTAAATCTTGCATCAACTACAAAAACCTCGTGGGTCATGAGATCCCGGGTGTGCATAACCAGGAGCGCAAGACCCTTAAAGTCTAATAACTGCACGAGTGTATACAAGGAAATAGTCGGTTCTACTCCAATCTCATTTAACATACTTTCCGAAAACTACGTGTCAGATTTTTTACTGACTAAAATACATGAAATCCATAAGCACTTTTATAACCAAGACCAGGATTCCTTGGTTATGGTATAACTTCGGCCTGGGACGTGCAGCCTGTGCATAATTTTTCATATTACCACCATCTCACCAAGGAGGATTATTAGCTACTAGGAAATAATATTAGGGGAAGGTATTTTTATTTGATTTGAAAGTATTTTTAGCGAATGGTTAGCCTGTGTCCCCTCCCAACAGCTTACTCCTGGATTTACCTCCTCATACAATTGCCATCTTAAAAATCTAAGCAAATAATTAAAAGATTTTGACCCCCTTTGATCTAACTTAGCCTAAGAGTAAATGCGAGTAAACCATTAGTATCTAGTTTTTTATTGTGAGGACTTTGCTCTCTAACCCCCGCGAGGGAGGGGAGGGGCAGGGAAGCGCAGCTTTTTTTTTACTCTCTTCGCTTTATCTTACCTAAGGGGTAGTTATTACCCATTAGGGGTAAATGGGTTGTCAGTTTTGTATTGTGGGAGCTTTGACCTAGAATCCTTATGGGAGCTGGTCCCTCTTAATGCCCTTTGGTCTAGCTAGCTTAATCTAGAGGTAGATTAGTACTGCATTAGGAAGTAAATTGTGTATCCGGTTTAAAATAATTAGAGCTATTTTCTTTGATCTTGTTGAAGTTCTTGTCAACGTTTATATCTAATTTTGATGCAGTTAAAATAACTTGACTCATAGTTTAAATTGTATTCCAAATTGAGTTTCTATAAATATATAGTTTACAAATATAAACAGAAGACAATTGTTGAAAATTTAATTTGTAAAGTACAAAATAAATTCAATATATTACAAATACAATTCTAATTGCAATAATAAATTTATGATTTTTAACAATCAAAATCCTTGAATATATTTAAATTTCTATAATTCTGATTAAATTTAATTTAATAAACATCTAAATAGATTTTAACTCATAAGTGTAGGATTATTATCCTATTCTTTTTTTTAGAAATGCACATTATAAATTATTCGTTTAAAAATAATTAATTAAATTATATCCCTACTCTATTGTTCTGATTGATTTATATTTTATAAAATTTTATTTTTTAATAATTAGGGTATATAAATGCATAAATTTATAGAATATTTTTTGAATTTATTGACCAAATGGAATAAAATGAAAAAATTTATGTATAGTTTACAAAATTTTTTTATTGCTGTTGTTAAAGCGACGTTTCGTCAACTGATTTGTTGACCTTATCAAGCTAAAATTACATAATTAATAAAAATTAAAAAAATTTTTTTCTCACAATATTAAAATTTACAATATATATATGTATGTTCATTTACCGATTTAACAATTTTTGTGTGTATAATATTTATACACTCCAGTGATATGAGTGTATAAATATTATACACACAAAAATTGTTAAATCGGTAAATGAACATACATATATTGTAAATTTTAATATTGTGAGAAAAAAATTTTTTTAATTTTTATTAATTATGTAATTTTAGCTTGATAAGGTCAACAAATCAGTTGACGAAACGTCGCTTTAACAACAGCAATAAAAAAATTTTGTAAACTATACATAAATTTTTTCATTTTATTCCATTTGGTCAATAAATTCAAAAAATATTCTATAAATTAATAAAAATGGAAAATAGAAGCAGTGATAATATTCAAATGCATAAATTAATAAAATAAAAAAAAAAAATTATTGAATTTTTCGAATTGTTTAATTAATTAATATTTTATTTAAAAATTAGGTTAAGTTATTTAAAATTAAAAAAAAAAGAAATATTTAACTGAAATTCTACCATAATTTTTAATTATTTCGTTTTATCGAAATATATATTATTCAATTATTTCATTTTAAAGTAGTTTAAATTATTTATTTGTGTTTAAAAATCGATTTTATTGTTTCGTTATTTTAAAATACCAATAAAATAGTAATAAGTATTGGAATTAAATTTTGCATTAAGCAATCAATAAATAAACGCAAAAAAATAAGACATTTTTTTAGTAATTTCAACATAACATGCAAAATATTTCAAAAAATAACCCTACAAAGGGTCAATTTTTGCTATTCCACTCACCTTCAGCGACTTTGGAACTCGGATTTGAATTTAAGGAACTAAAAAAGATATATTTTTTACAGGATGAACGGTTGTTAACTCGGCCTTGACAAGATTTGGTCTATTGTAGTTTTTTCGGGTCACAGATCACGAATTTTAGAATCTTTTATATTCACTTTTAAATTTTCAAAAATTACAATGAAAAAGGGGTTTTTTTGAATAGGATGATAAATTTCGAGTTTCTGTCAAAACTTGATATATTTGGACTGCATTCTGAAATTTGCAAAAAGCTACCTCTCAAAAGGTTTGTTTAGATCTATTTGCACTTTTATTGCCTAGATTAGGTCTATTTAGGTTTTTTTGGTTTTTTCGTTTTTTTTTTTTCAAGGAGAATATGTGAATCTTGCATAAACCATGGAGTGTTTGCGGGCTTTAAAGACCCACAAATTTCCATGACTGCCCAGTTGTACAGTACAAGTACAACTGAGAGACTTCGCCGACGAACCCAGTCGCCGACTTCGTCCCAGATTCTTTAAACCCCCCTGCGCTTGTTTGCCCCAAACCGGGGCTCCCTTTTAACTTCAGTTTGGGACGCGCAGCCTAGGCAACTGGCCGCTATTTTTCCCCTGCCTAGAAGGTTTTTTTGAGTTACTAAACACGAATTTAATCTATAAATTCATAATCAGTGACCGAAAAAACTCATACAAGATAAAATTTGGGCTTTCCAAGGGCTAATATATCAAAAATACCTTTTTTAAAAATTCTATGCATTTTTTTTAGTAACACAATGTAAATTTCTCACTAGGATCTCATGCCTGCGTTCAATGACTGTGTTGATGTGCACTACATTTTTTGATATATAAAAATTAACTACTGCGCAAAGTAGCATTCTAACCTGTAAGTTCATTATTACTGTAAAATAAATATTAAAACTCTATTGATTATCTCGAAAAAAAATTAGATAATCTATAAATTTTCCAATAAACTGTACATAACAAGTAATAAAGTTTTGAATAAAAAAAAACATAGTATTTATTTATAAAAAAATATTATATAATATAAATTAAAAATTAATTTTTATCGATGTTCACGTGCTTTTTTCTTAAAACATAAATTAAATTTTTTTAGTTTCTTTTTCTCTTATGACTTTTTTATTGCGTTAAAAGTTAATCAAATTTTTTGAAATATTATTTTTATAAAAAAAAAAATACCACACTTCTGTTTTTCATTAGATAAAATTAAATTAAACTAAAGTATATAATAATAATAAAAAAGAAAAAAAAAACCAATATAATAAAATCGATCCTTATTTATAACATTGAGAAAACCTTTTGTTGTTGTATGAGCAATAAAAATAAAATAAGCTTAAAGAAAGAGGAAAAAGAAAATAATAAAAATATAAAGATTTGTTACAGTATTATTTTATATTTAAAGAAAATTGTTGGACTTGGATAAGAAAATTGTTTTTATTTCTTTTTTTTTATGTTACATAAGAAATATTGTGTGATTTTGATAAAAAACAAATAAATCATAATAGTACGTAAAATTTATTTAAAAGAAAAAAACGGATTAAAAATATTAAACGAACTTTTAAATTAATATAAAAAAAAGTATATTTTCTTTTAAAATATGCAACAAGTAAAAAACGTTTCTAAAGCTTAATTCATTGAAACTTTTTTAAAAGAAAAAAAATTTTTTTTTCAACAAAAATTATAATATTATTATGATTAAAAAAATACATAAATAAATAAAAATAATTAGGAATGAAAATTTTTCAGTTTTAAATGAAAATAAAAAAATAAAGAAAAATTTAATCAAGAAAAATAGTATAAAAGGCTTAGAATCTCATGCAAAAACCCAGACAAGAATATATGCAGTTGTTTTTAAATTCATTCAAGAGTGGGGTTTTTACATTCAGGAGTACTATCGATTCTTTTATCCACCCGGTAGAACTTTATCCCACTCCTGTAAATAACCATACAGCAGCTTTTACACTGACTTAAGCTTAAACTTATACCTTCGTGAATTATCATGTAGCGCATCAATTTTTTCCGTATCATCTTACTTTTTTGAAACTTTTGATATATTATATTGTTTCATTAAAACTATTATTTTAATGTATACATTCCAAATATACATCACTAAGTTACTTCGTTAGAATTTGTTCAAAATACTTGCAAACTTCAAAAAATTGAAGCCAATTTCAAGTGGGCTTAACCCGGTCAAACCTGACAATGTGAATACATAAAAACTAATTTATCTGTTAAAATTTTTTAATAACTTTTTAAAGTTATAAAGATTAAATATTTTTTTTTTAAAAAGGCTATTGCTAGATGGGCGTAATGCTTGGTCCTATCCTCTAGTACTATCCAAAAAGTCTTAATATAAAACGAATTTTTAAGAAAAATTTTTTTTTTTAACCTTCAGGACCCCTTGAGGACCCTGAATTTTTAATAAATCAGGTTTTTTGAGTATATTCTTGCTTTACGCATATTTTTGCTTTTTAAGTAAGCCCACTCAAGGGGGACCACTTTCTAATACTGCCCAACAATCCAAAATCTTCTACCGCCGTTTACCCGCGCTTTATTAATTTCTAGAATCAATGGCGCGGGTAAACGGCTGTAACAGTTTTTGAATTTTTGGTTATTAGAAAATTTTTCCTTTGATTAAACAGTTTATTGATTTATCAAAAAATGGAAAAATTATCAGTAGACACAATTCTGCAGATCCAATCGTGCTATTCTAGCATCGCCGTTCACCCGCGCTTTATCCATTTTTTAAATAGAATGCGCGGGTAAACGGCGGTGGAAGTTTTTGAATTTTTGGTTATTAGAAAATTTTTTGTTTGATTAAACAGTTAATTGATTTATCAAAAAATGGAAAAATTATCGGTAGACACAATTCTGCAGATCTAATCGTGCTATTCTAGCATCGCCGTTCACCCGCGCTTTATCCATTTTTTAAATAGAAGGCGCGGGTAAACGGCGGTGGAAGTTTTTGAATTTTTGGTTATTAGACAATTTTTTGTTTGATTAAACAGTTTAATGATTTATCAAAAATGGAAAAATTATCAGTAGCCACAATTCTCTAGACCCAATCGTGCTATTCTAGCATCGCCGTTCACCCGCGCTTTATCCATTTTTAAAATGGGTTTTAGAAAGTGGTTCTCTGTGAAGGGCTTATTTAAAAAGCAAAAATATGCTTTTAGCGAGAATAAACGACGGTAACAGAATAGAACCATTGTGACTATAGGGACAATAGACCTACTAAGACTATAAAAAAAACTTATAACCGACGTTTTTTTTGAATGACCCCAAACACAACCAAAAGCATGTAACATGTTAAGTTACGACTAAGGGCTAGGTTTAATGTATAAATGTTATGCAAAGTTGCAATGCAATTTCCTAATTTTATAAGTCGAAATTATCACTTTACTAGATGTTAAGATTCTAAACCCAAACTATTTTGATTCCCTAAACGCGTATTATTTTAGGTCCCTAAATCAATATTATTCTAAGTCCAGAAAACTGTATTATTCTAAGTCTCATTTGACCTCCCCCCCGCTTTGTGTATCGTTTTCCCATCGATTCTGCTATGCAGTTGTTGTGTTTCTTATTTAACCCGTTCTCTAATAAAAGGCGGATTTTAACTATTATACATTTGTTTAAATTATTAATATGACCTAAATATCCTTTTTTTTAAGCAGAATACATAATTTTAACTTTCATTTATTATTTATCAATATGACACTTATAAATATTTTTTATTTTATTGTCTAGACTCGAAAATGGGTATAATCCTAAAAAACTAATAGACAATGAAAAAGGACAGTAACTAACAAACGTAAATAAAGAACTAAAATTTAAAATCAGTTTTTTTTACGGGTCGATTTTATGGAGCATATTCTTACTAGATTCTAAGGGCACTAGAGTTGAAACAATTGAACCCAATAATAAAAACTAAAAATTTATTAAAATTTTGATCTGAGGCGATTTTATGGATCCTTATCGAGCAGAACTTTAATAGATTTTGAGTCATAATTAATTATTTATAGTATAATCACGAATAAAATATCACTTTTAGAACTTTTTTAAATGCAGATACCTTACTGCTAAAATACTAATACTTTTGAATAATTCTAAAATATGTCATATTATTTAGATTCAATCATTCAACACCTTATCTAAAAATGTACTTCAAAATAAATAAAATACCAAATAAACCTTTAAATATTTGATACATCAACTGAAGCTTTAACCACAAATATTTTTTTTTTAAGCTTGAATAAATCTTTGTGTCAAATAAATAAAAAAAAAAAAGAAGAAATTGATTTTTAGATTATATAAATAAATTGTGTGAATCCAATAATTTTCTATTTATTTTTCCTTTGATTTGACCTTTTCAACTTATATTTAAATTTTTTTTTTAAAGATAGTATAATATAAAGATAGGAAGGAAATAAAATAAAAAAAAATATTTTAAAATAATAACAATAAAAGTCAGGGCCATAGTATTAATAATCATTAAAATTTATTTGAAATTTTTTATTTTTGACTTTTCTACTTTTTTTAGAGTATTGAATTTAATGATACTTAAATAATATTTAGATAATGAAGATATACTGTTAATGAGATACTTTTGGCTAAAATTTTTTTTTATTTTAGTATCTCGAAATATTAAATGAAGTTTATTAATTAATTGAAAAAAACTGTTATTGATATTTAAATCAAAATTTAAATCCTTTGTAAATTTTTATTTAAACAGAAGTAAAGAAGAAGTTCGATAATATAAAAAAAATGTCTTTGAAAAATGAGACAAAAATTTTAATATAAGAAATTATGTGGGCTACTGTTACTAGATCAATAGAAATATTAGTTGCATTTTTCGAATACTATAGTGTCAGGTATGTTAAATATTATTTTAATAAAAATTTATATAAAATTTCTTTATATTTATTAAATTTTTTAGTGTTTTTTAAAATCTTTTTTCTCTGTGAAAATTTCTCTGTATTGTTGAAGATTGGTTTGCTACCATAATAAATTGCATTTGCTACCCTAGTTTGAGGACCTAAGGACCTCTTTCGAAGTTTGTATATCAAAAATTTTTGATATCTATAAAACCTATTTTAATTAAAAATTTTATTTTCGACAAGTTAAAAATTCATTATTCTGGCTAATAAATGAGAATTTGGCTTTTAGGCTATAACGTTTAAAATATTACCGATGGAAAATTCCAGTTTACAGAGCTTAAAATTAGAGCTTAAGAAAAATAACGAGACCAACTATATGTAGATTAGTGGCTCTAGGTCCAAGATATTTTTTTAAGATAACAAACTGATCCAAACTATGTGGTATAATTTGGTATGCTAAATTCAGTGAAGTCCCCTTGTTAGGTATCCAATTTAAAAAAATTAATTTATTTTACTTTGAATCTCCATGCAGAGAATAATTTTTAAATTCAACAAAAAAATAAAATATTTAATTAATTTAATAAAAAAAAAGAAGAAAATTAAAATTAATTTTTTATGTTTATTATACTAAAGAAAAATAACATAATTAAATTTTATTTTTCTTATTTCAGACTTAAAATATGTAAATTTATATGAGAAAAAAAAAAGGTTAATTAATACATAAAGAAAAAAAAACTCAGTTGTAGATAATAACAAGAATAATAAAAGATTCAACACTTTTTTTTCTTCTGAATAATTTTATTCGATAAATTGAGCTAACAATTGTTTGGATATTTCGCCTCTGGCTAAATAGTGTGAGGCTCGTCAGTACGTACACTATTTAGCCTTTTCGTAGATACCCATTAATAATAATTTTTGTATAAAACAAAAATCAAAAAATTTTTTAAAATAATAAAATATATAAAAATGTAAGAACTTACTTCGATGAAATCACGCGTTAGACTACTATAAACGAAAGGAAATCTAAAAACCCCCACTACTAAAAAAAATTTTTTGTTACATCTGCTTATTGTACTATCATTTTAAACCTTGAAAAATATATATATTTTATAAAATTTCTATTTTTAAAAAAACATCTTAGTTGAATTAGATGAATTTAAACACACTTTTTATATGAACCTAGTACCAATTAAACCAAAATTATATAAACGAAAGACTCGCTTTCTAAGAATTATATACAGTTTTTTTCACATTGGACTGGAACACCAAGTATGAATATTTACAGCACTTATTTTCTTGAATAAATTTTCTAAAAAAATTATTTCCTCTATTAAATGTCATATACAATTTTATTTTTTCCCTATAAAATTTAAAGTACATACATTTAAACATTTTTTTTTTAATGTCTTTACATAAGTTATTTAAAAAAAAATAAAAGAAGTTTAGTAGGTTATAAAATAAACTAGGGTAAAAAAAAAGTAATAATAAAAGGTGTAAATGTAAATATGAGTATATTTTAATATTATTGTTGAATAATAATTTTATAAGTCGTCTGTTTTAATTTTACATATACAAATATGAAAGATATTTTAATAATTCAAAAAATAAATATACTTTGATATGTAGAACACATTAGCTTAGTGAATTAACCAAAGAGATAGTTTGAGACAGTATGAAATTTTAGTGTTAATTCAATGCATTTTTTTCTGACAATGCTAAACCTGTAATTTCTGCTAGTGTGTAAAATTTTGTGGTTAAATTTACTAGCTGTTGGTACATTTGACTGCTAAATTATTCGCAGAGCAGGTTTCGTTTTTTTTGGATTCTAATAACCTTTTAACTTTTTTATTTTGATTACAGAAAAATCAAATCAAGAATTTTTAACAATAACTTACCTAAATTAAAAAAATTTGTATATTTAAGTCATTTTTATTTAGCTTAACCAATTTCTAAACTTTTAGTGTAGCAACTAAGATACAACTATTACCAAAAATCAAAGTTTTGTCCTATTAACCAAATTTAGTCTACATAGAACTTACTGATTCCTATTAATATACAATTCTAGGCTATGACGCGTATGCTATGAATGTAGAAAAACTTGCTTTAAGTTTTCGGGTACTATATACACTGTAAAAAGTAACTTCCTTAGATTAATAAAAAAAATAGAATGTTTTCGAAAAATTAGTAGATTTTCAAAAAAATTTCTAAACATTCGAAAAAAATAGTAAATTTACTATATTTAGTATATTATCGAAAAATTCAAGAATTCTCGATTTTTTTTTGTGAATTTGCAAGAAAAATTGATAAATTATAATTTTTTTTCGAAAATTTACAAAAAATAGTTGTAAATTTACGAAAAATATTTGTGAATTTGCAACTTTTTTCGTAAAATCACAAAAAAAATCGAGAATTCTCGAATTTTTCGTTAATATACTAAATTTAGTAAATTAACGATTTTTATCGAATATTTACAAATTTTTTCGAAAATGTTCTAATTTTTTTGTTAATATAAGGAAGTTACTTTTTACAGTATCGGAATAGGAACCAATTTTAAAAATCCGAAAACCCATAAAGTTCCTGGGTGCCTGTCGTTGCTTGAAGGTCTAATTCAAAAGGAAATCAGTAACTTTTTTAAATGTCACTACTTAGACTAAATTTGGTTGCAGGGCCAAATCACTAGTATCTAGAAGACAAAACCATTTAAAAACTTATTTTCTGTCTATTGCCCAGATTTTTGATTTCTTAAAAATATAAAATAAATTTTACTGTGTAGTAAAAAAATATAATTATAGGTAATAAACAAGGATAAAAATTTAATTTAATAATTTATTTGCACCATATTACTAAAAAATTTATCTATATTATTGTGTTTTTATACTTATAACTATCTCACTGCTATATAAATAATGAATTTTATGTAAACCTAGCACTTACTAATATTATTTTATCAACAAAATATCAAGGTGTTCGCTTATTGCTAAACTTCTCAGTGTATTATCTGTCAATTTCTGGATTAGAAATTTATTATTTAAAAACCGTAAAAAACATTTTAAATACTTTTTGCAAAAACAACTTTACACCGGCCTTCTCGTTCTGATAATATGGAAAAATGTGAGACATTTTTATTTGCTATAACTTTTTCTCTTATAACTAGTAGGCAAATTGAAATTTCTTGGTTTATAGGTTATAAGCAATTATTGAAAAACCCTTACAAGTACTTGATTAGTAAGCAAATTAAAATTTTGATATTTTTTCCATGTTATGTAAATAATTAATAGATGTGCTGAAAGGACCGAGTTGAGATTGTTTTTAAGAAGGCAGAGAAAGTTTTCTTATGTGGTTTTGAATCATAAACTTTCTACCCAAGAGCCCTAGTTAAAGTACTGAGAGAATGTAATTAACGAAATATCTATGTGAATGTGCAATGAATTTTTTTTAACTAAATTTTACAAGGCTTTAATAGCTATTTATTAAACAAGGGATAAAATATTGATTTCAGCTTTGCATGCAGTTGTATGCACGAGAGAGCGTAGCGAGCGAGTGCAGACAGCATGCAAAAGTCGAACCCCATATTTTGTCCCGTGTTCTAAAACATAGTTTTACATATAATGGGCAAAAAAGCCGTCTCCCTAGGGCAGAAAATAGGCTTTTTTTGCCCTAGATATGTAAAAATATTTTTCTTTAATACAAATAATTTTTAAAACGAATAATGACAGAGATGAATTTATATTCCTTTATTCAAAAATGAATGCATCTAGGATTTTTAGAAAGCACTACAGTTATCACGCTTATTATAAACATTTTCTACCCCTAACCAATTTAGAGATCTCTTAAAGTATGACAGTTTTAAAAATTTTCTTAGATTTCAAAGATCTAAAACTCTTCAAAATTTCATAAAGTTAATTAAAATTCTTTGAACTTCCTCGAGAATTTCTAATTCTTTATGAACTTGTACAAGAATTCAAAGTAACTTGAAGTTTAAATTTTAATTTAATGCCACCAACCAAAATTGATAACTGTTTTTCACTGTAGATTTATATGAAATAAGAAAATTGCACCATTAAAAAATTAAGAAATATTCTTAATAATAAATAAATTAAATATTTATAAAAAATTAATATAAATAAATAATCATAAATGAATGCTTGCACGCGAGCGAATTGCCTTTAGCGCATGTATGCGAACGATATAATATATATATTATATATACGTATATTAGCTTGGCCATTATTTTAAAAAATAAAGCTTATTTCAGTAATTCTATAGCAGAGAAAGGTACCATTTTTCTGAAATTTAAAATTTTACTTCAGTCACTTCCAAATGGCACCTTTTAGTACCTGATAAACTGAAAAATAAGCAATTTTAAAAAATAAACGTCAGGCTAATATAGTTAATATAGTACAAATAATAAAAGCACGCACAAAATAATAAATAGTTATATATATATATATAATATATATATATATAAACCACGCACGGAAATATTTTTCACTTATATATTATTATATCACCACTCGCTTCCACAAAATATAATAGTAACTCGAGTGCCTATTTATATCTCTATCTCTCTCTCTCTCTTTATATATATATATCTATCTTTCTCTATCTCTCTATAATTTTTAATAAATTTTATTTTTTTATTATTTTTTATAATATTATATAATATTCAGTTCTTTATGATATATTGTATACGAGGGTTGCATTTTTTAAAATGATATAGTGAATTATTTTTATTATGTGGGTTCTGAAGAAAATAAAGAAAATTTAATAAATATTTTTAGTTGTGGATTTTTTTTTTTAGTTATATATTTATGATGAGTTATATAATTTTTCTGGGAACTGAAGTCAGTATATTATTTAAAAAATGGTTTTTCATACATTATTTGAATTTTAATGACTCCAGAAATTTGTTTGTATGCTAATATAGAGGGGTATTTTGGTTACTGCACTACCCTATAATGCTAGTCCATAATTTTTTTTTTTTTAATGTATTAAAATAATTAAGAGACCAACTTCCTTACTCTTTAATACACAGTAACATATTTTTTGAATAACCCCTAATTATAATAAAAATAACAAAAAACCAACAGAAATTGTAGAATCTGGATAGATTCTGGCCAGAATTTTCGGGATCTTCTCTGTCTCTGGATGAAAATCCTTAAAAATTCTGACTGAATGCTTGGAAAATATTACTTCAGTTCCCTTTTGCAGCTAAATTTCAGATATTTCTGAAAAACTATAAAAAAAATACAAATGTTTTTGGAGTACAGCCTATCAGAAACTGTTTTGAATTTCCCTGAAAAGGAAAAGAAAGTAAAATTTCCCAAGGAATTTAAAAATCGAGTCATAATCTTAAGTTTTCATTTTGGCAAAAATTAGTCCAGAAATCCCTAAAAAACTGTTGCATTAATTATATTTTTTACTTGGTCTTATTAGAAATTTTTATTTTTTTTACTGTCTAGCCCTAAGTACCATTTACTTAAAATTTATAAAAAGGCAAAAAAATTATGCTCAATTTGACTGTATCATAAATTCTTTATAACAATAAACAAAGAAATGACCCAATTTTAAAATAATATTTTTCTTTCAATTTAAAAAAAATTTTTAAACCCTTTTCATTTTCTCAATTTAACATGCAAAAAAGACTTATTTGCTAAAATTACTAAAAAGAACTACCTACTTATATATTTTTATCTTAGATAATAGAAAAGAAACTGTACAAACAAAAAAAAGCTCTTAAATATATTTTTAATCTTTTGATATGAAAAAAAATCTGAAAAAAATCTAAAAATGC
The DNA here is from genome assembly GCA_022575985.1 of Anagrus nilaparvatae. Classification (NCBI taxonomy): domain Eukaryota; kingdom Metazoa; phylum Arthropoda; class Insecta; order Hymenoptera; family Mymaridae; genus Anagrus; species Anagrus nilaparvatae. The sequence continues at coordinate 33,289,068 of JAKSXM010000231.1, forward strand.
AACTCTTTATACAAAAATATATGCATAAATCTTAAGAAACTAGAATTTAAAAAAAAGTACAATAAAAAGAAAAAAATAATAGCAAGCATATGGGTCAATGACCTTATCTGCATTGTTATAAATACTCATTAAGTTAACTTAAAAAAGACTGAAGACGAGCTAACGTGCTTCCACCTCTTTTATGTTCCATGTCCCGCCTCGCTTGGATCTTGTGAACTCGACTGTTACAGAGCCCAGCTAGAGTGAGTATTAAGTTTACAAAAAAAGCTCATCCTTTATTCCATCCTTTCTAAATATTTAAAAAACAATTTTTTTCATTCATGCATTTCGGTAACAGCAATTATTTAGAGTAGTTTTTATTGTAAAAAATACGCAATTATTTTTGATACTTTTTGTTTTTATATTTAAAATCTCATTAAGACAAAAAAATATCTTTAAAAAATAATTTATTCAGTTAATGTTTGTGTTAAAAAATAGTTAAAAATTCATATACATGTTATTTCATTTCTCTAACTACTAATCTCTCCTAATGAGAAAAGATGAGAAAAAAAAACATTTAACCTAAAAAAAAATTCGTACTTATTGTATTCTCTTGTGTGTAATATTTTTCTACATATTAAACATTCAAAGATTTAAATTATGAAATAATCATGAATAAAAAATTTTTTAGATTTATAATACAAAATTTCTATAATTTACGTCAGAATTTCATTTCTTGTTTTATATATTTTTTTAAATTTAATTTAAATAAACTAAAACAGGAAATGAAAAAGGAAGTCTAAAATTATAGTAGTTTCTGCATTAAATGTTGCTTTATTTGTGCTAAATCTTATTTTATGTGTTTTAGTATATATTTTATTGTAAACAAAATGAACATTGGAATTGTAAAATTTATTTATAATTATTATTTTAATGCATGTTAGTAAATTTTTGTTTAAATGTTTAAAAAAAAAATGGCATGAAAATTTCGTGTGTCAAAGGTGTAAAAAATTATAAATAAATTCATTTTTTAATTCCACTGCTCAATGAATTTTTAAATAATTAAGTATTGGATAATTTTTTATTTCAACCTTGACTTAATTGTGTATTTTTTTTTCCTTAAAAAAATTAAGGTTAAATATTATTACAGTAAATTAAAAATAAATTTTAAAAATGTTAGACTTAAAATATTACATGATTTAAACCATAAAAAATATATGATGATATCAAAATTCAGGAATAAGAATAATGGATTTTTTTTTTAAGAAATCAAATTTTTATCTTGACTTATTTATTTGTACAGGAGTTAGTGAAAATAAGGTTATATGTTATCTGGATGGATTTTCTTGTAAGTCAAGATTTTTGAAGGATTTTTTTATCTAATATAAAAAGCTGTACTTTTTTTTACGAATTATATATTTGAAAACTTTTGTAGAAAACTCTAAGACTTATATAAGAAAACTTATATTTTAAATAGATACTTTTTTAACAAGAGTTCAAAATTATAAAATGTTTGCATACGTTTTAAGAAGTTAACTTTTTATGTTTATTAATAGAGTTTATTCTGCCATTTTAGTGTTTGAAGTGAAACTTATTTGCCATATTTAAGTTTTTCCGACAATTTTTGAACTTTTTATAGTATTTCTTGTCATTGTTCAGAAATTATGTATTTCATAACTGCCAAAGGGCAAATTACTCAGCATACAGTAACTACACAGGTGTGCATTTATTAGTGAAGAGGCGGACAGGGTTTATTATGTTGAAAAAACATTCCCTATTCATATAACCTACACTGTAAAAAGTTACTTTCTTTTATTAACAAAAAAATTAGAACATTTTCAAAAAATTAGTATAAATTTTCGAGAAAATTTGTAAATATTCGAAAAAAATCGTATTTTTACTAAATTTAGTATATTAACAAAAAATTCGAGAATTCTCGATTTTTTTTTGTAAATTCGCAAGAAAAATTGATAATTTACCAATTTTTTTCGAAAATTTTCAAAAAATAAATGTAAATTTCCGAAAAATAGTTGGGAATTTACAACTTTTTTCGTTCCTGAATTCCTGAATTTTTCGATAATTTACTAAATTTAGTAAATTTAAGATTTTTATCGAATATTTACAAAATTTTTTGAAAATTCACTAATTTTTCGAAAAAATTCTATTTTTTTTGTAAATCTAAGAAAGTTACTTTTTACAGTGTAGTTAAATGGCCCAACGCTCAGAAGACTCCAGGTTATAAGATTTTGCAGGCTTATTTATTCAATAACGCTGCTAATATATTTAACATGGAGTCCTCTGTAACTTGTCCCATTTAACTAGGTTATACGAATAAAGGATGGTTTTTCAACCTAATAAACCCTCTCAGCCTCTTTGTTTAAAAGGTACACATATATACTGGGCGCTGGGTAGACCACCCTTCGCTGGCTGCTGCGTGTTTATCAAAAGCGTGTTTTTTTTATCTAAGAAAATTTAGTTTAGTTTATACTTTTTTTGTGAAAAAAAATAGTTTGAAACTTTTTACTTCATTGATTTAGCTTTCTTTAAAAACTAGTTTCATCCTCACGTTGTATGAATTCCTAGAAATTTTAGATAACCATTTCATCTAAGTTTCTGTCTTAGTTAAAAATAAGTTAGATTCGTAAAAAAGTTATCTTAAAATTTGAGTTTGCAGTTAGTTTGAATTTCATCGAGTAAAATGATACTCCTGCATATCAAAAGACTTTCTGAGTATGCTTTAATAGTAACGTTATTCTTAGAGTAGAATATAAATTTAATTTGTCATTAAACTTTTGAATAATGCTCTAAACTTGCTTCTTCATTTGAATATTCAAAAGTTAAAGCAATTTTCGGTGATGTATTTTTAACTCAATGGTAAATTATACATTTATGCTTTTTTACGAATCGTCATGTTTTTTAAGGCAATTTACCAGCTTTTATTTAAGCTCTACTAGATCTAAAGTTATTTTTTTTTAAATAAAGATTTTCATTTAAAAGATAAATTCTAAACCTAGATATAATAAGTTATTGGCTAATAAAGGTATTCTTAAATAACCTGAACTGTATAGAAAATTATTCTTTTTTGTGTTGAAAAATTATACTTTCAAGTAACCTTTACTCTACTTTAACTGTTGATCATCATGTAAATATTTTTTATAGAGTTAAATCATGTAAAATTTAATTAATAAATTACTATCAATGAAAAAAAAAAATCTAGCTATGTGTACACATTTCAACAAAATACGTACACTCAGACAAATTTTTATAAACTAAACATAGAAACTAATCAAAAAATATAATAATATATGCATTTCCATTTTCATTTTTTGGGATTCTGCGTCTAGCGTAGAGCCAACTGAGACCAAGTTGTACTGAGGATCGTGGAAATCAGCCCAAACTGTTTTATTCCGGAAATGCAACTAAAAATAAGCGCCCCCAACAACTTTTAGCTTTCCAGATTCAGTCGTTTATGCTTAGCAACCATTTTATATTTTTTAATTCTTGTTTTGTAAATTGACTCATCATTTTCTTATTACTACTGCCAGATACTTTTTTTATATCGAAAAATATTTTACTTTTAGGTATATTCATATAAAATTTCTCGTAAAATTTGATTCCAGAGTCCAAAAAATGATCTGTACTACGCATGCCCGAGAAAATTTTTTTTAATTTTGCATTTGAGTTTAAATATCTCAAAGTTAAAAGATTCCTCTTAGTCCAGGCACCAGCAATGTTAAATGCATTCAAAAATTTTGAAATTCTAGAACAACTATTTTTTAGTAGAGTTACTCTGTAAAAAGTAACTTTCTTAAATTAACAAAAAAATTAGAACATTTTCGAAAAATTAGTAAATTTTCAAAAAAATTTGTAAATATTCCAAAAAAATCGTATATTTACTAAATTTAGTATATTAACAAAAAATTGGAGTATTCTCGATTTTTTTTTTTGTGAATTCGCAAGAAAAATTGATAATTTACCATTTTTTTTCAAAAATTTGCAAAAAATAGTTGAAAAATTCAGAAAAATAGTTGTGAATCTACAACTTTTCGTAAAATCACCAAAAAAAAAATCGAGAATTCTCGAATTTTTCGATAATATACTAAATTTAGTAAATTTACGATTTTTATCGAATATTTATAAAATTTTTTGAAAATTCGCTAATTTTTCGAAAAAATTCTATTTTTTTTGTAAATCTAAGAAAGTTACTTTTTACAGTGTAGCTAACCCTTACGATATACAGGGAGAGTAATTTTAAACGATACACTCAAGTATCTCGAAAACAAAACAAAATAATGAAAAATGTTTCATGTAAAAGTTATTAGAGTTGGAGGGGGCCATCTGATGGAGGGCATTATGTCCCCCATTAAATGGCCCTTTAGAAACCTAACAGTTTTTATGTGAAACATTTTTAGTTATTTTGCTTTGTTTTCGAGATATTTGAGTTAATCGATTAAAATTACTCACACTGTAGCACACGAAACAAAAGTTGAAAGCCTTAAGAAAGACCCGTAATAAATATTTTGTCATTGTTTGAGGAGCCGCAGTGTCATCAGATATTCAAACACAAAAGAGCAAATTATTAGTAGATAATTATTTTCTAACGTCTGCGCAGCTACAATTAACTTTTTGACACTGGAATCAAATTCTATGGGAAATTTAGAATACCCCACGTAGAAGGAATATATTTTTAAGTGTAAAAAAAGTATTTGGCTGTAATAAAAAGAAAATTTTGAACCAAATATAATTAAAGGCCAGAAAGCCAGAATAGGATTTTCAAAATTAAAAATGGGTGGAAATACAGAGAATTTATGTTTAGTTGCAATATCGGATAATAAAAAGTTTGGATTGATTTCCGCGACTCTTTAGTCGCTGTTTCTGTGGAATCCCTTATACATTGAATTTTAAAATTAGTAAAAATTAAAATGTAATAACTAAAACTAAAACTTTAAATGTAAAAAATTAAAAGAGAATAAAATTGAACCCTTTTAATTAAAATTCATCGTCATGAAAAAGTTAATAAAACTAATAAATCTATAAAATTATAAAATTTCTCTCTAAACTATGCATTTTCTAAGTTTTTTTAAAAAGTTATGTAATTAAAATTATATTTCTATAAACTATTATACATATGGAGCATTTCATATCAAATGTGTTCTTTTTTTTAAGTTTCTTGAATTACAATAAATAAATGTATTAAACTCTGTGAAAACTAGCATTTTATGGCAAAAGAAAATAATCTTGAATCAGTCCAAAATTATTTTCTATTTGAGAAAAAAATAATTTCGTAAAAGGAATAATCATTAAGGAAATGAAGTTCATTTTCCTACAAAACGATTTTACTCCTTTTGCCTCAAATAGAAAATAATTATGTTATGGGACAACAAATTTTTGCTGTAACCAAGTTATTAATTTTTTGGGCAAATAAGTACTTTTAAATAAGCGTTGATAATTTTAATTACATTTTACCGGTTTAGTATTGCGGTATATTAAATCTGAATCGCTAAAAAACAGTACTAAAAAGTACTTTTTTTTTAAATTAAAATCTAAACTGACATGAAATGCTCCAAACATAAATTTTCACCTAAATTGTGTATATTCATTTTATAATCCCTTAAAAAAAAAATCATTTTTCATAAATCGTCCATTTTAAGTAGTAAGCTGCGATTATAGCCATACATTCATTCTTTTAGATTAAAAAAAAAAAGTTTAAAATATAATCCGATTTATTATATCATATATAAAAGAAATATCTTTGTATATATGGCTGTGTCTTTTAAAAGTAGACCCTTTCTATAAGCCAAAGTTCAAAGAATTCAAGAGAAGCTAACGGAATTAAATTTTCAATTAAAAATTTTTAATTTTCAATCCTAACTTTTTTTTGAAATTTCTAAAAAGATTTGTCAATGTGATATTTCAAGAGTAAAAATTCATTTAAATTTTTTATTTAAATGAATTCTTTGAAGTATTTATATTAACTTGGGTTTTTATGCCAATATATTGAAAAGCTGCTTTTGAAAACTTTGAAAAAGAATCAACGAAGATTCAGCTAAAAATGGGATCTACTCTAAAAGGATCAGCTTATGTATATACATGTAAAAAAATACATAATGTAAATATATATTGGTTAATACATTTAATTTCATACAGTCAGTTTTATTATTTAGAAAGAAAAAAATTGGGATTTTGAGTGAATTTTTCAGTTTTTATTGTTGGATTTCAAATTTTACGTTCACTTTCTTTGAAAATAAATTATAAAAAAAGTATAAGGCCCCTATATTCAACTAAATTCTTCAATGCTTGCGAAAATTAATTTCAGTATGGATCGGCCCACTTTCGGTCCTCCAAATTTTTCCTTAAACATCCGTAAATTCAATAAAATAACTCCTAATTTTTAAATACTATTTTGAGCTCAATAATTTCTTCCTATACCAACTGAATTAACCAATATACATTTAACACATACATGTATATTTTTTACTATATTTTAAACATCACATGGATATATTTTAATAAAAAAATTTATGTATATACACACGTCATACGTTCAATTTTCCAATTTATTGTAATTACCAAAAAAAAAACATTCATCACGTAGTTTCCAACTCCCAACAAAAAAATTAGTCAAAAAAAAAAAAAAAAAATTATATTTATTAAAGAACTTGTGAATTATAATCATAACTGTCTGAGTTTAATTAACAAATCAAATAATTTAACGTGACCTAAAAATATTTTTTTTTATGCACTCACGAATATAAAAAACTTTGTTTTATATTCGTATCGATTTATTTTTTAAAAAAATATTCAAGTGTATATCCCATTTATAAAAAATATTGTAAAAATTTATAATAAAAATTTATTCACTCAGTTATGATTAATATTTAATAGTTCTTTTTTTTTATTATTTTCAAAATGTAGAAATCATTTATTTTAGATAAAACCCTTATATTATCCAGTTTTTTATACAGCATGAATACAAAATTTCGATATAACAATATATTTATTGTTATCATACCATGTATAGCATATTTTATAAATATGTTTATCTTTATAAATCATAATAATAATCTATTACATACAATAGTCTTTATAAATTAATTATCATCATAGCAAAATAAAATAATAAAATTATCATAATATTAGATACTGAATTCTATTAAAAAAATCATGATTTCATACATAATAGTAAAATTAGAATTATATTTTAAAGTATTTAAATAATAATTTATTAATTTGTAATTAATTTATTAAATAGAACAACAGGCAGTCCAGGTAGTAAATCACCAGCTGGAGTAAGCGGTGGCCCCGCATCGGCAACTGGAAGTGGTGGAAATGCCAGTGGAGCAGTAGCTAGTGGAGAACCACGTACTCCAACAACTGGTCCACAAAATAAACAGCTTCAAAATGTTAAGGGTGAACATCCATCGGTAAGCTATGCTTTACGCTCTCTTGAAATATATTATTTAATGATTATTTACTTAATACTGGCTTTTGTGTTAACACAAAACTAACGAGTATGAGACATGTTGATCTATAACAGTTTTAAGTCCATATAGTTGAATTATATAATATTAAGCCCTAAAACTGAAATTATTGTAAGTCCTTAAACGAAATTATTCTCAAACCCCTCCCCCCCCCCCCCTCTGAAAAAATTCATTTTCAGAACGCGAAACAAAAGGACATAACAAGCACATCAAAAAATAATATTCTATAAAATTAGTCAGCTAGGATCAATACTTCGAAAGAATTTTTGAGGCCGGACAGGCCAAAGAGGATACTTGAGATTACTTTAATTATCTCTAATCGAATTCTATTTAGTCCCAGCTTCTATTCTCATAAATCTGACAGCCTAATAGAGGGGAATTTCCATTAACTTAAAAATCTATTATTTTTTGACAGTATTTAACTGGTAGAATTTAAAGAATATAAAGGGTGGTTTTTACCAGTTTTTAGTGAAAATACCGTAATTTTTATGATTAATCTTCTTAAAAAGATTTTTTTACAGTTATTTTATATACCCATAATAAACAAAAAAAAATAGCTATTTATTAAACAAGGGATAAAATATTGGTTTCGGCTTTGCATGCTGTTGTATAGACAGCATGCAAAAGTCGAACCCCATATTTTTTCCCGTGTTCTAAAATATAGTTTTACACATAATGGGCAAAAAAGCCGTCTCTCTAGGGCAGAAAATAGGCTTTTTTTGCCCTAGATATGTAAAATTTTTTTATTTTCTCATTTTTTGCATATGATGAGATGGCGCTGAAGTTGGTGTCTAAAAAAATGGCCGAAATTGGCCCATGTTATAACTTGCTTTAGGAACATCTAACAGCAACAAAAATCGCCAGTAAAAAGTTGAATTTTGAAAAATGGATATTACCTGCTAAAGTCATGTACTTTATGGTAATTCTACTAACGATTCTAAACCAAGCTATGATGTTGGCAGATTTGGAACTTTTTTTGGAACATCATCTTCATCTCATCATATGTAAAAAATAAATAATAAAAAAATTTTTTTTTTGTTTTCATTATGGGTAAATAAAATAAACGTAAAAAAATCTTTTTATTACGTAACACACTTTTTGAAAAAATTAGTCATAAAAATGACGTTATTTTTACTAAAAACCGTGAGTAACCCAGAATAAAAAATTTTAGAAATCTAGTTACATAAATTAATTTCATATTTAAAAAAATTAATAAATCATCTTTGTAAATAATTTACCACCTTGAATGACTTAAATAATAACTTTATTTATTTTATTCATTAAGATATAAATTATTAATAAAGATAAAAAAATATCTTACATTTATTTATTTTATTTTATTAATTAATATTATATTTTTATAATACAGACTACAGTTAAAAACGAATAGAGCGAAGCATACAATTTTAAAAACATAGAAAACATGACTTTAAAAATATAAAATTGTAACCAAAATTTATACACTTCGTCTACACAATAGTAAAAGCTTAAGATTAAAATATGAAAGCTACCTGTTGGATATTTTCCTCTAAATCGTATTCACTAGAAATGGAATTTTTCTTAGTACAAGGTAGAGCTTCTCTCTATAATTAAAACGATGAGCAATACTTTCTTGATGATTTTAAATATCAATTTATATTTTAATTAACTTAAATATTGAAATAGTTTTCTCAGAAAACATACATAAATAAGTCTAAACTTTCCAGAAATTAATTGAATACTTGTCTGATTATATAATAACCAAAATTATCATTACAGTTAATAAATTATAGTTTAGATATTAAATAAATACTATATACATAAATAATACTTGTTTCTTCCTTCTAATTATTACTCCGCTATCTAAAATGCTGATACGCAGCAGTTGATGTAATTTTCGTTGTTAGTGGCGTAATATGCTAAGGTTTTTGATTATTGAAACTTTGTGCACCTCATTTAAAAATCCGTGTGACAATTATATGACTTAAAAAGACAAGTTAAAAATAAAAGCTTGCCTTAATTTTGATGTTCTAGACAAGGACTCCTTGTTAAGATATGACCAAAAAATATGAGTACTCATTTATATATTTACAAGCGAAGTGTGTGACTTGGAATCATTAGATGTTGACCCCTATGGGCAGCACCCCCAATACCTTTAGTTCGAACTCATAAACCTCGTGGACCTAAGACAGCAAACTTCAATATTAAGAAATGTCAACTATAATAATTTTTAACAATACTTTCTTCCCTTGAATAATCCATAAACCACATAATTAATCATGTTGTTTCCTGTCTAATAATGCGAGAGAATTACTAATAAAAAAAATTGCTTTTCCTGAACTTATAACTTAAAAGTAGACCCCTAAAAAGAAAAAATTAGATCAACCAGAAAATTGAATTTTGATAGAATTTTGGGGCCTTTTCCGGGAGATTTTGGCGTAACACCCTTACAATTGAAAAAACTACTCCTAAAAAGGGGTACTTTTTATGTATTCGAAATTTGAGGGTCTAGATGTGGTACATATGGTTTTTTTGGGTTGCTGATCACGAATTTTAAGGTTCTGCGAACTAAAAATCAGCACTTTGCCATTAAATAAGCAAAAGCAACCTCTAAAGGGGTATTTTTAATATATTTAACGTTTTTGCAAATTTAAGTGAGAAGTGTCCATTTTTAGTAAACAGGGCCCTGAAATTCATGATCAGCTACTCAAGAACCCATAGGGACCAAATCTAGTAACTCAAAATAAATTAGTCAGAAATCTTCAATTTTTTTACACGTTTTGGTCAATAATTTTAGTCTTTACCCTTTTTAGGGTTAGTTTTTGCAAATTTAAAGGTGTTTCCCAATATCTCCCGGAAAAGAATCCGAAGTTTGTGATCAGCTACCCAAAAAACCTTTAGTAGACCAAAGCTCTTGACGGCCAGTATCTATACACTCTAAATTATCAAGTTTTTCTTAAATAATATAGTGAGGGATTTTTATAAGAGCAAATACTCTTTTTTCTTACGTTTTACATTAGTCCTCGCTAGCTTTTCTTACCATTTTTTCGGTATTCCATAAAATTTTCAGAACTACCCTTTTTAGCCACCACATCAAAAATGCACTTGAAAAAAATTCAAAAAAATAATCATGTATTGACTTGCAGAATCTAAAATAATTTTTACTATTGTCAATTAAAATTTGAACCTATTTCTGTTTTACTGTTGAACTTATTTCTATTTTAAAATATTCAAATATGTAAAAGATCAAAATCTTTTAACATCTTCAACATTTAATATAATTGAAAACAAAAGAATCTAAACCATATTAGATCGATTATTATATTATTGTGATGATACTAAGTGAAATTCAATATTACAGGCTCTTGAAGCATAATTACAAACTTCATACAATTCTTGAAAGTAGGTTAACGTTTCAAGACTATTTACTTTATTGTAACTATTACAATAATTTAAGTAACTGAATACAATTACTTTTTCTAGTATTTCAGTAACTTTTGCCAAACACATTTAAAGTTAATATTATTATGCAAAAAAATTAAGAAATTATTTAGTAATTATCCATAAAATCTAATTTTTTTTTCATTTATTTTATTACAGAAAGCCTTTTTACAAAGTAGATCCATATCATTGGTGGATATGTACATTGATAATACCGAACCCAGCGAAAATGTTGGACAAATTCATTTCAGTCTTGAATATGACTTCCAAAGCACTACGCTTATCTTGCGTATCATTCAGGTAAAAAGAAATACTTTTAAATATCTTGTTTACTAATAAATATTATTATTTTTAATTATGTTAATAAACAATTTTATGATTTTCTTTTCTTTAAGTTTATGCTTTTTATAATACATTTAGAAGGGATACCAGGCCAAATGGAACCAAGGAGAACAGAAGGGTCACGGGTATCAGTACAAAATATTTTTTGTACACTCAGCGAATTTTAGTTTGTTAGGTCAAATTAATGATTTTCGGCAGCCATTTTTGTCTTTTTTGCCTTTTTTTATTAGTTGGCTTAAATTTTTTCTAATTTTGCAGGAATATTTTAAGTCAATTTACTAAAGTAGATCAAAAACAGGAAAATGGCTTCCAAAAATAGATAATTGCACCTAGAAACCCAAAATTTCTGGACAAAACTTATTTATAATTGAATTTTTAGCAAAAATATTTTGAACCGATACCCGTTGCCTTTCAGTTCAACTTGGGCCCAATTGTCGTAGAATCTCTCGTATTGATTTATTTATTTTAACATTTTTGATTAAAAAAAAAATTAAATACATTACTTATCAAATATTTATTTTATTTTATTTATTATTTATTATCAATATTAAAAATTTCCATTATTGATTTAAAAATTAACGGAATTTTTATTAAAATTATTATTTGTTTTAGGGTAAAGACTTACCAGCGAAGGATTTATCCGGTACGTCTGATCCCTACGTGAGAGTAACTTTATTACCCGATAAAAAACATCGGTTAGAAACAAAAATTAAAAGAAGAACACTCAATCCAAGATGGAATGAAACATTTTATTTTGAAGGTAATTATATAAAATAATCTTTTGTTTTTATTCTAAACAGTTGATTAACATTCTATACTTGAATTAACTGGAATATACCTTAATTAGTTGAGATTAAGTTTATTTCGTTTAGTTGGAAAATTAACTTTATAGAAATAACAGACAAAGACGACAGTATCTTGTTTATACTGAATTTACACCCTTTCATTTGCGAACAATTAATTTATCCAGTTAATTTAATGTTTAGAATATTTGTATTATTGACTTTTTTTTATACACTGAAAAAAAAACGCTTGGAAATATTTCACTTGAAGTGAGTGGAATTCTGCCTCGGTTAGAGGAATTTTTCTTCTAGCTCAAATAAATGCAAATGATTGTAAAGAAAATTAAAAATTTTTTTTCTCATCTTAACGCTCCGCGCAAATCCTAGATAAGCGAAAAAAATTTTTTCTTTATTTTTAAAGTAAACTTTTCTAAAAAAAAACAATGAATATGAAATAAAAAAGTTTGCATTGAAACTTTTTCTTGAGGAAAATTATAATTTGCTCATCGATATCCACAAAGTTTTGATGAGCCAAAAAGTCGGTATCTATTATTGGTTCCGGGATATAAAATCCTAATCCAGTAGATACAATTCCCAGTCGTGCTATTTTCAATGACATTTTTTATTTTTTAAGTAGACAATAAAAATTCAGAAGTAATAATTTAACGGTTTATGAATATTTTATTTTATAACAAATTAAGCCATATATTGCTTACATGTTTGTAAAAAGTTTATGCCCTATCTTTAAAAATAGTATTCAACGAATACTAATTCAAATATTCTTGACATTACAAATTTTCTTTCAATGATATTTTGATGAATGTCAAGTTTATATTACAGATCTTTTAATATTTAAGATATCCAGTGACGTACACTGGAAAAAGCAATTTCCTTATATTAACAAAAAAATTAGAACATTTTCGAAAAATTAGTAAATTTTCGAAAAAATTTGTAAATATTCGAAAAAAATCGTTTATTTACTAAATCTAGTATAAGTAATCGAGTATTTTCGATTTTTTTTTGTGAATTTGTAAGAAAAATTGATAAATTATAATTTTTTTTCGAAAATTTACAAAGAATTTACAACTTTTTTCTTAAAACCACAAAAAAAAAACGAGAATTCTCGAATTTTTCGATAATATACTAAATTTAGAAAATTTCCGATTTTTATCGAATATTTACAAAATTTTTTGAAAATTTACTAATTTTTCGAAAAAATTCTATTTTTTTCGTAAATCTAAAAAAGTTACTTTTTACAGTGTAGATATTATTATAGATCTTTAAGAATATTTCAGTTTGAGATAATAGAATAGCTATTTCTTAAATCGCGGTACAAAATATTGGTTTTGACTTTGCATGCAAAAGTCGAACCCCATATTTTGCACCATGATTTAAAAAATAGTTTTGCATATAATCTAGGGAGGCAGCAAATATTATCTGAAAATTTAAAAAATACGTTTTAAAAATATTTTATATTTCAATGAATGAAATAAAATTTTTATTTAATCATATTTTATTAAATAAAATACTAATAAATTAATATTCCAGGTTTTCCAATACAAAAGCTACAAAGTCGCGTTCTCCATCTTCACGTATTTGATTACGATAGATTCTCAAGGGATGACTCCATTGGGGAAATGTTCCTACCACTTTGTCAAGTAAGTGCGTTAAACCGTAACACCTTATCTAAAATATATATTAAAAGCATATGTATAAAATACATTCATATATATAAATAAGTGTATATCATTCGTATATATAAATCCCTATACATCAGTTTGAGGTTTTCTAGCAGCTAATTAATGTATTACTATATATAACCTTGCTTAAATTAGATTTCATATATGTAAATTCTACATTTGCTGGTAGATTATTTAAAGTTGATAATGTCATAAAATGATCTTTAATTAAATTAATTATTTATATTTAAATATAAATTTTAAGTTAAATAGTAATTGTATGTAAATGAATTTTAGGTTGATTTATCAGAAAAACCATCATTTTGGAAAGCCTTAAAACCACCAGCAAAAGATAAATGCGGTGAATTACTTTGTTCATTATGTTATCATCCTAGTAACTCCGTACTTACATTAACTTTACTTAAAGCAAGAAATCTTAAAGCCAAAGATATTAACGGAAAATCAGGTTAAAAAAAAAGAATATTATTTTAAATTTATTTTTTTTTTTTCATCAACTTATTTAAATATATATTTTATAGATCCTTATGTAAAGGTCTGGCTTCAATTTGGTGATAAGAGGATTGAAAAACGTAAAACGCCAATTTTTAAGTGCACTTTGAATCCAGTATTCAATGAAGCATTTTCATTTGATGTACCTTGGGAAAAAATTCGTGAATGTTCACTTGACGTAATGGTCATGGATTTCGATAATATTGGTAGAAATGAACTTATTGGAAGAATACTTTTAGCAGGTAATTTATTTTTTTCAAATACTTTCTCTCAATATAAATTGAATAATTTATGCATTTAAAATAATAAATTTAGCAAATACTCGATTTTTTTTTTCATTTCTTTTATCTCTTTAGTACAGTTTTTTCATTTCAAGTTTTAGCATAAATCAGTGTCATTTTTTAAATACCGTTCGATTCTATGTTTTTCTTTTTTATACTGAAACTTGAATAAAATAGATAGTGATTACTAAGTCATTTATCATTAAAACTCTTCATAATGTTTTGGTATGACATCTATAGTTGGTAATTCAAAATTTGTTAAAAAAAAGGCTTAAAATGTCGTCATAGTTGACCTTACAAAAAAAAAGTAATTAATGCAAAATATAAGACTTAAAAAGAAATTATTATGATTCTTGTTTCTTTGATAAATGAACATAAAGTAAATAATTACTTGAATTTAAGAAATTATATTTTCTTTGACTTTGCGTAAATTCAAGTGACTGCATATAACTATTCATTGAGATTATTTTGGTCAGTAAGTACGAAACGTGTAATTAAGATATAAGCAAAAGGAATTTTGCACTTTTTTCCTCGGGTTATTTGCTAAAAATCAATTTTCTCCTTTTCTGAACAATCTTCCCGCAAACGATGACGCAAGTCTTTTGAAAGAATAAACGTGTTTACATTTAAATATACTATTTTCTATTCATCTTGTATTGGTTTAGTTAGTTTTTTTTTTAATTTTAATATATATAGTCCAGAAGCCATATATGTTAGATTCATGCAGTTTTTTTAAAGTTTTGTTAAGTGTTTTTACATATCTTTGATAGGGTAAGTTATTCGATACGCTGATTTCAAATTTTTAGGTCATAAAAAGACAGAGGTTTATTTCAGCAAATACTATCATCTCCTTCATTCAATCCTTTGTTTTCGTTTTAACATTTAAAATATCTTTCCTCGCTGCCTTTTGTTTTGTTGTTATGCTTAACATTCTTATTAATGAGTGTTAAGGCAGAATTTACTGAATTATCTGCTGAGTTTCTTCGCATCAGACCTTTTTTATTTCATATCTGAATGTTAATTACTAAATCTGCTTGGACAGGCGATTGCACTTTGACAGCTATCAGAGAATACGAATAGAATACCTTCCATAGAATCAAAGAATACCTTCCGGCAAAAGTAGTGAGCGAGCAAGTGTGAGTTCATTCCATGGGTTATATTTATAGACTTTCCAGTTACGTAAGATTGCGAGTCCCTCTACTTTGATTTCCGGATACTATCAAAACTAGCCTTACTCGAGCGTTTAGCTTATCTGCGAGATACAAGCATTTATTTATAGCTATTGTTTAGGTGAATAAATAAATACTGACTAAATAAATAAATAAATACTAATAAATTAAATCCTGAAGATTCAATTATTATTTTTATTATTATTATTCAATTTATTTTGCCATGACAAAAACTAGTCTTTTACAAACAATTGATATATATAAGTTAATACAATATGAAAAAGAAAAAATGAGAAATAATGTTTACAGTTTACATAAAAAAACTTTACAATTATTCAAATTAAAATAAATTAAAAGTCAACAACAATCTGTCAGTAATAAATAATTAAAATTAGTAAATAAATATTCTATCTATATAACAATTGCTATAACTTCAATAAAATTATAAGTAAATAAAAAGTCAATAGTAATATTTAATTTAATAGTAAACAATATAGATTCAATAAATTAATAAAATATAATCAAGTAAATTAATAATCATTTATTATCCAAACTAAATAAATATGTTTTAATACTTTTTTTGAATTTTTTGAATGAGGGGAGATCGCGTATGCACGGTGGATGTTTGTTCCAAAATTTGACATATTTGACTTGGAAAGAGTGCAAACCCCAATTGTGTATAACAGAAGGTATTTCCAGATCTTTACGAGATCCATGAGATGATCTGTCTCTTTTGTATGGCTTAAATAGTGGTAAACGAAAAGGAGGTAGTTTCATATGTATTATTTTATACATAGTTAACGATGCAAAATAGTCCATACGCGTAGTTATTTGCATCCAGTTAAGTCGCTTCTGTAAGGTGTGATAAGTTGCTGCTGTTTTAAACCAAAGATATATCTAATACTCGAATTAGAAATTCTCTGAAGCTGGTCACCCAACTGTTTCGAAATATCAAATATTCAATATTCAATTCGTTCAGTTTGTTCTTTCTACTGAATATCTTTCAAGGTCAGCTTTTCTGCTGATTATTTTATTGTACGAATCTTCGCTTTGAATGAGTCCCTTGGCTTAGTACACTGAAGATTAGTTATTCCTTCTCTGATCTTCATATTTACGTCTTTCTGTATTTATAATCTATTTGATAATTATTCTAGTATTTTCCCGATTGCTTTACTTTGGTGATTTTGTTTTCATGAGGACTAGCTATAAATGATGATTCGATCGCTTGGGAATATAGTTAAAAATGTCTATTTAGTTTTTGGTTCTAATTAGAATTAACTATCTTAAAATTTCAGAAAGCTTGGTCTAGTATCTTTGATTCTAGTTCAATCTTAACATGATGGCCTAAATTACCCTCTCCATACCCCATAATTTGCAAGCAAATGATGAGGCTCCGGGCTTGGGACCGGTAGAATTGGTATCCTTAACGAGGCCCCTATTCCGGACATAAAGGGACCTGGGAGACCCCACTAAAAATACCACTTCTAGCTGGATTAATGTTAGCAACATAACACGTGTCTTTACTGTTTTTCAGCTTTATACGCCTACTAGCTGGAAAAGACTTACTTTTTCCGGCTTCTTCTTGGGTTTTGATTAATTTTATAACTATAATTTTATCTTAATATTGTATTTTAAAAGTAGATATACATAGACTTAAATTAACTAAAAATTAACAATGTAAATATTAAATAAAGTTAGTGTACAGAAAGCTGCATCCTTGTGGTTTTGAAATTAGAAATTTTAATCATTAAAACAGTTAGTTTATAACAGTTTCATACATAGTTATAAATAGAAAATTTTGTTGCTTTGTGTATATAATAACAAATACTTAGATATTATAATATTAATGATAAAGTTTTGTTAGTATTATACATTTTAAAAACTTTATTATAAATTATAAAACTTTTAGAAAATAATTTAATTCAAAAAAATTTTTTTTAATGTTTCTTTAATTATTATTTTTTTTTTTTTTAGGTAAAAATGGAAGTGGAGCAAGTGAAACAAAACATTGGCAAGATATGATAACAAAACCAAGACAAACAATTGTACAATGGCATCGTTTAAAGCCAGAATAAAGAAAAGAAAAAAAATTTTATTTAATAATAATAAATAATAAATATCGTTGCGTTATTTTTTAATTTATTATATCGCATACGATGCAAAATGGAATTTTATTAAATTAATTATATACTAAATGTGCTTTAAATTTTAAAATAAAAAAAAAAATTTCATTAAAATGAAATGAAATAATTTAAAGAAATAATAAAGTTCCAGAGTCGAAGATAGAAGTAAAATATAGGAGATAAAAAAAAGTTATATGAAGAAAAAAAAAACATTTTACAGACAAATTCACATAAAAAATCTTGTTAATTAAAAAAAAAAAAAAAAAAAAAAAATTTAATTAATATGAATGGAATATCATTATTATTTATTCTTATCAGGCAATTTAATAAATAACACTAAAAATTTTAATTAAAATACAAATAATAAACGATACAAAAAAAAAAGAAAAAAAAATTTTAGGCTAATTTTTTTAATAAAATGATGTTTTTTATAAAGACTTGGCATGTACAAATACTCACAATTAAATAGAATTAAAAAAAAAATAACAGAATTTTAATGAAAGAAGTAAAAAAAAAAAAACTTTTAATCATTAGCATAAAAGTTAATAAATACTGCTAAGATTATTAATTTTGGCTTATTTCTCGATCGAGTTTTATTAAATTACAAAAAAATAACAAAAAAGACAATACCAATATGGATATAAAAAAAAAATTATTAATTATTATTGTAAAGAATGCTGTAAGATGCCAAAAAAAAATTGACGTAATATTTAATATAAATAAATAGAGATTAAAATAAATAATTAAAAAATATAGATTATTTTAATTAAATATAAATTTCGAGACTGTTATTAAATCCCTTAAAAAAAAATTTTCTACATATTAATACAAAAAAATAAAAAACAAAAAAAAATGACATAATTAAATTTTTTTGAGTACTCAATTTTTTTTTTTTTGAATTCATTTTCTTGTTCATAATTAAAAAATAATAATAATAATAATTTCCCATAGATAAAACAACATACACTAACATTCTAACAAAATAAAGTCGAAAAAATGATTCTTTTTTTTAGAAAACATAATATCATTAATTTTTACGTCAGTCATACATATATTTGTTGTATTATGTATTAAATAAGAGATAAGAATAAAAATATATATATATGTAATAGTTATACACATATAAACACACAGGTACATAAAAATTATAATAATAAAGTAATAATAATAATAAATTTTTTATTAAAAAAATCGTAAAAAATATAAAACATGTTTATATAATTTATATTTCAATAAAAAACTCAATTCTTTTTTTTATCTGCAAATTTGTAATCTTAAAAAATTAAAAGTTCAAAGTTTAATTAAAAGAAGAAAGAAAAAAAATTATTATTATTATTATTATTATATTTTAATTTTATGTTTTAGTTAGTACCTATTTTAAAACTCGATCGAGAAATATAAAAATAAATGTTATTTTATAAAAATTAATAAAAAAACATTCATGAGTTTAATTTTAATTGAGTCTGTATTTAATAGAAATAGTACATTTTTTTACAAGTGTTGCAATATGAATCTATTTAACACCGAAAGAAGATATTTATATGATTAATTCTTCTTTCAACGTATGAATCACTTAAATTTGCACTTTTGTTTAAAAATGGATTATTTTTATACCAATAAAGCTCAAAGCTAAACATTTACACATCGTGATTCACGAATTTAATTGGCAAATAGTAATTTTAAAATAAGTTAAAAAGATAGATTAATTTTTCTCGCAAGTGAAATGTCCTCAAGAAGGTATAAATATTAGCAGATGCTTGATGTATATACACAATAAACTAATACGTTGGTGAATTTATAAACTTTGTTGAAGAAATCAACTGTAATTATAAACTCGCGGATTTTAATGTGAAAATGCTTGCTTTTACTAACGTAGTAAAAATAAAAAAATTATTTTACATCGCACATAAATAAAATGTAATTATACATTTTAAATTCAGTATTAACTTAAATTCAATAAAATAAGAAATTTTTTGTGAAAAATCATTCCAAGACATTATAAAAATGTTTCCATAAGACATTTTTATCTTAAAAAAATAAACGTAATTAATAAATTAATTAGTAGTAATGTAAGGTTAATATTAAAAATTACTAAAAAAATACGCTTATTGAATTTAATGAAGTAGCCCGTTAATTAAATGCAATTAGATAATTTAAAAGAGGATTTTAAATAAATAAAAAAAAAGGTTAAAAAATAATTTGTAAAATATTTTTATAAATCAATGTTTATTAAATGTATACGTGATATTTAGCACGAGTGAAATGAAAAAAAAATAATAAAGCTGCATAAATGAAGTACATAACAATATAAGAAAAAAAATATATCTGTGTGTGTAATGTTATCTTTGTATGCAATGATAATTATATTTGCGTATAATAATAATAAAGCACTAAAATAATCTTGCATTTAAAAGCACCTTAAGAAAGATTTTTTCGAAAATTAGTAATTTGGAAAAAGCAAATAATATTTAATTAGTTTTGGTGATAAAATGTTTTAATTATTTTTAACAAATATTTGATCTTTCAGAACGAGGCTAATATATCTTTAAAGAATTTTTAATTAGTAATTTAATTAAGTCATAATTGTAGTGAATTTAAAACACGAGTGGAACTTGACAGTGATTTTACATTTATTTTTACATCAATAGATACGGATTAGTAATTTTCAACCTTTTTTATAGTATAAAGAATGCATTTCTCTTTCGAGAAACTTAAACTCATAGATCTTTATTATAATTTTTCAAAGACTCAATCACGATAAATAATACAAAACAAAAGCATATCAACTTTTTTTAATACATTTAAATGTTCCTCTCTAAAAAAAAAATATTATATAAATAAATGTCTATATGAGTGAATACGAGCTTTTAATTAAATTGTATATTTTTTGATTTACAGAATTTAAAATATCTATGTAGTTTTACTTGTAGATTTTTGAAATTCGTGATATGTATTAGTTTTGAAATTAGTTATTTATTTAACAAAAAAGTTATATATTTATATACATACATTAGTCTGGCAGTTATTTTAAAAATTGAATCTTTTACCAGATGAAATTAAATGCCATTTACCAAATAAAAAAAATATGATTCCCAAAGTCATTGCCCATTTGATCACTCTTAAGTGCTGCCACCAAATAAATGGGACGTTATTTAGTGAAGTTTTGGTCCAGTAAGAAACTTCATGTGATCGGTGGTAATCCTTAATAAAATAAGTAATAATTAAGTGAATCTTTTTGGTAAATAGCAATTAAGTTCACCTGATAATTAAAAATTCAAGCAACTTTTAAAATATTTACCAGGCTAATATACTGACATATTGTTGCATATCTACACTGAATGAAAAATAAATAATAATTAAAATTATTATTACAGTTAAATTATGCTTGTTCTATATAAAGAGATTTTGTAACAAATTTAAAAATAAGATTTTAATGCATACTAGAAGTTATAGGCTTAAAATTTTTTGCATTTTAGAATAATTTATCAAATAAAAGTTTGTAAATGTTGACTTTTGAAAATAATTTAAATAGAATAATTGAAAATTTAAAAAATATATAGGTGTCTTTAATTAATAAATTAATTATTATTTTATTTCTTTCAGTGTATATGATAAAATAAATCTTGTATATCAAAAACATATTTAAATGTTGAAAATGGTCCACATATATAAATTTAATAATATATTTTTAATATGAAAATTATACATATATATATATATATCAACATATTTTCAATTTTTTCAGAAAATCTATTTTTAATATAAAAAAAAAGAATTTTATGAGGTATGTTTAACTTACAATAATTTTTTATGGATCAGATGAAATATTATAATTTTACAAAAATACTAAAATTTTGATTTGTTTATTTTTTTAGTCTCAATGTTACTTACATATTTTATGTTAAAATAAAATAAATGTATTGCACAATACACAAAATTTAAAAAAATCTATTTTCAAACACGTGACTTCTGATCTAAATATTGTATTAATTTATCTTTGGAGGTCAGGAACAAAAAGGAATAAATTCAGAATTTGATAGAATAATAACAACTGGATTTCTTTTTAAGGAAACTGATATTAATGTTTACTCTAGTTTGAGAGGTCTTGATTTAAATATATCAAGTACATGAAAAAAATAATATTATACAGATAAATTAATGTTTCATTAGATTAAAAGATACGAATTTACCCCTTTTGGTTCCTCATCTCCAATTTTTGCAATTATTTTGATAAATGTACCCTGCTAAATGTATTTATCTATTTAATATATCTTCTAAAAAACAAGTATGAGTGATGATTAAATATAAAAAAATAAAGTATAAAACTAAATGTGATCATGCACTAAATAACGCTTTGTGAATTCAGGTTTATATATATAAAATCAATATTTTGCACCAATTTAAATTAAAATATCTATTTTAAATAGTTTTATTTTACTATTTTTATGTATATTTTATTTTTTGAATGCACATAAATTGTTAATATAAATGTATATCAAATTAAATGTTATATAAAATCTTAAAAAATCCTCTTTTAAATATAAAGAAAAAAATTTTTTTAAACAATGCATAATTGGGCTACTGAATAATAATAATAATAATAATATCGTTGAGTAATGAAAAATTTATATTAAATATTAAAAATTGTAAATTTGAAGTTTTATTTTTTTAATATTATTATTTCCAATGGGTTTATCAATTGATTTACTAAATAAGGTGGTACATTGGTTTTTGAATAAAAGTTTAAATATTTTTTTTGGTCATATTACTGGCGTTTAGCAGTTAGTTTTTTTTTATTTTTTGATTATAAAATTTGTCTGGTAAATTGAAAAATAACATAAAAGCCAGAAATTTTAGTATCTTTTGGACAAAATTTTCAGGGCTCAACTTTCCGTTATTGGATTAAAATTTCAAGATATTCTGAATAGATTTTAAGATTCCTCGAAAAATTTTACTTGAGTGCCCCCATTAAAAAAAAATTTATTTTATTTTTTTGTATAGAATTTCAGAATTATGTGGATAAGGGGAGTTAAGTTAAATTTCTCAATCAATCCGATAATTAATTAATAAGAATTAATTCAGAATTTTCCAGAATTTATATCTAGTGACAGAAAACTATTTCCCTGAAGTTTGCTTGTTTTTATGTAATTATTTTTTTACCAGGAATTTAAGATTTTGCAGATTTTAAAAGTTACATAATTGATAAAAATTATGTTTACTGAAAATTTATCGATATAAAAAAACTTATTCTAAATAAAATTATAAAGTTAACATTAAATTTAAAAAAGATATCAAATTTTGCGCACAAAATAATATCCTCATTGATGCCAGTAAATCAGCTCATTTATTGACCTAAATGTTTATCAAATGATAAGCCCTTTCATTATAATAATAATAAAAAAAAAAAAATACATAAAATAATAGGGAATAGAAACATTTTTTTTTTACCTCTACGAAAGTTAAAATTAAGTTGGAGTAAATATAATGAGATAAAAAATATTTTGTTAATGGAAAAACTGAAAGTAAAAAGAAAAGTTAAGGAAAAAAATTAATTATATAATTCATAAATACAAATTAATATTTGAGGTATATTGAACGTTTCATGTCAACTAAGAGGCTGTACTTTGAAAAAGCTGCTCTGCAAGTTACAAAAATTCATGTTTAATAAGCCTAATTTTAGATTTCTTTGTAATAAAAAGTTCTTAGAAATTAAAATAGGGGATGGTCACTTAAAATCTCAGCCAATGAGCATTGAATGTGTGCCAAGTAAACAGCAGTGAAAGCTCTACTAAACAACTCATATTGAAAGAATCAGAAAGCTTGTTGTGTTCAGATACTTTTTAATGAATCATATAGTCTTAGTAAAAGTAATTTTTTTTTTTTTGGTAAATTTAATATTTATTTAAGAGAAACTGTATAAATATAAAACTTAAGTAAAAAATGTTTAGCCTTGATAATGAAGACTAAGTCTTCGAAACGTGGGCAATTTATTGCAAAAATAAAGAAAAAAATGTTGAGCTCAAAAATCAAGTATTTTAACATGGAACATTTTCATTGGATGGGATATTTGAAAAAGTTTGGCTCGGCAGAGGGGGGGGGGTGAAATTGACTTAGAATATTTTCAATTTAAGGGCTTAGAATAACCTGATTCAGCGATTTAGGACCTGATCAGGCCCTGATAAGAACAAGAATTTACTTTAAGTTTATGGAGTTAGGATAATTTATATTTCAGGATGAATTGTAATTTCGGTTTTTGGATTTATTACTGTTATAAGTAAACTCTTTCTCGTTGATTGTGTAGTTACACAAACCAGTTATAAATTTTTTATTTAATATTACTTAAAGTGACTTATAGTAAAATGATTTTCAAATAAAATATAAAATTAAATTTTTTAATGCTCTGAGTTAACATGAAATGTCCCATATACGTATAATATTTTTTTAAAAATTTTATCATATACTATATTTTTTTCCAATTCACATAAAATATTTTATAAACATATATAAAAAAACTCGCTCTACATATTTAGATAAGCTCGAATTAATGATTAAGATATTCACACGAAAAATTGGCTAAAAAATTTATAAAATATATAAATGTGTATATATAAAATATAAAAGAAAATATTAAGAAAAAAAAATGCGAATTGCTATTATTATTATTAAATATTTAAATAAAAGCTAGAAATATTAATTAATTATATTATGCTGACTGGATGTGATATAAAGTTTATTAATTATATCTAAAATCCCGACCTTTCTGATTCTAAAATAAAAAAAAGATTATTGAAAAAATTTAGTAATATTATTTTTACGGTTGAATAGCAAACAATTTGTTTAAAAATACAAAATATTATGATATTTATTTTTAACTCCTCTCTTCAGGGACTGGATTTTTGATCATAAATAACAAAAATTCAAAATTAATTGTAGGCGAAGAGTAGATTTTTATGAATTAAAAAAAAATATTATTTTTCTTATTAGCAGCTAGAAAATGTCAATGGTGAGAGAATTTGGTACTGTTAACCCTGCAGTGATTGGAGATTTAGTGATTTCTGGCTGCTAAAAATTAAAAGTTTTTGCAATTTATTAAAAACTAACTGTTTTAAGCATATTTATAGAACTGTTATTGTCAACTTTCGACAATAAAAAAAAATAAGATAAAAAATCCAATAATTTTTTCCAAAGGTTAACAAAAATTATTTCTTACACCAGATAGAATACGCAACCTTCGCGAAATAAAATTTTAAATTCTACCTTTGAAGTCTTCGAGAGTCATTTCATATAAGTGTAAGTCTTTATATTTTGTCTTTCTGTGAGAAGAAGTCTTTATTTTTAGAGACTTGAAAAATTAATTGCACTGTGTGGCTTATTAATAACGTGCAAAAAAAACTTAGTATCTAGAAATAATAGTAAGAACAGAAAAGTTTAGTAACAGACACTTCTATAACTTTTGTTATTAAAAAAGTTTCTAAATTAATTAAAAAATAATTTTTAAAGTCTGTACTTTAAAAATATAATAATAATAATAATAATAATAATAAAAACGTACAAAGAATATGTGTTGATTTATTATAAGAAATTAAAAGAGTAAAAAAAAATGGAACTCATAAATTTTAAATAATTAAATAATAAAAAGTATATGGATTTTTACAAAAAATAAATAGTTGGTAAGCTACATGTGTGTGTATAAGTAAATATTAATTAATTATTATTTGCACAGTAAATGAAATTATTTATACGGTAGTGCCTGAGAAAAAATATTATTTTTAAAGTATTTTAATTATAATTTGTGAAAAAAAATTTTATAAATAAACGAAAATTTTTAAGAATTTAAGAAGTGGTCAACTTAGAGCACTTTTAAAGTACGGTAAATATTTACTAGAGAGAGATTCATCAACATTAGAAATCCAAGAAAGTTTGCTCAGCTCAAATACTATCGAATTTATAACAGAGCACCCAATTTTGCACTTCTACGAAGATTTTTCTGATGCAAAAAGTGCTCTTAGTTAACCATTCTTTTAACAGAATTCATATGTTGGAAAGGTCGAGGATAATTTAAATTAAAAAAATGTAATATTAAAAAAAAAATATATAAAAAATGTTATTAAAATAATTTAAAAAAAAAAATATATATCGATGTTATGTATAAACGGTCGTTGCGTAATTAAAATATACATAAATAAAAAAAAAAAAAAAAAAAATAAAAGTTAAGTCATATTTTATAATTTTTTTCATTTCAAAAAAATTTTGTAAAACTTTGATTAGATTATTATTTAATCTTATTTATATGTAAGTATATGTTAATATAAAAAAAAAATATGTCAAGACACTAAAAAAAAAAATTTGTTTTTAAAAATTATATTTTAATTCTTGAAATAATAATGGTATACCATAAAAAAAATTAAATATAGTGAAAGTTTTTAGATGTTTGAAATAAAAAAAAAAAAAATAAAAAACTATTGCTAAAAAAAATTTTTAATTTTAATTGCGTAAGTATATAAAAATTTTTTTGTCTGTTATATATTATATTATATATGAAGGTTATTATTATTAAATTTAAGATAAAAAAAATGATGGTTAGGACCATAAAAAAAATTAATATTGTAAAATAATTAATATTAAATAATAATAATAAATTTACAATAGTTATAACAAAAAAATTTATATTTTATTTAATTATCCTGTTATCACATTTTTTTTTTAAGCTGACATGTTAACGATGTTAGTTAAATTTAATAATTTATTTATTGTTGAAAATAATTTTAACGATATACTTTTTATTAGCAAACGACTTTTAATTCCTGAATTTTCTAATGCGTAATGATAGATGTCAGCATAGAACTAGAAAAAAAACAATTTTTTAATTAAATTCAATTATTTTTGGAATTTTTTTTTCTCTTACTTTATCATTTTCATCAATTGGGTTATCACAGAATTCTTGACTAACTTCGGTGCAATTAACAATTTTAACAAAAAAAGGTGTTATCATTGCTATCATATTTGATTTCTTAAAAAAAAATTTACAAAAATATTATTAAATATTTGATTAGTTTAATAAAATAAATTTTACCTCCTTAGCAAGACAGCCATGAATTTCCTTAATTTGCATTATAATTTCTCTAGTACTACGTGTTGAATTCCATCTAGACCAAGAAAATGCATATGCTTTGCAAAGTAATGCCATACATGCATATAAATGTTTACTTGATATTGGATGTTTAACAGAAAAACCTTTTAAGTAACTCCAGGCATCATTTTCAGGAAAGAAATCACATCCAGATTCTCTCATTTTCTGAGATGAAAAAAATTTTTAATTTAAAACTGAGCTACTTATCTCTTTACTTTTCTTTAACTAGCAACCTAAATTTTTTGTAATGTAAAAAGATAATTATGAAAGGATGACTTACTTTTATAAAAATGTTTAGTTTCATAAATTTTCCAAGCATATCTTGTAATGACGTTGAAGTACCTCCAACTATAGTATTTAAGCAAACTAGATCTTCCTAAAATCATAAATGAAAACCAGTTTAAATTAATAAAGACATAAAAAATAAATGATTAATAAATATAAAAAAATAAATATTTTAATATGTCAATGCACTTACACGAACAAGAAATTCAACTTGTATAATAGCACCAGTAATACTAATAATAATTCCATTGCCGTTACTTTTTCCTGTTTCTGGTTTAATATCCCAACTTTGAAATGGTAAGTTAACAAATTTATAACCAGCTAAACCATGTATACCTAATTTTCCAGTACGAAATGATATCGTTTGTTTTTCTTCGTTGTATTTAATATCATGCACATCATCTGTTGACCAAATTTTTTCATCTTCTATCCATTGTGCTACTAATGGTGGCTCAAACCATAATACTGTATCTGGTAACCTAAATAAATTACATTCAGTTTTAATTAAAGTCAAAACAAAGAACATTTTTTTTTTTTACTTTAATCATATAAGTGACGTATAATTAGTTTTAAAATTTTCTTTACTTAAGTGTTACAAGAATAAGTGCTTCCATTGCTGCTTCTAAAGCTTTCATCTCGGCCTCAATAACTTCTGGAGTTCTTTCAGAATCAGGTGCTGGTGGTGGTGCAACATATTTTCGAGAGAATTTAACATATTCAAGTTCTTTTGGTAGTTGAACTGCTTGACATAATGAAAATTCATATATATATATATACGTATATGTTTAAGACATTAATTGTTCTTGAGAAGTACAATTATAATTTTCAAGATTTCATATGCAGATAATTTTCGTAAAGTTATGAAAACAATTTTTATTGATATAAGATTCATAAAAAAAATTTCTTTTTGTATTTTTTTCTCAATACTTCAAATTTAGGTTCCTCACCTAGAACCATTCTGGTACGTAAAATTTTTTGTTTCTCAAAATGCTATACTGATAAATTTTAAATAATAAGTTTTATCATCTTGCATTATGGTTTATATTTTGGTCTATTAGGAAGGCATAAAAATCTAAAAGAAGCTTTAACATAATTTAATATCTTAGCCTCCGTACAACTTTAGAAAGTTTTACTAAATAAATATAGGATCAACGCCCAAGTCATTGAAAAGACTTCAGCGAATGATTTTTAAAATCAGAATTTTCGTATTAGAGAGCGTCAGACTTTAGATAACCAAAGTTTAAGAGCAAATTTTGAAAATACATGTACTGTTATTTATTCTTGATATAATATGAAGGAACCATTAACTAAATTTGACCTATCACAGAGGTTCATCCATATTAAATCAGGAAAAAATAACATCACATGTGTTTTTAAAATTTTCCCTTAATTTATAGTTATCTAAATCTTCATGTCTTCTAATATAGAAATTCTCAGTCCAAAAAAATTTTCCAAAAAATGGCTCAGATCGCTTAAAATGATTTGAAACGAAACGAAAAACGAAACATCACATGTCTTTTCAAAATTTTCCTTAAACTTAGGTTACCTAAAGCTTGGTATTCTGATTTTGAAAATAATTCGCTGAATTCTTTTCAATGACTGCCCAAGTCATTGGATCAACGCCCAGTTGATCCTATGTTTATTTAGTAAAACTTTCTGAAGTTGTACGGAGGCTAAGATATTAAATTATGTTAAAGCTTCTTTTAAATTTTTATGCCTTCCTAATAGACCAAAATATAAACCATAATGTAAGATGATAAAACCTATTATTCAAAATCCATCAGTAAACCATTTTTATAGTAAATTTATAATAGAGTATTCCCTTCCGCCATGACTTCTGCATCATAAAAATTTTATAGACACCCTTAATGTTAAGGTTTATTTTCTCATCATGCACATTTACTGCTTCATTTATATTTTTATTACTTCCATTATCCTTATCGAGTTTACCAAAATTTTAAAAATATAAAAAATTTTAACTTTATAATATATAGGTCATGGTTGAAACTTTTTTCAACGAAAATATTTATGGAACAAATTTGAAAGATTTATTGGTACTTAAAAAAAATTTACTTTCAGCTACATTTTTTTTGTTTAAAATATAAAAAATATTTTAAAAAAATTTTATTATTTCAAAAATTTGAACTACTAATAATATAGAGTTTAAATAAAATTTCAAATAGACAATAAAAATTTAAATGGGGAACAACTATATTTTAAAATTTTTTTAGAAAGCTAAAATTTGAATTACGATTTTTATCGAAAATGTAATGTACTTTTGTAACTAGCAATGTGTGAACTTGAAAAAAATTCTGAAAAATGTAAGTATTTTTTGAATTTTACTTAAAACCTCACAAGTCAATTTTTTCAATCGTCCAAAAAATTCATTTTGCAGACATTTTTTGAGGACTAGTTAGAAAACCGAGCTTTATTTAAATTCGCTCAATGGTATAATTTCGCTACTCCATTCCGAAAAAATATTGAAAATAATAACAATTTACGTACGTGTAGTAAGATTGATATTCCCATTTAAAACTTTTGGTTGTGGTGGTTGATTAATTAAGTCTATGCGGTACAGTCCTCCAAGAATAGCATATTTTCTTAAATTAATTTCTGTTTTTTTACATTTTGTGAATAATAACTTTCTTGCTTCCTTTCTGTTCTCCTCTAAAAAATAAAATTTTGAAATATTATCAAATAATTAAAAATTATAAAAAATCATATACCTTCTTCATTAATAATAATTTCTTCCGGTGATGGTAAATTTTCAATAATCTCAATTTCAGGTTCAGGTAAAGGTTCAATTTTTTTATTTTTTTTATTTTTTTTATCTTTTGTCGATGTTGCCACTGCACTTGTTGGATTTGTTAATTTTTCAATCATTGCTTTTTTTCTTTCTAATCTTTCTTGTCTATTTTCTTTTTGATTATCCCATAATAATTTAATACGATTATTTTCTTTTTGACAAAATTTTAATAAATCTAAAAAAAAAAAAAAATTACAGAATTTCTTTAAATTAGTATATTAAAAAAATATTTAAATAAAAATACCATCGTTCATTAAATATTCATCAGGTATAACAGGAATATTAAAAGATAAAGCTTGATCAGAATAATGATCGTAACCATACCAAAGTATTCTAATAGCAGTGCAATAGCAATCAATATCAAGAGGTATTTTTATTGTTAACCCAACTTCATCAAAAGATACTTCAATAGGTTGCCTATATTTATAAAAAAAATGCATATCATGATACTGAAATTAATAAAATCGATTAAATGTAAATAACATATATGTATGGGCGATTCTTTTTCAAGCCAGCCACCCTCTTCTGTATTTATATGGAGGCAAATAATTTTGGTTTTCTCAAATTGACGGGAAAAGAATCTAGTTTTTTATTCTTATTGGCTTTTACTAAAAAATTGATTTAGAAAACTAGACTCCTTTTCCGTCAAATTGAATAAACCAAAACCCTTTTAATTAGTCTACATTTAGGACCATATACATATATTAGACCGGTAGTTAATATTATTACCTGTCTTTATCAGAATTTTTTTTCATACTAATTGGTAATTTAATAAATGCCCAAAAACAACTAACTAACGAACTTAATTCTTGTACAAACTTAGCATTTTTAATATCAATTCTTTCTGTATCTCTTTCAATATTACGTAATAATTTATATGATGATGTGTCGATCCAATATTGTAATTTTTTTCTTAAGCATTTTTTAACTTGTATGCAATCATTAACATAATTTTTTTTTAAATTTGGTGATAATTCAATTATATCTTCAAGTTCTTTAAGAAGCTAATAAAAAGAAAAAATTATTATAAAAAATTGGTTTATGTAAATACAATCAAATGCATGGAACATGTTTATTAAAACTAAATTTTGGATATGTTGCACCCCAAACGTGTATTTCAACATTTCATGAAATGGTCAAGATTTTTGTTCAAATTCATCATCAAAATAATATTTTATTTATTTGTCTGACTAATAATAATAATAAAATAGAAAAAAAAACACAATAAAAAAAACACTATCTTTTAAAAATAAAATATACTACAAATTAAAGTATTATAATATAAAATAGTGACGTCATTTTTACGTCATCGCCACTGTCGCCACTGTCGCCACTCTCCCCACTCTCGCCCTGTCCCCACTTCATATCAATGTATTTTATATTATAATATTATTTATTATATTATAATACTTTCATTTTATTTTTAATAAATTGTATTTTTTTGATTGTGTTTTTTTTTCTATTTTATTATTATTATTCGTCAGACAAATAAATAAAATATAATACAAATTAAAAATACATTGACATGAAGTGGGGATAGTGGCGAGAGTGGCGATGACCTACTTATGACGTCACTATTTTATATTATAATATTATTATATTATCTTTATTATATGGTACTTTAAATTGTATTAAATTTTATTTTTTTTTAATTTACCTAAAAACTATCTATTAAAAATAAAATTAAAGTATTATAATATAATAAATAATATTATAATATGAAATACATTTTTAATTATTTATTATCAAAATTAAATAATATAATACCGAGTATTAAGTACTTAAATGTTATTTTTATTCATTCTTAAATAATTTACTAAATCGTGTAAAAAAATTCAAAATTACTGACTAATTCATGAAATGAATTTGAACAAAAATCTTGACCATTTCATAAATTGTTCGAAAAGTTGACCATATTATGAAATGAAATTAAGCTTACGGTAACCCTAATTTTTTTACGTGGGTAAGTACTTTTCACCACACCCCAACCCCTATACTTTTAATTGTCTTCCCAGAGTTCTTTTCTCAGTAAACAAGTTCCATGTATTAACATAATAAATTATTATTATACCAAAATATTCATTTTTAACATACATAAATAATAATTTGACATTTTTCTGGCAATGATTTAATATCATTATTTTCGTCGTTAATACTCCTCAAATAAAGAAAATCATTCAATTCACTCGTAACTGCTGGATCTGGTAAACCATCACATTTCATATAACGTTCCCACTATCAACCACCAGAAGAAAATGATTAATAAATATAAAATATAAAAATTATAAATCATTACCTCATCATTTTTAAAACAATTAATTATGTAATTTGTAAAATCATTATTTTTTTCATTTATTTTATTCAAAGTTTTTTCTAATTGAATTCTTCTTTTTGTCATTTGTTTTTCTTGTATTATTAAATGCTGTTCGTCATTATTTGTTTCTTCATTTATTGATTTTTGTAAATCTTGTATCAAACGATTTCTAAAAAAAAAAATTATTTTTTTTATTAAATTTAAAATATTAATTTTAACTTAAATTATCCACCGTTCATCAATTCTTTTATTTTTATTAGTTTTAACAGTTTCAGTGTAACTTTTAAAAAATGTTATTTTTTCTAAAAATTCAGCAATCGTTGACATCATTTTTAAAATAATAAAATATTAGGTAAAAATAAAAGTGTAGAACGTTTCGTGCACAATTTAATACTGAATGTGTAAAATGAAAATTTTCTACAATATAAGTTTTTGATGGATAGAAACTATAAAATAAGGGGTTGATTTAGTGTGTGTGTGTATAATCGTAGAAAACTTAAAATAAGCTCATTAAATTTAACACAATAGCTTTAATGCTTTTATGTATGTATAAAAAGTAAAAAAAATTATTTTGTGTTAATGGAATTTTATTAAAAAAAAAAACAATTATACAGGAAATTAAAGAAAAAAAATTTTTTTTGAAGAGTAAATAACCTGAAAGTTTAAAATTTGGAACTGTGCCAAATTTGATATGAAAAAATTATCAATTTTGTTGTGAATAAAAATAAAAAAGTTTTAATGATTAATGAAAATTTATGATAAATTAAAAAAAAAAATTGACAGTTAATTTAAGCATAAAATATAAAATTAATAATTACTTTCTTTCTTCTAAATTATTTGTTACTTCTGTTATTTTATCTGTTGTTTTAGACATTCTTTTTTTTGAATTTTTATTGTTTGTTTTTTTACTTATATTTTCTCCTTCATTTAATTTTTTCTGGAAAATAAAAATAAATAAAATTTATAAATTAAATTATATGATAAAATTAAAATTTCTTTAATTACTTAATGCTATTTTTAGACTTCTAAGTAATAAAAAAATGTTTGTAATAAAAAAATCATTTGCTTTGTATTAATTATAAACTTAATGTTATTTTATTGAAAATTTATTTATAAATGTTTTAAACATCTGTTTCTAAAGCTAATAAATATTTTAAATTAATTTATTAATAGTAAGGAGACATCATATTTTGGAAGAGCAAAGGGCACCAAGCTTTTCATTTATAAATTTTGGGTATGGCTGAATTTTTTTCAGAGATAGACAATAATACTCCTAAGGAGAATGCTCGTGGTCACTTACTATCAAGAAATAAAAGAATACGTGATTGTTATGTTAAACATTATTAAAAGTATGTCAGGCCATTTTAAGTCCGCCATTTACCCGCGCTTTATTTCCTGGACAATTAAAAAGCGCGGGTAAACGGCGGTACTTTAGTGA
Source organism: Anagrus nilaparvatae (assembly GCA_022575985.1). Classification (NCBI taxonomy): domain Eukaryota; kingdom Metazoa; phylum Arthropoda; class Insecta; order Hymenoptera; family Mymaridae; genus Anagrus; species Anagrus nilaparvatae. Next base: position 33,322,807 of record JAKSXM010000231.1, read on the forward strand.
TTTCATACAGAACCCAGATATCAAAAAATGTTAATTATAAACCTTCTATGTTTTTGCCTAAACTAAAAATAATAAGCTACTATGAAGTATCATTTTTTTTTTTAAAACTCCTTAATTATGGACCTGTAACTTTTTCCAGAACTTGCAACCAAAGAAACTAGAATAAATAAATTTCTAAACAAAATTCAGCTGCTATACTCTCATGGACTTTTTACCATAGCCAGCCCTGAAGTATAATGGTTCATGTGTTAACATAACCAAAGAACATGGGGCTTTGTTGACTTATAACAGTTTCAGTTTATACTCTCTAATTATTATGATTTCTTGAACCTAAATTATAAGTCCCTGAATCAAAATTATTCTAGTCCATTTGACGCCCTCTCCCCTCCCTATGAACATATCCCATTTTCAAACAAAAAAAAAGTGAAAAGCTTGGAACCAATAAATTTCCTGCGTTATCTGGACTTTCCTTAACAAAAAATAAATAAATAAATTTTTATTTATTATTTTAAATAAATTATAATAAATTATGAAAAAACTAAACATTTTTTTCATTATTTTCATGAATAAGTAATTCTTCTATATTACAAATTGGTGCAATGATTATTTTTGGATCATCTTCTTCATATTGAATATAATCATTAATTTTAACGTCATCTTCTATTTCTTTACTATTTTTTTTAATTTTTATATTTTTCATTTTTTTCTTTCTTATTTTTAAATTATCAGATTTTATGTCTTTTTTTGATTCGTTATCTGAATTTTCAATATTAAAATTATCCATTATTTATTTTTTTATACAAATTTTTTATTTAAAATAAAAATTCAACTATCTGAACGTATTATGAAAAGAAAAAGTATTAATAGGTTATAATTTTTAATATATTTGCTTTTTATTATTTAATAAATGACAAATTTTTTTAAATTTGATTTTAAATACGAAAATATTGTTTTTTTTTTTCTGATAATGTACACTGTAAAAAGTAACTTTCTTAAATTTACAAAAAAAATAGAATTTTTTCGAAAAATTAGTGAATTTTAAAAAAATTTTATAAATATTCGATTAAAATCGTAAATTTACTAAATTTAGTATATTATCGAAAAATTCGAGAATTCTCGATTTTTTTTGTGATTTTACGAAAAAAGTTGTAAATTCACAACTATTTTTCATAAATTAACAACTATTATTTGAAAATTTTCGAAAAAAAATTGTAAATTATCTCAATTTTTCTTACGAATTCACAAAAAAGAAATCAAGAATACTCGAATTTTTTGTTAATATACTAAATTTAGATATAATTATACTAAATTTAAATATACGATTTTTTTCAAATATTTACAAATTTTTTCGAAAATTTACTAATTTTTCGAAAATTTTCTTTTCGAAAAATTTTTTTGTAATTATAAGTAAGTTACTTTTTACAATGTAGAGTCAGAAATAACTAAAATAAATTTTAAAGTTATGATTTTAAATACTGAAAATTTCTTATTTCTGGAATATTTTCCAATATATTTAATAATGGATTTCAGTTAAAGTATTTCAACTCCATCAAAAAATAACAGGTGGTTGAAACATGAGCTACATGTATAAAAAAGTCTAGGAGTCTAGTTCATCTAAGGTTTCAGTTCTGCCCACAGAAATGAATGTAAATTAAAAATTTTTTTTTATTATTAGGATTCGCAAAAATCTTGCATACAATCTTTCATTGTATTTCTTTCAGGCATATTCTTCAAAAAGTGCAAATTTTTTATATAACAAAAAGTTCTAAATAACTAAATATTTATCCATGATTTTAAATCGAAGTTAGTAAAAATATGTAAACTTCTGAATAAATAAATATAAATATTTAAATAAAAATATTCATTTGCAACTGTCAAATAGACGCATTAAATTTAGCATAAAATATAAATTCTTTTAAACATAAAGAATTATGCAAATATATTTAATATTATATCTAATGTGAATAATATACAGATATATGTATAAAGTTACAAAACTGTTATAGTAACTAAAACCTATACATAGAAATATAAAGTTTCATACAATTTGCACGAAATAATTATACAGAATATGTCTATATATATAAACTTTGTAAAATACTAGTTTTATGTTTGTGAATATATTTACACTACTTTATCTAAAATTTCAAACTTGTCTCAATTTACTCATTTTCTTCTGATGCCTATTTGCTATAGAAATTTTATAACATTAGCAGGTGTTTTATGTTTAATTCTAAAATCAATATTAAATAATTTATATTATTCTAACTGGAGTTTCTATTTTACGAATTGAGCAACTTATTAAAAAATTTTTTTTTGTTGTAATTAATACATAATTTCTTCCAACTTTAGGCAATTAATTATAAAGGACTATAAAACAATTATATTTAAAGTCTTCTGATTTCACCTTTTTTTAAGAGTTGTCTATGAGTACACGTAGTTACGGTTTTATTAATTTTAGGATTGTTCATTTAAATTACGGATTATCTGCTAAAAGTAAAAACAATTTAAATGTTGTTTTTCTTGATGAGGGCTTCACCCCCCATAGCTATACAAATTTAATATGTTACAGTATTGTTTCTTAAAATTCACGAATGATATAAATCACAGGTAAATCAATTTTTTCTATATACAAGGAACCGAGTAAGGTCCAAGGGGTTAAATTTCTCTAGGGGGGAGGGTTCAGAGGCAGAGGGAGGAACATTCCGGTAACGTTCTTGAGTATACCAAAGCTTAATTGTCCCATTTTCAGTAATGGATGAAAAATTAATATATTTTATCCTCTTAAATGGCTAAATCTTGGCTGGCAAAAGGTAGAAGTAAAGTTCGATCGGTAATTAATTAAGGGCTAATTGATAAATACTGAGTCACGTAATAGTACTTATTTTCTTCTAAATTTCTGGGATAAACAAAAAAAAATTTCCCTTCATCTTGACTCCATAATCCATTTTTTGTAGCTACTAAATGATTTTATATACTTACTAATTTTTGAGTCGCTGATCGTGAATTGTCAACAATATAGTCCTGATATCTAAAAACGTGCGCAGCCCTTTAAATTTGGGAAAATACTCCTATTTTTAGCCACGTGTTTTATTAAACAGCCCCTAATTAAATACTAATCAAATGTTACTTCTTCTTTGGCGGGCAAAAATCTCCCTATTTTATCGGTCCTCCTTTGAGGGAGCTACCTATTTTTATTAGAAATAAAAGAAAAACTGCCATTTGGAGAAATATTCATAAAAAAATCCCCCTACCCTAAAACATCAATTTTTTACCCCTCATTGGTCCAGGAAAACTTAAGCGGAGCTTCTACTATAAATATTTTTAGTTTAAATTATTTAAGATACAAAATTTAAATTTTTGAATAAATATAAAATGGAAAATTTACATCAATCAATAATCAGTAATAAAATATCTTATTTAAAACTATACTGTTTTAAAATGTAAATTGCTTTTGTAAAATAGAATAAATGTTTATTAATTATTTTAATGTATTGAATTTTAAAATTTTTGAACTTTAACCTTGTTAATAATAGATTTTACGAATCATTGAATGTAAAAAGTAAATAAGAAAACGTCACATCCTTTTTTGTTTTAAGAACTTTTTACGTTTAGTTTTATTATAACTTTTGTTGATACCACATACTTTAATTCAGTATTTAAGTGAAATTAGTTTATTTCTTTTTTCTTAGTAAAATAAAAAAAATTATTTATTTAAATCTTAAATAAATAAATTGGACAAATTAAATCAATAAAAAAAAAATTCTAAATTTAAAAAGATAAAAGTTTTTTAAAGTTTTTTATTAGAAAAATAAATAAGGCACGATTTAACCTAATTATTTAGGTAATCGTGCCTAAAAAAAAAAATTAAAAATGAATCAATCAATAAGAATACCAGAATTTTTTTCTGGTCGTAGTGTATTTGTTACTGGATCAACAGGTTTTATGGGTAAAGTACTAATTGAAAAATTATTAAGATCATGTCCAGATATAAAAGAAATTTATTTGCTGATGCGTCCAAAAAAAAATTTAAGTATCGACGATAGACTTAAATTAATGATATTATTACCGGTATATTTTTTAATTTTAAATAATCTTCAAAAATTTTTTTTGTTTATAATAAAAGTGTAAAATAAATAATTTCAGGTATTTGATAATTTACGTAACACCAAACCTGAAGTGTTTCAAAAATTGATACCAGTATTAGGAGATGCAAGTGAAGATGGTTTAGGATTAGGACCGATTGAAAGAAAATGTTTAATAGATAAAGTATCTATAATATTTAATGTTGCAGCTAGTGTTAGATTTGATGATCCTTTAAAATATTCTATTTTCATGAATACAAGATCAACTAGAGATTTATGTATTTTAGCAACAAAAATGAAAAATTTGGTTGTAAGAATTAATATGATTTTTATTATTCAATTTTATTAAGCAAGTAAATCTTTTTCAATCATTAAATTATACTAAATTGCAAAATTAAACTCCAAATACTTATTTGTATCTTCGAAACAAAAAACCGTATTTTTTAGTTAATTTTGAAAGTTTAGCAATATGTTTTTGGGGTCACTGAATAAGAATATTTAGGTCCCTAACCCGAAATCATTCTTCTTATGCCATATACGGGCATCTATTGGCCCTTTTTTGCGTTTCTATACATATAACATGAGATACTTATCTAATTATCAAAAAAATCATTAGATTAAGGTTTTTAGGCTCGCTGATTCCAAATTTTCAGATCCTGACTACGAAGAATTATTCCTAATGACCCTAATACCGAAAATATTTGATCAATACTGAAGCTTACACTTTGACATATTTCATAAGAGAAATTTATAATTGCTCTAAAAATGATTATTAATATGTTTTTGAGATCAGGACCTAAATATTTTTATTCAGCAACAGGGGCGCAAATAACGCCCCCACAACCACCGAAACGCAAGGGGACACTGGCCAAAAAGGGGTGCTTTTCTATTTAAAAAAAACTTACAACTGGTTTGTGAATTCACAACCATCTAACATGGAGCATGTTTAAATTTATATTTTATCTTAAACTCCATTATTCTATAACTCTTTATCGAAATTATTCTAAGTCCATTTGTCCCTCAAAAAATTACATGCTTGAAGTACCCCCCCCCCACCTATAAAAATGTTCCATATTACCTATCATTTTGAGTGTAATTATAAATGTCTCTTATAAAATATGTCTAAATAACCTTGAAAATCTACCGGAAAATACATATTAGGTCTAATTATTGGACCTAAAAATTTGAAATCAGCGTATCGAAAAACTTACTTATCACATAAGTGGCTTAGCACAAACTTTAGAAAGAAGTACATACATCTAACATACAGAGCTTCTAAGCTATTGATAGAATAATTATCTGTTTTTTTTTTTTAAATTACCAATAATCGAAAATTATTGCAAAAAATCGAGAACTGAGTCTTAGGAGCTTAAAAGTTCCAAAGAAGCTTATTTTTCAAATATCCCCAAACTCTGTTAAATTCCTCTTCTGTAATTTCAGCTTTCAGTATGTATCAGATTTTTCAACAAAAAAAAATATCTCATTATAATAATGCTGAGATGTTTTTTTAAAGGACTCTCTGGTAATATAATTTTATGATTTGAAAAGGTATGCTTGCGATACCCTTATATAATTTGAAGTGAAATGATTCATACATAAATTAGTTAAGTATTTTAAAAAATAATTCATAAAACAATTTCTTATTATATTTTACAGACATTTAATTTAAAATTTTAAATGCATTTGTAGTTTGAAAATTAATTAAAATTTATTAGTTTTTTATAGTAACTTATATTATTAATGTTTATTAAATAAATTCAATTTCATAAAAATTCAAATTATATTTTTTTATTTTACACATAACTATAGCATTATTATTTTTGAGTTTTCTCCTGTTTCTTGTATTCCCGTATCAAGGCATTTGTACACGTGAGTTCAACATACAGTCATGCTGATAGACCAGTTGTTGATGAAAAAATGTATTCATTTGATGTCGATTGGAAAAAAAGTATCAAAATTGCAGAAACTATTGACGATAATATGTTAAGGACATTAACACCAAAGTAAGACCAATTTTTTATAGTCATTAATTTATTAGTATTATGTAAACTTAATTTATTTTTTTTTTTAGGATTTTGGGTCCACATCCAAACACGTATACTTTTACTAAGAGGTTAGCAGAAGAAGTAACGAATGACTTTACCGGAATTTTACCAATTGTCGTTTTTAGACCGTCAATAGGTAATTGAAAATTAAACATTTTTAATAATTTTTTTAATTAGAAATAAAATAAAAATTTTTAACTTAAGGAGGTTTATCCGTTAAAAAAAATAATGACAGAATGTAATAAAACGTGAATAGTATTAAAATTTAAACATTTCTGAACTAAAATCGACTTATTTTTACCTATGTCACCGACTTAATTAATTTTTTATTAATAAAATAAAAGTCGTATTTTAACATTGCGCTTATGGGAAAATTTGTTTCGGCTTTATAAAAAGTAGGGTGCTAATGACACAGATCGATTAAACTTAATAAATCTGATAAATAATTACTTAAAGATTACATTCCCAATTAGTTTTACATACTTTATCGACTTTATTTTCGTAAAATTAATAAAAAACACACAAAAACACGTAACATAACCAAAAAGCTCATTATTTTAGTGACGTTTTTTTAAATTCTATAATACTATGAGACTTTTTTTGGTAATATTCTTGGATTATTAATGGTTTTTTATAGTTTCTTTTCAATTAGTAGCTTCCAAAATAAACTTAAAAAAAAAATTTATGTCGGTAATCGTAATTCCTGCAAAAATGTAGTAAACCACGGATAAACCTCCTTAAAACACTATTAAACAGTTTAATTCATTTGTAAACAAAAAGCATTAATTTATGTTACTTCAAAGTTATATCTAGTGTTCAAGAACCCGTCGAGGGATGGATAGACAATTTTAATGGACCCGTAGGAATAATGGTTGGTGGTGGTAAGGGAGTATTAAGAGTTCTTTATTTCGATGGACAATCATCTGCTGACTTTATTCCAGTCGATATAGCAATTAAAGCCATGATTTCTGCAGCTTGGAAGCGTGGAACCGTCACGTATTTATTTTTTTACTATATCATTTACTTAATCGATTTTATTATACCGCATAGATTAATTTATATAATTTTACTAAATTTTTATAGAAGCGTAATTAAATGCTGTTTTTGAAATAAATTTAACTTTTATTGTTTGCAAGCAAGCTTTTAAATTTTGTAAAATTATATTTGACGGATTCCGCCCCTACTGGTCCCAAATTTAACTAAAGGGTCGCAAAAATAGGCCCAAACTATTTTTTTTTTTCCAACAGTTCAACTAAAAATAAGTACCTTAGCCAAATTTAGATTTCTAGGTTGAATCCTTGATTTATGGGAGCCATTTTTTTTTTTTTTGACCTACTTTGGTAAATTAACTCAAAATATTCTTATTTTTTATGCCAAATACTTATTTTGCGGTTAAAAATCTTTTTCACTTAGGTACTTTTAGGAAATTTCTCAAAAAATTTGATTCCAGGGTTCCAAAGGCTATTTCCGGATAATTAGTGATATGGCACCCGAAACCAAATCAAATCTAAATAGCAGCCAATAAGTTATCAAAACACTTACTGATTTCCGTTGGAATTAGAGCTCTAGGCCACGACAGGCCCTCGAAAACCTAAAAAAGTCGTTTTTTTAAATTTCATTTAATTTTTCCGACCCATAAACAAATAATACTCTATACGATGGTTGGAAAACTTAGCAGATGATCAATTTTCTAGAAAAATTTTTTTTGGGCCTAAAAGTCCCTAAACCCGAATTATTCTAAGTCCCTAACCCCAGATTTTTTGAAGTACCTAAATTGAAATTATTCTAAGTCTCATTTGAACCCCCCCTTAAAACGGACAAATTTGACCCCTCCCCTTAATTTTCAAGTTCTTGAGATACCCCCTCTCTACAAACATGTTCCATGTGAATATATCAACATATTTTTATATAATGAACCCAGTTCTATCGGTTTTTTCAAAATCCTAGACTTTCACCTATCAATTTAAATAAAAAAAATCAAATAAAACTAAGATTTTAACAATTTGAATTTAAAATCAAATCCATTCAAGCTACTACAAAAAAAATTGATATTAGAATTAATTTTATAAATTTGAGTTATTATACATTTTGAATTATCAATCAAGAGCTTTAAGGGGGGGGGGGGGGGGGTATGGTCAGAATGGCATTTTTCGGACTAATTTTTAAGATTTTTTTTATCGATCTGGTAAAAGTAAGATAAACGGGTGAAGGTCTATACTAAAGAACAACTATTTAAAAGTATCCAAAAAAATTTTTATTAAAAAATATTGAAAATTGACCATTTTGTCATTAATTTTATGTTGACGTTTTCGTAAAAAATAATTTTGCGGTGAGACACGTAACTAATAGCTGCATCATCTGAAACGAAAAAACCAAAAATAGGTTGTTAGTTAATAAGTTCCTTGAGGTAGTGACGTCGAGTTTTTTTATTTATTTCAATGATTCAATTTTTGGTGCGAGTTTAAACTCAAAAAAAAAACAGACAAAAAGAGTTTTTTTTTTGTTTGGAATTTCTGTTTTCAATCATAAAAAATTCTATTAATAAAAAAAAAATTGAAAAAAAAATATATATCGACGTCAATACCTTGTAAATTGTCTACAGAAAAAGTGTGCAAAATTTCTTAAGGATTGGTAAAGTAGTTTTCGAGTAACGTGTATCACCGAACTGAAAAAAAAAATCCTCAGAAAATGCGTTTAAAGTTTTTTTTTGTAAATATTTTTGTAACATTTTTGTAAAATTCTATGCCCATAACTTCGTTAATTTTGTTCCGATCGATATGAAATTTTGTAGGGACACTCTTGAAACGTTATACAATCGAATGAAATAATAAAAAAAATTTCAATTTTTTGACCATACCCCCTCCCCTTAAGAAAGATTGAGACAAATAACTTTCTAAGTTAAAAGTTAATTCTGATAAGCTAAATTATAATTTTTTTCTTAATATTTAAATATTTCATTGAAAACATATTCATAAATAAATATCGTTATTAGCACGAGGCGATAAAATTAAAAATAAATATAATTAATCTTTTTTAATAAAATTTTATTTATTTTACAAGAAACTTACATATAATATTATTAAAATTAAACAAAATTTATGCATCTAATTATAAGGTAACTGGTTTATACAAGTGTATTACAAAAAAGAAAAGAAAAAGAGAAAGAAAAACATATAATGTTATTATAATCTGTAAAATTTGTTTTTTTTTAAATTTATTACTATATTTAGCAATTAAAATTAAGGATAAAATATAAAATATTGTAAAATTATAACAATTAGGCATTCAATTAATTAGACATTATTTATACTATTCAAATGAGGAAATTTATATGTGAGAAAATATTTGTGAAGCATTTAGTCTGTAGGCATCAAAAATCCAATAAAAAATATAAACTGCTACCAAATATAAGATTCTTAAACTTTTTGAGTGAACGCTGAATTCAACACTCAGTTGCACTTTTTTGGTATTTTTCAAGTTCTAAAATCAATTTTCGAAAAAATCTCTAAATTTATGTTGATAAAAACTTTAAAACTTTCTTTAAAATCCAATGAAAAATTTTTGCACTTGCTGCAAGTAAAAATTTGTTTCAAATCTCTTTGCATTTTATGTCATTTACGATTGTATGAAAAAAAAAATTATAACTGGTTTGTGTAACTACACAACCAACGAGCATGGAACATTCATAATTCATAACAGTAATAAATCTAAAAACCGAAATTATAATAAATCCTGAAATATAAATTATCCTAAGTCCATAAACTTAACTTAAAGTATTCTAAATTCTAATTATTCGATGTCCCTAAATCGAAAATATTCTAAGTCCAATTCACCCCCCCCCCTAAAAACGTCAATATTTCATCCCCCCCCTGCCGAGCCAAACTTTTTCAAATACCCCATCCAATGAACATGTTCCATTTAAAATCCAATTAGTTTATTATATAAAAAAAAAACATTACTACAACGCTATACCTTTCGTTTATTCTAATAGGCCATCTGGAGCTAGAACAATACAACTCAATATTATTAATTATAGTTTCATATAGATAGATCCCCAAATCAGCTGCTACCTTGTTTATTAAATTTTTTCTTAGGGACTCATTGTGATTCCTTCTCACTTTTCAACCATGATAAATTAAATGTCCATTTTCGGCTAAAAATAACCCATTTTTAAACTGCTACCAAAATTTTTGATAAAATAATTTTTATAGGTATCAAAAATTTTATACATGCATTAAATTTCCAAATTTTGAATTTACTCATCTCCTTTTTTTAAGTCGTTTATGAAATATAATTCTACAAAAGTGGTAATAAAAATTGATTTTTTTCAAAAATTATATTTTATAAGTGACTGAGATAGATGGATGTAAGTAAAAGAGGCGAGTAAAGAATTTTTAAAAATTGGTACAAAATTTTTCGGACCTTTAAAACCTTTATAGTTTGGTCGATAAATTATTGATAAATGAAGTAAGCTTTAAAAGAAAAGGATGAAACCAACTAAAAGCTTTTTGTTTGACTATCAAAGTCTTTTTTTGGAAAGTTTGCTAAGAAAACTAATCTTATGCATCAAAATTCTCTATTATTCTAGACCCAGGGGACCTATTGTGCTTTGTTTTGTCAACATAATAAACTGATTCCTAACTGTACTACAGCGGTCTCCCCTTATTAGTTTTGATGTGTAATAGCTACTATTTTTTAAAAATTTGAATAAAATATTTTTTTAATTAATTAAACAATTCTTCGAAAAAGATCTAAAAATTCGAATACTTTTCGAAAAAAAAAAAAAAAACTTATCAACTTTACGAATAATCTAGTTTAATTATACATTTATCTATGCATATAAATTTATAAATATATTATTATCATTTAAAGGATAACCAAGGATCCAAAGATCCACGTTTACAATTGTTCCACAGCGGAAACTAAAAGCATTACCATGTCTGAGATAGCACAAATGGGAATTCGTGTAACCGAGAAAACACCACTTGAAGGAATACTTTGGATTCCGAGCATAACCATAGCAAGAAGCAAAATTGTCTATTACTTTCTTACTTTAATATTGCATTTATTACCAGCTATTTTAATTGATTCTATTTTAAAGATATCAGGGAAAAAATCCGTGTAAGATGTTAATTTTATTTATATTTAAAAATATTTTTTTTTTTTTTAATTTTAAGACAAAAGAATTTTTTTTTTAAACTTAGTTTTATGACATGATAAATGCGTTTTGTGTTGCATAAACTTTTAGTTTTAAAGTTGTTTTAAAAATAAATTTTTTTTATTATTTAACTAATTTTTTAATAAAACTGAGTTGCTTTTTATTTAAAGTTAAAAAATACATACTGAAAGGTTTTAGGGGCTTCATTCTCTATTACCATCATAATAAATTACTCAAAATAAAGAATTTCTTTTACAGAAACTTGATTAATCAGCTAAAATTAAAATTTTATTTATCAAGAAATTTTTCAATTTTTTTTAGAAAGAATAATTAATTAGCTGATACATTATTATAATACATACATGTTATTTGCCTCAGTTTCATTACACATGGTGAATAATATTATAGTAAATTTACTTTATCTTCTAAAATTCTTGATTATATGTCAATTTCTTCTCAGAACTTATAGTAATCTAATTTTAATAAAGTTATTTGTTTTTAAAAATGAAAAGAATTTAAATATAATTTAAAAATATAAATAATATATATAAATAATTTAAATATACAAGGGGAGTTTCAACTGTTTGGGAAGCCGATTTGCTTCTGACTTTCAGGACAGGATGTAGTAATTGAAAAAACATCCCCTATATCCTCAGTTTACCTGAATGGGCTTCATGGATCTAGAAATTAGACAGGGGGTCTAATTAAACAGGGGGCCATTCATCTGATAGGGGATCAGGGTTCTGTGCTACAAGGTTTTGTAGGCGATCTTCTAAATGACGTTGCTAGCTTGTGATTCAGTCAAATACGATTGGTCTAATTTTAAAATAAGTAAACCAAATGGCCACATTTGGCCAAAAATACCAATTTTTAAATTGCTGCCAAAATTGTAATTTTTACTAAAATGGATTTTATAGGCCTCCGAAATTTTGCCCAAATTCCTAGTTTTCAAAAATTCTTCAATTGTCTAATTTTGAACATTTATTTGCGAGATATGAAAATTTAAAGTGTGAGCCCTGCTTTAAGATTTTTTAATAAACAATAATTTTAAATACCATTTTTATAGAGCCATATTACAAAAACAAGTGAAGCAAAAGGAACAAGTAAAAAAACTTTTGAAAACTAAGAGCTTGTACAAAATTTTCGAGGTCTATAAAACCCATTTTAGTCAAAAATTATAATTTTGGCAGCAATTTAAAAATTGGTCAATTTTCGCCAAATATAATCATTTGATTTACTGACTACAACGGTAAGATAATTACTGACTAAAAAATGTGGTTTACGGGGATTAGAAGGTGATAAATACTCAAAAAAATTAAGACCAACAGGAAGGTATTTGGTTGACTTACAGGGTAGCAGTGTCATTTTCAACTACCATAATCTATCCTAAATGTCAGAAGCAAATCGACTTCCCAAACAGTTGACACCCTCCTTGTTAGAATCCGAACATAAACTTTTTAATTTAATAGCCTATAATAACAATTATATATTTATTTTATAATCTTTTTTTTTAGTTTATTTAAGCTTCAAAGAAAAATTTATACAGCTAATAGTGCTTTAGAATATTTTTTAACAAATGAATGGAAATTTAAAAATGAAAATTTACTTAGGCTATTAGAAAATCTATTACCTCAAGATATGGAATCATTTGGTTTTACTTATGCAACATTTGATATTTATCAATATTTTACGTAAGATTTTTGCTTAAATTCATAATTTAATATTTTTTTTTTTATTGAATATTTTTTTGTTTTAGTAACTGTACAATTGGTGCTAAAAAATACTTACTAAAAGAAGATATGAATAACTTAGATAAGGCAAGAGCTCATTATAAGAGGTAAGTAAAATTTTAAATTAAGTTAGTCATTCTGACAATAATTGGCGAAATTTAGAATTATTTAATTTATTTATTGAGCTTATTTTATGTATTTTAATGGGATGCAGAACGAAAAAAAATTTTAAGTCAGTTTTTTGATCAAAAAAACTTATTGATTGAAAAAAATGAGTCTCATGTCCTCCTCAATAAAAAAAAAACGTTAAACTAGTTTAAAAAAATTTTTAAATATTATAATCCTTTCGAGAATTTTTGGAAATTCAAAACAAATTCTATAGATTCCGACCAATGGTATTTATTATGCGCAATTATAATGACCGTCTATACTAGGATATAATAAACCTAGCCCAGGACTCTTTTGCCCTTAATTATAAGGAAGAGAATATTCCTGCCACGAGACTGACCCACTGACTGACCCATTCTGCCTGGTCCTGTGCCCTAGAGTTTTCCATTCCTTTTATAAAATATTATTTTTTATTATTTAAAATAAACAGAAATCGTAATTATTATTTTTTGTTTGTTTATGTAAGTATCTCTTTGTTAAAAATAAAAATAAATTATTACAGTTAAAGAGTATCTAAATTTAAACATAATAAAAAAGGCTGATTATTTACATAATGAATTAAGTACTTATAAAAATTTAAATCTTATCACAAATTGAATAAAATTAACAAAAGAAATTAATTTTTAATTATTTGTTTAATTCTTAAAATAAATATTTTTTTCCAAGTTACACTGTAAAAAGTAACTTTCTTATATTAACAAAAAAATTAGAACATTTACGACAAATTAGTAAATTTTCGAAAAAATTTGTAAATATACAAAAAAAATCGTATATATTTACTAAATTTAGTATATTAACAAAAAATTCGAGTATTCTCGATTTTTTTTTGTGAATTCGTAAGAAAAATTGATAATTTACAATTTTTTTTCGAAAATTTACAAAAAATAGTCGTAAATTTCCGAAAAATAATTGTTAATTTGCAACTTTTTTCGTAAAATCACAAAAAAAACGAGAATTCTCGAATTTTTCGATAATATACTAAATTTAGTAAATTTACGATTTTTATCGAATATTTACAATAAATTTTGAAAATTCACTAATTTTTCAAAAAAATTCTATTTTTTTTGTAAATCTAAGAAAGTTACTTTTTACAGTGTATGATTAAAATAACATACGCACGTACATAAATAAAAACGTTTTTGTTTCGATACTCATAACAAGAACTAAAGAAAATAAGCATCTGAAAACAAATAATACGATTAAAAATGATTTCTTTCTGGTTTTGAGATTAAAAAGTCATTAAAACTAAAACAACAGAAAAGTTGAGCTAAAATGTGCCCAAATTATCTTGCACATTTAAATATTATTTTTCTGCTTTTTAAATACTTAAAGTCCTAAATTTTATTTTATTTTTTCTGTACAAATTTTTAAAATATTTTATTCATTTTAAATGTCTGTCATACCCTATATCAGCACTTCGTATAACACCTTTTAAAAAGTAAAAACAAGTGTCAATAAACAAGTTTTATTTCAAGTTAGAAAGCTCAATTTTTTATAATTTGTATTTGATTTATGGAAAAGTTGTCCATTTATTTTTTATAATGTAACATATAAGTAATCAAGAATTCGCTTTTAAGTAGAAATGTGTACTATGGCAATTTGTTTCATTGGTTATTTATATTTATTAAAAATTAATATTTGATTGCTAAAAATTTATCCAGAGTTTAGAAAATTGTAATTAAAGGCTCCTTATTTAAAATAATAATTAACCAATTTTTGGAATCTAAAATTTCAGCATAGTAACCTAATAATATGAAAAGAAAACTTTTTGGCATAATTTACATTATTAGAGTAAATTCACTAAAATCAATAACATAGATTTCTATACTAACTGGTAAGGTACTTGTACCAGTACATGAACGGTTAAGGATTTTCGTTTGTTAAATGTGAAATATTTAATAAATACTGTTATTAATGATAAAATTTTTTTTTGTAATGGTTACTTTGAATCCTTACTAATACATTAACACAAAAATTGAATCTCAATTAGTATTTCATTTTGTGAAATTAAGTGATCTTCACGACGTGTTTTTTGCACCAGTACCTGAACAACCTAAAATTTTTAATTCGTTGTTTCTCTTTTGATTCTAAAGATATTCATTTTTTTTAGGTTACACTGTAAAAAGTAACTTTCTTAGATTCACAAAAAAATATTTTAGAAAATTTTAAAAGAATATTTTCGAAAATTTACTAAATTTCGTATGTGAACAACAAATTCGAGAATTCTCGATTTTTTCTTGTGAATTTGCGAAAAAATTTGTAAATTAGCGAATATCTTTTGTTAATTTTTGAAAAAAATTTGTAAATTATCAATTTTTCTCGTGAATTTACAAAAAAAAAATCGGAAATACTCAAATTTTTAGTTAATATACTAAATTTAGTAAATTTACGATTATTTTTGAGAATTTTCTGATTTTTCGAAAATATTATATTTTTTTTGTGAATCTAAGAAAGTTACTTTTTACAGTGTAATGATCCTTTTTTAAATTCAAAATTAACAAATGTGAAAAAAATCAAATACTGAACGTTCGTTCAAGTACTGGTGATCGTTCATGTACTGGTACTAGTACCTTAATAATTACCAAATTTAAATTTCGTTAAGCTTCATTCTTGCTATTAAATTTATAAATAAAAAGCACTCATGTTGACGTGATAGAAATTTTTACGACAATCGAAATTGATTACGCTATATGTTCTCTTAGGTCTTATAAATCTTTGCATTTGTCAAAATAAACTTATTTCTAATTTATTTCACAGTTTTATGAAATATAAAAAATCAAAATAAAAGTCTATAATTAAAAATTACTTACCTAATTCTTCATTGTAATCTAAAAAAATTGCAAATCTTTTCTATTAAAAAAAGATAATCAAAAAATAAAAATTTATTCTTATTTATTTATAAGTTTAATTTATTAGTTAAATAATTTATTCCATTTTATTTTTTTTTTTGTCACATGGTTTTTATTTAGTTGCGCGAGTTGGTTTGATCGATCGTTTTGTGTTCCTTATATTCTATAACAACTAGGTCGCTTATTCCTTTAACTGTCTTTTGTAAATGTCGTTGGTTATTTTGACGCCTGATGAATGGAAAAAAATGAACAAAAACGAATTATTTTTTTGTATACATTTTACATTTTTATATAAATAATATATTTTAATTGAAATTAATAATTTTTTTTTTTTAGGATACGTTGGATAGATTTTGGATTAAAAATATGGATGACAGTTGTAATTACATGGCTATTCATTAATTCAAGTTTATTTAATGTTTTGACAGGATATTATCGTTATTTTACAAATGAAATATTTTGATGTCAATCTAAATGAACTAATTATTATTATTTTTTTTTTTTAATGGATTAATATTAGTGAAGTGTGTGTAGTTATTGATACTATAGATGATGTTGGCAATGTTAATTGACTAATCTTGTTGATAGTGCCTAAAATTTAAATTTGTCATTTTTACTGTAAATATTTGACCCGTTATTCAAGAATTTTGTATTATTTTATCACCTCTGATCAGAAAAATAAATAATGGCCCGAGTTGCACGTAAATTACCATCCTAGGCGAAGTAAGAGCTGCGATTTGGTGCATGACGCGGGAATTCAAAAATTTTTTTGGGGTAGCAAGCCACGTTTTAAGTATGAAAGTGGGAGGGGAACAGTAAATTTAAAAAAAATTATACGTTTACTTTATTTGCTAATCCAGAAATATTGAGGGAAGGGCTTTTGTTCCAACCCATAAACTCGCACATTTATAGCCAAGAATTCTATACGTTTTTTCTGGATTACTCAAGTACATTTCTCCCCCAATCACCTTGGAGGAAAATGAACCTGGAGGAAAAGCCCAGTTACCGATAATAGTAATCCAGATATATTGGGGAAGGGCTGCGTACCCACGTAAAAAGATTAAGTTTTTCGTAAGCTTAATTTTGGGTAACCTAAAAAAACTTTAAAATAAAAAAAAATTTTTCGAAAAATAGGTTAAATTAATACATTTTTTTAGGTTAAGTAAGATTATAAGCTAATGCGAGTAAGCTGACCCCAAAATTAAGCTTACGGTAAGCTTAATCTTTTTACGTGGGTACGCAGCCGTAACCCCACCCATGTTTATAGCCAAAAATTCTATTCGATTTTTCTTCAGCAGTAGCAAAAAAATGCCATCGTCAACGAAGAAATATTATTTTTTTCGGACCACAATGAAAAAATAGTCTATTTTTAGCCAAGTATTATTTTATTATGTTTACAATTTATGAGCCAAGGAAATTAGAAAAAATGAATCCAACAGAATTATGAAATCTTTCAAGTTCATTTATTTTTTTTTAAATCTTAGTCTGCACACTTCAATAATATCAGCCCACATTTTAATAATTTTTATATTATAATAGACCTGTCGTAGACTCCTGTTTCGTAGACAGTTTTTATCCCTTAAAGGCTAGTGGCATTTTCTATCATGTACATGTAATTAAACGGTAAACATGTAATTACGAGTAATACTACAAATCAAAAAATATGAATTTATGTTTTTTAGGTCGCTGGACATAAATATGATATCCGTTTTTACAGCAAATGACTCAAAAACCTACAAAAGGCAACTTTAACTATAACCAGTGGGAAATTTTCAGTAAAAATGGATATCATATTTGTTTTCAGAGTAAATACCTGATAAAAAAATCAATCTAACTGTAAGGGTTAAATATAAAACAGGGATCTACGAAAAGTCAATAATAATTAATGTAATTAAAATTATACAGAAATTAAATATTACAATTATTCATATATTTTCTGTTTTAAATTATATATTGTACTTTCTTCAAAATAAATAAATAATTTTAATAAATATTTTATTATTTTTTAAACCTACAAAATATTTTTATGTAAAAATACTGCATAAATTTTAAAAAATTGTTTAGATTTAGACGAAAATGAGCATTTGGCTTCTTAAATATCTCAGAGAAAAAATTTATGAGAAAAAATTAAACAAAAGCTTGCAGCGTTATTAGGTAAATTTGGAATCTAAGATTCCTTAAATAATCTGTGAAGATTGACCCTTGCTGTTTTATACCAATGAGGCCTATCCAGGAGAAACCCGTATCTATGGGCCTATCAGATTAAATAGCGCAAGTAAGGGATGTTTCTTCGACAAAATATCCTAATCTGCAAGTGCAAGTGGTGTAGTTTGGCGTCCAAATCTGTTGATCTTATTTTATTAATACATCGCTCTCTTTTTGAACTTAAGTTCATATTCATTTTGAGTACACCTTTAATTGCATGGAAAGTATAACAAAATATTCATGTTTTTAATTAGCTCTCATAAGCTTCAACAAAATATTTATTAAAAGATTGTTTTCTCAAAACAAACAGTGAATGTTTTAAATGTAACCAAATATTATTATCTACAGAAAAAAATAAATGGTAAAAGTACACACCAAAATTAAGATTCTAAATCCAAACTATTCTGAGTCCCTAAATCAAAATGATTTTAAGTACCTAAATTTGGAGATTATTCTAAGTCCCTAAACCTGGATTATTCCTAGTCCCATTTGACCCCTCTTCTTGATTTTCAGATTTCCCGGGAACCCCCCCCAATTTATATTTTAAAACGTAAAGATTATTTTTAAATCCATTAACTATTAAATTTTGATTAAATATTCTCAAAATATTGAATTTTAAATTAAATCATATGATTATGTATTTAATTGATAAATAACCTTCATTTAATAACAAATTGACAGATTAAATTTGTTTATTTTTAACTGCGAAGATTCATGAATTTTGACACGTTTTAAATATTTTTTATTTACCATACGAGTTTATTAAAATTTTGCTTATCAGCTGGTTTATCATGCATTTATTTTTAAATATTATGTAAATACTTTATTATCTTTATTAATTCATCATATCTCGGTTAGCGTATCACCTGAATTAAATTATTTAAAATTTATTTTCTTGCAAATGAATGATTCTAATTTTGAATAAAGGAGCTTGAGCAGTATATTCTACTGTTTATAGAGTGAAAAAACGTAACACTTTTATTTTTAAAATATTTCTTGAATATTTTAAAAAGAATAATATGATACAGGTTACTGAATTCTATATGGCGCACTATGCAAAAAGTGCTTCAGGTACCACTGAGCCTCAATTGCTCTGTTATTAAGGCGTTGTATTTCGGACTCGAGGTTTCGCGGTTCGATTCCCGACGGGGAATTAGTTTTTAAATTAAGTTTTTTTTCTTTAGAAGAAATTCTTAATAGTGTTCTACCGTAGGTTTTAGGATTGAGTCATCTGCACAATATTAAATTACGGCGTGAGTTATGTAGATAACGCATCCAAAGTGCTTTCAGGGCACTATAATCCAACGCGGAGTTTGTAGAGAATTAGTACACCTCCTGAAACATAGGTACAATACGAGCAACCCCAAAACATTATACATTTTTACACTACACCACAAAACAATTACTCAGGCAGATAAAGGCATACTCTGTCTCATACAAAACTCCCACATACAGGGTAAAAATTAACCAAAATCAGGTATCACTGCATGTTTTACCGATGGGCGTTACGCGCCACCCTTAAAGCGTAGAACAGTTATAATTGCTTGCTTTAAAAGACGAAATCATAGTTCCTACAAAAAGTCGGACCATGAACCGAAATTGGACTACCCCAGTATTTAATATGTAAGAGATTCATCCCACACCTTAAAATTTTTATAATTTTCACCACACTGAAAAATTATAGGATTATGCGGTATCCGCTTACCACAAGCAGATTTCCACAAATATGAAATGCCCCTATTTTAACGTGCGGAATATGATTATTGGATGGAGTATTTGAAGAAGTTTGGCTCAGTAGGGGAGGGGGGTCGAAATATTGATGTTTTTAGAGGGGGGGGGGGTCGAAAAATTGACTTTTTAGGGGAGGGGAGTGACATATTGACGTTTTTAGGGGGGTGAAAAAGTGACGTTTTTAGGGGAGGGAGTGAAATGGAATTAGAATTTTTTCGATTTAGGGACTTAAAATAATTTGAAGTTGAAGTCAGGCCCTGATAGCAACAATAATTTAGAAGTTTATGGACTTAGGATAGTATATAATTAATTGTAATTTCGGTTTTTAAATTTATTTCTGTTATGAGTAAACATGTCCCAGGCTCGTTGGTTGTGCAGTTACACAAACCGGTTATAAATTTTACGTGTCTTAAAATTTGCTGCGGATCAAAATTTCAGTCAGATTTTCATTTTCCAGATTTTCGCCAAAAGAACCATACCTATTTCAAAATTTGCATTCAAATTTCGGACAGGATTTAATTTTTTCGATTATCAGCAAAGAAAATATGGACCACTGCAATTTTTACCGCAGAATCCAATCTTACAGTCAGATTTTCATTTTTATGATTATTGCTATAAACCATACATAATTCAAAATTAGCTGCGGATTCAAATTTCAGAAAGGTTTTAATTTTTTCGATTATTAGCAAAGAAAATATGGACCACTACAATTTTTACCGAAGAATCCGATTTCACGGTCAAATTTTCATTTTTATGATTATCGCTAAAAGAACCTTACCTGTTTCAAATTTAGCTGTGGATACAAATTTTAGTCAGATTTTCATTTTCCAGATTTTCACCAAAAGCGCCATACCTATTGTTACTATGATAGGTCAAAATTGATATTTTTAATATTTGATATATATGAATAATAAATCATACATCCGATATTTGCATTAACCCATTAGCGCCGGCGCGACTACACCACTGACGCTCGGATTTTTGCTTATAAAAAGGGGAAAAAAATGATTCTTCTGTACTGCGGCCCGAAAGTACGTATTTTCTCGCCACAATCGCAGAAAAATTTTGTAAAATCCTCGGTCATAAACAAAGAATGACCCAAATCGCAGTTTACCATCCTTAGCTTATTATTTTTCTGGCCTAGGACCGTAATATACTATTTTTTTAAACTTAAAGTCTTCTTTTACTAAAAAGAACTTGCTTTACAAGATTCTGGGGTCAGTTTTTTAATATTATTAACCGTTAATTAAATATGGCGGCCACAAAAAATACAAAAAATTGATTATTGATACAAAATTAAAAATCTGACCCCAGAATCTTGTTAAGCAAGTCCTTTTTAGTAAAGGAAAACTTTAAATTTAAAAAAAAATTATTTTTTTATCCGTTTTCTAAGCGAAATCCGAACGTCAGTGGTATGGTCGCGCCGGCGCTAATGGGTTAACGTCACAGACAACACAAGAACCCACAGGTGCATTTTCGCTGCTGCTGACCTGGCACAATAGCGTGAGACCAGAAGTCAGCTATGACGTAAATTAGGTGAGAATCATGCTACATAAATTACTTATATCCCACCTCGCGATTTCCAGAAATAAGGAAGGACGCCTCCGCTAATTGGACGTGACGAGACTGACGCTTTTTTTGTATTGGACATCTCCCCGAAAATCACGCAATATGGGCAGACTCAAACTAGATTATATATTGCCCATCAGGCGCCCAAAATTATTATTAGAGTACCTCCACTTATTAGAGAACTATCTTTAGTTTTGAATAGTATTATCTTTTATTAATTACTTGACTTGTGGACTTATACTTTATATTTGACTTGTAATCAATAAAGTGAAGTTTTTATATATTAGTTATCGGTTATTCTAAAGTAAGTGACATATCCTTCTGTAATTACGAACTTAGCCTTTGGTTAAGTTCATCCAGCTATAACTACAAGAAGCCAGCGTCATCTACTCATCAACTATAACCTTCATAGCAACTTAATAATATACCTGGGGTACTCACATATATCCCCATAAGGATAAACTTATATTATCATATATTTAAAATTACGTATCCTAAAATAAACCTCAGGATACGTAACACTATTCCAAAAATAGAATCCAAATTTTTAATAAGATTTTTATTTTTTAAAATTATCCTCAAAAGAACCTTGGACGCATAATTATGGCCATTTAATAATAAAAAAATTAAAATTTATGAGAATTCACTATTGCTGATTTCGTTAATCTTATAAAGTGAGTATTCCAATAAACATTCTTTGTCAGAAACAAATAAAACAAAAATTTAAGTGTAAATATAAGAAGTATTAACATATTCACAGTGTAGGACATTAAGTACCATAAAACAAGGTGGAGGCTTAAGAATTAATGGTTTTTATAAAAATATTCAGCCAAAAATAAAATAATGATGTATTGCAAGACATCTAACGATCACTGAAACTTAGATCGTATAATTAGCTGATGTTTTAAAAAATAAAGTTTTCGGTGAGTCTTATATTTTAAGAGATTATTTATATTTAATTTATATGTCAAAATAAATTTTATTTAGTTCTTGATAATGATTTTTAAGAAAAACATATTAGATTTCTTGCAATAAATCGTTATTCTACCAAATAAAATTGCTTAAAAATTAAATTTATAAGCATAAAAATTATTTTAATTGTAAGTTTTATGGAGTGAGAGGAAATTTAATAAATAAAGAATGTCATGTTTAAAATATTTTTAAAACGACTAAAAACATTCATAGAGTATTTACATATATTATTATTTAATTTATCTCTATGACCCAAAAAAAAAAAACATATTTTTAAGATTTGGTCTGGCTCTTCTTCTTATTTTGTCTTGATAATTTGTCTGATAATCTTGTAGTGTATACTAAAGTATTTATACGTGTGTATTTGCATATCAACTTTTATAACATAATTTTTGCAATACAAGTTTAAAAAAAAATAAAGTAAAAGATAAACTGGTATATATATATATATATAGACAAGTTAAAGTAAAAAAAGAGAGAGAGAGAGGAAAAAAGAAAAAAACATGGTAACCTCGAGTTTTAATCGAGTCTCTGTTTAGTTAGTATGCTGTCGCGATCAACGTATCACTACATTTATAATCACGAGATTTTTTCTTTTTTTTTTTTAATACTTCCGCAAAAATTAATATTTAGTAACGTCATTTATTATTTATTATTATTATCATCTACTAAATTAACGAAAAATCAAAACAATTATTTTATAAAGTGATTATTTAAAAAGTCAAAAACTGTCTTAATTAATTATTTTTTTATTTATTGTGTGATAATAAAAGTACTAAAATTATATTGTGCTGTTATATAATAAAATGTAAAAAAATTAATTTTAAATAATGTGAATTTATAATACATATTGATTTAGTGAGCATGCGCATTAAATAAATTTTTTTTAAACCAATAAGATAATACATAAATTATAAATTTTAATAACTCAAGTAATTTTTTTAATTAACATTTTTTAAAGACTTTTTTTTTTTTTTGATGATCCAGACATTTTTTATATTATTATTAAATAAATAACACGTGTGCAAAATGTGATTTGTTTGTGATAAAAATTTCGTTATATAAATTATCAACAATAACAATAGAAACTAAAAAACTTTTAATAATGTTTATTTTTTTAAAAAATCGATTAAACAAAAAATAAAAAATGGGTAAGTTTTTTATTTTAAATTTTTAATTTATTTTTTTTATTTTATTTAATTTACATACATAAATATAAAATATTAATTCTCTGACTCTTACGATTATTTACACATGAAAAAAAAAATAATAATAATAATTATTGAATATTTTAGTAACATTGAATTAATCAATTTTTGTTTGAATAAAAAATTAATAATTTTTTTTTTTTTTTTATTTTTCGTTGGAATATTCCGTGATAAATTACAAATAATAATCATATCAATTTGATTTAAAAAAATATATATATATATATTGGATTTATTGATATTTTTATTAATATTGTGCTTATATGATACACTGAAAAATTTTGTTACTTGAATTAATAATCGAAGAGACTTTACATTAAAAAAATAGAACTACTATTTTCGTAGACGCGTAGACCTAAATGCATGGAACATGTTTACGAATAGCCCATGTAAAATATAATATATTTATAATTCTTAATTATTACCGTTTTTAGATTTTTTTAGATTCACCAGGTACCCTTAACCCTATAAACACGTTCCATGTTAAAAAAATGACAGGTAAGTGACAGAATTCCTGCTTTCTGACAAGATTTTTGCCAGACATTCTGGCATGCCATATTTTTACCAGATTATACGTACCATAAAAATCCATGTTGAATTCAAAACTCAATTATCTAAAAATATCGTACGGTGACTGCCTTAAATTGTAACCAGTTCCAATAAATTCCCGAGAATACAATTCACAAAACCGTATATCAAGGGCAGATCCAGAAAAACATCTCCGTTTTCAAAAAATTCCTAAAAACATTAACGCTCTAAAAAAGTTAGTCGTACCGCCCCCTCTCCTTGTTAGATCTGCCACTACCGTTTATTAAAAATTAACAAAAAATTCTATAAAATTAAAATTCATTAGAATCGCTTTTAAAACTTATTTGTATTTTTCTACACAAAAAATTTGCATTGACACTATTTATGTATCTTTCAATACTAAAATGTAGATAATAATCAAACACCATGATATTTTTAAATGTAATTATTGCTTATTTTTACATGCAATACATTTTTAACATTTTTTTTGTTTAAATATTTTTTATATTTTACAAAAAAAAAAAACATCTAATTTCCGGTTTCTAAAACATATGACAATATCATACATTTTATCATTTAATAACTGAAGATTAAAATGATTATATCGTGTTAAAAAATTTTAGTTATATCTTTAATATCTATTTTTATGATATAAAATAATGATAAAGAAATTTTATTATTACACATAAATAAAATTTAAAATTAATGACTATATTAATTAGCCGATTAATTACTCGTAAACTTGTTTCTTTCATATTTTAAAGTACATGAAAAAATCTACCAAATTAGTTACTTTATAAACATTATTATTTGTTTTTAAAATCATTTACGTTCGAATTAACTTAATTTAAATTTTATTCAATCTTATGTAAATAAGTTTCTGTGTAGGTTTTTTGGATCGCTGATCACGAATATCAGGGTCCTGTCTACTTAAAATTGGTACTTCAACCTTTAAATTTGCAAAAACTTCAAATATATCAAAAATACCCCTTTTTGAGGTAGTTATTCTTAATTTAAGAGTAAAGTGCTAATATTTCATTGCTAGGACCCTGAAATTCGTCCATCTCAAAGTACTAATACATAAAAAACACCCCCTCTTTTTAGGGCTAGCTTTTGCTGGTTAAAGGGTGATGCAGTGGCAGATTCAGCGTGGGAGGCGGGTGAAGGGGAGAGATCACCCCCCTAGAGCGTAATTTCTGTATTTTTTTAAAAATTTTACGGTTTTTAGGCGTATTTGATTGAAATTTGCCCCCCCCCCCTCTCGGAAGTGTTTTCTGGATCCGCCACTTTCTGGGGCGAAGCGCGAATTTCTTACATAAATGACCCCAAAATTTGTAATCGTTGACCTAAAAATCTTTATCAAACCAAATTTTGTAGTGGCCAATAACTCAACAATTAAAACCGTGATTTGACTGGAGTAATATGCAAATTTAAATGTCATTTAATTGTCTTCTGCGCGTGATACACGTATTCTTTATATGTACTAGAGTTTTACAAGTCAAATTAGATTTTTTCTTATTATATAATTAATCTGCAGTAATAAGATAAAAAATAAGATTTTTCTTTACTTTATAACTTTTATATTTACCTATATCTCTTTATATTATAAAGTTATAACCGCCGTAGTCGCTGTCGCATGAGACCTTTGACCCAAAATGGTCTTTTTGGCCCAGGGACTCCTTTTGAAGTAAAATTATGTCTTTGGCACAAAATAGTTTCTTTGGCCCAAGGAGATTTTATAGCTCGGGGAGTCTTTTTGACCTAAAATGATCCAATTTTAGGTCCGTAAGTAACAATTTTACATCACTATTTTACTCAGCGGGGGTTGGCACGGGAAGTACGTAGGGGGCAAAGCACCCTAGTACATTGTATACGTATACACAAATAAAAAAAAAAACTGATTAATTTAAGTAGCTACGACGTAAAAATGATAGATAAATAACTTAAAAGTTAACTAAATGTATACTTTATGAATTCCAATTATTTTAAAACAGAAAAAATTTAATTATCAAAAGATTGTTAAAGTCTTTTTTAATAGTTATCAGTGTGTGAAAAATAAATAACCAAATTTTTGTTTTTATCAATTTTAAATGATAATTAAATTTAAGTTTTAATATGTATGATATCGAGTTTATCGCAAAGGAAAAAAATCGAGTGGTGTAGTTTCTGTTTTTATAAACATTTATTCAAATTTATTTTTTTCTTTGAATATCATTTCTGATCCACGGATTTTGATAGCGTATTTACTGAGTATTATTATAAACATTCTATTCACTATAGAAAAAATTAAACTTTCAATGTTTTTTTAAATACAATTACTGCTCTTTAAGGCTGCATCTCTTGGATTCGTAAATCTTTGGCAAAAACTTTATTTCATTACGCGTACACAGAAAAAAAACCCACTTGCGACCAGCGGAATTTTTTTTGCTCAAACAATTGCAAATGACCTGAAACCTACTGAAAATTAAAAAAAAAAAACATTTTTTTTGTTTATTTGGGATAAGCGTGCAGCGGTACGTTACGAAAATTGTATATTTAGTAAAATCATCTGGTAAACTCTAACGGTCGTCCACTAGAAGTCCACAAGGTAGTGGCGCCAACCGAAGCTAAATGATAAATTAAAATAAACATGTATATTTATTTTATTAAAAAGTTGACAACACTGACTTGCGGAACTCTTGCGCCGAAATACGTTCTTTCGGGCTGTTGGCCAGAAAATAAAAATAAGTTTTTTAATTTTCTTTCTGTTTCAAGTGATTTGAAATTGTTTGAGCGAATAAAAATTCGGAGAACCAAATGCGGAATTCCGTTAGCCACAAACGGAATTTCGCGAACCACAAGCGGATTTTTTTTCAGTGTAAATAATATAATATTATTAAAAAATATACAGTTTCTATTTGAAAAATTTATAACCGGTTTGTGTAACTACACAACCAACTTGCATGGAACATGTTCACTTATAACACTGATAATAAAGTAATCTATTGTGTTCATTTTACAATAAATTCTTTCAAAATTCTGCACCAAAGACCCCTAGGTATTTCCTCACCAAAAGTCCCTAGGTACTGCTAAACCAAAGATCCCTAGGTACTGCTGTACCGAAGATCCCTAGGTACTTCTGCACCAAAGGTGCCTAAATCGAAAATATTCTAAGGCCGATTCAACCTCCCCCCCCCTACTGAACCAGACTTTTTCAGATACCCCATCCAATGAACATGTTCCATATATACATTTTTGAAAATATTTTGTATAGAATAATAACTAATTTTTTTCGATCTAGCTGCCTGGATTTACTGTTTTCCATACGTATCTCAGGAAATACCGTTGAATCAAGTTTTAATGGCATCACGGCCAACTGATAACTTATCCCCTGTGTGTTAGATTCTTACTGAATAAAGCAATTATAAATTCTGTATAGGACGTACAGCCTAAAAATCTCTGATTAATAAATGAAACGAGAAAAAAATGTTGTTTATATCAATCTGCTTTGGAGAATCATTATCTCAATTTCATAATCATATCCAAAAATAGTAATTTTGATGGATTTTCTCATATGTGCAGATAATTTTAAAGTTGTCACTCAACAACAAAACTAGACATCGCTGACTTTTCTTTCAAGTGTATAATCATATCATATTATAATATACGTTTTGCTTGAACTAAAATTAGGTATATAAAATAAAAAACAATATTTTTTTTTCTGCCGGACATTTATAAACAAGTATATTATAAAAGCAAAAGAAAAATTTCTAAAATTTTACAAAAATTTTACAAAAATAACAACGTTTTTAAAATATATGTTTTTAAAAATAATTAAAATTTCTTAGAAAGTTAAATGAATTTAATTTTTTATATTATATTATTCATAGGCATCATCTTTTCTTTATTCAATCATTTTCACTTGATTAGTCAAAATTTTAGCCATTGTAGTAAGTATCGAATGGTTTTAACAAGGCCTAAAATTCAATTTTCTAAGAAAAGTTAATACTTGTGATTTATTAATCTAAGTTCTTTAAATAAATATTATTTATAGTTTTTTTATTTATCAAATGATTTTCTAGCTGATGGTGGTGCCTTAAAATCGGTCTCATAGATTTTTATACCAAAAGTAAGCCTCTGGAAATTTTTAGCTATTAAGATTAAATTCTCGATTTCCAAAAAAACACTATCTGCTAACATTGAGCCTTATTAATCTGCAGATCTAAAGAAGAACCATTAAAATAAACAGAGCATATCGGTAATATATTTTGGACATAATTAATTGTTCTGTAATTTAGCGTCTAAGCATTTTGGTTTCCTCTTTGAAATATGTACGAAAAGAAGAGAGTACCAGCGTTATTCTTTGTTACATCAATTTTCGAACAGAGTGGGTGGTTTGTTTTGAGAAAGAATCTTCCAAACATTAACTTTTCTTTTATTATATTTATTATTTCACTTTCTTTACACTGCAATATTTACAAATTCTTAGTTTTATTTCTAAAAATATATTATTCAGGCGACATTAAATATTTTTATTTTATTCTACTGTCTCTGTAATTTTTTATTTTTAAAGAATTTTTTTGTAAAAAATTATTCTAACAATTGATTTTATCTGTCTAAGGCTTTGATTTTATTAAATAATTTATATTTTCAGCTGATAATTATCTTTCTTATCTTTCAAAAATTTACTAACTTTACGTGCTTTTAAATTTATTATTTGTCTAAAATATCGTATTACGCGTTTATTACACAATAATTAAATGAATCAATGTCAATTGGAAATACAATTTTTGAATTATAATCATTTTTTAGATTAAATTTAAAATTAAAATGTTGAATTTTCGCATTTAGTATAAAATTGAATTCAGAATGAATAAGATTCTCAGTCTTCTGAACGATGCTGCCAGCTTGCGATTTCACAAAAAAACTATTAATAAATCAAATTATTCGGTGTAGGTGTTATCTTTCAAACCCAAATACTTTACTTATTTCTAAATTGCTGGAGAACTGATAATGACTAGTCACGTGGTAAAATTTATTTTCTTCTAAAACTCTTGGAAATAAGAAAAGAAATTAAATCTTTTTTGGTAGTACTTTTGCAATTTTGTAAATGATGACTTCTCAGTATATTTTTATTTATTTATCCCCATTGATGAAGTAAACTACCCTTAAATATTATTTAATTTGAAAAGCAAATATGCAATATACACTAAATTTAATTTTCACTTTTTCACACTGTCGACATTAGCATTACCCGATGTGCACCACGAGGAGGTTGTCGATCAGATTTTGCACATCATATGACTCTGTATAGGGCTGATTATGCGAATAGAAAAAAAAAATTACGATTTTATATTTTTTATATCGCTCAGGTGGGTTTTCTTCGCCTTCAGAACGAATCTGTAGAATGCTCATTAAAAATATAACAGAGTAAAAACACAAAAGCAGATGAAAATTTGCTAAAAAAAAAGGTTGTCAGATTTTTTTTGGAGAATCAATCTAAAGCTGCTTATTTATGTTAAATTTGCAAAAAATAGATAAATATTACCATTGAGGAGGGGTGTAAATGGATCCTTCTGAACGCACCCTGTATCCGCGCTTGGGAGTCTGAATTTCAATTATTATATCCGGCTAATGATAAATTGAAAAAACGAAAATAATATTCAAATTTTAGTTTAAAAAATAAACTATCGTAAATTAAATTTTTTACAAAATATTAACTTATAATTTGAAATTTAAATAATTCACGATAATCTATACAGGACCAAAAATCCATTTATGAAGTTATTTTACGTAAATATAAAATTTGAATCTCGTATTTGATATTTATTGCTACATTTACTGTTATACAAGCCGTACTTGTATATTTAACATTATATTATTTATGTAGGTATCGCGTTTCTCATATTTTCTTGTTCATTTAATAAAATCTCTATTAAGGTTTTAAATTTTAAGGAAATAAAATAAAAATTCATGTATTAACTTTAAAATTTTATATTTTTATTAAATTAATAATAAATCCATTTTATGAGGACCATTGAACAAGACCAGAAGGCCTATGAAATCGAACTGGAGGTAACGCGAGTGTTTTTTTAATAAGATTACATTTGACCAATTGTTTTTTTAAACTAAAAATTATCGGGTTACCCTACCGAAATTCTAATTTTTTTTTACCATTCTTTTTTTTTCGATATGCATCGTAATGTACTATTACGTTTCAAGGCATTTGCAATCGTTAAAACACAAAAAAACTTAAGAACTTAAATTCTGGCAGTGAAAACCTGATTTTAACATGGAACATGTTTATAGGTAGGGAGTACCCCGGAAATCTGAAAATTAAGGGGGGTGAGTCAAAGAGGATTTATAATAATTTTGATTTAGGGACTTATAATAATCTGGATTTAGAGACTTGTAATAATTTGGGTTCAAAGACTTAAAATATTTTCGAGCTGGTCATTAATTGTTCATAAGCGCTGATGGCAATCCATGCTAATTTTTTAAAATTAGAAAATCCGAAACCCAAGGTTCAATGTTAAGAATTAAGAATTTAAAATAACATTAAAAAATAACTAAGTCAAAAGTCAGAAAGTGCTAAGTAGAATTCTAAAAATATCAGAATAAAAATTATATTCAATTAACCAAATATTACAATTTTAAGAAATTGCAAAGCCCAGAATTGAATTTTTCCGAATTTGAAGTTGTTCGTTTTAATGCAAAACTATGAAATATTAAGCTTTATACGAATTCGAAAAAATGACTTACAAAGAAATAAAATTTTTCATTTATGACTTAATTCTTTTTGTGAAATGCTCCTCTTAAAATTACTTACTCTAATTTGCATAGATTTCTTAAAAATATTTTTTTTAAATGAAAAAATTCTGGAACCTATAATAATTGGTTTGAAAAAAAAAACGTTTCCGTTCTTTAAAATTGTGAATTTAGACCCGGATTGCCTTTAACGCCTCTGAACAATAAATGGCCGCCATTTTCGATATAGGGACTTGTAATAATACGAGCACAAACCGGTTATAATTTTTTTTTAGTTTATGATACACTGATACAATTTTTCGTCTGCCGCAAGTTTGTAGCTATGGAAAATCTAATATGGAAAATCGCGTGCGAAATATTAGAAGAAAAAATATTATAAATCTCTTAAGGTATTCAAAAGTAAGTAAGTTTAAGGTATTCCAAAAATGTCTTTAGTTTGCACTGCTAACCATAGTTTTATAATTTTACATTTGTTAAAAAAACTTACCGAAATGGCTTGAAACTTTGTTTATGTATCAGCAAATTAATAAAATAAAATATTTATCTAAAATTTTAAAAATCGTTGGCTTATCAACAAATTACGTAAATGAATTCTGATTAACTTATTTAAGAAGTATTTTAAATACTGAAAAGTAATTGATATAAAAAAAAGTTTTTATATTGACAAAATTTACATATTTGATCACAAGGGGAGACCACTATATTTGGAAATCCAAATTCTTCAATAGTAATTTGTAAGCCTAAAAAATTTGCTTATTTTAAAAATTATCATTTTTACGGTTTGTTTGCAAAAAATAATGAGTTACATAGCTTAAAAGGGCTGACCCTTAAGAAAAATGAGACCAATTAAAAGTTTTTTTTGACAATTGCAAAAAATTTTCATGGCTGCATAATTTAGAAGCCATCTTAAAAATACTTTTCTGATAACACTCATATTTGTTGTTCTTATCTGAAGAAGCTCATTAAAATAATTTTAGGGTATGTTGGATATTTTTTCAAAATAATAAACTCACTATAAACGTGTAATTTTGGATCATAATTCCGATAATCTCCCCTTGTAAGTTTAATTAATAATCAATTATGCATTAAGATTATTTTATGTAAATAATATTTTAAAAAGTCACACAAGTTACACTTTTTTTTATTTGTAGAATTTTTTTTCCTTAATGATTTTCCATATATTTAAGCTTATTTTACAATAATTTGTTACTGCAAAAAATATTTGGCTTCTTTTGTTTTCATAAAAAGATAATACATGAAATATTCTCTTAAAGAGAAAAAAATTATTTTATAAATGATCCATTATTATCAATTAGTTTTTTGATTTTCATTAGAATATCTGAAGAATGTTTTACAATTTATTTTTCTAAATGAGCCTAAGGAGCTGAAAATCATTTTAATATTCTAAAATATCGTATTTTTTAAGTTTAATCTTTCCAAAGACAATATATTCTTCAAAATTTAGAATGAAGTTAAGTCAAATCAAGGTGAACTACATTAATGTATCGCAGCGTATGTTAATGTAGTTGATTCAAATAAATACCCTCTATTAGGTTCGAATCATAACAGCTGTTAGGGCCCAATCTTCGCAACTATTTTATTTTTTAAAGTTTACTGACAGGAGGAGTGTCAGCTGTTTAAGGAGCTGATTTGCTTCTAACTTTCAGGGTAAGCTTTATAATTAATAAATAATTTAAGGTTTTTAAATTTGATTAAGGTCCCTAAAAGTAAAATTTTTTATAACCTCAAAAAAAATTTCACGTGGAAATATTATAGTCCAGAAGCCGCTTGCGTGCAATTTTTTTTTTAAAGTTTTGTGCATGGCTACTCATATTTGATAGGTAAAGTTTTTAGTTACGTTAATTTTAAATTTTTAGATTTAAACCCCAAAAAAAAATTCAATACCGAAAAACTGTATTTTTCGGTCAATTATAAAAGTTAATTTGACATATTTTATAAGAAACATTTCTAATTGTCCTTAAAATGAAAAATAACATGTTTTCGAGATCCAGACCCCAAAACCTGTCTCCAAATACCATTTATGGGCATCTATAACCCCGATTTTTGCGTTTTTTCTATTTATTATATAAGATATTCATCTCATTCTCATGAAAATGATTGGCTATGGTATTTGGGGTTCCTGATTCCATTTAGGTCTTGATCTCGAAAAATTAGCCCTAATATCGAAAACCCGTAACTTTTAGCCAATTGTGAAGGTTATTTTGACTTATTTCATAAGAAACCTTTCCAATTATGTTTTTGAGTCCAGAACCTAAATATTTCTAGTCAACGACCAACTGTGTCGTAGTAGACGAAATATGTGAAAATAACTTTCAAAATTGACCGAAAAGTACAGTTTTTTGATACTAGGGCTATTTTCTTGGTGTAGGAAAATTCACCTGTCCAATACGAGTATAGCCTTGCACAAGACAAGATATTTTCACTTGAAATTTTTTTCGGGCTATAAAAAGTTTATGAAGGTTACTTTGGCGGCGAGATCTAGCGGCGAAACGTACGGAAGACTATACGCGTCCAGTAAAATACTCAATATGAATTTAGTAAAAGGTGCCGCAATGAGCCTAAGTAGGCATCATTGTTGTACATTCCTAAGTCTAAAAAAAATTTTTTAGCTAAATCCTATGTCCGAGATGGGAGATATTGGCCACAGACCGAGCCTTATCTACAGCCCGTGTATGCTTAGCGGACATAGATAATTAAGCGAATTCTCAAATTTGGGAGGAGGTGCCGCAATGAGCCTAAGTAAGCATCATTGTTGTACATTCCTAAGTCTGTAAAAAAATTCGCTTAATTATCTATGTCCGCTAAGCATACACGGGCTGTAGATAAGGCTCGGTCTGTGGCCAATATCTCCCATCTCGGACATAGGATTTAGCTAAAAAATTTTTTTTAGACTTAGGAATGTACAACAATGATGCCTATTTAGGCTCATGGCGGCACCTCTTTCCAAATTTGAGAATTAACTCCAAGATGTATATTTTGTCTATAAATATTTTTGTGTAGTGCTTATAAGTATTTGTAATTTTAGTTCCCATTTTTTTAGTTTTAATTGTTTTTATTTTTTGTTTTTGTTATATAACAATATATTTTACTCTAATTAATTTATAAGTTAGAAAAGCATATTTTGCCTATATTGTATATTCTCACTGGGTGTTAACGTCCTTCCGTATTTCTCGCCGCTAGATCTCGCCGCCAAAGTAACCTTCATAAAAGTTTTACTTGGAAGGTTCTTAATCAAATTAAAAAACCTAAAAACTATTTATTAATTATATAGCTTGTTCAAAATTTCATTTCGTTTATGTTTGTTTTATTTGGTTACCAACGATTCCGTCCTCTGAAATATCAATATTAGTTTAATTTGAAATTGATCAACATTTATCTTTAAATGACGTAAAAAAAGTTTACTGTATTTTGTCAATATAATTAATAAATTAAAGCTATAATAATATTATATTTCATAAGATTTTGAAACTAAGTGACTAAATAATTAAAAAATAATTTTACTGTTTAATTGACTCTGTTACTAATTAAAAAAATAAAATAATATTTATTTAATTATAATTTATGTATTTTTAATTAATTAAACAAACTAAAAAAATTTAATAAAATATATGTCCGGTTAATTTATTAATTTTTTAATTAAATTTATTATAAAAAATTAAATTTTTTAATGTAACATTTAATAATATGACGTCAATTATTTTTAAATATTGAATAACATTTCAATAATAATAACAAATAAATAAAGAAAATAATCATAATTTTTTTTATGGAAAAATTTATAATTTACTTTAAATTTGCGTAATATTTATAATATTCATTTATTTTTTTCATTTTAAATACTTATAAATATGAAAAAAATAATTTTTTTGGAGTCGTTATTTATTTTTTGTAGTGGAAGTTTTAAATATTTGGCTTATGGAAATAATTTTATTAAATTATACAAAATTCATTATGGAGGCAAGTTTCATACATTACTTACTTAAAGTTTATTTTTTTATATCATTGATTTGAAATCCTAAGACCAGTGCCAAGAATTATATTGAAAACTCGAATAATATTCTTGAAACGTGGATAAATTTTTATAATTCATTAGAATATTTGCTTAAATTGAAACGTTAGTTTTTAGAAATTCTTTATTTACAAAAGAAAATTTTTGTTATTATTATAAATTATTGCGTAATAGCTTTTTTAAAATAAATTATTCATTTTTTAAACAACTTGTCCCAAAAACTTATTTTTGCAGAATGTGAATCCGAGGCACGCATATCTTAAAAATTTCCGTTCAGATAAGAAAAGTTTCTTAAAATTCGATGATAAATTCACTTTTTTCATCAAAAATATAACTTTTTATTTGACATTTTAAAAATTTATTCAACTCGCTTATTCTTAGAATGGCACTCTTGTAAAAAAGTTCGCGCTTAAATATTCCAACTAATATGGCCACGGTAATAAAGATGACAAGACACTTTTAATAAATATTAGAGCCATCTGAGGAAAAATATAGTATTTTATATTTCGAATTTTTTATGTATTGTAAATAAATTTAGTTTTTGAATTAAGCAGACTTCAAATCCAGCTGAATCTACTAAGTTCTTGTCGGTGCCCATTTTCTTTGTAGCAAGAACCCATAACAAACGTCAGATTTTCGTTTTCTGAATTTAAGTTAAATAAAATTCTTTCTAACTTAGATAAAGCCAAAAAATTTTGCAGATACTATAATCAAATTGTTAAATTGTTGGTAAATTATTGGTAAATTGTTCTAATCCAAAAAACTAAAATTTTCCTAAGCCCCTGAACCAAAAAAATTCAATCCATTTTTATCTACTTACCCCCCCCCCCCTCTACTAAGTATTAATTAACTTTATCAAGTACCCCTTCCAATAAATATTCTCCATCCTAACATACTTTTTTCTAATTGTATAAAAATAAGTTCATGTTTTCTAAATTTCTAAATTCAAGAGTTAATTTATTTTGATACATTTTCTAAAACTAGTTGTATTACCATTACTTCAAACTAATATTATAATCTATAATCATAATATTATATGAGTATACAAATTTACAATATATCTTGAAGCAGTTTTAGTAATAATTGAATAATATCTATGTTGTTGAATTTGCTATCCCGTATATCATTAGCATATAATTATGTAATATTTTAAATAAATTTATTTATTAATTATTTATTAAAAGAAAAAAATCGAATTTAAAAAAAACATTTTTTATTTACATTTTTATTTTTTCAAATAATTTTTCATTTAAATTGTGTTGGGTATCTGAGAAAAAATTTTTAAATTTTTAAAATACCAAAATTTTAGACTAACAAGTACTATATTAATAAATCCATTGTGAAATACAACGCAATAATTTTCAATTATATAATAATAATATGACTTCAAAACATGTGTATGTTACTGACAAAACCTAAATTTAAACTTAAAATCTGAATTTTTTTCATAGGGTAAATAATTAAAAAATTATTTTAAAAGTTTATATTTTCAATATTTTTTTAGTAAAATGTTCTTTGGTTGAGGGTCCACATGGGTCCACTAGGTGTGTGCCAAAAATGCGAATAATTTTGCAAGCAATACTGATGTTTAAAATTAATTAATTAATTAATACATTTTTTTTCATGGAAAAACTTTCTCTTTGTAGGTTTTAAAAAGTTTTCATAATTTTACTAAGATCTGCTTTCGGACTTTCTCTAAAATAAGTTTTAGATTTTTATTGAATAACTTCATAAAAACTTGAAACATTTACTATAACATATATATATTTATATTCATGTATAAATGTTTTATTAAATTTTTTATTGAAAAAATAATTACACTTAAACATGGTATATTTTTTTAAAATAATTAAAGTTTTGTTTAATAATTATGTTTCAATTTTTTTTTTTTTTTTTTTTTTTAATGACGTATCAAACAAAAAAATTATTAATTATTCAATGATATGACGTTTATTTAAAACCGGATTATTAACTCACTAAATTCAATAAAGTAAAATTTGTAAAAAAAAAAAATAATTTAACAATTTTAGAAATAATTATTAAAATTATTAATATAAAAAATATATTATTACAATATTTTTAAATTCTTTAGTAGTACAATACCAAAGTTTGCATAGTAAATTTATACAATTACGAGTGACTTCGTTACACTGTTAGTTTACTGTGTTTAAATTTTTGAGCATTTTGGCTTTAACTTTTGAAAATTCAAGCACAGTAACCTAACGGTGTGTTTTAAAATTACCCGCTTATTTAATTGTGGAATTTAAGTTTAAGCATAATTTCTAACACAAAAATTATTTTTTTTTTGAATTCCCTAGACCCGAATTATTTCAATTCCCTAAATCGAAATTATTCCAAGACCCATTTGAACCCCTCACCACGCTTAATTTTCGATTTTTTGATTCACCAAGTACCCCTCTAGAAAAACATTTTCCATGTTAAAAAAGAAATAAAATATTCTAAAAAATAATTTAGAAGGCGTCCTAATGAACAATCTCCCAGTTAAATACTAGTATAATAGAATGCAATAGCATATTAAAAAATTTATATTGATAATAATTTATAGCTACATGCAATAACGATCTACTTTTTTTTTCTAATTACAGAAAAATAATATAAGAAATTTTTGATCATGGGAAAAGTTTTATTAGAAAAAAAAATGGATAATATATTAGAATTAGAAAAACAGCCAGTATGTATTTTAAATTTTATGTCATCAAAAACAATAGATGACACAAGAAAAAATTCAAGTGGCGTTGAAATTAAAATTGATAGCATACTTTCTCAAGTAAAACAATTAAAAATAAATAATGTTGATTCAAATTCTTTGAATTTAAGTAGTCAAATTGAAGATAAAGATTTAGAAGAAGAAATTAAAGATGAAGAAGATGAAGAAGAAGAAGAAACAGAAGAAGAGTATGATGATGATGAAGAAGAAAGTACAAATGAATCATTAACAAATAGTGATAATAGTGATGATAATAATGAAATTGAAGATGAGGGTTTGATTGAAAGAGGTCCAGTAAGACCACAACTAAATCAAAATTTAATTAGATGTAAACCTTACAAAGAAATAAATGATTATAACAAACAAGTATTAAAATTATATGATTATTTACCAAATAATGAAAATTCAACAGATTTGGATTTAAGTGCCAAAGAAATATTAACCGATAATAATTACAGAGAAAAACTTGATGTTTGTTTGCAAATGTTTATAAAAGAAGAAAAAAAAATATCAAATGTTTTGACAAATAATTTATCAAATCCAGTATCTTATGCAGAAAATAATTTTAATGATACAAATAATTATTTGGTGAGTTTTTCAGTTATTTTTTTACTATTTGACTTTACGTTTTCATCTAGATTTTTATTAGCAAAAAATTATTTTTTTTTTACCGGGGCCAAAAAATACGTATTTTTTAACCGATTATTAGCTAACAAACACGTGTCTTATTGCCGATGACAAAGAGATCTTATTTTTATCTTAGTTATACCCCCCCCCCTCGTAAATTGGATGCAGTAATTGTAACAACGATTAAAAAATATTAAATTCTAATTAATTTTTTTAAAACAATTATGCTTATTAATTAACTTATTAATTGCAAATAAAACTTTGCTATCAAGGTTTTTGTTGTAATAAAGGAAATCTAATTTACGATATTTAATGAAAATTATTTAATTATTTATTTTTAGTAATTAAGTAAAAAATTAAAAAAGTTTATGTTGTCGAATTTGCATTAGCAAAATAATTTATTAAATAATGATTGGAAATCTAAATTGAATAATATTAAATAAACTTTACTGCAAAAAAACTGGCCTTAATTTTATCATAATAGTAAAAAAAGTCCATTGGGCGTCTAAGTTTACGCATGGAAGGGAGAATCAGCTTTACTCGTATCTTATTTTATACCTTCAGGAGACTAAACCATGAAACCTGGTTCAAGGTGATGTGTCAGATTCTGGCTGACGAAAATGCATGAAATCCACCTGCCCTTTAGTGTCCCTGGAACTAACAGGAACTCCATTTTCAGGTATACATTAAGTTTGGGAGGCGTAGCCTAGGCGGCAATTTTATACCTCCACCCTGCCTAGGAATAGGGCTTTCTACGATAGAAACCCCTCTTCTTTTTTCTACAGCAGATTTAAAATTTTTTTAATTTACTTTGCCACTTTGTACCAATTTCCGGCATTACGAAACATTTCCAGTACGACTCCCTCTAACCTCAAATCCGGGAAGGGCGGACGCCCCTCCGAGTAACGAGTACTCTCGAAAAAGGTATGTTTGGCGGAATCCACCTTATGCACGCAGTGTAAGCACTGTTTAGTTTCTTCCACTTTCTTCCATATGTACAATTTGCCATGGAAAAACCGTGACCAGTCAGAAACTGGGTAAGTTAGAAATCCACTTCCCCCTTGGAGGTTGTGGGGTTACTTGTTAAATGATAAATTTATGCTGCCATCTTGCAAGTTCATTAAAAAACTTTTATTTGCTGCTATTTTTTTTACCCCACATCTAAAACCCGTAAACTGCAATTTTTTATTGCTGATATCTAATAAAGCCAAAGCCTATTTTTGACTAAAAATGACCAACCTTTAAATCTTCTTTAAATTGCAGTTTTTGAGTTAAATGAGTTTTATATGTAAATGCTTAATGATTCCTCAAATTGTTCACTCCTTTTTTTTTTGAACTGTTTGTAAGAAATAATAATTTATAAAATCAGAGTCCCAATTCAGGATCGTTTAATCTCCATTTTTCGTAAGCTTTGCTCAAAATCAGCGAAGAATAACTCACTGGTAAAAGCAAAAAATCATTTTAATTCTTTTAATTTTGTCAAAGTTTTTAAACGCAAGTCTTTAAATGAGGTCATCTGGGCATAAAATTGATTCTGTATTATTACCATAACAACAAATAACTAATATTAGAGGGTCGATTTCATGGAGCATATTCTTATTAGATTTCTAGGGACACTGATGCTTCGCTAGAGGGTTAATTTCATGGAGAATATTTTTACTAGATTCTAGGGGGACTAGAGTAGAAATAATTAATTATGACTCAAAATCTATTAAATTCTACTCGATCAGAATCCCTGAAATCGCCCAAGAGCAAAATTTTAATAAATTTTTAGTGATGATTACTAGCGTTGAATTGTTTCAATTATAGTGCCCCTAGAATCTAGAAAGAATACATTTTATTATTCTAGCGTATTCTTGCTAGATCCTAGGGGCACTAGAGTAGAAGCAGGTAGAAATAATTATTTAATTAATTATGACACAAAATTTATTAAAATTCTGCTCGAACAGGATCCAGAAAATTACCTTTAAGCAAAATTTTAATAAAGGTTTAGTGATAATTACTGAGGTTCAATTTTTTCAACTCTAAAGTCCCCAGAATCTAGAAAGAATATGCTCCATGTAATCGCCCCTTTACTTAACTTCAATTGTTTTCACTTTAGGGACACTAAGTCCCTAGAAGTCTAATAAGAACATGCTCCAGAAATCGTTCCTTTAATAGAATCGTTAAAAAAAAAAAACTAAAAAAAAAGTTGATTTTAGACTTAAAACAGTGAAAATCATCATATTTTTTTACCTGAGCTCTTTCGAAAACTCGTACTAATTAATATTTAATTTAAAAATTGTGTCAAGTATCATTGATATTTTTTAAATTATTATTATTATTATTATCATATATTAGAATTATTTATTTAGACATAAATATATACGTTTATAAACGTATATTTATTTAAAATACACTTGTGATAAGACATGATAAGCAAATAATACTTTATAATTTGATGAACTAAGCCAAAATTATTTTTTTTACAAGTTAGTTGCAATAATTTAACGGTTACCAATGTATATCAATATTAAAATTATTTTATTAATTATTTAATATATAAATTTTCTATTAAGTTGATATCAAAGTTTAATTTATTAAAAAAGGTATTCATTATTTATTGCTTATCTATTTCATTTTTATGATAAGAAAAATAATAATAAATTTCTAATATAAGCCGGTTTTACTTATCATGATATTTTCAGTAAAAATTTGAAGAAAAAAAATTTTATTTTTTCTTTTATTTCCTAATTTATCAATAATTTTTTATTTTTATTCAAAATAGTGTATTAATTAATGTATTAATTAGTGAATTAATTAATCAATAAAGGATAAAAAGTAACTTATTTAGATTCACAAAAAAATAGAATATTTTCGAAAAGTTAGTAAATTTTCGAAAATAATCGTAAATTTACTAAATTTAGTATATTAACAAAAAATTCGAGAATTCTCGATTTTTTCTTGTGAATTTACGAAAAAAATTTATAAATTAGCAAATATTTTTTGTAAATTTTCGAAAAAAAATTGTAAATTATCAATTTTTCTCGTGAATTTGCAAAAAAAATCGGAAATACTCAAATTTTTAGTTAATATAATAAATTTAGTAAATTTACGATTATTTTCGAAAAATTACTAATTTTTTGAAAATATTCTATTTTTTTTTTGTGAATCTTAGAAAGTTACTTTTTACAGTGTATTAAAATAAATTAGAGTAAATTATTCGAAATCTACTTTGCTTATGTGTATCATGTTTTACATTTTATTATGGTTACCAGGGATACAATAAGGTGTATTTATACAGTAAAGATATATCAAAGAGCAAAAAATAAATTAAATACATATTAAATGAAAAAAAAATACAAAAATTAGTGTAAAATAAATAAAATGATCTTAAATTTTAATAAAATAATAATTTTACAGAAACAAAACAACTTTCAACATCAACAAATATACAAAGAAAAAGGGCCAATATCACCAATACAAAATAATAATATCGTAACATCAAATTTTTATGATTCTGAAGATAGTCTTCTTGATATATTATCGAAAGGTGGTTTTCAATCAGCACAAGTAACACCTGAATATAATAGTACAACAAGTGCATCTTCATCATATGCAGGTGCATCTGATAATTGTCCAGATTCACCAGCAAGTAGTGGTTATAATAATGCAAATATTACATCAAGACCAAATAGTCGTTCATCGAGTAGAACACAATCACCTGGATTAGCAACATCATTTTTTAATAATATTATTAATAGTCCAATGGGATCACCACAGGTAATTATTATTCTCTTTTTTTTACTACTGGACAATAACTTATACATTTTATTACATCGTTATTATTTTGCCTTGGTTGTAAAATCCTTGAATTTTTGTCAATTTTTTTAAAACCCAGTTAAGAATCTAATATTTAAATTATTTAAACGCAATTATTTTAAAAGTTATTTTTAATTTTAGTAATATATATATTTCTAATGATAACATGTTTTATATAGGAATAATTACTGTTCGTTATATTATCATATTTAATTGTTAGATACTTGTAGTCATTATTTTTTAATTTTCATAATTTTACTTTGATGTACACACCAAATAATTATACTATAAATTATTGTTTTTATTCTTGTTATATACGTTAAATTTTTTTTTTTAATAATTTTTTTTAGCATGTACTAGAAATAAAAGAAAAAAATATTTTAATATTTAGAATATTAATATTAATATTATTTTGCTTAAAAATGCATTTTTTTTTCACTGCTGTTAAAATAACATTTAAATTCAATCTTGATAATTTTTTTAAGAATAAAAAAATTGAATATATTTATAATTTTTTTTTTGTTTCAATATTGTATTTGTTCAATACGCTTACGCATTCGCTGTATCATGGTCATCTTTTATTTATAACGTCTGCGGACGAACGTCTCAGACAGTCCGCGTTAAAATAGACCACACAAAATTTGGAAAACAAAATTTTAACCTCATTAGTTTAACACACGAATTAAAAATTTGGACACACAAAAAAAAAATATTTTAATTTAGACCAATAAGAATATATTAAAAATAAGACACAGACTTTCGGATACCTTGATTTTATCGTTTTTAAATTTGGCCACTAATAAAAAAAGGTTAACATGGAACTTGTTCATAGGGAGGGATACCAGAAAAAGTTCAGTTCAGCATCTCCTGAAGGAGGAGCCACTTTTTAATACCCGAAAATTCTTCAACAGCCGTTTACCCGCGCTTCTGTTTGTAAAAATAAATAAAGCGCCGATGAACGACGAGATAGAATAGCACGATTAGGATTGCAGAATTGTGGCTACTGATAATTTTTCCATTTCTTGATACAACAATAAACTGTTTAATTAAACAATAAATTGCCTAGTAACCAAAAATTCAAAAACTTCTACAGCCGTTTACCCGCTCCTGCGATTATAAAAATGGATAAAGCACGGGTGAACGGCGATGTTAGAATAACATGAGTGGGTCTGTAGAATTGTGGATACTGATAATTTTTCCATTTTTTGATACAACAATAAACT
Source organism: Anagrus nilaparvatae (assembly GCA_022575985.1). NCBI lineage: Eukaryota > Metazoa > Arthropoda > Insecta > Hymenoptera > Mymaridae > Anagrus > Anagrus nilaparvatae. Next base: position 33,366,211 of record JAKSXM010000231.1, read on the forward strand.
GTTTAATTAAACGAAAAATTCAAAAACCTCCACAGTCGTTTACCCGCGCCTTCTATTTTAAAAATGAATAAACCGCGAGTGAACGGAGCTGCTAGAATAGCAAGATGGGACTGCAGAATTGTGGATACTTATAATTTTTCAATTTATTGATAGAACAAAAAACTTTTTAATTAAACAAAAAATTGTCTAATAACCAAAAATTCAAAAACTTTCATAGCCGTTTACCTGCGCCATCGATTTTAAAAATCATTGAATTTTTGGGTAATAGAAAGTGGTTGGGTTTATTTTAAAAGCAAAAATATGCATAAAGCGAGAATAAACGACGGTATCAGAATAGAACGATCCTATAAAAAAAACTGATGTAAACACAACCAAAATGCATGGAACATGTTAAGTTACAACTGAGGGCAAGGTTTAATATATAAATCTTACGCAACGTTACAATGCAATTTCCTAATTACTCCAGAGAAAATACGGGAGGGGGGGTGGACTTACGGTTGCGAATACGAGATTTGCTCTAGTATAGGTTTTTTGGGTCGCTGAACACGAAAATCGGGGTCATTTGGCTAAGAAAATGGGGCTTCACCCTTATATTTACAAAAACTACCCCCAAAAGGGGGTATTTTTGATGTGTTCGCGTTCTGAGTCGATGGATTTATTCAAGAATTGGTTTTTAAGGGTTTTTTTGGGTCGCTAATTAAGAATCTCAATGATTTTTAAAGGTAAAATTAATATTTCACCCTTAAATTAGCAAAAACTACCCCCCCAAAGGGGTGTTTTCGCTATTTTCGCACTTTTTGCGGCCATATTTGGTTCACTACAGTTTTTTGGGTCGCTGAAAATGATTTTCATGGTTTTTTTTATGAATAATTAATATATCACCCCTAAGTTACCGAAAACTACCCCCAAAAGGTGTGTTTTTGCTGTTTCTGAACTTTTTGCGCCAAGATTAGGTCCACAAGGGTTTTTTGGGTCGCTGAAAACGAATTTCATGGATTTTTTAATGAAAAATTAATATTTCACTCTTATATTAGCTAAAACTACCCTCAAAAGACGAATACATCGAAAATCCCCCTTTTCGGGGGTAGTTTTTGCAAATTTAAGGGTGAAGCCCCATTTTCTTAGCCAAATGACCCCGATTTTCGTGTTCAGCGACCCAAAAAACCCATACTAGAGCAAATCTCGTATTCGCAACCGTAAGTCCACCCAAACCCGTATTTTCTCTGGAGTAAATTTTATAATTTGTAATTATCACCTTACTAGATGTTAATATTCTAAACCCAAACTATTTTGTCTTAATTAAGTCCCTAAATCGATATTATTCTAAGTTCATAAACCTATATTATTATAAGTCCGTAGGCCCAGATTTTTCAAAGTCCTTAAATTGAAATTATTCTAAGTTTCATTTGACTTCGCCTTAATTTTCAAGTTTTGAGGTACGCCCTTCTTATAAACATATTCCATGTTAGAATTTAAGGATGGTATATTTTTTTATGTTCAAAAATCGATTTTTGAAAAATTCAAAATTATATTTTGATATTTTGGGGTCCTATAGGGGTCCTAGAGGCCCTAAAAAAATTTTTCTTGAAATGGAATGTTAAGTTTTCTAGTCTATTAGCAAAGTAATCTAAACAAAAAACCTAAAAAAAGTTTTTTTCAAGTTTTTTTTATCCTGTCGTGTCCTAATGGTGTAACTCCAACGGGAATCAGGGAGTTTTTTGATAACTTTTCGTATGTTTAGGTTTGTTTTAAAGGGCAAAAACACTATTCTAATCCGGAAATAGCCTATAAGATGTCCGAAATGTTCGTGTCTTGTTTTTCCGTGGACTAAATTAAATTTTTTTTTTTTTATGTGTCCAAAATTTTGTTTTTAATTATTCATGTATCACATTATGTGGTTAAAATTTTACGATTGTTGTTTTAGCGTGGGCTATCTGAAGGCGCCTTCCTGAGGAGTTGAATAAAATATATAATAAAATATTTTAAGTATTTTTGGGCTTGATAATTAGAATCGGAGTAAGCCCATGCTCTTTTCTGGGTAGAATATAAGTATCAAAAACTAAAAAAATTAATTATTTGATGATTATCAAAAGATAATAAATCACTCTTGACCTGTACTTGCAAAATAGAATTAATATTACTTTTATGATAGATTATAAACGCTATTCTAGATTTTTCAATTTCTTAGTTCAGGACAAGACTTGAAAAGCCCTTGAAGAATTTAAAAAATAAATTAAAAACAATAATTTTTTTTATTAAAAATAAAAATTCATTAAAAATAAAAATTTATTTATTTCGCCTTAAAGCGACAAGTCAATTATTGTAAACTGATGCGTTTTGAGATATGTAATCTCATTTTCAAAGATTTAAGAAAATGAGATTACATATCTCAAAATGCGTCAGTTTACAATAATTGACATGTCTCTATGAGACGGAATAAATAAATTTTTTGTATTTTTAATAAAAAAATTTATTGTTTTTAATTTATTTTTTAAATTAAATAGTGAACGGACACATAAAATAATAAAATGTTTTGCTTGAAGAATTGATGGCGATCCCCAAAGTTTTCCTTTATGGATAATGTATACGTGATGCATAATTAGTAAGTTAATATGCTCGGATAATGTACAAATTATGCGTAATTAGTGAGTTAATTATACATATAAATGCAAATTACCTCGTTTAATTTGACACTTATTTGAGCAATTAGCTATTTGAAAAAGGCAGATAATCTATTAATTATTCTTACGCGTTTAAAAACAGCAGATATTTATTTTTAATGCGGTTAAAACTGGCAAACTTGGTCTTTCGGAGACGACTTTAAATTTTTACAGTGTGGTTGTAAGTAGCAGATAACAATTCATGTGATTATTTACCTTGATTTTTAGTTTCGAATTTGTTACATGTTTGAAAATAAGTAGAGTCCACTTGATTAATTCCATTTGAACATTTGAACAGCTGATTCACTTAATTAGGTAAAATATAGTTTTAAATAAATTAACGCAGTTATGAGAAGATAAAAAAGCAATTTTCATCTTATACAGGTTATACTACAACACTGTAAAAAGTAACTTTCTTATATTAACAAAAAAATTAGAACATTTTCGAAAAAATTTGTAAATATTCGAAAAAAATCTTATATTTACTAAATTTAAAATATTAACGAAAAATTCGAGTATTCTCGATTTTTTTTTTTTGTGAATTCGCAAGAAAAATTGATAATTTACAAATTTTTTTTGTAAATTTTCATAAAATAGTTGTAAATTTACGAAAAATAGTTGTGAATTTACAACTTTTTTCGTAAATTCACAAAAAAAATCGAGAATTCTCGAATTTTTCGATAATATACTAAATTTAGTAAATTTACGATTTTTATCGAATATTTACAAAATTTTTTGAAAATTCACTAATTTTTCGAAAAAATTCTATTTTTTTTGTAAATCTAAGAAAGTTACTTTTAACAGTGTATTTAATAATCATGTTACATGTACAACAATCGTGTTGTGTAAAACTACATTTAACAATTTGCATGTTTTTATTACTTTGAATTTTAAATTATTAAAATAAGTAGTGATAAAAACTTATTATTATTTAAATTAACGCAAATTTGTCTTTAAACCTTTAAGCAAAAAATTATTGTAATAATTTAAAAAAGTGATTTTACTTACTTGAAAATTAGTGAATTTTCAAAAAATTTTGTAAATATTCGATAAAAATGGTAAATTTACTAAATTTAGTAAATTATCGAAAAATTCGAGAATTCTCGATTTTTTTTGTGATTTTACGAAAAAAGTTGTAAATTCACAACCATTTTGCGGAAATTTACAACTATTTTTTGTAAATTTTTGAAAAAAAAATTGTAAATTATTATTTTTTCTTGAGAATTCACAAAAATAAATCGAGAATACTCGAATTTTTTGTTAATATACTAAATTTAGTAAATATACGATTTTTTTCAGATTTTTTTCGAATATTTATAAATTTGTATGAAAATTTACTAATTTTTTGAAAATGCTCTAATTTTTTTGTTAATATATGAAAGTTACTTTTTACAGTGTGCATAGGTCATTTTTTTATTTTAGTTTCATTTTGGTGGCCTGGGTAACTTTGAACTTTAGGGGGGAGGGGAGGCAGCTAGATGTAAATTTTTAAATCTTTTTCTGTAGTCGATTCAATGGTGCTTAAGTTAAACTTTGGGCATTTTATTAGACAGATTTGTAGAGTAAATTGTAAAATTTTAGCCTAGTTTCAAGAGTCACCCAGTCGCCTTACCGAAGTCATCAGGTTTGCCAAAACGTTATCTCGTTCCTGGCTTTCGAAAAGTCCCCAATTGCTTAGTAGCTGCCCGTCTAATAAATTTTTAAAGAAATCAGAATCAAACCTTCATTAATTATTGGATGAAAACTAATTTTTGAGTTAAAAAATAAATAAAATTTGAAAATAGTAATCAATACTTTCCTGTATAATAAATAATAAAATTTAATTGTTTGATTTTAGGTTTCTTCATATAATTATCGTTGTTATCAAAGGCCTTCATCTTCTTCCTCATCTAATCAATCTTACTGTGATACTCCGAGTCCTGCAAATTATCAAAATCCTTTAGATTTACACGTTGAAGAACAACTTGGGGGAAATTTTTCAAATCACTTACCAATTTGTCGTGATAGTTTTGAATCATCAGAAACAATAGTTAATAGTGTAGTTGATGTTAAAGAATTTCAATTTCTTGATGATTTTATACGTAATATGGAGTATGGGAAATCATTAACAAGTCGTACTGATGATGCACAAATTGTACCTAATCAGAATATAGCATCAACAATAGCACAAAATTTCAATTTATCATCACAGATTAATACTACGACGTCACTTAACGTAGGAATAGTTAATAAAACACATTACAGGGATAATAAAGAGTCATTGTTACAAACTGTACCAAAAACATCAATTAATTTTACATCACCAAATAATGAATTAAATTATTCACATATTAACGAAGAAGCAGATGAAATCACAAATACATTTTTAAGAATAGTTGGCAACAAAGAAGATCTGAGTAGAAATAATGCTTATGGTGTTGAAAATAATAACATTAGTAATGAAACGAGTCTTTTAACAGATCAAACGATGAGAAAATTTAAAGACTCGACAAATGTTTTTGATACTAGTTACCAAAATTATCAGCCAAATATTAATGCAAGTACAATAATTAATAGAAATGAATCAGGAAATGAAAAAAATATTTGGAACAATTATTCTGGATTAAATATAACAGATGATAACACAACAGTTGGACGTTATAACGAATTTCAAATACCAAAAGCAGGGATCTCGCTCAATTGGAGAGATGCAAAAAGGTTAAATATTTTTTTTTAATTTTCTAACTACATAATCTTGTTTTTGAAGAATTAAAATTACATTAAGAACGAGCAAAAATTTTTATAAACAAACTAGCTATGATGATTTTTAATTTACAAGCTACGAATATGAAACATTTTTATATGTGAATTACATTTTAAATTATTAAAATCTTATAACTGGTTTATGTGTTAACGCAACTGATGAGCATGGGGAATTTAGAGCTTTATCAGTTTTAAATTATAGCCCAAATTATTTTAAGTCCCTAAATCGAAATTATTCTACCCTTTGACCCTTTCCCCTTTAAAATGTAAATTTGTTACCGTCTTTTCCCTAAAAAATATCAATTTTCACACCCTCCCCCAGTATTGGTGGCCTTTTCCAAGTATTGAAATACTCGAATTAAATTTTAATATCTATTTAAGGTTGTTGTTCGGTACATGCGTTAACGTCAGAATTGAATATAATTTTAGCAGGGGATTAATAACATGAAAATACATCTACTGTTAAAAAATTAAGATAATTCACCATTTAGTTTACGAGTTATTAAACTCCAAAGTTCAATTTTTATACATTGTTAGGATAGGAAGAAGCGTGAAAATGCATTGAAATCTAGCGTCTTTTTGTAAATGCTTCTAAACGAGACGTCAGGAGTGAAGGAAAATTAATTTTAAAGTTAATGAATAGTATTAGAATATTATTTTAAAATTTCAAGGGAATTGACCATTTTGTATCAGAAATATTAAACTCCAAAGTTGAAAAAAAACAAAATTTTTTTTCGTAAATTTATAATATTTTAAGTTTTTATTAATTTTTATTAATTTTTATAAAAAAAATAAAGTATTCATCAATAAAAATAGTCATAATTTTTCTTCTGAAATTCGTAAAAAGCAAATATTTTTATTTTTTTTTTACTTATAATAATAATAATATTAAATTTTGTTGAACTTCGCGAAATAATCCGCTAGGTTCGCTAGCTGTACCGAACAACAACCTTAATTTTAATTGAAAATGTCCATTTAATTTTAATTCAATTTTTAATTTAATTCAAACAATTCAGAGGTGCCATTATTATTCCAGGGGTTTTTTCACACAACTAGAAGGAAACCTTCCTTTGAACTTGTCCCATGTTAAAATTAAAACAATTTTATTAATAATATATATTCAAAAAATTATTCATCATAAATTAAAAAAAAAAAATTAATTATTTAAATTTTTTTAGCACAAAGTCAATGAAGAAAAAAATTGAACAAGATAAATCACTATGGAAATTTTTAAACCTACCTCCTATAAGAGCCTCTGAACGCTTAAAAGAAGTAACAGATCCAAAAGAAGTAGAAAAAGCAATGAAACTTCTTTTAAAAAAACCTATTGAACATTTAACAAAACCTGATCAGGATGGTGACACGTGAGTAAACTTGCTTATGTATAATAATCAATTAAGAAAATTTATTTTGACTATCATTAATTGTAAAAATTTAGACATGCTTGTATTAAAAAATTTTAAATACTAAATTCAAATCATTTTTTAATCAATAATGACAATAAAAAACGTGTTTCATGATTTATGTGAACTTTCGGGAATTTTTAAAATTTTCTACTAACGCCATTTTTTAATAATTTTTACAGAATGCTGATGTGCCTTGTAGGAAACCAAAGTGAATTAAAAAAAAAAATTGCCTACTTAGCTCCTCTAGTTGAACGTCTGAGTGGAATTAAAGATGCTTTAACGATTAAAAATAATCATGGTAAAGATGCACTTTATTTAGCTGCAATGAATTGTCCAGAAATGCCATTTGTTACTGGCTATTTAGCAGCTACGTTTTTACAAAAAGGGATTGACATTTCTCAATTAACCTATAATTCTAAGGTAAATAATTTAGTCAATTTATAAATTTACAAAAAAAATTTTTTTTTGCACAACCAATAGTATAAAAATATTTGACCTGAAATATTATTTCAAGTTCTCAAAAATTTTTATTACTTATGTTGATATTCTAGTTTTATAACTGTTTTTTATAACTTTTTTATTTAACTTTTATTTTTTATTAATAAAAAATGAACATAAAATTGTCAGTGTAACTTAATTATACTGACTTAATTTGTGAAAGTTAAATTTCTTGTTTTTTTTTTTATATTTATAATTTTTTAAATATTTTTTTTTTATAATCAATAATGTAGAAGATGTCGACGTTAGATTTATGCGCTTTTTTCCAAAGTTTTTGTAAGGCTACACTGTAAAAAGTAACTTTCTTATATTAACAAAAAAATTAGAACATTTTCGAAAAATTAGTGAATTTTCAAAAAAATTTGTAAATATTCGAAGAATATCTCTTTAAAGAATTAAATAAACATTCATTCTTTTTTGGGTAACAAAAAATTCTTTTAGGTTTAGTGTGTACAACATTTTTCGTAAATTCACTAAAAAAAATCGAGAATTCTCGAATTTTTCGATAATGTACTAAATTTAGTAAATTTACGATTTTTATCGAATATTTACATTGAAAATTCACTAATTTTTCGAAAAAATCCTATTTTTTTTGTAAATCTAAGAAAGTTACTTTTTAAAGTGTACTTACACGCGCGAGGTAGGTTTTTCAATACGTTGATTTCAAATTTTTTTGTCTCTAAAAACTGGGCCCTTTTATAGTAAAAAGCATTTTTCAACCTCGTTTTCAGTTGATTTTGAAGATTATATAGTCTTTTAGGAATTTTATTCATTACTTAAATTCAATTTCTTTAAGGAGGGAGTATGGTCAAAAAATCGAAATTTTTTTTTTTATTTCATTCGATTGTATAATTTTTCAAGAGTGTCCCTGAAAAATTGCAGATCAATCGGAGCAAAATTAACGAAGTTATGGGCATAGATTTTTACAAAAATGTTACAAAACTATTTACAAAAAAAAATTTTAAGCGCGTTTTCTGAGGAATTTTTTTTTCAAGTCGGTGAGACACGTTACTCGAAAACTACTTTACCAATCCTTAAGAAATTTTGCACACTCTTTCTTTAGACAATTTACAAGGTATTGACGTCTAGATATTTCTTTTTTAGGTATTTATAGAATTTTTTATGATTGAAAACAGGAATTCTAAAAAAAAAAAAAATTCATTTTTTCCGTTTTTTTGAGTTTAAACTCGCACCAAAAATTGAATAATTGAAATAAATAAAAAAACTCGACGTCACTACCTCAAGGAACTTATTAACTAACAAACTATTTTTGGTTTTTTCGTTTTAGATGATGCAGCTATTAGTTATGTGTCTCACCGCAAATTTATTTTTTACAAAAACGTAAACATAAAATTAATGACAAAATGGTCAATTTTCAATATTTTTTAATAAAATAGACCTTCACCCGTTTATCTTACTTTTACCAGATCAATAAAAAAAATCTTAAAAATTAGTCCGAAAAATACACTTCTGACCATACCCCCCCCCCCACCTTAAATACTCCTTTTTAGTTTAAGCTGTTTATATTTTGTACTTATATTTTTTCTGTTGTTGATTTATAAGAAATAAAAGTCCAAACCTGAATTATTCTAAGTCCCTAAACCCAAATTATCCTAAACCCCAAAACTGAAATCCCATTTGATCCCCCACTTAAATCATACATATTTGTCCGCCCCTTAAATCCAACATTATGATTAAAAAAATAATATTTTAAAATACAATAATAATTTTATAAGTTATAATCAAGAACTTTACTATAGTAAATACGAAGTAAATATGTTCCATGGATTTAGCGTAGAATCAACCTTTCAAAAAACTTAATTGGCATAGGAGCCTTGCAAAAACTATAAGGAAAAAATGCGTATATTTAACATCGAAGGCTTGTAGACTAGAAATAAAACTAAAATCTATAAATAATTTTAAATAAATTAACAAAACTTTAATAATGTATATACATTTGTTTATCAAAAAAAAAAAATGACCCAGTTAGAACTAATAGGCACGACTTTATTTATATAATGACTTCAATATTTCAGAAAGCACAGTCTAGTGTTTTTGATTCCACTTCAACCTTAACATAGTGGACTGAACTACCCTCTCCATACCCCATAATTTGCAAGCAAATGATGAGGCTCCGGGCTTGGGACCAGTAGAATTGGTATCCTTAACGAGGCCCCTATTCCGGACATAAAGGGACCTGGGAGACCCCGCTAATAATACCACTTCTAGCTGGATTACTAATAATAATAATAATAATGTTAATAATAAGTATATGAAGCGAATAGATAATTTCAATATGATAGCCAACTTATTTTTTTATTGTTAAAGTATGGGATATTAAGGCGGCAGTGAGTTTCGTGTATTTTAGCCAGTAAAATTCGGCACGTCACGTCGTCGTGAACCGCGTTTAATGGCGTAGTTTCCAGAGGATACATGGATGCATAATGGTTATTTCCGTTATTCACTCATGCAGCCAAAGGCGGCCATCGGGCTTTAAAGGGATATGCAGTTCTTGTTATACGTAACTTGGCGCACAAAGCTAGTGGAGATTTCATGGTTGACGCAAGATTTCACATAATTTTACAAGAAAAAAAAATGAGTGATAAAGATTTTGGGCTACCGAGCGGTAGATTTAAAGTCGTTTCCAGGCAGACAGCTCTGATTTTTTTTTGTCTGAGAAATTATGTGTTTATATCGTTTTACGAGTGGTTAAGACGTCACCTTTAAGGCAAGGTGCTATTTTTGGAATAATTTAAACATAAAAAAAATAATAAAAAATTTAAAAATAGAAACGTAAATATTGATATAAAAAAATTATATATCGATTTAAAAATTACCATAAATATTTTAAGCTATAAAAAAAATGAAATAACATGAAGTTGCTGCGTAATACAAAAAAAAAAATATTTAAATATGATTTTATGAATGTATAAATAAATATAATTAATCATTTAAAATTTTTTAATATAATCGAGTGTGAGCTCAAGAGAAACGTGAAACTACATTTTAATTTATGGTGACTTAAGACACCGTAACTCGACTCCAGCCACTTTAAATACCTTGAAATACTTTAAAACTTTGATATCTGCTATAAAAGTAATTCCCAAATGTTGTATATATAGATTTCTCAGTGGAATTGTAAGTAGTCCTTGTAACTTTTTAATATTTGTAATAATCTAAAAATATTATATCACCACAAAATATAAATTATTAGAAATAATATTTTATATTTTTACGTTCTTGTTTTATATATTTTTTTATTTCATTCTTTTATATATAAATATTAATGATTTAATTTAATAATACGTGCATGTTAAAAACAATCCAGAGCCAATAAATATATAATCTATAATTATAATATAATAAGAGGCTCTGCCCCCTGCGCGTTTCGCGCGCCTACCCCCGGCCCCATAGAGAATAACGGGTATTGAATTTTTAAAATCAATTAATAGTAATCGTGCTTTTACCAAATTTTAAATATACTATTTATTATATAATGATTATATTTGGGTTCTATAAGAAAATAATTCTAAAAACGAAAATATTATTTAAATTTATTTAAATTTTAGTAATGTAAAAATGATGGAAAATTGTAGGTGTCCCCATAAACCCCTTTCGATTTTGGCTAAAATAAAAATCGTCAAAAAAATCCTGTTACATCAGCACTTTTTTTTATTAGAAAACTTGGTTTATAAAGAGTTTTAACCAATTGAAATGGAATAAAGCCAAAATTTCTAAAAATCCAAAAATTTTTAAACTCGCTTAAATCGATTTACATCAGGTTTTTTGAGCTCTCTAACCCGGTGAACCATACTGATTTAAGTTTTCAAGTGTTTCAAGCCTTTTTCAGTACAAAAGAACAAAAAATCTGAAAAAAAATAAAATCTGACAATTTTCTATGCAAAATATCCCAAAAGCCTAGTGTCCGCAAAGTTTAAAACTCTCCCAAAAGCCTAAAACTGCTCCAAAAGATAAGAAACTCTCCCATTATTGCTACTGGAATGAATTGATAAGCTACTGGAATGAATACACTGGAACCCCGATAATCTGGACCCAGAAAATCTGAAAGTCCGTTTAATCCGGACAGGTTTTTGCCTAAAAAATTAATTTATTTTTTTTTTATTTTTTTTTTCTTTCAAAAGTATGTTTTTTTGTTTACGTAACCATCTTTAAATACATAAAAAATCATTTTTTACTCTATTTTCAGACAAAAAAGAAAAACAAAATAGTGACTGTCAATTTTTCGCGCCGGCGCTAATGGGTTAATGTAAATTATAGGTATTTAAAAATTTTTTTTAGAAAATCTTGTCAATCCAGATTTTAACGTGGAACATGTTTATAGGGAGAGGGTGCCCTGGAAATCTGAAAATCAAGGGGGGGTCAAAAGTGTCTGATTTAAGGGGGGGGGGAATGTGTCCGATTTAAGAAAGGGGGTTCAAATGGGAATTAGAATAATTTAGATATAAGGACTTAGAATAATTTCAATTTAGGGACTTAAAATAATCTGGGTTTACGGACTTAAAATAATTCAGTTTAGGGTCTTAGAATAATTCAAGTTCAGGGATTTAGAAAAAGCCGTGTTTTGGGACTTAGGGAATCAGAACAGTTTGGATTTAGAATCTCAATATCTAGTAAAGGTGATAAATAAAAATTATAAATATAGTAAATTGTATTGTAATGTTGCGTAACATTTATGCATTAATTATACCTAGCCCTCAGCTGTAGTAAATTATTGCATTTAGGTTGTATTTACACAAACCGATTATAAGTTTTTTGTTAATCCGGATTTGTATCTGCTTTTATTAGTTCGGGTAATTGGGGTTCTTATAATAGACTCGAGTCAAATTACACTGAATAAATATTTCGCTTGCAGTAAGCGAATGTTTTCCCTTTGCCGTAGATCTTGGTGTGTAAAAATATAGTTATTAATATTAATATTATGTTTAGCAAAACTAATCATAAGAAATTGTAATTTTTAAGATTACAAATAAATTTTAAATAATTTTAATATTTAATACGCATTTTACAGGGTAATACTTTAATACATGAACTGGCAGTAAAAGGTGACAGCCATGCTGACGTTCTCGCAGAACTACTTTCTCTAAGAAACTCACAAGGAACATTGGTTTTTGACCTTTCTAAACGAAATCTCGATGGTAGGTTAAATAAAATTTAAATAATAATTATAATTATATTAATATTAAATTTATTAAAAATATTTTGTTAAAAAATAAAAAAAGGTGAAAATAATTTTAAGAATGTTTGAATATTTTTTATTGAAATATTTTTAAATTGACAAAGGAAGAACGATTCTACATAAAGCAGTAGAAGGACATAATCCAAAAGGAATAAATGGTATTAAATCAATGTCTTTGAAAATTGTTCGAATGTTCTTAAAAAATGGAATCGACTCAACAGTACAAGAGGCCAAAAATGGAAATACTGCATTACATTTAGCTCTTTCAAATAACGTTGATCCAGAACTTGTAAAGGTAAAGTGTTAAATATAATTTTGTGAATTTTAAGTTTATGTATGGGTCATATTATTTTCTGAAGTAAATATTTTGAGCTAGTTTGGAATGGTCCCCAAACTCATTAAACAACATTTTTATTTAATTTTTAAATTAAAAACAAGCATTTTCCTAATTTACAAATTTACATTTTTCGATTTAAAAAATTTTTTTTCTGCTAGTTTTCTTATACATTTATTACAAAAATCTTATTTTAGGATAAGCCTCCGAAAAAAAATGCATTTTGATTCCCTTACTTGAAATAAAATTTTAATTTGCCTGAATTAAATTCTCTTTAGAATTTTTCCCCACGTGAAGTTTTTTCCTGATTATTTATATTAATTTCTATCAAGTACTTTATCAACTACTTTAAACTTCATAATAGTGTCTAAACATAGTTATATTAAAGTAACAAAGGCCCTGTTCACATTGAATTTGTAAAATAAATTTAGCACCCATGTCTCACGATTCTATGATCATTCCAAACGTACTCATTAGTTCAAAAATAATATCCCATAGTTAAGAAAAAATTGAAAATTTTCAATAATAATAAAATTTTCTTTAAATAGGAAATTGTTAATAGTCAAGGATTAAATAGTGTAAATATATGTAATTATAGTGGTAATACACCAGTTCATATTGCTAGTATTATTTCAAATTATACTAGTATTGAAATTCAAAGAGAAATATTATGGCATTTAATAAAATCTGGAGGTAAATTAGATATTAAAAATATCGATGGAAAATATCCAATTGAACTTATTTGTGATGAAAGAAAAAATACAATAAATGAGTTATTTCATAAAGAAATTTAAAAAAAAAGTACAAAAAAATAATAATTATTAATTAATTATTTAAAAATATTAAAATAATCATGTTGATTAAGTTAAAATAAAAGAGGAAAATTAATTAATACATTTTTTTCATGTATAAAATATTTATAAATATTTTTTGTAATGCTTATATATTAGGAACAAGGGGCGGTCCACTTAGTGCACAATAATTTTTAGTGCATATAGTAACTGTGCGTTAAGTCTACCGCCCCTTGATTATGAGTTTCAAAAGTAAAGAAAATAAAAATTTTTTTAATAATATTTTATCTTTAAAAATTTCAATTGCGTTTTTAATTAGAATCTCATTTTATTATTTAGTACTTACTTTTGATACTCAAAATTCTTAAATTTGTTAGTACAATTTTAAAGTTTAATCTAATTATACGAATAAAAATATATTTATACTTTTTTAAGCATTTATTAAATTTAAAAAAAAAAAAAAAGAAATATATGTTGATAAAAATTTTACCCGAAAAAGCATCTTGTGATTCATAAAATTAATATATTATTTTAATTTAGTATATAATATGCATTTTAATTTTTAATTTTAAAATACAAAAAAAAAGCAAAAATTAACTTATATGTATTTATTCTATTTTATTTAAATTTATTTATAAAATAATAAAAATTAAAAAATTTTTTATCTTTTAATAATTTTATTTTTTAAATTAACGAAAAATCTATTTTAATTTTAAAATATAGAAAAAAAAATTTATTTTTTAAAAAATCTCAATCACTAAAGCTTGAAGAGGCGTGAAATAATTTTTGAAAATCAAATTACAACGAATTTAAAGAAATCAACGAATTTTCTTTTATTTAGACCTCCTGGACTTATTAATTAATTTCTCGTCTTGCAATTTAACCTTAGGAATGCTTCTTTAATTTTAAACGTAAACTTAAGTGAGCCCTATCTGAAAATAGTCTTATAGACTTTCTACTGTCCATCAGCTTCAACGTCTCATTAATTAAAATTTTAATTCCAATAAACCATGTCCAAAAAAAGTATATAAAGGAATAAAAAAATTTGCAAAACTGATAGCATCTTTTGAGATTTAAAAATACCAATAAGTCCAAACAGTCGAGTAACATGAAAGAAAAGTATCAGAAATTTTTTTTTCGACATAATATTACACTGGTTCCAGAACCTATTTGGGGTCATGTGTTTTACCTAAAATAAATTGTTCCTAAAATCAGCAAAACTCGCTTTGAAATCGGTTTTATATGATATTAAATAAAATAGATTGAAAATAATGTTTTTTTTTTATAGAAAAAGGAATTTAAAAGTTTTTTTTTTTTTCAATGTGTAAATATAGCTGTATAAATAAAAAAATATTTTTAAAAGTTCTGATCTTGAATTCAAAACTTGTGATTGTAGATTTATTTAATTTACTGTTAAATAAAATAAAATTAAGTTTTAATTTTTATCATTCTTGGCTGTGATTTTCGTATTTATATTTTTATATGTAAATTTTAAGTTTATTTTGACAGAAAAAAAAAATTTTTAATATTATAATAATTCAAAAAATAAAAGAAACAAGGTGTAAAATAATTTTAAAAAATTTTCTGAATGGGGGTGGTTAACTTAAAATACTTTCCAAGTATACCAGTGTGACCAACAAAATAAAATCTACCTTGGAAATATAAGAAATTGTTCTGATCCAAAATGTTCATTTTAATGGAGCTCTCCTAGTGCTCACACTAAGTACAATTTGTAACTACTCTAGGTTAACCACCCCTTGAATCAAATGAATATTATAATACAATGAAGAAAAAAATATGTTCATTGATAAAAAATAAAAAAAATTTCGAGAAAAATTTTAAGTATCTACAATTAATTATTTTATACTTATTTTTTATAAAATAAAATAATAAAAATACAAATTAAAATAATATATTACATTAAAAGTATAACACATTTTCAAAATTATTATTTGCTGTCAAGAATGAAGATGTCAATAAAAAAAATATACACTGTTTTTTTTAATATGCATGAGGGATTCCACGTCAATTGAATCCAAGTTGTACTGAAATTGGTCGAAAATATTTTTTTCTGAAAGTACAACTAAAATCAAATACTACCAGGAATTTTTAGCTTTTCTAAGAACATTTGACCTGAAAAGCTAAAAATAAATAGTAGGAATTATTTTAGCTGCAATTTTTGAAAAAAATAATTTGGACCAATTTCCGCAACCCTCCCAACTTGGACCCAGTTAACGTGGAGTATAGGATAACCTTAGTTTTAATATCATTTTTTTTTAACACAACAAAGTTGAACATCAAAATTAGAACACATTATTTTAAGTACAAGTTTTATTGAACACAGAAATTAAGTACGAAAAAATTGTACTCAATATGAAATTAAATACATAAATTCAGACGCAAGAAATTTTAACAAAAAGTTTTGTGCCTGAAAATTATTTTACTGAATTTATGTGTTAAATTTCATGTGTTGAAAATACTATGTACAATTTTTTTTGTCTTTAAACAATTTTGTGCTTAAAATTAAGGTTATCGAGTATAGTGATTGGCTAAATAAATATGAAATTGCAATAAAATATGTTCATAGATTTTAATTAATTTAATCCTATAATTTAATTTTTATCGTATGAGAAAATTAATTATACAGTAAGAAATTGTAATACTTATAATAATTTGATAAAGTACCTGTAATATAATGTTTTTGGAAAATTAAAATTTAACTTTAAATAGAATTAAAGATTAAACTATAATAATTAATTAAATATTTTAAAAAAATTATTTGATAAAAAAAGTTAGAATAAAGTAATGGTAAAAATTATTCTGGCCAAACTAAAATAACAACATGAATATTTACAATTTTAAATTTAAACATATGGTTAAATTTTGGCCACAATATATTTGAGATTTTGAAATTTTTGTGTAAAATTTCAAGAAAATCATGCCATATTATAACTTCTGGTCATATTATTGCCTTAATTTATAGCCATAATATCTTCAATCCCAATAACTTGTGACTAAAAATAATTTATATTCTCACCAACAATTTAAAAAAAAAAAAAAACATTAAATTTAAAACATTTTTTAAAGATGCATAATATAAATAGTAAATAGAAAAATTAATTTTAAGGTTTATTCTAGTGTTCAAATTTTTAAATGTTGTTATATTTATTATTTTTCTTTTTTTTTTTTAAGATCTAATCATATAACTATCAAAGTCAATTTAAAAAATTTCAGATTTTTATTTTTTTTCCACTGTATATATTCTTATAGTTTAACTATTTTTTAGACAGATAAACCTTGATCGGTTAATTTTATTACTTAACGCGATATTTTAAGTTAGTAAAATATTTTCTTAAATAAGGGATGGCTAATATGTTAAAATATTTTTCAATATTTATATATATTATTACTTTTTGTATCTTTAATTTTTTTTTAAGTCTATGAGGATGTAATAAATATATTTTATGTTTTTATATATTTTGTGTTACTTTTTGATTGTATAAAATATTTTTAAAAAAATAAAAACGTTTGTTATTTTTATTAAAATCATTACAATTAAATATTTTTTTAAATTTATTTTAAAAATTTTATTCGTAAGATATCGAAACGTTAATTAAAAACGTGATTTTAGTTTTATGGACTTTCTTTTAAAAACATGTACATTTGGTAAAAAAAATTTATTATACATTTTGTATCCTCGAAGGCTTTATTATTATCGCCGGGGTTCAGCTATTGAATCATGTTCCTTTTTAGCCCTAAGTTTCCCACCTTGCCTTTTAAGAACAAATTTTACCCATTCAAGTAAAGTATTATGCCTTTAAATTTATTTTGCACCCAAGGGGCTCATTTCTCATGTGGTAATTAATTTATTCGAGTATCTTTGAGGCACATACTTTTTTTGTATACACAAAATACTAATATACAGCTTATAAGGGGGTTTAGTAACCAAAATATACGAAAAAATGGGGAGTGCAAAAATATCTCGAACAAAAAAATAAGACACACTTTAATATATACCTTAATACTATATATATTTGAAAATTTATCAGTAGCCACAATTCTGCAGATCCAATCGTGCTATTCTAGCATCGCCGTTTACCCGCGCTTTATGAAATTTTAAAAACGATGGCGCGGGTAAACGGCTGTGGCATTTTTTGAATTTTTGATTATTTGACAATTTATTGTTTAATTAAGGGACATTTTACTATATTTTGTAGTGTTTTTTAGGTAAGGATTCTGAAGAAACGGTTACAGATATTTGAGTAAATATTTTTTTATTAGTTTACATAAGTATTAAAATAGAAAAAAAAAAAATTTTGAAGTTTTCTGTGACGTCACTTCCGCGTGACACGTGCGTAAATGAAGCAGTAAAAAAAAACGGTGTGCACGCTGCAGAGATATCATGTTATCTAAAAAAAAAAAAAAAATTTTGGTAAGAGTTTATACCTTAATGAAGAACTTGACTTCGAGTTTTTTCAAAAAAATTAATTATAAACAAAATGGTGGCTCCGGAAAGAAAAAAGTCAACAAAAAGCCTAAAATTTTTGGACAAAAAGAGCTGTAAAAAATTTTTAAAGACTTAAATAAAAAAAAACTCGAAGTCAAGTTCTCAAGTTTATATTTTTTTAATTACTCAGCAATTTATGAGTAAATCTGTGGGGTAGTTATTGCGCAATCGTGCACACCGGTTTGAAAAAACCTATTTCGAGAAAAACGCGTTTAAAGTTTCAAAACAAATTTTTCGGTACTTTTTTGTTAATTTTAATGATTAAATTAATTTTTTTTTTTAATTTTTTTTAAAATTAATTTAGAAAAACTCATAACAAAGAAATATAGAGCATAAGCATAAGAATCAGGCAAGTATTTTTGCAGATGTGTTAAGTAGAAGGAATAAAAACCTTGTTTTTCAAAAAACCAAAATTTTTTTTTTGTTGATAAAAATGAATTTTTTTTTTTTTTTTTTAACTTACCAGTCGTCTGCAATCCCGGGTGCATACAATAACCCTTCAGTTTCCTCGTATTCATCTTATTTTTGACTTTTTTATTATATTTAAGAAAAAAAAAAAATTGACCGCGCTCGCAAAATACGCTAAAAAGTATACTTCGAGTAGGGATTTTGAAATAATAATTTTTTTGCATACTTTTGAGACATATATGAAGTGATTTATGCACAAAAAAAATTTCGTTTTCCAAAAAAAAAAATATAGTAAAATGTCCCTTAAATAGTTTATTGTTGTATTAAAAATGGAAAATTTTTCAGTAGCCACAATTCTGCAGACCCAATCGTGCTATTCTTGCATCGCCGTTTACCCGCTCTTTATTAAATTTCAAAAACAATGGCGCGGGTAAACGGCTGTGACATTTTTTGAATTTTTGGTTATTTGACAATTTATTGTTTAATTAAACAGTTTATTGTTGTATTAAAAATGGAAAAATTATCAGTAGCCACAATTCTGCAGACCCTATCGTGTTATTCTAGCAACGCCTTGTCGAGAAAACTAACTCAGTTATTACTCTGCTTCTGGAATATGCCAATGCATGCTTGATTCTGATTAATAAAGAAACTATCTGAAACTATTATTTTTCAAATTTTTTTTGCCAGAACATTCCCTTAAATTCTTTTAAAATATTTTTTTTCTCAAAGACCTTGCATGTGTTTCCTGGATACTTTGCAGCTAACATCGAGGACGTATTTTCTTTACATTGTGTAAAAAAATTATCATTTGGAAAACTTGGCCATAGTAAAAAAATGCCCCCAACCTGAGTTACCTTGGACGTAAGCTAATATTTTAATTTAACCTTATTCAGTTACTAAAATAAAATTATATAAACTTGGCTAGTAGAATAATTTAATTATGTACTACATTTTAACAAATGTTGTATCCTTTTAAATTAATTTTTTTTATGATCCAGCAGACTATTTCCTAAAAATTAAATTGATTCGATTTATGGGATTACTCGTACCATATATTTTATTAAAAACAATAATATAATTTAAAGTAATCAAGAAATATTTTTAAAAAAATTCAAAATGGAGATAAACTGTATATATGTGTCTAATTTTTTAAAAAGTTAATTTATCGGAACTTGTATAAATATTATATCAGGTGTACATATTTAAATATATAAGTGTAATTTTAACTGTTACTCTTATGATACTTGCTAAAGCGACAAATAATCCAAAACTAGCATTAAAAGAAATTTTATTTTCTTAATTATTTCATTACATCATTTAAAGTTTACGTGTCATATATTATGTAAAATAAATAATATACGTCTATAAAATATATATTATCATGCATGTATTTGTACTAAGAAAATATATTTTTTACTTATTTATTTTAGTTATTTTTAAAATAGAATTTATAAAATATTTTTTTTAATTTTATTTTTTTGAGATTCTCCTTAATATTTACTTAATACACTATGGCGAAACACTGTTACGTGACTGTTAGTTGAAAATCAACCAATTTATTGGTTAAATTAATAAAAATATTACATTAATATTTATGGTACCAAAAATTTAAATTTTAAAACTAACAATAATTTCAGTTGATCCAAGAATTCATATAGAGCTCTAGTTGATCTCAGGGTATATGAAATCATTCTAAAGCTTGATATGCTTGATATATCATAACTTGGTAAAGACCTGAAAGAATAATAATTGCATGATCATTCAATTTTGAGTGACTTACCTTAAAATATGGGTTGCATCCAAGGGATTAAACTTTGCTTTGACGCTATTTCATCTTTTTGAAAAAAAGACTGACATTACATTGAAATTATAAACATTTTAAATATAATCTCAATTTATTATATTTAATTTTATATCTGCATTTAAGTTAAAGGAAATTAAATTAACATATTAAAATACTAATAAAAAAATTTAATTATAAATTTTAATTATTTACAAATACAGATTTTTTATGCTAATATGTATTTACAAAATTTTTTTATTTATTTATATATGTACATATTCTATAGTTGCTGTTAGAAATTAGCAGACTGTCTGATGCA
Source organism: Anagrus nilaparvatae (assembly GCA_022575985.1). Classification (NCBI taxonomy): domain Eukaryota; kingdom Metazoa; phylum Arthropoda; class Insecta; order Hymenoptera; family Mymaridae; genus Anagrus; species Anagrus nilaparvatae. The sequence continues at coordinate 33,386,856 of JAKSXM010000231.1, forward strand.
CATAAAACAGACTTGAGTAAAATTCGATTTTAATCAAAATTTAGACAGATCATCTAAAAAAGGTTAAGTTTCAAATATGAATAATTTCATAATTATCAAATAGATAGTTTTTTCTAAATTAATTTCACGATAATTAGAAATATTCTTGGTATGAAATAGAGCTTCGCTACAGTAAATTAAAAAAAAAATTTATTTCAATAAAATTTACTTTTAATTTTTATGAAATTATGGCATTCTTTAAAAGCTCAAAATTGCAAAAAAAGCATTTTAATGCCAAGTTAATATTTAATATCAAAAATATTGTATAAAATATTTGGAATAAAAATAAATTATTTATCTTATAATACAATTAACAAAAAATTTAATTATTTTTATTTTTATTATTTGAAGATTTTGTAGTATCGCTAATATTTTGAACTATTAAATTTAAACAATCTAAACTGCTTCCCGAATTGTTGAAATCATGAAATCCATCTGATCCATCGCTATCTGAAAAACAAGAGAAAAAATTATTAATTAAAAATTTTTTTAATTATTATTAATTAGAATTTAAAATAAATTATAAAATGGTTCATTATTGAAGAGAGTAACTATTCAGGTCACTAATTTCCAAGGGGGACCTCACAGTCGATATGCACAAAGTGTGCGCCAGAGTATGCTTCATTAATTTTAACGCTTTGGGAGAGTAAAAGTAAGTACTCTAAGTTAAATTGAAAAAATTTATAACCGGTTTGTGTAACTACACAACCAACGAGCATGGAACATGTTCACTTATAACACTGATAATAAAGTATCTATTGTGTTCATAATATAAACATTTATATCCAAATATTTAAATTTAGATTTGTATTATAGAAATCATGCTGCTTAGACATCAAAATGAACAAAATTAATTAAATTTTCAAATTATTATAGTTTTTTAAATTTTTATTAATTTTTATTTTATTTTTTATTAATTTTTATAATAAATTCTTTAAAAATTCTGCATCAATGGTCCCTAGGTACTTCTGCACCAAAGGTCCCTAGGGACTTCAGCACCAAAGGTTCCTAGGTACTTCTGCACCAAGGGTCTCTAGGGACTTTTGCACCAATAGTCCCTAGGTACTTCTGCACCAAAGGTTCCTAGATACTTCTGCACCAAAGGTCTTTAGGGATTTCTGCACCAAAAGTTTTTAGGGACTTCTGCACCAATGCTCCCTAGGTACTTCTGCACCAATGCTCCCTAGGTACTTCTGCACCAAAGGTCTTTAGGGACTTCTGCACCAAAGGTTCCTAGGTACTTCTGCACCAATGCTCCCTAGGTACTTCTGCACCAAAGGTCTCTAGGGACTTCTGCACCAATAGTCCCTAGGTACTTCTGCACCAAAGGTCTTTAGGGACTTCTGCACAAATAGTCCCTAGGTACTTCTGCACCAAAAGTCCCTAAATCGAAAATATTCTAAGTCCATTTCACCCCCCCCCCCCCCTAGAAACCTCAATTTTTGACCCCCCCTGCCGAGCCTTTATAACCAAAGCAAACTCGTCTGCGTACCCGAGCAACACTATTTTTTGGAATTCAAATTATAAAAAAATGGGTTTTATTGATCAATATGAGAACAAATTTTTTCAAAAATAAATAAAATGTTTTTTATTTTTCTGACTATTTTTTGGAGTCTGATACGTAGCAGGCCATCGTAAAAGGCATACCACAGGTCGGATCCAAAAACGGATTCTTAGGCAATGCCACCGCTTTACTTTTTCTGAAGTCTGTTTTATTTAATTATAATTTAATAATTATTAAATAAAAATAATTAAAAGTAATTTTAGTTTTCAAATTTTTGTATTACAGTTAAAAAAAAGTATAATACCAATAAATCATAAATATAAAATACGAGAAATAAGTTTGCCAAAAAGTAATAAGATTGTAGGTGTTGGCATTTATAATTTATACTTAAAAAGTAAAAATATTCTAAGAAATATACAGGAGTATTACAAGTAATAATGCAAATACAATTTACTTATTTTGCTAAAAAAAGAATTTAAAAAAAGACGTACCCTATAAATTATATTTGTTAAATTTTCTAATCAGCAATATAAATCACGTCTTTTTACATTACATCTAACTTGTATTTATAATATTTAAAGAAAATTATTGAAGCTTATACTAAAATAAACTGGTCAAGATTTTCAGTATACCATAAAACATTATTACTTTACATATATTATATTTGTGAAAGGCAGATGTGTGTGAAAAGTTTTGGGACAATTTTCTAAAGAAAAAGTAAATGCACGATGAAGAAGATATATGTTTTTAAAGTAAAAAAAGATCAAAATGACAAAATCTTGGAAAAACACACACGTCGATTTTTTAAATAATATATTTAGAACTTAAATGTATATATTTTAATGAATTATTTTTTATAATTTTCTTGAAATTTATTTATAAAATTATTTAACTTATTTTTATTAATTAAATTTTTGTAAACAAAAAAATAAATTTATTTTAATTATCAGTAAAAGAATTGTACTCTTGTAAATATTTATATCTTAAATATTTTATAGATCTATTTATTTTTTCTTTTATATGCATCGCTGAGAATTCTGCATCACTGCGATCAAATACATCTCCAATCATTAAATTATGATCTATGAATATAATTCTAAATAAAACAATAGATCGCGAAATTAAAATTTTCCAATTTATTTTAAAGTTTTATTTAAATTCTGAATTTCACTATTTTCAAATCAAGCATTCTCGCTCTTTAGTTTTAGTCTCAAAAGTACTTTTGATACTTAATGTCAATTTTCAAAGTTCATTTTTATTTTAAGTGTTTATTTTTCTCTCGCAAAGTTTATATTTACTTCTTATAAAAATTCTTTTGATCAGCAAATAAATAAAAATTATAGAGTCACATAGAAGTTTTTACCTAAAGTGTTCTAGGGTCCCTTTAGGAAGAGACGCAAATGGACTTAAAATATTTTAGACCCTAAATTGAAAATATTCTGAGTCCATTTGCCCCTCCCGCAGCAATGCTATTTAATGCCCTACAATGCCATAAAAGCTTCATGGAAAAAAATGAGTGGTATTTAAATTTTTGACCCGCTAAACACGAATCCGGAGTCTATTTTGCAAAATTTGTGGTCAATTTTTTGTTATTAACAAATTATTTCAAAATTGGCCTAAATAGCATTGCTGGCGACAGTACTACATGTTCCATGTTAATATATTTCTGAAGATTTTTTTGCTTTTAATTTAATTTGACATTTCATGCTGGTGTGTAGAGTCTTAGCTCTCTGGAATTTTATCCACCAAGATTTTTGCCCCCCCCCGGGAATTTGACAACTGGGGATTTTGGCCCCCTGGGATTTTAGCCACCAAGGAATTTGTCCTCTCAGGAATCTGGCCCCCTGATTTTGACCACTCGGGATTTGAAAAGCAAAAAAGAAGGGATACTTGAGAGCATGTGAGTCATTTTAAATGATACACTCAAATATCTCGATAAGAAAGCAAAATAAGGAAAATAATATCAAATAAAGTAATATTATTCTATGATAATATTTCATATAAAGTTTTTTAGGTTTGAAGGGGGCCACCTGATGGCATTAAATTTAGATTTTAAGGCTCCATCAGGCCCAGCAGGACCCAGCAGGGCCCAACTTTAGACAGTATACTTTTTTATTTCAAATTCAGATTCTGCAGCAAATTTTAGCTCTAGATACGAAAAAATTTATAGTTGGTTTGTGTGTTCACACAACCTACAAGCATAAAACAAGTTCACTTATAACAGTTTTAAAATCCTCGTTGTACGTATACTCCCTAATTATTACTATTAATAATATATTTCCAACTACTGCTACTACTATGTTATTGCTACTATGTACTACTACTACTACTATTACTACTAGAAATATTATAGGGTCCCTAGAAATCCATAAATCTAGTTTTCTAGGGTCCCTAGCAATCAATAAATCGAAAATATTCTAAGGGGTCGATTTCATGGATCATGTTCTTACTAGATTTTAGGGACCCTAGAGTTTAAATAATTGAACCCAATTAACTTTCACCAAAAATTTATTCAAATTCTGCTGGAAGGTATATTGCTGGATCCTGCTCGAGAAGAATTTTGATAATTTTTGAGTACTAATTGAGTTCGGGGGCAAATCCCGCAATAAACTTACCCCCTAGTGCTGCACTCGCACTGAACCCTATTATAAACCACACCAGTGGAACTGGAACTGCAACACAGGGGGCTGAAGAAGCAGAACCCCCCATAAGTATTTGGGGACTGAAATAAAAAAGTATCTAAAACCCACTTACCCTATAATGGTTTACTCGCACATAATCCCTACTATAAGTTACACAGCTTAATAGCAAATATTCTAGGGGTCCGAAATTCCAGGTGGCTAAAATTCCAGGAGGTTAAAATCTCGGGGAACCAAAATTCCAGGAGGCTAAGATTATGTAAATCATTCCTAACATTCCTAAATTTTAAATCATAACAACTTTTCATAATTTTATAATTAAAAATTAAGAAAGTATCTTAAAAAAAACCTTCGAAATACCTATTGATTAAAAATTTTATTCAAATTAAACAAAAATTAGCTTTTGAAACACTTAGCTTGCCAATTACAATAGTTAAACATCGCATTTAAATTTCTTATGCATCTAGGAGTTACCTAATATTTAAAAAAAAAATACATCCAAGAATTATACAGTGAGTTAGAGTAAGAAATCATTTTATTTGCAAGCATAGTTAAAATTTCAATTTTAAATTTTGTGCAGACCTGCCATTACCAATATTTTCCCTTTGTAATAAAAAGTACAAATTTCTTAAACCTATAATTTATAGCTAGTTATGTACATAAATGTAACCTTCAAATATACAAATTGATATAAGAAAAAAAGTAACTTACATTGAAAAGTTAGTATCTATTTTAGCTAATGCTTTGAGCTATTAAACATATATTACTTTTATTTATGTATGGGTGTAGGAATATAGATATATGTGCAGATAAAAAAGAACAAGAATATACCTACTACTTATACACTCACACATATAAAAGTTTATAAAAGAAATGCTACATAGAAAATGTGCATATAAAACAGAGTAAAAAAGAGTAACGAAAAGTGAAGCTTAAAGCTTGAGGCGTGTTGACGACATCAATTTTCTCTGAAAGAAAGGGTATAAGCACGATGATAATGATGATGAATTTTAACATATATTTTTTTATTCTTACCTATATTATATAATTATTTTTTATTATTATTTTTACTATTTTTTAATATAAAATTTTTTGCAAGGTTAATTTTAGTAAAACGGGTTTGTTTTCAGAACAAAAAAAATTTGTAAATTTTTCAAATATGAAGTTAGAATTTCAACTCTAACCATAATAACAACACTGTAAAAAGTAACTTTCTTAGATTCACAAAAAAATAGAATATTTTCGAAAAATTAGTAAATTTTCGAAAATAATCGTAAAATTACTAAATTTAGTATATTAACAACAAATTCGAGAATCCTAGATTTTTTTTGTGAATTTACGAAAAAATTTGTAAATTAGCAAATATTTTTTGTAAATTTTCGAAAAAAAATTGTAAATTATCAATTTTTCTCGTGAATTTGCAAAAAAAAGTCGGAAATACTCAAATTTTTAGTTAATATAATAAATTTAGTAAATTTACGATTTTTTTCGAAAAATTACTAATTTCCTGAAAATATTCTATTTTTTTTTGTGAATCTAAGAAAGTTACTTTTTACAATGCCATTATTTACAAAAGATTTTTAACAGAAAATATCTTAGTACCTACCACAAATATCTTTTTTGTTTATTTTGAGTTTCAAAAAAAGCCAATTAGGGCTCATTAAGCAATTTAGGACCCAAAATCTCAGATAATCACTAATAGTCTTCTCCACAACAAACATTGAATACAAATGGTAATAACTACCAAAAACATCTTTATTTTCATTTAGAAACATAAAAGATTTTTTGGCCTATTATTTTTTTTTAGCTAAAATCGTATCCAGACCTAAAATTTGCTACAGACTTTAAATTTGAAATAAAAAAGTATAATTTCTATTTTAAATTACTAAGTTGGGTTCTGTTGGGCTCTCTCAACCTACCTAACTTTTATATGAAACATTGGGGAAAAAAAGATGGAAAATAAAAATCTGAACCATAAGTATATAAAATTTGCCGCAGAATCCGAATTTTCAGTTAATTTATCTTTGCCAGATTATTTTATTTTTCATTTATCTTATTGAGAATAAAATTCACTTCAGTGCTTGGACCTATTTGAAATTTCTGCAGTATCTGAATGTTTCATGATTCTCATTTATCTCATTATCACTAAAAGAACCATAACTGTTTAAAATTTCCTGCAGAATCGGAATTTTTGATTAGGTTTTTATTTGCCAGTTTATCACCAAAAGAACCATACCTATGTGAAATTTCTCGCAGAATCCGAATATATGGTGAGATTTTCATTCATAATTTTGTAATAAATAGTGTCATAATAGGCTAAATGTCATTTTATCAAAAACAATTACCCTTAAAAAGTTATCATAACATGCCAAAATATAACTCAAAGAATACAAAAAAAATTTCTAATCTGTATTTAATATTGTGTAAACCAATTTAAAAAAATGTTATTTATAACAAATTTTCGAGATTTACTCATATAAGTAAATGGAAAATCGAGTCAAACCTAAAGACGAATGTAACATAATAGAATTAGAATATACAATATACATATAAAAAGAAAGATAGAGATAGAAAAGCTTTTAATAATTCTATGCCTTTCAATGTGTATTATAAATCTCTAAATGTATTTCTATAATATGATGATACGTCATATTATTATATTACGCGAGGAAAGTGAAACGATTATGACATAAATACAACCACTAAAATATATATTCGAAATGATTGATCTTTTGTTTTAGTTTTCATAAATGTATATATATATGTTACACTCAAAAAGCGTAATGAACCAATTCATGAAATGGTCAAGAGACTTGATCCTCATTCTCGCCACTGTCCTTACTGTCCCCACTTCGTATCAATTTATTTTCTATTATAATATTATTTATTTTTTTTTAATTTGCCTAAACACTATCTATTAAAAATGAAATATAGTACAAGTTAAAATATTATAGATACATTTTTAGTTTAGATTTGTAATAATTTTCTTATTAATTTGCATTTATAATTATTAATTATGAAAATTAAAGAATATAATACCGACTTCTTTTGACTTAAATGTTATTTGTATTCATTCTAAAATTATTGACCAAATTTCGTAAAAAAATTAAAGATTTCTGACTAATTCATGAAATGATCAAAAATCTTTCTTGAAATGGTTCATCAATTATACGTTTGGGGTGTAACATATATACATATATATTTATACATAAATTATTTATTTTTAAATTAAAAAAGATGATATTCAAAAAATATTTCTTAGTTTTTGTATATAAAAGCGTCATAAGTTTTTACGGTACATTACCATGACATATTACTTTAACGCATATACTACAAAAATACTGTGGAGGTATCTCGAATATTATAATTTTAAAAAATTCATTTTTTATAAAATTTATTAAAATTTGATATTTTTAATTTTTTTAAATAATATATTAATAAAAATGAAAATATACAATTTTTGAGACATTAAATTATGTTTTCTGTTTGGCAATAATCATCAGGAATTTATTAAAGTTAATTAGTACTAAAAAATTTTGTATTTTATTAATAGAAATAGAAAATTTTCTCAATTTAATTAGCATTTAAATTATAAGTCATTTTTAGTTATTCCTCATTTAGGGAAAGTTATGTAAGTGTGTAAAAATTAAAATTTAAATTATTTTTTTAGGGGCGGGATCAAAATCTGGACTTAAAATAATTTCAATTCATGGAATTACATTAATTTGGTTGTAGCATAGGTTTAAGGTATCCATGGGGTGTTGGGACTCAGAAAAATTTGGGATTGGTGACTCACAGACCTTCGAAACTTTTTTTAAATGAAATTTTAAATTCCTCATTTTGAGGCCAGCATACCTTCAATAAAAATAAAGGTCTCTTTTTTAAGATTAATAATAAACCAGTAGCCAATCGATACTGTATAAAATTCTTTTTTAACAGAAAACAACTTTACCTATAATATTTCACTCTAATTTTTCAAAAATTCAAAAAAAAAAACAAATTTTTTCTACAAAAATGATTTTACTTTTTTATATTTCAAATATAAAATCTAGAGTAAGCATAAATTTAAAATTTAATATTTAAATTATCGTAAAAAATTTTTAATAAAATAAATCACATAGAAAAAAATAGATTCGTGTGCTTTTGGTACTATATTTATAAAACTTATTATAAAAGTACTTTACTAGTACATTTACACATGTAGAAAAAATATTAAATAATTTTTTTATAAAAAACAATTGATATTTAGCCCAATAATAAAATATAATTGATTAAAATAATTAAATACGTGATATTGAATAAAATTAACATTGAAAATAGCTTACAAATCTGAAATTTATGTTAATTCTGTATTATTGTACAGTACAAACGATTGTGAGCTTAAAAACTAGAAATATTAATATTTACCATTGTATCAATTCATATATCTTGTAACATTCGGATATCACGTACGATTTTCATTCGATACACGTTACAAAATACATGGAGATAAATATTCATTATTATTTATTGAACAGCGAGGAAAAATTGTAAATTTGTATTACTTTGAAAGATGAGAACCTAATTTCTTTTATAATTTATTGAAGTTTTTGGGATTTCAAATGTATAGCTAAATTTATTCAAAGAAAAGTACCAGGAAAATGACTAAACCCTATTATTCTAATTTCCTAAATCGAAATTAAGTCCTATTTGACCCCAGCCTCTCCCTTGATGTTCGGATTCCCAGGATACCCCTCCCATTAAATATGTTTCACGTTAATATGGTGTTTTTTTTATTTTTTAATGCAAAAAATTTTGAGAAAAAAATATTGGACACAAGTATGCCAAATTAAAAAATTTGACACTGTCATTTGCAAATGTTTAAGCTCTCATATATTAAACGTTCATAAATAAATCTAAGTCATTTTAAAATACTCTAAATGTTATTTTTGTTGAATACAAAAGTAGGAAAAAATAATAATAATAATAAATGAAGTTTTTAAAAAAAGATAAAAAAAAACATTTTCTTCGATCGATTTTCCTGACCTAATACAAATACTAAAGCTTAGAAAAGATGATGACTAGTAAGCACATATTCATATTTATAACATCCTTACATGTACAAATGCACACACACATGCAAACACGTTAAATACATTCACATATGCTGAAAATTTCAATACTATAATAACTAAAAGATAGTAGTACTTGTTTTTATTTGAGTGTTTTTGTGCAAGGATGCTTTTAGGACAGTTATTATTTATGAGTAATTGTGGTTTATATGTGAATTAGTAGAGCTTTAAAAGATGCTTATATATGCAATAGAAATAATTAATAGTTATTTTTATTTTCATTTTTTATTTACTTGTTCATTTGAATAATATAAAATTTATTTTATTTTTTAGGAAGTTGTTATTTCTCTAGAAATTTATCGTTATTTAAATGTCTTAATTATTAGCCAAAAATAAAATTTTTCTAGATAGGTTATTTTCTTGTATTTCAAATTTTTTTTATAATTAATTAGTATAATGAACATCAAAGGCTGAAAAATTTAGACGAAAGTGTAAATTTATAGCTCGAGTGTCCAGTGAAGACTTGAGTTTTTTGTCATTTAATACCATTTAGAAGCTGTTTTGTAAATTGAAATGACGGATTTCTCTCTAAGAATTGAAAATTAATATGGACGTTTGCTGTTGACCGAAAGATTTTCGTACAATAATAAATACACTGTAAAAAGTAACTTTCTTAGATTTAGAAAGAAAATAGTATTTTTTCGAAAAATTAGTAAAAAAATTTTGTAAATATTTGATAAAAATCGTAAATTTACTAAATTTAGTATATTACCGAAAAATTCGAGAATTATCGATTTTTTTTTTTGTGATTTTATGAAAAAAAAGTTGTAAATTTACAACTATTTATTGTAAATTTTCGAAAAAAATTGCAAATTATCAATTTTTCTTACGAATTCACAAAAAAAAATGGAAAATACTCGAATTTTTCGATAATGTACTAAATTTAGTAAATATACGATTTTCTTCGAATATTTACAAATTTTTTCAAAAATTTACTAATTTTTCAATAAAGTTCTAATTTTTTTTTTAGTATAAGAAAGTTACTTTTTACAGTGTACTATATAAACTATTTTTCCAGCAAAATTAGGGTATCAACAAAATTCGCTGCCTATATCAATATTTTTCAGTGTAGTACAGTATTACACAAGATATTCAATATAGAATGATATTAAATTCCTTTTTTTATTCTTTGTCAACTGAAAATTCAACAAAATATTTATTCAATAATTTGCACGCGGTGTTAAAATTTAAATTCATGTTATATTAAAATTTTTAATTTATGAATAATTTTAATATTTAATAAAATAAATATTTTATTACAATGATTTGTGACAAATTTATTTTCATTTATTATTACTTGGATTATTATTATTATTATTTTTTTTTTTTCAAGTGGCATAATCATAAATTTTTATTATTATTATTTTCATTGTTAATTTATGTAGTTTCGTTAGAGTATATTTTATTATGTTGCCAGATTTTAAAATAATTATAATTTGTATATTAGATTTCTGCTTACTATGTTTTTTTGTGGGGTTGGCCCAGTTGAAGCATTATTAATAAATGTGCAATTACTGGGCACTAGCCCCAGAGCAGCCTATGAATAAAATAACTTTTCCAGGGACTAATTTATTCGCATTTTAATCAAAAAAGGTCCAGTTGTCCATCAGTGCCGGATTTTGGTTTGTAGGAGCCTATATAGGCACCCAATGTAAAAAAAAATTGTAGGGGCCTGTAGGCCACGCCTACTGTGCCTACATGATAAATTTATATTCCTACGGACTTAAAAAACATAAATACCCGATGGTCTACGCACAGTGGGTTTGAACGATTGATAACCTGAAAGTTCTGGCACTTCAGATTTCTTTCTTGGAATGGTTTTTACAGGAACCCTCGCAGGAACCCCATGAAATCGTTTTTATAATCATGCTGAACTTTTTTTACGAGAGTTTAAAAAAGGTCCAAAACGAATAATTTTTAAATTTGTTTACATTGGTGTCGAAATTCTATTTTTTTAGAAAAATGGGTCTTATAAGCCTCAAAAATTTTCTACAAGCTTCAAGTTTCCAAAAATTTTTAATCACCTCTTTTCAATTTTTTATTTGACAGATATGATCATTTTAAGTCAGAGTCTTAATTTTAGGGTTTTTTAAAAAAAGTCAATTTTAATCATTATCTTTGAAAAGCGATATCTCAGAAACTATTCAATAAAAAGAGACGAGTAAAAAGTTTTTGAAACTTTCAGGTCATCAAGCGTTCAAACTCACCAAGCACGACAATTAGTTTAGTAAAATAGAATTTTTCAGCTTTAATAATTTGGAAATTCTTTAGAGGTCTAATATTATAAAACAATCACTGAAGCAAGAAAATAAGTTTTTATTATGTTAAAGCCAATTTTTCAAAATAATTAAAAAAAAAATACTTATCTCAAAAACAATTAAAATTTTAAAAATAATTTTACCATTTATTCTTTTGAAAATTGGTGTAAATAAAAAAAAGTGTAGTAAACAATTTATTTGAAGAAAAGTATAAAATTATTCTATTATTTTTTATTTAAGTAAATAACAATAATAAATAAAAAAAATTTTACTGTGTTATATAAAAAAAAAATAAGAAACTTTAAATAAAACTAGGTTATTCAGTTGAAATATTTTATTTTATTTATTTTCAAACTTTCTTTTGTTTTCAAATTATTTTCCAATTGCTGAAAAAAAAACCTATTTTCTACTACTTATATGTATAAAATTATTTATTTTTATTGTTGATATTGTGTTTTTTAAGATAAATCTTAAATTACTTTTGGCAAACGCATAAAAAAATATTATTTTATTTTTGTTTTTAAATGTTTGGTATTGTTATTCGTCGTGATCGAGAGAGGTTCATCAACAAACTATTCAACTTAATTTAAAAGCTACTGAGCGGGGTGTGAATTGAAATCAAATCTAATAATCTACCACGTGCCTCCAAATTTATCGTCTGCAACCATCGATTTCAGATTGTCAAATGGCACCAAATATCTGCAGAGAAGATATAAAAAATCTACAATAACTTCCTCATTTTCCCCGTCATTTCCCACTATCTTAATTATTACCATAGATATACTGTGTTTGTCAGTATGTCTAGAAACCATCTCCACTTCTAGTTTCCTGACTGCAACGCAAGATCTATTACCCACTGCCCTGAATCATAAAACAGCCTCTTACAGTCCCCTGACTTTATTATAGAGAATCCCAAGGTTCCTGAATGGGTGCTATGTCTGTGTGCAAATCTGAAAGTAGACAAGTGAATTAAGCACTCGCTGCTTTACAGTGATGCAAATTAATTTGGGCAAAGGGAATCTTTGCAGTAGCCAAAGGACTACGCATATTGAACCCTTTACCCGTATGGCCCCCTCCCCCTCAAGAATTAATATTTGGTTCCGCTATTATTAAAAAAATTCCCTGCTGTCTTACAAAGGCCACCCCCCTTCCAGGACTTTTGTCAAAAGGAGTGGCGGTGTTCAGTTTTGACAAATGATTCACTACTCTCATTTTATCCGAGGTATAAGTTAAGTTCTCCTCAGTATTTTCTATCAGGGGATTTCTTTTTGAACTCAAAAATATGCCAGACCTCTATTCATAATGTTTATCTCTGTTGAGCCAAAACTTTCAGCCTCCAGTCCATTCATATTTCCTATTACATTTAAAGTTTTTTCGTAGTTTACCAGAGCAAAATGAGAAGGCATGAAGGCAGTAATTGAAAATTGCTAGATTTTACATATGAAAAAATTGTATACTTAAACATTTTATTTTCTGTAAAAAAATTATAATTTAAAAAAAGCTTTTTGAACAAATTACACAAAAAAAAATCTATAATTCATTCTACATAAAAGCAGCTCAACAAACAGAAATTTTTACGCTACAATTTTCTTTATTTTAATTACTATTTTTAGTATATAATTAAAACTGCAAAAAATGTGACAATCAGATATCTGCTAATGAATCTAATTAAAAAATGCTAAATTTATTATATGTAAAAAATATTATTTTATTTTATTCTCGATTTTATTTAAAAAAAAAAAAAAAATTTCTCTATTCACCCAGAAAACTTTTAAAAAATATTAAATTCTCTATAACTTTGATGCATATTAAAAAAAAAACTTTTAGGTATAAAAAAAAAAATTTTTTATGCATAAAATAATAATAATAAAAAGTTTTTATTTCAACCAAAAAGATAAAAATCAATATTCTTCAAAAGTATTTATAAAAATAGACGCATGTTATATTGATGGAGAACAAAAAAAAGTGCATTATTTTTGATAATACTTTTTGCACATATAAAAAATATTAATTAATCAATTTTTTTTTTTAGAATATAAATAAACAAAAAATTTTATACGTAGATATTTTTTTTTTTGTATATCTGTTTGTGTGTGTGAAAAAAAATAAAAGACAATGTATCTTATAAAGTAAACGTACAGTGTCTCGTCTACGATGTATGTTATAATGAAAAGAAAAAAAGAAAATTTCGAAGAAAAGTGAAAACATGATGTGTACAGCAAAAGAGAATCAAGCAAAGTCACTTGGATGAATTATGTACATTAAAAAAAGTAAGAAAAAAAAACATTCAACAGTATATGTATAGACTGTTTATATTTCTATGTATATTAGCTTGGTAGTGATTTTGAAAAATAGTTTTGGGATTTGTAAATTTTTAGCTTATAAGAAAAGTTCTATAAATGAATTTTAATTAGATTAGTTTGTAATATATTTTTGTTAGGTATGCGCGGTTACCCTAAATATTGGGTACGTGACCTAAAAGTCCGGGTTCCTTTTTGAGAGTTTTTCAGATTTTTAGCCAAAGTTTTTAATTCACATTTTATCTGAGTCTTTTTTCGAAAAATTTCGGGATTAACCCTCTTAATCCGACCCAAAAGTATCCAAAAAAAGCTTTGAGTAACTCGACTAGTTAGTAGCAACTGCCTATCGTTTCAAAATTCACTTAAAAAGTTTAGTCTAATATGTAAAATAAAAAAAAAAAAAGAATTAAATTTATAAATGTGTGTGGGCTAAACGAACAAAAATTTAAATATAATATAAATGCATAAGTATAGAGTAACAAATTTTAAAATCTAAAATGTCACACTAGTTTAAGAAAACTCATTAATACTGATCTTTTTATAACGTCCAAATTTTAATATAACTTGCTTAACATTTAATCTGATATTTAATTTTTTCTTTTAAACAATCTTTACTTGGAAATACTTATTGATAATAAATATAATTCAACGTTTTAAAACATTATTTTCATAATAAAAACAGCTTTTATTTTAAAAAAATACATTTAATCCCTTAATCTCCAACTATTTTTAGCAATAAATTATATTTTTATTCTTTATTTTCTACGTTATTACATTTTTTTTATATTTTTTTTTACTTATTTATTTTATAACTTCAGTAACATACATTTTTACAAGGATTTATTTATATAATATTTCGTAAATTGAGAAGCTTTATTTTTTTTTCTAGATTTTTGCCCCCTTTTTTTTATTGTATTTAAGTAACTCTGTAACTAAAAAAAAAATTAGGTGGCGAAAACTTGTACAAAAGAAATAAATCGTTGTTATATATATATATAATAAGTTAAGCTATAAGAAGTAAAATAAAAAAAAAGACTATTTTTTAGCTATAAGTAGTAGTGTTAAAAAGTTTTAAAAAAAAAGAAAATTTATAACAATGGTGGCTATAGTAGGATAAACTTGTATTGTAAAAAAGTAATATCGAAGAGACTTTTTATGGATTCTTAACTTAATAAAAGTTAAGGTTAATTGCTTCACGTGGCTTATTTTATTAGCCACCTAATGTTTTAAAATAAAAAGCAAAATAGTGGCCTTTCAAACTAATGTCTAAAGTGATAAATAAAGGTATAGAAAATCTATGGAGCTGTGTTATTTTACTAATTCTGTCTGCTTCGAAAAAGATTTGTATGTAGACATAAATCTTCGTATCGGTTTCATAGGGTTTTTTCACAAAAATACTATCAAAATTAAACCCTAAATTTCAACTCTCGATTTTCAGGCACGGCGCTCACTTAGCCTACTCTAATTAGTTACTAATATTTGTTTTTAATTTGCTAAATTTATTTACATTTATTGAAAGTATTTTCTTTGATAGAAAATATCTCTATAATAATTTTATAAACAACCATTTTGGAGAAAGTGTAAAAAATGCTTATAACTATTATACCTATACTCAAATTCAGATTCTGCAGTAAATTTTAGGTCCAGATATGATTTTAGCTAAGAAAAAAAAATATAAGACTCATTTTTTAGACCCAAAAAAGCTTTTATGGTTCTAAATGAAAATAAAGATTATTTGGTACACTGTGATTTCCTTGGATTAACAAAAAAAAATTGAATGTTTTCGAAAAATTAGTAAATTTTAAAAAAAATTTGTAAATATGCGATAAAAATCGTAAATTTACGAAATTTAGTATATTAACGAAAAAGTTGAGAATTCTCGATTTTTTTTTTGTGAATTTACGAAAAAAGTTGTAAATTCACAACTATTTTTCGTAAAGTTACAAGTAATTTTTGTAAATTTTCGAAAAAAAATTGTAAATTATCAATTTTTCTTGCAAATTCACAAAAAAAAATCGAGAATTATCGAATTTTTCGATATTATACTAAATCTAGTAAATTTACGATTTTTTTCGAATATTTACAAATTATTTCGAAAATATACTAATTTTTCGAAAATGTTCTAATTTTTTTGTTAATATAAGAAAGTTACTTTTTACAGTGTAGTTACTACTATTTTTATTGCATGTTTATTGTAGGGGAAAACTTTTATTGAATATTTGAGATTTTGGGCCCTACAGACTTTAATGAGCCAAATTTGACTTTTTTGAAAGCTCAGCGTGAATGAAAAAGATGTTTTTGTTAGTTATTGCCATTTGTGTTCAAAGTTTGTTGTGGAGAAGATTTTTGGTGATTATCTGAGACTTTGGATCCTACAGACCTTAATGGGCCCAATATAGCTTTTTTAAACCCCAAAATGAACCAAAAAGATATTTTTGGTATGTACTACCGTTTTTATTCAGATTTTTTTGTGGTGGAAGACTGTTAGTGATTATTTGAAAATTTGAGTCTTGCAGTCCTTACTGGACCCAAAATCTCAAATAATCAACAAAAGTCTTACCCACAACATTCGCACAATAAAAATGGTAGTAAAGGGTAGGAAATACTAAAAAAATTTTTGTACGTATTGAGTTTCATGAAAAAGCTTGAGACTTAAGAGTCCCATTAAAGTCTTTAGGACCAAAAATCTGAAATAATTACCAAAAATTTTCCACCACAATAAACATACAATAAAAATGGTGGTAATTACCAAAAATATCTTATTTATTTATTTACAACCGTATAAAAAATTTTTTGAGTCTAAAAACTGGGTCTTGTATTTGGTTTAACTGAAATGGCATCTGGACCTAAAATTTGCTGCAGAACCTGAATTCGAAATAAAAAACTATACTTTTTATTTAAAATTCTTAAGTTGGGTTCTGCAGGGCCTGATGGGGCCCTAAGCCCCCAAAAAATTCTCCCCATCAGATGGCCCTATACAAACCTAAAATCTTTTATATAAAAAATTTTTCATTATTTTGCTTTGTTTTTGAGATATTTGAGTGCATCGTTTAAAATAACTCACCCTGTATATGTTACACCCCAAGCGTGTAATTGACCATTTCATTAATTGGTCAATTACACGTTTGGGGTGTAACATATGAATCATATAATATTATTTGCATTACTTATCTTTTCCACATAATAATTTATTATAAAATCTAAATATAATTTAAATAAAATATAATTTAAATAAATATTCTAAATATAAAATCTAAATATAATTTATTATAATTTATTATAAAATCCCTATTGATAAAATCTTATAAATTCACGGAGCAAGTATAAAATTGAATTAGGGGGGTAATAAAAGTGAATTAGGGGGGGTAATTATTGGGCACTCAACGTTAAAAAAAATTTTGGTGCCGTTTATAAAGGCTTAATTTGTGAGGGCCCGTAGGCCGTGCATAGTGTGCCCAGTGGGCTCAGTGTGTTTAATTGATAGTCAAAGACCTATTTTATATAATCTTTAGTTTGAACATGTGACCAAATGAAAATCTAAACTGCAATTAGAATTCCGCAGAAAATAGTAAAAACTCTGATTAAGCTTGTAATTTCGTAAAAAAAAAACTCATTTGATTTTTCGTAGAACGATAAAAGTTCTTATTATAAAACCATAAGTGCAATTTAGTATAATTTTTTTAAGCCCGTAAAATCTCAGAAATTACAAATTAGATAAAAATTTCTTTGAGTTTACTTATATAAAATTTGAAGTCTTTTTATTTTTTTAGAAAGTTAAAAGTTTTTTTAAAATTATTTCTTAAATAAAACTATTAAAATATGATAAAAAAACAAGATACTAAATTCTTTTTAAATGAATTTAAAATAAAATCATCATGATAAAGATTTTACATTTTTTCTTTCTTGGCACTAGTGCAAAAAAATAAAATTCTAAAAACAAAAATTTTAATAAATAGTTATTTATGAAACAAGTGACATAAAGTTATAATATACCAAATGCGAAGTTTTCAGGGCCCGAGGTGCGTAGCAACAAGGAATTGTGATCGCATTTGGTAAAATATATATTTATATAACAAGTCTCAAACCTTCGCATTTCGTATATTATAATTTTATGTCATTTTTTTCATTGAAAATGTTTTTAATTTTGCCTTTAGCCTGATAATACCTAAAAACCAGTGTTAAGAATAATAAATTTTTTTGTCATTCGTGTTTTTATTGTATTTTTGTAATAAAAAAAAAATTTAGAAAAACAAAAGTTCGCCCCAAAAGCTAAATTCGTACCTACACCCCTGAATGGATAAATATTGGTGTTTAAATAATTTAAAATTATATTCAATGCGCACATTAATTTGCCAAAACGTAGATTTAATACAAACATGCAAAATTTATAAAATCATCAAATATTTAGTACAAAATAGAATTTATTATTTGCTATAACTTTCAATCAAAATTTAAATAACAAAAAAAGAGCTTCAAATTCCCGAGTTTTCATGAATAAATAAACCCAAACGTAAATACTAATAACGCTAAATCAAAAAAATCTCTAATAACAATCGAAAAATTGCTGATATTTTAAAAAAATGTAAATTTTTATTTAATTTCACTGCATTTCCTTCTATTGTCTTTCATAAAACAACCAACGCATAACGCAGAACATATTTCTATTGCTATAAAAATATATCGAATGTATAAAAATTGAGTTTTTTTTTTTCTATACTTACTACCAATAGGTTGAAATCTCGCCAAAGGGTCAGAGAATTGCCGTAGTCTGTCCGTCACGTACTGCGGAGAATTGTCGTTCTGTAAAATAAATAAATTATAAATGAAAAAAGAAAATAAAAATTACATGTTATTTATTTAAAAATTTTATACATGCTGTCAAAAACAGATAATTTTAATTTTTCGAATTTTAATATTTTTTATGTAAATATTAATAGTTTTTGTGTCGATAAATTTCAAGTACTTTCAATATTTTAAATTGTAATAAAAAGATTTCTATTAATAATTTTGATTTTTTTTTTATTCGAATAATTTCATAAAAATCAATATTTTTTTATAATAAAAATAATAATAATAGTATTTAAAAGTTATTTATTTATCAATATTCATTTTTAATTCAAAATATAAAACAAATAGTACATAAGCTTTAACTCATAGAAGGTCAAGAATCTAGGTCACTGCCTTCAAGTGCACACGCGAATCCTGATTAGATTATAGTAAACATATATATCGTGTAAATAATCCTTAAACTACATATAAATTTTAAAAATTAAAAATCATATAAGGGCTTTTTCATTCATAGTCTCAATAACAATTTTATACAATTTTTATTTTTTTGTTTATAGTTTTGGGTATAAAATTTGCAAAAAATTTGAAAAATTAGTAAATTTACTAGTATATTAACAACACATTCGAGAATTCTCGATTTTTTCTTGTGAATTTACGAAAAAATTTGTAAATTAGCAAATATTTTTTGTAAATTTTCGAAAAAAATTGTAAATTATCAATTTTTCTCTTGAATTTACAAAAAAAAAATTGGAAATACTCAACTTTTAGTTAATATACTAAATTTAGTAAATTTACGATTGTTTACTAATTTTTCGAAAATATTCTATTTTTTTTTTGTGAATCTAAGAAAGTTACCTTTTACAGTGTACAATTGGAGAAATTTTGGTTTAGGGACCTAAAATAATTCAGATTTGGGGACTTAGAAGAATTTTTTGTGTATAGTTATTAAACTTAATTGAGTTAGAGTTTCGGACCCCCTCCCCTTTCAAATATTTCTTGTAAATGTACATGTTATTTTTTTTTTGACAAAATAAAGTGAACATATCAAAAAGGCAAACTTATTGACAGAAGTATAGCTTATGAAACAATACTATTGAAGACGAAAAAAATTTATTAGATACACTGTAAAAAGTAACTTCCTTATATTAACAAAAAAATTTGTAAATATTCGAAAAAAAATCGTATATTTACTAAATTTAGTATATTATCGGGAAATTCGAGAATTCTTGATTTTTTTTTGTGAATTCGCAAGAAAAATTGATAATTTACAATTTTTTTGAAAATTTTAAAAAAATAGTTGTGAGTTTCCGAAAAATAGTTGTGAATTTACAACTTTTTTCGTAAAATTACAAAAAAAAATCGAGAATTTTCGAATTTTTTCTTAATATACTAAATTTCGTTAATTTACGATTTTTATCGAATATTTACAAATTTTTTTGAAAATTTACTAATTTTTCGAAAACATTCTACTTTTTTTGTTAATCTAAGGAAGTTACTTTTTACAGTGTACCAATGACTGAAAGTTTCCGTATATACTAAATAAATTTAAGATATTTATACCAAGTAGTTATAACTTTTACTTTTTATACTGTTTATATTAAAAAAAAGTGATTATTAATTTTTTCAGGCATAAAATATTTTATAATTTTATATAAAAAAGCACGAGAGCGAGCTTTCAACTTATGTACATATTCTATGTACTTTAATTACTAGTTATATTTGTGCAAAGAAAAAATAAAATACATTAGATGAAAGTAAAAATTGATATAAATTTTTATATATGAGTTTGTATTAGCATTAGATTTGGGAAAAGTTATGGGAAGTCTTATCTCCGGAGCACCCCACTTAATTTAAAAGCCCCTAGCGCTCCATTTTTTACGGCCCCTACTAGCACAGTGGATTGGTTCCCTGAGTGTACCGATTTTCTTAATTCTCTTAGATAGCCTTTGCAAGTTTCCCAAAGTGGAAGGATTCCGAAATCCTCCCTCCTTTAGAAAGCCCAACAATGGTAAAGTACTGTCCCAAGATTTCCTTCTTTCAAAAGTATTCATATCGGTAATCTTGCAATTTAGGGTTTGTGAATTTCCAGAAGTGTAAAAACAGAGATCCGAAGATTATCCCTTAAGTTCCACCAAATGCAAAATTTCCCAAAAATTACCCACTTAAGGGTATCAATCAAGGTATCCAAACAACTTTCAGAAACAGTGCTTAAGGACCTAGTCCTAAGATCTCGCCAAAGATCGGAGATTCCTAGTTCCTATCTGCCCTCTTATGAAATCCTTCAGGCTAAGAGAATTTATAAAGCTTACCAAGCTCTGAGTCGACGAAATTTCAAAAAATTTTAGCTCTCCCATAAATAGTAAAAATTGAATATCTTCAAAAGTATTATAGCTGAGTCGCAAAACTATGACCATTGTTAACCGCATACTTTTTTTCTTCATTTTGACACTGATTGTATCGACGGATATTTAGTTATAAATATGACAGTTACAAAAATAAAATTTAAAATATATATTGTAGTAACATATATTAAAGCTCTCTTTCCTATTAGTTTAAACCATCTCACTGTTATTTATTTTTAAAACAAATACAGTAAATTTTTATTGTCTTGTATTTAGCGTTGAGTGGTTTAATGTAGTAGAAAAAAGAGCTTTAATATTTATATATTAAGCCTCTTATATTAATTTTAATACTTACAAAGGGAATATTTCAAGTATAAAGTAAGAAATTTTTAGACGCTTTTTACACCCGAGATCAAATATATGAGCTATTATTTATAAATAAAGACACTAGCATAGTGTCTTTGTTTATAAAACAAATATTTGGTCTAATATTTAGTTAAACGAGCTATAATTTTAATAATCACATTTTATTGGTAAATGCCATCTAATTACATCACCGAGTAATCGAGAATCCAATCAAATTTTTAAAATAACTATTAAAAGTAAATAGTAATTTCAGGTCAATTTAATCCCTTTAATATACTCATATAGATAGAAGTAATACAATATTGAATCCCAGGAGTAAAATTTTAAAAAATTACGTTTTTATTCGTTACATGACCTGAAACCTATAAGCATTAAAATAACAAGTTTCAATAGATTTAAATATTACATGTTTTGAAAATATTTTAAAAAATAAAAATAATAGCTATAGATATATTTTTTATCGACATTTTTACTGAATGTAAAATATTGTTAGCTTTTAATCGATTCATGTCAATCTTTATATGTTTGGCATATAATATACTGAATATTATATATTTTTCTTTTAAAAATGAAAAGATTTTATGTGCGTATTCTTTTTTTATTGATTATACATTATTTTATATTTATATTAGATAATAATGATAATAATAAAATGCTAAGTAAATTCAAATGGATTATGTATTTGAGATAATATTAAATAAGTTTTATTTTATTGCTCCCATGTACGCAGCTTACTACTTTACCTAATTAATTTATATTGATTCGTGGACTTAAAAAACATACATTTTTTTTACATTTCTTTTGTTAAAGCACTAGCAAAGTTAATCAAAAGTTGTAAATAGAGATATTAAAAATTATTTAATGAGGTAGAACTTGGGTAGAACTTATAATTATAAAACGAAATTTTTGTTACTAAAAATTATTTCGAGGATTTCAAACATTTTTCTGAGTCCAGTTTAGAGTAACTAACAAAATTTTGCTCATCATTTGCAAAAAATATAATTTATTGAAAAATATTAGTAATTAAGCAAAATTCTATTATCTATATTAGTCCTGTCGCCAGCAATGCTATTTAATGCCCTAAAATGCCATAAAAGCTCCATGGAAAAAAATGGGTAGTTTTTATGTTTTTTGACCCTAGTAAATACAAATCCGGGGTATATTTTGCAAAATTGACCATGAATTTTGGAAAAAACCACCCATTTTTTTCCATGGAGCTTTTATGGTATTTTAAGATTTTAGGGCATTAAATAGCATTACAGGATTATAAATGGTTTTTGGGGGTTGCTAAACATGTTGCTAAACATGATTCCGAAATTGAAAAAAACATAATTTCAAACTCAAAATTAGCATTTTTAATTATTTAAATATTTTCTTACTCCAGTTAAAATATTATTACTGGCAACCACCAATTTCAGGATCATTTTGTAAATAAATGTGCGAAACACCCTTAAATTTGCAAAAACTACCCCTAAAATGGGGTATTTTTTAAATACTTGCACTTTGAGTGCCCAGATTTGGCCCATATGAGTTTTTGGGTCATTGTTCAAGAATTTTGGTGATTTGTTTAGGTAAAATTAATATTTCACCCTTAAATTAGCTTAAATAGCGAAAATAGCAAAAATAACCCTTTTAAGGGTAGTTTTTGCTAATTTGAGGATATAATATTATATTTTCATAAATACATCCCCGAAATTCTTTATCAGTGACCAAAAAAACATATATGGGCTAAATCTGGACTCAAAGAGTGAAAATAGCAAAAACACCCCTTTTTGGGGTAGATTTAGCTAATTTAAGGGTAAAATATCAATTTGATCAGCGATTTGAAAAAGTACAAATATATGAAAAGTACCTAATTTTTAGGGTAGTTTTTGAAAATTAAGTGTGTTCCACACATTTCTTTTCAAAACCACCCCGAAATTTTCGATGAGTGACCCGAAAAACCTATACTAGACCAAATCTGTTATTTGCCAGTAATAATACATTCAAATCCGTATTTGAATCCGAAAAAAATCGGCAACAGGAAAAGCCAGTAATTAGAAAATTATTAAAAAATTAAGCAAGCAAACAGTTTACATTATTGTTTTATTTTAACTGAGAAATTCGTATTTAAAAAATGGAAGTTTTCCCGATTTCCCCTTTTTTTAAAGACTTTTCTCCCTTATCCAGAATCAAAATAACCGTAAAATTTAAAATATTCTCTTTATATAAAAATTATTTTTTACTTCATTTGAAGCGTAGAAAATTATAAAATATCGAAGTTAATTTAAATTTTAAAAATATTTTAAATTGCAAAAATTTCTGACATTTCCTTTGAATCTACATTAAAAATTGGTTTAAAAATGACTAAATTATTGCATTTATAAAAAAAAAATAACGTCAAATTTAAAATTTCTAAATACTTAGTTTTAATATAAAAATGTGTTCCAGATATGCATAATAAATGTGAGTAAAATTTTTCATAAATTCTTTTTTTAATTTCAAGAAATTTTCTTTAATATAAACTTTAATATTGATTTTTATTTTGCGTTTTATAAAATTTATTTAAATAAAATCAATGAAATTTTATAAAATAAAATATATATATAGTATAATTTGTCATTTTTCAAATATTTAAATAATTCAAATAACTTTATTTAAAGTTTTTTAAATATGAAAAATAGTTTTTATTAATACAAATAATTTAACTTCTTACATTATGTTAGAAGCGTGTATTTAAAGAAGTATATTAGACTTTGAATGAATTTAAAAGGGGTACAGCAAGACAATATTTAGAATTATGCATAAGAGCCTTATCGAATATTTTTGTCAAACTTCATATTCTTCCATAATGAATTTGAGAATCAAGTAGCATGAAGGTTAATGGCTGTGACCTTTGTCAGTGTATTTTCAATAAAAATTGTTTAACTAGTATAAAAATAAAAATCGACCCTATAACTACACTGTAAAAAATAATGAAGACAATATTACTACCGTTTAGTAATTTCACTACGATTTAGTAATGTTACTACAAAAATAGTAGATTTACTACAATTTGTAGATTAATAACAGTAGTAGATTTACCCAGACATCTAAGTGATTGAAAAGCAGTTCTACCGTGGATATCTGGGTGAAATGTCAATAAATTTTAAATTTACTACAAGTCTAGTAAAATTACTATAAATTGTAGTAAATTTACTATTTTTGTTGTAATAATATGCTCATTATTTTTTACTGTGTAGATTGTTACTAAAATTTATAATTATTGTAAATTACATAATACAAACGAAATGCATGTTTTACAGAAATTAACTGAATTTTGGCTATAATTAACAAAAATATTACCTTATTAAACTTTACTTATGGATCACGATACTCTTTAAAAAATTAAAATACTTCAAGGTCTAATATATATAAATATTTTATTTAAAATATCCAAAAGTTTTATATATATAAATTACACAAACTTAAAAAAAAAGTTTTTATTTTTTGAATTACACATCTTGTGTCATATTATAACTTTTGATAAAGTGTATATAAACTTCCGATACTACTTTAGAAAAATATAATCCTTCAACTTTTATATATATATATATATATATTTGAATGTACACATAATAAGTCAATGTCAAGTTTTTTTCCTTTTTTTATAAACAGTATAATAGTATACTTCTATAGAAATTCTAATAAAAACAGCAAATAATACAAATCAACACATACTTAGATAAAAAAGGTGATGACCCATAATAAAAAAAATATGTAATATCTAAGAAAATAACACACTTTTTTTTTATAAAAACGTATAAAATGTTTATTTAGATGTTTTTATACTTAAATAATATCAGATTTATTATTAAAGTTTCATTCTTTTGACTTGGATTCACTTATCACATTTGTGCCAAATATTATTTATGGGATTTTTTAACTGTTTCGAATAGTATTTTTTAACGATAAAAATCGGGAAAATAAAAAGTTAACTAAAATCTATTTTTTTTTTTATTATCTGGCAATCATTGACCCAAAAGAATTCGTTCAAATCAGTTTTTAACTGTATTTAAATAAAAAAATTCCAGATTTGGCACAAGTCTAGGATTGACTTATCTCCCCAAGTCCATCTCAAACTTGTAACATGGAAAAGTATAAATTTAATCTTCTAAAAATTGAAGAGGAATGTAATAGACTTGGGGAACTTGGAATATACTCTACCCGAGACTTATGCCAAGCCTGAAATTTTTTTACTCGGGTTAGCAAAAACTACCTTATCTAAAAATCTACACACTAAACCTAAAATAATTTTTTGTTACCCAGAAAAGAATTAATGTTTATTTAATTCTTTAGGGAGGAATTATTTTGAGGTCAATTCTTTTAAAAAAAATTATTTTTCTTTGAATTCTGTTCATAAAGAATTAAATTGAACATAATTTTGTTTAAAAGATTTAACCTCAAAATATATCCTCCCTAAAGAAATAAATAAACATTTTAATTCTTTTTTGGGTAACAAAAAATTCTTTTAGGTTTAGTGTGTACAATAGAACTTTATATTATAAATAATATCAAGAATTTCTAGGGTTTTTTTTTAACTACTGTCTTCGAAAATCGTTATAGGCCAAAAAAATTTGTTTGAAAATAACAGGCTTGGAAATCTAGGGAACTAAAAATTTTAAGATTCTCCAATTTTTAAGTATAAACCCCTCACTTAAAAAATAAATTAACATAGAACATGTTTACTATAGCTTGTGCAATAATACATAAACGGTATACGTGCTTCAAATTTGCTAGTTTCATTTTTCCTAATTATTACTTACTTCTTTAGATTTTAAATATATAAACCTAAGATATTCGCAATATAACCAAAATTTCAAGTCCCAAAACCAGGATTATTTAATGTGTTATTCAAAATTCCTCGGTTTTCGGATTTACCTAGTACCTCTTCCTATAAAACTGTTCCAAAATAAACAGTTAGGTTGCTTTGCGTGAAAATTCTAAGCATTTTAAGTATATTATCTGAGTTTTTAAGCAGAATATTTCATTTTTAGGATACACTTCTGATTTTCATCAAATGACTCAAGCCACATAATATCATTCAAAAGTTTGTGGTATACATCTTTTTATGTAAAGCATTTATTTTATAAAATTTTTAAAAATTTTATGGTTATGGGTTGTTCAAAAAATACGTAACACATGCAGGGTCAAACAAAAATGTTTTAAGTCTTAAATCAAATTAAATTAAATTTTCCAATAATTAAATGGATGTAAGGCTTATTATATAGTTTTTGTTATTTATTAACCGATTCCTTACGTTAGGTTGGTGTACGTTTTGTGGTGCAGTTTTTTTTATATACTACTTTCCTATGTTATTGAGGCATAAGGCTTGTATTGTAGTATTTTTTATAACCACTTCTTTAGGTTATATGGGTGTAAGGTATGTGGTACCGATTTTTTTACACACCATATTCTTAGATTTTATGGGTGTAAGGCTTGTGGTTTAGTTTTTCATAACCATTTTTTAGGCTTTTTTGGTGTATGGCTTATCGCATAATTATTTATAACCACTTTCTTAAGTTATATGGGTTTAAGTCTTGTGGTACAGTCTTTTTATTTCTTAGGTTATGTGAACGTAAGGCTTGTGGTATAATTCTTTATAACCGCCTCTTTAGGTTATGTGGGTGTAAAGTTTGTGGTATAGTTTTTATTTTTTAACCAAGTCATTATATAAGGTACTCACTTTGTATAAAAATCTTTAAAACCCACTTAGCTGTTCTTAAATTAACGGGTTGGTAAGGTAGAACAGTTACCGACATTAGTTTTTTTAAAATAATTAATTTTGTTGCTAATATAAAAATTTGAATTTTTTTTCATCCACTCCGTAATTAAATTCTGCGTCGATTAAAAAAAAAAATTGAAAATTGGTCAAAATTTTCTAGGAAAAGAGTTGGATTTTCTAAAATTGCTTATTAAAATCCAACTTCTTTCCTAGTAAATTTTGAGCAATTTGCAATTTTTTTTTAGTCTATTAACAAAAAATTCGAGTATTCTCGATTTTTTTTTGTGAATTCGCAAGAAAAATAGTTATAAATTTCCGAAAAATAGTTGCAAATTTACAACTTTTTTCGTAAAATCACAAAAAAAACGAGAATTCTCGAATTTTTCGATAATATACTAAATTTAGTAAATTTACGATTTTTATCGAATGTTTACAAAATTTTTTGAAAATTCGCTAATTTTTCGAAAAAATTTTTTTTTTTTGTAAATCGAAGAAAGTTACTTTTTACTGTGTATTTTTTCCCCTAGATTTGGATTCAGCTAGTCAAAAATTATATAATAGAGCAGATCTCAAATTGGTTAACTATTTCAGAACCCCTCTTGAGTATTAACTGGGGTATATCTTAAATTTGGAAATCAGTAGGAATTGTTGGGATTCGAAGCTTATAGAGCCACAAAAAAAGTTTTTTGACCCAATTTGAATTTTTTCCTACAAAAAAAATTTTTTGAATCCCAAATCAGGATTCAGGGCTTCCCACTCCCATAGCGGGCCCCGTGCATACAGCTTCATGAAATTTAATACCCATAGTAATATTTAATCTTTTGAACCATAAACTAAGTCTTATAAACTAAGAATATTTTTCTAAATTCAAGGAAGATAATGATAACATTTTATTGAAAAAAGTCACGTACGTCGTTTGTTACAAGAATATTGTAACTATAGATGATAAAATAATTTTTATCTTAATAAAGAAGGAAAAAAGATTTATGAGCATTAAAAAAATATTTTTATATTTTAATTTTACGAAATTTCGACAAAAATATCATTATAAAAACTTTTTTAAGAATTCCCAGAAAAAATTGATTTTAAAAAAACAGTGCTTATATTTAGCTGGATTAGCTTATTTTTTAGCTTATTATTAAATATTCTAATTTACAAGTAAAATCAAATAAAATAGTTAAAAAAACTTACATGAAAATTATTATTAATTTGTCGTTTTTGTGTAACAGTATTTTTATTATTTTCTAACAAAGCTTCAAGATTTTCAATATAATCTATAGCATTACGTAAAATTTCGACTTTAGGTAACCGTTGATTAGGATTTTCACTCGTTCTTCTCTTTAACACTTCAAAAGCTTCATTAACCTTAAAAAAAACAATTGAAACTTTTACTATAAAATATGAAGAAAAAAATGTTTTTTAATTTTCATAAAAAATTAATACTTTTTTTAATCTTCTCCTTTCTCTAAGTGTTGCTGCTTTTCTACGATCAATATTAACATTTTTTTTCTTACATGCTTTACATGCCCATAATAAACACTGTCTTTTACCTTGATGATTATGTTTTAATCTTTCATCATAAAAATGTATTGTTTTTTTATTATTATTGTCATTATTTAATTCTTGATCATTTGATAATATGGATGAAGTGTCATCTGAATCAGTTAAGTAACGTGTTTTTTTATAACTATAAAAAAAAATTTTTTAATTATAATATGTCAATAAAAGATACTTTTTTTTTACTAACCCAAATCTATCATCTTCAGATTGAAACGATTCAAATGAATTTTTATTATAATATGATGAATTATCTATTTTTTCGTAATTGTTATTATTTAATTTCAATTCTTTATTTAAATTATCACATTGATAAAAATTTAATTCTGATGATAAAAGTGTCATCATTTCTGGTGGCTTTTAAAACTTATTTTCACTAAAAAAAAAAAAATTTCTACGTATAAATGTAACTTTTTTTTGTATCTAGAATGACAGATTGATTTGTGTATCTAAATATCGAAAAATTCACATAAATCACATAAAATAAAATTTAACGAAAAAAATTCACGTTTATATTTATCAAGATTTTGGCTACATAATATGTGTTACACTTTAACCAATAAATTTTCATTACTTATGTTCGCATACAAAAAAAAAATCACTTTTTTTATTTAAAAATATTAAATAACAATAATTTTGTGTATAACAGTTGGATGTCTATTAAGTAAAGTCACATGTATCACTTTCGCACTATGAGTGTTTTAAGAGTTTTGTCTTTTTAAATTACATGTCGTACAAGTCTCTTAAAAATCTTTTATAAATAAGTTAATATATGTGAATGTGTGAGTGTGTGTGTGTTTTTGGATTTTTTAATTATATTTTAATTTAAATACTCAAGTAGAAGGGGAAATTTCGAAGTAATATATGTAGCGAATGGGTGGGTTTTAGAATTATAAGTAACAAATTTTTTAAAAAAAGGGTGGGGAAGATGGATGATACATAAATAAAGTTAAATCTTTGGACACTTATATGTGTGTATATATCTTTTTTATCAAAAAAAATAGGAAATATAAAGAAAATATATTATATTGTAAATCTTAATAATTTAACTAAAATATATACAATGATATCCCTTTTTATTTTTTTTTACTTTTAATTTATTAGAAAAATAGATTAAAAAATACACACTCTAAAATTCATTATGTACTTTTTTTTTACTCTTTTTTCTATTTATTTTTTTTAATGGCACAATAAATTATATACTTTTGCTATTTTTCTTTTACTGAAATATAAATAAATAGTAAATTAATTTATGGGGCGTTTCACGTTAATTTTTGTCTAAAAATATTTTTTTTTTTGTAAACAAAGAAAAAAATACTTTTGTTTTGGTAAGAAATTTTATACGGAAAGTATTTTTAAAATTTTTAAATAACGCTAGTAAAAAGTTAAATTATACTAAATATAATAAATTAATTCAAATTAAAGTGAACCAAATCCAAGGGCCCGCGTCCTAATCTAAAATTTTTTTGAAATAAAAACTAGTACTTCAGTACTCTTTATGCTTCATTTCCAGTACTAGTAAAACAAAAACAACAAACCTACACTCTTAAGAAGAGTTTAAAAAAAAAAGTTCTTTAAAAAATTATTATTCTTAAAAAAAAAGTTTATCCACCTTTATACTCGAGTCAATATACGGTTTGGGATGTCAAGTTTCCAGCCAGCACCAGATTTTGTCTATTATAAATTTTTTGGTTCACTTACCATGAATTTCGGTCTTTTCTATAAGAAATGTGCGTAACATTTTTAAATTTGCAAGAACTACCCCTAAAAAGGTTTATTAACGTGGAACATTTTTATAGAATGGGGTACCCTGGAAATCTGAAAATCAAGGGAGGAGAGGGGAGAAAATATGTCCGATTTAAAGAGGGGGGGGGGTCAAATGGGATTTAGAATAATTTGAATTTTGGGACTTAGAACTTAGTACTTAGAAGTTTAGGGACTTGAAAATAACTCAGGTTCAAGTACTTATAATAATTTCAATTTAGGGACTTATTGTTAGAATAATTCAGGGACCTAGAATGATTTGATTTAGGGACTTGGAATAATCCGGATTTAGGGACTTGTAATAATTCAGGTTAAGGGTTTCTACTTTTTTGTTTTCGTTATTGTTACAAAAAAAAAATCACTCACGGAAAAAATTGTAGAATTTGAACTTGGAAGATTGTTATTTCATTATAAAAAAATAAAATTATTCCTGCAATCCTCAGACAGGAAATAAATGTAAAAATGTTTTTACAAAATAAAAAGCAAATTACAATAATACCTAGGATGTATAATAAAAATAGCATAAAATAATGCATATAAATTTTCTTGAATGCAAATATTTAAATGTAAATTTATATAAATTTGAAAAAACATTCTTATCTGTAATAATAAGAGACTTACTTTAAAATTTAGCCTTTCAAAAACTATATTTGATTTCCATCCCATAGGGTAAATAGAAAATATCCTATTATTTTAAATATAAAAACGTCGTAGTTATTTTGGCTTACGTACAAAATATTTAAAAAGGGTTTCTTTTTATTAGTCTTATGTCTAAAAGAATTTTCCTTTGGGAACTTTTTCTTTAAGTCTGTTTGTATATTCATGATCGATAAGAACGATTCTCAGAGACTTTTCTTATTTTTTTAATTCTCCAGAGGTAACTATTCTGTACGTCTGTCTTGCAAGAATAAAATAAATTGCTTGTTATTTCTTATATAAAATTGATAAACTTAGTAAAAAATATTTTATTATGTTTTAATGATACAACTTAAAAACAGAAGCTATCACAGAAAAATTTTTGATGCATGCACTGTAAAAAATAATTTTCTTAGATTTACAAAAAAAAAATAGAATTTTTTCGAAAAATTAGTGAATTTTCAAAAAATTTTGTAAATATTCGATAAAAATGGTAAATTTACTAAATTTAGTATATTATCGAAAAATTCGAGAATTCTCGATTTTTTTTGTGATTTTACGAAAAAAGTTGTAAATTCACAACTATTTTTCGGAAATTTACAACTATTTTTTGTAAATTTTCGAAAAACAATTGTAAATTATCAATTTTTCTTGCGAATTCACAAAAAAAAATCGAGAATACTCGAATTTTTCGATTATATAATAAATTTAGTAAATATACGATTTTTTTCGAATATTTACAAATGTTTTCGAAAATTTACTAATTTTTCGAAAATGTTATAATTTTTTTGTTAATATAAGAAAGTTACTTTTTACAGCGTGCAGTTAATTATCTAGCTAACATGTATTTAATTAATTCAAAGCTACACACATACACATTTATTTAATTGTTACAAGAAAACAATGTAACATACACTACAATTTTCTTAAACAATGTATTTCAATGAAAAGATCTAATTATATTAAAACAGAAAATTAGAAATTTCATTAAACAATTGAGAAAATCTTGTATTAAATGAGAAAATAATGCATCGAGTAAATTGAGCAGAAATAATACTATATAAATTCTCTATTTATACTGCACACACACACAGACAAAAAATAATAAATCATGTATAAGATTATGATAAAAATTGTAGACAAATTATTAATTACAAAGAAAAAAGACTCTAAATTTAGAATATTTTAATCTTTATATATTTTTTTATGTAATATTATTCTAAAACTCCGCCTATTATTTAAAGAAAACTTAGTATCTTTTTTTATTTTTATGAAAAATGGGTGTGGTTTTAAAATGTCCCAAAAAATGATACGGTGGATTAAAAAGATTATTTATTATTCATATAAACGAACACACAAGTATTATATTTTAATTAATGCCAACTTTTTTGAATAATTTATTTAATAAAAAGTATAAAAATAATTCCTGAGAAAAATATGATTTTTTTAATAAAAAAAATAATAAAAGGTCATTAAAATATTATTAAAAAAAAAAAAGAAATGAAATTAATCTAAATTTAATAAAAATTATTTTATGAAAAAAAAAAGTCTATTTTATAAAACTGTCAAACAAAAAACTATTATAATATAAAAAAGTTGAATAGAAAATGTGTCCTTAATGTAATTTTCATGTTTATAAAGGACTTTTGAAAAATTTTATGTCTTAAACAGAAAATAAGTTTTATATTAAATATAAAAGAGTAAAGGTAATAAGTATAACATTTAACTTTTCCTCCCGTTCCCCAGCTTTTAATTTTTATTAAATTTTCTCTTAGATCTCAGAGTAAAAATGAATCTAGAGAAAAATCAGAATATCATAAAATGTTGAAACTATTTAAATAAGAAAAAAATTAGCCTATCAACATAACATCGTATAATAAATTTAATAATACCCGAGTTAAAATCATCG
This sequence comes from Anagrus nilaparvatae, assembly GCA_022575985.1. Taxonomy (NCBI): domain Eukaryota; kingdom Metazoa; phylum Arthropoda; class Insecta; order Hymenoptera; family Mymaridae; genus Anagrus; species Anagrus nilaparvatae. The sequence goes on from JAKSXM010000231.1 coordinate 33,419,812, forward strand.
TATAAATACATAAAGGAAAATCTATGTAAACAGAATGACGTTAATTAAGAAAATATCTTTTACTCATCTAACTACTAAATTTATGTATTTATTTTGAAACAAGTATAAAATTTAAATTTATATTCATGCATGTTTAGATAATTAAACAATTATTCAATTTTTTACAATATTTTTTTATTAAATTTTTTTTTTTTTTTTAATATTTAATTAGGATCTATAAAACAAATTTTTAGATATAAATTAATTGAAGAAAATAAAACAGAAAATTTATATTAAGCAATTTTATTTAAATTTAGAAAATTATTTTTTCAAGCATAATTTATCTTTTTTTTTCACCTATTTTAATTAATCTGAGCTAATTTTCTTTTAAAAAATTTATATAAATGATGAAAAACTCAGATTTTGTTAAAATTAAAATCCTTTAAAGCTATATGAAGCTTGCAACTAAATCTGTGCAAAGAATAGGATTACTTACATACATGGAGAAACAGTTTTAAGCTTTTTGTAATTAATGGTACATATTATATTCAAGGTGTATCTTACAATGAATTTTAAGATTGTTTACATTTATGCAGCACTGCAGTTATTTTTGCTGAGGTGGTAAGGGTTTTATTATTGTTTTTTTTTTAAACTTTTAATTTTTCTCCGTTCGCCAAATAAAATCTTTTGAATGGTAACAGGTAAAATATTTAAAAACTATAAATAAGAAAAATAAGAAGTAATTGACCTTTGTTCAAATTTTTAAAACTTAAGATCTTTGCCTTACGAATAAAAACACAAATATATTTTACTATTTTCTAACAAGAGGTAGTGCATTATACTTTCTTGATATTTACTTTTTAATGCATATCGCGAATGAAAGTATGCTCCAGACATAAGCCTCAATTGTGTACACAGAAAATTTCAGCATCCTTCTAGCTGTTAAGTCCATAGAACTAACCTATGAAACTCTCTGTTTCTTTTAGCCAATAAAAAAGAAAAAAAAAAGATAAAATTATATGAGTTGTTCCTGGATTCTGGCGAGCTCGGGCATTCTTGGCCTTTTACATAGCTTTGCCACTCTGGCAAGCTCGGGCGTTCGTAGCTTTTCACATAGCTTTGCCACGTGAACTTAGCTTCACGGTGCTTAGTAGTGGTCTTTGCTCCCTTTGCTCTTACGGCAGTAACATTTCTTTGCTATCGCCTTTGTTCCTTTACCTCATCGAGTACATGTGATTTTTCGTATAAGGAACGTGGCCCTGAAAAGGGCCGATTGGTAAAATCCTCCCTTGCCGCGTCTCATAATTTTACATTGTAAACTTCGTAACGAATTTGTCGCGCGCGCTCCAATCAGTGAACGAGCTCGAAGTCAGCGACGGCTTATAAATATAACCGCAAATCTGGCCAAAGCAGCATTTGCTGTCCTGACTTCAGCCTTCACGCACGCGGCTACCTTGACGCCTTCGCTATGCTGTGGATGAGATTGTTTGTTGGTTTGATTGTTGCTGATGTGCTTGGTGCACTTGGAGGAGTCCATGGCTTTCGGACGTTAAATCCTCATTGAAGCAGCTCGTAAGCTGTGATTGATTGAATCGCTTGGTGCAATTTTCCGAGCTCGTAGGCTTGAAGAGGTGGACATTGATATTCCTGGCCAGGAGAAGTCACCTGAGCACTAGGTGCTTGCATGTTTGTAAGTTTTTGATTTCTCTTTTGTATGTTGTGTATGTACGTGTATTTGTGACTTTGGTGATTTAATTTGTTGTATGCTTGTGAATTTATTGATTTTGGAGCGTGTGATTGAAGCCACGCATCAAATGCAAAAAAAAACCACCGGGCCTTTTTAGGGCCACCTAATACATAAAACATATGAACAAATAATTCAGAAAGCTTCTACTGAAATTAACACTCTCTACCATCAAAAATCCAGTTTCCACCATTCTTGAAGCCATTCAAAGCTGCATTGTACAAATATCGTTTAGCACTAGTATTTTGTTACTTATATATACGTTTATAATTTTACTTTTAATGTAAGCAACTAAAAAAATAAATAAAACTTTACTTTAAACCTGCCCGCCTAGGCGTAAAATGCGAGCATAAAATTTTTTGTGAAATTTCAACACGCATTTTAAGCCCAGTAGGGCAAAAAATAGTGTAAGTAAAAAATTGTGTAAAAATAGAGCTTCACCTAGCACTATTGCTGCAGAATCTGAATTTTAAATAAAAAAATATACTTTCTATTAAAAATTCCTAAGTTGGATTCTGCTGGACCTACGAGGCCCTAAGACCGAAATTTAATTACCCCCGTAATATCGGTCCCTTCAAACCTATCAACTTTTATATGAAACATTTTTTGTTTTAACATGGAACATGTTTATAGAGAGGAGGTACTTTGGAAATCTGAAAATCAAGGTGGGGGGTCAAATATGGGCGATTTAAGGGGAGGGGGTCAAATGGGACTTAGAAAAGTTTCGGTTTAGGGACTTAAAATAAATCAAGTTTCGGAACTAATAATTAAAGTTCGAGGACTTAGAAAAATCACTGTTTAGGGACTAGGAATAATCCGGGCTTAGGGAATTAGAATAATTTGGGTTTAGAGTCTTAATATCTATTAAAGGCGATAATTACAAATTATAAAAATAGCAAAGTGTATTATAATGTTGCATAAAATTTATGCATTGTACCTAGCACCCTCAGCTGCAGTAAACATGTTCCACGTATTTAGGTTGTGTTTACACAAATCGGTTACAAGTTTTTATATAACCTATTTTATCCTCCACCCACCACCTCCAATAAAAAAATTTGAGGGTTAAGCTTAGTAAGCTATTCTGAAAGCTCCAAATAAATAATAATATTTTTTGAATTACTAAACTTTAAAATTTTTGATTTTTCTGCCAAGTCGCAACCAAAAAAATTTATAACCGGTTTGTGTAACTACACAACCAACGAGCATGGAACATGTTTACTCATAACAGTAATAAATCCAAAAACCAAAATTACAATAAATCCTGAAATATATACTATCCTAAATCCATAAACTTAAGGTATTCTAAGTTTTTGTTGTTATCAGAGCCTGATCAGGTCCTGACTCCCACTTCAAATTATTCTAAGTCCCTAATTCGAAAATATTCTAAGTCCAATTCACCCCCCCCTTAAAAACGTCACTTTTTCACCCCCCCCCCTACCGAGCCAAACTTTTTCAAATACCCCATTCAATGAACATGTTCCATGTTAATTTTGATTTGTTTGAAAACTTCGCACAGTAAAAGTTTAAAAAAAGAAGAGTGTGAAAATGTTAAAATTTTAAAATTAAGTTTGGACTCTAGAATTCTACGGGAAAATTAATTTAGAAAAAAATTAATTAATTTTGACCGATTCCCGCAATCCTTGAACCCAACTTGGTCCCAGTTAAATTGGAATTGCTCGTATACTTTCTGATCGATTTTAAGATACAGACGACTTTATACAAATACTGTGAGAAATTATATAATTACGTGATAGTTTCATACAACTATTTATTGTTAACTCATTATGAATATTAATATTATCGATTAAAAAAATTATTTATTAATATTTATTTGGAAATACACTGAATGAAATTTTAATGTCTTAATATCAATATATTAGTATATTTTGTTTTCAAACATGGATTTGTATACAGGATGAGTCATTTTAAACGATACACTCAAATATCACGAACATAAAGCAAAATAATAATATATTCATATAAAAGTTATTTGAATTCGAGGGGCCATCTGATAAGGGGGCATTAGACTTCGGTCTTAGGGCCTAGCAGGATCCAACTTAGAAATTTCAAATAGGAAGTAAACTTTTTCTATTTTAAATTCAGATTCTGCAGCAAATCTTAGGTCGATTTTTGCTTTACAAAAATTCAAGACCCATTTTTTAGACCCAAAAAAACTTTTATATGGCTTTAAATGAAAAAAAAAATGTTTTTGGTAGATATTATCATTTTTTTCAGAGTTTTTTAATGATTATTTTATATTTTGGGTCCCATAGACCTATTTTGCATCTACTTTTAGCATTACCCAAAAACAATGGCCCCAAGAGATCCATTTAGGTCTGTAGGACCCAAAATCTCAAGTAATCAGTAACAGACTTCCACTACAACAAACTTAGAATAAAAATGGCAGTGCCTACCAAAAATAGTTTTTTTTTGTTTTGAGATTTTGGGTCCTACAAACCTTAATGGGCCCAACGAGGCTTTTTCAAAACTTAAAATGAAAAAACTTAATTAAAAATTGGTTACTACAAATTTTATTTTATTTACACTTATTTTTAGATTACCCAAAAACAACGAGACCATTTAGGTCTGTAGGACCTAAATTCTCAAATAATCAACAAAATTCTTCCCCCACAACATTTTTACTGTCAAAAATTTTTCGTTATTTTGCTTTGTTTTTGAAATATTTGAGTGTATCGTTTGTCTCATCCTTATCTGATTTTCAGGTGCAGCTATTGTATTCAATTTTATTCTTATTTCAAGATAAATTACTTCTTAGTTTAAAATTGCATTCCGACTCTGAAATATTAAACTCCTTAAGTTTTCTCAATTTTGAATGATATTACATGATACACAATATATCTTTGTATTCAAATCCCTTTTCTAAACATCAAATCCCCTCGTAGATAACACTAATTCCGTAAATCTTTTTTCTATTTTAAAAAATTACATCTCTTGGTTTTTCAATTTCTATTTTCTTATCTGTATACTTTTTTATATCCTTTGAGTATCAATTAACGTTCTAATTTTTAGAATTTTCTTGTTTTTATAAAATAAAAAAAGCCTAAATATACTAATTTTGCTTAATAATAAAATTTTATCTTTTAATAAGTAATTTTAAATTAATGAAAATAAATTGTCTCAATTAATAATTATCAAGCTATTAAAAATGAATAATACAATAGAAATATATTTTATTATTTAAATGCTTTACAGTCCACATGTTTATATCTAAACGTATATCTACAAATGCTTGGGTAAGCTTATTTAATGTTAAAAAATTATCATCATGTTCAAGCAAAAACAAAAAAATAAAAATAAAAAAAAAATGCTGACATGAAATTATTAAATTATAAAAGAAAAATACATTTGTAAATAAATTCAGTAACACTCATAATTTTGCTTAATAAAAAAAAAGAATTCATAATTTTAAATATATATATAAACCAAAGTACACTCAAGTATCTGTTGATAAGCGATAAAGAGAGACTAAAATATACGTTAAAAAAAAAGGATATAAAAAAAAAAATTATGTCACAGGATTAACATAGTAAAAAAAAAGGAAAAAAGATAGGTCAAAAAGAAAACCAGGCCAGACACGTAAATGTATTAAGTTATGTCTTTCTCTCTCCTTTTTAAAAAATATTCGTTTTGCGCGAGCGCAGGATATAATATTTGGTTATACTACTGATACTGCTGCTGTTGGTGGTTCTAGAGCCTGGGATGTTCGCATCTCATGCCAGAAGCCGAAAGTTCATACAAGGCCAACGCCTCGCCCACTTTTATCCTTGTCTATAAGTTTTAACATATACATATACACACACACATATACAAATACAAATGGTTACATATATAGAATACATGAAGCTTTTTTTATTTTATTTATAAAAAAGAATTTTAAAATACGTGTCCTTCTTTTTCTAAAAACTTTTTTATTTGAGACGAGACTCTTTTTTTTATTTTATTTAATTTTATATACACACATATACTAGTCTTGCATTTATTTTAAAAAATACTTTTACCATTTCTGATGGAATTAAGAACCATTAGGATTACCAAAATTAGAGCTCATTTAATCATCCCTAAATATTACCACGTGATTCAACTAAAAAAGCAAATATTTGGACTCTTAAAGGCCCACGTGTTTGATAGCAAAACTTAGGAATGATAAAATGAGCTGTAATTTTGGAAATCTTTTGCTAAACATGCCTTAAACAATTGAAATTCCAAGTGAATATTTTAAAATAACTACCAGGCTAAAATATATAATATATATATATATATACTGCTTTAAGAAATTTATATATAAAGGGCACCTATTTCATTAGTCCTTATCACTTTGACTTTCTTTATTGTATCGACTTTATCAATGTCTTTCTATATTATCTCTTTCAAAAAAAAATCCTCTTTTATTCTTTTCTTATAATATTAAATTTCTAAAAAAAAAAAAGGAAATTGTATGTAAAAAATGATTCTTTTTTTACTAATACTTCTTGAGAATATAATAGGGTTAACATAAAGATATAATACAAGATGAAGTTATAGACAATTAACTTTTTTTTTAATAAAAAGAAATAAAAGAAAATAAATGAAACGTTTTTTTCAAGTCTCTAAGGATTTCTTTGAGTATAAAAAAAGATGTAAATTACTTGTAAAAATACCTGATAATTATAAAATAAATTATTTTTCTTAATTAAATAATTTTAATAAATGTAGAAAAAAGCTTTTAATTAAATTCTATTTCAATACAAAACATTAATTTTCTATATAAACCACAACACTGATTTAACTATTAAAGATATATGTGTTAATCTTTAACAATACATCTTTTTCTATGCTTTAATCTTGATATAAGTTTTTGTGGGTCTCTTCTTCTTCTGCTTTAAAAGCTTTTTACTTTATATAGAGATTTTAAAGACTTATATAAAGAGAGACTCCCTAAGGATCAATTGCTATTTGGTTCAATATATATTATTGGTTTGTCTGATTCTCTATATATATAATAAATTTTAACATTTACTTTATATTATTATTTATTGTGTTTTTATTTTAGTGTCAGGAAACAAATAAAATATTTTATTTTTATAAAAATCTATATTTTATTATTTTTTATTTTCATAATTTTCTTTCGTCGAATTGTAATTTTATTAGTTATTTTTTATTAAATTGGCTAAGTGATAGCATTCGATTGTTATCGTTTTCGTGTGACTTGGACCATTCTTCATTTTTCTGACCATGGGCCATAATGATATAAATAGATATAATATAAAAAGCACCCACACTGTAAAAAGTAACTTCCTTAGATTAACAAAAAAAATAAAATCTTTTCGAAAAATTAGTAAATTTTCAAAAAAATTTGTAAATTTTCGATAAAAATCGTAAATTTACGAAATTTAGTATATTATCGAAAAATTCGTGAAATCTCGAATTTCTTTTGTGAATTTACGAAAAAATGTGTAAATATGAACTATTTTTTGTAAATTTTCAAAAAAAAATTGTAAATTATCAATTTTTCTTGCGAATTCACAAAAAAAAGAAAAATTTCGATTTTTTTCAAATATTCACAAATTTTTTTGAAAATTTACTAATTTTTCGACGCGGCAAATTTTGTACACGAAAAAAAATGAACATTGGATTTTTGAGCACAGCAAAACGAACATAAGAAAATTAAACACCAAAAAAAAATATTAATTTCTGAAACTAGTTTTTTAAACACGGTTTTTTAAACACGAAAAAAAAAAATTTTTTAATTTTTAATATTAAAATAAATTTTTTTTTAAATTTTACAATTAAAATTAAAAAAAAATTTTTTTTTCGTGTTTAAAAAACCGTGTCTAAAAAACTAGTTTCAGAAATTAATATTTTTTTTTGGTGTTTAATTTTCTTATGTTTATTTTGCTGTGCTCAAAAAACCAATGTTCATTTTTTTTCGTGTACAAAATTTGCCGCGTCAATTTTTCGAAAATTTTCTAATTTTTTTGTTAATATAAGAAAGTTACTTTTTACAGTGCATACATAGAAAATCTTATAAAAAATATTTAAATTATTCTGATATAGTTTTCTGATATAGTTTACAGTAGGGGTGTGCGGTTACCCGATCCGAAGCTTCGGGCGGTCTTGGATTTTTTCGGGTCGGGTCGGGTCGGTCTTCGGTTATACCCGAAAAGTTTCAGGGGTCTGAAGGTATAGTTTTTAGGTGGGAAATTTCCCTGGCATTACGATTCTAATATCCTTTTTGCGAAAAATTTCCATTCGCTCTTAAAAATGAGAATAAAAAGGTCAAAAAATGACTTGCTAAAAAAAAGGATAACTTTTATTAACTTTAAGTTATTATTTATTTTTTTATGTAAATTAAATAAATAAATAAATAAATTAGCATTTTTTTAAACATTTTATATGCTATTTTTTTTTAATGATTTTTATATAAAAAATGATACAACTAATCCTAAATATTTAGTATTTAACATTATAAAGTAAATAATTATTTTTTATCATTAAAAAAAATAGCATATAAAATGTTTTAAAAAATGCAAATTTATTTATTTATTTATTTAATTTATATAAAAAAATAAATAATAACTTAAAGTTAATAAAAATTATCTTTTTTTTTTAGCAAGTCATTTTTTGACCCTTTTATTCTCATTTTTAAGAGCGAATGGAAATTTTTCGCAAAAAGCATGATAGAATCGTAATGCCAGGGAAATTTACCAGCTAAAAACTGTACCTTCAGACCCCTAAAGCTTTTCGGGTATAATCGAAAACCGACCCGACCCGACCAGAAAAAAATAAGATCGGTCTTTCGGGCGGGTACCCGAAAATTCGGGTAACCGCACACCCCTAGTTTACAGGTTAAAACGCCTATTATTTATGTTAGAAATAGAAAAACCACGCTGTGAAGTTTTTTATAAACATGAGTATGTATCGTATGTTAATTAATGTATGAATACTTAATGTATGAATATTTAAAAGTATTATCCTATTTCTCAGGCGCTTCCTCAAATTCTTATTTCTAGATCCGAAAAGGTACAGTTGAACAGATCTCAACTCAGTTCGCAGTTTCATATCGAGTTTGGTTTAGAATACTTAGTTCAAAGTATTGAAAAACTAAAACATTTCATTACAAAAAAAATACCCTGCCAACTAGCTGGCACTAAGGTTCCTCAAACAATGAGAAAAAACTTTTCAAATTTTGAGAAATAAATTTTGGAAAAATTCGGTATAAAATCCAAAAAATTTCTATAAATGAACGGTCTAAAACTAGTACTCTCATAGAAATAAATTAGGTACTACATCCAAAAAGAAAAAAAAATTTGGTGCTTTTTGTATTTTTTTGTGAAAAAAAATTTAGGAAAAAAATTTTTAAAAAATTAAGTATCAGATTCGAGATATCGAGTAAAAACTATACTTTCAAATATAAGTACTTTCGTGGAAATAAATGAGGTATTACATCCAAATTAATAAAAAAAAAAAGTACCTAGAGCTTTTTTGGTAAAAAAATTTTTGAAAAATAAATAAGGTCTTAATTTCATAACGGTTGTGAAACATCACTGGTTGCAATATTTTCAGATATTAGTACTTTCATGGAATTAAATGAGGTATTACACCCAAAAAAAAAAAAAATATTGCAGGTTTTTTAAATTTTTTGTTTTTTTAATTTTGAGAAAAAAATTTTTAAAAAATTCGGTATTAAATCCAAAAAATGACTATAAAAAAACTTTCTAAAACTAGTACTTTCATAGAAATAAATTGGGTACTACGTCCAAAAAAAAAAAAAATTTAGTTTTCTTTTGTATTTTTTCATTAAAAAAATTTTGGGAAAAAAAATTTCAAAAAATTAAGTATCCGATTCAAGATATAGATTAAAAACCATACTTTCAAATATAAGTACTTTCGTGGAAATAAATGAGGTATTACATCCAAATTAAAAAAAAAAAAAAGTACCTCGAGCTTTTTTGGTGAAAAAATTTTTGAAAAAAAAATTAGGTCTTAACTCCATAATGTTTGTGAAATATCACCAATTACATACATACACACACACATACACACACACACACACACACACACACACACACACACACACACACACACACACACACACACACACACATACATACTTTTTTTAAAAACCGGTTTTTAGCTTCGTGGGGTCTCAAAACGTGCTTATATGCCAAAAAATCAAAAATCAAAATTTGACCTATCACAATGGTTCCTCTTTGAGGAACCAATAAATTGAATAAATACTTTCTTTTGTTACTACAATTAATTTTGAAATTTATTCACAATAAATATATTAATTCATTAACATTGGATCAAATTACAAGTATCAATTTATTACATCAATAATTTATATTATCAATGTTTCGTTTATTTAATTATCTAATGGATTTTCTAAGGTTTCTTATATTATATTAATTCAATTGAATGAATAAAAGAGCGATGATATATTTTTTTATGGTATAATTAGCAATTTATTACAGATATTATAGCGTATAATTTTATATTATCCATGCTATTTACGTATTTATAACATCTTAATTCAAAATATTTACTTTAATTTTTATAAGTTTTCTTTTAAATTATTCGTTTATTTTATAATAAATATAAAAAAAGTTATTAAAAAAGTATTCCTTTTAGCAACTCTTTGTTTAATGCATTTATCTGGCACAATAAAATAAAAGAGATTCACAAATTTTAAGCTCGTTAGGTCAATTTTCAATTATTGATACCAAATATAGAAAATTTAAATTGGCTCTTATCGGCAGTTTAGCTGATAATCGTTCTCAAATTTTTAGTGAATGGCACCAAATTTTTCTTGGAAACTATGAATTCAAGCAAGTTTTTGTACAAAATAACTGCTTGGCTAATACAGGCACGTATCCAGAGTGGGAGGGCAAGGGGTCAGCCCCCTGCTGAAATGAAATTTTTTTTTTTTAAATATATAAATATTTACACAATTATTGCTTATGAACAAAAAAAAAACAATTAAATTTTGATTAATATTTAAGAAACTTGAACCATCAATTTTAATAATATTAAGTTCTGGCCCCCTCCAAAAAACGTTGGCCCCTTCCAAAAAAATTTTCTGGATACGTGCCTGTTAATATATTTTTTTAACTTAGTAAAACATCTATCAAGATAGCTGGAGGTATTTAGTTAAAGTTTAAATTATCTAATGCAGGTTTAATTAATTTAGTTATCTGTTTTACTCATTAACCCACCATAATTATTTACTTTATCTATTTGTTAGCTTACATGCGTATTAACTAAATTCATTTTACTTCATTCAGCTGTCGATTAATTTATCTCTTATCTCCTTTGGAATTAGTTTAATTTACTTGAAAATTAAAAGATTTTTTTAGTTTTTTTAATTGCTTACTTAACGTTTACTCGATTACATCCATCTTATGTTACAAACTTTAAGAACTTATGTTACTAATTAACTACTGACCTATTTATACATATTTAGTTTATTAACTTTAGTCTCTTCATAATATTTTACCTTATTGTACATGGACACATACTCCTATAAAATTTTAAGCTCATCTTGCATTAATCCAAACTTTGCTAATGTAAGTGACTTAGTACCTCGACACATTGTACTAACAAGGGGAGTTCACTATCTTTAGAACACCAAATTACACCAAATTATACTAAATGGTGATAAATGCATTTATTATATTAAAAAACATGGTAATTTTGGACCGAAAATTGCCATTAGGTTAATTGTTTATAGCGATGAAGGAATGATAAAAAATTGGGATTTATGGCTTCTAAAAGGTAACACCTACACCAAAAAATTAAATAAACCAAACGCTTTTTGGTTCACTTTCGAGGTTTTAGCATTACATTGAAAATTACCAAAAAATATTTTATAACATTGAGCCCTGCGTTTCTAGTCCCAGAAATCCCATTGGCATGAACAGAGGGTATTTGGCAAGTTTTTTTAAACATAATTCCCTTTTAAGCATCTAACAAAATCAATTTTTCAAATTAATCGTTGATTAATATAATAACAAAATACATTACATTTTTTTTGTATTTTACCGTTTTCACAGAAAATATTCAATTTTGTAATAGGCCAAATATTTTAAATTTTTTATTAATATTAAATAAAATCAAATTTTCGCATAAATACAATAAGCTTTAATATAATATTTAATAAGGTATATTTTTTTTGCAAATTTATTTCACGTACACAAAACAGAAGTAAGTATATACTTACAAAAAATAAAAAAGCAAAACTATATCAAACGATAAAGTAAAAAAATAAATTAAAAAAAGCCTTAGTTAAAATCTCTTTGTATAAAAAAAAAGATCAAATGTTCTTTTTTATTACCTACTCTACTTGAATTATTATTATTTTTCTTCTTTGAAACGTTATTAGCTCAAGTAATTTGGTTAAAAATAAAAAACTCATTATTAGTAGCAAAAAAATTACTTTTTTGTTATAATGTCTTTAAAATGATAATTAAAGTTAAGTAAATAGTGTACTTAATATATTAAAATTTATTATTAAATTATTAAGGAGGCTCTTCAGTGCACTGGAAAAGGTGTTGCACATTTTGAAAGTGAATAAAATAGTGGATACTTTATAAACTGGTATTAAAAAATCTTAATCCCTAAGTGAAGCCCTGTCATATGGTCATAAGTTTAAAAATTTTTTTATGGTCCCTCCTCTTAAAATTGAATGCACTTCAACATTAGCATGGAACCTGTAACTGAAAAATTCCATTGCAGCAGAAATCGACTTATATTTTCGATTTGGGGGCTTCTAGGGACCCTAGAATACTTTAGGTTTAGGACTTAAGGGGCGATTTCATGGAGCAAATTTTTTCTAGGCTCTAGGGACACTACAGTTAATACACTTAATTATCAATCAAAATCTATTAAAATTCTGCTCGAGCAGGATCCAGGAAACTACCTTCAAGCAAAATTCTAATAAATGTTGAGCAATAAATGGAATAATTAATTATTTCTACTCTAGTGCCCCTAGAATCTAGTAAGAATACGCTCAATGGAATCAACCCTTTACGATAATTTCAATTTAGGGACTTTTATAAATTCGTTTCACTGAATCATAATAATTAGGAAGTATATGTTAAAACCGACATGTTGAAATTGTTATAAGTGAACATGTTCCATGCTTGTTGATTGTATGAATACGCGAACCAGTTATAATTTTTTTACGTTTGATACCGTAAACTATTTCATTAACAAACGATTATAAAATTAGAAATATTGCCGGATCAGAATTTTGTGCTACCCGATTATGCTAAAGAGCCTCCTTAATTAAATTACCAGTTTTAAATTAATATAACCAAATAAACATTTATTTATTATTTTCATCGTGATTTTAATCTATTTAATAAATATAATTTCTTTCAATTTTAGGGCAGTCTTAAAAAGTTTTATTTTTTAATTCTTGGTATTTTGAAATTTATGTTAAGAGGCCTTTGTATTAAAGTTGTGGTTTATGAAATCTTCCATCTAAGTAGCAAATATTGATTTCACAGTACCCATTAATTCAAGATAAATAAGTTATATCCAACTAACGATAAATTAATTTTTAAATATTATAGTCCTACCAACATATTGATCTATACTACTTGAACGAAAACCCTCACTTTGACAATAAGTTATCTCAGAACGTAATCGTACGTGGACAATTATTTACCAGAGAGAGAGAGAGAGAACTAGTAACTCGTAATTTTAAGTTGTATTCAGAATAATTTGAATTTAAATCCACATTAATTATACTTTATGGATTATGATTCTATGTTACATCAGATGCTGTATTTTAATACACTTTCTGACTAATTTTTACAAAATAAAACATTTTTTACATTAAAAATAAATTTTAGCTGAAAAAATAACCACACTGTAAAAAGTAACTTTCTTATATTAACAAAAAAATTAGAAAATTTTCAAAAAAATTTGTAAATAATCGATAAAAATCGTAAATTTACTAAATTTAGTATATTATTGAAAAATTCGAGAATTCTCGATTTTTTTTTGTGATTTTACGAAAAAAGTTGTAAATTTACAACTATTTTTCGGAAATTTACAACTATTTTTTGTAAATTTTCGAAAAAAATTGTAAATTATAAATTTTTCTTATGAATTCACAAAAAAAAATCAAAAATACTCGAATTTTTCGTTGATATACTAAATTTAATAAATTTACGATTTTTATCGAATATTTACTAATTTTTTTGAAAATTTACTAATTTTTCGAAAATTTTCTAATTTTTTTGTTAATATAAGAAAGTTACTTTTTACAGTGCGTTTAAATATATTTTAAATAGAAAAGGCTAATTTCTAAAATGAATAAATAAATAAAAATTTTATTTTCATAAATAAATAATTTAAAATCAGATGGCATTTATAAAGAAAATATATAATATATATACTTTATACATACAAATAGTATGAAAATAAGTTAAACAAAATGACAATATAATAGAATATATAAATAATACTTGCATATTATAATAGAAAATTATTGATATTATTTGTATTATGTAGAAACCAAACTCTAATCTAAACCTATATGTATAAACCATTGTATTTGTGAAAATAGTAAAATAAAAATAAAATAAGATAAAGCTAAATATTTTATGGTATTATATTATTTAAAGATTTTTTTGGTTAGATTAAAAAATATATTAATCGTTTTAAATTATATTTTTTAATTTTATGATAAGAAATTATTTTACTTATAGCAATAATTTTTTTTTTCTTTTGTCTCTAACATTTGTTGATTTCTTTAGATCTGTCAAGTAAGGCCGTCTCTACACCAGACAATGTTATCTTTTTTCAAAATTACATTTTTATGCATTTTAAATGGGAACATAATCATAAAATAAAATTATATTGTCTGGTGTAGAAAGGGCCTTCATTAATATCAATTCAGGGACTTAGAATTATATGGGTTTAGGGACTTATTGAAAAAATTCAAGTTTAGGGACTTAGAATGGGGTTTAGAAAAAATATTTTCGATTTAGGGACTTAAAATAATTTCGATTTAGGGACTTGGAATGTTTTCAGTTTAGAGACTTATAATAATTGAAATTTAGGGACTTTTAATATTTTAGGTAAAAAACAATATCTTTGATTCCACTTCAACCTCAACATGGTGGCCTAAACTACCCTCTCCATACCCCATAATTTGCAAGGAAATAATGAGGCTCCGGGCTTGGTACCGGTAGATTTGGCAATCACCAAGAGGGCCCCTATGCCAACCATAAGGCGACATGGGCGACCCAGTTGACGATACCATTTCTAGCTGGATTACTAAAATTGATATAACATGATTAATTATTAATTATCTAAAGTATAGATTTTAATAAAAAATTTTTTTGAGTATAGTTAAAAGTTAGTTTAAACTAAATATATACATACATTAAGTATAATCATATTATATATCTAAAGGAATCTTCTCTTTAAGTTTTCAATTTAATATTCACGAGGCTGAAGGCCATACGATGATGTACGTACATATATACAACTTCCTTTGTATATAAAGCTCTTGAAAATTTACAGTATGCTTAAAATTTATGTTTTATATCTATATTTGATGGACGATATAATGACGTATATATAAACATATGTTTTTAAAATATTATATATATATAAAGGGATATTTTTCATAAAGTTTAAAAAAAATAAAAATAAAGGATTCAAAGTAACATTGTTAGAAGCGCGTGGAGAAAAAGGAGCTTTCGCGCACATAAAATTTTGTTCTCTAACAAACAAGGAAACTAGGTAACATACATAAGAGTAAAAAAGATAAAGATATGCTAGTAAAAAGGTTGGGAGAATTTACGTTATAGAGGGTCGCGTGTGTTGCAGGCTGCTGCGGTTCGGGCGCGACAGTTCTTAGTTGACTATCTGTTATACCGGTATACTATTTTGATTTTCATATATATTTATTTTTTATTTATTAAATTTTAATGTCAATAAATAAAAAATAAATTGATTTTTTTTAGTGCTTTGATTTTCATGTGTTTTTGAGTGATCGAAAAATTGTGTTTTTTGTGATTATTAATTAATGTCAATAAATTTTAAAAAATAAATATTTTTTAAAGAGAGGAAAATTGACATACATAATAAATCACACGATTGTAAATATAAAAAGTTAGCAATAAATACAAGTCAGCTGATTTATCAGTGAAAAAAATTCTATTTATTCAAAAATAATCTTTGATTTTTTAAAGATAGAAAAAAAGATGAATGAGCTTTTTTTAAATCGATCAGAGATGAGAAAATAAAAGATTTTATTTTTATTATTTTTTTTAGATCAAGGAAAACAAAAAATATATTTTCTTATTATTATGTGAATATAAAAAACCATTTTTTTTTATCATTTACCTTGAAAACTATACAAGGATTTTTCTTATTTAGTGAAAAATAAAGGTGTGACAATGACAAGGTCCTTTATTTTTTTTAATGAATGATTTAATTATTTTAATATTTTCAAATTTATTAATTAAAAGTTAAAACTTTTTAATTATTTATTTAACTTGAATTTCATTTAATTATTAATTAACAACTTTTGACAATTCAACTATTTTACATTTACATTTGTAATTATGTTTTACACGGTTTTAAATTTCTTGTATTTATTTGAAAATTTAAATTTTATACGATACTTTTGTATGCATTTATAATTAATTATTATGCAATAATTTTAATTTAATTATTAATAATTTTTTAAATAAATATGTTTGTTTATTTTTTTTTTTTTTTTTTTTTTGATTGAACAAAAGTTAAATAAGGTTGCATTTAATTTTTAAAATTTACTTATGTTCAAAAATACTTGGTTAGACCAAAGTGAAATTATGGAAATCGAATTTTGAACCAGAATGTTTGGAAACTAGGAGCTTGAACAAATTTTTTGAGCCCTATAAAGTCTTTTTATTAAAAAAGCTTATTTTAGCAGCAATTAGAAAATTAGTCATTTTGAGCCAAAAATTAAATATAATAGTAAAAGAATTAATGATAAAAAATTGGGTCATTAGGCGTTTATTAATAGGTTTTGACATAAAAAAAAATTTTTTTAAACCAGCAGCTATTTATTAAAAATGAGGTGGCAGCATGAGAAGCCTAATCTTATAACATAAAATCCTCTATTTCTTGGCCCAGAATACTCATTTAATCAATCCTAAGTATAGGAAACCTTCTCTAATTTATATTAACCCACCCTCAAAGCCAGGGGCGAATTAGAGATCTAAAGACTGCAGGATCCCCTTGTAAGGGTTGTTTTTAAACAACGCAGCAAATTTTTTGGATTCGAATTATTATCCTATCAAATATTAAGTACTTTAAAAGGAATCACTGTATGAATTTTTTTTTATGTTGTACACACATTTTTTTGATTTACCTAATTCAATAAAAAAAAATACTATATTTACCTAAAGCTATACAGCATTTTGATCTATATTTTACATGATTTATACTCTGAAATTTTTTTCCTGTAAAATAATAAAAAACTTTATTAACTTGTCCAAAAAAGTGATTTTTAACGAAATTGTTATCATAAAGCCCAAGGATATAAAGTGAATTATTGCTCTGGATTACAAGTGATAGCTATGCTAGTCTATTTAAAATTATACACACGACCTGTACTAGTTAAAAGCTGTTTTAAAACTTTTGCAAGCTCTATAAAATTTTAGACAAATTTTTTTTTAAATCTGTGCAAAAATTTTTCCAGTAGATTAACAAAATTATTTTAATGGGTTGCCAGAAATTAAGATACACTTTAAAATAAAAATTTTATGTTTTGAATCATTATAAAGATATTTTTAATTGAATTTGGTCAAATAAAAAATTGCTGTAGATTTTTTTTTCTCAAAATTTAAATAAAGAAATTAAAAAATATTTAAATGCAACTTTTTATCACATTTAGAGAGTCTTCACTTTACCATAAAGTGTAACATAAAAATTTTAGCATAATAGAATTCCTATTTAAAAGAGAGAATATATTTTAAAAGGAATTTGTCACCAATTTTGGCTTAGATTCTGTACTTAAAAGGTTGACATAAAAAAAAAGCAAATAAAATTGACAATTTAAAATAAAACGTAACGTTAAAATGCTTTGAGCAATCACTGTTAAAATATATTAAAAGACCTTTTAAAATAAAGGTTAAATAAACTGCTTTGTAAAAACCTAAATAGCACTTTAAATTCCAAAAAAAAATAACCTAGAATTATATTTTATGTCAGTTTAACCCTGTGGCTAATTTATCCTGGTCTCTTTTAATTTAAATATTTAATATTAAATGGTACGTAAAGTCAACTTTATTAATAATTAAAATTTAAATTAAAAGATAATATTTATTTTTTAAATATTGATTTTTTAGAGTCAATTTTTAATATTTTATACCAAATCGAACGTTTTTATTATTAAAGCTTATAAAAGTTTCAATCGAACTATGTCAACCTGAAAATTTTTTCGAAACATTTCGTTGAATTTTAATTTTATTTGATGCAAAATAGTTTTACACTTTCTGTATTTTGTACTTTAAAAATAATGAAAGTTTTACGTTAATGGTTTACCAAAAATTTTTGATCAGCTTGAATCGTATGCTACACTGAAAAAAAATTTCACTTGCGCAAGTGGAATTCCGCTTGTGGCTAGCGGAATTTGTTTTCTTCGCCAGCGATTGCAAATTACTTTAAACGAAAAGAAAATTTTTAAAAAACATTTTTTCTTTTCTTTTTTCAAAAAATTTTTTCAAATTAATAAGCGTTTTTTTCGCTAGGGGCGTCGATATACGGATATCCCAAGTAAACGGGAAAAAAATTTTAAATTTGAAAAGTCATTTGCAATCGTTTGACGATGAGATAAAAACTCCCGCTAGCTACAAGTGGATTTTTTTTTCTGTGTACTTTTTGTAATCAAGTCAGAATTTTGAGAGATCCCAATCTAAATCAGTATTTTAATGATTCCCCGACAAATTTCAATTTTTTTTCCTATACATGTTTTGCGAACAAATTTTGGGTTTAAGTACGTTCTAATTCAAGGAACACCTAACTCAGAGCTTAAAAAATGTTCCAGTGACAAAAGTACGAAATAATTTAAACTATAAATACAAAAAGAGTACTCTGCTAAAATTCATACCGAAATAATGACTTCACTTTAGTATGAAGCACTTTCTGGGCTTTGAGTTAGATACCCCTTGGTTTAATGGCCACTTTTGAAGTCAAAACTGTCCTAATAACTGCTATTTTCAAAATTTTCTATTAGAATATACAGCCATATCTCATTCAATTTTCGAAAAATCTGAATACCAAAATAGACAATTTCCAAATCCTCTCAGAATTACACACTCCAAATTAATTTCTCGCAACATCAACGCTAATTATAATATTTTCACATTGTCAAGTAACTCCTGTATAAAAAATTAAGACAATTTAAGCAACTTAAAAAAAAACACAATAAACCCATATAAAAACTTTATAATTTTAAAACAAAAGTTTAAATACGTATAAAAGTTAAATACATAAACAAAATAATAAAAAAATAAAAAGTATATGTTACTATTTTTTTTTCAAAGCTTTCTATACAATTTCAAAGTTAAGCCGGACACTTCACATACAAATAAAAAACTCAACCTACATTTAACAAAAAGAAAAAAAATGAAGTTGAAAAGAAACATTTTTATTATTTTTTTTTTGTCCAGTTTACTATTGTGTTATAAACGACTTTATGAATTTTTTGGTAACACTTGCAAATAATTACTAAAAAAATAATTTTCTTTATTTTAATAAAAATTTTTTCTAATTAAAAAAATCTCTATTTCTTTTTTTAATTTACCACAAAGTTATTAGATTTATCAGTGTGGTCTTACAGCATTTAGTTTAAAAAAAAAATATTTTTATAAAATTTTGTGGTATAATTTAAAAGTTAAATAAGTGGAAAAAAAGTTTTTATCAATACTAAAATAATGATAATAATAAAATAATTTCAAGCTTTGATAAACACGTTTATTTTAATGTAAAATAACAACTTTTTAAAAATAAAATACTGTCATTTATGATAAAAAACAAATTAAATTATGAACTTTTTTTTTATATTCTTATATAAAAAAGCCATAAAAATTCAAAAAAGAAAGCCATTTTATTTTTTTAGATTATTTGAATAAAGCTTTATTAACTTGTTTTGTTCATAAGATTTAAAGATTAGATAAACTGTATTAGTCGCGATAACAATAACTACACAGGGTTGTTGGCCAAAAATTAGTAAACATAAATGACTCAAATGTTATTTTCATTATGAATTCGAAAAAAGTAGCTTTTCGAAATTTGGTTTTGTAAACCAGTGATGAGCTTGGTGACCCAAAAATGAAATGAGATAAAAACAGACTACACATAAATCTTTTTTTATTCAGCTCTTTGTGTTTTTGATATCAATATGCGTTACATTTCCCCACTGAAATTTTTTGAGCTTACAATTTTTAGTGCATAAGTGAGCCCAAGTAACTTTTGGTCTATAAACCTAAATATAACTTCTGCCTTCTCAATTTATTTGAAATACAAACCATTTTAACCTTTTCATTTCACTAAATTTTTTGTAGACTTTTCTTGACCTCCTCCCCTCTTGATCAAATTTACTATCACGACCACAAGTTAGTTGACAGCACAGTTTTTGATAGCAAAGACTATGGCAAAGAACTTCAAAACAAAATTTGTGTTTTTGAACTAAAAACAAAAAAATTTTTTAAATTATTTTTTTAAATTCCTCAGTTTTTATCAAATAAAATAAAATTTTTCATCAAATTTACATACGTCAAAATAAAAAACAAAAAACAAAACATAAATTTAGCAAGTAAACATCGTGTACTATATCTTTCAAAAACATTTGTTAATGAAAAAAAAAATTTCTTTTTTTATCTATATGAATAAAAAATAAATTTATTATTTTAAACATTTATTATTATTATTATTATTATTTTAAAAAAAAGCATAATGAATATTTTATATTATCACACCCACACTAATAAAAATTTATTTTTATAATAATTTATACAAAATTTTAATTATAAATGCAAATAATATTTTAACAGTTTTATGTCTGAAAAAACAAAGGATGTCACATTGGTGTCGTTTATAATAATTATTTGTCAATTTACATTTTAATGTTTTTTTTTTTTTTTGTTCAAAATTTATATTGAAACATAAAATTAATTATTTTAAATATTGTGTATTTATAAAAGTTGACCTGAATCTTTTTGTTTTTAGTGTGCAATTCACATATTTTCTAAAAATATAAATGCTGGATATTGAATAAATAAAAAAAAAAAAAATTGTGCTTGTTGTTTGAAAAAAACAAAAAAGACATTAAAAATATTGTACATACTGAATAAAAAAATGCAGTGTACGTGGAAAGAGGGCAATAAACGTAGTGTTGAAAGTAGAGGATCAAGAAAAGATGATGATTTTGGTGATAGGTGAAATCAATGTGGGGCACGGGGTGAAAGGTCATCAACAGAAATATGGAGCATTTCAACACCAACAAAACAAACAAATGAACGTTCAAATAAAAATCAAATGCATCATGAATTATCAAATGACCGCCCGTGCCTCGAATGGACCCACGATAATAAATTTAATATACTTAAATCTGCAATGTCATGGGAGTCTATCAATTCTAAAGATTACATAGGGTAAATATAATTTTATTTTAAACTTTTAAATTTTCATAACTTTGTTAGTCGAATATTGACAATATTTTGCCACTGTGGTTTGTGTACTACTATTCTGGTCAACATACACTGTGTTAAGTACCTCCATTAAATTTACAAAGAAAATAGTTTATTTCCAAAAAAATCCAAAAGTTTCGAATAGTTTCAAATTAAGAACTATTTTTTATAAATTTAAAATAGTATATATTCGGTATCAAGGGAGTAAAATTTTATTGTTAGCACAAGTGATCGGTGAAGCCATCTTGACAAACAACGTACAAAGAGTGCCTAAGACAAGTTTTACGCCCGGGAGGGCAAAAATAGTTTTTTGGGTCGCTGATTACGATTTTTGAGGATTTTAATATGGAACATGTTTATAGGGAGGGGTACCCTGGGAATCCGAAAATCAAGAGGGTGGTCAAATATATACCATTTAAAGGAGAGGGATCTTAATGGGGCTTAGAATAATTTCGAGTTGAGAATTAAGGAAGAATTCAGGTTACGTAACATTTATGCATCATACCTAACCCTCAGCTGTAGTAAATAAGTTCCATGCATTTTGGTTGTGTTTACAAAAATCGGTTATAAGTTATTTTATAGTCCTAGTAGGTCTATAGTCCCTATAGTTCCAATCGTTCTATTTTGTTACCGTAGTTTATTCTCTCTTTACGCATATTTTTGCTTTTTAAATAAGCCTATTCACGGGGAACCACTTTCTAATACCCAAAAATTCAAAACCTGCGACCGCCGTTTACCCGCGCTTTATTCCTTTTCAAAAACAAATGCGCGGGTAAACGGCTCGAGGAAGTTTTTGAATTTTCAGTTATTAGACAATTTATTGTTTGATTAAACTGTTTATTGTTTTATCAAAAAATGGGAAAATTATCAATATCAACTCTGCAGACCCAATCGTGTTATTAGCAGCGCCGTTCACCCGCGGTTTATTAATTTTTAAAATTGAATGCGCGGGTAAACGGCTGTGGAAGTTTTTGTATTTTAGGGCATTAGACAATTTATTGCTGGATTAAAAAGTTTATTTTTTTATAAAAAAATGAAAAAATTATCAGTTGCCAAAATTCTGCAGACCCAATCGTGCTATTCTAGCAGCGCCGTGCACCCGCGGTTTATTAATTTTTAAAAGGGATGGCGCGGGTAAACGGCTGTGGAAGTATTTGAATTTTTGGTTATTAGAGAATTTATTGTTTAATTAATCTGTTAATTGTTTTATTAAGAAATGGAAAAATTATCAGTAGCCACAATTATGCAGTCCCAATCGTGCTATTCTATTAATGCCGTTCACTCGCGCTTTATTTATTTTTAAAAATGAAAGCGCGGGTAAACGGCGGAAACAGAATAGGACGATTGGGACTACAGAATGATGGCTATTAATAAAAATCAGTTTAATAATTATGTTTAATAATTAAATTGTCAAAAACTACTCCTTCCAGAGTGACCAGCAGGCCTGATGTCTAGATTTGGTCCGCATAGGTTTTTTTGGGTCGCTAATTACGAATTTCTAAAATTCTTCACCCATAAATTTGCAAAAACGTGAAATACATCAAAATACCCTTTTTTCTAATTTAAGAGTGAAGTCCTGATTTTTAATTGGCAGGACTCCGAAATTCGTAATCCAAAAAATCTATAGTAGACCAAAGTTCATGACGGCCAATAACTATCCACCCCTCCCCCCCCTCTGTGATTTTACTGGAGTATAATCATTTTTATTTTTACCAGTAAATGACTGGCCCCCAGTGAATTACCATCGTGACTATTAGTTGAAAATTAACCAATTTATTGGTTAAATTAATAAAAAAAATCATATATTACCGTATATTTCTAATGGAAAACGAGTGGCCATTTACTAAATTTTAACCGGTCTTTCACTAGTGGAACTACTCTATAAGACATTAATTTAAAATGACTGATATACTTAGATCATCCGCTCAAATTACGTATTCTTGCATTTCAGCCGATATTTAGTCCGCGGATTCTGCCTCAACTTTCCGAAACTTAATTTCTACTTTGGAGATTTATTTTAAAATAATATTAAATATACTACATGTAAAATTAACCTTAGAACAGAATGATAAATAATTCAAAAAAGTAATTAGAAAATATTAAATAATAAAAATGTTAATAAAAGACAAAGAAAAATAAGTATTAAATTGCACATTAAAATTGATATTAAAAAAGTAACATAAAGTTAAATAAAAAGTTATATAATTTAAAAGACAAATAAACATTATATCATTTTCACATTTAATTGCAATCTATATATATCACTTTTTTCCTTAGTATATTTCTAAATAAAAAAAACTGATTATAATTCAATTTTTATATTTTATCAATAAAAACTGATTTCTGGTTTTATATTGAAAAGGAAAGAATGAAATTACATTTTCTATAATAATTAATAAAGTTATTACTCTCTTTCATCATCTTATATATATATATGGGTGGTTCCAGTACTTTTCGTACAGATTAGGGCGCACTCATGTCACCGATTGAGCTCAAATTTTAGGGAATAGTTTGGGGTTACAAAAAAGTCACTCAGCCAAAATTTTAGTCCTCTAGCACCTCATGGGGCCGAAATATGGCCGTTTAAAGGCCCAAAAACAGCCTAATTTAGCCCTTTTTTAAAATTGCGCCATTCCCTTAAATTTACTTCAAATTTCATCTTACTGATCGCATTTTAACCGCTAAAGAGTCTACATTTTGTGAAAAAATTTTTAGCCAATTCCATGGAGTCAACTTTTTTTGGCATTTATAAACAGAAAATGAATTTTATTAAAAAAGCTGATTTTCAAAATAACACCGTGGCTTAGGATCAACTCAAAAATACTTTTGGTTAGTTGCAATTTTTTTGTCTACTCAAGACCTTTCAAATGCGACCCTAAAATTTAAAATCGGTGAATTTAAACCGGAGATATTTTGATTTTAGTGGCGGCTGTTTTTGAAAAATGCGTTTTTTTGACATTTTTCGCCACCTGGCATTTTTTTCTAAGTGCTTTAAAATGTCTGAAACTTTCAGGAAAATAAGTTCAATATATGTACTACAAATTTCATAAAAAATTTCTTTGCTTATTTGCCTTTAAAGCCCTTTTTTGACTCATCCAAATTCAACCTTTCCATTTTCCGTAATTTTCCATTTTCCGGCTTTTCCTGTAATCCAATGAAAATTCTGACTCGATTTTTGGATTCCTCGGGAAATTTTACTATAGACCCTCTTTTTTAAGTAATTTTGAAGATCTCTGTGAGGCTGTATAAAAAAAAGAAAAAAGAATTTGCATAAAAATAAAAATAAATTTAAATTTATAAAATTGACAAACAAAAAAAATTTTAATTTTATCAATTTCAATTTTATTTTTATTTTTATGCAAATTCTTTTTTCTTTTTTTTATACAGCCTCACAAAGATCTTCAAAATTACTTAAAAAAGAGGGTCTATAGTAAAATTTCCCGAGGAGTCCAAAAATCGAGTCAGAATTTTCATTAGATTACAGGAAAATCCGGAAAATGGAAAATTCCGGAAAATGGAAAGGTTGAATTTGGATGAGTCAAAAAAGGGCTTTAAAGGCAAATAAGCAAAGAAATTTTTTATGAAATTTGTAGTACATATATTGAACTTATTTTCCTGAAAGTTTCAGACATTTTAAAGCACTTAGAAAAAAATGCCAGGTGGCGAAAAATGTCAAAAAAACGCATTTTTCAAAAACAGCTGCCACTAAAATCAAAATATCTCCGGTTTAAATCCACCGATTTTAAATTTTAGGGTTGCATTTGAAAGGTCTTGAGTAGACGAAAAAATTGCAACCAACCAAAAGTATTTTTGAGTTGATCTTAAGCCACGGTATTATTTTGAAAATCAGCTTTTTTAATAAAATTTATTTTACGTTTATCAATGCCAAAAAAAGTTGACTCCATGGAATTGGCTAAAAATTTTTTCACAAAATGTAGACTCTTTAGTGGTTAAAATGCAATCAGTAAGATGAAATTTGAAGTAAATTTAAGGGAATGGCGCAATTTTAAAAAAGGGCTAAATTAGGCTGTTTTTGGGCCTTTAAACGGCCATATTTCGGCCCCATGAGGTGCTAGAGGGCTAAAATTTTGGCTGAGTGACTTTTTTGTAACCCCAAACTATTCCCTAAAATTTGAGCTCAATCGGTGACATGAGTGCGCCCTAATCTGTACGAAAAGTACTGGAACCACCCATATATATTTATCAGTATGTATGTATATATATATACTTATTCAATTAAATCAAGCCATTGTTCTAAATTAATCTCCTGAATTAATCTTTTAATTTATAGTAAATTCAATTGTTATATTTTAATTTGATTACAATTTACTACAACTCTTGAGGTTCTAAAATAACTTTATTAAAATAAAACTTTATACTTAACTTTCAATGATTAATTCATCTGTTAAAATAAGTACTTTAAACCAAATCTGATTATTGAATTTATGCATTATTTCAGAAGTATTATAATAACTTAAGTATTTATATGGTACCTGATTGAGTTAGACTATTTGATGGCATCTAAGGATGAAATTGATCTCATTTTGAACTACCAGATTCAAAATTCTTCTATAATTTATCTAAGAATAATTTCATCTTGTCTCAAGAAGACAAGTTATTTGATTCAAATAGACATCCTTCCGTTTAAAAAGGTTTCAAAAAATTTTTTTTTTGACACAAGTAATTTCTTCTTGACCCAAGAAGAACATTCTTTTCATCAATGAGAGTTTTATTATTTTGATAACGCTTTCCTTTCTCCGAGCTATTAAAATCTAAAATAAGTATGTACTAAAAAATTCTGATCTTAAAATATATAAAAATAATTAATTAATGATATTTTCGTGCTGAAGCTTTTATTTTTACGACTATTTTATAGCGGTTGTTATATTTATTATCGCATAACTATATAATACATTTATATATTATATAGCAGTACTTCTGATAGTACTTTCAACGTGTCGTCAAACATAATTGCATATGAATATAAAAATTTTTAATTTTATACATAGCAATAGCTATTTTAATATTTTCATGTCTTAAATAAAATTAACTAACAAGGAAAGGCTTGAAAACAGAATTCTTCTGCTCTAAGTATGTTATAATTAATTTTTGTCAACTGGCATGATTTGAGACGTTTGAGGTTATGAAAAATTTGCTATTTAAAACACCAATATATAAAATGAGATAAACTGAGAGTATCTTCTGATCTTATTGCAGTTTAATTCGAGGGGCTATCGTCTTGGAAATCACGAATTTGATTAAAAAAAATTTTTTTTGATTTTTTTTTGATTTTGACTTGTTTGTACCTCAATCATAAATTGTTACTGGCTGAGATGGTTTATTTTCGTCTTCTAATGATTTTTCATGATTTTTTGTGATTTTTTTCGTGATTTTTCGCGATTTTTTACGTTTTTTAGCCTTATGACTTACCCTAAAACTATTTTTTACTATCCAATATAATATTTAGCGGTTTTACCAAAAAAAATCACAAAAAATCAGGAAAAATAAAAAAAAATCAAAAAAATCAAATTCGTGATTTTCAAGACGATAGCCCCTCGGTTTAATTTCTAAAAATGGTGTAACTTGAAAAAAGTAATCTAAAAATCTGCAGTTCCAAAACAATTAAATATTCATGAAAATTTGAAATAGTAAAAAACTCTTTACATAATAATCTAGATATATAAAATGCTTTGCTTTGATTAAAATAAAACTATATTCTATTTTCGATGAACTTAGTTACCCAAAAGCTCCGCTCTTGCCTTATTTATATACGCTATCTTTAAAATGGTTCTTCTTTATATGATTAAAATTTTATACATATAGATTTCAAGTACGTGATAAGAAAAAATTTAATTTTAATCAAAGTTAACTGTAATGAAAATAGATCCTTTTTTGTAGCCTGCGCAAATGAAAGTACTAAAAAAAATTGGTAATATAAGTAAATTCCAGAGGAAGAACGGTTAATGGTCCATGAAACTCTGTAACGCTATGCTATGAAATCGAACTTAACTCATGTTTTAATAAGTTTCTACTCATTCAGTGTTTTATACTGTGCTTCTGGTCTTAATTCAATTGTGAAAAAATTTTTAATGCAAAAACTGGTGGTTGATTGATTAGTCGAAGGTAGGGGGCAGCTAACCTCTGGAACATCTGATTTAGTTTAAAAGCCTTTAGAGTTCCAGCTTTTACGGCGCTTTTTGGCCAACCCTGGATCCGATATATCGGTGTCCTGTATGCCTAATTTTTGTTAATTTCCTTGGATAGTCCTCGTAGTAAGTTTGCCAATGGCATTTTCTCATTTAGAAAGTCTAGTCGTGATATCCTTGCATACACGGTTCTGGTATTCCCATTCTTCAGGAGTTTCGATAGCCGTGTTCCTGCAACCTTGTGTTTGTAAATTTCCAGAAGTGCAAAACCGTGGTTCTATTCGGAGGTTCAAAGACCTGCCCTCAGGCTCTAACTACCGGAAACTTGACCCAGAATTACCCATTTAGGAACATTAAACAAGATCGATACACCTTTAGGAGTAGCTTCCAGTAGCAGGTTCCCAAGGGCTTATCACAGTCCAGGAATCCCGGTAGCAAGATAACTTTAGTCAGTATGTTATTTAGAGTCACTGTAGTTTTTGATATATTTTTTTTTTTTGCATGCGAGCAGGGACGACGATTTACATCTAGGTGAGAATGCGTTATGCATACCTGGGACCGTTCCCCAGGTTATGTAGGACTCCATGTGCAAGCATGCCTTGCTTCATGTTTACCGACTAACCTCACCCCCCATAAAACATCTAGTGCCTTATAAACCTAAACCGAGACCACCTTTAGTTTAGTAAGCGCAGCCTAGGCATAAAAACCACCTTGCTCATCTTATTCCCAGAAGTAGGTTGAAAAAGGTCATTCCCATGAAAAGAAACTTGATTTATATTTTAAGGTTTTATGAAAATATTATATTTCAATATTGTAAACCATCACACGGTATGAAATTCTAGCGTATTAATGTAGGTGCAGGTATTAACCAGGATTAATATCCAGAAAGAGAGCCATAAGCGTGGCTGCTTTAAACTGCCGATACATTACAGTATGGAAATAGTGAGAAAATCCTATTGTAAATTGAAATAAAATGAAATTTTAACACCCTCAAATAATTTTTATTAATAATTAATAAAAAATTTTAAATTTATGAAAACACTCAAACTGATTCTAAATGGGTTTTAAAAAATTTTTAAATTGCATCTAATTTATATAAAAAAATAAATAACATTGTTTTTTAATGAATACATGATAACAGAGTGTGCGTAGGTAGACTTCAAAAGTATTTTCATGTTCTTTATGTATAAAGAGTTTCGCAATTAATTGTTAATCAATTCAGCTTTCAAAAGTTTCCTTTTTACTAACTAATTTAATTAAACGTTTATTATCCATGTTTAATTTTCAAATAAATTAACAGATTAATTTATAAATTTCTTTCCATTTCAAAAATTATTTTATATTAAACAGAAATAATTAGAATACTGACATTTTTCAATAATTTTTTTTCTTCATAGAATTAAAAAAATTAAATAAAGTAATATTTAATTAATTTTTTTTTATTTAACAGACATCAGTTATCAGCAACTGCTTTACTTGGTAGTCCGGATGGTTCAAGGCATCCATTAGACATGTACGAATTTTCCGAAGAGGACTATCGTAGGCAGATGGAAAATGGAGAAGACAATAGTAGCGGATACAATGGAATTGGAATCTGGGAATGCTTAATGGGATGTCGACATCGACTTGATCAACAACTAGCCAGGAGAAAGGTCATTAATTTTATTTTTTTATTAATTATATTTAATTAAATTAAATAATTTTTGTTTTAATATTTTCATTTAAACTTAGAATAAGTCACGTTTTCCATTATCCATTCAAAACTTTATCTTAAAAATTAAAATAAATAATTTCATTGTAAATGAAAATTTATTCTCGACATTTCATTTCATTGTTTTATTTTAATATAGCGAATGAACTTTTTTTGTACTTGAAATTTTATATCGAATAAAAATTAAAATTATAATTAAAATTATAAACTTTTATTTTAAAATTTTAAAATTATTTAATTGAAATAATTAATTAATGAAAAAAAAAAAATTAATTTTTTATTTTAATTATGATTGATTAAAATTGACTTTATTTTTATTATTTATTTGCCAGGGTAACCCTCCCTTTAACTTATTCTATGTCCATAAATCGAAATTATTTTAAGTCCCTTACCCTGGATTATTACTAAATTCGAGACTAAATTCTTAAATCAAAAATATTCTAACTCCCTGAACTTGAATTATTTTAAGTCCCGAAATTTATTAATTAATAAAATAATAAAATTATTTTAAGTCCCATTTGACCTTCTTCTCAACTAATTTTATTTTTTTTAAGGGATTCAAAGTAATATTTTTTTTAGACATGAATTGTTTAAGAATTACTTAAAATCTGTGCTTTTACAAGGGAACAAAAAGTTACATTATCAGATAATGTATCAATTAATTATGTTAGAGATTTTTAGGCCATCTTCTAAATATCGCTGTACCTTTATTTCTACTTGACCTATCAACTTCTGGTTAGTTTCATTTTTTTGTATAAAAATTCGATTTTAAATTGGATCTTAAAATTTAAAGTCATTTTTTAAGCTTAAGTTTCACTTTCAAAGTCCGTAAAACGCTATTTTTATCACTAATTTTCTGAGCAATAAATCAAATGCCTATTTTTAGACCAAACTGGCCAATTTCTAAACTATACTGTAAGAATTGAAATGTTTGATTAAAAATAGTTTTATAAACTTCAAAAATTTGTTTTCATCGTTTACAAAGTATGATAATTTAAAAATCAAAGTCCCAATTAAAGGTTTTTTTAAAAAATTCAACTTTTAGAGTTGTTTGGGTAGAACCGAGGGTATAACTACGTCTCGTGCACTGTATATAAAATTGACTAACCTATTAGTTACATGAAAAATTTTCTTCTATAGACTACGTTCTGACTATAAAAATAAAATAGAGAAAATACGGTTTAAAAAATACCCATTAAATACTTTTATGAACCATAAATATAGGAATGATCAAGTAATATCACCAGCCTTTTAACCAATACTGTACTAAATGAAAATTCTGGAAAATTTTTTATTTAAGAAAAATTTTTATTTTGGGCACGATCACTTAGTTACTTACGATTTCATCTGTACATTAGCCAAAAATTTTTACAACCACACTGTAAAAAGTAACTTTCTTATATTAACAAAAAAATTAGAGAATTTTCGAAAAATTAGTAAATTTTCGAAAAAAATTGTAAATATTCGAAAAAAATCGTATAATTACTGAATTTAGTATATTAACAAAAAATTCGAGTATTCTCGATTTTTTTTTGTGAGTTCGCAAGAAAAATTAATAATTTACAATTTTTTTTCAACAATTTCCAAAAATAGTTATAAATTTACGAAAAATAGTTGATAATTTACAACTTTTGGTTTTTTCGTAAATCACAAAAAAAATCGAGAGTTCTCGAATTTTTCGATAATATACTAAATTTAGTAAATTTACGATTTTTATCGAAAATTTACAACATTTTTTGAAAATTCACTAATTTTTCGAAAACATTATATTTTTTTTTTGTAAATCTAAGAAAGTTACTTTTTACGGTGCAGTTTTCATGAGTGTTCAAAAAATTTATTTTTATACTATTTGACACTATCGAAACTGGATGAAATTTTAATATATAACTACTTTAATTTTCTTTTTTACTTTTGTGAAAAATCTATGTTATAGCAAAAATAGGTATATTATTAAATATAAATAGAAACAAACTTTTAATAAAATTAAAATTACTTTTTATTTCTTGTTAAAAAAGATTTATAAGTTATTTTCTTTTTTTATATTTATAACTTATAAAAGTATTGATAAAAGTTTTTTAAAAAAATATACTTTAAAAGAAATAATTTTTAATTATAAAATAATTATTGTTTACTTGAACTTTAAAAAATACAAAATAATTAATAATGTTACTGAAAAAAATTTCACTTTAAACTGTTTACCAGTTTTTATTACCAGAAATAATTTCAGTTGTAAATATACAAGTATGTAGTTTATGTATTTTAGAATAGGAAGTGTTAATAAACTCGATGCATAAAAAACTTTAGTATTAAAAAAAAAAAAAAAATTAGGTATTGTCCAGAAGTTCCATGAAAAAAATTTAGGTATTAAATCCGAATAAAATTTTACATAAAATTTTTTATTATATTACAAAAACACGATTTTCGAGCCTAAAATTTAACTAAAATATGCATACCAGTTAGAAAAATCCCTGGTTACCTCCCAAGATCCCCCAAACACACGTACAGTCCATACATGCAAAAAATTTAATATTTATCTACTACAACAAAGGTTCCTCTTTGAAGAACCAAACCAATTTGAGAAAAAAAAATTTGTATAGTATTTTTTTTGAATAAATACAAAATATTAGCATACTCGATAGCTAGAAAAATAAACTTTTTTTTTTATGAATAACCCATGTGTATCTACAAAACATAAAAGATATTTTTTTCCTATAAATAAAAAAAAACTTTTTATTATACGAAAAAAAAAACGTCGAATATAGAGTACATGAAAAATGGTTTTTTTTATATTTTGTATTAAGTATTCAAATAGCATATCAACAAAGACACGTATATTACATTTTAAATTAATATATATTGCACATATATTTTATACACATTTTTTAATGAAAATTTATTTTATTTTTTATTATATTTTTAATAAATAAAGTCATTTTTTTTATTAACTTTTTTAACATTAGTCTTGTCGTGGAGGAATACTGTTGCGTAGAAAACATTTTTTATCCATTAGAGGTCGATAGAATTTTGCATTAAGTTTTTGTTTTTTAGGTCACTGAACACTAAAACTTATAACCGGTTTGTGTAAACACAAACAAAATGCATGGAATATGTTTATTTGCAGCTGAGCAAAGACACACAAATTACAATACAATTCGCTATTTTTATAATTTTTAATTATCACCTTTACTACATGTGAAGATTCTAAACCCAAAATTTTCTGATTCGCTAAACTCGGATTATTCTAAGTCCCTAAATCAAAAATATTCTAAGTCCCTTAACCTGAATTATTACAAATCCCATTTGACCCCCCCCCTTCCCCTTAAATCGGAAAAATTTGACCCCCTCTTGATTTTTAGATTTCCAATGTACCCCCTCCCTACAAGCATGTTTCATGTTAATATGGTACAAAGTTTTGCGAAAACAATTATACGACAATTATAATATGTATATTAACCTAGCAGCTATTTTTAAAAGTTGTTTGGACTTTCAATTACGAGAAGTTATTAATTGCCATTTACCAACAAAAAAAAAATAATAGCTCATTTAATCACTCCTAGGTATTGTACACTGAGTACATGAAATTAACGCTATTTCTTATGGAAACCTAAAATTCATTCTAGAAGATCCGATATTGTTAGTAATACTTGCGAGTGATTAAATGAGCTACCATTTTGAGAATTTTATTTGTTTATTGAATGGCACCTAATTTCACCTGATTTTGTTTTTTTAGGTTTATTCTAAGTCCCTTAACGCCATCCTAAACTCCTATGTTTTTAACATTGCGTCGGTAAGGCAGAGTTCATTTTGAAAAAGGTCGCCAATCCATTTCTAATAAAATTTGTGGCTTCATATTGATTCATTCACTAAAAAAAATCATTCTTTATAGCTTAAAATATTTTTTTTGTTTTTTCTGCAGCTTAAAAAAGAAAGCCGACATTTAAGAAATTTTTACTGACACATTTGGGTTTAGGATGGCGTTAATCGAAATTACAAATAACACCATTTGACCCCCTACCTAAAAAAGCTTCAATTGTTAACCACACCCCCTCTTCCCTCTGTATTTATTTTGTTAATAACCAAAAATTAACTTAAAAATCCTCGATATTAAAAAATTATACAGTTAACACTTAAGATTTAATTATTTTCATTTTTATAGTATCCAGTCTAATATATACTCGTTTGCTCTTAGTATATTTATTATGCATCTGCTATAGATAGGTATATAATGATCGATGAAAATTGGGTTTTCTATTATATGCAAAACAATAGTTTTACCAATATATGTATGCAATATACATACATGCATGAAGGTTTTGAAGCTTAAATTTCAATAACTATTGAAAATATTGGAATTTTGGTTACTTTAATACAAATAGCTGTATAATAACTAAAATTAACCAAAAATAAACTATGTTCATGGAATAAATAATATTTAATTTTTATTTTTAATGTAATAATTATTATTTCATAGTATAAGTTATGGAATTTTAGAATTTTCATATATTTTCATTTATGATATTTCACATAGTTATTTACTTTTAAATATAAATTAAAAATAGTTACAATTTATTTGCAACGTTACATTTTCCTACATATTAGACCTACACAGCTTTATTGTATTGTTTGAAAATATTACAAAAGCCATCTAGTAGTGTATAGTACTAGATTCACTTTTAGGCTAAGGGCTATAAATCTGTATTACTCAGGGTCATAGCATATTTGGCAGAACACAATTTTTAGTTACTATCAGGTTTATTGCATAACACAAAATATCTATAATTGTCTTTTTGCAAATTTCCATTTTTCACTAAAAATAACCAATTTTGTAAATTGTTTCATTTTTATTACAAGGAATTTTCTGGTCAGGCGCTAGAATACAAATATTTTTCGGTGGACGACGACGAATTTTCTTGACATCAAAAGAAAATTGTATATAAACTTTGGCCAAAGAATTAGTCCCAAATCGCATTTTATTTTGGCCATATTTTATATTAATCTGCCACAAGAGTCCTAATATTCAACTAATACACTGTAAAAAGTAACTTTCTTAGATTTACAAAAAAAATAGAATTTTTTCGAAAAATTAGCGAATTTTCAAAAATTTTTGTAAATATTCGATTAAAATCGTAAATTAAAATTGTAAATTATCAATTTTTCTTCCGAATTCACAAAAAAAATCTAGAATACTCGAATTTTTTGTTAATATTCTAAATTTAGTAAATATACCATTTTTTTTCGAATATTTACAAATTTTTCGAAAATGTTCTAATTTTTTTGTTAATATAAGAAAGTTTCTTTTTACAGTGTAGGTTTCAAAAACTGCATACTTGCTTCATGATTCCAAATTATTTTTACTTTACGAGGCATAATATTTTAAAGAAATTTTCAAAAAAAGCCATTTTTCATAAGCATCTCTGATACAATAATGTATCTGAGTCAATGTATCTCAGATAAAAAAAATCAATTTATACGAATTTTAAAATATACAGTTTTGATAAAAATATTTTATATCATTCAATTTAAATCCATTTTTACCTTATAGTCACAAATTTCCAATAAAAAATTAACAAATATCCAATATACAGTTTAACAATTTATTAAATTACGAACTGCCAAGAAAAAAAACGATTAAATTACAAATAATTTTAAGATTTTTTTTTTAAATTCTTAAAAAAAAAATAAATGATTATTATTATTATTTCAAATTAAGAACACTCGAAATATACATCCATGTATACACAAAATTAATAATAAATACATAAATTTAGTAAAAGCTTTTCGACCTGAAACATTCGCTTCAATTCTTTTTCTATATATTTCAAAGAATAAAGAAAAAGAAAAGCTCCAGTAGTAAAAAATCGAAGTTTAAGTATTTGTTAAATAAAAATAAGAAAAAATAAAATTTTCATTTTAGTGTATAATTGGACTTAAATTATATTTATTTATTTTTATATTGCTTACTTAAATAAAAAAAATTTTTTAATTTATTTTTTTACTTATTTTTGTTCAATATAAAAATATTAGGTGCATTAAAAATTATTTATTTTTATGTACACTAATGAATGAACCTAACTTGTGCAATTAAATCAGTTATTTATTTACTTTAGCTCTCAATTAAGCTTTTCATTAAAACTAAAAATAAAAAATGTATATGAAAGATTCTTTTTTATGAGTCTTTTTTGCATTGGGTATTTCAAATTTAGTTTAAAAAATTTATTAGGACAATTTTTATTTTCTTAAATTGAAGCTTCAGAGTGAGTGGAATACTTCGCTTGCAATTATTTGCCTAAAATAGGTCAAAAAACTGAAAGACATAAATTAAAACCCATGAACAGAAAAGTAAATTCAATTTTAACATTTTTTTCTGGACTTTTTGTTTCAGAAACTATAATTTATGCTATTATTTAAATGTTTTGAATTCTTTTTACCGATAAAAGCGTAATGTCCTAAAAATGAGAAAAATATTTTTTAAGGGTTTTGCTGCACTGACCTATTATACTTTTAAGTCCTTTAACCCGAAATATTACAAATCCCTAAACGCGGATTATTCCAAGTCCCAAAATTTATTAACTATTCTATGTCCCTAAACCTGAATTATTCTAAATCCTTAAATCGAAATTATTATATGTCCTATTTGACCTTCTCCCCTTAAATCAGACACATTTTACACCCCCCCCCCCCACTTTTCCTTAAATCAAACATTTTAAGTCCCTAAACTTGAATTATTTTAATTCCCTAAATTGAAATTACTCTAAGTCTCTAAGCCCGAATTATTCTAAGTCCCTAAATTGAAATTATTCTAAGTTTCTAAATCGAAATAATTAAATCTGGATTATTAATTAAATCTGAATTATTCTAAGTTTTAAATTGAAATTATTCTAGTCCCTAGATCGAAATTATTTTAAGTCCCTAAACCTGAATTATTCTAAGTCCCTAAATTGAAATTATTTCAAGTACCTAAGCCCGTATTATTTTAAGTTCCTTAATCCGTATTATTAAAAGTCTCAAACCACGGATTAATCTAAGTCCCTAAATTTGAATTATTTTGAATCCCTAAATCGAAATTATTCTAAGCCTCATTTGACCCCCCCCCCTTAAATTAGACACATTTGACCGCTCCTTAATTTTTAGATCTCTAGGGTACCCCCTCCATTTAAACATGTTCCATGTTAAAAATTGCATCAAAAGAGTGACTAGGTTTAGCTGATATCATACATATAAAAAATATAAAATAAAACTTTATTTTTTATATTTCTATAATTAGCTAACTATAAGAATTACTAAATAACAACTACCCTTTTATAAATGTAATTTAAATCAATTTTCAATAATTTGTTAAGCATGTCATGTATTTTATAATTAAAACATTTATATATCACTGATTATATATAAACAAGTCAATTAAATTCGATAATTGCATGGATGTTTTATTTGATTAATAAATTGCATTCATTATTATTATTATTATTATTTTAATCAAAATTTTGTTATTTTGCTTTATTTTAATTAGCTGAAAATTCAATTATAAAATTGGTCTTTTAAACATTAAAATTATAAAGAAAGCTTTTTTATATTTAAGTATTTTTAACAATTAGCAAAGGGTATCATTATCCAAAGCAATGGAGCATCCTTATTAGAAAAAACTTATAACTGGTTTTTGTGCTAACATGAACAACCAACTATGTTGACCTATGTCAGTTTTTCTTTATAAATAATTTCAAGCCCTAATATTGAACTTATTATAAATCTATCTAAATTAAAATAATTTAAGTCCCTAAAATAAAAATACTCTATGTACACTGTAAAAAGTAACTTTTTTAAATTAACAAAAAAATTAGAAAATTTTCGAAAAAATTTGTAAATAGTCGAAAAAAATCGTATATTTACTAAATTTAGTACATCAATAAAACATTCGAGTATTCTCGATTTTTTTTTGTGAATTTACGAAAAAAATTGTAAATTATTAATTTTTCTTGCGAATTCACAAAAAAAATCGAGAATACTCGAATTTTTTGTTAATGTACTAAATTTAGTAATTTATTATACGATTTTTTTCGAATATTTACAAAATTTTTCGAAAAAAATCTATTTCTTTGTAAATCTAAGAAAGTTACTTTTTACAGTGTACATTTGATCACCCCTATAAACACGTCAATATCTTACCACCTGTAACTTTTTCATATGCCATCCCTATGATATTATTCCAAGTTGGGCAATTTTTGGAAAAAAACCGAAAGTATGACATCTCGGAATAGCCTAGATTTTTAGATTAGAAAAAAACCTACTAACTTTATTTTAACTAAGTTAAAACCTTATAACTTTTACGTTTCTCGGTATTCTGATTTTACCAGGTCATTGAAGACTTGCCGTTTACCCGCGCTAAAAATCTTGTGTATTATAAAATAAAAGCGCGGGTAAACGGCGGATATTCAATAGCACTCCAAAATCAAAATACCAAGAAATGTCAATTATGAACTTATCCATTTTGGTTCAATCGAAATTCTAGACAACTCTGGGATGCCATGTTTTCAGTTTTTTCAACTAAGATATATCGATTCTTTTTTGATATAACATTTTGAGTCCGGTGACAAAATCTATTAAAAATAAACGAGTCTTCGGTTCGAAACGAAAAAAGAATCTTATAGCTTTTGACACAAGTTAAGAAGATTTTAACTTAAAAAATTTCCAACATAAGTAAAAGTGTTATAGAAATCTTTATACCTGGTGGATTAAAAGCTGTCTCAAAAAAATAAATAAATTTTTAATAAAATCCAATTTAGAAACTCTGTTGTCTAAATCCAAGCTCAGGAATCACCAGCAAATTATTAACGTATACATTGACTATTGATATTCGATCGCTATTCGATGAAAAACCTAAAAATAAGTTCTTTTTATCAGATACCTTTTTATTCGATTTCTAAAGCTTGAAAAAAAAGATTTTATTATAAAAAACAGCAAAAATACAATTTCTTCTTATCCTTTAAATATGCAAATCTGTCTTTTACAATTTTAAAAGATTTGTTTAAATAAAAATTTATTGGATTTATAAGTAAAAAATATAAATCATAGTATTAAAAAGTAATAAAAGAAAAAACGAGAAAAGAATAATTGAAGCTTAAGTCGTTTGCTATAAAAAAAATAATGAAAAGATATTTTATAAAAGTAAAATGCAACTAAAAAAGTAACAGTAAAATGAACTTAAAAAATCTTAATTAAAATAAGAAATTCTCTATTTTCTTTAAAATTTGTGCAGCATCTTTATGATTTTATAAATATTTTGTAATTTAATTATTTCTAGTTATATCTATAGTGTATTTAATTTAGACATATATTTCGTTTTAGTTGTATTATAATAAAAGTTTTCTTCATCTTGTCAGATTTATAATAAAACTAAATATATATAGAAAATCTAGTTATGTGCACTATAAATTTTATGCATTCACTAATGAATAAATTAAATTTAAAAGTTTATTTGTATATTTTAAGGTTATATTTTTAAATAGGTATGCATCGCAAATTTTCTAGTGCAAAATACCTAATACAAAAACTGCAAGTTTCCTAATATTTATTTTACTTGCTTTGTTCAAAACTACCATTTGCATCAAGATTTTTATATTTTCTTAAAATCTGTTATAGTTACTGTAAAGAAAAATTTCTGAAAAATTTTTTTTTGGTACTTGATGGTTAATTTTTAGTAATCCTGACAAGGCTGTGCAGTTACTAGAAATATCGGGTACCTGAACCAAAAATTCAATTTTTTTGTTGGTTATTTTGGATTTATATCCAGAGAAATTTTCCATTTACTTTGTCTTATTCACAAAAATTTCGGGTCTTACCCGAACTTGATCTAACCCCATCCTGTCTGAAAAAAGTTTGACATTTGGGCAGCCGACCCGAAACTACTAGTAATCGCGCACCGCTTTAAACTAAATTTTGATACCTTTCATTTTTTGGGTCGCTAATCGTATAAATGAGATTTTAAAAATTAAAATGTTGGTATCTAAATGGTGAGTTTGTAACCTCAAAAACTTTTGAAAGTTATTTATAGAAACAACATTTATCAACAAGTTTTGGGGTCCAAAAATGTAACTTAATCCCTTTTAATTATATGTTAAATACTCAAGAACATATTTCGATTTTCATATCAATTATGACATCTATAATCTATACATAATTAAGATTGTTGAGGTTTAATAACGCTCAGCTTCAAAATCATAATGGTTTTTCTTATAAGTAACCAAATGTATGCAAAAAAAATCGCAAAGAACTTTTTTTTTCAGGCACGATCACATACATATTTATTGAAATTTTAACTTTAACCGTTTTTTCCTTTATTATTTAATATCTAATGTCTTTATGTGATTATTCCACATCAACTGAATGAATTTTAGTCAAACTGGAGCACGCACAATCAGATACATTTAAAAAATTTTGTACCAAATTTTATTTATTTTTTAGTACTTTTTACTTAATCGGAAATAGTTTTTGCGATTTCTCGACAAAAAATGAATGCAATTCAGCTAAGCTGGAGGAGGCAAGTTATCATGTTTATTTGTTCCATATAGATCGTTGTTTATTTTTAATAAACTTCATTAAAATTAATTTAAATAAATAAATATAATTTGAAAAATTTCGTACCAAATTTTTTTTGTCTCTTCAATTTGTTCCTGATTTTTTACCATTGTTAGCATTTTTCCCTTAATTTTCTTAAAATCGATTTTTTCGACGTTTCTCTGGAAGGTCTAGCTGAATTCACTTTAGATTTGAAACCCTGCAACTAAATCTGATTTCAAACAAATTGCTTCAGGGTATTTTTGATTCATCGAGTAATTTCTGAGATCATGATGATACACCTTTTCGTACATACATCGTATACTTTAACTCTAAAATTTAATAAAAAATGTTATCACAAATTTTCTGCAAACCTTTTAAATTTCATTTTTTTGCAAATTTTTAATAAAAAGCATTAATAAATTAAAAAAAAAATGTATAAGGGAAATGTAATTTATCTCATGCATGAAAATTTCGATTAAATTTGCTTATTCTGCTAATAAAAATTCTATATGTTAAAAAAAGTACATACTCAACACATACATAAAAAAAATTTGTTTTTTTTATATATTTGAACCCAGATAAATAATGTAAAAAAAAAATGTAGAGAAAAAAGAAAGTGTGAGCTTGCAAAGTATCACATACTAAAAGCACAAGAAGTGTAACATGAGATATATTCTTCTCTCTAGGAAGAGGAAAAAAAGAGTTTAAGAGTGGGTATATAACTGCAGAAGAGCTAGTTCAGGGACAAATCGATAACGGCCTTGCTATCTATCTTTTTCTCATTGCACTCTTGGACACGTTTCTTATACATTTTTTTTTTAACTTTAGTAAAGTTTAGTATGTACTATAAATACATCGAATAAAAATAATAAAAATGTAATTTTTTTTAACCATAAATTTGAAATATTTTAAACATTTTTTTTTTTTAAATGATAAAATAATATACATTTAGCTATATTTTGGGGTGGATAAAATTTTTTTATTTCTGGTTAACCTCATTTTTATGTATAAAATGTCCAGAAAAAGTTAAACATTATTGAGGTAAATGTGGGTTTAAAAAAAATTTTTAACTTTAAAGTTTTTTTTTATGTTTACACAGAAGTTGATATTAAGGTTATGCACACAAATTTATTCTTAAAAAAAAATAAAAAGTTTATTTTTTTTTAATACAGTTTGAATATTTTATAAATTTTTATTTTTTTATAGTCACTGATTAGAATTGTATATAAGTCAAAATTTTTATTTATTAAAATTTTCTTAAAAAAAAAATATCATAACTAGTATAGTACCATATCATTCAACAGCTTGCAGATACTATAGTAGAATTACTCGAGTTAGTCCTTTATTTAAAATTATTCTAAAGCCCTAATCTCATATTATTTGAAATCTCTCTAAAATGGAGGCTTACCATAATATTATATCTAAATATGGTAACAGAAAAGCATTATTTTTCCAACACCCCCTAAAATGATTCCCCCTCTCTGCCCCTCTCTGAGAACATATTTCTTAATAACAATTTTTTTATAATTTTGATACTATCATTAAACTTTACTAATAAACCTAATTTTTAGAAGGTTTTCTCATTGTAACAGGCAATTCAATTGAACTTTAAAGAATTACGTTTTTTTACTGAAGTACTTTCGAGAAACCCCTAGCCCAGAAGCCTTGCAATTAGAAACGAGTATATTTAGGTATCATTTTAAAATCTTTAATTAAAATCTAAATACAAGACTAAATAAGTCTAAATACCTAATTGTTCAAGTGCCTGATTCCGAATTATTATAAGTCCCATCTGTTCCGCCCCCTTGATTTTCTGATTTACAGGGTATCCCAACCTATAAAAATGTTCCGTGTTAATAGATACACTGTTATTGATCAAATTTCCAGGAATTCAAGGATATGGTTATTTTAGTGGCTTACAGATAGAAATTTTGAATTTTAAATTCATAATCGAAATTAGTATGAGGTATCTCGGGATCAATTATTCAGCCTAGAGCTCTTTAATCAAAGTATAAAACTAAACTAACATTTCCTATCATAAGAGCCCGTATAAAATTTCCAATTTTTTAATTAAAATTTTTCAAAATTTTGGTGCGTAACCCAGTAAAATAACAATAGCATTGAATTCCTGGGATTTTCATCTACGAAACGTACATCTTTTTTTTGAGGAAGACAAAACAGTATATTTCGATTTGAATAAAGTGACCCCAAAATTTGATGAGATCTTGCCCCTTTTTACAATCTTTTGACTAAAAAAAGATAGTGAAACCTAAAAGGTGTCATTTAAAATCTCCAAAAATTTTTAGATTACGGTATTTCCATTTTTTTTATTATCTTAATCATTATTGCTAAAAAAACTTATAACCAGTTTGTATAAACACAACCTAAATGCATGGAACATGTTTACTTAATGTTACTTAACATTACAATACAATTTTCTATTTTTATAATTTGTAATTATCACCTCACTAGCTGTTAAGATTCTAAACCCAAACTATTTTGATTCCCTAAACCTGTAT
This sequence comes from Anagrus nilaparvatae, assembly GCA_022575985.1. Taxonomy (NCBI): domain Eukaryota; kingdom Metazoa; phylum Arthropoda; class Insecta; order Hymenoptera; family Mymaridae; genus Anagrus; species Anagrus nilaparvatae. Next base: position 33,462,165 of record JAKSXM010000231.1, read on the forward strand.
TATCCTAAGCCCTAAAACCCAGATTTTTCAAAGTCTTTTAAAAGTATTTTATTTATTTATATATACTTACCTAATTATTCTAAGTCTCATTTGACCCCCCCCCCCTTAAATAGGACAAATTTGACCCCCCCCCCTTAATTTTCAAGTTCTGAAGTACCCTCTCCCTATAAACATGTTCCATGTTAATAGAGCACTATAGTTCCATAAATTAATTTCTTATGACAATTTTTTTTCGGTAGAATTAACTGAATTCTTGATATTTTGCAGATTTTTGCATTAAACAAAAGTTTTCATGTTATAATACTTCAGGTTCAGCATTTTGACTCCTATAAAAAAATCGTTAACTATTCTAGAACCATGGATTTATACATAAGTCGAAATGTAGAACATGAGACTTGAAAAAAATATTCAAGATTTTTTAGGGCTTTAAAATAAGACCTTGCAGGTTCGGTTATCTTTTATTTTTTTAAAGTTACAGATGCTTTACCTCCCCCTACAATCCCACCCATGATTTTACTAGATTTCCTTTAAAAATTATCAGTAATTACAGTGCTCCGTAATGCTAATAACATAAATTTTTTATTGAATATTTAAAAATTTTAATCGAATAGTCATTATTTAGTTTATTAAAAATGCTCGAAAAATGTCTTATAAATTTTGATAAACAGTCATCGTCTAGTGGGTTATTTATTTTATTTTTTAATATTTAAACCGTTATAAAAATCGCGTATTATTTTTTTCCTCGCTCGCCCAAACTTACATAACTCTATAAAATTTGTTTTTTCTTTACCTGATTCCTACTCTGGATTCTGTTTCAAACTCCTGCACCACTGACAGCACCTGCATTTCTTAGTAACTATAAATCCTGGTTAATTAAATTCTGCCACTGTTATCTACATAATCGAAGCACCTGTTCACTCTGAATTTTCACTAACTCCTGTACCACTAATATCATCTGCATTTCTTGGTAACGGTAAATCCATTTCTGCAACTGAATCGAATTAACAATTAAAGTTTTATTTTTAGATAAACTAATAAATTAACAATTTTTTATAAACATAAAAATAAAAAAATTACACAATATCACAGCACCCCTTTTGTTTTATTTAACTGACATCTGCACCCGTTCAGGGGAGGACTGAACTAATTCAGGACAGCAACTGAACCCATCGCGCGCGGTCCCCACTCAAAGGCCCTACTTTAAAACCAAGTATGCGAGCACATTTTGCCACTGAATCTAATTAGCTAATTGAATTTTTAATTTTAGAAAAACTCTATAAATTTAACAATAAAAATCTTGATAAAAAAAACACATAATCAAAGCACCACTTTCTTTTATTTATTTATTAATATCCGCACTCGTTCACATAAAGACAGCAACTGAACCTCTCGCACGCGGTCCCACTCAAGGGTCCTATTTTAAAACCCCCGTATACTCGTGTAATAAATTTAATTATTATAATATTTATTTATAATATTTTTAATTATACTTTATAATATGTCAAAAAAATATTTTGTTTTTATTCCTTTTACATAGAGTCTTAATCTTAACTTTACTATTAATAATTCAAATTTAGTATTAATAATTTAAAAAATAAAAAAAATTTACAGAGCATATAAAATTTTTAATAAATTGCATACTAGGTGCACAAATATAAACATAAATAGCTCAATAACTTTATAAAATGACTTTAGAAACAACTCTTTATGACTTTAAAAAAATGTAGTTTTAAAGAATATCTGGTGAATAAAAAGTAAAATATTATTTTGTAACTGGTGGTGTTTAACATGAAAAATATTACAAAATATTATCTCGACGGAGCCAAATTTACTTTTATCTGGTATAAAAAAATGCTCTATTTTTTAAAAAAATTTTTAAATTAAGTTATTTTTTTAAAACTTTTAATCTTGTAATTTTTCACATTAATTATCAAAGAAAAAAATTATCAAAAGAAAAAAAAATTGGTCAAATTGATTGGTCCCGATCCGCCCCGATATCATAAACCTCTCCCCAAATACAGAAAAACTACATTTTTTAGTAACATCTTCAATTTTCTTTTGATAAATTTCATGTACAGTTTCAATTTTAGTACCTTTAAGGGGCCCCTAGCTCAGAACTCTTGCAATTGAGTTGGAATAAATTAGGTCATAAAGAGTTCATGAAAGTTTATTATTCTAGAACTTTTTGGTTAAAACCCAAATAGAAGACTAAAAAGGCTGCATACTATTAAATATCGAAAAAATTTCTAATTCTACAACCCTTGATTACATTTAACCCAAATATTGACCAAAGTTGCTCTAATTTAACATCAAGTGAAACATTAATTTAACTTAAAATACAATCATTTCATTTTTTCCAAAATATTACTTTTTTACCAATTTTGATTACATTTAAAATATTAAGCTAATAAGAGTTCAAAAATGATAATCCCTCGTGAACTCTTTTTGAAACTTTCTCCAAAAGAATGGCAAATTCTGAGTCAGAAATCCCTTGTGTGCTTTTCACATAATTTTCATTGTTAAAAAAATACAAAACTTTTTTTTTCTAAACATAAAAGTATGAAAATTTTAATGAATTATTCGCTTAAAAAAATAATAAAATTTTTTCTCGTTGACATATTTTTTAATAATGAGGGCACATTTATTTACCCATGTAATTTAATAAATTAAATAAATACCAATTATAATTGTACAATAGAAAGAAAAAAATTATATGTAAAAATAGGTAATATTTTTTTTTTTTTAATAAAAAATTCATAGATTTTAATTAAAGTACTTGAAAAAAGACAATTAAAATTTTAATTTTATGCATAATTTAAAAAATCTTATTTAATTAACAAGTAAAAATTTATGTACACAAGCATCAAATTTTTTTAAATGTATAAATAATTACTTCACAGGTCAATTGCTCCAATTGAACTTTTTTCTTTTAGACAAAATTTTAGCTTTTTTTTTTCTTCAATAAAAATTACAAAGACACACTTCTAAGATTTTTAAGTCTTTTATATTTTATCAAGTAGCTGTTTCCTATTTCAGAAAAACTTTTCAAGAAAAATAAAAAAATAGTCTTAATTTCATTGTTTTTTAATCTTAAAATTCTTAAAAAAGAAAAAATAAAGTTAAATACAAACTTTTTACATTTTAATTAACAAAAAAAATTAAAAAATCTAACATCGTATTCTTCTGAACAAAGAAAAACTATTTTTTCTTGTACAGTAAGATTAAAATATAAAAAAGATGTTTTAAATTACAAATAAAAATTCATACAAGTTTAGAAAATTATAAAAGTAGAATCAAGAGTTTAGCATTTAAATAGAAAAAAAAATAAAATTAGCATTGTTTAAACTTTGAGATATTAAACGTAATTACGTTGTTCTTATAAACTCATAACCGTTATCATAATAATGACTGTTTTTTAATACATATTTTGCACTTAAAAATAATTTCTGTATACTTAAATTTAAGTTTGCCAATTTTTTTCCTTTTTTGATAAATTTTTAAAAAAATATTCAACATCTTTTTTACAGAATATAAAGGGAATTGAATTAAAAATTTCATACTCTTTGACTATTTATCAGTAAAAATAAATCATTTATTAGCTTCAAAAAATTCGGTTTGGACCCATTTACGCATATAGGCAACAACTGAATCTGCACAGAAACTATAGATTAAACCCTGTAATAATGTTTTAGCAGGAACCGAATATTATCCTTACTCGTATAGCTAAAAAGAAAGAAGATTAGAACTGAAAATTCAGGTTCAAAGAATTATTTTCATTTATGAATCTAGGTAGTAGTATATCATAAGTTATTATATTATTAGGGTAACTGTACTAGAGCTCGGCCACCCCCCACTAGTCGGCCACCTTGCTCGTATTTGTGTAATTAATAATTATTTTTTTAAATAAATTGAAAAATAAAGTTAGAATATTGTTCTTATAAGTATTAATAATATTTGCGAATCAAAATTTTTGCTTTTGAACAAATTAAAATACAAATAAAAAAATAAAAACAAAACCATGCTCTCAGAAGAGCACTTTTCTTACGATTTGCTTTATGACTCGTGCAACGGGCCGACTACTGTTATTATTGAAATTTCTAATATTTTCTTTGTATGCGATGGGTAAAAATGCTATTATTATTAATTTGTATCATATTAAAATAGTTTATTACACTTAATAATTAAAAAAACTGTAAATATTAAAGAATAATTAATAATTAAATATACGGTCGACCACTGGCTTCACTTTTTTCACGATTTTTAGTAGTCGGCATGTTCTAAAAACTCTTGTCACGGCAATATTTTTGACTCTATTTGTAAAGTAGATTAGTATTTATGCATTTTTATGATATTTCTTTAAAATTAACAATAATAAAGCAACTTTTTTATTAATTAAATTAGTTTTTAAAATACTTAAATCTTTTAATGTATTTCATATATGCTGCTTACTGCGCAGGTGTATTTTAAACTAGAGGGCGGGGTTCGGCACTAAATTTAAAAGTTATTTATTAAGTAAATATTATTTTGTTATAAACATAATAATTTTTAATGCTAATTTAAAAAATAAATTAACAGTTTTATAATTAAATATGATTAATTTTATAAAAACAGGTTTTTTTCAACAATTTTTTAAGAATATTCTAAAAATCATCTGTAGTTCGGTGTATGAATCTGAGCGGCCGACCACTAATGTAAGCTTAGGTCGACAACCGGGGTTGGGTGGTCGACTACTAGTGGATATGCTGTTTTATTATTTTTTTCTCTTTATTAGCTAAACTATGTTTAAAATTTAATTTTTCACATTATAATTAATAACTATTAGGTATAAACAATGAACTAAATGCATTAATTCGGCAAAAAAAGTTTATTTAGTATATTTAAAGTTAATTCAAAGTTCACGGTGCGCTTAAGTGGCCGACTGCTAGTACACTTACCCTATATGAAACAAAGAAAAAACTTTTAACTGGTTTAAAGACGACCAACGAGCATTGAATATGTTGACTTTTAACTTATTGCTCCCTAACTATTATTCAGTCCTAGATCCGAAATCATAAAAAGTCCTTAAATTGAAAGTATTCTAAGTGTCAAAATCGAAAATATTCTAAGCCCATTCGACTCTCCCTTCCCTAAAAACTTTAATTTTTCACCCTCCCCTCCCCCTCAAAACACGGAAAATTTTCAAGTACCTTTCCCAATAATTATCTCCTATATTAAAAAAAAAGAAGAACCTTGGCTTGTCCAACGTCCAAGATTAATTGCCGATTTAAATATCACAATATAAAATCTAATATTTAAAATCATTAAATTTTAGTATAATGGCTACCAAATTTATATTCAGCACCAAGGCAGCTCAGACTCTGTCAGTGCCATTGCTACTAAATATAAGTTTAGTACCAAGCTACTACTAAATTTTAGCGTATTGGAAACCAAATATAATTTAGTGCCAAGCTACTACGAAATACTAGTGTGTTGGTACTGTGCCAGACGCATATCTCAGCATCCTACTGATTGAGTACTAACTACGACTAAATTTACGTAATATGACAACTGAAAATTTGTGATAGTCCCAAGCTACTAAAATTAAGTGGTATGGCTACTAAATTTAATGTTTAATTCTAATATTAAAAAAAAATTGCAAATAAAAATTAATACTACTAAAAATGAAATATTTAAATAAATATTTTAAAAATTTTTAAAGAAAAAAAAAGAGTAAAACCAATATTCCCGTTTTAAATTTCTTGGATGTTGACTACTATTAGCCAGGCCCACTTTAAAATTTTATTGTAACCCCACTATTATAAAGTTTTGCACGCGATGAGTTTTTGAAAATTTTTTTATTTACATTATAGACTGTAAAAAGTAACTTTCTTAGATTCACAAAAAAAATAGAATATTTTCGAAAAATAAGTAATTTTTCGAAAAAAATCGTAAATTTACTAAATTTAGTATATTAACTAAAAATTTGATTATTTCCGATTTCGTAAATTCGCGAGAAAAATTGATAATTTACAATTTTTTTTTTGAAAATTAACAAAAAATATTTAATAATTTACAAATTTTTTCGTAAATTCACAAGAAAAAATCGAGAATTTTCGAATATGTTGTTAATATACTAAATTTAGTAAATTTACGATTATTTTCGAAAATTTTCTATTTTTTTTGTGAATATAAGAAAGTTACTTCTTACAGTGCAGTTAACGAAATATTTAATTTAAAAAAAAAATGAATAAAAATGATACTAATATTTCTATATATCTAATATTTCAAATCTAATATTTCCCTCTAGAAAAAAATTTCGCATTTAAAAAAAAAAAATATTTTTTTATTTAAATTTCCACTAATAAAATATTTAATTTAAACAAAATATTAAGAAAATTACAAAAAAAAACGCTAAAAATCAACAAAAACAATATTCCCGCGTTGGGCCTTTTTCAAATACCCCTCCCTATGTACTCATTTACCACGTATTATAATATGTAACCTGAATTTCCGGTTCCTATTATCCTTCTTTGCAGTTATACGAATAAGGGTGAATCTCTAAAAAATTATCCGATAATATCCTCCATAAACGTCCGCAAGTCAGTGGTTTTGTAAAATAAGTATACATATTTATTTTTAATTATTTTTACTATACGGGTTCCTAATAGAACCGCTTTTCGCATTTATTTTGCAGTTTAATATAGTTTCTGTGCAACGCAGTCTTTTCTCAAGGGCTCTACTTTAAAACAAAGCTTAAAATTTTTAACATTATTTCAGAAAACTATAATTACCGGAATTTTTAATAGGGAATCTAGTAAATTTGGGTTACCTATTAGCAAATTTTCCGTAGATTTCCTAAAGCCAAAATGTAATAAAAAAATTTTCCTCTTTTAGAAAGGGGGCGACTTCCAGAGCCCAGATTTGCTAAATTTTTTGGGACACTATGCTTAAAATAATTGAACTTCAATAATCATCATCAAAAATCTAACGAAATCCTCACGAAAAGTTTTCCTGGAGTAGGATTTCTCTAAATTCCTAGGATAATTACTGAAGTTCAGTTTTTTTAACATTAAAGTTCCTAAAAATCTAGTAAGAATACGTTCTATGACATCAAATTATAAAAAAAATGATACAAAATTTTTTTAGTGCTTTGTGGCTTCCGAAAATCATCGAGCAATTAAGGAGGTTGTTTCATAACTTTTCAAAATTAAAAACATATTATTTGGTTTTGTAAATAAAATTTTCAAGAATATAACGTAATTAAGATTTTAGTGGCTAACAGACAAAAATGTCTAGAAATTATATTTACAAAATCGAAATTTAACATGGGCTCTTATGAAAGATAAGTTTTATCTCGACAGTAAAACTGAATTAATTTTATCAATTTTGAACATACAAAACTTTTTACCTACAAAATCTGAACTAAACCGTAAGTAAATAAATAAAAAATTAAAAAAAAAAAAATATCTCTTTATTCTGAAAAAGTTATGAAACAGCTTCCTTAACTCCGTCAAAACTCAATCATATTCATTAGTAAATTTTTTAAAATGGCAAAACGTGTTTATAAGGGAGGCAAAAAAGAATATTTAAATAAATTTACTTGTATATTTTATAGGTATGATAATCCATAAATATTGAAGGTGATTCAAGCAACGCACCCCTTTGTGCCCCCGAAAACCAACCCATGCTTTTAATAGATTCCCCATAAAAAATATCGGTAATTACCTGTAATGGCGAGAATATTTAAAATTTTTAATCGAATAGTATTCATTTAATTTATTTATAATGTTTTTAAAAATTTTGATAAACAGTCATCGTCTAGTGGGTTATTGATTTTATTTTTTTAATATTTGAGTCGCTTTAGAAATCGCGTATTACTTTTTTCCTCGCTCGCCCTAACTTATATTTTAACTCTATAATTATAAATAGTTTTCTTTTTTCTTTACCTGAGTCCTACTCTGGATTCTGCTTTGAACTCCTGCACCACTAACAGCATCTGCATTTCTTAGTAATGATAAATCCTGGTAAATTAATTTCTGCCACTGTTAACTACACAAACGAAGCACCACTTTACTCTGAATTTTCACTAACTCCTATACCACAAATATCATCTGCATTTCTTAGTAACGATAAATCCTGGTTAATTAATTTCTGCCACTGTTAACTACACAAACGAAGCACCACTTTACTCTGAATTTTCACCAACTCCTGCACCACTGACAGCAACTGCATTTCTCGGTCCATTTCTGTATCTGATACAAATTAATTAATTAAAGTCTTATTTTTAGATAAACTAATACATTAACAATTTTTTATTAATAATAAAAATTAATAAAAAAATTCCTAATCGAAAAACCATATCCGCACTCATTCAAATAAGGACAGCAACTGAACTCGTCACGCGCGGTCCCTACTGACCTACTCAAGGGCCCTATGCTGCGCGCGCAACTTAGATAATAAAGAGTATAGTACAGATTAATATTATAAAATAAATATAATACATACTATAATAAAATATACATTAATATAATAAAATAATTATAATACATTAATATAATAAATATAATACATTAATATATTAATTAATATAATAAAATTAATTTATTAATATACACTAAGATATGCGCGCGCAGCATGACAGCAACTGAAGTCGTCACGCGCGGTCCCTACTCAAGGACCCTATGCTGCGCGCGCATACCTTAGATAATAAAAAGTATTGTACAGATTAAAATAATAAAATAATTAAATAAATAAATTACTTTAATTCCTTTTACAGAGCCGGATTTTTGAAGTTAAGTTTTTACTTAATTTTATTTAAGACAACTATTTAAAAGTAAACATTTTTGCGTGAAAAAATCTTTTCCAAGATTTTACTATCAAGATTGTCCATAATATTTTTTTCATATGAATTATAAAATAAGAAATAACCATAAAATATACCTTAAAAAAATATATTCATCAAAAAATTAAACAGCAATTTTTAAGCTGCATATTTTAGAGATATGCACATTTTTTTTATTTTTTATTATATTACGTGAAACGTAAGTTTCTCGATAAGCTGATTCTAATTGAATTTTTAGGTCTCGATCCAAAAAACTTTGCCCTAATAAATAAAAACTGTAGTTTTTGATCGCATTAAAATTTTTTTTTGATATCACTAAATAAGAATTCTTTGTTCGCAAAATACTAAAAATTAGTGTTTATTTTTTTATGGGTTTCTACTGACCCATTTTTTGCTTTTTTTTTTCGTGGGATCCATAAAAATGATCAAATGAAAGTTATTAAGGTTTTTGATTATACATTTTGTGGGTGTGACTGCAGCGTGCTTTCTGGTCTATAGCCTGAAATAAAATTTTCCGATCCATGATCAGAAGTAGACGTCCCAGATCGCAAGTAAATCACTAATACTATTTACAACAGGTTAATTGCTATCTGTGTTATTTCATTTTGATTTCCAAGCATCGTATACGATTTTCCATCATAATCACCCACACTGTAAAAAGTAACTATCTTATATTAACAAAAAAATTAGAATATTTTCGAAAAATTAGTGAATTTTCGAAAAAATTTGTAAATATTCGAAAAAAATCGTAAATTTACTAAAATTAGTACATTAACAAAAAATTCGAGTATTCTCGATTTTTTTGTGAATTTGCAAGAAAAATTGATAATTTTCAATTTTTTTTCGAAAATTTACAACAAATAGTTGTAAATTTCCGAAAAATAGTTCTGAATTTGCAACTTTTTTCATAAAATCGCAAAAAAAAAATCGAAAATTCTCGAATTTTTCGATGATATACTAAATTTAGTAAATTACGATTTTTATCGAATATTTACAAAATTTTTTGAAAATTCAGTAATTTTTCGAAAAAAATTCTATTTTTTTTGTAACTCTAAGAAAGTTACTTTTTACAGTGCACGTATAAAGATTAAGCTTAATTTTGGGTAAGCTTACGCATATTCTATCCGAAAATTTCCTGATTAAAACTTTTATCGATAGTAAATACGGATTTTCTGATCACTGATCCAAAAAAATATTTTTTCAAGCTACTCTATACTTAGAGCAATAAAAGTTAAAGTTGTATATTCAAAGCTAACTTTATATTCCTTTAATAAAAATAAAATCGGTTCACTTATTCATGAAATAGTAACAATAAAATAAAAAATTTAATATCGTTATGATTTTTATTTTTTTTGGTACTTTTCTTAATTCAATATCTTTGTAATATTATATTTAAGATACAAGTTTTTAAATTGTTTGTTTTTATTTTTGGTTGAAAACTTTTTTCTTTTATTTTCTCAAGTTAAATAGAAAATACCATTCATTCAATAAAAAAACTTTAAAATTATATATATAAAAAAAAACTTTTTTTTTTTCTTCTATTCTACGTTGTCTTCTTTCTTTTATATAATATCGCATAAAAACTCAATCATCTTGTAAAAAGTTTTACTTTTACTAAACAATATGTTATATATTTTTTAATGTTTCATTCTTTTTAGCTATTATAGAATAAAAAAAAAATTTCCCTTTTTTTTTTTGCTTACTTATTTTTTTTTATTCTTGTTTCAGGTCGAGCAAGGCTTGAAACTTTATCGTGCTCACAAACAGCAAGCAGCAGTTAGGAAATGGAGAGGTGCATTAACAAGTATTGGCAGTCAAGAGGACAAATTTTCTCTTCTTGGCTACTTATATCAAGCATATATGGATTGGGGAAAGTATAGGTAAATTTTTTATGTTATGTTAAACTATACCAGGCATATTAGGTATTGTTTACCGAGTGAATATCGTTTTTAAAGATTTTTCACCAATTCAAATAGGCGAATAAACCAAAAAATTTTAAACTCACTTAAATCCATTTATCTCAGGTTTTCTTAGCTCTTTGACCTGGTGAACCATTTTGATTTAAGTTTTCAACTGTTTCAAGCTTTTTCCAGTACAAAAGAACAAAAAATCTGAAAAAAAATAAAATCTGATATTTTTCCATACCCCTTTCGATTTTGGCCAAAATAAAAATTTTCAGAAAAATCCGTTTTCCCCACTTCATTAACACTTTTTTTACTAGAAAATTTGATTTATAAAGGATTTTAACCAATTCAATTGGTTTTAAGCAAATAAATCCAAAATTTCTAAAAATTGAAAAATTTTACAAGTCACTTAAATTCATTTATTTCAGGTTTTTTGAGTTCTCTGACCCAGTGACCCATATTGATTTAAGTTTTCCACTGTTTCAAGCTTTTTCCAGTACTAAAGAACAAGAAATTTGAAAAAAAAAATTTGACCATTTTTCCATACATAACCCTTTCGATTTTGGCCAAAATAAAAATTTTCAGAAAAATCCGTTTTCCCCAATACAGTAGCACTTTTTTTATTAGAAAACTTGGTTTATAAAGGATTTTAACCAATTCAATTGGTTTTAAGTAAATAAAGCCAAAATTTCTAAAAATTGAAAAATTTTACAAGTCACTTAACTTTATTTATTTCAGGTTTTTTTAGCTCTCTGACCCGGTGACCCATATTGATTAAAGTTTTCAACTGTTTCAAGCCTTTTCCAGTACAAAAGAACAAAAAATTTGAAAAAAAATAAAATCTGATATTTTTCCATACATACCCCTTTCGATTTTGGCCAAAATAAAAATTCTCAAAGAAATCCGTTTTCCCCACTTCATTAGCACTTTTTTTACTAGAAATCTTGGTTTATAAAGAATTTTAGTCAATGCAAATGGTTTTATGCGAATAAAGTCAAAATTTTTGAAAATAATTATTATGGGAAATTCTGACTCAATTTTCAGATTCCTTAGAAATTTTACTATAGTCCCCCATTGCCTACAAATTTTAAATATTTCTTATACGCTGTTCAATAAGAAAAGGAAAAAAAAATAGCACATAAGGGGCGGTTTCGTTCAGCGTATTCTTACTAGATTGTAGGGACACTAGAAGCAATTGAACCCTAGTAATTACTACTAAATATCTATTAAAGTTCTGCTTGAGCAGGATTCATAAAATTTCCTTTGAGCAAAATTTTAATAAATTTTTAGTGTTAATTACTAGGGTTCAATTGTTTCAATTCTAGTGTCCCTAGAATCTAGTAAGAATGCGCTCCTATGTAATATCCAAATTTTTAAGTACTCAGTTCAAAAAAAAATTCCAAAATATGACACAAAATGCTTAAAACAGTTCGAAATGCAAAAATAACAGCGCATATATTTTCAAAACTTATCCTCAAAATCAAGTCATAGGCTTAGTCCACTTTAGTTTCGAGTCTATTTTATCAATTCTTAATAAAATAAAAAATAATAAAAAATCAATATATTTTCATTCGATTAATATATAAAAATACGTGAAAAATAAATGAAATAAAAAAGATTCATTGGATTATTGAATTTCTACACATTTTTGTAATAAAAATAAAGATGAGATATCAGATATAATCTGTATTTGATTTTCTTCTTATTAAAAAATTTACAGAAGCAAATGTCTATCTATTTTTATAGCTAAATTTGTTCTTTAATTAATTACCCATTCCATCCAAAGAATAAATTAATTTTTTTTTCAGGGACAGTGTAGAATTTGGTCACCGTCAACTTTGCATTTCTGAAGAATGTGATTCACCAAGTATGAGAGCTGAGGCATACTTGAATCTTGCAAGAGCTCATGAAAGACTTGGTGCACTAGAAAGGGCGTTGGCTTTTGCTAGACACAGGTAAAAAAAATAATAAATATAAAAATCCAATTATCTTTTTTTTTTTATTAAATATATTACGTGTGTAAATTAAATTTTCCTTTTGACCTATCATCAATTTAATCAATCTCTTTTCATCAAGAATTTAATAAATGAATTTACTCTGGATATATAGATGACCTGTTTTTTTTTTTTTTTTTATTCATTTATAAAACATACACATTCACGTATCTGTACATTCAATTAAAGCTACTACTTTTTATAAAAAAGAGAAATGTAAATAAACCTTCTTTTTTTTGTATTTCAAACAGTTTTATGTTTGGAAAAATGTGGTAAAAATAAAAAACCATTAACAAAATCCATTATTTTTTTTGGTACTGTTAAAAAATTGGAAGAATGTTTATTTAAACCAAAAGTTAATATCAAGAATTAACAATAAAATTAAAAAAAAACAAAATAAAATTGTCAATTAAAAATATATTGGTTTGAAAAGGGTCGATTATTCAAAATATGGATTATAAACGTCCTGAATATAATTACAATTATTTGTAAATAAAATTTATGGGTTTGAACTTCAAATAAACTTTAACGATAATTTGTCAGTTGCATAAGTTTTAGTCATAATGAACAAAAGTAAATTAACTATTTTCTTATTCTTGAGTTAATACCTTAAGATTTTGGAGACTTTACAAATATTAATAATTTTGTTTTATTTCGAGTTATTGTATTTAAAGTCTGAGAAATATTGACGTGTTTTAGAAGGGTTATATGAAAAGTTTCATATTTTGAAGCATGAGTATTACCCCACTGAAAAAAATTTTTTCCTATGGTACCACTGTGCGCATATCCTAAATGAACGAAATTTTTTTTTTTTAATTTTCTTTAGAAGCAGAATTCTGCTACCCACAAGCAACAATCCACTAATGACAAATAGAATTTCGTAGCATTGCAGAGGCTAATAATTTCTGATGTTACCTGATTTTTTAAATCCTGTTTTATATAAACTTTTAAATATTTAACGTGTGTTTTTCTTTTAACGACTTTATTTAACGTAATAAATCTAGTCTTTTCATCAGCTCAATTTAAATTATTCTGATTACTAAATACAAAACTATGAACTAAAAGTAAGCAATTTTATCTAATAAAATTTATGCAAATGAAAGTAATATAAAAGTTTTAGTTGATAATTGTCAATAATTTCTACTGTTATTCCAACTTTATTTTAAAAACTTTTTCATAGTAAACAATTTTGTTCATATATTTGCATATATTTTTAGTATATTACGATCCCGTGTCCAGAAAAGTAAAGAATGAAATTTTCTCGGTTTCGCCTCGGATGGTAATTTGTGTGCGATTTGGGTCATTTTTTACTTACGGATGAGGGTCGCATACGATTTTTCTTCGTCAGTGGTGAGAAAATACGAGTTTTCCGGTCGCACAGCAGCCAGGAAATACGTTGTTTTTGGCTGCTGACAAGAAAAAAAAATTTTCAGATCCTATTTGTATGATTAAAAAACTATTCAATAATTAAAAAGTTTATAATGGAATTTATAAGTAAATAATTTTAATGGAAAAATTTTTATTTATTTTTTAGTCTCCACTTATTTCTGATATAAGTAGGTTTCCATTTAATCATACGTCTGTCTATTTTTCATTTCTACACCCTTCCTTGGAATTGTATCTGAATAACCGCCTCCGAAAAAATTCGATAAAAATTGCTTGTTTTAAAATTCGGGTTGAAATATAACTAAAAATTCTTATAAATTAATAAATTGATACATTTAAAAAAAAGACGGAATTTTGACTCAAAATTAACAAAATGAATTATTGTAAAAATCTATCAATAAAAAACTTTAGTTAGCTCAAAAAATCACGAATTTAACAAATGAAAATTTTTAAAAATAAAAAAGAATACCCCAAATTGCAGTTTACTATTGTTTATTTTAATTTAGGTGCAATTTGAGCCATTCTTTATTTTTCTGGCCATGGGTCGTAGTATACTATTAATATAAAACATTATATTTTATAAAATAGGTTGGCTAAACCGCAAATATGCGTTGTTTTATACTAGAATAAGTCATTACTGAAATAATCACATATTGACACTATTAGCGAAAACTCCACCAACTCATAAGCTTATACATAGAAGTTAGCCTAGTTTTATTTAATAATATTCATGTTATTAGGTCTATTTAAAATTTTTACTGTCATAAATATGTGTACTTCAACAAAATTTAATTAAGATACATAAATTCAAGCAGATTATTAGTACTTATATTTTAACATGAAACATGTTTGCAGGGAAGGGATTTGAAAAAAAAATCAAAATTTATGAGGTGTGGGGGTTGGAAACTTGATTTTTTAATAAGGGGGGAGGATCAAATTGACTTAAAATATTTTCGACTTAGGGACTTAGAATACTTTAGGTTTATGAATTTAGAATAATTTCAATTAAGAAAAAAAGAGGGGTGTTTGAATAAGGCCCCAAATTTAAAGGGCAATGAATAATAGACATTTTTAGGGAGGGTGAGTAAAAATGGAAGAGTTTAAATGGATTTAAAATAATTTGGATTTAAAGAATTAACATAATTTTGGTTTCATGCTCGTTGGTTGTATAAACAAACAAAATATATTAATTTTTTATTTTTCGTTAGCTTAAAAATAATTGTATTTTCAATTTTTCAAATTTAGAGTCATTCAAAGTAATTTATTCAGATAACTTGTAAATTGTAAGTGGAACAAAGATTTATTAAAGAAAGTTTCTTGATGTAAAACTTTTTGAAATGTGTCAGTAGTTTTGAAGTTTTAGTAAGCACTGAATCTTGAACAAAGCATACAGGGCAATTTAATTAAAATTCTAACAAAATGCAAAAAAAAACCAACATTATTTTGGTAAATAAATTAGAGTCTGTTAATTAACTTTAGAATATTTTGTAAACCAAACAGTAGAATGAAGTACTGTTTATTACATGTTTACAGTTAAATTACAACTTACATATTAAATTTTATGATGATAAATAGGTTAATTGATTTAATAGTTAATTATATTTTAGCTAATTTATAATAATTAAAAGTATCAAATTAAATCGATACAACATTTTTTTAATTGTCTAATCTACAATGAAATGCTTGATTTAATTTTACAATAAAATTACATAATTTAACATAGGTATACTTTGAATAAATGCATATGGGCAAATCTAGAAAAATTTTAATGTAAAGTTTACCATATTTTATGATTAACTTTAATTTAAATATTTTCGAAAATGCGAAATTAGTAAATTGATAACATTAACAAATAAAAAAAATTTTAGAAAATTGCGTCAATTATTTAAAAATTGTTTTAATTTTGTGCTATTTTTCTCCTCCCAGTACATCCAAATACATATTTAGATGTAATCGTGCCTTATGTTAAAATTTTCAAGTTCCTGAAAATGTATAATTTTTGGAAAAATTCTGTCCAGAAATTATTTTTACGTCCCTAACACGACTTTATTAGATGTTTACCTATATGAATTATCGACAGAACGACTTTTTAAGAATTTCATAGACTTGTAGACCCGCCCATATATAATTTAGATACATTATAGCAAATGTAGAACCATATAACAGAACTTAATGGGTACTCAGGCAAAATTAACTTACTGGCAGTAAATCATACATACAAAGATAAAAGCACTAAAGCACTATATAGTCCGGACTCTATCGCATATTAATCTAATACGATCTAGTTTAATAAACACATTTCTACATTTAAATATTTTATTATCAATCCCATTATTTTTAATTATTCAATAAATAATCAGCACGTTATCAAAATGTACTAAATCATGTATAAATCCAGGTTTTTATCATAATTCCGAATTTTACTCGGATCCATCAACTTTAAGAACCTTGAAACTTCAGATATAAGCTTAATACGCCCCTGATGGTTTATATATTTTTTGGTGGTGTCAGAAGCTTGTGAAGGTTTAATAGGACTATTTATTAATCGTAATCGTATGGAAATAGATCTAAAACAATTTAATAATACTTTTAGTTCCTAATTATTACCAATTTTTAAAATTTAAAATTAAAATTAATTTACTAAATTAAAAAAATAAAAATTAGTATCTTTTGCACCATACGTTTTGAATAAAAAGTATAATATTTTGATATTAAAAAGAAAAAAATTTTAATGCAAACTGAAAAATGAATAAAATTAAAATTCACAAGTTGTATAAAAATGATATAATTTCAAGTTATAATTAGCAAGTGCTACTTCTTATACATTTTAAATACTTTTTTTCTTCTTTTATATGTCAAAAAATGAAGAAAATAAAGAAAACACGTTATTTTATTATAAATTACATTTCATCAGCAGTTATTTCCCATTTATAACATTTACATATGTTAATATATAACTTAAGTTTCATTCAATAAGAAAAAAGAGTAATTTATCACGTGAATTATTTAAAATGAACTTTTTTTTTTCTTTTTTAGTCTTTACAACGATTGCGATCAATGTGCAACGGCTGGATTAGTTCATTTAACAGTTGGCAGAGTTCATTTAGAACTGGCTGGTTTTTGTAAAGCTTTAGAAGCTTTTCAAAGGGCTCATAAGATAGCACATTCTGTACAAGATCCTTCTCTTGAATTACAGGTTTGTACAAAAATTTTATAATAAATCATAAAAAATGAGAAAATTTTTTTATGAAAAGAAATGTTGAATATTATTCTTAAAATTCTGTCTTATGGTAAATTACATTTTTATTTCTGCATGAAATGTTTTTAACAAGCTTATTTTTTTGATAAATATTTTCTTTTTTTTTGTGTAGTAAAAAGATTTTTAAAAAAATGTGCTTTATGATATAAAATCTTCGAGTCCTTGTTAGTTTGTAAAGAAATGAGAAATTTTAAAGAAAATTTATGTTATTAGTGAAATCATATTATAGATTTACTCATATATACGTTTGAGTTACGCCTCATCGATTTTCGTGTACATGTTCAAAAAGTTTTTCAGTCCGATGGACTTTTTTAAATACCCGAAGAATTTGTATTAAATTCACTGAAAACCAATAAAGATTTTATTTTTTTGTTTTTTTTTTTCGAAGATCCTCGCGACCATTTTTGTTGAAAAATAGATAAAAATGTCCATACCGATATTTGATATAAAATAAAATTTGGTTGATTCTTTATTTTTCTCGGTAGTATTTAATAATATTTTCTTTTAAAATTCTTTTCAAACCTATTTACTCCAGTCAAAATACGGGGGGGGGGGGTTGTATTTTCACTGACGAACACGAGATTTGCTCTTCTTGGGTCGCTGAACACGAAAATCGGGGTCATTTGGTAAAGAAAATAGGGCTTCACTCTTAAATTTGCAAAAATTACCCCCAAAAGGATGTATTTTTTATATATTCGCGTTCTTAGTCGACAGATTTGCCCAAGAATTGCTTTCTAAGGGTTTTTTGGGTCGTAGATTTTAGGGGTAGTTTTAGTTTTAGTTTTAGTTTTAGCTAATTTAAGGGTGATATATTAATTATTCATAAAAAAATCCATAAAATTCGTTTTCAGTGACCTAAAAAACCCCATGGACCTAATTTGGGCGTACAAAATGCAGAAATAGCAAAAAGGTCCATTTTAGGGGTAGTTTTAGCTAATTTAGGGGTGATATATTAATTATTCATAAAAACATCCATGAAATTCGTTTTCAGCGACCCAAAAAACCCTTGTTGACCTAATCTGGTCGTAAAAAGTGCGAAAATAGCGAAAACACTCCTTTTAGGGGGTAGTTTTAGCTAATTTAAGGGTGAAATATTAATGTTACCTTAAAAAATAACCGAGATTCTTAATTAGCGACCCAAAAAACCCTTAGAAATCAATTCTTTGACATATCTATCGACTCAGAACACGAATACATCAAAAGTACCCCCTTTTGGGGGGTAGTTTTTGCAAATTTAAGGGCGAAGTCCCATTTTTTTACCAAAAGACCCCGATTTTCGTGTTCAGCGACCCAAAAAACCTATACTAGAGCAAATCTCATATTCGCAACCGTAAGTACACCCAAACCCGTATTTTGACTGGAGTAATGTTGCGTCAAATGATGTTATCCGAAATATCTTATTGCGCCGATTTTACTCACATTAAGAGATTGTTATTTAAATCTATGTACACGTGTCAAGTTTAGTAAAAAAAATTTCTATGCTTAATGAAAAATTTATAACTTAAAAATTGTAAACATACTTGCTCTGGCAAAAAAAGTTACATAAAAGCAACAGGATTTCTGGGGTCTATGCAGATTTTTGGCAGAATTTTCGGGGCCCAGTGTTCTGTCACCTAATAAGAGCTTTGGAAAATTCTAACTTGATTATGAAGTCTTAAAGAAATTTGACCCTTTTTAATGTAAATTTTAGATACTTTTCAAAAGCTGGAAAAAAAAAATAAAAACCAACTAATGAAAATTTGCTAAAAAATCCAAAAGTAAACTAAGAATTACCTAAAATTTTCATCAGGAAACAGAAAAGAGGTTTAAACAAATTCTGGTAAGATTTTGCTGAGATCCCAAAAATGCTGTTGTTTAATGTTATTTTTTTTTACCAGGGTATCATCAATTTTATTTTAAGGTTCGAGAAAATACACGTGCAATTCTATACACTTGGAAAAATTTATCAATGTCACTTCCTAGAAAATAAAAATAAAGTACAAAATATGATATTATCCTTGCATAAATAGCATTTTTAATATTTAAACAAATAAATACTTAAAATTAATTACAAAAATAAATAAAATATCATTTAGATTAGTTAGGTATACAAAAATTAAAACTTTAATTAACATTAAGTAAATAAAAAAATGTTAAATTAAAATAAATAATAATTAGGTATTTTTTATTCCTAAAAAAGGTATACGTTGGTTTATCAGAGCTATTTTGTCGGTTACAAGACGGCGACAAAAGTCAAAGATATGCTTCAAGAGCTTATGACCTCTCAAGAAGCTTACAGCTCGGTGACTTAAATTCTCGACATCACAGAGCTGCTCTTTTACAAATGGCATCGTCGTTAAGAAAAAAAGGCGAACTTACTGATGCTCAGGATTATTGCACGGTAAATAAATATTTTTCCATTTTTAAAAAATGCTACTTTTTTTTCTTACTTACATTTTTTTAATACTTTTTTTTATAAATTGTACTTTACGTAATATGACATTTTCTTCTTTTGATTGATCATTTTTTTAATTTTATTTATTATTGCAATAAATTACTTTTTTTATTTTTTTTAATTTGTTTAAACGAGGGATTTTAATCTTGATATAATTTTTTTTAATTTATTTTTCTTACAGGAAGCAACGAGACTTTCTTTAGTCTCAGGGGACCAGGCGAGTTATGCTCGAAGTATAAGAATAATGGGAGATATTTATAGGAATAGATCAGAAATAAGTGTGAGTAATAAAAATTAAGAACACTAATTTAATTATTTAATACTTTTTATGTTAATATTATTGTTTCTCAAATGCTTGAGATTTTATCCTATGAAATTTTATAATGGAAAAAATATGCGAAATAGTTTTTGAAACACAGGCTTTTTTTCTCGGTAAGTATAGTTATTTGGCCCCCGTAATCAAACCCAACTTAAGTAGTAGCATCCGAAAATTTATCTAAAAACTGTTTTTTTCTAAAAAAAGTTTTTTTTCGCGTTGGAATTAGAATTCTAGGCCATGACAGACCCTTGAAAACAGTTTTTATGGAGTTATTTAAATTTTATTTAATTTCTCTGATCCATAAACAGATAATATACTCTGTTGATAGGCTGAAAAACTTAACGTTACACCATTTTTTTTGGGCCATTCGGGCCCCTTTAAGACTTCGAAACGCAGTTTTGAACTTTTTGAAAATAGTTTTTTTTTCATAAAAAAAATATACCATATCATTAAATTTTTTTTATACTCCTCCTGGGGTAAAAAAGAATATTTTTTACTTTTTTAGAGAATCTCCTGGCTGGGGCAACAACTTTCTAATACCCGAAATACCCGAAAATTCAAAGTCATGAACTGCCGTTTACCCGCGCTTAAAGCATATTTTTGCTTTTAAAATAAATAAAGCGCGGGTAAACGGCAGCATCAGAATTACACGATTGGGATTGCAGAATGGTGGCTGTGGATAATAATGTTATTAAACATATAGTTATTAAACTGATTTTTATCAATAGCCATCATTCTGCAGTCGCAATCATCCTATTCCGTTACCGCCGCTTACCCGCGCTATATGCATATTTTTACTTTTAAAACTCATAAAGCGCGGGTAAACGGCTGCATTAGAATTGCATGATTGGGATTGCAGAATGGTGGCTACGGATAAAAATCATGAGTTTAATAACTATTTATTAACTTATTTTAATAACTTTTGCATTTAGGCACAATAATAAGTTATTAAACATAGAAGCGCGGGTAAACGGCAGTAGACTTAGAATTTTCGGGTATTAGAAAATGATTCCTTATCCAGGAGATTTTCTAAAAAATGAAAAAATTATCAAAAAACTCACTGTTTCCCGATAGAATTAGTACTCTAGACCACGACAGACCTCCGAAAACCTAAAAACATGTTTGTTTTGGGGTTTTTTTAGGTTTTTTTTTACAATTGCGCTTCGGTTGCGCCCCCCTTTTGCGACTTTTGTAGATGGAGTTCAGACATTCAGACCAGAAAAATATTTTAACCACCACCTCAAAAATTGACTCCCACTTTTTATTATTTAACTTGCAAGAATTGGATTTAAATTGCAAGGTAAATATCGAAGGTTAGGGTTACAAATTTTTCTCGTCTGAATGATCCCTAAGAAAATTTCTGGATCCACCGTTATCAGCAACGCAGAATAATGTGAAAATCCCAGCAAATACTTTTTTCTCTCCAATCGCAAACGACCCTTGACCTTATAACCCGCAAGCTTAAAATATAAATTTATACTACTATAACATGAATTTAATTATTTAAAAAAAATATATAATTATTTCCCTAATACCAGAACTTTAAAGTATAAAACCAAATTATATGCATTCTTTTGTCTAAATAATTAACCATAATTAATCGATTCCAGGAAAAAAAAAACATTTCCTTATAAAAGTTTTATAAGCATAATAATTTTCGCATAATAAAAAAAGAAATAAAACTACTATTTAAAAGAACGATAATTACTAACTTTTTTTTACTGTTAAAAAAAAAAAACTACTTTTTTATGTACTAATGAAAAAATTAAAATAACTTGAACTTCTATTTACCCTTATACTTTATCAGTAAAATCAATTAAAACTCTATTGGTTTATAAAAAAAAGCCAAACTTTAAAAATCAATTAATTAAACTAAGAAGATTTATTAAAAAAAAAAAGTTTGGAAATAAATAATCTTTAATCCCTAATAAAATAGATTTTACTTTTTGTGCTTTTTAATAGATGATGATTAAAGCTCTAAAACTGTAGTAAAAGTCCATTAATTTTTAAAAAGTTTTCAAAATAGAGAATTTAAGTAGTTTGGTAAAAAATTTTTTAACGTTAACTTTCTATGCCATAAATTTATGATAATTTTACTGTGAATTTAACTATAGTTGATAATAAATTTACCAGCTAAAGCATCGATTTTTTTTTGTATTATTGCGAAATTTTTATTTGTAGGTAATTTTTCTGTGAACAGCAGCCAACTCTTAGCTTTATCACAGAAAAATTGTGTATGACTCTAGATCTCGAGAAGAAAGCTGCATGCCACAGTCTTAAATCTTTTGGGTTTATAACTATGAATTTAAAATTTAAACAAATGCAAATTCGTTACTTTTTCGGTCGTTGTTCAAGAATTCAGAGTCTTTATTCACAAAAATTTTGCTCCTTTGTATTTCGACTATCCGGGATTTCGTTTTCTTGGATTATTCTCTCCCATTATTCGGAAATAAAAAGCTTTTAGATTCTGAAGGGGCCATTCTACTTCTCCAGCTCTTGGTGATCGAGTTGTATGAAATACAGAAAATCCAAATTTATCCGGGAACTCATCAAATAATAATTTTATGAGGATACTTTTACCACTTGTTGATGGACCGCATACTACAACTGGTCTTAGACCCTTTTGAAGCGTTTTGGAAAAGCCTAGAAAAAGAAAATAAAAATCATTAATATATCTTTTTAAAAAGTGTGCTCAGTTCTTAAATTATTGGTTATTATGATAAATTAATCACAAACGTACCCATTTTGATCATATGATGTCTAGAGGCCAAACTACCAGAGGAATGAAATTTCGGGGGACCCAAAATCCTAGGAAATCTAATTTACGTAAATCCTGAAAACCTAGGGCATTCTTTTGATATTGGAAACTTTTTAAAACTTATAATTATTTTTTTAGCACTGCACCACTGTTCAAATAATTTTATACAACCCTTAACCACATAAAAAAGCCTCAGATGACAGAACCAGCATTCTCATAATTCATGATAAATCAATATATGTAAAATTAAAAAATGTCTTTCGCATATTTCTAAAATTTAAAATAACAAAAATGAGAGTAACCAAGACAGAAAATCTTTTTAATCCCTCAATTCGCATTTTGTTCCCCTTTTTATAATAAATTCAATGTTTTTATACGCATACATACATAAAATTAACAGAAATACATAAGTTTATTTTGGTCAAACTGTATAAGCAAAGTCTGAAAATAGTTACTTAAAACTTTCCAAGTATATTCATTAAAGTTAATAACGTTAAAAGAGACAGTATAATATTTAGTTGATAGTATAGAATAAAGAAAAGCATTTATATTTTTTACTCAAAAATGTATAATTTTAAAAAATTTTTTCTATTCATTATTGTTATTATAACAGAAGTTTCGAGTAATGGTAAAGTATTTTTTTGAGTTTTGTGAGTAAAGTAATACAATAAAATAATGAAATAATGTAAAAAAGATATTTCAGGCTATGATTTAAGTAATGGTCCAGTGACATATGAAGCTTATTATCCAGACAATGAAATATTAAATAATTTAGAAAAATCGTATCAATTACCCTATCCTTTAAATAGACCGTTGGGTCAGCTCGAATGGGTAAGATTACACTACATTTTCATTTTTTTCTGCATTATCTTTACGTATAGGGTAGATTCACCAGTTAATGACCAATATAATGAATTTACCCATATTTATTAATGAATTTTTAAAAAATACGTAAAGATAATTTTTTAAAAAAATAAGTACATACATTAATTATTTATTTATTTATAGGAACTGGATGAATTAAAATTAATGACGTATAATTTATTAGAAAAAGAAAAAGAATTAGACAATATGATAATAAATAAAAAAAATAATAACAATAATGAATTTGAAAATATATTTAAACCAAGACCACAATTAATAAAATATATATTAAAAAATAATAATGATAAAATAAAAATTGATTCATTGACAGTCAATAGTGATAATAAATTAAATGGTAAAAAATTATCATCACATAAAATACGTCATCATCACGATCAATGGCTTTCAAATAATAATAAGCTTGTTCAAAATAATAATTAATTTTTATAATTTTTTGACCAAAAAAACTTTTTTTTTTATCGTTAATTTAAATAAATAAAAAATTTTTATCAGTAAGTAATTTTATTTATTTGAATTTAAAATACTATCCTGTTCAATTAAGCACTCTTTAGTTAAAATATTAGGCGTGAAAATTTTGTAAAATCATTAACTTTTTAACTTTTGAATAAAAATTCTTTAAGATTTTTGATTGTTTTCCTATTAAAAAAAGTAATTTATTTAAAATTGTTATATATTGAGCCAAAACTGATAATATAGTATTATTTTCAATTTAAGGCATTCTGTCTTTAAGACCCAAAGGCGGATCTAGAAAATTTTGGGGGGGGGGGCATTTTAATCAAATTACAAAAAATTTTCTAAAAAAGGTTTTTAAAATTTTTTTCGGAGGGTCAAAATGGTACTTCGCGTTAATTATGTAACGTAAAATTAGCTAAAAAAAGGTAAAACTAACCGATGAGGGGGGTCAATTGACCCCCCCCCCCTGTATCCGCCACTGAGACCTAAGATTACATAAATTTCAAGAAAGTTTTTAGTATAAAGAATTCAGAATTGAAACCTTGCGAATTCTGGTTTTAAGCCTACAAACGTAAAAATATACGCGTAGTGATATGATAATCCAAAAAAATATTTTTAAGTTAAAAGATTAATTCATTTCCTTTACGATTCAAGTCATTTGTTATTGTTTGAGGATGAAAAAAAATCGCTTGCCACAAGGAAAATTTTTCTTGCCACTAGCAGAATTCCATTACCCGCAAGCGCAAACAAATTTTTTTTTCAGTGTACCAAAAAAGCTCAAATTCGAGAATATTTGATATTTTTTTAGAATAAGAACATTTTGGCGTTCTACAATTCTACACTGAAAAAAATGCTTAACTCAAATAATTGGGCCTCCTTTTTTTTGCATGCGAGCAGGGTTGACGTAGGTATGTAATTTTTTACATACGCTAGGTGAGAATGCGTTACGCATATCTTGGGCCGGACCCTAGCCTAAATTATGTCAAACTCCATGCTTAATATGTTTACCGACTAAACTCACCCCCCATAAAACATCCTGCGCCTAATACTCTCAAAACCGGAGCCATCTTTTCAGGTATAACTCAAGTTTTGATAAGCGCGGCCTAGGTCATAGACTTTTGTGGGCCTCCTTAATACGAAATAAACATGGATTTGCAAATTCTAGAACTCCTATAGATCTAAGAAGTCCAAGACGCACAAAATTTAAATTATTTTATAAAGAAAGCAATAACATAATTAAATACCATTACAACGGTATATAGGATGGGAAATAAATACTTTCATACATGGTTTACATAGGCATACGCCGTTACCTTGAAACCAGTTGATCGTTTTCCTCTCTCGGATACGAAGGTTTTAGCAATAAATTTACCAAAATGTGTAAATTGCTTTGTTTTTTGTTATTAATATTTTTTTTGTACTTATTTTACATTTATTTTCCTAATACGTATTTGTTGATTACGGTTATCATAGGCTCTTGCATTATACTTTCTTATTTTTACACGATTACCAGCTAAGATAAGAAAATTATTAGCAATACGGTGAGATTAAAAATTTTTTTTACGCAGCATAAGTATTTATCTTTTAGCTAAATTTTTTAAAATTTTCTAGCAATGAAATTTTATCCGTTCACAAGCCGCTGATTTATTTAAGAAAAATAAATAGGTATCATGAATTGTGAGTATTTCGAACAAAAGTGATTACATTTTTTTTTTAGCACCCAAACAGAATTTATTTAAAACGATTTGTTACAACTTTTTTCAATTTATTTATTTTTTATATTTAAAAATTGAAGTTCAATATTCACAAACAGCGCAAAACGTTTAGAAACGTTTCGTGCTATCTGCGTTACGAACTTCGCCAAATTAATTTCTTTATATATTATGATCAAACTAGTTTCTCTACGAGTTTCTCTAACAAGACCCTTAAAATTTGTGTAAATTTTTTTTTGCCTAACGCATTTTAAACTTCTGAAACATTTTTGCGACAATTTAGAATAACATAATTGCATACTTCAGTGAAATCACTTTCTAAAAATTTTCTTTTATGCCATTTATAAAACTAATATAAAAAGAAAGTTCTCACATAAAAAATTTATTGTTCACTTGTTTGACCATGAAACATCAGCAAATTTGGCTAAAAATAAAAAAAAAAAATTATCTTTTTTAGTGCAAGACTATCAATTTATTGGAATCAAGGTGTTTTCTACTTACGAAAAAAATAAAAATATCTAATAATAATGATTTTTTCTGTAAATTATTTAAATAAAATACTCTTTAATAAATAACTTGCTCTAACATAAAAGTTTGAACAAATTTTAAAGAATAATTATTTAATTTTCTCTTAACGACTTCTATTGTAAACAGATGTTCATCAATTTTAGTATTTTAAAAGACTAACTAAAATAAAAATTGTTTGAGAAAGAAAATTAATCCTACCTATTCACTACTGAAAAAAAACGTATTTATTAATTCAAATAAAAATAATATAAATACAATTTTGTAAAGACAAATAAAACATAAAATTATATAATTCTTTTTTACAAAATATTGAGATTCTCTAATAAAAAAATAATAAAAATACATAAATGATTAAAATCTTACAAATAACGGCGTAGTTTTTAACTTGTTTTAAATCTAATTTTTCTACGACTTAAATATATTTAAATTCAAATTCAATTTAAATATTGAATTGGACGGTAAAATGCAATAATTGTTTTATCATTTTAAAAATCACATTATTGTTATTTATGTACAGTAAAAAAATTATTGAAAATTTTAAATGACAATAAATACTGTAAGTTAGTTAAACAAACTATTTGAATTCATAATAAATTTTTAAGCATCAACTAATAAAACAAAAAATAAAAAAAATACATCAATAAATAATTACTTAAAAAATATCTGCATACAAATTACAATATAAATGCTTATAACTAATTTTTTTTATTCCTAAGTTTTTTGTGAAATTGCATAAAATTGAAACAATGCACAAGAAAATTAACATTTATAAAAAATACGATACACCTTTTTTTTTCATGATTTAAAAAAATTAATTATAAAATAAATAATTCAAAATTAATTACTATATTCCTGAAAGTCACTGCAATAATAATAATTAAAAATACTTATTAATTATTGAACCCATTTGCTTTTTTAAAATTATATTTTAAATGAGAAACGTATGTAACAAATACTTAACTATAACTAGTATAACATGATACATATTTGCAAATTGACTTTCAAGAAAACTATGCTTCTATAAACATTCTTTTTAACTGAATAATACTTCTTCCTACTTACATGTAACAGTTCTTAATTCATAAAATTTTAAAAATAAGTTTTCTTATTTACAATAATAAATTAAATTAACAATTAATTTTATTTAAATACTAAAAATTATATTTCTTGATTTCGAAATAATTTTATTCATTATTTTTGCTTTGTTGATTCATTTCTGATAAAATAAAATCTCTTAATTTTTTATAAGCTTTTTCAACACAATCGTTAACAATCACTATATCAAAATTACCTGGTGCTTCGCCTTAAAAAATATTATCTATTAATCATAAAGTACTAAAAAATCATTTAAAATAAATTTTACATACCAAAATCAATTTCTGATCTAGCAACTGAAAGTCTACGCTGTAATGAATCATTAGTTTCAGTTTTTCGATTAACTAAACGTGTTTCTAATTCAGATACTGATGGAGGTTTTATAAAAATGAATAGCGGATTTAAGGAATTATTAATTTTAATTTGCTTAACTCCATTTGTTTCTATATCTAAAACACATATTTTTCCAGACTTCTGTACATCTTCCACAGCTTGTTTACTGTATCATACAAATATTAAATTAGACTAAAATTCAAATTGAAGTTAATAAGAACAAAAATATTCCATTAACTTACCTTGTTCCATAAAGATTATCACTAAATTCTGCAGTTTCTAAAAATTCACCTTGCTCTATTTGCCTGCGCATATCATCCTTATTTGTAAAATGATAATCTTTTCCATTCTCTTCCCCAGGCCTTGGTGAGCGAGTTGTATGAGATACAGAAAATCCAAATTTATCCGGGAACTCATCAAATAATAATTTTATGAGGGTACTTTTACCACTTCCTGATGGACCGCATACTACAACTGGTCTTGGACCTTTTTGAAGCATTTTGGAAAAGCCTAAAAAAAGAAAATAAAAATTAATATCTTTTAAAAGAGTGTTCTCAGCTCTTAAATTATGTTATTATGATAAATTATCACAAACGTACCCATTTTTATCATATGAAACAATAGTGGCATTTTTTATGTTATTTTATTATTAACTTATAAAAAAAATAAATAATTTATCTTTGAAAAAAAAAAATAAAAAAGTACTGAAATTCTTTTAAATACTAAACTGGAACAAGCTAAGAATTAAAGAAGATTAATGTATAGTAATTAAATTTATCAAAAATAAACATATTATAAGACATAATTTTTAACGAATTTCATTCAAAAATTTTAAATTCAAAGAGTTTTTTATCAGTATTCAGTAGAATAAGAATAAACTTATTTGATTAAATCGATTTTAATTTTCAATATTTTATTTTAACTGAGAATACAAAATAAAAACACAGATTTCAATTTTATTATATTTTGCTACATATTTTGATGTTTATTTTGGACGTATGAATGCTTAACTTTAATATAACCTCTAATTTGAACAAAGACATAAATTTATAAAATAATAAATATTTTTATAAATAAATTATTGTCCAAAATTTATTTTTAAAATGTCTTATAATATGTATGATTAATAAGATAAATTTAATACTTACATACTTTTAAAAATAAAGAATATTGGAGCATTTCAGCAAAGTATAAGGGATAGCAAAGTAACTTTAAAAATATATAATGATAAATTGTAATTTATTAATTTTGATATGAAGTTAATCAATAATTTCACTATACTTTTCTGATATTAAACAAAAGAGATAAAGATATAAAGATTAAAGAGATAAAAATGAATTATAATTGTTTATTCAAGACGCGATTAAAAAGAAATAAGTTCTGGCGGCAAATGTCGAAAAATCAATACTTGCTATAAAATGTTAAATTTTTTTTTTCAACAACGCAATTTTCTTTCTAATGAGATATTTTGTTTTTTTATAAATACCTAAAATTGAACAATATAAACAAGTATTTTAATTACAACTTGTTTCAAATATGATGAAAATGCCGAATTAGCAGATAATTTATTCTTAACCAAAAAGTTAAAACTTAATTTAATGTTAATAAAAAAGTAAAAAAGCATAATTACCTGAGAAAATCCAATTATACAAAGTTTTTGTCAACAGTGCTAATTAACTTCTTTTAGTTAATTAACTATTATTATTACACATAAACCGCTAAAAAAATACGACGTAGCCGCCACGTTGTTGTTTTCACTTAAATTTACCAACTTTTAACTTTAAAATAAGTTTAAAAATCAATACTTTTGTTTATTATTATTTTTTTAAATATTAAATATTAATTTTAACGGTTAAACAATAATTAAAAACGATAAACTTATTTTGGAGTCCCGAAATTCGGATTTCACACTTCTGGTTCTACCACATGTACACTGTGCTTCTATCCTAGTTCTCAAATTTTACAATAGAGCAAAAGTATGGATTCGATCAGCTGTTATTTTTTGCATTTCGCATGCGCCAAGCGCTTGTTTTCCCAGAGTTTTCCTGCATAACCAATGTGCATAACACGCATGAACAAATTTTGCAAAAAAAAGCTTTTCTTTCTTTATATTTTATATTCTAAAATGATAAAAAATAAATATACCTTAACGATCGGTCAGGATTTGATTTTTATCATATTATTTGTTAATCTAGTTAGAATTTAAAAAACGTATATACAGAAAGATCTTTGCATAATTAAAAAAATAATTAACAAAAAATTAAAATTTTAGGTCATTCAGGTACTGGAGCATTTTATTATACACAGCTTTCCCATTTAAAATTCGGTCGTTCGTGCCGACGCTACTAACGAAAAAAACGCCAGTTCATTTTGGAGCCGAAAACTACGCCAACTCACACATAAGTTAACATGGGCCCCCCTGATCCCTCTGAGTTGGCGTAGTTTTCGCTAGTAGCGTCGATGTACGGATGCAAAAAACATGTTAATAAAATAAAATGCTAATTATGGGGCAAAATTTTTGTATTCGTAAGGATTGGCATTTATCATTAAAAGCAAAACTTACTATATTTGGTTTAAAAAAAATTAACAAAATAAATGACATTGTAAAAAAAAATGTAATCTTACTCAATGCTTGTTTTGAGAGTACACTTTGTATGCGATTCATTGGTTATTCATTCGGTTAAGCTCATCTTCAACGGATGGGTGAACCATTTTAGGATTCTGATTTTTAAAGTTAAACGAGGTACTTAATAAAAAAGAGGACGATTATTTAAATAATCTAAATCTGAAGTAACCTTTTTCCTGTTAACAAAAAAAATATTAAATTAAAAATATGTACATAGACATTTTATAAATTTATTACTTTTATACTGATAAGCAAAAACTATCAAAAATTTTTTTTATACGGCGATATAATGGAAATGGGAAAAAATGCCTATTTTGCCACATGACTCCTATTTTTCAGCCATATTTAGGGAATGTATTTTAAAATTCTTAGAAAATTCGAAAAGAGCAGTAAATTTTGACACCATAATATATTTTTTAGCCTTCTGTCCATCGCAGAATATACTTTTTTTCCCATTTCAAAAAGCCTCCTATATGGGTTAAACAAGCTATAATTTTGAAAATCTTTTCTTTTTTGGTAAACGGTGCCTACTGATATCCCCTGATTATCTGAAATCCTAGAATCTTTTTAAAATAACGGCCAGGCTATTATAAAAATAAAATACTTATATAGGATCATATTAAAAAAGAAAATTAATTTGTTAAATTTCTTTTTTTAGAAAGCATTTCGGCAATATGAAAGTGCAATGGGTTCAGCGGCAGCTACTGGCGATCGTTTATGTCAAATGGAAGCAATGGATGGTGCTGCAAGATGTTTGGAATCTCTCAGGTTACAACATAAAATATGTAATTGCAAACCACTTGAATTTAATACGAGGTTACACGAAGTTGCAAGTTCAGTAGGAGCTAAGGTATTTAAAAAAAAAAATGAAATATTTTAAAAACATTAAATTAAAATGCATAAATTTGTAGCTTTTAATGAGAACAGTAAGATCAAGACTGTCTAGAATTTACAGTTCACTCGGTGACGAAGAACAAAAAGGACATTACGAAAGACTGACTGCTGCAATAGAAGAAGATCTTGAATTACGTTGCGGTGGATGTAATGAACCTTTTGGTTTAGAAGCTGATTCACTTGAAGCTTTACCTTGCTCACATATTTTACATGCTAGGTATATAATAATCAAAATTTATTATTAAAATTAAAAAAAATAAAAAAAAATTATTTTCTTTTCAGATGCGCTTATGACATAATAAAAAAACGAGATAAAAAGAAAAAACGATTATGTCCAGACTGCCATAAATCAGTAAGTTCAAGATTAAATTTACATTGCGATGATACAAATGACGTTAATCCTTTTAATCATAGTTCCTTAAATTTAGCGTCATTAAGAGCAAGTAGTTTAGCTGCACTTGAAAATTGTCATGTTACAAGTACAGTTTAACTATATAAAATATGTTAATAATAATAAAAAAATATTTTTAAATAAAATCTCTAATTTTTATTATACAAACAAAAAAAATTAATTTTATAAGTAGACCAAAAAAAAATAAAAATATTTTATTGATTATTAGGTGCCAAAATATATTAAAAAATAATTATAATAATATTGTTATAAAAAATTAATTGTATTTGTATTATATATATAAATGAAATTTATATTTAAGAACAATGATGATAACAAATTGATATTAAATTGAAGATTATTATTGAATGAGGATATATATATATGATTATTGATAAAATTATTATAAAAATAAATGTATGATGTATTAACACGTTACATAATTTGAGAAAAATAAAAAAAAAAAATAATTAATTAAATGCGCAAGCGCATTTAACACTTATTATAATATATTAATTATATATTTAAATGTATATATAATAATTTTTTACCAAACACGTAAATTAACGAGTTAAAAATAATTATTAATATTTTAGACATTTTGTCTCAATTTAACAAGTTTGGATTTTTTTTTTAAATTATTTGTACTGGTTAATTTAGATTCCTAAAATAAGGTTGATTTGGTCCCTAAATTATTCGAAATTATTTTAAGTCCTATCTATTTATCAAACTCCCTTCGTTTGTGACTATTAGGCGCAGCTCGAGACGCCCTTTTCCCTTTGATTATCAGGCCCTTTCTATACAGCCTGTTTTAGATTAACAAGAGGTACCTACAACCACCAATAGAAAAATTTCGATTTTCTGATTGGTGAGAAGTAATCGTAAATTAAGAAATAAGACGATTACTTGCTAATCAGAAAATCGAAATTTTACTGTTTGTGGTAAGCTGTACCTCTTGTTGATCTAAAACAGGCTGTATAAATGTTAAAACGATCCGTAGCACATTTTTAATAAGAGTTAAATTTTCTTTTTTTTCTTCAAAATCTATAAATTTTCCAACTTATTGAGTTGACTCAAAATGATCTACGTATAAATTATGCTATCAAATTTTTTTTTTTAAGTGATAGCCAAATAATTATATGCATAACAGTTATGAAAAAATCAACGAATACAAGGTATAAATAAATAATTAATTGAATTTATAATTATAAATAATATTAAAAAGAAAAACGGCACTTTTTAATTTTACAATTAATTAAATTATGTAATATAAGGTACTATATAAATACCCGTCCGAGTTTCACACTGCTAAAAAAATGTATTCCCATACGGATGTTCTGTAACTTATTAAAAATATTAAAAAATAAATGTCTCAAAGCTATATTTTTCAAGAAAATTTAATGTTTTGTTTTAGTTTATATGTATATAGATATCGAAAAAGTTCATTGGTATGATATTATGTTAAAAATTTTGAAGCTTTAGTTCATGAACGCTTTAGTTCTTCAAAAATTAAAAATGGCCCTTTTACCAAAATAACTTGATATTGAAATTTTGGCTAGTAATAAACTTTGTTATAGCTATTTTTGAATCCAAAATAGTGGACTCGTACACTGAAAAGTATATAACAGCCAAAATTGCAAGTAAATTTCTGGTAAAATACTATCTGGGGCATCATTTTTTATAACCAAAGTTGGTATGCGATTACAGATTTTAACAAAATTTAAAATTGTAAATTCAACGTCCTGCAGGCATATTCAGTCGTAAGTTCTATAAGTTTTATTCAAATTTCCGACCTAATATGTCTGTAGCACGTTAAGCTCATTGGATGTTTTTTCGTCAGAGGTAAAATATTCAGGACTTAAATTTTTTGGCAAACGATACTATACAGAAATCTATTTGAATTATTATAACATAATTTTCGCATAGTTAAACTCAAAGAAAAATAATAAAATAATAATTATTTCTTAAATTTTTAAATTATAAATCTTTTTTGTTGGTAACATTTTTGGTTCAGCACAAATTTTATTTTATAATAAAAATAAATAAATTAAAAAACCTAATTTAAAAAATTCAATTAAAACCGTTCAGTAAAATAATTACATTTAGAAATTAAAATTTTGCACCTCAATTGCAGTTTTAAATAAATAAAAAAAAAATGTCTATAGTCAAATAAATAACCAAGCACACAAAAAATTACTAAAAGTAGGTATAATAATAAATGTAATATTTGTCAGCAAATTAAAAAAAAAAAAATTATGTGAAATATGTAAACACCTCTACCTCTAGATTAAAAAAAAAATGTTTTTCATGTGCTTTAACAATATCGGAGGCAAAAATTAAACTGCAATTGATTATTAATTGAAAAAATTAAAATATAAAATTAACCCTATTGTAATAGATAAAAATAATCATGATTAATATAGTAAATTTAAATGAATTAATAGTTTTAAAGAAAGTATTTACAAAAAAAAAATAATCATTGACAAATGCTTTTAAATTGTAGTGCCTAATATAATTAAAAAAAATTAGATTTTTTTTTTTTTTTAAATTAATTACATATTTTAATTTTTTATAAAATTTAATTAGTAATGGAAATGGTGTGAACAAAAATTAATTGATGAAGCTAAATATAAATTAAGAGAGTCTATGAACATTTTAAATAGATAAAAATTGTATTATAGTTTATTAAATTTTGTACTAAAAAAAATATGTATTTTAACAAAAAAAAAAAAAAAGTATAAATAATAACGAAAAACTTTTAAAATGTAAATTATTATATTGATGAGGTTCCAAGTCAACTGGGTTAAAGGTTGAATTGAGGAGCCATCAAATTTGGTACATTGCTCTGTTTCTGATATAGGTAATATTTTCCTTCAAAAGTATAAATAAAAAGAACCAGAACAATTGTCGATTTTTGGCAGGTGTTTTTTTTTCTTTTCCAAGTTTGAATCCAAGATTCAAAAGATTATTTGAATATGTACATGCATGTAAATATCAAAAACGTTGATCATGATTTTTTCTTGTGGATGTATTTTTTGTATTTGAGCTTTATTTTTGACAAAAATTTTTATTTCCTTAAATTCATTTTTATTCTTATGAATAGAATTTATCTGAATATTAAGAAAGTTAAAATATTCCTGGAAAATATTAAAATCTACAGAGGCTAACATCAATAGGACCCAGTTGGCATGAATTTCTCCAAAAATACTTAATGTGAAGTTAATCTATAAAACTATTCTAAAATAAATTATAATTTAAATTAATGTAGTTCAATAAAGGATTTAATCTATACATGATATATATAAACATTATATATATATTGTTATTAATGGATATTATAAATAATAAAAATAATAAGAAAAATTTTTAAATGAAAAACTATGTTCTATTTTGTTATTTAAATCCCATATTTAGTTACAAGATATCAAATTTCATACTATTTGTCTTTTTTTTTTTACATCTCTTTTTATATAACAAAAAACAGTTAAGAAATTTGACAGTTACAAAATACAATTATTTATTCTAAAAAATTATACAAAAATTAAGGTGTTTAAGCCAAAATATACAGACATATAATTATAATATGTAAATTGGTGTACCTTTGATGGTTTAAGGCCTGTAAAAAATTGATGCAAATTAAAATATATTTAGAATGAATAAAATTCAATTCTCTGATAAAATTTTTTTGCATATTTTTTTATAGGTGAAAGGCACAAAAATTTACATGTTAGATATATGTCTATCTATATTTGCTTATACTCCCTTAAACAATCACTTATTTTTATTTTAAACATATGTAGTTATACAGAAAAAGACTTGTTTATATCGAGATAAAAGCTTTTATTTGATTTGTTTTTTTAAATTAAAAAAAAATATATAATAGAATAATATATATATATTTTTTTAACAAGATTATTTTCTAAAAGCATTATTAAATTAGTACACGATAAGTTTTTAATCTATAGCACTTCGTAACAACGAAGAAAATTATTATTATATATACTCTATACATTAATTTTTTCATAAATAGGAAAATTTAAAAAATATTACTGTGTGTTTTGAATATAAATATATGTATATTTTTTTATACATAACTTTCATATACAAATATAAAAAATTTTTACTTTACTTACAATTTTTATATAATGCTTTTTTATGTAATAATATATTCAGTCGTGTATTACGCTTATTCTGAATTGACAAAAGATTATATGTTTTACACAAATTATAGCAGTTTAAATTTAGTAAAAATTTTCATTTTTTTAATAGAAAAAATAAACATTTAACGATATTACTAATTTTAGACGATGTATTTTTTTTAAATATACAAATTATTATACAATACGAATTCAACGTTTCAAAAAATATAACGTTTTTTTATAATTTTTAAGTTACATAAAAACTTTACAATTTTTATTTTCCAAAGACAATTTACCAAAAAAGAAGTCTTTTTTTAATTTTAAATGAAATTACGTCACAAAAATTTTAATTATTGATATTTTTTGAATTAAAAAATTAACATTCAATATTTACAATTTTTTAATTAATCATCCTAATCTCAAATTATATAGAAAAAGAAATATACCTACTAACTTTATTCCAATAATGAAATAAAAAATACGTGTAATCAAAACAAGAAATTAATATTTATTTATATCAAAATAATAATAAAATTTGAAAATTAAAATTTTTTATGCATACTAATAATAATAAAATAAAAGCTAATTTTATGTTTATTAAATATAAATTAGTTTTATTTTTATCAGAATATAAAAAAATTAACAATAAAATTTTTGTGATTTATTTTCAAGTTATCGTCTTCTTAAAGTTAATTTTAAAGAAAATGCTCAATAACGAAAATAAATATTTTTTTGAATACATACAAACAAGACCAAATTGACAAATAAATTTTTATTGTTTTTTTTTTACCTTTCAAGGTTTTAAATGTGTTTATTGACCAAAAAAAATGAAACTCTAAAAATTTTAAACTTTAAGGTGCCAAAGGAATTATTTTTTGGAATTATACATATACTTAGTATTTTAGACTTTTGGTTGCTTTTTTTTGTTAAACAAAAATTTTTAAGATCTTTTTTTTTTGGTAGTCTTTTTTGGGACCCTTAGAGGTTAATACAAACACAATTTTCAAGCATCGAGTAATAATTGTGCTATTTATGAAACAAAAACAGAAAAAAAATATATGTGTATAAAACATTTTTACTAAACTTTTTAGATGAACATGATAAAAGCAAAAGGCTGATAAACAAAAAAAATTGCCCTTATGCATGGTGCCATTTATATGACTCAGGTCCTTATATATATATATATATATATTTATATATACTTGGCTATGTACATTATCTAAACATACTTACATTAAAATACATACAATGGTTTTTATTACTTTTTTTATAACTTGTCTGTAGGACTCAATTTGAAAATTTATATTAAAAAACTTACTTAATGAATTACCGTTTCAATTTTAGATAATACTAAAAAACGCATACGTTAACATGTTTCATTGAATATACGTTTCTTAATTTATTTTCTTTCGTTTAACAGTCTATGTATAAAGTGGCTCATATTGTGCTATAGCACAAATAATTAATGTTTTTCTTAAACGAAAGAAAATATTAACATATTTGTATTTAATAGCCTAAGAGTTATTTTAAAAAGCTGCTTTCATTATTGGTTACCACGAATTACAAACAGATCATTTGAAATCAATTACAAGAACTTTTATGAAGTAACATTGATATAATTTTAAAAATTAATTTTGAGACAATTCACTTAATTTAAGTATCTTTTTAAAATAACTGAAAGACTCATACATATTTTATGCAATAAAGGGCGTGTTACACAGCTATGAACTTTTTTTATTAATAACAATATTTTTTTTCTCTAGTTATTTATTACTAGTAAATTTTTTTTTTTTTTTTGAGAGATAAAAAATTTTTCATCACATAACTTGGTATTTATTTTAATATATATAATTCTATATGAATTAGTATCGATAATTTTAAAATATTTTTCAATAATTGATATATAGCACAATTTTTTTTTTGGCCATAATAAAAAATAAAAAAAACTATTTAATATGACCGTAAAAAGAGTATCGACTAATTTTAAAATTAAATGCAATATTAATATTCTAGCACACGTAATAATTTAATTTATTTTTAGTCTGTAAGTTAAATAATAAAGAAGTAACAAAATAATCTTAACATTAAATAATATGAATTACTTTCAAAAATTAATATATAATTTATTTATAGAAAGTATTTCATTCAAAAAAATTTTTTCTAAGTTTTACTAAAAAAATAAACTTGAGAAAAACGTAATGTTTTATGTAGGTACTGTAACTTAAAACTAATAAATGATTTATAAATGGCCCTCTTATATATTACAGAAAGAAATAATTAAAGTACAATATTTTGAACAAAAATATGCAAAGATAAAAGTATTTTTGAAATAAAAAAGAAAATTTTTTTAATTTATATTTTTTTACATTTTTTTTCTCTGCATAAGTTTTTTTTTAAATATGAAAGTACAAACAAAAGGCCTTTCAATATGCAATAATTTTTTTTTTTTTACTAAATCTAATTATTGCAAAATTTTGTTAATCCGTTTTCAATTTATATATAACCATTGGAAGCAAAAAGGTTACCAAATTTAATTTAATTAATATTTACATTTCTAAGAAAAAAAAAATTAAAATGTATAAAGAGGTTATGCATACCAAACTATTGCATTGGATTAGCATCTGTGAAGTACAATTTAAAAGCTTCATGCATTGATTCATGGACGTTATTTTTTAAAAGGTGTTTTGTTAATATGTCACTGTCTATAACTTCACATGGTGCAACATTAGGTTTTGAAGATATTATTGATTCTCCAACCATTTTAATAAAATCTGACCATATTAAAACATCTTTATTTTCAACAGAGATTAATTCTTCTGCATGTTTAATCATTAATGATATCATTGATATACCAAACTAAAAATAAATTTTAATTAATTTAAAGACATTTAAAAACATTAAATACATTTAATTAACTAATACCTTATTTGCTAATGCAAAATTTAAATTGTTTTTTTGTGACTCTTGATTTGAAGAAGTCATAAATCCTTTTATTAGGTCATTGAATAAAATATTATTTAAATGATTATCAACAATCCATTTTCGAAATTCTACATAAAAATTGATTAATAAATGAGAATCTCTTCTTCCAATAATTACTAAACCTTTTGTTACTGCAATCCATAAGTTTACTAACTGATTTTCGTATTCTTTTACGTCTAGGCAAGACACAAATCTAAGGAATAATGTCTGAAAAAAAAAGAATTTTTAAAAACAACAAAATAAAAATAAATTTACATAAAATAATCTTTGCAACATAAGTTAATATGGATTTTAATTTTATTCTGTATAATTCAGAAGTAACATGAGCAAGTTTAAAAATATTTGAATGAATAAATAATCAAACAAGAAAAAACAAATCTTAGTTAAAAATGAAAGTGAGGGTGTCACTCAGCACACTACAATTTTAATTTACAACTGCTGAATTAAAAAAAAAGGGTGCAATTAACTACGTTTATTTTAAGGAACTAAATATTCTAAATATAAGCTAAAATTAAAAAAATTTCTTTCTCAATAAGCCTAAATCCCAAGTCCAGACTAATTTATAAATATATTCTTATTAGATTCATAAATTTTTATTTCTACTTACTTTGCCTTTTCGAATACTAAGAAGACTAGCAAACTTATCTTCTTTTATACATTGAATAAGAGAATTTAATATTGATGTAGTTAATTCTTCTTTTAACTTTATAGGATCTTGTTTAACTATTTCAACTACTTCTTCACCAGCTTCTCGCTGTTGTTGCTGTTGTTCTTTTTGTTGCTGTTCCCGCTGGCATTCAGCAATTATAGCAATTGGATTACTTCTATCTTCCAATTTTAAAAGTAAAATATATAACTGTAACAAAGAAAAATTTTCATATGGTTCATTACAATATTACAATATTAAATTAAAGTTGAATCAGGTGGATAAAAATAGCATTTTTCAATTTAAGATTTTTGAAAATTGAAACTTCAGGAATGTTTTATTCTTACATACATTTATCAAGTTGTATGTCCTTTAAAGTTTGAAAATTTATTAACTGCAGACAAAAATATTAGCGCTTAAAATTTTTTTAATTTTTGAGCTACTGAATTAAAGATTGATTTTAAAGATCTTTGAGTACAATATTTAGAACATTATTTAGCATGGATTCACTTAAAAAATTTTTTTTTATTTTCTAAATTTTTACCCAAATAAATCGATATTTTGAAAATTATAAATTAGGTCAAAAATCTTGATAAATATTTTATATCTTTTTTAGAAATTAAAATTTTTTTTAGTGAATTGATGCTAAATAATGTCCTAAATATTACAAAGATTTCTAAAATCAGAAACTTTATAAAAGTCTTGATTCATTTAATAGCTCAAAAATGAAGGCAATTTTAAGGGCTAATATGTCCATTTGCAGTTAATAAAATTTCAAATTTTTTTTCTTCAAATTTTAAGGGACATATAACTTGATAAATGTTCAAGTTAAATAAACATTCCAAAAGTTTCAATTTTCATAAATCTTAAATCAAAAAATGCTATTTTTATCCACCTGATTCAACCTTAAGGATTGAGTGCAATTAAAATAATTCTAAAAAAGCATTTTTTTCTTTTTTTTTTTTTAAAGATTTTGTGATTACAATATAAAGTAATCAAACTAAAAAAAGGATTTTGTAGAAACATTTATTAATTATAAGAAAGGGAAAAAATTTTATTACCCTTTCAATTTCCAATAGCAATTGTCTTGTTCTTTTTGTATCTCTCTGTTGAATAGTTTGAGTTTGATTTGGATCACTGTTAGGTACAACATCCATATCAATAATTTTTCTTGGTGCTGTAACACTACTGTATTGCAATTTGCCTAAGGAATTTTCAAACTGCATTGGTGTATTTGTTCCTTTTGTAAATGTATGCTGTTGGTCTCTATATGATTAAAATGATGTATAACATTTTGAAATTTAGATAGGTATTAAAAAAAAATATTATGCTAAATACTTTTTAGAAGTAAAAATTTTTAAGAAATCAGTTTTATAGTAATCTTAACCATTCCCAATAATTAACTACTAAATTATAAATTAGGTCTCAAAACTATTTAAAGAATTTTTAAATTGATGAGAACTTCATTTAAGAATTATTTTTTAGAATAAAAAGATTATGAATTTTTTATGCTAAATTCTATTCTTCAAAAAACCCTAAGAGTTAAAATTTTTTTTGTTGATGAATAATGATCATCTATTTTTTTGGAAATTTATTTAAGATTTTTTCAAAAAAATTATATTATTTTTATGGAAAGTTAGTTCTTTAATAAAATTATATAGTAGTAGTTTTTAAAATTATATAATTCTAGTTATTTTTACTATATTGAACATTCTTATTCCACAATAACTGATCATTTTATTATTATACTAATAATAACAACAGAAAAACATAATATGCGAAAAAATAAAAAATTTTAACAACCAAAATGGTTACCCTAATGAGCTACCAAAATTTTATAACAATATTAAACTATTCATTATTTTAATATAAATCTTTTACTGTAAATATTCATATTTAAAAAAGTTTTATTACCTTGAATCTCTGTATCCATTATTATTATTATTATTATTTCCTTTTCCATTAGCTTGTCTACAATTCTGGTTTTTATTTTTCATTTCATTTTTTCTATTTAATCGATCACAGAACACAGTATAATAAAAATCATCAATGTATGGTTGATTAGTATTAAGTTGTAAAAGTTGTATATTATTTAACCAATGTTTCTCTCTAGCATTCATAAGACCAGCATATTCATCACGTTCTCCCAAAATAGAAATTCCATTTTGAGACTTTTGATGATTTTGATTGTGAAAATTATGATGATAATTATTTTGATTTTGATAAAATTTAGAATTGTGATTTTGAAATTGATAATATTGATTATTTTTGAAAAATGGCTGTGGTTGCTGTTGTTCTTGTCTTTCATTATGATGATATTGTTTATTACGTTGATTTCCACCATGGATAT
This sequence comes from Anagrus nilaparvatae, assembly GCA_022575985.1. Taxonomy (NCBI): domain Eukaryota; kingdom Metazoa; phylum Arthropoda; class Insecta; order Hymenoptera; family Mymaridae; genus Anagrus; species Anagrus nilaparvatae. Next base: position 33,504,074 of record JAKSXM010000231.1, read on the forward strand.
TATGTTGTTGCAATGGATGATTATTTTGAAAATGAGATAACAACGGATGTTCTGGTCTTAAGAATGGATGTGGTCCAATACCATGGTTATGTGGTGGAGGATGCTATAATAAAAGAAAGTATATAATTTTAAAATAAATAAGAAAATAGAAAATTATTTAAACTTACTGTAAAATTATTAAGTGAAAAATTCCCATGATTAAGCAATTGTCTTTGGTTTCCATGTGGCATTAACATATGTGGCGGCGGTGGAGGATACATAAAAGGAAAATTTGGGTTCCCACATGGTTGATCTATAAATATGAATAAAATATTAATAAAATTTGAATAAAAACATTAATTATATTAATACTTTTTAACTTACTTTGCATGGATTTAACATTTTGTACATGATATTGAGGATGAGGTAATCTTAAATTCTGATTATAAATAATTGGATGTTGATTGTTTTGATTAGGTAGACCAGTACCATTAATTTGTTGTATTTTCTCATTACATAATCCAGAATTAAAAAATAAGTTTCCGCTATTATTTGATAGAGTTTGTGCCGGTTTTGAAAGACCTGGAGGAGGTCTGTTACTAATAAGACCTCTTTCTAATTCTTCTACAGTACAAGCATTTTTTAATGCTTCCGTCAATGATGGTTTTTTTGGTGGTGGTAAAGGTAAATTTGGGCTATCCCATACTCCAGGCTTTGGTATAGTTATTTCTTTTTCGTCAATGACCAAATGAGATAAAGTTCTTTCAACATCAATCTCTGAGTCACACTATTTAAAAAAAAAAAATCAATTAGCAAAAGGAAAAAAAAATATTTTTAATTAAATTAACTCACTCTGTCAAGTAAATTGTCATATATATCATTTTCAAAATGTTGAACCCTCGATGATTCATTTATTTGAGATAATTTTTCGTGATCTTGTTCCCAATCACCATTATTAGCTACGGCACCAAAAGTTTCGTCATTCAAAGCATTATATTTATCTTCATCTCCATACTCTTCATCATCGAGATCCAATCCATCATCTAAACAATTCTAAAAAAAAAAAAAAAATATTAATAATCAGTAATTTTATTTAATTAATACTTGTCAGTAATTTTATTAAAATAATACTTATTATACACAAATGATGAAAATGCTAAATTATTATTCTAAACATTATTGGATACTTGTTTCTCAAGTAATTTTGCATTTGAGATAATAAAATTAAATTAACAAATAGTTACTTATGATCTCATCTTTGTTTTATTTAATGTTTTATAAACAAAAACATAATTAGCAAAATATTTGAAAATAAAACTTTGCTGATAAGTTAACATTTATTTAAAACCAAGTTAAAATTTGGAATTTATTTACTTAGCAATTTAACATAGTTAAAACAATGAATTATTTTTCTGAGAATTTATCTCAGTTTTGACCGACCTTAAAAATGGTGGGGAGAACTCCATGAAAAATGAATAAAAAATTACATACTTTTTACATAAAAACTAAAAAAGTAAACTTGTATTTAATTAAACTGTAATTAAATTGAATAAACAATGCTTTATACAAAAAAATTAAAATATATAAAGGTTTTCATGCGGCAAAAAGTTTTTAATATCAGGATGCGCGCATTAAGATTTTTGGTTAGAGAATTTTCTAGATTCAACTTATACTTTTTATCTTAAAATGTTTAAAATATTTAAATAATAAATTACTTACATCAAGATTGGGATTAAATCCAAAGAAAGTATCTGCCATTTGTCAAAATTAAATTCAGAAAATGTCATGTTCTAAAAAAAACTTCAAGCGCCGAGAAAGCAATCAGCTGTCATGGCGGCAAGAACACATAAGCACTAAATAATAACGATAACAGCGACCTCGCACTTTTTGCACTTTACTAAAAACTTTTTGAATTTATATTTTTTATATTTACGTTTTTCAAAATTTTAGGTTATAATTATTAATTATAAAATAAAAATTTAAACAAAAAACAACACATTGGTATAATATTATAATATATATTTGCAAGTATAGGTACTCAGATTTTTTTCAGTTTTAATGCTTTCGTTATAATTGCAATTGCTTTATCACATATTCATCACTCCAAATTTAGTTAAACTTTCTTATTTTCATTAAAGATGATTTTATTATAAACATCATTGTATTATTTGGCATACACTCTGACACTCCGTTTTTTAAACTAGTTGACACTTGTTTCGTTGCGAAAAAAGTTAAGGGTGCGATTTCATGAGCGCGCGTATTAGTGCATATGACGTCACTTAATGGTGTATCCACAGTTATAATTTTAAACAGAGATTTATTTTTCAATTTTTTTTTTTTGTACTTTCTTTATTAAAATTTAAATACTTTTTCATAAATACTTTTTAAGTTTAATAAAAACATATATCATTATTTTAATTAAATTTAAAGTAAAAATGGAAAAACATTTTTCCCTGATCAAAAAAAAAATTTCTAAGCCCAGGAAAATGAAAAATAAATTATTTAAAAAAAAACAAAATGGCGGATACCTAGTATACTCTTAAGTGACGTCATAACGTGGCGTAAATGAAATCACACCTATAATAAGTAATATATATATATATATATATTAAATCAGAATATTATGAAATTTTCTTTTCTGTGAACGTGAAGGCGCGTGTCGTTTATTTGTAAGACATATAAATATAACAATTTTTTTTACTCTGAATTTGTTGCTCGTGGCTCTTTATTTTATATATGCGGGGGAATAAAAAATCAAATTCGAAGTCTGCTTACGACTTTTAACTGCGAACGAACACTTGCTCAAAAAATGATAAGCCATTAAGTCTGTGTAAATATACTGTTTTATTGCAACGAATGTGTTATTTTAAAATTGTTTTTAAATTCAGTATGAAAAACTCAGCACGATGGTAAAATTGAAATTTGTTTGTTTACGTATACAGCTGATAGTTTGATTCTATATAGATTAATATAACGCTTTATTTTGTATATTTTTTAGATGATTTGTATACGCAATATTCACAGGAATTGCATTTCTATTCCAGTTAGATTAATTTTCAAGGCAGAATATTCTCGACGAAGTGATAGAAATACTAGCTCTTATAAAATTGTACAGTCTAATGAAGATACACTTGATGGTATGTATAGTAATTGTTTATTTCAAAGTTAACAATTTGCATAAGTTATAAATTTTACGTCATAAAAGTGTTTTGGCAAAATAAAATATTTAAAAAAAGCAAGCAAATTGAAAAACTTTTATATGCATAAACGATTCCTTGTTTATTAAAATTTTTATTTTGTTTCAGATTTTGAAAATACAGTTATCGGAGTAAATCCAAATTGGGAATTACTTACACCTCGAGGATTTCGCTTTTATCTTCCAGGAAGTATTGGACCAGGATGGTTAGATGCCTCAACTACTGCTCAAGTGGAAGTACGTTCAATGGTAGTACCAAATGATAAGGAAGAATCTGGGAATAGTATGACAAGTGAAAATGATATTAATAAAAATATAACAGACGAAAATTTTTCCATACTTCACTGCACAGCACAAGAATGCCCAACATTGCTAAGGAAAGGAATTTTAGAACTTTTTCCTAGTTGCTTGGAAGTTACATCACCTCATTTAACAATAATTTCAATTAGTCAAAATTCAAATGGGAAGAATTCAAGGTGGAGCAAAGAAACAGAAACAGAAAAGTTTGCACAGCATGTAAGTTTAAGTATCTTAATTTTTTTGATTATTATATATAAAATGTAAATATTTAATTTTCAATTAAGTTAACATTAAAAAATTTAAATCTAATAGAATTAATTTTAAGATTTGCCCGCAATACTTGAGAAAAGCTTTTTCATAAATGATTTTTTGATTTAGTTTGTACTTGCTGCATCAGATATCTGCAGAAAATTAAAAATTAGTGGCTATTGGGCAAACTTCATAAATCCATTTAGCGGTCAACCATATTTAAATGCTCTAAAAAATAGTAACCTTTACAAAACAGACGAACGCTTTCGCTGTATTGGATTTAAAGTTGAACAAAAAAATAATTGCAAAATTATTACACACACAGCTGATACTCATAATTTTATAGGTATTTAATTAAATCACTTATTTAAAAAAATATTTATGTATTATAACGAAAATATCGTTTATTTTTAATATTAAATTTTATTTTATCATTATAGGAAATCTTTACACAACAGCACCATCGAATACAGAATTTTTAAAAGAAATAATGAATAATATAAATAAAGACAAAACATCTTGAAATTTGATGAAACGATAAGTTTTTTTTAAATTATTTAATTTTGTCATTGAATGACAAAAAACATAATTTTAATAAATAAAAGCTTTTTATATTATTATTTATTTAAAAAAAGAAAAGTATAGGATTTAATTTTAATTTTGTAATGTATTTATAAAAATAAAAAAAAAAAGTTAAAATGGCTTATTAGTTAATAGTTCTAATCAATTTAACTTATTGATGATTATATTTATTGTTAAAAAATATTTCCTGTTAACTTATGTCTTAAATGTATACATTTAAGACTATATTTTAAATGAAAAAATATTTTAAAGTGTATCATAATTTACAGATTTAAAATGAAAAATGCCAACTTGACTATAAATAATTTGTAAAATAAATTTTATAAATACTGTATATAAATGTGTATATACATATAGCGAAAAAAAAAATCAAATAAAAAAAATAGTAAAATTAATTCAATTTATATACTGTGTTTTTATTTGTAAAAAGACAAAAATTGTTTAATATGTATTTCATTAATTCATATAATTTTTTAAATAATAAAATGAAGTTCGTAAAAATTTTTATTAAAATAATTTAAAATATTTGAAAAGGTATCAGTAAAAGGTGTTCATAAATTATTTAAATACTATTTGAAAAATTTTAAATATTAAATTGTAATACTGCTAAAATTATTGCAAAAATTTTTCAATTGAAATAATATATAAATATTAAATATATATACATATGTTTATTAATGGAAGTAATAAATATGTATTATGCGCCACGTGTACGAATCTTTAATGTAAAAAAAGGATAAACGATTAGCATTTGAAAGAAAAAGTGAAAAGAAAACATATATGCATAAGTCATTTAATCATACAATATTGTGTCGGAAAGCTGCCAAAGGCCGCAATTACATATCATAAATATATATAAATTGCACTTGAAAATTTTTTAGAGTTCGTACACTCTTTTCGTTATTAGTCGCAATGTGTTGGGAAAATTGCATCATTTGTTTTAGTTAAAAAAAAAAACTAATCATAAATGTTTACAAATAATAATATAAGAAATATTAGCAAAAAATGTGGAACGCTTCACGATTTTGCGTGTCATCCTTGCGCAGGGGCCATGCTAATCTTCTCTGTATCGTTCCAATTTTAGTATATGTACTGCCGAAGCAAGTACGATGACTCTGTTTCTTAAGCATCCTTATATAGTAAGTGAAGGGTAATTTTTTCAATTGCGTGTTTAAAAGCCTACGCGTAGCCATCTAATGGCGTCAACCAGAACTAACTTTACGGGGGAGAGACTTTCATTTTGAAATTCAGAAAAAGCTTAACGATAAATTTTATAGTATTATTTACTATTCTCGTTCGTGTCTGCTCATGCATACCTAAAACTTTATAGAATATAAAAACAAAAAATTTATAATTTTCTTGAATAGCTATTTAATTATCATAATTATCAGGTATAAGCATTTTTTTCCATATACTCTGTGCAAAGCGGGCTAAAATTTGATCTACTAATTATAAGTTTTATGGGTTGCTGAATCTGAATCCGGGGTCAAAAAAAGTTGGGAAATAGGGGAAAACCCTTAAATTAGCAAAACTTACCGCATTTTAGGAGTTTCCTACAATGTTTGAAAATTCAACTTAATTTTTTTTTTTTTAAGTTTTAAGATTATTATTAGAATTTTTAGATTTTAGATAATACAAAATATATAATAGGGATCTAGAGACTAAATACAGGGGGTAAATATTAACCATAAAAAAAGAAAAAAAATGGCATGATAAAAATTTATTTAAAAAAATTTTTTATCCTTGAATCAATTATTTGATAATATTTTGCAGCATTTTGAGCATTATAGAATTTATCTACACCCTTTCTTTAGTATATGAAAACTACCCCCAGTGCAGGAAAAAATCAAAAAATGATGATATGAGTATATTTCTACTTTTTACAAAATTTATTCACAACACTCCCCTAGGAAGTTCACCTGAAATCTACCCCTAATTTAAAAAATTTTTTGAAATTGTTTGAAAATAGTTTTTATCTCACAGAAAATTTTTCTATTACAGAAGCTAAACTGACAATTATTTCAATTATTTATAGCTTGAATTATAATTATTTGTTATTTTTTAATATCTGCTAATTATTTGAGAATATCAATATAAGTTGTTAAAAACATTGAAGAAAAAAAAATTTCTAACTTAAATTTATTCTAAAAATTCTTTGGCATATACCTATATTTAAAAATTGTTTCAAATCGCAAATAATTTTTTTCCTTCCTACAGTTAAAATTGTCTGACTAAAATTAAATATTCTCTACTGATTTTAAAAAAATAAAATTTTAAGACATATAAAGATGCTGATGTATATTAAATATTTCATCTGCCTTATGTATCATAACAATCCACAATACTGCTTTAAATACATATATATGTCACTGTTTAATTAAAATAAATTAGTACAAATAAACTTCCTCATGATTGTATTCTATTCATTAATCTCGATGATTCTATTGCATACCTATTATAAGATATTGCACTAAAAGATTACTAAAATACATAAAATATATGTATAAATTATCTTTTATCTTATAAAAATCATGAGTCATAATAATAATAGGTACCTAAAATATTTTTCTAAATATAAAATTTTAAGGCGGTTTATAGATCATGCGCATTTTACAACTCCCATACTAAAGGGATAAAATGTCTACCCTTAATTTTTTATATATATTTTTATTTATTTTATCTTTTCACTAGTGGTAGTTTATATTTACTCTCATCTCAAATAGGGGCTCTTTTTACTTTTATCTTACGTACTTTTTTATCTTGAAATAAAAATTTTTATTTTTTAATATTATTTTTTTAAATTTAAGGATAATATTGTATTTGCGTCGGCGCTCTGTTTATGTATATTGTATATGTGATAGAGATACACGAAGGGATAAAAGTATCTATGATTATTGTATATGTTTAAAGATGAGTCTTGCATTTATACTGGAGCTTTAAACATGGGCTTTTTGTTTGTTTTTTTTTTAGTTTTATAGTAATAATTGTGCTTTTTTTTTAATAAAACAAATAAGTAATTGATACTTAAATTATTTTTGTTATTGTTTTTAGTGTGAGATTTTAAAAATGTAAATAATAGTTTTTGTGACAATGTATAAGTGAAGATTTCTAAGAAAAATATAGGAATCCTGAAAAATATTGTTTTGTGATTTTTTGAATAAGTGTTTTTATGCAATAAATCAGTGACACGGTGTATGTAGAATATTATTAAAAAGTGAATTTTTTTATTTATAGTTAAATACAATTATTGTAATTTTTGAAAAGTGCTAATGTGAAATATACTCTCAAAAAAAGGTATTTATAACAACGCCCTGTTATTAGCATACTTAAACTTAAAAAATACAGTGATAGAAAGAAAAAAACAAATTTTTTGTAGTAAACCAGACGAATTATAATTTACATGTTTACAATTAACTAAAAGAAAAAAATATATATTCAGTGGTTGCTTCAAGTGCAAAAAGCCGGAAAGACGCACAAGCGCGAGGTCAACGAGCTTATATTATATCTTCTGTATTATCACTATATATTTTTTTTAGCCGGTATATATGCTGTAGTAAGGGGTTAAAATTTTTTTAAGTGCCTTTTTTTTTGCAATTTACAAAAAAAAGACATTTTTTTACAGTCTGGAAATTACTAAAAAATTATATTATTTTATATAAAATTTTCAAATTTGTACGTTAATAAAATTTGTGCGTTATTTTTGGTCAATTGAATAGATTAATTGTTCGATATATTTAAAACGTTTGCATGCATACATGAAATAAAAAAACAAAAAAAGCTAAAAAAAAAAAAAGCAAACTTTTTTTTTTATCCTCGTGCGTGTCTATCACATAAATGTACATGCGTATAGAATTTCAAATTGATATTAAGGTAATTGACAAAAAATAAATATTGTAAACACGTTTTTTTTATTTAATGCGGTATTTAACGTATAAGACTTGAAAAAGTTAAAAATTCAATTTTTTTTAGTTACAAATAAAGTCATTTTTTTTTAATTTGAATAAAAAAAGTACAAAGTAAAAAATTTATTTTTAAAAATAAGGGTGTATTTTTTAAGTATAGAAAAGCATGGGTGCAAGTGAAATAGATAGATCTTATTGATTATAGGAGAGTGGCGCGTGACTAGCTGATGTTTTCGTCGTTTAACACCCTTATATTTTTATTTATTTTATTTTATTATTATGATTATTCTAATAAATTGCATTAATTTGTATTTTATTGAAAAATTAATCAATTTATATTTCTATACCTACTCCTAATTTTAATAAAATATTATATATGGATAAATCGACCACTCCTCTGAAATTTCATTTATGATAAATAATTTTTCTTAAAAAATTCAAAATCATGATAAATCCTGCCTGTTCAATTCTTATTTCCTGGAATTTATAAAATTTTCTGATATTCATACAAATATTTAAAAAAACACATCAATCATAAAAATATGCATTTTAAAATACATTTTTTATTTATTTTTGCATTTTTTAAAAAATATAGGTACCTACAATTTTTTCTTTTAATTTTTTTTTAAGGGTTTATCGATCGACTATACTCTGTTGGTCCGGGGACATTGACTCTTTCACGCAACCGCGAAAAATTATAATATATATTATGTTCCGCATTTTTTTATTATGTTTTATTGGTATGTAAACACGTGGTGGGTAATTTAAAAAGAAAATACATAATTATTATTATTTTATGTTTATTTAACAAGTTGTTTATAACACGCGAAATTTTAATTAATTTTTTTATTTCAAACAATTTTTTAATTAACTTTTTTTTTATTATTTTTTGTACAATAATTAGTAAATAAATATTTGCATGAATTTTTATTTCAAATTAATGTTTGTTTTTTGTTTTAGGTTTCAAGTTATTCGAACTTTAAAGAAAAAATTATTTTTTAAAAATGAGAATTAAGGGACCAAGAAATAGGTGCAGGAAAATATACCCTGTCACCTATAAAATAAAAAATGGTCTTTAGAAGGTGAGTGACATTTTTAATATGTACAAAAATCGTTCATTAAATATTTTTCAAGCTTTTTACATTCTAAGATTTCATAATTGCTAATAATTTTAATATTATTTTATGAAAACCAATTTAGGAGCCTAGCGTAACTGATAACCAAATTAAAATTTCAGATAAAAATAAAAATAATTCCTGTAAACGAAAAAAAAAAAAATTTATACGACTCTTGGTCATAAAAATTTTCCATTAAATTACGATTCGGACGAATCTTTATTTTTCTGGCCATGAGTCGTAAGATGTTATTTGGGGTCTAGAAATATAAATATGGTATTGGATTATTGTTCTTGATTTTTTACAGCTAAAAATTATATTTAGCAGCTTTCTCATATGCTATCCCGCCATTTGAATATCAGGATTTGCTTCAAATATCTCAATAATACAGTTTCAAAGAAATTTCACAATTTTTTTAATTCTTAAAGATGATTGAAGAATAGTTAAAAGTAGTCATTAGATTAGAAAGTAGAGTAGTCATTTTTACTACAGTTTAGTAAATTTACTAAAAATTGAAGGAATATTACGACAAGTGTAAATTGTAGTAAAAATACTAAACTGTAGTAATATTGTGTACATTTTATTTTCTGTGTACCTAAAATTAAATTATTAAGTTTATTTTATATGTGATTATAATTATATTCCTATTATATATATTCTTTTTGGAACTACAAAATAGGCCTGGAAACCTTTATTATTCATAAATAGACTTTCATTAGATTTTTCCTGTTTATAAAAAAAATTGTTTTGGTTGTTTCTATAGTAAAATTATAGCAAATTTTAATGACATTTAGGTGTCACGAAAATACTTATCCCCTATCTTCCATTTTTTTACCCAAAATTTTTCACATTCCCTACCAGGCACTTAAAATAAATTAATTTTGTTATTAAGTTGAGTATTAGAGATAAAAAGAGATAATTTAATCAACTGTGGCTAAATAGGTTAACATGCTAAAAAATTCATGAGCATTTTACTTGATTGTTGGTTTTATATATATATATACACACACAGGGTAAAAAATACCTGTAATATTTTTCTAAAAATAGTAATTTTCTGATTCTTTAGTAATATTATTGGAAATTTAAGTTAAATAAATTTTTTTCAATATTGCGATTTATTGCAACAAAAAAAAAGAAGAAAATAATGGGGCTCATACTTTTGAAAGATACTCAATCTAGTGCATTTCCAAAAATTTTAAATTTCATATGCCATGCTAGCAATTAGATATTTTATAAAATATTTTTTAATAATCAAAAGGATGCGTAATAAAGTTTAAAATTTACATAGTTTACATTGTTCCAATATTTTTCAGATACTCAAGTGAAGATTTGTAAATTTTTTAAAAGTTTAGAACTCATGCCCATTGATAATTTTTCAAGATTTTTATTATTTTCAACGAAAATTTGGAGCGTAAAAATATTAAATTGTACGCTTTATTTCGTAATAACTAAAATTACAAATCAGCTACAAGTACTGTTAAATGTAACTACTATAAATTTCTTTTTACTAATTTTTTTACTAATTTTTATCTTTGATATTAGTATTAAGACCTAATTTTTTTCCAAAATTTTTTTCAATAAAAACTCTCGAGGTACTTTTTTAAATTTCGGTGTAATAAGAAAAAATTAAGAGAATTTTCTATTTTTTGTACATTTATCAAAAATTTACTAATTTTTCGCAATTAAATAATTCTTTTTTGTAAAATAGAAGTTACTTTTTAAAGTTTGGCTATGCTCAAATTCCAATTATAGTAACAAGTTATTATAACACGTACTCACGCCTTTATTAAATATTTTAAACTTCGTGGACTCGATATGTCCAAAACAAAGTTATTTAATTTTAAAAAATATTTTTAATTTTTCATTTTCTTTTATCTGGTGTATCGCTGGTGTATTTAAAAATTTGATTTAGCCGAATAAATAAATTTTTTGATTTAAATATAAGATTCACGAGAATTTGGAAAAAGATTGATATTAAGTACCTATAATGCAAAAGAATTTTTTTATTTTCCATAGCAATAAAAAAAAATTTATTCACGACCTCTTAACACAAAAGCGCATAAAAGTGATACTATTTCAAATAACTTGAAATTCATAAAATAAGAATTGTTGGTACGTGAGAAAAATAAAAAATTGACACTTACATCTCAATTTAAGAAAATTTTAAATATTTTGCATAATTTAAAAAGAAAAAAAAACTAAGATTTTTAATTAAAATAATATTTTTACTTTTTAAATTAGAAATTTTGTGAAATATTTTTCTTTTATATTACTTGGAATCATTTATTTAATTCTCTAGAGAAATTTGCTTTCTGGATTGTTACATTACACGTTATAAAATGAAAATCTTTATTATCTTATATTTCATCACTAACCTAGAAATCGAAATAAAAGAAAAATATTATTTTACTTTAAAGAATTTTATGGAATTTTAGAATATCATAGTTGGATTTACTAACCATTTTTATTTCTTTAAGTAAGTTTTCACGTACCTGAACCAATTGTAAAATTCACGTTTACTTAAATTCTTAAAAAAATAGTTATACACGGAAAATAATTTTCTTGAGAAATAAAAATGAGATAACAGATTTATTTGAATTCAAATTCTTAAATGTGCTTTTGCAAAATGAAAAGTGAGCCTCATTTGATAATTATCAATCATTTCTATACCCAATAAGCCAAGAATTGAAAAGATTGCACCAAAAATTTTAATTTCATGGAATAAAATATTATAATTGATGACCGAAAAAATGATTGTTTTAGATTAGACCATAAATTGATATTTGAGGTGAAACCAAAAATTATGAATTACACTCCAAGCCATTAATTTTTTTAGCCCTATTTTGCTAAAAAAAATTATGAATAATATAAGTAAACCTATGATAGTTAGACAAATACAAATAATTATTTCAAAATTTTTGTTCAGCAAATTATTAATTACACTGAAAAAAAAATCCGCTTGCGGCAAGCGGAATTCCGCTTGTAGCTAGCGGAATTTTTTTCTCGTCAAACGATTGCAAATGACTTGAAACGTAAAGAAAATTTAAAAAAAAAATTTTTCCCGCTTACTTGGGATATGCGTATATCGGTATGACGAGATTTGAGAAAATTTCGGAAAAAGAAAAGAAAAAATTTTTTTTTTTAATTTTCTTTACGTTTCAAGTAATTTGCAATTGTTTGCAAAGAAAAAAAATTCCGCTAGCCGCAAGCGGAATTCTTTAAGCTAGTTTAGAAAATTCTTTCATTTCAGACCAGAATATAAGTACACTGTAAAAAGTAACTTTCTTATATTAACAAAAAAATTAGTAAATTTTCCTCGAAATTTTCGAAAAAATTTGTAATTATTCGATAAAAATCATAAATTTACTAAATTTAGAATATTATCGAAAAATTCGAGAATTCTCGATTTTTTTTTGTGAATTCGCAGGAAAATTGATAATTTACAATTTTTCTTCGAAAATTTACAAAAAATAGTTGTAAATTTCCGAAAAATAGTTGTGAATTTAAAATTTTTTCCGTAAAATCACCAAAAAAAAATCGAGAATTCTCGAATTTTTCGATAATATACTAAATTTAGTAAATTTACAATTTTTGTCGAATATTTACATAATATTTTGAAAATTCACTAATTTTTCGAAAAAATTCTATTTTTTTTGTAAATCTAAGAAAGTTACTTTTTACAGTGTACTGTCCTCTTTTATCTGGTCTTGACTTAAAGAAATCTTTGATTAATGTTTGCTTATTTAAAGTTTTCGTTCTTGAACAATAAAATCTGACAACCAAAATATACGAAAAATTCAGTAGGACTAGTTGCGCATATAATTTAAAATTATAAAAAAAAACAAGCAACCTTTTCTCCGTGTATTGCAACATAAACTAAATTTTAGTTTTAGATAAAAAAATTTTTTTTCACCATCTCATTTATCTCTGTTTGTTTAAAAAATTTCTTTTACATTTTATTTTTTTGTATACTTTACGTACATATATGCACTTTTTACAAAGTTTTTTGTTATCCTTCTATATAATATGCTCCCTCGTAAATAAATAAACGTTTATATAACATTACATGCACGCATGAATATGTGTGTGTACTTAAAAAAAAGTGTAATTGTATATTCTGAGCTAAAACAATCTCAGTATTATTCTCCAGGGTGCAACAATTTTCTCGGAGCTTTTTGGTATATTCATACCCTACATTCTGTAGATTAAATTTTATGTATTCCTATTGTTTGTATTTGACTAATGAGTTTAAAGAAAGGAATTTATAGAAAATTAAATTTAAATTATTTATAGATAAATTATTATTATATAAAATAAAATTTTCAATTTTTAAAACATTAAAGTTTATTTTAACAATAAAAGATATTTTTTATGCAGATAACCTTGTAAATTTAATTATTTTCATATGTAAATTTTATTTACACGCATATTATAGGTACAGAGGGAAATATTCTAATAGCTATTTATATCTACGTATTTTGGTTTTGTTATTTAATTAAACACGTATATTTTTAATTTTATCAACTGTTATTTTATTTTATTGTTTTTTAATTATTTAATCCGATTCATTTACTTTACGCTGCTTCGCTTTGGGTGGTAATTTACATGCGATTTCGGACATTATTTACTTTTTTGGTCATGGGTCGTCATATACTGTAATTGAAAAATATTTTTAAGAGTACTGGATCTTGTTATACACTGAAAAAACTTATAACTAGTCTGGGTAAACACAAGCAAAATGCATGGAACATGTTTACTTCCAGTTGAGGGCTAAGTGTAATGCAAATGTTACGCAACTTTACAATACAATTTTCTAATTTTATAATTTGTAATTAGCACCTTATTAGATGTTAAAATTCAAAACCCAAACTATCCTGAGACCCTAAATCGAAATAATACTAAGTTTCTTAATACGACTTGTTACAAGCCCTTTTCTTATTATTCTAAGACCCTAAACAAAATTATTTTATCAAAAGTTCCATTTGACATCCCTCCCCTCTTGATTTTCTAATTTTTTCTTTCATTTAAAAAAAATTTTCATGCTCAAACTATTGAAAATCACCTGAAACATGAAAAAAAAATTTTAAAAAAAGTAATTTATTTTTTTTTGATCCTTTTGATTAATTGTACCATTGCGTGGATATCTAACATGAGAAAAAATATTTTTATTTTTTTTATTTTTCTTTACATTTCAACTCATTTGCAACCGTTTGAGCATGGAAAAAAAATTCGCTTGGAGTAACTGGGTTTTATTTTAAATTATAGAAAAGTAACGCCCAATATACAGTTTATGGGCACTTGAAATTCTATATGAGAAACGAAATATTTTTAACCTAACATCTCATTTAGCAAATACTTACATTTACATGTAGCTGAAATTGGCACAAGTACGCTAGCACGAACATAAAGAACACAATAGTTAGCGTAAATCTTTAAAATAATAGCATGATGGTTATTAAGCCCTGGCGATGCATTATGCACCAGAGTCATTTTGGAAGTCATAAAAATGAAGAACCAAGATGGCGGTTGGAAAATTACTGTTTTTCGTAGCGCAAAATAAAATGTTTTTCCTTTTCATTTATAAGATATTGAAATTGATATACGGAAATTTTCAAGGTCAGTAAATTTTAATGCGATAACGAAATAGCGAAAATCTGGAATCGTGATTGGAAAACTTCAAAAAATTTCCATACAGAAAAACAAAGAAAATCTTTTTTTTTTCCTAGTATAAAAATTTGTAATCGAGGGTTTTCGCCATTACAAATTTCATTTGCGAAGTCCATAATAAGAATATCTATCTACGAACCTGGAAAGTTGAAATATTTTCCAAGCGGAAAAACTGAAAATCTCTTAACTGAATATTTTTTCAATAAAATTTGATATTCGGGGAATTGAAGGAAACTAAATTATTCCCAAAAGTGAAAAAAACTTTACATTTTTTAACTTCTAATACATACCATTGCTTTTACACCATTCATTTACTACAGTTAGATCCCTTTGTAATCTAAGTATATCACCATTACTACCAATACTCTTAAACAACTTTAGATCATCTGCAAAGAGCAAAAATTGGAAAAACTTAATGGAAAACTTTACATAATTAAAGTAAATTAAAAACAGTAGGGGGCCAAGATTTGACCTTTGACCAACACCAGAGGTAACAGCTATTTCATCAGTAGATATAGCATTCCCGATTCTTACTCTTTGGGTCCTATTTCTTAACATGGTTGAATAATGGTCTAATTTATTCAAAAGTATTTTTACATTCACTTTATCAAATGCCCTCTGCATATCAGTGTATATAACATCTGAATTATAACCATTACAGGATTCATAAACAATATTGTCAATTTTTAGATTCGTTACTGTAGATCTACCTGCAAAAAAGCCACGCTGCTCCTCAATGATATAACGAACCAAATAGTCATATAATTTGTTAAAGACCAACTTTACTAATAATTTTGCTAAGATGTTAATTTTTACAATAGGTCTATAATTCGCTATATCATGAGGATCACCACCCTTAAATGTAGGAGACACAAAACTTTGTTTAAATAAAGTTGGGTAAAATCCCAGCCTTATTGACAAGTTAAACAATTCGAGCTACGAGTACTTCTTTACATTTTTTTATATAAAGAATATTAATTTTATCAGGGCCCTCACTCAACTTATCAGAGAGTTCATCAATGCATTTACTTACCTCTTCTGCAGTAAATGACATTGTGTTTATACAATCGTTAACGATACTAGGGATAGGCCGATACAGCAGATCACTAGTAGTATAAACACTCCCAAACTTTCTTGCAAACAAATTGACAATATTGTCAAATCCATTAACATTAATATCATCAAGATTTATAGAGAGAGAGGAATATCTTTTTTACCATTTAAAGATCTAATGTATGAAAAGAAGTTAATTGAATTATTGTTAACATTAGTTTCTATACTGTTCTTATAGGAAATTTCATCTTAAGCAGACATTTTATTGCAAATAGAACGAAAATCTTTAAATATGTCATAATAAAATTTTGACTTATCAAAACGTTTATACAAAAATTGAACTCATTTTTTAATTCATCAGAAAAGTACCTAGGATAACTAGTTTTAAATTTAACAACATACGGTACATAAAGTTCTATGGATTTATAAACAAGACCTAGTAAATTTTTTAGATTAGAATCTATATAACATTTTGTGTTAATAATACTTTCAATTTTATGACTCCTTAAAAAATTAATAATATTTGCAAAATCTGCTTTATTATTAATATAATATTTGGTATTTTCAACTATTTTCAGATATATGTGTAGAAAAGTTTACATTTTATCCGCAGCGTAGATGACCAAAGATTTATTATTTACTGTATCCTGTAACGCTTAAAATAACGTGTAAGGTTGTGCATATGAAACTTCCTCCCATGTAAAGTTATCATTGATGATCACTGCAGTAAACAAATTTTTCTGTAGATCAACGAATAATTGAGACGTATTGCCTTTTTTTAAGTGGTTTTTTACCGACATACTCAATCAGGTCAGTAAATTTGTACCTTGTTGAAACATTATTTTTATTAGTGGCTTTCATAAAGTCTTGTACATCAATAAGTTGATCAAATTTTATTTTGGTACTTATTTTAGTATTCTCTGGGTACGAAAATCTTTTTAATTTTACAACTAATATTTTTGGACATTTTTTTAAACATAATTGTTTTTCTGCGTCGACTTCAAGACTTTTCTTTTCTTTTATGCAGTTAACACAACAAGCATTGAATTTCGTACTTGTAAAATAATTTTTCAACTCTTTATCTAAAAATGATGTTCCTATCCGTGGTATGTCCAAGCTAATTGAAAGATATTTTTTTTCGCTTTCAGAATTTCCGTCCTCTGTACAAACAGTACAGTTGCACGTATTAAAATTGTTTATTTAATCTCCTTGGAAAATATTTGTAACATTTGTAATATTTGTAGCAGTCAAAATAATGTTATTATTGATAATGCACTGCCCTTGTATTGACGCTAATAAACAATCAAAGTATGCTTGAGCATCATCTCGAGAAACGTGATCAAAATCTTTGCTTACCAAAGCACGCGTATCATATATTTTCTGTAGTTTAATCACATTCGCACCACTTGAATTATAATATGTGAATATTGTGCTTTTTAGAACACAAATAATACATTCTCGGATACACTGCATTTTCAAATTTTTTTTTTGAATATTATTTTTCTAAACCACAATAAATTGTGTGCTTACATTCTTCTTTATTATAATCCATTAACATATTAGTAAAAAAAGGTTGTATTTGACATAAGATTTGAATCATACCGTTAATATAACAGGTTTGTCCGAAATTCACTAAAAAATTCATTTCGACTCTTATTTGTATTTACATTTTCATTAATATTTTTTTAATTATCGTTGCTTTCTTGATTAAACTGTAATACGTCTACGTCTTCTATTAAAACTTCATCTTCAATTCTTTTTTCTATTTCTATATCGTCATGAAAAGAATTTGAAATGCAATCAACATACATTTCATTAGCCAAAATTTCATGTTTTTTAGACTATTATTAGATTCTTTATCACATACATCAAATGCTTTAAACCTATCATTTGCCTCCAGGACTATTTTATTTATCTTTAGTGAGGTTTACCGTATTTTTTTATTTATTGCTGCATCTTTTTTGAAACCATACAACTCTTGACATAATACTTTCCACTCGCCCCCCCCCCCACCCCTCTTGTTTTTAGTTGAAGTTTAATTAAATATTTTTTATACTATCTTTGGATTTATACTTTT
Source organism: Anagrus nilaparvatae (assembly GCA_022575985.1). Taxonomy (NCBI): domain Eukaryota; kingdom Metazoa; phylum Arthropoda; class Insecta; order Hymenoptera; family Mymaridae; genus Anagrus; species Anagrus nilaparvatae. Next base: position 33,522,194 of record JAKSXM010000231.1, read on the forward strand.
TAAAAGCGAAATCTACAACTTCGAAAACTTTAAAACTACGACATTTACAAGAAGAAAGTTCGATGAATATCTTTTTGAAGACGCGAACCATTTTTAATCATATTAAATTCGTATTTTAACAATACTTTCTGTCTTGTTTTATCTTAATTAATTTACGAAGAATGATTTTTATAAAAAATTGCGAAGAAAAACAGTGTTTGCACCAGACCACTGTCTAATTGGTAGTTATTTTAATACACACTTTCTTAAGACACGTTTTGCATATTAACATTATGTATAATATGAATTTCAAATGTTAATTACTTTAGATAGGATAATTACACAAGGGATTAAGTAAGAAATAAAGCGTGTCCTTATTTCATTTTGACTTAACAGGAAGAAAAAATAAGGATCAATATTTTTAATTCTTGAGTTTTTTGATCTTAGACACTAGATTATAAGAGCCAGGAATAAATATAGTTTTTAAATTTTTAAATTTTTTCATCTTACAACCAGTGAAGTCGATATTATTCCGGTAAGCTGAATTTTTTTTTGCGGAGACCGGAAAATACTTAATAAGAAAACGAAAAATATCAATAATTTTTCCGAGAGGCTGGACGTTACGCTTAAATTTTATTTTCAAATCATTATTTCTAGAAATAATTATTTCTTTGACCTAAATATACATTTATTTTTACAAGTAGGCCAATTATTTTTAAATAACTCATTAAATATTCAATTTTCTACGATCAATATTTATTTTTAAAGAAATTTATTTAAATACTTAGGTACCTGTAATCGAAAAATATTTAAATAGAAAAAAAAAAATAAAAAATTATATAAGTCTGACTTTAACTATACTTAAACTACTGTACTTTATAAAATTACCTTTGAGATTTCTTTGAATTACGAAGTAGTTAATGAAAAGCTTTTTTCGATTACGTAAAATAATGGTCTTAAACGATATATATATAAAGTAATTTTCTTCAATTAGGTCAAGGGTATTTATGTCTCAAGTTTCTTCAACCCTCGAATATTTATTCCATATTTTCCCCTAAATTTGATTGATTTTTAACGAAGTATTATTTTGTATACTAAGCACGAATATATCCTTTACTATATTTATAAAATGTATAGTTTAACTCAAATATATATCTGGCAGATGTGCTATTCATTTAAATATATAAATTTATTATGTATATTGGACCTCGATATTTTTTTATTTTTAACATGTTTTTAACATGTTTAATGTTCATAGGGAGGAGTATTGAAAAAGGTATTGCATTGAAAAAGGTAAAAGTAAAGTATTTGAAAAAGGCCCCGAGTTTAAAGGGGGGGAGTGAAAAATTGACGTTTTTAGGAAGAGGGGTCAAAATAATGGACCAGTTATAAGTTTTTTTTTAAATGAAGAACATGTTTATAGGATGAGGTACTTGGAAGTACAGTCAAAAATGAATGTTATCAGGGGGGGGGGGGGTTTAAAAGTAGGCGTCTTTAGGGGTGAGGGGGAGAGGGATTCAAATCGACTTAGGATAAATAAGTTTTAGGGATAATTCGGCTGCATGGGCTTAAAATAATTTTGAATAAGTTAAAACTGGTCAACATATTGTAAATTATAAATTTTCGAAAAAAAATTGTAAATTATCAATTTTTTTCGTGAATTTACACAAAAAAACCCGGAAATATTCAAATTTTTAGTTAATATACTAAATTTAGTAAATTTACGATTTTTTTCGAAAAATTATTAATTTTTTGAAAATATTCGAAAAATATTCTATTTTTTTTGTGAATTTAAGAAAGTTACTTTTTACAGTGTAATTATTACCATTTTTATTGTATGTTTGTTTTAGGCTGGTTTTAGGGGGAAACTTTTGGTGATTATTTGAGATTTTGGGTCCTAAAAACCTTAATGGGTCCAATTTGGCCTTGTCGATGCTGAAAATGAAAAAAAAAGATATTTTTGGTAGTTTCTACTATTTTTGTCCAAAGTTTGTTGTTAGACTGTTAATCATTATTTGAGATTATAGGTCCATTTTAAAGCTTTTTTTAAAGCACACAATAAATCAAAAAAGATGCTTTTGGTAGATACTACTGTTTTTATTTTAAGTTTGTTGTAGTGGAAGACTTAGTAAATTTTTGATATTTTGGGTTCTACAGACCTTAATGGGCCCAATTTGGCCTTTTTTAAAGCTTAAAATAAATAAAAAAGATGTTTTCGCTATTTACTACCATTTTTATTCTAAGTTTGTTGTTGTAGACCGTTAGTGATTCTTTGTGATTTTGGGCACTACAGACCTATTTTGTATCTACTATTAGCATTACCCAGAAACAACGGCCCCAAAAGGCCCATTCAGGTCTGTGGGAACCAAAATCTCAAATAATCACCAAATAAGTCTTCCTCCACAACAAACATACATTAAAAGTGGTAGTAAATACTAAAAACATCTTTTTTTTTTTAATTTCGGTTTTCTGATTCTAAAAATGGACCTTTGTATTTTTTTTTTTAGCCAAAGTCGTATCTGGACCTAAAATTTGCTGCAGAATCTGAATTTGAAATAAAAAAGTATACATTTTATTTAAAATTTCTAAGTTGGGCCCTGGCTAATTTAAAAAGCAAATGTGCGTTAATTTCTTCCCTATTTGCTTTACTAACAATTTGTTGATAGTCTAAACTATAATTTTCATGAGACTAGTTAAATAGCTATTTTAGTAAGATAAAATCATCAGAATTTATTTTTTTGTATTAAAAAAACTAAAATAAGCTAAGGCTTAGTATACATGAATAAAAAGAATTATGGGTTTTAAACGTGTATTAGATACTTGAGTTAAGAGGTAAATTTTAAAATACAAAATATATTTATACCTTGGGAAAAATTATTCGAAACACGTGTGACTGCAGACAAAGTTAAGAAAAAGTACCAAAATTTCTGTGATTTTTTGTTTATTTTTAAAAATTTGTTTTATTTGTATACACACATATGCTTTTATTATTATTATACTATATTGCATAAGATATTTGTAAAATTTATTAAAATTTCATGTACGTTTGTACATGGGTGGTTCTTTACTAAATCAGTCATTTCTTCAGATTGATCAAAAATAAACGTAACGTTAAAAAAAGAAGTAAAAGAAGTATAGGTTGTTTTAAATAAACAGTAATAAAAAATTACCAACAATTTTATTATTCGGTAGTGAATCTAGTATCGTTTTAAACATTTATTTAAAAGAATTTTATTAAATTTTTAAATTAATATAAGCTAGGCTATTAAGTCGTTCAGATTCAAATGATTTAGTTCTGATATCTCAAAAAATCTGTGACATATACAAAAAATAGAAAAACTTTTTTAAATTTCATTAAATTTACAAATTTTAGGGTATCAGTCACTTACAAAATGACCAAAAAATATGAATCATTTTTATTAAATTTTTTAAAAATAGTTTCGAAAATTTTATATGAACCTAATTTTATTTTCAACTATCTTGATTTTTGCACCTACCATCAAGGCATTTGAGCTATGTGACACATAAAAGAATACCAAAACTAGCCTTTGGCGAAATTTCAAAATATCAGCGCATATATAAAATATGTTTAGGAAAGTACATTTTATACATACATAAATTTTAAATAAAATATATTTTCCTGCTGGTTTTTATATTAAATTTTATTTTTTCAAATTTTATGCATATCCGTAAAACTTTTTTTTAATTCGGTTTTTCGTAATTATAAAAAGCAAAAAAAAAAAAACGGAAATCAACATTTTAAAAAATTTAATTAATTTGTAGTTTTATATACGTGACGTTTAATCATTTACACAAAATTTTTTGTATTATAATAAATGAAAAAAATTAATATGCACATGCAATTTTTTTCATGTTTTAATACCATAATTTTGATATTACATTTTTGGCATTAAAAAATGAAAAAAAAAAGATTGATTAAGACATTTTTTTTTTAAAATATAAATTAAAATGTAGTATAAAAATATAGGTATGTACGTGTTTATAAATTCAAAGTATCATAGTTGAGGGTAGCCTCAAGGGAATTTCAACTATTATTATCATTATTAGTGTTATAACTTATCCTTTAACCAAATACTTTATTTTAGATAATAAATTAGGAGATTTTTAGAATATAGTTCTAACATTAATCTGCACTTTTGTTTTTTTTTGAACGAATGATGATTAAATTTTAACTTTTTGTAAAGGTATTTTAAACTAGTTTTTAGTTTTGTAAGTGATTTTTTTTCTGTATTATAAAATGATTTTTTGATTCATATATGAGTTTTAAATTAAACTTATGTAAACAAAAGCAAAAATTTTTAACAAGTTATCTTATTTTTTTAGGCACTAAGTTTAATTTTTTTTTTTTTTGGTTGAAAATTGACGCTATAAATGAGTTGATAGTTATATTTTTATTTATTTATTTGATACTTACTATCAATTAAAGGCTTTTTCCGGATAATTATAGTTGTTTGGCCCCCAGAACTATACCTAACCTAAATAATAACATCCGAAAATTTATCAAAAACCTCACTTTTTCCCGTTGGAATTAGAACTCTAGGCCACGACCTCGGCCACGACAGAAACAAAAACAATTTTCTTGGGGTTCGTTTAAATTTTATTTAATTTCTCTGATCCATAAACAGATAATACTCTGTTAATTGGCTAGAAAACTTAACATTACACCATTTTTTTTTTTGGCCTTTCGGGCCCCTTTAAGACTTCGAAATATAGTTTTGAACTTTTTGAAAATTGGTTTTTTTTTCATAAAAAAAATATACCATCATTAAATTTTTTTTTATACTCCTGATGGGTTAAGAAACAATATTTTTTAGTTTTTTAGAAAACCTCCTGGATGGGGAACCACTTTCTAATACCCGAAAATTCTAAGTCTTTTACCTCCGTTTACCCGCGCTTTTACAACTACCATAAAATGTCTGTTAAACAGCTAATTTATTGTACAGTGCCAAAAATGTAAAAATATAGTTATTAAACTGATTTTAATCAACATTGTGCAGTTCCAATCATCCTATTCCGTTACCGTCGTTGACCCGCGCTTTACGCATATTTTTGGGTTTTAAATGCATAAAGCGCGGGTAAACGGCAGTATCAGAATTGCACGATTGGGATTGCAGAATATTGGCTACGGATAAAAATCACTTAATAACTATGATACTTCCACTTACTTGAATTGGAATCCTGGTTGTTGTAACCGGAATTTTTATATGGTTACCGAGATGGTTACAATATGTTGCAATATATTGCAATATGGTTTTTTTTTAAATTTTCTTTACGTTTCAAGCCATTAGCGATCGTCAAAAAAAAAAAAAAAATTGGCTGCCGCAAACCGGTATTTTGTTAGCCGCGAGGGTAGCCGCAACCGGATTTTTTTCAGTGTGGATGAACTCATGTACGTCAGATATTAATATGTGTATATGAATTAGAAGAAACTTAAAAGAAAAGCAAAGAAAATTAAAAAAAAAGCGACTGTATAAATTCTAAATTGCTGGGTAAGCAATGTACATGGGTTATTTCATTAGTTCTTAGCAATATTGTAACACTCGTTGTAACATTTAAATTTTTCCTCAAAAGTCAATTAAAAACAGTTTTTTAAATTTAAAGTTCTGAAAAAATTGATTAAACTTTTAATGTTAAAATAAATTAAGCCAATTTTTCATTTTTACATAACTTATTTTTCCCACTAAAAAAAACTAAATTTAAAACACCTGAGTAGACACGAAACGCGCCATATAAAAGTAGATTGAGAGACAGATATCTATCGATTCTTTCATTAGTTTTATTGAAATTCAATACTGAGAAGGAAATAGCGAAAAAAAAAGTCAATTGAATGGTCGGAAATTACTTTAATAACTTACAAGAAACAAAAGTAACAATAAATTCTTAAAAAATAACTTTTATGTTTCTGTGTATAAATGTGTTAGTTATGAAAGTTTTTGATAAATTAAAATTAGTGATAAATTTATCATTGTCAATAATGAAAGTATTTAAAATTTTAATTGCGAAAATCGCTCCCCTAATTTAACAAATGAAAATAATTATAAAAATACATAATTTTCAGCATTAACAGGAAGGACTAGAAGTTTCAAAGAATTTTCTAAAATATAGAAACTCTTAAAAACTTTTTAGAGAGATTCTTTGATAACTCTGAAAATTCTTTGAATTTAATCTTTAAACCTCAAGAATTACCACGAGTTTTTAGTTTTAATAATATTTCAAAATTATTTTATAATATTTCATTAAATGTAAAAAGTTTATACCATTCGAATATCATAATTTTATTTCCCAAGGTATTAATTAATGACATTTCATTTACGTTTCTAAATAATATAAACTTAAATATAAATGATTTATTAATACATGTTTTGAAAATTTTTTGAAATTTATTCTAGTTTATTCATTAATTAAGATGAATGACTGAGAAATGTTTTAGGTTGGAAACAATTGCATTTTATTTTTGGGTTGGAAAATTGGTTTTTTATATAATTAAAATATTATTAGCAAAATGAAATCAGTTCCCCAGACAGAAAATTTTTTCCATTTTATTAAAAAAAATGTATATGTTTATTTTTGAGAAAAATTTATTGACTGATAATTTTTTTTTATTTAAGGAAGAGGGGCATGAAGCGGCAAACCCATGCAGTGGCGAAAACACGTGCGTATCAAGTACGGTGGTCGAGTCGGTGTCGGTCAAGGGAGTCACAGGGGTCGAAAAGAATTAGAGGTGCGAGTCTTACAAATACAGAAAGAAGAAGGAGGAAAATTGACTTACGTTTGTCATCAGGTTCAAAATCCATTGGCGGTAAGCCGCAGCAGCGCGGTCATCATGCTCTGCTGCGGCCGTAGAAAAGTAAGTTTATTTTTTGAATTTTTATGTTAGAATTTACTGATTTGCAACTAATTTGCAAATATATTTTAACTATATTGGTTAAAATTTAAAATCCAGAGTAAGAAAAAATAATAGTCTTAATTTGAAAAATTGGTAATTTAGTGGGTTTTAAAGTTTCATTTCCACTGCACTAACAAGGGGAGACTACCACATTTACAATTTATACCACTACAATTAAAATCTATATTTATAAAGTAGAGTTGTCCTATTTCCCAAATGGCCCAAAATTACCAATTTTTAAATTATTACCAAAATTGAAATTTTTTATAAAATAGGTTTCAATTAAATTTTTCAGAAATTTAAAAATATGTATGATATAGTAAGTGTTTGGTGAAAATTATTGGTTATTTTCAATTATTTTTTAGCAAGATGTGTTAATTTAAAGTTAGGGTCTTATTTAAGGTCTTTTTACACGGAGAAAATATTTTGTATATTTTACAAGGTTAATTTTAGTAAAACGGGTTTAGTTTTAATCACAAAAAAAATTTGTAAATTTTACAAATATGAAGTCAGAATATTGTAATTCTAACTATAAACATGGTTATATTTACAAAATATTTGAACAGAAAATAACAAAACTTTATAATGTAAACATAACCAGCAATTTTGGTTATTTTTAACAGTTATTTTTCTCCGTGTAACAAATTTCAATTTTTATCCCTACTTTGTAAATCCATGTTTCGGAAAAAGCTAAGGCAAAAAAGGTGGGTAATGAATTTTTGGAAGCTTTAGCGAAATTTTGGAGGTCTATAAAACTCATTTTTAACAAAAATTAATGTTGGCAGCATTTCGAAAATTGGTCCTTTTGAGCCAAAAACTACCATTTTATTTATTAACCCTCATGTTAAGAATATAAGTGATAAAAAAATACTGTTTAAGGGGCTTTGAAAACACTTGTACAATAAAAATGAAACAAATTAAAAGTTTTTTGAAAAATAACAGTGTTATTTCAAAAATATCCCGACGATCCCTTTCTTGGAGCCCTGGTTTTCTAAGCTCAGGAGGCCTATTGGAACAAACAAAGGGTATTGGGGATTCTTTTTCAACATAATAAACTCATTTATAACTATAAAGAGTCATTTGACATCCCAAATTTGGCAGACTATTTTTATTCCTCAGTCTTTTTTAGAATATAATAAAATAGACGAAGAGAAAGTATACTTACATAATCCAATGAAATTTTCTTTGTTGGCCAAAAAATATTTTAAAAAATTCTATTTTAAATTTATTCACGTAAAATAAAAAAATATACATCATAACAAAAAAAAAAAGATAAATAAAAATAAGAAAAGAAAAAAAAATAATAAAAGGTTCAAATTTTCAAAAGAAAAATGAAAATACTGTCTTATAACGTTGACAAACAAAAAAAAAACTGTTAAAAGGCATAATGTGTATGTAATATATTTATGCATAAATATGTAAGAGAAAATATAAATAAATAAAAATATGAGTGTAAAAAAAAGAAAAAAACGTCATAAAATAAAATTTTTTTTCTCATTTTTCTTTAAAAAAAAAAAACACACATAGACACTTGAACCATATAAAAAAAAATGATTTCGATTTCATATATATTTTTTTCTTATATAAACCATACTATTTTTTTTTTTCACTTTACTTTCTTTATTTTCTTTTATGCAGTCAAGTATACTCACATATATATTTATACTACTTCCATACTTATTTTATATTACTTATTTTCTTATTTTTTGACTCTTAGACTTTAAGTTAAAATATATAAAATAAACCTTAAAAATGTTATGTAAATTTTTTTTTTCTTTTTTTTTAACTAAATTTTTTACAGTCACTTTTGCGTGATAAAAAATAATTTTTTTTTGAAGATAAATGTTGTTGAGGTGTATATGAGATGAGTATGCATGATGAGAACTTCAAAAGAAATGTATAATTTATATATTGGCCTGTGAGTTAAAGAACCTGAAGATTTTAGATTCAAAGGGCATGACGAGTCTCCTTAAGTTAAGAAAATGTACTTCACTTTGGTATATCAAAACGAAATTATCAGGAAATCATATTTTTACAGTATCCCAGTTTTTTGACATTCATTACTTTTAAAAAATCATAAAATAAAGTCCAGTCTAATATATCTCGTGTATAGTCTTTTTATGACAGTAAATTGGTAGATAACTGTTTTCTGGCTTAGCTAATATATAAATGAATATGCTATACGTTAAACTAACACGCAACCCGGAAGTCCCATAAAATATCAGCTTGTTTTCTACATAGGATACAAAATTGTATATCATAATATTTTTAGTTAAAAAAAATAAAAATCGCGATATTGTACATTGGTATGCTTTAGTTGTAATTATTTTCCAGAAGCCAATCGTGTATACAAAGAAATTAAATTATGCATTTATTAATTTTTACTCGAGTTTTTACTTAATTTTTTTATTATATTATCTTTAATTTTATCTTTCTTATGAATCTTATCAATAACCTACACTTTTAATCATTTTGATTGTCCATGGAAAAAAATAGTTTTTATGAAAATAAAAATAGTTTTTTAAAAAATCTGGAAATAAATGTATTTTTTGAGCTTTTTCAGTACGTACTTCATAATATATACTTACTTAAATTTCATAAATAATCACCATTATTTTAGTCGCTGATTTCAATATGTATAATCAATATATTTCACCGGGCAAAGAGCCCAAAAAACCTGATATAAATAGATTTAAGTGAGTTTGAAATTTTTTTCATTTTTAGACATTGTGGCTCGCATTGTGGCTTATTTCGCATAAAACCATATTAATTGGTTAAAATTCCTTATAAACCAAGTTTTCTAATAAAAAAAGTGCTGATGAAAGGGAAAAAGGGATTTTTCTAAAAATTTTTATTTTGTCCAAAATCGAAAGGAGTATGTATGTAAGTATGTATGTATGTATGTATGTATGTATGCAAAAATGGTCAGATTTCTTTTTTTTCAAATTTTTTGTTCTTTTGTACTGGAAAAGGTTGGAAACAGTTGAAAACTGAAATCAATATGGTTCGCCGGGTCAGAGAGATCAAAAAACCTGATATAAATGGATTTAAGCAAGTTAAAATTTTTTCTGATTTTGAGAAATTTTGGCTTTATTCGCTTAAAACCATTTGAATTTCTTAAAAATCTTTATAAACCAAGTTTTTTAACAAAAAAAGTGCTGATGAAATGGGTAAACGGGATTTTTCTGAAAATTTTTATTTTGGCCAAAATCAAAAGGGGTATGTATGGAAAAATTGTCAGATTTTTTTTTTTCAAATTTTTTTTTCTTTTGTACTGGAAAAGGCTTGAAACAGTTGAAAACTTAAATCAATATGTATTCACAAAAAAACAGTATAAATACTGTTTTACGTTCCAAATTAATTAAATTAATTTTGATGAAGTTTATTAAAAATAAACAACGATCTATATGGAACAAATAAACATGATAACTTTTTTCATTATCTTTGTCTGTGTGTCTGAGGACTGAGCCTCTCTTTGTCACACAGAATAATTTTTTTGAAGAAAGTTATATGATGTTAATTTTTAGATAGACAAAGATAATGAAAAAAGTTATCATGTTTATTTGTTCCATATAGATCGTTGTTTATTTTTAATAAACTTCATCAAAATTAATTAAATCAATATGGTTCGCCGGGTCAGAGAGCTCAAAAAACCTGATATATATGGGTTTAAGCGAGGGTTTAAGTGAATTTAAAATTTTTTGGATTTTTAGAAATTTTGATATTATTTACATAAAACCATTTAAATTTGTTCCAAAACCCTATAAATGGTTCAAAACAGTCAAAAACTTTAATCAATATGGTTCACTGGGTCAGAGAGCTCGAAAAACCCGATATAAATGAATTTAAGTTAATTTAAAATTTTTTGGATTTGTGAATATTTTGGCTTTATTTGCATAAAACCATTTAAATTGGAATCTAATAAAAAAAAAGTGCTGATGAAAAGGGCAAACAGGAATTTTTTGAAAATTTTTTATTTTGCCCAAAATCAAAAAGGGGGTATGTATGGAAAAATGGTCAGATTTTTTTTTTTCAAAATTTTTGCTGTTTTGTACTGAAAAAGCTTCAAAACTATTAAAAACTTTCATCAATATGGTTTACCGGGCTAAAGAGCCCTAAAAACCTGATACAAATGGCTTTAAATGAGTTTTAAAATTCTTGCCTTTTTAGAAGTTTTTTTGAAAAAATTGTTTACTATTTCAATTTTTTATTGCTATTTTTATTAAACTTGGTACTAGAAAATAATCGATAAAATACAAAAATGAATGCAAAATTATTTAAGTAAATAAAGTATGGTAGATGTCGTCTGCTAAATTCTATGAGAATCTAATCATATCTGCAATTTCTATGGCACTTGTCCTATAAACAATTGTTTTGTTGATTTTCATCAGATGTTGGTTTTTGTCAGGGTTTTTGTTACATTTATATAAAAGAACAAGAGAATATGTATAGAAAGTTAAAATTGCACGAAAAAAAGGTAAACTAAATAATAGAGAACAAAAAACAGAATAACAATTGATATTATTTTACAATAGGCTAATTTGCAAGTGCAAGCGTAAATATTGATGTAGTTTTTATAATTTTAGGTACTAATTGAAAATTGTCTCGAAAATTGTAGATGATTTTGGAGGATCTTCTAAAATTTGTATTTTTTGCATTTTTCTTACACTAGGTTATTCTTTTCCAATGGCTAAAGTATGGATTTAAGAATAAAAAAATAATGGCTCAAATTGCAGTTTTAAATTTTGAATCTTAGAAAAATTTATATTAAAGAGTCACTTTTTTTAATTTTTCGTTTTGGCTTGAAAAATTAGAATAAATAAGTCACATTTATTCGAATTTTTTTTTCCTTTGTTCCAAATTTTGTTTTAAAATTTTCATTTAGCCATATTCGTTCATCAAATAGTATATTAAAAAAAAAATATTTTTTTAAATAAATATAATTTTATGAAAAAAACTCATTCTCACAACTGGAAAAATTCAATGCTAATAAAAAACAATGTTGAACCATCCATAAAAAAAAAACATTTTTTGTTTGTTTTTTTTTCTTTGCAATATTTACTTATTCGTTTTATTTACATAGTATGACTTTTTTTAAAAACTAAATGAGCAAAATAATAATAATAATAATAACAATAGTACTAGTAGAAATGAAAAAAAGTAAAAAAAAAAAACTCGAGTGATTCAATTTTGAAGCCAAAACGAGCGTTTAACAAGGTAAAACAATGTTTAATGCAAAACCGCAGAACAGTACAATGTAACGTTTCAATCATTAATATCAGTTTTTCATGTATATTAGCTTTGAAATTATTTTAAAAATTGTTAATTTTTCATAAAACACCTAGACCCAGGTTACTCAAATATTGAATTGATAAAATTGTAAAATTAAAATAAAGAATTTTATTTTTTACTAAAAAGCTCATTTTTTCAATGAAAATTTTGAAAAATTATGAAATTTTAAAAAAATAACGTACAGTCTAATATACATTTTAAATACTCATATAGATATAATATATTTGTTAAAATCTCGTATGATTCTAGATCTCTGTATACATTGCTTGCCAACTTCATATTATAAACTATAATATGCAAAGCTATGTTACAACTACTAAGCTAAATTCGAGTATCCATGTGCAGAAAACAATAGTAATAGAAGGATATTAGAGAGAAATTTCTACTATATGTGTGTAAATGTATAGAATAATTAAGATATGACCTAAATTACTAAAGATAACAGTTATTATGTGTCTAGTCTTTAATATTTTTCTCTTTTACTCCAAGACTTAAAAACTATTTTAATTATGTAAATTAAATTTTTTTTTATTCCAGACAATATTAATCACACATTTATTTCTAATTGTTGAATGGTATGATATTTATTGTCTCATTTGTGGTAATAAAAATTAGTGTAGTTATGATTTATATTATAAATATTTAAATATACTTTGATATAGTAATATGCATGAGTAAGAATATGAATTTCTACTCTTTTTGCAAATAAATAATAAACTTAAATTTTGATTAATAAGGTAAAAACTTATAACTAGTTTTTATTTTTGCATAATTAATGGTCATGAAATATGTTGACTAGCATAAAAGTTTAAACTACTATATATATTCTTTGCTATTAGGCTAACTCCGTGTACTAAATTAATGTACCCATACTTTAAAAAAAATATAGTCGCTTTTCTTTGCTTGGAGCTTCTATGAACCACTTTCTATGAAAACATCCTTTATTTAAAATTACTTATAATTTTTTGGGTAATACAAAGATTAGTAATTTTAAAGACTTTATAAATATTGAGAAAATTGTTGAAAACTATCATTTTTTATATATCTAGGTCAGAAAAAGACTATTTTCTGACCTGTGCATTTTTTGTACTTTACGTATAAAATACACAGCTGCACAAAAAAAAAAGGTCTGATCCTGTAACTAATTCTACCTACAAGTAAGTTTTTCGATGTCTAAAAACAAATCTGAAGTCGGAATTTAGCCTACACCTTCAGATTTTGCCCCAGATACCCCTAGCCACCCTCTAAACCGACCCAAAAAGCAAATATTTTAATATGTCCAAAAGTTAAAAACAAAAGTACTTTAGTAACGTATTTCGATGGCAAAAACTAAGGGTGATAGGTAAATTTTGACTTAAAATTCGTTTTTAGAACATCAAAATACATAACTACAGTACTTTTATTTTCAACTTTTGTAAAAAATAAAATATTCACCCTCTGAGGCAGTTTAGAGGGTGATTGGGCTAGCTGGGGCAAAAACTAAGGGTATAAGTAAATTCTGACTTCAAATTCGTTTTTAGAACATCAAAATACTTTACTAAAGTACTTTTATTTTTAACTTTTAGACATATTAAAATATTTGCTTTTTGGCTCGGTTTAGAGGATTGCTGGAGGTAGCTGGGGCAAAATCTGAGGATGTAGGCTAAATTCTGACTTCAGATTCGGTTTTAGGACATCGAAAAACTTACCTGTAGATAGGTCTAGTTACAAGATCAGAACTTTTATTTTTTTTTTGTGCAGCTGTGTTATTAAACTAAACTTACTATAAAAAAGTTTATTGTGTGGAAGGCGATTACGGTTCCTCGGGGCTATGCCCTTCTGGACCGTAAACTTTTTTTATAGCACGTGAGTAATATTATATTATTTTTATCTGAATTTTGAATAATTCTTTTCGCCATATCATTAAGACAGTTAAAATGTAAGTTAATACTTCGCACCATCTGGAAATTTTCTCTACAGCTGCTCACGAATTTTTGGATCTCAAGGGTTTTCTGAGAGTGCAACAACCGTAACTGGACTTTTTAGGAGTGTTTTTGCAATATTCACATAATATAGCTACTTTTGATTTATTTTACGTTTTTAATATGGAATAAGTTTAAACACAAGGAGATATTTCAAGCATGTATTTAAGAGGGGGGGGGGGTCAAACGGATTCAGAATAATTCAAGTTTAGGGACTTGGAATAATTTCGATTTAGGGACTTAGAATCATTTCAATAAAAAGGTATAAAAAACTTATAACAGGTTTGTGTAAACACAACCTAAGTGCATGGAACATGTTTACTTCCAGCTAAGGACTAGGTGTACCTATTATAATGCATAAATGTTACGCAACGTTACAACATCATACAATTTTTTAATTTTATAATTTGTAATTATCACCATTATTAAATATTAAAATTCTGAACCCAAACTATTTTGATTTCCTAACCTATTCTAGGTCCCTAAATCAAAATTATTCCAAGTCCCTGAAACGATATTATTTTAAGTCCTTAAACTTGATTTATTCTAAGTCCCTAAGCCCAAATTTTTCAAAGTCCCTAAATTGAAATTATTCTAAGTCTCATTTGAACCCCCCCCCCCCTTAAATTGGACAAATTCCCCCCCCACTTGATTTTCAAATTCTGAAGTACCCCCTCCCTATAAACATGTTCCATGTTAATAATAAGGATTTTGGAAACTTAAAATTATTTTTTTTGGCTTGAAGACTAAAAATTATAAAGGCTTTAAGATTCAAATTATAATTCAGGTCTATAATTAAATTCATAATATTGCACATTTTTGAAACATACAAAGCTAATTATGCATATCGTGAAATTACCACATTCGAAGGCTAAACCAGCCATAAAAGTGGAGTTTTTACAAAATTAAGAATATTATCCTCTCAGAAGATCTGCAATGCAGTAAATGTCCAAAAAATTATATTTCTAATAAAATTTGAAATCCAGGGTTATCAAAATCTGATAATAATTTAAAGCTTCGTAAATTTTGAAGCAGTATAAACATTTAAATGAATTGTAGATCAAGCATCAGAATTTCTTTAAAGAAAAAAAAAGCTAAATAATTTAATTTGTGAAATAAAAATAGTATTACTATTTACTAACAATAAATTTATTTAAGTTCTAAATTTAGATATTATAATATTTCTTAAAATTAGAAATTATTATTATAAAATAATAATATCTAGATTAGGTCAAGAATTAAATAATAAAGAAGTTAAAAATAGTAATGCTAAAATATTTTAGCATAATATTAAAATATTTTTATTCTAAAATAATTTTTTTCATCAATTCTAAAATTAAAATAAAGCGAATTTTTTGTTGCAAAAAAGCATCACCATTTATCTAAAATATCCATTTTTCTAAAATTTTCTTTTTAAGCATGATTCAATAATTTATTATCATTATCACCATTTTAATATTCAAGCAGTGGTTGATTCTTTCAAAGTAACATAATAAAGCTCCACTGAACAAAACAAAAAAACTCAAAAAATTTTTGCAAAGAATAAATTTAAAAAAAAAATATTTTTTCAGTAGACCTTTTTTTGCAGCTTATTAAAAAAATATAAAATCTACCCTTTATAATAACTTGTGATATTATAAATTAAAGCTCTCTCAGATTATAAAGTTTTAATAATTTTATCAAAATTTAACAAAATAAGGGTTGGTTATATGAAGTCAAAGAATGTAATAATAAAGAAAAAAAATAAAATGAAAACTGTTTATATCATGGTTTATCTAATCCTGCTTTTGAGAAATCTTCTCTATATCTATCCTTTGATACGGTCGAGTTACTTATATGTGTCTGTAAACTCATTCATTCGACGAAGCGTAAAACTGCATAAAAGAACGTTTAAATAAAAGGGAGTATTATATATATTTATATATGTGCTGTTTATTATCTTTTATATCTAAATAATTTCATAATATAAACATGTGTGCTTAAAACATCTAAAAAATCACTATACTGTAAAATGCACAGGTTATTATTACTTTTTTTAACATCGTATAATGCAAATACTTCATTTTTTCATCAAAAATTATTATTTTTTTTTCTACTTTTTGTAATTTTAGAAAAAAAACTGAAAAAATAATTGAGTTTTAAAGGTAAAATGTAAAAAACTAAAAAATATATATTAAAGTATGTACTTGAAAGAAGTAAGCTAATATAATTTTTACTTCATCTCACTCATCTATTTTTAAAGCTTTTTTTTACATTTAATGTATTGGAAAGTTGAATTAAATATTGATTTCACATTAGAGTAATGCATATATTAGTCTGATAGTTATTTAAAAAAAATTGCTTGTATTTTTCATGCCATTTACCTGAACAATAATATTTACAAAATTATTGCTCATTATCGAGCACATGAAAATAACATTGTTTCTTATGGGACCAAAAATTAACTCCATAAAAGCCCCTATTATCAACATTTAGGATAAAATTAAATGAGCCACAATTTTAGAAATTTTTTATTTTTTCTTAAATGGCACCTAATTTCGTCCAATAAATAAAAACCAAAGAAATTGGTTTCTCATAGAGGAATGGATCTGATTTTGAAAAAATTTTTGTCTAAAAAGTTTTTGCATTAAAAAATAAGAAAAACAACAATATATTTTTTCTTTTTGGACCGAGTTTTGGACGTACTTAGTACCTCATTTATTTCTATAAAAGTACTAATATCTAGAAGTATCGTTTTTACTCGTTATCTCCAATCCGATACTTAATTTTTCGAAAAATTTTTCGAAAATTTTTTTTTTTAATTTTTGTCACCAAAAAATACAAAAAATACCAATTTTTTTTTTGGTCCTGGTGCTTAATTTTTTTCTATGGGAGTACTAGTTTTAGAAATATCGTTATTACTCGATTTTTTTGATCTGATAGCTAATTTTGAAAAAAAAATTGACTCAACATTTTTTTTTCTTTTTGGACGTAATACTCCATTTTTTTCCACGGGAGTCCTAGTTTCAGAAAATTCGTTATTACTGGTTATCACCTTCTTTACCTTTATTATTATTAGTCTGTATTTAATATTGCTGCTATACATTGTTTTACGTTTTACGCTAGCTACAGCAAAAACCAGGCCAAAAACAGTCTAGCAGGCATAATTATCATAAAAGAAGATTATGTGTTGAAGTAGAAAAATTCTACTTTTTTTATATAATACCTAATTTTTTCCATAAGGTGTTAAACTGACAATATCAAGGAAAGATCATTCTCAGTTTTTCTTATGCCATTATACTTTATTAGGTAAATAGACCGTTTTGTTATTGCTAATGAGGAACCATAGTGCCAATTACTTGGCAGCGTTTTTTTAATGTAAGTGCTAGGATAATATATATTACTTTAATATTATATTTTGATGAAAATGTATTCAACATAATCTTCTATTATGCTATTGCATGCACCTGTAAATACCTAGTACTTACAATTGTTAGATTCCATTAAAGCATTAAAACCATACGTTTGACTAACTGCTTTAGCTTTAATTACCTATATATTAATAATATATTAATGTTGGTATGTATGTAATTATTACAAATTTAGTTAAATTTCTATATTAAAGTTTTTTTTTTTAAATTATTATTCTGCATAAAATATAATTGAATTGAAATTTAACAAATTGCAATATTTCAAAACTTGCTTTTGAGTCGTAGTCCAAAAAACTCTATTTCTCAAGAAAAAATGTGTTTTCAATTTCATTTTTTTCTTATAAGTCTCACTTTTTAATCCGAAAGATCGAAATTTTTCATCACCAATTTTCTCATCACTTTAATCAACAAGCAAAATGACAAAATTGTATTTATTCCTTTTCGATTATTCATTTAGCAGATATGATCATAAGGTTTTATAAAAAAAATCATATTTTATCATTATCTTTGTAAAACCATTTCTCGAAAACATCTCAAACCAATAGTACGAGCACTTTCAGTAATTTTTTAACTTGCTATTGTAACCAAGTATCCTTAACATTCCTACTGTTACACCACATTTTGGACTTGCAGCTTCTTTGATATTAAAAATTTGTATGAGGCTGCTTAATATCATATAATTTACCCTTTTATTCCATTACGTAAATTATTCCTACATTTTATGCAAGCTGACAAACCATTACTGAATTTATGGTAACTAAAAAAAAATTTTATTTGCATTATTTTTTGCTCTTACATTTGGTACCTGCAGCTTTTTTGATTTTTAAAATTAGTATCAGGCTGCTGCATATCATATAATTCACTTTTTTTTCACTAGCTAATTTTTCTGCATTTTATGCAAGCTTAGAAACCAATACTAAACTTATAGTAATTAAAAAAAATTTTTTTGCATTATTTTTGGCTCTTACAGTCTTAACCCATTTACGCCCAAGCGGACGTAAACGGAAAGTCAAAAAAAAAAAATAGGTTCCCGTATAGATAGAGACTTTTAAATTACATGTTTATAGTAAAATTTCATGCTCTTACCGAATCTGAAGTCATATTTTACTTACAACCCTTTCAAATGACCCAAAAAGAGGGGTAATTGGGGTGAAAAAGGGGCTAAAATAAAAATGACGGAAAAATCAATATAAAAATAAAAAAATGATACCAAAAAACATTTGAAATTACTTATTTGTGCAAAAAACTTACATTTTTTAGGTTTATGGGATATTTAATTGGATTTAAACCCTTATATTGCACCTAGGGGTAGTTATCCCAAAAACTTCAAATATTGTTTTTTTAGTTCCAAATCGGTTCTAATAGGTAAATTTTACTCCTAATTCCATTTTTTGAATTTGTTTTGAAATAAAACGCTTCTTTAAGCGTAAAATTCTAAAATTTCCTGTATAAAAATAATAAATTCTATAGGTTCCATTTAGCCCTGATTACCCCTATTATTATATTATTACTATTATTACCCCGCTTATAGAAGCGTTTTAGCTCAAAATAAATTCAAAAAAGAAATTAGGAGTAAAATTTACCTATTAGAACCGATTTGGAACTAAAAAAAAATATTTGAAGTTTTTGGGATAACTACCCCTAGGTGCAATATAAGGGTTTAAATCCAATTAAATATCCCATAAACCTAAAAAATGTAAGTTTTTTGCACAAATTAGTAATTTTAAATGTTTTTTGGTATCAATTTTTTATTTTTATATTGATTTTTCCGTCATTTTTATTTTAGCCCCTTTTTCACCCCCATTACCCCTATTTTTGGGGCATTTGAAAAGGTCGTAAGTAAAATCTGACTTCAGATTCGATAAGAGAATGAAATTTTACTATAGAAATGCAATTTATAAGCCTCTATCTATACGGGAAACTATTTTTTTTTTTTTAATTTCCGTTTACGTCCGCTTGGGCGTAAATGGGTTAAAATGATTAGAATGAATATCAAAGACTTAAACTGTTAATATAAACCTCTTTTTTTACTTATTTAATTATGACCCACGGTAATTACAAGCAGTTTCAGTAAATTTTAATCTGGCTATTGTAACCAAGCATCCTTAACATTCCCACTGTTACACAAAATTTTGAACTGGCAGCTTCTTTGATATTTAAAAATTTGTATGGGGCTGCTTAATATCATATAATTTACCTTTTTTTTCCAATAGATAAATTCTTCCCACTTTTTATGCAAACTGAGAAACCAATACTGAATTTTTGGTAAATAAAAGAAATTTTTTTGCATTATTTTTGGCTCATACAGTCTTAAAATGATTAGAATGAATATCAAAGACTTAAACTGTTAATATAAACCTCTTTTCTTACTTAATTAATTATGAACCACGGTAATTGCGAGCAGTTTCAGTAATATTCAATCCTGCTATTGTAACCAAGTATCCTTAACATTCCCACTGTTAAACAACATTTTGGACTTGCAGCTTCTTTGATATTAAAAATTAGTATGCGGCTGATAAATATCATATAATTTGCCTTTTTTTTCCAATAGATAAATTCTTCCCACTTTTTATGCAAACTGAGAAACCAATACTGAATTTATGGTAAATAAAAGAAATTTTTTGCATTATTTTTGGCTCTTACAGTCTTTAAATGATGAGAATTAATATCCATGACTTAAACTGTTAATATAAACCTCTTTTCTTACTTAATTAATTATGACCCACGGTAATTGCGAGCAGTTTCAGTAATATTCAATCCTGCTATTGTAACCAAGTATCCTTAACATTCCCACTGTTAAACAACATTTTGGACTTGCAGCTTCTTTGATATTTAAAAATTTGTATGATGCTGCTTAACATCATATAATTTACTTTTTTTTCCAATAGATAAATTCTTCCCACTTTTTATGCAAGCAGAGAAACCAATACTGAATTTATGGTAAATAAAAGAAATTTTTTTGCATTATTTTTGGCTCATACAGTCTTAAAATGATTAGAATGAATATCAAAGACTTAAACTGTTAATATAAACCTCTTTTCTTACTTAATTAATTATGACCCACGGTAATTGCGAGCAGTTTCAGTAATATTCAATCCTGCTATTGTAACCAAGTATCCTTAACATTCCCACTGTTAAACAACATTTTGGACTTGCAGCTTCTTTGATATTTAAAAATTTGTATGATGCTGCTTAACATCATATAATATACTTTTTTTTCCAATAGATAAATTCTTCCCACTTTTTATGCAAACTGAGAAACCAATACTGAATTTTTGGTAAATAAAAGAAATTTTTTTGCATTATTTTTGGCTCATACAGTCTTAAAATGATTAGAATGAATATCAAAGACTTAAACTGTTAATATAAACCTCTTTTCTTACTTAATTAATTATGAACCACGGTAATTGCGAGCAGTTTCAGTAATATTCAATCCTGCTATTGTAACCAAGTATCCTTAACATTCCCACTGTTAAACAACATTTTGGACTTGCAGCTTCTTTGATATTAAAAATTAGTATGCGGCTGATAAATATCATATAATTTACCTTTTTTTTCCAATAGATAAATTCTTCCCACTTTTTATGCAAACTGAGAAACCAATACTGAATTTATGGTAAATAAAAGAAATTTTTTGCATTATTTTTGGCTCTTACAGTCTTTAAATGATGAGAATTAATATCCATGACTTAAACTGTTAATATAAACCTCTTTTCTTACTTAATTAATTATGACCCACGGTAATTGCGAGCAGTTTCAGTAATATTCAATCCTGCTATTGTAACCAAGTATCCTTAACATTCCCACTGTTAAACAACATTTTGGACTTGCAGCTTCTTTGATATTTAAAAATTTGTATGATGCTGCTTAACATCATATAATTTACTTTTTTTTCCAATAGATAAATTCTTCCCACTTTTTATGCAAGCAGAGAAACCAATACTGAATTTATGGTAAATAAAAGAAATTTTTTTGCATTATTTTTGGCTCATACAGTCTTAAAATGATTAGAATGAATATCAAAGACTTAAACTGTTAATATAAACCTCTTTTCTTACTTAATTAATTATGACCCACGGTAATTGCGAGCAGTTTCAGTAATATTCAATCCTGCTATTGTAACCAAGTATCCTTAACATTCCCACTGTTAAACAACATTTTGGACTTGCAGCTTCTTTGATATTTAAAAATTTGTATGATGCTGCTTAACATCATATAATATACTTTTTTTTCCAATAGATAAATTCTTCCCACTTTTTATGCAAACTGAGAAACCAATACTGAATTTTTGGTAAATAAAAGAAATTTTTTTGCATTATTTTTGGCTCATACAGTCTTAAAATGATTAGAATGAATATCAAAGACTTAAACTGTTAATATAAACCTCTTTTCTTACTTAATTAATTATGAACCACGGTAATTGCGAGCAGTTTCAGTAATATTCAATCCTGCTATTGTAACCAAGTATCCTTAACATTCCCACTGTTAAACAACATTTTGGACTTGCAGCTTCTTTGATATTAAAAATTAGTATGCGGCTGATAAATATCATATAATTTACCTTTTTTTTCCAATAGATAAATTCTTCCCACTTTTTATGCAAACTGAGAAACCAATACTGAATTTATGGTAAATAAAAGAAATTTTTTGCATTATTTTTGGCTCTTACAGTCTTTAAATGATGAGAATTAATATCCATGACTTAAACTGTTAATATAAACCTCTTTTCTTACTTAATTAATTATGACCCACGGTAATTGCGAGCAGTTTCAGTAATATTCAATCCTGCTATTGTAACCAAGTATCCTTAACATTCCCACTGTTAAACAACATTTTGGACTTGCAGCTTCTTTGATATTAAAAATTAGTATGCGGCTGATAAATATCATATAATTTACCTTTTTTTTCCAATAGATAAATTCTTCCCACTTTTTATGCAAACTGAGAAACCAATACTGAATTTATGGTAAATAAAAGAAATTTTTTGCATTATTTTTGGCTCTTACAGTCTTTAAATGATGAGAATTAATATCAATGACTTAAACTGTTAATATAAACCTCTTTTTTTACTTAATTAATTCTGATCCACGGTAATTACGAGCAGTTTCAGTAATTTTTAAACTTGCTATTGTAACCAAGCATTCTTAACATTCCCACTGTTACACAACATTTTCGACTGGCAGTTTCTTTGATATTTAAAAATTTGTATGAGGCTGCTTAATATCATATAATTTACCTTTTTTTCTCCAATAGATAAACTCTTCCTGCTGTTTATGCAAACAGAGAAACCAATACTGAATTTATGGTAACTAAAGGAAATTTTTTTTGCATTATCTTTGGCTCTTACAGTCTTTAAATGATTAGAATGAATATCAAAGATTTAAACTGTTAATTTAAACCTCTTTTGTTATTTTTTTTAATTCTGATTCACGGTAATTACAAGCAGTTTCATTAATTTTTAAACTTGCCATTGTAACCAAGCATCCTTAACATTCCCACTGTTACACAACATTTTGGACTGGCAGCTTCTTTGATATTAAAAATTAGTATGCGGCTGATAAGTATCATATCATATACCTTTTTTTTCCACTAGGTAGATTCTTCCCGCTTTTTTTGCATGCAGAGAAACCAATTCTGAATTTATGGTAAATAAAAGAAATTTTTTTTGCATTACCTTTGGCTCTTACAGTCTTTAAATGATTAGAATGAATATCAAAGACTTAAACTGTTAATATAAACCTCTTCTTTTACTTATTTAATTTTGATCCACGGTAATTACGAGCAGTTTCAGTAATTTTTAAACTTGCTATTGTAACCAAGCATTTAACATTCCCATTGTTATACAACATTTTGGACTGGCAGCTTCTTTGATATTTAAAAATTTTTATGAGGCTGCTTAATATCATATAATTTACCTTTTTTTTCCAATAGATAAATTCTTCCCACTTTTTATGCAAGCAGAGAAACCAATACTAAATTTATGGTAAATAAAAGAAATTTTTTTGTATTATTTTTGGCTCTTACAGTCTTAAAATGATTAGAATGAATATCAAAGACTTAAACTGTTAATATAAACCTCTTTTTTTACTTATTTAATTATGATCCACGGTAATTACGAGCAGTTTCAGTAATTTTTAAACTTGCTATTGTAACAAAGCATCCTTAACATTCCCACTGTTACACAACATTTTGGACTGGCAGCTTCTTTGATATTTAAAAATTTGTATGAGGCTGCTTAATATCATATAATTTACCTTTTTTGAATTTATGGTAAATAAAAGAAATTTTTTTTGTATTATCTTTGGCTCTTACAGTCTTTAAATGATTAGAATGGATATCAAAGATTTAAACTGTTAATTTAAACCTCTTTTTACTTTTTTTAATTATGATTCACGGTAATTACAAGCAGTGTCATTAATTTTTAAACTTGCCATTGTAACCAAGCATCCTAAACATTCCCACTTTTACACAACATTTTGGGTTGGCATCTTCTTTGATATTTAAAGGGATTATCAGGCAGCTGAATATCATATAAATTACCTTTATATTCCATTAGTTAAATTCTTGCCGCTTTTAATGCAAGCAGAGAAACCAATACTGAATTTGTGGTAAATAAAAGAAATTTTTTTTGCATTTTTTTTGGCTCTTACAGTCTTTAAATTATTAGAATGAATATCAAAGACTTAACTGTTAATATAAACCTCTTTTTTTACTTAATTAATTATGATCCACGGTAATTACGAGCAGTTTCAGTAATTTTTAAACTTGCTATTGTAACCAAGCATTCTTAACATTCCCACTGTTACACAACATTTTCGACTGGCAGTTTCTTTGATATTTAAAAATTTGTATGAGGCTGCTTAATATCATATAATTTACCTTTTTTTTCCAATAGATAAATTCTTCCCACTTTTTATGCAAGCAGAGAAACCAATGCTAAATTTATGGTAAATAAAAGAAATTTTTTTGCATTATTTTTGGCTCTTACAGTCTTAAAATGATTAGAATAAATATCAAAGACTTAAACTTTTAATATAAACCTCTTTTTTTACTTATTTAATTTTGATCCACGGTAATTACGAGCAGTTTCAGTAATTTTTAAACTTGCTATTGTAACCAAGCATTTAACATTCCCATTGTTATACATCATTTTGTACTGGCAGCTTCTTTGATATTAAAAATTAGTTTGCGGCTGATAAGTATCATATCATTTACCTTTTTTTTCCACTAGGTAGATTCTTCCCGCTTTTTATGCAAGCAGAGAAACCAATACTGAATTTATGGTAAATAAGAGAAATTTTTTTGTATTATTTTTGGCTCTTACAGTCTTAAAATGATTAGAATGAATATCAAAGACTTAAACTGTTAATATAAACCTCTTCTTTTACTTATTTAATTTTGATCCACGGTAATTACGAGCAGTTTCAGTAATTTTTAAACTTGCTATTGTAACCAAGCATTTAACATTCCCATTGTTATACAACATTTTGGACTGGCAGCTTCTTTGATATTTAAAAATTTTTATGAGGCTGCTTAATATCATATAATTTACCTTTTTTTTCCAATAGATAAATTCTTCCCACTTTTTATGCAAGCAGAGAAACCAATACTAAATTTATGGTAAATAAAAGAAATTTTTTTGTATTATTTTTGGCTCTTACAGTCTTAAAATGATTAGAATGAATATCAAAGACTTAAACTGTTAATATAAACCTCTTTTTTTACTTATTTAATTATGATCCACGGTAATTACGAGCAGTTTCAGTAATTTTTAAACTTGCTATTGTAACAAAGCATCTTTAACATTCCCACTGTTACACAACATTTTGGACTGGCAGCTTCTTTGATATTTAAAAATTTGTATGAGGCTGCTTAATATCATATAATTTACCTTTTTTGAATTTATGGTAAATAAAAGAAATTTTTTTTGTATTATCTTTGGCTCTTACAGTCTTTAAATGATTAGAATGGATATCAAAGATTTAAACTGTTAATTTAAACCTCTTTTTACTTTTTTTAATTATGATTCACGGTAATTACAAGCAGTTTCATTAATTTTTAAACTTGCCATTGTAACCAAGCATCCTAAACATTCCCACTTTTACACAACATTTTGGGTTGGCATCTTCTTTGATATTTAAAGGGATTATCAGGCAGCTGAATATCATATAAATTACCTTTATATTCCATTAGTTAAATTCTTGCCGCTTTTTATGCAAGCAGAGAAACCAATACTGAATTTGTGGTAAATAAAAGAAATTTTTTTTGCATTTTTTTTGGCTCTTACAGTCTTTAAATTATTAGAATGAATATCAAAGACTTAACTGTTAATATAAACCTCTTTTTTTACTTAATTAATTATGATCCACGGTAATTACGAGCAGTTTCAGTAATTTTTAAACTTGCTATTGTAACCAAGCATTCTTAACATTCCCACTGTTACACAACATTTTCGACTGGCAGTTTCTTTGATATTTAAAAATTTGTATGAGGCTGCTTAATATCATATAATTTACCTTTTTTTTCCAATAGATAAATTCTTCCCACTTTTTATGCAAGCAGAGAAACCAATGCTAAATTTATGGTAAATAAAAGAAATTTTTTTGCATTATTTTTGGCTCTTACAGTCTTAAAATGATTAGAATAAATATCAAAGACTTAAACTGTTAATATAAACCTCTTTTTTTACTTATTTAATTTTGATCCACGGTAATTACGAGCAGTTTCAGTAATTTTTAAACTTGCTATTGTAACCAAGCATTTAACATTCCCATTGTTATACATCATTTTGTACTGGCAGCTTCTTTGATATTAAAAATTAGTTTGCGGCTGATAAGTATCATATCATTTACCTTTTTTTTCCACTAGGTAGATTCTTCCCGCTTTTTATGCAAGCAGAGAAACCAATACTGAATTTATGGTAAATAAGAGAAATTTTTTTGTATTATTTTTGGCTCTTACAGTCTTAAAATGATTAGAATGAATATCAAAGACTTAAACTGTTAATATAAACCTCTTCTTTTACTTATTTAATTTTGATCCACGGTAATTACGAGCAGTTTCAGTAATTTTTAAACTTGCTATTGTAACCAAGCATTTAACATTCCCATTGTTATACAACATTTTGGACTGGCAGCTTCTTTGATATTTAAAAATTTTTATGAGGCTGCTTAATATCATATAATTTACCTTTTTTTTCCAATAGATAAATTCTTCCCACTTTTTATGCAAGCAGAGAAACCAATACTAAATTTATGGTAAATAAAAGAAATTTTTTTGTATTATTTTTGGCTCTTACAGTCTTAAAATGATTAGAATGAATATCAAAGACTTAAACTGTTAATATAAACCTCTTTTTTTACTTATTTAATTATGATCCACGGTAATTACGAGCAGTTTCAGTAATTTTTAAACTTGCTATTGTAACAAAGCATCCTTAACATTCCCACTGTTACACAACATTTTGGACTGGCAGCTTCTTTGATATTTAAAAATTTGTATGAGGCTGCTTAATATCATATAATTTACCTTTTTTGAATTTATGGTAAATAAAAGAAATTTTTTTTGTATTATCTTTGGCTCTTACAGTCTTTAAATGATTAGAATGGATATCAAAGATTTAAACTGTTAATTTAAACCTCTTTTTACTTTTTTTAATTATGATTCACGGTAATTACAAGCAGTTTCATTAATTTTTAAACTTGCCATTGTAACCAAGCATCCTAAACATTCCCACTTTTACACAACATTTTGGGTTGGCATCTTCTTTGATATTTAAAGGGATTATCAGGCAGCTGAATATCATATAAATTACCTTTATATTCCATTAGTTAAATTCTTGCCGCTTTTTATGCAAGCAGAGAAACCAATACTGAATTTGTGTTAAATAAAAGAAATTTTTTTTGCATTTTTTTTGGCTCTTACAGTCTTTAAATTATTAGAATGAATATCAAAGACTTAACTGTTAATATAAACCTCTTTTTTTACTTAATTAATTATGATTTACGGTAATTACGAGCAGTTTCAGTAATTTTTAACTTGCCATTGTAACCAAGCATCCTTAACATTCCCACTGTTAAACAACATTTTGGACTTGCAGGTTCTTTAATATTTAAAGGGATTATCAGGCAGCTGAATATCATATAAATTACCTTTATATTCCTTTAGTTAAATTCTTCCCGCTTTTTATGCAATCTGAGACACCGATACTTAATTTATGGTAAATAAAAAAAAATTTTTTTGCATTATTTTTTGCTCTTACAGTCTTAAATTGATTAGAATGAATATCGAAGACTTAAACTGTTAATATAAACCTCTTTTTTTACTTATTTAATTATGACTCTAATGGAAAAATATTTTAGTTAATGTTTTTTCAATATATTATAGTCATCTGTAAGTATAGATTGTAATTTGGTGTCCAAAATCTTCCGGTCTCCCTTATTAATAATTTTTATCCTGATTTAAAAATCTAGGCTAGTTCCAGTTTTTTTTTTGTTAAATAATTTGCCATCTTCGTGGACCCATAAATTTATCCAGAACCTGCGTCCAGTCTATTGTCCACAGAAAGTGAGTATGAATTGTTTTGGCTATCCCAAAGCAAAAATTCAGCTGTCATACTTACACGCACTTTTTACCATAGCTATCTCCGAAACTATTATTTTAGTTTTAAAAATTGTACTTTTTATTTTCATAATAGAATAAAAAAACATTTTTTAACTTTTTTATTTAAAAAACTTTTTAAAGCGTATTATGTTAATAATAAAAGTAAATAAAATATAAAAAAAAAATTTATCTTGAAAATTTTTAAAAGCTGTATTTTATCCTATTGTTATATGTTTTCAATTGTTTTTGTTAAAAAAAAAGAAGAGTGGATAAATAAATCCCTTTGTACTTTATATTTTATAATACCTTTATTTTTTGTAAATAGGGTAAGAACAAAATAAATTGTCAAATTTTTTGAATGATTTTTTTAAAATAAGAAAAATTAGGTTTAATTTAAATTGGTAGTGAAAATTTAAAAAAAATGATTTATTTTTTATCTGTTGCTTAGTTTGTTAAGGGAATTTGACGATTGGTACGTGTTTTTCAATTAAGCTCAAATTTAAGTTTTCGATTGGGATACATGAGGATCTCATATAGTCCAAATTTTAATCTTTTAGCAACCTAAGGAAAGCATTCTAAGATGTTTAAAAATAATCCTATTCCTCACAGTAAACTCAACGTTATGCTCATAAAAGCTGGAAACCTCTAAGTTTTTCAAAAAAATTTTTTAAATTATTAAAATTCGCAATTGATCAAACTTCGCAAAATGTACTCAAATTACCTTCTTTTCCCCTATTTACATTTTACAGGTAGGTAAAAAAATGTACATTTAATACTGTAATTTTTTATAACAATAAAAAATAAATTAATTACATTTTCTAATTAGATTAAAGATAATTAAAAAAATATATAACCCGTACATAAAAGCCAGTAAAGAAAAAATAAAAATAAAAATTCAATCAAAATAAATTAAATTAAAAAAATAAAAAATTTTTTATTTCATAAAAATTTATAAAAGTAAACAAAAATTTTTCTAAAAACGTATAATACAAAGATAATAAAACTTAATAAGCGAGAAAAAGAAAAAAAATAGTAAAGAAAATTTAACAAAATGGTTATAAAAGGTAAACATAACAGGAAATGAGGCAAAAAAACAAATAAAAAAAGAAAGAAAAAGTAACCAAAAGAGATTTTCTTTTGATATTACCTGCAATTTAAAATATAATTTTGCATTATATATAAAAGTAGGTACGTTTTTCTTTCCAATATTCATTTTTTCCTGTATATTTCATTCTCATAATGGATGAACATATTTCTCTTATTGTTTTTCTCTTGGTTTTCTAAACTTTTCAGTTTGTTAGGTATTATATGCCAGACTGTATAGAGAGAACATTTCTGTCGAGACAGATTTAATCGAAAAGTCCAACTTTTAGAGAAAACGGATTTAGGACGGTAGTGACATTTCAGATATCAATGTCCACATTTACTTTATATGTATAGAAATTTTCTAGTTTTTTTTTTCAATTTATTTATGTATAAATTTCAATAAATATAAATTTTATATAAAATTTTTAGAGGTACGTTTTATTTGAATTTTCCATTGTCATGTCGTAAAATATTTTAATTTTTCAAATAAAATCAAGATTTTGACAATTTTATGTGTTTTAAATGTAAATTCAAAATAATAATTTTATTTTTTAACAGTTTTTAAAGAAAATATGTATTTTATGACTTTTTTTTATTACATCAATCTAACTGAGTTAAAATTGTAGTATTGACAGGTTGACCCACTTGATTTAGGTCAAAAATATTTGTAAAACGAATGTTTCTGGGATTATAATAAAATACGCGATGACATACAATTAGATATAAAAAATTAGACTGATCTGATGTTTGATTTATTATTATAGATCAGTAGGTCTAACATTCCCAGGATGTCTAATATAATTTGGTTAGTTTGTTCATGCCTTGAGTTACTTAATCAGATGAAAGCAAAAATAAGTTTTGGCGATTTTTTATAAATCGTATTATATCAAGAGTTCAAAGTTATCTAAATTATTTTTTTATAATTAATGTTATTTTAATTCAGGAAAACTCTAGAATGAAAAAAAAGTAAAATAAAACTTATTTTCTT
This sequence comes from Anagrus nilaparvatae, assembly GCA_022575985.1. Classification (NCBI taxonomy): domain Eukaryota; kingdom Metazoa; phylum Arthropoda; class Insecta; order Hymenoptera; family Mymaridae; genus Anagrus; species Anagrus nilaparvatae. The sequence continues at coordinate 33,552,419 of JAKSXM010000231.1, forward strand.
TGCAATTTTATAAGGAATCTAGGATCGACATTTTCTTTATTTACAATAAACTTAATCTTGAAAATGAATTTCTACAAATAGTTTTTTTCTTGGAAAAAATAATTTTCTGAATCTTTAAAATGAAAGAATATTTCTACGAACAGCTTTTTTTCTTGGAAAAAGCCATTTTCTAAATCTTGGATATGAAAGGAAAATTTCTACAAACAGTTTTTTCTCCTATAAATAGAAAATTAAAAAGTTGAATTATATAAATTTGCAAAGTTATTTGACACCCTTTTATATCCTTCATAGTAAAATCTTTCTTTTAATATAAAAAGGAAAAGAATAATGCGGGATATAAAATCAAAAAATAATTTTTTTTTAAATGATAATTACGGTTTAGTATGGTTGACTTAAAAAATATTAATCAACGATTAGCTGTTTTCAGTAATTTTTCTATCCATTTAATCCATTGTTTAAATTAGATTAAAGACTGAAATATAGTAAAAAACTAGGTTCTTATTTGCGTTTAATTTTCACATGTATATGTTGCACTCCAAACTTGTAATTGACCATTTCATGAATTGGTCAAATCTTCAATTTTTTTACATGAAAAAAAAGTTAATAATAATAAAATAGAAAAATAAAATTTAAAAAATTTTTTTGAATACTACTAAAACCATAGATTCATTTTTATATTCGCATATTTGAGTTAATTATGCCCAATAATTAAAATTAATTAAGCCATGAATATTAAAAAATAATTGATGAATGAGATACAGAAATTACAACCAATACGCGAAAGGTATAAAAAAATGTAGTTTTTTTTATAGTTTATTGATTATTTCTAATACTCTACTTTGAAATAGAAATAAAAAAAGTAAAATAGAAAAAAGTTAAGAGAATATATTTTACATGCATATATAAATATTAATTTTTTTCTCAAGTCTAACATAATGAAAGTTAAATTTAAAATACAGTTTGCTGATTATATTTAAGAAAAAGAAAAGGTTCTCTTTTTTTTTAAGTCTAGAAAATAGAAAGAAAATAATAATAATAAGAGATTAAAAGAATAAAAAAAAAGAACATGGAAAAAAGATGAAGGCAAAAAAATACAAAAAAGAAAATAAAGTCTATAAGATCGCAGAAAAGAAGCCGACTTTTTTTTTCTATCGAAGTGCCATTCGAGCGTCTCTCTAGAGTGATCGTGTTTAATATACAAATACTAACACAAAAATATATATTTTTATTCAATATTTTATGCACACATAAATACTAAAAAATTGTATATTTACTTTTTCATTCATTATTTTTTTTTATACATAAAAAAGAATTTAATTGAAAAAATTATCGCTAAGTCAATTAACTTTGTGAATTATCAGATAGACGTAATACTGAAAATTTAAAATTGGGTATTTTACCAATTGTTTGTAAGAAAACTAATCTGTGAATGATTTTATGTTCATTGAGTCGATGAATCTGAATCTGGTGTCAAAATAATCTAAAAAATTGGCACTCTTAAGTCAGCAAAAACTGCCCCTAGTTAGGGTTTTTTGCATCATAAGGCTAGAATTATCTAACAAATTGTAATTTTTTATTGTATCTCAAAATTGGCATATACCTATGTGGTAAATATAGGTCAGACACGTATCCAAAAATTTTTCTCTGAAATTTTTTTAGAGAGGGCCATAACATTTTGGGAAGGTTAGTTAGTACCTGATAATGCTAATAATTATAGTTTTAATTTGTTTTGTAAGAATTAAAATTTCATTGTTTTAAATTTTTCGAAAGTTCTATATTTGTTAAATAGGTAAAATTTCGATTTTTGATTTTTTGGTATATAAGCACATTGTGCGCGCGCGCGCGCGCGCGCGCGTGTGTGTGTGTGTGTGTGTGTGTGTGTGTGTGTGTGTGTGAGAGTGTGTATGTATGCAATTGGTGATATTTCACAAACATTACTGAGTTAAGACCTAATTTTTTTTTCAAATATTTTTTTATCAGAAAAACTCGAGGTACTTTTTTTTTTTAATTTGGATGTAATACCTCATTTATTTCCACGAAAGTACTTATATTGGAAAGTATGGTTTCTACTTTATATCTTGAATCTGATACATGGTCATATATGGGGATACATGATCGATTTTTTCCCGGGATCTTCGTCTATGATTTTTGAGCTATTTTTTAAAAATATTGCCAACAAATTTGAAACCAGAAATTTTTTTCCTATGCTAAAAATATTTTTTTATGAGCTTCGTCGGCTTTGAGTACTGAAAAAAAAGTTTAAAAATATACTTTCAAGCACTCTTCTGTATTCTGGGAATCATTTTGGAGCTATTTTTTAAAAATATTGATAACAAATATGAAACCAACGTTTTGCTAAATTCACTCAGGTTGGTCAAAAATATTTTTTTATGAGCTTCGTCGGCTTTGAGTACTGAAAAAAAAGTTTAAAAATATACTTTCAAGCACTGTTCTGCATTCTGGTAATGATTTTTGAGCTATTTTTTAAAAATATTGCCAACAAATTTGAAACCAGAAATTTTATTCCTATGCTCAAAAATATTTGAAAAAAATATATTATTGTGATAGGTAAAATTTCGATTTTTGATTTTTTGGTATATAAGCACATTTTGAGACCCCAGGAAGCTAAAAAACTGATTTTTAAAAAAAGTCTGTATGTGTGTGTGTAAATGTGTATGTAAGTAATTGGTTATTATATTTCACAAACATTTTTTTTCAAAAATTTTTTTATCAAAAAAGCTCGAGGTACTTTTTTTTTTTTAATTTGGATGTAGTACCTCATTTATTTCCACGAAAGTACTTATATTTGAAAGCATGATTTTTACTCGATATCTCGAATCTGATACTTAATTTTTTGAAAATTTTTTTCCTAAAATATTTTTCACGAAAAAATACAAAAAACACCAATTTTTTTTTCTTTTCAGATCTGATACCGAATTTTTTCAAAAATTTTTTCCCAAATTTAAAAAAAAAAAAAAATAAAAAACCTGCAATATCTTTTTTTTGTTGGTGTAATACCTCATTTAATTCCATGAAAGTACTAATATCTGAAAATACTTAGGGGCCCTAAGGATTTTTAGGCCTGCCTTTAGGTACTTCTGTACCAAAAGGATAAATTTAATACAGTGGTAGTAGTTATAATTTTATAATATACAGAGATATATATGTAGACCACTTTGAAAATTATGAGCCATGTTTAAAAAAAAAAATTTTTTTCCAAATATTTTCAATGTTTCTAGGGTCCCTGTCAATAGTAAATCAAAATATATGGGTAAAACCTAAAAATATATTAGCTCTTTTTCAACGTTGTAGATTATTTTGAATATTATGAGCTACGTTTAAGGAGTTTCTATCCACCTCGGAATTTTTTTTGCGCATTTATTTATAATAATTTTTGAATGAAAGAATCAATGCTATTCAGTATTTGATGCAAAAATATAAAAAAAAAAAATTGAAAATGTTTATTTGTTTAATCAAATAGGACCTGTTAAATTTTTGCAATATTTGGCTTATAAAAGCCTTAGATTCCAGATCTGGGCAACTTGGATCAAAATTCTGCTTGGCTCATATTGAAGATCATTCATTTCTAGGGGGAGGTATCGTAGGAAATTTTGTCGCCAAACCATTTCAGTAATGAGTTATAGCTATTTGTCTATAAAAAAAAAGTTTAAAATGCTCTAAAGTTTATAAACAATTAGCTGTAACTCATTACTGAAAAGGTTTAATTTTAAACGATAGTAATATTGTCTTCATTATTTTTTTCTGTGTAGGAAAAACCTCAAACTAATCACGCAGGACTTACCTTATAGCTGACGTATCTTAAAAAAAAATTATAAATTAAATCTCACTAATACTTAAACTTCAATTAAAAATAAAATTATCAGCAAAAACTTTCATTAATTTAATTATAAAACCTTATCAAAATTGATGATAATTCAAAAATTTCTAAAATCTTTTTTCAATAGAATCCAATTATATAACTGATAAGACTTTCTTTATAAAAATTCATAAAATTACTTAATTAGGTATTTATTTATTTTATACATAAAAGAATATAAATTTTCTCAAAAAATGCATAGTACTTACAATAATAATAATAATAATTTTATTTGGTCTAATAGAGAGAGAAGAAAATATCATTTTATGTTACTTAAAAGTTTTAAGCTTTTTTTTTTTAATAGAACATTTTAAAAGGCATATCGCGTGCTTTTCATAATGAGCATAAGTATGAATAACGATTTATATAAAAGAGACTTAAACTTGACTTTCACGTTAAAACTTTTATACTAAAATATTTTTTATTTTTTACTCGAAAAGTTTATCTTAATTATAATTCAGTAAAATATTATTATTTATTTTTATTTATCTGATTTTTATTTAAAGATTGTATTATTTTTTGATTTTATTATATTGTAAAGCTAAAATCAATTTTTTGTGAGTTATAATTTTTGAAATAATGATAATTTTACATAAATTTTTTTTCGGATTTAATTTTCATTCTTTTTAATATGCAAAATAAATAAAAATTATTCTATTTGGCTTTAAATTTTTCTAAGTCTTCATAATTTTTAACTGTGTCCGAAAAAAAATATTGATGGGTTTTTACGATTTGAAAGCACTAGATATAAAATTATTGGCATTAAATTTCGCGCATAGTCCTGTCGCTCCGGATGCATGTCAAGTGGATCGAAAAACATAAATACCATATTTTTCATGGGTTATAAAATTCAATTTATGCGCGTAATTGCTATTGCTGGTGACAAGGCTAGCAGAATCCGAATTTCTGGTCTGAATTTCTTTTGGTTACGTGACTTGGCAGGAAATTTGAAATTTGTAAAAAATGATTTATTAGGAACCCATATTTTCTTAGTTGAAAAATATAAACATGAAGAAAAAAATTAATTACCCAAAAAATGAAAATTAAATCTTATGAGTTAAGAATTTACACGAAGGCTTATTTTTGGTAGTACTTTTGGGAAAAAATATTATGGAACCAATTTGAAGACACGGACATAAAAATTCGTTTAAATATAATTATTATGATAAAGAACCCTTATGATTTATGACATTAATTGTTACTATAGTTACTAATGGTCACTTTAAACTTAATAAATATAATTTTTTATACTGTATATATGTTACACCCCAAATGTGTTGGTAAAAAAAAAGTTGCCCATTTCATGAATTGGTCAGTAATTTTGAATTTTTTTACACGTTTTGTTAAATAATTTTAGAATGAATAAAAATAACATTTAAGTCAAAAGAAGTCGGTATTATATTCTTTAATTTTCATAATTAATAATTAAAAATGTATTTTATTAAATCTGGTAATCTTTAAAATTTATATAGTGTAGTTTGAGGTTTTTAATGATTAATCGTAAATAACTCCCAACTACACTAATAAATTTCAAAAATTACCAGATTTAATGTAAACTTTCAACCTGTTGTAGAAAGGGCTTTATAATATAATATTATAACATGAAATAAATTTTTATTAATTATTAATTATTAAAATTAAAGAATATAATACCTATTTCTGAATACTTAAATGATATTTTTATTAATTCTAAAATTAATGACCAAATCGTGTAAAAAAATTGAAGATTTCTGACCAATTCATGAAATGCTCAATTACACGTTTGGGGTGTAACATATACACTTTATTATTATTATTATTATTATAAAATACTTGTGTGGTTAGAATGTGTATAAAAGGGTATAGTAAAACTAGTAAAGTAAATTTAATTTATATAGACTTTTATTTTTATCTAATGTCAAAATCTTTAAAGAAAAATATTTTTATAATATTTATAAAGGACGTTAACATATTATATTATTACCTGGATATAAATTTTTTGTTTTAGTTGATAAAAAAATCTATTATTTATGCGGCTATAATATATTTTTCGTTAATTTATTTATTTCATAGTCTATTATAAGTTTAGGAGTTTTAGCATTAGTTTCAAGTTTTCAAAGGCTATTGCTGGATAAGTATAGTGATTTAATGCCCGCGACCAAACCTATCTAACCTAAACATTAGCATTCAAAAAGTTTTCAAAAAACTCATGTGATCTTGTTGGAATTAGACCTCTAAAAATTTTACAATACGATTTTTTAGATTTAATTTAATTTTTTCTACCCATGAATTCTCTGCATATTTGCTGGAAAACTTAACCTATTATCACTTTTCAAGAAACATTTTTTTGGGCCTTTCTGACCCCTTCAAGATCTAAAAGTATATAAGTATGAAATATACCATCCTTAAATTAGTTAATAAAAACCAGTAGATTCTATGTTAATATGCCTGCATAATTCAAATTATTAGGAAATTTTTTCAGAATTTACTTACCTCTGGAGAGTAAATAAAAAGACCTAATTTTTCAAATATCTTCAAATCTTTTCAAATAATTTTATCTAAAGTATACTCAAACATTTTACTTGAATTAAATAATTGGTAAAAAAAAGTATTTTACTAAATGTAACAATATTTCACTACTAGTTGTGTAAAGTTAAAAAAACGCGATGAACTGTTCTGGAACGCTATTTTGCGACCATATCTAATTTGTAAGATCTGTACTTATTTAGGCTTTAAAAAAAAATGCATTTTTTATCATGTATCTTAAATAAAATTATTAATAAAGTATTTAAATTTGATTTTAAAATTTAATTCTTAATACATGTGTTACAATATAAATATAAAAAAAGTATTTATTTGTAAGCTTGAAATATCTTGTCAATTGAAATAGAAAATCGATGAAAATAAACTAGAAAAGCAATTTAGTAACTCGAAAGACAGCTAAAGAAAAAAAAATTAAAAAGAAACGAACATACGTACAGGAAGGTTCTAAAAAAAAATGTAACAACAAAAAAATAAAATCAATAAAAAATAACAAATTAAATTAAATTTTATATAATAGAACATGCGGTAATTGAATCTATCGAAAAAATTTTAAAATTATTGGTTATTATTATATTTACTAAAATACGATACTTTACTACTTTTTAAAGGTTTCAAAATTGAAGCAATTTTTTGAAATCAAATTATTAAGTAAAATTTCAACAACTTTCTATTGTAATTTTCCTATTCTCTAAATGAAACTAATAAATAAATTTAAATAACAGAGTGTATGTAAAATTTTCTTTCTCAAGTCGTTTTTTTACATTAGTGTTGGAAAAATGTCGAGGAAAACTGGAAAAGTTGGAAAACTAACAGAAAATGTAAATGTAAATTAAAAAATAAAAACCAATGATTCAAGTAAATTTCTAGTAATTTGTAGAGACTCAATTTTCGTGGAAATTTTGAAATATTTCTGTAACGCTTTGCAAACTAAAGAAAATAAAATTTGCATTTTACAAGTTTCCTTAATTTTATGATTTTTTATTGTTTTTAATTTTTACTTGTTTGTACATTATTACAGAAATTTTCAATTTTTGACCGGTCTTTAGTTGAGTCAGAATTTTCATTTATTAGTAGGAAACTTCTGAAAATGGAAAATAACGTTTTTTGAGTTTTTAAGTATTTAATGGAATTCATTGCTAAATTAAATCCAGCATAGGTAAGGGACATTCTAATAAGGGGTTAGGTTGACATTTTGGGGTCTAATTTGGATTTTGGTTGGAACCCAGAGAGGACATAAGAAATCCTTTGCATCTACAATATGCTGTTTTTGCAAGTCGTTGTTTACATTAATGGGTTTTGTGAACCCAATTATTTTTGAATATCTTTAATATCTCCATATAGCAGCTAAAGTTTTTAGCTTCCCACTTAACTTTAAGCCTGAGTATTTCAATGTACTTGAGTTTTTTTTTTTTAACATGGAACATGTTTATAGGGAGGGGTACTTCAGAATTTGAAAATCAAGGGGGGGGGGTCAAATAAAATTTAAAATAATTTCAATTTAGGGACTTTGAAAAATCTCGAGTTAGGGACTTAGAATAATTCAGGTTTAGGGACTTAGGTTAATTTTGATTTATGGACTTAGCTAGAAGTAAACATGTTCCATGCATTTAGGTTGTGTTTACACAAACCGGTTATAAGTTAGTTTTTTAAGGGAAAAATATTTGAATCTTGCATCAATCATAGGGCATTTGCCCTTAAAGACCCGCAGGTTTCCATGACCAACTTGCTGTACAAAGTACAACTAGGAAACTTGGCCGGAGCCAAGTGCCAGATTCCTATTGACTCATACTTTAAACCCCCTTTGAATACTCAACCCTGTCAATTCGGTATTTTTAACTCCCAGTCTTTAACTTCCCCTTAAAATTAATTTAACTGAGAATTACTTAAGTTTTCTAGTTATTTTGTTAATTCGAAATGTATTTATACATTCACTATTCGATAAATGATAAAATTTTTGTACAATTTGAAAAACATAATAACCACGAATGAGCCGAATCCTTTAAATTTTGAAACGTAGATGCACCCATACGCTGTAAATATGTCTTTTTATGATATAGCACTTGGAAATAATTTAGAATGAAGAATATGAAGCCTTCGTGCAACCCCAGTCAGGCGAAAATGAAAAAAAATTCTGTTCTTGTTTTTCTGATCTGCTCAATCTTAAGAATGACACGAGGAATGACAGAGTAGTAAAATTATGATAAGTAAAACACCTATTTTGAATTGTAAATGAGACTTAAATAGTATTTAAATCTTCACTCTAAGAATGATTTTTTATTTTTCATTTCAAGTTGTCTGTTTTCAAAGTAATTCCAGTTAAGAATATTTACTTTTTTTTCAAGAATAGCAATATATCAAGTTTCTTTTAATATTGACTTTGCTTTTATTATAAAAATTCAAAAAAATAAAAAAAAATCAGAAAAAAAGGATATTTTAATTAAATAAATAAAATATTTTTAAAAACAAAAATTCCAGAAAATGCCATAAAATATAAAATATTTTTCACAAAAATATTCAAAAAAAAAGAAAAAAAAAAGTAGGTACAAGTGCTTTAAAAAAATGAAAAATAAAAAGAGCACCAGTTGAAGCGAATAGGAAAGTCATTGACATAGGAAATTTCCTTCGTGAGACCGAGCAGAGATCAGTTTGGTTCTCCATATATATACACAAATACATATTTGAAAAACGAGTGACGTCACATTGGGTCGATAACAAACACGAAACTCTCAATATCACTATAACCAACCCTCTTTTGCGCATACTAATACATAGATGGAAAATTCTCTCGCTCTGTCTTTCTCTAACTTACATAATTTTATATCTTTTTCGTTTAACGTTTCACCGGTTTAATACATATATATATAGTTGTAAAAAAAACCCCTTATTCTGTTATATACCCGGTCGTCGCGCCGTCGCGCAATACGCGTGACACGCGTATTTTTATCTTTCTTTATATTATTTATTTATTTAATTAATTAATACATAAATTTAAATATTTTATAAAAATATTTCTAGTTACTAAAAATAATATATAAATCAAAAAAATATTTTAAAAAAGTGCTAAAAAATGTCTAACTTGTTAATATATAAAAGTTTAAATAAAAAATTATTAATTTACAATAAAATAGTAACAAAAACCTTAATAAATAAATATTCAAAAATTTTTTACAATACAAAATTATTATTATTAATATATTTAATAATAATAATAATAGTAATAAATAAAAAAAATAATAATGTGTGATAAAAGTGGTTGTTTTTTTACATGCAAAGTTAAGGTAAAATTACAAAAAAAAAAATTATTTAAAATAAATTTTAAGGTTATAAGGAGATAAGCTCCCGGTTTAGTCAGACATAACAGGGTGCATCTACCTTATATACACTAACTATCCTTTTTTTAATAAATAAAAAGAGACAGTAATACTTTATATATTTTTTTTAAATTTATAAATAAAAATTTATAATAGTATTAGTAAATAGTAGTAGTAGTGGTAAAATAGTAGTAGTACTAGGTTTGTAGTAGGGTATATTTATAAATGGTAGGGGGTATGTAGAGATGGCATAGAAAATTTTATATATAAAATAGTATACGTTAACATACATTAGTGCATAGTATTAGTCAATAGGAAAAAATTTGTATTAATGAAGAGAAAAAGCAAAAAAAAATGAATAACAAAAGAAAAAAAAATCATTTTTATTACATATCAATTAAATGAAAGTATTAGTTTCTAAGAAATATTTTTAAGATATTTTAAGTTGAATGTGCGGAATTGATAATACCTGGATTGTTTTTGTGCCTTGCGCGGATCTTAGAACACGCTGTTTAAAATGGATTCAACTGAAAGGACAAGAATTTTGTGTGAAAGTGTGTAAAATTATTTTTTTTTATTTATTAATTAATTAAATAAATTAAGATGTTTTGAATATTTTATTTTTTTGGGCAGGTATTTTTTAGATTTGGTATGTTTTTATTGTATTTTCATAAGTAGGTGAACTTTTTTTATTGTATGCAACTATGGAGGTCAATGAACTTTTACGGAACTTTATATATTTATCAATACATAATTTCATTTTTTTTCTGTTCTAATTATTTTTTGTAAAAAATTCATCCAAAAATTCATTAATCACAAATTTTCATTTGTAATTCTAATTAAAAAACTCTTCATTTTTAATATTTCTGATCTAAAAGTGGGAGTATAAGAGTAAAAGAGCGAGATAGTAGCAATAAGAGAGAAAGAGAGAGGGATAGAACCAGGAAGGGTAGCAAATGCATTCTTTTATTAAAAAAGGGGTGGGAGGCTGTACATTATATAGAGAAAATGAATGAGGAAATGGTAGCGCCACATTACGATGCAAGTTGAAAATTACTCAAGCTGTTGATGCACATCACACAGACACACACGAGCGCATATATTCTCTTTTCTTTGTATGTTATTAATTTTGATCACAATAATAATAATAATAATATGTTATTATTGAAGGGAGTATAAATTAATGTTAAATTTGTAAGTTAAGAAATTATTTTTTACGGAAAATTGTGATAATTTAATACCACGCTTATTTATCATTTTCTTTGACGTTATAAATTTTATTTACTGATATAGAAATTTATGTGTTGTACTTATTTTGTATTAGGAATAGTATAGCATTTTTTTTTCAATACTTTTTTTAGTAAATAGATATTTTTAAAAATATCCACGAAAATACCTCATCTATAAATTGGTATCAAAGAATTAAGAACATGAAAGTTTTCACTTATATAACTTTTAAGCGTTTTCAATAATTTACTTTGAATCTCATGAGACCATCAATACCATCGAAAACAATTTTCCTAATAAGATTTTATGTAAATTATTAGAACCACTCGGAAGTATTACTTGAGTATTTAAATTTTCAACATATTACTGTTTTATTATTTATTTTCAAATAGTTTATTTAGAATTTTCTAAATATTTCATTTATTTTTAAAGCTATTAAGTCAAAAAAAACCCATTTCTATCATTGAATCTCAAGGTAGTTGAATACCTCTAAAGTTGTGAGGATATAAAACTCTGTATAATTTAAGTTTTTTTAAACAAAATATACCAAGTCTGTAATTATGTACAAATAACTTTTAATTCAAAATTGATTGAATTATTGTAAAAACTCAAAAAATTAAAGTTTTGCTACCTTGCTCGAAAGCAGCTTTATGTAATTAAGGGTTAACTATTTTTTTTATAGTCGTTGGAATAAAAAATAAAAATTTGTTTATTTTATTTATTCTATAATTTTATGAAGTTAAAATCGACAAATTCGTAATTAAAGACCCCAAAAACCTATAAAATCATGATCCTGCCGTTTGAAAAGGCTTGGCTATAAAGTTTGCAAAAGTAAGGGTTGAATTGCAAATTTAAGGTTGTTTAATCAACTTTGTGAAGTTAAAACCCCCAAATTCATAATTAACGACCCCAAAAACCTATAAAATCATGATCCTGCCGTTTGAAAAGGCTTGGCTATAAAGTTTGCAAAAATAAGGGTTGACTTGCAAATTTAAGGTTGTTTAATCAACTTCGAATCAACTTTATGAAGTTAAAACTCCCAAATTCATAATTAACGACCCCAAAAACCTATCAAATCATGATCCTGCCGTTTGAAAAGGTTTGTGTATAAAGTTTACAAAAATGAGGGTTGATTTGCAAATTTAAGGGTTTCAATCAATTTTATAAAGTTGAAACCCCTAAATTCGTAATTAGCGACCCCAAAAACCTAATAAATCATGACCCTGCCGTTTAAAAAGCTTTGGATATAAATTTTGCAAAAATAAGGGTTGATTTGCAAATTTAGGGATGTTTTATCAACATTACATTTTTGACCCTCAATTTCGTGATTAGCGAGCCAAAAAGCCTATTATAATTTGCTTAAATTGTTATTAATAACTCTTGTTAAAAATATTTTTAAAATAACCCTTAAAAGGGTGAATTTGCAAATTTAAGGGTCTTCCCAGCGACCCTAAAAACTTATAGCGGAACAAACCTCATTAGTGGGGAAAATATTATTCTAAATCCCGTGATTTGACTGGGGTACTAGTGCCCCTGGAATATAGTAAAAATGCGCTCCATACAATCATCCCTAAAGTCTATAAACTTAAAGTATTCTAGGGTCCTTAGAAGTCCCTGAATTGAAAATTATTAAAGTCCCTAAATTAACATTGTAATGACACTAGAGTTGAAACAATGGAACTCGCGATTTTATGCATCCTGCTCCAGCAGAATTTTAATAGATTTTGAGTAATAATTATTAATTCTACTTTCCTGCCCCTAAACTTAAGAATACGCTGCATGAAATCTCCCCCTAAATCCATAAACCTAAAGTATTTTAGGATCCCTAGAAGTGCCTAAAACGAAAATTATAAAAATCCCTAAATTGAAATTATCTTAATTCCATAAACCTAAAGTATTCTAGGGTCCCTAGAAGTTTGGAAATCGAAAATATTCTAAGTCCATTTGACCCCCACCTCCCTAAAAACGTCACTTTTGACCCCCCCCCCCCCCTGCTGAAAGATACTTTTTCGAGTACTGCTCCCTTTGAAAATGTTCTATGTTAAGAAATTTTAAGTACTGAAACTGAACAAAAAACTTTTTTGCGCCATCGTAATTTTCCGGTTTCAACTTAATTCCAGTTGTGGCTGAATTTTTTTTTGCGTTTACAAAATTGCAAATTGCTTGAAACTTAAAGAAAATTAAAAAAAAAATGATTTTTAAAATGCGAGCACCGTGGCTTCAAAACAATTTTTGGGCTAAAACAAAAAAAAACTTTTCTTGTAGTTTTATGTCATTTACAAATATAAAAAAAAAAAAATTGGATGCCACAACTAGAATTTTGGTATCAGGGAAATTTTATTTGCGGTAAACGGAAAAATTCTGGTAGCCGCAAGTCGTTTTTTTAATACCGTTGTATTGCACTTAAAGGCATTAAATTTTTATAATTTTAAGGTCGCAATAACAAATAGTTACAAAAGTCGGTTTAGTTTTGTCCAAAAAAGGAAAAAATTATCTAATTTAATAATTACCCAGGGCAAAGCATATTAATTTTCAAAGTGCGACTTAAAATTTTCTATATTTTTAAATCAATGTTTCTGGCGACCCCAGAATCCCCAAAGTTTAAATTGTTTCGATTATGCCAACTGTACATAGAATTTTATTGAAAATGCTTTCACCTAAGTCGTTTATAATTCTTTGCTCTCCAGATTTAAAAAAGTATACAATTAATTAAAAATACTTAAGTAGTTTTTGAGAGACCGCTTCTATCTTCAACTTTTCTTTAAATTTATAACCCTAGGCTCTAAATGAAACTGCAGTTGACATATTATATTTGAATTGTAAAATGAATATTTAAATATTAAAAATTTGAATATTACAATATCAATTTAAATAATAAAAAAGAAAATTTTGTATGAATATTTTAGCGAAAATAAAATCATTGAAAAAAATATTCCGCCAGTGGTAAACGATTGCAAATTACTGGGAATGTAAAGAAAATTGTTTCTCTTGGGAAATGCACGCTTTGGTATCACGAAACTTGAAAAATTTTTTGTAATTTTTTATCGTTTGAACAAGAAAAAAAATTAATCAAAGTTCATGGGTTATAGAAATATAAAGTTTGGTAGTCAAAAATACATAAATTTAGTGATTAACAAACTAGAATACACAAGCAATAGATTACGAAGTCTTAAAAAAAGAACCAAAACATACCCTTATTAATTAAATTCGATCGTTTCATTTATTTTTATTACATAAATAATTTAAAAAAATTGATATTTTATAAATCTTTAGTAGTAATAAAATTAATGATATTCAAATCACTTTTGAAATAGTCAAGCGAATAAAAACATTTACAGAATTTGCTTTGAGGATAATCAAATAGATGTATCCGGCATTCCAATTATTTTAATTCAGTTTATATTAAAGCTTTTGGACACGATAATCAGATTTATTTGAAAAAAAAACAAGTGTTTTCTTCTATAACCAATTTAATGTGACAATCAGAATACAAAAAAGATAATTTAATAACAAAATATTTATTGACTCTCTTAGCGTTTTTATGGGGTACCACAAAAATGTACCAAAAATTACTTTCTTTCATTGTGGCAGATTTTGGAGCCCCATTTAAAATGTATGATCTAAGCTACATCAAACGTGTTAAGTTGTCTTATAATTTAAATAAATGGCAACCATTTTATACCTAAATAACTTAATTAAAATTTAGCTATTAAAATGAAATAATAATTAGAAAAAGTAAATTACTTGTACTCCCTCAAGTATATTAAAAAAAATGAATAAAAATTGATTTTATAAATATTAAATATTTTTCTTTTTCAAATTGACCTTATTTCGAAAATAAAATCTAGTTATAATTGTTTTATAACATAAAACTATATCGTAAAAGTAAAGTTTAATATTTTCAAGTATAATAAAATTTTCTATAATACAATATTCTAATTATAAAAAAAAACTTTTAACCTTAATAAAATTTCAATTATTAAATATTTTATTTCAATACTACTTTTTTTTGTTTCAGGAGGCTCGGGGAGAAGTAATAGATATAAGCGCAAGTCCTGGGAGACAAGTATCTGTCAACCAGTTGCGCCCAAAGGATCCACCTCCTATGGTCATACAGGGAGATTTTAGAAAGGTAAAGTACTATAGTAATTGATAATATATTAAAAAATTTATTTAATCAATTTTTTTCATATAAATGTAAAATACACGAGGGATTTAAAAAAAAATTTATGTATATTTGATATTTTAATAATATTAAAAAGATTTTATTTTTTTTTAAATCTCTCGATAATTGGTAGAAAGAATGGCAAAATATTTAAAAATTGAAAAAAAAAATAGGAGAGAGAATCTTTGTTACAGGTAAGCGGTATAACGAATGAAATATTTCGTCAAATAGAAACAGTTGAAAATGATCACGATGCATCAACTGCAGCAGCACTTGAAGCTGTTGAAAAAAGAGGTGAAATGGTCGTTAGGATCATTGAACCTAGACAAATGGGGAGACAAGCTTCCGAAGCGGCGAAAAAATTTATGTTGCAACAGGTGAATAAATAAATTTTTTTAAAATTATTTTGTAATAAAAACTGCTTAAATGTAAAATAATTTATTTTTTCGTTTTTTAAAGGATCCAAAATATCCAATACATTTTGTAGAAATAATAAAAAGGCCTGGTCAAACATTAGGTCTTTATATAAGAGAAGGTAATGGCCATGATAGAAATGACGGTGTTTTTATATCTAGGATAGCAGTTGAAACGGCTGTTTATAACAGTGGATGTTTAAAGGTAACAAATCAATGAAAAATAAAAATACTTGATTTTTGACCTAAGGATACTAACCTCAAAATCCCTTCAGGTTGGCGATGAAATAGTTGCTGTAAATCTTGTTGATGTAACACATATGAGCTTAGATGATGTTGTTATAATAATGTCAATACCAATGCGTTTAATATTAGCAATAAGGCATGGTGTACATCAAACTATGATAACGCATAATCGTCAATCAGAAACAAAAGCACCACCAGTTGTTATTATTAAAAAAGATCTCAATGAGGATGAAACGGATCATATAACTAGTAATCATATAAGGTAAAAATTTTTATTTAATTTTATTAAATCAATAAATTATATAAATTTCAATTTTTTGTAATTTAGGGATACTAATCGTAGAAGAGGTGATGGTCGTGAAATGTTACCTTCGAGATCAAAATTAGGCTTATCTGGTATTGGTTCGTCGCAAGATATACGTACAAGTAATGGTGATTTGTATTATAATCCAAGAAATGAAGGTACAATACCATGGTCGTATCAACCACCTCCGCCACCGGTTATAACACAGCAACCAAAACCAACAACGGCACAACAACATTTTCAACCTTACGAACGTGTTTATCCTAAAACATTAGAAAGTTTAGCTGAAAAAGTAAGTATTCTTTCATTTTAGTTTATTTTCACTTTTTTTTGTTTTATATTAGCCTAGTTGTTATAAAAAATTGCTCGAATTTCTGTTACTGAAATTCCTGACCATTTACCAAATAAGTAAATTTTCTGAAAGAGTCCATGTACTTTGGGATAGTACTTAGGTGTAATTGGGATTCTTACTTATTTGTTAAATGGTTACCAATTTCAATTGGAAATATGAGCAATTTTTGTTTAACTGTCAGGCTAATATACATGTTATTTTTTTCTAAAAAATATTTATACATTGACAATCTGTACATATATATATATATAAATATTTAAATTTTAAAAGCTTTTTAATAATAAAAATGTTGTTTTGAAAATTTTACAAAAAGCTTTCAAAATTTATTTAAAAAAAAATAACGAAAATTTAGATTAGGATGTATATGGATGATTTTACCTAAATGTAAATTTTTATCATAATTCTTTGCCCTTAGGGTCTTTTGATTTTTAAATTTTGAGACGAAAAAATAATTTTTTTTAAAGTTCCTTCAACTAGAGTTTTCAAAAAAAAAAATGCCATATTTTAGATTACGTTTTGTAAAAAATTTACATTTACATGAAATCAATCGTATATGTAAATTAATTATTATTATTATTTTAACACATACATAGATTTCTTAGATGATGTGGATTGGAGCACAATCATTATTAGAATATAAATATTTTCTGCACAAAATGCACATCTATCTTTCTTTAATTATTTTTTTACTTATGTGTAAATACAACGCTGAAAATTTTATACATTTTTAAGTTATGGAAAAATCTAACAAATCAGTTTTTTATTTGAAACAATTATTTTGCTTAGACTATTTAAGTCGTCAAAACGTAGGTGGGAATTATCAGATTTATGTATTAGTTTTTTTAAAAAAATTACTATCTCATTAACCCGTTATTGCATTTTGATATTTTATAATAGTTTAAGAGTCATTTGAAGATATAAGGCTCACATACAAACTCATGGACACGAGCAAAAAGCACACGAGCAGGAGCAAAAGTAGCACATAGTGGGAGTTAGAATGGAGGGGCTAAAGAGGAGAAATTAAAAATGTTAATCCCACTTTGTTCAATATTGCTCGTGCTCGTATGCTTTTTTGCTCGTGCCCATGAGTTTGTGTGTGAGCCTATACTGTATATTAGAACCCACGGCTGAAAAAATAAAGAATGTTCCACTTTAAGTTATACATATAAATTACCTGTCGTCTCGAAAGAAAAATTGGGATTTGCGGTATAATTCTTGTTCGTCACATGCGTTAACAACGATTAGTTTTCTATACCCGACAGAGTTCCATTATTTTCGCTTTTGATAAAAATTACTTTACGAGTTATGACCAGACAAGTAAAAAATACTCCGAATCTCACGTACTTATCTGGCCGTTGATAAGAAAAAAGTATAGGCTTCGGCCTTTGTATACTGTCTACTTTATCTTCAAACAAAGTCAAAACCAACATTTTGTCGCTTGGTTAACAAATAACTCTCACGTTTTAATATTGCATTTTTCTTATCAGTGGCCAGCAACACGTATTTTTCGGTGGTGCCCCCTCTAGCAATTGCTCCTCTGGATAGTTACCCCCTTGTGCGTACAAAATATTTAATTAATTAAGTAATATTGTAAATTGATATAATGTTTTGATAAAATGAATAATATTTTTAATATTAATATATAGCATTAATAATAATTATATTAATTAAGGTGAACTCGCATCATACCTACGGTAACCTAAACCGAAGGGGGGCAAGATGGGCGTAGGCTCCCCTTGAGGATTCAGGCTTAAAGAAATCCTCCGTAATAAAAAAACTCATAACCGGTTTGTGGTAACACAACCTAAATTCATGGAACATGTTTAATTACAGCTGAGAGCTGATAATACATAAATATTACTATTTTCATAATTTATAATTACTATCATCTTTACTAGATGCTAAGATTCTAAACCCAAGGTATTATTGTACTAAGTCCTTAATCCCAAATTATTTTAAGTTCCTAAATTGAAATTATTCTTAGTCCCATTTGACCCCCCCCCCCTAAATCGGACACATTTGGCCCCCCCTTGATTTTCAGATAAACCCCTAAACCTTGATTATTTAAAGTCCCTAAACCCAAATTATTCTAAGTCCCTTAAGTCGGGTTATTTATATTACAACCCGAGCAAGAATCGGCAATCGTAAGAATATTTTAAAAGTATTCTCATACGAAGCTCGTAGATCGTATAATCTCAGTATTTCCTCTGAAAATGTATTTATGCAATATTTCTCGGGAAAAATGCACCAAGAAAACGGAGATTTTTTTAGTACTTGAAATCAATATTTTTTCGGAGATTCATAAAACTTTAAATTATGTTCACTAAAATATGTTTCTAGTAAATAAAAATACTACACTTAGTAGATTATATAACTACGAAAAGATATTGTTATGGTAATATAAGTATTATAAAAATATTAAAAAATTTTTTTTTTTTTTAGTATCTTCTTCTATAAAAGTATATCAATCTTGATATTAATAATGCTGTTTTTATAAGTTTTTTTTTTTTTTAATTTATTTTTTTTATTACCTGGATTCGAACCCGAATTTTCTGCGTGATGAACGAATGATTTAATCCACTGAGCTATGAAGACATCTTGAGTTTATAATAAATTTTTTCTTTGATAAAGGCAGGATCTTTTCGTGGACTTATATTATTTTTTTGACTATATAATCCATAATTTATGATCGTAAAATTGTTTTAAAAGCATTTTTACTTAGCAAAAATTAAACATTGTAAAAACGTTTAATGAATATTCGATAGAAACTAACAAATTTCACTGTATATCTGCACAGTCAATATATTTTAAAGCTATTTATTCAAGAGCAGCGTCAAACATTGTAGAAATATTTTAATGGTATTCTTTCCAAGTAAGAACGGACCATCCTAAAATTATTTAAAAAGCATTTTTACTTACGTTTCTAATTCCGTTTATGGTTGAAGTTCGTAAAAATCATCCGAAAGATTATTTTAATTATATTCTTATTATATTCAATCCAAGCGAAAATTTACCATTGTAAAAAAGAATACCATTCGAACATTAAAACGGGTATTATTTTAATAAAAATATTATTAAATTTATAGGTCCACTCAAAGATAGATTTTATACTTTAAAAATGTTTTTAAAACACTTTTTCTGACTTTTATTTGCTGCGAATATCAGTTTTAATTCGATTGAACGCAAAGTTCTACCAAGCCGTTTCTGATAAAAGCCGAGTTAAAAGAATACTTAAAGAGTACTTTTTCAAACGTTTATTTTCTAACGGTCGAAGGTGCGTTTCAAAGACAAAAATAACTTTATCTTAATAACTTTAGAATACCATTCGAATATTAAAACGGATTTTATTTTAATAAAAATATCATTAAAATTAGATAATCTGAAAGATAGAATTATTACTTTAAAAATGTTTTAAAAACACGTTTTCAAACGTTTATTTGCTGCGAATATCATTTTTAATTTGATTGAACGCAAATATTTACCTACCGTTTGCTGATCATAGACGAGTCAAACGAATACTTAAAGAGTACTTTTTCGTGCCTTTATTTTCTAACGGTCTAAGGTGCGTTTCAAAGACAAAAATAACTTTATCTTAATAAGTTTTAAATACCATTCGAATATTAAAACGGATTTTATTTTAATAAAAATATTATTAAATTTATAGGTCCACTCAAAGATAGATTTTATACTTTAAAGATGTTTTAAAAACACGTTTTCAATCGTTTATTTGCTGCGAATATTATTTTTAATTTGATTGAACGCAAAGATCTACCCAGCGGTTTCCGATAAAAGCCGAGTTAAAAGAATACTTTTAGAGTACTTTTTCGAGCGTTTATTTTCGAACGGTCGAAGGTGCGTTTCAGAGATAAAGATAACTTTTTCTTAATAAGTTTTAAATACCATTCGAACATTGAAACGGTTATTATTTTAATAAAAATATTAATAAATTTATAGATCCACTCGAAGATAGATTTTATACTTTAAAAATATTTTTAAAACACTTTTTCAGACATTTATTTGCTGCGAATATCAGTTTTAATTAGATTGAACGCAAAGATCTACCCAGCGGTTTCCGATAAAAGCCGAGTTAAAAGAATACTTTTAGAGTACTTTTTCGAGCGTTTATTTTCGAACGGTCGAAGGTGCGTTTCAGAGATAAAGATAACTTTTTCTTAATAAGCTTAGAATACCATTCGAATATTGAAACGGGTATAATTTTAATAAAAGTATTATTAAATTTATAGGTCCACTCAATGTTAGATTCTTTACTTTTAAAATACTTTTAAAATACGTTTTCAGACTTTTATTTGCTGCGAATAACATTTTTAATTTGATTGAACGCAAATATTCACCTACCGTTTGCTCATCATAGACGAGTCAAACGAATACTTAAAGAGTACTTTTTCAAGCTTTTATTTTCTAACGGTCGAAGGTGCGTTTCAAAGACAAAAATAACTGTATATTAATAAGTTGAGAATACTCAGCAAACATCTTTACGAAATCATTTCAAATACAGCCAATATCTTCCCGTCAACTTTAAACGTTCTTAGAATATGTATTTTATAGATACTTTATGAACACATTTTCGTAGTAAAGACTTTGATTTAGCATCGCTCGGATACTCATATTTCATAATAAAAATTTCACCGTAAGAATAGCATTGTAATGTTTTATTGATTTCTGTTTGTTTATTTATTTTAATCTTCTTCTGAACTTTAAACGTTCTTATAAAATGTATTTTATAGATACTTTATGAATACCTTTTCGTAGTTGAGACTTCGATTTAGCAACGCTCCGAATATTCATTTTTTACAATAAAAATTTCATCGTAAGAATGTCCATGTAATATCTTATTGAGTTCTGTTTGTTTATTTATTTTAGTCAGAAAACCAAATTTAAATGCTTTATTTAATCTACGTAAAAATATTTGATATGTAATGTTAATTACTACTAAAAACTCGAAACTTATTTCAAGCCCTTTTAATTATTTACAAAATACTTATTCAATCTTCGTTTCGGAGCATATGTGTTTTTCAAGAACACCGAAAGTATGGTTTTTCTTTCTTAATAAAACTGTAATAAAGCATAAATTCTGATTTGTTTATATATTTTTTATCTAATTTGATGAAGTTTACAAAAAAATATGTTTAAATATCTTTAGTATATATTTTCGTATTAAAAACGGACGATTTTCTGAGGATCGCTTATTCATCATCGTACCATAATACTTTAAAAATATTTAAACTTATCAGTTTTTAAAAAATCTACGTTTGATCTCCGTCGATTCGTGCTCGGGAAGTCCCTAAACACGGATTATTCTAAGTCGCGTTATCGTTGAAGTTAAGTCCTTATTTCCTTGGTTAGAGATATAAGACGATTTTGTTTTATCTTTGAAGTTATTTCATTGATCCCTTTGCTAATTGATAATAATTTTTTTACAAAGTTTTTCTTTCGATATTTGATCTTTGATAAAGTTTACTCTTTAGTGTGTACTAAGTTACTATTTCGCGTATTGATAAACTATAGTCTAAGAATTCCGCCTTCCCCTCGACTGGATCTCCTTTTAAGGTAGCATCCTAACCACTCGCAAGTGATATAAACGCAGTAATTAATTTTTCTCGAGAAAAAAAAAATCAGAGGCGTATGCCTGGGATCGATGGAATGCCGCTCAGCAGTCCTAAGTCTTTACCACTGAGCCATTATTACTACCAATGGTGTACTCACCAGCCCTTACAGTAAACTAGACCGAAGGAGTCGAGGAGACACAGCCCTCGCATTAAAAAACTAGGCACTACATTTACCCCTCAATGGGGTACTCGAACCTATCCCTAATTTTTTGGTAAAAAGAAATAGCCTAACGAAAAAACAACATAATTTTTTTCCTAATTATTTGCTTAGATTTTTAAGGTGACAATTGTTATGGGGGAGGGAGGGGCAAAGGAGCGGCAATGTTTTTTTAACAGTGGCAAATAATACATACTTTTTGGACATTCCAGAGAAAATATTTTTTCTTATTATCGTTTTGCGTAATTATGTAGAAATTTGTTAGATTTTTCTTCGTAAAATATCGTATTTCTAAAAACTTCGCCTTCCAACATTTCTAAGATCGCTATGAGATTATAGTTTTAAAAATGATATAATAATAAAAACAGTAACATAGGCCTACAATAATTTTGAACCATCGATCAGACTCTATGTTTGATGGTAAATGAGTATTTTTGAGTGTCTAATAAGATGTTACGGGTCATCAAGGTTTAAAACCTGACCCAACACTCAAAAATTTTATCAGTAAACAAAAACTGATTTTTGGGAATAAATTTTAATGTAAGCCTCTGTAATCAAACGGTAGCTCGTGCGAACACTCATTCATTTATTTAAAATCACACTTATGAGTAACAAATTTTAATATTTTTTTAAGCACATAAATGTTTAAATATTGTGTGTTACAAAAATTTGTTGAGAAATATGCACCATATTATTTTTTATTTCCAAGTGCACAGTCTCTATTTGTAAATTTTGTGTTTTTTTAAATATTTTTATCTTTTTTTGAATAACTGTGGGATTAAAATAAAAACGTACGAGCTAACCAAAAGAATAATTATTATTTATTTAAATAGAATATTATTAAAGAAAAATTTATTTTTTTTTATTTTTCAAATTTGCAATCGTATAAAAAAATCCAGGATTTTACCAAGGTAAAAAAATACAATTAATTTATTTATTTTCTTTTTTAATTAATTAATTAGTTACTTATTATATTCATAAAAAAATCTCGTCTGTATACTAAAAAGTAATAAAGTATTTTTCTCTTTTTTTATATATTTTTTTTGGTGTATAAGAAAAAAAATTAATTTAATTAAAATTTTTAATTTAAATAATTTATATTTAAATATTAATTTTAAAGAAACATGAAATTCATTAATATAATAGTTTTTATGAGTAAACAAGATAAGTAAACAGAAGTAACTAATATCTAAATATTTGTACAAGATAATTTAACATTTGAGTTTAATTTCAATTTTCTTTATTAAATTGATATTTTTTTATTGGCATTTTTAATGAGTAGGTGGTTCATTTTTGGTCATGTGTGCTATGAAAATTTTTAAATAAAATTTACCTAACCTTAATACTGGTCTTTTAAATCTTTCACTGTAAAAAGTAACTTTCTTATATTAACAAAAAAATTAGAACATTTTCGAAAAATTAGTAAATTTCCGAAAAAATTTGTAAATATTCGAAAAAAATCGTATATTTACTAAATTTAGTATATTAACAAAAAATTCGAGAATTCTCGATTTTTTTTTGTAAATTCGCAAGAAAAATTGATAATTTACAATTTTTTTTCGAAATTTTTCAAAAAATAGTTGTAAATTTCCGAAAAATAGTTGTGAATTTACAACTTTTTTCGTAAATTCACAAAAAAAAATCGAGAATTTTCGAATTTTTCGATAATATACGAAATTTAGTAAATTTACAATTTTTATCGAATATTTACAAAATTTTTTGAAAATTTATTAATTTTTCGAAAAAAATTGTATTTTTTTTGTAAATCTAAGAAAGTTACTTTTTACAGTGTTTTAGTAATAATATAATAGTTTTTTTTTTTAAATTCAGCTTCCTAAATTCAGTCCTCAAATTTTGGGGTCTGATTAAAATTTTTTTTTTTTAAATAAATATCGAATAACCCTTGTAAATGCTTGTTGTATTGTAAAATTTTATTCAAGTTTACACACCGGGGATCAAAAATTGTTTATACTTCTTTTACTAGTCCTCTGGGAATTTTTTTAACTACACGTATAGAACTATGTTGAAGACTTTAAACAAAAAAGAAACAAGGTCTTTTAAATACCAAAATATTTCCAAAAAATTTAAATTTCATGAAAAATTTTATAATTAGGAAGCTGGTAATTTAAAAATTAAATAGGGTGGCTGTACCGATTTGTGACCACCTTCAAGTTAATGTCCTGTGATTTTTATGGTAGACGAGTGGTCACTACTAGGGAAAACTTTGGTCACTAATTGTCGCAGTCACCCTAAATAAAAAATTTTATTTAGTCATAAAAAAGGCTAAAATTATTTTTTTACAGATTTAAGAAACCAATTATTCAGTTTTGGTATATTTCATTTAAAATTTCTCATTTTGTGGAATTAAATTTTTTTTTATGCTTTTTGGTTATTTAGGACTATATTAGACCTTGCTTTACTTTGGTAATAAGTAAATTTCTAATAGTATTGGATTAATTTAACAAGTTAAATGCAGCTTACTTACCATTATTATTGATATAATTTTGCTGAAAAATCATGTTTTAATTAAATTTTGAATAAAAAAAAGGTTTAAATTAATTAAGCCAAACAATAAATCTTCCTTATAAAAATTAAAGGATAAAATCCAAAATAAACCGAGGTCTAATTTATACAAATAAAGTGTATTTTAATTTTTGCCTATCTCATTCTGTTCTGAAAATATATATTTTATGTGAATAAATTAAATGTACGTATTTATTATTACTATGCTGAACTGTTTTTTTTTCTTCTTTGTTTTGTAATTAATATTTATATTAGACTAATTTAATTATACTTTTTCTTTTGCTAACTTTTTTTGTCAGTACTTGCACTATAATAAAAAAAAAGTTTCTTTTTGCATTTAAAGAAAAAGATATTTGAAGAATTTTTTTTAATTACATATTTATGATTTTAATATGTATATGGCTTGTTTGCAATTTTAATGATAATTAATGATAAGGTTAGTTATCAGATAAAGTAAGGATCTTTTTGGGGTTTGAAAAATTTTACTGGGTTAAGTTTATATAATAAGTTAGTTTTTTTCATTTTTAAGGGGTAAAGCATAAAATTAACTATTTGTTGTGCAAATTTCAGTGCAAATAGAAGTTTTAATTTAGGGTACCTAATTATAAAATAATCACTGGAAGATGGTAAATTTGATTTAATTTAAAAAACTTTGAAGTTTTAAAATTCATGTATCATATTTTTTGTGAACAAGCCATATAGCCAAATATATTATAACTACTTTAAGAATATGAATTTATTTTACTGCATAACTTTGTCGCTTCAATTAAAAAACTTCTTTTTTTAATAAAGAAATAGCTGCAGTATTTATACAAATATATGGTATATTTCATTAAAAATGAGAAATATAATTATTTAATCTTAGTTTTTTGGTTCCTCCTAGAGGAATTTCTTCCTACAATCATCGTTGAAGCACCTCCCTAAAAAAAAAAAAAAAATTAATTATAAATCTATGATGGTTTCCACGTCACCTGGGTCCGAGGTAGGATTGGCATATTTTATTTTTTTTCTGAAAGCGCAACTCTTCTATTTTTAATTCTGTTTGATTTTTGGCATCTATCCTTAATCCTTAGTTTTTCAATCTGAACCCAAATTATCTGAAAATTTTTTCTGCCATAAAATAAACTCCATTTTTTTTCTTTTTGGACGTACCTAAATAAAAAAAAGAATCTATTTTCAATATAGTGATAATGTGTTTACAATATATTAACAATATGTATTATGCATTTCGAAAAAAATATATTGGAAATATCTTTCCTTTTTACTACTAGTTTTACCTACTAGTATTACCTACTAGAATATCGTTTTTACTCGATTTCTCGGATACTTAACATTCCGTCAAAAAAAAAAGAATATAATTATTTTTTTTTTGTATTTATGTTTGACAATTCGTATTTTTTTTCTTCTTTATTTTAAAAAAAGATTAAAAATTAGAATTTAATTCAGAAAAAAAAATATATTTATTTCTCTGCTTTTGACCAACATCCAAGATTAAATGCCAATTTAATTTTCCCAATATCTAATATTTTAAATCGTTAAATTTAAGTATGATGACCAGTCAATTTGATTTTAGCAGTAAGACTACTCAACCTAAGTGGTTTGGTATAATTTTAGCGCCAAGCTACTAGCGAATTTAAGTGCTCTTTTAGGTACTTTGGTAAATAATTTTAGCCATCACCAAGCTATTACCAATTTAAATAGTGATAGTTACTTTACCCTGTTATAATACCAACTAATGTGAGGTTCCAGCTTCCAATTGTTAATTCCCAAGGCCTTACTTTTGTTCGAATTTCCAAATTGCTTCAAAAAGTATCTAACTTATCATAATTTGAACGCAAATAAAGCCTTCGGACTTAACTGAAGCTTCGCAACAATATTAACCACAGCTGGGCGTATTAATAAATACCTTCTGTAATACGTTGCTTCACCATCACTACTTTTTAATTGCGTAATATGGCAACTGAAAATTATTTGTACCCAGCCCAGTAAATTCTACTAATATGACTGCTGAAAATTATTTTAGATCCAAATCCACCAAGGTTGAGTAGTAAGGCTACTAAATTCAATATCAGACCCACAAAAAATGTAAAATAAAGTATTTTAAAAAAATAAGACTAATAAAAAAAAAGTGAATAAAAACCCAAACAAATTTATTAAAATATTATTAATAACATAAAAAATAAATAGAGAAACATTAATACTATATTTATTTGTTAAAATTCTTGGATGTTGCTCGCTTGAATACATAGCTACTAAATATTATTCTACTGTAATAAAGTTATGAACGCGATAAGTTTAAAAATTTTTTTTTAAAAAATAAATAATTTTAAATAAGACCGAAAAATGAATATAAACGACTTTCCAGCTTGAAGATTCTTTAATGTTGACCTCTTGAGTAAATAAACAAAACTCAGAAAATTTACGCAGTACACGTCACGCCGAATTTAAAATTTTTTTTTACTCCCACTATCACAAAATTTCGCATTCGATGAGATTTTTTTGAAAAAGCTATTTTTATTTTTTAAAGTAATGAAGTAAATTTGCACTTTTAGTGACGCGCGATTTAAAATTCTGTTGTAACACCAATATTATAGGCTTTACTAAATTTAATATTTGATCAAAAATTTAATAATTTAATATTTAATTTTTATTTAATCTCACTATTTAAAAACTTTAAAAAATAAAGATAAAATTTATTTAAAAAAAAAACAATACTAATACAAATAAAATGTTTAAAAAAAACTGCAAAATTTATTTAAATAAAAATAATAATTTTATACGATAAGGGCGAAAACCGGTTTGAAAGCGCGCTTTAAAATATTATAGGTACTGTTATAAACAAAGTATCTTGCGCATGCGTATGACATTTTAAAACTTGTTTATTATAAATAAAATTTCTTATTTTAATATTATACAAAAATACAGAATAAATATTGCAATATCATGATGCTTATATTTACTACAAATGCATCCATTTTAAATACTCCATTTTAAATATTTTCTTTGCTTATTTAAAAATTATTTATTAATGATGCAAAAACATTAATTTTTCTTTCGGCTCTGAATGACCCTAATGCAGAATACGTGTTATAATTTGTGTTTGAAATTTAAAATTTTATTATTGCACAAGAGTAATTCCAGTACTTTACTTGCAGATTTTATGAAATTAAAAAAAAAATGGCATCTTGTACATTATTTATTGAGAAAAGGATTCCAAATATCTTATACATTTTGGTTTTTGAAAAAAATTATTTTATTTAATTTAAAGTTTTTTATTTCTCACCACTGAGTAAAAAAAAGTATATTTACGGTTTGTGTTCAAAAAAGTAAAGAATGACCCAAATCGCATAAATTACATGTATTTTGTCCATGGACGCTGAAAAAGAATGCCCCAGAGCCATTTTTTTTTACAGCTTAGGTGAAAAATGTACTATTATCTGTTATGAATATTTTATAATTTTTTGAGGAATCTTAGTGCCAATAAGTTGTTTTTTTTCTTCAATAGTATAAGTGATAGTTTTCTTTTTGAGATAATAAAAGCAAAAAATAATTAATTTATCCAAATTAGATTCAAACTGCATGTGATTTCCACGGAATAACAATTTAGAACTTTTAGTAAATCATTTTAACTGAAATTAACCATATATTTGCATATGCTTGAAATTATAACCAAAAATAAAAGAAATTTAAAAAACAAATTTTTTTTTAATTTAAAATTTTATTTTATTAAACAAATTTTTAAAATATATTTTCAGGTACATTCATTTTATCAACCATCATCAATGATGGGAGTAAATGGACCAAGACGTATGTCAGCAACACCTGGTTTACAATCATCAGTTAGTAGATTAGCAAATCAATCATTAGCTTCACAATACGGTTATACATCAAATTCAAGAATAATGCCTAGAAGTGGTTCTGATCAACATTTACCTAGAATTGATAGAATTGATTATGCAAGTTTAACGACACCAGCTAGGCATACTCTACTTAGATCGAGTTTAAAATCTGGTAAAATATTTTAATTAAATAATATAATTTTAATAAAATAAAAGCTTTTGAATAAGTACTTAAGTAAAAGTTTTTAATTATATCAGTAGATATAGGCCAAGTTTAGTCAGACTTGTATTTTAAGAGGATCTATTTTTATCTGAATAAATTCTGTCAGTTACTACTAATAAATATTTAATAAGCTCTATAATAATGATAATTAAATTTTATGCAATGAAACTTTTAGAGCTTTATAATTTTTTTGAATTTTGAATAAAAATATTCAAACTTTTTTATCGCTCGATAATAAGCAGAGTAATATAATCGAAATAAATTGAAATTATGAACTTTACGAGCGAAATCGTTGTTCTTTATTACTTTATAGGATTAAAATTTTCATGTAATAAACAACAACGATTTTGCTCGTAAAGGCCATAGTTTCAGTTTATTTCGAATTAATTATTTTTTTCACTCTCTTTATCGTATTTACTCTAGTTTAAATGCTGAGGCTGATTTTGCCTACCATTTGAAAATTTGGTTTGGTTGATTTACTGTATGATTATTTGATTGCTGATCACAAATTTTTGGATCTTGAAAGTTTTCTGAGAGGGCAACACAGTGTGTTTGTTTTTGTAATATTCTAAAGCCTCTTTGACCTAGTATTCAAAAACAATTTTTAGTTTTGGTTTGTTATATGTTTTTTCAATAACTAGTATTAAGCGCGCGTCGCGCGCAAAATTATTTAAAACTATCAACCTTAATTATTTTCTTAAATACCAAAATTTATTCTTACTTTAATTTTTTTATTGATATCAACTACTCGACGTACTATAACTAACCTCAAAAATAATAAAAATATAATATAAACAATAAAACAATTAATTTTAACCTATTAACAATGAAATTTATATGAGCCAATCAGAATGACTCTTTAGCTATAACAATGTACATAGTTACTGTTGCGATCAACATGTCCTTTTTAAAAAAGGATTAAGAATTTTGAGGTCCCAAGGGCTGAATATTATTACAGCAGCCTAAAATTTAATAAAAGTAGATTTTTTCAGTTAAATTAATTAATTTTTAGCCTCGGGACCAAATTTCTTAATCAGTGATCAAAAAATCCTACAGTAACACAAAATTTATTACTGTTCAGTCAAATTGCGAGATGCCTAAAAAAGGGTATTTCTTTCAAATTTAAAGAGATCGGAATTCTACGGGCCCGAAAACTCGTGATCAGTTAACCAAAAACTACACCAAATCTTCATGGCCAAAAATATTAACCCCCCTCCCCGCATTCAGACTGCAGTATTTTTTTTTCTTTTTTTTTTAAATCGTTTAAATATTTTATTAGACTCGTTGATAAAAATTAAAAATAGAATTATTATTGATTAAATATTATTTAATTAGCAAAGGTATATTTAACCTAAATATATACGACTCTGTTTTGTAACTTTTTAAAAAAAGTGCTTTGACCCTAAATTTCGTAAAATTTGAATACTCCTAAAGTAGCACCTAGTGTTTCAAATATTTTTTGGCCAAGGTTTGAAAAAAAATTCACACAAAGAATTTTTATCTAAAAACATAATTATTTAAGGTTCCTCAGCATTACGTTATGCACAAAGATATGGATCACCAAATGATACATTTTCAACACATCGCCAATCACAATTTAACACATTAACAAAACGTCAACGTCCAGCTGTAGATTATGCATCAGATACAGAAGCAACATGTTCAAGTTCACCACGTTCAGCATATTATTATTATAAAAATAATCTTAGTAATCCATCGACACAAAATACTGGTGTTTCACATCTTGCTACTTTATCTAGATCACATCTTGGACAAAGTACAGGTATGCTTTTTTTATTTATTTCTGGTAATAGAAAATTTTTAGATTAAAAACAAAAATAATAGGAGAATGCTATTTTTATTTTATGTATAGAAAAATACAACTATATTTACATGTTTGTGTGTGTTTGTTACTCTTCAATAGATATTTTTTGAAGAATTCTATATAGTTTACATTCTTGATACACTACGTGGTTTATTCAAAAAACCAAATTTACTTAAATGGATAAACCATGATAAAAATTTTTCTCTAAATATCTATATTAGCGACATTTCTTTAAATTCATACAGCAACAGATTTACAAAAACATTGTATTTGAAGAATACATGATATAAAAACCGTTTCATTCATTGTTTTAGACTTTTATCACTATGATAGTAAATAAATTTTTAATTAGTTGCACAAGTTTTTATACACAAACAGTTTATCACAAGACAAATTTCTGATTCATTATGCTGATACAAAAATTATAAAAATCAGTACTGAAATACATTATTCATTAGAATAAAATTAAACATACATAACATAGATATCAGTTTGGGGCCTACGTACTAAATTAAATATAAAAAAATACACGTTAAAGATATTTATTAGAAATAAAAAGTTCTTATTTGCCAAATAATATATTCAGTGAAATCATCAGTAAAAAAATCAAACTGCTACAATAATGAAAAAAATGAAAATCAACTTGCTACAATATGTAAATTCAGAATGATGTTTTTTGGTTTATATATTCTCGCAAGTAAAATGTGGCTGCAAGACTATATAAGTAATCAAAGATCTAACTTTTTACATGTTCTGATAAGTGCAAAAATGTGCCATAGCATGAAAATTCGGAGAGTCAAATGGTCGCAATCTATTGGAGGGGTTATCAAATAGGACATAACAAAATGGCGATTTTGGGACTTAACTAGATGAGCATAGTTAGAGTTTAATCTAGATTGAGAGCCCCACATACAAAATATTAGTAATTATAACCAAAATTACAGTTTTAAAATGGAACATGTTTATAGGGGGTACTTCAAAACTTGAAAATTAATGGGGGGGAGGTCAAATTAGACTTAGAATAATTTCAATTTATGGACTTTGAAAAATCTGGGCATAGGGACAGGTTTATAGGGACTTGGAATAATTTTGATCTAAGGACTTGGAATAAATCGGGTTTAGGGGCTTGGAATAATTTTGATTTAGGGACTTGGAATAATTAGGGTTTAGGGAATCAGAATAGTTTGGGTTTAGAATCTTAACATCTAGTAAGGTGATAATTACAAGTTATAAAAATAGAGAATTTTATTGCAATGTTGCGTAACATTTGCATTATACTTAGCTCTCAGCTGGAAGTAAACATGTTCCATGCATTTGGGTTGTGTTTATACAAACCGGTTTTAAGTTTTTGTTTACTGTATTATGAAGTTTGATGAAGTTACTATAAATTTTTAGTAAAATTTACTAATTTTTTGGCTGAATTGTGCAATATTTATAAATTTGTATTTACTTTAATATGTAGAGGTTACTTTTACTAATTTTTTTTGCGATTTATAATAATTTGAGATTACGGTTGTACATAACATGTATACTAACAATTTTCATAGAACACCAAATTACACTGAATGGTTATAGATGAGTTTATTAACATGCCAATTTCCCCCTATTCATGCCAATGGGTCTTTTGGACCCAGAAACGCAGGCCTCAATGTTATAAAATATTTTTTGGTAAATTTCAAGTAATGCTAAAACCTCTAAAGTTAACCAAAAAGGTCTGGCTTGTCTCATTTTTTGGTCCGTGAGTCACCTTTTAGCGAGCCTTTTAGACACCGCAATCTTTTGTCACTCATCACTATAAACAATTAAACTAATGGTAATTTTTATTCAAAAATGACCAATTTTTAAATTGTTGCCAAATTAGAATTTTCGATGAAAAAAGATTTTATAGGTCTCAAAAATTTTGTATAAGCACCAAGTTTTCAAAAATTTTTTACTCGTCTCCGAGGGGCTACCGTCTTGGAAATCGCGAATTTGATTTTAAAAAATTTTTGTTGATTTTTTTCTGATTTTGACTTATTTGTACCTCAATCATGAATCGTTACTAGTTGAGATGGTTTATTTCCGTATTTTAATGATTTTTCGTGATTTTTTGTGATTTTTTGTGATTTTTAGTGATTTTTTTGGTGATTTTTCGCGATTTTTTGCGTTCTTTAGCCTTATAATTCACCCTAGACCTCAGAAATCTATTTTTTACTATTCAATATAATATTTAGCGATGTTTACCAAAAAAAAATCACAAAAAATCATGAAAAATCAAAAAAAATAAAAAAAAATCAAATTTGTGATTTCCAAGACGATAGCCCCTCGCTCGTCTCATTTCTCTGAATCGTTTTCATAATTTTTAAAAAATCATAAAATTGGGATTGTGACTTCAAGTTATTATATCTGGTTAATAAATAATTGAAAAGGGTAGATTAAAGAATTTTTGGAATCTTGGAGCTTGTGGAAATCTTTTAAAACCTGTAAAACCTATTTTCGTAAGAAATTGCAAATTTGGCAGCAAATTAAAAATTAAGCCCTGCGTTTCTAGAAAGCCCATTGGCAGGAGCGGAGGGTAGTCGGCCTGTAATAAACTAATCCATATCCATGTGGTGTAATTTTGTATTCCAAAGTAGTGAACTCCACTTGTGAGTTCTAATTTATTACAAACATCTTCGTTTACAAACATCCTTCTAAAATTGCATTAATTTCTATACTTAAATTACTCTAAGGCCCTCAATCCTTTATCATTCTAAGTCCCAAAATTGAAATTATGTCTCATTTGACTCCCCCCTTAATCTTGATTTTCATGTCTTCTGAAATTATGTCTAAAATTTTCATGACCTGCGCAGTTTTATTTTCAAACCACCATATTTTATGCAAGCCGTTTGAAAAATTTAAGCCACGATTTACTTTACCATTCAATTTATTAAACAATCAATCAATTAATTAATTACACATCAAGCATTAATACAACGATACATTAATTTAACAATATTAATTACACTGCATTAAAAATAAAATATAAATATTCATATTTTCATAACGTAAAAAATTTATACGATGTTTACATAAATAGATTTTTTTCTATAGAATTATTTTTTTTTTTAAATTAAAAATAGCAAAATGAAAAATAGTTTAGTTAAAAAAAAGGGTATAAAAGCAAAGAAAAATAATGTAAAGGAAACTAGGTAAAAATTATATACATGGCAACGTCCGAATCATACGTGAATGTAAATATTAAAAAAAAATGTATATTTTTAAAAAATAAAGAAAAATTATCCTAATAATCGGAAAAAAAGCAAAAAAAAAGAAAAAAAAAATTGGACGTGTCCGTCGTTAT
Source organism: Anagrus nilaparvatae (assembly GCA_022575985.1). Lineage (NCBI taxonomy): Eukaryota > Metazoa > Arthropoda > Insecta > Hymenoptera > Mymaridae > Anagrus > Anagrus nilaparvatae. The sequence goes on from JAKSXM010000231.1 coordinate 33,586,353, forward strand.
TTTTTAGGATTCAGAACAAATTCATTACCACGTAGCAGGACGTTGCCTCATCAACCAAGTAGTTTGAGACCCTCGGGACTTAGTACACTTGGCTCTGGTATAATTGATCAAGATGATGATGGAGCATTATCAGCTCCTGAATTTGCTTCTATTAGACGTGATAGAGGTAAGTTTTTAGTTTTTTTTTTTATAAAATACAAAATTACAGACATTACTGTTACAATAAAATAAAACTTTTTTACTAAATAATAAGCTTGAATTTAATATTAATGCATTTTTATTTTCTGTCTTATAAACTTTTTATATTTATCACTGATTTTTCTTATTATTACTTTATTGAATTTCAATTTCATTCATTCTTTATAACTTTTTAATACACTTTATACCATAAAACTTTTTTGACTAACTTTTTTTTTTAAGACAATGTAGTTCATTATGTAGTTTTATAAGATAAAATTCTTAGATATAGTTTCTAGATAAAATAGAAAAAATTAAATTGTTAATATTGTACATTTTTAACAATTTAGAAAATAAAAGACGAATATTATAGTTAGTAAAATTAGTTAGGTCTTAGACATACTTTTTTTAAAAGTTCAATTAGTTTATTTATTGAAATTTTTGTAAATAATACCAAGAAATTTATTACTAATGGGTATGTAATTTACAATAATAAATTATTTTTTAGTCTTATGGGGTAGATGAAATAATATTTGACTACGTAATGTATTTATGTAGGTCTCAAAAAATTTTTATTTAAAAAGGAATCAAGGACTCCTACATAAATAAAATATATAACATACACTATAAAAAGTAACTTTCTTATATTAACAAAAAAATTATAACATTTTCGAAAAATTAGTAAATTTTCAAAAAAATTTGTGAATATTTGAAAAAAATCGAAAATTTACTAAATTTAGTATATTCTCGAAAAATTCGAGTCTTCTTGATTTTTTTTTTGAATTCGCAAGAAAAATTGATAATTTACAATTTTTTTTGAAAATTTACAAAAAACAGTTTTGAATTTCCGAAAAATAGTTGTGAATTTACAACTTTTTTCGTAAATTCACAAAAAAAAAATCGAGAATTTTTCGATAATATACTAAATTTAGTAAATTTACGATTTTTATCGAATATTTACAAAATTTTTTGGAAATTCATTAATTTTTCGAAAAAATTCTAATTTTTTTGTAAATCTAAGAAAGTTACTTTTTACAGTGTAAAAGAAACAGAATTTTTCAAGTCTCTGGTCAGAATTTCTGGTACCAGCATTTTCTGTAAATCTTGGGATATTTTTACTAAAGTTACTTCTGAAATAGAATATAAAAAACAAAATTAGCCAGTTTTTGTATTTTTTATATTAATGAAAATTTTTACATTCATGTAAATTGTTTTGAAAAATGGTCTTTTGTATGATTACCCAAAAGATCCAGTTCTCAGAAATTCTGTTGCTTTACATTATCAAAAATCAATCGATAAATTTTGAAAAAACTATCGAAGGTATTTTTAACAGTGTATGTTATTTTTTTTACAAGGGTATATTATACCTATACCTATTTTTAACCTTTTATTTCTTTTTTATTTCTCCGACCAATAAAATTAAAAAATTAATCTAAAATTTAAATTAAAATTAGCTACTGTTATTATAGTTATAAAGCTAAAGTAATTATAAAATAACTTTGTAAAGTCTTTGAAATATTTTCAAGCCTTTTTGTACTTTGAAGAAGCCATAATAGTTGAAAATCCTAAAATAACTTAAATTGAAAACCTCATGATCATATAATTTCAATTTATTGAATCTTTATGAGTAATTAGATTTTGATGAAATAAGAGCAATACAGATTTATTATTAATTTGGTTCTTGATTTTAAAAATTTTTAAAATTAATATGTTATAATTAAAAATAATAAAAATTTAGGACGAATTCCATCATCACCAAGTATTTTCACATCAGATGAATATCGGGCATGGCTGAGTAATAGTCTTAGTAGAGCTCCAAGTACATCTGCCCTTTATGATCAATTAAGGACGACAAGACCCCCGCGTTATACATACAGTGCTGAAAATATTCATGCAGCTGTTAATCAGGTTAATTTAATTTTCAATATTTACTAATTATTTTAATTTTTCAAAACAATAAATAATACTGAAATTTTAAACAGGCCGATGGGTACAGTGGTTATGGAACTTACCGTCCAATGTCGAGTACATTAGACCGTTTAACGACAAGATCTGCATCTGCACACCAAGTAAACCTCGCAAATTTACGTGCTTCAAGAGCAATAAGTTCAGCATCATCAAGATTGCCAAATACGAGACCACCAGGTGTTGGTTCAGCAAATCCTTCTGCTTCATTTTTATCACAAAAGTCTTCAACGTTAGGCAGTCAAAGGACCACATCTGCTCGTAGAATTAGAAATATGTTGGATCTTGAAAGCGTTCGAAATATTCCAACGCCTACACCTGCAAGAAGTATAGATCAAAGATTACTGGATATTAATCCTGCTGGTTAGTTAACTAAAATATAAGATTTTATTGATTAAAATAACTAAAATTAAATAATTTGTTTATTTTTCAGAGTTCCTCAAATATAAAATAGAAAAGCCAATGATAGCAGGTACTCCAAGTTCAACTAGTTCTATTCTAACGACATTAGGCGATAATTCTGGAAGTGATTATGCAAATGGCGTCAGTGGTCTTTTATGGGTTCATTTACTCGCAGGTCGAGGACTCCGAGCAACGAATTCAACTTCTGCAGCTACGACGCCTTCCACACCCTCCCAAAATCAAACAAGTTTGAGTAATAATAATTTATTTAATTAATAATAGTATACTTACGGCTCGTGTCCAGAAAAGTAAAGAATGGCACAAATCGCACATAAATTACCTTCGGAGGCGAAGCCGAGGATGCTAAACTGCGATTTGTGGAATTTTTTTATCTATGGACAAGGGTCGTATAAAGTTTTTCTGCGTCAGTGGCGAGAAAGTATGCCTTTTTTGACTGCGCAGTGGCCGCTTTCGGGTCGCTGACCAGAAAACTTATTTGTTTTGTGTGACTTTAATAAATATTATACAAATTTTAATTGATCCAACAGCAAATTGTGCTCTTCGCGATCTTTACTGCGTTCTTGAATGTGATAGAATACACAAAGCTCGTACAGTAGTTCGTACAGGCGATTTGATGTTTGATTGGGATGAAAACTTCGAATTGGATTTAGTAGGAAATCGTCAATTAGATTTATTGGTTTATTCATGGGATCCTCAGTATCGTCACAAATTGTGTTACAAGGGTTCAGTTCATTTAGCAACATTGTTAAAAGAATCACCGATTCATCAATTAGCTGTTAAAGTTGAACCACGAGGAACTATTTATTTAAGGCTGAAATACACTGATGCAAATCAAACTTTCAGGAGAATTGGACTTCCGACTATTTCATTAGCGACTAGGCCTGCGCCGTTATTTGGTGTAGATATAGAGACAGTCGTCAGTATTTTTATTAATTTCATTTATTTTTTTTTTTTAATTTTGCAAAATTTTGACTTTTTTATATTTTTTGTTAGGTTTCAAAAGAAAGTAAAATGGGAGGTCTTCCTGGTGGTGTAACTTCATCACTTGCAATAAATGGAACGCACATACCTAACGTCCCTATAATTGTTTGGAGATGCGTTGAAGAGATTGAGAAGCGAGGGTTGGATATCATTGGTAAGAGTAGTACTATCAAATTTTAAAAAACATTAATAAGAATTCAATAAAGAAAACAAATTTCTAACAAAATTAATTAACGATTTCACAGGCTTATACAGGCTCTGCGGTTCTGCCACAAAAAAGAGAATCTTAAGAGAAGCTTTTGAAAGAAATGCTAGATCTGTTGATTTATCATCAGACAATGTTCCTGACATTAATGTAATCACAGGTAAATATTCAAGTGTTTTTTTAAGATAAATTGAAATTCAATAAAAAATTATAAAAATTTATATTTTTTCTAGGTGTTTTAAAAGATTTCTTAAGAGAATTGCCAGAACCTTTGTTCACAAAGTGCCTCTATCAAATGATGGTTGATGCACTTGGAGTCTGTTTACCTGATGATCCTCAAGGCAATGCAAAATTAATGTTTAGCGTACTTGACTGTTTGCCAAAAGTTAACAAAGTTAGTAAAGAAATAAAAATTTTATTCTTAATTTAAAATTATTTAATTATTTAAAAAATTATTAATTTTTCAATTTTAAAAAACAGTGTACACTTATTTATCTACTTGATCATTTGGCATTGGTCTTATCACAATGTACTAAAATGACACCAGCCAGTTTAGCTATTTGTTTTGGTCCAGTATTAATGTTACATTCTGAAGAAAGTGGACCACCACTAGATTTCCAACAGCCAATAGCAGTATTAAAATATTTACTTGAAATATGGCCAGTTAAGTCAGGTAATGTTATCATTTTGAGATACCCTTTTATAATCCTATTGTCTGTTAATTTTTTTTTTGTTTCTGTAAAAAAAAATAAAAAATTTATCTTGTAGCACTGATTTTTATGTAGAAAAGCACTTTTTATATGTACATATTATAATGCATTACAATATGTTTATATTTATTATGGGGTCACAATTTTATATAAAGTAAGTAACGTTGGAATTTTTGAAATGATAATAGAAAGTTGATTTGTATTATTGTACATATTATTCTAGTTTTCCAAAACAATTTAATAATTAAAGTAAATTTAATTAGAAAATACGTAAGTAACGTAACAGTAGAAAATATTTTTTAAAATAAATATCCTTCAATTAGAAATTTAATGCCTCAAGTTGAGTGCCTCAATTTTAACTAAACTGTTAAAAAACTACCTTTAAATAGGAGAATTTGAGTCATCTGATTCTTATACGTTTTCATTTTTGGAAAAATAATCAATTTAATTTATAATCTTTCTTGGTTATTAAAATGATTATTAAAATTTTATTTTTTAAAACTATTTCAAATTAAACTATATAATTTTATACAATTTTTTGAATACATTTAAAGAAAAATATAAAAGATTAAAAATTAAATTTTTTGCTTTTTGATTCGAAAATTCCTTGAAAATATGAATCAACTTAATCAAGTAGAGAAACTTATATAAAAAAAACCTCTATAGAAAATAATTATAGAAAGAAAAAAAATAAAACAGACAAATTTGTAAATGCCGTGTAATCAGTAGCTCATTTCACAGACAGTTCGGAAGATTTCTTCTGCCGCTTCAGCAATTTCACGTGTTACGCAACCAAACGCCAACGCCAACAGCAACAGCTCAACGCAGCAGCAGCCGCCGCAGTCGCAGCAGCAGCTTCAGCAACAGGCTCAACAGCAAACTTTGGTTCAGCAACAGCAACAGCTTTTGGCTACTCAGGCTATGCAACAACTCCAACAGCGTCAAGCACAGCAGCACTCACAGCAGCAATCGCCGCAGCAACAGCTGCAGCAACGGCAAACCCAAGAACAGCAACAACAACAACAACAATTGGAACAACAGCAACAAAAACCACAGGCCCAACAACAGCAACAGGAGCAACAGCAAGAGCAACAGCAGCAACAGCAACCACCAATACCTCAACGTCAATACCCATTACCCCTTCCGCCGCGTCCGCAACCGCAGCAATCGCATCAGCAGCAGCCGCCGGGAATATTGCCGCGAACAGGGCTGCATTGGCAGCAGCAACACTCTGCACATCAGCAACCTCAGGCCCGCCAATTCCAACAACCACATCAGCAACAACTACACAACAATCATCAAATGCATCAACAAGAAATAACAACGTCTACTTCGGGTTCAACCGTCCCGTTGCATCAACCAACTACCAGACTATCACGACCACCGCCTCCACCACCAATCAAACCACGTCAAGTGAGTTTTAATTATTTATTTTTTGAGTTTTTATGTTTTTCGTATAAAGGTAATTTAAATTATGAATGCTTAATTATAGTAAAAAACGAGTAAAATATTTTAAATCATTTTATATTTGCAATAACTAAAGCTAAAATTAACTCTTATAAAGGCCATAATACGTAGATCTTTTTTTTTTAATTCAGCTTATCTAATTTCATATTAAAAAATATTTGAAGTATGCAAAAAAATTAAATTGTATTTATTGCATGATTAACAAATATAAAAAAATAGACGCACATTTTATTTTAAAAAAATAAGTAAAAAGAATTAATTTATTTATAGAAATCTTTAATTTATTATTGTAAAAATTTTGCCATACGAACGAGTAAAAAAAAAGTTTATTAATATTTTATCTCCACTTTAAAGTACTTCTGTTATTTTAAAAAAAAAATCACGTAACAAATTTATTTTAAAATTGTATTTACGATTGTTTAATATGGTTTATTATTCATTTTGAATACTTGTTACATAGAATACATTAATGACTCGTCAAAAAATAAATATTTACTCGTAATGTACTTGAGTTTTATGAATTTTTTTTTTTTTTTGGATCATCAAACGAAAAATTTTTTTTTTATTAATTGATTATTAAATAAGATACCTTTTTTGTAAATTATTATGATTGCGAAATTTTTTGAGGTATATCAAATTTTATTTTGTTATTAATGAAATTTTATACATGAGTTATTCTGAGGCAAAAGGGTACTGATGATCGATTTACTTGTACTCTTGATTTGGCTTAACTTTTATGTAGACTTACTTTTATGCATAAAAAATATTTAATTTTAAGGATTTTTACTCTCTAAAACTTTAATTGAATTTTGAGCAAACTATGAAAGAAAAAATTTCATTTGCCATTTTCTACTGAATTGATAGTAAATTTTCAATTCCTTTGCTGTTCCAAAGCCTGTATTTTCTTCAGGAACTCGGTAGAAATTGCATTTTTAATGTACGTATCTCATAAATTTTTTGTAACATGGAACATGTTGTTAGGCAGGAGGGTACTCTAAGTACTTCATTTTTGGGGATGGGGGGTCAAATGTGCTATATTTGAGGGGGGGGGGGTTAAATAGACTTAAAATAATTTTGATTTTGGGACTTAAATATTTTCGATTAAGGGACTATGAATAATTTCGATTTAGGGACTTATAATAATTTAAGTTTAGGGAATTAGAATAATTTTGATTTAGGGACTTAGAATAATTTCGATAGAATTTTTAGGGTTTAGAAATAAAAAATTAGGCTTCAAGATTCAAAATATAAATTTAAACATATTCTATGTTTGCTGGTTGTGACTTCATAAACCAGTTGTAAGTTTTTATCGACATGGAACATGTTTATAGGCAGGGGGATATTTCAAGCATATCATTTTAAGAGTGGGGGGGGGGCAAACGGACTTAATAAAATAATTTCGATAAAAAGGCATAGAATTATATGGGTTTTAGAAACTAAAAATTATTTTTTTTTACTTAAAACTATAAAGGCTCAAGGTACAAAATATAAATTTAAACATGTTCCATGTCCGTTGTTTGTGAGTTCAAAAACCGGTTGTAAGATTTTAAGGCCCTTTTTCTGAAACTGTGCAAATATAATTTAAAATAATTTAAAATTTTTTGAAAAACTTAAATCCCAGGCAATTCAGTACCAATTTTTTTTTTTAATTTTGCCTAGATTTAAAAATTCTTGAAAATTTTAATCTAATCTGAAACTTTTTAATTTTAATATGTCGAATAATTTAAAAAAACCTGATCAAAATGGCCCAAACTATAAAAAAAAGAATTATTTTAGCTCAGAAGTACCCATATATTAAATGTGTAATATTATTTAGGTCAAGGGCCTTTAAAATTATCTCATGCTGATCCAAAAATAAAAATTTCATCAATAAGAAACTTGTTTTTATTTTTGTAAGAGCATTTTCTTTAACACGAGACCTTGAAAAAATTGATATTAATCTTTATAAAAAAAATCATTATTCGCATGTTTACATCCATTTAACTTTTTTAAAGAAACAACCAATTTTTGTAAATTGACCATTTATCAAAATAATGTACATAGTTATGTTGTTTTAAAAAATTTTTTTGTTACTTATTTTAATTATAAAACTTAATTTGCAAAATATAGGTAAAATAGATTGGTCAAAATAAAATATTGATAACAAGAAATAATCAACAGATGAACAAATATGGACATGAATTTTATTTATCAGTAAGATAATAAATGGTATATTTTTCATGTCTATTTTATATAACACTAAATACATGTAACTTGTAAATATTTATATTGTAATAACTAAAAAAATCTATCTGTTAACCCTTTTTTATATTAAAATCTATTAATCGTTCGAACGGCAAATAAATAAAAGTGTTTCTTTTTCTTCAATTTTATAATTTTTCAATTACAAAAAACTAATATATGCACTTTTTATAATTTGAAATTTATTTTAAACGCACTATATTGTTCAATTATTTCTAATTTTATATGATTTTTTTTTGTATTTATTATTAGTTTTATTAAGAGTTTTTAAGAATTTATGAAATATCAAAGAATTTTGAAAGATTTGAAAAAATTTTTTCATTAACTTTTCTTAAAAACTCTTGACTATGAATTTCAGTAGTTTAATAAAATAAGCGTAAATATTAGCCCAGACAAGACAAAACTTCGGATCGAGCTCGAATAGGTTTCGATTCGAGGTCGAAAATAGGCCGAAAAGAAGCCGAATTTTTTCACTGCAAATAAGCCGATTCGAAGCCGAGCTTTGAAAAAATAAAAAAAATAAAATATATATTTTTTTTTTATTTATAATTTTTATTTTTTTTTTTTATTTATTTTATCTTTTAATTACATACATTTGAATTAATTATTTTTAAATAATTTTTTTAAATTAAAAAAAATGATGGGTATTTTGGGGAGTTGAACCCGGGACTTTCGGGTTACGAAGCAAACACGTTACCAGTTGAGCTATTATTGCATAACCATAAAAAATCGAGGTTTGACAATCATAAGTTGTGGATATTTGTTATTTATGTGTGTTTTTATTTATTTGCGTATTTGTATGTTTATTACATGATTGCGGTTTAAAGAATATAATTATTAAAAAAAATCGCAAAGAATTATAAAAAAAAATAAGGCTTTTTTATTTCAGGGAGTATTTTCTCTTTAATAACGTTGAAGGGATCCACGCGATTTCATTTATTGCATACCTAAAGCGATAGTGCCTAAAAAATAATTTTCAATTAATTTAGTTATTTTAGGTCATTAGCCACTTTTTGGATGTATTAAAATCAAAATCAATTCATTTTTCACCATTTTCATCATTTTCATCATTTTTTCCTAATATTTTTTAATTTCTGAAATCAGTTTTTTCGACATTTCTCTGCAAGGACTGGATGAAATCATTTGAAATTGAAAACTCAATTTGTGATACTTACGTTTCCTGATATGAAAATTCTTTGTTCGTGGCTTCCACATAAAAATTTGGGCTCGATGAACATGTGCTGGGTTAGTTATAAGGATTAATTTACTTTTTGAATCGTTACTGAAATCTTACTTAATCCATCGTTACTGAAAAATTCCAATTTGAAATAATTAATTTTTAAGTAAGTCAGCATGGTTTCAAATAAATTATACCATCGACTTTTATATTTTATAACGTACTCTTTATGCCTATAATTAACTCTTCACATGTTCATCGAGTCCAAATTTTCATGCGTAAGCCGCGAACAAAGAATTTTAATACTGCTAAACGGAAATTTCACCTGTTCTAACGTAACCTAAAATCTCTTTGTCTCGTCTACACGCAAGAAATATTGGGTCTGTCAAGGATTTGTTGGGTTAATTAAAAAATTAATTGAATACATAAATAGTCAAATTCCATTCAAAAAAAAATTCCATCTGAAAATCCGTGGCACAGTTATTTATTAAATTGAAACATATTTGAAAATAAATTAAATCACATCCTTATAATTATGGGTAGATTTAAATGAAGCGTACACGAATTGTATGGTCGGGTCTTCAAAACTGCCCCAAAGTGTTTTTTTCTGTAAGTAATACCAAAAATAAGTCACCAAATTTTTGCCTCCCAGAGCAAAATCTTGATTTTTGGCCGCCATTTTTGTGTTTTGGACTTTTGTAAAAAAAGTAAGAAAAATGAGTCATAATTTTTGATTCCTCATAGAGGAACCATTGTGATAGGTGAAATTTTGATTTTCGATTTTTTGGCATATAAGCACGTTTTAGGACCTCAGGAAGCTAAAAACCGGTTTTTAAAAAAAGTCTGTATGTGTGTGTGTGTGTGTGTGTGTGTGTGTGTGTGTGTGTGTGTGTGTGCGTATATATGTATGTATGTATGTATGTATGTATGTATGTATGTATGTGGGTAACCGGCGATATTTCACATCCATTGTGGTATTAAGACCTAATTTTTTTTTCAAAAAATTTTTTATAAAAAAATCTTAAAAGGACATCGATATGACCCGTGTTTTCTGGTAGTTTGAACCTTCAGAAAACCGAAAAAATCGTGAACAAGAAATCGGAGATAGGTGCCAAAAAGATTTTTCCACTTTTATGTCAAAAACTGCCTTTTTTCGTAACTGAGCTACCCGATTTTCGAAAATTTTTATTTTACGGGTTTTTCACGGTATTTTTCGGGATTTTTGTTTAAAACAAGTTAAAACAAGTTCAAAACTAATAGAAAAAAGGATTTAGCATCGGTTTTTAGCAATATTTTGACATTTATGAGCTAGAAAACCTGTTTTTATTTTTTGCTTTTTTTTAAATTTGGTTTTATTACTTTTTCATGCATCTTAGGCTGTTCTTAATCTATGTAAGAGTTAAAATGGTAAATATTGATAATTTTTAGTCCAAATTGATTGTTACATACCATTAAGATGCCCTAAAATAATTATTTTAATGCGCTACAATGATAATACCCGAGAGTCCCAATTTTTTAATTCTTGCTAAAATGAAGTAATTATACTTTTCTATCTTAAATATCTTGTCTATTTTATTTTTATCTCATAAAATATATTTTTTCAAGCAAATAAAACTCCATTAATTATTAAATGCCCAAATATTTTTCATTTTTACACGTTTATAACCAATTTTTTCAATTTTGTACAATACGTAATTTTTGACTTATTATACATATTTTCAAGCTGTAAAATTAATTTAACAAGGGGAGTTCAATACATTAGAAACACAAATTAAATCAAATGGTTATGAATGAGTTTATTATGCTGAAAAAATGCCGACTACCCTCCGTTCATTCCAATGGACCTTCTGAGCCTAGAAACGCAGGGCTCAATGAAATAGGGTTTTTTGGTAATATTCAATGAAACGCTAAAACCTCGCAAATTAACCAAAACTCTTCTAGTTGGTCTCATTTTTTTGGTGTAAGTGTCACCTTTTAAACGCCGTAAACCGCGATTTTTCATCATTAATTTTTTTATTAATGTAGCCAATTAACCAAATGGCCATTTTTGGCTAAAAATGACCAATTTTTAAATTGCTGCCAAATTTGTAATTTTTAACGAAAATGGGATTTATAAGTCTCAAAATATTTCCGCAAGCTTCAAGTTTCCAAAAATTTTTTACTCTATTTTTTTCAATTATTTGTTAATCAGATATGATAATTTGAAGTCAGAGTCCCAATTTTATGGTTTTATAAAAAGATAATTTTTAATGTTAACTTTGAAGAACCGTATCTTAAAAACGACTCAAGGAAAGGAGACGAGTAAAAAATTTTTGGAAACTTGAAGCTTGCGGAAATATTTTGAGACTTATAAATCCCATTTTCGTTAAAAATTACAAATTTGGCAGCAATTTAAAAATTGGTCATTTTTAGCCAAAAATGGCCATTTGGTTAATTGGCTACATTAATAAAAAAATTAATGATGAAAAATCGCGGTTTACGGCGTTTAAAAGGTGACACTTACACCAAAAAAATGAGACCAACTAGAAGAGTTTTGGTTAATTTGCGAGGTTTTAGCGTTTCATTGAATATTACCAAAAAACCCTATTTCATTGAGCCCTGCGTTTCTAGGCTCAGAAGGTCCATTGGAATGAACGGAGGGTAGTCGGCATTTTTTCAGCATAATAAACTCATTCATAACCATTTGATTTAATTTGTGTTTCTAATGTATTGAACTCCCCTTGTTAAATTAATTTTACAGCTTGAAAATATGTATAATAAGTCAAAAATTACGTATTGTACAAAATTGAAAAAATTGGTTATAAACGTGTAAAAATGAAAAATATTTGGGCATTTAATAATTAATGGAGTTTTATTTGCTTGAAAAAATATATTTTATGAGATAAAAATAAAATAGACAAGATATTTAAGATAGAAAAGTATAATTACTTCATTTTAACAAGAATTAAAAAATTGGGACCCTCGGGTTCTATCATTGTAGCGCATTAAAATAATTATTTTAGGGCATCTTAATGGTATGTAATTATCAATTTGGACTAAAAATTATCAATATTTACCATTTTAACTCTTACATAGATTAAGAACAGCCTAAGATGCATGAAAAAGTAATAAAACCAAATTTGAAAAAAAGCAAAAAATAAAAACAGGTTTTCTAGCTCATAAATGTTAAAATATTGCTAAAAACCGATGCTAAATCCTTTTTTCTATTAGTTTTGAACTTGTTTTAACTTGTTTTAAACAAAAATCCCGAAAAATACCGTGAAAAACCCGTAAAATAAAAATTTTCGAAAATCGGGTAGCTCAGTTACGAAAAAAGGCAGTTTTTGACATAAAAGTGGAAAAATCTTTTTGGCACCTATCTCCGATTTCTTGCTCACGATTTTTTTCGGTTTTCTGAAGGTTCAAACTACCAGAAAACACGGGTCATATCGATGTCCTTTCAAAATTTTTTTTTTGAGTTTTTTGTCCGAATTAAGTAGTAAAAAAAAAATAATGCGTCATATACGGTTGACAGAAATACGGGTCCACACATCACTCGTCCTTATTATATGGTTTTTATAATACGGTTCCCGTATTTTAGACAACCGTATATACGGGTCAAAACTTTAATCAACCGTACAAACGGATGAGTCGTATACGGGACCGTATATCATTTACCCGTATATACGGTTAATTTAAATACGGGAACCATATAATATTAGCCGTATATACAGTTTTCACTTTATGGGAGGCGTATTTTAGATACCCTTATATACGGGTCAAATCTTTAATCACCCGATTTAATACAGAAAAGTATTTATACATTAATAATACGGACAAGAATGAAAACAGAACCATATATTATTCACCCATATGTACGGATCAGAGGTATAGGGGTCCAGTATAATTCTATCCGTATATACGGTTAACAATATATGGATCCCGTATTTAAGGCATCCGTACAAACGGGTGAAAAAAATTGAGACCCGTACATACGGGTGGCTGATATACGGTTCCGCATTACAGTCATCCGTATATACGGATAAATGATATACGGATCCGTATAGAATTGATCCGTATATACGGGTCTCAAGTTTTTTCAGCCGTTTGAATGGATGCCTAAAATACGGTTATAAAAATACTCCGTATAAAAAATATCCGGTTAAAAAATATTCCGTATATACGGTTATAAAAAATATGAACCGTATTTTTCTGTTCCCGTATATACGGCATACGGTTAATGCGCGTCAAAATCACCCGTATTTCCCAACCCTGGATGTAATACCTCATTTTTTTCCATGAAAGTACTACTATTTAGAAGTATCGTTTTTACTCGATATCTCGAATCTGATAATTAAATTTTTGAAAAATTTATTTCCAAAATTTTTTTCACAAAAAAATACAAAAAATACCAAATAGTTTTTCTCTTTAGACGTAGTACTTAATTTTTTTCTAAGAAAATACTAATTTTAGGAACTATTTAGTATTTGTAGTTATTTTTTGGATCTGATACTTAATTTTATCAAAATTTTTTCTTTAAAATTAAAAAAAAAAAAAAAACATAAAAAATACTGCAATATTTTTTATTTTTTTTATGTAATAACTTATTTAATTCTATGAAAGTATCAATATTCGAAAATATGGTTTTTACTCGATATCTCGATTCATAAAAAAATAAAATACCCTGCCAACTAGCTGGCACAAAGGTTCCTCAAACAATGAGCTAAATACTTCAATATGCCACAGATATCGCCGATTACAACCATGCAACATTCATTTCTATTAACTTTTAAAAGTTAAAAGAAAATTTATGTATTGAATTCAACTAAATCTATTTTTCTTAAAATAAAATCTAACGTAATTCATTGGATAATAATTATTCAAGATAGTACTTTTATTGAATTAAATGAGGTATTACACCCAAAAAAAAAATATTGCAGTTTTTTTAATTTATTTGTTTTTTTAAATTTGAGAAAAAAATTTTGAAATAAATCGGCATTAGATCCAAAAAATTAATATAAACGAACTTTCTAAAACTAGTACCCTCTTAGAAATAAATTAGGTACTACGTCCAAAAAGAAAAAAAAATTTGGTTTGTTTTGTATTTTTTTATGACAAAAATTTTTGGAAAAAAATTTTCAAAAATTTAAGTATCAGATTCGAGATATCGAGTAAAAACCATACTTTCAAATATAAGTACTTTCATGGAATAATAAATGATCAAAAATCAAAATTTGACCCATCACAATGGTTCCTCTATGAGGAACAAAAAAACAGCAATATTTTTTTTCTCTTTAGTTGTAGTATCTAATTTTTTCCTATGAAAGTACCATTATCTGAAAATATGGTTATTATTTGATATCTCCAATCTGACACTTAATTTTTTTAACTTTTTTTTCTTAAAATATTTTACTTTAAAAAATAAAAAAAATAGCAATATTTTTTTTCTTTTTGGATGTTATACCTAATTTTTTCCTATGAAAGTACCATAATATTTGAAAATATGGTTATTAGTTGATATCTCTAATGTAACACTCAATTTATTGAACCTTTTTTTCTCAAAACATTTTTGCATAAAAGAATTAAAAAAAAAGCAATTTTTTTTTCCTTTTTGAAAGTAGTACCTCATTTTTTTTCTGTGGGAGTACTAGTTTTAGAAATATCCTTCATAGTCAATTTTTTGGATCTGAAACTTAATTTTTTGAAATTTATTTTTTTTTAAATATTTTACATAAAAAAATAAAAATAATAGCAATATTTTTTTTCTTTTGGGACGTAGTACTTAATTTTTTTCTATGAAAGTACTAATATCTAGAATTCTCGTTTTTACTAGGTAAAATAGAAAATTAAGAATATTTTGTTATTGTCAATGAGGAACCATAGTGTTAATTACTTGGCAGCGTTTTTTTATTATTGCTATAAAAAACTTACATTAACACGAAAAATGTTTTCCTTTTAGGTCCGGATAGGAAATTTCCCTGGCCAATCTCTCGTTCGATTTCTCGTGTATGCGCTACCAAAAAAAATTTTTTGACCCCGGAATCGGATAGCCAGGGAAATTTCCTACCCGGACTTAGAAAGAAAAAATTTTTCATGCTAAGGTAAGTTTTTTACAGCAATAATAAAAAAAATTATGACTCATTTTTCTTACTTTTTTTACAAAAGTCCAAAACACAAAAATGACTGCCAAAAATCGAGATTTTGCTCTGGGAGGCTAAAAATTGGGCTGGTGACTTATTTTTGGTAGTACTTTCAGAAAAAAATACTTTGGGGCAGTTTTGAAGACCCGAGCATACAAGTCGTCTAAGCTTCATTTAAATCTACCCTTATAAAAAATCGTAAAAATATTTCATATTAATTAAATTTAATTAGTATTTTTATTGCCTTGATAAGACATAGCATATTAACTTGATTACTTCTAAGAAATTGTACCTTAAAATTTAGTTTAGACAAGCTGCATTAGGTATAATGTCTCAGGGCTAACAAAAAGGAAGTTTTAGGTGAAAAGACATCCCGCATACTCTCAGTTGATCTAAATAGGCCAAGCCTAGAAATTGTGTAAGCTAACTACACTATCTTCTAAACAAAATCGCTACTTTGCGTAAATTAACCAAATACCTTCGGGTTGGTCTCATTTTTTTGTTCTAAAAATTTTCTTTTGACCCCACAAACTGTGAATTTTTACCATTAATCGTCTCTTCTTAAGAGGGCTGTATGTCAACCATTTTTTCAGCTATCGACCAATCAGAGACTAGATAAAATATTAATTTTGGCCACCAAAAGATGGCTTTAATTTTCAATTAAATTAAAAAAGAAAATGTTCATATTAATCAGCATATAATTAAAAATGTGGCTCTGCTTTTCCTAGATCGAATAAAATTTCCTTCTCAGTAAAAAAATGAAAGAAAATCTGCAGTGCTTTCTAATCAAAAAAATTAGTAAAGCAGACGACATTGGGGTCGCAATTTCATTTTTTGTTGCAATTTCATTGGGGTTGCAAATTCATTTTCTCAAATATAGGCATAGCAGAGGCACATTTTTCGGTCTATGCTAATTAACTTAGCAATTTTTTTTTAAATTAATTGAATATTGAATCCGTATTATGGTGGTCAATTTAATATTTTACCAAGTCTCTGATTGGTCGATAGCTTAAAAAATGGCTGCACTCTGTATAGTCACTAGATCGAATTTCCATTTTTTGTTCAAACTCAACAATTATTAAGTTGATGACAATTACAATTTTCGAATAAATTAGGTTTACTATAGATATCATCTTACAAATTTTTTATGAGCTTCAGGTTTCCACAAAATCTTTAGTAGCTCCTTGACGTGTCGTTTTTTTGTTATATACAGCTTCCTTAGGTTACGCTAATGTAAGGCTTGACGTGTCATTTTTCATTATCGCCTACTTCCTTAGATTACGCTAGTGTAAGGCTTGACGTGTCGTTTTTTTATTATAGCCTAGGTTACACTAGTGTAAGGCTTGACGTGTAGTTTTTTTATTATAGCCTATTTCCTTAGGTTACGTTAGTCTAAGGTTTGGCGTGTTGTTTTTTTAATATAGACTACTTCGTTAGGTTATGTTAATAAAAGGCTTGACGTTTCGTTTAGTTTATTATAGCCTACTTCCTTAGGTTACGGTAGTGTAAGGCTTGACGTATTATAGCCTACTTCCTTAGGTTACGCTAGTGTAAGGCTTGACGTACTGTTTTTTTATAATCACCTACTTTTTTTGGTTGCGCTAGAGTAAGGTTTGACGTGTCGGTTTTTTATTATAGACAACTTCCTTAGGTTATGCTAGTGTAAGGCTTGACTTGTCGTTTCTTATTATAGCCTACTTCCTTAGGTTATGCTAGTGTAAGGCTTGACATGTCATTGTTTTATTGTAGCCTACTTTATTAAATATAAAACTATTATTAAATTTATAAAAAAATTACTGCACATTATATACAAATATGCAAAAAAATAATAACATTCAGATAACGCAACTGGTAGGGTGTTTATTAATTAATTTGCTTCGTAATCCGAAAAAAATTAGTATTTAAAAATATTTAAATAATTTACTTTTTTAATGAAGTTTTAAAAAGGATAACATATTATAAATTTAATAAGTCTTCACTTTTATTATATTAATCTTCCGATCTTTTTTCGACCTATTTTCGGTCTCTTTTCGGTCTTTATTTGTGCGCCGCTTCGGCTTAAATCATAAGTAAAAAATCGGCTTCTATTCGAAGTTTTGTTTTGTCTGGGTAGATATAATTTATGAAATGATATTCTTCAATGCATGAATTTATATTTAAAAAATGTATATATTATTGTTATGGCCTATTTAAATATTCCCTTTAATTTTTTTTTATATGAAAAGGGTATTCGTGCCAATTGGTCCTCAGTTGGACTGGAGGTTTATAAAGATTTCTCTTATTCTTAAATTCTTAATTAACAATTTTATGGAGAATTAAATGCTTAATCATAGATTAAGGTATTAGGATAGTGATACGCCATTTTGTTGGTATTTTTGTTCGATTTCTGAATTATCGGCGCTACATACATATGTAAAATCGTATATGTATTAGTATAATACTAGGTTATTTGCATACTTTTTATTTAATTATTTAATAATTATGCAATGAAACAAGTAAAACAAATTGGAAATATAATCTTTGAGCTTTTATTTACCATATATTTAAGTTTCATTAATCTGTGTTATCGCAATCATACTTTTCCTAAGCTCCAAAGATGATTTTCCATAAGAGCAATGTTAAACTACCTACAATTTTTTCTTGATTAAATAATAATTAGGCAACCAAAGTTGTAAAAGAAAGTTTATTTCATTTTTTAAAGACTTTATCTTTATATTTTATAAGTTTCATGCAATTCTGTTATCAAAAATTTTCACTATCCTAATACCTTAAAAGCTACATGCTATGCATATAAGCAGCCTAAAGTTTAAACCTTAAATTTTTAAACTAGTTTATTCCTTTAGCTCAAAATTTTTGCTTTTAATATGAAACATGTACACTGTAAAAAGCAACTTTCTTAGATTTACAAAAAAAATAGAATTTTTTCGAAAAATTAGTGAGTTTTCAAAAATTTTTGTAAATATTCGATAAAAATCGTAAATTTTCTAAATTTAGTATATTATCGAAAAATTCGAGAATTCTCGATTTTTTTTGTGATTTTACGAAAAAAATTGTAAATTCACAAATTTTTCGTAAAAATATTTTTTGTAAATTTTCGAAAAAAAATTGCAAATTATCAATTTTTCTTGCAAATTCACAAAAAAAATCGAGAATACTCGAATTTTTCATTTATATACTAAAATTAGTAAATTTACGATTTTTTTCGAATATTTACAAATTTTTTCGACAATTTACTAATTTTTCGAAATTGTTATAATTTTTTTGTTAATATAAGAAAGTTACTTTTTACAGTGTACTTAGGAAAAGCAACAAATATAAGGGGGGTAAGAATTAACGTTTCTAAAGTTAAGTCTCAATTCAAGAATTTTTGAAAAAATCCAATTGTAATTTCAAAAATTCAAACTGTAGACCAAATTGCAGACCTTTTTCATTACTTTACGACATTACTTTACTTTACTTTACTTTACTTGAAATCTGAGCTGATTCGGATAATTTTGGTTAATCATACACGCCTAATCCCTGTTTGCTAGGCTCATAATGCTTTTTTTTGGAATAAACTCAGGTTATAGGGGATGTTTTTTTAATATATTAAAGTTATTCATAACTATATAGGTTGTAATTTGGAGTCCCAAATGTGTTGGCATTCTCTTGTTGAAAAAATTTTGATTTTAGAACTAACAACTAATTAGAATATTTTATGCTTAGGGACTTAAACCTAATCTTCCAGTTTAACTTAGGCCCAATTTGCACGTAAACCCTGAAAAATATAAAATACATACAGGGAGAGTCATTCTAAACTATACACTCAAATATTTCGAAACCAAAGCAAAATAACGAAAATTTTTTGATATAAAAGTTGTTCGATTGGAAGGGGGCCATCTAATTATGGGGGGGGGGGGAATAATGGGGCCCAGCAGGACGCAACTTAGGAATTTTAAGTAGAAAGTATACTTTTTTATTTCAAATTTAGATTTTGCAGCAAATTTTAGGTCCAGATGCGAATTTAGCTTAAAAAAAAAATACAAGGCCCATTTTTTACAGACCCAAAAAACATTTATACGGATTTAAATGAAAAAAAGATGTTTTTGGTAGTTACTACCATTTTTATTGCATGTTTGTTGTGGGGTAAAATGTTTGTTGATTTTTTGAAATTTTGGGTCCTACAGACCTTCATGGGACCTGTTGGGCTTTTTTTAAAGCACAAAATGAACAAAAAAGATATTTTTGGTAGGCATTACCAAAATTTTTATTATAAATTTGTTCTGATGGAAGACTGTTAGTGATTACACTAACTTATTTGAGATTTTGGATCCTACAGACCTTCGTGGGCCCTATTGAGATTTTTTCTTTTTTTAAAACACAAAATCAATAATATAGATTTTTTTGGTAGTTACTACCAATTTTATTTTAAGTTCGTTGTGGTGGAAAACTGTTACAAAATAATTGAGATTTTGGGTCCTACAGACCTATTCTGCATATACTTTTAGAATACCCAGAAACAACGGCCCCAAGAGGCCCATTCAGGTCTTTAGAACCCAAAATCTTTTTTCTAAAAAAATAACTACCTGCTGGGCCCGATGGAAGGCTAAGACTCAAATCTAATTCCCTCCATCAGATGGGTCCCTCCAAACCTAATAACTTTAATATGAAACATTTTTCGTTGCTTTACTTTGTTTTCGAGATATTTGAGTATATATGGTTTTAACTGACTCACGCCGTATTTTCATGATTTTAAAAAAAATAAAATAAATTGTGCAATTTAATCCAAAAAAGAGAGGAAATCAAAAATTGAATATATAACTATAAAAATCCAATTATATATAAAACGGTGTATAAAAAACTATAAAAAATGTTAATAAATTACTTTAAATGTTTATTTTTTCTACAAATTAATTATATTTTTCTTTATTTATATATGATCATATAATTATGTTATATATTCTTTATATTTATATTGGTTGGGCACGTAATACGAGCAAACGCAAATTGCCGGCTCTACCAAATCGCTGACAGCACTGAGACGCCGCTTCTTGCACAGGTACAATTATCATAAAGTTTGCCCTATTTTCCTAAAAAAAAAAAAATTATATACTAAATTAAAAAAATTGTCTCTTTATTTATCATTCTCTATCTCACTCTTTCAATTACCTTAAAATAGCACAAAATATTTTATCCTTTAATTGCACAATTATGTAATTTTTATTTTATTATTTTTATTTATTATCTTCAAGAAATTAAAAATACAAGTTACTGAATTTCTTCGAATGCATTTATTTTATCTAAAATATTTATAAACTAAAAAAAATTAACTCTTTTTTACGTTTTTGTATATTTTTTATTTTTATATACGTCTTAATCCTTAATTTAAATACTCGTCACCTTTTTTTTTCAACAAAAACTTTTATCAGACTATAAAAAGAAAGAAATGAATCATTATTTTTTTTTTAAATTATAATATTTTCAAATTTTTTCATATAATTTAACTGTCAGGTTAGTCCATTTGAATTTTGCTAAAATTGCATGAATATTTAAAAAATTAATTTTTAGACTTTTTTTCTATGTAATTTGCTTAAAATTACAAGCTTAAGGACATGCTTGAATTTTCAAGCAATTCATGAAAAATTCAAGCGAAAGTTCGTAATCTGACAGTAATTAAAGTACTGGTTGATCTGGCGTTCTTTGACAATTACGAGAATTTTTACGATCAATTAAATTTCAGCGGAATCAAGTTCTATATTTGTATTTGCTTAGCTTGAAAATTGCATGATTGGCTTAAAAGCTATCGCAAGTTAAAATCACATAATTTTCCTATTCAATTTGTCATTAGAGCTTTTTTCAAATTCTTTAAAAGAACGCCACATTTTCCAAAAATTGAAAAAAATTATATGAAACCTAAAAAGATTAAAATCATTTGACTAATTAAAAAGGCTAATTTTCACTTCAAATTTTTTACAAATGCTCAATTATCTTTTTCCTCATTAATTTTTCTAACCAAATTTTTCTCATACTGCATGTAGCATGTTATAATTTTTGGCTTTGCCTTTTAATTTAAAGAAAGAATTACAAAAAAAATTTAAACACCTAAAATAATAATAAATCCTATAAAATACTGTAGCAATTTATAAATTAACTAAAAATTAAATTTATTTGAATGATAATAAATTTCTGCAATATTTGATTAACTAATAATTATTTTATGTATAAATAACAAGGAATATTAAATATTGAATAAAAAAACATTTAAATTAAAACTTAATCAAAGAGTACTAAGTTAATGTATATAGTAATCCTTTGATAACAATTAATTTACCTTTAACCGATAATTGATTTTATTATATACAACAGAGAATTTACTGATATTGACCATGATAGTCTTTCATGGTCCATTTATAATAAATAGATATCAAAGTACATTGATTTATTGATTCCTATAGTATAATTTAATCAATTAATTCGGTATGCTTTTCTGACAGATAGTATGTTTAGAAATTTATATGAGATTTTCCAGTATTTTTTTTTTAAATTCAAATTTTATTGTACTTACATTAGTTAAAAGTAACTTAACTTCGGAATTTGGGGCAGATTCTAAATTTCTGGGATCCTCTTTTAAGTTACCAAATGAAAGTTCTAATTCAATTTTTAGATCCCTCGGGAAATTTTACATAGGATTCCGTTTTCAGGTAAATTTTAAAAAAATTCTGAAATGTTGTACAATAAAAATATAAGAATATGAAATTTAATGGTTTTTCAAACAGCTTTTCAGAAATATCTCAAATTTGCCTAAAAATGGGAACTTTAGGAATATTTCTTTAGGAATCCAAAAAACCGAGAAAAACAGAATTTTTATTCAGTGACAAGAACAGGGTTCTAGAAATTCTTTTGCTTTTATATTATTTTTTGTTTAATAGGGATTAATTTTAATTTAATTTAAGTTAATTTTTTAATTTAATCTATAAAAAACCTACTGTAGAGAAAATCTCCAATAATATAAATTGCTTTTTGACTGGAGTAAAATAATAAAGCGTAATTTTTTATAACTTACGGTTTATTAAGCCAAAAAGTTTTTTCAATAAAATACTGGACAGACTCGTATAGAATTTTTTACCATAAAAGATTGAATTCTTGTATTCGCATTAAAATTTTTATAATAAAATTTACAAATATTTTACATAAAAATAAAATAAAAATTTTTTACTTCGTCTATTATGTAACGCATTATTTTTGATAAAAATTTAGTTTTTTTTATTTAATTATTACATAATAAAACATTGAGGAAATAAAATTCAATATTTTTTATTGCCTATAAAATTAAAAATAAAAAAATTGTATAAAATAAAAATTTATTAACATAAAATAATTTTTTTTTTGGTACAATAAAAATTTTACCAAAAAAAAAAAAAAACTTTATTTTTGAAAAAAAATAGGTGGTAGTTTCATCTCCAGGATCACCTAGCAGCGAAGAATCAACCAGTCATCAAGAATCTGTTAAACTACGTTTAACAAAAACAACAGCATCAACAAATTCAACAATAACAACATCAACGATAACAAAAAATCCAATAATGTCAACAACAAATAAATTTAATCCAAATAAATATCAATTTTCAACAAATAATGGTTTAACTAATGGTAACGGTACTAATGGCCCATTTTTCAATGGTCCTGATCAAGATACACCAACAAGTAGTGTTGATACTGAAGATGGTGTTAATGGTTCACAAAACGATGACATAGAAAGAGATGCTGCTGTTGATGGTGACGCTGAAGCTAGTGATGATGATTTGGTATTAAAAAAACATCGTAATTTATTTCTTACTAATGATAATAAAAATAAAAATGTAAATTATAATTGAATGAATGAATCATTATAATTTTATCAGTTTATAAATTTCAATATTAGAATATCGATTAGTTATAATAATAATAATAATTTTTATTTTTATTTTTTCAAAATATTTTTTTATATTCAAATAATATCATCAACAAATATATATCAATATAAAAAAAACACTTCCTTTATATATACTATATATATATATATAAACCTACGCCTACATTCATGTAATAAAACACACATATGTATAGGAGATGATTAAATAAAATAATTACGCATTGATTAAATAAATTTACACATGAAAATAATGCAATATTAATAAATTTCAGTATTAATAATTGTAGGTTATGTATTTAGGGTGTAATGTTTGATTATTTAAGATTATTTATCACCATAATTATGGTGTACACACTTGGGTGGTTTTTTAAATATTAAGATTTGACTGAAATCATTTTGAAATATACTTTTTTCTATTTTGGATTTATAGGATTTAACAAATTTTTTGAAAACCTGTTTTTTAAATATTTAAATCTTGAATTTATGCCAGACAGGTTTAAAAAGTGAAAATTATTTTTTACTGCATACTTTAATCAAAAGTCTGGTGTTTATTATCAGGCGAAATTGATTTAAACTATCAGTTGAAAGTATTAAAATTCAATAAAATTCAAAATAAATTAAGTATTATACACACTCTAAACACAAAAGCACTGATTTTTTAACTATTTTGCAAAAGTATTTTTGCTTTTTTTAAATTTGCCCCAAAATCACATAAAAGTACAAACAAAAAACTTTTCCATTTTTATTGTGAATTTTAAAACCAATAGACTATAAATTTTCAAAAATTAGAATTTGCAAGATTTTAGATAAAAACAATACATTTTTTTGTAAATAATGATAAATACATATTAACCTGGTAGTTTAAAAAAAAATCGTTTGGGCTTTCAATTGCCAGGGAAAATTAGAGGTTCTTTACTAAAAAAATAAGATTTCCAAAATTATAGCTTAACTAGTTACATCCAAACAATGGCACTAAATATTTGAGTTCTTATGGGACCAAAAATGGTCTTCGTAAGGGTCCTTTAGATTTTGTAGCAATACTTAAAAATAACATTGGAAACTTAGTTTTTTCGGTAAATAGTACCTAATTTCAAGCCATAAATCAAAGCCAGTTTTTAAAATAACTGCCAGGCTAATACGCTTGTATAGATATAAATAGTTATATTGTTAGAGTTAGAGTAGATATAAAATAAAAATTACAAAACAAAAAAGTTTAAAACATTAAAGAAACAATACATAAAGACTAAATAAATTTAATCGTGTGAATTTTTTTCAAATTAATTATTATCAAATTTTTAATGTTTTTACACTATGACTTATTCAAAATCTTTTAATAAAATTTTTTTCTTTATTCCTTGGGCTAAAGTACGAGTTTCGTAAATTTAAAATGTTTTTTTATCTAAAAGGTAAAAAAAAAATATTTTCTACGCGTGAGGAAAGAGTAGACTTCGAAAACACCCGAAAAAATGAAACTTTTTACGAATATTATATGTGTGAAAGTTTACTTTTTCCCAGAAAAATGTCAAAATATGAATTAGCTCTTTTTTTTAAAAAAACACACAAAACTAGGAGTGTATGGCTACCCAAATGTTAGTTCGGGGGCCCAAAGCATCGGGTTTTTTGCTTGAAGTCAGGTTGAATTTTGTGTAGCCAGGCAATTTCCGATTCAAATCCGTAACTGGAGATCTTTTTTGAGAAATTTCGGGTTGTAGGCGAAACCTTACTTGACAAAAAAGGCCAAATTTTCAGGTACCCAACCCGGCGTTCGGGTAACCCACTCCTACTTAAAACTAGAAAGAAAAACTAAATAATTTAAAAAATTAAAAAAGTGTACATAAATAGAAGTATAAAATTTAAAATAGTAATAATAGGATTAGTAAGCTTTTAAAATATTTGAATTTTTGAACAGTAATTTCATTGAAATTGACCAAATATTGTGTAAATATTATTATTATTATATTAATTTACATTAATTAAACAAAATGATATCTCATTCTTTTTGTTATTTTAAAATATTTTATATGAATAACGTTTGTATAATAAAAAAATAATTACTATGAAAAAAAAATATTTGATATTAATGAATATGAATAAATAATTTTGTTTTTTTTTTCATTTTTAAGATTAATAATTGAGATGGTTTAATGACGTGTTATATAGTCAAAAATAGTAAAAAAAGCCTAAAAAAAGACTGTATTAAATGAATTTTTTATAGGTTTATTTTATAAATTATATTAATGACTATAAATTATCATCAAAAAAATCTCTCAATAAATTATGTGTATTAATAATAAAAAAAAAAAAAAAAATAATTAAGTAAAAATTCAAAGTACTGATTACAAGGTGCTGAAAAAAATACATAAAATTCACTCGTCAGTGCCCAAAATGACAAAAAATGTTATAATAAAAATTATACTCGTGTAAAAGAAAAATTGGGTCGTTTTAATTAAAGTTTATTAAAAGGAATCGATTTTAAACTCTTTGTTGGAGCTGATCTAAAAAGTTCATAATATTATATTTCAAAAGCGTTGCTAATGTACAATGTTTTAAGTAACTCCTGTAAATAACCCAAAAAAATGGACTAATTATAGGAAGGCAACGTAACACAAATTGTTTTGTCAAATCAGTATCCTTAGCAGTTCCTATTAATAAAATTTTTTTAAATCGACCCACTTAAATATTTAACTGTATTAATATTAAATAAATATGTATTTCCGTCTTTATTAATAAAAAACACACACTCACACAAAATTTTGTGACTAAAAAATTTATATAAACACTGCCATTTACACTTTTATAAATATATATATACACTCAAAAATAAAATAAAATTAATAAATATTAACGTAATTTTAACCCTTTAATAATAAATAAATGTCTAAAAAAAAAATTTTTTTTCTCGATTTTTTATCATTAAAACAAAAAAGTAATAATTCATGTTTAAAATAATAAAATGATGGCGCTACGAGTACTAATAAAAAAAAAATCAATCAATCAATCAAACATTATAACATTTTTAAAAATAACATATTCATCTTTGACAATACAAAAAAAAAATAAACAAATTATTTCAATGTCTAATATATACCAAAACAATAAAATCATCTTCCATATTTATAAATAAAAAAATATTATTATAAAATATACAATCCCACTTTTTTTTTTAATGAATTTTTTGGTTCTTTTTTAGCAAAATTAAGGTCTAATTGCGCACAATTTTTTTTTTGTTGAATACGTAATTAATTTATTAAGACTTTGATGTAAAGACTAATATTAATAATTTTTTATATTGTATTTTTGAGATAAGTTCGATTTTTTGTCTTCCTGTAATTACGTGAAATAATTAAATTATTTTAAGATTTTTTTTATGGTTAAAATGAATTTAAAAATTTTTGATTCCAAAAAAATTAGAGTTTTTAAATTCGTTGGTTAAATTTTAACGATTTAGAAAACTGTTTTTTTTGTCAGTGGCAAAACTCATGTTTTTTTGCCACTGACGAAAAGATATAAAAATTTTGCATGTAATTAGAATTCCCAAGACATGCAATTCGAGCCATTCTTTATTTTTTTGGACACACCTGTACTGCACTTTTTTAAATTACTGACCAATTGTTGCTTTTACAATTATTTTAATTTTGATACTTTGGGTCCAATACAAACAAAAATTACTCCAAATTTTTTTTTTTTAATTTCAGTGGGATATCTTTGTTTCGTATAATAACACAAATTAATTAGTAAAAAATTGTAGCTTAAATGTAGTATAAATGACTGTAAAATATATTTTAAATAAAAAAAAAGTAAAAACCAGAAAAAAAACAATAGATTTTGAGCTTGTATAAATTTTTAATAATGTCTTGTTTTTTTTAAAATTATTAATAAATAAAATATACAATAAAAAAATATTTTGATTTCCACATAAAATAAAACATATCTAAAATAATATTATTGTATGTCGTGTGTATTGAAAAAAAAAAATTTTTATAAATATTTAAAGATAAAAAACAAGCTAGTTCGAAATATTTATTACTCGAATTACAACGATTACCATAATATAAGGTAATGGAACCAATTAGCGACCGAAATAATACGGTCACTAATTGGTTCACCTACCCTAAATGCATTAAATTATTTAATAAAACATATCGTAATCAAGAAAAATCCAATATTCAGTCAATGCGTAAAAATATTCATCATTTATAAAAAAAAATCATCTCTTTCAATAAATATATATATATATATATATATAAAATTGCATATCAAAAGTAAAATATATATATGTATATATATGTTATTATATTTTTTAATTAATTTATTCATTTCATACAGCATTATTTTTCATGTTTACATTTACAAATGAAACATATCTGACATACAAAAAAGTGGGCATGTAAAAATTCATCAATGACAATTTTCATAAATATAAAGTACACTTTTTTTAATCATCATGAAATATATATATATATAATTATATTACTAAATATATAATTATTATTATTATTATAATTATAATCATAAACATGAAATTTAAAAAGTATTAATTTTTTTATTATTATTTAGAACTGAATATAATTGA
The DNA here is from genome assembly GCA_022575985.1 of Anagrus nilaparvatae. Lineage (NCBI taxonomy): Eukaryota > Metazoa > Arthropoda > Insecta > Hymenoptera > Mymaridae > Anagrus > Anagrus nilaparvatae. The sequence continues at coordinate 33,614,282 of JAKSXM010000231.1, forward strand.
ATGAATGAAAAATTATAAAAAAGAAGTAAACTTTGATATTTATAAATATATATATAATAGGCTTTTTAATCCTTGCGAATAACTTAAAATTAATAATATAAATATCTCATATAGAAAAAAAAATCGCATAATCATTAATAAACTGCTCACGTAGAATTTTTTTTCGATAAAAAAAACTAATAATAAAAATGAAACATAAAAATAAAAAATTAATATCGAAAATTGGGAACATCGTGATTGACAGAAAACGATTTTAAATATCATAAAAATTTCTTCCTGATGACTGATTTATTGAATAAAAAAAATTGCATAAAAGTACTAGCACTTTTATTAAATAATATGTAAAACCATTTTTTCAAAAATAATAAATTAAATATAAATAGAATAGAAAATTTAAAAAAAAATTTTTTTTGGTTTGCTTTATATATGAAAACGAAATATTGTATTATATAAAATCACGAATAATGTATATTGTAAGTTATATTATGGTACATATATATATATAATATATATTTATATATATATATATATATAAATGTGAAAATGAGATATATATGATATATGTTATCACTATTATTATGATAATTATGTATAATAGAACAAAATTAGAGAAATATTAATATGTAATTAAAAAAGACGATTTTTTTTCTCATTATTTGTATTAGGATTTTTATTGGAAAAAATTTCTAATAATTATGTTTCGTATTAGATTGAAATTTATTTATGAAGTATCAGCTTTGGACTGAAAAGAAAGTGGTAAATATGAACTGAGAATGTACTAGGGAAATTTGCAATGATCTGGAGATTGCTAATAAATTCAAAATAAAATTTTTATATACTATATTTTCTATATTTTTAAAACTTATAGCCACGAACTCTGCTCTAGGCTAAAAGTCGTTAATTTTTACAATGGTCTTTTATGTTTTTTGTTTATTATATATTGGGTTCATATTGGGTACCCAAACCGAAAATTTAAGTACTTTTTGCGTTTTTTTGGATTTTCAGCCTGCGAAATTTTCGATTTGCATCTTCGAAAAATTCAAGTTCAACCCTATCTAAAAAAATTTTGAAGTCTCTGGTACCTAAACTAAACCTCTAGTAGTATCTTCATCATATTGAAAACCTGTCACAGCAAAAAGGCCCAATATGAAAAAGTATCTAGGAATTCAAAAATTAATTCTAAGACTATAGTTATATATATACATATATTATTTTTCCTACGTACTAAGAACGACTAATTAAAAAAAAAGAAAATTAAACATTTTTTTTTTTAAATACCATTTATTACTAAATAAATGATTAATTGGATCATAAAAAATTGATAAAAGATAAAAAATTTTCAGGCAAACAGGTTTGTCATGACTTAAAAAAAAAAAAATATATATATACATAATAAAAAATTCTTTATTTTTTTTCTCATATAGCTATTTGTTAATATATATAAAATATAAAAATATATAGTGGTAGTCAATTTTCGTGATTTTAATAAATCAAAATTACATAATGCTATAAAAATTAATTATAATGTCAAAAAAAAGCGTCAATTTCAAAATATATAAAAAAAATTATTCATATATATCATATATATGCATATATAAATGCTTCTTGTATAGTTGAATATATATATATATCATATAATAATTACTAAAATTTTCTTTTATTTTATATATATATATATATCTCATATGGCTAAAAAATTGTTTTTAATATATTTGTATATATAAATAGAAAAATCTTGTTTATATAATGTAGTGTAATAATAATAATACTAATAATAATAATAATAATTGTTAATGTAATATTTAAATGTTAAAATTAATATTATTTTATGTGATATATATTTGTTAATATTTAATATAAAAATATATATATATATATAGAATTTTAGAAATATATAAGTTTTATTGTGTATATTTATTTTTTAGATTTATTATGGTAGTCAATATTTCATTGTTAAATATTATTATATAATTTATATAAATCAAAATATGAGATATATATATATATATTATATATATTTGTATTAAAATTAGTCGTTCTTGGTACACTTAAGGGATGGAATTGCGAAGTATACGAGATTTTATGGTTTTATAATTTTTTTATCAGCGTCAAAATATAATAATTTATAAATGAAAATAAAATGTGCTTTAATGTTATAATTAAAATTATATATATATTGCCTGGATATTGTTTTAAATGTTTGATGAAAAATTAAGGTTAGTCATTTTAGAAGAAGAATTGACTATAAAATCAATTTCAAGATATTGTGCTTGGATTTTGTTCCAATACTTGAAAATTCAAACAAAATTTAAGCACAGCAACATGAAGCTTAAAAGCTCAAAAAACTGATCTCTTATTAACGTAACTGGTGCGTTTGTTAGTGATTTAATAGAGTTTATTTATGATTTTTAAATAAAACTAGCACCAAACTATTTCTCAAAAAATCATCAAAATAATTGACAGGCTAATATATGTATTATAAAGTATGCATAATAAAATAAAAAAATAAAAATGACAATGATTCCATATATATTCATATATATAACCCTTGTCATTTAAAAGTACGCTTGTAATACCAAAATTAAAGTATATATATAAATACTATATTGATTAATAAAATTAAAAGAAAAAAAAATTATAAATAAAAAAAAAAAAATAAAAAAATAAAAAAAAAAAACACAAAATTTTTAAAAAAATAATAAATAGTTTAGTGTAAAATGTATGCGTATGAATAAATACAATGTGCAAAAAAAAATTAAGATTATTCTCAGATTAAACGAGAAAATCAAACGTAATTAAATAAAATACAATTAAAAAAAATAAAAAATTATACACTAATGCTTAGAAATTTTTATTTTATTTTTATTATTAAAAGCAAATAATAATTGAATATGTGAAGAATAGATGATTTTTAATAAAATTAAGTTTATTTATATATGTGTAAGTGAAAAAATAAAACAATGTTTAAATCGTTCTGTCAATCACCATACATACGTATATATACATAATTATAAATATAAAATTTCATTTAAACTATATGCTGCCATATAATATAAATATATATGTCTATAACATTATAAGAATAAAAACATAACATGACTAAGCAGAAAAATCATTAATATAAAAAATAAATAAATAAATATGTTATAAAATTATAAAAATCTTTCTTGATTATTTTTATTATTCTACCTATATTTACTTTGATAGTAGCAGAGCCCATAGGATGTAGGGTGAATTTTTGACTAACCAAACATAATTTCAAATGGACAGAACTACTTATATAAAGTTGCCCACTGAGTCATATATTAAGAGTCTATGGTGCCAATAACGTGTGTTTCCAACAATTTGTTAAAAATCCTGTACCGAGGGTGATTTTTACCCCACTGTTTAAACCTAAAACTTGAGTTTTCAATCAGTTTCAAGACTTTTTGGATTAAAGTCGACAAAATTTTTACATCATTAATACTTGAATAACATATGATATCAACCCTTTTAAAAAAAATATTTTAAGGGATGGAAACCAACCCCTAAAAATATTTCACCCAAGTGATTTTTTCTAACCAAATCAGCTTTAGATATATGATTTGTTATGGTACCAATAACATGTCTTTCAGCCTAAAAGGCTTGAAACTGATTAAAAACCTGATTTTTAGGGTCAAACTGGGGGGTAAAAATCATCCTCGGTACAGGATTTTTAACAAATCGCTGAAAACACATGCTATTGCCACCATAACAAATAATATATCTAGATCTCGTTAGGTTAAAAAAAATCACTTAAGTGAAATATTTTAGGGGTTGATTTTCATCCCTTAAAATATTTTTTTTTCAAAGGGTTGATACCATATGTTATTCAAGTATAAAAGATGTAAAAATTTCGTCGACGGCATATTTAATCCAAAAAGTCTTGAAGTTAATTAAAAAACTGACTTTTAGGGTTAAACTGAGGGGTAGAAATTAACCTTGGTACAGGATTTTTAACACACGTTATTGGTACCATAACAAAGTATATATCTGAGGCTCATTTGGTTAGAAAAAATCGCCTTGGTGAAAAAATCTTTCGGGGTAGTTTTCACCCCTTAAATCAATTTATTTACCAAAGCATTGAAAACATTGACTACTGGAACAAAATTAAAGCATTTAATCTGGTTAGAATTTTTTCACCCAGGTGAAATTTTTGGAGGGGTAATTTTGACCCTTATAACCAGGCATGAATCCATTTTCCAAAGGTACGATATTAGTACATATGCTACATTTGGTATGTACATTTCAGAGCTGGGCAACGGCTGCACGCTAAAATCCTTATATACGGTATACGGCATACGGTTCAATGATATTTTATCCTTATATAAGGTAAAATTCATACGGCATCCGTATGAAATTAACCGTATGTAAGGCAAAAGTCATAAGGCATCCGTATGGAAATGTCATTACGTACGGTAAAATTCATACGGCATCCGTATGAAAATATCCTTATATAAGGATATTTTCATACGGATGCCGTATGAATTTTACCGTATGCACGGGTAATTTCATACGGATGCCTTATGAGTTTTGCCGTACATACGGGTAATTTCATACGGTTGCCTTATGAATTTTACCTTATATAAGGGTAAAATATTATTGAACCGTATGCCTCCTTAGCCGTATGATTTTTTATACGGCAAAATTTCGTACGGTATCCGTATGAATTTACCCGTATGTACGGCAAAACTCATAAGGCATCCGTATGAAATTACCCGTATGTACGGCAAAACTCATAAGGCATCCGTATGAATTTACCCGTACATACGGTAACATTCATACGGCATCCGTATGAATTTTACCGTACATAATGACATTTCCATACGGATGCCTTATGACTTTTGCCTTACATACGGTTAATTTCATACGGATGCCTTATGAAATTTTGTCGTATATACGGGTAAATTAATACGGATGCCTTATGAATTTTCGCCGTAGATACGGGTAATTTCATACAGATACCTTATAAATTATAACTGTTTATGGCATTAATTTATTTATTGGCACACCATAATCAGAATTGATGTTTAGGAAAATAAGTGAAAAAAAATGTTCTAATTTACTTTTGTTATATTTATTTATCATGAAATTTATTTTTAAGTATTTACAATAAGAAAATATATTCTTTTTCTATAACGTAAGGCATAAAATTTAGAGAATGATTTAAGAATTTTAAATATCGAAAGGATTTTTTCTTTAACTAATTACATCTTAAATAACAAAAGATCATCATTGACTGATTCATTGTTTGAAAAGCTAATTTTCCTTAAAGAAAATAAAAAATATATTCAATATTAATTTTGGAGAAAAATGTATGCAATAAAAATTGTTCTTTACTCATTCAATTGAATTCTAAAATGAAAATTAAAAATTTTTGATTGTATTTTTCCTGTTATAAATAATAATTTTATTTTTAATGCTTTCTATAAACAGTTGTTTAACTTTTTTTGAATATCTTCTTGATTTTAAAACATATTTATATTTAGAAAATAGAAGCAAAAGAATTTTTTATTATTGGGTAAGTCTTATAATACCTATTTTTAGAATGCAATTTTTTGCATATTTAAACAATATTATCGAACTTTATTCCAATTTCTTTATAAAAGTCAAATATTTACTTAGGTAATGTACTTATAAAAGCTTATAATTGTTTCATATGGATCCTTATGCAGAGAAATGTATATATTTTAATAATATACTCTCCTTTATGACGTTAAACAGTATACGGGCCCATATACTCTCGAACCGTACGTACGGTTAAACAGCATACGGGCCCGTATAATCTCAAACCGTACATACGGTCAAACAGCATACGGGCCCTTATACTCTCTAACCGTACATACGGCTCAACAGCATACGGAACCGTATAATCTCTAACCGTACATACGGTTAAACAGCATACGGGCCCTTATACTCTCTAACCGTACATACGGTTCAACAGCATACGGGCCCGTATACTCTCAAACCGTACATACGGTTAAACACCATACGGGTCCGTATGCTCTCAAACCGTACATACGGTTAAACAGCATACGGACCCGTATGCCGTTTTTGATTAAGCCTAAGCAAACGGTATACGGGTCCGTATGCTATTAAAAATTATATACGGTTCAAGTGTATACGGGTCCGTATGCTGCTGAACCGTATGTACGGTTCAAGTATCTACGGGTCCGTATGCTCTTAAACCGTATGTACGGTTAGAGAGTATACGGGCCCTTATGACATTAAACATTATATACGGCTGAGATGCATAAGGCTCCCGTATAGTGTTAACCGTATATACTGCTAGGGTGCATACGGTCCCGTATGCTGGTTATCGTATATACGGTTCAAGTAACATACGGGTCCTTATGCACAAAAACCGTCTATACGGCATACGGTTACAGCGTGCCAAAATTACCGTATATGCCCAGCTCTGGTACATTTATTAGTCAAAAAATTCTTTACAAAGTTTTTTGAAAAAAGGTATACTTAAATATATTTTTTTTTATTATTTTGAAAATAATTATTTTAATTAAGTGGTTATAATAAAATTAATTAATATGGTATACGTTATTGCTCTTAATTATTATGTTTATAGATTTTTTTTGAGCGTTATTGAAAAAACTCGTTTATTTTTTTGTTTTACCTAAAAAAAGTAAGTTTGGCATGTACATTTATTAGTCAAAATCATTTGCGCGGTTACAATTTGTCCACCTTGGGTCGAAAATTTTTTAACCATTTTCCCCTCAGATGAGATCAGGTTTTTTTACAAACTGATTTGGAATTAGATTCTGGGGGGCATATTTAAGAATATCCTAAATTTTAATCAGATCACCAAGGCACTTAGCATATAACTCAGTGGGCATCCTTACATAAGAGTTTAGTCCATTTGCAATTATTTTTGTTTAGTCAAAAAATATGCCCACACCTTATGGGCTTAAAATATTGGTTCCTCAATGAGGAACCATTGTGATAGGTCAAATTCCAACTTTTGATTTTTAGGCATATAAGCACGTTTTGAGACCCCAGGAAGCTAAAAAACCGGTTTTTAAAACCGTGTGTGTTTTTGTGTTTGTTTGTATGTTTTCACAAACATTATGGAGTTAAGACCTAATTTTTTTTTCAAAAATTTTTTCACCAAAAAAGCTCGAGGTACTTTTTTTTTTTTAAATTTGGATGTAATACCTCATTTATTTCCACGAAAGTACTTATATTTGAAAGTATGGTTTTTACTCTATATCTTGAATCTGATACTTAATTTTTTGAAAATTTTTTTCCCAAAATTTTTTTCACGAAAAAATACAAAAAACATCAATTTTTTTTTCTTTTTGGACGTAGTACCTAATTTATGTCTATGAAAGTACTAGTTTTAGAAAGTTTGTTTATAGTCATTTTTTGGATCTGATACCGAATTTTTTCAAAATTTTTTTCTCAAAATTAAAAAAACGAAAAAATTAAAAAACCTGCAATATTTTTTTTTTGGTGTAATACCTCATTTAATTCCATGAAAGCACTAATATCTGTAAATATTGTAACGGGTGATACTTCACAACCATTATCGAATGAAGACCTAATTTTTTCATAAAAGAATCTCAAAATACTTTTTTTTTTTTTTAATTTGGGTGTAATACCTCATTTGTTTCCATGAAAGTACTTATATTTGAAAGTATGGTTTTTACTCGATATCTCGAATCGGATACTTAATTTTTTGAAAATATTTTTCCAAAAATTTTTGTCATAAAAAAATACAAAAAACACCAAATTTTTTTTTCTTTTTGGACGTAGTACCTAATTTATTTCTATGAGGGTACTAGTTTTAGAAAGTTCGTTTATAGTAATTTTTTGAATTTAAGACCCATTTTTTTCAAAAGTTTTTTCTCAAAATTAAAAAAACAAATAAATTAAAAAAACTGCAATATTTTTTTTTTTTGGGTGTAATACCTCATTTAATTCCATGAAAGTACTAATATCTGAAAATATTGTAACGGGTGAAACTTCACAACCATTATCGAATTAAGACCTAATTTTTTTTTCAAAATTTTTTTCACCAAAAAAGCTCAAGGTACTTTTTTTTTTTTAATTTGGATGTAATACCTCATTTATTTCCACGAAAGTACTTATATTTGAAAGTATGATTTTTACTCGATATCTCGAATCTGATACTTAATTTTTTGAAAATTATTTTCCCAAAAATTTCGTCATAATAAAATACAAAAAACACCAAATTTTTTTTTCTTTTTGGACGTAGTACCTAATTTATTTCTATGAGATAGTTTTAGACAGTTCGTTTATAGTAATTTTTTGGATCTGATACCGAATTTTTCCAAAATTTTTCTCAAAATTAAAAAAAACAAAACAAAAAAATTTTGGTGTAATACTTCATTTAATTCCATGAAAGTACTATCTTGAATAATTATTATCCAATTAATTACGTTAGACTTTATTTTGAAAAAAAATAGATTTAGTTGAATTCAATACATAAATTTTCTTTTAACTTTTAAAAGTTAATAGAATAGAAATGAATGTATGATTGCATGGTTGTTATCGGTGATATCTGTGGCATATTGAAGTATTTAGCTCATTGTTTGAGGAACATTAGTGCCAGCTAGTTGGCAGGGTATTTTTTTCTTTGCATAATTTTTAATCATGCCAAAGAATTTTGAGTTCAAGTCTGCCCAGAAATTTGGACCAGAATCTACCTAAAAACACCCCAGATCTCAGAAATTCTGTTAATTTTTTGATTTTATTTTTTACCAGGGAAAAATTGCGTTTATTGTTTTTTTATTTATTACACTTTTGGTTGGGCTATTTTTTTAGGTTTTAAATTGATACTACTTAGAAAAACTTGTTTTGCATAGTTCTGTACTACTATATTCATAATTTCTAAACTAGCATAATAATATACGGTCAACAACCCAACCACTATAGTGTACAGAAGTTCTTTTTTTTTTAAATAATCATTATTTTCCTATACGAGTAAAAAATTACGAAATATATATAATAAATAAAATATTTCCATTAATAAAAATGTCAATAAATTCATTAAATACATTTCCTTTAAAGTATATTAATTTATAATTAATAAAATTTTTTCTTTTAAATTTTACCTCAATTATTATTAAATAAAATAATTTCGACATTATATATATGTATTAAACAGTAAAAATATATATGTATAAATTAAGTTAGTAAGCATTTATTATAGTGTAGAGATAATATACCTTTATAAATCCATAAATAAATGCATGCATAAAAAATAAACAAGTATATTGCAAAATTAAAAAATAATATCTTTATTATGTATAATATATGAATAGTTCCTAGAAAAATTTTCATGAATTATAGTTAATTATGCAAAAAAAACCGTTTGATAAATCTTTTAATAATTATTTAATAATTTTCTTTATGCACGTATCCAGAAGAGGAGGTTCAAGGTTTACGGATTTTTTAAAGCTATTATTATGCATGTGTTGCATTTTTATCAGTTTCTTCTTTTGGCCTAGGTGAAAGCAAAGAAAGGGGTTTTGTCTTTTTAGGCCATTCTATATAATGCTTTATTTTTAAAAAAGTCATTTTGAGGTCATTTTTAATGTGGCGTCCTAACCAAGAGGCTAGATATTTTACACCTGTCAGCTCTATTTCTATAATTGTAGCAACATTCTTGGACAAAAGGGAGAACCTTTATTGACTTTTTTCAATTACAACATTTTTCATTTTTAGTTTATCGGAGGGGCTGAAGCCTCCTCAGCTCCCTCGCTGGCTATATGCAAATTTCTACTAATAATCCAATTCTGGAAATTACTGGCTTTAAAAAAAAATTCAGTATAAAATAATAGTAAGATCACGAAATTGAAAATCTTACAAAGGGAGGAGGTGGGGGGGCTGTCTATATAAACTTGAAATATATGGGAAAAATATAAAAATGTATTAGCTTTTATTCTCACGTTTCAGATCATTTTAATAGTACTGAGCCATACTGTAAAAAAAATTTTTTTTTAAACCAATAATTTCAATGTACTTAGGGTCCCTATCTAAAGAAACTGAAAATTTATGGGTGAAATCTAGAAATATATTTTCAGTTATTTTCACTTTGCAGACAATTTTAAAAATAATAAGTTATATTTTGAAGAAAAAAATTTTAAACCAATAATTTCAATGCCTTTAGGGTCCCTGTCTATAGTAAATAAAATATATTGGAAAAATCTAAAAATGTATTAGCTTTCATTTTCATGTTTCAGATCATTTTGAACATTATAAGCTATATTTAAAAAAAAAATTTTTTGCAATAATTTCAATGTCTCTATGGTCACTGTCTATAGAACCTTAAAATTTATAGTAAAAGCTAGAAATATATTAGCTGTTATTTTTACTTTTCAGACCTTTTTAAAAATATTGAGCCATATTTAAAAAAAATATAACCGATTTGTGTAACTACACAATCAACGAGCATGGAACATGTTCACTTATAACACGGATAATAAAGTATCTATTGTGTTCATAATATAAATATTTATATCCAAATATTTATATATAGATTTTTATTATAGAAATCATGCTGCTTAGACATCTAAGTGAACAAAATTAATTAAATTTTCAAATTATTATAGTTTTTTAAATAATATGAATTTATTTTTTATTAATTTTTACAATAAATTCTTTAAAAATTCTGCACCAATGGTCCCTAGGTACTTCTGCAACAATGCTCTCTAGGTACTTCTGCACCAAAGGTCTTTCAGGACTTCTGCACCATAGGTCCTGAGGTACTTCTGCACCAATGCTCCCTAGATACTTCTGCACCAAAGGTTCCTAGATACTTCTGCACCAAAGGTCTTTAGGGACTTCTGCACCATAGGTCCCTAGGTACTTCTGCACCAAAGGTCTTTAGGGACTTCTGCACCATAAGTCCCTAGGTACTTCTGCACCAAAGGTCTTTAGGGACTTCTGCACCAAAGGTCTTTAAGGACTTCTGCACCAAAGGTTCCTAGGTACTTCTGCACCAAAGGTCTTTAGGGACTTCTGCACCATAGGTCCCTAGGTACTTCTGCACCAAAGGTCTTTAGGGACTTCTGCACCATAAGTCCCTAGGTACTTCTGCACCAATGCTCCCTAGGTACTTCTGCACCAAAGGTCTTTAGGGACTTCTGCACCAAAGGTTCCTAGGTACTTCTGCACCAAAGGTCTTTAGGGACTTCTGCACCATAGGTCCCTAGGTAGTTCTGCACCAAAGGTCTTTAGGGACTTCTGCACCATAGGTCCCTAGGTACTTCTGCACCAATGCTCTCTAGGTACTTCTGCACCAAAAGTCCCTGAATCGAAAATATTCTAAGTCCATTTGACCCCCCCCCCCTAAAAATGTCACTTTTTCACCCCCCCCCCTAAAAATGTCACATTTTCACCCCCCCCCTAAACATGTCACTTTTTCACCCCCCCCCCTGCCATTTTCCATGTTAAAAAATTGAAATAATAATGTCTCTAGGGCTCGTGTCTATAGAAATTTAAAATCTATGGGTAATATCTACACTGTAAAAAGTAGCTTTCTTAGATTTACAAAAAAATAGAATTTTTCAAAAAATTATATTCGATAAAAATCGTAAATTTACTAAATTTAGTATATTATTAAAAATTCGAAATTTTTTTTTGTGAATTTACGAAAAAAGTTGTAAATTTGCAACTATTTTTCGTAAATTTACAATTATTTTTTGAAAATTTTCGAAAAAAAATTGTAAATTATCAATTTTTCTTGCGAATTCACAAAAAAAAATTGAGAATACTCGAATCTTTTGTTAATATACTAAATTTATTAGTAATTATACGATTTTTTTCGAATATACCCTTTACGAATAGAGATGCATTTTTCTATTTTCAGGAATTTCGTAGGCCCTAAAAATACCTTACTTGGTCTTCAAATGACCTAGCAATTATTTTTACCCAAAAAGTATATGCAAAAAGCTGTTTCTTGGCCAATCTAAAAGAGTTGCAACTGATAAATTAAATGGAATTTCAGATAAAATTTTTGAAAAAATATTTGTTTTCCTAAGACAACAGAAAAGTGGACATGGAAGTCATAATGAAGGGAGGGGCAAATCATGAATTGGAAAAAAAACCCAAAAAATACGCTTTTTTGCCCCCTGGGGGGCCAACGGGCTCAACAAAAATTTGCATTTAAATCCAAATTTTTGGACCATAGTGACATAAAAAAAGTTATACCATCATCCACTTTATTTAAAAATTCGTATCGTGTGAATCATCCCAGCATACATTTTTAAAATCAATTATACCCATATAGCTGAATTCTCCCATATACATTACATAAATAAAAAAAAAAATGTAATTATGATAATGCTATGGATAATTAAATGCTCATTCTTCCAACTCTTAATTACAAAAAAAATGTATAAATATTTTTATAATACATTGTTCTTTAAAGCAATGTATCAAATTTAAAATACTATTAATATTGCAACTCACACACAGACACAAAATACATGTATGTAAATACGAAGGTGAAAGTGTACAAAAAAAAAATAACCATAATAGTCATATAATATATTATACAGTAAAATGCATTTTTTTATTTTCATAAACCATTCAGTACGTTCAAAACAACTAAAAACTGTGTTTACGTTTATTTATTTATTTATATTTTTTCATTTTTTTTTAAATTATGTATTTCGTAAGATTTTTATTTTTTAAATTCTATATTTTATGATAATATCAATTTTTTTAAACAATATAATAATGATGATGAACATTAACAATAAAAAAATATAAGTGATTTATCATCAAAATATACGTTACTGGAGGATAATTATTGCGGTCAGGGGAAAGTAATAATATTATTGTCTTTTTTATATTATTTACATGTACGTGATGTGTTGTTATTTTTTTCTTCTATTTTATTAATAAAAAATTATTTATTTGTATTTTGTAAAAGTTTTTTACAAGAGATTTAAGGCACGTTTTATTGTAATTAATATTCACGCTGTTTTATTTAATTATGGAATATTTCATGTTGAAAATTTTGGTTTTTGTGTTTAAATATTTTTTTAATTATTTGCGAGGTCCTGAAAAAATTAAATTTTGAAAAGCGAGTGAAAATAATTCTTGTGTTTTCTTGTGCTGAAAATTGTGTAACACAATGAAAAATAATATTTATTAGTGAATCTTTTCATCAGGGCAGTTTATGGCGTATGATTAAAAATTTTACCTTAACAGTTCAAATCAGGCTTGGAATTGTTTTTTTATGCTTTCAATATTTCAGGTTTTTTATAATTTTGAACTTTTGTATAAAATTTATTTAATTTAGCGTAAAATTAATGCGGTGGTCTAACCAGGAGACTAGATTTTAAAAAAATGATGATTCTGTAAACTGCAGTGATAATGTCCAAGAACGCTGAAATTGAACTTCAATCTATAACAATCAAACCAAAGTTTTTAAAACTTTCGAAATTTTTTTCGATACATCACGAGTAAAAAATTAAATTAAAAACTAATTTTTTCTATAAACAGCTTCTGCTGTACATTTTTCAGAGTCCCCTCTACCCTTAGTACAATTGACATTTTCCAATATTAAAATTATTAAATTCTTTAAGCCCAGGACCACCATATGGTTAAAAAAATATTCCGAACACACATTTTCTATACCATTAAAAAAATCAATTTTTATCCAAACCATTTGACGTGAAATGATCCATATAAGCATATTAATCTTTATAAATTTTTTAATATTTATTTGTTTATTTTTGAATGACTCTTATAAAGAATCATAAATATCTTAATACATGAAAAAAAGTTTGTAATTTGACTGAAAAAAAAAAATTTGGTTCTTCATCTTAATATACACTGCAAAAAAAATATAAAAAAAAAACTGCATTTTTCAAAACTGTCCGAACATCTTTTTATAGTATAAATTAATATTCAATGTAAATAAAAAAAAAGAAAATCCCAAAATAAAATTTTAATTTAGTTATATGCAAAAAAAAAAAAAAAGAATCTTGACGACCTCGATCCATTTTAAAAAAAAGGCATATGGGAGTATATTTTATTTATTTGAAGAGCATTCACCGGGTACACTACAACAGGTTAACTGGTTAGCGTTTGAAAATTTAATGTTTTAGTATTTTCTGTTAAACGATTCAATAATTACAAAAATAAAAAAGGTATAAAGTACTTTTGTAAAAAAAAAAATTGTTATTTTTAATCATGATAAATTTTAATATGTTAATAATTTATAAAGATTATTATAAAAAATTATTTTAAAAAAGGATAAAAATTCTAAAAATAAATATAAGTTTAATTATAAAAAAATCAAGGATATATTGATAAATTTATTTTTAAATACAGAGGGGTTGTTAAAATTGTAGGATGAAAGGATTTTTAATATTTTTTATTGGAATTCTTGCTGTGTTTGTTGAAGGAACTCGTTATAATGGTACTTTATTTAATATATTTATTAATTAAAGTTATAAAAACATATAATTTGATTTTTTTTTTATTAGTAAAATTAGCTGAACGAAGAAATCGATTAATATTGATGCATAGAAGATTGATAAACAGAGATGAATTTATAAGACCAAAAGTTTGTTATGGTAAGTTTTTATATTTTTGTTAATTTTAAATAATTTTACTTGTATTTAAGTAGCTACTTTTTAAATTAGATTTATTAGGATGTTTCGACGATCCACATCAGCCATTAGCATTAAAAAGAGCTCCACAACATCCAAATATAATAAATACAAAATTTCATCTTTACACTCGAAAAAATCGAAATAAAGCTGATTTAATAGAATATGGAGATAATTTTAAATCATTAAAAGAATCTAATTTTAATAATACTAATAAATTAAAAGTCATAATTCATGGTTTCAAAGGTAGTGGTGCTAACGAAGGTGCTATTAATGGTGCTAATGCTTTTCTAGATTTGGTAAGTAAATATTACGTACAAACAGTAATAATTTATTGAAATTATTTATGTAAATTTTTAGGAAGATGCAAATGTGATAATCGTTGATTGGGCATTAGGTGCTGGTAGAACATATAATTTAGCAGTATCTAATGTTGAACTTGTTGGTAGACAACTTGGTCTAATATTATTAGATTCGATACAATTAGGAATAAATCCAAATGACATACACGTCGTTGGTTTTAGTTTAGGTGCACACGTTGCTGGTTGTGCATCTGAAGTATTAAAGCAAAGAAATTTCTTAATTGGTCGTATTACTGGCTTAGATCCAGCATCACCATTTTTCCGTATTAATTTATTGCGAGAAAAAAAAAGAAAATTAGATTTATCCGATGCTAAACTTATTGATGTTATACATACTGATGGTTCAGCTGATTTTCTTGATGGTTTTGGTTTATTAAAATCAGTTGGTCATATTGATTTTTTTCCAAATGGTGGTAAACAACAACCAGGTTGTAATGATGTTAAAAATTCTGTTGCTGTTTCACATTTAAATGGTAATTTTATTTTATTATTATCATATAATTTTAGAATTTTGGAATTTCCAATTTTTTTTAATTCAATCTTCTTATAATTTCTTCAACAATTTAATATTATGTATAACGTAAAATATGAAAGTAAATCAAACACATTTCAAAGTGAAATCTAGGCTTTCGTAACTTTTTTTTTGTCATAGAATTGCAATTATAGAAAGTTATATTATCATTTATTTTTTTTAATTTAGTCAAATGGTGAATACAAATAGTTATTATTTAATATTAAAATATTCAAAAAAAAGTATTTTATATAATTTATTTTTATTTTTGCAGAAGATAATTTAGATATAAATATTGCTTGTAGTCATACACGGGCATGGTTCCTATTTGTTGAAAGTATGAAAAGTCAGTTAAATAAAAACTGTAAATTTTTAAGTTGGCCATGTAAAAGAAGATACGGAAGTTATAGTAATGGTCATTGTTTTCCACCTGAAAATAGAATTGCTGCACCAGAAATGGGTTATGCTGCTGATAAAGGACCAACTGGAGATTATTATTTAGTAACAAGAGCAAATCAACCGTTTTGTGGTTATCCAATGAGAATAGGGGTTAAAATTCCAGAATTTAGTTCTGATACAAGAGGATTGTTTACTGTTCAGCTTAAAACTGGAAATTCAGTTTCTATATTCAAAGTGCATTGCGAGTTAGTAGTATTTTAATTAAATATTTTTTTACTATAATATAATATCTCACATACTAATAATATCATGCGGGTAAAATTGTATTTTCATCACACTTAGTATAATATTTTCGAATCTTAGCTTACAAAATAAGAGAATTTCAGGGATTTTTCTATCAGAAATTTGCGGAACACCCTTAAATTTGCAAAAAGTATCCCTGAAACGGGATACTTTTGATATATTTGAACTTTAAATCTCCAGATTTTCTCCTCATGGGTTTTTTGTCAATCACGAATTTCAGGGTCTATTACAAATAGCAACTTACCCTAAATTTTGCAAAAACATGAAATACATCAAAAATACCCCTCTTAGCTATACTGTAAAAAGTAACTTTCTTAGTTTTACAAAAAAAATAGAATTTTTTCGAAAAATTAGTAAATATTCAACAAATTTTGTAAATATTCGATAAAAATCGTAAATTTACTAAATTTAGTATATTATCGAAAAATTCGAGAATTCACGATATTTTTTTGTGAATTTACGAAAAAAGTTGTAAATTCACAACTATTTTTCATTTTATAACTATTTTTTGAAAATTTTTGAAAAAAAATTGTAAATTATCAATTTTTCTTACGAATTCACAAAAAAAATCGAGAATACTCGAATTTTTTGTTAATATACTAAATTTAGTAAATTTACGATTTGTTTCGAATATTTACAAATTTTTTCGAAAATTTACTAATTTTTCGAAAATATTCTAATTTTTTTGTTAATATAAGAAAGTTACTTTTTACAGTGTAATTTAAGGATGAAGCGCCAATTTTTAGTAGGCAGGACCCCAAAATTCGTGATTAATGACCCAAGAATACTGTATAAACCAAATCTGGTCACTCAAATAACCAAGACATTAAAAATACCTCTGTTTAGGGGTAATTTTAGAAATTTAAGGGTGTTCCGCACATTTTTCATAAAAAATACTCCAGTCAAAATACGGGGGGGGGGTCGTATTTTCACTGGTGAATACAAGATTTGCTCTACTTTAGGTTTTTTGGGTCGCTGAACACGAAAATCGGGGTCATTTTGTAAAGAAATGGGGGTTTCACCCTTAAATTTGCAAAAACTACCCCCAAAAAGGGGTTTTTTTTAAATATTCGCACTTTGAGCGCTAAACTTTGCACCATACGGGTTTTTTGGATCGCTGATCAAGAATTTTGACTTCTTTTTCATAAGTAATCAATATTTCACCCTTAAAATAGCTAAAACTGCCCCTAAAAGGGGTGTTTTTGCTATTTTCGCACTTTGAGCATGCAGGATATGCCCATAAAGGTTTTTTGGGTCACTAATAAAGAATTTCGACTTCTTTTTCATAAATAATAAATATTTCACCCTAAAATAACTAAAACTACCTCTTAAAGGGGTGTTTTTGTTATTTTCGCACTTTGAGCGTCTAGGATATCCCTATATAGATTTTTTGGGTCGCTATTCAAGAACTGGGACTCCTTTTTTGTGGTGAAATATTGATTATTTATGAAAAAGAAGTCAAAATTCTTGATTAGCGACCCAAAAAACCTATTTGGGCATATTCTGGATGCTAAAAGTACGAAAATATCAAAAACATCCCCTTTTCGGGGGTAGTTTTAGCTAATTTAGGGGTAAAATTTTAATTAGTTATGAAAAATAGGTCAAAATTCTTGATTAGCGACCTAAAAAACCTATATGGGCATATCCTGGTTGCTCAAAGTGCCAGAATAGCAAAGACACCCAGGGGTAGTTTTAGCTATTTTAAGGGTTAAATATTGATTATTTACGAAAAAGAAGTCGAAATTCCTGATCAGCGACCCAAAAAACCCGTATGGTGCAAATCTGAGCGCTGAAATTGCGAATATGTAAAAAAAACCCCTTTTTGGGGGTAGTTTTTGCAAATTTAAGGGTGAAGCCCCCATTTCTTTACAAAATGACCCCGATTTTCGTGTTCAGCGACCCAAAAAACTTATTGTAGAGCAAATCTCGTTTTCGCCAGTGAAAATACAACCAAACCCGTATTTTGACTGGAGTAAAAATTTGTAATCAAAATTTGGTATTGGTGGAAAACTTGACACCCTAAACTGTAGATTGACTGGAGTATATTCCTTGTAAGTTATTATATGAAATTTACCTCAGATTTACCTAAATTGGACTGCCCATGCGCGAGAAAATCATTTTAAACAATTTTAAATATTTAAATGAGAATCCCATAATGTTTTTATAATTTTAAATAAAATAAAACAATTATAAATTTCTTTTAATTAGACCTTAATAACTTTTTTTATATCCTATTTTTACCCCCTCAAACAAATTCGTAGGGTAAATTGATAAGAAAAGACAAAAAAATAATGTTTCTTGAATTATTAGTTTATAAAATTTTTGTATTTTTCACCATTGCACGTAAACAAATGAAAGACAAAAAATTTAGGTTCCTAGAAAAATTTTACATAAGTATGTAAATTTTGGTAGTCTTTGAAAGGTTCGGATAGAAATGGCCAAATTTTAAATTATGTAATATAATTTAACAATTTTGTTTATAAAAAATTTTGAAAACGGAAATTTGTATAAAACTTTTTTAAATGGTCAGTTTTAACTTTTGTTTAAATCAATTTTGGTCAGATTTTCATTTGGTCACGTGACTTGGGGGGAAATTCAAAAATTTGAATAATTATAATTTGAGAACTAAAATCATTTTTGATCTGGAGCTTCAGCATTACCAGTCCCTAAAAAAAATTTCTTACATATGGCGCGTTTTGCTTTTAAATTTATAATTATAATAGTACATTGCGTAATTAGGGAGGTAAATTGAACGTTCGTTCCTGTTTGCCATAAAACCCCCTTAGTGGGGGATTAGGTGTAAAAAAAAAGGCCAAACCTCTGAAAACCACGACCCTGGCTGACTTTAGATAAAACCTATGGGAATCTCTTCAGATAGGCCTAAAGAACATTGTATACAATATATAAACTTGCGCAAATGAAAATTGGGTGAAATTACTCCCAATCCCCCCCCCCTTAAGCCCTAAAATTTAAACTGATCTTTTTTTGTAATCTTAAAGACCCCTAGTAGGTTTTTTGGGTCACTGAACTCTATTAATAGACCCGACTACCTAGGCCAAACCGATTCTACTTTCATCCCGTATTGCGCATACTATTTATTTTAGGCTGCATCTCAAAAAAAGCATAAAATGAGGTCGCAACCGCAACGCAAGTCGCACGACACGATTTTTGGTCTCTGCGCATTCTGTAGTGGCTGCGTTTGCGACTTGGTGAAAAATGCGTTTAAGTATGCCAAATAAAAATTATAAATTTTCAGTTAACCTTTTATAAATTTTTGAGCATATTTTTTTGTTTATTCAAACGCTTTAATAATTGATACCAGATTAAAAGTATATAACAATTGGTTGCAAAAAAAAGGCGAAACCAAGCATTTTCGACCAAAGTATGAAGAAAATTGTATTTTTTGTTTTTATAGTTTTATCCTGATAAAATCAGTAACCTTTTTAGACGTTAAAATATACAAATTAATACACTAACTTATACAAAATTAATTTTGCTTGAAAATTCAAGTTTTTATGAATACACGTGTTCATTATTAATTTTTTTGAGTCCAACAAAAAAAAAGGTTCAGACTAGACGTTATAAAAAAAAAAAAATTATAAACAAATTTTTTAGTCAAAAATTATCCTGCTTCCTTTTTTTTATATAAAAAATATTTATCATTAATAGGTAAACAATAATTTCACTTAATTCTTTATTTGGTTCTTATGTTTGTTATTTTTTTGTTGTAAAATATTTTTTTATTATTTTTTACCTTTAATATTCTGAAATTATAACTTTTTCATCTTATTCTTATCTTCTATTGATTCCTATTCTTCATTTACTTAATTATTAATTTTTTAATATTAAAAAAATATTTACTTTTTTATTCAAAACTTTTTTTTTGGCTTTGCATAAATTAATACCTTGTACAACATTTAAAGCTATGATAAACGTGTTCTTTAATTAAATAAGTGGATAAGGCGTTAACGCCTTTAAAAATTTTGAAAATAAAATAAAACAAAATATTTTATATACTATCTTTTTTTTTATATCGTTTTTTACCATTTTGACTTGCTAATTTTAAAAATAATTTAGTAGTCCAACTTTGAATAATTTTAGAATGACAATCAGTTGAAATAGATATGGCCATAATTAATGGAGTTGGTTATGGCCATCAATTATGACCATATTATGGCCCTTAGGTTGATCATAATTTTTTTTTTAATTGTTTTGTATTTATTGTATAATATCATCATTTATACCTCTCCAAGGCTCACAGCAAGTGTAAAAAAGCCACACTTTTTTCTAAAATCCGTAAAAATAAAAAAACGAGGTTTATAAGTAACAAAGTCAAAGTGGTCTCAGTAGATTTTTGACACTTTTTTGGCTCAATCTGATGTTTCTTGATAAAAAATAAGATTAATATTTCTAGAGAGAATAATCCTATTAAGATGCGTTTGGTCTCAAAATTTTTGTTTTAAAAAAACCCAAAAAAAAAGTTTGAATAAGTTTTAATAGTTTTGAACCTATTTTGTGATTAAAAAAGGCAAAATGCGTAATGGCTTCTTTACACTTAGTTGGAGGGGTATAAATAATATGGCCATAATTTATGATGAATAAACTGATCATCAGTTATGGCCATATTACGGTAAGAATTTAGCACAGGGTAAATGAGGTATCATTTTTAGCTTGGAATATCTGTCACAGATAAAATTAAATAAAATTATTATTATTTAATTTATGGTGATGGGAATTAACCAACGACGTCATATTTAGGAACAAAAAATTTTCTTGGAAAATCATATAGTTTTTAGCAAGTCATTATTAATATTATTTTATTTATTCATTATTGACTAATAAATTTTTTTTTTCTGCAGCAGAAGTAATACTCCAACAATAACAGGATTAACAGGTCGAAATAACTCACCAATAATTTTTTATGATATTCAAGCAGTTGAATATGAATCTTTACTATTAAATTCAACAACGATTCAAGTGACCATACGTTACGATGCATTTTATGAAGAAAATGACGATGGAGAATTAGTTGATGTAGTTCCTGTTGCTCTTTTAGTCAACAAAATTGTCTTAGAAGATCGAAGAGGAAACCGGTTTGTTCAAAATAAAAAATTTCTTTTTTTTAAAATGCATTTTTTTTTCTATCTTTATTTCCAAAAACTTAAGTTTTTTTTTTAAACTTTTAAGTTTCTACCACAGGTATGAAAGAAGATGTTAGTTATTTTGAAACTCATATAAAAAAGAGTAGAAGTAAAGTTATCCAATGCAAAAATAGTAACTTTAATAGTAACTTTATAAAATGTTTCTAAAATTTTACCATATTTATTACCAAAAAAATTTTTTAGTTATGTTATTATACTTGCAATTTGATTGTAAAATATGCATAAAATCATCCTTTTATTTTACCAAGCAGACTCCGAGGTCTTTGGGGTCTATTACAACAAAGTTTATAGTTATCATATAGGATTTCTTGGGCTATCTTTAAAGATATTTTTATTAAATAAAATGTTGATGTTTCAATTAATAAAGTAAATAAAACAATTTTATTAATTGAAAAAGCAAAACAGCTGTTAAGTAACGCTTTCAAATTACAAATCAACCAAATTTTTAACTCTAATTTTAAGAAAATTCTGTTCTCGTCAATATACCAAGAACTCATCAAATCAAAAATGACCAATTTTTAAATTGCTGTCAAAATTAAACACTTAAATAAAATTAGGTTTTATTAGTCCAGAAGCCATATATGTTAGATTCATGCACTTTCTTTCTAAGTTTTTTGCAAGTGTATAACTCGTATAATACGCTGATTTCAAATTTTTAGGTCCCGACCCCGAGAAAACAGCTCTAATACCGAAAAACTGTATTTTTTGGCCAATTTTGAAGGTTAATTTGATATATTTTATTAAAAACATTTCTAAATGTCCTTATCTTTTGGTCGATTTTGAAGGTTATTTAGACTTATTTCATAAGAATAACTTCAAATGATGGTTGATATGTTTTTGCGGCCAGGACCTAAACATTATAATTCGTAAAAACATATTATCCATCATTTGAAGTTATTCTTATGAAATAAGTCTAAATAACCTTCAAGATTGACCAAAAGATAAGGGTTTTCGGTAATTTTTCAAGGTCAGAACCTAAAAAATTCGAATCAGCGAACCCAAAAACTTTAGCCTAGTCATTTTTATGTGATTTAGATAAATATCTTATGTAATATATAGAAAAAACGCAAAAATCGGGCCTATAGATGCCCATAAATGGCATCCGGAGAAAGGTTTAGGGGTCGGGACCTAAATATTCTTAGCCAGCGATCTCGAAAACATATTACCTATCATTTTAAGGTCAGTTAGGAATAATTCTTAAGAAATATGTCAGAATAACTTTAAAATTGACCGTCTCCGGATCGGGACCTAAAAATCTGAAATCAACGTACCGAAAAACTTAACTACCACATATGAGTAGCCTTGCACAAAACTTAGAAAAAAGTGCCTGCATCTAACATTCTGGACTATATAGATCTCTACACTGGAAAAAAATCCGTTTGCTACAAGCGGAATCCTGCTTACGGCTAGCGAATTTTTGCTTGTGACTAGCGGATTTTTTTTGCTCAAACAATCGTAAATGACTTGAAACGTAAAAAAAATGGAATCATTTATAATCGTTTGAGCCAGAAAAAAAATTCCGCTAGCCACAAGCAGAACGTGGAAAGTCCGCTTGCCGCAAGTGGATTTTTTTCCGTGTAAAATTTAGCTGAAACTGTAGATGCAGGTTTCAAAAAATTCTTCACTTGTTTCTTATTTTAAATGTCCGAGATATTTTTCTGCAAAGACAGTGATAAAAATTACCAAGTTATAAAATTACAAAAATTACCATCTATGCCATAGTACACAGTATACAGTAACTTACTCTGAAAGTTTTGAGAAATTGAGTATAACGCCTCGATGATTTTGATGATCTTTCATTTGTTCACCCAAAGTTATTCAATGCGTAAACTTTATTCTAAAACTATTAATAAACATAACTTATAAAATTTGTGCTTGTCATTTCAAGATTTGGAAACCTGTTAGAATAAATTGAATACATCGTCAATAGATTTTTTTTATACCAAAAAATAACTAATTTTAGTACACAGTAAAAATAATAAACACAAAATTACGACAGTTTTGTAATTTTACTGCGATTTAGTAATATTACAACAAAAATAGTAAATTTACTATTTTAGTAATTTTACTATTTCGTAGTATTTAAAATTTATTAAAATTTCATCCAGACATCCACGTTAGAGCTGTTTTTCAATCACTTGGTAAAATATTCAACCAAAGCAGCTCTACCGTGGGTGTCTGGGAATTTACTGCAAGGGTAGTAAATTTACTAAAAATCGTAAAATTACTACCAGCAGTAAAATTACTAAACGATGGTAAAATTGTGTTGATTATTTTTTACTGTGTATAAGATACGTGTTTTTTCAAATTATACTGTAGGTGACCCATAACCGTGCCCATAACTGAACCTGCGTCCAGTTTCTACACTGTAAAAAGTAGCTTTCTTAGATTTACAAAAAAAATATATTTTTTCGAAAAATTAGTGAATTTTCAAAAAATTTTGTAAATATTCGATAAAAATCGTAACTTAACTAAATTTAGTGTATTATCGAAAAATTCGTTGTAAATTCACAACTATATTTTTCGGAAATTTACAACTATTTTTTGTAAATTTTCGAAAAAAAATTGTAAATTATCAATTTTTTTTGCGAATCCACAAAAAAAAAATCGAGAATACTCGAATTTTTTGTTAATATATACTAAACCCTCCCCGATCTTCGTATGACGATATTGTCTACGGTAGTTTTTGACACTCTCTGTATTTCAAAAACGGGAAGAAGAATCGAGTTTGTACCCACACTAAAAAAAAATTTTAAATTTAAAATTAAAATTAATTAGTTTTATTTATTAATTTTAAATTTTAAATTTTATTTTTATTAGGGACCTACACAACTTGGCGTTAGTATTAGACGCGCCGTCTCCTGGTGAGAACCTCTCGAAGTTGACCCTTAGACGAAATATTCCCTCGAAGACCGCGGCGTAACTTTATTGTCCAATGCATTTTCTAATGGAAAAAAATTTTTTTCTGAACGGAGCCAAACCTGGGTAGGTTTTCTTGAAAGTAACACTAATGAAGAGTCAAACCCTAGAATATTTCGCCTTAATATCAATTTATCCCCGAGATACAAATTTTTAAAGTTTTCGCCTCAAAATCCACGTTTAGCGGTGTTTAGAAATTTCCCCTGGGTTTTCCTTTGAAAATATTTGACCAAAACCTTCGAGAATATATTGTTGAATAAATGTACTAAAAACTCAAAAAAAGTTTAGACCGATGTAAAACTTTAAAGGAGGTTAGATTTGGTCAAAGACGATATAGTCTCACGAAGACCGGCGCGGGTGGGAAAATCAACGAAGACCGGGAAGGGTAAATTTAGTAAATATACGATTTTTTTTTGAATATTTAAAAAATTTTTTGAAAATATACTAATTTTTCGAAAACGTTCTAATTTTTTTGTTAATATAAGAAAGTTACTTTTTACAGTGTAGATAATATAAATAAAGTTCATTATTTTATGTACTAAAAAGTGGAAATACTTTTTTTATTAGCTTAATTCTTAGTAGCAAGCAAAATTTTTTTTTCTATTTTTTTTATCAAAAATATTTAGCATGTTATTAATAAATTATACAACAACTCATTAAGATATGCATGGGAATATTATTTAAATATTTTAAATAATTATGACTTGTTAGGAATTTCTACTGTCATCAATTTTTTTAATCAGAAAATTTACATTTATGTAAAAATTTAAAAAAATAATACTTCGTAAACATAAAAAATCAAAAGATTGTGTAATAGCTTAAATATTTTTTTTTTTAAGAATAAGGCTTTCTATTTAATAATATTTAGAATTTTATATGAGGGATTCTACGTTAACTCTAGGTCCAAATTATATTAAACGGTCAAGTAGTAATAGAAAAACCAAGAATTTTAAGCCTAGTAACTAAAAAATGGTGGCGAAACTTGCTTTTTGGTTACAATTCCAAAAAAAAATATTTTGAACTTATTTCCATGTCCAGCTAGGGTACAGTTGACGTGGAATCCCTCATATACATTTTAAGAATTTCTCTATTATATTTTATATAATTATTAAAATTTGGTTTAATTTAAACTGTTGACCGTCAAAATATTCATTGTTGCCAAATAAATGACTGTTAATTTTTTGACAAATAATTACCTTGACCTTAACACTGCCAAGGTAATTCAAAAAAATCAAAATTAGAAATTTTTTCCTTTCTTGTATTGTTTTCTTTGAAAAGGTTACGCAACTTAATATATTTTTTTGTGTGCATTATAATTAAAAATAATTAAACAGGTTTTTTTTTAGGGGAAAACCGGTTTATCTTTTTGTTTTAAAATAAGAGAAACCCAAAAAAAAAAATTTTTATTGTATATTATAATAAAAAAAAAAAAAGGCAGATTATAATTAATATTAATTATTTAAATAATTTTGAACAAATTTTTAAGTATTTATTTTATTTACTCATATTAATTATTCACAATTCTTTTTTTAAAATATTTATTTACAAAGAACATACAATTTTTATTAAAATCTTATTTTATTTTTTTGTCATAATATTTTAATATTATTATTTATTTATGGCTTTATCAAAGTCTTTTATTATTATTATTTTTGATTTGATTTTTTATGACTAATGAAGCTACAGTAAAATTAAATTATGGATTTTAATATATTAGACTGGCACTTATTTTTAAAATATCTTGGTTTTATAAAATTTAGGATCACAAAGGACCATTATTAAGTGGTAACAAAAATTTGGAAATGAAAATTTCTTTTTCAAAGTTGATTCTAAAAGCTAACAGAACATTTTTTTATGAATGGTCTTGCATAATTTTTTTCGTTAGATTGACAATTTTAAAAATTATACCCTTGCAAAAATTTTGCCCATAAATTTATTAGAATTAAATTTCTGATCTTTTCTAAAATTTAATTTTCAAACATAAACTTTGAACCATATAACGTCCAGCCTAATATATTTTTATTATAAGCTTAAAATTTTTTTTTTCTTACAGATGGGATTGGTGCCAGAAAAATATGGTCGTAGGATCTGAAGAAGAAAACTTGATTTTGAGATATAAAGCATGCGATGATTATAATAATGATCAAACACTTTAAAATATTCAAGGTAGACTTTTTTTTTTTTTTTTTATTTTTAAAATATTATTATTTATTATTGTAAGAAAAAAAAAGAAATAGAAATAAATAAATAAAAAATATTTTATACAAATTAAAAAGTTTATTTATTTATTTTATTTAATAAGTTTATAAAAAATAATTTTAAATTTCATGTTAATTTTTTTAATAAAAAAAAAAATAGGAATATTAATTAAAAAAATATAAAAAAATTGACACAAAATCAAAGATTATAAAAAAAATTTTTTTTTTTTTAATTTAAATTTATTTACAGAAAAAATAAAAGTTATTGAAAAAAATTAAAAATTTACTTATTATTTTTCTTTTTTTCAAACAATTAATTACGAAAATTTAATTACATACTCAATTATTTTTAACATAACTACCATCGCCTCTTTTTTCAATAATTGATTTAACCAATTCTTTTGATGGTTCTTTTAAATCATAAGCCCAACCAATTTTTGCAAAGAATTGTATTATACCAGCTGTTAAATTAAATCTTCCACCACCAATTTCAGCAGCACGATAATCTGATGGAAATACATGATGGAAATTATGCCAACCTTCACCAAATGTGACGTACGAAACGTATTTGTTTTCAACTGGTGATATATTCCTAAAAAAAATTAATTATTTAAATTTTATTTTTTGTCAATTCATTTGATGACATAAAATTTATTTTTGTGAATATTTTTTTGTTGGTTTTACGGATTTATGTGAAAATAAAAGGGTCAAAGACATTGTCCTTTTTTTTTTTAATACATTAATATTCTTTTAACAACTTCCTTGTCCATAATATGTGTTTTTTTTTTAAGATTTAATGTATAAAGTAATATAGTGAGTTGAAATATTTTAATGACTCATTAATCTTATTGGTTTACACATGAGTGAAAAAACGTTTTTAAAATATTTCTTTAAAATTTTTTCTTTTGTCAATTTATGAAACCAAAGGAACAATTATCCCGCCTTTTTAACAACCAAAGAGCTGTTTTCCAATTTTCAATAATTTAAGCCATTATTCAACTGGGTCCATCCGCATTGCCAATTCGATTATTAACGCATCGATGCACAAGACCAATTGTTGATGTGTAAACAGATTTAGAAATCATGTCATCAGGTGAACGTAGATGTATATCGAATGAAATATTTTACAGTAATAGGTGGTAATAGACCTTAAAGCCAATTTTTCTCGCAAATGAAAAGAGTTTAAAAGCTATAAGTTCAGCTAATTCGAAATACTTCAACGGTACATAATTACAGCTGCTTGTAGATCAATGATTGGTCTAGTACATTGAAGCATCGATAAACCAATTTATGTGAATGAGTCCACAGAAAAAGAATTAAATTATCATGATAATAAACTATCCAAATTAACTTTAAGATCTAAAGCTTCGCCTACATACATTATGCATGATTAAAATTAATATTTCATTTAACTTTGAACTTGAAATATTTAAAATCTGTTGCCCAAAAATTACTTTCTTCAAATTTGGCAAACCGAGCATATCCCCGAAAACTGTGTTTGAGCAATATATATTTTATTTAAAGTTAATTTTTTTTAACAGTGGTAAAATATTGGTTTTGAGTTTGCATGGTATGCACAAGAAATCGTAGCAAAGTAGTGTAGATAGCATGCAAAAGTCAAACCTAGGGTAGAAAATAGGCTTTTTTGCCCCAGATACACTATAAAAAGTAACTTTCTTAGATTCACAAAAATAATAGAACATTTTCGAAAAATTAGTAAATTTTCGAAAATAATCGTAAATTTACTAAATTTATTATATTAACAACAAATTCGAGAATGCGCGATTTTTTCTTGTGAATTTACGAAAAAATTTGTAAATTAGCAAATATTTTTTGTAAATTTTCGAAAAAAATTGTAAATTATCAATTTTTCTCGTGAATTTACAAAAAAAAATCGGAAATACTCAAATTTCTAATTAATATACTAAATTTAGTAAATTTACGATTATTTTCGAAAATTTACTAATTTTTCGAAAATATTCTATTTTTTTTGTGAATCTATAAGAAAGTTACTTTTTACAGTGTATGTAAAGTGATTTTTATGAATTTTTTAAGAGAAGAGGCGCCTCAACAATAATAAAATTAATTAATTTGCATAATTTCAAGCTAAAAAATGATTTATTTTGCGAAAATGTTACCTTTTTTTTAAATAAATCAGTTTTTGGGGTTAAAATTAATTTATCGAGTCGTACCTAATAACATTAAAAATTTTTATAACTTGCACCCATAATTAATAATCTAATAATAAAATAGTGGTTTATCCCATGAGATTTTTAATGAAATTTTTGACACTGCACAAAACGTCAAAAGGACAATTAATATACTACTTATTGTAAGAGTGTAGATTGAGTCATTTGGAAAGAACCTGAATGAATCAAAATATCTTAGGCTTGTAACATAACATCATCAAGGTGTCAAATTTGATTCTGCAAAAAGGTCGACCATAACACTTGAGACACTCGCAACATCATAGTTTTTAAATATTATGTTAAAAAACCTGATCTGATTTAAGAGATAGGAAGTTTTTTAAAATTATGGCAAATAAAAATTGTGCATGATTCCGTAAATATATTAGTTAAGCTAAATCCTGTATGATCATAATTTATTCTTTAAACTTTCCTCTTAGTTTGATTCAAATTTTAATTTACTAGCTTAGAATAAGTCGAGGGGCTACCGTCTTGGAAATCGCGAATTTGATTTTAAAAATTTTTTGTTGATTTTTTTCTGATTTTGGCTTGTTTGTAACTCAATCATGAATTTTTACTAATTAAGATGTTTTATTTCCGTCTTGTAATGATTTTTCGTGATTTTTCGCGATTTTTTGTGTTTTTTAGCCTTATAAGTCACCCTAGACCTCAAAAATCTATTTTTTACTATTCAATATAATATTTAGCGATGTTTACCAAAAAAAATCACAATAAATCATGAAAAATCAAAAAAAATAAAAAAAAATCAAATTTGTGATTTCCAAGACGATAGCCCCTCGGAATAAGTTAAATCACATTTGAATCATCTATGCTCATTACAATAGACTTAATATGCAAGTACCCCGTGGTATAGAAAATAAAATAAAATAAAATAAACAGAATTTCTGGGGCTTGAGATCCTATGGAAAATAATAATAAAGTTCTTTTTCAGACAAATTTTCGATATTGCTGAAACGCTGAATAAAAGAAAAGTCAAAATTATAAAATTTTAATAAATTTTTTTGGAAGCTTCATGTTTTTAATTATATTAAAATTCATTGTTTGTTATTTTCTTTTCGTTTGAGCATTTCACAAATATCTGAACTATTTCTGAAAAAATAAACTTGCAAAATTACACAAGGAATCCGAAAATTAAATAACAAATTCCATTCGGTGCCAGCAAAAGTTGCTATCGAAAATTCTGGTAAAAATCTGCTCAGAAAACCCCTAGACCCCAGAAATTCTATTTCTTTGTATTTTAACTATTATTTTTTTTTTAACTAGAGTTGTCCAATTAAGTGTTTTGTTCAGTGTTAGGAAATTTGCGTAAAATTTTTTAGAAATTAATTACAGTGTTTATAACATGTAAAAATTTTCGTTTAACCTCAATTTAATAATAAATAATAAATGCCTATTTGTAAATTATTATAAAAATGCGGACGAAATTATTAAAACGACCAATAAAAACTTTTAAAAAATATGTAAAAAATTTTTTTATACGCAAAACGCAATAAAATCTAAAAAATTTAATCAGAAAAAAATTTTTTTACATAAGATACGAAATTAATAAATGTAAAATATCAAAATATGAATTTTCTATTAAGGCCAAACTATAAATAAACTTTATTTTATTAAATAAATCACGTTATTAAAGTCAAAACAAAATATTTTTTGATAAAAATTTTTAATTTAATTGTAAATTTTAAACAACTTGTAATAAAACGTGGAAAATAATTAAAAATCAAAGAAATTGAATAATGAGCTAATAGTGTATACATTTAACATATATATATGTTGTAGTACAATAGACATTTTAGTATAGCAGAAAAGTAACATAGGTTTCTTGCATACAATTCTTAAATGAAGCATTTTAGAAAAAAAAAAACTATTGCACCAAATTTAAAGATCTTTTGAAAACGCGTAATTTGAGACAATTTAGAGCTCGAAATCTTGACTCGTTAATTTTTTATTAACAAAAATTGATGAAAATGATATAAATTGTTATAACAAGTATTATAACAAGTCAATATTTCGAGCTGTAAATAATCTCAAATTAGGCGGTTTCAAAAGATCTTTAAAGTTGGTGAATTAAATTTTTTTTTCTATTACTTTTCTACTATACTAAAATGTCTGTTGTACTACAACATATATACATATATTTACGTACAAATACAAAATAATAAATAACTACTCACTTATCATATGGTTTATTTCCCCAAATATGTGCAAAACTATTAACAGCCCATGTTGCATTAAGTACGTAGATAGCTCTTGCAATTTGTGTTAAAAATGACCATTTGAACGTTTCGTTCCAAAAATACATTGGCACATAAATTGGTATAGCATAACATAATATTATCTTCAATGGTATAAAATACCTATAAAAAAAAAATGGAAAATTTATATAATTTCTAATAATTACTTATAAAAATTATATAAAATTTTTATTAATAAAACCTTTCTCCATCAAAGTAATAAAATTTATAAAATTATATAATATTTCCTTATAATATTACTTTCTATATATTATTTTTAAAAATAAATTATCTCTATAAATGCTGTTTAAAAAAAAACAAGTTTTAGATTTTAAATATTGATAATTTAGAAAAATAGTATATAAATAAAATAAAAGATAATAATCAAAAATGAATAATTAAAATTATTTTAAATGAATAAAATATTTTTGTCATTGAATTTTATAAAATTTTTGTTTACAAAATTCTTTAAATAGCACGTGTTATTGTATAAAAACTTACTTTTCTTGAAATTGAATAACAGGATCATTCTCGATATCACTCATATCGACACTTTTTCCTTTCTTTAATACATCAGGATGTTTTTTTAACATAAGCCAGCCAACGTGGGAGAAAAAAAAGCCTCTATTACTATTATGGGGATCAGCATCAGTTTCAGAAAATTTATGATGAACTCGATGATCTCTAACCCATTGATATATCGAGTTCTATGAAGAATTTTAATAACTAAAAATTGTTTTGTAACATAACTTTTTTAAATATTAAATAAATTAATAAAATAAAAACTTACTTGTCCAGCAAGTATAAAACAAAATGCTAAAAAAATTCTTAATGGTAAATTTGCTTTGTATGCTCTATGTGTAAAATAACGATGTACACCACCAGTTACACCGAATGCTGCCAATAATCCAATAGAAACAGCTGCAACAAAAAAAATTTCTTCATTTTTTTTTCTTTTCAAATTTTTTTAAATTAATTATTAAGAAAATACTAACACCACGCAAACGTTTTATAACATTGAATATATGGAAAAAAAATATAGGAATATATTGCTATTAGATGAAATACTGGTATCAAAATAACATTTGACCATTTTAAATCTTTTAATGTCCAACTCCATTCACTATTACTATTACTACTATTACTTATTTTTATTTCATTATTATTATCTGTATTATTTTTTAATTTTTCATCATCGATTAAATCTGATTTTAACGTATCCAAATGCTTTCTTTTCATTACTGGTAAATTTAATGGTCCTTCCATAGCCTCTTTTATTATTGGATCATAACGACATGGTTCGTGTAGAATCATTTTTCTATTAATTTTCTTCTTTATAGAAAGAAACCAATTATTTTTCACAAAAAATTTTTCACCAAATGAAAAAAAAAAAAATTCACTTTAAAAAAATTACAAAATCACCAATTATGTAACTTAAAAAAAAAATTATTTTATAAAATTCATGGCATGATATTCAAAACACTGCGGCGTATAGCATCGAAATAAAGAAACCCAAAGGATACTTAAATATGAACTTGCTTGGTTGCCTGAACGAATCAGAATGGTCAGATGAAGCTGCGACTGTTAAATACTTCTTACTAACACATTTAAATAATATAAAATTTTTATACAAGCCCCTTCTTCCTTATATTATATTTAAAAATGAAACATCCTTTTTAGTTTTTAAAATTTCGGTCAACACAGCTGTATATATTACAATTTTAATAAATTTCATGCATGCATTCTCTTTAACACATGTATAGAAGATTATTATTATTATTATTATTATTATTATTATTATATAATAAAATTTATAAGTTGAATATTTTATTTATAAAGCATATGCATAAAATGAAAATTATTTAACTTTTACTTAAATTACATGATTATAAATATGAATTTTTTTAAAAGTATTTATTGCTAAAAAATTAATACCACTAATACATTGGAAAAAATTTATGGATAATGAATGGGAAATTCTACCTCAACAGTTTATTATTGAATTTGGTTCAAAATATTTTTGAATAGTTCATATTTTACCAAAAAATACAATTTTACTTATTCTAAAACTTTACCAGACGTTCAAAATATAAATAAATATAATTTTTGCTATTCTTTTAAAGGAATATTTTGAGGTAAACATTTTTTTTAATTGAATTTCCTAAGACACCATAAGACACTTAGGCCCTCTCTACACCAGCACGTAATCATATTTTATGATAATCATGTCTGCTAGACATTTCTTATGGTATAACTGGTGTAAGTATGTCTGTAAGTTATAATTACGCTAGCTACACCAAAAAATGTCTAGACAGCAGACATGATTATCATAAAACACGATTACGTGCTTTTCAGAGGGCCTTAATGCGTTTTTGGAAATTTTTAGTATGGTCCTCTCTACACCAGCACGTAATCATGTTTTATGATATAATTGTTAGATATTTTGTGGTGCAGCTGGGATATTGGAAATTAAAGCTTATAAAAAATGGTGCCACTATAGTAGTACTAGTAAATATTTTTAATAAAAGTTAAACAATAAAATGTAATTAAATGGTATTTTAATTGTAGATTAAGTTATTTATTATAAAAATTATAAATAATTTATGTAACTAATAAGTTTTTAGTGGATTAGAATCATTTAAATATGTAATTTTGAGGTTATGATTTTAGTACAGTGTAGCTGGGGAAAAAATATCCAACAAACATGATTATCATAAAACATGATTACGTGCTGGTGTAGAGAGGATAATTAAAATATTATTGAAAATTTTTTTTAAATCCTTGAAAAAACAAAAAATGACAGCTAAAAATTAGAAAAAATTATGGAACTCCGTCGTATAGTTTTTTATCTAGAGATAACTCGTAAAGTTCCTATATATTGGAGTCTTATCTCAATTTTATCATTGGTTTTTGGTGTGTTAATTACGAATCTTTTAGTGTTTTTTTGGTTCCTTCTAAAGCACATTTTCTCCACTTTATCGTATTTTTTAATCCTTCCATTTTCAGAGTTGATATAAAAAAATTCTGTCTGAATTGATCTTATGTTTTTTGGTATGGAGATCATGAATCATTTGGTTATTAACATGGAATATGTTTAAAGGGGGGGGGGGTACTCTGAAGGGTGGAGAGTATTTTTAATCAATATTAGTAGCTTTACTTGCTGAAACCGTTTTTCAGTCAAATTGACAATAACAAGCCTTAGTGGATAACAGGACTATGTTTTCGAAAAAGGGCTGAAAGATTTATGATTTCTATACCGAAAAATATATAGATCAATAAACAACAAAGGAAGTTATTATTAAAACTGAAAATTATAACTTAGGGTAAAAAAACGTTAAAATAGCAAAAATTGGCGTAAAATTGGGCTACAACGGTGAACGAGAATTTAAAAACTAAAATTTATTTAATAAAGCAAATAATTTTTTATTATCACGGAACATGTTTATAGGAAAAACCTTAAAATCAAGGGGGGGTCAAAAGTGTTCGATAAAAGCGGGGGGGGGGTTAAATGAGACTTAGAATAATTTCGATTTAGGGACTTAGAATAATCTTGGTTTAGGGACTTGAAATAACTCGTATTAATAAACTAAATTTGTTGTAAAAAAGTTTATAAGTATATTGCAAATGCTGTTCAATGCGGCTAAAATAAACTTTTTTAAAATACGTTAAAAATATCCTATGTTTACATCGCTGAAAATTCACGTTGGATGACGAAACATCCTTCATATTTTTAATTGTAATTTTCGTTGTAATTTTATTTTTCAACTACAAACTTTTTAAAATTAAAATTTTTAATTACATATTTTTAAAAAAATTTGTAAAATTAACAATTTTTTTTTTAAATTTAAAAACACGTGTTGTCCTTGAACCATTAAATATTTTGATAGTTCAAATCAGAAAAGGCTTATTAATTCTATTAACAAAAACTCATATAGACCTTGATTAAATTAAAATTAAACATTCTATCGTATTACGCGTGTAAATGTTAAGAATATTTTTTGTCAACATTGCAAGAAATTCAACGAGAAGGATAAAAATTACGTATATTTTATTATATATTTTATTGTATCAGTGAAAGTTTATATAATATTATAAATATATAGCATGGTCGATTAATTTTTCTATAAATTATATTTTTATTTTAATAATTACGCAATTTGTATCTAAATTTTTAAAATATTATTTTGATTAATCAAATAAATTAAAATTTTTTGGTGTATTTTTTTTAATGACGTACAATATTCAAAATTAAAATAATATCTAAAAATAAAATTTGAAAACGTCTAGTTAATGAAAAAGAAATACTAGAATAACTTGAATTCCTGTTTATTTAAAAAAATTTTTTCAACTTTCATTTTATTCATTACGCATTATAATATTATAAACGGTATTAGATGAGTTGCTTCTAGAAATGTGAAGAATAGAATAGAGCAATAATTTCTCCCATCATAATTACATGTATTATTCACATATACTCTAGAAATAATAGAAAAATATTTTTAATATTTCGTATTGCACTGTAAAAAAAAAAAGTTTTCCCCGTAAACGGACAATAAGCATAAATTTAAGGCCCAAATAAGCATCAAATTAAAAAAACTTACGCGATTACGAGATAAAATATAATCTATTCACTTAAGTAAACTTTTTTTAGATTTACAATTATAGTGGCTTTTTTGAAACCACTCGGACGACTTCAAATGCATTATTTGCCACCGAGATGATGAATTTCTAGATTTTTGGCTAAGGCTCCATTGTACGAACGGAAAACCTGCTGGTTTCGGAAACTCACTTGGGTGACCCTCTTGTCTAGAGGGGAGGTACACCGCCCCAAAAATTTAGGTCACCCAGGTGACCAAAATTAAAAAATTGAAACCAGGCCAAATTTAACACACGATTAGAATAAAATGTAAAAGTTTAGCCTGGTTTCAAAAGGGTCCCCCAAATGACCTTCCGAAACCAGCAGGTTTTCCGTTTCTACAATGGAGCCTTGGACAAAAGTCTTGTAATTCATCATCTCGGTGGCAAATAGTGCATTTAAAGCCGTCCGAGAGGTTTAAAACAAGTTACCTTAATTCTTATGAGCTACCTGCCAAAATTACCGTATTAAGGGATATAAATTGTATCATTTAAAATGAATAATACAAATAAATGATTAAAATTAAAATTTCATGTTAATCTGTAAAATCAATATCATATTTTTTTTAAAGCTACTAATTTTAACATTTTTTATAAAAAACCAGTTGCAATAATTGAAGCTGTCAAGAAATGATAATATATTTAAAAATTCGATACTGTTGAAATAAAACTAAATTTATCTCAAAAGTTGCTAAAAAAATTTGTTAAAAAAAAAAGAAAATTTTAAATATTATAATTATGTAAAAATGTTAAATTAAACCTGTTTTGGAAACTTTTATCTATAAGAATTAATAGATCATCCATAACAATAAATTTACATATTTTTTTTTCTTTTTAATGATGCTTTAGTTCTCAATTTTTTATTTATGCATAATATGAGCAGTCTGCAAGAAATATTTTATATTATTGAAAAGAAAAAAAATTTTTCAAAAACGTGAACGTAAAATTGGCAAAAGATGTCAAAAAGGTTTTCCACTTTTATGTCAAAATTAAAGTTTCCCATGTCTAAGCTACCAAAAAATTTTATTAATTTATAAATAAAATTAAATTCAATTTACGATAAAAAATAGTCAAGTTATCTTCAAACTAAGATTTTGCAAGTTTTATCTTATACTTTATTTTATTTTGTATGTAACTTTTAGTATGCCCAACTGATTCGTTTTTTGTTTTTTTCTACAGAGACGTGTCGTCTCGGGACGCAAGTTTGAACGACACCTAGATATACGAGAATATTCTCTTCCGTTTCACAGACTGGCACGCTAATATAGTCTTTTAAGAGAATGCTTCGACCCTTCGAGTTTCGAGAAATTCGATTGGGACCAACGGCGGTATTTTCAAAAATAATATAGTATTAAGTTGAATGAAAGGAAGAGAAGTATAGCACACAGAGAGCTAAGAAACCATAATACTAATAATAATTAATAGTAGGAAGGGATATTATATGTAGAAAAAACTCCAATTTGACTGTGTAATAGTTTAATATACTTTAATGAAATGAATGAGATCTTACAACAACAAAAACATTTACATGTAACAATTACGCAAGTTTTCTATGTGTGCTTGTATTTTGGCCTTTGTTTTTAGCTGTAAAAATTTTTCACTGCTAAAGTTTTTAGATCTGAAAAACTTTACGCAAGTTTTAAATATTTAAAAAATATATTTTATTTAAATTTGCTGTATTGAAAATTACCAATTATTATTTGAAGCGAATTGACCCATAATTAATCCAACTTACAATTATCAAAAATTATTTGTAAAAACTTGCCAGGCCGCCAAGTAAAAAAAAATTGAAAATTTGAAACTTAATTTGTAAAATTTGCAAAATAAATATATCCATTTTTCATAATTAATTAACGGCCTGACAAGTTTTTTTAAATAATTTTTGATAATTGTAAGTTGGATTAATTATGGGTCAATTCGCTTCAAATAATAATTGGTAATTTTCAATACAGCAAATTTAAATAAAATATATTTTTTAAATATTTAAAACTTGCGTAAAGTTTTTCAGATCTAAAAACTTTAGCAGTGAAAAATTTTTACAGCTAAAAACAAAGGCCAAAATACAAGCACACATAGAAAACTTGCGTAATTGTTACATGTAAATGTTTTTGTTGTTTTAATAGATACCACGAAAAAAATTAGCTGGCTTAAAAAAATTAAATTTATAATTTATGATGAAAATTGAGTGAGTTATAAACTTTTAACTTCCAAAACGATTTAAAATCAATTTGAATTATAAAGAAAAAGACTGGTTTTGAAATTAAAAAATGTTAACTCGTACAATTTTCATTGAAATTGTAGATTTTTTACAAAACTAAACTTTTCTCTGGTAAAATTCATTTCTTGAAGAAACAAATCAGTTTTATTTATCGAAATTCAGTTTTTAAGTAAAAAATTAATTTAACTGTTTTAAATTAATTTCAAAGGGTTTTCTAGTAAATAAAATAATATACACACTGTAAAAAGTAACTTTCTTAGATTATTACAAAAAAAATAGAATATATTCGAAAAATTAATAAATTTTCCAAAAAATTTGTAAATATTAAAAAAAATCGTAACGTAACTAAATTTAGTATATTAT
This sequence comes from Anagrus nilaparvatae, assembly GCA_022575985.1. Lineage (NCBI taxonomy): Eukaryota > Metazoa > Arthropoda > Insecta > Hymenoptera > Mymaridae > Anagrus > Anagrus nilaparvatae. The sequence goes on from JAKSXM010000231.1 coordinate 33,652,420, forward strand.
CGAAAAATTCGAGAATTCTCGATTTTCTTTTGAGAATTTACGAAAAAAATTGTAAATTCGCAACTATTTTTCGTAAATTCACAACTATTTTTCGTAAATTTACAACTATTTTTCGGAAATTTACAACTAATTTTTGCAAATTTTTGAAAAAAAAATGGTAAATTATCAATTTTTCTTGCGAATTCACAAAAAAAATCGACAATACTCGAATTTTTTGTTAACATACTAAATTTAGTAAATTTACGATTTTTATCGAACAATTACTAATTTTTCGAAAATATTCTATTTTTTTTGTGAATCTAAGAAAGTTACTTTTTACAATGCAAGCAACAGATTTTCTGGAATTTGAGCAGATTTCAGACAAAATTTTTGAGGCCTTTATTATCACCAGATAAAAACTTGGAAAATTCTGATTCAATGCTCGGATTCCTTTGGAAATTTTACAGTAGTCCTCTTTTTGAGACAAACAGATATTTCTGAATCGCTGTAAAAAAATAAAATACAAAATAATAAAATTTAAAAATATTTTTGAAAAAAAAGTAATTTTCTTTTTGATTGCATAACCTTTCAGAAATATCAGAAATAGTTTTCAAAAAGAAGATCACAGCAAAGAAATTTGAAAATTGAGTCAGATTTTTTCAAAGTTTTTATCTGGTGACAGAAAACTGAAAAATTTAGGGGCTTAAGTCCCTAAATCCGAATTATTCAAAGTCCGTAAACCAGGATTATTTTAATTCTACAAATTGAAATTAATTTAAGTCCCTAAGCCCGGATTATTTTAAGTCCTTAAATTGAAAATTTTCTAAGTCTCTTTTGACCCACCCCCTCGCTTTTGACCATTTGCCTCCCATCCTCGTTTTCTAGGCTTTTTGGGGTATACTTGTTCGTGTTAATTTATTTATTTTTAATACAATTGGAATTATAATATCCAATACAATTGCATAAGAACCATTTTCTGGAATCAGCTTTGAATCTTTTAGATACTAGCTGCATAATACTTCAGTAAAATCGAAACTTGTTCAATGTTAATACCTTGTCAGCAAATTTTCACAATACAGATGAATCATTAAAAGTAGATTTGGAACTTATTTTAGTTCAAAATAGGGTAAAAAAATATTTTAAGAGGACCAATAAATATTTTATTTTAGATCATTTATTTAAAATCATTAAAAATGGGGTTTAAAGATAAAGATGTTTATTTAAGGATAATAAATTTCGCATGCTGCAAAAAATCTGGCTAGAATTTTAAATAAGCCCTGTATAAAAAAAAAAAAAAATTGAACCTGAACAAGAAAGTTCCAATGACCTAATTTATAAAATGAATTTTACTAATTTTAGTCCATAAAAATATATCTATATATGCATATATATTTATAAAATAAGAATATTTATAAAATTAGAACCTGTTTGCCAGTAGAAGTGCCGTGTACTTTGTCACGTAGCCCTTCTGGTTAATCTGATATATCGAACACGTATGAACATCTGAGTATTAATTTTTTTATCCTTTTTTGCATATTTCTTTTTAATATAAGCCAAAGCGTTTACAGTTTATCTGTTATATTTATTTATAAATGCTGTAAAACCGGTCAATCTATATAATATATAATATCTTTTTCTGCCTTACCTAATTATAAATGTGGCAAATTTTTTTTTTATTTTTTTTTTTATTTTTATTCGTCTCTCATCATCAACATTATTCAGCTATGTTAATCAATTGTGCATATATGAACATTTCCAAACAGTTTTATAAAATAATTTATTTTCAGCGACCCAAAAAACCCATGTGGATCAAATCTGGGCACTGAAAGCGCAAAAATAGCAGAAGTACCCCTTTTTTGGGGTAGTTTATGCAAAAATTTAAAGGTATTCCACCAATATCTTCTGTAAAAGACTCTGGACTTTGTAATCAGTGATCCAAAAAACTTAAGGTAGACCAAAGATTATGATGGCCAGTCACCAAATGCCCCTTCTCTTCGATTTTACTGAAGTATTATGCAGCTAGTATCTAGAAGTTTCAAAGCTAATTCCAGAAAATGGTTCTTATGCAATTGTATTGGTAATTATAATTCCAATTGTATTAAAAATAAATAAATTTTTCTACAGATGTTCTGGTGCAAATATTTGATTTGAAGAAAAAAAATATCTCGTTTAGATGGGAAATTCATAAGCAAATTTTCTTAGCTAATTTTAGCATAGATTATTAATTCTAAATAGATAAAAAAATACATTGGGTTTAAAATTTTAAATAATAACCTGATGGAAAACATAATTTTTTAAATTTATTTTATAAAATTAGACAAATAATTTGAATTTCTGCATTTATTTAATTTTAATGAAGTTTCCGTGACTTTAATATTTCTTCATTCAGTTTCCTTATCAAAAAAATATTTGCTATAAGATTTGTGTTGAGAACTGTATTAAATATTTCTAAATGCAGATTTCTACCTTTTTTTTTGTTTTAATAAATAGGTGTTTAAATAAATAATTATTTAATGTTTTTATAAATTTAAAAATATATTCTTTTATTTTAATCTTTTATTCATTAAATCACGTTTCTGATACTAAACTACGTGCATTTATCCATGCTTAAAATATAAAATATTTAAAAAATTTTTGTGTTATTTTTGTTTTTTAATTTCATAAAAATTTATAATATGCGTAAGCATGACTCGTTAATATTAAGAAATTATCTTATTTATTCGAATAACAAGGGCAATAATGGTAAATGAGGATACATAATGGACATAAGGTCCATTATCCATCCATATCCTTATGCAAAAATCCTAATCCAAAAGTTGATCCCTGGGAAGTGTAAATGGACACTGACGTAACAAAATGAATAAATGGAGCCTGAAATAGTGCAAATTGTACTCTATTAAATAGATGGGGCTCTTTTTTCAAGCGTGATTTAACTTTTACAAGTGATTAATTTTTTATACTAGACCTATTTTGTCCGTAAATTTTGATAATTTGGGGCTTTTTATAACCTGCAGCATGTAACCCTAGATACTATTTTCATTTGCATCAAGATCAATTTTCACAAGAGAATTTTATCTAATTATTATCATTACTGAGAAAACGATCCTTTTGGAGAAAAGAAACAATCTTAAAATCAGTCCCAAAATGATTTTCCATTTTCCGCAAAAGGAATCCTGTTGACGTAAAAGAAAATTATTTTTGACGGAAAATAGAGACCAGTTTCCTGCAAAAGAATTTTTTTGGCGGCAAATAGGAAATAATTTTGGGGCTGATTTTAAAATTATTTCCTTTTGCCTCAAAAGGATAGTTTTCTCAGTGTTCATGGAAAGTATTTTGCCCTTAAAAGGCAATTTGCAACTGTTGGAGCTGTTGCAACAGTCTGAGGTTCATTTTGTACCCCCAAAAAATATATTTACTTTAACAACAAATTAGAAAATTTACTTTAAGAATAAATTAGAAAATTTTCGAAAAATTAGTAAATTTTCGAAAAAATTTGTAAATATTCGAAAAAAATTGTATATTTACTAAATTTAGTATATTAACAAAAAATTCGAGTATTCTCGATTTTTTTTGTGAATTCGCAAGAAAAATTGATAATTTACAATTTTTTTTCGAAAATTTATAAAAAATAGTTGTAAATTTCGGAAAAATAGTTGTAAATTTACGAAAAATAGTTGTGAATTTACGAAAAATAGTTGCGAATTTACAATTTTTTTCGTAAATTCTCAAAAGAAAATCGAGAATTCTCGAATTTTTCGATAATATACTAAATTTAGTTACGTTACGATTTTTTTTAATATTTACAAATTTTTTGGAAAATTTATTAATTTTTCGAATATATTCTATTTTTTTTGTAATAATCTAAGAAAGTTACTTTTTACAGTGTGTATATTATTTTATTTACTAGAAAACCCTTTGAAATTAATTTAAAACAGTTAAATTAATTTTTTACTTAAAAACTGAATTTCGATAAATAAAACTGATTTGTTTCTTCAAGAAATGAATTTTACCAGAGAAAAGTTTAGTTTTGTAAAAAATCTACAATTTCAATGAAAATTGTACGAGTTAACATTTTTTAATTTCAAAACCAGTAAATTTACGATTTTTATCTAATATTTACAAAATTTTTTGAAAATTCACTAATTTTTCGAAAAAATTCTATTTTTTTTTGTATTTTTAAGAAAGTTACTTTTTACAGTGAAGATATGATAATTTAATAGTTGAGGTCCTAAAGTTTTAATATAAAATTTAATTTTTCATAATAATTTTGTATATTGAAGACGATAAAAGCAAAATGAGCAAGTAAATAAGGTCTTCGAAACGTGGGCAATTTATTGAAAAAATAAAGCAAATTGTTAGCTCAGAAATCAAATATTTTTATTTAATAATAAAAAATATTTTAGTAAATAAAATTTTTTGAATCCTGAAGGTTAAGCTTGTTCAAAATTTTTTAATATCTACAAAACCTGTTTTCATTAAAAATTATAATTTTGACAACAATTTAAAAATTGGTTTTTTTTGGGTCATAATTTACTGGCTATAGTGGTAAGAGAATTAATGCTAGAGGGATTTTTTTTATTCGCAAGGCGCCAGCGTTTTTCGAAGGTTACCCTTGAGGTTGTCCAATAATGCCTATCTTATAACATGAATCCATTTATGTCTAAGCCCAGAAAGCCATCAGAAATGGTTTTTCATAACATTAAACCCCTTGTAATCAAATAAATAAGAAAAAATAGAAAAATAAAAATAATAGCAATAAACCGATTATTGCAGTAATAATTCGCTAAACAAAAATACAAATTTTCATTTCTTTTTTATGTACATACTAAAATTAAATATGAATGTTTTTTTTGTTTACATAATTACAAATAAATAATAATAAATTAAAATAGTATAAAAATATACAACAAAAAAATAAAAACTTTCATTAGTTAATATCTAAAAAATGATGTCATTTTTATAATACCTATTATGTAATGATAATTATTTTATATTTTAAATTGCTAATTTAGTTTTAAAAAGTCACGTATAAACATTTTTTATTTATTTATTTTGTGTAAATTAATAAATTATAAAAATGTAAATAATTAACAACAAAAAATTTTATTTATATGTTTTATTGGTATGATTAAAATAAGAAAAGTTTTTACAAGAATGATACTTTTGAATGATATCATTTTAAAATATTATAATTATATAAACAATGCCAATTGAGTCTAAAAATTTTAGGACGTTTTCTGCGGTAATATTTTGAGCCCCATTTAAAATACATAAAGTGACCAATGATCAATATAATACATTTAAAGTAATTAATAACAGAAAATGAATTTCATCTTTTTCAATGAAAAAAACAGAAAATCTCCTAGCCATAAGTGCATTTTCGTTCCAGTGCCTGGAAAAGCAGCTTGCAGTATAGGGAATTTCGATAACTATATGAGGAAAAATTCCACATAAGGAAAACAAAAAAAAAAGTTTGCTTGAGTACCCCCCCCCCTCCCCCCCCCAAGGACACTTCTCTAGATCCGTCATTGGTGATTTTTCATTTTTATACACAACATTTACATCGGTAAGGTTTTGTGTTAAAGCACATTGTTTGCATTTATGTGATTTTTCATTTTTACACAAAATTTACATTGGTAAGGTTTTGTGTTAATGCACATTGTTTGCATTTATGTGGTTTTTCGTTTTTACACAAAATTTACATTGGTAAGGTTTTGTGTTAATGCACATTGTTTGCATTTATGTGATTTTTCATTTTTACACAACATTTACATTTGTAAGGTTTTGTGTTAAAGCACATTGTTTGCATTTATGTGGTTTTTCGTTTTTACACAAAATTTACATTGGTAAGGTTTTGTGTTAATGCACATTGTTTGCATTTATGTGGTTTTTCGTTTTTATCCACAATAATTACATATAAGGTTTTGTGTTTAAGCCTAATGTTTGCATTTAGCTGGTTTTCAAGGACGGATCCAGAGGAGGGTGGTAGGACAATCACTCGAGACCCCTGAGCTCCTAAAAATTGCATGTTTTTAGTCATTTTTTTGTTTTTTTACTTCTGAAAACTCTAAAAAAAACAAAAAAAAGACTAAAAACATGCAATTTGTGTCCCCTTCTGAGACACTTTTCTGCTTCTGCCACATGGTGCTAACAAACCTATTTATATGCATGAAATATTTTAAATAAATATATAATACCAAAAATTAAAATTTCTTGATCTTTTAATTGGAATAACATACCTTTATTTTAATCTGAGTCTCTAATCCCAAATTGTTCTAAGTTCTGAAATGGCAATTATTACAAGTCCCTAAATTCTAAACCCGAAATATTCTTAGTCTCTAAATTAAATTTATTCTAAAAAGGGTGATTTAATAGAACGTATTTGTACTAGATTCGAGGGGCACAAGATTAGAAATAATTAATTACCTATGTTTCAAAATCTATTAAAATTATGCGGATCCAGGATGGATCTAGGAAACTACCTTCAAGCAGTATTTTAATAAATTTTTAGTGATAATTACTAGAAAACAATTGCTTCAACTTTAGTGTCTCCAGAATCTAGAAAGAATATGCTTCGTGGAAGTCCCAAATGACCTAAATGTATAAAAAAATTCAATAATTAGTTATTTTCCAATTACAAAATAATACCTGATTATAATTAGAATAAAAAATTGTTGCTAAAAATAAATTATATAATACACAGAAAAATAAATAGTTTTTAATACAATCATTTAAATTCATTATTTTATAATTTATAATCTTGTTTCAATTTTTTTTTAACCTAAATTAAAACTAAATTTGTTATCCTTCAGGATCATATTTATAACTATATTTTATAGATACTTTTTATTATCTCTAATTAAATATTTTTGAAAAAAACAATAAATATATTTTAATTGGATTGTAAAATAAAATTTAAAAAAAAAATATTTTAAATAAATTGTTTTTTTTAAAAAGCGTGCAAAAGAGGTATGACTGCAGTCACAGATTTTTCGGTCATGATTTGCGTCACAAAACAGCAGACGAACGATTAGTTTAACAATAATAACATTAATAACATTAATAACAACAACACAAACATTTAACCAATTTACAAATATGTCAAAATTGTTTTAATCAGATCAAATTTTATTCAAAATTTAAAAGTTAAATAAATTAAACTAAAATTATAGAGTACTTTAAAGTAAAATAAAGAGTTTTATAAAATTATTTAAAGTTTAAATATTATGGCTTCCTTACACCTCAGTCTTGGTAAGTTATTTTTTAATTTAAATTCTTAGAATGTAAAAAAAAGAAATATATCTCAGTCAAAAATAATAAAAATCATTCCATAGAATAAAAATTCTGAATAAAAATGACTAAAATTTGTTATTATTCCTTTTATAGGTTCAGCAGAACCACCAAAAGTTGAAGGCAAGGTTAGATTGTACAGCATGAAATTTTGTCCTTTTGCTCACAGAGTCCGGTTGGTTCTTTCATACAAAAATATTCCTCATGAAATTGTTAACATAAATTTAAAAAATAAGCCTGATTGGTATCTCAATGTAATATTTAATGAATTTAGACAGGTCACTTACATCAAATTATTTAATAACTTATATTTATTTTTAATTTGATACAGATAAATCCTCAAGGAAAAGTTCCGGCATTGGTTAATATTGATGGAGATGTTGTTCTTGATTCCATTCCAATAATAAATTTCTTAGATGAACAATATCCCCAGCCACCTTTGTACAATCAATCTACTATGGCTCGTGATTTGGAATTAGCTGAAAATTATGAAAATGTATGTATACAACAAAATAGTCTTAAATAGTTAATGAGATTATTTTTTGGAATAAATTGTTTTACAAATTTTAGGTTGTGAGAGTTTTTTCATCATGTATTCACAAAAAAGATACTCGTCCATTAAGCGAATCCGTTCAAGAAATATGCGATTATTTGCTTGAATTTGAAACTGAACTAAACATTCGACAAACTCCTTTTTTTGCAGGTTTGTATACAGTATTTAGAATTCACATTATGAATATTTAAATAAAAATCTTAATCTTATACTTTTAATGAATTTTTTTCAGGTGATCAACCAGGGTATTTAGATATTATTATGTGGCCATTTGTAGAAAGAGCAAAAGCCTTAACAATCCTGTATAATGAACCTGTTGAATTTGATAAAGAAAAATTTCCAAAAATCGTAAGTTTCTTAAAGAAAAAAAATTTTAATATTAATTTAATTTTTGTGTATTTTTACTCCTAGCTAAAATGGATTTGTTCAATGAAAAAGCAAAAATTTGTTGAAGAAAATGCTGATTCTCATGAAATTTTTGCTAAAGTTGTTAAAGCTTCCAACGAAGGGACCATTGATTATGACAATATAGAATGATTAAATAATTTAATTCCTAATAATTCATGCAAATGCGTATAAGCTATGTGATATTTATGTTAAAGTTATTTTTATATTAAATTTTTATTTATTAAAAGCTTTAAAGAAAATTTATAAGTATTATGACATAAAATGCATATGTATGCAATTTAAGAAAAAAATATTTAAAAAGCTTAAAAGAGCTTATAGATAATGCCTGAATATTGCTTATTTCTGTTTTTATTTGGTTAAAAGAGAATAAGACAATAAAGTTAATATTTAAAAAAAAACTGACCTTATTTATTAATTTATCACATTTATTAAAAATATTATATAAGTTCTAAATTTAAGTTACATTTTAAAAATACAAACCCAGTAGCAGTAAATTAAAAAAAAAAAAGATAAAAGTTGATAATACTCTAAAAAATTGTTATGCACCTCATTTGAAAAAAAAAATCATAAATATTTTATACCATAAATTATTTATTGCTTTTAGCAAAAATTTTTAGAATTAATTAAATCTGCAAATCTAAATAAACTTATTTTTAAATTTAACGCGCCTTTTACTCAGATGGTAATTTAATCATTAAATACAGGATTTACCGACATAACAAGGTAAAGAGTTTTGTTTCTGCTGTATAATTTGCTAGTTGTCGAGATTTGTTCTGTTTTATTATAAAATTTAATAATGTTTTTGTGATAGTGTTATCAATTTTTTTGAAATTCAAAATATTAATTGACAAAAAATAATATTATATTTATTTTAATTATTTCAAGTTAAAAATTAAAACTCATTATTTGACTATAGTATATTATTTGTAAATACAGTTGTTTAAATTTTTTTTAGTATAATGTTTCACAACTAGATGGCATTCAACATCGCTTTCAAAAGTTTAAAAATTATTAAAATTCTTATTTGAATGACTGAAAAATGCTCAATAATCAAAATTTAGTTAAAACAACATTAATAAACGGTGAAGAAAGTTTATGCAAAACTTTTTTATTTGAGGTAAATAATAAAGTTACTGCTTTAATGTATATTTTTTATTATTTTAATTCACATTTAGAGGTAACAGATACACTTCAGCCAAATCGAGGTTTAGCTAGGGCGTTTAGTTACTGGCCATTATGAGGTATTTAGGTCGCTGATCACTTTCGGGGTCTTTTCCAGGAGATATTGGGGACCATTAAATTTTCAAAAGATTTTGTTCCACATGAGTTTTTCGGGTCGGTGACCACACATTTCAGGGTCCTGTCTACTAAACATTAAAACTTCATTCTTAAATCAGCAAAACCTACCCCTCAATGAGGTATTTTGGCTATTTTCCCGCTTTCAGTTTCCATATTTGGTGACCTGGTTTTTTGGGTCGCTGATAACGAATTTCAGAGTCTTATCTATTAAAAATTAATACTTGGTCCTTAAATTTGCAAAATCGTGAAATACATCACAATACCAGCGACCCAAGAAACCCATATGGACCGTATGAAGACACTAAGATTACGAATAAATAAAAAATACCTTATTTAAGGGGAGTTTTTGCAAATTTAAGGGTTTGGGTACACTTACGGTTATGAATACGAGATTTGAACTATTATAGGTTTTTTGGATCGCTGAACACGGGTCATTTGGTAAAATTGCGCTTCACCCTTAAGTTTGCAAAAACTACCCCCAAAAGGGGGTAATTTTGATGACATCACGTTCTGAGTCAATAGATTTATCCAAGAATAAGTTTTAAAGGGGTTTTTGGGTCACTAATTAAGAATATTGATGATTTTTTAAGGTAACATTAATATTTAACCCATAATTAGCTAAAACTACCCCCACAAGGGTTGTTTTTGCTATTTCTGCACTTTTTGCGTCAAGATTAGGTCCACAAGGATTTTTTAAGTCGCTGAATACGAATTTCATGGATGTTTCAATGAAAAATTAATATTTCACCCTTATATTAGCTAAAACTACCGCACCAAAAGGGGCGTTTTTGCTATATTCAAACTTTCGGCGTTCAGACTAGGTACAAAGGATTTTTTGGGTCACTAATTAATCATTTTTGTGATTTTTTAATGAAAAATTTATATTTTACCCTTAAATTAGCTAAAAATACCCCCAAAAGGGGCGTTATCGCTGTTTCTGCACTTTTTGCGTCAAGATTAGGTCCACAAGGGTTTTTTGGGTCGCTGAAAACGAATTTCATAAATTTTTTAATGAAAAATTAATATTTCACCCTTATATTAGCTAAAACTATCTCCAAAAGGGGTGTTTTTGCTATATTAAAACTTTCTGCGTTTAGACTAGGTCCAAACTTCATCTTAACGCAGAAAGTTCAAAAACCGCAGACACCCTTTGTTGGGGTAGCTTTAGCTAAACTAAGGGTAAAATTTGAATTTTTTATTAAAAAATTACAAAAATTATTGATTATCGACCCAAAAAATCTTTGGAAGCCAATTCTTGGATAAATCTATTGACTCAGAACGCGATGACATAAAAAACACCCCCTTTTGGGGGTAGTTTTTGCAAATTTAAGGGTGAAGCGCAATTTTCTTTACCAAATGACCCCGATTTTCGTGTTCAGCGACCCAGAAAACCTATACTAGAGAAAATCTCGTAATTTGACAGGAGTAAAATCGATAGTAGACCAAAGCTCATGACGGCCAGTAACTATGTGCCCCACCCCCTGCCGCCACTCGATTCGACTGGAGTATTAGATGAAATTTTTATTTAATAATATTTGGGGTCGGTCGCTTATGAAACTATGGTTGAAAATTTGCTTTTTAGGTATTTAAAATGTGGGACCATTTTTAATCTTGATTTAAATGTATTAACAAAAATATTTTAACATAGAAAATGTTCATAGGCAGGGGGTACTTCATGCATGTCATTTGGGGGGGGGGGGGTCAAATGGATTTAGAATAATTTCGATTTAGGGACTTACAATAATTTGAGTTAAGGGACTTAAAATAATTTCGATTTATTGTTATTGTTAGTTTAGAGACATAGAATAATTTCAATAAAGGGGTTTAGAATAATAAGGATTTTAGGAGCTAGAAATTTTTTTTTTTTTTGCTTAAAGTCATCATAAAAAAATTAGATCTTTTCATCAAAGGGCCAAATAATACAGGATAAAAAATTCTAATTGGATGAAAACGTTGTTATTATTATAGGTTTTTTAGATTAAATGCCATAATTTTTTCATGTTGATTTTTCAGTTTACTAACTTGAAGAATCCCTAGATATAGAATTTTGATTAAATAATAACAAAACTAGATATTAAGTCTTTTAATCAAAATTATTCTGTCCCTAAATCCAGATTATTTTAAGTCCCTAAATTGAAAACTTTCCAAAGGTCCAAATGACCCCACCACCCCCAAATGACATTCTTGAAATAGGCCTATAGGATTATAGGTAGGTAGGCTATAAACATGTTTTATGTTAAGATATTTGAACTCAATATATGTATGTACTCAAGATCTTTGGTAGCCCCTATGGCAAAGCTTTTATAGACTGTTTAAAGCAATAATTTTATTTAACATTTAATTTACTCCAGGATTAATTGATTTTTTGCGAAAGTTTAAATTTTATTTAAAAGATAACTTATATCTAATTTACTAATAATTACAGCCTATATCCATAAAAATCATGTAATGTTTTGGTGATTTATATTCTATTTTATTTCTTATATTCTTATATAATTATTTTATTATTAATTTCAGGCTTCAATTAATTGGGCACAAAAAGGTCATCAAGTATTTTATATCTGTCCTAAGAAAATTGAGTCCTTACCTGCAGCAGATCATGAACGAGAAGACCCATCGGCAGATGTGTTAAATCTCATGACTTTTATGTAAATATCTTTTCGCTATATCCAAAAAAAAAAAAAATTTATGCTTTATTAAGGGAAAATTTGTTACTGAAGGGGGGGTCCTTTACTCGTTAATAAATACATATTAGTGTTTAGTGATCCAAAATCTAATCATTGAAAAATTTTATAATCCAATTAGCGAAAAATGTCTACAAAATAGAAATTCATGCCTCTAGTAATTAAAAAAAAAAATAAAGTCTTAAAAAACAATTTCTTAAGAAAATATTAAATTATTTGAAAAAAATTAAGCATATATTTAATAATTACTCGAAATATATTAATAATATTAATGAATTTTATTTTCAGATATGCCAAAGATTATGAAGAATTAGTAAAACAATTAAAAGAATTAGAATTACACAAAAATCCACCAAAATGTTTAATTATTGATAATATTGATAATTACATAAATAATAATAATAATGATATTAAAATATCGATAGAATTACGTGTATCAAAATTATTAACTATTATATTAAATACAATGTTGATACGTTCTAAAATAATAAATGAACAAGTTAATTTATGTGTATCAACGTATAATAATCAATATAAAAATATATATCATATATATTTTGATAAATATTTAATATTAAAAAAAAATGATGATACGTCAATAAATTTAATTGATCCTAATAAAAAAAAAATTTATAAATATTTTTTACTAAATGATGATTTTATTGTTATTAATGATCTTATGGAATGTTTATAAATCTATGTAACATATTTTTTTAATTATTTTGTTGTTTGAAATATATTTTATATTTTTGAATAAATATGCTTATACAAAGGATGTCAGTTTTTGATTTTATAGTTTTAAATTGATGAAAAAGCCTGTTAATAAATGGAAAATTTTATGGGATTTAACAGCCAAGTTTGCTAAAGAGGATCTTCAAATTGTTTTTGAAATAAGTATTTCTGATCTATTCTACTACTGTAAACTGTAATTATGCCCAAAATTTTCAGCTTTTTGGGGGTAATTATTTTTCTAGTCATTTAGTTATTTCGACTTCTTTTTAAAGTTTCTTGACATAATAAAATCTATTCTACAATAAAAATAGATCTTTTTCGAAAAATTAGTAAATTTTCAAAAAATTTTGTAAATATTCGATAAAAATCGTAAATAATAATTTAGTATATTATCGAAAAATTCGAGAATTCTCGATTTTTTTTTGTGAATTTGCGAAAAATGTTGTAAATTCACAACTATTTTTCGTACATTTACAACTATTTTTTGAAAATTTTCGAAAAAAAAATTATAAATTATAAATTTTTCTTGCGAATTTACAAAAAAAAGTCGAGAATACTCGAATTTTTTGTTAATGTACTAAATTTAGTAAATATACGATTTTTTTCGAATATTTACAAAATTTTTCGAAAATTTACTAATTTTTCGAAAGTATTCTAATTTTTTTGTTAATATAAGAAAGTTACTTTTTACAGTGTAGGAGTAACAATATTTTCTAACTAAATAATTTGATTTGAGCTGAAAGATTCGATCCGAGTTACCAAAATGAACTTATTTGATCATGCTTCATATTTTAATCTTTGCAATTCAATCCCAGAATATAATTTTGAAAAATTTACGAAAATTAATAATTGTAAAAAAAAAATTAATGTAATTTATTAGTATGTGTGTGAAAACTATAAAAAATATCTACAAAAATTTTAAGTCGATTAAAATTAAGCATCTATCTAAGAATTATGGAATTAAAAAAATATTATGTAAATGAATTTTAATAAAAAGTTAAATTTAATACAATGTAGATATTATTAATACTTAAAAAGTTCCTTTAATCTTACCGAAATCACTGTAAATACTGTAACAAAATTTATATCTTTTTATAATATTTGTCAAAGATGTAATAAACTATGTATTTATACTATAATTCTTGTATATAGGTGTTAATAATGATCAGTTACACCTGGACATATTTTTTTATACAAATATGATACATTCTTAGTTAAAATGACACTGTAAATGACACTATAAAGATAGAATAACTTATTTTTTGGATATGCTGGTATATTATATTATGGCACAGTCAAGGCCGCCAAAAATTTTAAATATTGAGTAAAATGAAGTTTCCTACGCATTTTTGTTACGAAAAACGATTTTGAAGGTTTCATCCTTTTTATAAATCTCAATTTTAAGTAATTAACGATATTTCAGTAACATTAACGATTTTTAATGATTTTGGATGTTTTTTTTCGTTTTCTCCCATTTTTTGGGTGCTAAATATCTATGGTTTTTGGAATGGAGCCAAAACTTGGCAGGTTTTTTTTTTATATTGGTACAAAAGATTCAGGAATTATTACTTAAAGACTTTTTCTAAGTACCCAAAAAGGTTTATAGTGATTAAACATTTGAGAGAGTTAATATTAGCCATAGAAGGATTTGACGAATATACAACGACGCTGTTTAAATGCACCCAAAAAACTTAACGACGCAGAAGACTAATTATAGGGTGATTCCACAGCTACCGACGAGGGACCACAGAAAATCAGCATATATCTTAAAGACCGTATAGTCCTGTACTTTTTCTGCGAGGCTATATGGATGTAAGCGCCTAGCCCTAGAATCGGCGTTAGGCTTGTTCTACAAACGCCATAAATGTGCATCTCATTTTTAAATTATCTTTACATTTTTTCATCTAGGATTCAAAATTGACCTATTTTTGAATTCTCCTTGTGTATTTTCTTCTAGGATTCGAAATCGCCCTATTTTGGAAATCTTTTTATATATTTTTTTCTAGGATTCAAAATTGCCCGGTTTTGGTATTCTCCTTGTATATTTTCTTCCTGGATTCAAAATTGCCCTATTTTGGAAATCTTATATTTTTTTTTCTAGGATTCAAAATCGCCCTATTTTTTAATTCTTCTTGTGTATTTTCTTCTAGGATTCAAAATTGCCCTATTTTCGTATTCTCCTTGCATATTTTTTTCCTGGATTCAAAATTGCCCTATTTTGGAAATCTTCTTATATTTTTTTTTCTAGGATTCAAAATTGCCCTATGATTGAATTCTATCCTTATATTTTTTCTTCGAAGGGTTCAAAATTGGCCTATTTTTGAATTCTATCCTTATATTTTTTCTTTTAGTATTCAAAATTGTCTTATTTTGGAAATCTCCTTGAATATTTTCTTCTAGGATTCAAAATTGCCCTTCGATTGAATTCTATCCTTACATTTGTAACATGGGACATGTTCAATGGATGGGATATTTAAAAAGTCTGGGGGGGTGAAAAAGTGACGTTTTTAGGGGAGAGGGGTTAAATGGACTTAATGAGATAATATGTATATACTAGGCAGCTCCAACTTACAACCAGGTCTGTTATAAGTGTACATGTCCCATGCTCGTTGGTTGTGTTAACAGTATTTGCATTCAGATGCAATATTAAATATTTTTTTCTTGAGATTAAGTTAAAAAATAAAAATAATGATTTATTAAAATTATGAAAAATGTTCATTATTTGCAATCTACTTCTTAGCGTATAACTGTTGTTATTTATGAGTTAATGTGATGTGAGGGGTTTGGCGCGCTTTAGCGAGCAAGGGGCTTGACTCCTAGTGAATTAAATTTTAATACTTTTAATAAATAATAACTACACTGTAAAAAGTAGCTTTCTTAGATTCACAAAAATAGATTTTTTTCGAAAAATTAGTAAATTTTCAAAAAATTTCGCAAATATTCGATAAAAATCGTAAATTTACTAAATTTAGTATATTATCAAAAAATTTGAGAATTCTTTTTTTTTTTGTGAATTTACGAAAAAAGTTGTAAATTCACAACTATTTTTCGGAAATTTACAACTATTTTTTGAAAATTTTCGAAAAAAAATTGAAAATTATCAATTTTTCTTGCGAATTCACAAAAAAAAATGGAGAAGACTCGAATTTTTCGTTAGTATACTAAATTTAGTAAATTCACGATTTTTTTCGAATTTTTACAAATTTTTTCGAAAATTTACTAATTTTTCGTAAATGTTCTAATTTTTTTGTTAATATAAGAAAGTTACTTTTTACAGTGCAATTTACTTTTACCTTTTAGCAAATTTGATTATTATTTCGCTAAAAAATGAAACTACCTAATCCCATGCTTTAAAATTTTGAATGCAACAAAAATTAGGTTAATTGCAAAGTTTTACCTACCAAAAAATTCCATTTCTAAGTATATTTAAGAGGCATTGGTAAACTTATTGATCATAGTTAGATGATAAATATGCTTATAAAAAAGAAAACATAATGGAATATGTGGGCGTCTTTTAGTTTTTAGCACACGTGTATTTAGCATTATATGCATTTACAATAAATAAATATATACGCACTTGTAACCAGCTTGGTCAGTCAAGCGAGAAGGCTAAATTATAAGAAAAGAAGGATAAAAATTATATAAGTTACACATACACATACATAAAAGTAGATTAGAAGAACTTTTTGGCGTCGAATTGTCTGGGAACTCAAAATTTCATCTCTTTCTTATATCATATTTCAAAATGATACAAAGTGAGATAAATATATAAGCTAAAAAATTAAAAAAACTTTTTTTTATTCTTGTATACTTTTTTTTTGTATCTTCTTTATCATCATCATCATCGTGTTCTTTCTTTTTCTTCTTCTTCTATAACATATAAGTTATATTTCTCTCTTTAGTATACCAAAGAGTTAACCAGGTCATTCCACTGATCCTTTACAGAATAAAAAGCTTTTGCCAGACTGCTTGGCCTCACTGATTCTTCGTCTTACTTTATTTAATATATTTTCAATTTCTATCTTTGTTAGTTTCTTTAGATTTTTTTTATCCTCATATAGGTTCTCTTTTTCTTTAAACAGGTTCAGTTCTTTTCTGTTTTCTTTCTTCGTCCTCCAAAGTTTTTTTTTTGTGTTATTTAAAATAAGTATAGAAAAAAAATAAATTCTTTTTACACTTGTGCTGATACTCCTATTGTTATTATTATACATTTTAATCCTATTTAAGATTTTTTAAAAATACAAATTTTTATGTATATTTTTTTGCAAAATTTTATTTTTGGCTTAAAATATATGCTTTTTTAAGAATATTTAAGGATTTAAACAGCACTAGATTCATAATTTTGCTCGTCATTTTGAAAAGAAAAATTCTTGTTCTTAATCTTTATTACTAATATTAAAAGTGAATTATTTAAATTTTGCAATTAAACAGGTGTGAATTTTACTATCGAAACTTGATTTTTTTTCGATCACATTAGCATAAGTAATGTAATCATAAAATATATATTAGCCTAAACGTTAGTTTAAAAAATGGTTATTTTCATAAAAAAACTTCCATGGCATATCAGGGCTTTTGCTGTTCAATAATTTGAATAATAAAATTTTTTAAAAATAATCTTTTGACAAAATAGTCCTTTTTTTAAGCAAATCATGTATTGTTGTAAGCTCTTTTAATATAATAATCAAATATAGAATTTAAAAATTTGAATAACAACATTATTTTTCTCACCTTTTTATTTTTTTCATACATTATGTATATTAGATTTCTAGGAATTGTATTTTATATATTATTTTGAAGATCATAATGTAGAAGGCGGAAGAGCGAGGAAAGAGGAAAGATTACTTCTTTTCTTCCTAATTTTTTTTTGTATTTTTAATTCGTCATTGGTTTTTGAAAAAAAAAACATAACAAATAGCCTCACACGTATTCATAAGAATATATGGGCTGATCCTGGTCAATAAGTTGGTAAAAATTATATTTTAAGCTTTTTTAAAATATACTAATAAGTTTTATAAAAAGTATTCCAAGAGTTTTGAAGAATTCAGTCAGATCCTTCTGCTTGAAATTTTTCGATATTTCGTATACTGTCAGTTAACTGTGCTCAAATTTTATTGGAACTGCTTCAATTTTCAAGCACACAAACCTAACAGTGTATAGTTAGGCTCAAATGGAGAAAAAATCACAACCAGGATCTAAGTTTCTAATAAAAATAACAGTAAATTTGAATTTAAAAAAATATTTTTACATGGTCGAAAATACGTGGATCAATTCATATATCAGTACTATATTAAAAAAAAAGTTAATTTTTTGGCTTATTGTCATAAATTTTTATCTCCTGATGATTTCTTTTAAAAACTTTTATTCCAAAATTTCAATAGGACAAATTTTTTTTTTATATTTATGACATAAAATAATATATTACTAGATTTCAAATTTTAATACAATAAAATTTTAAGATTAAAAAGAAAAAAAGAAACTGTTTTTTTTTTTTTTTTGATATATTTATTTTTAATTTATTAATCTTTTAAAATGATTTAGTGAGTTTTTATTAAAATAGGTTTATTAAATAGACTACTGTATTTTTCTACAATAAAGTTATCGATTTTTATTATTAAAAAATATTTTTTAATAATCTTTGCTTACAATATAAACTATGTATTTTTATTCGATACTTTTTTTATTTCTATTGAAAAAAAAAATTGATTTATACTGTGAGAAAATGTAATTTTTAAATTAAAGACTCAATGAATTGATCATCTATTCTCTGCTATAATTCACTAATGTTTATAATTTAACCTGCAAGATTACACTGTAAAAAGTAACTTTCTTAGATTAACAAAAAAAATAGAATTTTTTCGAAAAATTAGTAAATTTTCAAAAATTTTTGTAAATACTCGATAAAAATCGTAAATTTACTAAATTTAGTTTCGACAATTCTCGATTTTTTTTTGTGATTTTACAAAAAAAGTTGTAAATTCACAACTATTTTTCGGAAATTTACAACTATTTTTGAAAATTTTCGAAAATAATTGTAAATTATTAATTTTTCTTGCGAACTCACAAAAAAAATCGAGAATACTCGAATTTTTTGTTAATATACTAAATTTAGTAAATATACGATTTTTTTCGAATATTTAAAAATTTTTTCGAAAATTAAGAAAGTTACTTTTTACTGTGCACTTTTAATTGCAATTAAAAAGTTTTTTAATTCTCAATCGTAGAAATGAAATTTTGAAAACTTCCAGATGGGACGCAGGCTGTAAGCAAATATTTTCGACTGACTTTTGGTTTGTGTTTGGCCCGAAACTTTCTGAAAATTTATTTCTGTTCAGGCATTAAGGTTCTTGAAAAGTTGATTTATTCTAGATCAAATTTTATCTTAAAAAAAAAAAAAAATATCTACAGCTAATTTCTAAAATATTTAAGTTTGATTTATTTTGCACCAATCTTGGTCTAGCGTCATTTCGCTAAAATCGTAAGAAACCTATTCATTTTAATATAAATCCTTTTGGATAGATCCAAATATTTTGGGGTTGATTTGTGTGAAATTATCAAAATCCCACTTGTTCAGAAATTTGAAATTTTAGACGTAGTATTTGATAGCAATATTTCCCAGAATTCACAAGTAACATAAAAAGAAAAGTTAATAGCATTTCAAACACATTGAATTTTATGACAATGCACTAAGTCGACTGCAACACAGTACTTTATGCTTTTGACTTGTACACTTGTAAAGTTTCCAATCACTCCGCATCTGGAGTAATGTTCTATACTTACAATTAGATTTAAGTACTTTAACAAGAAGCCAGACTTTAACAACTCAGCGATTTAGCACTGAGGTACATATATTTCGGATTTAAGTGGATTCATACGTTTCCCAAGACAAGAAAAATTAAGTTTGGTTAGCGATAAAGAACTATATTTACCTAACTTGAAAGATTGTGGGGCTAAATTATTTCAACTTCAGAGGACGAAATTTTGATACTCTCTACCTCCAAAAATGATATTTCTTCTATAGGATTTCTCGTTAGTTGCACACGTTAGGTCGTCAAATACTACTGACCACTATTAGAGTAACAGAAAATAAGATAAATTTTTCTCAAGGACCCGATAATTTTGTTATGATCCTGAAAATAATTAAGTTATATTTATATTTACTTTTTATAATTTTAGAATTAAAAAAAGGCATCTGAATAAATAAAAAAAAAATATATTGTCTTATCTATAAAACTTTCTCTGTTGCTTTGAAATATCCATATTTGCTAAAATCGTATAACCTTGTAGTAAAAAAAATGAATCACTTATTTTGCGCTAAAAATTCTAAATAAATATTTACTCTTGAAATATTAAAATCTATTAAATATTTATATTGGCATGAATAAAAAAATTTCTACTTCCGGAAAATTAAATGCTTAGAAAATTTTCAATAAAATTTACGGAAGACACTGTAAATCATATAAAAACAATTTAGTTTCACTAGCTTTGAACAAAACAAAAAAAAATAAAATTACTTAAAATTTTCTATTTTTTACTAAAGATGACCATTACAATTTTTTCGAACAAATCTTATATTTCAGAAAACCGTAATGATAATTATTATTTGAAAAAATTTGAACGTTAAATTTAATTATTACTAGAGATGTTTTTGCTATTGATAAAAAAATTTGATTTTTAAGATAAATTAAAAGAATCTGAATAAGTACCTGTTAATTTTAAAAAAAATTTCTAAATTTCTACCTTTAAATGTATGGGTATTATCATTGTTATTATTATATGTACTATAAATGATCGAATAAATGGTATTTTTAACACTGCTCCCCCACTTTTTATATATAAATATATATTAGCCTGGTAATTATTTTAAAAAACAGCTTGGATTTTTTAATACAACATGAAATCAGTTGGAATTTACCAAAAAAATCAGATTTCCAAAACTACAGCTCATTTAATCACTCTGAAGTATTGCTACCAAATGCATAAAAAAAAGTATCTTTTAGGAATCCAAAATTTGCTGCATATATATTTGGTGGTAATACTTAGGAGTGAAATTTTTTTGTTAAATGGTACCTAAATTTATCAAAAATCCAAGCAACTTTTTAAAACAACTGCCAGGCTAATATATACACATAAATATATACATATATATTATATATTTATAATATATATATGTTATATATATGTATATTATTTTATATCGAAAGAAACAAGTGTGTGCACATGTATATAGACAGTCGCTCGGCAACATTCAACGCAACTGGATATTTTTTTATAAATAATATCATACAAAACAAGAGAGTTATTTTCTTCTCTCGTGAAATAATAATAATAATAATAAAATTACTATTTTATTTATTTTTTTAAATTTTTTTTTATAAAAATGTAAGATTTATTATTATAATAAAAGTGATCATTAATAATAACAGCCTCGGATATTATAAATTTATAAAAAAAATTATATTATTGTTGTAACTTAAAATTATGCTTTTATTAGTTTAATTGACAATAATTTGTTTAAGTGTATTTTTTTATACTATATATTGTTATAATAGTTGCATAAATGATGTCGATTTAAGGAAAATATTTGTTCATTTTTTAAATGTGTTGTGCATATTTTAATTATTTTAAATGATATTAAATAATTATTAAATTTAATTTTTTATACTAAAAATTTAAAAATAAACAAAACAAAAAAATTTTCAAAATGAATTTTATGTGGATTTTTATTTTAATAACAATTATAAATCAAGTTTTATCATTTGGAAGTGATTCTGCACTTATGAATACTGAAGTAAGTTGTATATATTTTTATTTATTTGTTAATTAAATAGCTAATTTTGCTTTTAAGTAAAATGTCATTATTAACATTATATTCGTTATTATCAAAAGTTAACTGGTTTGTTTTATTTTTATTATCACCATAGCTAAATAAAAAATTATTTTGGGTTGGCATATGTATTTAAATAACTTGCATTAATCATGTTTTTAATGAGTAATAATTTATTACAAACATCCTAGCTTCCTAAAGTAGCTTTAGTCCCTAAATGCAAATTATTTTTAAGTCCCTAAGTCCAGATTATTATAAATTCTGAATCTTGGATTATTTTAAGTCCTATTTGACTCCCTCCCTCGTTTTGCAGGTTTCCCACCCCCAAAAATCATTTTCCATGTTAGAAAACTCAAGACTTCACTTACAAAAACTTCTTTTTCAATGTAGTTCTAGTTTTTTATTATTTTGTTTAGTCAATCACACCCCGTGTGTACATGTTAATAGAATTTTAATATTTTGTGACCATAAATTTAGTTTTATAATTTTAGTAGAGAAAATAAATTTAACATTTCTACACCTCATGACATCCTCATCAGAAAAAATATAAGAATGTATATTAAAACATCATTAAGAAAGTTTACTGCAGATTGAAAATGGTGGGATGATTTAAGATTTATTGTGGAAACGCTTTATGTAAAGTATTGCTTCATTAAATATGCGCGCCTTAATAAACAAATAATGTTGCCATATTTCAAATATTTTTTGTTTTCTGCTAATTAAAAGCAAGCTAAATGGTCAATTGCTTCCAGTTTCTTTCTATTAACTTGTCTTTGCAAATCTTATCCCGCAAAAAAATTTTTTTGTTGAAATTGTATATTTAGAAGTCGAGTTATAAAACTTTTCTATTTTCCATAAGAGCTGCATAATATTTCTCATGAATGTAGCCAATTAATCAAATGGCCATTTTTAGCTAAAAATGACCAATTTTTAAATTGATGCCAAATTCATCATTTCTGACAAAAAAGGGTTTTATATGTCTCGAAAAATTTATACCAGCTTAAGACTTGTAAAATTCTAAGTCCCGAAATTGAAATTGTTTTAAGTCCCTAAGACCATATTATTCTTAGTTCCTTAATTGACCCATTCCTAGACCCATTTGACCTTTTACAATATTTTTAAAAATCAAACATAAAACTAAAATTCAGCTAGAGCAACTCGATAGTACAGCTTCAATTAATAATAATAATACTATTATTTGGTCAATGGTTGGTTTTTATGGATTTAGGATTTTAGAAATTTAAAAAAAAAAATTATTTTGAAAAAAAAAATCTAAAAATCTTCATTTTTCAAATATAAATCATTTAATCAATTAAAATGCTCGATAAATGATCATTATTTTTCACAAACGTTAATGGTGTATTTAATAATAAGTTTATCAATAATTATAAATCATTAACTTATCTAAAAGATGTCTTATATAAAAATAAGATAAATTTTGTATGTATGATAAAGGAAAAAAAACCTTTATTTAAATTAAAAAATTTTTTTTAAATTTGTAAAAATAAAAATTATTTTCAACATTAAATACTTAAATTCTTTAACTTTGATGAAAAAAAATATTTAAAAATAAAATTTTATTTTATTAGATATATTAAATTAGATATAATGTTCATAAATGGTACATAAAACAGCTTCCGACCAAGATAAACTAAACACAAGAAAGACCTTCTATATAATAATATAATTTTAATGTGATAAACTTTAATGTACATATTCGTGTAAACATTTATATTATATCTTTTTTTTCTGTTATTATGTTTGCACATGTTGGAAGTTATAATTTAATAAATATATATGGACATATAAAATTTATGTGACAAAATTTTCAACCAAATGAATTTTATTTATAAGTTTTGTGTGCCTATTTTGCCACTTTGATAAAATTTTGTTTTCTAAATTTCTTTTTATTATTAATTTATCATACGTGTGATAGGTGAAATTTGCATTATTGATTTTTTGACATATAAGCACTTTTTGAGACCCCGGGAAACTAAATTAACACCATTATATTTTTTCTTTTTGGTCTTAGTAACTCATTTTTTTCTATGAAACTACCAATATCTAGAAATGTCGTTTTTACTCGATATCTCGAATCTGATTAGTTAATTTTTTGAAAATTTTTTTCTCAAAATTTTTGACATAAAAAAATAACGTAACTCTGTATTTTTTTTTATTTTTAAACGTTTTAACTAATTTCTTTGTATAGAAATACTAGCAAAGTTGAGAGGAGGGCTCAACTCCCCTCTTAGTCTGTTCTTGGTATTCGAGAAAAGAAATTTCCAAAAAGTTTAAGTTTTCCAAAAAAAATAGTGAAAATTGAAAATCTCCAAAAGTACAATAGCTGAGTCGCAAAACTATGGCCTATGTCACCCACAGATTTTTTTTCTTCATTTTGACACTGGAATTATTTCTCGTTGAAATGATCAAAATATTTAAAGTCATTACATTTGCTGTGAATAAAAAAAACTTATAAATGGTTTATGTATTCACACAACCAACGATCATGGAACATGTTCACTTATAACAGTTTTAACGTATACTCCCTAATTATTATAAATCCTAAATCCATAAACCTAAAGTTTCGAAATTCTTGTTCTTATTAGGGCCTGATCAGGCCCTGACTCCAACTTCAAATTATTTTGTCCCTAAATCGAAAATATTCTAAGTCCATTTCGCCCCCCTCCTTAAAACGTCAATTTTTCACTCCTCCCCTGCCAAGCCGGACTTTTTCAAATACCCCCAATGAACATGTTCCATGTTAAAATTTAATAAAAATGAACGATTTTCATTATCAATTTCTAGTGATTCACCGTTAATTTTAATTAGAATCTGAAAAAAATGGTTCATTTATTACAGTATTTAAGTCCATTCAACCCCCCTCCTCCAAATGACATGCTTGATGTACCCCCCTGCCTATAAACATTTTTCATGTTTAAATTGTTTAATATTCCTTATCATATGATTTTAGCTAAATTTTCCCATATTTACAATATGTTATACATATACAGGGCTACCCATATATTACGTATGACAATTTTAGGGTTTCTTTGGCCCCCTTCATCCATTATAAGAAAAAATAAAAATTTTACCTTACCCCTCCCCCCATTTTAAGATCTTATTCATTTATCATAATGTTTTTATTAACAATACAATTTTTTTATGAATTTTTTATCAAGTTTGTTAAATTTTGTCTAAAAAAAGGGTAAAATACACGGTAACTCTGCAGGGTTTGAAAACTCAACCATTTAATTTTGGTTAAATCAGTCAGCCAATCGGTTGAAATTTCAACCAATTTGGTTTAAAATCATACCAAAAACTAAAATATTAAATAAAATTGATTTAATTTGAATAGTACACGATCAGGTTATCTTGCTTGAAATTTCAAGCAGAGTATTTATTTAATTTTTAGGATACTCTTCTAATTTTCTTCAGATGACATAATATCACTCCAAAAAATTTTTTTAAGACTTTTAGCCTGAATAGCTTATTAATAACTAATGTAACTCTAAAAAATTTTAATTTAAACAAATTTTCGATCTTTCTTGTATTTACAAGCAATTCAACCTAAACGACAATTCAAAACTAATAATTTTTTAAGATTTTATTATATTCAGATAAATAATTCGAAAAATTTTTACTTTACCAAAAACAGTTTATCAAAATTTAATATGAAAAAATATTTTTATAAAAAATATTTAATTGCTATACTATATAAAATAAAATTTTCTAAAATTAAATTAAATTTAATTACCGGAACGATTTTTTATTGTTATACATTTTACACTCAATGGGTTTTGCTTGGTTTTGCTTTATGATTCAGCGATAAAATTTCTACATTATTATAATGTAATATATTAACTAAAAAATGCATCATATTGATATTACATCTTCTTTTAACATATAATAAATATAAGGTCGACGTTACAGTTCAAGGATAACTTATTAAATATTTTCTTTTTTTTTTTTATTTGTTTGTAATTCATGCTACAAATTTTTATTATTCTATTTTGATACATTTTTAATACATAATACTCAAAGCTTATAAAATTTTTTATAATAGAGTCATAATATCAATTTTTCTATTAATTTTTATATCTCAAAATGGTCAACTATTAAAAATTTTTATTTCTGGACAGAAATGGTTCATTGATTATTGTGAAGAGGAAATTGATAATAACAAGATACAGTTTAGGTGCTTAAAACTATTATTCCTGCATCTTCTTACTTCTAGAAAGCACTTTCACTGATATAATTCTCTTTACAATCCATTCTTTCCAGATAAAATTATAACTTTT
Organism: Anagrus nilaparvatae; assembly: GCA_022575985.1. NCBI lineage: Eukaryota > Metazoa > Arthropoda > Insecta > Hymenoptera > Mymaridae > Anagrus > Anagrus nilaparvatae. The sequence continues at coordinate 33,678,487 of JAKSXM010000231.1, forward strand.
GGTTTGAGTAAACCTTTAGTTTTAAAAGCTTACGATACTGGCTTTGGTATCCGGTTTTCGCCAAGCATTGGTTTTTTAACTTAGCCTTTTTAAAATTTAATACTAACTGTCTTAACAGCCTTAAAAAAAACTAGCCATAAGAATATTGATACATTCGTTAAAACATGCTTGGTGGTGAGAACCCCTTTTTTTTGGAGGTTTAGTCAGTTTATGAGAAAATATCAGGGTTGGTATTTTAATTAATAATCAGCTTAAGACCAAACTTTTAGCCATATTCGCTTCATAATTTAAAAAATTAGAAATTTTCTTAATGGTGACGAAAACCTACCTTCTGCCTTATTTTATTAAGAATCAATCTTGTTTTACATAATTTTTTAATCTAAAATACTCTCATTCAGAAACCTAAAATTTAAAATTATACACAAAAAAACACAAAAACGTAAAATATTTAAAAAAATTCCATATACTAATTTTTATGGTAGATTAACGCATTAAAAAAGTATCGAATCAATAAAAATTTTTTTTTCTTTGACGTCCGAAATAAATTTGATGATTTATATAAATGACCAACAGTAGCAATAATATTAAAAAAAAAATGCTGCTGAAAAAAGGAAAAAAAATATAATTTATACATTTTAAACAATATTAAGTTATTTTTAAAATTTGCAAAAAAAAATCTGTTATGTTGCTGATTATGTGATTCACTTTATTCATATATTTAAAGCTAAAAATAAAAAAAATTATGTTTTATATCGTTTATATATTGAAATGCTCTTGATAACAAAAAAGTATCATCTTTCATTTGTTATTTTCTGTAATCTCTTTTGTAATTCTTATTATTTATTGGTGGTGTATTTAGAAAATGTGAAAAAAAGTGTGATAAAATACTTTTATACACGTTTGCTATACATTTAACATTGAACAAGTACTTACTTATTAAACTTTCCTTTGAGCATTAGTATAAGCTTTAGTGTAGAGCCATATACTCCAGTCAAATCACAAGGAGGGTTTGTTTTTAGTGACCATGACGAAAAAAAGTCTACTATACTGTAAAAAGTAACTTTCTTATCCTAACAAAAAAATTAGAACATTTTCGAAAAATTAGTAAATTTTCGAAAAAAATCGTATAATTACTAAATTTAGTATATTAACAAAAAATTCGAGTATTCTCGATTTTTTTGTGAATTCGCAAGAAAAATTGATAATTTCCAATTTTTTTTCGAAAATTTACAAAAAATATTTGCTATTTTACAAATTTTTTCGTAAATTCACAAGAACAAATCGAGAATTCTCTAATTTGTTGTTAATATACTAAATTTAGTAAATTTACGATTTTTATCGAATATTTACAAAATTTTTTGAAAATTCACTTATTTTTCGAAAAAATTCTAATTTTTTTGTAAATCTAAGAAAGTTACTTTTTACAGTGTAAATAAGTATTTTTTAAGTTGCCAACTCCAAAAATTTAGGTTTTGCTCGATTAGAATTTATCTAATACCTTTAAATCAGTTGATATATTCAATATTCGTAAGTTTTTAGAATTCTTCATGTGCGGGAATCGAAATCCAAGATGAACAACTTAAAAAACGTACTGGAGGTAAAAGATTGTTAAGACTTGCGTATTTTAAAAAATCATACCTAATAAAGGGTTTTTTTTCTAATTTAAGGGTTTTCTATTCGTTGCCTATGCATGGGACCTTCAAATTCGTAAACTAGGTATATAGAATCTTTGATTCTAGTTCAACCTTGACCTGAAATTTGTGAGCAAATTATGCAGCTCCGGGCTTGGTACTGGTAGAATTGTCATTCCCAAAAAAAACCCTAATGCACACCTTAAAGCGAAATAATTATATACAGTATAGATTTTAATAAAAAATTTTTTTGAAATACGTATTTTAATATTTTTTATTTTTTTCTTGGAACAATTCTATTGCAACAAACCTGGATACAAAATAATAAATTTAATGCGAAATTTTTATATCGTAAAATAGTTTAAAAAATTATTTTATATAGTTCCAGGATGAATGTAAAAGAAGGATCGAGAGTTGTTATCAAAATGAAACAATGAAAAATTCAGTTTGTGGGACAGATGGTGTTACTTACATAAATCACTGTAGAATTATAGCAAAACAATGTTTTGGAATGTTAATATCAGCTAAACATAATGGTCCTTGTAGTGGTAAAAATTATTTCTGTATAAATTAAAAAGTTTCTATTGTAATTCAAAAAAAATTATCATTTGCATTTAAATTTTAGAATCTGATGCTCCACCATGTTTATTGGAAAGACGAAACAGAAAAATGGGCAATAAACCAGCATGCCGTCCAGATGGAACATATTCTCCAGTTCAATGTCATACGGAAACAAATGTATGTTGGTGTGTAACATCTCAAGGTCGAATAATACCAAATACAAGTATAAAAAATGAAAGACCACGTTGTTCACGTAAATTGCTTAGTGATGCATTTGTATCATCGACGAAATCTGATCCTTCGATTTTAAAATCGTCAGGAATATTAAATAAAGAAAGAAAGAAAAAAAATTATAAAAATCCTAAAACAAGAAGTGTTGGTGGTTTAAATAGAAATAAAAAAAGAACCTCAGGCTCATGGAAACAACGTAGAGAAAATAGACATAATGAAAATTGTGATCGTAGTGAAAAAACAAGATTTAATGAAAATTTAATTGAAAATTTTAAAATTGAATATAAAAGAACTAATTTAAGTATTGAAAGTAAGTACAAAAATATAAAAACTTTTTATAGAATTTTAATTTTAATTTTTTTTGCAATAGATGACAAAGACTTAGAAGGAGTTCTCACTTGGAAGTTTGAAAGCCTTGACAAGAATAACGATAGTTTTCTTGACAGAGCCGAATATAAGGAACTACGAAGATTGGCTAAAAAAGCAGTAAGACCAAAAAAATGTGCGAGATCTTTTGCTCGCACCTGCGACCTTAATCGTGATTTAAAGCTGTCACGTCAAGAATGGGGAGCTTGTCTGGCAAACGATTATACTCGTAAGTCACATTATATATTATAAAAAAAACCTGTATTTTCTTTCTTTCTTTCATAATTTTTTTTTTATTTTTATTATTTCTTGATTCTTAATTTTTGGTTTAACGAATTTTAAGTATGCTAAATATGTATATAATTTTAAAAATCTTTTTTGAATAATGCAGAATTTTAAAAATATCGTATATTTTTCATGATCAGGGATATATAAAAATTTTTAATTTTTTATGACTTGCTAGGAACAAAATAAAATTTTAGCAAAAAATCTTAGCTCCTAATACTAAAATAGTACTGGCAATCCGTTATAAAATTTACATATAATTGGTCATTTATGTCCAAAAATTGAGGGTTATCTTACTATCTATTGTTAAAACAAAATTAAATTGAAATTGTTTGGCAAAAAAATAAAAAGACATGGTTTCAGAACAAGGATCAAGAGCCCTATATTTGAATTTCTAGTCCTATTACTAAAAAAAATTTTTGTTTTCTTTAAATTTTCAAAAAAATTCCCAAAAATATTTTATGATTTACCTAAGGTTCTTAGCCATATGCAAACCAGTTACTATTTTAGTAGTCCCTTATAACTATAAAAAATTCTCATTTTCCATAAACAAAATTTTTGTAATCACTAATCACACTACTATACTCTATTCATTTTATCACATTACATTATAATAGTGCTATATAAAATATCTCATTTTAATTTTTCCCTTGCCCTGAACATTTTCTACATGTGTGTGTATGCTTTAACAGAGCAATATTTTTAATACAAAAGTTTAGTACTACAGAATATCTCCATAACACATATTTTCATTTTTTTTATAAAAAAAATTTTTTTCTTTCTTCATATTTTCACGTATTTATCAAATTTAAAATTAAATAATATTTTTATATTTACTGAATTAAAATATTCTATACTACTATAATACTTTTTGTTTGTTTACGTTTTATAATAATGTGGTTTATCAAATTTAATATTATTATTATTATTTTATATTTTTGTATTTTAAATTTAAAATTTTTAGGTAAAAATTTTTATTAATTTATTTAATAATAATTGAAAACAAATTATTTTTTATTTTTTAGGTTTAAAAGGTAATAATTCACCTACTAATCCACGACCAACATTTAGTGAAGAATCAACGGATGTAACAGATGATACTGATGGTGTGTATTATTTTTTTTATGAATGTAATCGACCTTAATTTTTTTATGTTTTACTAGAAAATGATAATACTTTTATTCTTCTTATTTTAAAAATTATGTTTAACATTATTTGAAATAACATTATTGGCCTACATTCATTAAAATATAATTATTTTAAAGTATTAATAAAATTGATAAAAAAATGTATATGTTACTGGCAAAGTTTTAATTAATTTTTGTAATTTTAAATTGAATTTTAAGGCTAATTCTTTAGTTTTCTTTATAGTATACATTTTTTTTTAATTACTATTTGCATTTAATAAAATTCATTTTCTTAGACACAGAAAATGTATACTATTTTTATTTTCAGCTAATGATTGTATATCAGATAGAAAATCAGTATTAGAAGATCAACGTCAAAATTCACAAGAAAAATTTTATATACCGCAATGTACACCAGATGGTAGATATGAAAAAGTTCAATGTTATTCTGGTTATTGTTGGTGTGTTTATCAGGATACTGGAAAACCTATTCCTGGTACAACATCTAAAGATAGAACTCCTAATTGTAATCCTGTACCAACACCAATCAGACCTATGAAAGGTAAGATTTTTCTATAGAATACGCAACCCTGGGACGTAAAAAAGATGACCCCTGATTGCAGTTTACTATCCTGATTAAGGCTATGGGGTTTTAATATATTGGTTCCTCAATGAGGAATCTTTGTGATGGGACAAATTTTGATTTTTGATTTTTTGGCATTTAAGCACGTTTTGGGACCTCAGGAAGCTAAAAAACCGGTTTTTAAAAAATGTATGTGTGTGTGTGTATATATATATATGTAATCGGTCATATTTCACAACCATAAAGACCTAATTTTTTTTTCAAAAATTTTTTCATCAAAAAATCTCAAACTACTTTTTTTTTGTTTAATTTGGATGTAATACCTCATTTATTTCTACAAAAGTACTTATATTTGAAAGTATGGTTTTTACTCGATATCTCGAATCTGATAACTAATCTTTTGAAAATTTTTTTCTCAAAATTTTTTTAACCAAAAAATACAAAAAACACCAATTTTTTTTTTCTTTTTGGACATAGTACCTAATTTATTTCTATGAAAGTACTAATTTTAGAAAGTTTGTTTATAGTCATTTTTTGGTTCTGATACCAAATTTTTTCAAAAATTCTTTCTCAAAATTAAAAAAAGAAAAAAATTAAAAAAACTACAATATTTTTTTTTTTTAGTGTAATACCTCATTTAATTCCATTAAAGTACTAATATCAGAAAATATTGTAACCGGTGATATTTCACAACCATTATGGAATTAAGACCTAAATTTTTTTTCAAACATTTTTTCATCCCAAAATCTCAAACTTTTTTTTTTTTTTAATTTGGATGTAATACCTATAATTTATTTCCATGAAAGTACTTATATTTGAAAGTATGGTTTTTATTCAATATCTCGAATCTGATAATTAATTTTTTGAAAATTTTTTTCCCAAAATTTTCACCCCAAAAAAAACAAAAAACACCAAATTTTTTTTCTCTTTGGACGTAGTACCTAATTTATTTCTATGAGGGTACTAGTTTTAGAAAGTTCGTTTATAGTAATTTTTTGGATCTAATAACGAATTTTTTCAAAATTTTTTTAAAAAATTAAAAAAACAAAAAATTGCAATATTTTTTTTTTTTTTGGTGTAATACTTCATTTAATTCCATGAAAGTACTTATATTTGAAAATATGGTTTTTACTCGATATCTCGAATCTGATAATTAATTTTTTGAAAATTTGTTCCAAAATTTTTGATAAATAAAAAAAACTTTTAAAAGTTAATAGAAAAGTATGTATGATTGCATGCTTGTTATCTGTGATATCCGTGGCATATTGAAGTATTAAGCTCATTGTTTGAGGAACCTTAGTGGCAGCTAGTTGGCAGGGTATTTTTTATTGTATTTAAATTTTATTATTTTTCTAATTTTAGGTTGTCCTGAAGCTAAAAAACAACAATTTTTACGAGATTTATATGACGTTTTACAAAAAAAAATGAAAGCAGCAGATATAGATCCTGAAGAAACAAGTGATCAGTGGCAGGTATCAAAAGAAGAAAAAATTGCCACTTGGTACTTTGTTATGCTTGATAAAAATAAAAATAAGGTAAATTTCATTAAATCCTAATGTTTTTATAATGTTTTTATTTAAAGGATTTTATGCTAACTGATCCCATGTTGGATTGGAGTGCCTTAAAATTCGGCTAAACTATTTTTTCCCAAAATGTAACTATAAAATAAGTCCTCCGACAAACTTTAGACGGTCAAACTTTAGGCCATTTACTTGTCTTTCCAGCCATTGTAGAATTTGAAATTAATATTAAAGCTTTAAAAAATATATAAAAAAGCTCTTTTTCCGACTAGTATAATCCACCCCACGGTAAATGGTAGCACCTAAAAAAATAAACACTTTTTCTAGCCATTCGGAAAAAACTAGTTTATTCCAATTTTTGCAACCCATTCAGTCGAACTTTAGCCTACTTAACATAAAATTCTCTAATTTATAAATTAAATTAATAATTTTTTTTTAAAGGTTTTAGAACGTAGAGAATGGAAAGCTTTCAGAGCAATGGTAGCAAGTAACAGATTATTACGCCGATGTGGCAAAAAATTACCAAGATACTGTGATATTAATAATGATCGTAGAATCAGTATGACTGAATGGTTAAATTGTTTAAATGCACAACAACCTTCAACAGGTAATGAATTTATATTTAATTGTATATTTATAAATAAATTAAATAATATTTGATCTAGGTGATACCTCAACAGAAGGAATAACCACAATCAAAAAAAGAAGAGGACCAAATCCTGCTCAGTTCCTTAATGATGATTAATTTATTTTTGTGATAGAAATAAAATTGAATATGACAATTAAAATAAATAATGACTGAGAAAAATGAACAATTTTTAAATTATTAATTTTAATTGAAATATTGAACACATATGAACATAATTTTTTAATTATATATCATTTATTATTATTATTATTATGCATTTATTGCTAATGAATTACTATACACATTCATAGGTATAAGTTTTTTTTGTAAAATTCATGCTTTGTTATAATTATAAATATATTATGATAAAAAAAATGTAAATACTGCATGTTATTTTAAAAATTTGCTTATAATTTATAATTTTTTCATTTACCAAAAAAATACGTACTGCTAAATAAATATTTTTGCCTGTCTGTTTGCAAAATTATTTTTGGAATCTTTAACATTTGGCTTATATCTAGATAGGCAAAAAATATTGAATTGTAGAATTTGAAAAAATGTTCTTATCAAATTACTTTTTGGTACTTGATAATTGTGAATCAAAAGCAATTTTTTAAAGTAACCTAGCAGGCTAATATTAATGCGTATGAGTAAATTTGACAGATTTATTAATTTTAACTACCAAGCGTTCGTACAAACTTTTAAAAAAAATTTTTTTTATCTTAAATGGATTTATTCAATCTTGAACTTTTAATAATTGTAACCAGTATTTCTCCACTATTTTTAAAAAAACAGACTCAAATTAAAAAAAAATTAATTTAAAGTTTTTTTGCAAAAGTTAATAATTGATGTATAAATCTTTATCACCATATTCACTGAAGCGTATTTTCGAGCCCAAAATTTAAAATACATGTTTCCATGTATTAATACCGCAGTGAACGTGTCCAACACGAAAAATTCTTCAAAAAAAAAGAGAATCAAAAAACAATAAATAATATATTACTATACATACAAATACGTATTTAAAAAATTATTTATAAACATACACACATTTAAAAATAGTACTAATCACCTATTATTCTAAGGTATGAAAATATAAGTATTATTTATATATTTTAATTAAGGTGCTATTATAATTAATATAATTAAATTTAAAATATGCACTAAACAAAATTAATTATTTTTAAATACTCAATAATAGTTCCTTGTTTTCTATACATACTAAATTTACAACAACAAAAATCTGTATAATACACACAATGTAATTTGTAATAATAAAAATAAGCAATTCGCTAAAAAAAAATCAAATTTTTCGGTAAATTTTATTAGTAAGGAATATTTTGATCGGTGCAGATTTTCAGTGTACAATGTTGGATATAATAAGATATTTGAATACTGATAAATTGTTTAAAAAGTTTTTAAGATTAACGAAATTGCATTTATTATTTAAAAATAATAAAGAAAAAGAATTTTAGTTTATTTTTTTTAAATTTTTATAAACTATAGAATTTTTATCTTGTATATTGAATTAAAGTTTAAAAAAATTAATATATATAAATTTAATGAATAATAATTATTTTGTAATTTTACATTTAATTTTATTAAATAATAAAAGTTCTATATATTTTAGTTTAATGTATAATATAAATAAATATAAATATAATAAAGTTTATTTTTTATGTATTTTTATGTGATTCATTCATTTTCACATTTAATTCAGAGGGTGTTTATGTTAGCTGATCAAATGGATTAATTCTAAATTTGATTTTATGTAACAGTTCCTTTCGATTTTGTTTATTTAGTAAGCAGGCAGTCCATAAGAATTTGAGTGACCTTCAAATGCACTCTCAACCACCAAGATAACGAATTTCGAAATCTTTGGCCACAGATCCATTATACAAACGGAAAACCTGCTGGTTTCGAAAAATCACCTAGGTGACTCTTTTGAAATCAGGCTAAACTTTTCCACATTTATCTACAAAGCTTTCTGATAATATATTCAATGTTTATCCTTTTTCCTATTTTTCTGAGTTAGATGCCTCCCTCCCAAATTTAAGGCATCCAAGTGAGCCAAATGAAACCAGGTCTAATTTTACACATGTTTTTTTTTCAGCATAACAATCGCATGTTTCAAATATGGCTTATGCCAACCTATCCGAAGGGGGTATTTTAACGAAATTACTGTCCCAAAAATTAAATTTAATTGGCTAAGATATCTTCAAATTCAGTCATTTGGATAGGTTAGCGTAGTACATATTTGAAATATATGTTTGTTGTAAGGAAGAAAAAATGTATAAAATTTAGACTAGTTTCATTTTGGTCACTTGGGTTACTTAAATTTTGAGGATGGTAAAAAATAAAATTTGTTTGCATCGCACCCTTGTGCGCATCTCCATATTCAATAAATGAATCAGATTTTAGAAAAGTTTCAGAAGCATATATTTTATACAAGTTAGCTAAATAATAAACTCAATTCTGTGAATCTTTGAAAATAGGATCTTCGCAATTTTGGCAATTAATCACTTGAAAACCATACATAAATATTTATTTATATGATTACTTAATGCATTTAAAAATAAAGAAAATAATACAATAATTTATTTTATAAACAACAGATTTTTTCAAATAAAAATATAAATTTTGTAAATAATTTTAATAAAATTTTATAAAATTAAAATATATTTCTTTCATTTTGTAAATTTAAAATAATTTCTTCCGGTAACCAAGTAAGACATAAATTGCATTAAGCATATTATGCTTTAAATTATAAAATGAAAATTGCAGAAAATTTCCGGATGTTATTATTTTACTTGCTAAGCATCACGCAATCATGATTTTAAATATTTTTTTTTAAATTTCATATTTATTAAAAAAAATTATTTTTTAATGCAAAATTAAAAAATTAATCTAGAACCCGTGTATGAAACACAAATATTTTAAGATTTTACCCATATATTTAATTTTTCATAGATAGGGACCTTTCACCTTAGAGATATACAAATTAATAGTTCAAAAATTTTTTTTAAAGTTTGGTTCAAAATGATCAAATTTTTCTGAAACGTGAAAATACCTATAGCCTATAGCCAGGGACGTAGAAATAAAGAAATTACTGGTACAAAAATTTTTTTAATAATATGGCTCAGAATGTTTAAAATTGTCTGAAAGGTGAAAATAACAGCTAATATATTTTTACATTTTTCCAATATATTTTGACTATACTAAGACTGGGGCCATGGGGATCGTGAAATTCTTGGTTCAAAAATTTTTTTAAAAATATGGCTCAGAATGTTTAAAATTGTCTGAAAGGTGAAAATAACAGCTAATATATTTTTACATTTTACCCATAAATTTTAATTTTTCATATATAGGGATCCTAGAGACTTTGAAATTATTAGTTCATAAATTTTTGTTAGTATAGCTCAATAAAAAAAATTTTTTTTTCATGAATGACCCAGTTTTTGTAAAATAATCTGAAGAGTGAAAATAGTTGCTAATAAATTTTTTTATTTAACCCATTTATTTTAAGTTTTATGGAAAGAGACTTAAAAGACTTAAAATTTTTGGTTCTAAAATTTTATATCAAATATGTCCCCAGAATTCTTAAAATGTTTTGAAAAGTAATGATATAACCCTGAATATAATTTGAGACTTTAATACAGAATACATATCTACTGTGATTTTACCCTTATATTTTAAATTTCTAAACACTGTTAAAAATACCCTATGGTAATTATACAAAATTTTCGTAAATTAATGAAAAATTCGTAATTTTACGATAATTCGTATATTTACCATAGGGTATTATTAACAGTGTAGATAGGGCCCTAGATATTGAAATTATTAGTTAATCTTCGAGGAAATGATATATTTAGCATTATAAATATTTTGAAAACAAGAGCAATTTATAAGTTACAAATTCGGTACAGAGAGCTCCCCTCCCTTCCCACTACCTGTAGAAATCGTGTCCACTATTGCATGGTTAAATGACATGCTGTGAATAAATACATTTGCAAAGAGTGAAATTCCCTCTTATAACAAAGAATCTTTGTTTCATAGGAAGAAAAAATAATACCACAATATTAAAAATTTTGCGATGATTTATTATTCGTATTTGTAAAAAAAAAGACCAGTAAAAATTGTTTACTAATTTTTTGAATAAAAAAATATTTCTTTTGATTATAAAAATTTTTTTTGAATATTTCAAATAAATTATATTATTTGAAAATAAAATTATTATATGATAATTATTTTTATTTTCTGATACTGTTAAATAACATTTTTTAAAAATGAAAAATATTATAAAATATGAATGAAAAAAAAATTTATCAAAAACAAAAGAAATTACATTGATAAAGATTTACAAGGAAAAAATTGATTTTTTTTTCATTATTTATGTTTCAAAAAAATATTCAATACAGTGTGACATATGTAATATCAGAAAAAGATTGTATAATCAATACATCAAATATAATTATTTTAAAAATTTGAATTTTGGTCAGTAAATGTAAAAAAAATTAACAGCAATAATTGTTTCCTTGTAAAAATCGACTTATTTCTTTTATTTTTTTCTTAGTTTTCTATTTAGGAATAAAAATTTATTTAATCAAATAATTTTCAGTCTTGAACAGTATCCAATGAAACGCTAAATGGTTCTTCAACAACTTCTCCATAAGAATCAGCAATCACAACATCTTTTGTTGGTCTATCTTGTTTGTTTGTTGCTGTGTTTTCAATTTGTTTCACAATATTCTGTAAACAAAATAAATTTTATCGTTAAATTATATATTTTTTTTATTAGTTAGCGTATCTAATCAAATAAAAATATATTTATCAAAAATTAATAAATAAATTTGTATTTTATCGTTGACCAGTGATTCTTATAAATAATTTTAAAAACAATTTCAGAAAGGTTTTGAAAATATTTTTATGAAATTTGTTTATTTTAAAATTTTTGATTTTTGGAGTCAATATTTTAGATGAAAATATTCAAAAATTTTGGATGCATTTCAGATCTCGTATAATGAAATAAGATTAAAAGAAAACCAACAAAAGCAAACTGCTTTTATTGTAAAAATCTAATAATTTTTAAAAAATAAAATTTTTTTATTACCATTCCTTTAAGAACTTTTCCAAAAACAACATGTTTTCCATCAAGCCATGTTGTATCTTTCAATGTTATGAAAAATTGAGATCCATTTGTATTTTTTCCAGCATTAGCCATTGATAATAAACCAGCATTGGCATGTGAAAGTTTAAAATTTTCATCATTAAATCTTGCACCATAAATGCTATATCCTATTTTTACAAAAAGAAATTTAAGGAATATTTTTAGTTTTTATAAAATTTAAATATTATAATTTAAAAATTTTTAATATTTACCGCCAGTACCATCACCTCTTGTAAAATCTCCACCTTGAATCATAAAACTTTTTATAACACGATGAAATTTACTACCTTTATAGCCTTCTCCTGCTGGATTGTTAGCTAATCCCAAAAAATTTTCTACTGTTTTTGGTACAGTTTTACCAAATAATCCAATTACAATTTTACCTACATTTTCATCTCCAATTTTCATATCAAAATATACCTAAAAATTTTTTTTTTTTAAATTTATTTTTCAAATCAATAAAAAAAAATGTTTTTACCTTGTGAGTAACAAGAGGATTACTTAAGGAGTCATCAGCTGTAGATAAAGTGATGAAAGTAAAACATAATAAACAAAAAATTGTATGAAACTCCATTCTAAAAAAAAAAAAATAAATAAAAATTTTAGAATTTTTTCACTGAAATAAAAATATACTATTTTTCATACTTTACCTTTGTTAAATATAAGAGAAAGTAGTTTTAAACTACAGCGTTTTTCAGATATAGTTTCCAGAGAAAGACTGATCGACTATTTGAGATTCACTTGGAGAATTATATACACAGGGGACCCCTCTTCGCCACGCATGAAGTATAAATTGTAATTATGTATCTCTTTTTATTCTGTGTACATCAAGTTACTTGTCTCTTTTCTTCTTTTTTTATTATAACATGAACTTAAAGGTTCATGAACACAAATGTCAGATACGTTGTCAGCATTTTTTTATATCTTTTTTGTTTAAATAAATTAATAACAATTTTTCACCCTTTCATAAAAAATTAATTTATTTTTTTTTAACATTAATTATTTTATCTTTTATATATTATTTGATAATTTATATTTATGTCATGGTAGTCGAAAAATCGGTGACTGAACTTTCTTACATCTGTGACTAAAAAAATTATGCAACTTTCAGAAGTGATTAAGCTGAATATAATTGAGCTAAAATTATATAGGAAACTTATTTTTTTTTAGTGACTTCACTTAGTAATCCAAAATCCAAGCGATATTTTTGATATATTAAATACAGCATTCACGAAGGTTGCCTGATTCCAGGAGTTAGTTCCCTATATGAAAGAGTAAATCTGGCTTCGTATTCTGTATTTGGCAGGGGTTTTTATAAGAATTTCCAGCTGATTTACTTTTGTTAAATATTTGCACTTGGTTTACTGAAGTTTTGTGTAAAACTTTTCTTTTTCATATTGTTTTAATATTCATAGGAATGGCATTTTAAAAGTTCAATATGAAAGCGTTTACAGAAATTTTATTCAATTTAATTTTATATGTTATGGTTGTATGACGAATAATGGATCGGAAATGCAAAACCAGAAGTCAGAAAATCCTCCCACAGGTTCCATCCACTGCAAACTTGACCCAAAGTTTTCCGGTTAGGAGATCAATCAAGGTACCTAAACAAAATTAGGGGCATGGTCATAATATCTTCTGGGTAACAGTAATCTTTGCATTACCCAAAGAATGCGTTGAATCCTCTTTCCCAAGTTTCTCCTCCCCCAGTACCAGGGTCCATTTTATAATTCACTTTTCGCCGGCTTTCATTAATATGAATGGAGGTATTCAGTTTAGACAATCACTCCATTACTATCGTTGTGTGGTTGTCTAAGTTGAACCCATCCACTCGTATTAAGAAATCAATAGCATTACCTTTTTGTTTTTATTTAAAAATTTTAGGTTCATAGGTTGATTTAGGAAAAGACTTAGGGCCATAGGAAAAGTCTTCAAATTCAGATAAAACAACCATACTGCTACCAGAATAAACTTTGGTTAAAGATGTAAATGACTCAATAGAGAATGGAATTAATCCATTAAACTTCAAAAATATTGATGATTTTAATAGACGCAACGTTTAATATGAATGATTTTAAAATGATTAAGCAATGAAATGATAAAGAGTTTTAATTAAAAGTTGCGATTGTGAATTGACTTATATTACTGTATAAATTCTAGTTAAATTAATAAATCTTGTATCTGTGATATTTATACTATGTGATAACGATAATTTATAAATTAATTTCGAATATTACTTATTTATTTTATAAAATTTTGACGGAATTCAATATTATTTATTGTTTGAATTTGTAATAAAGGAACAATTTCTCCCGTGAAATTTATGTGAAACTATAATGTCTCTATAACTAAATAAATAAATATATTAGTCAATAAAAATTTAAAGTATTCTTTACCATGAAATTTAGCTAGTCTAATTATATAAAGTATATCAAATTATTTAGAATTAAAAAAAAATAAATAAGTAGGATAATTAGGTTCAGGATATTTTTTTACATTAACAATTTTATCAAATTATATTAAAATTTTATGGGTAAATTTTTTTGTAACTTAGCAACTGATTTATGGAAACAATTTTAAAATAAATTTTCAGAGAAAAAATTTCCTTGCTGTAAAACAGAATTGATTATTTTTTTATATTAAGTTTTTATTCGATTTAGTAATATTTTGTTCATGACGTTCCCAGTGTTTAGTATTTCCGCATACTCTAAATAATTTTTAAATAATTACTAAATTCACAAAATATTTAGAGGTTAAAGAAAATTATTTATTTTTTATTTTATTTATTTATTTTTTTTTATTAGTCTACACTGAAAAAAAATCCGCTTGTGGTAAGCAACAGGCAAAACTTTTTTTTTCATGCCAAACGATTGCAAATTGACTTGAAATATACAGAAAATTAAAATTTATTTTTTCTCTTATTTAGAATATTTGTGTAACAGTATGATGAGCCAAAAAAATTAAAATTACCCTGCCAACTAGCTGGCACTAAGGTTCCTCAGACAATGAGCTTAATACTTCAATATGCCACAGATATCACCAATTACAAGCATGCAATCATACATATATTTCTATTAACTTTTAGAAGTTTTTTTTATTGATCAAAAACTTTGGAACAAATTTTTAAATTTTGGAACAAAGTATTAACCCAAAAAAAAAAATATTGCAGTTTTTTTTTTTTTTGTTTTTTTAATTTTGAGGGAAAAATTTTGAAAAAATACGGTATCAGATCCAAAAAATTACTAAAAACGAACTTTCTAAAACTAGTATTCTCATAGAAATATATAAATTAGGTACTACGTCAAAAAAGAAGAAAAAATTTGGTGTTTTTTGTATTTTTTTGTAAAAAAATTAATTATCAGATTCGAGATATCGAGTAAAAATCATACTTTCAAATATAAGTGCTTTCGTGAAAATAAATGAGGTATTACATCCAAATTAAAAAAAAAAAGTACCTCGAGCTTTTTTGAAAAAAAATTTTTGAAAAAAAAAATAGGTCTTAACTCCATAATGTTTTCGAAATATCACCAATTACATACACACACACACACACACACACACACACACGCACCCACACACACACACACATACACATACATACTTTTTTTAAAAACCGGTTTTTTAGCTTTCTGGGGTCTCAAAACATGCTTATATGCCAAAAAATCAAAAATCGAAATTTGACCTATCACGATGGTTCCTTAAAAGATTATTTTTACTTTTTTTTAATTCCATAATAGTTGTGAAATTTCACCGGTTACATACACACACACACGCACATATACAGACTTTTTTTTTAAAACTGGTTTTTTAGTTTCCTGGGGTCTCAAAACGTGCTGATATGCCAAAAAATCAGAAATCAAAATTTGACCCATCACGATGGTTCCTCATTGAAGAACCAAAAGAAAAATAATTTTTTTTGTATTTTCTTTATGTTTCATATAATTTACAGTATTATGCATGAAAAAATAAGTTTTTTTGCTTATCACAAGCGGATTTTTTTTCAGTGTAGAATGATAAAAAAAAATAAATACATGAAATAAAAAATAAATAATTTTCTTTGACCTCAAAATATTTTGTAAATTTAGTAATTATTTAAACATTATATAGAGTATAGGGAAATACTAAACACAATGAACATGATGAACAAAATGTAAATCATATAATTACAAAATCGAACAAAAAATTAAAATATAAAAAAAATCTATTTTGATTTGCAGCAAGGAAATTCTGACCCTGAAATTTTATAGTTTTGTTTAAAATTTTTTTTAATATAAAAATTACATTATTTTGTAATTCTATTAATAAAAACTTCTCATATAATTACAAATTTGTAAACTGTTATTAAAACAAATAACAAATTAGTTTTAAATCTACACTGTCAATAAAACAATCAAATAATTACAATAATTTAACTTTTAAGAAAATATTTTACACTGAAAAAAAAATTTCAGTTTTGGCAGTTGGTTTTTGGTTCCTCATAGAGGAACCTTTGTGATAGATGAAATTTTGATTTTTGATTTTTTGGCATATAAGCACGTTTTGGGACCTCAGGAAGCTAAAAAACCGGTTTTTAAAAAAAGTCTGTATGTGTGTGTGTGTGTGTGTGTGTGTGTGTGTGTGTGTGTATGTATGTAACCGGTGAAATTTCACAACCATTATGGAATTAAGACCTAATTTTTTTTTCAAAAATTTTTTTATCAAAAAATCTCAAACTACTTTTTTTTTTTTTTAATTTGGATGTAATACCTCATTTATTTCCACGAAAGTACCTATATTTGAAAGTACGATTTTTACTCGATATCTCGAATCTGATAACTAATTTTTTGAAAATTTTTTTCTCAAAATTTTTTTCACAAAAAAATACAAAAAACATTAATTTTTTTTTTCTTTTTGGACGTAGTACCTAATTTATTTCTTTGAGAGTACTAGTTTTAGAACTATGGTTTATAGCATTTTTTTGGACCTGATACCTAATTTTTTCAAAATTTTTTTCTCAAAATTTTTGTTGCCAAAAAATACAAAAAATTCCAAAATTTTTTTTATTTTAGGACGTAATACTTAGTTTTTTTCTATGAAAGTACTAATATTTGAAAATTTTGCAATCGGTGGTATTTAACAACCATTATGGAATTAAGATCTAATTTTTTTTTCAAAAATTTTTTCATCAAAAAATCTCAAACTACTTTTTTTTTTTTTTTAATTTGGATGTAATACCTCATTTATTTCCATAAAAGTACTTATATTTGAAAGTACGATTTTTACTCGATATCTCGAATCTGATAACTAATTTTTTGAAAATTTTTTTCCCAAAATTTTTTTCACCAAAAAAATACAAAGAATACCAAATTTTTTTTTTGTTCGGACGTAGTACCTAATTAATTTCTATGAGAGTACTAGTTTTAGAAAGTATTCATAGTAATTTTTTGGATCTGATACCGAATTTTTTCAAATTTTTTTTCTCAATATTAATAAAACAAAAAAATTAAAAAATCTGTAATATTGTTTTTTTTTTAAGTGTAATACCTAGTTTATTGAAAATTTTTTTCTAAAAATTTGTTAAATAAAAAACATTAAATCACAGCAACATTTTTTTTCTTTTAAAATACGGTATTTAACTTTTTTTTATGAAATTCTGATATCTCAAATTATAATTTTTATTAGATAAAATAGACCATTATAAATATTTTGCTATTGTTAATGAGGAACCATAGTGCCAATCACTTGGCAGCGTTTTTTTTAACGATTGCAAACGTTTTGAACCGTAAAGAATTTTTAAATGAGTTTTACTGTAGTACCGTGACATAGTGGGACTTCAAAAAAAAATTTTAAATAAGTCAATTTGCAGTCGTTTGAGCATGAAAAGAATTTCACTTGCTATAAGCAGAATTCCGCTTTCCGTCTTTACTCAAATTATTCTTGTCCAAAAACTTGAATTATTCTTCGCTATAAATCTTAACTACTTTAAGTTAATAAATTGAAATTATTCTCTTTATTTGACCTCTTCCGTTGGGTTGACCGCCTTTTTTAAATACCACTTCCTAACAATATGTTCCATGTTAGAATGTTGAAAATGTTTTTTTGTCAGAAACTAAAAAAACTTATAACCCATTTGTGTTAGCACAACCTAAACATATGGAACATATTTACTACAGCCAAGTGCTGGATATAATACTTAAATGTTACAGAATTATTACAATACTATTTACTATATTTATGAATTATGATTATCACCTTTACTAACAAGGGGAGTTCAATACAATTGGAACACCAAATTACACCAAATGATTATGGATGAGTTTGTTATGTTGAAAAAACATGCCGACTACCCTCCGTTCCTTCCAATGGGTCTTCTGGGACTAGAAACGCAGGGCTCAGTGTTATAAAATAGGGTTTTTTGGTAATTTTCAATGAATCACCAAAACCTCGAAAGTAAACCAAAACTCTTCTGGTTGGTCTAATTATTTTGGTTTAAGTATTACCTTTCATACGCCGTTAACCGCAATTTATTATTACTAATTCTCTCATCACTGTAGCCAATTAACCAAACGATCATTTTTGGCTAAAAATGGCAAATTTTCAAAGTGCTGCCAAATTTGTAATTTCTGACGAAAGTGGGTTTTATAGGTCTGAAAAAGTTTGTACAAGATTCAAGTTTCCAAAACTTCTTTACTTTACCTTTTTCAATTATTTGTTAACCAGATATGATAATTTGAACTCACAGTCCCAATTTTACGATTTTTTAAAAAAATTCATTTTTAATGTTAACTTTGAAGAACCATTTCTTAAAAACGAATGTAGGAAATGAGAAGAGTAAAAAATATTTTTGGAAATTTTGAAAATTTAATAATTATTTTTTGGTTTGTTTTTCAAATATTTGCATAAATACCCAAATTATATTGCAAGAATTGGTTCCTCATAGAGGAACCTTTGTGATAGGTGAAATTTTGATTTTCGATATTTTGGCATATAAGCACGTTTTGAGACCTCAGGAAGCTAAAAAACCGGTTTTTAAAAAAAGTCTGTGTGTGTGTGTGTATGTATGTATGTATGTATGTATGTATGTATGTCGCACTGTAACCGGTGATATTTCACAGCCAACACGACATTAAGACCTAATTTTTTTTTCAAAATTTTTTTCACCAAAAAAGCTCGAGGTACTTTTTTTTTTTTTTAATTTGGATGTAATACCTCATTTATTTCCACGAAAGTACTTATATTTGAAAGTATGGTTTTTACTCGATATCTCGAATCTGATACTTAATTTTTTGAAAATTTTTTTCCCAAAATTTTTTTCACCAAAAAATACAAAAAATACCAATTTTTTTTTTCTTTACGGACGCAGTACTTAATTTATTTCTGTGGAAGTACTAGTTTTAAAAATATCGTTTAGAGCATTTTTTTGGACCTGATACTTAATTTTTTCAAAATTTTTTTCTCAAAATTTTTGTCGCCAAAAAATACAAAAAACGCCAAAATTTTTTTTATTTTAGGACGTAATACTTAATTTTTTCCTTTGAAAGTACGAATATCTAAAATTATCGTTTGTAAAGGATTTCTCCATCTGATACGTAATTTTTCGAAATTTTTTTTTTTTAAACTTTTTACATAAAAAAATTTAAAAAACACTATATTTTTTTTTCTTTTTGGATGTAGTACCTCATTTTTTTCCATGAAAGTACTGATATCTAGAAGTATCGTTTTTACTCGATATCTCGAATCTTATAATTTATTTTTGAAAATTTTTTTCTCAAAATTTTTTTCACAAAAAAATACAAAAAATACCAATTTTTTTTTTCTTTACGGACGCAGTACTTAATTTATTTCTGTGGAAGTAAGTATTAGAAATATCGTTTATAGTAATTTTTTGGACCTGATACTTAATTTTTTCAAAATTTTTGTTCTCAACATTTAAAAAAAATAAAAATAAAAAAAACTGCAATATTTTTTTTCTATTTGGATATAGTACCTAATTTTTGCTTATGAAAGTGCCAATATCTGAAAATATCGTTATAACTCGATATCTCCAATCTGACACTTAATTTTTTGAACTTTTTTTTCTCAAAACTTTTTGCATAAAAAAATAAAAAAAACAGCAATATTTTTTTGCTTTTTGAAAGCAGTACCTCATTTTTTTCTGTGGGAGTACTAGTTTTAGAAGTATACTTTTTAGTCAATATTTTGGTACTGAAACTTAATTTTTTGAAAATTTTTCTCTCAAAATTTTTTGCATAAGAAAATTAAAGAAACGGCATTATTTTTTTTCTATTTGGACGTAGTACCTAATTTTTTCCTATGAAAGTACTTATATGTAGAATTATCGTTTTTACTCTATATCTCCAATTGATACTTAATTTTTTTTTAATTTTTTTCTAAAAATTGTTTACATAAAAAAATTAAAAAAATAGCAATATCTTTTTTCTTTTGGCACGTAGTATTTAATTTTTTCCCATGAAGGTACTAATATCTAGAATTATCATTTTTATTAGATAAAATAGACCATTAAGAACATTTTGTTATTGTTAATGAGGAACCATAGTGCCAATTACATGGCAGCGTTTTTTTATTTTGTATTCCAATATCATGCGAATTGAAAATTCTTATTTAATTTTATAAAAAATTCCAAAAATGGTTAAATATAAAATAATTGAGCATTAAATATATATTCCTTACAGTACCAGTGCATTCAGAGGACAATTCTTAGTGTATTTTTATATTTTATTATTTTTATTTTTATATTCCAATAACTTGCGTAATGAAAATTCTTATTTAAGTTTATAAATCATTCCAAAAATGGTTAAATATAAAATAATTGAGCATTAAATATATATTCCTTGCAGTACCAGTGCATTCAGAGGACAATTCTTTGTTTATTTTTATATTTTGTTATTTTTATTTTTATATTCCAAAATCATGCGAATTGAAAATTCTTATTTAATTTTATAAAACATTCCAAAAATGGTTTAATATAAAATAATTGAGCATTAAATATATATTCCTTACACTACCAGTACATTCAGAGGACAATGATTAGTTTATTTTTATATTTTAATATTTTTATTTTGTATTCCAATATAAAGCGTAATGAAAATTCTTATTTAAGCTTATAAATCATTCCAAAAATGGTTAAATATAAAATAATTGAGCATTAAATATATATTCCTTGCAGTACCAGTGCATTCAGAGGACAATTCTTTGTTTATTTTTATATTTTGTTATTTTTATTTTTATATTCCAAAATCATGCGAATTGAAAATTCTTATTTAATTTTATAAAACATTCCAAAAATGGATTAATATAAAATAATTGAGCATTAAATATATATTCCTTACACTACCAGTACATTCAGAGGACAATGATTAGTTTATTTTTATATTTTAATATTTTTATTTTGTATTCCAATATAAAGCGTAATGAAAATTCTTATTTAAGCTATAAGCTTAATGATTTTTAAAATCATTCCAAAAATGGTTAAATATAAAATAATTGAGCATTAAATATATATTCCTTACACTACCAGTGCATTCATAGGACAATAATTAGTTTATTTTTATATTTTAATATTTTTATTTTGTATTCCAATATAAAGCGTAATGAAAATTCTTATTTAAGCTTATAAAACATTCCAAAAATGGTTAAATATAAAATAATTGAGCATTAAATATATATTCCTTACACTACCAGTGCATTCATAGGACAATAATTAGTTTATTTTTATAATTTTTTTTTTTATTTTGTATTCCAATATCATGCGAATTGAAAATTCTTATTTAATTTTATAAAACATTCCAAAAATGGTTAAATATAAAATAATTGAGCATTAAATATATATTCCTTACAGTACCAGTGCATTTAGAGGACAATTCTTAGGGTATTATTATATTTTGTTATTTTTATTTTTATATTCCAATAACTTGCGTAATAAAAATTCTTATTTAAGTTTATAAATCATTCCAAAAATGGCTAAATATAAAATAATTGAGCATTAAATATTTATTCCTTACACTACCAGTGCATTCGGAGGACAATAATTAGTTCATTTTTATATTTTAATATTTTTATTTTGTATTCCAATATAAAGCGTAATGAAAATTCTTATTTAAGCTTATAAATCATTCCAAAAATGGTTAAATATAAAATAATTGAGCATAAAATATATATTCCTTACACTATCAGTGCTTTCAGAGGACAATGATTAGTTTATTTTTATATTTTGTTATTTTTATTTTTATATTCCAATATCATGCGAATTGAAAATTCTTATTTAAATTTATAAAACATTCCAAAAATGGTTACTTATAAAATAATTGAACATTAAATATATTATCCTTACACTACCAATGCATTCAGAGGACATTGATTAGTTTATTTTTATATTTTCTTATTTTTATTTTTATATTCCAATATCATGCGAATTGAAAATTCTTATTTAAATTTATAAAACATTCCAAAAATGGCTAAATATAAAATAATTGAGCATTAAATATTTATTCCTTACACTACCAGTGCATTCGGAGGACAATAATTAGTTCATTTTTATATTTTAATATTTTTATTTTGTATTCCAATATAAAGCGTAATGAAAATTCTTATTTAAGCTTATAAATCATTCCAAAAATGGTTAAATATAAAATAATTGAGCATTAAATATATATTCCTTACAGTACCAGTGCATTCAGAGGACAATGATTAGTTTATTTTTATATTTTGTTATTTTTATTTTGTATTCCAATATAAAGCGTAATGAAAATTCTTATTTAAGCTTATAAAACATTCCAAAAATGGTTAAATATAAAATAATTGAGCATTAAATATATATTCCTTACACTACCAGTGCATTCATAGGACAATAATTAGTTTATTTTTATAATTTTTTTTTTTATTTTGTATTCCAATATCATGCGAATTGAAAATTCTTATTTAATTTTATAAAACATTCCAAAAATGGTTAAATATAAAATAATTGAGCGTTAAATATATATTCCTTACAGTACCAGTGCATTCAGAGGACATTGATTAGTTTATTTTTATATTTAGTTATTTTTATTTTTATATTCCAATATCATGCGTAAAGAAAATTCTTATTTAATTTTATAAATTATTCCAAAAATGGCTAAATATAAAATAATTGAGCATTAAATATTTATTCCTTACACTACCAGTGCATTCGGAGGACAATAATTAGTTCATTTTTATATTTTAATATTTTTATTTTGTATTCTAATATAAAGCGTAATGAAAATTCTTATTTAAGCTTATAAACCATTCCAAAAATGGTTAAATATGAAATAATTGAGCATTAAATATATATTCCTTACAGTACCAGTGCATTCAGAGGACAATGATTAGTTTATTTTTATATTTTAATATTTTTATTTTGTATTCCAATATAAAGCGTAATGAAAATTCTTATTTAAGCTTATAAATCATTCCAAAAATGGTTAAATATAAAATAATTGAGCATTAAATATATATTCCTTACACTACCAGTGCTTTCAGAGGACAATAATTAGTTTATTTTTATAATTTGTTATTTTTATTTTTATATTCCAATATCATGCGAATTGAAAATTCTTATTTAATTTTATAAAACATTCCAAAAATGGTAACATATAAAATAATTGAACATTAAATATATTATCCTTACACTACCAATGCATTCAGAGGACATTGATTAGTTTATTTTTATATTTAGTTATTTTTATTTTTATATTCCAATATCATGCGTAAAGAAAATTCTTATTTAATTTTATAAATTATTCCAAAAATGGCTAAATATAAAATAATTGAGCATTAAATATTTATTCCTTACACTACCAGTGCATTCGGAGGACAATAATTAGTCTATTTATATAATTTTCTTTTTATTTTGATATTCCACTATCATACGAATTAAAAATTCTTATTTTTTTTTATAAAACTAAAATAATTGAGCATTAAATATATATTCCTTACACTACCAGTACATTCAGAGGAAAATGATTAGTTTATTTTTATATTTTAATATTTTTATTTTGTATTCCAATATAAAGCGTAATGAAAATTCTTATTTAAGCTTATAAATCAATCCAAAAATGGTTAAATATAAAATAATTGAGCATTAAATATATATTCCTTACACTACCAGTGCTTTCAGAGGACAATAATTAGTTTATTTTTATATTTTGTTATTTTTATTTTTATATTCCAATATCATGCGAATTGAAAATTCTTATTTAAATTTATAAAACATTCCAAAAATGGTTACATATAAAATAATTGAACATTAAATATATTATCCTTACACTACCAATGCATTCAGAGGACATTGATTAGTTTATTTTTATATTTTCTTATTTTTATTTTTATATTCCAATATCATGCGAATTGAAAATTCTTATTTAAATTTATAAAACATTCCAAAAATGGCTAAATATAAAATAATTCAGCATTAAATATTTATTCCTTACACTACCAGTGCATTCGGAGGACAATAATTAGTTCATTTTTATATTTTAATATTTTTATTTTGTATTCCAATATAAAGCGTAATGAAAATTCTTATTTAAGCTTATAAATCATTCCAAAAATGGTTAAATATAAAATAATTGAGCATTAAATATATATTCCTTACAGTACCAGTGCATTCAGAGGACAATGATTAGTTTATTTTTATATTTTGTTATTTTTATTTTGTATTCCAATATAAAGCGTAAAGAAAATTCTTATTTAAGCTTATAAAACATTCCAAAAATGGTTAAATATAAAATAATTGAGCATTAAATATATATTCCTTACACTACCAGTGCATTCATAGGACAATAATTAGTTTATTTTTATAATTTTTTTTTTTATTTTGTATTCCAATATCATGCGAATTGAAAATTCTTATTTAATTTTATAAAACATTCCAAAAATGGTTAAATATAAAATAATTGAGCGTTAAATATATATTCCTTACAGTACCAGTGCATTCAGAGGACAATTCTTAGTGTATTTTTATATTTTGTTATTTTTATTTTTATATTCCAATAACTTGCGTAATGAAAATTCTTATTTAAGTTTATAAATCATTCCAAAAATGGCTAAATATAAAATAATTGAGCATTAAATATTTATTCCTTACACTACCAGTGCATTCGGAAGACAATAATTAGTTCATTTTTATATTTTAATATTTTTATTTTGTATTCTAATATAAAGCGTAATGAAAATTCTTATTTAAGCTTATAAACCATTCCAAAAATGGTTAAATATGAAATAATTGAGCATTAAATATATATTCCTTACAGTACCAGTGCATTCAGAGGACAATGATTAGTTTATTTTTATATTTTAATATTTTTATTTTGTATTCCAATATAAAGCGTAATGAAAATTCTTATTTAAGCTTATAAATCATTCCAAAAATGGTTAAATATAAAATAATTGAGCATTAAATATATATTCCTTACACTACCAGTGCTTTCAGAGGACAATAATTAGTTTATTTTTATAATTTGTTATTTTTATTTTTATATTCCAATATCATGCGAATTGAAAATTCTTATTTAATTTTATAAAACATTCCAAAAATGGTAACATATAAAATAATTGAACATTAAATATATTATCCTTACACTACCAATGCATTCAGAGGACATTGATTAGTTTATTTTTATATTTAGTTATTTTTATTTTTATATTCCAATATCATGCGTAAAGAAAATTCTTATTTAATTTTATAAATTATTCCAAAAATGGCTAAATATAAAATAATTGAGCATTAAATATTTATTCCTTACACTACCAGTGCATTCGGAGGACAATAATTAGTCTATTTATATAATTTTCTTTTTATTTTGATATTCCACTATCATACGAATTAAAAATTCTTATTTTTTTTTATAAAACTAAAATAATTGAGCATTAAATATATATTCCTTACACTACCAGTACATTCAGAGGAAAATGATTAGTTTATTTTTATATTTTAATATTTTTATTTTGTATTCCAATATAAAGCGTAATGAAAATTCTTATTTAAGCTTATAAATCAATCCAAAAATGGTTAAATATAAAATAATTGAGCATTAAATATATATTCCTTACACTACCAGTGCTTTCAGAGGACAATAATTAGTTTATTTTTATATTTTGTTATTTTTATTTTTATATTCCAATATCATGCGAATTGAAAATTCTTATTTAAATTTATAAAACATTCCAAAAATGGTTACATATAAAATAATTGAACATTAAATATATTATCCTTACACTACCAATGCATTCAGAGGACATTGATTAGTTTATTTTTATATTTTGTTATTTTTATTTTTATATTCCAATATCATGCGTTAAGAAAATTCTTATTTAATTTTATAAATTATTCCAAAAATGGCTAAATATAAAATAATTGAGCATTAAATATTTATTCCTTACACTACCAGTGCATTCGGAGGACAATAATTAGTCTATTTATATAATTTTCTTTTTATTTTGATATTCCACTATCATGCGAATTGAAAATTCTTATTTTTTTTTATAAAACTAAAATAATTGAGCATTAAATATATATTCCTTACACTACCAGTACATTCAGAGGAAAATGATTAGTTTATTTTTATATTTTAATATTTTTATTTTGTATTCCAATATCATGCGAATTGAAAATTCTTATTTAATTTTATAAAACATTCCAAAAATGGTTTAATATAAAATAATTGAGCATTAAATATATATTCCATACACTACCAGTACATTCAGAGGACAATGATTAGTTTATTTTTATATTTTAATATTTTTATTTTGTATTCCAATATAAAGCGTAATGAAAATTCTTATTTAAGCTTATAAATCATTCCAAAAATGGTTAAATATAAAATAATTGAGCATTAAATATATATTCCTTACACTACCAGTGCTTTCAGAGGACAATGATTAGTTTATTTTTATATTTTGTTATTTTTATTTTTATATTCCAATATCATGCGAATTGAAAATTCTTATTTAAATTTATAAAACATTCCAAAAATGGTTACATATAAAATAATTGAACATTAAATATATTATCCTTACACTACCAATACATTCAGAGGACATTGATTAGTTTATTTTTATATTTTGTTATTTTTATTTTTATAATCCAATATCATGCGTAAAGAAAATTCTTATTTAATTTTATAAATTATTCCAAAAATGGCTAAATATAAAATAATTGAGCATTAAATATTTATTCCTTACACTACCAGTGCATTCGGAGGACAATAATTAGTCTATTTATATAATTTTCTTTTTATTTTGATATTCCACTATCATGCAAATTGAAAATTCTTATTTTTTTTTATAAAACTAAAATAATTGAGCATTAAATATATATTCCTTACGCTACCAGTACATTCAGAGGACAATGATTAGTTTATTTTTATATTTTAATATTTTTATTTTGTATTCCAATATCAAGCGTAATGAAAATTCTTATTTAAGCTATAAGCTTAATGATTTATAAAATCATTCCAAAAATGGTTAAATATAAAATAATTGAGCATTAAATATATATTCCTTACACTACCAGTGCATTCATAGGACAATAATTAGTTTATTTTTATATTTTAATATTTTTATTTTGTATTCCAATATCATGCGAATTGAAAATACTTATTTAAATTTATAAAATATTCCAAAAATGGTTATATATAAAATAATTGAGCATTAAATATATATTCCTTACAGTACCAGTGCATTTAGAGGACAATTCTTAGTGTATTTTTATATTTTGTTATTTTTATTTTTATATTCCAATAACTTGCGTAATGAAAATTCTTATTTAAGTTTATAAATCATTCCAAAAATGGCTAAATATAAAATAATTTAGCATTAAATATTTATTCCTTACACTACCAGTGCATTCGGAGGACAATAATTAGTTCATTTTTATATTTTATATTTTTATTTTGTATTCGAATATAAAGCGTAATGAAAATTCTTATTTAAATTTATAAAACATTCCAAAGATGGTTACATATAAAATAATTTACCATTAAATATATTATCCTTACACTACCAATGCATTCAGAGGACAATAATTAGTCTATTTATATAATTTTCTTTTTATTTTGATATTCCACTATCATGCAAATTGAAAATTCTTATTTTTTTTTATAAAACTAAAATAATTGAGCATTAAATATATATTCCTTACAGTACCAGTGCATTTAGAGGACAATTCTTAGTGTATTTATATATTTTGTTATTTTTATTTTTATATTCCAATATCATGCGTAAATAAAATTTTTATTTAATTTTATAAATTATTCCAAAAATGGCTAAATATAAAATAATTGAGCATTAAATATTTATTCCTTACACAGTGCATTCGGAGGACAATAATTAGTCTATTTATATAATTTTCTTTTTATTTTAAAAATATTGTATTTTTAGAATCTTTGGATCTACTTGCATGAAACCATTTGAATTGGTTAAAATTTTTATAAACCAAATTTACTAATAATAAGAGAATATTCTACGTAGAGGAAAACTAAAACAAATACGGCCCACCAGGCCAGCGTAATTAAAAAACAATATATAAATAAATTAAATAAGTATTAAAATTATTGTATATTTAGAAAAGGTGGATCCACTTTCATTAAACCATTTGAATAGGTTAAAATGTTTATAAAACAAGTTTACTTATAATGAAAAATTATGTAAAATAGAGAAAAATCTAAACAAATACAGTCCAAAAGGCCTGAAAAATAAAAAAACAAGATATAAAAATATAAATAGGTATCAAAAATATTGTATTTTTAGAATCTTTGGATCTACTTGCATGAAACCATTTGAATTGGTTAAAATTTTTATAAACCAAGTTTACTAATAATAAGAAAATATTCTACGTAGAGGAAAACTAAAACAAATACGGCCCTTCAGGCCAGCGTAATTAAAAAACAAGATATAAATAAATTATATAAGTATTAAAATTATTGTATATTTAGAAAAGGTGGATCCACTTTCATGAAACCATTTGAATAGGTTAAAATTTTTATAAAACAAGTTTACTTATAATGAAAAAATATGTAAAATAGAGAAAAACCTTAACAAATACAGTCCAAAAGGCCTGAGAAATAAAAAAACAAGATATAAAAATATAAATAGGTATCAAAAATATTGTATTTTTAGAATCTTTGGATCTACTTGCTTGAAACCATTTGAATTGGTTAAAATTTTTATAAACCAAGTTTACTAATAATATGAGATTATTCTACGTAGAGGAAAACTAAAACAAATACGGCCCACCAGGCCAGCGTAATTAAAAAACAAGATATAAATAAATTAAATAAGTATTAATATGAACAAACAAGTTTACAAAAGTTTATAACAAATAAGTTTACACAAGTTACAAAGTTTACAAAACAAGTTTACTTATAATGTAAATATATGTAAAATAGAGAAAAACCTAAACAAATACTGTCCAAAAGGCCTGAGAAATAAAAAAACAAGATATAAAAAATTTAATTAGGATCAAAGTTATTGTATTTTTATAAACGTTGGATCCACTTGCATGAAACCATTTGAATTGGTTAAAATTTTTATAAACCAATTTTACTAATAATAAGAGAATATTCTACGTAGAAGAAAACTAAAACAAATACGGCCCACCAGGCCAGCGTAATTAAAAAACAAGGTATAAATAATTAAAATAATTATTAAAATTATTGTATATTTAGAAAAGGTGGATCCACTTTCATGAAACCATTTTAATAGGTTAAAATTTTTATAAAACAAGTTTACTTATAATGAAAAAATATGTAAAATAGAGAAAAACCTAAACAAATACAGTCCACAAGGCCTGAGAAATAAAAAAACAAGATATAAATAATTTAAATAAATATTCAAATTATTGTAAATTTAGAAAAGGTGGATTCACTTTTATGAATTCATTTGAATTGGTTAAAATTTTTATAAACCAATTTTACTTATAATAAGAGAATATTCTACGTAGAGAAAAACTTAAACAAATACGCCCCACCAGGCCAGCGTAATTAAAAAACAAGATATAAAAGAATTAAATAAGTATTAAAATTATTGTATATTTAGAAAAGGTGGATCCACTTTCATGAAACCATTTGAATAGGTTAAAATTTTTATAAAACAAGTTTACTTATAATGAAAAAATATGTAAAATAGAGAAAAACCTTAACAAATACAGTCCAAAAGGCCTGAGAAATAAAAAAACAAGATATAAAAATATAAATAGGTATCAAAAATATTGTATTTTTAGAATCTTTGGATCTACTTGCTTGATACCATTTGAATTGGTTAAAATTTTTATAAACCAAGTTTACTAATAATAAGAGAATATTCTACGTAGAGGAAAACTAAAACAAATACGGCCCACCAGGCCAGCGTAATTAAAAAACAAGATATAAATAAATTAAATAAGTATTAAAATTATTGTATATTTAGAAAAGGTGGATCCACTTTCATGAAACCATTTGAATAGGTTAAAATTTTTATAAAACAAGTTTACTTATAATGAAAAAATATGTAAAATAGAGAAAAACCTAAACAAATACAGTCCACAAGGCCTGAGAAATAAAAAAACAAGATATAAAAATATAAATAGGTATCAAAAATATTGTATTTTTAGAATCTTTGGATCTACTTGCATGAAACCATTTGAATTGGTTAAAATTTTTATAAACCAAGTTTACTAATAATAAAAGAATATTCTACGTAGAGGAAAACTAAAACAAATACGTCCCACAACGCCAGCGTAATCAAAAAACAAGATATTAATAAATTAATTAAGTATTAAAATTATTGTATATTTAGAAAAGGTGGATCCACTTTCATGAAACCATTTGAATAGGTTAAAATTTTTATAAAACAAGTTTACTTATAATGAAAAAATATGTAAAATAGAGAAAAACCTAAACAAATACTGTCCAAAAGGCCTGAGAAATAAAAAAACAAGATATAAAAATATAAATAGGTATCAAAAATATTGTATTTTTAGAATCTTTGGATCTACTTGCTTGAAACCATTTGAATTGGTTAAAATTTTTATAAACCAAGTTTACTAATAATAAGAGAATATTCTACCTAGAGGAAAACTAAAACAAATACGGCCCACCAGGCCAGCATAATTAAAAAACAAGATATAAATAAATTAAATAAGTATTAAAATTATTGTATATTTAGAAAAGGTAGATCCACTTTCATGAAACCATTTGAATAGGTTAAAATTTTTATAAAACAAGTTTACTTATAATGAAAAAATATGTAAAATAGAGAAAAATCTAAACAAATACAGTCCAAAAGGCCTGAGAAATAAAAAAACAAGATATAAAAATATAAATAGGTATCAAAAATATTGTATTTTTAGAATCTTTGGATCTACTTGCATGAAACCATTTGAATTGGTTAAAATTTTTATAAACCAAGTTTACTAATAATAAAAGAATATTCTACGTAGAGGAAAACTAAAACAAATACGTCCCACAACGCCAGCGTAATTAAAAAACAAGTTATAAATAATTAAAATAATTATTAAAATTATTGTATATTTAGAAAAGGTGTATCCACTTTCATGAAACCATTTGAATAGGTTAAAATTTTTATAAAACAAGTTTACTTATAATGAAAAAATATGTAAAATAGAGAAAAACCTAAACAAATACAGTCCACAAGGCCTGAGAAATAAAAAAACAAGATATAAATAATTTAAATAAATATTCAAATTATTGTAAATTTAGAAAAGGTGGATTCACTTTTATGAATTCATTTGAATTGGTTAAAATTTTTATAAACCAATTTTACTTATAATAAGAGAATATTCTACGTAGAGAAAAACTTAAACAAATACGCCCCACCAGGCCAGCGTAATTAAAAAACAAGATATAAAAGAATTAAATAAGTAATAAAATTATTGTATATTTAGAAAAGGTGGATCCACTTTCATGAAACCATTTGAATAGGTTAAAATTTTTATAAAACAAGTTTACTTATAATGAAAAAATATGTAAAATAGAGAAAAACCTTAACAAATACAGTCCAAAAGGCCTGAGAAATAAAAAAACAAGATATAAAAATATAAATAGGTATCAAAAATATTGTATTTTTAGAATCTTTGGATCTACTTGCTTGAAACCATTTGAATTTGTTAAAATTTTTATAAACCAAGTTTACTAATAATAAAAGAATATTCTACGTAGAGGAAAACTAAAACAAATACGTCCCACAACGCCAGCGTAATCAAAAAACAAGATATTAATAAATTAATTAAGTATTAAAATTATTGTATATTTAGAAAAGGTGGATCCACTTTCATGAAACCATTTGAATAGGTTAAAATTTTTATAAAACAAGTTTACTTATAATGAAAAAATATGTAAAATAGAGAAAAACCTAAACAAATACTGTCCAAAAGGCCTGAGAAATAAAATAACAAGATATAAAAATATAAATAGGTATCAAAAATATTGTATTTTTAGAATCTTTGGATCTACTTGCTTGAAACCATTTGAATTGGTTAAAATTTTTATAAACCAAGTTTACTAATAATAAGAGAATATTCTACGTAGAGGAAAACTAAAACAAATACGGCCCTTCAGGCCAGCGTAATTAAAAAACAAGATATAAATAAATTAAATAAGTATTAAAATTATTGTATATTTAGAAAAGGTGGATCCACTTTCATGAAAACATTTGAATAGGTTAAAATTTTTATAAAACAAGTTTACTTATAATGAAAAAATATGTAAAATAGAGAAAAACCTTAACAAATACAGTCCAAAAGGCCTGAGAAATAAAAAAACAAGATATAAAAATATAAATAGGTATCAAAAATATTGTATTTTTAGAATCTTTGGATCTACTTGCTTGAAACCATTTGAATTGGTTAAAATTTTTATAAACCAAGTTTACTAATAATAAGAGAATATTTTACGTAGAGGAAAACTAAAACAAATACGGCCCTTCAGGCCAGCGTAATTAAAAAACAAGATATAAATAAATTAAATAAGTATTAAAATTATTGTATATTTAGAAAAGGTGGATCCACTTTCATGAAAACATTTGAATAGGTTAAAATTTTTATAAAACAAGTTTACTTATAATGAAAAAATATGTAAAATAGAGAAAAACCTAAACAAATACTGTCCAAAAGGCCTGAGAAATAAAATAACAAGATATAAAAATATAAATAGGTATCAAAAATATTGTATTTTTAGAATCTTTGGATCTACTTGCTTGAAACCATTTGAATTGGTTAAAATTTTTATAAACCAAGTTTACTAATAATAAGAGAATATTCTACGTAGAGGAAAACTAAAACAAATACGGCCCTTCAGGCCAGCGTAATTAAAAAACAAGATATAAATAAATTAAATAAGTATTAAAATTATTGTATATTTAGAAAAGGTGGATCCACTTTCATGAAAACATTTGAATAGGTTAAAATTTTTATAAAACAAGTTTACTTATAATGATAAAATATGTAAAATAGAGAAAAACCTAAACAAATACAGTCCAAAAGGCCTGAGAAATAAAAAAACAAGATATAAAAAATTTAATTAGGTATCAAAATTATTGTATTTTTATAATCTTTGGATCCACTTGCATGAAACCATTTGAATTGGTTAAAATTTTTATAAAATCAGTTTACTAATAATGAGAGAATATTCTACGTAGAGGAAAACTAAAACAAATACGGCCCTTCAGGCCAGCGTAATTGAAAAACAAGATATAAATAAATTTAATAAGTATTAAAATTATTGTATATTTAGAAAAGGTGGATCCACTTTCATGTAACCATTTGAATAGGTTAAAATTTTTATAAAACAAGTTTACTTATAATGAAAAATTATGTAAAATAGAGAAAAATCTAAACAAATACAGTCCAAAAGGCCTGAGAAATAAAAAAACAAGATATAAAAATATAAATAGGTATCAAAAATATTGTATTTTTTGAATCTTTGGATCTACTTTCTTGAAACCATTTGAATTGGTTAAAATTTTTATAAACCAAGTTTACTAATAATAAGAGAATATTCTACGTAGAGGAAAACAAAAACAAATACGGCCCACCAGGCCAGCGTAATTAAAAAACAAGATATAAATAAATTAAATAAGTATTAAAATTATTGTATATTTAGAAAAGGTGGATCCACTTTCATGAAACCATTTGAATAGGTTAAAATTTTTATAAACCAAGTTTACTAATAATAAGAGAATATTCTACGTAGAGAAAAACTTAAACAAATACAGCCCTTCAGGCCAGCGTAATTAAAAAACAAGATATAAATAAATTAAATAAGTATTATAATTATTGTATATTTAGAAAAGGTGGATCCACTTTCATGAAACCATTTGAATAGGTTAAAATTTTTATAAAACAAGTTTACTTATAATGTAAAAATATGTAAAATAGAGAAAAACCTCAACAAATACAGTCCAAAAGGCCTGAGAAATAAAAAAACAAGATATAAAAATTTAAATAGGTATCAAAAATATTGTATTTTTAGAATCTTTGGATCTACTTGCATGAAACCATTTGAATAGGTTAACATTTTTATAAAACAATTTTACTTATAATGAAAAAATATGTAAAATAGAGAAAAGCCTTAACAAATACAGTCCAAAAGGCCTGAGAAATAAAAAAACAAGATATAAAAATATAAATAGGTATCAAAAATATTGTATATTTAGAATCTTTGGATCTACTTGCATGAAACCATTTGAATTGGTTAAAATTTTTATAAACCAATTTTACTTATAATAAGAGAATATACTACGTAGAGAAAAACTTAAACAAATACGCCCCACCAGGCCAGCGTAATTAAAAAACAAGATATAAATAAATTAAATAAGTATTAAAATTATTGTATATTTGGAAAAGGTGGATCCACTTTCATGAAACCATTTGAATAGGTTAAAATTTTTATAAAAAAAGTTTACTTATAATGAAAAAATATGTAAAATAGAGAAAAGCCTTAACAAATACAGTCCAAAAGGCCTGAGAAATAAAAAAACAAGATATAAAAATATAAATAGGTATCAAAAATATTGTATTTTTAGAATCTTTGGATCTACTTGCTTGAAACCATTTGAATTGGTTAAAATTTTTATAAACCAAGTTTACTAATAATAAGAGATTATTCTACGTAGAGGAAAACTAAAACAAACACGGCCCACCAGGTCAGCGTAATTAAAAAACAAGATATAAATAAATTAAATAAGTATTAATATGAACAAACAAGTTTACAAAAGTTTATAACAAATAAGTTTACACAAGTTACAAAGTTTACAAAACAAGTTTACTTATAATGTAAAAATATGTAAAATAGAGAAAAATCTAAACAAATACAGTCCAAAAGGCCTGAGAAATAAAAAAACAAGATATAAAAATATAAATAGGTATCAAAAATATTGTATTTTTAGAATCTTTGGATCTACTTGCTTGAAACCATTTGAATTGGTTAAAATTTTTATAAACCAAGTTTACTAATAATAAGAGAATATTCTACGTAGAGAAAAGCTTAAACAAATACGCCCCACCAGGCCAGCGTAATTAAAAAAAAAGATATAAATAAATTAAATAAGTATTAATATTATTGTATATTTAGAAAAGGTGGATCCACTTTCATGAAACCATTTGAATAGGTTAAAATTTTTATAAAACAAGTTTACTTATAATGAAAAAATATGTAAAATAGAGAAAAACCTTAACAAATACAGTCCAAAAGGCCTGAGAAATAAAAAAACAAGATATAAAAATATAAATAGGTATCAAAAATATTGTATTTTTTGAATCTTTGGATCTACTTGCTTGAAACCATTTGAATTGGTTAAAATTTTTATTAACCAAGTTTACTAATAATAAGAGAATATTCTACGTAGAGGACAACTAAAACAAATACGGCCCACCAGGCCAGCGTAATTAAAAAACAAGATATAAATAAATTAAATAAGTATTAATATTATTGTATATTTAGAAAAGGTGGATCCACTATCATGAAACCATTTGAATAGGTTAAAATTTTTATAAAACAAGTTTACTTATAATGAAAAAATATGTAAAATAGAGAAAAACCTTAACAAATACAGTCCAAAAGGCCTGAGAAATAAAAAAACAAGATATAAAAAATTTAATTAGGTATCAAAATTATTGTATTTTTATAAACGTTGGATCTACTTGCATAAAACCATTTGAATTGGTTAAAATTTTTATAAACCAATTTCACTAATAATGAGAGAATATTCTACGTAGAGAAAAACTTAAACAAATACAGCCCTTCAGGCCAGCGTAATTAAAAAACAAGATATAAATAAATTAAATAAGTATTATAATTATTGTATATTTAGAAAAGGTGGATCCACTTTCATGAAACCATTTGAATAGTTTAAAATTTTTATAAAACAAGTTTACTTATAATGTAAAAATATGTAAAATAGAGAAAAACCTCAACAAATACAGTCCAAAAGGCCTGAGAAATAAAAAAACAAGATATAAAAATTTAAATAGGTATCAAAAATATTGTATTTTTAGAATCTTTGGATCTACTTGCATGAAACCATTTGAATAGGTTAACATTTTTATAAAACAATTTTACTTATAATGAAAAAATATGTAAAATAGAGAAAAGCCTTAACAAATACAGTCCAAAAGGCCTGAGAAATAAAAAAACAAGATATAAAAATATAAATAGGTATCAAAAATATTGTATATTTAGAATCTTTGGATCTACTTGCATGAAACCATTTGAATTGGTTAAAATTTTTATAAACCAATTTTACTTATAATAAGAGAATATACTACGTAGAGAAAAACTTAAACAAATACGCCCCACCAGGCCAGCGTAATTAAAAAACAAGATATAAATAAATTAAATAAGTATTAAAATTATTGTATATTTAGAAAAGGTGGATCCACTTTCATGAAACCATTTGAATAGGTTAAAATTTTTATAAAACAAGTTTACTTATAATGAAAAAATATGTAAAATAGAGAAAAACCTTAACAAATACAGTCCAAAAGGCCTGAGAAATAAAAAAACAAGATATAAAAATATAAATAGGTATCAAAAATATTGTATTTTTAGAATCTTTGGATCTACTTGCTTGAAACCATTTGAATTGGTTAAAATTTTTATAAACCAAGTTTACTAATAATAAGAGAATATTCTACGTAGAGAAAAGCTTAAACAAATACGGCCCACCAGGCCAGCGTAATTAAAAAACAAGATGTAAATAAATTAAATAAGTATTAAAATTATTGTATATTTAGAAAAGGTGGTTCCACTTTCATGAAACCATTTGAATTGGTTAAAATTTTTATAAACCATGTTTACTTATAATGAATAAATATTTAAAATAGAGGAAAACTTAAACAAATACAGTCCACAAGGCCTGAGAAATAAAAAAACAAGATATAAAAATATAAATAGGTATCAAAAATATTGTATTTTTAGAATCTTTGGATCTACTTGCTTGAAACCATTTGAATTGGTTAAAATTTTTATAAACCAAGTTTACTAATAATAAGAGAATATTCTACGTAGAGAAAAGCTTAAACAAATACGCCCCACCAGGCCAGCGTAATTAAAAAAAAAGATATAAATAAATTAAATAAGTATTAATATTATTGTATATTTAGAAAAGGTGGATCCACTTTCATGAAACCATTTGAATAGGTTAAAATTTTTATAAAACAAGTTTACTTATAATGAAAAAATATGTAATATAGAGAAAAACCTTAACAAATACAGTCCAAAAGGCCTGAGAAATAAAAAAACAAGATATAAAAATATAAATAGGTATCAAAAATATTGTATTTTTTGAATCTTTGGATCTACTTGCTTGAAACCATTTGAATTGGTTAAAATTTTTATAAACCAAGTTTACTAATAATAAGAGAATATTCTACGTAGAGGAAAACTAAAACAAATACGGCCCACCAGGCCAGCGTAATTAAAAAACAAGATATAAATAAATTAAATAAGTATTAATATTATTGTATATTTAGAAAAGGTGGATCCACTATCATGAAACCATTTGAATAGGTTAAAATTTTTATAAAACAAGTTTACTTATAATGAAAAAATATGTAAAATAGAGAAAAACCTTAACAAATACAGTCCAAAAGGCCTGAGAAATAAAAAAACAAGATATAAAAAATTTAATTAGGTATCAAAATTATTGTATTTTTATAAACGTTGGATCTACTTGCATAAAACCATTTGAATTGGTTAAAATTTTTATAAACCAATTTCACTAATAATGAGAGAATATTCTACGTAGAGAAAAACTTAAACAAATACAGCCCTTCAGGCCAGCGTAATTAAAAAACAAGATATAAATAAATTAAATAAGTATTATAATTATTGTATATTTAGAAAAGGTGGATCCACTTTCATGAAACCATTTGAATAGGTTAAAATTTTTATAAAACAAGTTTACTTATAATGTAAAAATATGTAAAATAGAGAAAAACCTCAACAAATACAGTCCAAAAGGCCTGAGAAATAAAAAAACA
Source organism: Anagrus nilaparvatae (assembly GCA_022575985.1). Lineage (NCBI taxonomy): Eukaryota > Metazoa > Arthropoda > Insecta > Hymenoptera > Mymaridae > Anagrus > Anagrus nilaparvatae. Next base: position 33,717,077 of record JAKSXM010000231.1, read on the forward strand.
AGATATAAAAATTTAAATAGGTATCAAAAATATTGTATTTTTAGAATCTTTGGATCTACTTGCATGAAACCATTTGAATAGGTTAACATTTTTATAAAACAATTTTACTTATAATGAAAAAATATGTAAAATAGAGAAAAGCCTTAACAAATACAGTCCAAAAGGCCTGAGAAATAAAAAAACAAGATATAAAAATATAAATAGGTATCAAAAATATTGTATATTTAGAATCTTTGGATCTACTTGCATGAAACCATTTGAATTGGTTAAAATTTTTATAAACCAATTTTACTTATAATAAGAGAATATACTACGTAGAGAAAAACTTAAACAAATACGCCCCACCAGGCCAGCGTAATTAAAAAACAAGATATAAATAAATTAAATAAGTATTAAAATTATTGTATATTTAGAAAAGGTGGATCCACTTTCATGAAACCATTTGAATAGGTTAAAATTTTTATAAAACAAGTTTACTTATAATGAAAAAATATGTAAAATAGAGAAAAACCTTAACAAATACAGTCCAAAAGGCCTGAGAAATAAAAAAACAAGATATAAAAATATAAATAGGTATCAAAAATATTGTATTTTTAGAATCTTTGGATCTACTTGCTTGAAACCATTTGAATTGGTTAAAATTTTTATAAACCAAGTTTACTAATAATAAGAGAATATTCTACGTAGAGAAAAGCTTAAACAAATACGGCCCACCAGGCCAGCGTAATTAAAAAACAAGATGTAAATAAATTAAATAAGTATTAAAATTATTGTATATTTAGAAAAGGTGGTTCCACTTTCATGAAACCATTTGAATTGGTTAAAATTTTTATAAACCATGTTTACTTATAATGAATAAATATTTAAAATAGAGGAAAACTTAAACAAATACAGTCCACAAGGCCTGAGAAATAAAAAAACAAGATATAAAAATATAAATAGGTATCAAAAATATTGTATTTTTAGAATCTTTGGATCTACTTGCTTGAAACCATTTGAATTGGTTAAAATTTTTATAAACCAAGTTTACTAATAATAAGAGAATATTCTACGTAGAGAAAAGCTTAAACAAATACGCCCCACCAGGCCAGCGTAATTAAAAAAAAAGATATAAATAAATTAAATAAGTATTAATATTATTGTATATTTAGAAAAGGTGGATCCACTTTCATGAAACCATTTGAATAGGTTAAAATTTTTATAAAACAAGTTTACTTATAATGAAAAAATATGTAATATAGAGAAAAACCTTAACAAATACAGTCCAAAAGGCCTGAGAAATAAAAAAACAAGATATAAAAATATAAATAGGTATCAAAAATATTGTATTTTTTGAATCTTTGGATCTACTTGCTTGAAACCATTTGAATTGGTTAAAATTTTTATAAACCAAGTTTACTAATAATAAGAGAATATTCTACGTAGAGGAAAACTAAAACAAATACGGCCCACCAGGCCAGCGTAATTAAAAAACAAGATATAAATAAATTAAATAAGTATTAAAATTATTGTATATTTAGAAAAGGTGGATCCACTTTCATGAAACCATTTGAATAGGTTAAAATTTTTATAAACCAAGTTTACTAATAATAAGAGAATATTCTACATAGAGGACAACTAAAACAAATACGGCCCACCAGGCCAGCGTAATTAAAAAACAAGATATAAATAAATTAAATAAGTATTAATATTATTGTATATTTAGAAAAGGTGGATCCACTATCATGAAACCATTTGAATAGGTTAAAATTTTTATAAAACAAGTTTACTTATAATGAAAAAATATGTAAAATAGAGAAAAACCTTAACAAATACAGTCCAAAAGGCCTGAGAAATAAAAAAACAAGATATAAAAAATTTAATTAGGTATCAAAATTATTGTATTTTTATAAACGTTGGATCTACTTGCATAAAACCATTTGAATTGGTTAAAATTTTTATAAACCAATTTCACTAATAATGAGAGAATATTCTACGTAGAGGAAAACTAAAACAAATACGGCCCACCAGGCCAGCGTAATTAAAAAACAAGATATAAATAAATTAAATAAGTATTAAAATTATTGTATATTTAGAAAAGGTGGATCCACTTTCATGAAACCATTTGAATAGGTTAAAATTTTTATAAACCAAGTTTACTAATAATAAGAGAATATTCTACATAGAGGACAACTAAAACAAATACGGCCCACCAGGCCAGCGTAATTAAAAAACAAGATATAAATAAATTAAATAAGTATTAATATTATTGTATATTTAGAAAAGGTGGATCCACTATCATGAAACCATTTGAATAGGTTAAAATTTTTATAAAACAAGTTTACTTATAATGAAAAAATATGTAAAATAGAGAAAAACCTTAACAAATACAGTCCAAAAGGCCTGAGAAATAAAAAAACAAGATATAAAAATATAAATAGGTATCAAAAATATTGTATTTTTTGAATCTTTGGATCTACTTGCTTGAAACCATTTGAATTGGTTAAAATTTTTATAAACCAAGTTTACTAATAATAAGAGAATATTCTACGTAGAGGAAAACTAAAACAAATACGGCCCACCAGGCCAGCGTAATTAAAAAACAAGATATAAATAAATTAAATAAGTATTAAAATTATTGTATATTTAGAAAAGGTGGATCCACTTTCATGAAACCATTTGAATAGGTTAAAATTTTTATAAACCAAGTTTACTAATAATAAGAGAATATTCTACATAGAGGACAACTAAAACAAATACGGCCCACCAGGCCAGCGTAATTAAAAAACAAGATATAAATAAATTAAATAAGTATTAATATTATTGTATATTTAGAAAAGGTGGATCCACTATCATGAAACCATTTGAATAGGTTAAAATTTTTATAAAACAAGTTTACTTATAATGAAAAAATATGTAAAATAGAGAAAAACCTTAACAAATACAGTCCAAAAGGCCTGAGAAATAAAAAAACAAGATATAAAAAATTTAATTAGGTATCAAAATTATTGTATTTTTATAAACGTTGGATCTACTTGCATAAAACCATTTGAATTGGTTAAAATTTTTATAAACCAATTTCACTAATAATGAGAGAATATTCTACGTAGAGGAAAACTAAAACAAACACGGCCCACCAGGTCAGCGTAATTAAAAAACAAGATATAAATAAATTAAATAAGTATTAATATGAACAAACAAGTTTACAAAAGTTTATAACAAATAAGTTTACACAAGTTACAAAGTTTACAAAACAAGTTTACTTATAATGTAAAAATATGTGAAATAGAGAAAAACCTCATTAAATACAGTCCAAAAGGCCTGAGAAATAAAAAAACAAGATATAAAAATTTAAATAGGTATCAAAAATATTGTATTTTTAGAATCTTTGGATCTACTTGCATGAAACCATTTGAATAGGTTAAAATTTTTATAAAACAAGTTTACTTATAATGAAAAAATATGTAAAATAGAGAAAAATCTAAACAAATACAGTCCAAAAGGCCTGAGAAATAAAAAAACAAGATATAAAAATATAAATAGGTATCAAAAATATTGTATTTTTAGAATCTTTGGATCTACTTGCATGAAACCATTTGAATTGGTTAAAATTTTTATAAACCAAGTTTACTAATAATAAGAGAATATTCTACGTAGAGGAAAACTAAAACAAATACGGCCCTTCAGGCCAGCGTAATTAAAAAACAAGATATAAATAAATTAAATAAGTATTAAAATTATTGTATATTTAGTATAGGTGGATCCACTTTCATGAAACCATTTGAATAGGTTAAAATTTTTATAAAACAAGTTTACTTATAATGAAAAAATATGTAAAATAGAGAAAAACCTTAACAAATACAGTCCAAAAGGCCTGAGAAATAAAAAAACAAGATATAAAAATATAAATAGGTATCAAAAATATTGTATTTTTAGAATCTTTGGATCTACTTGCTTGAAACCATTTGAATTGGTTAAAATTTTTATAAACCAAGTTTACTAATAATAAGAGAATATTCTACGTAGAGAAAAGCTTAAACAAATACGGCCCACCAGGCCAGCGTAATTAAAAAACAAGATGTAAATAAATTAAATAAGTATTAAAATTATTGTATATTTAGAAAAGGTGGTTCCACTTTCATGAAACCATTTGAATTGGTTAAAATTTTTATAAACCATGTTTACTTAAAATGAATAAATATTTAAAATAGAGGAAAACTTAAACAAATACAGTCCACAAGGCCTGAGAAATAAAAAAACAAGATATAAAAATATAAATAGGTATCAAAAATATTGTATTTTTAGAATCTTTGGATCTACTTGCTTGAAACCATTTGAATTGGTTAAAATTTTTATAAACCAAGTTTACTAATAATAAGAGAATATTCTACGTAGAGAAAAGCTTAAACAAATACGCCCCACCAGGCCAGCGTAATTAAAAAAAAAGATATAAATAAATTAAATAAGTATTAATATTATTGTATATTTAGAAAAGGTGGATCCACTTTCATGAAACCATTTGAATAGGTTAAAATTTTTATAAAACAAGTTTACTTATAATGAAAAAATATGTAAAATAGAGAAAAACCTTAACAAATACAGTCCAAAAGGCCTGAGAAATAAAAAAACAAGATATAAAAATATAAATAGGTATCAAAAATATTGTATTTTTTGAATCTTTGGATCTACTTGCTTGAAACCATTTGAATTGGTTAAAATTTTTATAAACCAAGTTTACTAATAATAAGAGAATATTCTACGTAGAGGAAAACTAAAACAAATACGGCCCACCAGGCCAGCGTAATTAAAAAACAAGATATAAATAAATTAAATAAGTATTAAAATTATTGTATATTTAGAAAAGGTGGATCCACTTTCATGAAACCATTTGAATAGGTTAAAATTTTTATAAACCAAGTTTACTAATAATAAGAGAATATTCTACATAGAGGACAACTAAAACAAATACGGCCCACCAGGCCAGCGTAATTAAAAAACAAGATATAAATAAATTAAATAAGTATTAATATTATTGTATATTTAGAAAAGGTGGATCCACTATCATGAAACCATTTGAATAGGTTAAAATTTTTATAAAACAAGTTTACTTATAATGAAAAAATATGTAAAATAGAGAAAAACCTTAACAAATACAGTCCAAAAGGCCTGAGAAATAAAAAAACAAGATATAAAAATATAAATAGGTATCAAAAATATTGTATTTTTTGAATCTTTGGATCTACTTGCTTGAAACCATTTGAATTGGTTAAAATTTTTATAAACCAAGTTTACTAATAATAAGAGAATATTCTACGTAGAGGAAAACTAAAACAAATACGGCCCACCAGGCCAGCGTAATTAAAAAACAAGATATAAATAAATTAAATAAGTAATAAAATTATTGTATATTTAGAAAAGGTGGATCCACTTTCATGAAACCATTTGAATAGGTTAAAATTTTTATAAACCAAGTTTACTAATAATAAGAGAATATTCTACATAGAGGACAACTAAAACAAATACGGCCCACCAGGCCAGCGTAATTAAAAAACAAGATATAAATAAATTAAATAAGTATTAATATTATTGTATATTTAGAAAAGGTGGATCCACTATCATGAAACCATTTGAATAGGTTAAAATTTTTATAAAACAAGTTTACTTATAATGAAAAAATATGTAAAATAGAGAAAAACCTTAACAAATACAGTCCAAAAGGCCTGAGAAATAAAAAAACAAGATATAAAAAATTTAATTAGGTATCAAAATTATTGTATTTTTATAAACGTTGGATCTACTTGCATAAAACCATTTGAATTGGTTAAAATTTTTATAAACCAATTTCACTAATAATGAGAGAATATTCTACGTAGAGAAAAACTTAAACAAATACAGCCCTTCAGGCCAGCGTAATTAAAAAACAAGATATAAATAAATTAAATAAGTATTATAATTATTGTATATTTAGAAAAGGTGGATCCACTTTCATGATACCATTTGAATAGGTTAAAATTTTTATAAAACAAGTTTACTTATAATGAAAAAATATGTAAAATAGAGAAAAGCCTTAACAAATACAGTCCAAAAGGCCTGAGAAATAAAAAAACAAGATATAAAAATATAAATAGGTATCAAAAATATTGTATTTTTAGAATCTTTGGATCTACTTGCATGAAACCATTTGAATAGGTTAAAATTTTTATAAAACAAGTTTACTTATAATGAAAAAATATGTAAAATAGAGAAAAATCTAAACAAATACAGTCCAAAAGGCCTGAGAAATAAAAAAACAAGATATAAAAATATAAATAGGTATCAAAAATATTGTATTTTTAGAATCTTTGGATCTACTTGCATGAAACCATTTGAATTGGTTAAAATTTTTATAAACCAAGTTTACTAATAATAAGAGAATATTCTACGTAGAGGAAAACTAAAACAAATACGGCCCTTCAGGCCAGCGTAATTAAAAAACAAGATATAAATAAATTAAATAAGTATTAAAATTATTGTATATTTAGTATAGGTGGATCCACTTTCATGAAACCATTTGAATAGGTTAAAATTTTTATAAAACAAGTTTACTTATAATGAAAAAATATGTAAAATAGAGAAAAACCTTAACAAATACAGTCCAAAAGGCCTGAGAAATAAAAAAACAAGATATAAAAATATAAATAGGTATCAAAAATATTGTATTTTTAGAATCTTTGGATCTACTTGCTTGAAACCATTTGAATTGGTTAAAATTTTTATAAACCAAGTTTACTAATAATAAGAGAATATTCTACGTAGAGAAAAGCTTAAACAAATACGGCCCTTCAGGCCAGCGTAATTAAAAAACAAGATATAAATAAATTAAATAAGTATTAAAATTATTGTATATTTAGTATAGGTGGATCCACTTTCATGAAACCATTTGAATAGGTTAAAATTTTTATAAAACAAGTTTACTTATAATGAAAAAATATGTAAAATAGAGAAAAACCTTAACAAATACAGTCCAAAAGGCCTGAGAAATAAAAAAACAAGATATAAAAATATAAATAGGTATCAAAAATATTGTATTTTTAGAATCTTTGGATCTACTTGCTTGAAACCATTTGAATTGGTTAAAATTTTTATAAACCAAGTTTACTAATAATAAGAGATTATTCTACGTAGAGGAAAACTAAAACAAACACGGCCCACCAGGTCAGCGTAATTAAAAAACAAGATATAAATAAATTAAATAAGTATTAATATGAACAAACAAGTTTACAAAAGTTTATAACAAATAAGTTTACACAAGTTACAAAGTTTACAAAACAAGTTTACTTATAATGTAAAAATATGTGAAATAGAGAAAAACCTCATTAAATACAGTCCAAAAGGCCTGAGAAATAAAAAAACAAGATATAAAAATTTAAATAGGTATCAAAAATATTGTATTTTTAGAATCTTTGGATCTACTTGCATGAAACCATTTGAATAGGTTAAAATTTTTATAAAACAAGTTTACTTATAATGAAAAAATATGTAAAATAGAGAAAAATCTAAACAAATACAGTCCAAAAGGCCTGAGAAATAAAAAAACAAGATATAAAAATATAAATAGGTATCAAAAATATTGTATTTTTAGAATCTTTGGATCTACTTGCATGAAACCATTTGAATTGGTTAAAATTTTTATAAACCAAGTTTACTAATAATAAGAGAATATTCTACGTAGAGGAAAACTAAAACAAATACGGCCCTTCAGGCCAGCGTAATTAAAAAACAAGATATAAATAAATTAAATAAGTATTAAAATTATTGTATATTTAGTATAGGTGGATCCACTTTCATGAAACCATTTGAATAGGTTAAAATTTTTATAAAACAAGTTTACTTATAATGAAAAAATATGTAAAATAGAGAAAAACCTTAACAAATACAGTCCAAAAGGCCTGAGAAATAAAAAAACAAGATATAAAAATATAAATAGGTATCAAAAATATTGTATTTTTAGAATCTTTGGATCTACTTGCTTGAAACCATTTGAATTGGTTAAAATTTTTATAAACCAAGTTTACTAATAATAAGAGAATATTCTACGTAGAGAAAAGCTTAAACAAATACGGCCCACCAGGCCAGCGTAATTAAAAAACAAGATGTAAATAAATTAAATAAGTATTAAAATTATTGTATATTTAGAAAAGGTGGTTCCACTTTCATGAAACCATTTGAATTGGTTAAAATTTTTATAAACCATGTTTACTTATAATGAATAAATATGTAAAATAGAGAATAACTTAAACAAATACAGTCCACAAGGCCTGAGAAATAAAAAAACAAGATATAAAAATATAAATAGGTATCAAAAATATTGTATTTTTAGAATCTTTGGATCTACTTGCTTGAAACCATTTGAATTGGTTAAAATTTTTATAAACCAAGTTTACTAATAATAAGAGAATATTCTACGTAGAGAAAAGCTTAAACAAATACGGCCCACCAGGCCAGCGTAATTAAAAAACAAGATGTAAATAAATTAAATAAGTATTAAAATTATTGTATATTTAGAAAAGGTGGTTCCACTTTCATGAAACCATTTGAATTGGTTAAAATTTTTATAAACCATGTTTACTTATAATGAATAAATATTTAAAATAGAGGAAAACTTAAACAAATACAGTCCACAAGGCCTGAGAAATAAAAAAACAAGATATAAAAATATAAATAGGTATCAAAAATATTGTATTTTTAGAATCTTTGGATCTACTTGCTTGAAACCATTTGAATTGGTTAAAATTTTTATAAACCAAGTTTACTAATAATAAGAGAATATTCTACGTAGAGAAAAGCTTAAACAAATACGCCCCACCAGGCCAGCGTAATTAAAAAAAAAGATATAAATAAATTAAATAAGTATTAATATTATTGTATATTTAGAAAAGGTGGATCCACTTTCATGAAACCATTTGAATAGGTTAAAATTTTTATAAAACAAGTTTACTTATAATGAAAAAATATGTAAAATAGAGAAAAACCTTAACAAATACAGTCCAAAAGGCCTGAGAAATAAAAAAACAAGATATAAAAATATAAATAGGTATCAAAAATATTGTATTTTTTGAATCTTTGGATCTACTTGCTTGAAACCATTTGAATTGGTTAAAATTTTTATAAACCAAGTTTACTAATAATAAGAGAATATTCTACGTAGAGGAAAACTAAAACAAATACGGCCCACCAGGCCAGCGTAATTAAAAAACAAGATATAAATAAATTAAATAAGTATTAAAATTATTGTATATTTAGAAAAGGTGGATCCACTTTCATGAAACCATTTGAATAGGTTAAAATTTTTATAAACCAAGTTTACTAATAATAAGAGAATATTCTACATAGAGGACAACTAAAACAAATACGGCCCACCAGGCCAGCGTAATTAAAAAACAAGATATAAATAAATTAAATAAGTATTAATATTATTGTATATTTAGAAAAGGTGGATCCACTATCATGAAACCATTTGAATAGGTTAAAATTTTTATAAAACAAGTTTACTTATAATGAAAAAATATGTAAAATAGAGAAAAACCTTAACAAATACAGTCCAAAAGGCCTGAGAAATAAAAAAACAAGATATAAAAATATAAATAGGTATCAAAAATATTGTATTTTTTGAATCTTTGGATCTACTTGCTTGAAACCATTTGAATTGGTTAAAATTTTTATAAACCAAGTTTACTAATAATAAGAGAATATTCTACGTAGAGGAAAACTAAAACAAATACGGCCCACCAGGCCAGCGTAATTAAAAAACAAGATATAAATAAATTAAATAAGTATTAAAATTATTGTATATTTAGAAAAGGTGGATCCACTTTCATGAAACCATTTGAATAGGTTAAAATTTTTATAAACCAAGTTTACTAATAATAAGAGAATATTCTACATAGAGGACAACTAAAACAAATACGGCCCACCAGGCCAGCGTAATTAAAAAACAAGATATAAATAAATTAAATAAGTATTAATATTATTGTATATTTAGAAAAGGTGGATCCACTATCATGAAACCATTTGAATAGGTTAAAATTTTTATAAAACAAGTTTACTTATAATGAAAAAATATGTAAAATAGAGAAAAACCTTAACAAATACAGTCCAAAAGGCCTGAGAAATAAAAAAACAAGATATAAAAAATTTAATTAGGTATCAAAATTATTGTATTTTTATAAACGTTGGATCTACTTGCATAAAACCATTTGAATTGGTTAAAATTTTTATAAACCAATTTCACTAATAATGAGAGAATATTCTACGTAGAGAAAAACTTAAACAAATACAGCCCTTCAGGCCAGCGTAATTAAAAAACAAGATATAAATAAATTAAATAAGTATTATAATTATTGTATATTTAGAAAAGGTGGATCCACTTTCATGATACCATTTGAATAGGTTAAAATTTTTATAAAACAAGTTTACTTATAATGAAAAAATATGTAAAATAGAGAAAAGCCTTAACAAATACAGTCCAAAAGGCCTGAGAAATAAAAAAACAAGATATAAAAATATAAATAGGTATCAAAAATATTGTATTTTTAGAATCTTTGGATCTACTTGCTTGAAACCATTTGAATTGGTTAAAATTTTTATAAACCAAGTTTACTAATAATAAGAGATTATTCTACGTAGAGGAAAACTAAAACAAACACGGCCCACCAGGTCAGCGTAATTAAAAAACAAGATATAAATAAATTAAATAAGTATTAATATGAACAAACAAGTTTACAAAAGTTTATAACAAATAAGTTTACACAAGTTACAAAGTTTACAAAACAAGTTTACTTATAATGTAAAAATATGTGAAATAGAGAAAAACCTCATTAAATACAGTCCAAAAGGCCTGAGAAATAAAAAAACAAGATATAAAAATATAAATAGGTATCAAAAATATTGTATTTTTAGAATCTTTGGATCTACTTGCTTGAAACCATTTGAATTGGTTAAAATTTTTATAAACCAAGTTTACTAATAATAAGAGAATATTCTACGTAGAGAAAAGCTTAAACAAATACGGCCCACCAGGCCAGCGTAATTAAAAAACAAGATGTAAATAAATTAAATAAGTATTAAAATTATTGTATATTTAGAAAAGGTGGTTCCACTTTCATGAAACCATTTGAATTGGTTAAAATTTTTATAAACCATGTTTACTTATAATGAATAAATATTTAAAATAGAGGAAAACTTAAACAAATACAGTCCACAAGGCCTGAGAAATAAAAAAACAAGATATAAAAATATAAATAGGTATCAAAAATATTGTATTTTTAGAATCTTTGGATCTACTTGCTTGAAACCATTTGAATTGGTTAAAATTTTTATAAACCAAGTTTACTAATAATAAGAGAATATTCTACGTAGAGAAAAGCTTAAACAAATACGCCCCACCAGGCCAGCGTAATTAAAAAAAAAGATATAAATAAATTAAATAAGTATTAATATTATTGTATATTTAGAAAAGGTGGATCCACTTTCATGAAACCATTTGAATAGGTTAAAATTTTTATAAAACAAGTTTACTTATAATGAAAAAATATGTAAAATAGAGAAAAACCTTAACAAATACAGTCCAAAAGGCCTGAGAAATAAAAAAACAAGATATAAAAATATAAATAGGTATCAAAAATATTGTATTTTTTGAATCTTTGGATCTACTTGCTTGAAACCATTTGAATTGGTTAAAATTTTTATAAACCAAGTTTACTAATAATAAGAGAATATTCTACGTAGAGGAAAACTAAAACAAATACGGCCCACCAGGCCAGCGTAATTAAAAAACAAGATATAAATAAATTAAATAAGTATTAAAATTATTGTATATTTAGAAAAGGTGGATCCACTTTCATGAAACCATTTGAATAGGTTAAAATTTTTATAAACCAAGTTTACTAATAATAAGAGAATATTCTACATAGAGGACAACTAAAACAAATACGGCCCACCAGGCCAGCGTAATTAAAAAACAAGATATAAATAAATTAAATAAGTATTAATATTATTGTATATTTAGAAAAGGTGGATCCACTATCATGAAACCATTTGAATAGGTTAAAATTTTTATAAAACAAGTTTACTTATAATGAAAAAATATGTAAAATAGAGAAAAACCTTAACAAATACAGTCCAAAAGGCCTGAGAAATAAAAAAACAAGATATAAAAATATAAATAGGTATCAAAAATATTGTATTTTTTGAATCTTTGGATCTACTTGCTTGAAACCATTTGAATTGGTTAAAATTTTTATAAACCAAGTTTACTAATAATAAGAGAATATTCTACGTAGAGGAAAACTAAAACAAATACGGCCCACCAGGCCAGCGTAATTAAAAAACAAGATATAAATAAATTAAATAAGTATTAAAATTATTGTATATTTAGAAAAGGTGGATCCACTTTCATGAAACCATTTGAATAGGTTAAAATTTTTATAAACCAAGTTTACTAATAATAAGAGAATATTCTACATAGAGGACAACTAAAACAAATACGGCCCACCAGGCCAGCGTAATTAAAAAACAAGATATAAATAAATTAAATAAGTATTAATATTATTGTATATTTAGAAAAGGTGGATCCACTATCATGAAACCATTTGAATAGGTTAAAATTTTTATAAAACAAGTTTACTTATAATGAAAAAATATGTAAAATAGAGAAAAACCTTAACAAATACAGTCCAAAAGGCCTGAGAAATAAAAAAACAAGATATAAAAAATTTAATTAGGTATCAAAATTATTGTATTTTTATAAACGTTGGATCTACTTGCATAAAACCATTTGAATTGGTTAAAATTTTTATAAACCAATTTCACTAATAATGAGAGAATATTCTACGTAGAGAAAAACTTAAACAAATACAGCCCTTCAGGCCAGCGTAATTAAAAAACAAGATATAAATAAATTAAATAAGTATTATAATTATTGTATATTTAGAAAAGGTGGATCCACTTTCATGATACCATTTGAATAGGTTAAAATTTTTATAAAACAAGTTTACTTATAATGAAAAAATATGTAAAATAGAGAAAAGCCTTAACAAATACAGTCCAAAAGGCCTGAGAAATAAAAAAACAAGATATAAAAATATAAATAGGTATCAAAAATATTGTATTTTTAGAATCTTTGGATCTACTTGCTTGAAACCATTTGAATTGGTTAAAATTTTTATAAACCAAGTTTACTAATAATAAGAGATTATTCTACGTAGAGGAAAACTAAAACAAACACGGCCCACCAGGTCAGCGTAATTAAAAAACAAGATATAAATAAATTAAATAAGTATTAATATGAACAAACAAGTTTACAAAAGTTTATAACAAATAAGTTTACACAAGTTACAAAGTTTACAAAACAAGTTTACTTATAATGTAAAAATATGTGAAATAGAGAAAAACCTCATTAAATACAGTCCAAAAGGCCTGAGAAATAAAAAAACAAGATATAAAAATTTAAATAGGTATCAAAAATATTGTATTTTTAGAATCTTTGGATCTACTTGCATGAAACCATTTGAATAGGTTAAAATTTTTATAAAACAAGTTTACTTATAATGAAAAAATATGTAAAATAGAGAAAAATCTAAACAAATACAGTCCAAAAGGCCTGAGAAATAAAAAAACAAGATATAAAAATATAAATAGGTATCAAAAATATTGTATTTTTAGAATCTTTGGATCTACTTGCATGAAACCATTTGAATTGGTTAAAATTTTTATAAACCAAGTTTACTAATAATAAGAGAATATTCTACGTAGAGGAAAACTAAAACAAATACGGCCCTTCAGGCCAGCGTAATTAAAAAACAAGATATAAATAAATTAAATAAGTATTAAAATTATTGTATATTTAGTATAGGTGGATCCACTTTCATGAAACCATTTGAATAGGTTAAAATTTTTATAAAACAAGTTTACTTATAATGAAAAAATATGTAAAATAGAGAAAAACCTTAACAAATACAGTCCAAAAGGCCTGAGAAATAAAAAAACAAGATATAAAAATATAAATAGGTATCAAAAATATTGTATTTTTAGAATCTTTGGATCTACTTGCTTGAAACCATTTGAATTGGTTAAAATTTTTATAAACCAAGTTTACTAATAATAAGAGAATATTCTACGTAGAGAAAAGCTTAAACAAATACGGCCCTTCAGGCCAGCGTAATTAAAAAACAAGATATAAATAAATTAAATAAGTATTAAAATTATTGTATATTTAGTATAGGTGGATCCACTTTCATGAAACCATTTGAATAGGTTAAAATTTTTATAAAACAAGTTTACTTATAATGAAAAAATATGTAAAATAGAGAAAAACCTTAACAAATACAGTCCAAAAGGCCTGAGAAATAAAAAAACAAGATATAAAAATATAAATAGGTATCAAAAATATTGTATTTTTAGAATCTTTGGATCTACTTGCTTGAAACCATTTGAATTGGTTAAAATTTTTATAAACCAAGTTTACTAATAATAAGAGATTATTCTACGTAGAGGAAAACTAAAACAAACACGGCCCACCAGGTCAGCGTAATTAAAAAACAAGATATAAATAAATTAAATAAGTATTAATATGAACAAACAAGTTTACAAAAGTTTATAACAAATAAGTTTACACAAGTTACAAAGTTTACAAAACAAGTTTACTTATAATGTAAAAATATGTGAAATAGAGAAAAACCTCATTAAATACAGTCCAAAAGGCCTGAGAAATAAAAAAACAAGATATAAAAATTTAAATAGGTATCAAAAATATTGTATTTTTAGAATCTTTGGATCTACTTGCATGAAACCATTTGAATAGGTTAAAATTTTTATAAAACAAGTTTACTTATAATGAAAAAATATGTAAAATAGAGAAAAATCTAAACAAATACAGTCCAAAAGGCCTGAGAAATAAAAAAACAAGATATAAAAATATAAATAGGTATCAAAAATATTGTATTTTTAGAATCTTTGGATCTACTTGCATGAAACCATTTGAATTGGTTAAAATTTTTATAAACCAAGTTTACTAATAATAAGAGAATATTCTACGTAGAGGAAAACTAAAACAAATACGGCCCTTCAGGTCAGCGTAATTAAAAAACAAGATATAAATAAATTAAATAAGTATTAAAATTATTGTATATTTAGTATAGGTGGATCCACTTTCATGAAACCATTTGAATAGGTTAAAATTTTTATAAAACAAGTTTACTTATAATGAAAAAATATGTAAAATAGAGAAAAACCTTAACAAATACAGTCCAAAAGGCCTGAGAAATAAAAAAACAAGATATAAAAATATAAATAGGTATCAAAAATATTGTATTTTTAGAATCTTTGGATCTACTTGCTTGAAACCATTTGAATTGGTTAAAATTTTTATAAACCAAGTTTACTAATAATAAGAGAATATTCTACGTAGAGAAAAGCTTAAACAAATACGGCCCACCAGGCCAGCGTAATTAAAAAACAAGATGTAAATAAATTAAATAAGTATTAAAATTATTGTATATTTAGAAAAGGTGGTTCCACTTTCATGAAACCATTTGAATTGGTTAAAATTTTTATAAACCATGTTTACTTATAATGAATAAATATGTAAAATAGAGGAAAACTTAAACAAATACAGTCCACAAGGCCTGAGAAATAAAAAAACAAGATATAAAAATATAAATAGGTATCAAAAATATTGTATTTTTAGAATCTTTGGATCTACTTGCTTGAAACCATTTGAATTGGTTAAAATTTTTATAAACCAAGTTTACTAATAATAAGAGAATATTCTACGTAGAGAAAAGCTTAAACAAATACGCCCCACCAGGCCAGTGTAATTAAAAAAAAAGATATAAATAAATTAAATAAGTATTAATATTATTGTATATTTAGAAAAGGTGGATCCATTTTCATGAAACCATTTGAATAGGTTAAAATTTTTATAAAACAAGTTTACTTATAATGAAAAAATATGTAAAATAGAGAAAAACCTTAACAAATACAGTCCAAAAGGCCTGAGAAATAAAAAAACAAGATATAAAAATATAAATAGGTATCAAAAATATTGTATTTTTTGAATCTTTGGATCTACTTGCTTGAAACCATTTGAATTGGTTAAAATTTTTATAAACCAAGTTTACTATAAATAAGAGAATATTCTACGTAGAGGAAAACTAAAACAAATACGGCCCACCAGGCCAGCGTAATTAAAAAACAAGATATAAATAAATTAAATAAGTATTAAAATTATTGTATATTTAGAAAAGGTGGATCCACTTTCATGAAACCATTTGAATAGGTTAAAATTTTTATAAACCAAGTTTACTAATAATAAGAGAATATTCTACATAGAGGACAACTAAAACAAATACGGCCCACCAGGCCAGCGTAATTAAAAAACAAGATATAAATAAATTAAATAAGTATTAATATTATTGTATATTTAGAAAAGGTGGATCCACTATCATGAAACCATTTGAATAGGTTAAAATTTTTATAAAACAAGTTTACTTGTAATGAAAAAATATGTAAAATAGAGAAAAACCTTAACAATTACAGTCCAAAAGGCCTGAGAAATAAAAAAACAAGATATAAAAATTTAAATAGGTATCAAAAATATTGTATTTTTAGAATCTTTGGATCTACTTGCATGAAACCATTTGAATAGGTTAAAATTTTTATAAAACAAGTTTACTTATAATGAAAAAATATGTAAAATAGAGAAAAACCTTAACAAATACAGTCCAAAAGGCCTGAGAAATAAAAAAACAAGATATAAAAATTTAAATAGGTATCAAAAATATTGTATATTTAGAATCTTTGGATCTACTTGCATAAAACCATTTGAATTGGTTGAAATTTTTATAAACCAAGTTTACTAATAATAAGAGTATTTTCTACGTAGAGGAAAACTAAAACAAATACGGCCCACCAGGCCAGCGTAATTAAAAAACAAGATATAAATAAAGTAAATAAGTATTAAAATTATTGTATATTTAGAAAAGGTGGATCCACTTTCATGAAACCATTTGAATTGGTTAAAATTCTTATAAACCAAGTTTACTTATAATGAAAAAATATGTAAAATAGAGAAAAACCTAAACAAATACAGTCAAAAAGGCCTGAGAAATAAAAAAACAAGATATAAAAAATTTAATTAGGTATAAAAATTATTGTATTCTTATAAACGTTGGATCTACTTGCATAAAACCATTTGAATTGGTTAAAATTTTTATAAACCAATTTTACTAATAATGAGAGAATATTCTACGTAGAGAAAAACTTAAACAAATACGGCCCTTCAGGCCAGCGTAATTAAAAAACAAGATATAAATAAATTAAATAAGTATTAAAATTATTGTATATTTAGAAAAGAGGATCCACTTTCATGAAACCATTTGAATAGGTTAAAATTTTTATAAAACAAGTTTACTTATAATGAAAAAATACGTGAAATAGAGAAAAACCTCAACAAATACAGTCCAAAAGGCCTGAAAAATAAAAAAACAAGATAAAAAAATTTAAATAGGTATCAAAAATATTGTATTTTTAGAATCTTTGGATCTACTTGCATGAAACCATTTGAATTGGTTAAAATTTTTATAAACCAAATTTACTAATAATAAGAGAATATTCTACGTAGAGGAAAACTAAAACAAATACGGCCCTTCGGGCCAGCGTAATTAAAAAACAAGATATAAATAAATTAAATAAGTATTAAAATTATTGTATATTTAGAAAAGTTGGATCCACTTTCATGAAGCCATTTGAATAGGTTAAAATTTTTATAAAACAAGTTTACTTATAATGAAAAAATATGTAAAATAGAGAAAAACTTTAACAAATACAGTCCAAAAAGCCTGAGAAATAAAAAAACAAGATATAAAAATTTAAATAGGTATCAAAAATATTGTATTTTTAGAATCTTTGGATCTACTTGCATGAAACCATTTGAATTGGTTAAAGTTTTTATAAACCAAGTTTACTAATAATAAGAGAATATTCTACGTGGAGGAAAACTAATACAAATACGGCCCTTTAGGCCAGCGTAATTAAAAAACAATGTATAAATATATTAAAAAAGTATTAAAATTATTGTATATTTAGAAAAGGTGGATCCACTTTCATGAAACCATTTGAATTGGTTAAAATTTTTATAAACCATGTTTACTTATAATGAAAAAATATTTAAAATAGAGGAAAACTTAAACAAATACAGTCCACAAGGCCTGAGAAATAAAAAAACAAGATATAAATAATTTAAATAAGTATTAAAATTATTGTAAATTTAGAAAAGGTGGATCCACTTTTATGAATTCATTTGAATTGGTTATAATTTTTATAAACCAATTTTACTAATAATGAGAGAATATTCTACGTAGAGAAAAACTTAAACAAATACGCCCCACCAGGCCAGCATAATTAAAAAACAAGATATAAATAAATTAAATAAGTATTAAAATTATTGTATATTTAGAAAAGGATGATCCACTTTCATGAAAACATTTGAAAATGTTAAAATTTTTATAAAACAAGTTTATTTATAATAAAAAAATTTGTAAAATAGAGAAAAACCTAAACAAATACAGTCCAAAAGGCCTGAGAAATAAAAAAACAAGATATAAAAAATTTAATTAGGTATCAAAATTATTGTATTTTTATAAACGTTGGATCCACTTGCATGAAACCATTTGAATTGGTTAAAATTTTTATAAACCAAATTTACTAATAATAAGAGAATATTCTACGTAGAAGAAAACTAAAACAAATACGGCCCTTCAGGCCAGCGTAATTAAAAAACAAGATATAAATAAATTAAATAAGTATTAAAATTATTGTATATTTAGAAAAGTTGGATCCACTTTCATGAAAACATTTGAATAGGTTTAAATTTTTATAAAACAAGTTTACTTATAATGAAAAAATATGTAAAATAGAGAAAAACCTTAACAAATACAGTCCAAAAAGCCTGAGAAATAAAAAAACAAGATATAAAAATTTAAATAGGTATCAAAAATATTGTATTTTTAGAATCTTTGGATCTACTTGCATGAAACCATTTGAATTGGTTAAAATTCTTATAAACCTAGTTTACTTATAATAGAAAAATATATAAAATAGAGAAAAACTTAAACAAATACAGTCCAAAAGGCCTGAGAAATAAAAAAACATAATATAAAAAATTTAAATAGGTATCAAAATTATTGTATTCTTATAAACGTTGGATCTACTTGCATGAAACCATTTGAATTGGTTAAAATTTTTATAAACCAAATTTACTAATAATAAGAGAATATTCTACGTAGAGGAAAACTAAAATAAATACGGCCCTTCAGGCCAGCGTAATTAAAAAACAAGATATAAATAAATTAAATAAGTATTAAAATGATTGTATATTTAGAAAAGTTGGATCCACTTTCATGAAACCATTTGAATAGGTTAAAATTTTTATAAAACAAGTTTACTTATAATGAAAAAATACGTAAAATAGAGAAAAACCTCAACAAATACAGTCCAAAAGGCCTGAGAAATAAAAAAACAAGATATAAAAATTTAAATAGGTATCAAAAATATTGTATTTTTAGAATCTTTGGATCTACTTGCATGAAACCATTTGAATTGGTTAAAATTTTTATAAACCAATTTTACTAATAATGAGAGAATATTCTACGTAGAGAAAAACTTAAACAAATACGGCCCTTCAGGCCAGCGTAATTAAAAAACAAGATATAAATAAATTAAATAAGTATTAAAATTATTGTATATTTAGAAGAGGTGGATCCACTTTCATGAAACCATTTGAATAGGTTAAAATTTTTATTTTGTTATTTTTATTTTTATATTCCAATATCATGCGAATTGAAAATTCTTATTTAAATTAATAAAACATTCCAAAAATGGTTACATATAAAATAATTGAACATTAAATATATTATCCTTACACTACCAATGCATTCAGAGGACATTGATTAGTTTATTTTTATATTTTGTTATTTTTATTTTTATATTCCAATATCATGCGTAAAGAAAATTCTTATTTAATTTTATAAATTATTCCAAAAATGGCTAAATATAAAATAATTGAGCATTAAATATTTATTCCTTACACTACCAGTGCATTCGGAGGAGAATAATTAGTCTATTTATATAATTTTCTTTTTATTTTGATATTCCACTATCATGCAAATTGAAAATTCTTATTTTTTTTTATAAAACTAAAATAATTGAGCATTAAATATATATTCCTTACACTACCAGTACATTCAGAGGACAATGATTAGTTTATTTTTATATTTTAATATTTTTATTTTGTATTCCAATATCAAGCGTAATGAAAATTCTTATTTAGGCTATAAGCTTAATGATTTATAAAATCATTCCAAAAATGGTTAAATATAAAATAATTGAGCATTAAATATATATTCCTTACACTACCAGTGCATTCATAGGACAATAATTAGTTTATTTTTATATTTTAATATTTTTATTTTGTATTCCAATATAAAGCGTAATGAAAATTCTTATTTAAGCTTATAAATCATTCCAAAAATGGTTAAATATAAAATAATTGAGCATTAAATATATATTCCTTACACTACCAGTGCATTCATAGGACAATAATTAGTTTATTTTTATAATTTTTTTTTTTATTTTGTATTCCAATATCATGCGAATTGAAAATTCTTATTTAAGTTTATAAATCATTCCAAAAATGGCTAAATATAAAATAATTGAGCATTAAATATTTATTCCTTACACTACCAGTGCATTCGGAGGACAATAATTAGTTCATTTTTATATTTTAATATTTTTATTTTGTATTCCAATATAAAGCGTAATGAAAATTCTTATTTAAGCTTATAAATCATTCCAAAAATGGTTAAATATAAAATAATTGAGCATTAAATATATATTCCTTACAGTACCAGTGCATTCAGAGGACAATGATTAGTTTATTTTTATATTTTAATATTTTTATTTTGTATTCCAATATAAAGCGTAATGAAAATTCTTATTTAAGCTTATAAATCATTCCAAAAATGGCTAAATATAAAATAATTGAGCATTAAATATTTATTCCTTACACTACCAGTGTATTCGGAGGACAATAAATAGTTCATTTTTATATTTTAATATTTTTATTTTGTATTCCAATATAAAGCGTAATGAAAATTCTTATTTAAGCTTATAAATCATTCCAAAAATGGTTAAATATAAAATAATTGAGCATTAAATATATATTCCTTACACTACCAGTGCTTTCAGATGACAATGATTAGTTTATTTTTATATTTTGTTATTTTTATTTTTATATTCCAATATCATGCGAATTGAAAATTCAAATTTAAATTTATAAAACATTCCAAAAATGGTTACATATAAAATAATTGAACATTAAATATATTATCCTTACACTACCAATGCATTCAGAGGACATTGATTAGTTTATTTTTATATTTTGTTATTTTTATTTTTATATTCCAATATCATGCGTAAAGAAAATTCTTATTTAATTTTATAAATTATTCCAAAAATGGCTAAATATAAAATAATTGAGCATTAAATATTTATTCCTTACACTACCAGTGCATTCGGAGGACAATAATTAGTCTATTTATATAATTTTCTTTTTATTTTGATATTCCACTATCATGCGAATTGAAAATTCTTATTTTTTTTTATACAACTAAAATAATTGAGCATTAAATATATATTCCTTACACTACCAGTACATTCAGAGGAAAATGATTAGTTTATTTTTATATTTTAATATTTTTATTTTGTATTCCAATATCAAGCGTAATGAAAATTCTTATTTAAGCTATAAGCTTAATGATTTATAAAATCATTCCAAAAATGGTTAAATATAAAATAATTGAGCATTAAATATATATTCCTTACACTACCAGTGCATTCATAGGACAATAATTAGTTTATTTTTATATTTTAATATTTTTATTTTGTATTCCAATATCATGCGAATTGAAAATTCTTATTTAATTTTATAAAACATTCCAAAAATGGTTTAATATAAAATAATTGAGCATTAAATATATATTCCTTGCAGTACCAGTGCATTCAGAGGACAATTATTAGTTTATTTTTATATTTTGTTATTTTTATTTTGTATTCCAATATCATGCGAATTGAAAATTCTTATTTAAGTTTATAAATCATTCCAAAAATGGCTAAATATAAAATAATTGAGCATTAAATATTTATTGCTTACACTACCAGTGCATTCGGAGGACAATAATTAGTTCATTTTTATATTTTAATATTTTTATTTTGTATTCCAATATAAAGCGTAATGAAAATTCTTATTTAAGCTTATAAATCATTCCAAGAATGGTTAAATATAAAATAATTGAGCATTAAATATATATTCCTTACACTACCAGTGCTTTCAGAGGACAATGATTAGTTTATTTTTATATTTTTTTATTTTTATTTTTATATTCCAATATCATGCGTAAAGAAAATTCTTATTTAATTTTATAAATTATTCCAAAAATGGCTAAATATAAAAATTATTGTATATTTAGAAAAGGTGGATCCACTTTCATGAAACCATTTGAATTGGTTAAAATGTTTATTTTGTTATTTTTATTTTTATATTCCAATATCATGCGAATTGAAAATTCTTATTTAAATTAATAAAACATTCCAAAAATGGTTACATATAAAATAATTGAACATTAAATATATTATCCTTACACTACCAATGCATTCAGAAGACATTGATTAGTTTATTTTTATATTTTGTTATTTTTATTTTTATATTCCAATATCATGCGTAAAGAAAATTCTTATTTAATTTTATAAATTATTCCAAAAATGGCTAAATATAAAATAATTGAGCATTAAATATTTATTCCTTACACTACCAGTGCATTCGGAGGACAATAATTAGTCTATTTATATAATTTTCTTTTTATTTTGATATTCCACTATCATGCAAATTGAAAATTCTTATTTTTTTTTATAAAACTAAAATAATTGAGCATTAAATATATATTCCTTACACTACCAGTGCATTCATAGGACAATAATTAGTTTATTTTTATTTTGTATTCCAATATAAAGCGTAATGAAAATTCTTATTTAAGCTTATAAAAAATTCCAAAAATGGTTAAATATAAAATAATTGAGCATTAAATATACATTGCTTACACTACCAGTGCATTCATAGGACAATAATTAGTTTATTTTTATATTTTAATATTTTTATTTTGTATTCCAATATAAAGCGTAATGAAAATTCTTATTTAAGCTTATAAATCATTCCAAAAATGGTTAAATATAAAATAATTGAGCATTAAATATATATTCCTTACACTACCAGTGCATTCATAGGACAATAATTAGTTTATTTTTATAATTTTTTTTTTTATTTTGAATTCCAATATCATGCGAATTGAAAATTCTTATTTAAGTTTATAAAACATTCCAAAAATGGTTAAATATAAAATAATTGAGCATTAAATATATATTCCTTACACTACCAGTGCATTCATAGGACAATAATTAGTTTATTTTTATAATTTTTTTTTTTATTTTGTATTCCAATATCATGCGAATTGAAAATTCTTATTTAAGTTTATAAATCATTCCAAAAATGGCTAAATATAAAATAATTGAGCATTAAATATATATTCCTTACACTACCAGTACATTCAGAGGACAATGATTAGTTTATTTTTATATTTTAATATTTTTATTTTGTATTCCAATATCAAGCGTAATGAAAATTCTTATTTAAGCTTATAAAACATTCCAAAAATGGTTAAATATAAAATAATTGAGCATTAAATATATATTCCTTACACTACCAGTGCATTCATAGGACAATAATTAGTTTATTTTTATAATTTTTTTTTTTATTTTGTATTCCAATATCATGCGAATTGAAAATTCTTATTTAAGTTTATAAATCATTCCAAAAATGGTTTAATATAAAATAATTGAGCATTAAATATATATTCCTTACACTACCAGTACATTCAGAGGACAATGATTAGTTTATTTTTATATTTTAATATTTTTATTTTGTATTCCAATATCAAGCGTAATGAAAATTCTTATTTAAGCTTATAAAACATTCCAAAAATGGTTAAATATAAAATAATTGAGCATTAAATATATATTCCTTACACTACCAGTGCATTCATAGGACAATAATTAGTTTATTTTTATAATTTTTTTTTTTATTTTGTATTCCAATATCATGCGTATTGAAAATTCTTATTTAAGTTTATAAATCATTCCAAAAATGGCTAAATATAAAATAATTGAGCATTAAATATTTATTCCTTACACTACCAGTGCATTCGGAGGACAATAATTAGTTCATTTTTATATTTTAATATTTTTATTTTGTATTCCAATATAAAGCGTAATGAAAATTCTTATTTAAGCTTATAAATCATTCCAAAAATGGTTAAATATAAAATAATTGAGCATTAAATATATATTCCTTACAGTACCAGTGCATTCAGAGGACAATGATTAGTTTATTTTTATATTTTAATATTTTTATTTTGTATTCCAATATAAAGCGTAATGAAAATTCTTATTTAAGCTTATAAATCATTCCAAAAATGGTTAAATATAAAATAATTGAGCATTAAATATATATTCCTTACACTACCAGTGCTTTCAGAGGACAATGATTAGTTTATTTTTATATTTTTTTATTTTTATTTTTATATTCCAATATCATGCGAATTGAAAATTCTTATTTAAATTTATAAAACATTCCAAAAATGGTTACATATAAAATAATTGAACATTAAATATATTATCCTTACACTACCAATGCATTCAGAGGACATTGATTAGTTTATTTTTATATTTTGTTATTTTTATTTTTATATTCCAATATCATGCGTAAAGAAAATTCTTATTTAATTTTATAAATTATTCCAAAAATGGCTAAATATAAAATAATTGAGCATTAAATATTTATTCCTTACACTACCAGTGCATTCGGAGGACAATAATTAGTCTATTTATATAATTTTCTTTTTATTTTGATATTCCACTATCATGCGAATTGAAAATTCTTATTTTTTTTTATAAAACTAAAATAATTGAGCATTAAATATATATTCCTTACACTACCAGTACATTCAGAGGAAAATGATTAGTTTATTTTTATATTTTAATATTTTTATTTTGTATTCCAATATCAAGTGTAATGAAAATTCTTATTTAAGCTATAAGCTTAATGATTTATAAAATCATTCCAAAAATGGTTAAATATAAAATAATTTAGCATTAAATATATATTCCTTACACTACCAGTGCATTCATAGGACAATAATTAGTTTATTTTTATATTTTAATATTTTTATTTTGTATTCCAATATCATGCGAATTGAAAATTCTTATTTAAGTTTATAAATCATTCCAAAAATGGTTTAATATAAAATAATTGAGCATTAAATATATATTCCTTACACTACCAGTACATTCAGAGGACAATGATTAGTTTATTTTTATATTTTAATATTTTTATTTTGTATTCCAATATCAAGTGTAATGAAAATTCTTATTTAAGCTATAAGCTTAATGATTTATAAAATCATTCCAAAAATGGTTAAATATAAAATAATTTAGCATTAAATATATATTCCTTACACTACCAGTGCATTCATAGGACAATAATTAGTTTATTTTTATATTTTAATATTTTTATTTTGTATTCCAATATCATGCGAATTGAAAATTCTTATTTAATTTTATAAAACATTCCAAAAATGGTTTAATATAAAATAATTGAGCATTAAATATATATTCCTTGCAGTACCAGTGCATTCAGAGGACAATTCTTAGTTTATTTTTATATTTTGTTATTTTTTTTTTATATTCCAAAATCATGCGAATTGAAAATTCTTATTTTATTTTATAAAACATTCCAAAAATGGTTTCATATAAAATAATTGAGCATTAAATATATATTCCTTACACTACCAGTACATTCAGAGGACAATGATTAGTTTATTTTTATAATTTTTTTTTTTATTTTGTATTCCAATATCATGCGAATTGAAAATTCTTATTTAAGTTTATAAATCATTCCAAAAATGGCTAAATAGAAAATAATTGAGCATTAAATATTTATTCCTTACACTACCAGTGCATTCGGAGGACAATAATTAGTTCATTTTTATATTTAAATATTTTTATTTTGAATTCCAATATAAAGCGTAATGAAAATTCTTATTTAAGCTTATAAATCATTCCAAAAATGGCTAAATATAAAATAATTGAGCATTAAATATATATTCCTTACACTACCAGTGCATTCATAGGACAATAATTAGTTTATTTTTATATTTTGTTATTTTTATTTTTATATTCCAATATCATGCGAATTGAAAATTCTTATTTAAATTTATAAAACATTCCAAAAATGGTTACATATAAAATAATTGAACATTAAATATATTATCCTTACACTACCAATGCATTCAGAGGACATTGATTAGTTTATTTTTATATTTTGTTATTTTTATTTTTATATTCCAATATCATGCGTAAAGAAAATTCTTATTTAATTTTATAAATTATTCCAAAAATGGCTAAATATAAAATAATTGAGCATTAAATATTTATTCCTTACACAACCAGTGCATTCGGAGGACAATAATTAGTCTATTTATATAATTTTCTTTTTATTTTGATATTCCACTATCATGCAAATTGAAAATTCTTCTTTTTTTTTATAAAACTAAAATAATTGAGCATTAAATATATATTCCTTACACTACCAGTGCATTCATAGGACAATAATTAGTTTATTTTTATTTTGTATTCCAATATAAAGCGTAATAAAAATTCTTATTTAAGCTTATAAAACATTCCAAAAATGGTTAAATATAAAATAATTGAGCATTAAATATACATTCCTTACACTACCAGTGCATTCATAGGACAATAATTAGTTTATTTTTATATTTTAATATTTTTATTTTGTATTCCAATATCATGCGAATTGAAAATTCTTATTTAAGTTTATAAATCATTCCAAAAATGGCTAAATATAAAATAATTGAGCATTAAATATATATTCCTTACAGTACCAGTGCATTCAGAGGACAATGATTAGTTTATTTTTATATTTTAATATTTTTATTTTGTATTCCAATATCAAGCGTAATGAAAATTCTTATTTAAGCTTATAAAACATTCCAAAAATGGTTAAATATAAAATAATTGAGCATTAAATATATATTCCTTACACTACCAGTGCATTCATAGGACAATAATTAGTTTATTTTTATAATTTTTTTTTTTATTTTGTATTCCAATATCATGCGAATTGAAAATTCTTATTTAAGTTTATAAATCATTCCAAAAATGGCTAAATATAAAATAATTGAGCATTAAATATATATTCCTTACACTACCAGTACATTCAGAGGACAATGATTAGTTTATTTTTATATTTTAATATTTTTATTTTGTATTCCAATATCAAGCGTAATGAAAATTCTTATTTAAGCTTATAAAACATTCCAAAAATGGTTAAATATAAAATAATTGAGCATTAAATATATATTCCTTACACTACCAGTGCTTTCAGAGGACAATGATTAGTTTATTTTTATATTTTTTTATTTTTATTTTTATATTCCAATATCATGCGAATTGAAAATTCTTATTTAAATTTATAAAACATTCCAAAAATGGTTACATATAAAATAATTGAACATTAAATATATTATCCTTACACTACCAATGCATTCAGAGGACATTGATTAGTTTATTTTTATATTTTGTTATTTTTATTTTTATATTCCAATATCATGCGTAAAGAAAATTCTTATTTAATTTTATAAATTATTCCAAAAATGGCTAAATATAAAATAATTGAGCATTAAATATTTATTCCTTACACTACCAGTGCATTCGGAGGACAATAATTAGTCTATTTATATAATTTTCTTTTTATTTTGATATTCCACTATCATGCGAATTGAAAATTCTTATTTTTTTTTATAAAACTAAAATAATTGAGCATTAAATATATATTCCTTACACTACCAGTACATTCAGAGGAAAATGATTAGTTTATTTTTATATTTTAATATTTTTATTTTGTATTCCAATATCAAGCGTAATGAAAATTCTTATTTAAGCTATAAGCTTAATGATTTATAAAATCATTCCAAAAATGGTTAAATATAAAATAATTGAGCATTAAATATATATTCCTTACACTACCAGTGCATTCATAGGACAATAATTAGTTTATTTTTATATTTTAATATTTTTATTTTGTATTCCAATATCATGCGAATTGAAAATTCTTATTTAATTTTATAAAACATTCCAAAAATGGTTTAATATAAAATAATTGAGCATTAAATATATATTCCTTGCAGTACCAGTGCATTCAGAGGACAATTCTTAGTTTATTTTTATAATTTTTTTTTTTATTTTGTATTCCAATATCATGCGAATTGAAAATTCTTATTTAAGTTTATAAATCATTCCAAAAATGGCTAAATAGAAAATAATTGAGCATTAAATATTTATTCCTTACACTACCAGTGCATTCGGAGGACAATAATTAGTTCATTTTTATATTTTAATATTTTTATTTTGTATTCCAATATAAAGCGTAATGAAAATTCTTATTTAAGCTTATAAATCATTCCAAAAATGGCTAAATATAAAATAATTGAGCATTAAATATATATTCCTTACACTACCAGTGCATTCATAGGACAATAATTAGTTTATTTTTATATTTTAATATTTATATTTTGTATTCCAATATAAAGCGTAATGAAAATTCTTATTTAAGCTTATAAATCATTCCAAAAATGGTTAAATATAAAATAATTGAGCATTAAATATATATTCCTTACACTACCAGTGCATTCATAGGACAATAATTAGTTTATTTTTATAATTTTTTTTTTTATTTTGTATTCCAATATCATGCGAATTGAAAATTCTTATTTAAGTTTATAAATCATTCCAAAAATGGCTAAATATAAAATAATTGAGCATTAAATATTTATTCCTTACACTACCAGTGCATTCATAGGACAATAATTAGTTTATTTTTATAATTTTTTTTTTTATTTTATATTCCAATATCATGCGAATTGAAAATTCTTATTTAAGTTTATAAATCATTCCAAAAATGGCTAAATATAAAATAATTGAGCATTAAATATATATTCCTTACAGTACCAGTGCATTCAGAGGACAATGATTAGTTTATTTTTATATTTTAATATTTTTATTTTGTATTCCAATATCAAGCGTAATGAAAATTCTTATTTAAGCTTATAAAACATTCCAAAAATGGTTAAATATAAAATAATTGAGCATTAAATATATATTCCTTACACTACCAGTGCATTCATAGGACAATAATTAGTTTATTTTTATAATTTTTTTTTTTATTTTGTATTCCAATATCATGCGAATTGAAAATTCTTATTTAAGTTTATAAATCATTCCAAAAATGGCTAAATATAAAATAATTGAGCATTAAATATATATTCCTTACACTACCAGTACATTCAGAGGACAATGATTAGTTTATTTTTATATTTTAATATTTTTATTTTGTATTCCAATATAAAGCGTAATGAAAATTCTTATTTAAGCTTATAAAACATTCCAAAAATGGTTAAATATAAAATAATTGAGCATTAAATATATATTCCTTACACTACCAGTGCATTCATAGGACAATAATTAGTTTATTTTTATAATTTTTTTTTTTATTTTGTATTCCAATATCATGCGAATTGAAAATTCTTATTTAAGTTTATAAATCATTCCAAAAATGGTTTAATATAAAATAATTGAGCATTAAATATATATTCCTTACACTACCAGTGCTTTCAGAGGACAATGATTAGTTTATTTTTATATTTTTTTATTTTTATTTTTATATTCCAATATCATGCGAATTGAAAATACTTATTTAAATTTATAAAACATTCCAAAAATGGTTACATATAAAATAATTGAGCATTAAATATATATTCCTTACACTACCAGTGCTTTCAGAGGACAATGATTAGTTTATTTTTATATTTTAATATTTTTATTTTGTATTCCAATATAAAGCGTAATGAAAATTCTTATTTAAGCTTATAAATCATTCCAAAAATGGTTAAATATAAAATAATTGAGCATTAAATATATATTCCTTACACTACCAGTGCTTTCAGAGGACAATGATTAGTTTATTTTTATATTTTTTTATTTTTATTTTTATATTCCAATATCATGCGAATTGAAAATACTTATTTAAATTTATAAAACATTCCAAAAATGGTTACATATAAAATAATTGAACATTAAATATATTATCCTTACACTACCAATGCATTCAGAGGACATTGATTAGTTTATTTTTATATTTTGTTATTTTTATTTTTATATTCCAATATCATGCGTAAAGAAAATTCTTATTTAATTTTATAAATTATTCCAAAAATGGCTAAATATAAAATAATTGAGCATTAAATATTTATTCCTTACACTACCAGTGCATTCATAGGACAATAATTAGTTTATTTTTATAATTTTTTTTTTTATTTTGTATTCCAATATCATGCGAATTGAAAATTCTTATTTAAGTTTATAAATCATTCCAAAAATGGCTAAATATAAAATAATTGAGCATTAAATATATATTCCTTACACTACCAGTACATTCAGAGGACAATGATTAGTTTATTTTTATATTTTAATATTTTTATTTTGTATTCCAATATCAAGCGTAATGAAAATTCTTATTTAAGCTTATAAAACATTCCAAAAATGGTTAAATATAAAATAATTGAGCATTAAATATATATTCCTTACACTACCAGTGCTTTCAGAGGACAATGATTAGTTTATTTTTATATTTTAATATTTTTATTTTGTATTCCAATATAAAGCGTAATGAAAATTCTTATTTAAGCTTATAAAACATTCCAAAAATGGTTAAATATAAAATAATTGAGCATTAAATATATATTCCTTACACTACCAGTGTATTCATAGGACAATAATAAGTTTATTTTTATAATTTTTTTTTTTATTTTGTATTCCAATATCATGCGAATTGAAAATTCTTATTTAAGTTTATAAATCATTCCAAAAATGGCTAAATATAAAATAATTGAGCATTAAATATATATTCCTTACACTACCAGTACATTCAGAGGACAATGATTAGTTTATTTTTATATTTTAATATTTTTATTTTGTATTCCAATATCAAGCGTAATGAAAATTCTTATTTAAGCTTATAAAACATTCCAAAAATGGTTAAATATAAAATAATTGAGCATTAAATATATATTCCTTACACTACCAGTGCTTTCAGAGGACAATGATTAGTTTATTTTTATATTTTTTTATTTTTATTTTTATATTCCAATATCATGCGAATTGAAAATTCTTATTTAAATTTATAAAACATTCCAAAAATGGTTACATATAAAATAATTGAACATTAAATATATTATCCTTACACTACCAATGCATTCAGAGGACATTGATTAGTTTATTTTTATATTTTGTTATTTTTATTTTTATATTCCAATATCATGCGTAAAGAAAATTCTTATTTAATTTTATAAATTATTCCAAAAATGGCTAAATATAAAATAATTGAGCATTAAATATTTATTCCTTACACTACCAGTGCATTCGGAGGACAATAATTAGTCTATTTATATAATTTTCTTTTTATTTTGATATTCCACTATCATGCGAATTGAAAATTCTTATTTTTTTTTATAAAACTAAAATAATTGAGCATTAAATATATATTCCTTACACTACCAGTACATTCAGAGGAAAATGATTAGTTTATTTTTATATTTTAATATTTTTATTTTGTATTCCAATATCAAGCGTAATGAAAATTCTTATTTAAGCTATAAGCTTAATGATTTATAAAATCATTCCAAAAATGGTTAAATATAAAATAATTGAGCATTAAATATATATTCCTTACACTACCAGTGCATTCATAGGACAATAATTAGTTTATTTTTATATTTTAATATTTTTATTTTGTATTCCAATATCATGCGAATTGAAAATTCTTATTTAATTTTATAAAACATTCCAAAAATGGTTTAATATAAAATAATTGAGCATTAAATATATATTCCTTACACTACCAGTACATTCAGAGGAAAATGATTAGTTTATTTTTATATTTTAATATTTTTATTTTGTATTCCAATATAAAGCGTAATGAAAATTCTTATTTAAGCTTATAAATCATTCCAAAAATGGCTAAATATAAAATAATTGAGCATTAAATATATATTCCTTACACTACCAGTGCATTCATAGGACAATAATTAGTTTATTTTTATATTTTGTTATTTTTTTTTTATATTCCAAAATCATGCGAATTGAAAATTCTTATTTTATTTTATAAAACATTCCAAAAATGGTTTCATATAAAATAATTGAGCATTAAATATATATTCCTTACACTACCAGTACATTCAGAGGAAAATGATTAGTTTATTTTTATATTTTAATATTTTTATTTTGTATTCCAATATCAAGCGTAATAAAAATTCTTATTTAAGCTATAAGCTTAATGATTTATAAAATCATTCCAAAAATGGTTAAATATAAAATAATTGAGCATTAAATATATATTCCTTACACTACCAGTGCATTCATAGGACAATAATTAGTTTATTTTTATATTTTAATATTTTTATTTTGTATTCCAATATCATGCGAATTGAAAATTCTTATTTAATTTTATAAAACATTCCAAAAATGGTTTAATATAAAATAATTGAGCATTAAATATATATTCCTTGCAGTACCAGTGCATTCAGAGGACAATTCTTAGTTTATTTTTATAATTTTTTTTTTTATTTTGTATTCCAATATCATGCGAATTGAAAATTCTTATTTAAGTTTATAAATCATTCCAAAAATGGCTAAATAGAAAATAATTGAGCATTAAATATTTATTCCTTACACTACCAGTGCATTCGGAGGACAATAATTAGTTCATTTTTATATTTTAATATTTTTATTTTGTATTCCAATATAAAGCGTAATGAAAATTCTTATTTAAGCTTATAAATCATTCCAAAAATGGCTAAATATAAAATAATTGAGCATTAAATATATATTCCTTACACTACCAGTGCATTCGGAGGACAATAATTAGTTTATTTTTATAATTTTTTTTTTTATTTTGTATTCCAATATCATGCGAATTGAAAATTCTTATTTAAGTTTATAAATCATTCCAAAAATGGCTAAATATAAAATAATTGAGCATTAAATATTTATTCCTTACACTACCAGTGCATTCATAGGACAATAATTAGTTTATTTTTATAATTTTTTTTTTTATTTTGTATTCCAATATCATGCGAATTGAAAATTCTTATTTAAGTTTATAAATCATTCCAAAAATGGCTAAATATAAAATAATTAAGCATTAAATATATATTCCTTACAGTACCAGTGCATTCAGAGGACAATGATTAGTTTATTTTTATATTTTAATATTTTTATTTTGTATTCCAATATCAAGCGTAATGAAAATTCTTATTTAAGCTTATAAAATATTCCAAAAATGGTTAAATATAAAATAATTGAGCATTAAATATATATTCCTTACACTACCAGTGCATTCATAGGACAATAATTAGTTTATTTTTATAATTTTTTTTTTTATTTTGTATTCCAATATCATGCGAATTGAAAATTCTTATTTAAGTTTATAAATCATTCCAAAAATGGCTAAATATAAAATAATTGAGCATTAAATATATATTCCTTACACTACCAGTACATTCAGAGGACAATGATTAGTTTATTTTTATATTTTAATATTTTTATTTTGTATTCCAATATCAAGCGTAATGAAAATTCTTATTTAAGCTTATAAAACATTCCAAAAATGGTTAAATATAAAATAATTGAGCATTAAATATATATTCCTTACACTACCAGTGCATTCATAGGACAATAATTAGTTTATTTTTATAATTTTTTTTTTTATTTTGTATTCCAATATCATGCGAATTGAAAATTCTTATTTAAGTTTATAAATCATTCCAAAAATGGTTTAATATAAAATAATTGAGCATTAAATATATATTCCTTACACTACCAGTGCTTTCAGAGGACAATGATTAGTTTATTTTTATATTTTTTTATTTTTATTTTTATATTCCAATATCATGCGAATTGAAAATTCTTATTTAAGTTTATAAATCATTCCAAAAATGGCTAAATATAAAATAATTGAGCATTAAATATATATTCCTTACACTACCAGTACATTCAGAGGACAATGATTAGTTTATTTTTATATTTTAATATTTTTATTTTGTATTCCAATATCATGCGAATTGAAAATTCTTATTTAAATTTATAAAACATTCCAAAAATGGTTACATATAAAATAATTGAACATTAAATATATTATCCTTACACTACCAATGCATTCAGAGGACATTGATTAGTTTATTTTTATATTTTGTTATTTTTATTTTTATATTCCAATATCATGCGTAAAGAAAATTCTTATTTAATTTTATAAATTATTCCAAAAATGGCTAAATATAAAATAATTGAGCATTAAATATTTATTCCTTACACTACCAGTGCATTCGGAGGACAATAATTAGTCTATTTATATAATTTTCTTTTTATTTTGATATTCCACTATCATGCGAATTGAAAATTCTTATTTTTTTTTATAAAACTAAAATAATTGAGCATTAAATATATATTCCTTACACTACCAGTACATTCAGAGGAAAATGATTAGTTTATTTTTATATTTTAATATTTTTATTTTGTATTCCAATATCAAGCGTAATGAAAATTCTTATTTAAGCTATAAGCTTAATGATTTATAAAATCATTCCAAAAATGGTTAAATATAAAATAATTGAGCATTAAATATATATTCCTTACACTACCAGTGCATTCATAGGACAATAATTAGTTTATTTTTATATTTTAATATTTTTATTTTGTATTCCAATATCATGCGAATTGAAAATCCTTATTTAATTTTATAAAACATTCCAAAAATGGTTTCATATAAAATAATTGAGCATTAAATATATATTCCTTACACTACCAGTACATTCCGAGGACAATGATTAGTTTATTTTTATATTTTAATATTTTTATTTTGTATTCCAATATCAAGCGTAATGAAAATTCTTATTTAAGCTTATAAAACATTCCAAAAATGGTTAAATATAAAATAATTGAGCATTAAATATATATTCCTTACACTACCAGTGCATTCATAGGACAATAATTAGTTTATTTTTATAATTTTTTTTTTTATTTTGTATTCCAATATCATGCGAATTGAAAATTCTTATTTAAGTTTATAAATCATTCCAAAAATGGCTAAATATAAAATAATTGAGCATTAAATATTTATTCCTTACACTACCAGTGCATTCGGAGGACAATAATTAGTTCATTTTTATATTTTAATATTTTTATTTTGTATTCCAATATAAAGCGTAATGAAAATTCTTATTTAAGCTTATAAATCATTCCAAAAATGGTTAAATATAAAATAATTGAGCATTAAATATATATTCCTTACAGTATTAGTGCATTCAGAGGACAATGATTAGTTTATTTTTATATTTTAATATTTTTATTTTGTATTCCAATATAAAGCGTAATGAAAATTCTTATTTAAGCTTATAAATCATTCCAAAAATGGTTAAATATAAAATAATTGAGCATTAAATATATATTCCTTACACTACCAGTGCTTTCAGAGGACAATGATTAGTTTATTTTTATATTTTTTTATTTTCATTTTTATATTCCAATATCATGCGAATTGAAAATTCTTATTTAAATTTATAAAACATTCCAAAAATGGTTACATATAAAATAATTGAACATTAAATATATTATCCTTACACTACCAATGCATTCAGAGGACATTGATTAGTTTATTTTTATATTTTGTTATTTTTATTTTTATATTCCAATATCATGCGTAAAGAAAATTCTTATTTAATTTTATAAATTATTCCAAAAATGGCTAAATATAAAATAATTGAGCATTAAATATTTATTCCTTACACTACCAGTGCATTCGGAGGACAATAATTAGTCTATTTATATAATTTTCTTTTTATTTTGATATTCCACTATCATGCGAATTGAAAATTCTTATTTTTTTTTATAAAACTAAAATAATTGAGCATTAAATATATATTCCTTACACTACCAGTACATTCAGAGGAAAATGATTAGTTTATTTTTATATTTTAATATTTTTATTTTGTATTCCAATATCAAGCGTAATGAAAATTCTTATTTAAGCTATAAGCTTAATGATTTATAAAATCATTCCAAAAATGGTTAAATATAAAATAATTGAGCATTAAATATATATTCCTTACACTACCAGTGCATTCATAGGACAATAATTAGTTTATTTTTATATTTTAATATTTTTATTTTGTATTCCAATATCATGCGAATTGAAAATTCTTATTTAATTTTATAAAACATTCCAAAAATGGTTTAATATAAAATAATTGAGCATTAAATATATATTCCTTACACTACCAGTACATTCAGAGGACAATGATTAGTTTATTTTTATATTTTAATTTTTTTATTTTGTATTCCAATATCATGCGAATTGAAAATTCTTATTTAAGCTTATAAATCATTCCAAAAATGGTTAAATATAAAATAATTGAGCATTAAATATATATTCCTTACAGTACCAGTGCATTCAGAGGACAATGATTAGTTTATTTTTATATTTTAATATTTTTATTTTGTATTCCAATATAAAGCGTAATGCAAATTCTTATTTAAGCTTATAAATCATTCCAAAAATGGTTAAATATAAAATAATTGAGCATTAAATATATTATCCTTACACTACCAATGCATTCATAGGACATTGATTAGTTTATTTTTATATTTTGTTATTTTTATTTTTATATTCCAATATCATGCGTAAAGAAAATTCTTATTTAATTT
Organism: Anagrus nilaparvatae; assembly: GCA_022575985.1. Taxonomy (NCBI): domain Eukaryota; kingdom Metazoa; phylum Arthropoda; class Insecta; order Hymenoptera; family Mymaridae; genus Anagrus; species Anagrus nilaparvatae. The sequence goes on from JAKSXM010000231.1 coordinate 33,754,091, forward strand.
TATAAATTATTCCAAAAATGGCTAAATATAAAATAATTGAGCATTAAATATTTATTCCTTACACTACCAGTGCATTCGGAGGACAATAATTAGTCTATTTATATAATTTTCTTTTTATTTTGATATTCCACTATTATGCGAATTGAAAATTCTTATTTTTTTTTATAAAACTAAAATAATTGAGCATTAAATATATATTCCTTACACTACCAGTACATTCAGAGGAAAATGATTAGTTTATTTTTATATTTTAATATTTTTATTTTGTATTCCAATATCAAGCGTAATGAAAATTCTTATTTAAGCTATAAGCTTAATGATTTATAAAATCATTCCAAAAATGGTTAAATATAAAATAATTGAGCATTAAATATATATTCCTTACACTACCAGTGCATTCATAGGACAATAATTAGTTTATTTTTATTTTGTATTCCAATATAAAGCGTAATGAAAATTCTTATTTAAGCTTATAAAACATTCCAAAAATGGTTAAATATAAAATAATTGAGCATTAAATATACATTCCTTACACTACCAGTGCATTCATAGGACAATAATTAGTTTATTTTTATAATTTTTTTTTTTATTTTGTATTCCAATATCAAGCGTAATGAAAATTCTTATTTAAGCTATAAGCTTAATGATTTATAAAATCATTCCAAAAATGGTTAAATATAAAATAATTGAGCATTAAATATATATTCCTTACACTACCAGTGCATTCATAGGACAATAATTAGTTTATTTTTATTTTGTATTCCAATATAAAGCGTAATGAAAATTCTTATTTAAGCTTATAAAACATTCCAAAAATGGTTAAATATAAAATAATTGAGCATTAAATATACATTCCTTACACTACCAGTGTATTCATAGGACAATAATTAGTTTATTTTTATAATTTTTTTGGTTCCTCATAGAGGAACCTTTGTGATAGGTGAAATTTTGATTTTCGATATTTTGGCATATAAGCACGTTTTGAGACCTCAGGAAGCTAAAAAACCGGTTTTTAAAAAAAGTCTGTGTATGTATGTATGTATGTATGTATGTATGTATGTCGCACTGTAACCGGTGATATTTCACAGCCAACACGACATTAAGACCTAATTTTTTTTTCAAAATTTTTTTCACCAAAAAAGCTCGAGGTACTTTTTTTTTTTTTAATTTGGATGTAATACCTCATTTATTTCCACGAAAGTACTTATATTTGAAAGTATGGTTTTTACTCGATATCTCGAATCTGATACTTAATTTTTTGAAAATTTTTTTCCCAAAATTTTTTTCACCAAAAAATACAAAAAATACCAATTTTTTTTTTCTTTACGGACGCAGTACTTAATTTATTTCTGTGGAAGTACTAGTTTTAAAAATATCGTTTAGAGCATTTTTTTGGACCTGATACTTAATTTTTTCAAAATTTTTTTCTCAAAATTTTTGTCGCCAAAAAATACAAAAAACGCCAAAATTTTTTTTATTTTAGGACGTAATACTTAATTTTTTCCTTTGAAAGTACGAATATCTAAAATTATCGTTTGTAAAGGATTTCTCCATCTGATACGTAATTTTTCGAAATTTTTTTTTTTTAAACTTTTTACATAAAAAAATTTAAAAAACACTATATTTTTTTTTCTTTTTGGATGTAGTACCTCATTTTTTTCCATGAAAGTACTGATATCTAGAAGTATCGTTTTTACTCGATATCTCGAATCTTATAATTTATTTTTGAAAATTTTTTTCTCAAAATTTTTTTCACAAAAAAATACAAAAAATACCAATTTTTTTTTTCTTTACGGACGCAGTACTTAATTTATTTCTGTGGAAGTAAGTATTAGAAATATCGTTTATAGAAATTTTTTGGACCTGATACTTAATTTTTTCAAAATTTTTGTTCTCAACATTTAAAAAAAATAAAAATAAAAAAAACTGCAATATTTTTTTTCTATTTGGATATAGTACCTAATTTTTGCTTATGAAAGTGCCAATATCTGAAAATATTGTTATAACTCGATATCTCCAATCATGATGTCTCCAATCTCCAATGACACTTAATTTTTTGAACTTTTTTTTATCAAAACTTTTTGCATAAAAAAATAAAAAAAACAGCAATATTTTTTTGCTTTTTGAAAGCAGTACCTCATTTTTTTCTGTGGGAGTACTAGTTTTAGAAGTATACTTTTTAGTCAATATTTTGGTATTGAAACTTAATTTTTTGAAAATTTTTCTCTCAAAATTTTTTGCATAAGAAAATTAAAGAAACGGCATTATTTTTTCTCTATTTGGACGTAGTACCTAATTTTATCCTATGAAAGTACTTATATGTAGAATTATCGTTTTTACTCTATATCTCCAATTGATACTTAATTTTTTTTTAATTTTTTTCTAAAAATTGTTTACATAAAAAAATTAAAAAAATAGCAATATCTTTTTTCTTTTGGCACGTAGTATTTAATTTTTTCCCATGAAAGTACTAATATCTAGAATTATCATTTTTATTAGATAAAATAGACCATTAAGAACATTTTGTTATTGTTAATGAGGAACCATAGTGCCAATTACTTGGCAGCGTTTTTTTTATAGCTATAAAAAATTGATGTACGAGCTAGAATTTTGATTAACATATTTTTTTAAACAAGATTGTTTTAGGAATTAGAGTATGTAGTTTTAGAAATTTTTAATTTCTGAAAATTATTAGATAATGTTTTAGTTTAAACAAAATTTTTAGGTTTTAAAAACTTATTAACTTATAAATATCTATAAATATTTATAAATATCAACGAAATTTAATGAAATTATTTTTTCATATTTACCTAGATTTTACAATATAAAATACATTTGTATTACAAAACTTGACAATAAAAAAAAAAGGACAAAACATTCAATAAATACTCTTAATAAGAAAAAAAACTTCACACTGAAAAATATAATACAAAACTAAAGAGAAAGCAGAATATATGTATTTATTCAGTTAATTTGAAGATGTACAAGAAAATGATATTGATCTGGGCTGCAATGATTGATCTGTCGACATAAACGATTGGAATGCTTGCAACTGTTTATTAAAGGTTACTATTTACGCCCAACAGTTATATTTGATCTTTTATATGCTCAGAGAACTGGTTATTTGGATTTTTGCATTTTATTATTTTACAGTATCGAATTATCATAGTATATGTTTTTAAACTTTTACTAATCTTATTTATACTTTGTAATTTTTTATACCAAATACGTAAGTTCAATTTTTGATCTACTTTGAACAAAAATTTTTTGCAAAATCATTTTAAAGTATTTATTGTATCTCAGGAAAAATTCTCATTCCTTAAAATTTCAGTGAAAAATCGCAAAATTAATTTACAAAAAGGCGTTTATCCACACGGTATATTGGTGCGTCTATGTATTTTCTCAGTATATTTTATCTTGTAGCTTATATTATGTGAATGGTAAATATTTTTATATAAGCTGGTAAAGATTGTTCAGAATTTTTTTGGAAAAATTTTTCTGTCTCGATTTTGCTAACCTGATACCTTGTTTGTAAAAATTTTTGTTTCTCAATTTTTTTTTATTTTTCTTTAAGCTTTTTTAACTTAATTTTATGAAAGTTATTAAGCTAACAAAGATTACATAAGAAAATTATAAAAGTACATATGAAAAGATTGATACAGAATTAAAAAATTTAGTTGATACAGAATTATTGAAATAGATAGATATAAGATTTTTTTAATTATTACAAAATTTTTATAGATGTTGTTCAAACTATTTATTTATTTAAGTTACCATTTATACATTAATATTATTAATATTTAAGAAATCAGTGATATGTTTCATAGGTGTGGAGTTGGGGGAGGCTAGCAGTGAGTCAATATTTAATAATATAAGGATAAGGATAAGGTGAGACGTGATTGACTAAGCTTTCGAATAAATTGGGGACGCGATTCATCAAAATTGGAGGAGTAAACTACTTTAATTTTAAATAAAGATTAATTGAGGCTATAATGGTCTGTTCTTGCACGGATTATGGGTACTATTGATCTGCTGGAGAGCTTAGATTTATGAACCAAGGTTTTGAAGAGGAACTGTAAAATAGGTTGAAATACTTGCGTCCTTTTTCTTGACTTTCTTTTGTAATCAGGTCAGAGGTTTTTTTCAGAGCTTGATTTTTGAATAAAGCTATAAAGTCAGTATAATATTTGTAGGTTAAACGTGTGTGGCGTCTTTAGCTAGTTGATCAGCCATTTCATTTCCTGTAATGTTTTGATGACTAGGTATCCAATATATTTTTAAGATTTTTTAACTAAATAAGGCTTTGAAATTCGACTATTTTTTTTATTATTGTTTTTATGAAGGGGTAGGATTGGTTATTGAAAGAAGGATTTTGAAGAGCAAGACAGCAATCATTATATTTACATACAGTTTCAAAATAAATGTTAACCCTTTGAGTTAAGATCAATATAATCAATTTAATACACTAATTTACAATAATAATCTCTTGTAAATTTTTTATCTCTGAAAATTTTTTAATTTAGTTTTTAAGCACAAATACATAATGAACTATATAAATATATATCATATAATTACAAAATCGAATACAACATTAATTCATATTATTAATAAATACTATTATTTAGTACTATTAATATTAATAAGTACTATTAATAAGTTAGTTAATAAGTACTATTCATTTATGATTTAAACAAGAAGCTTAAACTTGAGAAAAATAAAATTTTTTTTGCAGCTTAAAATTGTTGTTGTTTGAATTCTTTTCCTTTCCTCTTTTCTTATAAAAAAGTTATGCAACCTGACAGTTTATTTTTATAATAATTATTTATCCCTTTTTTTCTTAATTTCTGGTTTTTAAAGCATATTTTTAATAATGTAAAAAGTAGTAATTATTCTGCTTTGAGATATACTTGATAAAAGTACCCCAAAATGACCAATTTTGAAATTGCTGCCAAAATTCTAATTTTTAAAAGAAACAAGTTTTATAGGCCTCAAAAATTTTTGACAAGCCTTAAGTTTCCAAAAAATTTTTTTTCGTATTTTTATAATTATTTGTTTAGCAGATATGATAATTTAAAGTCAGAGTCTCATTTTTAGGGTTTTTTAAAAAAAAGTCAATTTTAATCTTTATCTTTAAAAAGAAATATCTTAGAAACTATTTAATGAAAAAAGACAAAAATTGGTATCCTTATGTAAAATTTACCGCTAAATCCGAATTTTTAATCAGATTTTCATTTGGTCACGTAACGTGGCGAGAAATTTAAAATTTGTGAAAAATGATTTTTTTAAAATCGCTATTTTTCAATTTTAGTGCTTTTAAAATAAATATACCCAAAAAAATGATTTGATATACTGAAAGTATATAAAAAAATATAAAGTTTGAGACCAACAGGATGAAAATTGAGCTGTCTGCAGCTGAGGTACATAAGCTAGAAAAGGCAAAGCAAGAAAGTTGATTTATTAAAAATTAATGAACACAAAATTCTCAAAAATTAAAAATTTCAAAAAATTGAGAAAATCAAAAAACGCTGTAAAAAACAGAGGATTGGCTCTAATAAACTAAAAATTGGGGAAAATTATTTTTTTTTATATATATATATACTTTCGACCAAACATACTTTGGAATACATTCTGAGACTCGAAAATCCAAACTGTATACACTTCACAAATATTGACCCATATAATAAATAATATTATAATATAAAATACATTTTTAATTATTAATTATTATAATTAAAGAATATAATACCGACTTCTAACTTAAAAGTTATTCTTATTCATTCTAAAATTATTGACCAAATCGTGTAAAAAAATTGAAAATTTTTGACCAATTCATGAAATTACACGTTTGGGGTGTAACATATAAGAAGAGATGAGCTATGGGCATCCTTCGGTATTCTATAATTATATGCATCTTAGTCCAAAGATGCTTAATCTTTGTGACTTCTCCTTTAGTTGAAACCCTGGATCCAGACTAGATTGCTTAAGAAATGTTAATTTGTACAGTAGTCTGTTCACCTACCTCTCATCCAAAGTAATCTGTAAATTCCAGGTGAGCCTACTATCAAGCGTGACTTTTAACTTCACTTACAAGAAGAACGGTAATAATAAAAATACCAGGATAATTCATCTTGTTTAAGTTATTTACATATGCCTTTGAACCAATATAATTGCTTTGGTTTTGGCCTAATTATGATAATGTAGCACATTTTTAGGCATATTCAGATACCTTACCAGCAATTATCAAACAAAATGTTAATAGATTCAAGGATTTAAACAAGGGGGGGGGGGATGGTTTGTATTTGCAAGTCATCTGCATATGGTAGATAATAAACACCATTAACAAGAATTTCGATAATGTAATTAAAAAGATACAAAGTAATAAAAGACAAAGTACAGAAACTTCACTCCAGGCATTCCAAGATTGACATTAAGAGACTGTAGCAGGAATTACGGACAAATAGAACTAAATGTAATTTTCATTATACGCTGCAAAAAAGATCTACTTTCTTACTTTCGGGCGATCTTTTTTTCGCTCTTAATGAAAAACTATGTGTTGAACACGGGAAAAAAAGTAGGAAATTTTACTTTCAATGCTGTCTGAACTCGTTCGCTACGCTCACTCGTGCATACAACTGCATTGAAAGCCAAATCCTACTTTTTTCCCTTGTTGAACAAATAGATATTTTATCTGAATGAAACATTTAAATAAAACAAAAAACAACTTATTTTTATATTTTTTTTTATTTATAATAATTTCTTTTTTTTTTTAATCAATTTATCAAATAATTAAGCAATATTTTTATTTTTTAAAAAAATTAACAAATTAATAAAAATTTTTTATTTCTTTATTAATATTATCATTATTATTATTATCATTAGTTTAATAATTATCATAATTTTTTTTTTCTTTATTCTTTTATATTTTAATTAATAATAATAATAATATATAATTAAAATCTGTTGTTGTCTCACTATATATAGATATGTTTCACTTATATATTTCAATAGGATTAAATATATATATATATAATTTATACATAATATAAATATAAATAAATTAAAATAATTAATATAATACAGTCTTAAAATAATAATAATAATAAAAAATATTTTAACATTTTTTTTTTTAATTTAATAATACAAAAATTGTTATTATATTTATAGAATTGTTTTTTTCACACATATTTTGGTATAATTTTTTTTTTTTTTTGTTAATTTTTGTATTTATTTTTATTTTTTTATTAGACTTGTACTTATTTTAAAATAATAGTTTTAACAAGGTTGGTTAAAGAGTTAAAAAATAAAAAATTCTGACAATTATAGACCTAAAAATCATTTTTTGAGTTGAGTGGTAAAAATAATATTTGGGTTTTTAGTACACACAAAAGCTCATACTTATTTTGGAAATCTTGGTACCTTTTTAATCCTATTGGGTATTTTTTAAAATAAGTAAAAGCCTAATATGTTTATACATTTATATATAAAAACAAATATAAGATATTACATTGTTATATATTCATTTTCTCATTTTTTTGTTGACAATACAATAATAAACAAATCAGAGTGAAATAATGTATTTATACGAGGGAAGTCCACAGTTTTTAAGTCTAAATTAATTCTTGTTATTGAAAGTTTTTAATTTGGGTAAAGTGTTAGATTTACAACTTGGTTTTTGGGCACACTTTTAAAATTACACTACACGGAGGAATAATTTACTTTAAGTGTCTGAGAGTAGGCTACTTAAGCATGTACTATCCAGAAGGTGTCCAATTTTATGATACTTGAAGTAAAATTTATCATAATCAATATCAGAGTGCCACCTGCAGCAGAAATTACTTCAAGTATCGCAAAAATGAACTCCTTCAAATAGCCCACGCTAAAATAGGCCATCCGAAATTTTGGACTCAAAAATTCAACCACATAATATCAGACGCGTAAAAATATATCATAATTCATATTAAATTTTTTGTCTTGCCTTTAATCGTAAAAAGTAATCCAAGGAAAATTAAAATTTAACATAAATAATTTCTCCGTGTACAACTGATCAGTCCTTTATTTTTTGCTACTGTTAGAAAACCATACTTTTTAGCATGTCTTTTAGAAAAAATTTGGTAACCCAAAAACAGTGGACTTTCCTTATCATATTATCTATATGCATACTTGTGTCTTATCGTTCAAATAGTATAAAATCTCAAGTTTTTCTTTTTTTTTTTTTAATTTTCATTTTTTATATATAATATAAGACTTTATTATTATTATTATTATTATTATTATTATTATTATTATTATTTTTTGTTTCCCTTCACAATTATATTTATTTTTTCATTTATTAGGTACATAATTTATATGTATATATATTTTTTTTACAAGAAAACTACAATAGCGGAAGGCATTACAATGTTTATAATTATTTTTTTTTTCATTTATTGAGATTTTTTAATTAAATTTACATACGTTGACGATTGTTTTTTATGCTTAGGAATGAAGAGAAATTTTACACTCAATTTTTTTCATTATATATATTTTTGCTTAATTGTGTGTATCGAACAGGAATGTTTATTTTACTTTTTTTTTATTAAAAAAAATTTTTTTTCCAAATTATTGAAATATTTATTAAGTTTTTTTTATGTACTTTTAACTTTTTTTCGAGAAAGAAATATTTGTTTTTTAAGAATGAATTATAAACTTTTTAGGTACTCTAAAAATTAGTATTAATTATAATTTGCATTTTTAATTAATGTGGTAGTAAATCTAAAAAAGTATAAAAAGTAAATAAATGTAATTTTTTAAATTAATTTCAGAAAGTTATATTTTTTTTAAAGGACAGGTTTTATTTTTCAAGATGAGTCTAGGAGCTATTTTAGAAAGATGCAGTTTTTGGGTGAAATTAAGAGGTCTTTTAAAAATTTTAGGTTCTTTTGACTTATGTCATCAAACACACGAAAATTTCATTATTTCTTTCGTCACTAATTTAAATGTTAATTAATTTCTTTGCTTTTATTAAGAGAGAATGATTTTTATTTTTTGAAACCAAGGTTTATTCTATTTATGATTTCTTCGAATGGACAAATACCTCTTACTAAGAGCTTCTGTATGGCAAAAAGATAAAAAATAGAAAATTATTAGATAAGAGTTGAAATAAATCTAATTTGGAGAATTGTCGATTTTCAATCACTTTAATTGATAAAAATTTCATAAATATGTTTTTTTTGAAAAAGTATATAACTGATATTTTCTTAAAAAATGTATAATGATCCAAAAATACTGAAGACCTTTTCCAACAAATCCCTTCAACTATGATATCAGAGCTCGTAGCCTCTCCTTAAAAAATTAAAAAACTGCTTAGAATTTTGTGCAAATAAAATACAAATAATTTTTAGTAATATTAATTTTTTTATTATTGTACCACTTTTTTTCTCAAATAAAAAAGAAAAAAAAATACATAATTAGCATTTTATATATATTTGTTTTTGTTTTTTAGCATATTATTTGCAATATATAAATATATAAGCAATCATACATTCAAATTTTATTACCACAATTATTATTATTATTATTATAATTTACTTATTATTTACAATATTTTTTTAAATCAGAGTAAAATTACATATTTTACTATTGTTATTTTCACTAATAATTATTGTTTATTCATTGAATTCTATGGGCAAAAACACGTGGTTTATGTACAAGTCTTGAAAAATTAGTTAATTTTTTATACGAGAATTTTTTCGAAAAATTTTTTCAATATAAAGTGGAAAAGAGACAAAAATAATAATCTTTTCTATGCAAACTAAATCTGCCAATAACTAATAAATTTTATTAAATCTGCCCTGGTAAAAAAATAACAGAAGATCAACAGAATTTCTGGACCTAGTTTTCTGTGAATAGAAAAAAATTTTAGAATACTCTGACTGGATTTCGGATTTTCTTTTCAGACAAATTTTAAATATTTCCATACGGATCTTTAGAAATCTTTTTAAATTTCCCTGAAAATGGGGCTTAAGTCCTCGAAGAAGCCCAAAATCTAGTCAGAATTTTAATCATTTTGCACATAGCAGCACCAGTATTAGCTATGCCCCAGAAATTCTTTCGCTTTTATATTAGAACTCAAAAATCTTATAAACTGCATAAAATTTTAAGAGTTGTAAAACCTCAATTTTTACCCATATTAAAAAAAACAAATACAAAAACGGATCAACCGTTTTCAAAGTGAATTTAAAAAATAAAAAATTTCTTAAAATTTAAAAATTATTAATTATATACAAAATGTATATCATTTGTTTAAAATAACTTTAAAAATCTAGATTAATTAAATTTTTTTTTTTCTTGTAATACTTGATTTTTATACCTATAATTTTATTTAAGTCTATTATTATTATTATTATTATTATTTTAATATAGATTAAATATTGAAGACAATATTTTAAACTAAATTCATTATTTGGTTCCTTTTTCGAACTTATTTATTTCGTACTAAATATTTCGTAATATTATTATTATTATATCAGTAATATTTAATGGTTGATACATTTAAATATAGAACTATAAGTCATTTTTTTTTTGAAACTATATTAACACTAAAAAAATCACTTTTATATTACAGATTATTTTTTTTTTAGTGTTTATTTTTTGTGTCCAAAAATGCACTTTTTCACAATATAAAAAAATTTTTTTTATTATTTTTTCTGTCCATATTTTTTCATTAATAATCTTGCATTCCTTTCACTGTAACAAAAATTTTTTAAAAATTAAATTATTTTAATTATTTACAGTAAAAAAAAATTTTATTTTATAGAAAACCAGTGATCTATTTCAAAAATGTAATAAAATTTAATTTTCAAACTTTAGAGTTTTGAAAAAGATCGATGATTTTTTTGGTAATTAATTTCATTTTATCTTTAATTTAACATTTATATGGTATAACATTTATTTTTATTGGTATTGATAAAATGGTGGTTAAAAGCATTGATGATTTACTTTTTGTGTTATGAATTATTTCACTTTTTTAAACATCAAAACTTACCTTTTTTTGTTATTAAAATAGGTATTAGTGCAATTTTAAAATTTCTTGCAATGCTGAATTAAAAAATAGTGCAAAGAAGAATAAAATTTAATATTTTAATTGTTTGGTGCATATATGAGAATTAATTAAAATAGAAGTGGACAATTTTTTCATTCCAAATGCTTTAGATAAATATTTACAATGTTTTTAAAGAAAAGAACAAGTGCAATTTTTATGTACATTTTATGTTTTAAGGGAGAGGGGGTTGAATAAATAAAAAATAAATAAATTGAAACCGAATATTTAAAAATTATAAAAATACATTTTATTAAATTAGGTTTACGACATTTAAAAGGTTTTTATTGAGGTATTATTCAGGTACTGCAGAATTTTAATTCAGGTATTTTTTGACACAATAAAATAAATAAAAATACAGGTGCCCAAAGACAAAAAGTCTAAAACTAATTAAAATAAAATTTGATTTTAACGATAATATTTTTGAAAGATTCTATTGATTTTATTAATCTCTATTTTTTGCCTCAATTTTAGCAAAGTACTTTACAACTTTCAAAAAATCACTTTAAACAAAACACTCACAAAAAAGTTTTGTATAAAATAAAAATAAAATTTTTGAAGTCTGCAGGGTATAATAATGGCTCATTCTTTTAAGTATTAAATTCAAAATTTAAAGGAAAAATTGAATATTTTTAAATTCTTATAAAGTCCAACAAATTTTACTATTCTTAAACTTTTTGAAAGACTATTTTTCCTGAGGCCAAAATACTTATTAACAGTTTTTAATATTTCACGAAAAAAGTGCCATTAAAGCTTGGTACTTTTCTTATAATTTATTTTCTTCAGGCTAAAACTTTAAAATTGATTTTCCTTTTTAAATTCTAATGAAAAAATTTTGATCTGTAGGATTTAAAGTAGCAGTGTGTGGCTAATCGAAAAATCTGCTACTTGACCCGAAAATTTAGGTTTTCTCGAGTATTTAACCATTTAGTCAGACAAATTTTTCATTCACTCTGTACCTGCAGTAATTTTTCGAAAAATATTGAACTCTACCTAAAATTTGATCCGACCCAAGCCTATCTCGGGAACTTTTGAGTACCCAAACTGAAGCTTTGGGTAACTCTACACACGCCTAATTCACAAATTTATTAAATTTACATTTATTTGATATTTTTTTGATTTTTGGCGCATTTTAAGCCGTCAGGTATCCTAAAGAGTTACCCAAATTCTTATGGGCTGCCTGCCATTCAAATAATACAACGCAGTATAAAAAATTAAATACTTTTACTTAATTTGTATTGTGTCAAAATCAAAAGAGGGGGGTCCAAAAATGAATATTTTATACAATATTTAAAAATATCAATAAATCACGAAAAAGAAAAGGTAAAAATTAGAAAAAACAACACACATAATTAAAAAAATACAAATAAAAATCGTTAAAAAAAATTAGGGATACTATTAAAATTGCATTTTTTTTAAAATCTACAAAACACGATGCCTTTTTTTTATTTTAGTGCATACCTAAAAATTACTATCTGGCGCCCCAGGAACATGATCGCCGCTCTAAAAGACTACAACCTCTAATAGTCAGACAATACACATGAGACTATAGTGGACTATATCAGCTTTTTTTAAAACTTTCTTTATATTCTTTTATATGCCTTAAACATGATTATGTGTTGTGCTAATGATGCTTTTTGAGTTTTTATTTTTTTAGTTTCTAAAAAGACATTTTTTTTTCTCTCGTGCTTTTTATTTCGAATATTTTGTATTTTTTAATTATTATATTAGTAATTTACAATTTTACAAACAAAATATTCGAAATTAATTAGTTGTTTTTCACAACTAAATTTTATATTTAATATTTTAAAAAATATATGATCTAAATATATAAATTTTTCATTCTTTAAAATTTATTATTTTTAAATTTAAATTTCTAAGCTAATCATCCCTCGAAAATCTCTTAAAAATATTATTTATTTGTTTATATACGTATTTTTATTCATGCAAAGTGAATAAATATAAAAAATTGATTTAAATCTATTAATTAGCAGGCAATATTGTTAGTAATGTTAATTTTTGTATGTTTTTTGGATTTAATTGATTGTTTATTTTTTTTTGTAATGTATTTAAATAGAATCACGAGGTCGGTCAAGAAATTTGAGAGATTCGAGGGATGCTGCAGATGATCTTCGTGATAAGCCAATAGAAGGTGGCTTACTGACCAGGGATGTTGTGTGGAATAATTTGTACCAGCCGATCACCATTTCATTTAAATTAAGATTGTCCAGCATTATTTGAGCAACGCCCATGAAAATTTTCTTTCCTTCTAAGCGACCATAATCACCCCACACTGTTACCTGAAAAATATTTTATTTTATTAGTTGATATGATTAGATAAAGACGACAAAAATAAATTAAGTTTAAAAAAAAAAATTGATATTCGTTGGATAATTTTGGTTTAAATCTTATTTTTAAAGTATTACTATTGTCATAAAAGTATACGAAAACTTATTGAAAAAACTTAGTTGCAGCTAAGTACTGGGTATAATACATAAATGTTACGCATCATTACAATACAATTTTCTAATTTTATAATTTCTAACTGTCACCTTTACTAGATATCAAGGTTCTAAACCTAAATTATTCTTATTCCCTAAGCCCATATTATTCAAAGTCCCTTAACACAAATTATTACAAGTCCCTAAACCGATATTATTTTAAGTCCATAAACCCTAAAGAATTATGGCTACTGATAATTTTTCCACTTCTTGATATAACAATAAACTGTTTAATTAAACAAAAAATTGTCTAATAACCAAAATTCAAAAATTTTCTACAGCCGTTTACCCGCGCCTTCGTTTTCAAATATAAATAAACTGCGGGTGAACGGCATTGCTAGAATAGCACGATTGGGTCTGCAGAATTGTTGCTACTGATAATTCTTCCATTTTTTGATAAATCAATAAACTGTTTAATCAAATAAAAAATTTTCTAACAACCACAAATTCAAAAACTTTAACAGCCGTTTACCCGCGCCTTCGAGCTTAAGTATAAATAAACGGCAGGTGAACGGCATTGATAGAATAGCACGATTGGGACTGCAGAATTGTGGTGAATGATAATTTTTCTATTTCTTGATGCAACAATAAACTGTTTAATTACACAAAAATTGTCTAATAACCAAAAATTCAAAAACTTTCACAGCCGTTTACCTGCGCCATCGATTTTAAAAAACATCGAATTTTTGGGTATTAGAAAGTGGTTCTCCGTGAGTGGGCTTATTTGAAAAGCAATAATATGCGTAAATTTAATGTATAAATGTTACGCAAAGTTACAATGCAATTTCCTAATTTTATAATTTTTAATTATCACCTTACTAGGTGTTAAGATTCTAAACCCAAATTATTTTCATTCCCTAAACGCGTATAATAATACGCTATAATAATAGCTCCCTAAATCAAATTATTGTAAGAATCGATATTATTCTAAATCCATAAACATGTTTTATTATAAGTCCCTAAGCCCAGATTTTTCAAAGTCCCTAAAATGAAGAAAATAATTATTTTAATATCAAAATAATACTGATACAAAAAAAATGTTAAAAACAGCTGAAAAAATTAAAAAAATTAAAAATTATTTAATTTACAAAAAGGTCATAAACCGGTTTAAAAATTCTTAGATATTGCACGCTTGAGTTTTGAAATGATAATAACGAATTTTAAGACTGGCTGACATATATATATACTGTATAAGCCACGCCCACTTTTAATGCGCGCGCATTAAAATTTTATTGTTACTAAAAAGTATCATGTAACTTTATAACTATACTTTATAACTATAAAGTATCATGCGTTCACGTATAACATTTTAAAACTTGTTTATTATCTACAAAACCATTAAAATAGACGGCATTAGAACCCGAGTTAGAACCCTAAACTTGAATTATTTTAAGTCCCTAAACCTGAATAATACGAGTCCCTAACTCGAAATAGTTTTAAGTCCCGTTTAACTCCCCCCTCTTAATTTTCAGATGTTCCAGGGTACCCCCTCCCTATAATGTTACATGTTAACCCTCCGTGGTGCAGGTGTAACGATATCGTTCACCTACTTTTTACAAAAATTGAAAAAATTCTCGTTTTCCGCTGTTACCGAAATTTTTTGCGCTAAACTGAGTGGACATTTTTGCCAAAACAGTTTTTTTTCCTATAATTGAAATGTTAATCTAAAAACTGAAAAAACAATTTTGGCCAAAAGCTATTTTTAAAGGGGTCAAAAAATGGCATTGTTGATATTGTTACACCTGCACCAGCGCGTACGCAAAAAATAACCTGCACCACGGAGGCTTAATAAAGAAATAATTACTATATTCAAGGTTGTTTCTAGTTAATTAAATGACTAATTAAAATTAATTTATTTATTAGCAAATTTATTATTAGTTTAAAACAAGATTATTCAATTTACAAATTATTTACCTGTAGTATACAACCAGCAATATTTTCTCTAAATGCTAAAGACTGCTGATAAAATGGTTCTAAAGTTTTTCTCGCAGTTGTTGTTTTTGCTTTTGTTAAACATTTTTTTCCATTAACCAAATAAACTTTTACATATGGTGCTGAAAAGAATAAAACAATATTTTTTTAAATAACAAATTTATAAAAATTTCTTAATTAAAATAATAAAATTTAATAACTAACCTGGTATTACTTTTGAGCCAGGTTTTGGTTGTAAATCTTTTGCTCTTATAACTTCAACTTCAAGAAAACCTTTAGAATTTCTCAATGATAATTGAATATCACCAACAGAATGTGCACCAAGTACTTGTCTACCAACTAATTGTCCAGGTCCTAACCCATCGATAAATTCATTTAATTGTCCACTTTCACCACCAGTTACTCGCATACTTGGTGACCAACTAAATGGAGGCGATCATTAAAAAAAAAAAGATTATTTTTTTATTATTTTATTTTATATAATTATTTATACTAAATACAATTTTTATTATACTGCAATGAAAAACACAATATTATAAAAAATTTGTGATTTTTTGAATAAATAATTTACATAATTGGCAAAAATGTTGAAAATTTTCAAGAAAAAAAAGTTACAAACTGTATTTTAAAAATAATTTTGACAAATGTTACAGTGTCCCTGAAAAAATTTATTACAAAATTAGCTCACTTATAAAAATAAAAGTATAAATGACCACCGTTCGACTTTCTTATTTAAGCAATAAACGGCGGTGCCAAACTTGGCTGCTTAGGATAGCAGAACTGTGGTCTGAAATTATAATAAAAAACTTTTATCATTTATTTTATCAAACTATTTTGCAGAAAGCTATAATTTCAGGACAGACTCAGTAAATATATTCATAAACGAGGGTTTGAAACCAAAAATAAGAGGGAAATTTAATCAAAAATAAAAATATTTTGGTGCAGTGGTATCATTAATTTTCAAAAGCATTATCCATTAAAGCCTAGTTATTTTAAATTTAGGGATAATGTTTAAACAAATTCAGAATACCAAAGAACCCTTTTCAAATTTTCTATGGAAGAAAATTTTTTCTACTATTATATTTCAAAGTTTTGAAAAATCACAAATTTTCCATTAAGAAATCAAATTTTTTTCATTACAGTAATTGATAATATTTATAATAAAAAAAAAAAATTAAACTAAAAATTAAACACTTTTAAAGAAAATGTAAAATTAATTTGAAAAAAAATAAAATAAAAAAAATACTCAAGCATCGATATTCTCTTATATAGGTTCACATCAATAGAAAAATAGTTTTTTTTAAGAGAAGATGGTAATTTACATAAGAGCCAATTAAATTAACTAATAAAATAGATAAATAATAATAACAACAATTGGTTAATAATAATTAAAGGTCAACATTTATAGAAATTTTAGGGTATATTTTTAAATATTTTACATGAAATAGAAAATTAATACAGGTTTTTAGGAAATATTATTTTTCTGAAGATCAGAACTAATTGATAAGAAGAAACAAATTTTTATAATTTTGGTTTAAGGTAGAGTATTTAAGAAAATATTCATTCACAGGATTGGAATTTTAGATACACAGAAATACAGAGTACTTTAAAAGAATGATTTTTTTGGGTACCAATCATAGTTTTTTAATTTTGGTACCAATCATATTTTTTTTAGACAAAGGAAATTTTTTTTTTTAAACGATTTTTTCTTTTATAGAAAATAAAAAAATAAAGTAATAAAAAAGTTTTAGTAGTTTTAGAGTTTGAATAAGATGTATTTTATTGGTTTGGAAGTGATAAGTATATATTTGAGTTTAAATTTTTACACTGTAAAAAAAATTCATTTAAAATATAAATGCGAATATTATAAAAAATAATATCTGGGTTCAAAAAAGTATTTAGGCTCTAAAGAGACCATATGGTTCTCTCCTAGAAAGAAAGACTCAGTACACTTTGGCGTTCAATAAAGACCTACTACAAAATCTCTTTTTGGGGAATTTACATATAAAAATATGTAGTAGGGCTTTCTTGAACGCCAAAAATTGAGGCTGTCTTCCTAGGAGGTAACGAATTATCATTGAATAATTACTAAATTTTGAAAATTCATGGAATTTTTTTTACAGTGTATATATACATTATCATGCAGATAAATTAATAGTGAAATTGTACATATAAATAGCTACAATAATTATTTACACATTTACAAGCCTTAGATTATTTTTGTTTATAAACTTTTATAAATTTTTCAAAAACATACCTCCTTTATAAATATAAAGATACATAAGTTTTATAGAAAAATAATATTCACTGCAAACTTAAAATATTAAAAATTTTCTTAGTTATTACAAGAAAGAGATGCAAAAAACAACATACTATCTTAATTAGTTCTCTTCACCTTCAACTTTAATATTAACCAAAAAATTAGAATATTTTCGAAAAATTAGTAAATTTTCGAAAAAATTTGTAAATATTCGAAAAAAATTGTAAATTTACTAAATTTAGTATACTATTGAAAAATTCGAGAATTCTCGATTTTTTTTTGTGAATTCGCAAGAAAAATTAATAATTTACAATTTTTTTTCTCGAAAATTTACAAAAAATAGTTGTAAATTTTCGAAAATTATTTGTGAATTTGCAACTTTTTTCGTAAAATCACTAAAAAAAATCGAGAATACTCGAATTTTTCGAGAATATACTAAATTTAGTAAATTTACTATTTTTATCGAATATTTACAAAATTTTTTGAAAATTCACTAATTTTTCGAAAAAATTCTATTTTTTTGTAAATCTAAGAAAGTTACTTTTTACAGTGTAGTTTCGTTTTGCATCTGGACTCATCTTTAACGTAAAGCACATAAATAAACAATAGGTTTAGTTATTCTGCTAGAAAATTTTACACTGTTTTTAGCAATTGCAAGAAAATTGATATTTTTAGCAATTTGCTTATTTTTTTTTTACTTTTAATTACACTGTTAGGATGCTTTGCTTGAATTTTGCTTGAATTTTTTATTTCCAAGAATTGTATATTCTATTAAATTAAAAACTTTTAAGTATATTAGTCACTGATGAAAAATTCCTTTTATAGGTACCGGAATTCCGGTTCTGGCAGACAGAATTTTTTAAATTTTTTTAAACGACTTACTTTTCTTTAAGTTTTATATGTCATTTACAGTAATATTAAATTCCAGCTGCTACAACACGAATTCCGGGATCAGTAACCGAATTTTTTTCAGTAATTTGAAATAAAAAATTAAAACAAACTAGTATGCAATTTTTTACATCTTTCCTCAAATATTAAATATACTTTTCTAAAGCATTAAAATAAAAACGAATGTTAACAAGCAAATAAAAAATAAAAAAATTAAAATATCTTAACTTTATTCCAAATATTTTTTTTTCTCAACAAATGTTCTTTAACCATGCTGAAAAAATTTCAATACAAAATTTAATTAACTAAAATTATGCAAATAATAAAATTATATAAATTAAACTAAAAAAAAAATCAGTAACACTCAAAATGTTTTAAAAGAGAATAATATTAAAACAGGATAATTGAAAAAAATTTTATTATTATTTCTAAATATACTCTCTTTCAATACAATTTTTTTTTTTTATTTAATTGGATAATTGAAAATTACATATTTTAATAACTTAATACGAGATAAATTTATGTTTAAAAAAAACTGTATTTTTTTGAAGATCATATTATGTCATTTATTTAATTAGAATTTCCTCTTTATACGCATTCACTAAAAATAAAATTCATGAGGCTAACTTTTTCTCATAAATAAAAATTTTTATTTTTAATATTATCTGAAAATTCTAAAAACTAATTATTTAAGTTAATATTTTAATAAAATAGAAAGAGAGATAGAGAGAGAACTGAAGAGAGAGAGAGAGAGAGAGAGAGAGAGAGAGAGATTATTTAGTAACACCCTTATGAATTGTTTAATAATTTTAGTTAAAAATCACTTTACAATTTTTAAGAGTGTTTGTAACAGTTAAAAGACACCAAAAAAATGAGAGAGATATATTAATAACAATATTATTATAATATTATAATTTATTTATTTTAGTTGCAATATAGTATAGAAAAGACACGTATTTTTAAAATAAAAAATAAAACATCACATTAACAAAAAAATAAACAAATTTTTGAACATCAATAATTTTTTTAGAATACCTAATAATTAAAATATAATTATCAAAATTTATACAAATACGTATTGAAGTTAAATTATTCTATACAAGTTAAACCTCATTATTGAGGAAAGGTTTATTCATAGTACTATTATTATGTGCATTTAGGGATAAATTAAAGTTTTAGCAAATTTCTTTAAATTGTCAAGAAAAAGCACCATTCTATTTTTGAATGTTGTTTTATTACCTATTTTATTAAATTACACTACCTCAGTAGACAGGACCCTAAAATTCGTGATCAGCGATCCAAAAAACCCATGAGGACCAAATCTGGACACATACAGAGCAAAAATAGCAATAATACCCCTTTTAATGGTAGTTTTTGCTAATTTCATCAGCTACCCTAAAGACCCATATACACCAAACCTGAACGCTTAAAATGCGAATACATAAAAAATACCCCTAGTTTTTTCTGATTTAAGGGTGAAACTTGCACTTTTTACATGTATGACCCCAAAATTCGTGATTAGCGACCCAAAAATCCTATAGTAGATCAAATCTGGTGGTGACCAGTAAATATTCAACCCCCCCCCCTCTCCCCGTGATTTGACTAGAGTATTTATTTCAGTATATCTTACGTATTTTGGGTCATATAAAATGATTTTGAAAGTTACATCCTTTTATTCTAATTGGGTTTTGGGGGTCACTGATCAGGACTCCAAAATTTTTAGAATTTAAATTACCGGATTTTTAATCTCAAAATCAGTAATTTAATTTATTCTCATTTTAAAGTTGGATTTACAGTCTTTAGGTTCGTTGACTACGATTCTAATATTAGATTTTTGACCTAATTACTAGTCAGGTCCATTTCGTAATTCAAAAATAATAACCACAACCCGATTGAATTACGATGAACTCTAAGGGAATCTCTTCAGACAGCACTAAAGAACATTGTCTACAATGAATAATTTTGCGCTTTTGAAAATAGGGTGACCCCTCCCCCCCAATTTTCACCCCCTTAAGCCCTAAAATTTAAACTGATCTTTTTTTGTAATTTTAACGACCCCTAGTAAATATTTTTGGTCGCTAAATCCGAATTTTATGTGAAAAATTATATTTGAGGGGTGTAACACCCTTATTTGTACCCTTTTCTACCCTTAAAATAAGTAATTTTTTTAAATAATATTTTCTTCTACTTTGACAACCCCTAGTAGGTTTTTTGGGTCACTGAGCACGAATATGATATCGGTTTTTAACGAATATTGTCCAGTTGCCCATAATAGGCAACTTTAGATTAGTTTTTGGGTTTTTTTTCTAAACTTGCAAGTGTCACGAATTTTTATTGGGTCAATGAATACGAATATGGAAGCTGTTTTTACTAAAAATGATTCAGGTGCCCACAATAGGCAACTTCAGGCATTTTCTTTCACTTTCACGACCCCGAAAACGAATAATATCGAATTTGGGGATTCTGTACATAAAAAATGTATTTAGAAAAAACATTGCAACTAGGCAAGGGAGTATTTAAAGCATGACACTAAGGGGGGTGGGGCAAATGCGCCAAATTTTTCGTTGTCAAATCTGCTATATGGGGGAGAGGGCTCAAATAGACTTGGAATAATTTCGAGTTAGGGACTTGGAATAATTTTTCTTAGAGGCTTATTATAATTTCTATTTAGGAACTTAAAATAATTCAGGTTTTGGATCTTAAAATAATTTCATTTGGGGATTTAGAATAAAAATTGGGATAAAAATTAACTGGATTAAATTCTTTGATTTTACAAATTAATCTACCAAAATTCAACAAAAGCTGTAATACGTCGAGGTCTAATGTACATATATTTTTAATTAAAAAAGCCTTCGAATTTTTTATTATACAACAATTATTTTATTCATTTTATTTGCTTTTGATAATTATTCTTTTCAATTAACTTTCATTTGATAAAATAACTTTCATATACGGTATTTGTATATAGATATAAAAATCATAGAACACACTTTCACAGAATATATATTTTCAAATCAATTAATATACAGTACATAACACAAAAGCAATAAAGAAAAATCACAATTAAATATAGAGGAAAAAAAAAGTACAAAAATGTCGATATATATTTTTTTTTGTCAGAAGTTTACAGTAGTCTTTTTTTTTGTCATTTTTTAATAATTTACTTACGAACTGCCCTCAGAGCTTGATATTGAATTAAGACTTCCAGCAATATCACATGGACTTGAATGTCTGGGTAATGCTAATTTTTGTGGATTTGGCATAACTTCTTGTGAACGTTGAAATGTACATGGTGTACTATTACGTTTTTGTGGGCTCATTGTCATACCAAATGTACGATTACTAGGTAATATTCCACGTGAATCTAATGAACCAGCCAACATTCCTCCAGATGTATTTAAATTTCGTATTCCAATACAATCTATTTTTCGTATTTGTTCGTTTATTTATTTTTTTTTTATATATTTTTTTTCCGTATGTGTTTGTTGAATATGGAATAAAACAAAAAAAAAAAACAAAACGATACCGCTTACTAAATTAATTGTTTTTTTTGACGTCATTTATGTATGTGTTTAAATTGTGCTTTTGTTTTTTATATATGCGTGAGTTTTTCTAATATATATATATATTTGTGTGCAATTTGTATGTTATTATTATTATTATATATATTAGCCTGGCAGTTATTTCAAAAAGCTGCTTGGGTTTTCTATTTCCAAGTAAAATTAGGTACCAAATTTCGAAAAAATTTGTAATTATTCGATAAAAATGAATTCGCAAGAAAAATTGATATTTTACAAAAAATAGTTGTAAATTTACGAAAAATAGTTTTTACAATTTTTTCTAAATTCACAAAAAAAAATTGAGTATTTTCGAATTTTTCGATAATATACTAAATTCAGTAAATTTACGATTTTTATCGAATATTTACAAATTTTTTTGAAAATTTACTAATTTTTCCAAAATATTCTATTTTTTTTGTAAATCTAAGAAAGTTCCTTTTTGCAGTGCATAATTTAGGAATTCTTATGTTCTAGAACCTGATTTCACCCAGTAACCAAAAATCCAAGAAACTCTTTGAAGCTACTAGCAGGCTATTATAATATGTTAGATGCAATAAAACATCATTTTTACATTTAATTGATTAATTAGTGTTTATTTTAATAATAATCGTGCAAATAAATATACAAATTATTTTTGTAGTTTATTTTTTTATTATATACTCTCTCTTTTTTTTTATTTATTGTTAATTTTCTCACTCTCTCTCTCTCTCTCTTTCTGCCTGTTTTTTTTAAATGTTACTATCATTCATAGTCTTTCATTCCTTTCATTCATTAAAAATATGATAAAAAATAGACATTTTATTGCAGTATAAACGTTGTAAAAATGTCAATTTATGGCTGAAAAGTCAAAAATTTTAATTAATTTATAAATATAAAACTCTGAGAAATATTTTAGCAACAAAATTTAAAAACTTAATTAATATTATATCAATTAGGTACACTGTTAGATTGTCTTCTATTAAAAATTAAAAACAAAAAATTGAATTTGCAAATGTTTCAAGTATAAGTTGTACTTTTGAATTTATTTTAAACTCAATCGTTTTATGCTTGAAACCCAGTTTGCTTCACCGATATAAAAAGTAAATTTTATAACGAACTTCTTGAACAAACATTGTAAAATTTGTCTCGTTTCCTTTGGAGTCTAATTTTTCTCATCCCTAAAAAACCGTACCATTTTGCCTCCATTAAATTTTCAAAAAACTTTTTAAGAGAAACAATCTAACTTTATAATTATACTTAATTTAGTTTTCTGAGAGTTTTATAAGTATACCTAAAATAATATTTAATTGTACTTAATTGTTTTAGTATTTTTTATTTTCATGTAAAATAATTTTTTTTTCGGTTATTTATTTATGTGATTTACTAAAATATAATAGTGTTTTAACGCTTATAATATAAATTTTTTAAGCTTATATTTTTTTATTTTAAATCTATAACTATCTAATTAATTGACTATAAATTTATAACTAAACGAAAAGCTACTAACTAATGTATGTATTATAATTAATAATTGTGAAAGCTGTTGTGACTAATTTAATTTGCCTAATAAAAATTTTTTTGTCCTACTGGGTGTAAAACGAAATTTTCTGTACTCGTTTTACCTCTTGGTAGACAAAAAATATTGTAAGCACCATAGACGAAAAATCTTAGACACTGGCGTAAACACATATCACTCGTGCCCAATTTTGCCGGACACTGGTGCTAGTAATTACGCTAGTACCAAAAAGTTTTCATCCTTGATACTTGATATACTTTTTTTCTTCTATAAATAATATATTTTTGCGTGAATTAAAATTTAGATAATAAAACTAGTGAATTTTTAATTATTTGCATTTTTTTTTAAATAATTAAAAGCTACTGAATTACAAGCAAATAAAATATTGGTGGCATTGCTGATACATTTTTATTTCAGAAGAATCATGCCAATTAAGCTGAGTTTTTGGCTTTTGGAACCATTAATTATTCTTTTCAGTTTTCAAATTATAGTGGGTATCTAATTTGGCACAAACAAAAAATTTGACAGTTAAAGAAGTAATTTTTGATACGAACTATACACGGCCAGGCTGCTTTGCTTGAAAATTCAAGCAGAAAATAAAATTCAAGCAAAGCAGCCTCGCCGTGTAGAGATAAAGTATAAATAAAACTTTAGAGTCGAGACTCAATTACAATCTAAATGTCTTCAGAAATTAGACTAGCTGAATATCAAAATAATTATGTATATATGTTACACCCCAAACGTGTAATTGAGCATTTCATGAATTGGTCAGAAATCTTTAATTTTTTTACTCTATTTGGTCAATAATTTTAAATTTACTAATTTTTCGAAAATATTCTATTTTTTTTGTGAATCTAAGAAAGTTACTTTTTACATTGTATACACGCCTAGTAAGCGATTGGAGAAAGGACTTTATAAAGCTAAATAGGAAGTTTATAAAGCTTATTATTTTGAAAACTATACAGAAAAAACCCATGTTTTATAACATTGAGCCCTGTGTCTCTAAGATCACAAGACTCATTGGGTATCGGGGTGTTTTTTCAACATATTAAAGTCATCCATAACTATAGATTGTAATTTAGTTTCCCAAAGGTAGCGGTCTGCCCTTCTATATAACCTTTAAAATTAACTTAGGAATTGTACTTTTATCAACATGAAACATGTGCATAGGGAGGGGTACCCAAAAAAGTTCCTGGAAGTAGGGGGGGGGGGGTGAAAAGTAATGTTTTTAGGGGGAAGATCAAATGAACTTATTTTTATATTTTCGTTTTCGGGACTTCTAGGGACCCCAGAATACTTTAGGTTTATGTAGATATTTTAATTTCAAGACTTATTATAATTTCGGTTCTAGGACTTATAATAATTATACGTATACGTTAAATCTGTTATAAGTGAACATGTTCCATGATCGTTGGTTGTCTGAATACACAAACCAGTTATAAGTTTAATTTTACGCAAACGAATTATTCGACGATCTATAGGTTAAAATATATTAAGAACTTTTCTAAAATTTTTTGCAGTTACTTATTGTGTAACGTAATCTCGGCAGAGTTGGAATGATTCTTCTCATTATTACTTAAAGCTTTTTTATTTAAATTTATACACACTTACTATTTAAGAAAAAAAAATATTTAATGTTTTTTTTGTTATTTTTAAGTGTAAAAATTTGTTTTTTTTTCGTACTTTGATACCATTATTTTTTTTAAACAAAAAATAATATTTTATTTATACCTTTCAAATATTTAAATCGAATCTTTGGGATTAAGAATTCAAGAAAGAGATTGGAAAGTTTGATGAATTTTTTATTATTTTTTTTTTGCTGAATAAAATCTTGACTGTTACAAGATTTACTTATAAATAACCGAGATATATTTAGGAAAATAAAAAACTTTTCCAGAAGGTTCCAAAAGTGAATTAATTTTTGAGAAAAAAGGAGTTTAACATAGAAATAAATTTGATATAATAAGATTTTCTTGAATAAATAAATCAAAAAGTTTTAGAAATATTATTTTCTTGCGAGGATTCAAAATTGAAGATTATTCACAACCAATTTGATTTTATGGAATAAAAAATTTTTTTACTAAAAATTAATTTTTTTTTTTTAACAAGAACTAATGAAAGTATAATTTAGAAGACTTAAAACTGTGTAATTACAAACGAACTTTTTATTAAAATCAATGCTAGAGTTAATTTTGATTGCAAATAACAAACAAATAAATAATAAATCAACTAAATAATTTTAACTATTCTAAGACAGCGACAATAAAATATTTTTTTTTAATTCTAATTTATTTTTTATCTTAAAAAAAAAGAATCTAAAAAAACAAAATTAAAAAAAAAACATTTTTTTTTAAACTTTAATCTCAATCGAAATTAATAAAGCGGACCTTTCCCCATCAACGCTTCCTTCGCCATCGCTGCTTGCCAAACTAGCTTGTTTTCCAGTTTTTGCTAAATTGGTCGTATCACTTTTTGCATCTTCAGGTAAAACTTCTTCACTTCTATGTACAGTAAAAGATGTCTTCCCTTTCTTTCCAAAACCAATACGTCGTTTTCTCCCTTCCTCACCCACAAATGTACCACCAATAAACATGCATGATGCCAAATTATCATTTTCGTTTATAGTAAATTATTTTTTTTTGTCTTTTTACTTATTTTAATTTTATTTATATTTATTTTATAAAAAAGCCTACCTATGTAAATAATATTTTAAAATAATTTTTTCATTCAAATAAATGTATCAAATAACTATAAAAGCTTTCAATTTTTAGATCGACTAATTAATTTGAAATGAAATTGAACAAGTAAAACAGAAAAAAAATATATTGAATTACTACTTTTTATTTATTTTTTTTCATAACAAAAAATATAGATAAATTATATGAAAAAATAAAATTATATTTTAGTTAATTAAATCAATGGTAACGAATCCAATTACGCATAACCAAAAAAAATAATATTTAATAATTTATTTTCAAACAAAATTGGTATTCAAAGAGATTGGGGCGTTTTTTTCGATTTTAAATTTACTCAGAGCGAAATTACTGTGATGCATGGACACTAGAGAAGAGGACTCAAGCAGAATATAATTTTTGTAAGATATTTCAAATTATAATTTTGTATTGGATATATTAAGTTTGGGAACATGTGATTTGAAATTTAGCATACTGCTTGGGATCCTTTTTTTAGTGCCTATGTCACTTAGATTGATTTTATACTCGATTGTTCCAATCTAAATTATCCAATTACTCTGTTAAATTTCTGATTAATAATTTTGAATATTTCAAATTTACCTTGTTCTAGGTTCTTCTAAAAATTAATATTTAGAAGGACTTTGATTATGATAAAATACTTTAAAAAAATTTTTTTTGGTTACTTGCAGTTCATTTTGTTACCGATGACTAATAATTTCATTTGCTTAAAAAGAAAAAGAATCATTAACGCCTATAGATATAAACAGCAACAGCTATTTTAAATAGTTATCTATTAGATAGTTTAAAATAGATAAAAGAAGAGTAAAATATAAATATTAAGGTGGTTCAGTATCAATAAATGACGTAGAAAAAGTAAAAAATTTATTTTAATACCATCAAATTCATTAGACTTCTTTGAATTAGCCTTAGAACCACTCTAATATATTAATAATAAAAAAGTATTTAGTCATGTAACGAATCAAAATTTTAAAACTATAGTTTATTACTTATCGTTATAGTTTGAAAAAAAGCTAATTCCTAACAAGAAATGAGAGATTAAAAATTTGTTATTAAAAGTATATAATATGTTACCTAACGGAATTATTAATAACAATTTTAGGTATAAAAAAATATTTTACTTATTATTGTTTTGTATGTATTTAATTAAAAATTATTTTTTTTACCTGTTGCCGAAAGTTGACTTGTGCTATTACTTTTTTTTCCCATTCCAGATTGATATTGATTTGTATTACCTCCACTGCCTCCATCTGCGCTTTTGTTGTTTGGTGAATTTTTGCGTGATTTTAATCTGTTACCTTCATCAGCGCGAAGACCAACTGCTGTATCACTTAAGCTGCCATCTGTAAGAAAAAACAAAATTATTTTTTTATATTGCATTATTAGCCCGATTTGAAAATTTGACCATGCAAGTTAAAAAATAGCAGAGTATATAATTTTAATACTTTTTTAAAATATATAATTTTAGTCTAGGGTAGTCAACGAAATCATTATTCTTCATTTGTTATTGCTATAATTAAAAGTTTTTACTTACCAACTTTGTCTTCTGTAGAAGGTTCAGTGTTGCTGAAACTTCTGGTGAATTGTGGTCTTTTGGCCCCAACGTCATTCTCGTTATCCTCATTTGAATACCTCGAGGGCTTCTCATAGGAACTGCTCTGGCTTGCGTAGTCACTGCATTCAGGCATAGAGGAGGATCGTCGATTATTGACGTCGGGTTGACGTATTCGTCGTTGCATTTCATGGTTGTTATCATCATCATCATCCATTCGCAAGTACCGCGAGCGTCGACGCGTAGGTGCACCGTCATCGAATTCGGAATCGCTGTTAATTGCAGCGTTACGCAGTTGGTGGTGGTGGTGGTGGTGGTGGTGATGGTGGTAATTTTGGTTATGGTGGATTTTTGGCAGGCGGTTGTGGGCAGGCAGCGGATTATTAAGGTCAGCATTGTTGTTGTCGTAAACGTGATGTTGTTGGTCGTAATGTTGTTGATTGTTGGGAAAGTTTGCATTGTTTTGATTGTTGTGATGATTGTATTGGTAATTATTGTAATCGTCACGATAGTCATCATATGTATTGGTCCGCGAATTGTTGGCAGTGTCAGTGATTTGGGAATCAAATATTAAATTTGAATTAGCTTTACTAGGGTATAGTGCACGGTTATGGGACCTACGTGATAATGGATGAGACGAGCCAAATCCGCAGTTTTCGCTACATTGACTTTCACTTTCCATCGAATATTCATAGTACTGTAATCTATCGCTTATCGCGACGTTCTTTTTATTTACAGGCCGTTTATAATCAATAAATTCAAGTTCACGTGGTTCAGGACAACTACTGTTCCTTCTTCTATATCTATGGCTAGATGTTTCTATTGGAGAATTTTCTCTTTGTTGATATGCCCAATTGTCTCTGTGATCGTACCTACTTAATCTTTTTCTTCTCCTTCTTCTATTGTGCTCAATACAGCTATCGCAATTAGGATTTTGACATTCATCCGTTCTTCTGTTACTATAGTCTCCGTCGACTATTGTTTCATTAGAGCAAGACTCTTCTTCAGACTCCAATAAACGTATTGTTACATCGTCATCGTAATCCCTGGAATATCTTGATACGTGATTACTTTCAGGCCAGCTGCTGTTTCTTCTTCTTCCTGATATCCTTCTATTAACATAATCATAGTCTTTGTTTAATCTTTCCTTTGTATTGGAAAAATTATAATCAGTCATTATTCTACTGGTCTCTTGATAATTTTGAGCAGTCGTATTATTTTTTGAAAAAGGCACATTTTCATAATAAGGCTCATAATTAGTAAACATATTTCTACTACTTGATTTTTGTAATCCAGGATAAAAATTATTTTGATATTGTTGATTAACAAATTGTTGATTGTCCATACGTTGCTTATAATCGTAACCATAATATTCATCATCATTTACTGTATTGTAAAGATCGCTCTTTTCGTAATCCTGGTACATATCGTAATCGTTCGTGAGGTAGGAATCGTTGCTTTTTGTTCTCCTTCTTGATCCATGATGATTTCTTGTACGATTATAACCTAACCTACGTCTACTAATATTATTTTTTTGATTATACGATCTACGATATCTACCTGAGTTATCTAAATTTTTACTATCTGGACTACAGTAAATATTATCATTATCACTATTTAGGCCACGGAAACTATCATTATATAATCCTTTTGATTTTTTATCTGGTGATCTAAGCCAAGTGCTTTTACTTTCTGTATCAGTGTATTTTCTTTTGTTAAGCTCTGATTTTCTCGTTGGCGAATCAAAATAACTGTAACCGTGTTTTTCTTTATACGAAGGAAGATATATTTCAGTCTCGTTTCCACTCAGTGCTGAATCGTAACCATATAAAGGTCTATCTAAATCTTCATCATCATCGCTAATAGTTAATTTTAATTCAGCTAATAATTGTTTTCTTCTTGCTTGTTTGCGTACCTGTCGTGTCAGTCTATTATCTCCATTAGAATCAAGATATGATTGACTTTTATCCCCTAATGCTGGGATTTTATCTCCGTAAGTCGAATCACTTAATGATAAGCTCTTTTTTATTTTTTCTCTAGCAGTTTGTAAACTATCGTCGCTAAATATATTTGAAGTTATATTATCGTAATCAAAACTTTTACTTTTACGCGATGATAAAATTTTTCTAGCCGATGGACTAATATAATCATCGTCGTAGGAAGATGTCTCGCAATCGAAACTACGTGATTTATTTGATAACAATGATTTACGTGAACTTGATTTATTCGATAATCCAAAATAATCGTTATGAAAAAAATGTCTTTTATTAAACGTAGTTAATTTATTTCTAGTATTACGTTCTTGAAAACTTCTTGATCTTCTATGATGCGAATTAAACCTAAAAGGATTACATGTTGTTGATGAAATATTCGATGAAGTTAGTGTTGAATTAGCCAATTGCCGATAACCGTTTATAAATTTATCAAAATTCTCTAACGAATTTAGATCGATAAATTTATTATTTTTTCTATGATGATAATTATTAATAATGTCTCTTGTTAAAAAATTATATTCAGGATCGTTATTTCTTAAAAGACTTTCATCAACTGTGTGCGAACGTGTAAATGGTGTTCTCATTCTTTTGTAAAGCGAACGTACCACTGCGGATTTGCTTCGTACTAATGATGTGCTATTATTATTATTATTAATATGGTGCTTATTATTGGACGTGGTATTTATATTATTATTATTATTATTAAAATTAATTTTATTATTATTACTATTATTAAATAATAAACTATTTTTGCAAATATGATATTTAAGCTTTAATGGATTGCTACTTGTATAATGGCATTCGTTACAGGCTAATCTAATATGTTTGTTGTGCTTGCGTCTATTACGCCTAATATTAGGTAATAAGGTCATTGGGGACATGACACTGGGTATTAATATGTTTTTAACTGTCGGTCTGCAAACAATTTTTGTTCATGTAGAGTTGCAACATTCCATCATTATCATCATGATAATACAAAGGTTAACAAAAAATATTTTTTTTTTTTGGATGAAGTCATGTGAGAAAATGGTTATATATATATATAAAATATAGGAGATACATTTAAAAGGGATGGCCCATTCTGAATAAATGATTTTTTGATATAGATTTATGCACTCGAGACGCTTGTAGAGTCGATTGAACGAATCCATATTTTTTTACATTTAAATTTATATATATATATATATGCATGATATTAACATAAATATACATATATATTTTTATTGAATTATTCACGTTCCGAATTTCGATGACGTTACATATATATATATACTTTTCGAATTTATTATAAATAAGAAAACTTAAGGTTATAAATATACATACATATATATATATATTATATATATATATATACATATAGAATATGCGAAGAAGCTGTGCAGTTGCGGTGATATAAATGTAGGAATTTATTTTACATATACTTTTAAAAAACGCCGTTCAACCGACACACTGCGCAATGATCCCTGATATATTTAAAACTATATATATATATATATGATTTTATTTTTGAAATTATTGGAAGAAAATTTAATTAATTTAGATATTAAATGGACATTGAAACGCAGTGCATATGGAAGGTGCAAGCTAATGAAATTTTTGACATCTAAATTCATTAATTACGTGAATTTCCTATTTAATCTACTATAAACACCTAAATGAACGCGATAAGGTTTTTTTGTTTTGTTTGTGTTATAATGTGTAAATAGGGTTTTTTATTATTTATAAAGCAAGCAGGATAACCATCTAATTATTATCGATATTAAGTTTTGTGTGTATATCCTAATTTTTTTTTGTATGATACATTTATTTTTTAACTAATTTATGAAAAAAAAATTTATCTATTTTTAGGCATTAAATCCAAAAAAAATAATAATAAATCATGAAAATATTATCAATGTCCATTTAAATTCAGGGATATAAATATATATATATATTTTTATTTATAGTTTTTTCTTTTTGATTTTCGACGGCTTATGCTTTTGTGTATATATTTTTATACATAAAGCAAGCTTTAGCTATCAGACTTTTAATTAATATTCAAAAAAAATTAGTAATAATAGAGAGTGTTTATAAAAATAAACCGTTTTTCACAGCAACCGTTTGTAACGGTTGGGATTTCGGCTTTTTTTAACAAAATTTAACTGTCTCTAACGGTACCCACGAAGAAATTTACTATTTGCCATAGCAAGCCGATTCATCTGCCATGTTGAAACGTAGAATAAGCAAACATTTGCCATTTTTGACCATAGGCTAATACTCAATTAAGAGTTTACCGCTTTTAATCGTGGAAATAATTAATTTAGTGCCTGCCGGTTTTAACCGTACTAATAATAAATTAATTATCTTTACCGATTTACAACCATGTGAATTTAAATAAATCGATTCTCAGCCGTTTCTAACCAGTTGGAAATAATTATTTTGAAATGCCAACCACTTAATTTCTTCTTGGGTACCGTATCATACGGTTGAATTTTGTTGAAAAAGGCCGAAATTCTAACCGTTGCCGTGAAAAAGGTTTGTTCGTATAGACACTGCCGTAATAATAATGATTTTAATAATAATAACAATAATAATAATAATAATAATTATAAAATTATAAAAAATGTGTCTTTAATATTAACAAAGAAAAATATTTTATTTTAGAAAAAAACTTGTTAAGTCACAATAAGAAAATCAAGTGGTTAGGTGTCCAGTTTAGTTCAAACTTTTTAACTTTCAAGATTGTTTAGGCTAGTGGAAAAAGCATCTGTGGTGAGTTCAATTTATCTAAATATTTTGGAATTGAATTTTTTAGGCTATTTTGATTTTTCTAAACTCAAGAGGCTTATTCCAATAAGTATTTCAGAATATTTTTTCACTAGCCTCGTGAAACAAACTGGCCTCCCAAACAGTTTACAACTCACTCGCCAATATTTAACTTTTTTTAAATATGTGCAAATTATGCAAAAATTTCCCAAATTTCACTGCGAAATTGAATAATTAAATATAAAGTATAAAATTGCATATTAGTAAAAATAATTATTTGGATAAAGAGCACAAGTTAATTTTTTTTTAATTTTAATTTACACACGTTATGAAATAATAACAAATCTCACAAGCTTTTAATAAAATAAAATTATTTAAGATAGCCGAAAAAAATACATATGCCATTTATTGCCCAATAAAAGAAAATAAATTAGCATATTTTTCTGTTGTGTTCTAATTATGTATTATTATAAAATATTATTAATTGTGCCGAAAAAGCAATTGTGTACTCGCAAAATAAAAAAAATATAAAAACTGTGTAACAAATAATAAGATTAGGAAAATTAGAGAGAAAGATTATATTTTAAACAAATAATTAAAATTTTCGAAATATCCTCTAATTCATTTCACAGCTGACAAAATAACTAATGGATAAATTAAAAGAAAAAATTAAAAATTTAATTACAAAACGTTTTTGAAACCAAATTTTGAATTTAGCGAGGGCTCCGGAGGGAGGCAGAGAGGCTTGAAAAATACATGACACAAAAAACTACGTACCTACTACAGTTAACTTAGAGCTAGCTTCTTTTGCTCGGAACTAAAACATAACATTAACTTTCAGGGCTTCAAAACTAAATCAATTCTTATATTCAAATGACGTCATTCATCAATTAAAATAGGATTTCCAATAATTAGAATAAATAAATTTTTTAATATAATCTCTCTCATTCAAAAAAAAATAATTAAAAAATTAAATAAATAAAAATATTGAGTCTGAGAGCTGCACTTATGTATATATATATATATAGATATAAAATATTATTATTATTTTTTATTGTTGAAATCTTTCATATAAAGAAATAGACATATATGAATGAATGATGCATGATGATAAATATATATATAGGTATATATAATAAAATTAATTAAAAAAAAAAATTGAGAATATATGTCAATGTACATATTAGTAATTAAATGTCGATTTATAATTGTTTAATTTTATATTTAAATATGTACACATTTATATATTTACAAAATAAATAAAATTAATATTAATTTAATAATAAAATACTCACATTAATGCCCTTGAACCCCTTGGTCTTTCTGATTGTGTACTAAAGGCACTGCTTGTTACAGAGCCAATACTTTCCATATCAGAATCACCAAGATCACCTAATACATCTTTATCTGGACTAATACGACCTTTACGTGATCTATGTAATCTATGAGATGCTGAATGTGCATCGTAACCCATTGATGGAAGATCAGAATCAGATAAACCGCTGTAATGTCTTTCCCAACCTATTGAATTTTTTAATTTTGAAAATTATTTATGTCTGATCATATCATTTACTCTAACTACTGATTTTTACCTCCTAAACCAGTGTTACGATAAATTGTATGAACTTGACGATTACGTAATTTTAAAAATCTTGCTCTCTCTTCAAGATCTTGTGCTACGCGTTCTTTTAAGGCAGCATTTAAGCTCGGTGGTATTTGTGGCAGTTGACGCTTTTTTGGCGAACCTGTCGGCGTTGCCGTTGCAGATCTTGAACCAAACCTTCGCAAAAAGAAATTTAAGAACAATTAAAAATATCTTATTAACAATTAAAAATTATTTGAAATACTAACCTTGATTGTGCAACGAACCTAGCGGTCATGTAACCAGGTTGAAATAAAGAACGATGATCTGGAGGAGATAATGATCTATGACCTGTGGGACTTTGAGATCTTCCTCTATAATGTGAACTTGGTGAATCCATTGGGGCTGCACTATGCGATCTGACACCAAGCATTGCTGCTCTATGTGGATCTTCCTGTTATATTAAATTTATTATAAAATATTTTTTTTATTCTTTATTGAAAAAAATAAAATAAATTTTTCCAATATTATTTAACGCTAATTAAGTTTTATTTATGACGATATTTATTATGCAGTTTATTTTACTATTATTATTATTAAATAAACTCATGCTATTTTTATATTAAAAAAAAATATATTTATAAAAATTTATTTTTAGTTTTAAAAAATTTATAATTAGTTTTGACGTCATATATTTTCTTTATTTTCTATTGTTATAAGATTTATTTATTTTTAAA
The DNA here is from genome assembly GCA_022575985.1 of Anagrus nilaparvatae. NCBI lineage: Eukaryota > Metazoa > Arthropoda > Insecta > Hymenoptera > Mymaridae > Anagrus > Anagrus nilaparvatae. The sequence continues at coordinate 33,789,125 of JAKSXM010000231.1, forward strand.
TACTTCAAATCTTTCATTTTTATTAATGATGATTATGAATTTATTGAATAGAAGACTGAGGAAATTTAAGTTTTGCAGTTGCATTTTAGCCTAAAATGGTAGGAATACAATGAAGTGACAACCTAATAATATGCTATTGTTTATAATTAATTAAAACTTTAAATTTTATTAAAAAACTAAAAGATAAAGAAGATTATCTAGGATTATTTTGAATCACTTATCTGTTAAGGTATTTTTTTAACAGCTTAGAATTTTATTTTATTCAAATATTGTAAAAATAAGTATATATTTTGGCTAAACACCTAATTTAATATTATTATTACAAAAAAGGACTTAATTCTGAAAGTTAAATGTTTTCTAATTATCTTTTAAAAAAATAAAATAATAACAAAATTTGTTCAGAAAAATTGGTGTAGAAATACGATTACAATTTATTATTTTTTCCATTTTTTATAATTTCATAATATTAAGTGGCTCTTCGAAAATCATCATTAAAAATTTTTTTATGTTATTTTTTGCAAAGTTAATAGTTAAAAAATTTAAACTTTAACATTCTGAAAAATTAAGAAATTTTTTTTCTTTTGTTGCTGTAGATTGGAAAAATATAATAATGAAAATATAATAAGCACACAATAACTTCACATAAAACATTATTTATTTGAATGAAAAAAATCCTAAGTCTAAGTTTTAAAACTTCAATTTCTGTCAAAGAATCAAAAATTTATTAAAATGAAATTTTTCAAAAAAATTAAGCTGATTATTTTTTAATAAAAAAGTAAAAAACATACTCATATAATATAAAATAAAAATACAAAATACAAAATTTTATTTTTATAAATATAAAGTACAAAACTACAGAAACAAACTTTCCAACCTGATTCAGACATTTATTATATTTTTAACATAATAAATAAACTTATAAAATTTTTTTAGCCTATTATATAATAACTTTTTAATATTAAATTTGAAAAAGACTATGTAAATTTTTGTTTTTTAAATATTTTGTAGTTGGAAAAATATAAATAATTCATTAAAATATACACTGTAAAAAATAGTCAAAATAGTTAAGATTAATTATTCCATATACCAATTATTCCTATAAGAAGTACATTTGTATAAATATGTCAAATAATTGTAATTATGAAATTATTGACTTCGATATTTGAATTAATTAAAAATGGGCCTTAAAATGGGGTGCAACCACAAGTGTAGCCGCAACGACCAAAAATCGTGCTGTGCGCATAGTGTTTTAATTACGGTTGTGATTGCGACCCCTTTTTAGGCCGTTTATAGATGGTGCCTTAGGGGGCCTAATGGGGCATTACCCCATCTACAAAAGTCGTAAAAGGAGGTCGCAACCGCAAGCGTGAGCGCAACCCAATGCGCAGAAAACAATTTCGTCTCCTACGCAACACAAAATACACAAAATCTTCTTCTGCGCATTGCGCCGCAATTGCGTTTGCGGCTTTTGTAGATGGAAGTCGCAACCGCAAGCGCAACCACAACGCAAAACACAAAACGCATGTGCACAACACGATTTTGGTTTGTGCGCATTGCGTTACGGCTGCGCTTGCGGTTGCGCCCCCCATTTACGGCGTTTGTAGAACCAGCCTAAGGCCTAGTCTACATAACCGCACCACATAACGCAACTCAATGCTACTGATATAGGCTTGCGCTTGCAGCGTCACGTGACTCCTATAGGCCCCATCTACATAAACCGCAAACCGAGGCGCAGAAGAAGATTTTGTGTCTATCGAGTTGCGTAAAAGACAAAATTGGATTCTGCGTATTGCGCCGCAATTGCGCTTGCGGTTGCGCCCCCCTTTTGTGGCTACTGTAGATGGAGCCATACCAATAAGGTACGATTTCACTGATCACGCAAAAGCATTTTGCGTGAGCATTTTTTATTCTAGTAATATACTGTTTTATCGACTCGGTAAAAAAGTTAAAATATTTTAACTTTTTGCTTCGCGCGTGAAACCTTATGTTTGCAACAAAGTCCCCTCTCGATGTTTAAAATTTAAATTCCTATTTTGATTATTAAAAAATAAAATTATATTTATCGATATTGAGAAATTGTTTGCAAAAAAGTAAGTAAAATAATTAAATGTACTTAAACACAAAAAAATAATAATGTAATTGTAAAACCATAAATAAAAATTTTTTTTTTAAATCGTCGAATTTTTTCCTGGCTATTTGAATATTTACAACAACAAAAATTTTTTATATGCAAAAATTATTTATTTTTGGCAAATTACTTTAAAACTTACTTTAGTTTGTCAATGTATTAGGGTAGTTTTTGGCCCAAAAAAATAATTTTTGCATATAAAAAGTTTGTTTGTTGTAAATATTCAAATAGCCAGGAAAAAATTCGACGATTTAAAAAAAAAATTTTTATTTTTGATCGAAAAATAAGCGAGTTATTGTTATTTAAAGTTATAATACTGAATAATGACCCTAAAACTGGGATTTTTGGAAAATTTTTAAAAAATCTTAAAATGATGATAACTTGCTTATTTGTCAGGCAAAAATAAAAATTTTTTTTTTTTAAATGAACTCATTTTTCCCTGGCTATTCGAACATTGACGAAGAAAAATTGGAATTTTTTTTAATATCAAAAGAAGCTTTCCTGAAATTTTCATCCCTTAAAATGAAATTAAAAAAAATTTTTGGCTAAAAATGACCAATTTTTAATCTGCTGCCAAATTTGTAATTTCTGACAAAAATGGGTTTTATAGCTCTAAAAAAATTTGTACAAGCTTCAAGTTTCCAAAACTTCTTGAATTTTGAAGTCACAGTCCCAATTTTACGATTTTTTAAAAAAGCTCATTTTTAATGTTAACTTTGAAGAGCCATTTCTTTAAAACGAATCAAGGAAATGAGACGAGTACAAAATTTTTGGAAACTTGAAACTTATAGAAATTTTTCGAGACATATAAAACCTATTTTCGTCAAAAATTACAAATTTGGCAACAATTTAAAAATTGGTCTTTTTTAGCAAAAAATGACCGTTTGGTTAATTGGCTATAGTGATGAGAGAATTAGTGATAATAAATTGCGGTTTACGGTGTATGAAAGTTGATACTTAAACCAATAAATTGAGACCAACCAGAAGAGTTTTGGTTAATTTGCGAGGTTTTCGTGATTCATTGAAAATTATTAAAAAACCACATTTTATAACATTGAGCCCTGCGTTTCTAGGCCCAGAAGGCCCATTGGAATGAACGGAGGGTAGTCGGCATGTTTTTTCAACATAACAGACTCATTCATAACCATTTGGTGTAATTTGGTGTTCCAAAAGTATTGAACTCCCCTTGTTAGAGAAAAATTTTGCAGACGATTAAAGTGGTTTAAAAAACGATATTTTCGGAAACAGCAAACTTTCAATTGCTTATATCTCCGGTCCCTGATGAGCTTTTTTAACTTTTAAGGTCTCATTTGAAAGGTCTTTGCTAGAAGCTTTTAACAAAACCAATCAAAAGTCTTAAGCTAATGATGCTGAGTCACAATTTAAGTTCAAAAATCAGCTTTTTTCGATAAAATGAATCTTACGTTAATCAATGCCAGTAAAAATCAACTCCTTGAAACTTTTTGAAAATTTTTTTGGTAAAAGTTAAAAGTTCAATGAAAAAAAATGAGACCAGCCGGATGTTTTTTGGATCAACCCTTGAAGCCCAGTAAATTTTTGAAAATTGGCTAAAAACATTTTGGGACTTTTTAGAGCTTGCATCTCGGCAAACCATCCTACGAAATGGCTAAAATTTTGGCTGGCCGAGTTTTTTATTACCCCAAACCACCCCAGAAAATTTGAGCCCGATCGAAGTCATAGGTGCGCACATTTTTGTATGAAAAGTAATGGATATGCCCATATATCATATTGTCAGATTTATTATTAACTGTCACGTTAACTGCTAAATTAGTCGACCAAAGAGTTAATCTTTCTGGTGTCAAAATTTATATTAAAAAATGTTTTATAGTTTCAAATAGTTATTAAAATTAAATTATGTTATACAGTATCTAAAAAACATTTTAAAAATACTGCATACTTGAGCTGAAAAATCATAGTATTTTATTCAGTAAATAAATATTTTCTCAAATACTAAAAATGATCTGAACTCCTAATAATTAAATTCCAATTAAATTTGTTATTTTTTTTATTTTTACCATATATTATTGGTGTTACAAGTCTCCATCTACAAATATTTACTCATTATTGTAAGAAAAAGTGGTTTTTGTAATTGATCAATCAGTAGGAAAAAAAAAATTAACCCACAGTTTCCGATCAAATTTTATAATTAAATAATTTATTAATTTTACTTATATGTTTTAAGTATAATGTTATTATCATATTGAGAATATCAGACAATAAAAAATCTATTTTTATTAAACAAATTTTGTATCATAAAATTCAGATCAAAAAAAACAATTTTTTTTAAACAATATAAGTTCCAAATTTTACAGTATATATTAATTCTTATAAATAATAAATATTTTTTTTTATTTGCTTTAATGTTTATATTTATTATTTACATTAAAAATAAATTTAAATTATGTCTCTAGTTACAATATTGTCACTAGGCCGATAAAGTAGTTACATAGTTACCAAAAAAAAAAAAAAATGCTCACGCAAAATGCTTTAGCGTGATCAGTGAAATCGTACCTATAGTATTGTACCGCACCGCACAGCGCAGCCCAATGCTATTGATATAGGCTTGCGCTTGCGGCGTCACGTGACTCCTATACGAATATCATTGGGCTGCGCCATGCGGTGCGGTTATGTAGACTAGGTCTAAGGCCCCATCTACAGAAGCCGCAAAAGGGGAGCGCAACCGCAAGCGTAAGCGCAACGCAATGCGCAGAAACCAATTATGTCATCTACACTACTCGAAAGACACAAAATCTTCTTCCGTGCATTGCGTTGCGCTCACGCTTGCGGTGCGCCTCGGATTTACGGTTTCTGTAGATGGGGCCTTAGACTAATGTTATGAACTACGTGGCAACGTAAAATTTTTAAATTTGTTTTAGGTCGGATCTACATATTCACAAAAATGGGTCTTAAACCGCAAGCGCAACTCAAAGTGGAAAACATGTGTAGTTTAGTCAACTTATTCTTACTGAAGTACAAAAAAATGAACTCTTTATAGCATATAGCATAAAAATTTACTAGGCTAAGCTGGTCTTTGTTTGTAGTTACGCTAGCGGTTCATGACTCACTTTTACGGTTGTGTAGATTTGGTCTTAGAGACATTCTACAATTGAGCGGTTGACACCTGCGATTGAATGTTACGTTGCACAGAAGACAATTCCTCATATCCAAAATGATAACTTTTATTTATGTGATTATTTTTGTATTTGTTAAAAAATAAATAAAATTATTTGTCATTATCAGAGCTACCTAATTGATTTTTTTTTTTTTAAACAATAAATATAAAAATTGAATAAAAAAATTTTAAAAACAAACAAATTGTGTAAAATATTAATTGGTTTTTTTTCACAAAAAATAAATTAGTTTTAATGATGTGAAATTAGTCCTTACAACCAAATTAATATAATTTCTTAAATTCAAATTATTCTAAGTTTATTTTACCCCCCTTCCCTCATATTGGTGGTACTGAATTTTCTATTAGTTGATCAAAACATGACTGTTTGAATATTTTTTACAGTGTAGATATATACCAAAATTTATTTAAAACTTGAACGTAATATTAATAATCAAAGTTCCATTATCTACTTGAATAATATATTAGTAAAGGTATATATATATAAAGATAAATAGAGTCGATATCATAATATAATGAATTGTTATTGACCTTTCGATAATGATGATATCCTGAAATGGATGCAGGTTGTTCCCTTGATAACATAAGAGCTGCTCTCTTACGTCCCTGGGGTGACATGTCCCTACGACTTCTATGCTCTCCGTCTACACAAAGTTCTTTCTCTGGTGTCGGACTAGAATAGTGACTGTGTAACAAACAAAATACATTATACATAACTTTATATGTATTAGTAAAAGGCATCTGTTTTACCGAATATATTATTTACTGACGCGAATGACCAAAACTTTCTTTTACTTTGCTTTTTTTTTTTAACAGGCAAGAAAAAAAAACTTTTCATTTGCAAAACATACTTTTTCTTATGAAAGATTCTTAGTAAAATAATGTATTGCTTTTAATCTACAAACAATAAAGAAAGTGCTTGGATTTAAATCATTTTTTTTTTTTTGCTGCAGATACTACTTTTTTTTTCTTCATTGTTTTAATGCATTATTATTGTAAAAATAATTTATGTAGTTTGTTTTTAGTTCGTTTTCTACTTTTTTTTTATACATAAATATATATATGTATAAAAAGAAAACATAAAGTAGTACGAAGTTTAATTCAACAGCCTGTCTTTAACCGATAATGAAATTACTATGTCAGGGTTTTCCTAGAGTGTGCTTATAGCAATGACTTTGTATTTTTTATTTATGCGTTTTTTACTATATGTATTTCTTAAAATTCTTATTTAATTATTCATAAATAATGTTGGTACTATTAAATTAGGTAATATTAAATTTTTTATAAATTCAGAAAAATAATATTAGGTACTCAGGCATGTATCTAGGCCAAAAAATGAAAAATTTTTGAAAAAATAACATTTTGTATCTCAACATTAAAATTTTTTAATATTTATATTGATTATAAATAATTTAAAATAAGAAAAATTTGAATTTTTATTGATATTTAAGAAATTTAAACCATCAATTTTAATATTAAAAGGTCCTTGCCCCTCCGGAATTTTTAGCCTCTCCCGAAAAAATTTTTGGATACGTGCCTGGTTAGTTATACCTCGAAAATATAAAAAAATTAAATTTTTTACGAATTATATAGCTTTTATTATACGCTACTTTTTAATAAATTTTAAATTTAAAAAAAATTGTTTGTATTTTATTAAGACTTTTTTCAATCAACTAGAAAAAAAATTATTATACAATTTGTTTACGTAATTGATATTAAGTAATTCATACTCTTATTAAAAAATAATTTTTTTTACTGTTTTGAATTTCAAGTAAAGCTAGTTCTTTTTTAATTTAACAGTTTTTTTATACGTTTTGAAATAAAGTTTTATATCTGTGGTACTTTCAATATTTTTAACGTACCTACGTTTTTTTTACATTGTAGATACATGAGACAGATAGTTCCCCTCAAATGTTACTCCCAGATAGGCAAAAAAAAATTTACTCTATTGTCAGCTACGCATCATGGTTCCACGTGGTTTAAAAAAATTATTTGAAGGTAATAAAAAACAACTTTTAATTTCTATTTAGTTTTTATGTATTTTGCTACAAACTAAACAAAAAAAAACTGAAATCTGCCATTACTGTAATTTTGCCTACGGGAATTACAACTATATCCAGTCTACAATTGTGTTAGCAGCTTTAATATTTTATTTACAACACATAGTTTTCAAAATCTCAGGGTTAAAATTTAAATTGTTTTGTAAAAAGTTTTGTAAAATAATATGAGCAAATAAAATTTTAAAACAATTGCAATTAATTGAATTAAAAATAAAAATTACATTTTTTTTTATAATAACTTTGTTTATTAAATAATAAAAAATAAAAGTAAGGAAAACAAAGCATTAATTAATTTTTTAATAAAAGAAAAAAAAATCTTTGTAAAAAAATAATTATATTCCTTTAAATTATTTATGATAAAAATTAGAGTAATAATGATGTCGTTATTATTTTATGTGTATAGAATTTCTTACATCAACAAAGTCATTTGTAATTTAGGTATTTAAAAAAAATCCTTTATTTCTTGGAGGTCATTCAAGTTTTTTTACTTTAAAATTAGATCCATTTATTTTTGTAAATCAAGATCAATGCTCTTAGTCTAGCGAGTAGCACTCTTGCATCGCAAACTCGAGGTCCAAGGTTCAATTCCCTATCATAACAGAAATTTTTTTCAAGAAAATTTTAATTATGTTACTATGATAGGCAAGTGTAGGAATTTTTTATTACAGAATAATAAAAATTAAAAGGATTGAATAACGAATACATAAAATTCCTAATAATTAGTTTCAAATTTAATGAAATACCAGAAGTTATTATTTGTAAAAAGCATAAATTTACTATGAAATTCAAGATTTCATAAAATAAATTTCAGAAATTATCCCATTCTAAATTTTGATGTATTCTAATTTTACCAAAATTTTACAAATCTGGAATTGAATGTTTCTCCAAAATTCATTTATGGGCCTGTTTTAAAAAAATCTAGATATAAGGTTCTGAGAATTGACCCGGAAGAACAACGACAGTTATGACCAGGAAATGGCGCCCATGTGACTTACTCAATACCTCCTATTGAAGACAATACGCCATTTTAATAGGAAAAGAAACTAATTCCGGGCCTTCATTAGTAATATCTTACGGAAAAAAGCGAATAAGGCACTTGCAAATAAGATCCTCCCCAAAGCTCTAGTATTAAAAACTCTCTGCTTATATAACAGCCGTAAAGTGCATGCCGTAAAGTGCATAGCATTAAACAAGTAGTACAAGTCCCTATAAGATCAAACGCATCGTCTCATATTATTATTCTTAAACATACCGTTATTAATTGGATTAGCTGATAGTAGCTGAATTTATGATCAAAGACTAATGTTAAAAATTTATGGATTAATTGTGTTTTTTTATCTACTAATACCAACATAAGACATGCCAAGAACCTTCTGGTTTCAAAACCCCTTTTTTTTACTGGAGAATGTTTAAAGATTTTAAAAATAGCTTTAATAACTTTTTACCAATATTGAATCATTGAGTTGATTTTCAAAATTCTAATACAAATTAATATTTCAAAATTTAATAATTTTCTGCACATGAAATTGAATTTTTATCACAAATATCTTAAAAGAAAATATTAAAAAAAAAAAAATAGTAAAAAATATCATAATCCATAAAATTTAAATTTTATGCACACCTATCCCTTTTGTGAAACCCATTTTGGTTTTATCCTATTATAGACAATATATGCATATCTATCGAGCAAACGTTTGTGCATATAAAAAAAAATATTCAAAAGAATATAGAAGTAAGTATCTTTCATTTTACTTATATGATAAAAAAAAAAAATTTTTTTTACTCATTTTTTTTTTCAATTTTTATACATAACTTATGCATAGATAAAAAGAAAATATACCATAAAATGACTAAGATAATATTATTTTTGTATATTAGACTTTTGATTATTTTGAATTTTTTATATAAATTGTTAAAATTAAGGAAAATCTTGTAAAATTTTTTATTATGATTTTTTTGGATCCAGAGAATTGAGTCAGCATTTTTTGGAATTTCCATCCAGTGGCAGAAAACTAGATCCCAGAAATTCTGTTGCTTTTATGTTATTTTTTTTATCATTTATATTTTTCAGTTCTACGTTTACAGGCATTTAAGATCAATGGATAATACTGTTGTTATTGGTTTTTCACTACGTTACGCAAGAAGCAACAGGTTCTTATGGAGATTTTGTGAGATATGAAATTTTTTATTAGGGTCATCCTTAGTGTATTAATTTGAATTTTTGGCTAAAAAATTAGATATCATAAAATTATGAAAAACTTTAGTCAAAATATTTTATTGAGATTTGTTTCTTGGATTGGGTATTACTTCTGTCAAATGAGATTTAGACAAATAGATAACAATTTCAGTTGATAAGTTCCATTGAAGCTTTACAAGCTCAGTAAAATAAATTTCTATTTTACTATCAAGTCAAATCTGAATAACATCAAAATTAATATCTAGCTTCAAACCCAAAACCCAAAAAATCTCATTTTTACTCATTAAAATCTAAAATTTCGACCAAAAAATCCAAGAATAAGTCCGAGTCTAATATACGTCTAAAGCATGAAATATATAATGTAATATAAGAATATATGTGGGTGAGGTTAGGTCCGGCGCATTCGCGCTATATACCGCATCGTCTCTTTACTGCATCTCTATATTATACTTGTAACATATATATATATAAAATTTTGCACTCGGAGTGTTCCATTTTCATATATATATACATACGGAAATAAAGAGGATATGATAATTTTTTTTTTTCAATTTTAATGAACTATATTTACATTTTTATAATTATCTTTATCATTATCACGTTACTATTATTATTATTTTAAAAAACGTGATTTAATCAAAAAAGACCAAAAACTCTATATTTAATTAATTAATTTAAAAAATACATATTTATTGAATAATTTTAGTTAAAAATTTATTAAATAAAAAAAAAGGCCAAAAAAAACATACTAATCTTGAAATTCTTCGTAAGGTGATTCTAAAGTTGGTCTGATCCTCATTGTGGCACATGCGTAAAAATTTTTCAAGTAATACTTTATTTATTTGTCACTAGTTTCTTTTTTTTTTTATTACTTTTTCTCATAATTAATTAATTAATTAATTAAATTTATTGATTTTTTTATTTTATTTTACTTTTACACATTATTAAACATTATTATTCAAGCATTTTATTTACTTAAACATTATTTTAAGCTCGTTTATAATATTATTTATTTAAAAAATACGAATCACTTTTTTTTATATAATTTAAAAAAAAAAATCAAAATTAAAAAACTGTTTTTAAAATATCTTTTTATTATAATTAAAAATCAGTTTGAATATGATTTTTAAAAAACTTAAATAAAAAAGAAAATAATTTAAAGAAAATTTCAACCCTTTAACGCAGATGATTCAAAGCAAACTACTAAACTATATACTGACTCAATTGGCTTATTGCCCAGTTTTATAACTCCCCACTGTAAATTTTCTTTTTTTTTTTACTCCCTCTTACAGACTAGAAATACCTACTCCTTCTATTTTCTTCTCTTTTTTCATATATTACAACATTTGCTGTACTATTCTAAACCTCCCTCCTTCCATTCCTCTATTTTAATAATATCAAATCTTTATACGTTGATAAATACAATAAACATTTAACCCTTAAAAGTTCATATTATAAAAAAATTTTTATGATACTAACACGCGATTAATAATTTGTAAGTTTTATAAATTCTTTTTATTATGCAGTTTTTTGGTCTAAATTGAAACATTAAATTTTTATTTCATAATTGCCTGTATATTAAAAAAATGAAGAAAAAAAAAAAGTTGATAATTTTTTAAATGCTTGCATTATATAAGTTAAAAATCTTTTTAATAATGAGTCATACACTACTACTACTACTACTACTGCAGTTACTACAGTAGTAAGTATAATCAATATTTTTTTCTTTTTTTTTTTGTTTTAATAATCGCAATGAACGAAAGAAGTAGGCCGAGTCGCATCATACAAAAAGTATATATACATTAAGAAAGAAAAAAAAATTGAAGGTTATAAAATATTAAATAAGAGAAAAAGTATTACCTTGATGAACTACCAATACTACTAATACTAGCACCATCAGCTGTTCTTCTGTGTTCTCTAGAGCCATCGTAATCTGTAATATCACATTCTGATGTATCGGAATCGCTGTATCTTGATGTTGTTGAAGGTGGACTTAAATGACAGTCACCTGGTGTCGTTACTATATCGTCATTTGTATCTTGAAAATATCTGTTTCTGTAATTAAAAAATATTTTTTCATTATTATTAATTAAAAATTCTATTAAGATTTTAATTTACATTTTTTATTGTTAATATATAATTATACAAACCCAGTTGGACGATGTTCTTCATGAACCATTAAATAATGCCATTCAGGTTCATCATTAAGTAAAGATGCTGCTAAATTAAGTACAACTTCACCTAAAAAGTCATTTGTACCATAACCTCCATAATCCCATAAAGATATTTCAACGGATCTTTGCCTTAACTCTGATCTCCTGAGACCTCTATATATAAAAGTTTGGTCCCATTTAGGATCATTTGTATTAGCTACAGTCTTTGTACGTTTTTTCGATTTTTCGCTGAAAATTTATTATAAATTTAAAATATTTAGCTTGGTTCTTTGTTATAATTTAATATAAATTGATTAATATATATGTATCTATGACCATGCAAAGAATGTCTCAGTTAGTACGTAAATTATTATTCGAGAACCGCTTTGGATGGTAAACTATGTTTTAATTTCTTAAATATTTGGAAATTTTTTTTTGCAGAAATTCTTTGCCCAAAACAATCCATTGCCTGTTTAAATTTTTCGCCACCAATATCGTATCCTAAAATATCCTGTAGAAATAATTTCACTTGCGAGAAAATCTTAGCACTTAAATTATCTTGAACTGTCAAATTGTGAAGGAGGGGGGTGTTTAGTTACTGGCCATCATGAGCTTAGGTCTACTATAGGTGGTTTTTTGGGTCCCTAATTGCGAATTTTGAGGACTTTTTCGGGAGAAATGAGCGGAAAACCCTTAAATTTATAAAAACAACCCCCAAAGTATTTTTGTTTTATTCACACTTTGAATGTCTAGATTTGGTTCATATGGGTTTTTGGGTCCATGATCACGAATTTGGGAGTTTTTTTAATGTAAAATTAATATTTCACATTCAAATTAGCAAAAACTAGCTCTTATAGGAGTACTTTTTGCTATTTTCGATTAAAAATTAATACTTCACCCTTAAATTTGCAAAATCATACACTGTAAAAAGTAATTTCCTTATATCAGCAAAAAAATTAGAACATTTTCGAAAAATTAGTAAATTTTCGAAAAAAATTTGTAAATATTCGATAAAAATCGTAAATTTACTTTACTAAATTTAGTATATTATCGAAAAATTGGAATATTCTCGATTTTAACATATGGAACATGTTCATTGGATGGGGTATTTGAAAAAGTTTGGCTCGGCAGGGGGGGGGAGCTGAAAAAGTGACGCTTTTAGAGGGAGGGGAGGTGAAATGGACTAGTTAATAGAATAATTTGAAGTGGGAGTCAGGACCTGATCAGGCCCTGATAACAACAACAAGTTAGAATACTTTAAGTTTATGGACTTAGGTAAGTATATATTTCAGGATTTATTGTAATTTTGGTTTTTGGATTTATTACTATTATGAGTAAACATGTTCCATGCTCGTTGGTTGTGTAGTTATACAAACCGGTTATAAATTTTTTTTTTGTTAATTCGCAAGAAAAATTGATAATTAACCATTTTTTTTCAAAAACTTACAAAAAATAATTGTATATTTACGAAAAATAATTGTGAATTTACAATTTTTTTTGAAAAATTACTAATTTTTCGAAAACATTCTATTTTTTTTGTTAATCTAAAGAAGTTACTTTTTAAAGTATAAAATACATCAAAAATACCCCTTTGGTGGTAGTTTTTGCTTATTTAAAGGTGAAGTACAATTTTTAATTAGGCAGGAATTTGTGATCAGCAACCCAAAAAACCCATGTGGATCAAATATGGACAATTAAAATTTGAATACATCTCCGGTAATTTTACGACAAAATTGGTAAATTTAAGAAAAAATTTGCAATTTTTCGACAAAAATCGGAAATTTACTAATATTAGTAAATTTGCGAAAAAATAGTAAATTCACGATATATTTTTTCGTAAATTTTCGACAAAATCATAAATTTACAACTATGTCGTAAGTCCCTTAATCGATATTATTCCAAGTCCCTAAACCTGAATTATTCCAAGTCCTTAAGCCCAGATTTTTCTAAGTCTCCTAATTATTCTAAGTCTCATTTGACCCCCCCCCCATTAAATAGGACAAATTTGACCCCCCCTTAAATAGGACACATTTAACCCCCCCCCCCTTAATTTTCAAGTTCTGAAGTACCCCCTCCGTATAAACATGTTCCATGTTAAAAAAAAGTATTTATCTTTTCTCATGGTGTAAAATAAAAAAACATTTTATGACTCTAAATGATTTGCTATGCGTTTTTAGGTACAAAAAATATGACTTGTAAATTCACAACTGTTTGTCGCAAATTTTCGATTAAAATTTGCAATTTTTCTACAAAAATCGTAAAATTACGACATAGTTGTAAATTTACGATTTTGCGAAAATTTACGAAAAAATATATCGTGAACTTACTATTTTTCGCAAATTTACAAATATTAGTAAATTGCCGATTTTTGTCAAAAAATTGCAAATTTTTTCGAAAATTTACTAAATTGAGTTGTTTTTTACAGTGTCACATAATCTGAAACATTCTTATCTTTCACAGTCACGTACATTAATAATAATTCATGATTATCAGATTATAAAAAAAATGCTATCTAAAAGCTTATTTTTCAATTCATGAAACCTCAAAATTTTGTTTGAAAACTAAAGTATTAATCTATATAAACCTACTTTAAAAGTTTTACAAATTATAGAAACTAATATTATTTTTGTGTTTTCTAATTACTTGCATAAATAAAAATAATTATTTTACCTTCTATCAGGAAGCAAATAAATTTTTGCATATGAACTTCTCAATGAACCATTATTCCTAGGTATAAGTCCAGTTGCACAAACAATTGTAACAAGTAATTGTAATACAGTAGCATCATAACCTAATTTAATTTGTAATCTACCTCCAACACTATTACTATTACTTAATTGATGCCTTAAATGCCTTGATCTAGCAGTACTATAAACATCAGGTGATCCTGGTGATGTTACTAATACTGATGGTTTATCTCTTCTTGTATCATAAAGTTCTGAAAATTTTAATAAAAAAAATAATATCCGGTAAATAACCGGACAAAATAAAAATTATTTTAATATTTGTATTTTAAAAATTTATGAGTAATTATTTTAATTTATTTATTCACAAATTAGGATTAGTGGCAATTTATTTTTTTTTTCAAAAATTGTTTTTTATTGGATTTTTTATAGGTTGTATATTTGTATTTTTATAGATGTAAGCCTTTGTTTTATTAATTTATTATACAGGGGTTTATAGAGAGAGAAAACGAGAAGTAAAGATTTTTTATTAAAATATATAGGAACAAACATTTATTCTTATTTTACAAAGTAATATTAGGATTTTTTTAAAATTAAAAACCAACAAAAAATCAAATCATTTTTGTACATTTTTTTAAATAAATGTCAGGTACGACTCAGATTATTTTTGTAAAGTGTGTTATTTTTTTTTCTTAATTTGTTTTGTAGGAATTAGGGATGTGGTTTCATTGGATTTTTTGCCTTTCTAGAAGAATAGCATATTTACGGCGCGTGCCCAGAAAAGAAAATAATGGACCAAATTTGAAATTTGGAGTATTCTTTATTTATAGATAAGGGCCGTATCACATAAAATATTGACCTAATGATGATCCCTGTTTCATATATTATTTTAAAGGTGATGAAATTTGACACCGAAACTCTGCTTTTAACGAAAATGGTCCAGTTTCCAGCAATATGACATTTTACTTTTAGTGGTCTTCCCGACATTCTCATATGAAATTCGTTTTTACCAGGAATAACCCAGTAATCCAATATGGGTTCAGAATAATTTATGTTCATAACTTAAGATTAATTTGTGTTCAGGGACCCAAAAACTAACACCTGAAAATGTCGAAAAGACCGCTAACAGTACCTTAAACCTGCCTATTATGGGCAATTGGAATATTTTTGATAAAAATAAAAGACGATTGCAAAAAAATTGTAGAAAATTTATAATAATTAACAATTTTTTTAAAAATTAAGTCTAGTCTGAAGATGTCAAAATATATGGGACGAAACGTTTGTTTATTAAGTGAAATCTCTTCAAAATTCGTGAAAATGAGTTATTATAGAAAAAACTTAATAAAATCACAAATTAGTAACTCAAGCACTAAAAAAATAAAAGTATTTTCTTCTTTATCTTAATATTAATTTTTTAAATAAAATCTTTAACCCAATACTATGTTTCGCACTTAACTTACAAAATTTATTAACGTAATTGTTGTTGCTCCCATACATAAGTATTAATTATTGTTAAAAAAATATAATTAAAAATAAATAATTATAATATTAGAAGTGCATTTTTCTAAATACTAATTATTACGTCTTTTTTTAGGATAATAATATCAAACATTTATATTTTTCTATAGGCAAAACACAACTTAATTAACTAAGTTTTTTTGTTGTATTTTATTGTTTTTGGTACTAAACATATATAAATTTTAATATTCATATAAAAGGATTTAAAAAATTTTGTTTAAAACATTAATGAAAAAAACATTAAATAACACAAAAAAGTGCAGTTTATTTATGGATTTTACAGATAAATTAGAGAAAATTACACTGGGTATAATTAACATATCAACAGGGTATACATGTATCATTAGCCTTGTTCTTTACTTAAAATATTTGCTTAAATTTGAAATTTCAATAATAAGCATATTTTTAAAGTCAAGGCTAAAATTTGGATAGGTTTTATCAAAATATTAATATTTTTTTAATTTATTTATTATTTTACCCAGTAAAATATATTTCTTAAGACCTGGAATACGAAACATCATAAAATCTGTGAAAATATATAGTACTTTTTTGTGGTTTTTATTTTTTTTTTAAGTTTTTTTTATCATACATATAATTAGATAATATGTCGAAATCTAATAAAAATTATTTGAAACGAACAAATTAAAAAATTTAAGTATTTAGTGCAACTAATGTCAATAGACTTTTCGCAGAAAATGTTTTTTTCTTGTTGCATTTATTATATTTTATAGTTTCTTACTCGAGAAAATTATTTTTTTTTTTAGTCACAATGGTTTGGTTTTTACAGATTTTTAACCTTTGAAACAATTTTTAATTAGAAATTGACATATTTACAAATGGAGCGTTTTATTTTAATTCAAACTTTTAAATTTTAGAGAAAATAAGTTTAACGATTTTGGCAGATTTGGACCAATTTCTAACTTTATTTTCGTTATTAAATCATTTTTTTTTTAATTAAGATAATTAAAAATCAAGTTTTTCAAGAATTTAAAAAATTTTTCACAAAATTTGGAGTCTGCATTGAGCCAGTATATTTTAAGTATAGACTAGGGGTGTGCGGTTACCCGAATATTCGGGTACCCGCCCGAAAGACCGATTTTACTTTTGTCCAAAAATGCGTTTTTTGAATTTTTATCATTGAAACGCGTTCAAACTTGTCTATAAAATTTTTTTTAGGTGTATTTTTTTATTATAAATTTTTTGAGACCTCCTGCATCCCGATAGAAATTCACATTATTCGTATAATAATTTCTAAGTGAAGTCCAAAAACTGACGCGGGTTGGTAAGTGAAAGGGGGGAAGGGGGTACCAACCTTTGAAATCTGAGTTCTTATGAAAATACTACTTGCTGGACCTATGGTTTTTTAAAGTAAATTAAGTATTAATATACTTAAAAAAATATATTTTCAAGAAGTTTTAATACGAACTTAATAAAAACTTAAAGTTAATAAAAATTATCTTTTTTTTGTCATTTTTTGACCCTTTTATTCTCATTTTTAAGACCGAATGGAAATTTTCCGCAAAAAGGATGATAGAATCGTAATGTCAGGGAAATTTCCCACCTAAAAACTATACCTTCAGACCCCTGAAGCTTTTCGGATATAACCGAAGACCGACCCGACCCGACCCGAAAAAATCCAAGACCGCCCGAAGCTTCGGTTTTGGTAACCGCACACCTCTAGTATAGACCAAAACTGTAATTTTTATAAAATTTTTTAATGCTATCATTTTTTCAATTAAAATATTAACATGGAACATTTTTATAGGGAGGGGTATTTCAGAATTTGAAAATTAAGGGGGGAGGGTCAACTTTGTCCGGTTTAAGGGGGGGGGGGGTCAAATGAGACTTAGAATAATTTCAATTTAGGGACATTAAAAAATCTGGGATTAAGGACTTAAAATAATTTGGGTTTAGGGACTTGAAATAATTTTGTAATTTTGATTCAGGGACCTAGAATAATACGCGTTTAGGGATAGTTTGGATTTAAAATCTTATCTAGAAAGGTGATAAATACAAATTATAAAATTAGAAAATTGGATTTTAACGTTGCGTAACATTTGCATTATACGTAGCCCTCAGCTCGAAGTAAATCTTGGTTGACTGGAGGGGTTAAGTTTCCAAAAAAATATGTCTTAAAAGTTTTATGTTAAAATCGAAAAATATTTTAAAAAAGGCCTAAAAAGCATACGAAATTTAAAACCTACAGAGGGAGGTCGCAACCCCCCCCCCCCTTCCCCTGCTACATCTGTAATAATACTATAAGTTTTAAATTCAGAAATAATAACATTTTTTGTATAATTAGGCTATAACTAAATGAAATCCTAAACCTGCCATAATCAATACCAATAAATACATGGAAACTTTTCTTGAAAAAGATAAAACGCTCCAGAAATATGTATGAAAGATGTATTTAAAACATTAAAATATTATATTTTTTTTCTATATACTCATTAAGTAATCTAAATTTATTTAAAAAAACTATATTATACATACACATACTCTGATATGCATATGTATAAACTAATAATAATAATAGTACATTTATGGGCATATCTCACCAAGTGGTTATATTGCATACATGAGGGTTTTAATGAAAATCCAGCTTTCTGTTTAAAAAAAAAATTATTGGAATTTATTTAAATATGTTTCTTCTCAAGCCTCAAGAAATTTTTTTGCCTATTTTCTTTCATTATTATGAAACAACAGCCATGGAATGATACGAAACCCTAATATTTTGTTGGTAACCTTGTTAAGTTTTTTACATTCTTAACATTACAGAGGGAATGTCGTAAAACTATTTGCCTTTTTATAAATAGATTTTGATAAATTAATAATATATTTAATTTCTTCACATAATTAAAACAGTGTGCTCCATTTCTAAAAAAAATTCTGCCAGCTGAAATATTGGTAACCACATTTTCCAATAAATACGGCCGAAGAAAGTTTTTTAAGCCACAAATGAATGCCGTGAACAATTTTTACTTCTAAGTATTGTGAAAATTCTGTACAATGTTTCACAATTTGAAAGTGATTTGAGAAAAACTGGTGCCTCCAATAATTTAATAGATATCGACATCAAAAGGCTTTGTTGTCAATGCGTAATTTTGGTACTAAAATCACATTTTTTAATGGCACTCGTTTAAATTTTAAAAAATCTTCGCAAAATCTTTTGTGATTTATGTAAAATTTTATCAGATTTTAGTTTAAAAAAACGGCATATCTTGATTCAATGCGTTGTATGTATAAACCTCAGTTTTATATAAAATAATCGTATAATTTAGAAGCGTTGTTTACCAATAACCTAAAAATAACAAACGTGTAAGAATTATGTATATTTCATTCTTAGTTCAAAAAAGATGTTTTTGATTTGAATTTAGTGCTTTAAAAAAATAAATAAAACTATGTAGTTGTAGGTCATAATTAGTGGATCATTAAAATATATATTTCAAGAAATATACATTTTGAAAAAATCAAAAAATCTAAAAAAATGTTTCAAAAATAATAGAAGGCACAACTAAATGATTTAATAAATTATAATAAGATAATGCGATTATATTTTAACCAGTGGTGGATGCAGAAAAGGGCCTAAGGGGGTGGGGCGCTTAAGCAAAATTTTGTATGTTTTCTTATGAAATTTGTATAAAAATACAAAATTATAATCAAAAAACTTTAGAAGATTTTAGCAGTAGTGAAATAAAAATTAGGTGTAATGATAAAGAATTTTTAAAACAATTATTTAGTAATAGGAAGTTTAAAGACAAATAATTTGAATGCTTTGAGTGATTTTTTGAAACAATCAGGAACTTTTCTTACAAATTAAAATTTTATGAAACTGCAAAAATAAAAATTTTTTTAAAATAATTTTTTAATAACTAATATGTAAACTATATTTTAGGCTTTATGTGAGCAATGAGTTAAAGATTCAGGGAGTTTAGCCTAGCTATACCTATAGCGCAGTCTGTAGAACATTTAATTTTTTGTTTATAAAAAAATTGAAAATTTATCTTCTTATTATTGCTTTTTGACAGAAATAAAATTTATTGTTATATACCTCTATATTTCCCAGTATTTTTGAGAACTAATTTCATCATTTAGTAATTATAACCTTAAATATATTTTTTAATTTAAGAAGTTCATTTATCAAACGCCGTAGCTTAAAATTAAGTTACGCAAAGAAAATCTTAATTTTTATTGTTTTATTAAACTTCTGTCCAAATGTCATTATTGTGCTCTCAAAAATAAAATTTAATTTATAAAATTAGAAATATAACCACTTGGTGAGATATGCCCTTATATATATTAAAAATTGTGCAAAAATTTAGATACTATATATTAATATATATATAAATATTGAAACTTGCAATTTATAAGTTACTATTATTAAAATAATTTTTCATCAAGTTTTTTATGATGAATAATATTAATTTTTTTAAGTTTTAAATTATTAACGTTATATAGTACATTTAGGTAAAATTTAACGTTAATAAAAATAATTTCTAAATAAAATAAAAATATTAGATAAGAAATATAAAAAATACCTTTATGATGCGATAATACAGAATCTGGTTTTTGTCTCCATGGAGCCTGTGCGTTATAACGTTTCATATTAGCAGGTACAACATTTCCTGATGTCGAATGAATTATTCTTTTATTCGGAATTATCGAACCAGGTGAAAAATTTCTTGATACCATTAACTCAACTTGTGGTTCATTTTTTGTTAACGATATTATATCTGAAACTTCTTGAAATGATTTTCCTTGTAAAGATCTGCCATTCCACTGATGTACTTCGTCACCTATGAAAATATTTTTAATTTTTTTTTCTTATATAATTATTTTTTATTTTATGGTATTAATTAATTTTTTTATCAGTTGATCATTTATTCTTATTTTAAGATGTTTTTTTTTTTATTTTGCAAAATATTTTTAGTACCCAAATGGGAATAACTTATTTTATATGACTTCTTTTTGTCTTTCTCGCTTTAATCTAATTATAAAATCCCCTAATGGTTAATAAAATAGATTATCTGTTTTGAAAAATTTTTCTTAATACACTTTATCTTTATGGATAAAAAATTAATTTGTACTTTTTTTTTATTTTATTTTTTTTTTATGGAGATAAATTTCATAAATTAAAAAAATTAATTTAATTTTTAATATTTTAGTTAATTAATAAGGTAAGTGATATGAAAAATAATTAATTAACAATGTCAATAAATTAAAATATAAATAAATTAAAAAATTTAATGAAAATAATAAGTGCTGTTTATATTTTAATTAAAAAAGATAATTAAATAAATAAAACCAAAAAAATAAATAAATTTTTGTTTGCGAGTAAGTAAGTTGTTGTATTGTATTTTGTATGTATCAGTGACATGTGTATGTTAATTTAGAAAATATAAAATAGCTTTTAATTAAAATAAGCTCCACAAAACGATTAATTTTGAGCTACTTAAAAATGAGACTACAAATTTCTTGTTTTTTTCAGATATTAAAAGCTATTTTTTCAGAAATCAACATACAATTAAAAAAATGACGTCTTATTTATTAAAGTAACATCAGTAAATTGTGTCTACATATTTTATTATTTATTTTAATACAGCAAACCATTAATTAAAAAAAATAATAATAATAAAAATTTTGATAAAGCAACAGCACAGCAAAACACAATTTAACACAAGGATATTATACACACAGCACTGTCAAGAAAAACGTCTATTGATTTAATGCCTGAATTGATTCATACTTGGAGAATTATTAACACTTCGTTTACCTTAATGGTCATTCCAGACTTATTCGACTATGAGCTAATCTATATCAGACTTCTTTCCAACAAAATTTATATGTCCAAAATTTATTCCGGAAATTGAAAATAAAATCTATGATAACTCTATATATAGAGTTCTACTACTACCATTCATAAAATAAATGTCATTAAAATAAATCATTTTAAAATTTCAATAGAATACTTGGGATCTACAAAAAAAAAAATTAAGATTACAGCTATCTAAATTTATTGCATTTTAACAAATTTTGCTTCCCATGTATAATTCTAAGAATTTTAAGAGTTATTTAAACTAATTAAACACCTGTTGCATAAAAGACAAATTGGATACTGTAGTTTGCAAAAAGGACTCGGGGATGCAACAAAAATCTGTTTTCGCTAAGCCCCATCAGCGCTCTATCTGCTCACGAGAAACTTTTCGGTGACACGGTCCTCCAGAACCACCACGTCTGATATTTTAAGTTTAGAAATTAATCAGCTCCCGAGCCCAGACCTGCGTGCCTAAAAAGACAGTGGTGTTATCGTTGCAAAAAATTGGTCTTCGAAGCACTCAATTTAGCCTGTTTTTTGTCAAAGTGAACTCCAAATAGTTATTCTTCCCATCTCAATACTGCCGAGGGAATGTCGATATGCACAAGTCTGAAGGAAACCCTACTAACCCTCTGCTAGAGCCCCCTGGCTGGAGTCTGTTCGGGTGTCAAAGCCACAAACATAATAATCTACACTGTAAAGAGTAACTTTCTTATATTAACAAAAAAATTTAGTAAATTTTTAATTTAGTAAATTTTCGAAAAAAATCGTATATTTACTAAATTTAGTATATTAACAAAAAATTCGAGTATTCTAGATTTTTTTTTTTGAATTCGCAAGAAAAATTGATAATTTACTATTTTTTTTTTTCGAAAATTTTCAAAAAATATTTGTAAATTTACGAAAAATAGTTGTGAATTTACAACTTTTTTCGTAAATTTCCAAAAAAAAATCGAGAATTCTCGAATTTTTTGATAATGTACTAAATTTAGTAAATTTACGACTTTTATCGAATAATTACAATTTTTTTCGAAAATTTACTAATTTTTCGAAAAAATTCTATTTTTTTTGTAAATCTATAAAAGTTACTTTTTACAGTGTAGATAACCTTGGGATCCGAAACACCATTGCCTTCACCTCCAGGTACCATTCTCTCATCCTTGGCGGCTTCTAACAAAATGAGAATTTGTGAGAGCCTGCCCTACGCCGGAACACTTAATGGGTCAAGACTTTCACGATTTCCATCTCTACATTCCCTGCGAGATCAAAATCATGTGAAACTGTACACGAGTGAGCTTAATATTTTTTACCTATTGAATCCAAATTTTATGTTGTTTTTTTTCTTTCAATATCATAGTTTTCCACCAAAGGGGGTGAAACAGATAAAAACTTCATTTTGACGAGCATGGAATAGGAAAATTTAATTTAACACTTTCGGAATAGGTAAATTTTAAAAAGTTCTAAGCTCAAAAAATTGTGTGCTTATAAACTTCTAATACAAAATTTTTCGGAATTTTCTTTCAAATGTTTAAGTCTTACATTAGAGTGCGAATAATAGGTAAGAACCCCATTTTTCCTTTTTTGGTGTCTTTTTTTTGCTGAACTCTCGCATTCTCAAGTAGAGGACGTATAGGAAATGCAAAACCTTCTTTAACGCAGTTACTACTGAATATATTGATGTTGTATTATATCAATTAGCGATTGCAAACTTATCCCCAAAGATATCAATAAATTCCTGGTCACAATACTTTTCTCACAGGTGACAAATTGCTTCTAAAGAAGCAAAATTAACTCTGAGAGCCTGAAAATGTCGTGGATAAAAATGCTCTATAGATTTGGCAGTCCAATGATTTCAAAACAACCCTGCTTTGTATGAAAATGGACTTTTTGGGCATAAATTGGATTCCTATTGTGAAAGTTGATTCCCATGGATAAAAATGGCTCAACCTCGTAAAAATTAATCTTTTATTTATTTGCTGTTTGCTTTCAAAGGTACAATAATTAATGCATTCATTCGAGATGACTATTAGTTTATAATTAGTTAATTAAATAATACGTTTTTAAATATTTACACAGTTTATTAGTTTTTTTCTAAGTTTATGCAACCATAAACTTTTAGGATGGGTTTGACTAGATTTGCTTGCTAACATGGAATATTTTTATAGGGAAGGGGTACCCTGCACGCAAAAAAAAGAATAGTAAAATTAACCTCAAAGAATTTAGTAAACACAAATTAATGAATGTTGGTAAATATAACCAAAAAATTAGTAAATTTCACTAAAAAAATTGAGGTTTTAGTTTTATAAACAAATTTTTTTAGTAAATTTTACTAAAAATTTATAGTGACTTTTAACCTCACTGAACTTAGTAAAGAAAATCGTAAATTTAGTTATATTTACTAATTTTTTGTATGCGTGTGGAAATCTGAAAATCAATAGCAGGGGGGTTAAAAGTGTCCAAATTAGGGAGGGCTCCTTATTAAAAAAATTAAAATTATTCTAAATTCTAAATCCCAATTGCCCAGATTAATTCAGGTTTAGGGACATGTGATTAATCAGATCCTAAAATTGAAAGCAATATCTTATAAACTGGTTCCTAAAATTAAAAGCATACTTTTTTTAATTTTAGGAACCGGTTTAAAATAAAAAAGTTGGACCCTAAAATTGAAAAAAGTTATTTTGTTTAAATCGGATCCTATAGTTAAACACAATTTTTTTTTTAATCACATCCTAAAATTACAAACAGGTTTTTTTTTAATCAGATCCTAAAATAAAACTGAATAAAGTTTTTTTTTTTTTAATCGGACCCAAAAATTGAAAACAGATTTTTTTTAATTTGGATCCTAAACTTATAAACAAATTTCTTTTTTAAACCGGTTTCTAAACTTCAAATCAGATTTATTTTATATCGGATCCTAAAATTAAAAACAGATTTTTAACCTGGAACATGTTTACATAGTTATAGGAAGATGGTATCCCGGGAATCTAAAAATTGAGGGGGGTCAAATGTGACTTAGAATAATTTAAATTTTGGGGCTTAGAATAATTCAGATTTAGGGACTTGTAATAATTTAGGTTAAAAAATATTTTCGTTATCGATTCTCTCTGCTGTACGTACTAAATTACTGTTCTTTGGAAATTCATTTCACCAATTATTTAATAAGCGAAGATTTTTTAAATAAAAAAAAATCCATTTTTAATTTTAGGGTCTGATTTTAAAAAGAATCTGTTTTTAATTTTAGGAACCAGTTTAAAATAAAAAAGTTGGATCCTAAAATTGAAAACAGTTTTTTTTAAATCAGATACTAAAATTGAATAAATTTTTTTTTTTTAATCGGACTCAAAAATTGAAAACAGATTTTTTTTTAATTTGGATCCTCAGCTGAACATAAACATGTTCCATGCATTTTGTTTACACAAATCGGTTATAAGCTTTTTAACTCAAGTTTATTATTCACAGCATTACGCTCTGAGGTAAAATAAGTATTAACTAATTTCTTAATATAATAAATAATTCCCGGAGAAAATAAGTCTGAATGTTCAATCTCTTCTTCATGAGTCCTTTTTAATCTGGGAAATTTTTGCATAAGGAAATTTAATTCAAGCCCTCGTTTTCATTCTAACGAATTCAATTTTTCCACCATATTACACCCTAACTCAGAAAATTAACTTTTTCAATAAAATTTCTCTTTTTACCCGTAAAATCCATTTTCATTCTCAGGGATCAACTTTTACATTAAGAATTTAATTTAGGTTTAAGTGTATAATTTTGGCCTTTGAAGGTAAATTTCCGAGGTATCAGAAATCCAAAGAATAAAGGGCTCACTGAGCTTATTTAAAAAGCTTCATTTTAAGACTTTAAGGGTTTAGTTTCAGAAAACTCAAAAAGTTTAAAAAAGGTTTTTAAGCAGTTATCAGAACTATTATAAATTTTAATATTCCAAAATTTTGATCATATTTCAATATTTACATATTTAATGTACGCCTCAGTTTTCAAATTCTTTATTTTTTCTAATAAACATTGATATTGATCATTTACTATTATCTAACCTCCAAGTATGAAATAATTTAGATCATAAAATCAACCAATAATTCCCTTTTGTGTATAAAAATAAAAATAAAAATAATAATTATTAATGTTGATAAAAGGAATACATACCACATACCATTTAAATTAAAAGAAAAAAAAAACAAAAACATTAACTTATAATAAATACTGCATAAATATTTAAGTAATTTAACCACAGTATTGGTATATACTGCGATTTAACTATTTAAGCACGTTCATCCTATCAATAAAATTGTTTAAGAAAAATCGTGTCTTATTATTTAAAAAAAAAATTTTTTCAACTGTTTTTTAAAATTTAAACTATTATTAATTTTTATTATTATGTATATGTTACACCCCAAACGTGTAATTGACCATTTCATGAAATTGACGACAGAGATGTATTCGTATCAATGTATTTTACATTTACTCCAGTCAAATCACGGAGGGGGGGGGGTGTATTTTCACTGGCCAACATGAGATTTGCTCTACTATATATTTTTTCGGTTGCTGACAGTTGTCTTTTCCGGGTGATATTTGTAAGTATAAAACCCCTAAGGACCAAATTAGGTCCTTAAGGGTTTTTCGGGTCGCTGATCAAGAATTTGGGGTAATTTTTTATGAATAATTAATATTTCAGCCTTAAATTAGCAAAAAGAACTCCTAAAAGGGGTGCATTTGCAATTTTTGCACTTTGAACGGGGTTGTTTTTGATAATTTAAGTGTGAAATATGAATGATTCATAAAAAATCCCCAAAAATTCTTGATTAACGATCCAAAAAACCCGTATGGACTTAATTCAGTCGCTCAAAGTTCGACTTAGCAAAAACACCCCTTTTAAGGGTTGTTTTTACTAATTTAAGGGTGAAATATTAATTGCTAATAAAAAACTACCTCAAATTCTTGAATAGCGACTCAAGAAACCCTCTTTGACCAATTCTTGGCTAAATCTAGAAACTCAGTTTGATAATATATCAAAAAAACCCCTTTCTGGGGGCAGTTTTTACTAGGGGTTTGCGGTTACCCGAATTTTCGGATACCCGCCCGAAAGACCGATCTTATTTTTTTCTGCTCGGGTCGGGTCGGTCTTCGGTTATACCCGAAAAGCATCAGGGGTCTGAAGGTATAGTTTTTAGCTATGAAATTTTCCTGGCATTACGATTCTATCATCCTTTTTGCGAAAAATTTCCATTCGCTCTTAAAAATGAGAATAAAAAGGTCAAAAAATGACTTGCTAAAAAAAAGGATAACTTTTATTAACTTTAAGTTATTATTTATTTTTTTATGTAAATTAAATAAATAAATAAATAAATTTGCATTTTTTTAAACATTTTATATGCTATTTTTTTTTAATGATAAAAAATAATTATTTACTTTATAATGTTAAATACTAAATATTTAGGATTAGTTGTATCATTTTTTATATAAAAATCATTAAAAAAAATAGCATATAAAATGTTTAAAAAAATGCAAATTTATTTATTTATTTATTTAATTTACATAAAAAAATAAATAATAACTTAAAGTTAATAAAAGTTATCCTTTTTTTTAGCAAGTCATTTTTTGACCTTCTTATTCTCATTTTTAAGAGCGAATGGAAATTTTTCGCAAAAAGGATGTTAGAATCGTAATGCCAGGGAAATTTCCCACCTAAAAACTATACCTTCAGACCCCTGAAACTTTTCGGGTATAACCGAAGACCGACCCGACCCGACCCGAAAAAATCCAAGACCGCCCGAAGCTTCGGGTCGGGTAACCGCACACCCCTAGTTTTTACAAATTTAAGGGTGCTCCGAAAATATCTCCTGGAAAAGACCCCGATTCATTCTAAAATTATTGACCAAATCGTGTAAAAAAATTGTAGATTTCTGACCAATTCATGAAATGGTCAATTACACGTTTGGGGTGTAACATATATAAATGAAAAACATAATTTTCAAGTGCTCTAATTTTCGTGATTATAACAATACCTAATTCCTGCATTTTCATAACGCGTGATTTCTTAAAACTATCAATAATATTCTACACTCTACACTATTTTTATTTTATAATTTACAAATTTTCTATTAAAAAAACATTTTTATTTTCAATATTTTTACATTACTGCTTTTTGGTTCTGATTTGTAGATCATCAAATTTTTTCGTTCAATGTGCGTAACTTATTGAAATAAATTTTAACAGTTTTCTAATAATTATTTCATTACTTATTATTGAAAATAAACAATTTTCTTTTTTGGTCTTGACGTTAAAACCAGAAAAAATTTTTGAATTATTTAATTTCACTCTAATAGTATGAAAAAATTTAATGATCTCTTAAAACCATTCCTTGCAGTTATAAAATATTTATTTTTTTAATGATTTATGAAATCATTAAAAAATTCATAGTGTTTTTTAAAACCAAAAAAAAAATGTGATCATCCTCACCAGGTTTAAGTTGTCCATCAATATCAGCTGGACTTCCTTCTTTGACTTTTTCAATAAGAGCACCAATTGTGCCATCTTCTAATAATCTTCCACCGACAACTTTTAGGCCAAGTATGCTAGTACCGTTTTGTGAAGTTGAAGATTTTCTTAGTATCATATGACCAATTAATTTATCACCATCTTCATTTAATTGCCATGCCATTGGTTGCTATATTATTTCCAATAAAAAAAAAAGAACGCGAACTTTTTTTTACAAACAATCAACAGTAAATACATTTTTTTTATTTTTCTTCGAGGTATTAACATTTTTTGTAAATTTTAAATAATTTAAAAAATAGTTTATTAAAAGTGAAAACTCATGTTTAAAAAATGTCTTTTTACGGTTCTTATAATATAAATTTATTTTACAGTTCAAAGATTTTTTGAAATAATTTTATTTCTACGCTGAAAGTTGAAGAAGTCTGAATGAGGCGCCGAATCACAATCAAACTTATTGAATAAATTAACAAAAATCGATTTTAATCAAAAAGAGAGAGATATTATTTAATATTATTTTAACGAATAGAATAATTCAGGTTAAGGGACTTTAAATATTTGCAATTTAGGGGTTTAGAATAATTCAAGTTTAGGGAATTAAAATAATATTAGTTTTGAGAATAATCCGGGTTTAGGGAGTTTTAATTTGGGTTTAGAGTCTTAATGCATTTACAAATTATAAAAATAGCAAATTATATTGTAATGTTGCGTAAAATTTGAATTATACCCAGCCCTCAGCTGTAGTAAACGAGTTCTATGCGTTTAGATTTTCTTACCAAAACCGGTTTTAAGTTATTTTATTCAGGGACTTAGAATAATGTTGAATAAAAAAGTATAATACTTTAGCTATATGGACTATTAAATCCAACTTTAAAAAAATTTGGGACTCAAGTTGAATCTGTGTTAACACATAAACCATTTTTTGATAACTAGACATGCAAAAAAATTTTTTAAAAGTAATTATATGCAAAAAAATCCAGTTCCAGCAATCGTAGTTTTGCCAGTTGCTGTTACAGAAATTCCAATTGTGGTAGCCAGAAATTATTTTTCTTTTAAATGGTTGCAAAAGGCATAAAACCTAATGAAAAGTTTAAAAAAAAATTTTTTTTTGGTCCACTAAATTTTTTAAGTCCTACCATGCCTCGATTCTCGCATTTCAATAAAACTTATTTAAAAAATTTTTTCAATCGTCCAAAAAAAAAACACTGCTACCATCAAAATTTCGATTTTTTGTGTACGATCATGGAAAGGGGGAAGGGGTTATTTTTGGCACTAGAGATGAGAGTTTTATGGGATAATTTCATAAGAGCAATTCTCGATTTTTGGAATAAATTACTCAAAAAACTATTTGTTGACATTTTCAAAACTAGTTTGCCAAAAACATCCTTAACACCAACGCAATACTCTTATTTTTTGTAATTTCTAAATATCTATTTGTTCAACAAGGGAAAAAAATAGGATTTGGCTTTCAATGCAGTTGTATTCCTAAATTTTTCCCGTTTTCAACACATAGTTTTTTATTAAAAGCGAAAAAAAGATCGCCCAAAAGTAAGAAAGTAGTTTTTTTTGCAGCGTATAATGAAAAAATATTTTTCTAAAAAAATTTTAAAAATATTGTATTTTAGTCCAGGAGCCGTACATATTAGATTTATTTACTTTTTTCCTAATGTTTGTGTAAGGCTAGTTATATGTGGTATTTGAGTTTTTAGATATGCTGATTTCAAATTTTTAGGTCCCGACCCCGAAAACTTAGCCTTAATAGCAAAAAACTATTGGCCCATTTTTAGCGTTTTTCTACATAGTATTACATAAGATAATTTCTAATACTTTTAAAAAATGACTGAGGTAAAGTTTTTGGAGTCGCTGATTCCAAATTTTTTGGCTCTGACC
Source organism: Anagrus nilaparvatae (assembly GCA_022575985.1). NCBI lineage: Eukaryota > Metazoa > Arthropoda > Insecta > Hymenoptera > Mymaridae > Anagrus > Anagrus nilaparvatae. The sequence continues at coordinate 33,819,228 of JAKSXM010000231.1, forward strand.
CTGATAAATCATCCCGATTACCGAAGAACCGTATCTTTTGGTCAATTTGAAAGTTATTTTGACATATTTCATAAGAAACATTTCTAATTATTTGAAAATTATAGTTAATATATTTTTGAGGTTAAGACCTAAATAATCTTATTTATCAAATCCAAAAACATATTGCCTATCACTTTGAGGAAAATTAAAAAAGTTTCTAATTAAATATGTCAAATTTATTATAATTAATTTATTTATTTAAAATAACCTTCAAAATCGATAAAAAAATTCCGTTTTTCTGAATTAGGGCTAAATATTCGGGGTTGAGATCTAAATATTTGAAATCAGCGTATCCAAAAACTTACCTATTTTATACAAGTAGCCTTGCACAAATTTTAGTAAAAAAGTGCGTACATTTAACATATACAGCTTTTGGACTATTTCCAATGCCGTATAATTAAACAAACAAAAATTTCTGATCATCAGATTTCAGAAATTTGAGGACAAATTACCATCAGCGATGATAAATAATGAATGACGACCCTTGCAAGAATAATTTTAATACACTTGGACAAAAATAAATATATACCATAATTTGGCCACAGCGCTTCTAGCCCAACTGCCCAACTAAAACCCACAGTCCCCCTCTCCAAATTGATTCATGTCTGAACGAATTTTTGTTTATTTCTCTCTTTTTCTGTATTAAAAGACTACTTTTGATTTATTGATCCCATGAATTCATCAATACTAATCGATTGTAAATTGTGAAAGTATGAATTATTTCTAATTTACCAGAATACCCTATTTCGAAATTTTTTATTAAACATGAGTTTTTCCCCATTCATTTTAAAATTTAAGCTTCAATAGCAATAAAAAATATCTCGAAGAAAAATCAAAAATCATTATTTTATTACTAGAAAAAATAAGTAATTAATAAACTAGCAGCATTTGGTGCAAAAAAAATAGTAACTAAAAATATCTATTTTACAAAAAAAAAAAAAAAAAAAAAAATAACAAACAAAGCAACATAATAATTAGATTTATAGAATCCATACATAAACAAGCAGTGGCTAATAATAATTTTATCGATTCTTAACGTATAAAACATGCCATATCAGTTAAGCAAGTGTGAAATTTTCTAATTCAGTCTATAAATATTTTTTTTTAATTAAAAAATATTTTTTTCTAATCTAGTAATATTTTTGCAAAGTTTAGCATGCAAGTTTTATGAGTATTATTAATATTACAAAGTATAAATTAAAGTGTATATAAAAATAGTATATGGGTATATTTTTTTATTTTTTTAATTTAGATGTGATTATAGTAATTATTTAAAAGTTTTAGTCAATTTTTTTATTTCATCTTTTAAAATGGATCTACTTTTGGGAATGAGGATTTGATAATAAAGAAGTCCCTTTATTATTGTTTCCCAATTTTGTAAAAGCTTAAAAATAATTTTTAAAGAATTTAAACAAGATCGTAAAAAAAGTACCAAAAATTATAGCATGTTCTTTGTTATTTGGTGAACGAGGTATTGCTTAGGTTTTTTTTCAGTGAGTTTGATTAAAAAATTTAATACGTAAAAATTTTAAGACTTACGTATTCAAAGCTTTAAAAAAATCACTAAAGAAACCTGTAAGAATAATTGCTCTCTCAAGACTTTTAAAACGACCCTGTTTAATATTTATTTTAATAAAATTTTAAAATAATAAATTGGTGCAAAGTAAGTAAATTTAAATATTGTAAATAAAATATAATCAGAAGAAGAATTGGCATCGTATTTCTCTGATTAGGTTTTTCTAAATTCTGTTCACTCCTTGCCTTTAGAGTTAAATGGATTCCATACCTCATGAAATCGCGTTGTCATACACAAACTGTGAAAAAAATATGCTAGACAAAAGTCAAGCATTTGTTGTTCATAAAAATAGTCAACGGTGAATTTTGCAGCTAAAATTATTCAAAAACAGCCTTAAGGAATTAACAAAAAAAATTTTGGCATATTTTTTTCACATAATAATATCGAAATTTTATACCCTTGTTGAATAAACTACTATTATATTATTTAAAAAATATATTTTGATGCAGAAAAAAAATGATAAAGTATTACTTTTTTGTTTCTTTTATATAATTTTTTTTTATATGAAAAAATTTTGCATACGAAAAAGCGTAGGAGCTGATCGTTTAAAGCTTTTATACAATAAATTTTCACGCTTGCTCGAATATAAAACTATTGATAGACATTATCACTGAGTTTTTTACTAGACTAGAAACAACTGCGCTTCGCGCAGAGAATGATTGCCTTTTATTCATTATCAAACAATTATTTATTAAAAATATTTTAAATTATTATTTGAAAACAGATAAAATATTGTAAATGATAAATTCTAATTTAATAAATGACCCTAATTTTTTGCGGTGACATTTAATTATTATTTTTAGTAATTTCATTTACCTAGTAAAAAGTATAAAACTAATTAATTTTTGTCCAAAAAATAAGTTATAATTGTTTGAAATTGGATTCTTTTAAATGAACTTTTGCACAAAAAAAAACAAATTTAATCGTTTAAACCATTTGAACTAAAAATTGGTATGGAAACTTATCATTAGTTGTACTTTTGAGAAAAAATAGTTTGGACCCATTTCTGAGACCCTTCATTTAAACTTGGGCCCAATTGGCGTGGAATCCCTCATATAGTTGTTTTTAATTTATTTTTTTGTTATTTATATTTAAAAACTTACAACTGGTTCGTGTTCTCACACAACCAACGATCATGGAACATATTTATTTATAACAGTTTTAACGTATAGCCCCTAATTATTATAAGTCCTAAAACAAAAATTACAATAAATCCCGAAATATAAATTAGCCTTAGTCCATAAACCTAAAGTATTCTAAGGCCTTGTTCTTATCAGAGCCTGATCAGGCCCTGACTCCCACTTCAAATTATTCTAAGTCCCTAAATCGAAAATATTCTAAGTCCATTTCACCCCTCTCCCTAAAAACATCAATATTTCGACCCCTCCTGCCGAGCTGGACTTTTTCAAATACTTCATCCAATGAACATGTTCCATGCTAATAAATTGTTGTGATAAAAGTGTATAAGAGTAGTAGTTAAACGAAATTAGTATATTCAGAAAAAATAGCTTCCGCAAGTAAATAAAATTTACTTGATCAGTAAAAGAGCTACTTCACAGTGATCAGAGAAGTCTATTAAAGATAATTAATTTTTATTCTAAGAATTTTAATATTATCACAAAAAAATAGTCATTTTTACTCTTTGGTACTGATTATTAATTTTAGCTAGTTATATGTATCTTTAAAAAGCTACATTTACTTGTTTTATCATTAATGAAACTGCCTTTCTGCTTTTACCCTACAGGTATTTATGAACCACCAAATTTTAGTCTTAGTTCAAAAACCTTTTTTTATTCATTTAGCTCTCATGGAATCTCTTAAACAGTCACCTATTTTTTTCCATTGCCTAACATGCCCATTGCCCATTATTTTTGGTATAAAACACAGAGTTCAATTATTCGATGCTTGTTTCACACCGTCATGGAAAGTTAAATAGACCTATATTTTTTTACACGTTTAATAAATAGACATTTTTTGCTTTTTCAGAATTTCTATCCAACAAAAATAATTTTTTCTGTACAGTAGCCACGAAAGTACGATTTCCTGGCCGCTGCGCGGCCAAGGAAATCCAAGTTTCTTGCTGCTGACGCAGAAAAATTTTATACAGCCATTGTCCATAAATAAAGAATGACTCAAATCTCGGCTTCGCCTCGGAAGGTAATTTACGTGCGATTTGGGCCATTCTTTACTTTTCTGGACATGAGCCGTAAATATACTATTACCTATAAAAGATCTAATTTTACAACCGGAAATCCATTTAGGTCTTTTTTCTTTCCACAATTTATCTACATTTTTGTTGGTATAATCTATCTTATTAAATTAGAGAGGCTGACCCCGAAAATTTTTGAATAAAAATTACTCAAACATGCTCAAGTAAAAAATATTCTAAACCGCGAAATAATTTACTGGTTCCTGGAAAGGGTAAACAAATTTTTATTAATGATTTGTTTGTATGTAAGTGCATTTTGATGCTAAAAAACCGATTTTTAAAAGAGTCCGTATTGTGTGTATTTTTGGGGATCTTGTTACAATTAAAACAAAATTTTAGCCTTATAAAAAGTACGAAAGCTACCCTTTTTTTATTCCTAATTTTTTTTATTAAAGTTTTAGATTCCATTTAACTGGGTTTTTCGTATCCGATACCTAATTTTGAAAATTTTAGACAAAAATAATATCCCTTTCTTTTTCTATGAGAGTTCTAATTTTAGAAATTTGTTAATACCATAGAAGTTAAGGTTAAAACATTACTTATTTTTTTTTTTTTTGTTCGTGCAATACATTTTAAACCATTTCAGCTATTTAAAGATGAATAGTTAATTAATTATTTATCTTTCGAGTATCATAACCTATAGTACCAATAACTTGGTGACTTATTAATTCTATTTAAAAACGGTTTTTTAAAGTGCCCTATAAATAAGCACAGGTACCTAATTTAATTTTTATATTTTATACAAACTATTTTATTTGGTATAATAAATTTAGAAGGATCTGATTTTTTAGCTTTTTTTAATTAACCGCACATTTTTTGTATTAAAAAATAGTTTTATTATTAAAACATTTAAAAATTATTTTTGGTATTTATAATAAAACATATATATGACTAAAAATTTTGAGGTTTTATATTTAAAATTTTGTTTTTATCACAATATTCATGCTATAACCTAACTTCATAAAATTATAAATAAATTTTCAAATTTAAAATAAAAACATTTGAGAAATGCATTTTTATTAACCAATCAGGAGAGGTTTTTAGCTATAACAATGTACATAGTTACTGTATCGAAGACATGTACTTTTTAGGATAGGATTTATTTTTTAAATAATATTTAAAATTTTTTTATATACTTTAAACACAAAACTTTTTATTTTATTTTTAATTTGAAAAAAAAATTTTTTTTTGGAAAATTATGACTTTAAAATTTTGAGGCTAAATTTAACGTGAACTAAACTATTTATCAAATTTTAACATTTTAGTTCTTCAACTCTCTTAATTATTTAAAATATGAAAAAGTTTCTGAAACCAAAAAAATTTGTATTTTATATGTCTCAAATGAATTCGGATTTATTAAACTTATCTTTTCTTTATAAATCGTACTTTTAATTTACGATTTCCTAAATACAGTAAAGGCTCCAATAATTTTAAATGAATCAAAACATTTTAAATAGAGTAATATGGATCCAGTGGATCATGTATATTTTTGGTCGCTAATAACCATTCTGAAGGATTCAACCATTTTCCCATGTCCAGTTTTAAACAATTAACGCTATATCAACCAAAATAACCAAAAAAATATAATTTTTTAAAAAATACTGATTAAGGCAAATTTCGGTGTATCTCTTAGGTTTTTGGGGTTACGATTCTGAAATCAGATTATTTAAATTCAAAATGGCAGACTCTAACCATATTTCTAAGTTTTTAACCTCAAAATCGATAATTTAAGCTATTTCAAGCATTTTAATATGTTCACAAGCTTTATTTGATCAAGTCGAAAATATCATTTTGTAATAGTAATTAATTACTCAAAACTCTAATTCGTCTTCAAAGTAATTAAAAATAGAAAAATCTGATGTTAGAATCGTCATCAGCGACCCCAAAAACCCTAATTATATACAAATTTTTTGCATTACCAGCAATATTTGTCAAAAAATTATATTTTTTTGGTTATTTTGGGAGATATAGCGTTAATTACTGAAAACTGCCCATCAGAAATTTGACGAATCCTTTAAATCGCTTTTAGCGACGAAAAATGCTGATGATCTACTGGGCTGTATCCATATTACTCCATTTAAAATTTTGGAATTAACACTGCTAGGTACTGCTTCCAAAATTTTTCCAGTTACCGTTACTGTAATTCAGTTTGTGAAAATTAGATTTTTTTTTCATTTAAACAGTTGCAAATGAAATAAAACCTAAAAAATTTTTTTCAATTTTATTTACATTTTAAGCCATTAGCAATTGTTTGGGCAAAAAAAATCGCCTGACTTAACCGGCGTTCCAGTTGAAGGAACCGCAATCTCATAAATGCCGCAACTGGGTTTTTTTTTAGTGCAGGATTTCCAAAATTTAATTTAATCATTATTTCTTAGTAATATTGAGACAAAAAAAAATTTTAATTTAGATTAATTTTATTTATTTACACCACGTTTGATATTTGATTGACTAACTGAAAATCATAATTTGATTGTTAAGTCGAGCACACATGAAATTTTATTTATATATAAAAATTATAAATCCTATAAATAATCTACATTACAAGACTAGCGAATTTATTATAAAAATAAAATTAAGGTAGTATTATAATATTTCTATATACTAATCATGACAAAAGAAGAAAAATTAGACGAATGAAAAAAAAATCGATTATTTTATTCTTTTCATCTCCCGCATACCTTAGGTATATCACCCCGGTTGCTGTCTTCACTACTTGTAAAATTGCTAGAAGTTTCAATTCCGGAGTCTTTAGTAGCACTGTCTTGGCTACCTTGACGACCATCGCCCTCCCAAGAATTATCCTCTTGAGAGCCGGCCAGATTGGTCCCACCGTCAAATCTTACCATCTTTTTCCCCCTTTTTTCAGTAAACCTGGCCATATTTAGCACGATGAAAAATTGGGGAATAATAATTTAATAAAAAAAATTGGTTTTATAAAATATTTTAAGTTAATAGAAAAAAGAAAATAAAAAAAAAAATTATTAAGCACAGACCTCCTATTATCAGACTTCCACTCGTCTGAATTCCTTCGAAAACTCTTCTTGGACGAGGTACTCTCATCAATCAAAGAGTCACGCTCGCCATTAAATTCGATTGTCGATTGATTATTATCGCGATGGCCATTGTATTTATGCTCCAATGATTCTGGACCTCTAGTATCATTTTGATTGTCGTACCCTTTCCCTAGAGTAGATCCAGATTTACGTTATGTAATTTATACTTTAAACTTACTTTATTTAATAAAAATTTTCAATTTTAATTATTTTATATGTACTTGAAATAATTTTTTTTTTTTGCTGATTAATCAGTAATTTTTCCAACAAAGGTATGAGGTAAGTAAAGTAAATAAAGTCATATTAGGAGTATCAAAATAATTTACATTTTATTTTTTATCAGTATCTCCTTTGAAAATTACGATTAGATTAATTTACTTCCAGCATTAAATCAGTAAATAAAAATTCAAATAACTTATAAAATTAAGTAAAATTTGGTTAAAAAGAAAACATCAATAAAAATTTTATTAACATTAACTTACTAACAAGGGGAGACCGGAACATTTGGGTCGCCAAATTACAATCCATAGTTATTAATGACTTTATAATCTGTTGCAAAAAAACCCAAGATACCCTCCATTTATTCCAACCCGCCTTCTGGGACTAGAAACGCAGGGCTCAATTTTACAACAATGTTATAAAATAGGATTTTTAGGCGATTTTCCAAATAATCCTGTTATCTTGCAATTCAACCATAATATTTGGTCTATTTTTTTTGTACAAGTATCAGCATTCAATTCCGGTAAACCGCAATTTTTCTTCACCGATTCTTTCATCGCTATAGTCAATAAATTAAATGCCCATTTTGGGCCATAAATGAAAAATTTTTAAATTGCTGCTAAAATTGCAAAAACAGGTCTAATAGATCTCAAAAATTTTGTGTAAACTCTAAGTTCCCAAAAATTCTTTACTTCTTCCTTTTTATTCATCGTTTAGCAGATATGATAATTTAAAGAGAGAGTCTCAACTAAAGGATTTTTTTTTTAAAATTACTTTTTATCACTACCTTTGTGGATTCATATCTCGGAAACGTCAAAAGCAAAGACTGGATAAGTATTCTTGGCCCAGAAGGCGCCTTGGGATAAACGTAAGGTATGTTGGATATTTTTTCAAAATATTAAAGTCATCCATAACAATAGACTGCAATTTGGCGACCCAAATTTTCCGGTCTCCCTATATAATTCAAAATTTTCAAAAAAATAAAAAAAACTTTGATACCAACTAAATTATCATCATGTAACTTTTTTCTTTTAATTAAATTAAAATTTATGAGTTTTTTTTCTTTTTATGTGTCAAGTTTAATTGCATTAAATTAAAAAAAAAAAAAAAGAGAAAAAAAAAAGAGAATTTATATTATATTATGATTTGTACATTAGTTATATAAACAAAATTTTAAAAAGTTTTTTTTTTTATTTCCCATCGAGAATATAGGAAGTATATTTTATGTGCTATATATAACATAAAAGCTTTGACGTCAGTTTGTCCCGTGAAAATGACATTTAAGCATAATGCGACTGAGACAAGCCTGGATACTTTATATATATATTTAATCATTGTCTATGTTATATATGAACAAGACAAAGGTTTAAAATAAGAGAAAGAGGTTATATTATGATAAAGATAGAAAGTTAAAATAGTTGGGAGAAAAGGCGGAAAAGTACTTGTCTCTTGGCACGAAGGTGATAAGGGACTTAAAGTGCGAATGAGGATTCTAGCCAAAGTACCAAGACGTGTCAAGTATGGAACTAAAATTTATATATAAATATATATATGATAAAGAAAAGTAGGGTACGCTTATTTTATTTATTTTAATAAATGAGGTTATTGACTCTTGAGGTCCTAATGTGCCAAAAATTTATCTATGGTAAATTTTGAATTTTCGTTTAGGATTTATAGAAAATGGTACACGCCTAATTTAATAGAAAATTTGTTATTTTAAAAGCTCGGTATTGAGTACTAAAATTTTATGCTCATAATCAGTGCTTTTCAAAGAAAAGTATTGAATAAGAATGATAATTATAGAAATAGAATACTCTATTAAAAAATTGTTTGTATCCAATCTTTGTTTTTATTTTGATGGCCCTCATTAAATTGCTTATTAGAATAGATTTTTTGGATCTCTGAATCAGAATCCAGGGTTCAAAGTGATATTTTATAACGTCATCTTAATAAAAACCGAATTCATTAAAGATTTCCAGCTGCCCTTTGAAAATATTTTTAAAAAACCCTAAGAAAAAGTATTTTTTGCTGATTCAATGGCATTTCCTTATTTGTCAGCAACTTTGAACTTTAGATTCAGATTTAGTGACTTAAAAAACCTTTACTAGATCTTGCTCAGTCTTGTTGCGGATTTCAACCCTAATTATAAACTTTACTAAAACCCACCTGAGACTTGCTTTTTTTTCTTGCTCATACACTAATTGATACACTTACAAAAAGTAACTTTCTTATATTAACAAAAAAATTAGAACATTTTCGAAAAATTAGTAAATTTTCAAAAAAATTTGTAAATATTCGAAAAAAATCGTATAATTACTAAATTTAGTATATTAACAAAAAATTCGAGTATTCTCAATTTTTTTTTGTGAGTTCGTAAGAAAAATTGATAATTTATAATTTTTTTTCAAAAATTTCCGAAAAATAGTTGTGAATTTCCGAAAAATATTTGCGAATTTGCAACTTTTTTCGTAAAATCACTAAAAAAATCGAGAATTCTCGAATTTTTTGATAATATACTAAATTTAGTAAATTTACGATTTTTATCAAATATTTACAAAATTTTTGGAAATTTACTAATTTTTTGAAAAAATTCTATTTTTTTTGTAAATTTAAGAAAGTTACTTTTTACAGTGTATGTACGCATTTTCCCAGAAGAACTCCTATTTTAATATCATATTATGCACTAGATTAACTTTGAATTATTGTATAGTGCAGATGAATCACTAAAAAATGGGTTGCTGGTGCCCTTCCCCAGTTAATAAATATAGAAACCTGCCAATATAGTCGGTATAATTTCATGATCTTAAAGTACCATTTTTTGAAGTCAAAGTCAAAATTGATGGAATTAGTCTGTGAATGTATTTTTCCTCGGTATAATAAGTTTAATTCGTATATTTCTGTTATCTTACTACAGATTCATAAATTTTGTACGTTGAATATGTTTTAAAAAACATTTTTTAGTAACATTCAAAAAAAAAAAAGAAAAGATTTACAATATTAAAATATTATTCACACTTGCATACTAAGCAAATAAAATTTTCACTGTTTTTGTTGTTTTTTATTTGTATTATACATTTATCAAAAGTGTATATCATACATAATAAGGCAAACGTACAACAAAAAATAGATAAAACAAATAAGTATATTGCATGAATATTGATTTGTAAATAATTAATAAAAAATAATTAAATAAATGAAATTTTTAAAAGAAGATAAATATTTAGAGAATAAGAAAGTAATAGTAACACGATATATATATATATATGTATAATTTGTATATATATAAAAAACAACAGAAAGCTTTATTTAGGATATTAGTACCCCAAAATACATGTTGATCCTTTCATTTGACATGGCACGATGATTCGTATTATTTGATCCAATGTAATCACTCGTTTTTTCTCCTAAAATTTATTTTATATGATAAGGTTTGCTTTTTTTTTTGGTTTTTGTAGTTTATTTAAATTTTAAAATATACTAATTTATTTTTTTAGGTTTCTAGAATTTATTTTTTTAGAATTCTTAAAGCTGTGTAAATTTTAAACAGAGGGAAATGGTTGAATTTCAAAAATACCAAAAATATCTATAATTCAACTGCACTGTATTATTATAAGAACCTGTTTATGTGTATAAGTAAAATAAATTAATAGTAGGTATAGAAATAATTAAACACGTAAGTTACATAAAAAAATGTGTAAATAAATTAAGTCAGTGCAAAAGGTTCATATATAGAAAATTCTATTAAATATAAAAACGTTTAACATTTATATATGAATAATAAATATTTTTATTAAAAAAAATTATAAAATTAATTTAATTTTTATATACACTGCAAAAAATTGTCTTAGTATTTACTACAAGGATGGAAAATACCAAGAAAGAATTTTTTTACACTGTAGGTTTTGCTTTCTATTCTAGAGAACATATATTTTAAATATTTATTATATTCTAGAAGTTAAATGAAAAAAATTGTTTGGATTTTCGATTACCAAAAAAATCAGATTCCCAAAATCATAGCTTACTTTATCTATTATAAATACTCTCACCTAGTGCGAGGACTTATATGGAACGCATTTTTATATTATTTTTATGTAACCAGTGTTAGTATTTAAAATTGATAAAATGAGCTAAAATTTGGTAAATTTAATATAATTTTTGATAAATTTCCCCTAATTCCACCCAAAAAATCCAAGCAATTATTGTCATTGACTACCAGACTAATATATAAATACTATCTTGTGTGTCATAGAGATATTTAATTTAATATCAAAAATATTGTTTTATGTTTCATGTTTATATTAACTAAAAAAATAATTATAAAAAATATCAAAATTAATTAATTGTATTGTATATACCCATAAAATTTTTTAATTAAAAATAATATGATGACAAATTTTAGTTTTTTAAGTAAATAAAAAGAAAAAAAATCATTTTAACGACCTAGTTTGCATGTACTACTTATATAAAACTTATAATTATATATTTCATTTTATTATTAATATTATTAATTATCATGAAATATAAATATATATATGTATATATGTTACACCCCAAACGTGTAATTGACCATTTCATGAATTGGTCAAAAATCTTCAATTTTTTTACACGAATTGGTAAATAATTTTAGAATAAATAAAAATAATAATATTAAATATAGTCGGTATTATATTCTTTAATTTTCATAATTAATAATTAAGATTTTAATAATTAATAATTGTATTTTATATTATAATACTACACTGTAAAAAGTAACTTTCTTAGATTTACAAAAAAAAAATAGAATTTTTTCGAAAAAATTAGTGAATTTTCAAAAAATTTTTGTAAATATTCGAAAAAAATCGTAAACTTACTAAATTTAGTATATTATCGAAAAATTCGAAAATTCTGGATTTTTTTTTGTGATTTTACGAAAAAAAAAACTATTTTTTGAAAATTTTCGAAAAAAATTGTAAATTTCCAATTTTCCTTTCGAATTCATAAAAAAAAATCGAGAATTCTCAAATTTTTCGATAATATACTAAATTTAGTATAAATTTACGATTTTAGTATAAATATACGATTTTTATCGAATACTTACAAATTTTTTCGATAATTTACTAATTTTTCGAAAATGTTTTAATTTTTTCGTTAATATAAGAAAGTTACTTTTTACAGTGTATTATATTATTAACATGGAACATGTTTATAGGGAGAGGGTACTTCAGAATTTGTAAATCAAGGGAAGGGGTCAAATTTGTCCGGTTTAAGGTGTCAAATAAGACTTAGAATAATTTCAACTTAGGGACTTTGAAAAATCTGGGCTTAGGGACTTAGAATAATTTAAGTTTAGGGACTTTTAATAAAGTTGATTTAAGGAATTAAAATAATTCGGGTTTAGGGACTTGGATTAATTTTGATTTAGGGACCTAGAATAATACGAGTTCAGTGAATCAAAATCATTTGGGTTTAAAATTTTAGCATTTAGCAAATGTAGTAATTAAAAATTATAAAATTAAAAAATCGTATGATGTTGTAATGCTTTATAATAGGTATACCTAGTCCTTAGGTAGAAGTAAACATTTTTCATGCACTTAGGTTGTGTTTACACAAACCGGTTATTTATTTTTATAATATTATACTTTAATTTGTATTATATTTTATTCTTAAAAGATAGAGTTTAGAAAAATTAAAAAAAAATAAATAATAATAAATTAGAAAAAAAAACTAACATGTTAAATGTTATTTTTCTCATTCTAAAATTATTGACCGAATCGTGTAAAAAAATTGAAAATTGTTCATGAACTGATCAATTACACGTTTGGGGTGTAACATATATATACGTATATATATATATAATATATTTGGGTCATTTAAAAAATTTGTGTATTAAATAAGAGTACGATGCCTTTCAGTTATCAAAAAATTAATTTTGGAGAATTTAATATTTTTGTAGAAACTAAAGTTGTAAATTTAAGGGCTTCAGAGGTTGAATTTTTATTATCACATATTAAAAATTAAAAATTTTGATGATTGTAGAAAATATTCTCGAGTTCACATTCCATTCGCTTATATTAATTAATCCTTTTTTTGGGTTAATATGATTTTTTTCGGGGGCCCCTGAATCTAAATGTAAGTAATTCGCCTTTATTGACTCTCTTACATCCACTCTTAAAAAACCTTAATTTGTGAAGTAAGTACGTCGAAAATATGCTTCTTTTTTCAAATAAGATAAAATTAGGACCTAATGAAATCAAAGAACAAATTATCAAAGATTTCCGAAGTTAAAATTAATTGTAAACTACTAAGGATAGCTTTTTGCAAAACATATTTTGTAATTTACTATTACGTTAATTACCGAAATCCATCATACTCTTTTTTTAATACATATTTTTCAAAAACAACCCACATATTATTAAAATAAGATTAGTAATTATGCATATATTTAATTTAAACTATAAATCTTATATAAACTGCAAAATTTCCTATCGTGACTATAAAGTTAATTCATGATAAATACTTTTGTGTGAATTGGTTTAGTTAATTTTGATAGAGCAAAAAATTTTTTTTAAGTATTGACTTAATATTTTAAAAAAGCAATCTAGAATTTTTCCTAACTGAATAAATATAGAAAAAACTTGTTTGATTATCTGCCCCTTTCTTAAAAAACTAATTCTGATACTTTGAATTGTTCTAGTTTTTTCGGTGCCAAATTTTAATTTATTCAAAACTCTTGGAAATTTTAATATTAGAAGTAATAAAAAATTTTGCTCTGACAAAATCACCTATAATTACTCATACACACATATAATTATATAAAAATTTTCAAATGTATTACTGAGACATTAAAATTACAGGTATAGATTATAAAAAATTAACGAAAAAAATCTAAAATAGACAAAAAAACTAAAAAGAAAAGGTATTCTTTTAATAATCCAAACTTTATTTAAGTATTTGTTCATTGATAAAGCAGATTAATTAATAATTGAATAAATTATTACTTTTTAATCTTTTTTATTTCTCTCTTTATGTTCTTAATACTTACCTCAAAGTTTAATATTAGTGTGTGATTTTTACTAGGGAGCAACATTAGGTTTTCTGATAAAACGTCTACGAATGGGAGCAACAACTCTTGTTTACAATTAATTATTTAATGTTATCTGATAATATACGTTAAATATTTATAAAACCAAATTATCTGTAGATTTAATATTTTTTAATAATATAAATATATGAAAATGTGCAACTATGCTTATATTTTTTTTTGCAAAAAAAATTTTTCTATACTTGATATTTATGTACTTTAATGTTATTTTTATGCATTATGAATAATATTTTTTTTAAATATTTTTATACGCATATATAAGTAATTTATATATCTCAATACCACATATATATATACATGACAAAATATTTTTCGACAATATCATTTTTAAAATATATATAAGATTATAAATGCGAAAAAGAATATTTTAGAATAAAATGTCTTATCGAAAAAAATATATTATGAGATATAAAATATATATTTTCTTAAATTTTTATATGATGTATTCCATGCAAACTTTACTGAAGGGATGCAAAAATTTGTTCAAAAATTTTTTTTTTTTAAAGTAGAACTTAGTTAAGTCTTGCCATTCATTTTTAGCACTCTAGATCAAATTGACAGTGCATGCCCAAAAAAATGGTTATTTACAATTTAAATCTCCAAAAATTTTGAGATTGAATTTTCTATGATTAGGCTTAAATTTCTTGTTTTATAAATTATTAAAAAATAATTTTTTTTAAATTATTATTAGTTATACAAATTTTAGAATTTTCTGCCAAGTCGTGTGACCATATGAGAATCTGACAAAAAATACGGATTCTTCGGAAAATTTTACATATGCATATAAATTTTGGTAACCATTGAAAGGATTTTGTATAAATGGTGAAATTTTAAATAGCAAAATTTAACAAAAATTTAAAAAAATGAATTTTGACTAAAAAATATTAATTTTATGATTTCGCCATTTTCAAATAATTCTTTCAAAGATTACCAAAATTTATAATACAATGTAAAATTTCTCGAGAAATCCAAATTATTAATCAGATTTTCATTTGGTTACGTGACTTTGCGGAGAATTCAAAAATTTTAAAAATAAGTAATTTAAGAATTATTTTATTTGCATTTTTAAAGAAAAAAAATTTGGACCAATTTCCTTTAATCCAATTTAGGCACAGTTGGCGTGGAACCACTCATATTCATATATTTAAAGATAAAAGATAAGAAAATTTTTATAAAATTTATTATTGAGAAGTATATATATTTTATAAACCAACGAAAAAAAGATAACGTTTCTGTACTTTATATTTTCCTACTATAAAAGTATGAAAAATAGATAAAGATGTTTTAGTGAGGCAAAATATATATAGGATAATATAATTATTTAATAATAATAATAATTTATTTAATAAAATATTATTCAATTATATATAAAAATATATAAAGTGACAGTAAAATTCTTGTATATGGGTAAAAACATCTCAAAGGTACAACTCTTGTAAATTCAACTCGTCCAATTGCTCTTAAATTTTAAAAGAGTTTTCGTATGAATTGGATATATTATTCTAGCAAAAAGAGACTCTGGTTAAATTTTCAAGATTTTTACCTCATAGAACTCTGAGAAAATTTATTTTGCGTAAAGGTAAAGGACTCTGAATTTTTCGGCGTCCTAATGGGTTATAATCTAAAATAGACCAAAAAATGAGATTCAAAATTTGAATTATTTTTGGACCTAAAGAGCTAATTCCATAAATACAAAAATCTAAGGTCAATCAGACCAAGTAATTCTGCTAGAATTGTACCTTTCGAGTGTTTTTACCCATATATAAAATAATTTAGTCAAGATTTTATAATATTTAAGTCATAACATCTTAATAAATAAATTTCTATTATAATAATTCAACTTTAGATAGAAACATAACAAAAGACTTTCTTTATACACTAGAATGAACTAAATAATATTGTTTATTAAATTAACTCTTCATAAGAATTTATCTATTTATAAGATATATGAAATTGAATTAAATATAAAATAAAATAATATTTTGCAAAATGATCTTTTGCTCTTTTCTAATGTTTCTAACTAAAAATTTAATAAATAATATTTGTAATGTAATACAGAAAATCATAAATATAATATTTCATTATAATTAATTGTATACGCAAAATTTATCCACTACATTGAACTATTACATTGCATATATTATCTGTGTTATTTCATCTGGATAACGTATATATTATTCATTCATATACTGAATTATGTTTATTCATTATTTATAAATAACCTTTTGGTATATTATGATGGTCAAGATTTTTTTCAGTTTATTGGTCATTTTATTTAAAATTTTATTAGGGTTAATGTACGTATGTGAGTGTTTCAGTGTATAATAGGCTTATTATTTTTTTAATTGCACATTTTCATATATTTTTTTTAAAGTTTTAATTTTTTTTTAATATTTTAGATTAGCTGTTGAAAAATCATCTTTTGAAATTTATCACCCAAATAACAAAATGGTTAATTTGAAAAAGGTCGAAACTTTAAGATTACTAGATTCAATAAACCAAATTTAAATAAATAATTAATAGAACCTGTTTTTTAAATTTTATTATCGACAAAATTTTGAATGATGCTCTAGAATAAATTTTATATCATTCAATACAACCACGAGATATTAAATTATTAGCTAAAATTATTAAATTTCAATCTAAAAATAAGTTTAACTGATATCGAATAACGAAAAAATAAAACTCAAGGTGTAAAAAAAATGTAGAAAATTTAGTATGAACAAATGTAAATTAAAAATTTTTTTAATTTTTCATTATTTAATTAAAAATTCTATTAAACGTCAATATGCAATTTTAAATAAATAATATATTGACATTTAATTAAAATTTTATTTTTTAATATCTGTTTTCGATAATTTCACATATTAAATCAAGAACTAATTTAAAAATTTATTTTTATCCAGTTCATGTTAAAAAAATTTTAGATATTCGTATAATAAATGGAATCCTGAAGCTTTTAATAAAAACATCTGCAAATTGAAATCCCAAAACTGAAGAATTTATGTGGTCTAGATTTCACAGTAATTTCTTAGAATTTTAAATATTGGAATTTCTAGGACATAAATTTAAATTGAAGCAAAAAGTGTAAAAAATTTAAATCTTCAAAAAATCTTACACTATCAATCACATTATCAGGTATTATAAATTTTAAAAAAATTTTTGTAAAATATGTTTCATGTAAAACTTGAAAATTTGGTACTTCAATATTTTTATATGACAGATTCCACGCTAACTGAGCCCACATTGAACTTAAGGGTAGTCCAAACTATTTTTTTTTTAAGGAAGGAAGGATAAAATCAAGGAAGAGATAAGATAAGATCAAGGAAGCTAAAAATCGGTACGTGGACTTGTTTTCAGTGCACTTTCAGAAAAAAAATAGTTTCGACCAATCCCAGTGCAATTTTTGTTTAGTTAGTGTGAAATCCTTCATAAATTCAAAAAGAAAAACCTTGAAATTTCTTTTGTAAGAGTAGGCCATAACACTCCTTTGAAATTTCATTAAAAATTACCCATTTAATAATATTAATAAATCGTATCTGTTATTTTAAATTTTTATAAATCATAAAATTTAAATTAAAAAAATAAAAATTTGTAAAAAATCAACTTACCTCTTTCAGATTCTGGTTCATCACTGGCACATTCAGGCGTACTCCTTTCTTCTTCACTACTACTAAAACTAGGTTGTTGTTGATTAACTGTCAGATTTTGACCAGGATGAATTTGTGCTGAATGTAACTGTTGATGAGGTGGATATTGTTGTTGATTCATATTTTGATAAGGCATTTGTTGCTGTTGCTGCTGTACACTTTGTTGTTGCATTTGCTGTTGCTGAAATTGATTTTGTTGATGATATGGATATTGCTGTTGCTGTAAAGGTTGCTGTGGATATGGTTGACCAGGATGCATTGGACCACGGATCATTGGACCCTCCATTTGTGCTTGACAATTGCTCATGTTCATTTCAGAATTCTATAGTAAAATTATTTTTTGAAAAATTAAAATTATACAAAATTAAACTTTATTACTTGATGAATTTTATTAATTACAAAAGAAACAAAGCAACAAGTTGGATATCAATTGACATTTTTTTACAACTTTTAGTCTGTATACTTTAAGATAACTTGCAAATTACTTTTCAAGACGATGAGCTGTTAATTAATACATATTTAACATTATAGGCGCAAATTTCACTAACATGAGACCCGACAAAGCATCTAGGCCTAGCTACAAGCTCACAAACAGTGCAGAAAATGCAGTACTAAAATTTACGGAAAAATTTGCGCCCAAATGGCCAAAAAAATGTTTGACTGTTTTTAAAATTTTAAAGTATTTTTTTATACTTATACAGTAAATTGTGAATTAAAAATTGAACTCTTAATTTTGATCAGTAAAATTCAAAAGTCAACTTTAAAATGTCAAAAATGTAAAAAAACACGCGTATTTATTCTCAGGGGTTTGATAGGCACAATAAAAATTATTAACTGCAGGGATAATTATAAGTCTGACTAAACACAGACTTATCTACTTAAAAATATGCTTTAGATAATTAAAAAAAAAATCTATTATTTACCTGATACATCGGCTTTTGTCGATAACCAAGATTTTGTCGTCGCAAACCATCTTGTTCACCTTTATAAAAATTAGGATCATTTTCTGGATAACCTGATGGATGCCTTAATGTTCCTGCCTGATTTTGCATTTGAAATTGTGATATATTTGGCGTTGGTAATGTTCTCATATGTGGACCACTATCAACAGGCATGCCCCGATTTGTTTGCTGCAACTAAAATAAAAATTCATTTATCTTTTTTTATTTCAAAACTTTTCAAGTTTGTTTTTCAACTATAGATTTCTAAAAAAAAAAAAAAATCGTAAATTCACACAGAAGAAATCTTTTATCCCAAATCCTTTATAAATCTCTGTACAAACATACATGGATTATATAAAGATTTACGTTAAAAAAAAAAAGGTTAGGTAAATGTGTAAATAAAATATCATGAATAAAATTTTGTATTCACACGACTACAAATAAAAATTCACATATACACATAGATTACCTGTTCTTGATGCGAATGTTGACGTATAAGTAAACTATTCGTACGTTGTAAATATTGTGCATTTTCTTGTGCACTATGAGCTCTTTCAAGTTTTGGTCTTTTATCTAAAGAATTTTCATCGACGTGACCTGGTGGTAATACACCTTGCATGTCTTCTTGCATACGACGTAACATTGCGTTATCATTTGGCATCATCATCCATTGTCCAGATTTTGATAATAATTCTTGTTTTTTACGACATAATATACATACCCATATAACCTGCAAATAATTAATAAATAAAAACATTATTTTGAGATCAACAACCTTTTAGCAAAATATTGAATTTTATTGTTACATTTTTTTTTAAGAAACACGCAATTACTAAAAGTCATTAATTTTTTTTTTCTTATAAATATTAACTTTTATTGTAATTATAACTAAAATAAGTTAAAATTTTATCTTAGATTTAAAACTACTAAATTTAACTTTTTTATTTTTTTTAAATATTATTATAAAATTACATTTTAAGTTTGAAAATTTTTTATACTACGTAAAGAAAAAAAAAAGGAAAGAAAAATCGCGTGTTTCTTTTCTTTGAATGTAATGCGGAATCTTTTATATATAAAAAGTGTATATAGAAAAACTGCAAACCGCATAATAAAATATTTATGTATATGGATAAATCTAATGAATTTTAACAAAACTTATGCGCAAAATTATAGATTTTATATGTTTTTAGATATTCAGAATTTTAGTAATAAATTTTTATTTGCGATCTTTTTATTTTTACTGTAAACTGGTGTTTTGAGCACTGCGTCAGATTTTTTTTGGATGTTTTTCAATTTACTTATTTTAAATTTTTAGACCCATAATTTTGTAACAATAATTTTTGGTTTCTTATAGAAGAAGCTTTAGCTCAAATTTTGATTTCTGATTTTTTGGCATATAAGCACGTTTTGAGAGAAAGAAAAACTCTTATTACACTACAAACATTTGTAAGGTCTTTCGCTGGTGTGAATTTGAATTTGATGTTTTCTTAGTTCCCATTTTGTAATAAATCTTTGCTGCATTAATTACACTAAAATTTTATTAAATCTGAGAGAATTTTTTCATGAGCTTAAAGATTACCATTTGGGTAAAACTCTTATTACACTGCAAGCATTTGTAAGGTTTTGGTTCCTCATAAAGGAAATATTGTGATAGGTCAAATTTTGATTTCTGATTTTTTGGCATATAAGCACGTTTTGAGACCTCAGGAAGCTAAAAAACCAGTTTTTGATAAAAGTCTATGCGGGCGCGTGCGCCCGCGCATGTGTGTGTGTGTGATTTATGTATGTATGTCTGTATATGTGTATGTAAGACTGTAACCGGTGATATTTAACAGCCATTATCGTATTAAGAAGACCTTATTTTGTTTTCCAAATTTTTTATCATGGAACATGTTCATTGGATGGGGTGTTTGAAAAAGTTTGGCTCGACAGGGGGGGAAGTGAAAAATACTTTTTTTGGGTGGGGGGGAGGTTGAAAAATTGATGTTTTCAGAAAATGGGTAAAGTATTGACGTTTTTAGGGGAAGGAGGTGAAAAAGTGACTTTCTAGGGGGAATTTTATAATTTATTTTTTGAAAATTTTTTTCTTAAAATTTTTTTGACCAAAAAATACAAAAAATACCAATTTTTTTTTCTTTTTGGACCTAGTATTTTGGATCTGATACGTAATTTTTTGAAAATTTTTGTCTCAAAAGTTTTGACGCCAAAAAATACAAAAAGAGCCAAAATTTTTTTTAGGACGTAGTACTTAATTTTTTTCTATGAATGTACTAATATCGGATCTTTTTCGTTTTTCCCAAATTTATAAATAAATTATTTTTATTATTTTTTATCCTATAAGTAAAAATTAATTACACAGCTGCACAAAAAAAAAAGTTCTGATCCTGTAACTAGACCTACCTACAGGTAAGTTTTTCGATGTTCTAAAACCGAATCTGAAGTCAGAATTCAGCCTACACCCTCAGATTTTGCCCCAGCTACCCCCAGCAACCCTCTAAACCGCCCAAAAAGCAAATATTTTATTATATCCAAAAGTTAAAAATAAAAGTACTTTAGATACGGATTTTGATGTCCTAAAACCGAATCTGAAGTCAGAGTTTAGCCTATACCCTCAGATTTTGCCCCAGCTACCCCCAGCCACCCTGTAAACCGCCCCAAAAATCAAATATTTTACTATGTCCAAAAGCTAAAATTAAAAGTACTTTAGTTACGTATTTTGATGTCCTAAAACCGAATCTAAAGTCAGAATTTATCCTACACCATCAGATTTTGCCCCAGATACCCACAGTCACCCTCTAAACCGCCCCAGAGGGTAAACATTTTACTTTGTGCAAAAGTTATAAATTAAAGTATCTTAGTTACATTTTTTGATGTTCTAAAACCGAATCTGAAGTCAGAATTCAGCCTACACCCTCAGATTTTGCCCCAGCTACCCCCAGCAACCCTCTAAACCGCCCAAAAAGCAATTATTTTACTATATCCAAAAGTTAAAAATAAAAGTACTTTAGATACGGATTTTGATGTCCTAAAACCGAATCTGAAGTCAGAGTTTAGCCTATACCCTCAGATTTTGCCCCAGCTACCCCCAGCCACCCTCTAAACCGCCCCAAAAATCAAATATTTTACTATGTCCAAAAGTTAAAATTAAAAGTACTTTAGTTACGTATTTTGATGTCCTAAAACCGAATCTAAAGTCAGAATTTATCCTACACCATCAGATTTTACCCCAGATACCCACAGTCACCCTCTAAACCGCCCCAGAGGGTGAACATTTTACTTTGTGCAAAAGTTATAAATTAAAGTATCTTAGTTACGTTTTTTGATGTTCTAAAAACGAATTTTAAGTCAGAATTTATCCATCATCCATAGTTTTTGTCCCAGCTAGCCTAGTTACCCTCTAAAGTCCACCAGAGGAAGGTTAATTAATCGCTTTAGAATATTACAGCGATATCAGGATGGTGCTAAGAACTTTTGTTGGAAACAGTAACCACCTACGAGCATATATGATTATGTATGTTTCGTTACTTAACCTTTCTCTGGTGGGTTTTAGAGGGTAACTAGGGTAGCTGGGACAAAAACTAAGGGTTATAGGTAAATTCTGACTTGAAATTCGTTTTTAAAACATCAAAATACGTAACCAAGGTATTTTAATTTATAACTCTTGCACAAAGTAAAATATTCACCCTCTGGGGCAGTTTAGAGGGTGATTGGGGTAGCTGGGGCAAAAACTAAGGGTGATAGGTAAATTCTGACTTGAAATTCGTTTTTAGAACATCAAAATACGTAAATAAGGTACTTTTATTTTTCACTTTTGTACATAGTAAAATATTTGCTTTTTGGGGCGGTTTAGAGGGTGGCTGGGAGTAGTTGGGGCAAATTCTTAGGGTGTAGGCTAAATTCTGACTTCAGATTCGGTTTTAGAACATCAAAATACGTAACTAAAGTACTTTTATTTTTAACTTTGTGACATAGTAAAATATTTGCTTTTTGGGGTGGTTTAGAGGGGGCTGCGGGTAGCTGGAGCAAAATCTGAGGGTGTAGGCTAAATTCTGACTTCAGATTCGGTTTTAGGACATCGAAAAACTTATCTGTAGGTATGTCTAGTTACAGGATCAGAACTTTTTTTTTTAACATGGAACATGTTCATTGGATGGGGTATTTGAAAAAGTCCGGCTCGGCAGGGGGGGGGGGGATGAAAAAGTGACGCTTTTAGGGGGGGGGGGTCAAAAATTGACGTTTTTAGGGGGGGGGTGAAATGTACTTAGAATATTTTCGATTCAGGGACTTTTGGTGCAGAAGTACCTAGGGACCTATGGTGCAGAAGTACCTAGGAACCTTTGGTGCAGAAGTCCCTAAAGACCTTTGGTTGCAGAAGTACCTAGGAACCTTTGGTGCAGAAGTCCCTAAAGACCTTTGGTGCAGAAGTACCTAAGGAGTATTGGTGCAGAAGTACCTAGGGACCATTGGTGCAGAATTTTTAAGAATTCATTGTAAAAATTAATAAAAAATAAATTCATATTATTTAAAAAACTATAATAATTTGAAAATTTAATTTGGTTCACTTTGATGTCTAAGCAGCATGATTTCTATAATAAAAATCTAAATATAAATATTTGGATATAAATATTTATATTATGAACACAATAGATACTTTATTATCAATGTTATAAATGAACATGTTCCATGCTCGTTGGTTGTGCAGTTACACAAACCGGTTATATTTTTTTTAAATATGGCTCAATATTTTTAAAAAGGTCTGAAAAGTAAAAATAACAGCTAATATATTTCTAGCTTTTACTATAAATCTAAATACTTTTAAATCTAAATATATCTAAAAACTTTTTTTTTTTTAATTTAGTCGTTTGGGATGATTTCCCGATGAAAAAAAGCTATTTTAGTGGGGGGGGGGGACGAAATAGAGCCCTAATATCTAGAATTATCGTTTTTACTAGATAAAATAAACCATTAAAAATATTTTGTTATTGTTAATGAGGAACCATAGTGCCAATTACTTGGCAGCGTTTTTTTATTTGTGATTTTCTAAGTTCATATTTCATTTTTTTTTAATTTTGCTATTCTAAAAAAGTTATCGAAGAAAGAAAATTTCATGTCCATGAAAATTGAGATGAACTAAAAATATATAAACTAAAAAGTATGAATACTAAAATTTTAGCTACACTGATACCATTTATCACATTGATTCATAAGAACCTACGAATTTGGTAGCAATAGTTTAAAATTATTTTTTTAATAAATAGTACCTAATTAAAGTGAATTAAATAAATATGAATTTAGATAAATTTTCTTAAATTATTTTATATTCCATAAAATTTAAAACTTATTTATTTATTTTCGTGAAAAATTAAAGAGAAGAAAGTTGAAAAAAAAGTAGAGTATACTTGGCACACTAGTTGCCTAGGTAGAAATATGTCAAAAACTGAAGAACCCTTCATTTATTCATGTAAAAAATATTATCTGTATATATTTGCATACTCTTATTTTTAACACATATGTATGTGTTAAGAATCTAAATACAAAAATATATGAATAGACCTTTGAAAATCCTGACTTAAGCTGCTACAGATTTTGTGAAGTTTTTGGAAAACATCTACCTAGATTTTTATGAAGTAATTAAAATTTTTTACATAAATATTTTTAAACTGAATTAATATGAAACTGATAATTTGGTCTTTCAATTGTGCAAATAAAAACAAGTCTCTGCTTCATTATTTTCCTTGCTTGCCATATAGGTACTATTTTTAATTGCTTAAAATTTGTAATAAATTGAGGCTTTTTAGTTGATATGTAAAAAAACTATTATTTTTAAATTAAAACCATAAATTAACACTGAAATAAATGGGAAAAAATATTTTGTATAATTCTGTTATACAGAGACCAAGTATGGTTCCAAAAAAAACTGTGTTCCACCTCAATAAACTCGTAAAAAGTGACAGAATTTGTTGAAAAAGATGCTCGTTTCAAAGCCGTACAAAAAAATTTATGTTAGACACATATACCTAACTGATGGTTATAATATTTGCATTGAAAAACAAATACCAAAGTAATATATTTAAATATATATTTGAGCGCGTATAAACAAAAGTCAAGTTATATAGAGATACATTTACACGCTCACTTTTATTTAAATTGAAAGCTTCGTTTAACTTTATACTGAGATGCTTTCATTATATTTATATGTAAACTATACCAACCAGATAAGCAAAAATATCAAAATTCTATAAAATTGAAATTATATAAAACACTCTGTTATGAAAATCTAACATTTATGCAGGTCCAATTTGAGTATCTTAAAAAATAAACACGTTTGTAAGGATTAAGTGAGTTGAAAAATTAAATTTTAAAGTACTACTTGGTCTAAAAATTAGCTAATCATAGAAGCAGAAATTTTTAGTGTCATACAATATACTTTTTTGGTTACTTTGCAAAGTTAATTAAATTTAAGTATGCGAGCCTTAAAAATTTTTTAAATAATATGGTAATATAAAAAACATAAAATTTGGAAAATTACATTCTTTTGTTAGAAAATTTCAAAAAAGAAGAAAACAATAAAAAAAATTTAATTTCTATTTCATTGATTTTTAGAACATTGGCATTTATGTCAATAATATACTTATAAGACACAAAAAAAATCCATACATTTATATTGTAGCCTGACCTTTAAAAAAAGTGGTGGATGGGCTTCAGGGACTTATAGGGACCCTAGAATACTTTAGGTTTATGAACTTAGGATAATAGGGGCGATTTCATAGAGAATATTAACAAGGAACATGAGAGGGTCAAAAGTATCCGATTTAAAGGGGGGGAAGTCAAATGGGACTTAGAATAATCTGGATTTAAGGACTTAGAATAATTTCTATTTAAGGACTTAGAATATTCTGGGTTTATAGACTTATTGTTAGAATAATTTCGATTTAGGGATTTAGAGATTTTTTATTTTTTAATTTTAGGGAGAATCCAAGTTTAGAGAATCAGAATAGTTTGGGTTTAGAATATTAACATATAGTAGAGATGATAATTACAAATTAAAAAAGTAGCAAATCGTATTGTAATGTTGCGTAGCATTTATGCATTATACCTAGCCTTCAGCTATAAGTAAATATGTTCTATATATTTTAGTTGTGTTTACACAAATCGGTTGTAAGTTTTTTTTACTAGATTTCTGGGTACTCTAAAATTAAAGCAATTAGTTTTGAGTAATTAATACCACGATTCAAGCGAAATGTTTAAAGGATATTTTTCCTGGAGCAGGACTTTGCAAGATTTCTGGTTGTATTTACTAAAAACCAATTATATTAACACTAGTTTACCCAAAATCTAGTAAGAATATGCGCCATGAAATCGACTCTAATTCCAATTTAGGGATTTTTTTAATTTTTGATTTAAGGACTTATGGGGACCCTAGAATACTTAAGGTTTATGGACTTAAGATCCGTTCTAGGACTTATAATAATTAGGGAGAATATGTTAAAACTGTTATAAGTGAACATGTCCCATGACCATTGGTTGTGTGAACACACAAAACAGTTAAACGTTTTTTTTATTCGTTATTATATACACGTAAGAGATTATATTCAAGATCAGATAAATATTTTAGCAAATTGCCTGAAAATTTATGCAAATTTTGGATAATATAAGCAAATTTCTGTAATATATACAAAAAAATTCTTGGAAATTAAAAATTCAAACTCAGACATCTGACAGTGTATTTTAAAATTGAAAGAATTTAAAAATATTTCAAAGAATTTTCGTACAGCTATATTTTTATGAATATTTTTATATTTTTTAAATTAATATTGCAATAAATTTCTAAGTGGTTAGGAATTGATAAAAATAAAAAATGGAACGTTGGGTTGTCAAAGTAGCTGTAGTTACTGATGCATCTGCTGGAATTGGATTAGAAACCGCAAAGGCTTTTGTAGAATGTGGATTGGTATTTATTGGATTAGCTAAAAGACGGAGGTTTGAAGGAAATAGAGGTTTGTTTTAATTTTCTTTTTCAATTTTATTATTAAGTTTTATCCCTGATATGAATTTTAAATATGTACTTAAATAAATTAATATTTGTAGAAAAAAATCATAGAAATTAAAGCACCAGGTAAATTCCACGTAAAGCACAATTTTTAAATAGATTTAAAGTACTTTTAGAACTGTTGATATTATAATAAATAATTCTGGAAGAGGTGGTTACAGTTTTATTATGGGTAAGAAAGAAAATAGTTAATTTGAATATTTAAGAAATAATACCATAATTATTGAAAAAATTTGCATGGAAGTTCAGACTTCTGAGTTTGAAAAAGTATTAAATTCAAATATTATGGGACTTTTACATTTTATTTAACAAGACATGTTTAATTTTCATCACGACCAAAACTATACAGAACAAAAAATCCGATTTCAGTTACCGAAATTCAGCTTGTGACAGCCGGAATTTTTCTCAAATTCTTCGTCGATTTGTACTGAAAAGAGTCTAAAACAGTGAAAAACTTAAATCAATATGGATCACAGGGTCAAGGAGCTCAAAAAACCTGATATAAATGAATTTAAGTGACTTAAAACTTTTTAATTTTTAGAAATTTTGGCTTTATTCGGATAAAACCATCTGAATTGCTTAAAATTCCTTATAAACCAAGTTTTCCAATAAAAAAAGAGCTGATGAAAAGGGCAAACAGGAATTTTTTGAAAATTTTTATTTTGGCCAAAATCGAAAGGGGTATGATGGAAAAATGGTCAGATTTTTTTTTTCAAATTTTTTGTTCTTTAGTATTGGAAAAGGTTTGAAACAGTTGAAAACTTAAATAAATATGGTTCTCCGGGTTAGAGAGATCAAAAAACCTGATAAAAATGGATTTAAGTGAGTTTTAAAATTTTTGGATTTTTAGAAATTTTGAGTTTTTTGCAAAAAAACCATTTGAATTGGCTAAAATTCTTTATAAATCAAGTTTTCTAATAAAAAAAGTGCTGATGAAAAGGGTAAACGGGATTTTTCTGAAAATTTTTATTTTGGTCAAAATCGAAAGGTGTTTATATGGAAAAATTTTTTTTTTCTTTAAATTTTTCGTCGATTTGTACTGAAAAGAGTCTAAAACAGTGAAAAACTTAAATCAATATGGGTCACTGGGTCAGAGGGCTCAAAAAACTTAAAAGTAAATATATTGAAATATATTAAAACTTAAATTCTTTACATAAAAGAATTTTAGTGAGTTTGAAAATTTTTTCATTTTTAGATATTTTGGCTTTATTTGCATAAAACCATTTGAATTGATTAAAACCCCAAAATAAGGTTTTTTTTTGGTTTTTGGGAGCCTGTTGTGGACTAGAGGTCTAATTCCAACGAAAATCAATGAGTTTTTTGATAAATTTTGGGATGCTACTACTTAGGTTAGGTTTGGTTTGGGTGGCCAAATTGCTATACTTATCCAGAAATAGCCTTTATAATTATTAATATCTTTGCATGTTTATTATATTTTATTCTATTAAAAAAATAGTAATAACTAATAAGATTAAAATTTAAAAAATAAAAAATCATATTTATTTTCATTTAACAATATTGTTAACATGTAAAGTATAGATAATCAATAATTATATAAACCACATTTTAAATATTATCTTTTCTCTAAAAGCTTACATTTATATGTATAGATTGATATTACTATTTTCTATTATAGGTATGTCTTATTATGCATATGAAAAGATGGAAAAAATGAGGGTTTGAAGGGAAAGAAAAAATAAATAATTTCAATTTTTATTTGTATGGGACGGGTTTACTGACTACTTAAATATAGCAAATATCCTATACTTCCAAAAGTACCTTCTAAAACTTGCATTGGTTCATAAAGCTGTATCATTCTACGTCTCTGAATTGAAATTATATTTTATAACCAATCCCCCCTCCCCCAAACTTTAATTGCAACCATTTGACTCACCTCAATTTTCAGACCTTATGGAGAACCCCTCACTATAGAGATGTTCCATATTAATAAGTAAAATTGATATTAAAAGACATGTTACTACTTGGCCTTAGGCATAACCCAAGAATGATCGTTATACTTTTCCCCTTCAAGGTCTCGTAGGTACTTCAGGCAAATCATGGTTTTCCGGTTGGTTTTGACTAAGATTTTTTTCGGTCGTTGATTCTAGTGATGGTAAAAATAAGACAAGATCGAGGTTTTTCATGGTCTTGTCTCAATCTCAAAAAAATCTCCCGAAACCAGTATCATTCCAAAGAACACTTTTGACTGGTAACGGCCGAATAGAATGCCTAGGACAAGCATTCTACCACATCTTAGCTTTGCTTACGATCACTTTCAGCCGGATGGCCTAGAATCGATCACGCAAGCATAAGCTTACACCAGGATAACAATGTGGATCTAGCTCCTGGCGAGCTCGGGTACGTGTGTTCGCTAAGACACAAACCAAGGCTTTGCAACCCGGTCCCTGCGTTTAAAAGCTTTTATGTAATTTCGGGCCAAAATTTTTGGGTATTTTTGGGTCTTCAAATCAACTCTGCAGGTATTTTTTCTAAAACCACTACTAACAATTACGTCTCCATGCTAATTTTGAGCTTCTAGGGCCCCATTCTTAATTTTTGGGAACTATTTTCGTTTTTTGACCATTTTACAAAACAAAGAACTTATTTTCCTTATTTTTTCCTTATAAAACGCTCATTTTATTACGTAAACTGCAATTTGGGGCCTCCTCTTTTTAATGCCCAAGGTTTGCCAACGATTTTTTTTTTAAACTGGCAAGAAGTCATGCCATTTTTAGAAAAAAATATGTTTTGATAAATTTATAAATTTTAAAATAATATCCTATTTATTTTTAAAACAATATTGTAATAAAATTTATTTTTCTATTGAAACATAAATAAAATTTATATTTATATATAAATATTGTATCACAGACTTTAGTTTTGTAGCAAACTGTTCGAAGTATTATTAAATCTGTATTATATATTCTGACAGCGTTTACAATTTCAACAAGTTTTTCGAACCAAGTAAAAAAAAAAAAGCTAAAACGAATATATAGGTATAGAATAGGTAAACAAAAAGATTTTCATTTTAGTTTTATACATAAATTCAAAGTTACCTTGTTGGAACGGAGGGTGACTTTTCCACCGCAGCGCGCGCAACATCTAATGTTGCAGTAGTTACAAGTGTGGCCGATTCCATCGGCAAACTTTGTTTGCAGACACATGTGACAAGTTGCATCAAGTTCCATGCCTGCTTTCTTGTGTCTTTCTGCTCTTTCTCTTATTGTAGTTTCCAGATATTGTACCTCAGTCTGCTTAAGTCTGAAAATATTAATAGATTCACCTTTTAATAACTATTACTTTATTTAATCTTTACTATTATTGCTCGAAAACTTTAGTAATTAAATATTCTATTTAATTAATTTTTATGTATTTTATTTTTTTTTATCTACAGCAGTTTTTCAAAAATTTAAAGATTTAATCTAAAACTTTAGAAAATTATTATCTGTGGTTAATTTTATTTTTTAAATTTTTTTCAGTTTCTGTGGTACAGTAACATTAATTTTGTTGTAATTTGAATATTCAAGCAATCTAAGCAAAATTTAAGAAAACTAAAATTACGAAATACTCTTTTATGAAATATTTTTACAAATAGGGCAAGTAAAAATACATTTTCCTGTAAAACATAGAATTTTTTAATGATCAATTTTTCCCCTATCATAATAAGAATGAATAAAGAGGGTTCGAAAAAATGCCTATTTTTGTATGATTTCTTATATTTATAAAAAACACTAAAAAAAGTATCTTCTGGACCAAAATAAACCTTGTAAAAATATAAGGTGAGCATATATTTTATTCTAACTTGTTCAATCATAATGATAGTTTTTACCCTCAAAGCAACTGAAGAGATTATTTCATGTTTTCAATTTTTATTTTTATTTTAATGAAGTAACGAAGTAGGCTTAGAATAATTTCGATTTAGGGACTTAAAATAATTCGGATTTAAGGACTTACGCTAATCTCTATTTAGGGACTTTATGCTTTGGTTTTATTTAAAAAAATGGAAAATTCGCAATAATTTTGAATAAATACTGTTAAAAAGGAACGTAGGGATGGGGGACCCTGAAAATCTGAAAATCAAGAGGGGGTGATCAAATGGGATTTAGAATAATTTCGATTTAGGGACTTAGACAATCTGGGTTTAGAGACTTATAATAATTCAAGTTTAGGTACTTGCTATAACTCGTAATAAGGGACTTAAAATATTTTCGATTTAGGTACTCAGAACAGTTTTGGTTTAGAATCTTAACATCTAGTCATGGTGATAATTACAAATTAAAAAAGTAGCAAATTTTATTGTAATGTTGCGTAACATTTATGCTATGCTAACCAAGCCCTCATCAGTAACTAAACATGTTCCATGAATTTCGGCTTAAGCGGTTATAAGTTTTTTTATCAGGGTTTAATTTATACCACATAAAAAAAAATCTGTAATTTATGTACTCATTAATGAATAATAAAAAATAGTCAATGAATCATATAAAATATATTCAAACATGTGTCTAAAATAATACTTCCGGTTTCTAAAAATATTATCCTTACTAAGTTTATTTATATTCGCCTGGCAGTTAAGAAAAAAAAATTTCTTCGATTTTAAAAATTTTGGGGTTCCATTTAAAAAAAATAAGCTTTCCTAAATTATATCCCATTTAATTACTTATAAATATTGCCACTAAATACATGGGCTTTTGTTAGACAAAATTTAACCCATAAGAAGTCCATTATTCGTTAAAAATTAAAAGTGAGCATTTAAAATTTGGTCAACGCTAAACAGGGGACGCTAGCCATTGCTGACAAAAACAACAATTTTTACTTTAAGAAATGCCATCATTGATGGGAGAAAGGCTATAACAGTTCCCTAAAAATAGCACAGTTATTGAACATGCCCAATTTTTTATGAACATAAAAAGTTGTGTAATTACATACTATTGTGAAAAAATGTCAAAAAAGAAGAAAAGAAAATACTAAAAAAAATTTAATTTCTGTTTTATCGATTAAAAACATCGGCATATATGTCAATAATATATAGGACACACAAAATCTAAAAATAAGTATATAAATGTATATAAATATTAGTCTGTAACAAAAAAAAAAGTTTTTTTAACGCTCAGGCTGAAAAAAGGATTACATTTTTTAAAAAATGAAAATAAGTAAGAAATGAAAATAAAAAAGCTCAGGTATTAAAACAACTTCTACAAAAAATACATGGGATATTCATAGGAACTGAAAATTCGCTCCATATGTTTTTGTTGGCAACATTAAGAAGTTGTTTGATGAGTTATGCGTTTTAGGATTTTGAAGTTATTGGAAATGGAAATTTTTTTCTCCTTCAAGTGATCAAATTATTAGGCAAATCAACTGACGATGGAAGTGTAGTTTTTTTTTTCTTTTTCTAGTGGTTGATAACAATTTATTTGATGAAATACATTAACAGAAAAATAATCATTTGTTATCCAGATTTTGAACCTTTCTCTAAATGCTTTGTTTTAAAATTTTACTAGGAACAAATAAGAAATTACTTATCATTCTTGTATATACATAGTTGGAGTGTTTGGTTACCCGAAGTGTTAGGTACTTGAACCGCATTTTCTGGCTTTTATCAATTTGGGTCGGGTTGAATCAACTTTTGACCAGAACCAGAGAAATTTTTCAAAAAAAATCTGCATACAGGTCAGGTCAGGTGTTCGACATATCACACCCCTAATACACAGACATCAAGGTAATGAATATTCAACACACAGATGTGGGTAAGTGACTTAAAAAAAGTGTCTAAATCGTGCTAATCTTAATTTTGATAATTTGCGCTTGATTCAAACCAATAATCAAAATTCTATGCTATTTTAATTTAACCCCCAAGCTAATATGTATATTAGTTGGTAATACTTTTACTGTAATTATTTAAAAAATAATATTAAAATATAATCCATAAATTTTTTTTTATTTTTCCCCAAAGTATAAATTTGTCAAATGGAATAATTTCATCATATTATTTTCATTAAAATAAAACTTTCTAAACTCTAATAGCTATTTCTTTTTCTAGGAAATCTAAATATATAAATAGAACTACCCTTTGAAATCATGTATCATATTAAATAAATCACATTATATATACTTTTTTTTTATTTCAAATGTAAAATTTTTTTATTGAAAAAAAAAATAATAAAATTTTTTTTAAAGTTTGAATTTTTTTTTATCAAGATTTATAGGTCTGAGCATGAATTTAGTAAAAATTAAAAAAATTCAACTAATAAAAGCATAATTTTTTCTGAATATTTTAATAAAAAAAAAAAAAAATAGTAAAAAATAAATGTTATATTATTTTTTCTCCAACATTCTTTATATAAAATGACCATCAGATTCTATTATTCAATGTTAGATTTAATTAAACTAATCAAGTTTACTATCTTATATATATAAATAAATTAACAAGACAATATAATTGGATTTTATATATATATATATTTTCTTTTATATATAAATATAAACATTTTTTTATTTCATACCAAATAAATAAAATACATTTTTTTTTTAATAGAAAAATGAGCTAAATAATTTTATAAATTGAATTTTCTTAGCAAATATTAAAATTAGATAAAGAAAATATACTCAGAAAATATATAATTAGATAAGAAAATATAAAGTACTTATGTACGTATAAAATGTATATTAGCCTGGCAGTTATTTCAGAAAAAATGTCGTTTATTATGTGACCAGAAATTAACTCAAAAATACCCCATTTATTTAGTCAAAGTTCGAATAATTTTCCAAAACTAATTTTTTTTAGTAAATGACACCAATCAATCCCCAATAACCAAAAATCCAAGAAACTTTTTAAAATAACTGCCAGTCTAATATACACATAAATTTTATTTCTGATCAGCAAAAGTATATTTAAATTAAATTATATTGAAGAAAAAAAAAGGTCTTGCAAAGTAGTAGTATGATACTTGATAAAATTATCTCTTTTTCTCTCTACAAGTACCAACATCACGTCTTTTTATAATAATAATAATAATAATGACAATTTGATAAACTAACTCGTTTCGATATATACATTTTATTTCACACTTTGCTTCATTTTCAATTTTTTCAATTTTCATGCGTAACTGTTTCTAAGATAAAAAAAAACTTATAATAACAATAAAATAAAATCTCTAAAACGACGATTCCTTATGACTGTATAACTAAGCATTAAATTTCAATTTTCGATTTCTATTATCATTATTATTATTATTCAATGTATATTTTTCTTATCTAAGAAAAAAAAAATTTTTAAATAACCATATCTCACGATTGTATTCATATATAACAAAGACTTAAATTGAATTTATTTTTTCCTTTTTAATGTGAAACTGAACGGTACTACCAACTATTATAGATGTTGAGTACATCGATATAGACATACAATGTAATAAAACCACTTCAATATTGTATTTGTCCCCATTTTTTTTTTTTATTCTTTATTGGTATAACATTCAACCCCTTCTTCTTTACTTATCATTATAAAACTTTTTGATGTTTGATGTACTTTGATTTATAACACTGTTATTTATGTTTATTTAATGTATTGATTTTAATGATATTGTGTTTATCAATTTTTTTAATTGGAATTATGTTTTTATTCATTTTTTCGATTTTTAAATGTTATTAAATTGAGATAAAAGTTTTAACGAATTTTAAAAACCATTTTTGGGAATGAATTAAACTGATTATCAAAAAATAGATTTTTAAAAATAGCTTTAAAGAAAATAATTATTGATGGCAGTGGTATTGATTTTCTGAACTGAAATTATTTTTAGAATCAGTAGACTTAATTATTTTATTTCATTACGAAAAGATCATTTTAACATTTAAAAAGCTATTTCTGGAAAAATTCAATTTTACCCAAAATTTACCCCAAAAAAAAAATATATTTTGTCAAGAATTCTCATACAGTCTTAAACTTTACTGTAAAATTTCAAACTACTTATTTTTAAAAATTTATACTTTTCATAAAATTTATTCGAACAAAACAGAAGATTTGGAAAGTACCGGACTTTCAGCTCGTGTAAAGTACAGTAAACCTTGCAGTGTATAAAAATTAGAATAAAATTTAATAAATTTTTCTAAAAATCATTTAAGCCTTTTGTTAAGCTAAAATAAATGAAAATGAAATTTCCTAGAAATCTCTTTTTTATTTTTAATTAAAATTTTTAATTAATTTATTAATACTTACAAAACGAATGCTACAAATGATATTTTATTAAATTCATTAAAAATAATTAATTAATTTTTCCTTTTAAAATATATAAAATTTAACATAATTAAAGCGAGTATTAATTTAATGTTATTAAATATTTATCTTTCAGAGTATAATTGTATGCAAAGATAAATTAGTCAGGCACATAATAAAAATTATAAGTACGATAAATCCTTGTTTAACAGAAAAAAGTAATTAAGTTTTTCAGAATTAAATTGTTTTTTTTTTGGACTTTTTTACAATTACATTAGAAATATACCCTTTTAAAATGTTTAAGATTTTAGTATAAATAATTTAATATAAACTTAAAATTAAAATTAAAGTTCAATTTCTAATTTAACGAAAATACACTGTAAAAATGCTCTGTTTCAATTTTCAAACGATTCAAAAAAAATCAAAATGAAAAACTTGATAGTTTACTACGCACATTAATTTAAAGTAGTTGATATCAAGGGTTGGTCAGACAAATTTGAATACTTTAATAAAACCTCGAAAAAAAACGGTTTCGTAAAAATTTCAGTATCTTTCAGGCAGAAAATTTCAATAACCGCAAACAGATTTTTGATTGACCGGTTACCGGTATTTCGGCTCTAGCGGCTGGAATATCTATTTTTTATTTACACGTTTGCAAGTAACATAAAAAGTGATTTTTCCTTATATTTAAAAAAGTTTTCAAGCTTCATGATGCCGTGGTGCTTGGGTATTAAGATGAAATATGTTCATAAGGAGGGGTACCCGAAAAATTTCCGTTAAGAAGGAGGGGGAGAGTGAAAAAGTGACGTTTTTACGGGAAGGAGGGGGTTTGAGTGGACTTAAAATATTTTCGATTTAGGAACTTAGGATAATTTTAAGTGGGAGCCAGGGCCTTATCAGGCTCTGATAATAACAAAAACCTAGAATACTTTAGAATTATGGACTTAAGATAATTTCAATTTAGGATCTTATTATAATTTCGGTTCTCCTACTTATAATAATTAGGGAGTATACTTTAAAACTGTTATGAGTGAACATGTTCCATGATCGTTGGTTGCCTGAATACACAAACCAGTTATAAGTTTTTTATTAGATTTTACATAATTTGCAATAGATTATACGAAAAATATTCCGGTCGTTACATTTCCGTTTCCGAAGCCGGGTTTTTCTTTATTTCATATGATTCAATTTCTCTTATTATTTCTATGCAAAATCTTGTTGATAAATAAAATAATAAAAAGATAAAATAAAAATTTTAAATAAAAATTTGAAAAAATTATATTCACAACATTACTAATTGTAAACTAAAAAACTTAAATTTTTATAAATTGCTTAATATCTTAAGTTTTAAAATACTATATTTAAAATTTTATTTAAAACAAAAGATAATTTTAAATGTGACATTTTTATTATAGGCAATTCTTTATTTACTATTTTAATTGCAGTAGTTACAGACGAGTTGGTCAGACTATTCTAATTTAAATAATTTACTGTTATATATAGATATATACGTTGTAAAATATATGGTTTTCGAAAGCACAAAACATTTTGGTTTTACTTTTTTGAAAATAAATTTTAATTTACTAGTTAAAAACGATGTTAAGACATAAGGAAGTTAAATAACTGTAACTAATATCATTAAAATATCAGCATGCAAGAAACAAAACAGCATTTATTTTACAACTTTTTTTGTAATCAAAATGCCAAAAATGTTATTTGAATGTTAACTTTGCAAATAATTTTAAATGTTTTTCATGGTTTTAAAATAAAATCAGAAAATTCGAATTTTAGGGTCACTGATATTTTTTAAATTTATAATCATTAAATTAATAGTGTGATATATTAATCTTTTGTTAAGTAGATGAAGACGAATAATACGGTTACCGGGCCGTTCGCCCGCAAGGACGTTTCCCCCTTGAACTCCCCCCCGTATGCCCCCCAGACCTTTTAATATATGCAAAATCCGGGGGTTTGGGGACGAAGCCCCCACAAAAGAAAAAAGCAATTATAACCTACTCCTAAAAGCTGTACTCGCACTCAGCCCTAGAATAAGCTAAATTCTTTGAGGCGGAAACATCCAAGGGGGGGGGGGATTCCCAGGGGGAAAACATCCTTGGGGGGGAGGCAGCCCAGTAATCAATTAAAAAGACCAATATAATTTTTTAATAACTTTGTTAAGAAAACTTCAAGTATCTAATTACAGTTAATATCTAAATTTAGGTACTTTAAAATATTTAATAATTTTATTCGAGTAGTAAAAGATGTTTTAAGTCAGACAACAAATTAAATTTAAATTTACGTGATTACGAAAAAAAAAAATAATTATTAAATAAATTAAATCAATTTAAAATTATATATTCCGCGTAAAAAAAATCCAGACTTGGGGGCAAGTCTATCTTAGACTGGAATTTTGGAATTTTTTTACGCAAAGTTTCAAATTGTTCCTGGTAAAAAAAAAAAGGGTACAAAAAATTGACCATTTTTCTATATCAATTTTTAATTTTTTCGCATAAAAAAACTGCTGACTTGGTACTTGATCTTTACTCATTCCCTCAAGTCTATCCAAAACTTGTTTTATGGAAATTAAAGATTTGATTGATAAAATAAAAGTAAAAATTTTATCTTTTAAAAATTTAAGTCTGGGCTTATTTAAGCTTCATACAATAAATTTTGAATAGACTTGGGGGGACAAATCTACCCGAGAAAATTTAATAATTATGGAATTATTTTTTAATTCAAGTAGTAACAGACGAGTTTGAACAGACATTTATGAATTAAACTTTTAAAAGTTTTGATTATATTAGGATGAATGTAAATAATAATTTAATTATCTGAAATTTTAATTTTTTTATTTCAGTAGATAAAGACGAGATGATCAGACATTGAAAAAAAAATTACTTTATTAATCAAATTTTTAAGAATTAAAAAAAAATTAGCTTAAGTAATTACAAATAAATTAAACAGACATACACGAATAATATTTTTTTAACTATTGTAATCATTATTTTTAATTCAGTAGATTAAGCTATTTTAGTCAGACAATTCGATTTTTGAAAAACTGATTGGATAAAATGTCTATTTATAAATACTGAATTTCATAATATGCATCAGAAAACGTTTCTAAAACGTTTTAGCGTTTGCTATTTAAACTAAAATTTAAATAAAAGTTAATTTTTTTAAACGTTGAATGTGAAGAGAAAAAAATATTAGTACTAAAATAAAACAAGAATTCTTTTACTGAAAGTGTTAAAATTGTAATAAAAATGCAAATTTTATTAAAGTATGTGTATAATTTAAACGTGTAAATAAAAGACATCTGTTGATATTTAATAAATATGTCGATATTTAAAGAGTTGAAATTCAAAAAACAAAATAAATTTAATTAAACAAAATATTTATATTCTTTAGTCGAATTAGAAAAACGTAAAATGAAAATTTGCATAGTAAATTTAGTAGTAAATCTTAACGTAAAATGATAATCATGAAATTTTACGTTCGCTCACCTCATGATCTCATTCTGTCTTTCCTCCTCCTGCTTCTGGCGCATTATGACGTCCTCGATGATGCGCCTCTCTTCGGGTGTAAGGTGCGATATATCCGGTAATTCCGCCATCCTTTATACGTGTATAAAAAAAAAAATTTTCTTTTTCTTCTTTTTTTTTTCTTTCTTTTCCAATAGCCAGCAGCTTTTTTTCCAAATCTGATAGTATTATTATTAAATAAATTAGCGTTTAATTGTATAGATGCCGCTATTTTAATAACTACCAGTTGAAAAATTGTTGCCAGCAACACGACGACTATAACTACTTCGCGCGAGCCGGCTATTCTAAGACGAGTCATCCACCAGCCGGCGGCCTCCTTGACAGGGTGCTCGAGTTAACCCAGCACCCTAGGAGGCCACCATATAAAAATTTTATTATAAAAATACTCATCTTTTAACTATTTTCATACCTGAATTATTGAGCAAGTTTATGCTCAATAATTTTTTCATATTTATCATTTTACTTTTTTTTTCTTCTTCAAATTGTTATTATTATTGATAATAAATAAATGTTTTGTAATTATTCTTCTATTTCTTATTTATTATTATTATTATTATCGATATGTATTAGTTTTTATAAGAATCCATAGCCTCAGAAAATGTTGGGTCAACGCGCACTATACTACCTTAGACACACACACAGACATCTACATATATAATTGCACGTACATATATATATAGAATTATTAAATTAAATCTTTTTTTTTAATACACTTTATACACATTTTAATATTATTATTATGATTCTGTGTACAAGAAAACATAATAAAAAAATAAGATTATTTATTTGAAGAAATAAATTATAATAAAAATGTCACTTATTTTTTTCTTTTTCTTT
Source organism: Anagrus nilaparvatae (assembly GCA_022575985.1). Classification (NCBI taxonomy): domain Eukaryota; kingdom Metazoa; phylum Arthropoda; class Insecta; order Hymenoptera; family Mymaridae; genus Anagrus; species Anagrus nilaparvatae. The sequence continues at coordinate 33,858,640 of JAKSXM010000231.1, forward strand.
TAATGATTTATAAATATTACATACTGTTAAACAAAACAACAAACAAAAAAATTAAATTTTATGTTATTTGCTAGTTTCTTGCACAGTATTTTTAATTAATTTTTTTTTCGAATTAAATAATTTTGTAAATGAAAAAAAATTGTTTATGAGTAAAAAATTTTTTTAAACAACAAAAAAATTTTTTTTTTTAAATTATTTTTCGGCCTCACCCCTGCAGTGCAGTGCGTTGCAGCTGAGCAGACGCGCTTTAGATTTTTTTTTTAGTCTTGGTGGTTGTATGTTTTATATTTTTTGTCTTTTCAAATAATTTATAGTCACTAACTTTTTTTTAAGCATAAACACTTTTTCGAACTTTAATTCTTTATTCATGATTTCATTTTTATTTAAATAACTTTTATCACTTTTTAATACAATACATGCATATATATATATATATATATTTATTTTTATAAACTGTTGATTTTTATAAATTTACTTAATAATTTTTGAATTTCTGTTATTCACTTTAAATTTTATTTATTTAAAAATAATCTAAATTTAATTTCTTGTATTAATTTTATTTGTATTTTTCGGTATTTTATTTATTTATTAACTTGATAAAAAGCTCGTAGTTAAAAAAAAACCCTTATACGAAGCGAGAGGAAACGCGAGGGCTTCCACCGGGGGCACCATGTTACAAACCGAATAGAAGAGAGATATTGTTTTTAGTTTTATTTAATTGCGCATGCGTTAAAATATCATATTATATTCAATTCAACCCCTTTTTAATTTTAAATTTTACCGCCAAGACATTCTTTTATATTATTTGCTAAATTAAATTTAAAATTAAAAAAATTACATTAAATAATAATAAATATTTTTTAAAAAAACAGTGTAAATATTTTAATTTTATTATTCGATAAATAAAGTAAAAAAATTTTTATTTAAATTGGATATTCGTGACTATTTTATAAAATTTTAAGGGAGAATACCTACATAAGCTAAAGAATATAGCCAATGAGAAAATTTTGAATGCGCTTACGTCAGAGCCTCGGGGTTATTGATCGGCTTTCCATACTCAACTGTTACTACTGATTTTAGTGTATAGTTTGTATATATATAAATGTGCGTATTTTCACTACACATGTAGGCTATATCACAGGATGATTTTGGCACGTACTATTAATGCCTAGAACACGCAATGATATCTAAGTGTGGGTCTATGTATGAATAAAAAAGAGATATACAGGTATCTGTACCATGAGCTTTCATTTAAATATATGGGCAAATCCGTTGATTTTTTACTTTTTCTTAAATACTATTTCATTGGCCTGGAATTTTTGACTATATTTATTCATTTTTTTCATGCGTACATAAAATGAATAAATTTAATTATTAATTTATTTGGAATTATAAAATATCACTGCAAGCTCGATTTTTAAATATAGTATTAATAATTTTTTTAAATTCTACTTTTCAACGCAACTAAAAAAGGCAATTTTTTTCCCGTGTTTCCATATTCATTTTGTAAATCTAGAGGTTTTTTGAAACATCAAGAATTAATTTTTATCGGATTTAAGCAATTTTTTTCCTGAGTTTTATCACTTTGAGCCCATTTTAACATGGAACATGTTTATAGAGAGGCGTACCCAAAAAAGTTCCGTTTAGCAGAGGGGGGGGTGAAAAAGTGTCATTTTTAAGGGATGGGGGTTGAGTGGACTAAGAATATTTTCAATTTAGGGACTTAAGATAATTTTAAGTGGAAGTCAGGACCTGATCTAGCCCTGATAAGAACAAGAACTTAATACTTTAGGTTTATGGACTAAGGATAATTTATATTTCGGGATTTATTATTTATTGTAATTTCGGTTTTGGGACTTATAATAATAAGGGAGTATACATTAAAATTGTTATAAGTTTTTTATACTGCAATAAGTACACTGCAACTCTTAAAACTCTACTTTTATCCAATTTCACCAGTTTTTCTGATAAATACTGGGAGCAAGTTTTTTCTAAAAGGTTAATATTTACTCTTTCAATTCATTCATATTTCCTGAAATTTATCTGAACCATCCGAGTCTATTTTCACCACCATAAAAATGATAACAGTTCTGAATATCGCTTTTCGCTTTAGATCTCAAAATACCCATTTGCCCATGAAAAAATTATTTTGCGCTCTATAAAAAATGTACACTGTAAAAAGTAACTTTCTTATATTAACAAAAAAATTAGAACATTTTCGAAAAATTAGTAAATTTTCGAAAAAATTTGTAAATATTCGAAAAAAATCGTATATTTACTAAATTTAGTATATTAACAAAAAATTCGAGTAGTTCTCGATTTTTTTGTAATTTCGCAAGAAAAATTGATACTTTACCATTTTTTTTAGAAAATTTACAAAAAATAGTTGTCAATTTCCGAAGAATAGTTGTGAATTTACAAAATTTTTTTATAAAATCACAAAAAAAAAATCGAGAATTCTCGAATTTTTCAATACTATACTAAACTTAGTAAATTTACGATTTTTATCGAATATTTACAAAATTTTTTGAAAATTCACTAATTTTTCGAAAAAATTCTATTTTTTTTTGTAAATCTAAGAAAGTTACTTTTTACAGTGTATGATTTTAAAATAGGGCTTGTTTTTTTCAGATGATTTAGGGTTCGCCAGCTGCTTTTCCATGCAGAAAAGGTTTGTTAAATATGAATTTAATATGTAAACATTTCCTAGTGATGTTTTGCAACGCAAAAATATTTTTAGAAGTAATCCATTTAAACAATTTTTAAAGTCCCTATAGTAAAAAAAAAACATATAATCAACAGGACCTGGAGGTTTTTGGGAAGATTCTATCTAAAATTTCTGGGGCTAGGTTTCTAACACCTAATTAAAATTCTGATGAATTTTCGGATTTCTTGGAAAATTTTACGAAAGTAATTTTGCAGGCCAATTTTAAATATTTCTAAAATGCTGTACAAAAAAAAAGAAAATATAAAGCATTAAAATTTCATAAAATTGAAAAAATCGATAAAAAATTAATTAATTAATTAAAATTTAATATATTTTATATTTATGCCATTTTTTTTGCAAACCTTTGTAGTAATTTCTAAAAATAGGCTAAAAAAAGCTTTAATATGATTTCCTAAAGGATCCTGTATCCCAAAAATTTTGTTGCTTTTTTGTTATTTTTTGGCATTATTTACCCAATATCCTCAGCACTTGCAGATATAAATCTAGAATGAACTTTGGTTGAAAAAAAATTAAATCTTTATGGAACTTAGTTGATAAATTTTAAGTTATTTCACTGTTCTATGGAGCGCCATCCCTCCGGTGATCATTTCTAAATTGAAACAGAAAAGTTAATTGGTATCGGAAAAAATTTTTTAAATTTGAAAAATAATATAATAATAATACATGATATCAAATGTTTTTAATATGCTATAATCACATTCATCTCCAATACATGAATCAGATCTAAGGGCTCAGAATGTTAAACAGAACTATTTTGACACAGAAAAAATTCACCAATGGATTTATTTTTTTATTTTGCAAATATTATCAATCTAAATTTAACAATATTATTACAAACAATTATTTTCCATGTAGAATTATTTATTATCCATAAGCCATTATTATTATTTAAGTCATCTAACTTTTAAAAAGTTAAAAAACAGTTGTACAATAATTAAATTATTTACAATTGTTAATTATTATTTACATATTAATTTTCAACATTCTTTTAAAGTTATATTTTTAATTATTTAATAAATTAATACTAAAATATTAACATAATTTTTAATATAATGTCACATTAGTAAATTATATACATTTTAAATAATAAAATAAAATTTTTGAATAAGCAAAATATATATTTAAAAAAAAAATATTTTTAACTTATTAATAAAAAACTATAAAAATGAAGATTATTATTTTTTTTTAATTATTAATAAAGTAAGTAACTTTATTATCCCTTGGACAAAACTATTGTTAAAATTCGTTCTTTCATTTCAGAGATAAATAAATTCATGATTTTTTACAAGTAAACTTAAAATATAGACGTAAAAGCAAATCATCAGTTTCGCTTAACCTTGGAAGTTATTTCACTTAGTTTACTTTTGTACCCTAGCTAGTAAAAAAAAAAACTATTCTAAATATATAAATTTTAGCAATCTTATGTCATTTTTTTCTTACGTTATTTTTATGGCAACTATTTTGAGATGAAATCACAGAATTTTTTGTTTCTCGTTTTCGTTATTCTTAAATATTATAAATTTCATATAAAATCTATAAAAGTTCTAAATATGTATTAAATTAAATGTAAGAATCATTTTTGAGAATACAGGGGACGCAAAATTTCCGAATACTTATAAGGAAAACTCTTTATGTTTTTCCAGGTATAAGTCTGAGTAATTTTCATAATCATACCTATTCTTTTTAAATTTAATTAAAAATTTTTTATATTTTTGTACTTTTTACTACTATTGTAATTATAAGTTTATATGAACTTAAAACATTTTTGTTTGTCATGTGGTATTCTTGTCTTAAATAATATTGAATCAGCGCGATATTGTGTATTTAATAGCGGCATGTATCCAAAAACCTAAAAAACAAAAAAAAATTACTTTTTTATTAAATTTAAACTTATTTTATTAAAATTTATAAAAATACTAACCTGAGAAAAAAAATTAATGCATTTATGCCTTTCTTGAAAATGAGTATCATCTTCTGATAATGATACTGGACATCCTGGGCATCTAAAAGTCCATCTTGAAGTAACCTTAATAAAATATAAGATTTATTATTATTAAATTTTAAATAAAAAAAATAATTTTAAATTTATGAATTATTATTGTTACTTTAACAGGTGGTTTTCTAGTTATATGAGAAATTAAAAAATTCATGGCTATATCTTCACAGTTCATATATTCGTCAACTTTATTTCTTATAGCTTGCGGTAACCAATGTGAATATAAATACATGTAATGTTTATGAATAAAAGCTGCTCCTGTTAGAACCATTGACAATTCACATGAATAATTTGAATTATAATTCCATGAATTGTGTCCATTTTGATCCCAAGCATGAAAACGACCAGGAAATCCAACAATACGATCTCTATGTTCTCTCCATACCCTATTAATATTATTCAGATATTTAAACAAATACCCATATTAATAAAATAACTATTTAAAACTTTTAGAGCTAATACCTGAAACCAAACATCATTTCATCATGTCTTAAATGTGCATCATCATCAACTGATAATACAGCTTCTGTTTCAATAGCATTAAATGGAAGAAATCTATTATTTAAACTATTTTTGCTAGTTTTAACAACCTAGAAATTTAAAAAATATACATTAACATATTCCTTAACTTTTGAAAAATCATACTAAAGTAATTTTTTTGCAAATCTCTAGTAAAAAAAAAATATTTTTACATGTATAGGAACTCCGATTTCTGGCCACCTAAGATCTTCTGTTGGAGGTTTTGGACTATTCCAAACAACAACCACTTTATTTAAGTATGGTAACCCATACAATCTAGCTAATGAATTCATTAAAACTTGTTCTCTTTCATATGTTAACATTACTATGGTAAATTGTTCCCTAGGATGATTTCCACCAAGTGATTCACTAAATTCTTTACCAGCACCTCCTGCTCCTTTATTAATTGGTCGAAATCCTACTTCAGAACCTAAAAATTATCATTTAAAAGTTAATTTGGTATTATTTTTTTATTCAGAATTTTTATTTGAAATGAAAATTCGTAAGGTTAAATTTTTTACCTAGAAACTTTGCATCGCTGGGTAAAATAATATCAAAAGGTAATTGAGGATATAAATTAAATGGATCTATCCAATCATTCCACATTTCGTATCCTTGAAGTAATATCGAAGTGTAGTTTCTTTTATACATTGGTGATGGCCATGGTGGCTCTAAAGGGCCAAGACTTTCTTCTGCTTCTGATTCAGAAATTATGGCATCAGATTTTAAAGGCTGAAATAAAAAGTTACTTACTATTTGATAGAAAAAGGTATATTTAAATAAAAAAATTTAAAATAATCATTAAATAATACCACAAAAGAGGTGTTGAATACACTTGGACTAGGAGTCTGAGGTGCTGCTAAAGGTGGAATGCCTAATCTATCCCTTATAATGGCGATAATTGTATCTAAGACACTTTTGGCGGTCCCAAAATATCTTTCCCAGATTAGTCTACCTTGTCTTCTCATGGCTAATAAATCATTATCAGGTATTGCTCTTAATAAAAAATGCATTTCTGTAACCCTAGCCTGAAATTTGATTCAAATAATTAAAATATTACTTGCTACTTTTGATTACACATATATTGAAAAATGTTTACTTTGGGTAAAAATATAACTGCTCTTCTCCAGGCTACAACTTCTTTGTAGCTAAGTAAAATTTTGTCACCTCCTAAAATTACTGGTATAGCACCTGACCTCAATGCTTCATAAAGTCTTGCTTGTAAGGAAGCAGTAGATATAAAACTTGCATTACTAGGTGCAAGTATTAACGTAAATGTAGATTCTTTTAAAATTGCTTTTCTTGAAGAATCAGTACCACAGAGCGACCAATCTAAAATTTCATTTATTTTTTTTTCATCTGAAGCTGGTATACATTCAAACTGCATAAAAAATTTATCTGAAGTTGCTCCATTACTCATATCTTTTAAATGTTGAATTATAAAATTATCTAAATTATTTTCATCTAATGTTATTCTTTCTATATCAAGTTCAGCATCATCTAAAATTTGTTGAGTTGTTGACCTTAATGCTCTCATTTCACCTTGAAAAGATAGTAAAAATTTTCTTCGAGCTGGTAACATTTGAGAACATTCCATCCATACATCACCATCTGGAGGACCTAAGATTGGTGGAATAATTAAGTCAAAACCATCACGAAACTGTTCATGATAAAACGTTGATTGTACTATTATTGCTCGTCCTGTATCTAAGCCTTTAAATAGATTTCCTGAATCAACCGACAAATCTCTTCTTGCAAGATTCAGTAACAAGTGATTTCTTCCGTCACCACCCCAATAAGGTAAAGAATATAATTTTTTTAAATTTAAAGGAGTATTTATAGTTTTGTGGCTAGTAGCAAATGCTTCACCAATAAGTACAATATATATGCATGCTTCAGCTGGATCATTTGTTAAATGTAAATTATAGCCTAAAAATGTTCACATTTTTTTTATAAAATAAATTTTCATAATAAGTTCATAAAAAAGAATATACAAATAAATTTACCCAAAGTTTGCTTAACTATAGTCCTTAAAAATCCATCAATTTCCCAATTATTATTAAGGGTAGAAAATTCATCTGGGTTATATAAATATACAGGAAATCCACTTGTAAGAGCACATCTGCTATGATCAAAACAATTAAACATTTTACATAAATGATAATTAGAATTAGTTGGCACTATTTCTGGTACATAATTACTCAAAATTCTTTTTGGAGGAGCTAATTCTGGAGTATTGCGTTCTACAGCTTCTCTTTGAGCAACCTGAGCTTGAACAATACTGATTTTTAATCTGTCTAAATCCATTTGTTGATGTAATAAATCTTGTTTTAATTCATCAATTTGCTGACTCAATGTACCTATTTCTGATTGTAATTTTTGTCTTTTAGATTCTAAATCTCTAAGCTCATTACTAACAGACATTTTTATTCGATACATTTCTTCTATTCGAAGTTTTAATTCTTCTGCTTTCATAATGGTAAAATCATAATTTTCTAATCTTGATCGAGTTTGATGCATGTCTATATTGTTAGAATCAGACTCTACCTAAATTTGAAAATAAATTTATTTTAACCACATATTAAAATATAAGAATAGGGTGTAATCTTAAAAAGTTATAAGTAATCTTACTTTTGGTAAGTAATAATGGGTAAAAAGTGTTATCACACAGAGAATCATGATTAAAATAATTAAAATCTTAGGCAATTTTATTCTATTAAACCAATGAAATAAATCCCGGCCAGCTCCAATATAATGATATGAGCTGCCGGTTTCAAAATTACTACCCAACATTTTTTAATATCAGTAGCAACATTTAAGTAGGAATAATAATAATGTAATTAAATCTATTTCTTGTACTATTTTTGTTTTTAAAAATGTAAATATTAACGATATTATTTGGATCCATATTCTTAATAATTTTTTGCACAAACATTTAGTTAACACTTCTATAATTAATGTAATATTTAACCATTGCAGATTGCAATATTTATTAAATCTATATAAATAAAAAGTTTGTTAAATAAGATATAATGTTGTTTTGATTTTTGCGAAAAGTTAATGAAATTACGAGAGCAACCCGAGAGTATTATAATGAATGAAATGAATCATTCAATATGAATACAAAAATATAACCTATATAAGTGTAACAAGGACATCGACACATCGCTTCGGAGCATTTTGTATATTTTGGAGCATGGAGTTGGTAAAGTAAAATCCGGAGGAAAGTTAAGCAAAAGGTGTTAAATGAGAGTCTGCGGAGTGCGGGTGACTACGATCCATAGAAATCATTTTCTTGTAAAACAATTGCAAAATAAGAAACAATAGTAACTAATATGTAATCAATGAATATGCATCCAAATAAGATAGAAAGAGAAATCCAATTTATAATAATACACCGGTGATGTCAAAACAAAACGCTAAAACTCACTTTTAAAAAAAACGTGAGAAATCATTTTTTATCTTATAAAAGTAACAAGGACACAAATAATTAATTTTATGCATCCCAATGTTAATATATTTATTAATAATTAAATTTGCATAATGAAGAAAAATTTCAAGTTTAGTGTTAATAAAAGAAACAGATTATAACTGTGAGAAGGTAATTTTAAATAGATAGTTTGCATGGTTTATTTTTGCTTTTTTATAGATGATTTAAAAGTTTAATGTTGTAATTAATAAATCTTTAAATATTATTTATTATACTGTTAATTTAAAAGGTTTAAATCTAGTTTAAAGATTTTAATGAATTTCATAAAATAAAATATTTTGGTTAAAGAATTCTGCAAATTACTAGAAAATAGTAAATATATACACATTTTCTTTAAACGACATGGCTAAATGGCCACCATCATCTCCATCAGCTTCTTCGGGTGATGAAGAAGAACCTAAATGGAATTCAAAGTTTCAATTATCAGAAAAGAATCATTCTGTAACAGAAAATTCTAATTCAACTTCAAATAATAAAATAAGACGTAAGAAAGGTTAGGTCAATTTTATGTGGTAAAAAAAAGAATTTTTTAATATTTATTTACTTTATAATTTTATTCAGATTCTGTTGATTATTGTCCACCTCGTCGAGAAGATAATATGTTCAGTCTGAAGCAATTTCTGCAAACTGACAACCAAGCAAATTATCAGTCGACAGGAGCAAGACCTAAAGTTTATGAGACTCGATCAAAGTCTTCAGAACCCAGTAAGAATCATGAAACCAGCAAGTATACTAGAAATCCCACAGAATTACCTGATTTTGTTCAAGATCATTTAGTAATGGAACAATGTTATTTGAATGATACTATTTGTCCAAAATCAGAAGTCATTGAATGGGGAAATTTACCCGATTTTGCTTTAAGTAGTGTAGAAAAAAGACACGGAACACCTGATTGCATAAATCAAACACAAAAAAGTTACGAAGATGATAGGAATTCAAGGAGTAAGTTAAATAAAATTAGTTTTAATATTAACAATTCTAAAATCAGTAATTCAGTTTCTATAGATTTATCATCAAACAACCAAGGTGGACAAAATAATACTAATAGAGAATCAACAAATACACCTGCAGATGTTCCAGAAATATTAGGTAGTCTACTTTTATTGAATTATTAAATTAGAAGCCCATCTCTTGGGATTAGATAATAATTTTTTACAGGTTTTTCAGTAAATTTACAAAATCATCAAGAAGCTGAATCCAATCCAAATAGTGTAGATGTTATAGGAATTCAAAATTCAACCGATGCATCATCTAATAATGTAAAATTACCAGATTTTCTAACTGATGCACCAATTTGTAATCTTAATAGTCCATTGTTAAACAGACAAAATTGCTCAAATGAATCACAAAATCATTTGGTAAGTAATTTAATCAATATAATAAGTTTAGTTTTTGTTTTTCTTATATTAAAAATTAATTTTACTAATTAGATTATAGAAAATGAAAGATTACGTAGTGAACTTCAATTAACAAGAAGGCAAATAAACGATTATTTATCAAGGTAAGTTTTTGAGTGCAACTGATAAATTTAATTTACTTATTTAATAAAAATTTTAATTTTATGATTAAAGGATAAACTCCTTAGAATCTGAAATATCATCCAGAAGGCAATCAAGCCAAACAGAAAATGCCAATTTAGAAAAAGCAATGGAACAAGTTGAGGATGATTTAAAGCGAAGCACGGTATTAATGAATAAATTAGTCACTAAAGCAATGATTATTAAATGCTATAAACTTTCTTTCTTTTATTTTTACTTCAGATATTAATTAAAAATGCCATTATGAAATTAATTAACATTTACATTATTTTTTTTTTAATTAAACAAATTTTTTCCATAATTAAAAAATGTTTAATGTATGTAAATTCCTCTGAGACGTTTGAATTTTTAAGTAAATTACAAGCCCAAAACATTTTACTATTTATATTTATTTGGAAAAAAATATCTGAATTTAATTTTTACAAAATTAAAATCTGTTTTAAACATCTAAAAAGTCAAGATATTAGAATTTTTCTGACTTACAAGTGGATAATCTCCTTACTTTTTAGTTGTTTTCTATAGAATCTACTTTTAGTTGCTATATCCAGATAATGTCACCCATATAGATGGATCATGCAAAAAATGATAAATTCTTATTATTTATTTAGAGGCGAGCCATAAGTGCAGAATGTACAGTCGCTTCTTTGAAAAGAGAAATAGATTCTTTATCTGTAAGCATTATCACAGTTAAATGTATAAAAATTTATAAACCATTGCATGAAAATTAATTTGATGGACCAATTTCTTTTAGATGGAAATTTTGATGCTTAGAACCGAAAACCGCGATCTTAGAACAGCTGTTGGTGCTCAATGTAATGACTGTAGAAATGTTAATTCTGATAGAAGAATACATAGATTAGCTGAAGATTTAAGAGTAGCTGCTTCAACAGCTGAAATTTCGCTAAGGTAAATAGCCAATAAAAAAAAAAAAATAGAATAAATAATAAATTTTGTTTAAAATATAAATGTATCATTATAGACAACTCATGTCAGGAGTTAATAATTTAAGAACATTAGCATCAGCTTTAGAAAATGTCGATAAAGTAGAAGAACAAACCAAAGATTTTTTACCAGATTTCGATGAAGATAACGCAGCTGGACCAGCGTTATAAAAAATAAATATTACATGTACATATTATTTTAAGATATTTATAGAAACATATTTTTATTGAAATATATTAAAATTTATACTAAAATTTTTTTTATAATAATAAGAAAACTTGTAAGTATTTTGTATTGTGAATTTCATGAGTGACTTACATGAACTTAACTAAGAAATTATCACAATCTTTTTTTTTTTAATAAAATAATTAATACTTTTTTAAAAATTTGTAAATAAATAAAATAATTTAAAACTAGTGAAACTGAATTAAAATTATTTTAACATTCTAAATTATCAAAAATACTAAATAAATCAGTTTGTGTTTCCATATGATTAGTTTGAATAGTAAACCAAGAACGGCAATCTAAATTAGCATCACTACATTCATACTGGCATTTGCAATTCTTGGTCTGAGTCTCTGCAGATACAGTTGTATCGTCAAAATCACACCAAGCCGTTTGGGTTTGAATATCTGTTAACTCTAAATCTGGAGAAAAAATTTCATCGCATGTTTGAGTATAATTATTATTATAAATATGATTTGTTTCTATGGAATCAATCATTTCCTCCGTTGTTTGTGTTTCATTATTTGAACTTATTGGGTCGGTATCAAAAATTGATTTGCAATATTCTCTTTCAGTTTGGGTTTCTGTACTACTAAATCTGTCAGCAAATGTTTTCTCTGTCAACATTGGATCAGATTTACATATTCTTTTAAACATATTTGATTGCGTTAGGTACTCTTCGGAATAATATAAATCACTTTTTTCAGGACTAGTTTGAGTACCGGAAGTACTTTTATCTTCTAATAAATCTCTGAATACAATATCATGTTGCATTGATAATGGACTATTTGGTAATAAATTTTCAAGAGAAAATGTTTCAATTAAACTAATATTCTCTTTTCTTATATTTACTTGAACTCTGTCACTTAAAGATATGCCTTTTGAATTTCCTACTTGACATAGTCTTATAACTTTAGAGACCTGGGATGTTTGAGTTTCTGCAGACCTTTTTAATTGTTTTTCTTTTAGATCACCAAAGGTTTGAGTTTGTTTGCAAATTTTACTTTTAATAGACTGATTTTTAGGTGATGAATTATATTTTTTTCGAGGTTTCTTTTCTTCTGTTTGAATACCTTTTTCACATGTTGGTTTTGGTAAAATATGAATGGGTAATTCTAAACTCTTAATAGTTCTATTGAAAGTTTCTGTTGATGTCGCAAGCTGCTTCTTTAGCAAAGATTGCCTAGGTCTAAAAATTTTCAGATTATTATTTACTTTTATAAAAATTATTATCTCCATGTTAAAAAATTCAAGCTACCTAATTGTTTTTAATAATTTGTATTTCTTTGGTACAGTATGTGAATGTCTTCTAGCATGCGTTAAGAGAGATTCATAACTAGAAAAAGTTTTAGAACATTCGCAAGAAAAATCAATTCCACATATTCTTAAATGAGCTTCTTTTGCAGAAATTGTTGAAAATCCTTTGTTACATTTTGAACAAAGATACTTTTTTTCGGCATGTACTTTCAAAAAATGCTATTGAAATGAATTGAAGTTGAATAAAATGATAAAATTTAATAAAAATAAGGAAAGCATATTACTCAACGAACCTGTTTTAAATATTTATAAGATTTAAAATATTTTTTATTATTCGATGCATAAATACAAGATTCAATTGGACAATGATAATGTGAATTTATTTCAAAAGTTTTTTCTAATTTCATACGTTTATGAAATTTAAAATCATGCATACGAAATTGTGATTCATTGTAAAATATTAAATTACATTTATCACAATGTACTTCTTTTTTAATAATACTCAATTCAGCAGCAGAAGGGCAAACAATATTTACTGATTTTTCATGTAATACTGACATATTTAATAAAAAATATATTGATTTATTATTATAGTAAAATACTAGTAAAAATTATTACATTTTGTATATTATTAAACTAGTTTTAAAGAGCTCTTTAATATCAAAATATCGTATAAACTAAACCCACGTCAGACGACATTTAAAAAAAATATTCAGATATTCAGAATAGAATTAAACATCTACACACAAATAAAACACAAATACACCCCATATATATACATATATATATATATGAATATATATACATAACACTAGTTTTTTTTTTGGGAGTTTTGTATTCTATCTGCTTTCATAGCTGCTGATTAAAATACAAGTTTTTTTATAAAATATTAAACGAATTATCCATTATTCTATGGATACGAATATAAATTTTTTTCATATAAATAGTGTTTTGATTTTCTTCAATGAAAGCAAAATTTACAATTAAAGGATCAAAAGAACTTTCAGGTTATTATTGGTCTATGCAATGTTACAATTGAAATTTTTATTATTTTATTATTTCTAATTAGAATCTAAAATAAATTTAGCATTAGCACTGTTACTCAATTTCGTAATAAATGTAAATTTGCATAGATTATATTACACTTACATCTCTCAAGAAAAAGTAGACATCTATTCTCAAGTTTATATTATACTCTAAATCAAGGCATTATATTAAAAAAATAGGCAATAATGCAAATTGAGTAAATCATCTTTTAATTGGGCATACTTGATTTCAGGTAGCTAAGATGACAGACAGTTGTAGTGAACAAGATAAAAATAATACTAAAATGGACCACTCAAGTTCCGATATAAATTATAAACAAATTATTACAAGTGCTGAAAGAAAAGAATATTTTAATAAATTAGAAAGATGGCTAATTGAAGTTTATGCTTGGCAAAGCTTTATTTCTACTTTTCCTTATTATCTTGCTTCTAGTCAAATATTAAATGTAAATTCAGCAAATTCTGTAAACATAACGTCATCGAATATTGGTTTTACTTTATCAAATACTCAAATTAATGTAAATAATCAGCGCAACAATATCAACAACGAAAGTCTACGTCAAAGAAGAATTAATGATCCATTAGTTGCTCAATTTCAAGCTGCTGGAATTCAAGGTAAAATATTAAGTTTTCTTAAATTGATAAAAATTATATAATTTTTTTATAAAATTTAAGGCTTTGAGTATCGAATACCATCAATTTGGAAAAGATTTGTTGCAGAATCGATAGATTCATTGATTCTTTTTGTCTTGAAAGTTTTAATAACATTTATTGCTGTAGATCTTTTTGATTTTATAAATATTGAAAAATATTATTTAGATATGATTCAAACAAATTTAAGGATTGATTATAAAATGGCATTAGAATTAACATCAGAAATTTTAATATTAGAACTTATTCACAGAATATTTGTTTGTGTTTTTGAGGTAAAAAACGAATTTTTTTTAAAATACTGTAAAAAAAATAAATAATTTTTTTATTAAAAATTTAGGCTATTTGGTTACAACATGGAAGAAACGGTCACATTGGAGGAGCAACTCCTGGAAAAACACTAATGGGTTTAAAAGTAGTATCATGCCAAAGTGTAACTCCAATAAGAGGTTTAGATAACAGTGACATAGTGTTTGTATCTCCTGGAAATGATTTAGGATTACTTCCATCATTAGGGAGATCGGTACTAAAAAATTTAATTTTAGCATTCTTTTTTCCTGTATGTTTTGCTTTATGTTTCTTTAAATTTAATCGTACTGGATATGATTTAGTTTGTAATTCAATAGTTGTTGAAGATTCTTATTTAAATGGTAATAACAATATGCATAATAACAATAATATTTATAATTTTAATAACAATAATGTAAATAATATTAACATTGAAAGAAATCGTCAACAATGAAACTATATCAATTTTTGTAAATAAAGCTTAATGTGATATAAAATGATAAAGATTCGATTATAAATATATAGACAGAGAGAGAGAGAGTGAGAGAGACCAAATGATAATACAAAGAAAATATTCCATGTAGAAAAAAAATGTTTATTTACTATTTAATAAAGATTACTAGTAATTTTTATTTTTTTTTAAATCGTTGTTTGTATTTGTAAAATTCTATATTAATTGTAATTTAAAAATAAAACGTAATAATAACATTAACCTTTTTAATTATTTTACATTAAATGAAATGGTGTTCCTGCAAATTTTTTTTGAGGTACGCATTTTTGCATCTCTTTAATGAGCATTTCTGTTTTTATGAATTTTGATTCTTTAACTGGAAAATAAAGCCTTCTATCAGTGTTTCTAGGTATCAAAGGCTTATTAAACCATCCGTATCTGAAATATTTTTGAATGAAATTATTCATTTGTAATTATTAAAAAAAAAAATAATAACATACTCCATGTTAACATTAGGTGGTGGATATTGATATGAATCTTTAGGTACTGAATTAGCCTTTTTCTTAACTAAATTAAGAAATTCTATTGGGACATCTTCTGTATTCAAAAAATCATGTTTTGCATAAAATTTTGATGTGACCAAATTCATTTCTCCAAAAGCTGTAAAGTCTTGAAAAAGTTTGATATTTTGATTTGCTTTTTCATATCTTTCTGTTAAAAATTGAAGTTTTGATACATTCATTATATAAAATTTTATTAAGTAAAACTAAAAATTTATTTATTTATTAAATGAATAAGAAATAAAAAATTTTATTTTATACAAATAAAGCAAAAAACAAAAGACACATAAACTAAATATAATAAAATAATTAGCAACTCCATATAAACAATTGAATTTAAAAATTTGTATTTAATTCCTCAATCAAAGCTTTATTGTATTTCTCAGCAAGACTAAGAGTCTCTTTTTTAAGCATATTAAAATCCATTTCCATCATTTTATCAATTATCGATACTTCACCTAAATTTATTAAATCTTTTTTTAAATTATACAATTTTCCTCTTAAAGTTACAATTATGATGTAAATTTCATGTTTTTTAACTTCTGACTTGGCATTTGTTAGAGTTTTTTTAACATTTTCCATTTCTTTTTTTAATTCATCTCTTTCATTAATAGTTTCTTTGTATTTTGCTTGTAATTTTTTAAAATCTTCCTCATTTTCTGGATCATAATTTTCAAAATCATCTTTCATTTTATTGGAATTAAATGATTCTAACTTTTTAATAATATTTTGAAGTTTAGAACTATCTAGTTTTAATTTATCAATGTTATTTGTAGAATCTTTATTTTCTGAATAATCAATTAATAAATTTTCAAAAATTTTCATTTCATTATTTGACAATACTTGATTATTTTTTTCTATTGAATTTGAAATTTTTTCCAGTCCTACAATTATATCATCTTCTAATTTTTTAATAAATGATTGAGAATCATCATCATTTTGTAATTTATTAAATTTTAAATGTTTTTTTGATGATGATTGTCCTTTACCTAAAATCATTTCCAGATCTTTTATAATATTTTCTTTTTCTTCAATATCTTTTTCTAAATCTTTTAACTCTCTTTCTGATGATGCTACATCTAAATTATCAGAATTTATTTTTTCTAATAATAATTTTTCTTCTTTTTCAGCTGTCATTTGATTTTTTTCTTCTTCTATAAGTTTATCTCTCTTTGCTTCGGCTTCTATTATTCTTGCATGTAATTGAGCTCCATCAATATTGAACTGTACATTAAAAATATCATTTTATTAAAAAAAAAAAAAATATATATATATATATATATGAGTAATTCTAGATATTAAATTAATTCTTAGTGAAGGAAAAATAGGATTTTGAAAAAACTGATTGCAGATTGAATTGGTAGAATCTAAAAATATGATACCGTTCTAATTTATAAGATTCAAAATATTTTTAAATTTTCAAGTAAAATTTAAGCTAAAATTTCTAATTTAATAATTTTCATAACAAGGAGTATCAAAAATCTCCCGTTGAATTAAATTCTGCCATTAGTTCCTGATGGAATTAGAAACACGCAAAAGTGTGTAAATTAGCAGGAAATAATCCTTTTTCTAAATATAATAGAAAATAAAATTATTGCATAAAATACTTTTTATTTTATCAATTTTCTTAGTTTTATGAATTTTTACTGCTTTCTGTTTCATTTTCTTTTCTGAAATTACGAAATTTTCCAAAAAACTGAGTCTCTAATAAAATTTTCTTAAGATTCCGAAAACCGATTCAGAATTTGCATCTAGTGACAGATAGTCTAAATAAATTTCGGAAAATGAAAAATTAAAATGCAAATTTCTCCAAAAAAATATACACTATAATAAAAAATACATATTGGAAACCAAATATTTTAAGACCAGTAAAAAAGGAAAAAATGTTTTACTATTTGAGTTATTTATAAAATATATTTTTCATTAGTTTTTCTTCTTTTCAATTAATTTTTACTCATAAAAAAAAAAAATACTTTTATTAATACATACTGCAGAATCGTTTATTTGTTTTTCTAATTTAATTTTTTCTTCATTTAATTCATTATAATCTTCTTCAATATCTAGTATTTTTTTTTCAACATCCATTTTTTTTTCATATAATTTATCATATTTTAATTTAGTTTCTTCATCCATGTTAGATATGACTTTTTCAGTTATCTCTTTTTGTGATTGATAATTATCAAAATATATATCTTTCAAATCATTTA
Source organism: Anagrus nilaparvatae (assembly GCA_022575985.1). NCBI lineage: Eukaryota > Metazoa > Arthropoda > Insecta > Hymenoptera > Mymaridae > Anagrus > Anagrus nilaparvatae. Next base: position 33,876,538 of record JAKSXM010000231.1, read on the forward strand.
TTTGTTTGATCTCTTTTTCAATTATTTCTTGCAATGCCCAATTATTACGATTCAATTGATCTTTTAATTCTGATTCTTCAATTTTAAGTTCTTTTAATTTATCATCATAATGTATAATTGTAGCACGTTCTTTATTTTCAAAATTTAATTCTTCTCTCATTAACATTATTTCTTGATTTAATTCATTTATTTTATATTGTAAAGAATCTGTTTCTGTTTGACTGAATTTCCTATTAGGTGGAATACCTCTTGCAGTACCAGGTCTAGTTCCAACAGATCCATGTTGCGTTATCGGTCTGTCTAATACTAAATGATTAGGCTTAGAAAAAGCAGAAATTATGGGTCGTCCCATTGAACTAAATGAATCTGATCTTGACATAGCAGTTGATATGCGATTAGGTAAAATATTTGCCGATGGCGGTCTTTGTGAGTTTCCATTTCCAGAAGTCGTTAATGGACGTATAGCTTTATTCAAATCCCAACTTTCAGTTTTTATTCCTCTTCTTGATATTGGTCTTTCTGTAGTCTTACTTTGTGGTCTAAAAAAACTACTCGATGGACGTTCAATGTATGATTGCGGTCTTTCGTTACTTGATTCACGATCTCTTTTCCATCTAGTTATTGGTCTTTCCATTGACCTACTACTTGATGGTATATCGTTTTCCATTTCTTAAATTAGGCTTTAAAAACAATGAAAGCAAGTCGCAACAATTAAAACTTGAATATTTACAAGTTTACGTTTACTGTTGCTATGGGTTACCTAGGCAGTTTTTTAAGTTTTTTATTAATTATACATAGAAAAAGACGCGTGAAAAATTAATTAAAATAAATAAATTTAAAATAGTTTTATTTTTTATACAAAGGCACAATATACATTTGCAATTACAAATACATGTATAATTTAAATTATTTTAAATACAATTTTTAAATATCCTCAAAAGGAAATAAAATTTCATTACGAATAAAAAGTTATAAAATGCTATTATCTACTTCTATTTCAATTACACTTTATATATTTACAAATTTATATTGTAAGAAAAAAAGGAGAACATCCGTTTTTTACATTTTAAATATAATAAAATTTAAAATTTCGTTTAGAAAATTATTTTTTGAAAGTAATGATTTTTATATGAAAGATTTCAAACCAAGCTGGGCCCAAGTTTCAAGTTTCGATTTTTCGCAGTTGTCAATTTATATTTTTTTGATAAAGAGTAGATTTCATGAAAATTAACTTCAAATTCGCAAACGTATATTTAACGATGAACAATTTTTTTTTAATTTGGATATAGTGAAATTTTCCCATAAAATTTGACTCTGAGGTCCAAATGTTTGTTTGAGTTGCACTTGAGCGATAAATTTCTAAAATCTTTAAAACTCGTTTCATGACTAATAAGTATTATCCCAAAAACTCAACAAAACCTATTTTTTTTTCTTGGTAACTCACGTTCGAATTTTTTCAACTTTTAACTCCTTAGAAGGGTTAAGTAAAAATTAGGAAATCTAGAGTTGATATTGAGTTGAAAGAATACTAATTTTTAGTTTTACTTTTCTGTGAAAAAATATTTTGTAAATCTAAAAGCCTTTTATTCCAACTAGGGCTTATTGAAGATAAAATCTTTTATTTAATATAAATTAAAATTGAAACTTGATTGCATACATTTAAAAACTTTATTTATTTTTTAAATGGCATGACTATTCCATGGTGTTAAAAAAAAATACAAAATAAAAGTAATTTTAATGAAAGATTACTCTGTACTAAAGTTACTTATTTATGAAAAAAATAATTACTATTTATTTATAAACATTAAAGTTTTGACAATTATTTTCATTATTTTGTCATGTATGCTTAAACTAAACTTATAATCTAATAATTTAATCATATCTATTTTACAAATACTCAACTTCAAGAAGGGATTTTTTTAGAATAAACATTGGGTAAATAACATTTGTAATAAGAGATGTTAATTAAATAAAGTTTAAATTGGAAATTCACCTATATATTTAATGTATCATCTATATTGCCTAGTACAGCTCCACTATATGCTAAATCCCAATAATGTTCAACCTGATGTTTTTTAAAATGTTCTCTAGCCATTTTTTCAATTGGGCATACTTTAAATTTAACATCACCAAAATGTCTTTGTTTACAAGTTCCTTCCCAAACTAACACACATTTATTTGGAACAGTAATACCATCATTGTCTTTTATCATATCTTCTTCCCATTTTATTCTTTTTAACATAAGTCTTTTATATTTTGAAATTTGTTTTTGACCTCCTTCCACTACAACAACATTACAATCTCTGAACATCATCACACAGCCAGTTAAAAATAATTGTTTAGCATTTGTTTCTACTTTGAATTTTTTGGATGCATTATTTGCTATATCTCGTATTCTGAAACAAAATTATTTATTTTTTATTTATTTAAAAATTTAATTAAAAATTTATTATTGGTTAATATAAAAAAAAGAATTTATGAGATCAGGAAACATGTTTACTGAAGCTAAATACTGCTTTAAAAAACTCCAGTGGTACAAAATATTAAAACAAATTTTTTAATGAAATCATAAGTCTATTTCACTATTGCCCTAAACCAGTCCTACTACCCTTCTGTCCTAAATCACATGTTTACTTTTTACCCTGTTTCTTTTATTTTCAATTTTATGAAGTAACCCTTTGTATATAAACAACTTTCAAGCTAAAGTTTAAAATTTTGAATTTAATCAAATACATACCTAAATACTGCTACATGTACTCCAAGACTAGTATCTTCTCTAAGTTTTTTTATTTTCTTATCTCTTCTTTGTTCAGTAGTAAGTCTCCTAGCTGCATTTGCATCTTCATGAGCTTTAAGTCTTTTAGCCATTTGTTGTCTAACATGAGCTTCTACTTTTGTGGGATCTTGAACTGCCTCTGTACCTAAAACTCTCATTAAATTTGAAATTCGTAATTTGGGTTCTGGAGGTGGTATAAGTCCAATACGAATTTTTTCTTGCTCTTCTTTGTAAGCTTCTCTACGATTTTGTCTACGAAGTTTCTTTTTTTCATCCTTAGTAAGAAAAACTGGCATATAAACTGGTTTAAGAGGTTCAGTTGGAGCTCGCATTTGAGCCGGATGTTCTACCAAGTTAGTGATTGTTGAAAACTTGATGGCGCTTTTAATATCTGGGAAATCAGCTGGATTACCGTTTAAAATAACAGAATCCCACCATTCTACATTTGGTACATCTTCATTCAGTGCTTCACTTTTAGGGGCTATCAGTGCTAATTTTGTTGCAGAACTTATACCAGTTTTTCTAGCTATTTGGCTGATTTCATTTTGTAATTTTTCCAACTGTGTTTTCATACGAATTCTTTCTGCAATTTGGATAAACTTGCCTGGTTCATGGAATTTTAATGCTCGTTTATTACGCACTGCTGCTTTGGCACCAATTCGGTTGTCAAAAAAGTGAGTTTCTTGAAATTCTTCTGGTCCTTTAGAATCTTGTAACTGTGCTTTAAATTCTTCGCGTTTTTTTGCACGTATATTGGCTTTCAAGGTTGGTGTTACTTGAGTCAAGTGAACTTCTTTTCCAGTTATATCAACAGTTCTACCTGATTCATCTAAAATTAAAGGTTTTGGTTTTTCAGTTGGAACAACGCCTGTTAAATTTTTCACTCTATTTTGAATTTGTGCTTGAAGCGCAGCAATTTTTTTGGCCATTGCTGAATCATTTTTACTAAGCAACCCCTGTGAATACATTGATCCTACAGCTGCTAAAGTTTCTTGGCTTTTTAATATCGGTGGCTTAATTATTGGTATTGGAACATTATTTTGAGGTTTAAGTTTACTTAATTGTCTTTTCCTTTCTTCTATTTCTCTTTGTGCATTAGCCATCATTTGCTTTATCTAAACAATAAAAACAATTACTATAAAGTTATTATATAAATTTCAAATCTTTTTAAAATTATTGATTATTAATTTAAAAAGAAATATTTAATAAATAATATTTAGTAAAAGTTTTGTTTTTAATGATGAATACGACCCCTTAGTGATATGTTGAAACAAAAATTTTGTGCAAATTAGCTTTTACTTTATAAAATTAAGAAGACAGTGTATAAACAAATTCTCCAATATCTGAATGACTTTAAATATTCAATCTCTTATTTCTCAATAACTTCTAAAGATAAACATTTATTTAAAACTAACAATGAATATAAAAAGAAATGAAAATCTGAACATGTGTTCAGGTGCTGGGGATTATTTATGTACTGGTACAAGTACCTTAATTTTTTATTTTAAAATTTAAAAACTTAAGAAATATTCTAAAATAGTAACTACCATTAAATCATAATATAACAACAATTTAATTTAATGAGTCTTATATACCAACAATAAGTTTATTAATTCTGCATTTTGTTTAATTTTCAAATTAATTTTTTTTTTTTTTTTTTTAATACAAAATGTCCCAACATTAAATTATTTCGCGTTAAATAATGATGGCTCAACTATGTAGTTTGTCAATGCTTACAGATTTTAAAACTAATTAATAAAATACTAAATAAAATAATATATTTATAAATGTATATGAATTAACAAACATAAAAATTCAAAATCTTTAATTAAATAATTCAAGGTACCTGGTATTTTTCCATTAATATTTATATCTATTATTTGAGTATATATATATGGAGTTTATAACTTTTATAGATTGAATTAATAAATATATGGATTAAATACCTTATCAGTGGATAATGGTGTAGCAGTTGTTTTGGAATCTTTTAAATCATCCATATCTTTAAAGTCTTTTTTGTCATCTTTTATTTTAGCTTTTTTCGAATCCTTATCCTTTTCTCGATCATCTCCATGAGACCTTTTTTTGGCTTTTTGGCTTGATTTGACATCATTGTATACAATATATATTTTTTCTGCGACTCTTGATGCTTTTTTTTCATCCAACAGAGCTGAAAGCTTATCTGTAAAATAGAATTAAAAATATTAAACATTATTGACCAAATGAATGGTTTTAAAAATATAAATATTACAATAAATTACTTTAATTAGATAAATTTTTTTATAAAGAGTAATTTCATGAGCTGAAATTACGTTTAAAAAACGTCGAATTTAAACAATTTCATCTGGTAGTAAATGCTCATATTTTGAGCAAATGAGTATTGAGTATTTATTGAGCATTTGATTAATATTTACTCCAAAAATCATGCAAATATTTACAATTTTAAAAAAATAATACATTAATAAATAATTCCTACCAGCAGTTTTGCGTTTATCATATCCAGAAGCGATACAATTTACAGCTGTATTGACGATTGATGATTCTGTAAACCCTAGGAACTTATAAACGGCTTTTTCAATTTGTGGCTTTAATTCTTCAATTTCTCTTCTAGACAAACAGGACATTTTAAATGTAATTGTTAACACTAATAATTAATTATATATAAACCTTGAAAGGCTAATATTCTGCTGCCTACAGAAAATTTAATAACCTTAAAAATACAAACTAACTATCATATAGTAATTGCACTGATTGCACTGCACATACACTGAAATTAAAGTTTTTGTTACCAACAGCAGTTATAAAATTTAGTTGGGGTTCTCCTACCTTCTTATACTTTTTAGCGCCAAAATTTAAACTAATTTTATTAAATATGTTAAATTTTCCAATTTTCTTAACTTTAACACGGAAAAATGTTTAATATTTAATTTAAAGTTAATAATTAATCATCAAATAAATCATTAAAATTAATTTTTTTTATAAGTTTTAACGTAATTAGCGCAGTATAGAAGTATTTTATTTGTCATTATTAATAAAAATGTATGTTTTTATAATTGTTTTAAAGTCTCTCTTTGCAAAAAAACATTTTTAATAATATATTTTCACTTTATGATGCAATTTTTACAGAAAAGAAATTAAATTAACCGATTACCGCCGGCGCGGCCAAAACGTGCCACTTGAGTTTTTTCAGGTTAAATTTTTATAAAAAATAAAAATAAAAAATGGTTTTTGGTACAAAATCTTATTGGCTATTAAGTTTTATGTTTATTTTTCGTGTACAGCCCTTCGAAAAAGGTGTACAAAGGGTAGAAACATCAAAAACATGCCTTTTTTACCCTATTTTGCGGCCAAAACGTGCCACTTTATTATAATTCTGAAACTTCTTATTATTATTAGCTCTAAATTTATACCTGGGAGTTTTCGAGGCTGCTGATTTCAAATTTCAACTCAAAAGAATTATAAAATTTCATCTAGGGTTAGAAAATTAGGGTGAAAAGGGGTGAAAAAACAAGATTTTTAAAAATTCTTTATTCTTTTTTTATAAAATTCTTTATTTTTACTGTAAAACAAAAATCGGGGGTTTTGGAGGTTGCTGATCTCAAATACCACCATAAAAAAATCATAAAACTTTACTTGAAACTTTTATTTGAAATAAGCAACGTAAGAAACCCCCTGATAGAGTTTTTCAATTAAAAATAAAGCCTTTTATTAAAATTGATTTTTCACCCCTTTTTACTCTAATTTTCCGCCCCTAGATGAAATTTTATGACTTTTTTAAGTTCATATTTGAAATCAGCAACCTCAAAAACCCCCAGATATAAATTTAGAGCTAAAAATACAAAGAAGTTTCAGAATTATAATAAAGCGGCATGTTTTGGCCGCGCCGGCGGTAATCGGTTAAAATTTTATCGCGCTAAAAATCATAAGAAGTATAAGGAATAAGCCCATCAGTAAATTAATTCACCCTTACCAAATACCAACCCTTACAGTGGCTTGCATAATCTAGATTTCATGTTACTTAATCTGGAATCAGCTTCATTCACATTAAATTATAACATTTGTTATCATAATTTATATTATTGAATAATAATAAAATATTTTAAGAAAGATGCTGTGTTCTTTTTTATTTAATGCAGAAACATTTGTTTTTACGTATAAACAAAATTCAAAATTGTATACTTGTATAGGATTATTCCAATTTCCAATTTCCAAGTCTCATCAGATCAGATAGATATAGTCACAAGTCGCACGTTCTCTTTGCTCAGTCAGAGTTCTTTCCTTTCCATGCGCGCATGCGCTGTACGTTTTATTTAATTCACGCACTCTGATTTATAGTCAGGGGTAATGTGTTTTTCACCTTGAAGTGCCTTTGAAAGTACAGGAATCGAGTTGAAACCTTTTGCATTCGCTTCAGAAAAATAATGCCAACAAAGCGTTACAACGATCTAGTGTATCATATGCCGGGGGATGGTCCCCCCCCCCCCCTATTTTTACCCCATTTCCCGGCCAAAATGGAAGTGCAGTAAAAAAATTATTTTTTACATTTTTTAATGATGCTAAGTGGTTATTTAGGCCACGAAATTAAATTTTAAGGTCAAAAATAACATTTAACAGGTTCCAAGGGGTGAATTTGACCTATTTTCACCCCAGACACCCCCAAAATCCACATAAATTGTGAAGATACTTTTTTTATAATTAAATTCATTATTTAGGTTTTTTAGGTCGCTGATCTCAAAAATGATGTCAAAAATTTTATTCAACAGGTTCTGAAGGGTGAAATTGGCCATTTTTCACCCCTCCCCCCGCTCCCCAAAAAACTAATTTTGTCAAAGGCACTTTTTTTTTATTTTTAAAAGGTCTAGTAGGTTTTTTAGGTCGCTGAGTTCAAAAATTATGTCGAAAATTACATTTACCTGGTTACAGAGGGTGAAATTGGCCATTTTACTTCTTTAGCCCCCCCAAAAACTCATTTTCTCAAAGGAACTTATGTTTTTTATTTTGAAAAGCTCTAATAGGTTTTTTGGGGTGCTGAGTTCAAAAATGATGTCGAAAATTACATTTAGCTGGTTACAGAGGGAGAAATTGGCCATTTTACCCCTTTAACCCCCCCCCCCCCAAAAAAAAACTCATTTTGTCAAAGGCACTTTTTTTTTATTTTTAAAAGGTCTAGTAGGTTTTTTGAGTGCTGAGTTCAAAAATGATGTCGAAAATTACATTTACCTGGTTCTAAAGGGTGAAATTGGCAATTTTACCCCTTTAACCTCCCCAAAAACTTATTTTGTCAAAGGAACTTATCTTTTTTATTTTTAAAGGTCTAGTAGGTTTTTTTGGGTGCTGAGTTCAAAAATGATGTCGAAAATTACATTTAGCTGGTTACAGAGGGTGAATTTGGCCATTTTCACCCCAAAATTAAGCTAAACCTTTTAAATACTTTTTTTTTTAAATTAAATTAATTAATTGGGACTTTTAGGTTGCAGATTTCTAAAATAAATTAAAAAATTTTATTTAACAGGTTCTAAAGGGTAAATTTGGCCATTTTCACCCCAAATACCCCTAAATTTACATAAACCTTCAAAAAACTTAATTTTTCTAAATTTAATTAAATAATTGGGTTTTCAATTTATAATGAAATGTGTATTCTTAAGAGAAATTATAACATTTAGTAAAATAAAATTATTGTTTACTGTATATTCAAATTATTATTATTTTATTAAGTATTTTTTTCATTACATTTTTTTACTACTATTTAATTCTTTATAATTTTTAATAAACAAAAAGAAAAATAAATGTTATATTTCCTCTTTTGAATATTTCACTTGAATTTTATTTAAAAAAATGGAATTTTATTCATGAAATTATACAAAATATGATACAGTAAACTAATATAATCTCACATAAATACTTCATGAGTCTCTTGATAGTATCTTAATGTAAATTTTGGAGTGAAAATGGTCAAATTCACCCTGTGTAACCAGTTAAATGTAATTTTCGACATCATTTTTGAACTCAGCACCCAAAAAAACCTACTAGACCTGTTAAAAATAAAAAACATAAGTTCCTTTGACAAAATAAGTTTTTGGGGGGGTTAACGGGGTAAAATGGCCAATTTCACCCTCGGTAACCAGGTAAATGTAATTTTCGACATCATTTTTGAACTCAGCGACCTAAAAAACCTACTAGACCTTTTAAAAATAAAAAAAAAGTGCCTTTGACAAAATTAGTTTTTTGGGGAGCGGGGGGAGGGGTGAAAAATGGCCAATTTCACCCTTCAGAACCTGTTGAATAAAATTTTTGACATCGTTTTTGAGATCAGCGACCTAAAAACCCTTTTAATTATAAAAAAAAGTATCTTCAAAATTTATGTGGATTTTGGGGGTGTCTGGGGTGAAAATAGGTTAAATTCACCCCTTGGAACCTGTTAAATGTTATTTTTGACCTTAAATTCTAATTTAGTGGCTTAAATAACCACTTAGCATCATTAAAAAATGTAAAAAATAATTTTTTTACTGCACTTCCATTTTGGCCGGGAAATGGGGTGAAAATAGGGGGGGGAAACCACCCCCCGGCATATGATACACTAGATCGTTCTAACGCTTTGTTGGCATTATTTTTCTGAAGCGAATGCAAAAGGTTTCAACTCGATTCGTGTACTTTCAAAGGGAGTTTGAGATTTGACCTTTTTTTTCACACTATACCCCTGACTATTATGGCGATATTTTGAAATCCGTTTTTTTTAATTCTGATTTTTATTAATGATTCAAATTAAAATCACCTTTAATATTACGTAAAATAATATAATTATTGTGTCTAAATTATTTTTGTATCAATCGATAAGAAAAATCGAACAGACGCAATTTCGTACATTCAATAATAGAATCTTATCGCGTGAAATTTTATTATTTATAAAAGAAATCTGACTATCTAAAATTTTTAAATTTACTGGATTTTCCTGACAATTTTTCTTTTGGCTGAAATCGAAAGGGGTTTATAAGGAAAACTTTGGATTTTATTTTTTTTAGATTTTTGTTCTTTTGTACTAGAAAAGGTTTGAAACAGTTGAAAACTTAAATCAATATGGTTCACCGGGTCAAAGAACTCAAAAAACCTGATGTAAATGGATTTAAGTGAGTTTTAAAATTGTTGAATTTTTAGAAATTTTGGCTTTATTTGCATAAAACCATTTGAAATGGCTAAAATTCCTTATAAACCAAGTTTATAAAAAAAGAGCTGATGATATGGGTTTATAATGCAAAAAATAAAATAAATATTTTTGTCTAAAATTGTCATCCAGAAGGTATTTTTGCTTGGCATTTTCATTTCTGATGTCTGTCTTAACATCCCTACTAAAACGAGTTGTGGTACGTGGCCTGACTTTTGAAAAAAGCTAAGCTAGGTGAGATAAAATTTTATTCCAAGTTAGTTGTCAGACCCAGAGATAAAAATTGTATTATATTCGTCATTTAAAAATTTACTTTGGATAGATCCAAATTTAGGAGGATTAGGGGCGCCAGTCAAAACTCAGAACTGCTGTTTAGCATTATCGGTACATTTTAGATCAATTTTTTTAAAGAAGAACGAATGTGAATAAAAAACTGAATAATTTAATATTAATTTTTAAAATAATTAGGTGTATTTTATACTGAAAACTTCTTTCTGTACTTCGAAATTTTGTCTGGTGCTGATTCTGCTAAACAGCAGTTCTGAGTTTTGACTGGTGCCCAGGATTAGAACCTCAATAGTTAATCAAGATAGTTAGTTACTTTAAAATGTTGTTTTCTATCAAGCTCTGAACGGAGTTCATGCAATCAAAATTATATTAATATAATATAATTTGAATATTACAATAACAAAATACGCTGCCAACTAGCTGATACCAAGGTTCCTCAAACAATTAGCTTAATACATAAATATGCCACTGATATCGCGATTACAACCATGCAATCATACATACATTTCTCTCTTAATTCCATAATAGTTGTGAAATATCACAGGTTAAAATATTTTGAGATATTGTTACTTTCATGGAATTAAATGAGGTATTACAAACATAAAAAAAACGCTGCCAAGTGACTGGCACTATGGTTCCTCATCAACAATAGCAAAATATTTATAATGGTCTATTTTATCTAATAAAAATGATGTTTTTTTAATTTTTTTATATGAAAAATATTCACAAAAAAAATTTGAAAAATTACGTATCAGATGGAAAAAATCCTTTAAAAACAATAATTCTAGACATTAGTACTTTCATAGAAATAAATTAAGTACTACATCCAAAAAGAAAAAAAATTATTGTGTTTTTTTAATTTCTTTATACAAAAAATTTCGAAAAATTACATATAAGATGGAGAAATCCTTTAAAACCATAATTCTAGATATTAGTACTTTCATAGAAATAAAATAAGTACTAAGTCCAAAAAGAAAAAAAATTATTGTGTTTTTTAAATATTTTTATACAAAAAATGTTGAGAAAAAAAAATTTCGAAAAATTACATATAAGATGGAGAAATCCTTTAACCTTTAGCCTGCACAGCACACCTCTTGAAAATCGCATAGCCTGCACATGGGGTCCGGCGGACCCCAGCTACTAAAATACATTTTATGGTTAAACTGTTCATTATATCTTAGCCAAAATTTTTTTAGGAGTTGTTCATACCTCAAAAAACAAGGACAAATTACTTTTGTTAGGAGTTTTTAAAAGGAAAATACTAAAAACATAAATTGAAGGGAAAAAAACGAGAAAATTGGTATTTTTTGAAAAAATTAGCATAAAATCTGCAATTATATATATTTTTTTAAATATCCTATAAATTTCAATAAAGTTATTATAAAACTAAAGGAAAAAAATACTAACTTATAGCTACTATAACTCCGATTTTATTTTCTTAATTAAAAAAAAGTTAATGCTATAAGAGGGGTAAAATAAAGTTTATTTCAGTTTTAAAATGTTTAAATTTTAATATGTTTCCTATTTCATTAAGTTCTGTCATCATTTTCTACAACCCTCTTAATACCTTAAATGAGTTTTAAAATTATTGCATGTTTAGAAATTTTTGCTTTATTCGCCTAAAACCATTTGAATCGTTTAAAATTCCTTATAAACCAAGTTTTCTAATAAAAAAAGTGCTGATGAAAAGGGTAAACGGGATTTTTCTGAAAATTTTTATTTTGGCCAAAATCGAAAGGGGTATGTATGCAAAAATGGTCAATTTTTTTTTTTTTTTTAATTTTTTGTTCTTTAGTACTGGAAAAGGTTTGAAGCAGTTGAAAACTTAAATCAATATGGGTCACCGGGTCAGAGAGCTCAAAAAACCTGAAATAAATGAATTTAAGTGACTTAAAATTTTTTGATTTTTAGAAATTTTGGCTTTATTCGCTTAAACCCAATTGAATTGGTTAAAATCCTTTACAAACCAAGTTTTCTAATAAAAAAAGTGCTGATGATAAGGGCAAACAGGATTTTTTTAAAAATTTTTATTTTGGCCAAAATCGAAAGGGCTTTGTATTGAAAAATGTCCAATTTTTTTTTTCTTCAAATTTTTCGTCGATTTGTATACTAAAAAGAGTCTAAAACAGTTGAAAACTTAAATCAATATGGTTTACCGGATCAGAGAGGTTAAAAAACCTGATATACATTGATTTAAGTGAACTATAAGTTTTATGAATCCTTAGAAATTTCGACTGCATTTACGTAAAACCATTTGAATTGGTTAAAATTCCTTATAAACCAATTTTTCTCATAAAAAATGTGCTGATGAAATAGAGGAACTGGATTTTCTCGACAGTTTTTATTTTTGCCAAAATCAAAAGGGAATGGAAAATGTGGAATTGTCAGATTTTATTTATTTATTTATTTATTTTTTTTTTTTTTTTTTTTTTTTTTTTTTTCAGACTTTTTGATGTTATATATTGTACTGGAAAGGATTTGAAACCATTAGAAACTCATATTTTTATGTTACAACGTTTCAGAGTGCTCAAAAAATCAGATATAAAATGTATTTAAGCGAGTTTAAAAATTTTTATATTTTTTGAAATTTTGGTTTTATTCTCATAAAACTATTTGAATTGGCCAAAATGGAAATTAACTAATAAGTTTTTTTTTCTTACGCTACTATAAAAATTTTTAATAATTTATAATTTTTAGCAAAAGAAATAAATAAGTAAAAAGTGTAAAAACGATATAAAAATGAGCAGCTATTGCTTGCTTAAAACAAAAAAAAAAACATTAATATTATTTTTTATAATGCATGTGTTATAAGATGTTAACACTTGCCAGGTTATGCACACAAAAAAGATTTCAAGGCAGGAAAAACTCAATATTGGACTATCAGGAGCACAAAAAATAAATTCATTACAATTTACTATCTTCAATCCCTCGAATGAGAGGGGTGAATTTATAGGAATTTATAGCACAAAAGAAAAAATGAATATTTGATGCTAAAATTGCCCTGTAGTAGGTAGTTTTGCCCGGTATTTTTATTTCTGAAGTCTGTAAGTACAACCACCAGAAAAGAAAAAGAAAAAAAGAAAATAAGATATAAATCTCTAAATATGAGGATAATTTTAAATATTTCAAAAATAATTACATTATTATTACGAAATAAATTTGATATGCTTGTCCTATTCAAAAAGTTGCAGATTTTATTAATAAAATTTCAAAAGGTTGGAATTTTTCGATTAGGCGTTAATAAGTCTCAACTCATAAAACTAAACATTATTTTAATCTTATTTTAAAAAATATCACTTTAATCAATCAAAAGATAAGGCAAATTTTATACGTGTAAGTATTACGTGGGTAATAAGGACACATTTGATAAATAAATTTATAATTCTAATAAGTTAAAAAATTTTGCAAAGTTAGTTCAAGAATTTTTTTTTTGTCGAATTGTTTCTTATATAAACGAAACCCTTATAAACACTAGTAATTAACCGATAAAACTAAACATTTTTTAAACAAATGTCTCAATCTATTTATAGAAAATATCTCTTACTTGGAATAATCTCATCCGGTGTCTGGTTCAAAATGATAATTTCCAGCCACCACTCCAAATGCCATTATGTTTTTGACCAAGTTTCAGCTGCTGATGTATATTCTTTCCCACAAACTTCTTTTTCCTAGAAAAATAAAAAAAATTTAACAATTGTTGACTTTAAAAAACAGTTAAAATATAAAATGAAATATGTATTTTAATACCTACATTTAGTTAATAAGTAGCTTCCAAATTCCAAGTATATACAAGTAAAGACAGACGAATTGTCTCTTATCTAACTTTTATATTTCTTTTTTGTAGTATCATATAAACTTATTTTTCCTAGAAAAAAAAAATAAAATGAAATTTAACAAAAGTTTTGCTTAAACAAGTAAAATATATTATGAATTTATTACTTATAATCAAACGTTAGGGCAAATTGGCATCATCTAAATTTGCAGGATTTACCAATATCAGCTGGTTTTAATTTAAATTGAAAATCAGCTAATTAAAGAGATTGAAGTTCCTTAGAATTTTTTTTTTTCATCACAAAAATACCTAATCTTCCTAAAAAAAAAAAAATAGAAAAATAATTTAAAAAATGTTGTGTTTAAGAACAAGTTAAAATATATTCTTATTAAAATACCTTTATTGATTTCATTATTGCTTTGATTTTTGGAGGATTTGAACTCTTTTTGCTACCATATTCATAATCAGATAATCTACTAGCATCTGAATTTATTATAATATCATAATTATCATTCTTATATTTTTAATTTTTGAGTCAACGCTTCATTTTCTAATTCATAGATTTACATATAGGAGATTGTACAGTATGAGATGATTCCTTATCTTTTGCAGTATCCTTGTATTATAAATATTTTACTCCTGGTTCATGAAACTTGACTAAAATTATGTGATGAGATTGCTTTAATCAAAGAATTATTTTTGGAATAATTGAAGTCTATACTATAGTCTGTATACTACATCTTAATAAATTTGTATCATTTTTATTAGTACTTGATAAATTAAAACTTGCACCACTAGAATTTTTTCTTTCTATTATATGGATTGGTAACTTGCTTCTTTTTCTATATTAATAAAAGAATCTTTAAATTAATTATTTAAGGATTCATTATTATTATAAGTAGAGTTATGTACTATATTACCTATAATTATTTTTTGAGAGTTTGTAAAATTTTCATTTTTATAAGATTCAAATTCATGCAAATTGTTTTCTTTTTTTACAAAACTTTTTGAACTTTGTGATGTTTGACGTAGTGATAAAAGAAGTTTTTCTGTATTAAATGAATCTAAAAATTTTTCATTTTTTTCATAAAAAAATTTACTTGCTGAAGATCAATCTTTGTTTTTTATATTTTAGATGATGTTTGTCTTGTTGTTAACTAAGTTTCATTTCCTGAAATTGTTTTAAAAGTACATCAGTTTGACAAATTTTTGCTTTAAATCTTTGATAGGTATAATATTCTTAATTGTTGAAATATATCTTTGTTAAAACTAGTGAAAGGTATGTTATCTAACACATTAAAAAATTTGTATTATAGACAAATTATTATTAGTTAATAATGTTGAAAGTACCAAAATTTATTTATAAAAGCATAAAGAACACCATTTTACTTAATTAAAATAATTAAGAAATTTATACTTGTACTGTGTTTGCAGAAACGGAAGGATCATTTTTAGTTCGTCATCGCATAATCTAAATATATTAAAACTATTTTACAATCTTGTAATATTTTGGTTAAAAATTTTTAAGATTTATTAAATTTTACATGAAAAAAAAGGACACTTAATAAATTAATTTGATAGCTTAATAGTTTTAAAATAAAAATTTTTTTCAACTATCCTTTACTTGAACCTCAAAAACTTTACATCTAAACATGCAAAACAATAAAATGTAGATGAAAACATAATATCACTTACTCATGATAATCTTCAGTCTGTAGTTCAAAAAAATTTTCCAAGAAGAATTTCCAGAAGTTATTCCAAATTCCATGCAAGCTGTACACCAAATTTCAGCTGCTGCATTGTATCCTACACCAAGTTAAACTTCTAATTATCTACATTGATGTGTTTGTGTATCTTCCGTAAATTTCCTAATAGCGATTTTTAATTCAAAATACCAAGGTTTGTGTTGAAGTTTCGTATCTTCTTTTTTCTTACATTTATCATGCAAACTTACTTTTCCTGGGAAAAAAAGGCAAAAGACAACTAATAAATAAAAGTTTTTTTTTTTTTGTAATTATAATATATTATAATTTTAATACTTACATAGAGTGGACTAATATTTTTTAAATTTGCAGGATTTACCAATATAAGCTGGTTTTAATTTAACTTCCAAATCAGCCATCGCTGGATCCACCAAAAAGACTGTTCCTTTAAATTTATCTTCTATTTTTTCACCTTAAAAAAAAATACAATTAAATAAAAGTTTTAAAAAAGATAACATATATTCATACCTACATTGATTTCATTAGTCTTGAGGGTTTGAACTCTCCTTAATATCATTTTTATGATTATTAGATAATCTACTAGCATTCAAATTTATTAAGACTCATCAAATTTAATCATATCCTTAAAAAATTAATTATATTTTAATAAATTTATCTTAAATAAAAATAATAAACAAAAATAATTAAATACATTACCAAAATTAACTACATCAACAATTTCATTATTTTGTCATGACTTATCTAGCTAGTGCTAGCATAAGCTTATGCAAAAATGATTAATTGATAAACCTTGAAACGCTTGAATCTATTATTAGAAGTTCTTTTAGCTTCTTTGGTCAAAATTCAATCATCGCACTTAGCAATAATTCTACTGGATGTAAATCTGTAAATAAAAGCAAATAAATTATTTAAAATAAAGGTTTATTTTTTATTTTATTACAAAACTTACTTGGTTACAGCTGGGTGAGTAATTATAGGATATACAAAGTAATAAAATCTCTATGCATGTATGATTTTTTATAGCATTCCCTTGATGGCAAATTATTACTGCACAATTTTTCATGCTTGGAAACTATAAGAATTAATGAATATTTTCAATTATTAACTAAAAATAATATTAAACAACTACTTCTTAAAGGATATTATGTTTTCAACCCTTTAGTTTCTGTTTTGGGAGTAGCTTTAGGGTTAATCATTACCTCATCCTATTCATCATTACCAAAGAGGTTATAATATAATTATAAAGTTAAAAAAAAATGTTGACAGTAAATATAGTAATGATATTGACATTTTTATTCATATTTCAAATTTAATTTAAAAATACTTACATTCAATTTAAATGGTTCAAATCAATCGGTAAAAAATTTTAAAAAGACACTATTTTTGGAAAAACAAGAACTCTGCATGACTGTCTAGTCCAGTCCAGTCCAGTCCAAATTATTATTAAATTAAAAATATAAATATAGGTATACAATCAACTGAGTTTTAACAATTGTTAACGTAAAATTATTTTACAAGAATTTTTTTATAAGTATTAAAATATATAAATATTTAAGTATATTAACATTTTTAAACTTTATTTGAAAATAAATACGTTATAATGTTCCCAGTTATAATAAGTATCGATCTATATTTAGTCTAAGCGGGTTGTGTTGTGCATAAAGCAGTAAAGATTTAAAAGATTTACTTTAGGACTCTTTCACACTATATTATAATATTTTGAGAAGAATGTTTTTCTTTTTTATTTAATAAAGAATATAACTAATTTTTTTTTACACAGAATATAATTAAAATATAATTAAATTTAAAGAAATAAAAAATTTTATAATTTCGACGATTCCCATTTAAAAGACGAATAGTTCCGAGAACGCTCGAGTAATTACGGAATATTTAAACATCAAAGATCGTTGTACTGGTCATGACACGCTTTTTCCGTTAGTTATATTTCTTTCTTTTTCATGTAAATTAAGTAAAAATTGGTGCAAAATGTTGACTTCTTGATTTTTGTTGGCTGATTCAAATATATAATATAATGATCGATAAAATATTTGTCTATTAGAAATGGCAAAGAAAATCAAAGTCGACATTTTGCGCATGCATAATATTTTATTCTTTATAAAAGAAAGATATAAAATTTTTTAATTAATTTAATTTGTTTAAAAATTTTAGATAGTCTAATTTTATTTTTTATTAATAGGTAATTAAATATATTACGCACAATCGAAACAGCTCCGAGTCCACGCACAAGTACTTAAGGAATGGGAACAGTGGAACTTTGAACTTGAAGTCCAAGTCCAACCGATTTATTGTCTGTCAGCTGTTTCTTTATTATATGTAGGTCAGTAGGGGAAAAAAATTATTTTTAATTTGTTAAACTTAATTATAATTTTATTTTAAAAGTAAAAGTAAAACTTTTTCTTAATTAGATTACGTGAAAAACCAGAAAAAGCAGATGCTGGTAGTAATGATGAAAGGATTGTTACCATCTCATGGCTGCTCCGAAAAAAAAAAACCGAAAGTAAAAAAATCTGTAAACATGCATATAGACATGTTACACAGCTATACTTAAAACAGTTAAAACCAAGTAAGTTTCAAAATTATGTAAAAAATATTTTTCATTAAAAATTTTAAAATTATCTTTTTATTGAAACACTTTTTTTTTTAACACTTTTTTTGTCACAACTTATATTTATTTAATTATTTTTTTTTAGGAAACCACATTTGCCTGATAAGAGAGAGAAAAAAAGAAGATGAACAAATTCAATAAGAGACATGTTATCTTCATTGGATCTTACACTAGTTCAATCAAAAACTGCTAATTTTGGTAATGCACGTTGGCTTTACAAAGGTTCAGAAACACATCGATAAAGTTCATTGGAAGTTTGGCTTGGTTCAGGATAATATATTATTCATACATCAGCAGCTGAAATTCGGTCTACAGTTTGCATTGTGTTTGGAGTAGCTACTGGAAATTATCATTTTAAGTCACACAACCAAGGAGATTATTCCGAGTAAGTGATACTTTATATAAATCGAATATAAATAAAATTTTTATAAATGCTTAGTTTTATGGATTAGTTAATAGCTAAAATGTTTTTTCTTAAATTATAAATGATTAGACTCGAAAATTAAAAATATATAACTACTTTATGTCTTTATGTCACCATCAGAAATTAAGTTTAATTTCATATTTTGTTTTGTTTATTTTACCAATAATTTATATTAAAAAAATTCTAATTCTAATTTAATTTTATCAAAGGATAAGGACCAGCTAACACAAAATATAGAACTTCATGAGAAAATTCTTAGTGAGTTCAAATCCTTAAGATTCTGAAGACATTAATGAAATCAGTAAAGGTATTATAAAATAAAAAAAAAATAATTTAACACTTTTTTTTGCCCCAGCTTATTTATTTAATTATTTTTTTTAAGGAAAGTTATTTGCCTGATGTAAGCGTGACGAAACAAAGAAGATGGACAAATTCAACAAGAGACGTGTCATCTTCATCGGATCTCACACTAGTTCAATCAAAAACTGCTAATTTTGTGAAGCACGTTAGCTTTACAGAGGTCTACAAGCACACCGATAAAGTTTGACTTGGTGCAGGATAATATACATCAGCAGCTGAAATTTGGTCTGCAGTTTGCATCGCATTTGAAGTAGCTACTAGAAATTATCATTTTGAACTACACACTGGAGGAGATTATTCCAAGTAAGTGACACTTTGTATAAATAAAATTTTAAAAATGCTTAGTTTTATGGGTTGATTACCAGTTAAAAGGTTTTTTCTTATATCATGAATGATTAGAAAAGAAATATCTGAATTTATTTTAGCAAGATTTTTTAAATTATTAACATGTTAAATTTATTTATTTTATGTATCCTTTTTATCCAAACTATTCGAAATTTTATTAATAAAAAATCTATATTATCTGCAACTTTTTGAATAATACAAGGCAAGATTTTATAATGCGAAAGATAAAATGAATATTTTTGGCTAAAATTGTCATCCAGTAGGTATTTTTGCTTAATGTTTTCCATATTTTCATTTATGATGTCTGCCTTTACATACCACCTCTATAAAAAAAGATATCCTATAAATTTGTTTCCAAAAAATAATGTAATTATTTTTGAATTATGCAAAATTAACCTCATATTTAGGGGTTTATATCTTATATTCTGATAATTGTATACCTAAACAGACTTCGTGCAATATTAACTACTATACACAAACCAATTAAAATTTTCTTATAAGGGTTATCTTGTATTCGTTAACATTCTTGATTAATAAAATTAGCTTTTTTTGATTAATAAAAATCTTAAGAAATAAGTCTAATTAATAGCTTCAAAAATTAAAAATATATAATTACTTTATGTCTTTATGACACTATCAGAAATTAAATTAAATTTAGCATTTTTGTTTGCTAATTTTACCAATATTTTATATTAAAAAATTCTAATTCTAATTTAATTTTTTTAAAGGATAAGGACCAGCTAAGACAAGAAATAGAACTTCTTGGAAAAATTGTTAGTGAGTTCATATCCTCAAGATTCTGAAGACATTAATGAAATCAGTGAAGGTATTAAAATAAAAATATAACTTAACACTTTTTTTTTGTCACAACTTATTTATTTATTTATTTTTTTTTTTAGAAAAGCACACTTGCTGATAAGAGTGAGAAAAAAAGAAGATGAACGAATTTAACAAGAGACATGTCATCTTCATCGGATCTCATTTTAGTACAATCAAAAACTGCTAGTTTTGGTGATGCACGTTGGCTGTACATAAAGTTTATTGGAAGTTTGACTTGGTGCAGGATAATATACATCAGCAGCTGAAATTTGGTCTGCAGTTTGCATAGCATTTGGAGTAGCTACTGGAAATTTAAACTAAACACCGGAGGAGATTATTTCAAGTAAGTGATACATTGTATAAATATAATTTTAAAAATGCTTAGTTTTATGGGTTAGTTAACAGTTAAACGGGTTTTTCTTATATCATGTATGATTAGTAAAAAAAATATCTGAATTTACTTCAGCAAAATTTTTAAAATTATTAAAATGTTAAATTTATTTATTCTATGTATCCTTTTTATCCATACGAATTACAAATAAAATTTTCCCCATCATTTGATTGATTGAAATGATATTTTGTAAAAATAAGATTTAAGAAATGTTTAGTTTTATGGGTTAATTACTAGTCAGAAGGGGTTCGCTTATATCAGAAATGATCAGAAAAAAAAAATTATTTTGAACTTATGCTTTAAGTTATTAACATTTTAAATTTATTTATTAAAAGTGTCCTTTTTTACACACGTGTTGTACGCAAAATATGAATTATTTTTTATCTGGGATATGTTAATTTAGTTTATGTACCTGAGTATTTATTAAAAGCAAGAACAAAATTATTAGAAATTTATGATCAGTTTATTTGAAACACTTTATGTTAGACAATATAATTGTTTTAATTCTCTTAATAATAAAATAAATTTACCATTTTTGTTTGTTTATTTTACCAATATTTATATTAAAGAATTCTCATTATAATTTAATTTTTGTTAAGGATCAGTTACTGAAGTTCTTGGAGAAATTCCTTGTCGAATGACAATTTCAAAAACATTCAAGAACTTTTTTCACTGTAAAAAGGCGAATCAAAACCCATCACAGGTTTACACCATGGATTCTTTATGGATGTTTTAACTGAAAAATACGAATGGTCATCCGATGAAGCACAAGAATTTTCTGATTTTTCAACACCTGAGCTTGAATTTGATCCGAATACTAGAGAAAAGATTATGTATTTTGAAAAACAGGTTTATTTATAAATAGTTATATTTGTAAAAATTAATAAAAGAAAAATTTGAAATAAAAAAATAATTTTTAGCACTAAACATGATTTAACAAAAAAAATATTAATACAAACTTCTTTTTTTTAAATTTAATTCTTCAAAAGAAACGTTTCAATGTTAAAGGAAGTAAAAAATAGAAAATGGAAACATGCAAGTAATTTTATAAATAAATTCAGAAACTAAAATACAAAAGAGAAAAAAGTATGTATTTTCAACAACTTATAAATTTTTATATTTGTAATGATGATAAAAGAAAATATTGAAATAACTAATAATTTTTAGCACTAAACATGATTTAACAAAACAATATCAATTAAACCATCTTTTTCCATCTTTTTTTTACTTTAATTCTTCAAAAGTAACGTTGCAATGTTAAAGGAAACAAAGAATACAAAATGGACACATGCACATAATTTTATAAATTAATCCAACAACTAATCTCAGGTATAAAGTTTTCTTTGATTTAATAAATAACGATAAGTACACTTTAAAAATTCTTATCCGGGTAATTACTATCTGGGTAGTTAATTTATTATTTTTGCTACTAATAATATCCAAATAGTAATTACCTGGACAAGAATTAAAAAACAGTGTAATAAGATGAAATAAAACCCATTTGCTAATGTAAATAAAAAAATGGAATAAAATTTAGAATTAAAAAACATTAATGTTAAAAAATTTTCTTGAAATTAATAAGAAAAGGTTAACGTTAAATGATGCATTCTTGCAGTGCAATGCATGAAATCTCTACATAGGACCTTAAAAAAATTACAATAAATAACTAAAAGGATAAGGACCAGCTAACAGAAAGAATATATACATCAAAAAATTCGCAGTGATAATTATATATAACCTACTTAATAAAATGTATTATACTTATTTTACTTATAAAAATTTGAATTTGTGAAAACTGATATTAAATAAAAAATTATTTTTAGCTTAAACATCATGTGACAATAAAATATCAATAAACTTCTTTTTTTTATTCTTCAAAGAAATGTTTTAATGCATACCTAAAGGAAATAAAAAATTAAAAATGGATACATCCAGATAACTTTGAAAAATAATCCAGAAATTAATCTCAAGTATAAAGTTTTATAAGATGAAATAACATCTATTTGCTAATTTAAATAAAAAAGATAGAATACACTTTAGAGTTAGAAAACTGTTAGTAAATTCTTAAAGAGGCTGAATCCAAATTAAACATTTTCTTGAAACTAATAAATATAGGTAAGTGTTAAAAAAAGCATTTTTTGAAAATTTTTACAATAGCTCAAAAAAAATCTACACCAATAGATTCTTAATATTAATAGATGCAATAAAATACTGCGATAAATATTATAATCCCTTTAACATAATATAAATTTCATTGAACGAGTCGTATAGAAAATAAAACATCAACCCATCGTATTTTTTATCAATAATTTATTACTTGAAGAAGCAATTCGTGAATTGTAAATTAAAAAACAATGATATTAAAGAAATGTATGAAAGATTTTTTTGTTTGCAAAATCGATATTACACGCCCTAGTATTGTCATGGACATTAAAAATAAATTAAAAAGGACCAATATCAAATATAAAAAAATAATGCATACATTATTGCATATAACATATTTTTTAATTTTCTTTTAGCTCGGTTTGTAAATAATATTTACAACTAGTGTAAAAGTTGAATTAAATCGTTTAAAAATTTTAACTAACGTAACTGAATCTTGAAAACAGCTAAGCAAGATGAGATAAAATTTTAACAAAATTTTTTAGTCAAACCCAGAGATAAAAAAATGCATTATACTCGCCCTGCAAAAATTTACCTTCGATAGGTCCAAATTTAGGGAGGTTCGAGCTTCAATTCGGAATCGAGCCTTTATAACTGCAACCCGAGTGAATTTAGAAAATTTTTAAATTAATTTCTATTTAATAGTTAATTCGAGATTAATCAATATATAGACAGTTAATTAATTTAAAATCTTAGTTTTTTTATTTTCTATCAACTTTTAGACCTTACGGGAGTGCATTCAAAATTATGTTAATATAAAATAATTTAATTGATTTAAAGAATTTACTCGAGAATTTATAAAGTCACTTGGGTTGCAGTCAGAAAGGCACAAATTCAATTCAGGGTACCATTTACTCTTAAAAAATGACGCAAAGATAGTGGAGCTTTTTAAAGAAAATAAAAAAAAATACCTAATAAAAAATGTATTACAATCATGAAACTATTAAATAAATTATTATTATTCTTACAATATAAATAATGCAATAAATAAACACGTTGAAGAATTTTTTGGTAAATACAAACAGTCAAGCTATAATTAAAAAGCAGTTTATTTTTTATCAACATTAAAATATATATTTTTGGTCGTCGAAGAATTTTATAATCTAAGAATATTCTCTAAGAATTAAAAAAAAAAGTCAAACATAATAAGTTAATATAACTTTAAATCATCTTCAAAGATTTATTTAAATTTTTAATCGATCTTAATTATTAGATAAGTAATACTTCATTTATTTTAAAAAGTGATTTATTTTTGAGTAGCATTTATTCATAACTAAAAACTAGGTTCATTTCAACAAATAAACTCTAGTCCTTAATAGCTAAAAATACTTTTGCATTTATAAAAATTAGGATAATTTTTCATTCTACTTTAATTTTTTTTTTTAATTTTGAGTAAAAGCTTTATTTTGATGAGATTATCTGACCATTTGAAAGCCCTTTAAAATATAAACTATACATATACGTTTTATGTCTAAAGCAATTTTTGTGGATAGGCAAATAATTTTTTTTAGAGAAGATAAGAAAGAAAGATTTTTCCAGATATCATTAATTATATCTTTAAATATTCATTTTAGAGTTTTTTCTGTATGGCTAAAGATACAGCGAGAAAAATAACTTTTTAAAAAAGTTGATGCAGCTAATTTTAATGATACATGCACAGTCAACAGGAAAATTTACAAAAAATTAAAAAAAATTTTTTTTAAACTAATTATTTCCTCGTTAGAAAGACAGAGGGTTTTAGAAAACTAAAATATATATAAAATTTAAATGAAAAATTTGAATTATGCATTCAAAAATCAAAGCATATTTTACATACAGAAACGCACCAATCAGAATGAACGTACGGGCGTGGAAATTGAGACTTCTCAAAGTTGTCCCAACCAGCAAGTTCCCATCTCTTTTTCCACGTTCATGGGGTTGCGTCCATGCGTACCGTAGCAGTGTAGGAGTTGAATAACTTTTCAAATTAAGGTAACTAAATTTATAAGTTTAATATTTTTTATACTTGACTTTTAATAATATTTTTTTATTTTTCAGAAAAGCTCATTTGGATTACTCAATTGGATGCTGCAGTGTTAGTTAATTTTGAAGAATAGAAGCCGGTCTCAGGAAAGATACTGGACTAGGAAATAAAGGCGAAGAAGGTAAGAAAATAATAAAAGAATTTAATATTTTCTTATAGAAAACTTGATTTAATAATTATTTTTAATTTTCAGGAAAAAATTATTTGTGTTAGTGTTAAGTGATAAAATTGTAATAGAGTGTTAGCTAATTCAAGAGAGTCTGAAGCATATTGATTGTATCCAGCATTAGTCGATTTTAAAGTTGCAGGATAATAGCAGAATTTGGAACATCTACAAGTTGGCTCTAAATAAATCCAGTCAAGGTAATCAAATATTTATTAATTTTTTAATGTTTTTTAAAGACAAATTTTAATTATTATTTTTTTTTTCCAGGTTAGTGATATTTAAATTTCATGTATTAATTTGAATGTTTAGAAAAAATGTTTTAAGGCCTTATAATAATTTAGTTGAAAGTATTTTTTATTTTTAAACAAGTTTATTTTTAAAAATTATATGTCAACATTTTTTTTTATGCACGCATGTAACATAGTTATTAAGCCTCAATATTTGAATTAGAATCTTCCTGTAGAGTAAATTGTTAACAAAAAAATGCGTTAAATTAGCCCATCATTATAAAAATGTATGTTTATTTTCTAAATGTATTTAGAAAAACCTCAATTCATTGTTATCAAATGTAAGATAACAAATTCGAAAATTGCTTTAATATACCAATGAGATCCAGCCTAAGCTTATTCTAAAATCTAAGAAAACTAGCTGATCTCAAGAAAGCTAAAATGCATCTAATTGAGGTATAGAAAAGTAACAAATATGTTGAAATTATTTAAATACAAACAATTAATCATGTTTTTTTTTTTTTAGTTAACAATCATTTGTGTAATAAGACGAAGTAAGGAAGATAAAGTAAATTTAAAATAAGTTGCGGTGTGTTAATTGGACCCAGTGATATGTGATTGTGACACTGAAGAAAAAGAAGCGGATCATCGTACATCCTCAAGATGGCTATAGGCTTGAGAAATTTAAGGTAATAAAGCAAATACATATTTTAACATTTTTTGAAATAGGACCGTTCTTAATTTATGTTCTTTATTTTCAGGTTAGTGATATTCATTTTATCTATAGATTATTGATTTGCTTGTTTAGATAAGGCCTTAAAACAATTAATTTAAAAATATTTTATGATTTTACACTATTTTTTGAATTTATGTTTGTTAAATTTTTTTGATGCTCGCGAGTAATCTATATAAAGCCTCGATATTTAAACTAGATTGCCCTGATAGAGTAAACATGATGAAAGAAATTTGCATAATTATCCTCTGATTAATATATAAGTTTAGATGTGTATTATTAGCTGATTAGTATATTAATTTATATAGTTAAGCTTAGAAAAAACTTTTAAAATAGATTTAAAAATTTTCCTTATTTGATGACCTGAAACAAAAATCTGGAACTTTTTTAAATCACGATATCTTAAAAGTAGTTACACTAAATTTACCCTATTATTTGAAAATTCAAGTCAACATAAAGTAATAATTTTAAAAAAATGCGTAAAACTTGCCAAGATTGACGTCAAAGTAAAAAATATATAAAGTTATTATTTATAAGGCTGATAAGGGGGGCCAAAGGCTCCTCTGTGCGACATATCAATTCTTATTAAATAATATACTATATTTGATTACTATTGATAATGTCCAGTTATAAAATGGTCAGTACTCAATACTTAAAGGCCATTCTGATAAGACATTTGATGCCCTTAATTAAAAAAATTTGATACATAAAATGTTTTTTTTTTAAATTACCTATAAAATACGAAGATTTTGAAAAAATTATAAATTCAACAACAAAAATTGAAATTTTCCCAAAGTAATGAAAATCTTTAAAAAAAAAACTTATAATGACGTTAAAAAATATCTTTAAAAAATAGCCTAAGTAGGAGAAATAGCTCTAGTTGTGAAAAAAAAAACATTCTGTATATTGCAAAAACTGTGCTTTAATTTATAATTTAATTTTGACAAGAAGCATTTGTCTTAAGAAAGGCGTTGTGTTATCTTACCAATTGGCTACTAAAAAGTTCTTTGAAATAAAAGCTGTTATTCAAATATGTTATACAGAATTTATGGAACAAATGTTTACAAAAATGGAAATGGTAATTATTCATTCACCTTTTTTATAATTATTGTATGAAACTGCTAATGTTGGCAATAGATGTTGGGTTTTTAAAAAATTTACAGACAAACAGAAGTTTTATTTGGTATAGGCTGCGATATCAAACTAATATGCAGTAGCAGGAAATAAACTTGCTATGTTACTAAATAAAAAAGGTACCAAAATAAAGTAAATACAAATGTTACCAAAAGTAAGTAAAAAATATTATAGTATATATAACTTGTTTAAATGAGCCTTAGAAAATAGCAGGGGTGTGCGGTTATCCGGAAGTCGGTTCAGTTACCCGAAATTTTGAGTTGTTTGCTTCGAGTTCGGTCGAATTTAGGTTATCAAAGGAAGATTTAGATTTAAAACTGCAACTTAAGACCTTTTTCGGTCAGTTTGACCTACAAAATATTGGTAAAAAAGACCGAAGTTTCGGGTTTCGGACCCTACATTCGCACACCCCTGGAAAATAGAAACATCAATCTAGTTTATTTTTTAATGATAATTTATGGTATTCAAATTATGAACATCGATCCAGCATTATATATGAGTTCCAAAAAAAAGATTAGGACTACAAAAAAAATAGGCGTATTAAAAAATTCTAAATAATTTAGCATTTTCAATTGTTTGATAATTTCCAGTTATATCAGGTTATTTGAGCTCTTTGATCTAATGAATCATATTGATTTCAGTTTTTCACTATTTTTTCATATATACCCCTTTCGATTTTGGGCAAAATAAAAATTGTCATGAAAATACAGGTTCCCTATTTTATCAGCTCATTTTTAATTAGAAAACTTGGTTTATAATTAGTTTTAACTAATTCAAATGGTTTTATGCGGATAAAGACAAAATCCAATAATTTTAAAATTCATTTGAATCCATTTATATCAGCTTTTTTGAGCTCTCTGACCCGGTGAACCATATTGATTTAAGTTTATTACAACAAAAAATATGAAGAAAAAAAAATCTGACATTTTTTCATGTATACTTTTGATTTTGAGCAAAATAAAAATTGTAAAAATCCATTTCTCTTATTTTATCACCCCTTTTTATACTAGATTAAGGTAGAGCCCACTAATTATATACCTTAAATTTATTTTTTGATATTACCTTAATAGAATCTTGAATAGTAGCTTTTTAAAAAAACATGACTCTATTTTTAATGCTATATGTTAAAAAAAACTTAATTTTTAATTTAATTTTGAGCAGAAAGATATAAGAAATACATTGTGTTGTCTGACCAGTTCAAGACTATTACTACTTAAACGTTTTTTGAAATAAAAGCTGCTATAATAATATGTTATATCATAATGTAAGAAACAAATGGTAATAGAAATATAATTATATTATTTGTTAAAAAAATAGAATTAGGGTTTTCTACAAAATAATCCAGATACCTTTCAAAAAATAATTTGGGAGTTTCATTTTTTATACTCAACGTTTTTTAGCGAATAACTATGTCCTATGTACTAAAGTAGCTAAGAACCAGATTATATTCAAAATATAAATTCTAGACCTTGATAATACTTCTGCATCGATAATTTTTTTTTATTTTTAAATCGTATATATAAAAATCTGGATAATTTTTCATTCTATACTTTAGATTTTGATGAGGCTGTGTTAAGAAAAAGAAAGAAACAATATATGAACCCTTAAATTCTTGTAAATAACGCTAAACGAATTTATTTAAATTTTATTATCAGAACCAAAATTGTTTGTGGCTTTTTTCCCTTGCTTTTTCTTTCCTTGCTTTCGATTATTCGATAATGTAGGTATTTATTGATGCATGCAGAGTCAACAGAAGATTAACAAAAAATGTGAAATAAAATTTTTTAAACTGATTATTTCCTCGTTGGAGGGGCAGATGGTTTCAGAAAACTAAATATATGTAAAATTTAAATAAAAATTATAAAATTTAAATAAATATCATTGCATACTTTACGTACCAAAATGCACCAATCAGAATGAACGTACGGGCGTGGAATTTGAAACTTTTAAAGTTGTTGCAACCAGCAAGTTACCAACTCATTTTCCACGTTCATGGGGTTGCGTCCATGCGTACCGGAGCAGTGTAGGAGTTGGACAACTTTTTAAATTAAGGTAACTAAATTTATAATAAGTTTAACATTTTTTATACTTGACTTTCAGTAATACTTTTTTATATTTCAGAAATGCTCATTTGGATTACACAATTGGATGCTGCAGTGTTAGTTAATTAAAGCGGATCTTAATACTCTCAAGATACAGGACTAGAAAATAAGGCTGAAGAAGGTAAGAAAATAATAATAGATTTTAAAATTTTTTTATAAAAAGCTTAATTTAATTATTCTTTTTTATTTTCAGGAAAAAATCATTAGAATATTGATAAGTGATGATAAATAAAATTGTAAGAAAATTCAAGAAAAGCTGTCGTACATTGATTGGATCCAGCATTAGTTGATTTTTAAGCTGCAGGCCATCAGTAGATTTTGGTACATCTTCAAGTCAGCTCTAAATAAATCCAATCAAGGTAATAAATTAATTAAATATTTTTTTAAAGACAATTTTAATTATTATTTTTTTCTTCCAGGTTAGTGATTTATTAATTAGCATGTTCACATATAATGTTTTAAGGCCTTAAAAAAATTTAGTTTATAGTAATTTTTATTAAAACTTTCATCTTTCGAATTGATTTTTTTAAATTTTATTAAATTAAAAATACAAAATTTTCCTCAATTATTAAATTTCGGTGCCCGCATATATAATCAAAATTATTTTAAAAATTCGTAAAATTAGCCCGACATTAGTAAGTAAGTTCGGATATTTGAGTTAAAGAAATTTTAGAGTAAATATGATGCCAAAAAATCGTAAAATCAGCCCCTCATTAGTCACTAACTTCAGATATTTGATTTTTAGAAATTTTAGAGTAAATATAATGCCAAAAAATCGTAAAATCAGCCCCTCATTAGTCAGTAACTTCAGATATTTGATTTTTAGAAATTTTAGAGTAAATATGATGCCAAAAATCGTAAAATCAGCCCCTCATTAGTCAGTAACTTCAGATATTTGATTTTTAGAAATTTTAGAGTAAATATGATAAAAAAAAAAAGTAAACTTAGCCCCATATTAGTAAATAAGTTCAAATAGTTGAGTTTTAGAAATTTCTTAGTAAATATTATCGTAAAATTACCCCCCCCCTTCTATTAGTAAATAAGTTCAAATTGAAGAGTTTAAGAAATGTCAAGAAAGAAATATTAAGATTCAGATGACGCTAATAAATAAAGTTAAAGGTAATGATATAATTTAATATTTTTTAATATTTTCTAAGCTCAAGTTTTAATTATTCTCTTTTATTCCAGGATATCCTCAAGTATGTTATGAAAATGAAAAAAATTAAAAAACTGCTTTATGGTATATTCATGGGATACAGCTTTAGCTATTCTCGAAATCAAAGGAAACTTATACGGATCTGAATGTGATGAAAGTAAGAAAATAAAAATCATTTTAATATTCTTTAATTATTTATAAAGTTCGATAATATTTTTAAATTTTTTTAATTTTTTTTAAAGTCCTAAAAAACGAGAAAATAAGCTGCAGTGCATAATTTGGATAAGCGATAGGTGATTGCGAATAGCTGAACTACGTAAATCTTCAAGATGGCTCGAGGCTTGATAATTTTAAGGTATTAAAACAAATATGTATTTTAACATTTTTTTAAATAGAACCGTTGTTAATTAATGTTTTTTCTAATTTCAGGCTAGTAATATTTTAGTTTCATCTATAGATCGATTTTTAATTTGCTTGTTTAGGTATAATATTTTAAGGCCTTAAAACCATTCATTTAAAAATTTTTATTTATACATCAATTTAACGTGGAAAATATGCCCCATTATGTAACTTAGTTCGCCCATAAAGAGTAAATATTACCCAAAAAAAAAAATGTATTTTTGTAGAGCAGTGTATAAAATTAAGACAAAATTTATATAGCCCAAAACTCTGCCTCAAATTTTCAATTTTAATATAGGTGTACTAAAATATTAAGCCACAGTTTTATTGCGGTTAAACATAAAATATGATATTAGAGTTTTGGTACGCTTAAGCGCGCAGGGTTTTTTACCCTTAATCTAATAAAAAAAGGGCTGATAAAATAAGGTAACTGGATTTTTTTACAATTTTTATTTTGCTCAAAATCAAAAGTATACATGGAAAAATGTCAGATTTTTTTTTCTTTAAATTTTTTGTTGTTTGGTACCGAAAATGGTTTGAAACAGTGATAAACTTAAATCAATATGGTTTACCGGATCAGAGAGCTCAAAAAAGCTGATATAAATGGATTTAAGTGAGTTTTAAGATTATTGGATTTTTCGAAATTTTGACTTTATTCGCATAAAACCATTTGAATTTATTAAAATATCTTTCTTTATATAACAAATTTTTTAATAAATAAAGTATGAGGGAACTAGATTTGTTTGACAATTCTTATTTTGGCCAAAATTGATGTATGGAAAATATATGTATGAAAAAATGGTCAGATTTGATTTTTTAATCTGATAATGTCCTTATTAGAGGGTTAAAGGGTTTCAGGAAAAACTTAAATAACACTTAAATAATATTCCTATATAATTTATCAAATTCACTTTCTTACAAAAAATAGTTAATTTAAGTCAAAAATTAATTTTTCAATTAAAAAACGATTAAAAATTCAAGAAACAAAAATTTCGTTCACGTCACGTTGGTTTTTTAACTGAAAATATATTGTTGTCTGCTCGCTGCGCAGTACATACGTCTCAGATCCTCAAATATGTTATGCATCAAACACAAATTTTAAATACGTCAGACGCTTCACTTTTCGTTCAGTGTAATGTTTTAAGGCCTTCAAAACTATTTTAAACTCTTTATTTATCGAATTTATTAGTTAATTTCTATTTAACACATTCGCTGCGTTTTGATATTTTTGCAGTTTCTAAATAGGTGCGTTTTGCTTGTATTCATCAATTATTCTTCTTTTACGATAAGAGCATGTTTTTTATGATGTTTTAGTCGTGTTTTACGGTTTCCTGAACAAAAACAGCATGGGCGCATTGCGCCCATGCCGCACACGATTCACGCAGCGTTAATCAGGTGCGGCATGGGCGCAATGCGCCCATGATTTTTTACTTAATTTTTTAATATGGAAGGTGCATATTCTTAAAAAAATATTCAAAAGTTGTATTTTTTTACGTATTTATTTAAAAAAAGGATAATTTTTGTAATTAAAAGTAATTTTTCATCGTTATAATATTTTCCATATTGTGAAAATGAGGAAATTTTTTAAAATAGGTTGAAAACCAACCCTGACTTGCACTATTGTAAAAATATCATTAACTAACCCGAAACTACCTTTAGAAATCATTTATAATTGAATTCCGCAGATATTTTTGATAATTTGTTAGATATAAACCATGGGCGCATTGCGCCCATGACGCACATAATTCACGCAAATCATGGGCGCGTGGCGCCCATGACGCAGCGAATGTGTTAATTCCTACGAATAAAGTAAATGTTTTCTACAATAATTAAAGTTCAGTACCCGCATAGAGTAATTAAATATGAAAATTAGCCCCAATTAGTTAGTAACGTCAAATAGCAAAATATACTTCAAAGTAGCACCTATTAAATTGTAACTTCAAATAGTTTAGTTTAAGACATTTTAAAGTAAATATGATGACAAAAATTAGTAAAATAGTTTAGTTTTAGATACATTAAAATAAATATAATGAAAAAAATTTATTAAATTAGCCCTAATTAGTTAGTAACTTCAAATAATTGAATTTTAGAGATTTCAAAGTAAATATAATGAAAAAATTCGTATAAGTTGCTCTAATTTGTTAGTAATTTCAAATAGTTGCATTTTAAACAAATATGTAAGAGTAAATTTGATGAAAGAATTCGTAAAATTACCCCCAATTAGTTTGTAAATACAAATAGTTTAGTTTTAGAAATTTGTGAGTTACTATGATGACCAAAATTCATTAAATTAGCCCTTATTAGTAAGTAACTTCAAATAGTTGAGTTTAGAAATTCTAGAGTAAATATCAAAAAAATTTCGTACAATTAGTCCCAATTAGTTAGTAACCCAAATAAGCAAACAAAAAAATCAAGCGAAAGCAAGAATCTACAACAATAAATCTGCAGTATAAGAGTACATCATCCGAAAGTTATGGCACAAAGAAATCAACTGGATAAGTTAATATTTCCACAAGATTCAGATGATGTTAATATACTAAGTTAATGGTAAGGACATAATTACATGTTACAATACGTTTGAATGCCCAAGTTTTAATTTTAATTGTTGATTTTTAGGATTATCCTCAGGCGTTCGATCATTGTGGAATTGAAGGAACTTGGCAAATCTCAGGATAATTGAGGTAGGCAAAAACCAAAAAATGTAATATTTTTTATTAAAACAACCAAAAATAACTTTTATTTATTTTTTTTTAGATACAGTTCATTTTTTTGTGTCTTCAAAACGAGAAAAAAAACAAGTGTAAATTGGATGAATTGGGTCGAGCTATAGCTGATTGTAAATAGCTGATCTGTGTACATCCTCAAGATGGCGCCATTATAATCCAATTAAGGTATTAAAAGTTATATATATATTTTACAAATTATGGTTTTTTCTAGTTAAATCGTTATTTATTCATGTTCATGTTTTTTTTCAGGTTAGTGATGATTTAAATTCATCTTTTGATTTGAATGCTTCGATATTATATTTCTAGGCCTTAAAACAATTAATTTGTAAGTTTTTTTTATGCATGAGTTTAACGAGGAATTTATTCCCTAATGATTAAATAATTTTGTTGCCCCATTAAACTTTAATTAAGAAACTATTTTATTTGTAAACTAGTAAAATTAAATTATATTTTTTTAAAAAATTAAAATTTTTTTTTTTGAAGCGTCCTCTTTTTAAAGCATTAATCATTTAAAATTTCCCTCAATGTTTAAAATTCTTTTAGAGTAAATATTACAAGAAAATTCGTAAAATTAGACTATTAATAAATAATTTTTAATGTTTAATAATTTTGAGAAGTTTTTGAAACATTTACCCCAAGAGAAATTGCACTTAATAACCTATGATTTGAAAATTTGAGCCAGCGAATCGTAATCGTTATTAAAAAATTAAAACTTGCGTATTATTAGCTATTTAATTTCAATAATCAAGTTTGAAATTCACAATAGTTTCTCTTCAAATATATGCAAGAAGGATTGCAAATTAATATTTTACTAAATTGTATTCATTCTTCTAACAATGTATGAAAGTAAGAAATCGCTTCTATGTAAGGATGTATTTGTATTCAAGCGTATATGAACATAATAGTATTAATGATAATTTTTTTTAAAGTATTTATTATTTTAAAAATTAAGCGTATTACGAGCCCTTGTCCAGGAAAGTAAAGAATGGCTTTAATCGCAAGTAAACTGCGAATTGGAATATTTTTATTTTAATGAACAAGGGATTGAATACGATTTTTCTTCGTCAGTGGCGATAGAACACGTTTTGCGAAAATACTTGCTCTCTGGTCTCTGACAAGAAATTTTATTTTTTCCAATAATTGCAATTTGATAATTAATAAGTATTTAATTTCCATTTTTTTAAAAATTTTTATTTTAGAATCAATTTTTTTTGGGACCAGATTCCCACCACGTCCTCGTCGTTGGTCCTGGTTTAAAAGCTAAGAGTGGTAGGCAAATATAATCATATATGCAATTATAGACAAATAAAACCTTACGAATAAGCTTTTTTATTCTTTTAATACATAAGGTATTAAAACACGTATTGTTAGTGCAAATATTAAAATATTCATATATAAAAGTAAGTCTAACCATTTCAAAAAAAATTAAATTACCTTGAATCTGGATGTTAAATGACCTAAATAATATTAATTATACAGTATGGATAAAGTCAATGACATGATGACGGAAAAACTCCTTTTAGTTCAATATTTGCTAAACATTATAATGAAATTCAGCCAGAAATTTTTCTGCATGCTATAATGGTCCAAGAGGTATTTTTATAAAGCTTGCATCTGGTTTTATTATTAGCGATGACTAAAAAATTTCATTAAAAAGTGAAAAATTCCCCAAAAACGTGATATGTGTCTAAATTGGGCAGATTTGATCCAAGTTTGTTCAAAATGAACCAAATCGAAGCATTTGATGTAGCAAAAGTATGCCTTCTTATATGGAATGTTTCATATATAAATATTATGTTATTATTAACAAAAAAGATAGTGTAGGTGTAGAGCTTCTTTATTCGCTTATGATGAAAAGATAAAATATATTTATTTAAACGTAAAAATTTTAAATGATTATATTAATATAAGATTATATCATTCAAAGGGGTTGTATATAAAAATTTTCGTTAAATTCGTAAAAAGCAACCATTTTTAAAGCTAGAGAAATTTTTAAAATAAAAAGAAAAATATTTTTATAACAGTTTTGTTATCGAAAGCTGAGCTATCTAAGATTGGGCCACAATGGACTAACCATGTATTTGCTTAGTTAAAAAAACCGATTCTTTAAGTAATTTTGAATAGAAAAAAAAATTATTAGTTTAAACAAATACGACGTATTAATTAACTTTGGGGTCATACATGAAGTTGGGGGGGGGGGGGTTATAAGCGAGATATTTTTGATAAATCCTTTCAATAATAAGTTAGAGCTAAATTGTAGCTAAATAAAAAAAAAGTTTATAAAATAAATTATTTATAAAATAAAATAAATAAAATTAAAATGTATGCACTATAATTATAATCTAAGTTATAATATATGAATTTGAATATGATATAGGTATCAAATCAGCTTTAATATTATTATAGTTTATATCTCTTATTGCAATGATTGCATTCGAAAAGGTGTTGTTTAGTATGAACTGGATTGTGAGTTACATTTTATTTTAGAATAAATTTTTTGTTGCAATAGTTGCATTTGAATTTCTATACGCAAGAGACAAAATAATTTTCTCTAAGAGTTTGAATATTCTAGGCTTAGGGACTTAATAATTCAGATTTATGGAATGAAAATAATTTGATTTTTTATAATTAAATAATTTCACCCTAGGGACTTAAAATAATCTAGATTTAGAGAATTCGAAGAATTTAGCCTTTCAGAATTTTTTTGAATTACAATAAAGGAATCGTACAGATAAATTACTGATTTTTAGTTGTCGACCCTGAACTTCAATTATTCCAAGTCCCTAAATTGAAATTATTCTAAGTCCCATTTGAGCCCCCATCTCTTGACTTTTGGAAAAAATTTTTATTTTTTTAAATTAAAAAGAGAAATTATATACATATGTACTATTTTTTTTTCTTTTGGTGTTGGAAACAGTTTAAAAAATTTCAAAATATAAATAATTTTAATGAAAAATTCAAGAGACAAAATAATTGTCTAGACACAGGATATAAATAATTTAAATGAAAAAAAGTAAATATCGAAAACTGATTGTTTATATGCCATACATTAAAAAGGGCTTTTTGATAAAAATTGGAATATCTCAAGTCGTCTTTTGAGAATAGCTTAGTGCGCTAGATTTTTTATTTATGTAAAAAATAAAGCAAATAATTATTTTTAGGTATGAATAAAATAAGGTAAAAAGGGGTTAAATAGATATTAGATATAACTATTGAAAAAATAACTAATAGTCTAAAAATTATTAGTATCAGTTGAACAGAGTTGTGTTCTTAAGAATATAAATTTCTCAGTTGGATAAAGCAGATTGATCTAAAATATTTGGGGGGGGGTGGGGCATTTGGAATCTAATTATAAAAAAATTGCTAAAAAAGGTCCTTAAAATTTGGGGGGGGGGGGTCAAATTGGGTCAAACTGGTACTTCTCGTTAATTATGTAACGTAAAAGTATAGCTTAAAGAAGGTAAAACTGACCACTGTAGGGTAATCAATTGACCCCTTTGACCCCCCGCTAACTATTATTTGGTATGGCCTAAGGGAGCAGGGTGCGCACAGAAAAAAAAATACATTTTTGAAATTTGAATTTTTTTTTATTTTTTTAGAAAAATAAATTATTTTTTACATAGTAATAATATAAATCAGCAAGCAAGTACATATTTTTCGTAAAATAAGATTTATTTATAAATATAATTTTATTATTTACATAAAAATTTTTATTTTACAATATTATTATTATTTACAAACAACAATATAGGACTTAATAAAATAAAAAAAAAATTATTTTTATAGTGAAATGTACAATTAAAAGTTATCAAAATTAGCAAGGATAATATTTTGTAAGTCTTCGTAAGATAAATAAAGAAAAATATTTTCAGTACAAGAATCATTCAAATTATATTTACACAATGAATTTAATGAATTTTTAGCTTTTATTAATAAAGGTTCTCTTTTAATAGCTTTTTTTAATTGGCTATAAATAAGACAACTGTAATTGGGAAATTTATTTTTATATTTTGTTAAATTCAAAATTTCATCAACATTTTCATTTCTTGTATACCTAGCAACTGTTGTAATATTTTGTCTGAGTATATCATACAAGGATACATATTTGTTAATTTTTATTTCTTTTATTTCATTAATTTCTTTTTCTAAGTTTTCATATATTTTGCTTAGCTTATAATCTACCACATCTATTTCATCAAATACATATAAATTAGCTGCTTTTAATTTAATAATGTGCTCAGTAAATGTGCTTATAGCTTCGTCATAACGGGCAAGCTTAAAAAATAAATTATTTAAAGAAGTAGATGGCGATATGGATAAAAATGTTCTATAATAATTTTTTTCACTTTGAATACAATTTAACGGTGTCAAACCATTATTATTTCTGATATTAATATTAGCACCTGCATTTAATAAACTATTTATTAGTATTGAATCTCCTTTAGCAGCTGATAAATGTAAAGGAGTATTTCCATCCTTATCAATTGGATCAATTTCAGGATTATATTTTAAAATAGTGTTGAATAAATTTTCAAATTTGTATGCATAAAAAGGAATTGAAGCAATCATATGTAGAATTGTTGAACCATCTTTTGTTTTAGCATCGACATTTGCTCCATGCTTTAACAAATAATTTACAATTTCTACAACAGGATCTAAATTTTGATTTATAAATTCATGCTCTTCTTCTTCAAGAGATTGTATTATTAAATGCAGAGCAGATGCGCCCTCATTATTTCTATAATTTATATCGATTCCATTTTTCATAAGAAGTTTAATCATACTAATAATATTACTTTTCCAATTAGTTATTAGTATGTGCAATAATTCCGGGTGATTTTTTATTTCAATACCATATTTTATATAATTTAAAGTGATTTTTTCATTACTTCTTTTTACAGCACAATGTATTGGCATTTCACCTTTGAAATTTTTTATAAACATATTTGCTTTATGATTTATAAGCAAATCTATAATTTCAAGATGTTCATTTTTTGTAGCAGCATGAAGTAAAGTATCTCCATTTTCAGAAATCATATCAATATCAATATTATAATTTAACAAATTCTCAACTATTTCTTTAAGACCTTTTTTTACAACCGTAAATAATATTTCATTTTTATTTACATCTTCTGATCGAATTGTAAAATTATAAAATAAAAAACACTTCAAAATGCTATTTGTTCCACATTTTTCATATTGTAATAAGGCTTTTTCAAAACTTTTTCGGTTACTAATATCATTTTGATTGTGATTATAAAATAACAAATTTTTAACAATATTTAAATTTTGTAATTCGACTGCAGATTCTAAAGCAGTAACTTTATTTAAAGTTTGAATACTTGCATCTGCACCATATTTAAGTAACATTTCAACAATTTTTTCATGACCATTTTTAACAGCAATGTGAAGTGGAGTATAACCGTTTTCAGTTTTAACATTTATCAATGCATTTTCTTTTATGAGTAATTCAGTAATTTTATAATCCCCAACAGTGCATGCAAGATATAATGGAGTTTCTCCATTATTATCTTCTGAATTAACATTAATGCCAATATTTAAAAAAAATATAACAGTTTCCAAACATTTTTTTTGACAAGCTAAATGAAATGGAGTCAAACCATACATATCCTTAACATTAACAATAGCCTTATATTCTAATAATAATTCAACAGCTTTGATATTACCATTTTCAGCTGCAACATGTAAAGGTGTTCTTCCATCTTCACTTGAAATATTGACATTAGCATTATGCTTTAAAAGTAATTCCATAATATTGATCTGATTTTGAGAAACAGCCATGTATAGAAAAGAAGGTTCTTTTTCAGTACTCAAGCAATTCGTTTTCATATTGCAATTCATTCCATATTGTAAAAGTAATTCTATTATTTTAATGCATCCTGCTGCAATACATGTATGAATTGGTCTATATATATTTGAATTTTTAATCATTTCATTTTCAATAAAAGCTCCAGAATCTAGTAAGATTTTAACGATTTTTTCATTTTTTGCTTTGATTGCTCGATACAAAGGTGTTGTATTATCTTTGGCACAAATATTAATCAGAGCATTTTTATTTATTAGTAATTTAACTGTTTCTTCATCACTTTCTCCACATGCTAAGTGAAGAGCGGTTTCACCTTCATTATTTACATCATTAACATTTGCATTTGAATTCAAAAATAATTTTGTGATTTCTATATTTTTGTGCAATACTGATAAATGCAAAGGAGTTGAACCCTTTGGGCATTCCCAAGTATCAGGTACATCAAAAAACTCATTAATCTTACACCCATGATTTAAAAATGACTGAACAATACTTTGATTTGATTTTACACATGCATACTGAAATGGTGTTAAATTAAACTCATTATCAAGAGCATGGGGATCTGCACCATAACCCAAAAACAGTTCAACCATTTTTTCGTTGTCTAAATAAACAGCAATGTGAAGAGGAGTTGTATCTTCTTCATCCTTAACATTTACATTTGCTCCTCTAAGTAACAATAAAAGAACTATTTCAAGGTTATTACTTCTAGCTGCATAATGAAGAGGTACAGTTATTGATTGTTCAGTTTTATTATTTACTTTAAATATTTTTTCTAATAATATTTTTGCTATTTCATAATGACCAAAAGCTATAGCTTGACTTAAAAATTTATGCTCATTTTCTGACCAACTAATATCTTCTATTAATTCTTCAGAATTGATTAATTCTCTAACTTGTTCTACATCTGCATTCAAAATTGCATCCATAAATTTTTTTGGTAACATTTTGGTTATCAAAATAGATTGATGCTGTATAAGATATTTTTATCAAAAGATTCATGCACCCTCGCATGCACCTAAAATTTTAATATTTTTGTTTATTGCAAGATAAATAAAAAAGTGACCTATAAACTTTTAATTGGCTAAATATATTATTATAATTAATTAATTAAAATATATTTCAAAAATGGTATATACCAATAGCCAAAATAAAGTAAATACAAAAAAGAAAACTTTTTTATGTGATACTTACAATTATTCAGCAGACTGCCTTTTTAAATTTGTTCATTTTAGAAGTACTTATATATTGAAATTAAATTTTAATCAATAACTTATTGCAAATTTAATTATTTTATTCTATTCTTCGCACATCATACTTTTCACTCATCTATTTTAATTTAATATAACATAACATTTATTTATTTTTGTTAATTTTTTCTATTATTATTTATTTTTCTTTAGTAAATATAATATATTTTTTGTACTTTCTATTTTCTGTTATTAATATAGTAACCCCCCCGTATATTATTATTATTTATTTCGTCAACAAAGCATATTATTTACATTTTTGCACAAATAAAATAGCAGAAAACATTCATGCGTGCTAAAAAAATATCTAGGTAAATAGACTAGTCCAAAATTTATATAGGGAATTATATTACCAAATTTATGATTATTATCTAGTGATTTTATAAAATTTATGTTGCTACTCTTTGAAATTATTTTACGCGTTGAAATTTCGCGCGCGCTAATGTTAAGTATATTACAGGTTAGAATGTAAGATTTTTAATTGTTTTCTAAAAAAAAAACAAAAGTTAAAAAGTGAATAATTTTTTAAGTTAATATTTAATAATAAAAAACAAACTATAAACAAATATTTAATGCAAAAAGATAAAAGGTAAAATGCAAAAATTAGAGAAATTAAATTCTGCTATTGATATTATTCCATTGCAACAATGCTCAAGCATGGACAACAACAGTGGTAGACGCGTAAAACCAAGAATGGAGGAACTTCCCGGCGGTGGACGAATTGTTCGAGATCCTCTCTTGTTGCCAAGAGTTAGACAGGTAAAAAATTATTTTTAATTATTTTTGCATACTTTTTTTGTGTTTTTGATTTAAAAAAAATTAAAGTTTATTATCAAGTACTTATTAAGTTTTAAGTTACTAAGAGTTGCCGTTATTTTTTAGGTTATAATGTCTTTTCTTTTATCCTTTAACACTTCCTATAGCTAGTTACCAATTCAAGTTATTAGATTAGTATTATCAAACACTGGTTCCTTTTATAAATATTAAATGCCGGTAGATAATATTTTGATAAAGTAAAGTTTTTGAGTGTTCTAATGTACAAAAAAAAAAAAAACAAAAGACTATTGATTGATTACTTTGTTGGTAAATAATATATGATTATAAATAAATTTAAGTTAGAAAAAAAACTCATTCATTCTTATATTT
This sequence comes from Anagrus nilaparvatae, assembly GCA_022575985.1. NCBI lineage: Eukaryota > Metazoa > Arthropoda > Insecta > Hymenoptera > Mymaridae > Anagrus > Anagrus nilaparvatae. The sequence continues at coordinate 33,918,274 of JAKSXM010000231.1, forward strand.
TTTTTCTTCATGTTATCAACTCATTTATTTTTTATAAAGAAAGAAAACGAAAATATTGAATACATATTAAGTTTTTTAAACAAAAAATTGACAAAAGTACATATAATATTTATTATTTCAGTATTTATTTGAAAATGAAGATAAAGTTTACATCGATGTAAATGATATGGCTGACAGCCTTCAAAGAAAATATCGTGACTATAGAACTAAAAAACGTAATACATTTAGAACAATGGTTCGAAATGCTTATGATGAAATAACAGAAAATCTTAAGAATCCATCGGATTCAACACTTTGGCAAGATGATGATGATGAAATCAATCTAGAGGTTTTTATTTTTTATTTCTTATATCGGTATTTTATTTAAATATTATTTTAAATGATTTTTTATTTTCAAAATTAAATAAAATTTTTAATTTTTAAAGAAATTAGCATTAATATTTTTCTATTTCCTCAATATTTATATTTAAAAAAAAAATACAAGTTCAATTTTAATATCTTTAATAACAATTGATAAAATGTACTACAAAAAAAAACTCTTTCCATAAAAATTTGATAAAAGAAGAAAAACCATTTAAGAAACATTCAATTTCTATAAAAATTTCAAGATTAAAAGAATTAGTAAAATAATATGCATGTAAATTTTTATCTTTTCTTAATTTTTGTAAGTTAGTAAAACTTAATTTATTAATTTTTTTTTTAATTTGTATTTATAAATACTTATAAAGCTTGGTTTGTGAATATAATTAAAAAAATTTATCATTATTTATGTTATATGTTATCAAATAAAATTTTTATACTTATTATTTTTAGTGTGAACCACAAGTACAACCAAATCAATATCAGTATCAGCAGCGTCCTAATAAAAGTTTAAATGGAAATTCTAGTGATAAAGAACTTATAGATATAAGTAGTGATGATGATCAATCTAAAGGTAGCGCGGAAAATAATTTTGCAAGCCAAAAAAAAATGAACGACAGTGAAAATATGGAAGTTATACCAGATTTAAGAAGGCCTGTTTTACCAATCAGAGAACAGTCAACAAAAACTCAAAAAGCACCAGTAAATTCTAAAATTATTTTTATTTAGATACATTTTAAAAAAATTTTGATTTAATTTATATTTTACATATAATTTTAGCAAATGCAGCCTATAGTAGAGCAGCAATCAAGAAATTCACGAGTAAATGAAAAACTTTCATCATCAAGAAAAAGACCTAGAGATAAAGACAATGAAAATGAGTTTAATAACTTTATAAGTAAGAAAAAACAAGATTTTGCTGTTGCTGTCCCAACTGTTAAATTTGAGAATATTGGTGGAAGCAAAAAAGTTTTAGAAACTGTTGCTAACTTATTAGTACATATAAAGCATCCAGAAGTTTACACAAAACTGGGTATTGCTCCTCCTCGTGGTTTTCTTTTACATGGTCCACCTGGTTGTGGAAAAACTTTATTAGCACATGCAATTGCAGGAGTAAGTATTTTAATAACATTTAAACAATTAGTTTTTTTTAAGCTTACCAAATGTTTCAAGTCTTAATTTTTTTATTTTTATTTTTCAAAGGAATTAAAAATTCCTTTATTGAAAGTAGCAGCGCCTGAACTTATTGCTGGTGTATCTGGTGAAAGTGAAGCAAGAATCAGAGAATTATTTGATCAGGCATTAGCTATTGCACCATGTATTCTATTTCTTGATGAAATTGATGCGATTGCTCCACATCGTGCTTCGGCACAAAAAGAAATGGAAAGAAGAATTGTTTCTCAATTATTATCTTGTTTAGATGGTAAATGTTTAAATTATTTTTATATTTTTTTGTGTTATGAAAGAATAATTTTTTGTTAAATTTTTATTAAGAAATAACTTAAATATAATTTATTATCTGTTTTTAGAAATGAGTATAAAGGAAAATGGAAGTAAAGTCTTAGTATTAGGAGCTACAAATAGGCCAGATTCTCTGGATCCTGCTTTACGTCGTGCTGGTCGTTTTGATCGGGAAGTATCTTTAGGCATACCAGACAAAGAAGCAAGAGCAGCAATTTTGGAAGTTCATACAAAATCAGTAAAACTTTCTCCAGCAATTGATTTAAATAAAATAGCTTCATTAACACCTGGTTTTGTTGGAGCTGATTTAGTGGCTCTTGTCAGAGAAGCTGCAATGGCTGCTGTAAACAGGTAATATTTAATTTAATATATTTAAAAAGTTTTTAAATTATTATGGTTGAAACATATATTTTTTATTATTTTAGGGTATTTGAAAATTTAAAAACAAATAAATGTAATGATTCTGAGAACGTAGAAGTTATTGTAAATGATAATGTACAAGAAGTTGTCATAAAAAATGAAGATGAAATTTCTGAGGTGAAAGAAGCCAGTGAAGAAATTAAAACTTCTAAAAGTGAACCAGTTATACCAGCAGAAGAAGTGAAAGATGAAAAAGTGAAAACAGATGAAATTCCTTCAGAACCCAGTACACAAGTTACAACAATTGAATCTCCTTCAGAGGCTAGTGCAAAATCAACTGAAGAATCTCAAGTATCTAAAGAGGAATCATCGTTAGTTGAAGAAAAAGAGGTCACTGAAAAATCTTCAGAGGTAGTTGAAGAAATAGTTCCAACAGAAACTTCAAAAATGCAAACTGAGGATAATTCCCAAAAAACTTTTGACATACTAACTTGGCTCAGAGATGAGCCACCATTAAATGAAGAACAGTTATCATTATTATGTGTAGAAGAGAATGATTTCAACATTGCATTAAAAAGTATTCAACCCTCTGCAAAAAGAGAAGGTTTTGCCACAGTTCCTGATGTTACTTGGGATGATGTTGGTTCGTTACAAGACATTCGACAGGAATTACAAATGACTATTTTGGTGAGAAAATAATTAATTTTTGTATTCTCTTACAAATCCAGCATAATACCTCATATTTAAGTTACGGAATTTTTAAGAGCCAATATATAAATTTAATCTAAAAAGCACAAGTAGCTCTGCTGGTAATTTTGGCCTCGTAGCCTTATTGCCGCGGATTAAAATTTTGCTGCTGGAAATAATTATTTTAGATTTTTTTCAAAAAAATTCAATTTTTATAATAATTTCGATTACTGCTCTTGGATTTAAATATAGTATGCTGCAAGCTAGCCTAAAAAAACTTTGGACCCAAATATAAAAATGCGCCAAATATTGTAGTCGAAAAACCGGGGGTGGAGTCTAATTTCTTATAATTTTTGTCTGGATATGTATCTCGTTTCTATTTAATATATTTTTGCTTTTTTTTTTTTTTAACAGGCACCTGTAAGACATTCTCAGCATTTTGAAAATCTAGGATTGACAACCCCAACAGGCTTATTATTGTGTGGTCCGCCAGGATGTGGAAAAACTTTACTAGCTAAAGCAATTGCTAATGAAGCTGGTATAAATTTTATTTCTGTTAAGGGACCAGAGTTATTAAATATGGTAGATAAAAGTTTTTAATTATTTGTACTGATACATATTATTTGAGAATAACAACGAGATTACAGATTATTTATTTTAATTACAGTATGTTGGTGAAAGTGAAAAAGCTGTAAGACAATGCTTTGTAAGAGCAAGAAATTCAGCTCCTTGTGTAATATTTTTTGATGAATTAGATGCTTTGTGTCCAAAAAGAACAGAAGGTGATAATTCATCAACATCACGTGTTGTAAATCAAATGTTAACAGAAATGGATGGTGTTGAGGGTAGAAAAGGAGTATTTTTAATGGCAGCTAGTAATAGACCTGATATCATAGATCCAGCAGTTCTTAGACCAGGAAGATTAGATAAAATTTTGTATGTAGGACTCCCAAATGAAAAAGATAGAGTAGATATTTTAAAAGCACTTACAAAGGCAAGTTTTATTTTGTTTTATTTAATTAATCAAATTTAAATATTGTTTGAGATAATTTATTAAAATAAAACTTCATTATTAAAAAATAGAATGGAACCAAACCGAAATTAGCTGATGATGTTGATTTAGAAGCTATTGGTAGTAGCGAAAGTTGTAATGGTTATACTGGAGCAGATTTAGCAGCACTTGTAAGAGAAGCTGGAGTAGAAGCATTAAGAGACATAATGAATGGTTTGACTGGTCCCATAGAAGTAAATTATAGACACTTTAGTAAAGCTTTGGATAAAATACGTCCATCAGTTACTGAAAAGGTTATTTAATTTTTATAAATAATCTAATTAAAAATTAAAACTTTGTAATTTAGAAATATGCTTTTTGTTTTATTTTGTATTAATTTTATTTAATTAATTTTCAGGATATAAAACATTACGAAAAGTTACAGAAATTATATTCTGTAAAAAAAATTTCAGATGTTGTACCAATGGAAACGCCCATAGATCCTCCAATGGTTGATACAACAATGGAAGCGATGGAGACTTAATTTTGTTTAAATGTATTTTTCAAATTAATTACTATATTATTTTCTTAATTATTGTATTTTAGTTTTATTTATTAAGAAAATAGCTGTTAAGCTCTATCTTTACTTGACATTAATTTCTTCAAGTATAATTTTTTAAATGATTTTACATGTAAAATTGATAACTTTAGATTCTGAAAATGTTAATACTAAGTGAAAATAGAGCTTAAAAAATTTACATATAATTTTGCATTAGGATATTAGTACATGTAATATAATTAAAAGAAAAGTTTTTTTTTTCTTGTCAGAATATTTCGATTTAGATGTTTATTAGTTATGTTAGATGTATGTTTATAAAAAATAAAAAAAAATTTTGTAAATTATTAATTAAGATATTACCTCTTTTTTTATACTACTAATTTAATTAAATATAATGTTTAATAAATGTCTTATGTTTTCTTTACTTTAATTTTATTAAATTTTAAGATTAACATAAGATATTTCTCAAAGTTGAATATTATTAAATTTTATAGAATATTTTGACTTTAAATTTTAATAAATTTTCCTTTTTTTCATTGCACAATAGTCTATACCATCATCAAAATTTTAATTTTATTTGATTAATATAGGATTAATATTAAAAAAATGTAGGTTTATTTGTACATGAAAAGTTTATAAATAAATAAAATATTTTGAATTAAAGTTCCATATTTTAAAGAAATATTATGCTCTCAATACTTGACTCAAAATGCGGGGTAAGGGTTTGATATTGTCCGCCATGTATTTTGTCTATAACATGCTTTTATGCCTGTTGTATACGTTTTTAAGCTTTCTTACCATTACTTGGGGCCTTGCATGTAAAAAATGAGTATAATTCCCAAAGGAAGAAAGTCGGGCGAAAATTGGACAATCTTTAAAAAATTCACAATTTTTCATAAAACTTAACCAGTTAATCGTTATGTTGTTTGCTGATCGCAAATATTGGGCTCCCTTTGAATTAAAAATTATTCTTTTAAATGGTTTTTTTTGGGTTACTTTGCAGTAGTATAATAAATTTTAAGAAGATATACCATACTCTACGTTTTTTAAGGAAATTTGGAATCTTTTGAATGCGAAAAATACTTGAAACATCCTTGACTTGGAAAAAAGTATTTCTTGAAGTTCAAAAAGGGTTTTAACATGGAACATGTTTATAGGGTGGAGATACCTTGGAAATCTGAAAATCAAGGGGGGGGGGCTAAAATCTGTCCGATTGAAGGGGGAGGGTCAAATGGTGCTTAGAATACTTTCGATTTAGGGACTTAGAAAAATCCCGATTTAGGGACTTAGAATAATTCAAGTTCAGGGACTTAGATCATTATGATTCGGTTTCAGCGACTTGTAATAATTGGGGTTAAGGGATTTAGAAAAATCCCGATTTAGGGACTTAGAATAATTCAAGTTCAGGGACTTAGATCATTATGATTCGGTTTCAGCGACTTGTAATAATTGGGGTTAAGGGATTTAGAATAATGCGGGTTCAGGGAATCAGAATAGCTTGGGTTTAGAATCTTTGCAGTAAAGGTGATAGTAAAATGTAATAAAAATAGAAAATTTTATTGTAATGTTGCGTAGCATTTATGCATTAATTATACCTAGCCCTTGGATGTAAGTAAACATGTTCCATGTATTTAGTTTGTGTTTACCCAAACCGGTTATAAGTTTTTTTTTTTTTGCTAATTTAAAATTTTTCCTCGCGATTCTAATGAGTGAAAGCACAAAATTTGAATAAAAAAAACTTTTAGTCGAGATAAGTCTCCAGGTCTAGGGAAAACAACCCTTCACCTCGCGAATCAACTGAAGTAATTAATTTATAAATAGGGTAAGCCTGAAATTTTGAGCCTCCTAGTTTTAAAATTGATCAATTTATAACCGAATAAACATGTGTTACTCGATATATTTTTTGGATTTTAGGAAATTCATATCGTGAATAAAATTAAAAAAAAAAAAATTATATCAAATATATACGTAAAGTGATGATATATTTATTTGAAACTTAAATTTATGTAAAGTATAAACATAGTTTAAAAAAAAAATCACTAAATCTATAGATTATAACTTTATTATTTGATTTATGTATGCATGTTTTTTTTCAGGGTTAAAATTCATAAAAAGTATAATTTAAATATCTTTATAAAAGTTCATGATTTTGAACACGCATTATATATATGGGTATTTTTTTAAAACTTTTGGTATCTGTGAGTTGATAAAAAAGGGTCTTATGAATTAAAATGGGACGCATGTTTTATTACAGCTAAGATTTTAATTGAGCTTTTTTTGAATCTTCGAGAATATCTTACGGTCGAATAAATGCGATTTCGGGTAATAAAGATATATTTTTAGCTTTGTTAAGACACATCAATAAAAATAAATCATTGATGCCAAATTAAAAGATTCAAATTCACAGTAGATTCGGCAAGTCTAAATGAGCTCGATTAGATCTCAATCTACAAAGTTCACTAAAAAGTGGGCCGTTTTGATTAGGCGAGACTGAGAATAATTTATTTTTATTGCGTTTTACCAGAACTAAAAAAATTGTTCAAGAGTCTAAATCATTTATTTTAGTTTTTAGTTTTTGCATTTTAATCTTAAATAAATCTAGAGAAATTGTTATTATCATATTTTATCCAGAAAAGGTTGTGGTAGATTTTGAACTATAAAATTTAATTTAGGATAAAGGTTGACCAGCGGTATTCATAGTTGGCTGCAAATTTTATTTTTCGCAGCCTAGGAGAATCTAAAATTATGATTGTAGATTTTTACAAAGGAAAAGGTTGCATTGGTGCTTTGGTTCACCATTATTAGACCTTGAAGAAGGTCTAAATGTTTACAATATTAAAATGGAATAAATTTAAAGGGAAGCGTACCCTATAAATTCAAAAATCAAGGGGGGGGGGTTCAAATGGAACTTAAAATAATTCAGGTTTAGGGTATTAGAATAATTCATATGTTTAGGGACTTATTAATAATCCGAGCTTAGGGACTTGTAATAATTCGGGTTAAAGGACTTAGAATATTTTCGATTTAGGGACTTAGAATAATACGGGTTTAAGGAATCAGAATCATTTGGGCTTAGAATCTTACACAAAGGCAGATACACTTAAAAAAATTAGAAGCTATTCATATATGCATAGAATAGAATATGATAATAGAACTGTAACTAGATATGAATTTGTAAAAAGAGCTTAGACGCTCTACAAAGTATTTTCAGAAAATATAGATCATTATTGAATTTTTTTCAAATTAACAATAAATTAATTAATTAACTATGTTAAAAATAAATTTTTAGTCCACTGTTTCTAAATAATTAAATAATTTTAAATATGAAAATAGTAATATTCTAGAAATTTCAGACATCCTAAATTTTTAAGTTATTAATCTTAAATCCTTGTTTATTCATTCGAGAAAATAATATACCAAAAAAACAATAAATATCCATATACTTAAGGTAAAAAATATAAAAAATAAATAATAAGTTTGTACATAAAAGCGTATCTATATCGTGATAAGTTTAATTTCTTATTTAAATAAAAAGTCTTAATTAAAAAAATAAATAAATAAATCTTTGACCTTGTCTCTTTAAAAACTTTATTTTTTTTTAAAGATTAAGTCAAATAAGCTTATTAAACAAGGAAGTAAAAAAAATTTTTTTTTTAAGCATGGCAAATTGCATGTATATTTATGCTTATATATAAAAGCTTTTCATATATATAGTACTAATCATTAGTACAAAAAAAGGTAATAATAGCAGTTTTTTACAATTATTGACAACATTATTTCCCTATGTCTAAGTTGAAAAAAAAGTATAAGTGAAATCGCGAATTTTTAACCTTGATCTATTTAAACATAACAATATTTATGAATAATAAAAATATTTAATATACTGTTTACGTTATACACATTATTAGCAAATTACATTTAATCTACTACTTTTTTTTTTAATTGGTTATTAAATAATAATAATTATTATTTTATTTAATTTTTTTTTTTTATAAAAATTTAGATTTTTTAAACCTTTATGCACGCAACGAGTAGAAAATTAAAATAATTAATTAAATACGATTTGATCACTTTTAAGTACTGCTATCAAATATACAGGCTTTTAGAAAGCAAATTTTTTATTCAATTAAAATTTATAGTTATTATTTTATTTGCACTTTTTAGTAATTAAAAGTGAACAAATTATTTTAAATCCCTAATCTGACTTACTCCATCAAGTTTTGTAAATCAGATTACTTGTTTTTGAATCCTACTGGAGCCTTCCATTCAAAAAGTTTTGTAGTGAACAAGTTGTTTTGCTCTCATATACAGCTGAACTTAAGTAGTTACGTACACTGTATAAAGTAATTTTCTTAGATTCACAAAAAAAATAGAATATTTTCAAAAAATTCGTAATTTTTCGAAAATAATCGTAAATTTACTAAATTTAGTATTTTAACAACAAATTCGAGAATTCTCGATTTTTTTTGTGAATTTACGAAAAAATTTGTAAATTAGCAAATATTTTTTGTAAATTTTCGAAAAAAATCGTAAATTTACTAAATTTAGTATATTAACTAAAAATTTGAGTATTTCCAATTTTTTTTGTGTAAATTCACGAGAAAAATTGATAATATACTATTTTTTTTTGAAAATTTACAAAAAATATGTGCTAATTTACAAATTTTTTCATAAATTCACAAGAAAAAATCGAGAATTCTCGAATTTGTTGTTAATATACTAAATTTAGTAAATTTACGATTATTTTGAAAATTTACTAATTTTTCGAAAATATTTAATTTTTTTTGTGAATCTAAGAAAGTTACTTTTTACAGTGTAGATACCTATAACCCGATAACCTGGTAAAAGTCTGGTTAGCCATCTCGTTCATTATTCTTATTAGTCCATTTGACCCCCCCTTGATATTCAGATTTTCAGGGGACCCCCTCCTTATAAACATGTTCCATGTTAATATTAAAAAAAAATTCCGCCATCCTTGTGCGGAATTCTGCTAACCATTATCAGAATATTTACGTTCGTGGCAAACGGATTTTAACATGGAACATGTTCATAGGGAGGTGTACCCAAAAAAGTCCCTTTCAGCAGGGGGGTCAAATGGACTTAGGGGTCAAATGTATTCAATTTAAGGACTTTTATAATTGTTGATTTAGGGATATTTTCGGACCGTAGAATACTTTAGAAACTTAGGATAATTTCAATTTCGGGACTTTTATAATTTCGGTTATTAATCAGTGAGAATATTTTAAAACCAGGATGCTAAAACTGTTATAAGTGAATATGTTCCATGCTCGTTGGATGTGTGAGCATACTTTTTTTACTGTACGGCAAAATTGATAAGTCCACTGGATATAATAGAAACTTTTTGACTATCGTAAATTTCTAGAATTAATAAATAAATTACTGATTTAAGATACGTATAACACCCAGCTGTTTATCTAATTAAATACTTTTTTTTCAGACAAAATATTTCTTGCATAGAGTTTTTTCCATCAGGCTTCAAATGTCAATCAAAACTTATAAGCTTAATAAATTTATAAAATGTTAAACTTCAAAGATACAAGCTTGCAAAGGTAGATTGCATTCAGCACTTGAAATTTCAATGAATGAAAGCAAATTGCTTGATATTTTAAGTGCAGCAACCTAATAGTATAGAATACTGGTGTAATCAACAAAGAAATAAATAACCAACTGAGCACTTTGAACTAGAAAGAAATTTAAAAACCAAATTTAAAATAAGTTGGCTCAAAGGCGAGGTAATAATTTTTAAATCTATTTCCCCTTATTTTTCTTTAAAACATGATTTTTATGATTTATTTTTTATAACATATTATATTAATAATATAAAATAAAAATATAAAAATCATCATAAAAATAGATAAAAACAAGATAATAAATACAAGTTATCACGTTCTTAAAGGGATAAAATGAGAATTATTTAATCTTATAGATTTTCAGTAAATAAAGATTGAGTGAGAAGACTATTTTCTGATATTTATTTCATAGATATATTTATAAGCTTTAGATTCTTATAGCTAATAAAACTCAACTAGCCATCAATTTTAAGAGAATGGTACAGTATACCAATATATATTGGTTCTTACTTTGATTCTTTAGAAGGATGATAATCAAAATTGAGATTTTTATTTCAATTTATATCGATAAAAAAAAATTTATTTAATAAAAATTTAATTACATATTATAAAATTAATTAATTTATATTTTATAAATATATAAAATTTTAAAAAATTTTATGTTAGTTAATTTAAATTTAATATTTATTGTGTAATTTATATGAAAATTCAATGTTAACATTAGTTGAATACAATTAACTTGTGCAAACATCATCATCGACACACAATCGCCAATATATATTTATGTGGAATGGTTATGTATGAATGGTCTTTGTAAATATTGTTTTGGTGGTGTATATATATTATATACAGATAAATATTAGCCTGGCAGTTATTTTAAAAATTACCAGGAAAAAAGTTGCCAATTACCAAAAGAATAAGATTCTCAAAATTATAGTTAAATAAACTATAGTTAAATTATATTATGATTAAATAAATCACACTTGAGTGTTATCACCAAATACGTGGGCTCTTATTGAGAAAATTTTTGGTTCCTTAAGAGCCTACGTATTTGATGACAAAACTCAGGAGTGATTAAATGAACTATGATTTTGGGGTTCTTATTTTTTTTGGCAACTTTTTTCAACTGGTAGTCGAAAATCCTAGCAATTTTTTAAAATAAACTGTCAGGATAATAAATATATATATATATATGTATATAGATATTATATATACATACATATATGGGTTAAAGTAAACATTGCTTGAGGCTATTTGAAAAACGGTTTTAAGTAAATATAAAAACATAATTATAAGACCTAGCAATTTATTTTGGTTATTATTTTCAAATTTCAAAGCTTCCTATTTGATATGTAAAAGTATAATGCATGCAAAAATGGATGTGTACAAATTTTTATGCATATGCAATTTTTTATTCTTTGTATTTATTATATTTTGCAGGTTTAACAATCAGTTGAAATAATTTTAAACAGAATAATGTAATTTTTGAAAAGAAAAACTTTTTTGAAATCTAAATAGTAGTTTAAACTGATGGCATTTTATAATAATGTATAAAATATAATTAAAATGGGATTTAAAACTTAAAGGAAAATGTGATTAACAAGATTTTTTTCACTATATAAAATTGCTCAAAATAGATACAAAGTAAAAATAATTCTCTTTATTTCAACTATAAAAAAAAATTTTTGTTCCAAAAGGGGATCTGGAAATTTTTGAGTCAAGGAGGGAGAGGGAGGAGAGTTAAACTGGAATAAAATCAGGAAAAATTTCTAAAAATGGAGGTGGGGTTAATTAACTAAAATTTTCTCAGTGTTTCATTTTTGCAGACAATTTTGACCTGCAATCCTTCAGAATATATAACTTAAGGGTTAAGCATCCAAAAACAAATGTTACGAAACTTAATATAATACGAAATAACTTAAAAAGATCTTAAAAAACTTATAACCGGTTTGTGTACACACAACCAAAATGCATGGAACATGTTTACTTACATTTACATCTGTAATCTTACAGCATAGACACACAAAAAAAAATACAATTTCCTATTTTTATAATTTGTAATTATCACCTTTACTAAATGTTAAGATTCTAAACCCAAACTATTATGATTTCCTAAACGCGTATTATTCTAGGTCCCTAAATCAAAAAAATTTTCTGAGTCCCTTAACCCAAATTATCAAATATAAATATTATTAAGTCCCAAAATTGAAATTATTCCAAGTCCCATTTGACCCCCCCCCCCTTAAATGGGACATATTTGACCCCCCCCCTTAAATGGAACAAACTTGACCCCCCCCCTTAATTTTAAAATTCCGAAGTACCCCCTCCCTATAAACATGTTCCATGTTAAAATACTTTAATATATAAAGTATACTTTTAATGATGCGAAAATTAGTAGGTAAGTTAAATTGGACTAATGTAAGAATAATTTTTATTTAGGGACTTATAATGCTCTGGTTTTAGGGATTTAGAATATTTCGGACTTCGGGACTTTAAATAATCTGGGCTTAGGGACAGAAGAATCCGGATTTAGGGACTTGTTTGTTTACATATGCAAACTCGTTATAAATTTTATAAAGTCAAATGAATACTTATTTATTAATATTTTTTTTTTCATTGTGAACCCCTGTGATCAATTTTTCCCTAGTTATTCAACTTCTATTTACAAAAAATAATAAGAGACCAAAAGGGCATCGATGTCAATCATCCCATCCTTGACCCTATCTATTTTTGAAATAATTGAAAAAAAGTTTATACAAAATAAAATTTTAATTTGATTTTTCTTTTAATATTATTTTAAGTGCATCTTTAAATCTATGAAATCGATCTATTCTTCGCTTGAATAAACTTCATTCACCTGATATATTATATATATATAATATATAGCGAACGCCTTTAATACTCTTCAGATGACTGATCATGCTGAGCACGTTTTGTGTTGGATAAGTGAATTCAACCATACGTAAGTCATCGCTATTGATCATTCACTGTTATTAGATTAACTTTTATCGAGTTTTTAAGAATTTATATATATATTTATATATTTATATTTAATATATATGCACTTATACATAAATTTTTATATTTTAATTATCAAAAATTGAATTTTTATATATTTTAGTTTTTGTATTATATAATTTTTTTTTTTTGGTAATTAAACCTATCGTTTTTATTTTTTGAATAAATTTTTTTATCATGGAGTTATAAAAATTTTATTAGGATAGAATTTATTAGGATAATAAAATTTATACTCTTTTTATTTTAAAAAAGTGATATTATGAAAATTTTCGAAGCTTTTTAAGTCTATTACAGAGTTGATTTTGTTAAAGTGACTGAACTTTTATACATTTAATTTAGCTAAGATTTTAGTAAATTATTTTTAGATTACCTTTAAAAACGTGTATTTAAAAATCAGCAACGAAAAATAGGAAACTAAATTTATTTGCCCTAGCTTTAAGCTTGATTTCGAATTTCAATACTTGAATCTGCAATTGCATTAAAATTGTACAATTCGGTCTTCGAAAATTAGTCCACTTTGTAATACATCACTACTACTTAAGATGAAAGGCGTCTTCGTAATGAGAAAGCTCAGAGTAGTAAAAACTTGCTCTTCAAGATGTATTTGTATATTAATCAACCTGACTGTCAAACTATAAATAACCTTTGTAAAAAGTTTCTTTGAGCTTTGATGATTTCCGAAAAGCTAATTTTATGATTATCAAATATCAAAAGATCTATTTATTCATCATGAAAAATTTATGCCGCTGTGAAGGAGAAAATAAAAAAAAATAAAAAAGATAAGAAAAATTATATTTTTTTTTATCCTTAGAGCGAAATTTGAATTACACTTGCCTAATTAAATGAATTAATAATAAGATTATTTATTCAATGTATAAATTTCTGGTGTCCAATAATTATGTGTCAAATTTCAAAGACATCGATGCGTACAATGAAATTTAAATTATTTACAGTGTCGGATTCAGGAACTTTTTCAGGTGTGGAAAGGCCGATTGTGAAGCTCTTTTTGAATTTGATTTTTTTTTTATTTTCTTATCTTTTTTTTTAAATTTGATTTTTTCTTGTTTTTATAACACAAATGGGCTTTTCCTAAGTAAAATAAAATAGTGAATTAAGTATCAAGGGCACAAAAGTTTCGGGACTAGTTTAATCAACAGTTAGATTCGTCTTAACTCCAGTCTCTAAAATTTTAATTCTCTGGTGCTCACAATATTTTTTGTCTGCCTAGGCATAGAATGAGTGCAGTTAATTATGTGTCAAGTTTTAAACATAGGTTTTACGCCAGAGAGGGTGAAAAAAGTTTTTTGTTTTAAATTAGCTGATGGTCCAAAAGGCCTGGGTGTACGGTGGATTCAAAAGGAAAAGCCGTTGCAACTTTTTTCATACGCTGATTATGAATTTTTGGTCCATTTCCGGAACATGGTCATGTTTTTCGTTGTAGCATAATTTTGGTCATTTAAGACCTTGTTTTTGCATACTTCAGTCAAATCATGGGGGAGGGGGGTTGTATAGTTTGGGGCCACCACCAGATTTGGTCTAATACAGGTTTCTTTGGTTGCTGATCACGAAAATTCAGGTGTTTTTTTTATGAAAATCCGGGTATACACCTTAAATTTGCAAAAACTACCCCTAAAAAGGAGTATTTTCAATGTATTCGAATTTTGAGTGGAGATTTGGTCCTAATGGGTTTTTTGGGTCGCTGATCACAAATTTCAGGGTCTTGTCTACTAAAAATTGGAATTTCACCCTTAAATTAGCAAAAACTACCCATTTTTTATGTATTTCATGTTTTTGCAAATTTAAGAGTGAATATAGACAGGACTCTGAAACTCGTGATTAGAGACCTGAAAAACCGATGGACCAAATCTCGATACTGAAAGCGCGAAAATAACAAAATACTCCTATTAGGAGTGGTTTTTACTAATTTAAGGGTAAAATATTAATTTTAAAAAAATTCCCAGAAATTCGTGATTAAAGACCCAAAAAACCCATATGGACGAAAATTGGGAACTTCGAAGGAAGTTCGAATATATTAAGAATACTGTTTTTTAGGGGTAGTTTTTGCAAATTTAAGGGTAAGGCCCCAATTTCTCATAGAAAAGACCCTGGAATTAGTGATCAGTGCATAGTCACAAACAATACAACCCCCCTCCCCCATTAATTTGACTGGATTATTAATGTTTCAAGTTCCTGTAACAAAATAACATTACCCTAAGCATTGGAAATTATGTTTTCTGGTAGGCAGATTACAAAATGCTAGTCTTCTTGCCAGAAAATGTCCAGTTTTTCCTCTACAGCCTATTTTAGTTTCCCGACTCTGATCACAATAATGAGTTTTACCTAAATAATTAAAATCTTACATTTATTTGATAAAAACAGTACATAAGTAAAAAATTAAGTTTTTAAATTAACAAAACAAAAGAATCTGCAAATTTAATTAAATTTATAGGATACTCTTTTATTATTAATGATAATTAATTTATTTCCTTTGAACTCTTAAATTAGTTGAAAATTGTTATATCTTTAACTTTAAACAAATAATATATATGTTTAATTGTTTGCAATGTATATATATATGTATAGTTAACCAGTGTAATAAATAACTCAAAAGATTTAACTTAATGGTCGACTACTTTTCGTCATTCTTGTTAGTTTAGGAAAGTTCGAAAGGAAATAAGTAAATAATCTATAATTTATTGAGGAAAATGAATTTAACTACTTACAGTTATAAATTCAGTTGGTATGAAGATGAATTAATTAAGTTTTTGGTATAAAACTGATTGCAATGAGTAATATCCTAAAGTATTATAAATTTATTTTTGAAGAAAAAAAATTAATTTAAAACTTCTTTGATTTCTTTGATTAATTTATGCATATTTTTTGGGCTGATTTTAGATATACTTTTTAAATTATTATTTGACGTCATTTCAATGTCATGATAATATCTAATGGAAAAGTTTTTAAAAATTTTAATTTATTGAGTTTATTAAAAAAATTAATTTTATGCTTCAGAATCTCTGTAAAAAATTTACTAAAATCTTTCTGCAATAATTGTAAAATAAAAAATAAGAAAATAGTAAATTAATTTTAGGAGTTTAAGTCGTTGATAAATTGTTCTAATTTATTTTGCGTTTAAATTAAATCATTGGATTTTAGATTAGAGCAACGTAATTGAAAACTTTAATTATTAGATGCAAGCATGTCCCCGAATTTAAAATAAATATTTATTTGCTAAGTACTAAACATGGCTAGACTTGGCTAATAATTGTACACTGTAAAATGTAACTTTCTTAGATTTACAAAAAAAATAGAATTTTTTCGAAAAATTAGTGAATTTTCAAAAAATTTTGTAAATATTCGATTAAAATCGTAAATTTACTAAATTTAGTATATTATCAAAAATTCAAGAATTCTCGATTTTTTTTGTGATTTACGAAAAAAGTTGTAAATTATCAATTTTTCTTACGACTTTCTGTTGTTTATATACTAAATTTAATAAATATACGATTTTTTTCTTATATTTACATTTTTTTTTGAAAATTTACTGTTAATATAAGAAAGTTACTTTTTACAGTGTAGCATTATTCCTGACTTAAAATTTGGTAATTCGGCTACTAAATAGAATCTGGTTGCCTAAGTACTAATATTTCGAGAAACATATATTAATTAATTGTTTTGGAAAATTAGAGTTGATTATTAATATACCCAATTATTATATACAAGTTTTTGAAAAAGATATATTATTAAAGCTGCAGTAATCAAGAATTGATTCAACTTTACCCAAATCCCAAAAAGCTTTTAAATTTATCCATAAAAAAATTCTATAACTCAAATAATTTAAATATTTTCAAAAATTTACATCGACCTCCTTATTGCATAAATATGTCCATATAAATAATAGTCTAAGGTATAAAATATAAAGCTATAAAAAAATTTTTTTCCAACAATAAATTATTTACGCTCAAGCAAATATAAGTACAATATCTTATTGTGTTCAGATGATATACTTTTATATCATATAATAGTAAATTTTTTTTTTTTTTTATTGCAATAAAAAAAAATATTTTATTTATAATACTAATATATTCTGTTGTTAGATAAAAAATATAACAATATTAAGTTGTTAAAGTGGCAAAGCTTTTTGAATAAAATGAAAAAACCAATAGTTTCACTGAATTTCAATCTATACCTTTTAGTATTTCCTTTTTCTGTATATTTTTTCTTCTTTATTCGTGAAAAATATATTTTATTTGCTTTGGTATTCTAATATAAAGTTTATATATTACAAATTTATACTTGATTTCTTTTATTTCAAAGATTTATATATTTATTCGGATGTAATAAATTTTTGATTTTTTTTAAGGTTATTAAAATTTTTAAAATATAAAATTTGTGTTTTATTATTATACTGTAAAAAGTAACTTTTTTATATTCACAAAAAAAATAGAAAATTGTCGAAAAATCAGTAAATTTTTAAAAATAATCGTAAATTCACTAAATTTAGTATATTAACAATTAATTCGAGAATTCTCGATTTTTTCTTGTGAATTTACGAAAAAATTTGTAAATTAGCAAATACTTATTGTTAATTTTTGAAAAAAAATTGTAAATTATCAATTTTTTTCGTGAATTTAGAAAAAAAAATCCTAAAAGGGGTGCATTTATAGCAAATTCTCCTTTTAAGGGTTGTTTTAGCTAATGGCAGGGTGAAATATTAATTATTACAAAAAATTCACCTGAATTCTTAATCAGCGACCCAAAAAACCCTCTTATATCAATTCTTGGCTAACTCTAGAAACTCAGCTTGCTAATATATAAAAAAAACCGCTTTTTGGGGGTAGTTTTTGCAAATCTAAGGGTGTTCTGAAAACATCTCCCGGAAAAAACCCCGATTTTCGTGATCAGCGACCCAAAAAATATATAGTAAAGCAAATCACATGTTGGCCAGTGAAAATAAGCCCTAAACCGCGAATTGACCGGAGTAATTTTTGGATACTTTTCTAAAAGAGTGCAATTGATTTTAAATGGATAGTTAAGTTTTGAATTATTTAAAGTTAAGATTGTTTATTGAATTGATTTTATCGAAAGCTTTTTGAAACTTTTTTGGAGCTTTAAATTGTTGAGTTGGTTGGAAAACCTACGTTTCTTGAAAAACCAAATAAGAAAAAAGGATTACTGTGAATAAGTGAGGAGTAAAATATTTGAAGTTACATCATTGAGAACTTTCACTAATTTTTACTATTCTTTGGAGCAATTTTTACTCTTATTAATATTAATTTTTAAACTTGAATTAGTAAATATTACAGTTAAAGTTGGGTATGGTATTTTCGAATATTTTCAAAAGTAATTTCTACTCCACATTTATTTACAGTGTTAAAATCAGTTTATTTATTTAATACCATCAGCAAAACTGCAAAGATCAATTTTACATGATAATAGTTTGATTCTAAATTAAATTTTTTGCTTCTACATCTTGTTTGATATAAAGTTTGCAAATTTTCATTATTTAAAATACACATATAAATTTTGCAAAAAATGAAAACTAACTAAATTCTTATTTGTATTTTTTTATTTAAAAAAAGATAAAAGTTTTTATGATCGTCATAGTTATGAAATATTTATAAGAAACGTGTTTCTTTTTTTTATTATAATACTATAGTGCACAGTTTGATAATATAAATATTTCACATATGAATGACCGATAAATAAAGTTTTTTTTTTATCAAATAAAAAATATTATACTTATTAAATAGCATAAAAAAAATAAATTCATTGGAAGCTTTATTTAAAAGTTTTGTTACTCTACTTATATGTTTATATGGTTTCAATTTGACCATATTTTATATTTTTTATGACTTTTTGGCTGTGTTTGTATGTTATACTTTTTTTTATCAGAAATTTTATGATTTTTTATTAAATATAAAATTTGAGAAAAATTAAGGTGATAATATTATTCAATTTCCGGAAATGCTTTTCAGTCCTGAAAACTAGAACAAAGTAGCAGAGTATGTGAAAACCACCCTGTTGATGAAAAAGGAGGAGGTCTGTTTGTGGTAGAGAGTAGATGTTTGTTATGCTTAGGCTGCGCTTTCTAAGCTGAAGTTATACCTGAAAAGATGGTCCCAGTTTGAAGGTATAAGACGCTGGATGTTTTGTGGGGGGTGAGGTTAATCGGTAGCATGTTGCAAGGCAATCTGCCTTGGAAGCATGTAGTCCGACATAATCTGGCTGCCTGGCCCAGATATGCGTAGCAGTTAGCACATTCTCACCTAGACGTATGTCGTCGCCCCTGCTTTCATGCAAAAAAAAATATATAATTCAATTTAATACTTACGTGAAAATTTAATAATTGTATAATTTTTATTATATTACATCCCCAAAGCTGGTTTGGATAATTTCAATTATTAAATCAAACCACCATTTTTTGGTAGTTTGTTCAACGTGAGAAAGTATAAAGGATACCACTAGGTTGCTTCTGTGAAAATTTTTTTAGAACAGATTAACGAATTGAGATTTTGTGGGTGATGTAGGTTTTGTTGAGCACAATTTTTTCAAATACTACCTAGATTAGAGTGTGAGGCAGTATCAGATTATGGCCTGTGGAGGCCCATAGGTAGGAAACGTTAAAAAAATTTGTGGAGACCCTTTCTTAAATCAGGCACTTTTAGTTACTCATTAAAAAAAATGTCCAATATCTTCTCATCACAAAAATAATCATTTTTCAAACTACAAGAAAAAGAAAATAATAATTTTAAAATTTTCATAAAAGATTAAACATTTATTTTTTCCTCTATATTTATTTTATAAAAACTAAATTTAAATAGAACTAAATTGGAGTTCATTTACCTTATCTACAGAATATAAAAATTCATCTATATGAATAAATTAATATGAAAATTAAATTATTAAAATTTTTATATATTTTAATAATAAAATTAATATATAAAACTGTAACCCCAAATAATTTTTGCTATTTTATCACATAATATATTAACATAAATTTAAATTAGAAGGAAGTAATAAAATACTTTCCATATTTTTTCCTTTTTTTTTAGCTACATTATATAGGGTAAAATTAAAGTTTTAATTATATTATATATTAGGCTGTCAGTTAGAAAAATATTTCTTTATTTTTCAACTTTGTTGATAAAAAAAAGTTTTCATTTTCTAAAAAAACAAATAATATCTAAAGCTCATTTAATTACTTTTACGTACTGCAACTTAATTCATAGGACAAAACTTTGACCCAAAACAGCTCACATATTTGTTGACTATACATAATTTTGCTATTCTACTTTTTTTATCCAGGTTGTTGTAGAATAAAGAATTTTTTTTTTAAGTGACAGCATAATATATACTCATAACAAAGTAATAAAATATTCTATTACGAAAAAAAAAATTTTTATTCTTAAAAAATTATTTATTGTTTACATGAGAAGAAAGATAATATAAATTTTTATATTATAGTTCATAAAATATATTTTTTTTTTTTTTTGAATATTAAAAATGACAAAAATGTAAATGTCAGTTAAATTTTTATTTATTTTTCGTAGCATAAAATACAAATTATATATAAATAAATTAATCTTTAAATATTTAAGTTTTATTTTTTCAAAAAATTTAAAACGACCCAGAATCAAAATTATAAAAAAAAGTTTTTTTTAGAAATTTATATTTGGTTTTTAGAAAATTTATTTGATAATTTTTGGTAAATTTTATTTCATAAATACAATTTAGGAGTTTTTAGGTAAATCACAGAAACTGTGGCTCTAAATTTTTCATATTATGACGACTAATAAATTATAAAACTGGCTGATAAAACATGGCCTCCGGCCAATGAAAAACATCCAATATTAAATTCTATGTAGACAAATTTTTATTTACACGCCGATTTTTCTATTACGTCTGATTTTTCAGATTCAAGATGTCAGCTACAAAATGAGATCAAAATACTCATAATTTAAGATATTTAAAATAAATTATGCAAAGTAGAAAAATAATAATGAAGCATTGGTATATTTGTAGTTTTAAGAAATAAAGAGCTGAATCTTAAATTCAGAGTCAGATTACCATACATTATAGCCTGTTAAAATAAAGAAATAAAAGAAATTTTTAAAAAGGTACCCTGCAAAAATGACCTATTTTTAATTATAAAACTGAAATTAATGTTGTTACGGCGTATTTTTATTACCAATAAAAGCAAAAATCGAAATATAATATATACGGGGTTTCTTGAATTTGAATTCGGATCCCTAAACTACTCTTGCAGAATTCATTCAAAAACTTGCATGGCCTTTGAACCCTCTTAAAGGGTCTTGCGATGAACATTCACTCTCGGGCTTTTATTACTTGAATAATTAAGTAAAATAAATTGAAGGCGTAATATTAATAAAGATAAAATCTTTATTTACAAAAGGCCAAAATTTATTTTAAAATTTATATCCTAATAATAACAACACATGTACAAGAACATAAACTTTAATACCCTCATAAATAAATATTTTCTAAAATTCCAACAAAGAGACCCATATTGTCTAACTGTTATCTAACTTTATGCTTTAAGACAAAATATTATTTATATAAAATACACAAAGTACTCTCTTGATTGTAATAATATACAGTGTATGTTATATATATATATAAGTTCAAGTAGATTGGCTAAGCGTTTGGTCAGACACACCGTTTGTTACTCTAACTTTTCTTTCTCCTTTATTTTTTTAATGCTTATACTTTAACAAACCAAAACAAATCCATCTTCTGTTGTATATTTTTCTTGTTCATATATACATGAGAGAAGAAAAAAACTAACTGTACTCATCCATTTTCTTAAACTATCTAAAAAGATATATATATATGTAAACATGTGCAACCACTAGTATAAGGTTGCGCGCGTTTTCTATATGTTAGAATAAAGGAAAAAGAGAGATAGAAGAATATTAACTACCCTTGATGGTGAATATACCCCTCCTAATTTTCTTCTTTTTTTTTATATATGTGCATGGTTGTGTGGGTGGGTTAGAAATTTAATACTATTAAAGCGGCAGTACGGCCTGGTATTTCGGTTTGTAAACACTGCGTTATTATTATTAGTTTTTCTTTTTCAAAACATTTTTTAAGTTGTATAAACAAAAAAATTTATTAAAATTCTGTGTTTTTTTTATTAAAAAATAGTAAAAAAAACAAAAAGTATTTTTTTAATTTTTTTTTTTTTAAGTTTTGTTTGTGATGAAAAGTGTTTTATAAAGTGAGGCAAAAATTTTTTTAATTGACATACCGAAAGAAAGTTAATGTAAACAAAGTTTAAAGCGGGATTATGCTTGGAAAAAGTACAGTTTTTTTTTTTTATATCAAAAGAAGATGTTAATATTATAATGTATAAATAACCTTTTTTTTTCATGCATAAAAGAAAATTTTTAAATAAATCTCACGTGTTTTTATGCCCTTTTTTTTAGAGTAATGAGATTTAAAAATTTTCTTTTTTTCTTTTTAAGATTTAACAGCTTTGATTTTAAAAAATCAGTTTTTTTTTTACTTTTGTTTTTTGTAAATTTTAAATCTCAAAAGAAAAATTTCACTTATTCTTAATTTCTTTTGTTTTTTCATGAATACTAAAAAAAAATCTTAGGAAAAAGAAGAAAAATGTTTATAAATGATTTTAACAAAAAAATCGTATGAAAAAAGTTTTCTCAGTTAAAAAAATGTGAAAGTTATAGCAATAAAAAAGATTTTTTTAGATAATTTAATCGAAGATAATTAAAATTGAATTATCAAGAATCTCAAAGAAGAATAATACTCTGGTGCAAAGTGAGTAGAAAAGCATTTATGAATTCATGAGATAAAAATGTTAGTCAAAAATTTGAGTATCGAAAAAAAAAGGAAACAAAAATCGTAAATTTGCAAATAAGAACAGAAAAAAAAAATGAAAATATTTTTATGATATACTGCCAATATTTTTGTTCTATTTTTTGATGCCAAGAAAATATCAATTACAAAAAGGTTTTTTTTTTTTTATTAGTAATGTCCTTATAGACTTTGATAAGAAAAAAAAATGCTTGTGAAGCATCACTAAATTTATCAAGTTACATATCAATTTACTTTCAACAATATTTTTTAAAAGGAAAAATCAATGTTTTAAAATAATTTCAACAGCTAATATTTTAAGTTAATAAAAAAGTTTTGTTTTTATTCAAGATTTATTAGACTTCGTGTTTTTTAGTTTATAATATTAATTTTAGGTACCAAATTTTATGAAATAATTACCAGGTTTGGTACGAAAAATCGTTAAATTTTAAAAATGGATCTTGAACTCTAAAAAATTTGGGACTATTTAGGGTTAATTCCACCTAGTTTTGTACACAGAAAACTAGGATTATAGTCAAGACCCAAAGGGTAATAATTTAGAGAAAGCTGATAAGTAAGGTGTGAATAAAATGTTAGAACCAAAAATTTTCATCTTTAAAATAAGTTGATAAAAAGCTAATAGAACATACAAAAATAAAAGCAAAAAATATTTATTACATAGTCAATTTCCAGTTTGTTGCCTTTTGACCTTATTACGTAACATGTAACTACTCAATATCTTAGTTTTTTACATATTTGAAGAATAATCGCGTTACAGAAGCTTATGTCGAACATTTATCATAAACGTGCAAATACTTTTTTATTTTATGAAAATTACTATAAATCATAAAATTTGTCAATTTTTTCAATTTACTTAAGCATCTTTGAATTTTATAAAAAAATAATGAAAAATTTGATCTAGTAAAAAATTATTCATAAAAATCAATGCCAAATAATCAACTACGTTGAAAATTAGTATTTAATTTTAATGAATTCTTCAGTCCTATAAAAATATCAATTAAAAAAAAAAATTCTAAGCGAAAATTTTACAATCCAGCAACGATTATGATTTTACACATTCACAGTTAGAATGTTTCAAACTACATAAAACTTTTTTTTTCAACTCATTATATTTAAAGTATCAATTAAATTTTATTAGCCCATTTTACCTATAAAATAAATTCAAGATAATTAAATTCGTAAAATTATATTTCAACCCCTAAAAAGCATATTTTTTTATACATAAAAAATATAAAATAACTTCAATATTTTATTATCAATTTTTACAACCTTTAATATATATATATTTTCTCGCTTATATATGTGTGTACTTTAGAATTTATAGATAAATACTTATGCACACATGTAGGATACACATTATATATATATATTAAAAAGATAAAGCAAATAAACCTGTAAACAACTTGTCCTAATACATATGTGTGGTAAGATGATAAGATAAATCTTAAACTATATATTTTTATAGTAAACAGAAAAAAATTGCTACAATTTGTTTAGTTGCCATAGTAATAATACTAACGTCTCTTGTACGTATTAGTCTAGAGCTTTATTTTTAAAAAAAAGTCTGAAACAAAAAAAAATTTAGCCTGTTTTTGAGTAATTTGTATAGATTAAGAAAAGAGTAAAAATAAATTTTCACTGAGGCTAAATTTATATTGTGAAAATACAAAATGAACGTAATTTTTTATTTTTAATTTATTTTGCATGTAGGGAATTTATTTAGAATGATAATAAAAAAAATCTTGCCAGTGAGGTTTATTTTGTACCAGTTGGAATAATATCCAGTAATAGCTGCACAGATTAATTAAAAACAGGCATTTTTTCGAACCATCTTTATTTGTTTATTATGATTACTAAGCAAATTGTATGAAGCCTGCATCAATTTATTAAAATTTTTCTTACCTATTAAGTAAAAATGTTTAATTTTAAAGCTGTTTGCTTGAATGTTTAAAGAAATTCTCGAAAATACACAAAATCAAGCACAGTAACATGTATGCCCTACTGGAAAATTACTGCAGTATTGGTTTTTGGGTATATTTTTTAATATACAAGAGAATTTTTTAGTTACACAAATTGTAGCTAACATTGATTCAAACTTATAAGGAAAAAAAATTAGTTGTGTATTGTTTTTCCAGTGAGCTATTACTGTAAATAATACGTGATAATTTTATAAAATAGACATTATAGTTTTTGTAGGACAAAGTACAAAAACTAATCTTGTAACCGCATGTAACTATATTTGTAAAAAAATATATATTAACTCGGTAAGCGTGCTTTGGTTTAAAATTCAATCAACTAATTTTTAGCTTTTTAGTTGAATTTTCAGCCAATTTATTCAAAATCTGAAATCGATAAATGATCTAAAACCGAATAACCAGTCCTAGAACCGAATTTATAAAAGCCACTAAATTGAAATTATCCTAAGTCCATAAACCTAAAGTATTCTAGGGTCTCTAGGACTCCCTAAATTAAAAATATGCTTGACCCTCTCTCTAAAAACCTCACTTTTCTACCCCCTCATGCTGAAAAGGACTTATTTAGGTATCCTATGAACACGTTCCATGTTAAAACTGAAAATGCAACCAATTGGTTGAATTTTCAACCAAAGCAGCATCACCGTGTACAGACAATTATTTCTTCATTTGAACCATCGTTCTCTTAAATAGAAAAAATATAGCATCGTATAATGAGAAATTCTAATGTAGGCTTAATCAATTGAAAATTTTTTTAACATGGAACACGATTCTCGGTAGAGCTGTAACCCCAGTAGGGCTAGAAATCGAGGAGAGTGATCGAATGGTTATATTCAAAGTCAAAGGGAGGTCAAATAGAACATAGAATAAATAGAAATAAATTTTTGACCTTTTATCGAGTAAATTGTGGACTTTATTTTTTTTTTATTAAGTTTTTGGTGTGTAAAACCTAATTTTTATTTCCATATTATTATATTATAATTTTGATAAGGGTCTCAACCAGAGACCGAAACGTTAATAAAAAACAAATAAAATTCACAATTTACTCGATAAAAGGTCGAAAATTTGTTTCTATTTAATTTCTACACTCGAGTATAAACTATAACAAAATTTTAGAACTTAGAATATTTATAGATACTTAGCATAATCTGAGTTTTAGGATACAAAGTAATTTGAGTTTAGTGTCCAATGCAACTTTGGAAGCTACTTTAGAGAATTAGGATTTAATAGATAAGTAGGCAGTAAACATCTTGAAAGTTACTTGTGTAGATAAGCAAAACATCGTTTTTTTTTAATTCTAAAATTTTCAACACAATGAAAATAAGACAAAATCAAAATAAAAATTTTTGATTTTTTGACCACACTGTAAAAAGTAACTTTCTTATATTAACAAAAAAATTAGAACATTTTCGAAAAATTAATAAATTTTCGAAAAATTAATAAATTTTCGAAAAAATTTGTAAATATTCGAAAAAAATCGTATATTTACTAAATTTAGTATATTAACAAAAAATTCGAGTATTCTCGATTTTTTTTGTGAATTCGCAAGAAAAATTAATAATTTACAATTTTTTTTCGAAAATTTACAAAAAATAGTTGTAAATTTCCGAAAAATAGTTGTGAATTTACAACTTTTTTCGTAAAATCGCAAAAAAAGAATTTTTCGAGAATATACTAAATTTAGTAAATTTACGATTTCTATCGAATAATTAAAAAATTTTTTGAAAATTCACTAATTTTTCGAAAAAATTCTATTTTTTTGTAAATCTAAGAAAGTTACTTTTTACAGTGCATCCATGACTTTTGGGTTAATTTCAAAAAGAACCATTCGTATACTAAACATGTTAAATTAAAGATTTTTTCAATAGTATAAAATATCAGGTAGCAAAAAAAAAAAAAAAAAAAAAACTTGTAATCCCCTGAATATTTTAACAAAAATGGTCTTATGTTAATACTTTTTTTTCTTCTTCCAAAATCTGATGAAACATTATAGTATAATCTAATACAAAAAAAGAAAAAAAAGCTTATCTTAATTTAATCATATAGATTTTACATATAAATTTTTTTCAGTATATTATATTTCTATTGAATTTTTATATTTAAAAAGAAAAAAAAAATTTAATACTACTACAGGTGGTGTGCCATTTAATTTTAGATATATTCAACAATTTTTTGAATTAAAAAAAAAAATTTTATATCGTACAGTTTGAAAATATTTGCATATTAGAAATTTTATTATTTTCAGATTTTTTATTTTAATTTTCTTTTTAGTTCAATATTTTATTAAATAAGGATATAATGTATCATATTATACTGAAATCAATATATTCTGTTTTTTGATTTATGAAATTAAAATCTTCAAGGTTCAAATATACATTAAAAATATTTGTTATTTAATATTATTAGCATGTTCTTTATATTTTTGAGCCAATTTGAGGTTGTTAAATTTAATTTCTTTGTTTTTTTAAATTTAATCTATTTACTGAAAAATCTAAATTTTGATGAATACGTGGATGGATTGATTTTGTTGAATTTTTTAACTAAAGTTG
The DNA here is from genome assembly GCA_022575985.1 of Anagrus nilaparvatae. Lineage (NCBI taxonomy): Eukaryota > Metazoa > Arthropoda > Insecta > Hymenoptera > Mymaridae > Anagrus > Anagrus nilaparvatae. The sequence continues at coordinate 33,945,684 of JAKSXM010000231.1, forward strand.
ACAAACTGGGATTCACTTTTAATAAATATAACTTTGGTTTGGAATCTACAATAACCTATAAAGACTTTAAGTTTAAAGTCCTTAAAAAAAATTTTCATTTAACTTAATTTTAATGAAATAAGAATTAAAAAATTAAAGTAATATTTAATTAAAGTAATATAAACTTACTTAAAACTTTAAAATTAAATCATTTAAGATAATTTAAACAGAAAAAAAAACTTTTTCATTTTAGTTAGGCATTAGGTAATAATATTTATACAAAAAAAACTTTTCTGTTTCAGAAAGAAAAAGATAGAAAAAGCTTTTGAAATAGCCTTGAATACTCTTTGTAATACTTGAATCTTTAAAGTTTTCTTTTTTCTTTTTTTACATTTGAAATTTGAGAAAATTTTTTGGTTAAATGTTATTTCATTTTAAATATAAGAGTTTTTTCTTTTATATTTATTCTTATGTAAAAACTGTCTATTTTGGATAAAAATTGAAAAAAAAAAATTTATTCTATTTTTTTTAAGTTTTTTGTTTAAAAAATCTTATCTATAAATATATATTTAAATTTTATTTTTTTTTTTACATTACACAGAATAAAATTTACATCTGAATGTAAAAAAAATATTTAGACTTTATAAAAATGAAAAAAATTGAATTAAAAAAAAAAATATTAGTCTTAATACAGTTGAAATCTTAGTTGAAATATGTTTTTTTGTTTTCAGAGATTTATAGTGTTTGTTTAATAAATTTATTAGAATTTTATTTTTTTGATGAAGATTTATTTGAAAGATTGCGAGAACAAAAAATATTGCTGATGGTATTACAAGCAAAAAAAAATAAATTCATTTGTCTTTTAGATTGATTTTGATAAAGTAAAGATAAATTAAATTTTTAAAAATTAATTCTCAAAAGTTTATTAAATAATGAACGCCGTATTTATTGTAAAATAAATTTTTTTTTTAATGATAAAGAAAAAAAAATGAAGCCAAAATTTAAACGTCAACGGTTATAAAGACAAACAAATAACTCTTATTTCAAAGTGTTTGAATAGGCGGTAAAATTGAAAACTTTGAGTTTTATAAACACAAATATATTTTTAAAACTTTTTTTTTTATTCTTTATTATTTATTTCTAACAAAAGATATTTTTTTATTAGAAAAAACACTTATTTTTTATTCATATATTTAAATACGAAGCAGTTTATTTAATGTTAAATTTTAGTTTTTAGCAATCACTTCATTCTAAAACTCTAAAACCAAATTATTTTATATCAATTGTACCTCTGCTTTTGATTCCCAACTTCTAGAACTACGTCCCCCCTTCCCTCATTTCCATTCTCTAAACGTATCCAATGATATTGGAAAAAATAGCTCTTTATTATTAGGGATAATTTTTAGGTGTAAAAAATTTTCTCGTAAATGAATTGAGTTTCGAAGACTATAAATATAAGACGCGCTCATTTTAAAATTTAAAATCAATAAAAATAAGATTTTATTTGGAAGGGTGATAGGGAGCAAGGCTCTGGACATTTGGCTCTGGACATTTGCCTATAACAAATTGTTTATAAGAAGTTCAGGACAATGTGTTACAAAAAAAGGGCAAAAAGGTTCAAGTTGTCTAATAAATATTTGCATACTTGCGGGCAATAAGGGCTATATTTCAATTTGGATCGGCCTTCATCATTACCCACTAGTAGACGCTTCGGACTTATACACCTTCGAATTTGGCAAAATAAATATTTCTACGAGCCGGTTAAGTCTAAAACAAGAGAAAAAGTATACACTGAAAAACAAAGGAAAGTTCAAACCCTCATATATTTTTCTCCGTGTTAAAAATATGATTTATCATCGAAAGCGAAAACAACGATTGTCTGAGGGTAGAAAATGCATCATTGTTATAAATTATTTTTTGACAAAGCTAATAAATATTATAGCCATAAGTATATTTTTTAATAATTACCAATATAGAAACACATAAGAGCTCAGGTGATAGCTAGAATATTATACGAACTACAAAGCTATTACTTTAAGTGATTTTGACCTAGTTTCTCAATTTCAAAGTGTAATTCCTCACGCTAGAAGAAAAGCTATCGTAAAGTTTTCAGAACAGTTTAGAAATTTATTAAAATTTTATATATTCTTTAATAGCTGAAAATTTCTACATTGGCACAAGTGCGTTTTGACCAAATTATTTGTAATATATAGTTTATTTTAATAGGGTACTTAGAGGAAATTTGTTTTTTTTATATTTTGAAAAGTTAATACTTTGGGAAAATTATAATTTGTAACTTTTTTTTTGAATTTTAAAATTTTTTCAATTTTGGTTTATAAATTGACTTGGTAAAAACAAAAAAAAAAATCATTAAAAAAAACCTAGTTTTAAAACAATAAGTATCATTCAACACAATACATATAATATAAATAAAAACTCACACGTGCGTGTATGTGTAAAGTTTGAAACATTAGAAAGTTTAGTTATACAAATTGCTGTAACACTTAAATTTTCACAATTTCATTTAAAACAGTAATTTGCAAGTTATAAAGTTTAAAAAAAAAGGTTACTTTTTTTATACTAATTATTTCAGTATTTAATAAAAGTAAAATTTTTTAAAAAGTCATACCAACAAACGAAAAAAGAAAATCATATTTTGAAATATTTATCAAAATTTTGATGTCACGTTTATTTACAGTATATAAAAATATTTGGTTAAATAAATCATGCATTTATGTAAATATCGATAATATGTCAATATAATAGTGTTTTATCACTCATACATACAAATAAATATATATATATATGTTCAAGTCCAGGTAATTTCACTGAAGCTATCAATTTTTTTTTTTCATTGGCCTATTTTACACGGTTAAGTTGTTTTGCTTGAAATTTAAAGCAGTCGAGTTATACCGCATAATAATACTTCAAAAAAAATTTTTTTTACTTATTTGGCCTAAATATTTTATCAATATAACCAATTTAACAATAAAAATTTAAGTAAATTTTAAGCATAGTAACCTAACCGTGTAAGTTTTGGGTTGGAATCTTTGGAAAATATTTCGTAGATTGAAAATGGTTTTATTTGTTGAGTTTTTTAATTTGAGAGCTTCAAAAATAGTTCAAATATCTTAAAACCAACGCATTTTTTGTAATTCACATAATTGGAAACAAATTTTTTGGTTTTTATTTTGACTACTTCCGGTTTAATTATTATAACTGTTTGAATTTATCAAATTAGCTGTAAATTAAGTTCACAATAATTAAATTTAACCAAAAGTTGATCTATATGTGAGTTTGATGAAAAAATTTTTTTTTAATTTGACATCCAAATGTTCCATGCCCAAAATTATTTTTCTAACTGCTTAACCAGTTCTACATTGATTGGGTGTAAAAATATTTCTCTTTGTAATTTTAGTAGACTACAATAACGATTGTGGGCGAACATTTGGATGTTACAACTAAAAATATTTTTTTAATAAACTCACACAAAGGCCAAATTTCTGGGAAAATTTTATCAATTTGAACTATAGCGAATTTTATTTATGGTTAATTTGAAAAATTACAATAACTAATAATGAAACCGAAAGTCGTCAAAAACCAAAAAGTACAACTAAAAAAAAAATTTTTCCAATTAGTTTATATATTAATTAACAAAAAAGGTTCTGTTTTTGAGATTCTGAACTTTTTTGAAGCTCTCAAAGTAAAAAATAGCAAAAAAAACAATTTTTAAAACAGGCCAATAAAAAAAAACAAGAAAATTTTAGATCCAGTAAAATAACCTGGACTTCAACATATAATATTTATATATATATATAGTAGGTGAAAACATATTCGGTATATATAGGAAGAGAATACATAAACAACTAAAACATTGTCACTTTATATGCTTTGGTAAAATCCAATTACCTCGAAATGTCGGCAAAAGCAAATGGAAAACTATACGTGGCTTATATATACTTATAACCACTAACTCATCTGTAACTGTCTTAAATGTTTGTTTAAAAAAAATCAAAAGAAAAAAAATTTTTCGATAGTTTTATTGTTCTAATTACATAATTTTGTTATAATTTATAAATTAAAGTTAAAAGAAAAAAATTGTTAACTCTTTTATTTTTTTTTTTTTTTTTTTTTTGTTACGATGACATACTGATATATAATTTCACGCAAAACCTTATATCGTCGTTCATACTGTGACTAGTTTCTCTGTTCTAGTTTATATCCAATTAGATGCGATAATTCAAACAATCTATATAATATATATTTATATAATTATATGCATGTGTGTGTGTATTTGCAAAGGTGTAATGATTGTGTGCTCCAAAAAAATTTTTATTACTATTAAGAAATAAAAGCTTAATTTATTTAAATAAATTGTTTAATATTTTTAAACATATTTTTAGTGGTCTTTGAAGTCAAAAAAGAATTTAATTTTTCTATAACTTATAATGTTTCTGGTATAATGGGCTTAAATTTTGAATAGAATAATTTTTTTGATAATATTTTGTTTTGGATAAAATTTTACATTAGTTATCACTTTAATTTTGTCTAATACTACTTTAATTTAATTAACACTCGTGTTTGATAAAATAAATAAGTGACTGGTTCTATTTTCTTGATAGTGTAGTAGACATTATGAGGATAGGAGATAGTCTTTATAATTTAAATATCATCACGTACATCTTGGAATTGGTATTTAACATATTTTTAAAATAATTATCAAGAGAATATGTTTAACTTGCTTTTCAGATGAAAATTTCAAAATAGTAATTTTATAGAAAATAAATGATCCAGGGATTTTTTAAAATTTGGAAAAAATATGGTAATTTTCTAAAATTATTTTAATCTAACATACTAATTAAAAACAAGTTTTGCCCACATAAAAAAAAATTAAATTATTCTTTGGCCTTAATGAGTTTCATATGATTAATCATCAAAAGTAAATTGGATAGGGGAAAACACAAGAAAATTTTGATAGAAATTTCAAAGGAAAGAAAATGTGCTTATGACGGTTGATGAACATAATGAATACGTTAAGAAAGTTTAGTTTAGTTAATTGGCGTGAGAATGATTTGAAGAATAATAACAAAAGATAAGAATGTAATTTGAGGATTAAAAAGCAGTGGATGGATGTTTTATGAATAAAGATCAAAGATAATAATGTAAGCTAAATTTTATACATCAAGTTTTATAATACCGTGGCAGTATTTTAAATTAATTTTTAGACTCTACTAATGCAAGATTGCATAAATTTTAAGTACAAAGTTAGTCAAATGCACATCAAGCTAAATAATACCTGATTTATAGAAAAATGATTTTATTGAAAATTTTATGCCAAAGAAAAAAAGAATTTTAATTTAAAAAATTTTTTGAATTAAAATATATCACACAATGGTTTTATAGCACGTTAAAGATAACTTTAAATATCATAGTATAAAAAAGTTTGAAAAGATATAAATTTTGTTATAAACTAATAAAATATTATTCTTTTTTATATTTTTAAAAAATTTTAAATAAAATTTGATTATTAAAACTTTTTATATTAACAACTTTTAAAGAATTTATTTATTGTAAAATATTATTATGAGAATCATAAATATTATTTTATTTAATACCTTTGGATAGTGTCTGACAGGTTCAATTCTTTATCTGGATTACAGGCTGTTTTATAGGTACTTTATTGATAAAAATATCATGATTAAGAAATTTTTTAATTTTCAATTTAAGAAAATGTGACAGTTTTGAAAAAGTATTTTTTATTTAAAAAAATATAAGACATTAAATTTATTAAAAGTTTTTCTGATAAAAATAGCATGAACTTTTGGAGGGTCTTGGTTACTTAAGGCCAAGAAAATAATAATTACTGCTTATCTAATAATTTTTTGTAATATAAAAATTTAATTTTAACCGATTATCGTTGGTGAAGCTAAAACGTTTTTTTGGTTAAAATTTTATAAAAAATTAAAATAATAGTTTCTACCTCTAAACCTACCCCTAAAATATTGATTTTTGATTTTTTTATTAATATATTTGGAATTAGCAACCTCTAAAATACCCAGATATAAATATTGAGTCTAAATTAGAAAAAGGCTTGTTTTTAATGATTTTACCCATTCCAGATCTTTTCTGAAAGTTCGCACACACCAATAATGACCAAAAAACTAAATAATTCATAATTTTCTAGCCCGGAAACCATTTTTATTTTCAATTTTTTATAAAATGTTAACCCGAAAAAATTTAAGTGGCACGTTTTGGCCGCACCAGTGGTAATTGGTTAATTGAATATCCATTTTTTATAAATTATATATTTTAAATATGATTGTGTTGAAAGATTTAGAAATTAAATTATTACCATAGTAATCAATTCGTACCTAACGCTATGGTAAGCTACGCCACAGGGGGTCGAGGGGAGCGTAGCCCTAAATAAAAAACTATTCAAAATTCTGGTTGGCCGAAATCCCGGGTGGCCAAAATCCCAAGGGACCAAGATTAGGTGAATCTAGCTTTTCTTATTAAGGACCTTCAATTCTTAGAAGCATAGAAAAATTGTGTAAAAAAGTGATGGTAGCTCAGTGGGTTCGACGCTTCCTTTTCATCCGAGAGTCCAGAGTTTAAATCTTATATGTTCTATCAAACTTCATTTGTATTTTTAATCACCCCCCCCCCCCCACCAATTTAAGTTTCTCAGGTGACCAAAATGAAACTAGGCCAAATTTTACAAGCGTTTTATTGTCTTCATAACAAACGTATATTTCAAATCCTACGCCAACCTGTCCAAAGTAGTGAATATGAAAGGTATTTTAGCCTAGTAAATTTAATTTTTGGAAGAGTTATTGCGTTAAAATACCCGCTTTGGACAGATTGGCGTAAGCCTTATTTGAAATATGCGATGTTTATGGTGAAAAGAAAACATGTTCAAATTTGGTCTGCTTTTATTTGGGTCACCTGGGTTTCTTAAATTTTGGAGGCAGTAAAACAATCCCTTAAATACTTTTTTTAACAGTTTAGCTTCACTGTAAAAAGTAACTTCCTTATATTAACAAAAAAATTCGAACATTTTCGAAAAATTAGTAAATTTTCGAAAAAATTTGTTCGATAAGAATCGTAAATTTACTAAATTTTTTGAAAATGTACTAATTTTTCGAAAAGATTCTATTTTTTTTGTTAATCTAAGGAAGTTACTTTTTACAGTGTTGGTTTCAATGCAGTTACTCAGCTGACTTAAAATACAGCCATATTACAGAACTTAGTACAATTTTTCCGTAATATCGCTTTGTCTGTAGGCCGTTTATGATGAATCAAGTATTAGAATTTAGCCTGGTTTCAATTTGGTTACCTGGGGGACTTAAATTTTTAGACAATGGGGCATAGACTAAAATTTGAGTGTATTATCAGAAAGCTTCGTAGAATAAAGTGCAAGAGTTTAGTCTATTTTTAAGAGAGATACTCACGTGACTTTCTGAAACTAGCAGGTTTTCCGTTCTTACAATGGATCTTGGCTAAAGATCGACAAATTCGTTATCTTGTATAACGTGTGTAATTTAGGGTAAATAAATGATTTAAATAAGCATACACGCATATATTAATATATTCATGTAAATTTAATCAAGTGCCTTTTAATGTATATGTGCATGGGCTTATATTATTAATGATAATAATAAAGGGGGGAAAATTACCTGGTTGTCTTCTAGCTTGGCATGAGGCTAATCTCCTTAATTTGTAGAGGGAGTTTAATAGATAATAATAATAATAATGATAATATGGGGCAGGTGAACAAGCAATATTTTTAATTCATCTGATCCGTCGGCTGCTGGGCTACCAATTCCGTCTTCTTCGAAGCTTAATTAGCTTCGCATTATATAGTTTGAAATAAAAATATAAAAAATATATTTCCGTACTGAATGATGATGGGTTAAAAATATGCTTGTGTGCGAGTGAGTGTATAAATAAATATTAAAAAATGTTTTGTAACGAGGAATTGCCTCGGTACACTCGGTGGCTAAAAGTGCATTTGAAACCGTTCGAATGGTATCCTGAAAGTCACCCAAATCCTTATAGGCTGCCTGCCTAAAAACTAGCTCCTGCAAATATATAAAGCAAATATAAAAATCTTATATTTTCTAATTTTAATAAATTTAGTATTATTTTTCATGAAAACACGAAAAAAATTGTAAATTTACTAATTTTTTGCGAATCCTCTTTTTTTTTTTGTATTTACAGAAGTTGATTTTAATTTAACAGTGACATACTCTTCATCTCCAAAAAATTTGTGAAATTGGAAGATCTAAGTCATAGTTTTTGAAGAAAAAAAAAATTAAGTGATTAGAAACTGTCTTTTTTACAGTGTATATAAAGTTATGTGATGACGTTGATAAATAAACTAAGTACAATGATTCAATTATACTAATAAATACATTATTTTCTTTTTTTGTACTTATAATCGATTATTTTAAAATTTATGAAACGATTAAAATAATTATAAAAAATAGAACAAAAAAATATCTAATAAATTAGTTGAAAGGATAATTTATGTATATTTTCGGCTTAAAGTTTCTAATTTAATTTTTTTTTTTCTAATTTTTTATTTCCGCAATAAAAATTAAATTTCAAGATTAAAGTTTTTCTTAACACGAGTATAATTAAACAAGTTTTCACTATATAAAAGCTCGTTTTATTTTGATAACATGCTATTTTTTTTAGAGATGGAGTAAAATATAAATAACGTAGTCGAATTTGAGGTCAGAATATTTGACGCGAAGTTTTTTGAAAATTGGCATTTTTTTATCGAAGCTTTTAAATTAAGGGCAGATATTGATTTTTTTTATATTTAAAAGTATGTTAAAAAAAAATTAAATTAGGCTAAAAAATGAATTTTTACATAATTTTTAAAAATTTGTATTTTATGGCTCGAGCCTGTAATAAAATTTTAAGCTCCAGAAAAAAATTTATACAACCACAACTACGTTAGAAAATTAGCGATTATTAATTAAAAAAGAAAAAATAGTCTTAGAATAAAGCTCATAAATAATAAATTTTAAATTAATTTATTTCGTGTTTGCACTTATTTATTATTGCTTATGATTAATGTATATTTTTATTTTCTCCAACACACAATTAAAAATAGAAACAAGAAAATGTATAATTAATAAATAAGAAAACTTGATAGTATTAAATAAAATTTAAGATAATTAAATTGGCATTATTGAGAAAAAAAAAAGTATTAGCAATAAAAAATATAAGCTTCGTTATTTATGTTTAATTTTAAAAAAAGCTTAAAAAAATTAAGTATTTTATGAATTTTTTTCTGAATTTTATTTAAAATTCGATTATTTAACATATATATATATATCGTAATACATACTTAAAAAATAAGGTCACGATTCTCAGTTTCGATTTCCTTAAAATTATACTATTTTTCCTTTTTAGTTTTTGGTGCAGCTGCTGCACGAGAACCTCGTGCGCGTCGTCGTCGTTCTCCGCATGCGATGGCCTTGAAGATTATTTTTTATTTATTTTTTTGTTGATTTTTTGTACATTACATATTTAACTTTTACGTGCAATCTATTATAATCTTTGACTATTTAAATTATATCGCTTATGTAAGGTTAAAATTCATGAATTATTTCATGTTTTTTTTTCTAAATTATTAAAAAAATATATAATTAATTAATGTTTTTTTTATTTATGCTAATTTTATGTATTAGTTTCTTCGCGTTATTTTGAATAAATATTTTTTTTGTGATTCCTGTTCACTAAATAAGTTAGATAGTTAGGTCCTAATAATTTTAGAATTGTAAGGTGAAGTAAATGATTGACGTTTGACCATTTTTTTGTATTAATTTTTTTTAGATTTTCTTCATAAAATCCTTATTTATGGCCACCACAAGTCCTTAGCAAGTGTAAAGTAGCCACACCTTTTTATTAATTCATAAAAAATATCAATACGAGATTTATAAGTAAAAAAGTTACGGTTTTCAATTTTTAAATCAGTATATTATTTTTTATTTTTATTTCTTTTTATTTAATTTAATTTATGAACTTTTATAACTGGTTTTCAGATGCAATAACAAAACAATAAAAGTGATAGGCTTTTGATAAGAAAAATTAAAATATATTGTGTAATATTCCATTGGCCAAATGGTATTTTCTTACAATTTTATTTAAAAAAATGACAGAATTTTTTTATGAGCTTCATTGGTTTTATAAAATGTTGATATTTGCAAGTGTATTTATCGGATACATCAATAAAAAAGATATCAAATAAAAAAGATGCATGGAAAATCATAAAATTATTTTTGTTAATAATGCTTTTAAAGGTAGGGTAGGTTAACAAAAATTTGACATGGTATTACATTTAAGCTTTACGTTTTCTTTGAACGACCCCTAAATTCTAAAATTTTAAGATTGTTAATTCTGGTCAGTGATAATTTTTGTCATCAATTAAAGAAATTATTTCGCTGCATAAAAATTTTAGATACCTAAATAATAGTATTTTATATTTCAAGAGCAAAAAGTTTCAAAGTATTAAAAGAACGAGCAATCTACAAAACTAAAACTTTCTGATTTTGATATTTTATATAATATAGTAGTTTGATACTGTGGTTTAAAAATCTCAAAATTAAATAGTGCTTAATTTTGTAAAAATTTAAAACAAGACTAAAAAACTTGCAATATATTATATCATTAAAAACTAATTTAAAGGTTATAAACCTTAAAAACTAAGAAAAATTAAAATAAGCCTAATGTGCCTCCGAAAATGCAAAATGCAATAATAAACTTTAATATTAGCTCGGACATTATTTTGGAAAATATTGACTTTATTGACTTTGGCTAATTAATTCTGTGAAAATAACCAATTTTTTAAAAATAAAGTGTAGGCTAATACACTTAAGAAAAAAGTTATTATTATTCAACTAATTAATTTTCACAAATAAAAAATATAGTACTAATTGATTCAAGAAATATATATATATATATATTCGTTTGTGAAATTCGATAGTTCAGTATATACATTTACTTTCAGTTGAATAATTAGGTCAAAAACTTAAATCAATATTGTATAATAAATGCTAACTTTATGTTTGAGTTAAAGAAAAAAAAATATAGTAATTGTAAGTTATTGGATTATTTTATAATTTTTACTTATTCTTAAATTAACGAATTGGTGTCTGAAAAAATGTCCATTACTTATAGAGACTATTATATGAAAACTTTTTTATTTTCCATTGCAGTCTAAAAAAAGTTATACGTATTTATTACCAGATCTGTTTATTACTCATTTGTTTTCTATATCCGTAAGGAATTGATAAATATTACTAATGAATAATTTTTATGCAGGTGAGGAGCCAATGTTTATGTAATGGACTAATGGAAATAGTATTTTTTCGGAAATATAAGAAATAATGCTTTTTTAATTTTGGGGTAGTTTACACCCTTTAGGGAAGGGAGGTGAGAAACAATTTTTTGTTCTTTGGGACACTATTTTTTATGGCTAAGGGTTACATACGACTTTTCGCATTCAGTATCCAGAAAACAAATTTGTTTTGCACCGGGGGCTGGGGAATACGTATTTTCTACCCATTCACAAAAAAAGTAAAAAATAGTTTAAAAAAATAAACTCATATCAGGTTATTTCAATTTTAACATGGAACATGTTCATTGGATGGGGTATTTGAAAAAGTCCGGCTCGGCAGGGGGGGAGGGTGAAAAAGTGACGCTTTTAGGGGGGGGGGGGTCAAAAATGGACACTTTTAGGGGGGGGGGGGAGGTGAAACGGACTTTGGTGCAGAAGTGCCTAGAAACCTTTGGTGCAGAAGTCCCTAAAGACCTTTGGTGTAGAAGTACCTAGAGAGCATTGGTGCAGAAGTACCTAGGGACCATTGGTGCAGAATTTTTAAATAATTTATTATAAAAATTAATAAAAAATAAATTAATATTATTAAAAAAACTATAATAATTTAATTAATTTTGTTCACTTTGATGTCTAAGCAGCATGATTTCTATAATAAAAATCTATATATAAATATTTGGATATAAATATTTATACTATGAACTCAAAAGATACTTTATTATCAGTGTTATAAGTAAACATGTTCCATGCTCGTTGGTTGTGTAGTTACACAAACTGGTTATAATTTTTTTCTTATTCTTTTGGTAGGCTGGAACCATTTATAAGTATAGCTCCTTTATCTCAATTGCGGCCTATTTTAAAAAAATCCCATTATTTTATTTTAAAATCCCCAATAAATGGAAATTTAACTTTATTTTTAAAATATTACAAAAAAAAAAAAACCCTTGAAAAAGAGTAGCTTTTACTGTTTTAAAGGTTACCCTCTAACCATCTGGGGACTCCAGATTTGAATTCAGCAACCCAAAAAACCTAAAAAAGATAAATAATTACTTTTCATCCCAAAACATGAAAGTCAAAATATCTTTTAAAAAAACATTTTAGACTAAACATTCTTTAGTATTATTATTAAACAAAATACATGCTTAATTAATTCATTTATTTTTCTTTATAATTCAAAAGCTTATTTATATTTAATATTTTATAAACTTGTCTTACATACACCATTTATATAATATTTACCTTTTGTGTGTGTATATATATTTTTAGAAACGTTGACATTTACTTTTATATTATGCCCTTAGGTTATATAATCTTTTTTTTAAACAAAGATGAGTTAGCATTTACTAGATAAAAGTTAAGAAAAATAATTATTTAACAAAATTTTTGTTTGTTTAAAGTATATATAATTAAAAATGATTAAATAATTTATGTTAAATTAATGTAATTAATTAGTAATTAATAATTGAAGTTGTACAAATAGATAATTACTATTTAAAATTTACTCTAATGCTAAATTATTAAAATATTGTTTAGTCATTCAATAAATTGATTTAAAATAAATTGTATGGTTTAACATGTTTGTTATTAATTAGATTATAATATGTATCTGTCTGACTATATCCTGACATTATTCACTTAAAATTTTTTTTTCACTTTTGTTTTTTTAATTTATTCTCGAAAGTGAAATTAGATTCAAAAAGCTTGGAGAAATTTCAAAATTGCTCTTTTGTGAAGTTTTATAAAGTTTTAGAGTTAAGTGATATCTTTCTAAGTTCAACTATATATGTACAAACTTATTTCTTGAATTTAACATGCATAGCTGTTAAAAAATTCTAAGGCGCATTTGAACTTTTCAATTCGCATAGAAAAGTCTATTTGAAACGCTTATTTTTAGAATTTTTTAATAATTGAATTGGTATGAGATATCTTGGCAGGCAAGATTAACCAGTATTTTTTGAAAAGAGTATGTTGTCACAGTTTATGACTGTGGGGAAAGAGTTAGATTTTTAGCTATTTGTCATCGACCAATGCTTTTTAGTCACAAGTTTTAGGGCTGACAAACCATTCTGAAAATTTTTTCATCAAAAATGACCAAAAAACCAAATTAGTCCGGAAAATATAATTACTTTCAATGTTTTACCAAATTTTAACCCAAAAAAACTGAAGTGACACGTTTTGGCCATGTCAACGATAATCAGTTAAAACAAAATCAAAAATACCGGCTGCCAGAAACAGAATTCCGTTTCCTACAACCGGAATAATATTCAGTGTGGAATTAATAAATTAGTAATAATAATAAAAATTATTAGCCAGCGTGAATTTATTAAATCACCAGTCAAAATGCAAACACACATTATTCTAGTATTGACATATTTGAATAAGTCAGCAGCTCCTTGTACTGTGTTTAAACACACCAAACCGAATTAGCTCGGAACTACTCTACTTTTTTTTGTACCTTTGAAAATATCAATAATTTTTTTTTTACATAAAAAAGCCATTTCCCATGAATTTTTCAATACAAAAAGAAAACACTAATAATTGAATAAAAATATGATAGACAGATATAAAAATTCAGATTATATAATTGTATAAATATTATTGCAAAAAAATTTTCTTTATTTACCATTCCTTTTTAGTATTTAAAAAAAAGTAACAAAAAAAAAATGCCAATATATTTATGATTAAATAGAAAAAAAAGTTTATTTGTATACACACACACATACAGAAACATAGATAAAAAAAATGTTATATTTATTTTATTTATAATAAGAATAATAAATGAAATTTTAAAAATTAGGTTATTTTAAAAAAAGAGGAAAAAAAAAATATAAAAGTTATGCAATTCAAAACATTGTTTGTACATACTACTTACTAATGGATTTTTTTTTTTTAACGTACATATTCAATCCAACTTTTTATTTCAAATGCTCTTTTTTTTTTTAAGCAATTGAACTTATATACATAATTTAAATGAAAAATAAAAAGTACTATGCTACTAATATAACAATATAAGACAGTTAAAGAAAATTCAAAAAATTTAAAATTTATACATTTAAAATATTAAAACAATAATAATAATAAAAGGAAAAAAAAAAGTAATCAAATTTTTTTATTTTTAGGTTAGGTTTATTCGTTTCCGTGTATAATAATAGTATTCGAAAAATGTTTGCCAAAATGTTAATCTAGTGTATATATGAAGACATTAAAACAAATTTTTTCCTCACACATATAAAGATTTTAAAAATTATTCATAAAACAAAATATTAAAGAAATATAAGAACAAATGCCAAACGTGCTTGATCGCGCGATTCAGGAAGCTCTCAACAAAAAAAAGAGTAAATATAATATATAAAAACGAGTAGTATAAACTTCTTTTTTTTCAGAGGGTTATACACTCTTCAGATTTCATTTTATTTAACAGTTATTTTTTTTTTCTTATTTTACTATAAAAAGTTATTTTTTTCATATTTATTTAAAAATATAAACACTTATGTTTTATTTTATAACAAGAATTTATACATAAAATTATTTTTCAGTCTTTTTTTTTCGTTGTTTTATATTTATAAAAAGTAAAGGAACAAAAGGAAGTGAAGATTTTTTTATGCTTATAGGGAAAGTTAGAGCTGAATGGAGTAACATTGATGGATAGAAGTGTATGCCGAATTTAAGATGTAGGCACAGTAGGCCTGGCTTACGGGCTCCCAAAAATAAAGCCATTAGAAAGGGCTCCAAAAAATGTATTTAACGTTTAATGCCTATAGGCCCCCATAAGCCTAAATCTAGCACTAATCTTATTGCACAGAAAATCTGATGAGTCAAGCTCTTATTATTTGCCCCTAAAAATCAAACAAGTAGCATAAAAAAAAACTTGTAACTGGGTTACCTCGCCCTAAAAACATATTTCTTTCATGTTAATATGAAATCGTAATTTAATTTTTCTGTTCAAAAATCGGCTCTTTCAAGAGCTATTTGATGTGCAAAATCTGATCGACAACCTCCTCGTGGTGCATATCGGGTAATGCCAATGTCGACAGTGTAATAAAATTAAAAAAATTTTTCAAATTAAATAATATTTAAGGGTAGTTTATTACTTCATATAGCGCATTCTTACTAGATTCTAGAGGCACTAGAGTAGAAATAATTAATTATGACCCAAAATCTATTAAAATTCTGCTCGAGCAATAATTAATTTTTATTAATTAATTTTTAGAGATTATTACTAGAGTTCAATCTTTTTAACTCTTAAGTCCCCAGAATCTATTAAGAAAATCCCCCATAAGGCGCGATTTCATGGAGTGTATTCTTACTAGATCCTAGGGGTACTAGAGTAGAAATAGGTAGAAATAATTAATTACGACCTTATTATGACACAAAATTTATTAAAATTCTGCTTGAATTTTTTCTCAAGCAAAATTTTAATCAATTTTTAGTGATAATTACTGAGGTTCAATTTTTTCAACTCTAGAGTCCCCAGAACCTAATAAAAATATTCTCCATGAAATGGCCCCTTATGGACTTATGCTAGTTCCAATTTAGGGCTTATTCTAATTTTCGATTTAGGGACTTCTAGAGACCTTAGAATACTTCAGTTTTATGGACTTAGGTTGATTTCAATTTTAGAACTTTTATAATTTCTGATTCAGGGACTTCTAAGAAACCTAGAATACCTTAGGTTTATGGACAGAATAATTTAAATTTAGGGCTTATTCTAATTTTCGTTTTAGAGACTTCTAGGGATCCTAGAATATTTTAGGGTTATGGACTAAAAATACTTTCAATTTTGGAACTTTTATAATTTTCGATTAAGGGACTTCTAAAGACCCTAAAATACTTCAGGTTTATGGACTTAGAGTAATACTTTTATAATTTTTTCTGGAAATTTCACTAAAATTTTATTAAATTTCTGCTTGAAGTTAGTTTCGATTGTTTTCGAGCAGAAATTTATTAGATTTCGAGTCATAATTAATTATTTTTACTCTAAAGAATACACTCCATGAAATCGCCACTTAGAACTCTTAATAATATTCCTCAGAATTTTTTTTTACTCCATTTTATCCTATTCTCTCTTATATACTTAAACATCAATGACGTCATCATTGAAATTTTTTTTGAACTTATACTTGATAAATTTATTACAAAATTGTTACGATAATAAAGTTAAATTTTTTTTTTTAGTAAGTGCACTTCAAGCAATTGTAAAATTATTGCAAAAAAATATTTTTAAACAAAAAATAAACGTACTTATAAAAAGTTTTTGATGCATAATTTTTTTAACATATACTTAAATTTTAACGTTTAGTTAGGCTACAAAATTTTTATAAATCACTCTTGTTTAGTTAAATTATTAATTAAAAAGTTAAGTAAAATATAAAGTAGAAAAAAAAATCTTGTGCCAAAAATATACTTTAAAGAACTTTTGTATTAAGCTTTCATAAATTCTCTAATGGAATAATTTTATAGTATAAGGCAAAAAAATTTTTTTTAAAAATATATTAACAAGATTTCAAGTAGGTTCAAGAGTATAATAATTATTTTTAGGCACGATCACTCTGTACATATAATATATAGATAAAATCGTGCCTTATAAGTTTGTCGAGTAAAAAATGGAATGTTCCTTAAAATGTCTAATTCGTGGAGAAGCTTGGTCCTCAGATAATTTCGGTGACTCTAAAATGTTATCATTAAATTCCGGTATATACACTGTAAAAAATAACTTTCTTAGATTCACAAAAAAAATAGAATATTTTCGAAAAATTAGTAAATTTTCGAAAATAATCGTAAATTTACTAAATTTAGTATATTAACAACAAATTCGAGAATTCTCGATTTTTTCTTGTGAATTTATGAAAAAATTTGTAAGTTAGCAAATATTTTTTGTAAATTTTCGAAAAAAATTGTAAATTATCAATTTTTTTCGTGAATTTACAAAAAAAAAAATTGGAAATACTCAATTTTTTGTTATTATACTAAATTTAGTAAATTTACAATTTTTTTCGAAAAATTATTCATGTTTTGAAAATATTCTATTTTTTTTGTGAATCTAAGAAAGTTACTTTTTACAGTGTAGGGATGTATGTTCAAAAGGGTGTCAGAACCTACTCGAAGAAATATAAATCCCCTGGAGTGAATTTCTTGAAATCAGATCAAATTGTAGGATTTTAGTTTGAAGTGAATTCATCCATTCATTGCAGAGAAATAATGAAAAAACCAATCTTAGATATTATAAATTTAAGGAAAAAATGCTAAAAATTAAACTTTGTTCTTTACTTAAAGTAATATAAAGGTTTCTAATAACTGAAAACCGACAAAAAACTTACTGAAATATGTGATCAAGCCTGAAATAAAAATGTGATAGCTTTTTTACTGTAGATCCTCAATGTTTAATATAAATAATGATAATAATATTTGAAGCATTTTTTGTATGCTGGTAAAAAAGTTATATACATGTGTACAATACATAAATAACATCGATTTTATATGCAAATTCTTCATATATATATATATATATATGAAAATTCACAAGTCGATATACCGAGAAAATCTGGGAGACTGTTTTTCATTTATTTCAAGTTGTAAGGCTTTATAGTATAATATATATAAGTTTTTATATACATGTGGTTGACTACATATTGTGCTATATACCAAAGCAATTATTTTAGGATTTCTTGTGTGATTTATACCTTTTTGGCTAACACTTTACAATACGTATATTCTATATATAGTTTTAAGTATAAAAGAAAATTTTATAGTGTAAATAAGTACTATCATATAACATACCATATGTGATATAATATTTATTTAATAAAAAGTTTTAATTAACTAGTGCAAAAATAGAGCATTTTTATTAATTATTTAAAACTTAGATAACACATATTTTAAATGCTAATGGCTCGAATGAAAAGTTTTTAGGTTTTTGGAGTTTTGGTTGATTCTATATAATATCTATTCTTAATATTTGTGCTGACATTTAAAATTAACTGTTAATATTACTTGGATATGGGTATGCCTAATTGTTCTTGATATGCCTTATTTCATGTAACATACTAATTCTAAAATTTTTGATAACACATTCACTGTGCCATTAGCGAAATAGGTCCTTGGTCCCTTGTATTTTAAATGGGACCGTAAAATACGTCGCAGTGTATGTGTTAATATTACTATATTACCTTTCACCTATATTAACACAGAACATGTTCACAAGGCGTGGTACCAGAAGAAGTCCATTTAAATAGTGGGGGGGTGGGGGTCAAATGGAATATTTTCGATTTTGGGGCTTCTAGGAACCCCGGAATACTTTAAGTTTATGGATTTAGGATAATTTCAATTAAGGGGCTTTTATAATTTTCGATTTGGGAACCAGGATGTTAAAACTGTTATAAGTGAACATGTTCCATGCTTGTTGATTGTGTGGATACACAGACCAGTTATACATTTTTTTTTAAAGTTAGCAGTCGTAAAATGCAGGGGCGAGATAATCTGGCAAGCGGGATTTATTTTTAGTTTATTTAGAGGAATTGAAATTCGTCAAAAGGTTTGCTATTGTGGATGTTTCCACCTATTTCATCGAAGCAGGCTCCACTAGAAATCTTCAGCATGATTTAAATATAATTTGTTTTCAAACTTTAAATTATATCTTCAAATAATTTATTTGGTTATAGTGGATGATTTCAATTGCTTTATGAAAGCTCTTCCTGTATTCAAGATTAAATCTGTAATTCTAATTTCCATAACTGTTTATATTCTATAGAATATACAAACTTCAATTAATCAGTTACATAATAATTTACTTCAAAGTATAAAGCCTTTAACTATAATCATAAACACATGGTTCTTAATTATAAACTATAATATTATCTAGAGTTTATGTTACAATATATCAGTTAATTAATTTAATTACAAAATGGCTATAAGCTATATAAAACAATTGATTTTTAAATAAATGATTTGTATTATAATTTCTATACTATGTAACCACCATTTTAATATATTCTGTTTTAATATTCAGGCGAAACGTAATTTTTGGTATTCAATACAATGAAATTTTATCTTTCTAGGGTTTTGAAAATTCTTCGATGAGTTATTTTCAAAAAAGATTTAACTTTTTCATCAAGCCATTCATATTTTGGGCAGTAACCGAAACATCTAAAAAAACTGCGATAGCTCCAGTTGAATCTAATATGCCTCGCGTATAAGTTTCAACTAAATTATTTTTTTTTTTTTATTTAAAATATATAAATAATATTAAAATATAATAATATACATTAATATGAAGTGGGGTCAGTGGCGACGAGAGTGGGGACTGTGGGGATAGTGGCAAGAGTGGGGACAGTGGCGAGAGTGGGGATGACGTACTTATGACGTCACTATTTTATTACACGTAGGGTAAATGCACCAGTGAATGACCGGCGCCAGTGAATGACCAATACCATGTATTTCTTATGGAAAATGAGTGGTCATTTACTAGATTGTAACCAGTCATTCACTGGTGAATCTACCCTATGGGTTGTAACATATACAAAGTATAGTTTATTAAAATATAAAAAACAGCTTTTTTTTGTAAATTTTGTATATTCATTCAGCTATTCTTTTATTTTTAACAACGAATATTATAAAGTATTCGATAAAAAAATATTGTGAATGTACCATTAACGTATATGTATTATATTCTTGATATTTCACTTCATGAATTTTACAAAAAGGTATACAATAACAAAAACTCGATGAAAATTCGCTAATTAAGCATTCGTTTTATGCTTGTGAATTTAATAGTCGTTTTCATTTAAATAATAAACCACAAAAGTCAAAAGTGCGGGTAATTTGTTTTCATACGTAAATAAAAAATAAAAATCAAATGCATTATTTTCATTTAAATTAACTTGAATTAATATTTATTGTTTTTTTTTTTTTTTAATATGTCTGATATTTATTTTATTTGTGTGGGTGAAGCTTTTATAAATTATATAAATTTTTTAATTTTAATTCATATTAAATACTGTTCAATTTTTATTTATTGTGGTTAATTCGGTTGATTTTATTTCAAGTGCAAATACCATTCTAATGAATAGAAAAATAAAGAATGGTCCAAATCACAAGTAAATTACCATTCGAGGGCAATCCAAGTAAACTGCGATTTGGGCCATTTTTTGAGTAGTGTTTGATTTTTCGATGGCAGAGCAGAAATTATTTAAATTAATTGCAGGTGAATGTCTTTTTTTTTTGGAAATTTGGAATTCAAATTAAAATTCTCTTTACCAATTTTTTTAAAAGTCTGCATTATATCAAGTACTTTACCACTTTTTGCGGTTAAAAAAGTAAACCATAAATATGCGATTACCGATACTTGAAATTTAAAAAAAAAAAAAAAACATTTAACTTGTTTAGAATATATAAATATAGCATAATATTACCAAGTTATTTGATAGAGTAACCGAAGCAATTTTATTTTTAATCTCTTTTAAAAGGAATGTCATACACATGTTCACTTTGACGACAAGATATTTTTACTTGATTCTGCAAATATTTTACATAGCTAACATTTTTATCTCTATATAACTTTATTTAAATTTTATTTTTTACAAAATTTTTTATTTTTCAGATAAAATCTACACAAGTAAAGAAGAAGAAAAAAAAAGCCCAAAAGTTTAAAATTTGTTTAAAGAGTATGTAATTGGCACAGGGGACCCGCAGTTGGCGCGTCCCCCCGAAATGCCAGCATACGGCTGCTGGTTAAATAAAATAAGTAAAATATTAAAGAAGAAGGTTGTAATCAAGGATGTGGAAGGGCTTATATCATTTGATAAAGCCGCAGCCTACACGGGACCCAACAGCATCAGGTCGACGCTGTTCGTGGATGGACTGCGGCTAGTTTATGAATTATACTTAAATAAAATAAATAATTTAAGTTTCGTTAAATATTTTATTTTGCTTACTGCCTAGCACAACCGAATAATAAAAAAAAATCAATTCAACATGGCAAAATTTTTTAGCTGACATATTCAGGTATTGTAATTTTTTTATATTATACATTCTTTTTTTTTCTTTTTGTAATAATAAAAAAAGTAGAACTCGGTTAAATTCTTTAATTATTTATTATAAAATAAAAATTGATTTCTATTTCTCAAAGAATAAGAAATCAAAAAATAATCGATATCTATAATGTAATGTAAAGTAAACTAAACTAAATGTCCATAGCTTTTTATTTAGAAATCTTTTCTTTTTTATTTGATTAAATAAGCTTTTTCATTTTATTTAAAAACAGAAAAAAAGTATGATTTTTATAAAAAGCATTGCTTTTTGATATGATAAAAACTGAAAAAAAATTCTTCTTGTTACGTAATATAAAAGTATCTTTTTATGAATAACCATCAAAGAATTTTGAGTTATATAATATTTTAAAAAACAGCTTATACAAAAATATTTAATAAACGCGACATGTTTATTAAAGCTTTCAGAATTAAATAACTTAGGAATTAAATAGTCAACAAATTTTTAAAATAAAAGCTTTGTGAAACCTAAATAACGTGGTTTTAAAAAAAAAATAAATTTAAAACAAAAATTTAACATTTAGAAAATATTTGATAAACGTAACTTTTGTATTTTGAAAAGCTTCTGAATTATTTCAAAAGTTTAATTAATTAAATAACAAACTAAAGGAATTCTAACAAGCTGTTTAAATGAATAGAGAATATATTTGCAGTTAAGTTAAACTTTTAAACAAATCTGATCGGGAAAATTTTCGTTTATTAATATTAACGCAGATCCTGTGATATAGAGAGGAACTTAAAAGTGTTACTAGGATTGAAAGGTTTATTTATTCAAATAAAGTCTTTCCAAATACTTTAGACTAACAAGTCGGTTTGCGAGAGTTAAATCACTTTGCTTATACAGCACTAACTTTTGTTGTTCGGACATTAAAATCGGTGATATTTGCAGACAAATGTGCGTTTGAATTTGTGGGAGTAAAAATAAATTTTGAATAAAATCTGCCCAGAAATTTTTGTGTAATTATCCCCAGATCTTAGAAATTCAGGGTAATTATCAAGTCATTTTTTGTAAGGAATAAAGTTAGGTGAACGCTAACCTAATCAATGGAGGAATTTTATCATTACCAAGAAACTTAAAACCGTTTTGTCTAAACACAACCTAAATGCATGGAACATGTTTACTACAGCTGATGGCTACACTGTAAAAAGTAACTTTCTTAGATTTACAAAAAAATAGAATTTTTTCGAAAAATTAGTGAATTCTCAAAAAATTTTATAAGTATTCGATAAAAATCGTAAATTTACTAAATTTAGTACATCATCGAAAAATTTGATTTGACGAAAAAAGTTGTAAATTCACAACTATTTTTCGGAAATTTATATTTTATGTAAACTTTCGAAAAAAAATGGTAAATTATCAATTTTGCTTGCGAATTCACAAAAAAAAATAGTGAAGCCTGAAATTTCCCAAAAAAAGATCTTTAATTGCAGTTTTGAATCAAAACCTTCCTTAGGTACCCTAAATTTGACCCAACTCGAAGTAAAATACCCGAAATTTCGGGTACCTGACTTTTAACCCAAATTATCTCTAAACTTGAATTACTACTAAGTCCCTAAATTGAAATTCTTCTATGTCCCTAAGCCCGGATTATTCCCTAAATCCAGATTAGTCCCTAAACTGGAATTATTTTAGGTCCCTAAACTTGAATTATTCCAAATCTAATCTTGAATTATTGTAACTCCTTAAGAATGGGTTTTTTAACGGCCCTAAATGGAAATTATTTTAAGTTCCATGTGCCCCCCTCCCCCTTGATTTTCCGATTTCCAGAATACCCCTTCCTATAAACATGTTCCATGTTAAAATTGAATAACTTCCTCGTGAAATGCTCTTTAATATTTATTTCAATTGTTTGCAAACAAAATGATCCAAAAACAGATTTGTTTAAAAATTTTCTTGCTATTGAAAATGGTCAAATTTACTCCTATTCCAGTTTTAAACCGTTTTCTATCAAATAAATTACAATTTTCCTTTTTTAGACTTTAAGTTTTGCAAAAAATAATTGTTTATATGATTTTTTTTTTACAGTTAGAAGACGTTCATCATCCACGTCCAGTTATCCAAAAAAAAGAAAGAAATTTAAGTAAACAAGATAAAAAAATTAAAGTAATAATTAAATAAAATATTTCTAAATTAATAAAATTAACCTCATATTTTTCCTGCAAGTAATCAAATAAAAATATAAAAGAAGAATTTTTTGGAATAAAAGGATATACTTGTACGTGTGTGAATTTTAGAAGATGAATTAATTATTAAAAAATTGTGCTGTTTAAATATAATTTTAATTTTTTTTTTTGTTTTCTATTATAAAATTATAAAATAAACTAAAAATGAAACGTATCAGAATTTATATTAAAAAAATAAACGTGCTCTCGCGTGTTTAAGTGATTATATTAAATTCAATAAATTAATAAAAAAAAATAAAATTATGTAAAGTTCATAAAATATTTAATTGTAAAACTTTAAATATACAATAATTAAACAATTAAAAAATGAAGTGTTTAAGCTTAATTTCTGTGATTGGATAGTAAAAAAAAAATATATTAAAGTGATGTTAAAAGTAAAAGATTTTTAATAAAGTATCCTCTAAAGAAATAGAATTTTTAGAGGATCAAAAAAAAAAAATTTTTTTTGTTATATAAAGGTGGAAAAAGGATGCCTGGAGGCCGTAGGGGCCTGGTAGCCCCTCAAAATACATTTTTAGAAAACATCATTAGGAGAAGTGGTAGTCAACGTGAGTAATATTTTTATTTCTTAATTAAAAATTTAATGTAATTTTTGAAAATTCTTGAATTTTTTGAATTAAAAGAGATTATTTAATTACTGAGCCTCTTATAATAATAATAATCAATCCTTAATAATTCAGATTATTTGGCCTAAAAAATTGGCTTTGATTGTATTTCATCTTCAAGCTAATAATTTTTCTTTTTAAATAAGAGCGTAAATTTAATACTTGATGGGTAAACGAGAAATATTAATGTTGAAAAAAGCACTTAATATTTATAGTAGCGAATTTCAAAAATTTGCATTTATTTTTCTACACTATAAACTTTGTTTCATGAAAATTTCTTAGAAAAGAAAGAAAAAAATAAATCACTTGATACCATTTCTTTTATTTTCTAAAAGAGTAATAATTTTAAATAAGTGGTAATATTTTATTTAAAAGACACGAAATGCCATGTAATTTATAATTTTTTCTGAAAGTATAAATAAAAATAATGTTTAAAAGAAAAAATTACTATAGAGGGAATGGAGCAAAGCTCTACCGAGAATAGCTCCAGTTATTCTGGATACGATTTAGAGGAAACACTCTATCAGATAGATTTCATACTTGAAACTTAAACTTTTATCATTAAATAGATAAACTGTATAAATTTTGGTTGAATTTCAATATTTCTAAAGCCACATTTAGTTTTATTACTGAATTTATAATTTGAGAATAGGTTTTAAAATAAAATCTTAATAAGTAGTTTTGTATCAAAAATGAAATCTATTAAGATTTTATTTAGTACTCAAATTTATTCAATTTTAATACCCTCAAACTTATCTAGGATATTTAAAATTTAAAAAAAAAACAAATTCTTTGAGAATCAACCATATACTTATAAATTTAAAATATTATACTATCCTTAAATAAATTTACCTAAATAATTTTACTTTATTTCTTTAGTGCTGTCTGCATAAACACATTATTTAAATGTAAAAATAATATAAATTTATATTTTTATGTATTTTTTTCAAATAATATATGGGCATTTTTGAAGTAAAATAAATTGCGATATGGGGATGTATAGTAACTAACCGTCATGAGCTTTCGTATATTATAGGTTTTTTTGGTCAGTAATCACGAATTTCGGGGTCTTTTATGGGAGTTATTGGGAAAATAACCTTAAATTAGCAAATGTATGCAACTTTAAGTGTCCAGATTTAATATTTAACGATTTTATGGGTCGCTGATAATAAAGTTTAGGGTCCTGCTTACTAAAAATTGGTGCTTGATCCTTAAATTAGCAAAAACTACCTCTAAAAGGGATATTTTTGAAGAATTTAACGTTTTTGAAAATTTAAGGGTGAAGTGCCAATTTTTAGTAGACAGGAACCTAAAATTCTGGATCAGTAACCTAAAAAATTCATATGGACCAAATTTGGATACTAACCGTACGAAAAAATCAAAAATAGGTAGTTTTTGCTGATTGAAAGGTGAAACATTAATTTTTCATAAAATGATACCTAAAATTCGTACCCAACAACCCAAAAACCCATTAAACCAAATTTAGATACTCGATGTGAATACATTAAAAATACCAATTTTTAGGGGTAGTTTTTGCAAATTTAAGGTCGTTCCTCCAATATCTTGACATTCGTGATCAGCAGCTCAAAAAACCTATAGTAAATCGAAGCACATGATGGCCAGTAACGATACACCCTAAATCGCGATTTGACTGAAGTAAGACTTAAAATTATATTCGTCAGATCTGGCTCATACTTTTGTTTTTGTACAATTTAGTTTTTAGGTATTTGGTTTTTTATATAAGACAAAGTTTAAAGCTAAATAACATTAAAAAGATTAATTTACCAATTTTATCTGGACATACCTTAAATTCGGTTTTAAGCAACAATTTTGATAAGTAATTTTATTTATCACGTTTATGAAAATTACCAAAAATTCAAAAGTTTTTTTTTTTGAATTCTTGTAAAATTGTTCTGTATACAATGTGAAATTTGAAATGCAGGAGCTTTTGTAGAAAATTAAAGGCTCTTAACAACTTAACAAATAATGTTAAGTATATATCTTTAATTTAATTTATCGCAGTGCGCTTTCATGTCATATACAAAATACTGTATATAAATGATGTGCATATCTTTTAATGCAGATTAATGATCCCTATGCATATATTATATCCCTATACATATTAGCCTGGGAGTTATTATTAAAAGTTGCATAAATTTTTCGATAAATTTAGGTGAACATTAACAAAAAAAAATAAGATTCCAAAAATTATAGCTGACCCAATATGTGGGTTCTTCTGTGACAAATTTTCAGTCTCATAAGATTCTATCTATTTGGTAGTAATGGGAATGTTTAAGAATGATTAAAATTTGTAATTTTGAGAATTTTATTTTTATTGTTGTCCCTAATTTCCCCCAGTAATTTAAAACTCGCACCACTTTTTACAACAACTACCAGGCCAATATATACACAAAATGAATAATTATAAAAGGAAATATTGTTAATTTTATGGATATTAGTTATATGTGTGTATTAACTAAGAGAGTTTCAGGAAAATTATTAAATGGGTTTAAAATATATTATACACTTTACTATTATACTTACGATCTTCTTGTATAGAAAATTAAATAAATAGTCATTGATGTAATTTAGTAATGAGTTTAATTAAATTTTCAAGGGTTATTAATTAATTTTAAATATGTTTATAAAAAGTCTATTAGATTTTGAATTATTTCAAATACCGTCATAATCTACTCAGTACCCAATTAGCGTGGAATCTCTTACTTCTAAAATATAGTATTTTTATTTTATTTTTGAATGATATATATAAATTTTAAAAATTAGGTTACATTCATTTTCTGTCATAAAACACATTAACTAATAAATTTTTTTAACCAAATTAATCATATAAATATGCTATTTATTATAAAATTTATAAAAGGAACGCATACGTTCAAAATTAATACATTTTTTATAAATTTTTATGTATGTAATATGTGTTAGTATTTATAATAATATTTTCTTTGATATATTTTAAATGAACATTTTTTATTCTAATTTTTAACTAAAAATAATTTTTTTTTTAATTGATTATAATTAATTAAATGTTAGTGTACCCTTCTAAAAAACCGACATAAATCTGTCAAATAAATGGCCATAACCGTAATTTTTTTTTAAACTTTCAGGTTGTTCTGCTTGATTTTTGCTTGAAAATTCAAACGAAACAATCTAACAGTAAATATTAAAATTTTTTTTAAACCGAAAAAATACAATTTATTATTTTACCATGGAACATGTTCGTAGGGTGGGGTACCCGAAAAAGACCCTTTCAGCAAGGGGAGGGGGTGAAAAAGTAACGTTTTAGGGTTGGGGGATCAAATGGACCTAAAATATTTTCGATTTAGTGGCTTCTAGGGGCCCTAGAATAATTGAGGTTTATTGAACCTTAGTAATTATCACTAAGAATTTATTAAAATTTTGTTCTGAGACGATTTTATGGATTCTGCCCTAGAAAAATTTTAATATATTTTGATAATTAATTATTTCTATTCTAGTGCCTCTAGAATTAAACTCTAGTAATTATCAAAGAAGATCGATTTCATGAAGCGTATTCTTACTAGATTTTAGAGGTGCTAGAGTAGAAATAATTAACAATGATCCAAATTTTATTAAAATTCTACTCGAGCAGGATCCATGAAATCGTACCTGAGCAAAATATTAATTAATTTTTAGTGATTATTACTGGAGTTCAATCTTTTCATCTCTAGAGTCCCCAGAATCTAGTAAAAATATCTTCCATTAAATTTTCCTTTATGGACTTAGGTTGAATCCAATTTAGGGGCTATTCTAATTTTCAATTTAGGGACTTCTAGAGACCCTAAAATACTTTAGTCTGATAATTTTAATTTTGAAACTTTTATAAATTTTAATTTAAGGGCTTCTAAGGACCCTATAAAACTTTAAGTTTATGGACAGGATAATTTAAATTTAGGGCCTATTCTAATTTTCGATTTAGGGACTTCTAGGGACGCTAGAATACTTTAGTTTTATGGTATTAGGGGCGATTTCATGGAGCGTTTTCTTACTAGATTCTAGAATCACTAGAGTTGACTTCAATTGAACTCTAGTAATTATCACTAATTATTAATTAAAATTTTGCTCAGAGGCAATTTTTTAGATCGTGTTCCAGGAGAATTTTAATAAATTTTGAGTCATAATTAATTATTTCTATTCTAGTGCCCCTAGAATCTAGTAAAAATACGTTCCATGAAATCGCCCCTATTAGGATAATTTCAATTTTGGGACTTATAATTTTTGATTTAAGGGCTTCTAGGGATCCTATAATACTTTAGGTTTATGTACAGGATAATTATAATTTAGGGCCTATTCTAATTTTGGATTTAGGGACTTTTAGGAACCCTAGAATACTTTAGTCTTATGGAGTTACGATAATTTCAATTTTAGAAGTTTTATAATTTATGATTGAGGGGCATCTAGGGACCCTATAATACTTTAAGTTTATGTACAGGATAATTCTAATTTAGGGCCTATTCTAATTTTCGATTCAGGGACTTCTAGGGACGCTAGAATACTTTAGTCTTATTGAGTTAGGATAATTTCAATTTTGGAACTTTTATAATTTTTGATTTAGGGGCATCTAGGGACCCTATAATACTTTAGGTTTATGTAAAGGATAATTTTAATTTAGGGCCTATTCTAATTTTCCATTTAGGGACTTCTAGGGACGCTAGAATACTTTAGTCTTATGGAGATAGGATCATTTCAATTTTGGGACTTTTATAATTTTTGATTTAAGGGCTTCTAGGAATCCTATAATACTTTAGGTTTATGTACAGGATAATTATAATTTAGGGCCTATTCTAATTTTGGATTTAGGGACTTTTAGGAACCCTAGAATACTTTAGTCTTATGGAGTTACGATAATTTCAATTTTGGAAGTTTTATAATTTATTATTTAGGGGCATCTAGGGACCCTATAATACTTTAAGTTTATGTACAGGATAATTCTAATTTAGGGCCTACTCTAATTTTCGGTTTAGGGACTTCTAGGGACCCTAGAATACTTTAGTCTTATGGAGATAGGATAATTTCAATTTTGGGACTTTTATAATTTTTGATTTAAGGGCTTCTAGGAATCCTATAATACTTTAGGTTTATGTACAGGATAATTATAATTTAGGGCCTATTCTAATTTTGGATTTAGGGACTTTTAGGAACCCTAGAATACTTTAGTCTTATGGAGTTACGATAATTTCAATTTTGGAAGTTTTATAATTTATTATTTAGGGGCATCTAGGGACCCTATAATACTTTAAGTTTATGTACAGGATAATTCTAATTTAGGGCCTACTCTAATTTTCGGTTTAGGGACTTCTAGGGACCCTAGAATACTTTAGTCTTATGGAGATAGGATAATTTCAATTTTGGAACTTTTATAATTTTTGATTTAAAGGCTTCTAGGGATCCTATAATATTTTATGTTTATGGATAGGATAATTTTAATTTAAAGATCGATTTCATAGATCAAATTCTTACTAGATTCTAGGGGCACTAGAGTAGAAATAATTAATTATGACTCAAAATTTATTAAAATTCTGCTCTAGCATTTCAACTCGAAGCAAAATTTTAATTAATTTTTAATGATAATTACTTAATTTCAATCTTTTCAACTCTAGAGTCCCCAGAATCTAGTAAGAATACGCTCCATGAAATCGACCCTTTAAAGGGAATACTAGAATAGAAATAATTAATTATGACTCAAAATTTATTAAAATTCTGCTCAAGCAGGATCCATTAAATCGCCCAGTAGCAAAATTTTAATTAATTTTTAGTGATAATTACTAGAGTTCAATTGAAGTCAACTCTAGTGACCCTAGAATATAGTAAGAATACGCTCCATGAAATTGACCCTTAAAGCTTTTTCTAATTTTCGATTTCGGGACTTCTAGGGGTCCTAGAATATTTTAAGTTTATAGAATTAGGATACTTTCAATTTTGGAACTTTTATAATTTCAGATTTAGGGACCGTAGAATATTTTAGGTTTATGGACTTAGGATAATTTCAATTTAGGATATTTTGTTGACTTTTGTGAATTCGGTTCTAGGTCTAAAATAAATAGGAAGTAAATGTTAAAACCAGAATTTTAAAAGTTTCATTGGTGAACATGTTCCATGTTCGTTTATTGTGTGAATACACTAACCAGTTACGTTTAAGTTTTTTTTTAATATGTATCGTATTTTACTGCGAAAAAAAATATAGCTGTTATAAAATATTTAAAAAATGTGCCGAAAAAGATTTGTTTATGGCTATATTAAAGGCCACTGGCATATTTATGGCTAATCTTTTTATAAGGGTATAAATAGATTACAAATTTTATATTACATCATCAAGGGTTAAAAAAATTATTTTCTATAATTCTGACAAGTTAGTAATTACACCTTTGGGAAAAGTAATGTTTTAATTAATCAAACATTTTTTTTCACTAATTATTGAAACAAGTTTTTTTAGTATAATTGATTGTGTTATAAAATTTCATCATATATATAATTCATATAATTTATTATATGTTATAAAAAGTAACTGTCAATAATTAGTAACTGTACATTTTCTATTATATTCATCACTTTATTTTTTCATTAGAATAAAAAATGATAAAAACAAAAATATGTTTTATATGTATATATATATATATATATTCTTTTGTAGGTAAATATCTGTGTAAAAATGAAAAAGAAAAATTTTTACCAAGTTAAGTAAAGTATAAAATATGATAAATGGCTTTATCAAAATGAATTCTTTTTTATAAATTTATTCATATATATATTAGGTTGTCACAAAAAAAAATATCTCTATTTTTCACTTCTATGATTCTTTTTACTAAATCGAATATAAAAAAGAATGGGATTCTCCAAAAAGATTTGAAGAATCGTAAGTTAAATCCAGCACACAGAAAATCATATAGACGTATATACTTTCGTATGCATGGAAATTCTAAAGACAATACAACAGATAATGTAATTTTTTTGATGTTCTGAATCTAAATATAAAGTAAATTTTTTTCTGAAATAGTATCATTTTGCGCTAGAGACTGCATATGGTCAAAGTTCTGGATCATTTTTGTAGGGTGGGGTAGTTGAAAAAATTTTAAAATACAGGGACAACGCTGAGGGTGGGTGGGGGGGGTGAAAAATTGATGATGTTAGGTGAGAGAGGTCAAATGTACTTAATGATTTTTATTTAGGAATTTATTTTTAGAGAAATCTAATTTTAGGAACTTACAATTAGAATAATTTCAATTTGAAGCAAAATGAGCCATACTTTGGTAAATTTTTTGGACTGGAATATTGAATATTACAAGGGGTCAGACCTTTGATAACTTAAATTTAAGGGAAAAGGTTGAAAATATATTTGCTGTTATTTTTTAGTTTCACTTCTAGCAACGATTAATTTGTAAAGTATATATGGTGTAAAATATTTCTATCTTTGATCGTTTTTGGTTATTTATCCACATGTCCTAGGGATATCCAGTTAATATATGTAAATTGTTTAAAGTTACCTCTAGCATAAGTTGAAAAGTTTAAACAGAAACACATATATTTCAAAATATTATTTCAAGAAATTAAATTTTAGCTGCTAAGACTAATAGTTTTATCAAATACCTTTTTCCCCTAAAATCCAATCACGAAAATTAAAAAATGGTCTTATAAATAATTAATAATTTTAAAATCTCATTCTTACACCTAAAAAGTAAACAAAATTATTTAAAAATAAGTGTCAACCTAGTATATGAACAAAAAAGATATCATTATAACAATAGCTGTAGATTTGAATGCATAAAGTAAAAAAAAAGGTAAATTAATAATATAATAGAGTTCATCAGGGTGAGTAAAATACCTTTTTTCTCTGAACAATTTCAATGAAGATATATATATATATAAATCTGTGTTAAAATTTTATTAGAAACAATTCTATTGTTCTAAATATAGTACATTGTAATCTTAAAAACTTTTCTTCATTTTGCACCCTCATTATCAACTGATTACATGTACCTGATTGTTATTATGAATTATTTTCATTTTTCCTTCCCTTTTTTCATTTAATTCACATTTACAGACTGAATATTTAACAAAATAAATTTCTTATAAATTCAAATTTTTGTTACTTTATTTTTTATTTTCTGTTCATTAAATATGTAAAATAAGGTATAATAATAACAATCAATTGAAATATATATTTTTATTACGTATATTCTAGAAATTTATATCTTATAATTTAATTTTCTTTAGTTTTTCATTTTATTTATTTACATGTACTGTATATAATAATAAATTTAAATTTAAAAAAAAGAAAATATTCGCCTCTTTCAAGTACTAAGTTTTATTATTTCATTATTTATTTATTGCTATCTACGTATGTATATAAAAATAGAAATAAATTTTATTAAGTTTATGGATGAAAATAAAAGATATAATGTAAATTTTTATGCAATAAATAAAATTTAATTTAATTTTCTTTGTTTACTTATATGGGTTAAAATTTGTAAATTTTAAAGTTTTTTAAGAGTGTATAAAACCCCTGTTTTTATTAAATCTTAGGTTAATGTATTCTCCATTACACAACTACATTTTGCCTAATTTCAAGATTGAACTTACAAATAGTATGGATGTTTATAAATACTTTTTGGGGAAATATCTTTCCTCCCAACGGTTATGAGATAGATTTTGCTTGTAGTAAGAAGAAAAAATTCTGCCAAACGCAAATTAAACTGATAACAAAATAATTTTGCAATATATAATTAAAATTTTACTAGGGATTGCTAATTCATCCAACTCTTTGCTGATTTTTGGCTTTACTGATTTAATCTAGCCCAATTTGACACTCGCGTGAACGAGGCCAAATTCAAATCCTGTGAAAAATATTGGATTTTTTTAACATAGAATTTTTTTATAGCGAAAGATTTTTGGTAAATCTTGAAAACAATAGATAAAGGGGAGGGAGTCTCCAATTTAATAGGGCTGGATAAAGTGGACTTATAATTAGTTAATAATCGTAAATTATGCATCAAGGGTTTCAAAATTTTAGAAATTGCTTAATCACAAGCACGAGGTTCAGGCTAGTGTCTAAAGTTTTACGTCTGTGGCACATATAATATCTTTGCCTTTCTGAAAGCATAATTTAACAAAAAAATTTTATGTCTGGATGGGCAAGAAACTAAATTAGAGAATGAGAAAGATTTGTGCTTAAGAACTGAAATTAATTTCGAAACCTATAAGGTTTATACGTTATTAGGACAAGTATACGTAAGCATAAAACATTTGCAGGAAATTTTCTCCATATAAATATCCAAATTTAATTAAAAATAAAAATAAAAACTGATTAAATTAAATTGAGAGTTGAAAAGAAAATCTATTTTATTTAAATTCCTCGTAATGAACAAAGAAATATAAAATAAAACAAAACAAAAAGAAAAATCGTAATTTTTTTTTTAAGTTATACAAATAAAAGCCAAGAGTTTATATGAGCGTTCATCCTTCAAGTCTATAAGTATATAATGGAAACAAGGCGTAACAGTATAAACTTCCAGTAGATTTTCTATCAAGAAAAAGAGCAAAAAAAAACCCAACTTTTATTATTGTACTATATTTCTTTTCCTTTATGCAAACCAGCAACTAATGTATTCAAGAAAAGTTTTTTTTTTTTTATTGTTGATATTTTGATTCATGAAATGAAAAA
The DNA here is from genome assembly GCA_022575985.1 of Anagrus nilaparvatae. Lineage (NCBI taxonomy): Eukaryota > Metazoa > Arthropoda > Insecta > Hymenoptera > Mymaridae > Anagrus > Anagrus nilaparvatae. Next base: position 33,979,539 of record JAKSXM010000231.1, read on the forward strand.
AAATTGTAAGTTTTATTTACATTATTATTATTATTATAAAAGACATACTTGATTTCGACACTTGACTTCTGTTAGATTTTTTATTGTGAATGATATTTTACTATTTTATTACAGTATGTGCTACTTGTGAAAAAATTTTTTATTATTATTATCTTGTGTTTTAAATATTTATGGGTTATGTTTGATGCCTTAGCCAAAATGTTATTTCAAATATTTGATAAATTATGGCTGTTAATTGTAAATGGTTAATAAAAAAATAAAATTTTTAGTTTTAAAGACCAAGTTTTGATGCTAATAATCAGGGGTTTTCGCTAACATTTTGCAAGTAAATTTTAATTATGAAATTTATAGGCCAAAGTATAAAAAGTATAAAAATTCATATTACTATTTACTTTAATGTATTTTTATTGCATGAAAAAAAATAAAAGAAAAAAGTTATTTGTTAATTTTTTTTTTTGTACTTTTTAAAACACTAAAAATTTTTTACTATTTACCCTAAATATACAGAAAAATGTATATAAAATGTATATAAAACCTCTATAATAAAGTAAGTTTTCCTTCTTAAATATATATGTTACACCCCAAATGCGTAATAAAACAATTCGTGAATTGGTGGAAAATATTTGATTTTTTTACAAAAATTGGTTAATAATAATTTAGATAATTAAATAATTAAATATAAAGTTATTTGTTCACAATATAAAATTCATATTATTTGAACATTATTTTATTATTTTAGATATTTCAACACAAATGAGTTTGATATTTTGAACAAATAAAGATATATTTAAGGATCTAAATTATTGTGGACCCAATTTTTGAAAAAAATGTAATATTTTCGACCAATTCACGAAATGGACAAAAAAGCCTCTTGGCCATTTCACGAATTCGTAAAAAATATGACCATTTAACAGATCGGTTCAATATGCTTTTGGGTTGTAACATATATACATAGTACTTACTCTTTAGAAAGAAAAAAAAATCTTGATTAAATCTTTGACAATAATGAGTTTTGTTATACTTTATTATTAAAAAAAAAAATCTTATATCGTAAACTTTTAATCACTGTTATATTTTATGCAAACTTTTATTATTATTAATTTTTCTTTTAATTAGATACTAAGCAGTGCTATGTACCTAATTTTAAGTTTTTGTTTTAAAATAATTGTTATTATTATTATTTTATGTATTAAATTATAGAAAATAATTTTCTTAATAAAATTGTACTTTTTCAATGATAATCAAAAATTAACAAAGTCAGAAGTTTTTGCTAAGAATTTTAATTAGAAATAGAAATAATTGATTTTCAATATGTCAATAGTTTAATATTCAAATAATTACTTGAAAATAAAACTAACTGAAATCAATGTATATCAGGTTCATTGGGCTCTCTGACCCGGTGAATCATATTGACTTAAGTTTTTCACTGTTTCAGGCCTTCTTTAGTACCAAACAACGAAAAAATTGAAAAAATAAAAAATCTACCATTTTTCCATTTTTCCCCTTTCGATTTTGGCCAAAATAAAAATTTTCAAAAAAATCCTTTTTTCCCAGTTCATCAGCACTTTTTTTATTAGAAAACTTGGTTTATAAAGATTTTTAACCAATTCAAATGGTTTTATTTAATTAAAGCCAAAATATCCAAAAATTGAAAAATTTTAAAACTCACTTTTATATCAGGTTTTTTGATCTCTCTAACCCGGCAAACCATATTGATTTAAGTTTCAAACTGTTTCAAGCCTTTTACTGTACAAAAGAACAAAAAATTTGAAAAATACCCCTTTCGATTTTGGCCAAAATAAAAATTTTCAGAAAAATCCCATTTACCCTTTTCACCAGCACTTTTTTTGTTAGAAAACTTGGTTTATAAAGATTTTCAACCAATTCAAATGGTACTTTTGATTTTTATTATAAGTAACCTCATAAGTTGCAGTTTAGTTTTAGTTTGATTTTCTGTTGTTCTTAAAAACTTTTCTAACTTTTATTATATTTTTGTCTATTTTTTGTTATAATGGTAAATCTTATCCAGTTTATGTAGTCCAAATATCATGATTTATCAAAATGAAATGAAGAATTTCGTAAAATGATAATCGTCCTTATTCGACTTATTATTGAATATGAAATATTATTAATTAATATTTTTTTTTTTAATTATCATAAATAATTTTACATTCACATATTAACATGGAACATGTTTTAGAGAAGGGTATTAGTAAAAGTCCCCAAATCAGGTCCAATTGACTTAGGATCATTTCAATTTAGGGACTTATTATAATGTCGGTTCTAGGTACTAATAACAATTACGGATTTTATGTTAAAAGTTTTATAAGGCAACGTTTTCCATTATCGTTGGTTGTATTAACACATAAACCAGTCATAAGTTTTTTTATGTACCTTTTATTACACAAGCATAAAAATTATTATTAAAAACTTGTAGCTTTTTTTAATTCATTTGTATATCATGTAATTTTTAAAATCTCTCTAAGGAATACAATTGTAGTATTTTTTATATTCTGTTGAAATAGTATAAAAGAATATTTTTAGTTTGTATCATAAAAGAGCATTGAAAATAAAAGAAAATATGTGTTTGTGTGAGTAAAAGTATTCACTACGGTCTTAATTTAACTTTGCTTTTTCTCTATAAACTTGTATGTTGTTATATATTAAAAAAAAAATTATACATGGGTGATTCTGGAAAAATTTAGATGAAAAGGTTTAATTTTTAAAATTAGGAAATTTAATGAAAATTATTTACGTGATGTAGTTCTTCTTGGCATGGAGCTCTGATTTTTAAAGCTATGATTTGCAAACGGTTCAAGTTTTAAAAAAAAAAGTTAAACATTTTTGAAAACTTGAAGAATTTAGAAAATTTTTAAGACCTGTTTTAGTAAAAAAATTGTAATTTTAACAGTAATTTTAAAATTTATGTTTTGGCCTGAAATAGGGAAATTAACAGAATTTTAAATCAATATTACGTTCAATTGAGTGCCAGCAACAAAAATTTCGGCTGTAAAGTATGTTATTTGCCATTATATGACAATCCCATAAAAAATATTATACCAAAGTCCCTACAAAACAATTTGACTAAAAATAATAGATTCACCCATATACATATTCCTCAGTGTATATGAAGTCATTAAAATTAAATTACATTTCAATTTTATTATTTTTTTACAAGTAAAAATTTAAATTAAATAAAAAAAGAAAACTTTACAATGAGTTATAGTTAAATATAAAACTTGAAGAAAATTTATTTATTTAAAAAAAAAAAAATTAAATTTTTAATAATTAAAAGAACTTTATACAAAAACAAACTTATAATTTTTTTTTTTTTTTGTTAGAAAAATTTTCTTTTTTGACACGTTTTATTACTTTTTAAAAGTTAAAATGGTACAATAATAATTACTTAAGTAATTTATTTAAATTTAATTAAGGAAGTAGTATTAATAAATATTATAGTGTTAATTAAAATAAATACTTATATTTTTTAAAAGCTAATTTTTTCTATCTAATCTAAAATATGCAGAAAAATTTTAAAAACTTATTATTATTATTATTATTAAAAACTATCAAAGTTTTATACTTTTTAAACGTATAAATAGAAAAATGAATGAAGATGATATATTATTAGAAGTTATCTTATTTCAAGGACCATTATCATTTTTTTTTGGTTTATTTTTTATCTTTTTATAAAAGTAAATAGTGAATTTTTAAAGTATCAATATTAGGCTTTATTTTATCGAAGTTTAAGTTGATGACATAATTGAACCTTAAGAATAATTGAACCTTAAGAAAAATTAAAAGTTTTGCTAATTTTTGTGTGTAAATAGTATTTAAATAGTATTTATGTGTAAATAGGGTCTTTCAAAAAAAAGTAACTCTGTTTGGGTTAAAGGGTGTTAAAGAAAACTACTACTGGTTTTACATGAGAGTTGTGGGTATTCAAAGTCGCATTTGACCCTGCCCCCCCCCTCTCTTTGATCGTGACCGTTTAAAACCCCCATGGGACTGTATACTATCGATATTATTAATCGAAATTGTAAGTTTATGAATAACATAAACCGAATGTTTAAAATAGTGGCCAGGCTAATATATAAATTCTCACTAAAATGACAAAGATTATGCTAATATTTATTATAATATATAATAATAAATGAGAAAAAATCTTTATTTAAATTTTTTTTTATATAAATAAAAGATATTTATATTAGAAAAGTTTAATATTGTATAAATATATATATCATATACGGGTTATTCTTTTCAAACTTAGCCATTTCCTCTTTCTAAAAATTGAAGCTACGTAGAAGGACGTGCACTTCAAGTAATACTTATTTATCCTTACTCCATACATCCTTCACGTTCTCTCGTTTCTCTATACTTTTGTTCTCCCCGAAGTTCCAGAACCAGTACCTGTATCCTACACCGTAGCAAATGAATTGTTCAAAATAAAGTACAATTATTTATATTATATAAAGCAGTTTAATTAATTATTCATTTGTCGTTCTATCATTGCAAAATTGCAAAATTACTACATGCATTATCTGCAATTAAAGAGAAAAGGATCTAGTTTCTTAATTAGATTGGTCTTTACATGCTTTTTTTACATTTACAGCCTATTTTTATTTAAATTTTCCTGTTGTTTGGTTTTCATGAGTAGCCAAGATAAAAGGAAAACATACTAAGGCCAATCGATATAGTAAACTAGACCTATTTCCCCCATTAATTTGACACTACAGACGTTCTTCAACATTGTTTCAATTTTCAAATAGATGGAGGCGTCCAAGTTTAAAAAGAACCACCCGTATGTATATGGGCATAAAATTCGGATTTTACTTTTTATTTTTCCAAGAAAAGATTTTTTAGATTGATGATGAGGTGATAAAATATAACATTGATTTATTAAATTATATATTTTTTCTGTATATTTTTACATTATTAACCTAGATAAAATAAAATTTTATATTTTTGTAAAAATTAGCAAGAAAAAAATAATACTTCAAAAAAGAATAATCTTTGGGACAAAATTTTGAACAATTTTTTTTTGTATTGTCTTAACTCTTTCGAAAATGTTCCAATTTTTTTGTTAATATAAGAAAGTTACTTTTTACAGTGTGTATTCATCATTTTAAAAATATTTAATTTTTCAATATATTTTTCTCTATAATTTAAAAATATTTAATTGGAAGTTTGCTGCATTAGGTAGATAAATCAATAAATTTTGAAATTCTAGCATTATTATACTTGAAATTGAATACCAATCTTATTAAATATTGCAAAAATGCTCTCGAAATTTGAAGTATAAAATCTAAAGTTTCAAGTAACGGGATTTTAAAAGGTCGTAAGTGTACTTCCCAAAAAAAAATCTTACGAAGCATTGAACGTTCCATTTTCTAAATTTGTCTAAAAATACTTATTAAATTGTTACAATATTTATTATGTTAATAATAATCCTGTAATAATAATATTAAAATTGAAGATTAATTTACTGTACATAATCTAAGCATTCTAGAAAAATCGATAAAATATTGTACCATTATTTAACATATATTCAAAATTATAATAATAATAATAATAATTGAAGTTTATTTAAGATATAGAGTTTAAAACATGAATTGATTATCAAATTTCCTTCATTCGTATGAACACAAACATAATTAGAAAGTGAAGCTCTAACTTATACAGAGAAACTTCCTGTGCTTTGTGAAAATGGTTTAGGGGAAACTATCTATCAAATAGCTTTTAAACTTGAAACTTAAATTATTTCATCTTTTAAATGGGCTGTGTAAATTTTCGTTATAAATGTTTATGCTGATATGTGTTTCAAATGTTTTGCTTTGCTCTACTCGTTTTTCACGGCTGCTAGTAATATAATATTTTATATTTAAAAAAAATATAATCCAGCAAAATACAAAGTGTAAAAGAAAATAATTATGCGAAAAAGATGATACTTCTTAGTTAACTCATCCTCTACAGAAATGTAAAAAAATGTAAATTAATAGGGATGATTTTAATTGATAGTCTTGACATAGACCCCTGTTTCGTTCTCTTTTTACTAGAGTAGTCCAGTCACCCACAATAAGAATTTTCTAGATAATTTTTTTTTAGTTTTAGAATATTTTTATCAGTCACTTATAACTTTTGGGACGTTAAACACAAATATAGCATCTTCTTTTACCAAAAATGCTGCAGTTGCCCAAAACAGAAGATACTTAAGAATCTGCAGGTTATAAAACTTGTTTATTGAGGGTTATTTGAAGCAAAAACGGATTTCATATTTGTATTCAGGGAACCAGCAAACAAAAGTAACCGATAAAGAAACTGAAAAATATAGCCTGAAAATTCCTATTGTGGGCAACTGGACCACTTTGAGTAAAAACAGATATATTCGTATTTGTAAAAATAATTATAACTGTTTTGTGTGTTCACACAACCAACGAGCATGAAACATTTTCACTTATGCCCATATCTCCCTAATTATTAGTCCTAGAACTGAAAATATGAAAGTCCCTAAATTGAAATTAGGTTAAGTTTTTAAACCGAAAGTATTTTAGGGTCCCTAGAAGTCCATTTGACCCCTTCCCTCTCTAAAAAAATCACTTTTCACCCCCCCCCCCCTCATGCTGAAAGGGACTTTTTCGGGTTTCCCTCCCTATGAACATGATCCAAAACTCAATTGTTTGTGTATTAACACAACCAACGAGCAAGATACATTATGATCAATAAAAGTTTTAATTTTTACTAAATCATTTTAAGCCACCACAGCTGAATTAAAATTTGTCCTCAAATTTAAATTATTCTTAGTCTATTTTACCCCCCCCCCCCTAAAATCGTCCATTTGACTCTTCTCCATACCTGTATCCCAAATACGGGCCTTTTTTAACTTTTTCAAGTGTTCTAAACATTTTAAAATGTCTACAAAGCAGGGTCCACATCAGGTCTATAAAAAAAAAAAGTTTTTATACTAAGTTGAAAATTTTTTTAAACTATATGCCATTATAGCGAGTGAAAGGGGTCGAATGAATAAATAAAAATCAGACCAATTTAAATATTAAAAAATAATGAATTTGTATTTTGTTAAAACTTTATAACAACTGTAAAACTTTTTTGAGAAATAAATTTTTTTAATTTTTGATCAGTTTATTGTTTTTCAATTTTTTTGATTATTGATTTGCCTTTGGGCAGCTGTCATTGCCAGTAAAGTTAAAAAAAAGCATACAAAAGTCCCTATAAATAAAATATTTGATACTTTTTAAAATGAATACATTTCTATTACGTAGCTTCAAAATACTAACATGAAAAAATGCCAATTTTAAAAAAATCACTCATATGTAAAATAAAAAAAAAAAATCTGTATTTTCTATTTATAAAAAGAAAATTTAGTACAGCATGTTAAGTACAAGTTGTATAATGTAATTTTTTTTATAAATAAAATACTTTTTATACTGGTTATTATATAGCTTTAATATATTATGGTTTATGATCTAATATATTTTACATTAAAAAAGAAGGAATTTAATGTTAAAAAATACGAATTTTATATAATTTTTATATTTTTATAGTTATATTATTAAATAATATATGTATGAATTAATTTTTCATAAAAGAACATGCTGGGTTTTCACGTTATTTCCTTCACATTTAATAATATATCAAAAAATTATGTTTGGAAAAAATATATTTTTGCAGAGTTGGGGTTTTGAAGTTCAATTCATTTTTTAAGTCGCGTTTCCTTAGATTTTATGATGGAGTACAAATAATGCCCCATGAAACGTACTCAATATTTCTTAATGAAAATAGCACTGTTCTAATTTGAAGGGTGAAACCACGCCGGACGAAAAAGGTCCGGAAAGGGGTACGGTTCATAATATTTTGAGAATGATTTTTAGTAGCTATACTCTATACTCTATACCATTGACTCAGTTATTTCAAAATTTTGTTTTGAAAGTAGTTTCGAAGGATATTTTGGAATTAGAACTTTTCTGGGGCGAATCGAAATCTTAAACTGGGAGAGTAATAATCCTTGCAAATACGCATTAAATAAACCAAGAAGCTGTTTAAATAAAAAGTAACTTTTACTCGACTCATTTATTCTCAAATTAAGCCCCAGGTTCCACTTAAGAAAACTTACATACTTCTCAGTCCAAATATTAAAACTTAAAAGACACATCCAGTAGAATGCGCAATCAAATTTTAAACTAAATGATTAAATAATAATAATCTTAAAATTTATATTCGAGGAAAATACTCAATTATAAAAAATTTTTACAAATATTTATGAAATATTAAATTTATTATTATTTAATAATAAATATAAAAAGAATTTTTTTGGCTCATTATCAGAAAATTATTTTAATAAAGTTTTTTACTAGAATTTATTATATTAGTTATTGATTTTATATAAAAAAAAAATGTATTAAATTTTTTTATAAGTGAATTGTTATAGCATCTGTTGTTATATTTTATTATTATTATGATTATTCTTGTTATCATTATTATATATAAATATATATATACTTTATGTATTTTTAATATTTTAAATTTTAGCCTGATTGTTGAACCAAAAAATTTGGTTTAGTTATTCATTGCTTGTGAAAAATTGGTTACTCAAAATATTTATTATTAAAAATATGGTACACGAGAGCCCACGAATTTGATAAAAAAAGCATTAAACCACAGAATATAAAAAAGTAGAAAACTATATTAAAATTTGTAAACATAAAACAAAGAATCTTAAAAACCTCTTATCATGAACTTTTTAACGTCAATAACACGATGACAGAATCTTAAAAAAAAAAAAATGTCAATATTGTTTTTTTACTATTATACCAAAAATCAATATAAAAGGAGCTACTTAACATATCAATATCAATTTAAGTATGAAATCAATTGAAAAATATTAATAAAGTGAATATATATCTTTTTCCTTCCCAATATTCAGATAAAAGATGATATCAAAATATTTAAAAATTTACATATTTCAAAATGAAAAGGATGGAGAATATTTATGAATTCCAATAACGTACTTATATTATTTCCCTAAAGGCAGATTAAATATATTTGATGACAGAAAAGACTGAAGAATTTTTCAATTGCCACTTATATATAAAAAAAAGTATTTAAAAAGAGCTCTTTATCTTTTTGCACTTGTTCCAACTCTTTTATACTCTTCTTGTGATATAAGCCTTATTCTCTTCTCTTATTCTTAATTTTCACACTTCAGAATTTCTATACGTACCTGCACTTTTGCATGTAATTTTTTTTAAGTGTTAGTAAATATAATCGTTTTTTAAGTATAAAAAAGTATATGACATGTAATTATATTTTTTAAATTTTGTTTTTTTCTTCAAGTTTTTTTAGATCTTTTTTTTTAAGTTTCTTTTTGACGTTATACATAAATATAGCATGCTTACATGTTGGATAAAAAATTTAGAAGAGGAGGATGATAAAAAAAAATTTTTATAAGATATCTTGACTTTTATAAATGATGTTTCGTTTAAAGATCGTAGGTGTAGTTACCTAGGTGGGGATTAAAGTTTTCTTTTTAATAAATCAAGTACAGGTAGGATATTCATTTGGCTTTAATTCTTTTAGGATTTTAGAAAATTTTTTGAAATTTGTCTCAGATACATATTGTCTGCCATTTGAGAGCAATTAAAAAAATTTTTTATGAAATATGTCAAAATAACTATAAAATGGATCGAAAAATGCAGTTTTTCAGTATTAGGGGTCAAAACCTACAAATTTGGAATCAGTGTATCGAAAAACCTGTCACAAATAAGTACCTTTGCACAAACTTTAGAAAAAATGCAAATGCATCTAACAAATGCTGCTTCTGGACATATACAATGAGATCCAAAAGTTAAAAATGGAGATACCTAAAAAATGATTTTCATGCAAGTTTATAAAATTAAATAAACAAATAAGAATCTAAATTTAGATTTTTTTTTTTCAGTTTTTAAAACTTTAGCTATTGTAAATAATATTTAAAATAAATGATAACAAAAAAAAATTTTTTCTTTTTGAATAGCAGGATCAAGATATTATACTTTCTCAAGTATTTTTTTTTGACTTAGCATTGCTTACATTGCTTGGAAAAATACCAAGTTTTCTAAACATGTTACGCAAGATTTGGCATGAACTAGTGAAACTTATTTTTCTTTTTATTATTATGATTATTATCATTTTTTTTATCTCTATTTCATACAAATTTTTGTTTTTCTTCAATTTTTTTTTTATCAATTATGTGCATAATGTTTACTTTAAAATTTTTATATACAGCAAGAAAAAAAAGCAATTCTATATTTATTAGAAATAATAAGAAAAATAATATTTTTTTAAGAAGTTTATTTAATAGTAAATTTAGGTACTATAATATTTATAAGCTAAACTGCAGTCAAGCCATGAAAGGGGGGGGGGGAGATTATTTTGGCAACCAAAATGAGAAAAGGGCTACTTAGGGTTTTTTAGGTCAATGAATCTGAAAATTGAGTTTTTACTCGAGTGAAATTCGTCTAATACTTTAAATCAGCAAAAGCAACCCCTGAACGTTCCCCCTAAATAATATTTTTTAAACAAGGGGCAAAATATTGGTTTTGAGCTTGCATGCAGTTATATACACAAACAAGTGCAAAGAAAAAACCCAATATTTTAATCTGAGTTAAAACATAGTTTCTCATCAAAAGAGCAAAAAAGGCTTCTCGACCAGGCTAGAAAATATTCTTTTTTTCTCTTATAGATGTGTGAAAATCTTTTTCTGGTCAGTGGCCCAAAACCACATATTCGCCAGAAAAATTTTATATGGTCCTTGTACGTAAATAAAGAATGGCCTACATCGCAATTTACGTACCATTTTGGGCCATTTTTTACTTTTCTAAATACGAGCCATAAACATATTATTTGGATTATAATCTATTAAAGGTCAAGGGTGTATACACCTAAGCGATATACTGACATATCTGCTTGAACAATTTTAGCATTTTTTTTGTAGTAGAAAAATATGAAATCGTAACCGGATTTTTCTGTTCACATAATCGGCTTTTTCCAAGCCATTTGATGTGCAAAATCTGCTCGACAACCTCCTCGTGGTGCACATCGGATAATGCCAATGTCGACAGTATGAAAAAATTCAAAATATTTTTCAAATTAAATAATATTTAAGAGTTGTTTATACTTTTAATGGGGATAAATAAATAAAAATCAAAATATACTAAAAAGTCATCAGCTGCAATTTTATAAAATTTTGTGTGTGAAAAAAATTAAATAATAAGAAAACTAATTAAAACTAAAAAAACAGACTCTGCTATTTTCGTATTTCTGGGTATTTTTACTTGTAGTACCCTTAATTAATTTTTATATAAAATCTTTAGCGAAACTTCAGAATTAGAAGGTAAATTAAAAAAGATGATATTATGATTCAGAAGTTAATTGCCTTCCAAGGTCTCACTTGTAGGAGTAATATTGATAGCTTCGTCTTGAAATGCTACAAAATGTTTCTGATAGCCACAGTGAATCAGGTTTTCTAATCAAACCAGTACTGAAGAAATGGGGGAATCAGATTTTGTTGTAAATTTTTAGTCACAGAAAACATCAAAGAAAGAATAATACGAAATTTTTTCTATGAAATTAATCAAACAATGTGTACTAAAAAAGAAAAAAGATTTTCATGTTAGACACATATAACAAAAGTATTTCCTTTTTCTATGTACATATAAAAAGTATTATAGTATATACTTCATAAAATCGGTCAAAGTTTTCAGCAACTTTTTTTTTTATTTTCTAAATATATTGAGAACAAAATAAAAGTTTTTTAAACCTCGAAGACTTCTTTTTTTAAGGAGAAACTATCTTTTCTGTGTGCATAAATATGGGTTTATTCACGTTAGTGTTGTTGATGAAGGATATCATTTTGGAATTTTTCACGGTTTTGTTTTGAATATTAGGTTTATAATTTTGTTAAAATTTTAATGCTGGTTTTTAAGAGTCATTTTTTAATTTCAAGTATCTAAATCTATCTATTTTGTTACCCATATAATTTTTCAAAAATTAGGATAGTTAATTAATATTTTTGTAAATTCAAACTTGACCAAAATAGAACTTAAGGGGCAGTGCAGGTTTATAAATTATAAATAAATTTATCCTTAATTTTTTAAAGATAAATTTTCAAAGAAAAAATTCTCCGAGCAAACATACTATAAAAAGACCCAAACCCACAGTTTTGAATCCACCAAAGTCTTGGCAATGTAGCCTTTTTCTTGAATTTTAAATTTTTTGTTAACATTTTCTGAAAATTAGGTTTTTTCAAAAAAGTCGGATTTTAACCTGTACTGCCCCTTAAGTATCAAAAAAGCCTGAAAAAACTTTTATTTATAAAAGAAAAAAAATTTTAAAGAAAAAATCATTAAAATTTATCTGGATTACCCCATATATGAGTTAATTTAAAGTATACTAAATTTAAAACAAGTAATATAACTTATCATAAAAACGTGATTAGATTTCAAATAAATTTACTTTTGTTATACTTTCTCAAATTATTTTTATAATTTTTTTAAACAATTAAACATCATGAAATTTTCTAATTATTTATGTATTCATCTAGTACAGTCATTTTTGAAAAAGTATATTTTAAACCATAATGATAAGCTTTACTTCAAATTAGGGTATGATAATAAAAATTAGAAAATACTTAATTTTAATATATTTTATAATTTACGATTCTATAATTTATTTTAATTTATTCATAAAAATATTAAAATAGGTATAGATGTAGGGTGAAAAAAATATTTAATTAGAATAATTAATGACTGGTACTTATTTAATGTATGCACGTATAATTTTATAAAGAGATTTTAATATATTAAATGTGTAGAAAGTCAATCTTTTGATAATAATAACTGCTTCACTGAACTGTCAAAATTTAAATTATAAATATATTTTATACTGGCTTTATGTATTTAAATTACTTCGAATGTAAAATTTAAAAAAATATTTCAATTTTTTAATTAATTGGAATTGTGATAATTTAATATAATATGTGATTTCACAATGTAGTATATTACGAGCCAATGTCCAGAAATGTAAAGAATAGGGTTTTTGGTTTTTAGGGACAAAGGTGGTAAACGATGTTTTTTCGTCAGTGCCTGGGAAATATGGATTTGAGCCATTATTTATTTTTCTGGCCATTAGTCACTATCAGATTTAGTCTAGTTTTTGGGTCACTGAATTTAAATTTCGGAAAATCGCAAAAGGAAAATGATCGTATCACCATTAAATTAGCAAAAACACCTCTGAAAGGGGGTGTTTTGATATATTCTCAAAAAAAGCCTTAATTTTCTCATAATATAGCCTTTTAAAGTCGCTAAATCCAATTTTCAGGTCATTTTTTAACAAAATTGCGCGATTTACCCTTAAATTATCAAAAATACTCCCTAATATCAATAACATTTAAGAAAAGAGAGAAATTATAGCAAAAACTCCCCTGTCAGCTGGAATGTGGATTCAGTGACCTCAAAAAACCTATATTATATCAGAATTTATCAATATAATGGTGATACGTTCATTTCCCATTTGCGGTTATCCGAAATTTGAATTTAGCGACCCAAAAAACCTATACTAGACCAAATCTTGTGGTAGCCAGGAATTATACACCCAAACCCGTAAATTGACTGAAGTATAAGAATCACTCAAGTATTGTATTCCAAATCTTAAAATTTAATAATCTCCTGTGACCAAAAACCAAAAATAAAACTTATCAGAGTAAATTTTCCAATACGAAAATTATACACAGATATATAATATTATTATTATTATAAAGTAATTAAAATATTTTTTTTTTCATATGTATTTGTAGCGTAACTTGTAAGGTTTCTCTACATTTATGTATATGATAATGCTTGTGCTCGTTTTGAGGTGGTGTTGATGTATATATATTTAATTTTATATATAGGTATGAAAAAAAAGCAAATTACACATACATACACAAAGATAGGGATCACCTAGAAAACTCTATACAGGGTCACGCGTACGTCGAAATCGGTTTAAATATTTTTTTTTTTTTTTAACAACGCTACTGACCTATAGAGAGCATTTACATTATAAATAGGTATATAATATTATCATTTTATTATTGTAGATCTAATCTCATAAGTAGTACGTTGAAAAAAAAGGGAGAATAAAAAAAAATATTTTTTTTTATAATTTTGTTTTCAAATATAATTATTGATTTTTCTTTCTTTTTTTTTTGAATTATGTATTATTTATATATATAATTTTTAATCTTCTTAATGGATGTGACGCTATTATTAAAAATTATGTATTATAAATAAAAAGTTGTATGTGTTAAAATTAAAATGATAACACTTACAAATTGATAAAAGAAGAGTATGTACGTGTGCTTCAAAGAAAATGTTTATTTTTTTTTTTATCATTAGCGTAATGACGTAGAAATAAAGAAATGAAATTTTGTTTATTTTAAGGAAACAGGAAGTTTGTAATGAATTTTAACGTTGGATACTTGAGTAAATAGTTTATATGTTTATTTTTTGTGTTACTTGCTTGAAAATTCATTAATCAACAGTTTGGGTTCATGCTTTGTAGCTGTTTAAGCAAATTTAAAACAGAGTAAGATGAAAGTGAGAATACTTAAAAATTAACTATTTAGAAATCATTCGTCTTGTAACGCATATTCCACAATTTTACAAGTAACTTTCTTTGATAAACGAAAAAAATAGATTATTTGCGAAAAATTAGTAAATATTCCAAAAAATTGACATGTAATTTTACGAAAAAATCGAAAATTTACCAATTTGTTTTGCAAATTTACGAAAAATAATTGTAAAAATTCGTAAATTTTCAATTTTTATCAAAAATATATTCCAACTTTTTGGAATATTTACTAATTTTTCGCAAATAATCTATTTTATCAAAGAAAGTTACTTTTTACAGTGTACAGTAAAATTTAGCCATATTTTGGAGGAGACTTGTAAGGTAATGGATCCAACTGCACCTACAAAATTCGCTCTACTTATCCAAATTTGTCATTTATTCACAATTTGCAACACGACCTTAAGAGCCTCTCACTAAATTCAATTACCTGCTCATAAAAAGTCTTTAAAACAATCTCAATTATTGAAACTGTGAAAAGCTTCACTTTACAAAAGTCCTGTAATTAATCTAAAGATAATTAAGTTTTTTCTAGAAAAAATATTTGATGCACTTTTATGTAACAAGGGTAATAACACAAGTTTATAATAATAATAATAAGTAAATGATAGTTTTATAATGAAAAAGTTAAGTGAAAATAAATATAATTTTTAAAACTAAAATAATTATTTTTTATTATCTTTTTAATTAAAAAAAATTTTTATATTATGTCATATACTTTTTTTAAATTAAAAATTTAATATTAATATAAAAAGTAATTTTTTTTAATGGTTATATTGTATTTTTTTTTAATATTTTTTTTTATAAATTTAAAAAACTGTAATATTGGAATATAGAAAAAAAAATATTTTTTTTTTTGAATAAAAAAATAAAAGATTATGGAAATTGATGAATTTTTATTATTTAAATTTGTCATTTTTTAGTTTAAATATAGATTTTTTTTATTCATATTTATTTTATGGATGAGCTTAGTCAGTTTCATAAATAAAAAATGTATTTTTTTTTTCATTTAAAGGATTATTAACTATTAAAAAATAACGTTATTTATTGAATTTCAATCACGTGTGATTTAGTATTTTAGAAATTATTAGACAATTAGAGATACTAAATAAAAAAAAACAACTAAAAAATCAAATTTAAAGTCAATTT
Source organism: Anagrus nilaparvatae (assembly GCA_022575985.1). Lineage (NCBI taxonomy): Eukaryota > Metazoa > Arthropoda > Insecta > Hymenoptera > Mymaridae > Anagrus > Anagrus nilaparvatae. The sequence goes on from JAKSXM010000231.1 coordinate 33,995,346, forward strand.
ATGTCCATCAGACATTAAATAATAAAAAATAAAAATATTGGTTAGCTGTGATTTTCAATATTCTTACTTCGAAACAACCACCTGGGTTAACCATTATTTATTCTCTTAGGATACTAAATGAGAAAAAAGCCCTAAGGAAAAGTTGTAGCATTGATTGAATACAAATAAGTGTCTTCGAAACTTTTGTTGCACGATCAGTCATTTATATTATTTTTAGAAACAAACTAAATTATTCATCAATCAAAAATTTAAAGAACTTTTTTTTTGAGCTTATGAAATTTTATGATGAATTTTAGTATACATAAATTGCTTATTATAATAGCTAGAGAAATTCAGAGTTATCCATCATATAGTTTTTAAAATTTTTAGAATAGACAACTATTATTTTGTCTGACTGATGGTATCTAAAAAAAAAAATTTTAACCCATTACCGCCTAATCAACCATTCTTGGACAGGTAAATTTTTAAATAAAAAAATGAATATTTTCGGCTTAAAATGTAAGGCCGCCTATGAGGTAATTTGGACCACTATTTCCATTTATAAAGTTAGTTTTTACCTACAACCCTTAGAAAATGCTATATTAACCCCTAATGCAGAGTTAATTACGAAATATTCATCTGACAAAGAATGGTCGAGTAGGCATTAATAGGTTTGCGTAAATATTACCCTTATTAAATGTGGGGTTTCTAAATCAAAATTATCAAAAGTCTCTAAATCTAGATTATTATATGTCCCATGAACTCAAATTACCCTAAACTATTTGAGAAATTCAATTTATTTTTGAAGTACCTAAAATTCTCAAAATTACACTGTAAAAAGTAACTTTCTTATATTAACAAAAATATTAGAACATTTTTGAAAAAATTTGTAAATATTCGAAAAAAATCGTATATCTACTAAATTTAGTACATTTACAAAAAATTCGAGTATTCTCGATTTTTTTTGTAAATTCGCAAGAAAAATTGATAATTTACAATTTTTTTTCAAAAAGTTGCAAAAAATAGTTATAAATTTACGAAAAATAGTTGTGAATTTACAACTGTTTTCGTAAAATCACAAAAAAAAATCGAGAATTCTCGAATTTTTCGATAATATTCTAAAGTTAGTAAATTTGCGATTTTTACCGAATATTTACAAAATTTTTTGAAAATTCACTAATTTTTCGAAAAAATTCTATTTTTTTTGTAAATCTAAGAAAGTTACTTTTTACAGTGTATCCAGTAAATGAAAGAAAAAAACTCAGAATTTAGTAAAATCATAAAAAGGTGGTGTGTAGCATCCCTTTTATCAAGATATCAAAAACAGGAAATTTGTAGCTTCTGCAAACTTAAAAATCTTGATGGTATTTTAAAAGCTAATTCTTTGCATTAATTGTCGTAGCACCTAGAAGTTAAATTACTTCTTAATTAATAAAAGACAAAAGCAATCTGTCAATCATAATAATCTAATCTTAAATCTAATTTATTTTGATCTGGTTTGACAGAAATTTATAAATTTAACATTACTTTTAAATTATACTAATTGAATTTCTTAATTTCTTTCAATTCTGGTACACGCATACAAAAAATTAGTAATTATAACAAAAATTTCAGTTTTGTTTACTATATATCTAAGTTTAATAAAATTTGTTAAAAAATCTAAAACCTGAATATTTTTAGCAAAATTTACTAATTTTTTGGTTAAATTTACCAATATTTATTAATTTTTGCTAACTAAATTCCCTGAAGTAATTTTCTAAACTTTTTCGCGCGTAGGTGAAATAGGTAGTTATTATTTTTCTAGAAAATTTATATTTTAAAATTTATTACCTTAATACAATTGTCTTAATAAAATATGTACACAAATATAAAGTGATGAGATAAGAGCAAATTTATAAACTATATGGGGTAGATCATATGAAATTTTATTTTCGGTAAATAATAGCTTTTGACATAAAAAATATTTATTTATTATTTTCACATGGAACATGTTCATAGGGAGGGGGTTCCTGAAAAAGTCCGTTTTAGCAGGGGGGGGGGTCAAATGGACTTGGAATATTTTCAATTTAGGGGCTTCTAGGAACCCCAGAAAACTTTAGATTTATGGACTTGATATAATTTTAGTTTAGGGACTTTAATAATTTTCGATTTAGGGACTTTTAAGGAAACTAGAATACTTTTAATTTAAGGACTTAATATGATTTCGATTTAGGAATTTTCATAATTTTCGGTTTAGGGACTCTAGAATATTTTTTAAAAATAACTTTCAAAATTTATTTACAGTTTTTCGGTATTAGGAATAATTATTCGGGGTCAGAACCTAAAAAACAGTGAATCAAAAAACTTACCCCCTATCACACATAAGCAGCCTTAAACAAACTTAAGAAAAAAAGTGCATACATCTAACATATACGGCTTCTGGATTAATATTTGGATTTGAAAAAAAGATTTTATTTTCCGAAAATAAATTTTGCATGATTCGCCCCATATAAATATTATATTATTCTATTTATTTTTCTCTCGTACATAAATAATATCTCTGCATTATTACAATCTAAATAGAGAAACTAGGTATGCTATAAAATAGAATTATTTTAATGTATTATTTATTTTTTAATTTAAATAACTTTGCAGGCATTCAAAAATTTCAATTTAAAAAACACTCAAGTTCGATCACATAACTCTTCTGGGCCTAGGCACACTTGATATTACTTAATGAGATTTTTGGATTGATTAGCAAAAATTTATAAGATATCTACTCAATTTAAAAATATGAATTTTAACAAAAGAGAATCAAAATTAAGCAGCCTATAAATTATTTTCTATTAGATACAAAAGGAATTCTTTTACATTAATCATGTTATGTATAAAAATTGAATTTATATAGGTTATACTTGTACTATTGCTTTTACATAAGATTACAATACAAAAGTAAAAAAAAAAGGAAGTATTTTATGTTTATTTTATTTTGGCTAAAATAAAAATTGGCTCTAGATCTATATTAAATATTTGGCAAACAGGTATATTAAGAATTTTAACTTAATAAAATCAATTGGCTTCATTTTATAAATTTATTAAAATTGGTTTTTTTTAGTTTATTAAATTATTTGTGATCGATAAGAACTGCATATATGAGGGGGTTTAATGGTTTATACTTACCAAAGAAAAAATTAGAATAATAATATTCAAATAAAAATGATTATATAAGAATATTTTTAGGCGATTGAAGTTTAGGGTATTGAGATTTGGCAACGTTTTAATATGAATCATAGAAAAAGTAAATTTAAGCTTCTGAATAAGTAATAAATTAATGTTCGAATCGTATATTCTGGGAAGAATTAATAGAAATAACCGAGAATCTAACCTAGCAGATAATAGATTCATTTTTTATCAATAAATAAGGATGTGAAATCACTGAAGCCACAGAACCTGGTGAACTTAACAAGTTCTCTTGGATGTTTGAAGTCCACTGACTTCCTCTTGGTTCAAAACTGCCACTGCAGCTAACCACAATCCACTGGCTGTCTGGTGCAAACCACAGCTATCAAAATTTGAATATATATTGACAGCCGAACTGTACTGGATTCAGTTTATAAAAATAAAAATGAAAACTAAAAGTGATTATTCAAGGTTATTTTTAAAAATAATATCCAGATTATCAATGAACAATATAAGTTTTATAAATAATATTTTTCGAACATTTAACACTTTAGGCTACAACAGTGTTAGAAATTACAACCCAGTAGTATACCCTATTGTAAAATTGTAAACTTTTCCCCATTCAGACAGTTAACAATGCACATTGCTACTTTGACAATAACCAACTACTTTTTAGAGACCAAATGATGATATAACATTTCCTTGTAAAGTATAATAAAAAAAGTAGAATATCTGCTAAAAAAGTCTTTGCGAAATAAGATTTAAGTAAATTTTATTATATGAGTAAAATTTTTATGATTTTTAATGTAGGAAGTCCCAAGCGTATTTTTAATAAATGTTAAATGGTGCATTTAACTCGTGGTTTAGTTTTATTCTGTTCATTTTAATATTATGTCTGATAAAAACTACACTAATACTACTTAAAATTTTGTAAATCATTATACAAAGTAATAATAAAAATTTTACATATTTTTTTAAAAACGATTTACAATATAAAAAAAATTATATATACTTTCAGTAGTATTAGTGTATATTTGGTCAGACATAATATTACATATTTTTTATCTTAAAATAAAATTTTAAATAAAAAATTCTTTTATATTAAAAAAAAAAAAAAAAATAAAACGTCAAGATAAAAATAAAAAATAGAAGAAAAAAAATAAACCAAAGTATTATGAGCTTGAAATTTGTTAAACGTCAGCAAAAATTATGAATAAAAAACAATAGAATGCCATATTTTTATTGGGATATCTACATATGAAAGATATTAAAAAGCTTACAAAATCATTTTAAATGTACTATTTTAAAGCTTACATGGATTATTAATGTAAAAATTTTTGTAATATAATGTTTTAAAAAATAGTTATTTATTATACAAGGTTGGAAAATGGAGGATTGTTTTTTGGGTTAAAGATAGAGGACATAAAGTGCGCACTTTTGTCTATAACAGGCCTAATATTTTTTAGCTTTATTCAGTGAAGCAACCATCCAACGAAACTGCTCTGAGGATTCTATAAGAATCCCAGATAAACCCCTTGTAGCTCTGGAGGATCCTCGGAAGTTCCTCAGAGTCAACAGTATCAGAGGCACCAAATTTTAAATATATAAAACTATATAATTTCCTTTTATCCATATTGTAAATTAGAAATTTATGCACATTCAAGAGGCAAAAAATGAAATGTCAATTTTTTTTACTTTTAAATATATTCCTAAATCTTACTTAAAAAAAAAACTAAATTTCGTAATCTTTAACATTAGAGTTTTTTATTATAAAAATACATATATAAATTTTTAAATCAAACATAAAGTACATAATATATTATTGTTTCGATAAGTTCTTAAATAAAATAAAAATAAATAAAAAATGAAACTTATTTGAATATCAAAATTCAATACATGTCCAATAGAATGTATAAAATAAAATAATATATCAAACAAACTTTTATTTTTTTTTGGAATACATACTCAAAAAAGAAAAAAAAAACATTTCAAGAAACTTTAAGTATAAATTTGATATCACTTCAATATCCATTTAAACTAACCAATAAGAAAAAGTTCAACAACCATCCAATTATGTATTATTTGTATCAACACAGTAAAAATAAATAAAAAAAAAGTTTAAAGAAAAAAAAAAGTAGTTACATAAGAACAAGATAATTATTAAATTTACAAAAAAGTAACATTAAAAGACAGAGTTTTTAAGTACATTAATACATTAAATGTTAAAAAACGTATGATAGTATAAAAAAGTTTAATATTATAAAATACATGACATGTTACAAATATATAAACATAATAAAGGATGAATTGTTCGCACATTTCCGTTAAAGTTCGGTTGTAAGCGCCGGGTCATTGGGTCAAATCTAACAAGAGTGCATGGGGTCAAGCCCAACGGCTTCCGTTTTCTCTTGCTTTATCTTTATACATACATTTTTTTACTTTTTTTTTTTCTATCTCACTTAAAAATAGCATGGTTTGGTATATTTTAACAGAAATATAGCGTGTATATATATAAATGTGAGGACTTTCTCATTACATATATACTCAGCTATTTTCTACACTATACTTTGAACCATTCCATTTGGTTTCCCGGTAATACTATACTATATATATATCTATATTTAACCCGGCAAGCTATTTTTAGAATGTCTGTATGCAATAATGTATAACTATATAGGAAGAGAAAGATAAATATATATACATCTTATTGACGCTTACTATGAATTTCATTGCTAAACAAAGATGCAAAATTTATACTACAGTTTTTAATATACGTATATATACCAATATATATATACTTTTTTTTTCCTAGTGTATATGATGATTAATTCAAGATTTTTTACCTTACTTTTTGTTATTGTTATTATTATAATTATCGAGAAGAGTTAATTAATGAATTTTTTTGAGTAATATTTATGGGTATAACTTTTTGCTGTTATTTTCTTTTTTTATTATTTATGTACAGAGGCAAAAAAGAAAATTAAAAAATGTGGTTTATCATTTTTTAATATTAATTGTGCTGTACATTATTTATTTTATAAAATTTTTAAATTTAAGGTATCCGGAATCGAATTCTGTGGGATATTTCGTATAAGCAACTAATAGAAAAGTACTTTTCATTTCAAAATAAGTATCTGGCAGCGAGATTAAGAAAATTATTAGTAAATATACCTAAAATGACCAAAAACACGTAATTGGCTGCCGAAAATCGAGAACTTTACCGAGAAACCTAAAAATGAAGGTACTTATTTTAACATGGAACATGTTTATAAGGAGGGAGACCCTGGGAATTTGTAAATCAGGGGGGGTCCAATATGTCCGATTTAGGAAGGGGAGTGGATAAATATTTCCAATTTAAAGGGGGGGGGGGGTCAAATGGTGCTTAGAATAATTTCGATTTGGGGACTTAAAATATTTTCGATTTAGGGATTTAGAATAATCCGGGTTTAGGGACCTAGAATGATTTCCATTTAGGTACTTGTAATAGTCCGGGTTTAGAGACTTGTAATAATTTAGGTTTAGGGACTTGGAATATTTACGTAACATGTGTATTATACCTAGTCCTCAGCTGCAGTAAATATATTCCATGCTTTTAGATTGTGTTTACATAAGCCCGTTATAAGTTTTTAATTTTACTTTCAGGAAAAAAAATATTTTGGACCAATTACTGCAACCCTTCAGTTCAACTTGCGCCCAATTGGCGTAAAATCCCTTATATAAAAAATCACGTATTTTCCACTTTAAAAATTTGTTATATAAGCTTAACTTATACTTACACTTGTTTAAATGTAATCTTATCCAATTCAATAAACTAATAGTATTTAAAGGATTAAATCCTGTTAGGTTTATTCAAGATATAAATCCTTTTTTTTTTATATACATTTTATTTCCTAACGAGAGAAAATATATTGTTGATTTTAATCAAGTTAATTGATGTTATTATTTTATAAATAATGTTATTACTTAATAAAACTGATAATAATAATAAATTATAAAAAATAATTATAATCATATATATAGTTAAAGTTTTATATTGTACTCTAGCTGAAATAATCGAACGAGTATAATGACATCGTTAAAATGAACGAAGTCAAGTCCATTGGGAACAATGACATGACACTTTGACTATAGTATGTCACCTCAATTTCATGTTACAAAACCTATCAATCAATGTTTAAAAAAAAAAAAAGCTATTTATATTTGATGTAAAAGATTAATCTTGTTAACTCGTTTATTTATATATAAGAATTTTTTTTTATAAAAAATTAAAATAAGGTTTTTTTTTTAAATTTTTTAGTATTAAAATGATTTTAATTGATATAAATTTATGAAGTACTTAACGCTTAACCACAAAATTTAAACGAATTTATATTATAAAGAGATTAAATCAAAAATCGTTCATTGGTTTATTTATCGCATATTTGATTGTCAAGTACTAACTGGTGCATATCGATGATAAAGTAAAAAATGTATTAAAAAAAAGTCGATAAATCATGAATTTTTTAAAAATTTCTATTTTAGTCCTGCAAGATTTATTTAAACTAAACCAAATCTAAAATAAAATAACTGATGTGTGATTAGAATCTGTTCCTCGATTTATTCTCATTTTATTTTGGCCAAAATCGAAAAGGAAATTGGATAAGGGAATATGGAAAATTGTCAAATTTTATTTTTTTTCAGATTTTTTGTTCTATTGTACAGGAAAAGGCTTGAAAAAGTTGAAAACTTAAATCAATATGGTTTGCCGGGTTAGAGAGATCAAAAAACCTGATATAAATGGTTTTAAGTGAGTTAAAATTTTTTCTGATTTTTAGAAAAATTTGGCTTTATTCGCTTAAAACCATTTGAATTGGTTAAAAATCTTTATAAAGCAAGTTTTCTAACAAAAAAAGTGCTGATGAAAAGGGCAAATAGGTTTTTTCTGAAAATTTTTTTTTTGGCCAAAATCGAAAGGCCTATGTATGGAAAAATGGTCAAATTTTTTTTTTTTCAAATTTTTTGTTCTTTAGTACTGGAAAAAGCTTGAAACAGTTGAAAACTTAAATCAAAATGGTTCACCGGGCCAAAGATCCCAAAAAACCTGAAATAAATGAATTTAAGTGAGTTTTAAAATTTTTGCATTTTTAGGAATTTTGGCTTTATTCACTTAAAACCATTTGAATTGGTTAAAATTCTTTATAAACCAAGTTTTCTAATAAAAAAAGTTCTGATGAAAAGGGTAAACGGGATTTTTTTGAAAATTTTTATTTTGCCCAAAATCGAAATGGGTTTATATGGAAAATTATCAAATTTTTTTTCTTCAAATCTTTCGTCGTTTTGTACTGAAAAAGGCTTGAAAAAATTAAAAATTTTAATTAATGTGGTACACTGGGTCAAAGAGCTTAAAAAACCTGATAAATTTTTTTTCTGGAGATACATTTTGAAAATAAAAATAGTAATGGTTTATTAAAATTATGAAAAAGTTCATTGTTTGCAATCGACATCGTATTTTATGAGCAATTGCTTTTATATGTGAATTAAGCCACAGTTTTATTGCGATTAAACATGAAATGTGATCTGAAGGGATTGGTGCGCTCCAGCGCGCAGGATGCTATCCCCTAGTATATTAAAATTATGATAAAATTACAGCTGTAAAATCTTAGTCAAGTCAAGAATTAATGTTTATGTTAACACATAATAATTAAATACTATACCCTGCAGATACATAAACTAATTGTATATGTAAATTCTAACATCGTATTAATTAAATACACTCTAAAGATACTCTCAAGAACTAAGTGGTACTTGATGTATTTACTCAAGTTAGCAGGTGTGATGTACTATAATCATCTTTTATAACGTTATAACGTTAAATATATACTTAAAAGAGATTATAGGGAATAGTAGTGAGTGACCCAAGTTCCTTTGAGATTTGTTAAATGTATAAACTGGGGAAAATATCTGCAGAACATTGGGAAAATAAATATAAGATTGTTATTACTGCAAATGAGAGTATTCATTATATTTATGTGATAATAGTATCTCATTAAAATAAGATATTGATTTGTTTAAGATTTTAGATTTTTTTGGGCAATAGTCAAAAATCTATTCTGGCGAATTTTGGCTCTATGCATCTTGGACCTGTAATGTGTTACATTCTGTAAAATTAATATTTCTAAAATAAAAATAAAAATTTTTCTTCTCTGCAAAAAGCAATACCAACACAGTATACGCCAACAATCTGTCAGATTTGAAATGAGTACATTATTACCTGCTAGTAAAATACAATTTCTTGCCTGATAGACGTTTAATTTTTGGCTTGAGAAAATATAGTGATGGTGCATACAACTGTTTGTTTAAAAAACACCTTTGGAAAGTAAATAAAGGTTATGTAGGATCAACAATGTATATTTTAAATTTCGTGCCTGCATTTCAACTTTGGGAAAAGTTGCCTAGAGTTAGAATAGAATTTTTGAATTAGCTCAAAGGGGCTTTTAACCATTGTAGAAATTTTAAAATTCCTTAAGTAATATTGAAAAATCATTTCACTTGTGAGAAAAGTTTATGTTCAAAAATTTTATAAAACAATTACGTTTTACACTTCATAATAAATAGCAAATGGATGAGAATAATCGTTCTTTAGAATCAATTTAAAAATTTTTTCATTTCATCAACATCCCTTGCATAACAAATAACTATTTAAAAGTATAATTTAAATTACTTAAAAGATTTAAAGTACTGTAGCAATTAACTCTTATTTACAATGATTCATTTAATAAATTTCATAAAATTAATACAAAATCTTAATTTTAGTTAATTAAAATAAGATTAAAAAATAATTTGTCTTGCATTATTTTAAAATATTTACATAATATAAAAGTAATTATAAAGATAAATATTTAAAAAGATATTTAACATTTTATCAGATTTAATTTTAATTTTTATTATTATTATTATTAATAATAATAATTATTCATACAAAAAAAAACTTTAATAAAACTTATAATTTATCAAAATTAATTTCAATTTCTATTGAAATTTTATTTTAATTACTTTTCTTCTTTTATGTAAATAATAATTATATAATTTTAATAAAATTTCTTTAATCACTTATTTTAAGATTAGACTGTAACTGCAGAATATAATTTTTAAGGATATATATGTTAAAATTACCGTTATTAAAAATATACTTTATAATATATATAAAAAACTTATAGCCGGTTTGTGTAAACACAATCTAAATGCATGAAACATGTTCACTTCCAGCTGAGGGCTAGGTATGATGCAAATGTTACACAACGTTACAAAACAGTCTTCTAATTTTAAGTCCCTAAGCCCAGATTTTTCATTCTCCCTAAATTTAAATTATTCTAAGTGATGACATGCTTCTATAGAAAGTACACTTCTGCCTGTAAACATGCTCCATGTTAAAAATTTGGTATTACCTCGAAAAAGAAACAAATGGAGCTTTGTTATTACTTTTTAATGCATAGATTTTTTAAGAAAAAATTTTGAAAAAATTGGTTCTCGGTTACAAAAAATCGACTAAAAACTAAAAAACTGAAAATTAAGAAAGAATAATAATGAATTTTTTTAAGTTGCTATCTAATATATACATAATAATATAAATTTAATTTATTATCTACTAAAATCAAGCTTACTAAAAACCGAATAATTTTAGATACAAGAAAATGGATCTGTAATGTATAGTAAGTTTCTAAACTACCATTACAAATAGAAGATAAGAACATTACATAGAGATTATAGTTGTTTTACGATTATATAATATTCACACATTAAAATAACTACATATTATATCCATATACATTTTATTGTAAAGATTATACATTAGCTTGATACTTAATCTTTATTTTTGACTTATCTGACGACAAAAAGTATACGTTTGCCAAAAAAATATAATGTTAAAAACACTGTTAATACCCTCTTGGAAATAAGATGAAGCATATTTACCAAAAATTCAATCATTGATCGCTGATTCCGATTTTGGCAAGCTTCTTATGATTAGGGGACATTTTGGGTAAGTAAACATAAATTTCAGCTTTAAATATCATTTTTTGGAACAGGAATGTAAGACGGTGAACTAAAAAAATTGAACACATTAGAAATTATATTTATATTTTAAGTAGGAAGTTTTTGGGGTCTTAAAGGTGTTTGGACATCTTAATTGATGCCCCTAAGTAGAAAACTCTATGACCACTTTACTCTCACAGCACAAAGTTGCAAGCACACCAATATCCAAAGTCTTAAGGGAATCAAATTTAGGGGTAGTAAGGATACCATTATTGGACTTTCTAAAAGAGGGAGGATTTCTGGATCATGTCACATTAAAATTTGGACACCCAGGGCACCGATACAGGGTTGGACCATTGGAGTCTATGAAATGCGGAGCACAATAAAAGTAAAAATTTTTTTTAAATAAATAAATAAAAAAATTCAAAAATTTATTCATATAAAATACTAAAATATAAATGAATAATCTTAAAAGCTTGCTAAATGTATTGCAAACTTAATATAAGTTAAATTATATAATACTATAATGTATAAGGATTACACCTGGTATTCTAATATGCGTATACATATTTTATTTACATACATGCACGAGCTTAAACATTAATTGTTTTATATAAAGTTATAATTATGTATTTTGCTATATGTAATTTATAATTATTATTTTATGCATATAATAACACACAAAATTCCTATATTAATTAAATATTTTTTTTTCTGATTAATCTATAATTAAAATATTAAATTTATATTTTCACAATTTTTTTTTTTAAATTTAAAAAAAAGTTTGGGCAAATGCAAATACATTTAAAAAATCGAATTTTTGATATGGGCTTTTACGTACGAAAGAAACTTAATGATCGTTATTAAATCCTGATAATTTCAAAAATATATTTTAATTAAATTATGAATTTAATGTTCATGCATTAATTTTAAAAGCTGGCAAAAAAAAAATTTAATTTAAATTATTCACGTGTAACCTCTTTCGCTTAAATTAAATATACATATAGGGTAGAAGGGGTGGTTTTCGCCACCATTAAGAAAATTTGAAATTAAACTATGGATATTTTAAAATATTATGCAAATGCATGGCTAAAAAGTGTTTAAATGTTTTTGAGAAAGATAATTATTAATTAAAATTCCGACCCTGGTAATTTCCAAAACTTATTTTTTGTAAAACCTAACCTTTAGGTCCAAAACCCTGAAAAACCGGGGTTCTCGCCACCAAGCATATTAGCGAAATGGGTCAATATTCTTGTGGCTAGATGCAATGAGTCATTAAAAAATAGATTTTTTAGACTTTTAAGGTAATTAGCACCACATTTTAAAAGGTTAAAGTTCAAATAACGAGGGTGGCGAAAACTGTATACACTGGCGAAAACCCCCTTCTCTACCCTAATCCATAAAGGCATAAAGTTTAATTAGTAAATTAATTCACATTTAAAAATTTATAAGTATATATATATTTTTTAGTATTGAAAAAAAAATATAAAACACAAAAATACTTTTAGCATAATTTTTTTTTTAATATACTTTTCCTTTTTATTAAAATAAATCATTAATTCTGCATAATTTTTATATTTTGGCATAATATTTTTTAATTAAATTATTTTTTCAGTTAAATATGAAAAAAATAAAAGAAAATTTGTTCAATATGACATGGGTCAGATTTTAATTATCAACTCATTTGCTATTTTACTCTGATATACTTGATAGCTCTTTTTTTTTTGTAATAACTCTTGTGTTATTTTTAACGTTATTTTAAAGCTAACTGACTTTAAGTATAAAAATACGCCTCTATACATGCCGATTATTAACCTACCAGATAATACTTAAATGATCAGCAATGCTCTGAATCAGTAATGAAAAGTAGCGAAAAGTGCTTTACGAGTCCAGACCAGAAACCATGTCGTGGATTTTGTACAATCTTCATCTAGAACAATACTCAAGTTTCAGGGTCAATGAGGGGGAGGAGGGGGGGGGTTGGGGCTGAACCAAAGGACAGTATACCTACAAACTGATACCGAATTTTGAGGCTTAGGTATGAGTTCATAGTGATATCACTGAATTCTTAACTGAGAACGGGTATTTTGGAAAGAAATTAGAAAAAAGGTACACTATGGATACCGTGGAGCACACCTTTTTGGGTGTTCTTTACTAGGAGGGACGCCCGTTATTTCATAATTCGAGATCCGAGGAAGTGGTCTGGAAATGATAAGAAGTGCCGAAAATTGATACAATGTGAAAAATGGTAATATGAAAAAATAATGCTTAGGTTGCACCTCACTAATAGTTAAAAATTTAATTTAAAAAATTTTTTGTTTCGTAGTTTGTTAAATATAATTTTAAAATATTTAAACATTTTAATGATAAAATCATAAAAGTAAATTATTAATATTTAACTAAATCAATAAATTGCTGTATTATTTAATTTTGTAATTAAATACAATATCTCATATAAAATGTATGAAGTTATATAAATAATGTATCGATTAAATTTAAATTGTTATTCTTATATAGTCGTTATAGGAAGCTTTATTATGCATATATCTAGATCAAAGTTATGTTAAATTGATTTGACACTTGGTTCATACATTATATCAGCTTTTGTACTATTATAATTTTACTTCACTAATTTTTCCATACACATACACACTGAAAAAAAATGTCAGTTCCTACTACCCAAATTTACCGAAATTTTTTTAGATTAGTAATGAATGAATTTTTTTTTCGACAATAAGAATTTCGAAAATATTGAGAAAAAAAAGTTTTTAGTCTTATGGTACCACGGCTACCATCTGAAAAAACAATTTTTTTTAACATGGAATATGTTCATTAGGAGGGGTACCCGAAAAAGTTCCCAAAAAAGTTACCCGAAAAAATGGGAGGGGGGTCAAAGTCCGACTTTTTTGAAAAAACCTAATTTCCAGAAAATGTTAGCGAAAAATTGAAAATCTAAGAAAAAGGTCACATTGCCAAGGCTTTGGCGGATACAAAACTGTGGGTTTGGGACTTTTTATAGTATGTTTGTTCGGAGTATTTTTTGTTTGAAAATTTATCCTCAATTTCTTAGAGTAAATTTTCAAACGAAAAATTCTCCGAACAAACATACTATAAAAAGACCTAAATCCACAGTTTTGAATCCGCCAAGGCCTTGGCAATGTGACCTTTTTCTTAGATTTTCAATTTTTCGCTAACATTTTTTGAAAATTAGGTTTTTTCAAAAAAGTCGGATTTTAACCTGCACTGTTCCTTAAAACCTGGTCTCTTATAAGAAAACATGTTCCATGATCTTTGGCTATGTGTATACACAAACCGGTTATAAGATTTTTTGTTATTTTTGTTATTTTTTATGACATTTGCAGCAAAAAATTATACAGATACCAAAATTCACTACCAAAATTACAGTTGTCGCAACCGGATTTTTTTCTACTGCAGTAAGCTTTAAGTAAAGCGTTTGGCATATGTGTTATAATATACAATCAAATCGTGTGTGTAGTGTGTTTGTGTAGTTCATTTTTCATTTCAAAAAAGTCATAATCTACAAATTCGGTTCTTTTGACTACTAAATGAATCAAACAGTGTTGTTTTTTCTTGCCCAAATGTTTGAACATTTCACTAATTACTGATATCTGTTACAGTAGTGCACCAATATTTATTTTATGTTATTCAAAAATAAATTTTTTTACAGAATGAATTTAGGGCGTTCATTATAAAAAACCTAATTTTAGTGGTAAAAAAATTATGCTCTAATAAATATAATTCTAAAAAATATGATATTTAAAAATTATAATCATTACTAAAACTTGTTAAATTAAAAAAAAAAAAAAATTAAATTATAAAAATATTTCATAATCTTTATATTGTTTAATTATTTACATTTTAAGTATATAATAAAATTATCTTTATTTTGTACAGATTTTACCATTTTTTTGCCTTTATTTAATCCAACCCTAGAGAATCTAAAATCTCAGGATTTATAGTTAATTTTGCATTTAACTTTTATTAAAAATATTCACATTTATTCTCAGGATTATTTAAATATTTTTTTTTTTATTTTTATCTCATAAGCTCTTTAAAAAAAAAAAAAAAAAAAAAAAGAATATGCATTTTGTATGTAGTTGGATTATATAAAGTGGTTATCTACTTAATTACGATAAGTGTGAAGTATTTAACTTAAATTTAAAAAAAGAATATTTTATTTAATTATCTTACCAATTTTGTAAAATTTTTACTAAAGTCTTATTCATTTTTTATAATGGCCAAATTAATAATTTTTATGAAAGCTCAACTACTGAATCTACCAAGGAGATTCCACAGTTTTTGGGTTCTTTAATTTGCTTCAAGCTTTAAGAGAGGGTTGATAAATGTAAAAAACATCCTTTATACCAATAACTTGGTTAAATGAGCTTTTTGGGCCAAGAAACAGAAGACTCCATGTTACATCAAAGGGTTTCTTAGATTCTTAATTTTTGTAATTATGTAATTACAAAATTGGCAGTTTAGATCAAAAATGGGCATTTGGTTCATTGATTATAATATAATCTAAAGTTATTTAAAAGGTACCCTCAGAAACCCTTATAACATAGTCATTTGTTTTTTAGCTCATGGGGGCCCATCCAGGTTATTTATAAGTATTGATGATGCTTTTTCAACTAAATTAACCCACCCTCAAAGCCTAGAGCGAATTGGGGACCCAAAGACTGTGGAATCTCCTTGTTATGTTTTAGTTATTAATCAATCTACCCCTACGATATTTACTTTTAGCTACCATAAATTTGTAATGAAGGGGTTTAACCTGCAGGGAATAATATTTGAGAGCTTTTTAAGACCAGCATAATCCAAATTTTAAGATGAAATTGGCTTATATTTAAAAATTAGAATTATATGGTCGGCCAAAAAAACCCACTACCATTCTATTAGCAGTATTTTATAAATAAATTTTAATTAAATAAAAAGTACTTAGTAAAAATTAATTAAAAAATTATTTTTCTTGTTGCATTTTAATTAAATTTAAATAAAAAAAAACTGCTGTAAGTATGCAAAAATAAAAAGTTATAAAGTTTATTTAGGTATGCATAATTTATAATTCAATAAAAATTTTCTGGAAAAAAAAACACTTATAATTATATATACGTCAATTAAAATTCTTAAAGTTCGCCAAATATCAAAGAAAATTATAATTTAAATATAAATATATAGGTAGAACAGCTTCTAAAAGTAATTTAATACAAAATGTGAACATTTTTAGTATTTTAAATATAAATTTATTTGGAAATAAAAATATTATAAGTTTATATGGGAGAGAATTTCTGAATGGTGCATTTGTTACTAAAATTTTTAGATAATTTTAGTCAATAATATTTTGACTGCTGATATCCATTTTAGTTAATTTTTGTGTTTGTTAATTTGTATAGTGTTTGAGTAAATTTGGGTAGTTACCATGGTAATACCACGACCCAGTATCCCCCCCCCCACCTGAAAGTTGTCCTCCAGTAGCCAATTCCCGTCCTGGACAATTACCCCCCCCCCCCCCCTTGAAAATTCCTCCACTAGATTATTGTCCCCTGGAAAATTCCCCTACTAAAAAATTGTTCCCTGGACAATTGCCCTCCTCGAAAGAATTAAGAGTTGAATATTTAAAATAAAGTATTAATTAAAAAAAATACTAATTATAAAAAGTTAATATACAGTATTAATAATTATGCTGTTTGAGGTGTACTCACACCCACCTTTTCGCTAAACTAGACTTAAGGAGTCCAGGGGTTCGTTAAAAAAACTGAATGCTTACTTCACATACTCCTACGTCTAGCACCTACCCCTAGTCTAGAAGCCCTAGAGTAAGCTTGAATAAAGGGGTTGATTTTCCTTAATTATTTGCTTAGATTTTATGAGTGGGAATAATCATCTGCGGTGGTCAATTGTACAGAGAGGCAATTGTTAGGGGTGGGGGCACAGGGTAGCTATTCAGTGTCAATTTTTATGAACAATATCCTGGCATAAATACCAAGGGGACTCTTATATTTTGTATTCTATAAGATAAAAATTTTCTTTGGAACTGAATAAACCCTTGATCATAGAATTTATAAAAATTAAACCTATTTTTAAATGAATCTGAAACTACATTCATACAACTAAACTAACATAACAAATTTTCTCCCATATATAACGTTTAAACCTACATATTATACAGTTAAACTAACACTTTTTTAATAAATGAGATACAAAATTTAACTGACTTTTTTTTATGTATTATGCATAATATTTTTCTACCTGGTTATATTTTATCGTATATATTATAAGCTCAGTGACCGTAATTTTCAAATACATAATTTTATATATATGTATATATAATTATATATAACATTATTTGCTTCAATGTTCTCAAGTAAATTTTACTATTTATACGTATACTTAATCTAAAAAAATATAAAATATTTAAAAAAAATAAAAAAACTGAAAATAACAAAACAAAGGAAATACCTTTTTATATAATTTACGTGAGCATATAGGAAAAAGACACGTATATATAAATAAACTTTATGTTTTTATTTTAGTTGGCATTTACGTTTTTATGAGGCTGGGTGAGGTATAAAGATATAGGTATAAACATGATTTTTTTATCTTTTTCCAATTTTATTTTTCTAGTAATTTAAATTTACGAACTTTCATAAACAATATACATGTTAGGCTTTGGATTATTTTAGTTTTTTAGATCAAAATCGTAAAAAAAATTCAAATATTTGAAAAATTGAAATCTAAAATATTTTATTGAAAAAAATTTGTTTTAAAACTTTTATGAGCAACCTTTAGAAAATGAGATACTGTTCTAGAAATATAAATTTAATCATTTCTTTTATAAATCCGTCCCTTCACGTCTCACCTAAGGGATGGTGAATACGATAATTGGGTACAAATTTGTTTTTTTGTGTTCGTAATAGTTTTAGATAAAGTTTTTATTACTAGGGATTTTTTTCACTCCCCAGTATTAATTGAAAAACATCCTATATCCCTTTAAAATTTAATCCATAATTAAGGAATGATATCTCATTTTCTATAGGTTGTACGAAAAAATTAGTTTCAAAAATAAGAGTAGTAGACATACCTAAGTACTATGAATGTAAAATATAGACACTAACAGATTAGCACCAAAATATGGATTCAATTTAACTAAAAATGATTGAATTTTTAATAAAAAATTTTATAAATACTTTTAAAAAATATTTCACTAACAAAATAAAAAGAAAATCATAACTTACGTCACGGGAATTTGCCTGCTGACATCATAATACTCGTTATCGATTAAAAATATTTTGAATACTTTTTTTTTACCTAGATATTCTGCCAACAATAATAAATAAAAAAAAAATTTGTAATTTTCAAAGCATAGGTTTTCAAACAGTAGTTTCTAGATATACTATTCATTAAATGATTATTTATAATTTGCTCTTTACAATATTATTTATTTACATTTAGAAAAATTTTAATCATTAAATGTATAAGTAATTGAAATTAGGGTAATCTCAGAACATTATCTTTTGAATACATATAGTTGATATTACTTGAATCAGGGTCATATTTAAAAGTGCTAGTCATAATTCAGTAGTTTTAAAGTTCAATCAATAATATTCACATTATTCAATACTTTTTTTTACTTTACTTTACTTAAGTATATTAAAACTTTCAAAATTTTTAATAAATTTACAAAATATTTATGTACATATTTTAAAGTTGGTGACTTTTTTGGGGATTCGATTTTATGTATTCTTCGAAGTGCTAATTATTAAATGTTGAAAAGTATGCTAAAAGTATTTAGGTGTTTTTTATAGAAAAAATAAAAAATTACTGTTCAAGTTTTGCCATTAAATATTACTGATACACTACTGATTTTAACTAGGGATGTGCGGTTACCCGAATTTTCGGGTACCCGAGCTTCGGGTCGGTCTGGGTCAGTCTTCGGGTATACCCGAAAAGTTTCAGAGGTCCGAAGATTGGTTTAAATTTTGGTTTCTCAAAGACTAACCATTGTTATAAAACCATTTTTATTAGGATACATTAATTTAAGAAAATCAGAAATTTAAAACAGTAAGTATACTAAGTATAAATGTTAAAAACTTTACAAATTTAATTATTTCCTATTGTTTAATTTATATAAAAAAGTAAATAATTACTTATGGGTTAAACATTTTTTTTTTCTAATACGCTTTTTTGACTATTTTTCCTCATTTTTAAGAGTCAATGGAAAATTCCCGGAAAAATATTCATGGAATCGTAATGCCAGGGAAATTTCATATGAAAAAACTGTACCTTCGGACCTCTAAAACTTTTCGGGTACACCCGAAGACCGACCTGACCCGACCCGACCCAAAAAAATCTGAGACCGACCACTTACCCGTGTCGGGTAATCGCATACCCATAATTTTAACCATAAAATATTATTTTTTATTTTGAAAAATCTATAAAAAATTATATTCTTATAACTAAAAAATTTATGTAAAGTCATAGATTACTGCCAAAACGTAATAAACAAACCAAGCAAAATCAGCAGGATACTTAGAAAGAACACTGAAATATAAAAAAAAAAATTTATTAATAAATAAATCACGTCTTTTGAAATTTAATATTTTATGTTATTTTTTTGAAAGCAAAAAAACTTAATTAATTATGAAATAAATGCAATATATTGATTTATTTTAATTTTTTATCATGAATTACAAAAAACTTTGTAAGTTAATTAAAATTGTATTTACAGTATTAGCTATAAAATACTTAAAAATTGTAACAAAAAAAGGTATATACCTATATTTTAAAAGAAAGGAAATGAGAAAACTTTCTTTTGTTTAACTTTTTTATTTATTTATTTTAAATTTCTATTAGCTACTATTCTCAATTTTATGCATATAGTATTTACATTAAGATGAGACTTTATTTAAAAAATATTGTTATTTTTTAACTGAATGGATATCAAAAGATATTTTCCAATAAATTAACAAGAAAAACTTTGTTCTTTTGTACTTTGACTTAAAAAAAACTCCAATATCTATTACGATTTAGAATAAATGTTTTTTATTATTAATTCTTTTTAGACTCAATCAAATGTACAGCAAGGCTATCAAAGTAGCATTCTTAATTTTTTTTGGAATTTCAAATATCTAAACATCATATTTAAGTTGGCACAAATTTTAGTTTTTGCTGTTTTTAATTTTTTCAATTATTTAAATAAGGGTCAATAATTTCGCAACGCTGTTCAGGGGAGGGTCAGCTATCGTAAAAATCTAACTGCTAATTAATTTTAGATGGATGAATTGCAATTATAGCAATACTAAGGGTGTGGTTGTACCACAAACTCCGCAAAATCAGCCTTGCACGATTATTGAACGCTTCCTGTATTGATAATTTTGACCACAAAAATAGACTGGGGAGGGAATGAAAACTGTGAAATATTAGAATTTTTACAGGAAATTAGCAAAAACTAAAAATAAAAAATTTTTGCTGTATTATGGTGTAAACCTACACTGTAAAAAGTAACTTTCTTATATTAACAAAAAAATTAGAAAATTTTCGGAAATTAGTAAATTTTCAAAAAAATTTGTAAATATTTGAAAAAAATCGTATCTTTACTAAATTTTTGTGAATTCGCAAGCAAAATTGATAAATTACAATTTTTTTTATAAATAGTAGAAAAATAGTTGTAAATTTGCAACTATTTTCGTAAAATCACAAAAAAAATTGAGAATTCTCGAATTTTTCGATAATATACTAAATTTAGTAAATTTACGATTTTTATCGAATATTTACAAAATTTTTTGAAAATTTTCTAATTTTTCGAAAAAATTCTATTTTTTTTGTAAATCTAAGAAAGTTACTTTTTACAGTGTACTTTTCATAAATTTTCAAAAATAAGTTCATCTCTAAGTTTTTTTTAAGAACCAGTGGCGGATACAGGGGGGGGGGGGGGTCAAAGGGGTCAATTGACCCCCCCTCAGCGGTCAATTTTACCTTTTTTAGCTAATTTTACGTTACATAATTAACGCAAAGTACCATTTTGACTCCCCCAAAAAAATTTTAAGAACCTTTTTTAGAAAATTTTTTGTAATTTGATTCAAATGACCCCCTCAAAAAATTTTCTATATCCGCCTCTGGGAACTAAGGGACTTTCACAAATTTTGCCTCATATACACAGCTTAAAAGAATTTTAATAATTTTTTTTTAAAACAAAGTATATGTAATAACATATTTTATACTGCATGATAAAAGCAGCATGACCACAAATGTCTAGTAAAAGTAATCGTGTAACCTCTTTTATAAATTTCATTCTAATATTTATGTATACGATACAAAAGTTTTCTATTTTTAGAATTCATTATTAAAACCTTATTTTCCATTTCTTAGTAAATAAATTAAATTAAAAATTAATAAAAAATAAAATAGTTTTTACACAAATTAATTAATTCAATTTGTTTGTTTTTAATGTAATTTAATTTTTTACAAAAATAAATTTAAGTATATGTTAGGTTGCTACTTACAAGGGAGGGCTACCAAATTTGGAACGCCAAACTACAACCTATTGTTACAAATACGTTTGGAATGGGCGGGCCTTCTGGGCTTATATTAAAAATCTTATTTATTAAAAAATGTACTAAAACGCTTTTGGTTGGACTAAGTTTTTTCGTGTAATGTGTCGCTTTCAAGCCCCATATAGACCGTGACTTTTTATCACTAATTCTATCGCCATTATAGTCAATAAATTGAATACCCATTTTTGACCCAAAATGATTTAGTAATTTTTGTTCAAAATTGGTTTTATAGGTCTCAATTTAGTTTGGTAAATAACAGTAATTTGGTGTTCCAAATATGATGCTCTCCCCGATTTTTGACTAATCAAAAGAGTTCGAATCTAAAAAAGAAAAACTCAATCTATACTTTATTATTTAATCTAAAATCCTATCTATCCAATCGCAAACGCATTGACCAGATCGCTTTTAAAGTAACTTCTTATTTACTTTACAAACTTAAGAGCTTTTAATAGCATTGCCTAAACTTTAACTGTATACATTGCATTCTCAAAATAATAAAATATTTAAAAGCATATTTTAACAAACCATATTATTTGGGTTTCATTAGAATATTTAATAAACATATCTTTAAATCAAAGTTTACAGAGAATACCCTAAACGATTAATCAATAAATTCATTTAACTCTTACTGATACTAAATTTTAGTCTGTTGGGATTTATTCTATTTTTGAATTAAAAAAGATAATTACTAAAAGATAATTTACACTTCATCGAGATCTTCTTGATTATTAATTATTTATTTACTTTCTTGTTAGATTGTAATTTATATTAATGAAATTGATTTCTTATAGTTTACTTTTTATTGAAATAAATAAATTACTGTTTAAATTGAAACACATAAGTTTGTAAGTTGAACTTTGATTAATTTATGTTAGTTGAAAATAGAAAATAGTTTAAAATTAATTGAAATAATTATATATTTTTGAAAATAATTTTATTGTCAAATTAGATGTCAGAAAAATCAAAGAAAATACAATTTACTAATTTTATCTCAAAATATAATTAAAGATAAGTCAAATCAACAGCTTTCTGACATTTATTTAACACTCGTACTAATAAAATCCACTCAATAAAATCTGTCGCAAGCGGCTAGTAATATCAAAGACAAATTAATCAAAGCCAATAAAATCTACATTAACAGCTTTATAATCCATATAATTTTATCTTTGACTCAAAAAGCTAAAAGTAATCAAAAAAGCAACGAACAAAAAAAAAATTAATTAAAATTTTTTTTTTTTAATTTTTACTGAAATATTTACATAATTTAATTTCACAATATTTTATCATATTTACCATAGAAAATTATATTTGCTGACACAATTAAATAACTTTCATCAATTATAAACATAACTAGGAACTGGTAATATTAATGCGGTCATGAATGAGTTATGTTCAAAACCTTTATTTTAATAAAGTTTTGTTTCTCTAACCAAAATATTTAAACATATTTAATCATATTCATAATTGCTATTTCGTATATTTTGTGTATGTGTTAGTGCGTAGTTATAATGTATTATGAAATATTTATTTAGGTATATGTGTTTTGTATTGTATAGAGGAATAACTAATTAGTGAGCAAAAAAAAGTTTTTTTTTTGGAAAATGAAGGATTAAATTTTTTTTGGCAAAAAATATTGTAAGCAACGTGGACAGTACTATAATTTAATGGGAGAGGGTGAAATAAACTTAAAATAATTTTAATTTAGGGATTTTGAATTAAATGGGCTTAATAAGTTCCTAAACTTATTCAAAAACTTAAGAACTAAAACCAACTACTATACAAACTTTGTATTCTTATTAGTGTTCGTATTATGTATTATACTCAGCATTTGTCAGTTTGGACAGTAGTTGATATGCTTTTTGGCTGTGTTTAAACAAACCAGTTACAAGTTTTTAAAATTAATTTTAAACGAGCATTTAAAACAGCAAAAAATCACAATAGATTTTATACGTTAGAAAGAAATATTCAATTTTATAATTTAATAATTTATAAGTACAAGTACAAACAGAATTTGAAAAAAAATTAGGTTAAGAGAATATTAAAATATTGTCTTTTAAAAAGTCAAAAAGTCATCTTTATAAAATTTGAATGAATTAGTAATTACAAGCTTTGAAAATGTTGCATGGCTTTCTTTATTTTAAAATCAAAGAGATTTCGTTAAATTTAAATTATGTTATTAAAAATTAAATATACTTTTGTGTATAATAAAATAAATTATTTAATCTTACTTTTTAAAAAAGTTACTTTTTCTCATATTTAATTATTAACTAAATTATTAAAAATTTGAAAAAAAAAACTGTATTCGAAATTTTACTTTTGAAAAAATAGTTTTTAAATTATTAGCAACTCTTGTCATTAAATTTTATTTCATCTTCCATTTTAATATATAAAAAAATAGGGTTAAAAGAATTAAAAATTAACTTTTAAAGAAGTTTAATTGACTTTAATCATTTAATTTATGAAATTAAATCAAAAATAAAATTAATTTGCTTTAAATATTTAAATACAAAAACTTAATTTTCAGCAAAAGAATTTTTTTATTTTAATTTTTATTATTTACAAAGCATAGTAAAATAATAAACAAGAACCAAAGTAATAATAATTGTTTAACTTTATAAAAAAAAAAATTAACCCAAAAAGATTGTTATTTTATCATATTATTATTATTATTGAATGAAGAAAGGCAAAAAAAAATCATTGATCGTTTAATTTGTATATATAAGTTTCTAGGGCAAGGAAACTGCTTTTGAACAATCTTTTAATAAAACATTCAAATTCACGTTATATTCTCGTCACGAAGTCCACTGCGTTTACTTACGTTATCTTACTTTCAATAATATATTATATTAGACTGCATTAGACTGGTAGTTATTTCAAAAATTTTTTTAGATTGTCGATTGTAGAGTGAAATTTGGTGCCATTTATTAAAAAAATTAGATTCAAATTATAGCTCATTTTACCACTTATGAGTATTGTTATCAGGCGTATCATTGTAATATCATGAATAAAGCGAAAAAAATGCAGCATACGATGCACCAGGACGTCCTTTTATTAACTTTTAATGTGAAAAATGTATTGAATTTTCTCAATTGAAATGAAATTCTGCGCTCCCGGATCCCGAGATACATTGTCAAAGAACTTGAGTATTACCGCATTAAATATCGGAATTTGCAGGATCAGAATATTCTTGATCCGGTATCTGGCGTTCCATTATTAAGATCAGAGGAATTACAGTGGCCTATAGCAGTTATTGAACAAAACCATGAGGCTGATCCTAAACTAGATTGAGGAGCACGAGCTTCTTCTAGCAACTCCGAAAATGAATATAGTTCTGCTGGTCTGTCAAAGAATTCTAGATAAGTCGAGCCAGATAATAATCCTAGATAAGACAATGTACAAAGATTAGCTAATCTCTGTTCAAACGCAAAGAGCACTAAAGATCAATATCCCTTACCAAACGTTGACGTTTAAATTGATACAGGATATCGAGGCTTGGATAAGCCATGAACGTAAAGAGTCGACTTCCACCTCATTTAATTCATTATAAGCCTTTTAAAATTAGTGAAATAAATTTAAAAAATTTCAAAAATTTTATAAATTTTGATACTTAGAAAATTTTTGAAATAAAAATAAACGTACAACCTAGTATATAAAAATATTAGAAAAAATACAACAAAAAAAAAAGAAAATAATATTCAAACCTTGTTCTATTAAAATAAAAAAAAATTGTCGTTAAAAACGTAAATAATACTTAATTATATAAAATTATCATTTCTTTTTTTTCTAAAAATTAACTTAGCCTATAATTAAAATTTTAAAAAAAGTAATAAATTAAAAATTACCTAAATAAATAAAATACACGCAATACCCAATTTTAAAAAATTATTATGTTTCTACATTAAAAAAAAAAAAAATCACGTGTAAATTTCAAATTAATATAAAAGACCACAAAATTTAAAAAAATCACGTAAATTATTTAATCACGCACTTAAAATACAATAAATTAATCTACTTTTTTTTATTTTTCAATTATTATTATTATTTTTTTTTTTTGTATTTCATGACTTGGCATAACAACATAATATTATAATGAGTACTATAAGTTTATTGAAACATGCAAAATAGTATAATATTCTAATATATAGACGTATATATGTTACACCCTAAAAGCGTAATGAACCAATTCGTGAAATAGGGCTTGATGAATAAACTTTTAATAAAACCATCGCGTCGATGCTTTTCGGGATTTGGCTCTGGGATGTGGTATTAGAAAATGAAAAAAAGAATTATAACTCGTTAGTGTGGTAATGTATTAATTCAATCATCGAGCATGAGACAGCTTTAACTTATAGTCCCTAATTACCCTTCAACTGAAATTACAAAAAGTCCTTAAATTAAAATTATTCTAAGTCTCTAAATCAAAATTATCCTAACAAAAAGTCTATTTGACCCCCAGAATCCCCCTCCCCTTTTGGGGTGTAACATATACATACAGCAAAAATATTATATTTAATAAAAAATACATAAAATGAAAATAAAAGTTTTTAGGCCTAATTTAATACCTTGACCCATTGATTTAAAATATTCCAAATATATTTTTTAAAAACTTGAGAATAAGAACTTAAAAGCTCGTTCGCCTCGTGTATTATATTATTTTTTTTTAACGTTTCTCGCGTGTGGATCCAGATTAAATATATACCCGAGGCTGGTGTAAGCTTATGTGTGTTTGACCTTTAATAAGCAATTTTACATATGTTAGTTTTTATTTTTTTATAAATATGTGTTTGTTTATTATTGATTTGTAAATTTTAAATAATTCATTAGGAACAAATTTAAAGAATTTTTATTTTTTGTATTTGTATTTGTATTGGAATTAAAAAATATTTAAAAAATTTTAGTTACTTTACATGCAATTCTTAAATAAAATTGCTTGTGCTTAAGTTATTTATTTTTATAAAAATATGTGATTATTTATATTATTTTTAATATTTTCGTGTCACATTAAGAAAGTTTATTATTTAAAAAGTAAAATTATGATATTTTTATGTCTATATTTTTTTTTTTAGTTTTTAGATTAGTTTTAATATACATACGATTATGTTTGTATTTGTATTTGAACTTTTGAAATAAACCTTGAAATTTTTAGCAGGGTTACGGTCTTGAGCACGGACAAAATTTTATTGGTTATTTTCTTTTTTATTATAAAAAATATCTTTGATGTAATCTTGAATATTAAAATTATTTTCAAATAAAAAAAAATTTTTTTAATGTCTAATTTTTATAATTAACTTAATTATCTTTTAAATTAGAAAATTTTATTACGATACGTAATAAAAAAAATGCTAACCTCATCTAGAAAAATTTATTTTTAGCGAACGTGATTACAGGTAACGTAAAACATTCGAATTTGGTAAAATAAAGAATGTACTTTTAATACTTTTAAAAAATGTAGGTCTTGATTTTTTATAGGGTGCGATTTCATGGAGCATATTCTTACTATATTCTAGGGATACTAGAATAGAAATAATTAATTATGACCTGTTATGACTCAAAATTTTTTAATTTTCCAATGTATACTTCTATACTGAAAATATATAAAAATTCTTCAAGTTCAATTTTTTCAACTCTAGAGTCCCCAGAATCTAGTAAAAATATGTTCCACGAAATTGCCCTTTATGGACTTAGGTTGATTCCAATTTAGGGCCTATTCTAATTTTCGATTTAGGGACTTCTAGGGACCCTAGAATACTTTAAGCTTATGGAATTAGGACAATATCAATTTTAGATTTATGGATAAGATAATTTGAATTTAATATTTATGAAATCGTAATTTAATTTTTCTGTCCACATAATCGGTTCTTTCCAGAGCTAATTGATGTGAAAAATCTGATCGACAACCTCCTCGTGGTGCACATCGGGTAATGCCAATGTCAACAGTGTGATAAAATTAAAAATATTTTTCAAAATAAATAAATTAAAAAATTAAGGTTCTCGGATAATTTTAAAGAATTAAATTAAAATCTTCCTAAAAATACTACACAACAAGAGGTGTTTTCGCAAATTAAGGGGTTTAACAGGACCCTAAAATTCGTAATCTTCATGCAATTGAGTTTTTGACAACTCTAGAGGGGCAATTCCTTAGTACATATTCTTCCTAGATTCTGGGGACTCTAGAGTTGAATAGATTGAACTCTAGTAATTATCACTAAATATTAATTAAAATTTTACTCTGAGTCGATATTATGGTTCCTGCTGGATCAGAAATTCAATATATTTTGGGTCATAATTAATTATTTCTACCCTAGAGCCCCTAGAATCTTGTAAAAATGTGATCGCCCCTAAAAAAACCCCGCCTCCCTTGTAGCGGATCTTGTTTTCTACATAGCACCCAATTTGTATTAAAAAATTATTTACTTTATGGTAAATTTTATAATTTTCATAACCATCGAAGTATAAAAAAATATAAAATTAATTAAAAATTAAAAAAGCAAAAGTATCGTTTGAAATATGATAATAAAATAAATAAATATGCCTATATATATTGATACAAAAAGCTTTATTTATAATAAAATTTATATAAAATTATTCAATTCTATTATATTAAAGCAATATAATATAAAATTGATATGTAATATTCCAGTAGAATAATTTAAATGAATTTTCAATACTTTTTAGTAATAAAATAACAAAGAAAACTGTATTAAAATAAAATATAATAATAATATATATGAAAGGATGTGATCAAAAACTAGGCCAATAAAATCATAAATATTTATAAAGCAATTGATATTTCTGTGGATTTTTATATAAACGAAAAATTATTAAATATTGTTTATTTTTTTATTTTAATTATCGAATTTAACCCTGAATTCAATATTTAGGGTTCGATTGTTTGACACTAGTCATTTTTTTTAA
Source organism: Anagrus nilaparvatae (assembly GCA_022575985.1). Lineage (NCBI taxonomy): Eukaryota > Metazoa > Arthropoda > Insecta > Hymenoptera > Mymaridae > Anagrus > Anagrus nilaparvatae. The sequence continues at coordinate 34,023,983 of JAKSXM010000231.1, forward strand.
CTTGTTGATTTATTATTTGATAATAATATAAATTAATTTATTCCTACTATTGATTGTGAATTTATTTGTAGCATTCATAGGTCAAGTATTTAAGAGACCTAAAATTTATCAAACGGGAACGACATGAAATATTTTAGGAGGGAATGTTTTAACCCTGAAAATTTTTAATCATTTTATAACTTTAATTTGAAATAAGTAAAATGGGTGCATCATAAATTAAGAAAAAAAACATAATATACTTAAATTTAATTTTGTAGTTTCAATGTTCCTCACCCTTAAAGGCCTTTCCTTCTTTTTATATTCCAGTCAATATATGGTTTAGGGTGTCAAGTTTCCGGCCACCACCAAACTCGAAGATCATGCTAAATATAAAGGTCTAATGAAAAAATAAAAATTTTAAAATATATGTTATTTAAAGAAAATAAAATAATGATTTACCTGAATGTCAAAAAAATTATTCAAATCACAGTTTTGGTTGTATAGTTACTGGTTACCACCAAATTTGGTCCAATTTTGGGATCCTGCTTGCTAAAAATGAGTGCTTCACCCTTAATTTTGCAAAAAGTACCCCTAAAAGTATTTCATGTTTTTGTAAATTTTTGTAAATCTTTAATAGACAGGACCACGAAATTCGTGATTAGCTATTCAAAAACCCAATGGGGGGACCAAATCTGGATACTGAAATCGCCAACATAGAAAAAATACAGTTTTTGCAAATTTAAGGGTGTTCCGCCCATTTTTCACGTGAAAAACCCCAAAATACATAATCAGCGACCCTAAAAACTTAACATAGACCAAATCTGGAAACTGTACACCCCCCCCCCCCCCATACATTAATTGGAGTTTTAGACACAAATGCATTATTTTCTTTCTTAAAAACAATTTTTAAAATAATTTCCATCCTAATATATATAAGTGCATATATGATTATACCCAGATAAGTATGCTTGTATAGATTTAAATATATATAAATATAAATTTTGTTTTTAGTTTAATCAAGTTTGAAACCACTGAATTTCGCTCAGTAGCATTTAAAATTATGTTTGGGTATATTAGTAAATTAAAGTTAAAAACTTTTATTCTTCATAGCAACCACAAAAAGGTTTACTGACGAACCACAGTTAATCGTTTGTGTAATCAAATGTCACAATATTTTTAAATATATTTAAATTTATTTCATATGGTTGAATTTTCACGTTTACAATAATTTATTATTTTACAAATAATTATTTATTACATTTTTTGCATTGAATTTTCTCAAATACTAATTTATATCAGTTAATTTTAAATTTTAAGGGGCCGTGACCCAATAAATATATAGATATACTAAATACATGTTAAATTTTGAGTGACCGGGATTTTCCCACCTCTTAAAATTTTTCTGTTGACTTATATGTAAATATATAAAAAGATTTATATAACAAATAACTGGAATTTTATTTACCCCAAATGGTGTAATTCCACATATCACTAAAAAAATATCAAAGGGGGGTGACGGCGACAAGCCACACACAATAAACAACTAAAATTCACTTGTCCCTAAATGGTATACTCCCATCTACCCTTAAATTAAGCCACCCTTAAGGGGATCACAGGGGGGGAGGGTTGCCCATTAATATTAGGAAACCGTTTTGAGGTAAATAACCTGTTAAATTACAGGTGCTTGAAATTTATATGCTTTCAAACTTTATTCTAAAACAAGTGACCCAATTTTCTGGGGGTCCTTTTTTGTGAAGATCCGTTGGCCATTTGTAAACTTATCTCCTAGAAAATTTTTCAATTTTTCACAATTACATTAAACATTCATACACTTTGATCAGTGTTCTAAATACCTATTCTTATATTTAAAAGTATAAACACATTAACATAACTAATTATAAAAAATAATAATAATAATAATAAATATATGAGAAAGAATACATAAAATAAAGGAAATAAAATCATTAAAAAAAAAAAAAAAGAACATCAAAGTAATTTTCCACAAAAGCATATAAGAATATATAATAAAATAAAATTCTATTATAGTTCACATTAAAGTTAAATTTAAGTAGAATTAAAAAAAAAAATGTTTTTTTAATCAATTTAAAACATTAAAAATAAATACAACTATACTGTATTATATTGTTCTATTTTAATTAAAAAATACCTGAAAGTGTATAAAATCAGTGTGGTTTTAAAAGCTTTTATGTGAAAAATACTTAATGTATAAAATTTTGTCGGTTCTATTGTTTCGCTTTATGTGGATAACTGATAATGTTCTTTCCTGTCTATTATTGACATAAACTATGGATCTCCTCCAAAATGAAACTTTTCCTTTTATAAATGTCTAAGTATATATGATCGAGTCTCTATTGAGAGTTAAGTTTTATTACATGACAAAATTTAATGCACTGTAAAAGAGATTCTAAAGGACTTAGATTTAAGCTTTGAATTTTTTAGTATTTAATGTCATTCACTTTTGATAAAAAAAGAAGGTTCAATAATTTATTTTAAGTGAATTTTTTAAGTTATAAGTCACGTAAATTTTAAAAGTTTTGAAAAATTAAGTTTTAGTAAAAATTTTTTTAATTTAATTTTTTAGATGATTACATGATTTGGTTCCTTGTATAGGACATTGTGATAAGTAAGGTTTTATTTTTTTTAATTTTTCGATATCAATTTTTCTCATACAAGCATATTTTGAGACCCCCTTATGTGATACACAGGGGGTATGATTACTGCTTAGTGATATCTACGAACCATTGTGGTATTAAGTCCTAATTTTTTAGTAATAGAATTACTAGTTTCAAGAAATTTTTAATTACTCGATTTGCTAAGGTTTATATGGAATTAGGATAATTTCAATTTAGGGACTTTTACAATTTTTGATTTAGGAACTTTTAGGGATCCTAGAATACTTTAGGTTTCGTGAACTTAGAATAATTAAAGTTTGAGAACTTTTATAATTTTTGATTTTGGGGCTTCTAGCGATTCTAGAACACTTTGGGATCGTGGACTTAAGTTAATTTTTTGCTTTTGAGACTTCTAGGGATTCTAGAATATTTTAGGTTTTTGGACTTAGAATAATTAAAATTTAAGAACTTTTATAATTTTTGATTTAGAGACTTTTAAGGATCCGAGAATAATTTAGATTTATGAACATGAGATAATTTCAATTTAGGGACTTTTTAATCTAGGGATCCTAGAATACTTTAGGTTTCGTGGATTTAAAATAATTGTATGTTAGGGACTTTTATAATTTTTAGTTTAGGGACTTCTAGGGATCCTAGAATATTTTAGATTTTTGGACTTGAGATAATTAAATTTTAGAGACTTTTATAATTTTCGATTTAAGGACCCTAGAATATTTTAGGTTTAAGATAATTTCAATTTAGGGACTATTCTAATTTCGGTTATAGGACTTATAATATTTACACACAAACTAGTTATTAAGTTTTTATTTTTATTTTTTTTCGGTGAAAAATAAAGGCATTTATCAATTATTTCAATAATGTATTAAAAATTTAAAATAAGTTTTTATATGATACACTGTAAAACTGTTCTTATATTAACAAAAAAATTAGTACATTTTCGAAAAATTAGTAAATTTTTGAAAAAATTTGTAAATATACCGGGGCGATTTCATGGAGCAAATTTTTACTAGATTCTAGGTTTACTAGAGTTGACTTCAATTGAACTCTTCAATTACCACTAAAAATTAATTAAAATTTTGCTACTGGGCCATTTTATGCATCCTGCTCGAACAGAATTTTAATAAATTTTGAGTCATAATTAATTATTTCTACTCTAGTCTCCCTAGAATCTAGTAAGAATACGCTCCATGAAATCGCCCCTTACGAAAAAAATCGTAAATTTACTAAATTTAGTATACTAACGAAGAATTCGAGTATTCTCAATTTTTTTTTGTGAATTTGTAAGAAAAATTGATAAATTACAATTTTTTTTCGAAAATTTACACACAAAAAATCGAGAATTCTCGAATTCTTCGTTAGTATACTAAATTTAGTAAATTTACGATTTTTATCGAATATTTACAAAATTTTTTGAAAATTCACTAATTTTTCGAAAAAATTCTATTTTGTTTGTAAATCTAAGAAAGTTACTTTTTACAGTGTACATTTTTCTTATTTCAGAAAACACTAATTTCAAAGAAAATTATCTTTATGAGTGGTGACCTTTCATTATTTTTGGAAGTTACTTTTTAACTTTAAGTTATATCATAAATTCTTATATTCCGTCGGTCCATTATTAATATTCATTTTTTAAATTAGAATAAAAGTAGTTTTTTCAGCTTGACATTTAATTTTTAAATAAAAAATATACAAATATAACAAAAGTTTTAGTTTTATACATAAAAGACATAAATTTTAGTTAAGAAATATAAAAAAAAATACGATTTCTTAAGGTTTTAACTTTTTTCTTCATTTGTGATACTTGAAAAAGTTATTTTTTAATTTTACTCGGTAGAATTTCTATATTAAAAATTTATTAACTTAAATGTTAAGCAATTTATTATTGAGATAAATTAATTTTGTGATGAATTTTCGTTTACATAATCTAAAACTTTCATATGCAAGGTAATGTAGGCAACAAAAATATCGTAAACACCACGAGCAAAAAACTTTAGAAACTAACTTAACCACATAATCAGGCAAGTTCTGCGTATACGCTAGCTAGCTTCATTAACGAAACCGTGATGTTTGTAAAGTGTGTCCAAAAAACATTAATCTATATAGTAATAGTGGATTTGCAACTGCAATCAAATATACCCAGTGACAAATTATTACCAGATATGCACAAGGTGTAACCACGGTGGTGCACGATGATTCGTTGTATTTAATCTTTTGTGCCCATACTATTTAATATTTAGGAAAATATAATAATTTGATGTTTACTTAGGACAAAAATATTTAAAAATTATAATTATTTATAAGAATATTTATACGACGCGACAAAATTACTGGAAAATTTTGACAAAGATAAGACACGTTTAGCTGTTTTAATTTTTGCTTATTTAAAATATGATAATAAAATATAAATAATTTTTTTTTCTTAAATAATAATATTTTTATTAAAAATTTAAAATTAAAAAAAACAATTGATAAGAAAAATTTATTTTTGTTATAAATTTATTTCTGAATTCTTATTAAATTTTTTAGTAGGTTAATATTAATTTGCATAATTTAAATGGATGTATTATTTAAAAAGTAGATATATTATAATAGCTAAGAGTTCAAAAAAGTTTAAGTTACTTGATATAGTTTTAACTTTGTTTGCTATGCTTATTATTATTTTGTGTGGTCTCAAAGGTAATTACAAACTTGTGTATATGTTACACCCCAAACGTGTAATTGACCATTTCATGAAATGGTTTATATTATATAATTTATATTATAATATTATTTATTATATTATAATACTTTAATGTGTATTATATTTTTTTTGTATATTTTATTATTCCTAAATTAAATAAATGTAAAATCAATGTTATTTGTATTCATTCGAAAATTATTGACCAAATCGTGTAAAAAAATTGAAGATTTCTGATCAATTTATGAACACACAAACCATTTGTAAGTTTTTTTTTTGGTAATTGGCAACCTTTTTCAACCAGTAATTGAACAAATTTAAACAAATTTTTTTAAATAACTGTTAATATTTCAAGCACTAATGTTTCACTTATACCAAAAGTATAAAAAGTTTTGATTTCTGAACATTTCATGAAATGGTCAATTACACGTTTGGGGTGTAGCATGTATATACTTAAAGAAATGTTACTATATACAGCTAAACTCTCTAAATAATTTCTCGACAAAACCAAAAATAATAATAACAGTAATAATAATAACCACATTCCTACTATTTCAATAAGAATTTTAATGTAGAAGAACAAACTCTTGATCAACATAAATATTAAATTAGTGTTTCAAATACCTTGAGTTATCAAGGTTTGGGAAACGCCATTTTGAGCCTACTATTGTGATTTTTAAAAATTTATGATCAGATTTGAGGTTAGAAATTTACAAATCCGCCATTTTAAACTTTAAAAATCTTAGTTCAAAATTCTAATCAGCCATTCCGAAAACGACAAAAGCCTTCAAAAGATTCACTCACTAAGTATTATTTTTAGAAAATTTGTATTTTTCGCAAAGGCTATTTCTGGATAAATATACTGGTTTAGCCCCCGGAACCATACCAAACCTTAGTAGTAACATTCGAAAAATTATCAAAAAACTCACTGATTCCCGTTAGAATTAGACCTCTAGGCCACAGCAGGCCCTCAAAAACCTAAAAAACCCGTTTTTTGTGTAGATTTTTTAGATTTTATTTAATTTCTCTGATCCATTAACTGATAATACTCTGATCGTTGGCCAGAAAACATTCCACTATTTTTCAAAAAAAAATTTTTTTGGGGCCTTAACATGCCTTTAAGATTTCGAAATACAGTTGGGAATTTTTCAAAAATTGGCCATCCTTAAATTTTTTTAATACTCCTGGTGGGATAAGAAGCAATGTTTTTTTAATTTTTTGAAAAATCTTCTGGAAGCAAAACACTTTCTAATATCCAAAAAATAAAAATAATCTTCTACCGCCATTCACCCGCCGAAGTAGAGAAAGTCTACTTAGGTTAGATATGTTTCCGGGGGCCAAACCACTATATTTAACCGGGAAATAGCCTTAGACGAAATATCGTTAATTATTCAAAACTATTTATTAGAAAAAAACCTTCAAAATCGTTTTTAGTGATAAAAAATATGTAACATCTAATAAGGCGAGTAACGTTGGTGGTTCTTAAATTAAAATAACAATTAATGATCTAAACCTCATAAAATATTTTACCAATATTTTACATCGTATGCTAAATTTTTTTTTATATAATCTAAAAAATTAAAATATTTACCCATTTAAATAAAAGTTTAAAAAAATTTTTAAATTATTTAAATTTGTGTAGCTAAACAATGATTAATAAATTAACGTATATAAACAGTTGATTTAATTTGACTGTTTATTAAACAGTAACACAAGATTGAAATAATAGTTATTCAAGCATGAGATAAAATTACTTCTATTATGATAATTATTTTGACAGATCTTTCTATAATTAACAAATTTATATACAATTTTGTATTTATTTCACGTAATTTGTGTATTTAATTATTTATGTTAGTTTTGATAAAATATTCTTTTATAAATATAAATAATAAATTGAATAATAATTTTTTAGTAAAAATTATTTGAACAATTTTTTAGAGCTAATTTTTTACTTTTAGACCTGACATGGAGCCCCATTTCTTAGGAAAATTTAATCCTCAATAGGTCGATAGATTTTTCCAACGGATATTTATGTTTTTTGGGTCGATGAACACGATTGTGGTATCAGTTTTTAAAGAATATAGTTCAGTTTCCCACAATAGACAACTTGAAATTATTTTTTTCGGTATTTTCTAAATATTCAAATTCAGCGATTCAAAAAACATAAGTAACACTTTCGAAAATAGAAAAAATCCCAAAAATTAACCTAAAGTTGCCTATTATGGACATAGTCAGTAAAATCTGATATCATATTCATGTTCAGTGACCGGAAAAATATAAGAACGCGTTGGAAAAATCCATCGAACTATTAAGAATAAAATTTATCTTCGGAAAGGGGCTCCACGTCAGATCTAATTAAAGCTTTAATTTCTTTTGTTTAGTTATGCATTACTAAATTATATGCACAATTAATTTAATTTTAATACAAAAAAAATACGTGTATATAAACTTAAGTTTATATAATAATGAAGTGTTATTTCCAATTCAGATAAGTTATTCTTTATTCTATAAATATAAAAGTGTTTTTAAAGCTTTTAAATTTACATACTTTTACATTATTCAGAATGATAAAAAAAAATTGCACTTGTATACTCTTAATTATTTCGAAGATAATTTTATGCTACAATAACTTAACTTTTCACTTATGAGAAATGACTGTAATTTAAGACTGCTTAATTTGTGTCAAAAGAATTCATAGTCAATATACAGTTTAGGGTATAAATTTGATCTCATATAGATTTTTTGGAACGCTGATCGCGAATTTCGGTATTTTCTGTGAGAAATGTGCGGAAACCCATAAATTTGTAAAAACTACCCCTAAAAGGGAGTATTTTTGATATATTCGAACTTTCAGTGCCCATAACAGATCCATAAGGGTTTTTTGGGTCGCTGGTAATGAATTTTGGGGACTTATTTTGAAAAATTAATATTTAATTTTTAAATAAGAAAAAACTACCTCTAATAGTAGTATTTTTACTATTATCGCGTTTTTAGGTCCAGATTTGACCCACATATGTTTTTTGGGTCGCTGATGAAATTTAAAGTTCCTGGCTACTAAAAATTGGCACTTCCCCTTGAATTTCCAAAAACATGAAATACATTAAAAATACTCCTTTTGGGGGTATTTTTTGCTAATTTAAGGTTAAAACTCCAATTTTCAGTAGAAAGGATTCCAAAATTCTTGATCAGCGATTCAAAAAATTCATAGGGACGAATTTAGGACACTTAAAGCTCGAATACATTAAAAATACCCTTTGCAGTTTTTGCAAATTTTAGGGTGAAGCCCCAATTTCTTAAAACAATTATCAAATCTTGCAAGGGTCAGAAACTTGACCCCCCCCTGTATGTTGACTGGAACAATTAGGTTAATAATAAAAATAATCTTGCAGTTCTTGAAATATAAAATTTTAAGTTTATAAATGAATAATGAGTATACAATGAGAAAGTAGCAGTAAAAATGTTAAACTTCAGAAATCACCCTAATTTGGTTTATACCCAACAGTAACCAATTACAGTTTACCTTTTTGGTAACATCTTTAAACTTACATATTATTCTTTGGGTTTTAGTTCTAGGGTTCTGATAACAAACAGTAGAAACGAGAATTGCAGTATAATAAGGTACCTCGCTTTAAGAAAAAGAATTTAAATTTTACCAAAAAATATTTTTGCAAAGATTTGCCAAAAATGTGCCCTCGATTTAATTACCTTGACAGTTAACTGAACTTTATAACTTTTTTGTTTACCTTGTGGGTGATCTTTCAAATATAATAAAATATAAATTTAAGCAATAAAAATATTTTCAATTTTAAAATATAAAATTATAAAAAATCCTAATCACGAATTAAACAAATAAAAATAAATATTTTTTAAGTTAAATTTAGGTAAATCTTATGATTAAAAAATATTAATATACCGAAATAAAAATGACAATTCAAGAATTTTCAAAAAATTAAAAATTTTTTTAATTGTAACATAAAATAAAATTTTATTAATTTTTTTGTATTTTTTATGTTAACAGATAGCAGTTTTCTACTAGCAAACGCACAGATTGTAGATTTTCCAATCGTCTATTGCAATGAAAGTTTCTGCAAAATATCTGGGTTTAATCGTGCCGAGGTAATATACAATATTTTTTCAAACATATTTTATTTGTAATAAAACTGAAATTCAAATCAAAAATGTTAAAAATTAAAATTTTTGCATTTACAAAGAAATTAATTAAATATTTTACTTATAAAATTTATATAAATTACGAAAGTTACAAAAGTATATATATCGAAATTAGAATCTTAAAACTATCATAAATATGCTGTAATCAAAAGTTGGCCTTATCATCTAAAATGATAAACATTTCTTTTCTTGAATTTTAGACTTTGCCAAATTCCGGTAAATATATACATAATATTATATACGTTGTAGATAGTTTTGAGAGTATGTTCATTGATTTATATCCAAAATATTAAGTTGGCAACATTGCCAATGTATAATGTAAAACGATTAATTTTCAGCTGGTAAAACTGTCTCAATTTCTTTACATTTTGAAGAATATTATTATATCAGTACTAAATAAAAAAAAATTTGTTTACTTACTTTTTTGTTACGGTTAGAAAAAAGTTTTTTTTTGGTTCTTTTCTAAGTTGGTTTAAAGTAGTGTTCGTGAATAAATTGATTTATAATTTTTGTTAAAGTGAATTTATAAATAATCAGATTGATAATAGAACTAAAGACCTTAAATAATTTTTTCTGTCATTTGTAACATTTCGAATCAAATCACAAAAAAATTGCTAAAAAAGTTCCTTATAATTTTTTTAGGGGGTTCAAACTGGTCCTTCTTGTTAATTATGTAATGTAAAATTAGCTAAAAAATGGTAAAACTATCCACTAGAGGGGAATCAATTGACCCCTTTAAACATAATAAACTGATTCCAATCAATAAAATACAAATTGGCGTTCTGAATATCATTACCTCACCTTGTCAGTAAACAACCCTTATAGTTGAACACTATTCAAGTTTTTTTCAATTTTGGGGAAAAAATCAACCAAAAATCAATTTTATTTAATGTTCTAAAGCCAACAATCGTAGGTACATTACCTTCTAAGGCGAAGCCAATACTGGTAAATTAAAAAATTGGACACTTTTTTATGTCCAAGGATAGTATACTATTTTTCTAACTTCGTCAGTAGCAAAAGAACACGTACTTGACGGTCACGCAATGGCCAGGTAATACGTGCGTTCTAGTTGCTGACAATAAAATACTTATTAGATTAAAGCAATAAGAAAATAAAATTTTTATATAACTAAAAAGTACATTAAAAATGTTTAGGTAATGCAAAAATCATGTCGGTGCAATTTTATGTATGGCGATTTAACCGACAAGGATACTATTTCAAGGGTAGACGAATGTTTGGAGAAACAAATATGCGACAATTTCGAAATTTTACTCTACAAGAAGAACAGTAAGTTAATTTTAACATTATTTAAATAGGCCTATAATTTGCTTAAATTTATTTTTTTTTAAAGCATTTTTAATCAACATGTTCACCATTTTATGAAAATTAAAAAAAAAAAAAAAAAAAAATTAATAAAACAAACGGACATACAAATATATATGCTTATTATTTTAATCAATTATTAATTTTGGTTATGAAATTACATCTGTTTCAATTAAAAAAAAAATGAAAGAAAATAAACAAATATTTAGCTAATTGAATTTGTAATTCAAAATTAAATTTTAATGAAATTCTTCAATTTTCCAATAATTAAAAATATATTTCATAAAAATGAAGCCAAAAAAAAATTATTTGCACTTTTAATTAATTTATTTACAATAAATATTTATACTTTTGATGAATTCATTTGGAAAAAAAATTATAAAAATATTATTGTTTAATTTTTCTAAAATCCTATTTTTGTAAAAAATAATTCTAATTGAAAAAGCATATAAATTTGTATTTATTTAATGCAAAATGCATGGTTTTGATTTGGCTATACTGTGAGACCGTCTAATTGCAATTTCACGAATATTGATATTTTTATTTTTTTTTTAAATAATTTAGCTGCACTTGTAAATTTAAAAAGAAAAATATATATTTATGAGTCCATTCAGTATATTTTTTAAAAATTATGCACACATGCTATGTGTTTAATTTCAAATATAATGCAAAATTTAGCAAAATTTACCATTTTTTAGGAGGTTATCTTAAATTTTTTCATGAGTTCGAGATAAGTTAAAAATAAACCAGGCTCTGAAAAATTGTATTAATTGGTTTCAGAGCCTGAAAATTGTATTTTTTTGAGCAATGAATATAAATAAGCCTTTTCCACGATAGATTTTTATAATATTTAAAAAAAAGCTTGAAGCTAGCTTAATTACTTTTTTATTCGCGTTAATCCAATTTTTTGTTAAGTTCTTTAGGTAATTTTGTAGAAAATATAATCATTCAAAATTTCAAAACAAACTTTTTGCCTAAAGTTAAAACAATTTTATATTGAAATTAAGAAAGTATGTGTACACAATTTTTTAAAGCCAATAATTGAAAAATCAACTTGAATCGTAAAGCTCAATCTGCAGAACCAAAATTCAATTTACATGTATCTTGTGCTTTCTCATTTCAGTAGATTTTACTGTTTTGCAAAAAACCGTCTAAAAAATACACTCTATGGACTTTTTACCTAAAATATTTAAAAAATTAAATAAATTTATATACTATATGAATAATAAAAAAATATAATTACAAAAAAAAAAGTTAAAAAAATATAGTATTAAATTTTAGTATATTAATTTTTTTTTTTAATTTTTTGTAAATTAAACAAAAATTAAATAACAAAGAAAATCGTTTTCTTTAAAGGTGCGCCAACAGGTAAAGACATAATCGTGAAAGAAAATCCTGCTCGTAAGTTAACTCAATCTTACAAAGTATTTAAGGTGGTCAATTTTGTATAATTTAATAGTCCAAAGGCATACCTTAATACTTAAAAGTAAGAAAGAGTATTTAAAAAAAAAAGTAAAAAAGTTTCCCTATATTATTATTATTTTTAACGTGTCGATTATTATTATTAAAATTCCTAATAGTACCTTTTGTTTCTGTGTAAATTTTAATATATATATACTTATTCTATTTTCTATATATTGCTAGAATTATATCTGTATAACTGTATATTTTTCTATTATTTTAATATTTGTTTCATTTATTAAATATATTTTATGTGTTAAAGTGATTATTTTCATTTTTTTTTTTTAATTTTATTCAGATGCAAAATTGACTTTTTACCAAAAAATAAATATTAAATGGATTTGAAAAAATTAGACTTCTTTTAATTTGGTCCAACAGGAGTATAAAAAGCTAAGTTAATGCTTAAATGCTCCATTTTTGTGGTGATGCCATTTTAAAGTAGCCTGAAAAATTTTGGTAAAAAATATCAGTCATTTTAGTACCTGAAATAAAAAATAAAAAAAAATAATTTTTTAAATAAAAAGTCACTCTGATACAAAAAATATATAACTTTTTGACACCCTATTATATTTTCCTTTATTTTCGTAGTTATATCTGTTATATAATATTTATACATAATTATTTCATTTAGAACATTCATTTGCATTCATATTTTATAAATTTTCTTTTCTTTCATTATTTTTTCAAAATAAATTTAATTAAAATTAAAACGAGTCTTTTTTCACATATAAAATTGCATTTTTGTAATTATATTTTTCATGAAGTTTACATTACTATCTGTATTTTTTAAAATTTTAGTTTTATTTAATTTAAAATTTAGATTGCATATATGATAATACTATTTATTTAATTTACACTAAATAATCTAAAGTAGTTTATGCTAATTGTTGTTTAGTTACTTTTTTAAGATATACAATACAAATACAGATATACATGTACATTTCATGTTTTATTTTTTAAGTTATTATCAATTTTAAAACTGCTCTTTACTTAAATTTTGCTTGGATAGCTTTAATTTTTGAACTTTGGTTCTGATATTTAAGAAATTCACGCAACATTGTAACAGAGTGGTTTGATCGGGATATCAGAAACGACGAATTTATAAATAAAAAAATATTTTTATTATTTTGTTTATTAATATTTTTTATAAATTGTTTTTTCGTACAATATTTTATTAAAAAATATGATTTGCGCTTATTTAGAACTCTAAAAAATCTAAAAACTTAACTTCGGGAACCCAAAAGACGTGTTTCAAAATCATTGAAATCGGAGCAAACATGGATTTTTGCTAGTTGATGTGTAAAAACTGATGCGAAATTTTCAGTAATCACGAGCACCTAGCAGGCAAAATACATTCATAGGCTGCACTGTGGGTAAAAAATAGACTGTTGTGTGATTAGCTTTAACTTGTTAGTAGAGGAAATAATTACAAACCCTAGGTATTTTTCACGGTCTGAGTGAAACCATTTGAAACTTTTTGCATTCACTTCATTTTGGTCCCAATCATAAATTTTACATATCAAACTTCCTTGAACGGACCCCGAACGGGGGACTGATTTCCCCTTTTGAGGGGGGGGGGAGTTTAAATAAAATTATTTTGAAACACTAAGAGTCTATTGATTTTTTGATTTAAAGACAAAAAGATGGATAAACATTTTTCAAATAAATGCATCTCTTGCCTGGAATCAAAATAATAAAATTTTGAGGGCTGTAACTGATAAGGGATGCATTTTTTTGAAAAATATTTATCAACCTTTTCGTCTTAAAATCAAAAAATTAATTGATTCGCAGTGTTTAAAAAAAAAATTATTTTCCCCGTTGGGGTTCAAAGAATTTTGATATGTAATGTTTTTGATTTGGGCCAAAATTAATCGAATGCAAAAAATTTCAAGTGTTTTCACTAAGACCGTGAAAATATTCTAAATACCTAAAAATCATGTAATTATTTCTTCTACTGTATAACGGGCATCGTATTTACAATCCGGCGGCTGTATCTACAACCCCCGTAAATGGGAGTCGCAACTTATTTAAACCTAAGGCACACAACACGATTTTTCAATCTCATTCTACAAACATCGTAAAGAGGGATCGCAACTACATGTCTGGTTTACCAAAATGTCTGGCACCCAACCTTACAGCTTTTTTTAGCTCGAATTAGGTTGAATTATGTTCCGGAAAAGCATGAAAATTATCAAAAAGGGTTAAAAATTTCTCTGACGAAAAATCCGAGAAACCTTCAAAAGAACCTGAATTTGGGGTTGGATGCCTAACATTTCGAGTAACTGCACACCCTTACTTTTGTCGTTAACTTGGAGCTCTTTTGAAGCTTAAAAGATTAAAAAACGTGAAAATTAATTTTCGTACTTCAGAGAACTTCGCGAAAACTGATGAAAGGAAAAATTTCCTCATTAATACTGAATACACATAAAAGATAGTCAAGCATTGTTTAATAACTGTAATGTAATTATTATTAATTATTATTACAAAATTTTCAAAACGTACGTAACTTCTGTAGATTTATCAATTAATATTATTATTAAAAACATTTAAAAAAAATAAATAAATAGATTTATCTTCTTCTCGAATAACAAAGAATTCTTAACAGTAAAATAAAATATTGAATGAAAAACCAATTTATTTTGATTTATTTCCAAACTTATTAGAACACAATAGCATGTTTACTCAATTGTTTTTTTTTTTTTTTTTTATTTTCAATTAAACTCAAATATCACAAACCATCAAATACAATTATACAGATCAAATTAAAATTAAAGATAATCCTTACACAAAAAGAGCATTGAAAATTTTTTATAATAAAATTAAAAAAACATTAAATAGAATATATATTTAATACCTATTTCTTTAGATTAGATAATTATTTGAAAGTATAGTCTAATTGTCATAATTTTTAATATAAAAGAGTTAGTTTATAGGCTATTTCGGATAAGTATAGTTTGGCTCACAAAACTAAACCTAACTTAAGTAGTCGTATCCAAAAAGTTATCAAAAAACTCCCTGATTCCGGTTGGAATTAGTCCTCTAGGCTCTAACAGGCCCAAATATAAACATAATAAACTGTTTTTTGTAGGTTTTTTAAATTTTATTTAATTTCTCTCACCCATAAACAGAAAATACTCTGCTCATTGGCTAGAAAACTTAACATTTCACCATTTAATAATGAAACATTTTTTTGAACTTTAGTGCCCCTTTAAGTATTAGAAATACAGTTTTCAATTTTTTGAAAATCAAAACTTTAACCCTAAAGGCCCAAAAAAAAATTTTCTTAAAAATTAGTGGTATTTTACGTTTTCTAGCCCATGAGTAGAATAATATTCTGTTTATGTGCCGAAGATCTAAACCCCCCCCCCCCAAAAAAAATGGTTCTTTAAGGTTTTCGGGGACCTGTCAAGGCCTAGAGGTCTAATTCCATCCATTCTTTTGAATGCTACGAGGGGTGCTACAACTTAGGTCAGGTTTGGTTTCGAGGGCTAAATCACTATACTTAATAGCTTTTAATAATTTATTAGAATAAATTATTTCAAATAAAAAACAAGAAAATTTTTAGTCGTGTTTAAAAAGTGGGGACATTCTCTCTAATTTCCAAAACAGGAAGTTTACCAACTATCTGAAAAGTATCATTTTTTGTGTTTATTTCCATAACTACTATAGCCTCCGGAATCTTACGATAATTTCATTTTATAGTTAATCTAAATGAACAATTTTCATGTTAAAAATTTTAATTGAACGATGAAAAAAAAATTTTAAATTAGTTATTTTTTCGATTAAAAGAAATAAAAATGAAATTTTTTTTACGTACAATAGTTTTATTATTTTATTGTTATGAAACTTCATATTTTTTTAATTCTTTTGTTTCATTTATTGTTTAGGTAAAAAGTTAATTATTGGATATAACATTTTCAATTTTATCCATTATTATTATTATTATTATTTTTTTTAATAAACGAGTAAATTTACGAAATGAAATTTAATACCAGTTATATTATTTTTTTTTTACTCTATTTTATGAGTATATGGAGCATTTTACTTCAAATTGTCTATTTAATATTTGGGTTTTTTTTTTAATATGTGAACTGAAATTTCTCTAAATATTTAAAACACGTGACTTTATATAACGTCTTGCTATTTTGTGGCGTGTTTGTACTAAAAGTGATTTTTTTTTTGTTTATACTTTTTGGAATTGTCTACCACAAATATAAATCTGCTTAGTGAAAGTGGAAAGTTTAAAATACATTTGTTTGGAAAGTACTACTAAAAATAAGCCTCCTTGCAAGTTTTTAGCTCCGAAAGTTCAATTCACGATTTTTGGTGGCCATTTTTGTCGTTTGGCCATTTCGGGAAAAAGAAGGATACTTTTTCTTACTTTTTTTCTAAAACGCTTATTTAAACTTGGAAAACTTTTTTTTTTACTCTTAATAAATTTTTGAACCCGGGAAACATTCTCTTTGAGTATTTTATATCTTAACTTAGAGGGAAATATTTTCCATGTTTAGATAAGCATTTTAGAAAATAAGAAAAACTTTCTTTCTTTTTTTAGAAAAGGCCAAAAAACGAAAATGGCTACTCAATTTTAAGATCCGACCTTAAATTTCGTATACAATATATTTGAAAATACCGGGCGCCAGTCAAAACTCAGAACTGCTGTTTAGCATCAATTTTTTTAAAGAATAACAAATGTTAAGAAAAAACTGAATATTGTAATATTAATTTTAAAAACAATTAGGTGTATTTTATATTGAAAACTTCTTTCTTTATTTCGAAATTCTGCCTGGTGCTGATTCTGCTAAATAGCAGTTCTGAGTTTCGACTGGCGCCCAAAATACCCATATACGGTACCTAGGAATTTAAAATAATTGGAGATTAAGGTAGTAGGTCATAACAGTAAGAGCAGTTTTTTTGCAGTGTAGTTAGAGAAGTTTATTAGGTTAAAAAAACTACATTATTGAAATAAACGCCCTGGAAAATCAATAACAATATTTTTTTTACTATGCAAAAATATTAATGCAAAAAAAGAATTAGCAACTATATTACTAAAACAAAGCTTAAAAAAAATTCTAAAAAAAAACTCTAGTAAAAAACTTTTAAAATATTTATACAATTTTTTATTAAAACATCTATACAAATACACTCTATTTACTCTGATATTAAATAATTTAGTAGCATTTTATAGTTAGTTCAATTATTGTTTTAAACCAAATAAACAAATAACAAAACAAACTAGATATAAAAATTAGAATAATATAACATTACTGTATTTATTGTTTAATATTTTTAAAAATAAAATAAATAGAAATATTTCAAATGTACAATTAGCATATATTATACAAACAACATTATTTATAAACATATTTAACTAAATACACCAAACAAAACCAATAATGCAAACAATGAATTACATTTTAATAACTGCTAAAAATTTAAATATTTAAAAAAATAAATGTGAATGAAATAAAATTGTCTATTAGTATGAAAAAAAGCATAGAAGCTCTAGGACTCCATTTAGATTTTTTTTTACACAGAAAGGTGCTTGGATTATTCAATATTTGATGTATTTGCACAGAACACTACAGGTTCTAATATGTTATACTGTGTAATTTTGGTAATTTTTATTTTAACATGGAACGTGTTTATAGGCAGGGGTCGGTCAAATGGACTTAGAATGATTTCGATTTAGAGACTTGGATTATTTTCAATTTAGGGACTTAGGATAATCCGATTTAGGGATTAAAGGAGCATAGCTTATAAGGATTTTAGGAGCTAAAAATTATTTTTTTTTGCTTAAAATTGTATAGGCTTCAAGATGAAAAATAAATTTAAACATGTTCCATGTTCCATGTGTGTTCACATACTGATTATAAGTTTTTTTAATTTTTTTTTTTGTTGAAAAATGATACTTAACGCAAAAAAAAGTCTAGTAAAATAAATCCTTATCAAAAGAGAACGGTTGTCTTTTTTAATACATTAATTAAAAACTTAGATCTAGGGCATACGCAATCTAGGGCATACTTTAAGAACCATGTTTTGTCCTAGCCATCCTAGATCCTGAATACAGTACAAAACCTGAAAAATAGCTCAAAAATAGAAGTTGAAAACATAATCCCTCTAAATTTTCAGAACTTTTGGCCTACCCTAATTTGGTCTTTAGGGGTTAATAGCTGAGTTTAACAAACTTTAAAAAAGTCGTATTTATGAAAAAATCTCTTAATAGAAAAAAATAGTTGATGGGATTTTGGTGACAACTCTTGAGTCTAAACTGCAAAATGCGTCCTTCAATCTATATTATTTTTGTAACTAGGGTGGTGGGGGGGGGGCTGGGTATGGATATACAAACCATCATCCTTGTTTACCTGTACCTTTTGAGTTTAGCCTTGATAAAGCTACACAGTTTTTCGAATTTTAATTAAATTGAATATTGAATAGTTGAAAAAATGTTCTCAATCTTTACTCCACTTCAAAAATATAGATTAATTTATTATTGCAATTATCAAATACTTGAATTATCAAAGTACTATTGAAAAACTGCCAAATAACACCTTACAATAAACTTACTGACCGTAAGATTTTAAAATTGAAAAATAAAAACAGCAAAAAATGTTTTGTTCTAAATAATTCATTTTATTTAAATAATTAGCAGTTAATTAAAAAAAAAAAATAAATAACATATTTTCTTTTTAAAACAAAAAATAAAACAAATTATAAAATAAAAATGAAAAAAAAAAAATATTTATGTGTATATATTTTTTGTAGTTGTAATAAATGTTGAATAAATATAATTAAAAAATATATAAAAGCACGTAGATTTATTTCAAGCACTGTATTCATATAAATATAAAAAAAGCACGATTTTTTTTTTGTCAATAGTTATTACGTAGAGTGATCCAAAAAAAATCCAATTTTATAAAAATTACTTTTGAAATAAAAAAAAAAAATATTATTTTAAATTTGATTACTAATGATTTTGAATCACTCTATTGTTATTTATTGTGCATCATAAAATAATTTAATGAAAATAAAAAGCTGACAAAGTTAATAAATTTCTAATAAAAAAAAAAAAAAAAAAAAAAATTTGTTTAGAAACACCACTATGGCTACTTCTCCAAATAGCACCAATAAAGAACGAAAGGGATCTCGTGGTATTATTTTTATTGACCTTCCGCGATATAACAGCCTTGAAACAACCGATCGAGACAGACGATCCGAAGGGCGGCCTGTCGAAATTTGCAAAATTAGCAAGATCCGTCACGCGATCACGTTCCGTCCTCGTCTCACAATTTACATCTGGCCCTTCTATGCCACCAGCATCATCTGCAATAAAAGATTCATCACCTTCAGCTGTTCTTCCAGTTGCTGCTACAACTGCAACAACAACTTCAACAACGACAACAATAACAAAACCATCCCATTTAACCCAAGTAAATATTTTATAATTTCCTTTTTTTTTTTTTTTTTTTGATTTTAAATAGATATGAATAATTTTACAACCGTGACCTACGTTTTGTAGGTTAAGGTAATTAACCTTAAACACGAATACTTTTACTATCAATTTGGGTGAAAGTTTTTCGTTATTATTGTAAAACTATTTAAGATTTATAAATACTCCATTTAACTATTTTTATGCATTTATGATTATTATTTAATTTTATATATCAAGGTTTTTTGCAAATGATAATTTTCTTTCTTAATTAACTTTTAATATTTATGGATCTTTTATTTAATATAAAAAACTTACATGACGGGTTTGAATAGGCACACAAATAACGTCCATGGAACATGTTTATTCTGGCATCCTAAAATATCTAATTATCAGAAATAATTCCCTAAACACGGATTATTTCAAGTCCCTAAATCAAAATTATTCTAAATCACATTTTTAATCTACCCCCCCCCCCATTTTTAGGTCTTTTAGGGTAAGTCTTCCGATAAACATGTTCCATATTAATATACAATTATAGAATATTCTGCAAAAAAGAACCATCCTAAAGTTTAAACCAAATGTAGTCCTAACGTGTTTTTCCACTTTGTATACTATTTTTTGGTACATAGCACTTATAGGCAGGCAGCTCATAAGAATTTGGGTGACTTTTAGGAAACCACTCTGACGACCTAAAATGCACTACTGACCACCGAAATAAAACCGAAATAAAGATTTTGTAGACCTTTGACCAAGGATCCATTGTATCAACAGAAAAACTGCTATGCTGGTTTCGGAAAGTCGCCTGGGTACTTTTGCACCTTATTCTACGAAGCTTTCTGATAATATACTCAAAGTTTAGCATATTGCCCAATCAAACCCTCTTCCCCTCAAATTCAAGTTACCCAGGTGTTCAAAATGAAACCAAGCTAGATCTAGAAATTCGTTATTTCGGCGACTAATAGTGCATTTTAGGCTGTGTGCAAATTTTTATGGTTTACCTGCCTATTTAGATATATATTATATATCACACTCTCTGATATCCATAATGTAATTAAAAGAGACGTTTGAGTTAGAGGTAAATGTATATTTAGCACCGTATAATTTCTACCAAAAACATATCTACTCATCTGAATGACCCTTCTACATGCAGAGTCTCAAAGAAATATTTATTTGAAAAGCTCAGCAAATACTATCAAAAAACAGCTTCTCAATACCTAACTTATCGTACATTAAAATTAAGACTTATAGAATAAACAAAAATTATAGATAATTATCTAAAATATCCAGATTTTTATTTATTTTCCTAAACAACTTTAGCTTAAAAAAAAAAATTTTATTTTATTTTTTGGACTATTATAATACACAAGTAATAACTTATCAAATAAATTTTATTTTTTAAAAAAATATATTTTTTCTGCACAATTTAGGTATGTGTATGTTTTCATGATGTTTTAAAAAATAAGCCTTTCAAAATTTCAATTGAGCAAATAACAAAAAAAAGCTTAAAAAAAAAAAGCAGTCATATTTTATTAAAACGTGGTTTGACTTTAAAAATATTTGATGCATACCTATTTTATGTATGAAAAAAAAAAAATACTATTCTTATCCTAGAAAGAACGTGAACACGAATTTACTATTTTTTCTTTTTATTAAAAAAAATCGATTTAACTCAAAAAAAAAATATTTGTTATGTTAAATAAATGATTTGAAAAAAATTTTTTTTTTTAATAGTTGCAGATGATGTCATTAAGTGCAGATGTAATGCCGCAATATCGTCAAGAAGCACCAAAAACACCACCACATATATTATTACATTATTGTGCATTTAAAGCAATATGGGATTGGATAATATTGTGCCTAACTTTCTATACAGCAATAATGGTACCATATAATGTAGCATTTAAAAATAAAACAAGTGAAGATGTTTTTCTATTAGTTGTTGATACAATTGTTGATGTTATTTTTTTCATCGATATTGTATTAAATTTTCATACAACATTTGTTGGTCCTGGTGGTGAAGTTGTTTCTGATCCTAAGGTTTTATATTTTTTTATTTATTTATATTTTTTAAATTACTACTTATAAGTCAGGGTAAAAAAAGGAAAGGATTTAAAATTTCATTGAACTATAGAAAGCAGCTTACCTATATAAATTAACATTTTTTTTGCGGGTTTGAAATTTAAATATTTTAGTAATTTTTCAAATAAACAAAGTATAAAATCAAATTTTTACAGAATATTATATTTAAAGATAGTAAATATGTGTATATGGGATCATCCAGGTAATTTTTAATTTCTTTTTTTAAGTAATTTTTGGTGTTAGATTTGTAATTTCATTAAAATTTTATTGCTAGGTCACATTAGTTTTGAGATATTCAGTCTTAAATATTTTTATCAATCCAAAAATTGAATTATACCAAACATTTATTTATTTAAAATATTTTTTAAGGACGCTCTTCACGAGGTTCTTAAGTCGTTGAATATTAAAAAAAACATTAATTAAACTTATTTATATGAAATTATTTCTTAAATTCGATTAGCCTGATGTTAAACTTAATAGTCAGACTGTCGCAAAGGGCGATGGTTCATTTATTTAAGTTCATTCTACAATCGATAAACTCTTGTGGTCACTCGCTAGAGTTCTGCAACGTATTGGTGCCAACTGAAAATAAATGGGTTGTTCTACCGTGGATTCTAGGGTTAAGGAATCCGCATAATGTTGAATTTAGGGATAAAACCCAGCATTATGTACATACAGCACCCGAAGTTTTTCCAAGGCACTATAACCCAGTTTGGGATTTGGAGAGGATTCCTATAGGTACGGCACCAGCAACACAAAAACACTACATTCACACACTATACCACAAAGCGTTAAAAGTAAAAAAAAAAATGAAAATATAAGACAAATTAAAATAAACATATATTACTTCTTTTATATACAGTTCGCACCACTGATTTGCAGTTCCCTAGCAGATAACCACAAGAATTTACCAGAAGATTGTATAAACTGCCTTCGATGGTAACTCATAATCGTTTAAAATAAGTTTAAAATACTTTAAATTTAACATAGACTTAGTCTTTTAGTCAAAAACTAAGTGCCTTATAATCCTAATACAGCACAGTTCTTTCCTATAGCATATAGTTTCTTCGCCCAGCTAACTTTTTTTTTAACCAGGCCTGGGCCATTGAAAAACTCTACAAAAAAATGTCTTAAACAAGTCAAATGTCTTAATAATTTAATTTAATAATTACTTAATCGTGCCAATAAAACAATTCTTTTTTGAATCTGAATATCTCAAAAAAATGTGTTTTATCATAAAATTTCCAATAAAATTGCAAATACAACACCTAAAACTACATTCAAAAAAAATTTTGCTTCGGTTAAATAACCTGAATCAGCTCATGTATATATGTAACTATAACGTAAAAAGCATTGTGTACAGATTATAACGTGAGTACCTATATAATATTCATGATAATTTTCTTCTACTATTTTTATTTCCATTATTTTTTTTTCATATTTAACTTAAAAATTTTTTTTTTGTTTTTTTTTGAAAATGTATGTACGTATATATTTTGTTTGAAAAAAAATAAAAAATAAAAATGTACATATACATATATACATTATTTATTTAAATAAAGCAATTGTAAAGTTGTAGTTTTTGGTTTAAACATAAAGAGAAAGAGCAGTCAGCTTATCTGCATGAACGGATTAATTTAACTGATAAAATATTCCAACGTAATATAGGTATAAGCTTTTAGAGGATTTATGACGTATATAAAATATATAATATGTATATGAGTCTATTTTTTAATTTTTCGATTGTATAATTTTGTGCATTTAAAATTGATTTTGCTGAGTTTTTGCAAAAGTACCAAAAATTATTATTTTTTTGGTTCTCGTAATTTTTATAAAGTTATAGACAACAGTTATAAATTTCTTGATTTTTAGTTAAAAACCCTAAAATATTTTTATCTCTAATTTTCAAAAAAAAATTTAAACATAGATAATTCTTTCCAAATTTTTTATTTTTCCATAATTCGGTCAACTTTAATTTCAACTATTTGTACTTACACATTTCTACTTAAAATCCGGTTGTGGTAAGTGTAATTGGTTTTCAGTGTAGTACTTTCCATTTAATACATTTATTAGCCGGGAATCAAAAAATATGCACAACATATATCTTAAAACTAAAAAACAGATTCAAATGCATATAAAAAAGTAACTAAAAAAAAGTATTTAATTTTAAATAATTTAAGAACTATAAAAAAAATAAATAAATTAAATAATTTAAAAAAAAATGTAGAAATAATTATAAAATTTATAGGTAATACGCATGAATTACTTAAGATCCTGGTTTATTATTGACTTGCTAAGTTGCCTGCCCTACGATGTGTTCAACGCCTTT
This sequence comes from Anagrus nilaparvatae, assembly GCA_022575985.1. NCBI lineage: Eukaryota > Metazoa > Arthropoda > Insecta > Hymenoptera > Mymaridae > Anagrus > Anagrus nilaparvatae. Next base: position 34,048,090 of record JAKSXM010000231.1, read on the forward strand.
GACCATGATGAAGATGGAATTGGTAGCTTATTTTCTGCTCTTAAAGTCATTAGGTTACTTAGGCTCGGTAGAGTCGTTCGCAAACTCGACAGGTACCTCGAGTATGGAGCGGCTATGCTGATACTTTTATTGTGCTTCTACATGCTCGTTGCACATTGGCTTGCTTGCGTTTGGTAAGTTTTATTCAATTTCAAAAAACATTTGAGTTTTTTTTTTTTAAGTATAATTTAATTTCACTGAAAAAAAGTTTATGATGAGAAAAAATATTTTTCTTGTCAGCGGACAGAAAGCACGTATTTCCCGGCCACTTCGCGACCGGAAAAGACGTGTTTTCTCGCCACTGACGAAGAAAAATCGTACACGACCCTTGTCCATAATTAAAGAATGACCCAAATCGCCATTTACGTGCAATTTCGGCCATTCTTTACTATTCTGGACATGGGGTCGTAATATACTATTTTTAAAGAATAGGGCCCTCTTTAACCTCAATATTTTCTCTGAGACTGCGAAGGTCGTAACTTTTCCTTCTGATCCAAATGTTATTGCATTGAATAAGAAGTAAATTCAATGGGTAAAAAGCTCAAAAGAATATAATCGGGGCTAAATTAAATTTTAGTTTCACCTAGGAGCAAGCAGGGAGCAATTTAATTAGACCCAAAAAATACCTTATCCCTCTAATAGTGGAAATCTTTTTCATAGTATGAATACTATTTTTTTTTTATCCACTTAATTTTTTGCCAAATACAAGATCCTGAGCCATATAATCCTGTCGCCAGCTGAAGCTCCATGGAAAAAAATGGGTGAATGAAAACATGAATACCACCCATTTTTTTCCATGGAGCTTTTATGGTATTTTAAAATTTTATGGCATTAAATAGCATTGTTGGTGACAGGACTAATACATAATAATATAACTAAAATTTCTTATGACGAAAATTTGTAACTATAAAAAGGTATAATTACTAGGCAAGCGTTGCATTCTACTTACTGGACCATGACTAGATCTATCAAAAATATATGTTCTTTTCTACTGTATTATTTAGAATCAATAGCTATGAATTAAACTTTAGAGAATAATTTAATAAAAAAAATTTATTTTTTTAAAACGTGTAATATTCTTTCTATGATTAAAATTTCGTGTTATCAATACAAAAGAAAGTTATTTGCTATTCTATATATCGTAACAGTAAAAAATTGGGTTTTTATTAATAGTATCTAGCATAATACTTTTTCAACCAGTCATGTATTTTTTTCTCGGCATAGAACAGGTGAAAATTTATAATCTACTCTATAGTAGATTAAAATTTATGAAAAAATAATATTATAAGAAAACGTGGATTCAATATCTCTAACAAGGGGTGGCTATCTCATTTGAGATGCCAAACCTATTGTTATGGATAACTTTTTATTATGTTGAAAAAGCGTCCCTAATATCCTCCGTTTATAGCAATAGGCCTTGTGGACCCAAAAACTCAGGGCTTTATGTTATAAAAAAATTCTATTTGGAGGCAATATTCCAAATATCACACTGTAAAAAGTAACTTTCTTAGATTTACAAAAAAAATAGAATTTTTTTGAAAAATTAGTGAATTTTCAAAAAATTTTGTAAATATTCGATAAAAATCGTAAATTTACTAAATTTAGTATATTATCGAAAAATTCGAGAATTTTCGACTTTTTTTAGTGATTTTACGAAAAAAGTTGCAAATTCACAACTATTTGTAGGAAATTTACAACTATTTTTTGAAAATTTTCGAAAAAAAATTGTAAATTATCAATTAATTTTGCGAATTCACCAAAATAAATCGAGAATACTCGAATTTTTTGTTAATACACTAAATTTAGTAATTATACGATTTTTTTCGAATATGTACAAATTTTTTCGAAAATTTATTAATTTTTCGAAAATGTTCTAATTTTTTTGTTAATATAAGAAAGTTACTCTTTACAGTGCACTATTACCTTGTAATCATCAAAAATATCTATTTGTTCAACAAGGGAAAAAAAATAGGATTTGGCTTTCAATGCAGTTGTATGCACGAGTGAGCGTAGCGAACGAGTTCAGACAGCATTGAAAGTAAAATTTCCTACATTTTTTCCCGTGTTCAACACATAGTTTTTCATTAAAAGCGAAAAAAAGATCGCCCGAAAGTAAGAAAGTAGATCTTTTTTGCAGCGTATAATGTAAACGCTATTTTTGAACACTGATTTTCTTACACCTTATATTTACTAAACCTAGTGCCCATTTTTGGTCCAAAATAGCAAATTTTAAAATTGCAGCCAAAATTGTAATTCTTGATAAAAATGGGTTTTACAGGTTACAAAAACATTTGCGGAAACCTACTCGTTTAGTTTACTTGTTTTCCAGATAATTTTACAAATAAATAAACTTATATGTAACTACAGACTGCAATTTTGAGTCCCAAAAGTGTTGGTCTCTTTTTGTAACTTTTAAAATCGTTACCTAAATTTTTCTCTTAGAATATTTATTATATAGGTGACCTGAAATGAAGAAATAATTCGATTACCAAAAATAATAATTAAAAAGTTAGGACTAGGGAGTAAAAAAAATTTGAAAAGAACTTTTTTCCAGTGAAATAATTCGTTATTATTTTTGCAACAATAAATGAGGTTAATGAAGTTGGTACGAAAAATTTTGGAAATTTAAAGATTCTTATTTAAGAAGCAAAGGTACCTTTGTTTTCTTTGGATCGATTTTTTGTTTCACTCTTTTTCTTACAAACTTTTGAAGACCTCGTTTATTGTAGCTTTTTTGCGCAACATTACCTCATACTTAATTTTTTTTTTTTATTTATTTTATTTTTTATTTTTTTTTTTCATATAATATTAAGAACATTTTATAAGCCACTACATTTATTATAAGGTTAAGGCGTTACATACAAACTAAAAACCTATAAATTTTATTTTAAAAATTTATTTATTTTTGAAATTAACAAAACATCAAAAAAATGAAATCATCTTACTCTGTTAAGCAAAAATTCAAAAAATTTTTAAAATAAAATACAGGTCTAATATATACAAATAGTATTTTTACAAAAAAAAAAAATTATTTTCTTAAGCTCATTTACTTATACTTAATAGCTTATTCGGATTGTGCATGTGGATTATATTAGTAAATTATTAATAGTAACCTAATTAGTAAAATCTAATTTTTTTAAGAATACATTAAGACTGAAATAAAAGCAAAAATATTTATTATATCCATAAAAAATAATTTTTTTCAAGTGTTATTTATGCTAATATTTTATCGACTTGCACTATACGATATTAAAAACCTATTTTTTTTTTATTATTAAGAAAATCTCTTAATGGAAATTTAATAGAATTAAGGATACATTATTTTATTTTAATAATTTATATAATTTCCATTTAGAATGACATATACTATTATGAATAATTAACTTATAAGGAAAATTTCATTTATATAAGAAGATTTAATAATTATAGTTTTTCTTATAAGTTTAAGAAAAAATTTTTTTTTTTTTTTCATTTATTTATTTAAATTTATACTTTTTTTTTACAATTTTACATTTACTTTTTTTTGCATATATTTATACTAAACTACATAATATACAAAAATTTAGTGCCTGCCATTTTATAATTTGGTGCTTTAGAGGTTAATTTTAGAATATAAGGTTTTCTCTTGCCTGATTGATGACTTATAAGGCACCATTTTATCATTTAATGAATAAAAAATGGTTAGCACCAAAAATTTCAAAATAATTTTTTTTTTACAATTATCAATTTAAAATATACTTGCTTTTACAGTCTCAGCTTTAGAAAAATGCTTTGATTTTGTTAGATTGTTCCAACAAATTTTTAATGCTGTTTTTCTTAATGCTAGCTACTTCAACTAAATTATGTAAAAATTTGAGGGGAACAATCTAACAGCGTATTATTTACCTGGACATTAGCTGGTTCAGGTAATGTAAAAATTATTTTAGTTCTGACTATAAGAATCGGTATCAGATAAAATTTTGAAATATAGTAAGAAGTTTTCAATGTAAAATACGCCTAATTTTTTTTAAAGTTACTATTATAAAATTCAGTTTTTTTCTTTATATTCGTTATTCTCTAAAAAAATTGATATAAAATGTGTCAATTTTGCCGTAAAAGAGGATCACAACCACAAACGCAGCTGCAAAGCAATGTGCTCGTATTTTGCACATTGCATTGTGACTACGTTTGCGGTTGCGACTCCCTTTTACGGTGTTTGTAGAATCACTCTATAAGGCCCCATCTACAGAAGCCATAAAACCGAGGCGCACCGCAAACGCAAGCACAACGCAATGCGCAAAAGAAGATTTTGAGTCTTTCGAATTGCGTAGAAGACAAAATTGGATTCTGCGCTTTGCGCCCTCCTTTTGCGGCTTCTATAGATGGGGCCTCAGGCCTCAGGCCCCATATACAGAAACCGTAAAACCCAGGCGAACCGCAAATCCAAGCGCAACGCAATGCGCCGAAGAAGATTTTGTGTATGTCGAGTTGCGCAGGAGACAAAATTCGTTTCTGCGCATTGCGTGGCGCTCACCCTTGTGGTTGTGACTCCCTCTTAGGCCCCATCTACAGAAGCCGCAAAAGGGGGACGCAACCGCAAGCGCAATGCGCAAAGACCGAAAATGGTTTCTGCGCATTGCGTCGCATTTGCGTTTACGGTTGCGCCCCCCTTTTGCAGCTTCTGTAGATTGGGCCTTACGGAATTTATAGATGGAGCCTATAATACTATAGATATACGCTAATTTTCCACGCTAGCATAAGAAACGATCTTAAAATATTTAACTTAAGTTAATAATCCTAAAACTTAGATTAATTAACACAGAACCTAGTAGACACCTAACACTAATCTGATAAATCGCACCAAATAAATTTTCTAATATTCCCAAAATTTCATTAATTTCTTATTATTGAACATCAAATATAAAATTGTCAGTGCTAAAAAAATTTTTACAAAATATAAAATAGCTTATTTCTTAATAATTCACTAGTACACATAATTTAGATAATACTATTATTAATAATTAATAACTAATTATTATTTCTTTTGTAGATAATTAATTATTCAAATATAATTACAAATAAACAGTATATTACAAAATGTAAAGTAGTTAATCAGTAACCTGAATAGCTTTATTAGTTAGAAATATTTAATATATGAAAATAATTTAAGTTTCATTAAAATTAAGAAAGTTCGATGAGTTTCATATTTTTGTTTTAATTACTCAGGTATGAAAAGGTTTTTCTTTTTAAAGTTATTCAAAATTTGAAATTACGGTTCATTTTTATGTAAAAATATGCATAAAGCAAAAATGGTTTAAAATTTTCTCTTAATGTTTTGCATTAAAATTAAATAATTAAATCAGCATAGATTACCTACAATTTTCCTGGGTCACGGGAATGTATGACTAATTAATGCTTTATTGATATTTGATTGTAAATGGGTATTCAAAAACAAAAAGTTAAAAAATTTAATTGATAAATCAAAAATTTAACTTTACTAACAGTGTAGGCCTGGATCCTATTTTGTAGTCACTTTTTTTGCTGACAGGACCATAAATTATTTTATCAAATATTTTTTTTTGGCTTGCTAAATACGAATATGGCCTTTAACACCTAAAATACTCTAGTTTCCAATAAGTAAAAATATCTGTATAACCACAAAATATAATTTATTGTGGGTTAACGCATTTTTAGTCAACTAACGCATTTTTGTAACTAAACTTAAATCTGAAAAAAGAAAAATTTCCTTAGAGCGGGGAAGGTAAGGACTCAATAAAGCTGAATTATAAGTCCCTAAACCTCTATGCCCAAAGCCGCAAAATACTTTAAGTCCCAAAATTGAAATCATTCCAAGTCTATCATCCCCCCCCCCTTTTACCCTGTATTAAAGGCGTTTTTCAAAGTCCCTCCCTATGAACAAATCCATATTAATATTTTATAAACCTATTATAAAAAAAAGTAATTGCAAAATAGGGTCACTTTTCAGTGGCGGATACGGGGGGGGGGGTCAAAGGGGTCAGTTGACCCCCCTTAGAGGTCAATTTTACCTTTTTTTAGCTAATTTTACGTTACATAATTAACGCGAAGTACCATTTTGACCCCCCCAAAAAAATTTTACGGACCTTTTTTAGAAAATTTTTTGGAATTTGATTCAAATGACCCCTCAAAAAAATTTCTAGATTCGCCTCTGTGTATAGTTTTTTCATCTGAAATTTCCCTGGCATTATAAATCCAGGAATATTTATACTAATATTCCCGTTAAAAGTTTTCGAGGTCCAAATGTATAGTTTTTTCGTCTGAAATTTCCCTGGCATTATGAATCCGGGAATATTTATATTAATATTCCCGTTGAAAGTTTTCGAGGTCCAAATGTATAGTTTTTTCGTCTGAAATTTCCCTGGCATTATAAATCCAGGAATATTTATATTAATATTCCCGTTGAAACTTTTCGAGGTCCAAATGTATAGTTTTTTCATCTGAAATTTCCCTGGCATTATGAATCCAGGAATATTTATATTAATATTCCCGTTAATAGTTTTCGAGGTCCAAATGTATAGTTTTTTCATCTGAAATTTCCCTGGCATTATGAATCCGGGAATATTTATATTAATATTCCCGTTGAAAGTTTTCGAGGTCCAAATGTATAGTTTTTTCGTCTGAAATTTCCCTGGCATTATGAATCCAGGAATATTTATATTAATATTCCCATTGAAAGTTTTCGAGGTCCAAATGTATAGTTTTTTCATCTGAAATTTCCCTGGCATTATGAATCCAGGAATATTTATATTAATATTCCCGTTAATAGTTTTCGAGGTCCAAATGTATAGTTTTTTCATCTGAAATTTCCCTGGCATTATGAATCCGGGAATATTTATATTAATATTCCCGTTGAAAGTTTTCGAGGTCCAAATGTATAGTTTTTTCGTCTGAAATTTCCCTGGCATTATGAATCCAGGAATATTTATATTAATATTCCCATTTAAAGTTTTCGAGGTCCAAATGTATAGTTTTTTCGTCTGAAATTTCCCTGGCATTATAAATCCAGGAATATTTATATTAATATTCCCGTTGAAAGTTTTCGAGGTCCAAATGTATAGTTTTTTCGTCTGAAATTTCCCTGGCATTATGAATCCAGGAATATTTATATTAATATTCCCGTTAATAGTTTTCGAGGTCCAAATGTATAGTTTTTTCATCTGAAATTTCCCTGGCATTATGAATCCAGGAATATTTATATTAATATTCCCGTTAATAGTTTTCGAGGTCCAAATGTATAGTTTTTTCTTCTGAAATTTCCCTGGCATTACGAATCCAGGAATAGTATTATTAATATTGCCGTTAAAATATTCCCGTTAAAAGTTTCCGAGGTCCAAAGGTACAGTTTTTTCGTCTGCAATTTCCCTGGCATTAAGAATCCTGGAATAGTATTATTAATATTTTCGTTAAAATATTCCCGTTGAAAGTTTTCGAGGTCCAAATGTATAGTTTATAATTTTTAGTTAGTTTAGTTTTTTTTATTATAGTTTTTTCATCTGAAATTTCCCTTGCATTATGAATCCAGGAATATTTATATTAATATTCCCGTTAAAAGTTTTCGAGGTCCAAATGTATACAGTGTCGGTACAGGGGGGGGGGGGTCAAAGGGGTCAGTTGATCCCCCCCCTCAGCGGTCAATTTTACCTTTTTTTAGCTAATTTTACGTTACATAATTAACGCGAAGTACCATTTTGACCCCCCCAAAAAAATTTTAAGGACCTTTTTTAGAAAATTTTTTGGAATTTGATTCAAATGACCCCCCCCCCAAAAAATTTTCTAGATCCACCTCTGCTTTTTGTCCCAGGCCAGGTCAGGCAATTCAAAAATTTCAGCAACTCTAAAATGTAAACAAACTTTAAATAAAAATAATATTTCTGCAATGGTAAAATTTTATATAATTAAAAGTTGTATAAATTTTTATAAAAATATTCAAAGTTATATTTTAATTCTCAATGGATTTTAAAAAGTCTTATAAATATTTAAAGTAAAATATATCGATAAGCAAAACTTTAAGAACAACAATACATAACTGTCAAAGTATATACACTCTATGCTGTATATGCATTAATATTAAAGTATACTCAAAGGAATATACATATAGGAAAATATATTTCAAAATAATATTTATATATAAATCTAAACGAGCAAAAAGAAAATTTAATATTCTAAATATTTTATTATTAATCATTTATCATTTTAAATTTAATTAATTAATTTTTTTTTAATACGTTTTATAAATTTTTCTGATTTTTCATTTTTATTTGAAAAAATTTTCTTTTAATTAGAATTTTTAAATAAATTATTTTTTTAGTGCATGTTTATTAGCTAAAATAGTTAAAAGATTTTTTAGAATAATAATTTTTATTCTAATTATAAAATTTAATTAGTACATAAAATAATTATTTAACAAAATTACATTTTAATATTGAATTATTATCCATTAAATTATATATTCCACTTGAGTTAATTGATACCAGTAATGGACATTTCTAAGGTATGCTTATAAAAAGTTAGTGCTTTATTTAGAATATCACTTTTAAAGTTATAAAATTAAGATTTAATTTAGAAGCATATTTTTTTATTGTGTTAAGGTTGACAGTTTTTTTTTAATTAAAGAGTTTTTTTAGAAAATTTTGTACCTTTTTGAGGTTTCAAAAATAAGATGCAAAGAGGTACAAAAAATACTTTTACTCATCACTGCACGATATTGTGTCTGGTACCACAAGAATCTGACCAAATATTGCATAATTTTTATTTTTTAGTCCAAAAATGAAAATTTAAAAACTGTAAATTTTTTTTAAAACTAAACAAAACTAGTCAGCTTAGCTAAATTAGAAAAAGCTTCTATATTCAATCTTGGAACAATAACTACACTGTAAAAATCTTGTCCAGAAATTTAGTATTACCATAGTAAATACTTATACTGGCAATGAGTTTTTTACAATGTAAATATTCCAATTTAAAAATACACCGTACTCTTGTTGTAATTGTAATAAATATAAAAAAAAAAATTGGCACCAAATTAATTTTACAGAATTTTTAGACCCTATTTATAATAAAATTGTACATGATATCAAAATTTATAGAGGACATACACTGTAGAGATTAAATTTTCATGTAATTTGAATTTAAACTAATGTGAAAGTTTAGTTTCAATATTATAATGAAAAATTGATGTGTATTACAAGTATATCAATATAACCGGAATAACCTGAAATAAAAAATAATTAAAATTTGTGTATTCTATTTTAAAAATCAGTACTTGAAAAATATTGTCAGTGACCCTTTAAAAATACAACAAGAGTATTCTACCAACTTGTAAATACACTTTCAGAAATTTAAGGATATTTTTTGTTAAATGGCTAGTAAATTTACTTATTATTAGATACTTTAGACGCTAGAACTTAATTAATTTTTATGGTCATTAATGAGTAAATTTATTACCCAAAGTAAAATATTTAATAAACAGTACACTGAAAAAATTTTTGCAAAAAAGACACTTATTTATTAAGCCATTTTTGGGCTAAATTTATTTTTTTTTAATCCCATGTGCTTTTACTATAGCAAAAAGTGTTGTCAAAGCACACAAGATTTAAAAAAATTAATCTAGTCTACAAAGGGCTTTAGTGTACTTTACACTGTAAGAAACAAAGTTTTGAATCTAAAAACTGGTTCAGGATTTAATATATAAATTTTTTTTTTGGACATCCAAAAAAGAAAAGTTTTAAAAGCACAAGTTAATTTAAAAAACTAAGAATTTAATTCCTTATTTTACAAACTTCTTTTTAAAATTTTCATATAAATATTTTGCTAAATTCAAAATTATTTTAAAATTTTAAACTACAGTTTTTAAAGACAAAACATTTTTCAAAAATTAGTATTAAAAAATTGTAAATTAGTTAGAAAACAATTTAGATTTTAATTTTAATGCTAAAAAATATATAAAACAAGTATATTTATAAAAAAAAAAACATTTTTATTTACAGTAAAAATCATCTAAAGCTGATTCAATAAAAAAAAAAACAAAATTAACACTTACCAAAATACATGGATACATGAAGTTTGTTTATGATTTTTTTTTCTACACAAAATACAATTCACATAAAATTAAAAAAACAGAAATTATTTTTTATTATTTTGTTATTTTTAAAAATAAATAATTTTTTTTTTAAATTAAAAAAAAAAACGTCAAGTAAAAAAAAAAGAAAAAATAATTTAAGAAATAAAAAATGAATTAGGTATTCAATTGGAAGACACGATGCAGATTCGGGTGTTCAATATTCATGGTTATGGAAATTAGCAAATGTAACGCAATCGCCATATAGTTATTTATGGACAAATACAAGTACAACACCAGAATTAATAGCTGGTCCATCTCGGCGTACAATGTATGTAACAGCATTATATTTTACGATGACTTGTATGACATCTGTTGGTTTTGGTAATGTTGCTGCTGAGACTGATAATGAGAAGATTTTTACTATTTGCATGATGATTATTGCCGGTACGTCAATTGTTATTATTTTTTATAAAATAAATTTTTAATATTTTTCAATCATAAGTGAAAATTGTATATAATGACCTTGATAAACCAAAATTTTCAATAACAATAAGCAACGAGAAAAATGGTGCCAAAATTAGATATTTATATAGTCTCGAAACTTTGCCAATATTGGATAATAAAATATTATATTCAAATAATATTTTTATCAAAAAATAAACAAGTCTGTAAGATGAAGAATTTTAAAACCACTAAAATTTTTTATATAATTTATCTTTCTGTATATGGAAGATTCCACCTCAACTGGGCTCAAGTTGGACTGAAAGGGTGCATAAATTTTTCCAAACTATTTTTTTCCAAAATTACAACTAAAAATAAGTACCCTTGGCCAATTGATGCTTTCTAGGTCAAATTAGTAATTTTAGTAGGCATTTTTATGTTTTAGCCTAATTTTCAAAATAATTTTAAATTGACTCAAAATATTTTTATTTTTGCTGCTACTTTAAATTTAAATTTAAATTTAAAAAATGTATTTTTATTTTAAAATGTAAAATTATTACTTTAACTTAAAATTTTGCCATTTTTGCAAAAATCTTTTCAAGTTTACCAAAATAGGTATGTCTATGTGAAATTTCCCTAGAATCTGAATTTTTGTGATTACAAAATTTGAAAAAATAGTCATTCAAAAAATATAATTTTTGGATTTCTGTTTTTTGGGATGAAAATGGGTTATAAAGCAAGAAATTTATGACTAAACAAAAAAAATAAATGCATTTTTTTTTATTTAACTGAAAGGTTTAGTGATGAAAAACGTAAATTCTCACGCATGCGCAGTCCTAATTAAGTTCTCAAACCCAGAATTGAATTCGATATGAAACTTGGAAGAAGGACTTAAAAGGAAAATATTTTTTGACTTAAGATGTTTTGAGTCCAGGTCTCAAATTAGGCCAAAAAACAAAAATGGCTGCCAAAAATCAAATATTTGACCTAGAAAGTTAAAATTGGCTGAGAGTACTTATTTTCAGTTGTACTTTCGAAAAAAAATAGTTTGGGCCGATTTCTGTGACTCTCCAATTCAACTTGTGCTCAGTTGGTGTGGAATCCCTCAAATATAATATACATATCGTACATATATATAAACAAGATTAACAAAAGTATGCACGTAATATAACATACCATAATACACGACCAAAAGTCAAAGCTTATATTATACGTGTAGGGATAAAGTTTTACGCTTACTTAACGTAAATCTTTGATAACTTATGTTATAAACTTTCTTAATTCATGAATAATCCTCATTACTGAAATTATTATCAATATACTTTATGCATATATTAAGTACTTACTATTACTAAATTTTAGCAGCAAAGATTAAATAATTTAAATTAATCATCTTTTTTAACTTCAATATTATTTAGCCTCTTTTTGATCTGCATTTCTGATTCTGCTACTTTAAGTGTATTTTGTGCACAAGTTCTGAAATGTTATCACTTTTCTTTAAATCAGACTAATTTGACACTCTCCCCTCTCAAGATTTTAAGCTTCACTAAGTACCCCTGCAAAAGCATTCCAATTTAATTTAAATAAAATAGTCCAATAAAGAAAAATTTTTCCATAAGAAAACTTTTTCCATAATATTTAAAAACGATAATAAATATTAATTGAAAAAACTTATAATTTGAGATTTTCTTCGTGATTCTATTTTTTCTTGTAGTAATGCAGCCTGTACATTTTTTTAAAGACCAAAGTTTATAAAATTTTTTTCTCAAACTTTTTGCATAATACTTAAGTATAACAGAATTTCGTATATATTAAATACTATTTTTCTTCAAACTTTTTTTTTTAATTAAAATGAAAAAAAATATTTTTATGTCAACAAAAAAAAGGAATTTACATATTGTATCCTGTTTGTATGAAATTGAAAATAGGTTCATATTTTCAAAACCAAATGACACTGTAATACCTAATTTACTGGGATGGCTCCTAAAAAAAATCCTTAGTATATGATGAAAATTTTCAAATACCTAATATTTTATCTTACACCTTAATATCACAAGGCTCGGTGGTGACCCACATTAAGACCACCACCAAGCCACTTGAAATTAATGTGGCAACCAGCCGCGCCGCCTATTTTTAACAAGTTGTTAACCTGCACACTGATTAAAAAAAAGTTAAAACATTTACTTTTAAAAAAATATAAAAATGGTAATTTTCCATTAATTTTATAATAAATCAAAATAATAAAATATTCTTTCTAAAAATAATATTTCCAATTTGATTGATAAATCTCTGTTGTCAAATATTGATACATTACTTATTAAAAAAAAATTTTAAATTTAATACGATTCATTTATAAATAGAAAATAATGTCATTATACATAATAAATTACTATAAATAAAAAAATTTAATTAGAACTTGTGGCTTTATTAATAGACAAGTATAATTAATATTTAGATTATACATACGACATTATATTTAATCCTTAAATTTATTTAAAGTTTATAAACTGCTTGAATGATTAAACATCATTCATTTAATATTTATAAAAGTATTTTAATATTATTATTAAAGCTGTAATTTAATTTTTAAACTAATATAATTGTTTTTTTTTCAGCTCTTCTCTACGCTACAATATTTGGTCACGTTACAACAATAATACAACAAATGACATCAGCAACAGCAAAATATCATGATATGTTAAATAATGTACGTGAATTTATGAAATTACACGAAGTACCAAAAGCATTAAGTGAAAGAGTTATGGATTATGTTGTTAGTACGTGGGCAATGACTAAAGGATTAGATACTGATAAAGTATTAAATTATTGTCCTAAAGATATGAAAGCTGATATTTGTGTTCATCTTAATCGTAAAGTTTTTAACGAGCATCCTGCATTTAGGTAATTTTCTGTTTTTAGTTACTTATTTTTAGTTTAAAAAAATTATAATTGGTTTGTGTTAACTCAGCTCATATACTCCAATCAATATAAGTGAGTCGGGGGATTCAAGTTTCCGGCCACCACCAGATTTGGTTCACTGTAGGTTTTTTGGGTCTTAATGACGAATTTTGGGTCTTTTTTATGAGAAACATGAGGAACACTCTTCAATTTGCAAAAACTACCTCTAAAAAGGGGTATTTTTGAGATATTTGAATTTTGGTCCACATAAGTTTTTTTGGTGGCTGATCAAGAATTTCAGAAACTTTTTTAAGAAAAGTTAATTTATCAACCTCTTAAATGGGGTATTTTGGCTATTTTCGCGGAATCAGTGTCCAAATTTGGTCTATATGAGTTTTTTGGGTCACTGATAACAAATTTCAAGATTACGAAAAATTGGACCTTTACCCTTAAATTTGCAAAAACATATAATTAATTAAAAACACCCCTTATAGGGACAGTTTTTGATAATTTAAGGATGAAGCGCCTATTTTTCGGACACAACACTTCGAAATTTGTGATCAGTGAATTAAAAATTCCATATGAACCAAATCTGGTCATTCAAAATACGAATACATCAAAAATACCCCTTTTTAGGGGTAGTTTTTGCAAATGTGTTCCAAACATTTTTCATAGAAAATATTCTGAAGTTCTGTATCCTAAATTGAAAAAAAAAATGATTACAAGCTAAAACTTGGCATGAAGGCTTGTTATTAAAAAATACAATCTGATGGTGGCCAAAAACTTGACACCCTAAACCGTATATTAACTGGAGTAATATACATGGAGCATATTCAATAAAGCTATATGCTGGTTATAATATTTAAATGGTATCAAACATTACATTTCACGGATCTTTTAATTTGAATAATTTAATAAAGTTTCTAACCCTGGATTACTCTAAGTCCCTAAATTGAAACCATTTAAAGTCCCATTTGACACCCCCCCCCCCTTAAATGGGACATATTTGACCCCCCTCGATTTTCAGGATTCCAAATTACCCCTTTCTATAAATAAATTTCATATTAATAATGGATTTTTTTTGTGCTGGATTATTGTGTTTTAGTTAGAGATGTGCAGTTATCCAAAAACCGGTTCAGGTACTCGAAATTTTTAGATTTTTGCAGCTCAGATTTGTTTTGAAGCCCAAAACTTTCCGAAAAAGATTTAAAGTTGCAGTTTTGAATCTAAAGCTTCCCTTGATATCCCAAATTCGAACCGACTTGAAACAAAAAACCCAAAGTTTTGGGTACCCGACCTGACTTTCTGGTAAACGCATACTCCTAGTTTTAGTATTATTAAGTCCTAAGAACTGTTTATACTAAGAAATTTTATTACATTAGAATTTCTTATTCATATACTTGTAATGAATAATGGAAAATTTTGGACATTTTTTTCGACCCCGAAACTTCCATGCATGGGACCATTGTTTGTAACCTCCTTGTTAATAACTACCCCACTTCCTTTTAGAGACTAATTTTTCTCTCCCTTCTTTTATATCGCACTTGAAATAGCCCAATGATATAAAAATTCTGTGTATATGTTACGCCCCAAACGTGTAATTTACTATTTCATGACATAGTTAAAATCTTGACCAGAAATTGGTCAGAAATCTATAATTTGTTTAAACGATTAATTCGCCAATTTTAGAATATATAAAAATAATATTTAAGTACTTAATAGTCGGTATTATATTCTTTAACTTTAATAATTAATAATTAAAAATGTATTTTATATTATAATATTATTTATTATATTATAAAACTTTAATTGGTAGAAATAGTGTTTAGTTCAATTAAAAAAAAAAAAATGATAATAATATTATATTATTTAAGTCAATTACACGTTTGGGGTAACATATATACATTGTCAGGTCATCAGAATCCAAGATTTAAATTATCTTAATTAAATGTCTGACTAAATCAATTGTATTCTACTGATTATTAATTTTAAAAAAATAGACAAATTATTGAAATACATATACTCTAAATTTTTGCAAAAAAAAAAAAAAATTGTATATTTTAAATAAAGTATAAAAAAGTATAAAAGTAACATATTGGCTTTAAATATAAAATAAGATTCCTCTATGTTATAAAAAGTATTTCTTACTTACTCAAGCAAAACTTGATGCATTTCAAATCTTAAATATTTAAAATGTATAAAAGATTTTCTACGTACACAAGATAAAATATTACAAGTAAAGCAAGAAAAAAAAATAATATAAATCATAAAAGCTGATAAAGCTAGCATGTATGAATTTATATAAAAATAAAAGTACTAAATTTATGTACTAGGTTAAAAATAATAATAGTAATAAAAAATGTTGTTTCTAAAAAATTTACAGATTAGCATCAGATGGTTGTTTACGTGCATTAGCAATGCATTTTACAATGTCACATAGTGCACCAGGTGATTTATTATATCATACTGGTGAATCAATTGATTCATTATGTTTTATAATAAGTGGTAGTCTTGAAGTTATACAAGATGAAGAAGTCGTTGCTATATTAAGTAAAGGTGATGTTTTTGGTGATAGTTTTTGGAAAGATACTGCTGTTGGACAAAGTGCTGCTAATGTTAGAGCATTAACTTATTGTGATTTACATACTATTAAAAGAGATAGATTACTCGAAGTACTTGATTTTTATCAAGCTTTTGCTAATTCTTTTGCTAGGAATCTTATACTTACTTATAATCTTAGGCATAGGGTAAGTCTCTTTTTTATAATTACACTGTAAAAAGCAACTTTCTTAGATTTACTAAAAAAATAGAATTTTTTCGAAAAATTAGTGAATTTTCAAAAAATTTTGTAAGTATTCGATAAAAATCGTAAATTTACTAAATTTAGTATATTATCGAAAGAATTCTCGATTTTTTTTTGTGAATTTATGAAAAAAGTTGTAAATTCACAACTATTTTTCGGAAATTTACAACTATTTTTTGAAAATTTTCGAGAAAAAAATTGTAAATTATCAATTTTTCTTGTGGATTCACAAAAAAAAATCGAGAATACTCGAATTTTTCGATAATATACTAAATTTAGTAAATTTACGATTTTTTTCGATTATTTACAAATTTTTTCGAAAATTTACTAATTTTTCGAAAATGTTCTAATTTTTTTGTTAATATAAGAAAATTACTTTTTACAGTATATTAATTAAACATTATTTATTAAAAAACCAAATTTTTTTTTTTACAGTTAATTTTTCGTAAAGTAGCTGATGTACGTAGAGAAAAAGAACTTGCTGAAAAACGTAAAAATGAACCACAATTAGATCAAACGCAGGATCATTTAGTACGAAAAATATTCTCAAGGTAAATAATTAAAAATTTAATAAAAAGAATTTTTTTTTTAATTAAAACTAAAAAAGGGAACTTTTGCTTTTTAAAATAATTAATTTTTTTTTTTTATTTTATTTAAATATATAATTAACTAAAAATTTAAATAAAATAAAAATAATTAACTATGTAATTGAATTAAATGAACAAACCCAACTACTGTGAATTAATTAAAAATTTGTTTACAAAAAACGTTAGTTTACAAAAGAAAATATTTAAATAAATATACGAGTTCCCTAAAATACTATGTTTTTAAATAATTGTTTTTGTGCTTTTAATAAGAGCAGAAAAGAAAAAATGAAGCCTTGATTTTTTTCTATTCTAAAATAATAATAGCATTAAGAGTAACAATTTAAACGTTTGGCACAAGCCTGGCCTTTATTTTCGAAGTCATTTTTTAAGTTTTAAGTCGATAGAATTTCCCAAAGTTTCTTACAAGAGGAATTACTGAAATCGAAAATTAAAATTGGTTGAAAAAGTATCATAGACACTCTCCATTCATTATAAATCAGGCTCTGGGGCTTAGAATCACCAGCCTTCATATTTAAGTAGAAGAATTCTTAATAAGTTTTTATGTCATTTTCAACTTGTAAAAAATTTTAATTTTGAGGTACCGTTATTCAAAGCTTGTAAACTGCAATTTTTTGTTAATGATTTCTCCCACTGTGATACTCAATTAACCAAAAGCTTTTTTTACTCAAAATGACCAAGTTCTAAATTGCTGTCAATAATTGATTAAAATAATTTCATCTATTCTAAATTTTAAAATAACTTTTTACCAAAAATTATTGTTTACAGGATATGATATTTTAAAATTGAGATTAAAAAAAAAAATTAATTTTTATTATTACGCTTGCATACTTTTTTAATTTCTCAATTAACTAAAGACAACGAGATAAGTAAGAATCTTGGTAAGCATTTTTGAAAAATTGAAAAATTGAAGCATGCATAAAATTTTAAAGATATTTTTTATAAATTGTTAATTCGGCATCAATTTGAAAATTGGTCATTTTGAGCCTAAAATGAAAATTATGGATTACGAGGCTTGACATAATTCTCATTATACATTATGTATTCTGATAATACATTCTCAAGCAAATAAAATGAAGCCAATTGGAAGATTTTGGTTAAGTTGCAAGGTGACAACATTATTTTGATGATAACCAATGAATCCGTTCAGATCCTTATGAAAGCTGGTATTTTTGGACCCTGAAGTACCACTGAAATGAAAGGAGGGCATCTGGAGCATTTTTTCAACATAGCAAACTGATTTTGTGAATTTAGATCCTAACCATTTACAAATTTATTAAAAGCATCGTTTTAATGTTTTGTTTTGTTTTAAAAAACTTGGAAAAGCCAAAAACTAATATTCATATGACCTAAATTGAAGATATATGGAAAATTTAATGTGACACAGATTTTTAGCAACTAAAAAAATTTGAAGAACCATTACGAATTCCGAGGCGAATTCTATGAACTTTAAAAACAAAAAAATGCCTACGAAATAAATTTCATATCGGCACAAGCAAAAAAAATATGAAAAAGTTTTAACTAAAGTGAAATTGGATATGATTAAAATCGAGTTTTGAATTTTAAAATTTTGAATCACCGGTACTAAAATAATGAAAAAAGTATTTTAAATTTCATTTTTTCTGTATTACTTGACATATGTTTAACATGTTAGAAGATTTCACTTGCTTTTATTTTACTTTTTCATATTTTTAATGATTAATTAATAAAACGTTAGTTAAAAATTAGAAATTTAACATGGAAATACACTCAGAAAAGGATGCCTTCAGATAGTCCACACGAAATTTCGGGAACGAAATTTAAACCACAATTAATATCAGACACATGAAATAATTTAAAAAAAAATTAGGGCCTATCAAAAAATATTGAACAAATTCAACCTTCTTAAAAATAAAACACAAGTATTTTGGACACTTTAAATTTATTATTTTTAATTTTGCCCAAGAATGAAAAAATTATTTATATTGCTCATTGTGGACTATCTGAAGACGTCCTTAGAAAATTAACCTTTTTTTTCGAAAAAAAAATCTATGTTTTTCCCTAAAAATTTTCTTTTTGTAGTAGTCAAAATACATTTCCTTTTCAAACAAACAAAATGAATTTTACTTACAAAAGGAAATCTAATTTAACTACAAAAAGAATTTTTTTCTCTCTGTAATTTTTTGTTTTTCATTTATTTTTTATAATTGTTTTTTAATTATTTTTTTTTTTAATTTGTTACTTTTTTTTGTTTAATATTTCCCTTGGCAGTATCATACTTCTAATTAATTCTAAATTTAAGTATTTAAAATAAAATTGGTTGCATAAATACAAAAAAAAAAAATTATGCATATAAAATATTAAAAATTTTAAAATTATTGTTAAAAAAACTCACCTTTAGACATTACACATTTGAAAAAACTAATACGATTCTATTATTAATAATTTTTTGCTATCAGCAAATAATTACTTTATATCAAAATATCATTATTTTAAATCCTAGGTATTTATTAGATTTTTAGATAGCTGTTTTTGAATTTAATTTCTATCATTTGGAACTTTAATTTTGATGACTAATGTTGGTCAATTTTAGCTAAAATGTCATTCTGAAATTTTTGCAGTTTATTTATTAAAGCGTACACTGTAAAAAGTAACTTTCTTAAATTTAGTTAGTGAATTTTCAAAAATTTTAGTTAATATTCGATAAAAATCGTTAATTTACTTAATTTAGTATATTATCGAAAAATTCGAGAATTCTCGATTTTTTTTGTGATTTTACGAAAAAAGTTGTAAATTCTTACAAAAAACGAGGGTAAAAAACCGGTTTGTGTAACTACACAACCAACGAGCATGGAATATGTTTACTCATAATAGTAATAAATCCAAAAACCGAAATTACAATAAATCCTGATTAGGTCCAAACTCCCACTTCAAATTATTCTAAGTCCCTAAATAGAAAATATTCTAAGTCCATTTCACCCCCCCCTAAAAACGTCACTTTTTCACCCCTCCCCCCTAAAAGCATCAATTTTTCACCCCCCCCCCCCTCTGCCGAGCCAAACTTGTTCAAATACCCCATCCAATGAACATGTTCCATGTTAATAAGTCCTCCCACACATTTTTAGATTTCTAAATACGTTGATCAATTGTTGGAAGCCGTTTTCGTGTTTTGAATCTTTTAATTAAATCAAAATTTTCTTATTATTGGAGCCAAATGTATTCCTTTTAGGTAATTGTAGGAAATTTTTCGTGAAATTCAATTCTGGGGTCTAAAAGTTGGTCTATTTGCAAAAGTAAAAAAAAAATATTTTGGTCCGATCCCGGTAACTATATTCAGCCCAACTTGATCCTAGTTCCCTATAACCCATTATAATATATATTGTAATGCAGATGGCAAAAAATTAAAATTATTTAAAAATTATTTAAATATATGATCAATTAAAGTGAGAAATTTTACAATAAATTTAAAATTTTTAATAGTCTACAAGTAAATAAAAGAGGGCCTAAAATAGGTACTAAATATAAAAAAGTATTAAATTTCTATTTACTATAAAAAAAGTAAAAAACAAAAAAAAAAAAATGTATGAAATAATATAAGGTTCAAGACTGATGGTGAGCCACATATCATAATAACAAATAAATCATTGTCAAACGCTGGTTCAACTGAACTTCGTTCGAATCCAGAATCAGATGAGGAATTGACCATCTCAGTATTGCCACCATGGCCAAGTTTTAGGCAAATTTAATTTTTTTACATATATTTTTTATTTCATTTTCTTTTTATTATTATTATTATTATTATTATTTATTAAATTTAGTTTTGTTTTTATTAAACCTTAATTAATTATTATTATCGCTCCTATAATATTAATCTTACTTATGTATCTCGCTCTATATACCTTTGTATGATATAACTACTTTTTAAGGCTAAAATAATAATTCTTACCTTTCATTTTCTTTTTTTTTTTCATTTTATTATTATCATTATTATTATTATATATTTAATATTTATATTAACATTTTTTTTTGTATGGTTATATTAATTATTATTATTATATTATATCAATATTTGTAAATACGTATTTGTCAAATTATTGCATCGTGGTTTTTTACATATAAACAATTTAGGTAATAATAATACAGGATTTAGGTAATAATATTTAATACAGGATTATTTAATAATATAACACTATTTAGTAATTTTTTTATATTGCTCGAGGGTGGGGGGAGGGGGGGTTAATTTTTTGTCTGGTATTTACTTCAAATTTTTAAAGTTGGTAAAAATAATTAGATCCAAAAATCTATATTACCCTTAACTTGTTCTTCTAAGGTTTTTCTGCGTTTACATTTTTTTAGTTCTCATTAATATTAAAATCTTTGTAATTTATGGCTATAATACAAAAATAAAAAATTTGTAACCGGTTTGTGTAACTACACAACCAACGAGCATGGAACATGTTCACTCATAACAGTCATAAATCCAAAAACCGAAATTGCAGTAAATCTTGAAATATAAATTATCCTAAGTCCATAAACTTAAAGTATTCTAAGTTCTTGATCTTATCAGGGCCTGATCAGGCCCTAACCCCATTTCAAATTATTCTAAGTCCCTAAATCAAAAATATTCTAAGTCTTTTCAACCCCCCCCCCTAAAAACGTGACTTTTTCACCCCCTCCCTATAAACGTCACTTATTCACCGCCCTCCCCCGCTAAAAAGGTCAATACTTCACCCCCCTTGCCAATCCAAACTTTTTCTTAAAATACCCCATCCAATGAACATGTTCCATGTTAAAATAATTATTTTATATATACATTCTTAATTAGAAAGTTGTTTGGGCCTTTTAAACGCATTTTTAAAAGTAGTTCTTCGAAAATGACTGATTTTAATTTAGAAAAAAGTTTCCTTCTACTGCATCAATAGTTCTGGATCTATTTGAAACTTATTGTCTACTTTATTAAGTCTTCAACTGATATTTAATTTATTTCAACTACTCTCATTTTGCTGATCTAAATCGGATTTCGAAATAATTAAAGGTGTCTAGATTTGGTCCATATCGGTTTTTCGGGTCGCTGATCACAAATTTCGGGAATATTTTTAAGAAAAATTAATATTTTCACCCTTAAATTACGAAAAACTACCCCTGTAAGGGTAGTTTTGCTATTTTCGTGCTTTCAATGTCCAAATTTGGTCCACATGGGTTTTTTGAGTCGCTGATCAAATTTGCAAAAACGTAAAATACATCAGAAATACCCCTTTTGAAGGTAGCTTTTGCTGGTTTGAGGGTGGGCTAATTTTTAGTAGATAGACCCAATAAACCCATAGTTAAACAAAGCTCATGAGGGCCAGTAACTAAACACCTCACCCCCCCCTCCCTCCACCGTGATTGCACTAGAGTAATGTCCCTAAATAAAAATTATTCTAGGTCTCTAAGCACGGATTATTAGAAGTAGCTAAATCCAAATTATTTTAAGTCTCATTTGACCTCCCAAATAAATCAGACAAACCCCCCCCCCCCTTAAATCAGACACTTTCCCCCCCTCTGATTTTAGAATTCTCAGTGTTAAAAAAAATTAGCATTAAAACAAATTAATTATTAAAAAATATAAATATAATTTTATCCAGAACCACCAATGGTTTGTATTCTGATCTCTTTAGAAACATAAATTTAACATAAATATCTGGATTAAAAAAATATATAAAAAAATATGCGTTAAAAATAACTCTAGACAAAAAAAAACAAACGAAAAAAATTAAAAATTATCGAAAAAATTAGTTAATTTACACCAATAAAAAATTGAGATTCTTCGAAATTTACGAATTATATCGAAAATTTACAATTTTTTTGCAAATAATTTTTTTTTAAATTTACCATAGAATCATTTTACAATAGACTATGTATAATATTAATAAATATTTAAATATGCCCTAATCAATAAACTGACGCATAAGATAATGCAAATTGAAAATTATTAATAATTAATTCAAATGCATTTATTGATACAAGCTGTTTTAAAAATTAAATCCAATAAATTTTAATAAACCAAGATTATAAATAAAATAAATATTTTTCTTTCAATGTGAAAATTAAAATAATATTTATATTATAACAGATTACAAATTTGACGTAAATTATTGATAAATATTTGTAAATTATTTTATAATTGATAAATATTTGTAAATTGTTTTCATTTAAATAAAATAAACTTTATTATAAACTTAAATTATTAATATGGTGCAATAGTTGATGTACACTGTGAACTTGCTCCGTTTTTGTTTTTAAGTAAAAATATTATTAAAATCAAGCCACACACTGACCTCTGCCACTATTATAGTTTCTAGTACCTACTTTAGCTTTATTAGACTATACAAGCTAGGCTTTTAATGATATTAAGCAGTTGACTGGCCTTATCACAATTATATCTTATAAGGGAAATACATGATAACACAGCGGTTTGTTGAAATTGAAACAGTATAGTTACCTCTATAAACTAACAAATTTTCGCGATTTTTAATATTCGACATTTTCATAGGAAGGGGTACTTAGAAATGGCCAATTATTGGGTGGGTTATTATAAGGAGGGGGGGGGGTTTCAATTCAGGAACGTAGAATAATTTGGGTGTAAGGATTTACAATATTTCAGTTTCATCTACTTTAAATAATTTGGAACGTAAGTTAAAACTGCTGTAAGTTAACATGTCCCATGCTCGTTGCGATTGTGTTAACACACAAACCAGTTATAAGTTTTTTTTAGACCAACACTGTTAAGAGTAACCATGTAAATTCACAAAAAAATTGTTTACTAGCGAAAAATTGGTACGTTTCAGAAGTATCTGAAAATATATTCCATCCAGACACTTTCAAATTTGTGTCTGGAGACCCACTTTTATACTTCCAAAGCGTTCACTTTAGCGAAGCTCTTTCAGCTAGTAGGTAGGATAATTCTGCAATTCTTAAATTTCTTTTCAAATCAACTTGTATTAAACGTATGAAAATATTATTTACCTGGGTATGCCAATATTTTTTAGAATTAAATAGACGTTTGGATGTGTAATTGCGATGGAACGTTGCCTATATCCTCCGCTTTTCTTAATTTAACCATCTAATAAGAACAACTCCCCTCCTTTTTACCCTGTACACGCGTATGCTCAGTGCTTTTTATTTTAAATAAATAATATTTTACAAATTAATTTTTTTAGGAAAATAATATTAATTAATAATTCATAATTAAATTAAAATTAAAATATAATAAATAAACGTCGAAAGACATATATAAAGTCTAGCCAAGTCACACATAGACTGATTTATGACTTATTCCCATGAGAGAGTTCAAAAAAACACTACCTAAGATTTACGAGAAGAAACATATTATTAAAGTTCCAGTTCATGCTAAATATAAAGGTCTAATAAATAAAAAAAAAGTTTAAATACATGATATTTAAAGAAAATAAAATAATGGTTTACCTGAGTATAAAATAAATCTTCAGTACTTAATACTTAATACTCCATCTAAATCACGGTTTTAGTTGTATAGTTACTGGCCACCACCAGCTTTGGTCTATATAGGTTTTAGTGAAGCGTCAATGTTTAGTAGGCAGGACTCTAAAATTCAGTGACCCTAAAAACCTACATACACCGAATCGGAATCTCAAAGAATACAAGTACAAATACTTAAAATGTACCCCTATTTAGGGATAATTTTTGCTAATTTAAAGGCGAAATGCCAACTTTTCATAGCAAGCACCCCGAAATTCATCATCAGCGACCTAAGAAACTTATATACACCAATTTTAAACGATGAAGAGATTTATTAATTAAATGATTTAATTATAAATAATTTCTTACATACACTGTAAAAAATAACTTTCTTATATTAACAAAAAAATTAGAACATTTTCTAAAAATTAGTAAATTTTTGAAAAAATGTGTAAATATTCGAAAAAAATCGTGAATTTACTAAATTTAGTATACTAACGAAAAATTCGAGTCTTCTCCATTTTTTTTTGTGAATTCGCAAGAAAAATTGATAATTCACAATTTTTTTCTCGATAATTTACAAAAAATAGTTGTAAATTTCCGAAAAATAGTGGGGAATTTACAACTTTTTTCGTACAATTACAAAAAAAAATCGAGAATTCTCGAATTTTCCGATAATCTACTAAATTTAGTAAATTTACGATTTTTATCGAATATTTACAATAAATTTTGAAAATTCACTAATTTTTCTATAAAAATTCTATTTTTTTTGTAAATCTAAGAAAGTTACATTTTACAGTGTAAATGACACCGAAATTTGCGATCAATAACCCAAAAAAACCTATAGTATACCAAATCTGATGGTGGCCAGTAACTATGCCCCCCCCCCCCACTTCGTGATTTGACTGGAGTATAAAACTTATTAATTTATAATACTTAAAAATTTAATCTGAGCAAGCTTACAGTTAAATTTAAAAAAAAATGAAAAATAAAATAATATAGTATTTAAAATATAATTATTGAATACTAGAGTGCTGTAAGATAATTGCCTTTAGATCCTAGTTAAAAAAATAACATAAAAACAACAGAATTTCTGTGATTTAGACTGATTCATGTCAAAATTTCTGGGGCTCAGTTTTCTACCTTTAGATCATAATTTCTACTCAATTTTCGGATTCCTCAGGAATTAGTAAACTAAAGAATCCTTTTCTGATATTTCTAATAGGCCGTACAAAAAAAATGAAATTTCATAAATATTAAGAGAAATTTTTTTTTTGTAAAGTGTTTTGAAATTATTTAAAAATAAAATAATTTAAGTAAAATTTTTTGAAATTTTCATCCTATGACAGAAAACCAGCTACCGAAAATTCTGTCAAGATCCCAGAAAATCTGTTGTTTTCAAGTTATTTTTTTTAATCAAGGAAATCCCTTTACCTTTTTAAACTAAAGTTTATATTTTTCAACTCTTTTATAATCAATAACAAAATAAAATCTTTAATTTACCTAAATAAGATTTAAAAAAAATTATTTTTATCCATGTTTTATACTTATTTGAAACCAAATTCAGTAGTCTATATTTAGTAGATTTTTTGAATTTCTGAATCCTAGTAATATTTTATTATTCTTATATTTCTTAATATTATTATTCACTTTTAAATCAAAAACTTTTAAATATAATGCACTTAAATTTTATTTTTTTTATTCATTAGTTTTTTATTGAAGTAATAATTAATTAAAGGTAAGAAAGAAATCCTTTTTTTTTGTAATAAATATATTAGGATTTTAACGTTAACTCATGCAGCTTTTTAAAAATTTAGATTTTAACCAATTTTATTTTTAGGTTCAGATTTACGTATTTGATATTTTAAATAAAAAAAGAATTATTAATTAAATTTTTAATTAGATTTCATATTCAGACATCAGTAACTAGAATTTTAAAAAAATATAAATTTTAAATATTATTTTTAGAAATTTTGCAAAAAATTAACTTCCTTTTCAATTTAAAAAATTAGTATCAATTCTTAAGCTACTGAGTTAACGTGAAAAATTTCATATATCTTCTTTCTCTCTTTATATTATAAATAAACTAAATAAATTAGTAAATTTTTTAATTACGGTGCATGCAATTATACAATTACACTACTCTAGAATTCAAATTTTAGTCTCTTGTATACTTTTAACATTGGGAATTTCATTATAATTATTTTAATTAAAAGAATGAAAAATAAAAATAACAAATAAAATAACTTTTAAAATAATTCTTTTATAAGAAAAGAATTTGACTATTTTGATTTTTATATTAAAACAGACTAGATTATAAAAAAAAAAAAAATACCGCATTTTTTTTTAGCCAAAGAACAAACGTTCTAATTTAGTTTTAGTCTAAATATTGATTAAAACCTAGCCATGTAAAAAATTTTTTTTCACCAAAATGATTAATTTTATAATTCAAACTTTTCGAACAAAAAAGTTTTATGAAACACTTTCATCTTAGCGTGCGGAAGTGCCTACCTTACTGTTCGCAGTACTGTCAAGAAATTTTGTTTGCTCACGAATGAGTAAGATAAATTTTAAAAGATTTTTATCTTAATTTATCTTACTCTTTTATTTTTATCTATTTTTATCCATGGGCAAAAAAACAGAATGCTTAACTTTATATGGAAGGTAGTAATTTACGCGCAATTTGGGACATTATTTGTTTTACGTCCTTGATTAATAATGTGCTTAGACGTTTTCATGCATATTTTTATTAAAATATAATAATTCTGCAAAGGATATCCTTTAACTAACATATGTTACATTTCTAGGAAAAAAAAACTAATAACTGGTTTATATAGTAACGCTCTAACTCTCTGGACCCAAAATATTACTAGAGTCCTAAATTAAAATTATTTTAAGTATATATGTTACACCCCAAACGTGTATTTGGCCATTTCATGAAATGGTCAACTTTTTGCCACTAACGAGAGCGATGTATTGATATCAATGTATTTTATATTAATAAATAATATTATAATATAAAATACATTGATATGAAGTGGGGGCTGTAGGGACAGTGAGAAGATTGGGGATCACGTAATTATGACGTTACTATTTTAAATTATAATATTATTTATTATACTATAATACTCGACGTCATTACACAACAATGTGTAATATATTTTGTTTTTAATAGATAGTGTTTAAGGAGGGGGTATGGTCAAAAAATCGAAATTTTTATTATTATTTCATTCGATTGTATAATGTTTCAAGAGTGTCCCTACAAAATTTCAGATCAATCGGAACAAAATTAACGAAGTTATGGGCATAGACTTTTACAAAAATATTACAAAACTATTTACAAAAAAAAAATTTAAGCGCGTTTTCTGAGGAATTTTTTTTTCCAAGTCGGTGAGACACGTTACTCGAAAATTACTTTACCAATCCTTAAAAAATTTTGCACACTCTTTCTTTAGACAATTTACAAGGTATTGACGTCGAGATATTTTTTTTTTTTCAATTTTTTATTTTATTTATAGAATTTTTTATGATTTAAAACAGGAATTACAAAAAAAAAAAATTCATTTTTTCCGTTTTTTTTGAGTTTAAACTCGCACCAAAAATTGAATAATTGAAATAAATAAAAAAACTCGTCGTCACTACCTCAAGGAACCCGTTTAAGTAAAATAAAAAAAGTAAATAATATTAAAATAGAAAAAAAACAGAATCAAGAAAACATTATCTATTATAAATAAAATATCAGACAAATTAAGAAATATAATACCAACTTTTGTATACTTAAATCTTATTATTAGTCTTTCTAAAATTATTGACCAAATCGGGTAAAAAAATTAAAGATTTCTGACCACTTCATGAATTGGTCAATTACACGTTTGGGGTGTAACATATACATCAAATTATTCTAAATCCTTAAACCGAATTATTCTTAACATTATAAAGTAATTATAGTTTTGTCGTAGAGCCCTATTTCGTAATCACATTTTTTGCTGATAGGTCCATGAAATTTTGCAATGAATATTTATTGGTTCCTCATAGAGGAACCTTTGTGATAGATGAAATTTTGATTTTTGATTTTTTGGCATATAAGCACGTTTTGGGATCTCAGGAAGCTAAAAAACCGGTTTTTAAAAAAAGTCTGTATGTGTGTGTGTGTGTGTGTGTGTGTGTGTGTGTGTGTGTGTATGTATGTATGTAACCGGTGAAATTTCACAACCATTATGGAATTAAGACCTAATTTTTTTTTCAAAAATTTTTTCATCAAAAAATCTCAAACTACTTTTTTTTTTTTTTAATTTGGATGTAATACCTCATTTATTTCCACGAAAGTACTTATATTTGAAAGTACGATTTTTACTCGATATCTCGAATCTGATAACTAATTTGTTGAAAATTTTTTTCTCAAAATTTTTTTCACCAAAAAATACAAAAAATACCAATTTTTTTTTTCTTTACGGACGCAGTACTTAATTTATTTCTGTGGAAGTACTAGTTTTAGAAATATCGTTTATAGCATTTTTTTGGACCTGATACTTAATTTTTTTTTAATTTTTTTCTCAAAATTTTTGTTGCCAAAAAATACAAAAAATGCCAAATTTTTTTTTTTTTTAGGACGTAATACTTAATTTTTTTCTATGAAAGTACGAATATCTGAAAATATTGTAACCGGTGATATTTCACAACCTTTATGGAATTAAGACCTAATTTTTTTTTCCAAAATTTTTTCATCAAAAAATCTCAAACTATTTTTTTTTTTTTTTAATTTGGATGTAATACCTAATTTATTTCCATGAAAGTACTTATATTTGAAAGTACGATTTTTACTCGATATCTCGAATCTGATAACTAATTTTTTGAAAATTTTTTTCTCAAAAAACTTAATTTTTTTTTATTTTTGGATGTAGTACCTAATTGATTTCTATGAGAGTACTAGTTTTAGAAATATCGTTTATAGTAATTTTTTGGACCTGAAACTTAATTTTTTCAAAATTTTTTTCTCAAAATTAAAGTCAAAAAAATTAAAAAATCTGTAACATTTTTTTTTTTTTTAGTGTGATACTTCCTTGATGAAAGTACTAATATTTGAAAATTTTGCAATCGGTGGTATTTAACAACCATTATAGAATTAAGATCTAATTTTTTTTTCAAAAACTTTTTCATCAAGAGATTTCAAAATACTTTTTTTTTTTTTTATTTAGGTGTAATATCTCATTTATTTCCATAAAAGTACTTATATTTGAAAGTATAGTTTTTACTCGATATCGCAAATCTGATAATTAATTTTTTGAAAATTTTTTTCCCAAAATTTTTTTCACAAAAAAATACAAAGAATACCAAATTTTTTTTTTGTTCGGACGTAGTACCTAATTAATTTCTATGAGAGTAATAGTTTTAGAAAGCTTATTCATAGTAAATTTTTGGATCTGATACCGAATTTTTTCAAAATTTTTTTCTCAATATTAATAAAACAAAAAAATTAAAAAATCTGTAATATTGTTTTTTTTTTTAAGTGTAATACCTAGTTTATTGAAAATTTTTTTCTAAAAATTTGTTAAATAAAAAACATTAAATCACAGCAACATTTTTTTTCTTATAAAATACGGTATTTAACTTTTTTTTATGAAATATTGATATCGCAAATTATAATTTTTATTAGATAAAATAGACCATTATAAATATTTTGCTATTGTTAATGAGGAACCATAGTGCCAATCACTTGGCAGCGTTTTTTTTTTTTTTTTTTTGGCTCACTGAATATGAATATGAAATCCTTTTTTACCAAAAAGTGTCCACTTTTCCAGAGTAGGAATTTTGAGGTTGATTTCTGGATTTTTAAAGATTTTATGTTCTTTGGGTCACTGAACATGAATATGAAATAATTTTTTACCTAAAATTCTCTAATTCCCCACTACAAAGCAGCTTTAGATAATTATTTTAAATCGTTTTGAAATTTGGAGAATTTTTGGTAAAAATGGATTATTCATATTCAGCGCCCCAAAAATCATAAATACTAGTTGGAAAATTTCATAGACCTATTAGCAAAAGAGAGTCACTACGAAATGGTAATCTACGACTACACTATTATTCTACGTTTCTAAATCAAAATCAGTTATTTCATTATTAAAAATCCATTTGACCCACAGCCCCCCCCTTTTCAAATACTCCTCCCTATGAACATGTTCGATAGATTAAAATGATTAAAAACTTAAATTAAAAAATTAAAAACTAAAATCACAAAAAATAGAATAAATTAAAGTTTAACCATAAATGGTAATTAGACCACAATTGAAATTCTTCTACTTGTATAAGTAAGTTGCATTTTTTTAAAATAGCCTTTTTATGTCATACCCGTAAAGCTTATGAGATTTTACCTAAATTATTGGCATATTTTATAAAAAGTCAAGTTCAAAAAATTATTTGTCGTACACTGAAAAACTTTTCTATGCAACGTGTATATTGTGATTACACCACTTAATGGATTTTTAAATTTTCTTAACTTTATGAAAAAATTTAATTTGGTGTCAAAATTTTAATACATTAATCATTGTAATAAAAGATTAATATAACATCTAACACACTCCTAGGTATATATTCGAAATTTTCATCGTAATTATATTTCATCTAGTAAAATAATTAACGTTTTGTACTTAAATATTTTTTCGCAATGACTTGAGTATTACTGCCATCAGCTTCTATACCTAAGAAAAGATTAGAATATATTTTTAATTATGACATTAACTGTCAAGTACCGAATTACCGAAGCTTTTCATTTCACACAAAAAACATCTTATTCGTGCTTACTCAAATTTGCCCCAGCTAGAACATATAAACGCGTACGTAAAGCGTAAATACAAAATTGTAACTTTCTACATAAAGCGCCTGAGAGGCAGACGCTAATTAAATGCTAGGTGAAGTATAAAAAAATATAAATCATTATATTAAAAAAAAAATATCTTTTATTAAGTACATTTTTTATTTTATTTGTTTTTGGAGAACGGAATATTTCCATTATTTGATTTATTTTTATTACTCATTAAATAATATTTAATTAATTTATAAGAAATTTTATTTTAATTTGCATTTTTTGTTCGTAAAAGAATTTCTCAGGATTTCATTTGATTAAATTTAAATAATCTTTTGCTAAATAATAAACTTTAGTAGTCTGAATTTAGTCTATTAAGCCCTTTCCACTACTCTCTTACTAGACGAGTATAAATTTAATGGCTCGTATAATACAAGTGGCGGAGATTAGGCAGTGTATTTGGGGATTTTAAATGATTAATCAGGAATATATGATAGTGATAAGAATACGTTCTTACAAAAAACGAGGGTAAAAAACCGGTTTGTGTAACTACACAACCAACGAGCATGGAACATGTTTACTCATAATAGTAATAAATCCAAAAACCGAAATTACAATAAATCCTGATTAGGTCCAAACTCCCACTTCAAATTATTCTAAGTCCCTAAATAGAAAATATTCTAAGTCCATTTCACCCCCCCCCTAACAACGTCACTTTTTCATCCCCCTCCTGCCGAGCCAAACTTTTTCAAATACCCCATCCAATGAACATGTTCCATGTTAAAATTTAGCTGTAAAATAAGCGCAAAAATTTGCTTTTTTCATTTTTACGATTAGATTGCGATTGCACTATTGTGTTATTCTTCTTTGGAAATTTTACGATTTATACAGGTATCAATGTACACGGACTTCGCACCCCCCCCCCCCCTCTGAGTTGCTTCCTGTATCCAGCACTGTCACCAGTTTTATCGATTGCAAAAACACGAATAAATGTAAATTATTCATAATAAATAAAAATTACTAAAATAAAAATACAATAAAAATAGCAACCATTTTAATTACATAAAAAATTTTCGGATTATTAATGTAAAAATGCAAATTTTATAATAAAATTTAAACTATATTTTCATGTATTATGTATGATTTCAATTTTTACAATTTTAGCAAAAAAACTTAGCATAAATTTTTTTTTTTTACTCCATTCAATATTCAAGGGGTCATGCTACCCGGCCACCACCAGATTTGGTCTAGTATAGGTTTTTTTGGGTCACTCATCACGAATTTCGTGTACTTTTCCATTAGGAATTGGGGCTTTATCCTTAAATTAGCAAAAACAAAGTGTCAATATTTGGTCCATATACGTTTTTTTATCGTTGGTCACAAATTTCGGGGTCCTACCTGCAAAAAATTGGCGCTTAGCTTTGAATTTGAAAAAACATGAAATACATGAAAAATACTCCAATGGGTAGTTTTTTCTAATTAGAGGGAAAGCCGTAATTTTTCATAAAAATTACCCGAAATCAGTAATCAGTGGCCGAAATGTATACAACCAAAATTGTATACTAGAGTATTTAGGTTACAGTTCATTTTTAAACTTACAGTACTAGACTAGCTAGAAGGTTTATACTATTCATCAAAAATAATCATTTTAACATGGAACATTTTCATAGGGAATCCGAAAATCAAGGGAGGGGGGGTCAAATGTTTCAGTTTTATGGTGGCTTTCAACAGTGTCCGATTTAAAATTGAGGGGTAAAATGTATCCGATTTACGCGGGGGAGGGGTCAAATGTGACTATAATTTTGATTTAGGGACTTGTAACAATACAGATCTAGGGAATCAGAATAATTTTAATTTAGAATATTATCATCCAGCAAAGTTGTATTGTAACATATCCGATCTGGATGCATTTAAATAATATCAAAGTAATGCATTTAAAAACCAACAAAAAGCACATTTTGGCACTATCATTGAGAAACTATAATTCAAAAGCACTACTTTTTTTTCATTTAATTGTATGTTGCAAAAAAAAACAATTTCTAAAGTACAAAACTATTTTACTATATTTTCATTCAAAATGACTCCAAACTCACGTAAAAAGATTAAGCTTAATTTTGGGTAACCTTACGGACTAACCTAAAAAAGCTTAATAAAAATGAAAGGTTATTTGTCTTTTTACGTGGGAAGTATCGTAAAATTATTCAATATAGACTTTTAATTTTTTAATTAAATTCGGTAATCTCTAAAAAAAAAAAATTAATGAAGTCACCCATATAAGTTATTATATCTACATAATTTAATAAGTTCTGTAAATATAATTTTATCATTTTAGTGTCAGCGATTTGTAAAATTGTACAAATACATTAAAGTAAATTAATTGATCTACATATTTATGTTTTATTAACATTACAAAGCTAATAAGTGTTTACAAATAGATAATAATAATTAATCAAATTATTATCACAGTTGCATTGTTTTAATGACTTTTATACATAATTAAATTTTAAATGAATAAGTTTATAATTAAAATATAATATTTTTTCCAAATAAAATATTAACAAATGAACTTTATTAACAAATTTTAAAAGAATCAATCAATTCGTCAAAATTCCTAAACTGAAAAATTTTTGCACTAGTGGAAAATTCAACTAAAATTTTTTTTTTTGTAAAATACATTTTTTTGTCAGTTCAAAAGCAAAGTGCGGCATTCTTTTTTAAGGCCAAAGGACTTAATTCATCAGCGGCATGAAAAAACAGCTTTTTCAGGCGCAAAGTGGCCGGAAAATACGTATTTTCGGGCCACTGAGATTTATTGGGCGAAATTAGGGGGAAGCTAAAAAATTTGAAGGACATTATTTACATGTTATACTAATAAATAATAGTAATTCTGCGTTTTAACCGGCTCCTTTTTAAATATTTTTATATCTTACTTGATCTATTGAACTGAAGAGACAAAAAAGGTTTTTCAATCAATTTTGACAAAGTCATATAATAAAATTTTTATGAGAGATCTTTAATGAATTTTTTGTAACGAAGGCAAAAAATGATTTTCGCCTAAACTATGGAATAGTATTATTTTTCAACAATGTAAAAAACCAACTAATATTACTAAAAATAATAATTTTTATAAATTTATGAAAAAAATTTTGTTTATAAATAATGAAATTCTTAATGGTTATACAGCGTGCTGAAAAAAAAATTTTCACACGCTTAGCACAACAGTAATTAAAAAACTGCTTATTTGATGCTTGTATATTTACTTACAAAATATTAGTACCTTAAAAATAAATCTTCTGTTATTAAATAAATTAAATTATGCACAATTTTCTAAAAAGTCTAAAAATTACAGCTAGTAAAAGTAGCTAAAGTTAATGCAAATTTGAAGAAAAAAAAATTGTATAAAATTGTAGTATAAAAATCAGAATTAAAAGGTAAATATTTACTATAATATGGAATTATTTACTAATATTGTAATTTTAAATTAAGGTGGCTCTTTCGCATGAGCAGTGGGTGTATTGTAGTCTTTTTTTGAAACTAAGATACTTTGTCGTATTCGTGTATAATGGTGAGTCCAGGAAAGATCAATTTTTATGTGTATTTTTGAACAATAAAATGAAAAAAAAAATGTTTAAATATTTATTTGGACGTCCCAATATACATAAATATGGCCAAGTATATCAATTTCAAAAAAAGGCTACGATACACCCAGTGCTTATGAGATAACTGCCTTAAAATATAGAGCTTAATATTTAAATCTAATAATTTTGTATTTTTTAGTTTCAAAATTGTAAAAAAAATAATTCCAATGTAAAAAAAAATTCAAAATATACACCAAAACATATTGATTCTATTTTATTCCCTTTATAATAAAACTATTTTATTAATTTTTTTTTATATATTGCAGCTAATATCTAAGGCTTGATTTTTAATTTGTAATACTTGTATATTGTAATTATTTAAATAAATAAATTTTTTTTTTTAATAAATAATACGTAGAAAAATAAAACAATAATTTAATTTTACATGGGAGAAAAAATTAATAATAAATGCAAAAACTTTTTGAAATAAATTTACCTAAAAAATCAAAAATTAATTCAAATTTGCATTTATTATTAAATCCCATAAAAAACAAAAAAATTGTAAATTAAAAAAAAAATAATAACATAAAATAAATTTTTTTTTGTTTAATTTAGATTTAGAAAAGAAAGACACGGTACTGACATTGAAAAAGGTGATAGTAAAGATGGAGAATCAACGCAAACAAGAAAAGTATCATCTTCTAATGAAGATTCGGGTTCCGGTAGAGCACGTGCTAAATGGGGCAGATTAATCGGTTAGTCATTATTCTAAATACGTGTTTTAATGTTGCATGAAAATTTTATGTGTAATTATATCAATTTATTAAAAGTTTCATGTGGTTTAGATGTTTTATAATTTTTTTTTATGAAAGATGTTACTAAAATTGAATACTGATGTAAAATTCAAAAAAAAATTAATTACTATGGTGTATTTAACGCCCTGTCTATAATTAAATGTAGAGAGAACTTTGGTAATTGTCTACATTTGGTAATTGTTTACAGTTAGTGTCGCGCCCTTATAATAAATACCTACTATAGAAATCATTTGACTCGCAAAAAAAATTTTAATTATTAAATTACGTACAGAACAAAAAAAAATAGTTGTTTCTTTTTATTAAAATAAAAACTGTTAACGTAATGGTATTCCCTTACAAATTTTTACAAAATTTTTCTCGCCTCTCGCCTCTAGTATTAAATAATTGTATATTTTTTAATTCATGGGCGTTTAAATATTGCACGAATAAATTGACGTACTTGCATTTTCGCCACCAAAAGTTTGTACTTTATAATACTTCACGTAAATTTCATATGGTAAAATGTGCAAATTTTTTAAAGAAATCAAAATTTTAGATACAGCTAATTTAAGGATGCACTTTTATTAATATAAGGCATATTCTATTACCAACTGGACATAAATTGAATATAAAATTCACCAGTTGATATGAAATCCATTTCATATATTATAGTCTGCAAGAGATAATAAAATTGATATTTTTTTTTTGTTTACTACTTTTTTTACTCTATATTTTTTTTTATATTAAAAAGTTTCTTATTTTATGAATTTGTAAAATTTTATTAAAATAATATAAAAAAATAATTAAAATATTAATTTTATTATTTCTAAAACATTATTATCCGTAATTTTTATAATAATCAATGAAATTATATTTATATAGCATATATTGATCACAATCAGCACTCATTTGTTTAACCAATGAATGCCAATAATCGACTATTCTTGGACAGATGAATTTTTCAGAATTAGGGGTTGATATCGTATTTTCTAAGAAATATTGAAAAAAACTAACTATAGATATGAAAAGAGCAACCCAAATTACCATTTGGGTGAAATTCATTTGTACAAGAATGGTTGATTAGTTGCAAATGGGTTAATCACTCATAAGGGCTAAACTGAAGTAAAAAATGATTTTTTTATATATTTTTATCATATTTTCAGAGGGAAATTATTATGAGAATCAGGTTGCACCAAATTGTTTTAAAAAATTCTATTATTTTTAAGATGTTGTCTTGTGAATTTACAAAAAAATAGTCTATTTATTTTATCATAATATATTAATCGTAAAGGAGTAATAAAATTTACTTATCAATTTTTATATCAATAGTAAATTTACAAATTTTAGTAAATTTACGAATAGCCACAAAATTTTGGTTTTTTTTTGTTACTGAACTTTTTGGTTATCAGAAATACATTGAGAAATTTGGTCACCTGAATCTCATCATTTATTCTAGTTTTGTAAAAAGAAATGACATAAAACCAATAGAATTTCTGGAATCTGGACAGATTCTGAGCAGAACTCAAGGGACCCACTTTATTTACTATCACTAGATGAAAATTTCCGAAAATTCTTACTTGATTTTTTTTGTATATATGTTACATCCCAAACGTGATATTATAATATTATTTATTACATTATAATACTTGTTTTTAGGCATTTTAAAATAATTGACCAAATCGAGTAAGAAAACTGAAGATTTCTGACCAATTCATGAAATGAATCTGAACAAAAATCTTGGCCAATTCATAAATTGGTCAATTACACGACTGGGGTGTATCATATACAGCGTATCATGAATATCTAAAAATTTTTCAAAATTTTATAAAATTTTTTAAAATTTATCAAAAATTGAGTTAACAATTTGCGAAATTTTCAACTGATAACAGAAAACTGGGTCCTAGATATTCTTTCGAGACTTGCCGACATTCCATAAATTCTGCTTCTTATTTTTTTTACTGGGATGCCAAACATTATATAATTTAATTCAAATC
The DNA here is from genome assembly GCA_022575985.1 of Anagrus nilaparvatae. Classification (NCBI taxonomy): domain Eukaryota; kingdom Metazoa; phylum Arthropoda; class Insecta; order Hymenoptera; family Mymaridae; genus Anagrus; species Anagrus nilaparvatae. Next base: position 34,085,571 of record JAKSXM010000231.1, read on the forward strand.
TTAATATTATTTTTAGTATTACTTTGATTCTATACTCATTATTTCCTTAGTGAATAATTTTATATTTGTAAAAAAATTTTTAGCATAAAACCATGTATCAAGAGTACTTTGAAAACTGAAACATAAAATAAAAATTTCTAGCTATACTGCATGCTTTATGTATAATGTTTTATACCAAGTAAAGTACACATCTTCATCTTCAATTAATTTGTTACTATGGGTTTAATAAAAAATGTAAATATTCTGCTTTTTAAGTATAAGATCATAGCATAATTAAAGTGTTTTTTCTTGTATTATAAGCTTTAGCTCTCCGTAGATTTTTGAATTTAGTTATTGAGAAAAATTTATTATTTGAAAGTAAGTTATTTTTAAATATTTTTAATCTTTCTATAAGCAAACTTATATTTAAAAACTGCAGTGTATAATTAAAATAAATTTTGAACTTAATTTTTGTTATTTTAATAATTAGATATTTATTTGATTTTAAAAAAATTTCAAAATATTTTTGGTTTTCTCAGAAAAATTATAGTCTACCTTTTATTTGTTTAAATTTTTGATTTTTAATAAAATTACTTAGAGAAATATAAATTAAATTAAAATCAAATATTCCAAGGTAACAAATTTTCAGTTTAGCCCAAATGATATTTGCACAACATATAATTTTAAAGAAAAAAAAATATCAATTTATTAATCAGGGAGTTCAAGCTTAGACTCAGGTAGCGAAGGTGGACAAGCACAAGATGCATTTAAAAGAACATCGAGTACAAAAGATACAAAAGGTGGTCCAACAGCTGGTTCAAATAAAGTATTTCCAAAACTTAGTAAAATAGCTGGTACAATACAAGAAGATAGTATTAAAGAATCGAGTCAATCACAAAGTTTAGCTATACCAGAATCAAAACAATTGCAAACTAGAAGACTTGATAGTTATGATGGGGGTCTGATATCGACACCGGGTCATGACAGGGAAATTCTTGCTGCTGTACTTGAGGTTTGTAATATTTTTTAATAATTTTAGTTTTCTCGATAGTAGTCAAAAAGCACGTACTTTCAAATTTCGATAGTCGCCAAAAAGTCACGTTTGCTAGCCACTTAAAAAAAAAATTATTACCCTTAAAAAAAATGTTATATTTTGGAGGATTTTTTTCGACTGAAAATTTGTCAAATTAAATTAATCAAGTAATACGTAAACGATTTTAAAGAATCAGGATTCGAAAAAAACAAAGAATAGTGGATGAAAATGGACCGAATAACCTAATATAAGGGGAGGTGTAATATCTCCGGCCACCGCCGGATTTGGTGAACTATAGGTTTTTCGGGTCGCAGATTACAAACTTCTATCAAAAATTTGCGGAGCACCCTTAAATTTGCAAAAACTACCTAAAAAAGGGTACCTTTGATGCATTCGAACTTCAAGTGTCCAGATTGGTTCTATATTGGTTTCTTGGGTCACTGATCAGAAATTCCGTGGTCTTGCCTGCTAAGACTCAGCGCTTCACCCATAAATGAGCAAAAACTACTTCAAGAAGGGGTATTTTGGATGTACTTCATGCAAATTTAAGAGCGAAGTGCCAATTTTAAGTAGACAAGACCAATATTCGTGTTTAGCGACTCAAAAATTTGTCGAAATTCCATGTGTACCAAATCTGGACACTGACAAAAATACCCTATTGGGGGTAGTTTTTGGTAATTGAAGGGCGAACTATTAATTTTTCAAAAAAATGTCCTTAACATTCGTAATCATCGATCCAAGAAACTTATACAGTAGAACAATTCTGGTGGTGGCCGAAAACTTGACAATCTAAATCGTATATTAACGGAATTAGTATGCGAACTTTTAATTATATGTAAAACAACTTATTGGGCACGTTACATATTTGCTCAGTAGGAACTATTATTAATTTACAAAACAAAAACTACACTTACCAAATTTTTATGAATTCGGTTTTCAAGAAAACTAACAAAAACTTTAAATTAAACTTTATATTGATGCAGCACAAAGAAATTTCACTTATTATACACCGCTAAAAACTAAACCAAAAAAGTATGCATTTACAACCACATAATTTATATAATACTATCAAAAAAAGTGCATTAAATATTTTTGCCGAAAAAGAATAGAATACTCTTTTAAGTGCATGAGTATTTGAGTATCCTAAATCTTAAAAGCACGATAAAAGTACTTTACACAGAGCTACCATTACTTTTGGTAAAAATACAAATACTATTTAACCTCAGTTGCTCGAGAAGTTGCTGTTGGGCTCATAAAATAACACAGGTCATAACTATGCATTGGTAAAGTGGCAACTAAAATTATAATATTACTACTAAAACATCTTAGAGAAATACATGTGCACCGTCCTCTCAGAGAAATGATATTTTCTCACGTAGGCAATCAAACAAGGTTTGCTTGGAGATACACATTCAAGGTCTTTCTTTGATTTAAAAAATATTCCAAAATTCAAATAAATAAACATTTTATTTAAATTTAATATTTATTCTTATATTTTTATCTTAAAATTATACAATTTATGATTAAAAAAAATTGTAAAGAAAAAAAAATTTTATTTTTACTTTTTTGTACATAAAAATACACAAAATATACAATATTTTTTAGTATTTATAAAATTCAAGATTTTTTATAACTATAAAATTACCTTTTTTTTTTGTTTTTTTGTTATAAAATAAATATATTTTCCTCCCTTGATTAAAAATGTACTATTTCTTACATTATTTTAAATAATTAATTAATTTACTAGAAAAACATTTACATTTTTTTATAATAATTTATAATTGTACATACAGTCTTATTAGTCTAAGCTCCAGCCATACTAATCACGCCCAAAAATTAAAAAATTAAATTTCTTTTTCCGAGAATAAAAATAGGTGGCATTTACGTTTTTCGACCCACTGAACACGAATTCAGGGTGCGTTTTACGAATTTCGTGGTCAATTTTTTGTTATCAAGAAATTATTGCTAAATTAGCCAATAATTTGATATTATCAAAGAATTGACCACGAAATTCGCAAAACGGACCCCGGATTTGTGCTCAGCGGGTCGAAAAACATTATTACCACCGATTTTTATCCTCGGAAAAAGAAATTTAATTTTTGGGCGTGATTAGTGTAGCTGGCGCCAATATTATATTCAGGTCTTATTAGAGTTAATTTGTCAAATTATTGATAAAAGATTCATATAATTATTATAATTTTTGTAGAAATTTTTTATTCTTTATAGGTCGATGGAATATTTCCTCGAGTATTTATATTTTTTGGTTAAGAAAAATTATCCGCTATTCGAAAATAAGCAAATTTAGATTATTTATTGCTGTTTTTTTTTGGTACACTTGATTTAGAGAAAACTGAATATCATTTGTGTTGAATGACCCAAAAAAATATAAATACTCAATTTTTCTCGACTAATAGATAATAAAAAAAATCTAAAATACCACGTAAGGTCTAACATACACCTAATTTAATAAATCATTTGATTCATAACATTCCCAGTAGGTCCATAATTACAAACTAAATAAATAGTATCCATATTATTTTTATAATATCTTATCGAACCACAACCAATACTTGTTGTTTTACCCCATACCATTTGAGTATAATGAGATGCTCTACCTTGGAAGTAAGGACTAAAAAATAAATAAAAATTAATTATTTTATTATTAATTAAAATAAATATTTAATTTTCATACCTAGAATTGTATCTTCCTTCTTCGTACCAATTATTAATCATAAAGTCTAAATTATATGCGTTAACTGTAAAAAAACCTACGTTTTGTCCAACTCTGAATCTACGTACGTGACGACATTCATCGTGTCCAAAATTACATTGATTAGCCCATTTTTGTGCAACTTGCTCTAATTCGCTATCCCATTGCTGAAAGTAAAAATTTTGTTTTATTTTTTTATCATTTTTACTCGTTATTCAAATTATCAAATTCAACTTAACAATTTAAAAATTAAATTCTAAAATTATTAATGAAATAAAACTTACTAAATTTGGTATATATCGCCTTACACTTCTTCCAGTGTAACTTCTATAATAATTATGAAGATTTATAATTCTTTGTTTATCTTGCGCATTTAAACCTGTTGATATAACACGTCCACATGTTTGTGATGGTCTACTATACCATGAATTCTGATTTTTAAAAAAAAATTATAATAAATATAAAATTATATTAGAAACAAATAATATTTATAAAAAATCTTACTTGACTGTAACATGTATATCCAGGATAATTATCGTATATACCACAATTAAATAATTTAAATAAATTTATTAATAATAATAAAATAAAAATTTGATTATTATTTAATAAATGCATACTTTTTTTTTTGTAAATTATTTTAACACTTTTAATTATAATATTACAAGTATGAAATCTTACATTTGATTGATTAAATTTTTTTCAAATACTTGTCATTTTATATTATTTTATATTCTGATAATTATCAAATTAATTTATTTTATTTACCAAAAATAATACAATAAAAGATTATTTTTAATTCAAAGAAATTTTACAATACGGTATCATGGACAGTGTTTGCTCAAATTTCAGTTCAGTTGCTAATAATAAACAATTTTAAACTATTTTTGTTTTAAATAATTAAAAAACAAAAATTAATGAATTTTTGGATAATTGAAGTTGGAAGGAACCCTGGAAGTATGAAAATCAAAGAGGAAGTCAAATTTGTCCGATTTAAGGGGGGGGGGGGGCAAATGGGACTTGGAATAAATTCGATTTAGGTATTTAGAATAATCTGATTTTAGGGGCTTAAAATAATTTCAATTTAGGGACTCAGAATAGTATGGGTTTAGAATCTTAACATCTAGTAATGGCGATAATTACATAGACGTTCCAAATCCAATTTTCATAAATTATTATTGTAATGTTGCGTAACATTTGTATTACAGCGCCCGATAGGGCGCGCGACTAAGTTAAGTTCTAAACTTAGAAGCACTAATATACAGGAAATTTAGGTTTCTTCCAAGATACAGAGAATTCCATGTTATAAAATAGGTATTCATATAAGTTTAATAAAAATTCTTGATTTTAATTATTGAATTATTTTTACAATCAATTTCCAACGTTTCGAAGACATTTAGCCAAAATTTATCTTTTAGAAACTGATATTTTATTTACCGAATACTGTATGCGATGCGGTACTACTCTTCTTTTTAATAAATTAAGAATTGTTAATTTCTTAATTATAATTAAGATTTATTTATTTTTCTAAGATAAATAAAATATATCAATTTAATATTATTACAAAAAGAATGATAATTGTTTCAAAAATGACTTGATAAGTTAAAGTTTTTTAAAAACTATGAAATACTCATATAGTTGAATATCCTATTATATAAACAGTTTTAATGTAATGCAGTTCGTCAGATAACTGCTTCCAATAATACCGATCGCCATACTTCGGTTTCTACACTAATAACTTGCAATACTTTTTCTATATAAAGAATAATATTTATTTTCTGCAAGAAAAATAACCAATTTTATATACAGTTAACAAATTAAGTTTTTTCAAGTTAATAGCTTTTAAAAGTTGTATAAGTTTTTCACATACTTATTGGCAAAAAAAATATCCATACGTCGCAGTTGGTTTATTATAAGGGTGATTCTACAGCATGCATGCGCACAAAACGATTTTGGTTTTGCTTGTGCGTTTTGGTTGTGCGTTGCGGCTGCGGTTTTGCATTTACGGAGGTCTGTAGAATCATCCTAAGGCCCCATCTACAAAAGCCGTAAAAGCATGGGCGCAACGTAATGCGCAGAAACCAGCAGAAACCAATTGAGTCTCCTACGCAACTCAAAATTCACAAAATCTTCTTTTGCGCATTGCGTTGCACTTGCATTTGCGGTGCGCCTTGGTTTTACGGTTTCTGTAAAAGCCGCAATTGTTGAATACAAAATGTATATTTCAAGTTGCGCAGGAGATAAAATTGGTTTCTGTGCATTGCGTTGCACCCATGCTTTTACGGCTTTTGTAGATGGTGCCTAAGGCCTATAGTCTACATAACCGCACCGCACGGCACAACCCAATGCTATTGATATAGGCTTGCGCTTGCGGCGTCACGTGACTCTTATAACAATAGCATTAGACCTAGTCTACATAACCGCACCGCACGGCGCAGCCCAAGGCTATTGGTATAGGAGTCACGTGACGTCACAAGCGCAAGCCTATATCAATAGCATTGGGTTGCACTGTGCGGTACGGTTATGTAGACTAGACCTTAGGCAGCAACGAGCGGTGTGGTTATGTAGACTATAGACTTAAAGAACTAATTTTTTCCTACATCTAAAGCCCCATCTACAGAAGCCGTAAAAGGGGGTCGCAACCGCAAGCGCAATTGCGACGCAATGCGCAGGAACCAATTTTGTCTTCTACGCAACTCAAAAGACACAAAATCTTCTTCTGCGTATTGCTTTGCGCTCACGCTTGCGGTGCACCTCGGATTTACGGTTTCTGTAGATGGGGCCTATTACACCGCTTGTCGTCACCATTTTTGTACATCAGCGCCGAATTTGTCATTTTATACTTTGGTAGTTTTTTTTGCCAATAGGTCTTAAAAATTAATTTATTAATAAAATTAAGTTTTGGAAAAATGTTTTTTTTTTATTAGAGTTACTAGAAAGTTATTTAGATAAATGGAGTGTATAAAAGAGATTTTTAATGTGGAAAATGTTCCTTGGATGGGGTATTTGAAAAAGTATTGTTTGGCAGGGGGGAGTGATATTTTTAGGGGGGGGGGGGGTATTAATGTTTTTAGAGGGGGAGTGAAATGAACTTAGAATATTTTTGATTTAGAGACTTAAAATAATTTGAAGTGGTAGCCATGGCTATGATAAGAACTTGAACTTAAAATACTTTAGGTTTATGGACTTAATTTATACTTCGGGATTTATTGTAATTTCGGTTTTAAGACTTATAATAATTAGGAAGTATACATTAAAACTGTTATAAATAAACATTTTCCATGATCGTTGGTTGAACACAAACCAATTATAAGTTTTTTTATAACGAGTAAGGTCTAATTAGCCTCCCAAATAACTAGCACTTTCCTTACGAGTAAAACTTAATAAATTTATTCAATGCCTTTTATTTTTTAAATATGTAAATATTATACAAATATTAAAAAATTAAAAAATTATCATATTGTCGAGAAAATTATGATAAATTACAAAATTGAAATATTGATATGAATATTAATTGAATTATGATGTCAAGTGGAAATTATTTTTGTCTTTTATTGTTTTATTGTTACGTAACACTACAATACAATTTGTTATTTTTAATTATCACCTTTGCTAGATGTTAAGATTCTAAACCCAAAATAATCTGCTTCTCTAGACCCGTATTATTCCAAGCCCCCAAACCTAGTTTATTATAAAGTACCTAAATTGAAAATTTTTAAGTTATTTAAGTTCCTAAACCAAAATTGTTCTACGTCCAATTTGACCACTTCCCCCCTTGATTTTCAGATGCCATGGTACCCCTCCCTAAGTACAGGTTTTATGTTAACAGCAGTCATCACCTTTAAACCTATAATTATTCAAAAATTGGCTTAGCATAAATATCAATTTTAATAATTAATAATAATAATAATACATAATAAATAATTTTATACATGATAACTTTACTGAATACGATCTAACTGGTTTTTAACCCAAATTTCATCTTTGGGTCACTTACAAAGAATTACTAAAATAAGATACAGTGGAACTATTTCGGTCCCAGCCAGTCCCTGAATCAAAAATATTCTAAGTCCTTAAACTCTGATTATTCTAAGTCCCTCAATCTAGTTTATAAGGATTAGAAGTAATCCGAATTAAATCCCCAGATCCGGATTATTTTAAGCCCCTAAACCCGAATGATTCTGTCTCTAAACTTGAATTATTCTAGGTCCGGCCCTTAATCTGGATTATTTTAAGTCCCTAAATCGAAATTATTCTAAGCCTATTTGACCCCGTCCATTAAATCAGACACAATTTACCACCCCCCCCCCTTGATTTTTGAATTTCCCTCCCTATAAACATGTACATAAAGTAAACAAATCTCTCCAACTTGGGCCGATCCCTTAAACCTTAAATACTGTACTTAAAATTTTTGGACACAATGTTTAAATTTTATAATGGTGAGGACCGGTTCAAGCTGCCCAGCTTTGTAAATAAGCTTTTATTAGGTCGCGGGTCCAAAATTATCAGGCATTTTTAAACCGGATTGTGGCCAATGCTAAAGTTTGGATTTTCAAATCGGTTCCCAAGTATTCTATACAAATACATCACTCACACTAAAGTTAAATTATTGATTATTGGTAGCATTATAGTTTTTTGGCCGTTTCTAAAAATTAAATAAATCTTTCTTATTTTCGCTATAAGTAAAAGACTGGCCAGACAATGAAAACAAAATTTTAAAGTTTGTGGAGAGAAAAATTATTATTTTATCAATAATCAAATAAAATTAAGGTAATAAATAATATATTTACCATAAATCACTTAATTAACTAACAATATAGAGAATAATTAATGAATTATTTCATACATAAATTAAACATTTTTAAAGAGTGTGGTTTCTCTTCCATGGATAAATTTTTAATTTTTTTTCTTAATTTTAATTTTTTTTCATAGTTTCATGTGGATAATTGGTAAAAAATTGCTTTTGGAAAGTGGATCAAACTTTCAAAATCGTAAATTAATGAATAAAAGAACAAATGATTAACCAAGATGGATCTATTTTACTTAAGATTTTATTCTTATGTACCCATTAACAAATATACTACTAGGCGTTTTATAGTTTTTTTATCTAATTTTATTTGCGAGAAAAGTCCAACTTATCATAGCAACAATTTAATAGTAACATGAAAATGGCACAGTGAACGGTGTTATCCAGCATTGTATAATGGTTAATTTTTCTTTGAATGCTCAATGTTTACAGTGCTTATCGCTGCAGAAATTCTCAAAAAAATTTCTATAAAACAACTACTGATATCACAATTAATATGAAAATTTCCATATAAACCATTCTAACATTATGATATTGCCATAGGTAATATATTTAAAATATGACGAAATAGTAACATGGAACATGTTTACATTGATGGCGTACCCTGGAAATCTGAAAATCATGGGGAAGGGGAGGGGGTCAAATGGGTCTACTTAGAATAATTTAAATCCAGGGACTTAGAATGATTTCCATTTAGGTATTTGGAATAATCCGGGTTTTGGGATTTGGAATAATAATGCATTTATCAGTTTATTGATACTTTTTTTAATTAATAAATTTTATTAAATTACTGATAAAAATTTTTTATTAATTTAAAAAATTCTAATTAGAATATTAAAATGTAATTAAAATGTAAATTAAATTAATTTATATCTTCTATTCTTTTAATTTTATTGATTTTATAATATCATTAAATTTAATTTATTTAACTTAAAAAATAAAATTAATAAATATTTATGAAGTATTCATGATCATAGCATAACTAAACTTCGAAATTTAAGCCTCACAAAATCGTATTTTGGTTTTCAAATCATAATAATTTTATTTACATACAATTATTTAATTTTCGGATGTTTAAGAATTAATAAAACTTTATGCAAAAATATAATTTTTACCTGATAAAATCATCTGATAAAGACATTTAAAATAGTCACATGAAAATAACTTAAGTAATTAATTTTAATTTAAAAAAATTATTCCAGGTAAAAGTTGATTTAAAACTTGAGGTTCAAAGAGTGAATCAACGCCTGGCAAAAATTGAAGACATGTTACAAATCTTAATTACTAATCTTCCGTCGTCAGCAACACCTGGTCAACCATCAGGTTCGCCTCCACCTCCACCGCCAAGTGATCCTTCGGGTTCACCATCTTTCCAACATCAACATCAACATCAACAAAAACAACAACAGCAAACACAATCTCAACAACCACCCTCAAGAAGCATTAGTTCTATATCTACAACATTATCACCTACGAGAGCCTCGGGTTCATCACAAGTTAATCCAACTTCAGTTAGCAGTATTTCTTTAACTTTAGGTGGACAAGATAGTCGAACTGCAACACCGACACATCTTACAACACAAAGTGCTGCACGTGATAGGTTTGTATATCTGCAAATTTATAAAACATTAAAAAAACAGGATTCTTTCGATTTGGGCCTTGACTACGTAACTATATCCAGGCCAATTTCAATCAATGTTGCATTATTTACATCACATTAATATTAGTTTTAAAATGATAACACGATACATCTGTAACACTAGGCATGATATAGTTACAGATTTAGGGCCCTGCATGGTACTCTCGAGTAGGCATGATTATCATAGGTAATTGTAGTTTGATATACACTGTAAAAAGTAACTTCCTTATATTAACAAAAACGCTGCCAAGTAATTGGCACTATGTTTCCTCATTAGCAATAAAAAAATGTTCTTAATGGTCTATTTTACCTAACAAAGTATAATGTCATAAGAAAAACTAAAAATGATTTTTGAATGATCTTATCCTTGATACTGTTAGTTTAACATCTCATGGAAAAAATTAAGTTTTTTACATAAAAAAAAAAAACATTTTTCTACACTAGTACATAATCTTTTTTTATGATAATTATGTCTGCTAGACAGTTTCTGGTGTAGCTGGTGTAGTTATATCCTGAAGACATAATTACACCAGCTACAAGAAAAAAGAAAAATTTTTTGATATGTTTAAATTGATGAATAAAAATAATACCTAGTAAAAACGTTAATTCTAGATATTAGTAATTTCATAGAAATAAATTAAGTACTACGTCCAAAAAGAAAAAAATTTATGGTGCTTTTTTAATTTTTTTATGTAAAAAATTTTGAAAAAATTACATATCAGATCCAAAAAATTACTATAAACGATGTTTCTAAAACTAGTACTTCCACAGAAATAAATTAAGTACTGCGTCTATAAAGAAAAAGAAAATTGGTATTTTTTGTATTTTTAGGTGAAAAAAATTTTGAAAAAAAAAATTTCAAAAAATTAGTTATCAGATTCGAGATATCCAGTAAAAATCGTACTTTCACATATAAGTACTTTCATGGAAATAAATTAGGTATTACATCCAAATTAAAAAAAAAAAAAAAGTAGTTTGAGATTTTTTGATTAAAAAATCTTTTGAAAAAAAAATTAGCTCTAATGGTTGTGATATTTCATTGGTTACATACACACACACACACACGCACAGAGTTTTTTTAAAAACCGGTTTTTTAGCTTCCTGGGGTCTCAAAACGTGCTTATATGCCAAAAAATCAAAAATCAAAATTTGATCCATTACAATGGTTCCTCTATGAGGAACCAAAAAATTAGAAAATTTTCGAAAAATCAGTAAATTTACAAAAAAATTTGTAAATATTTGAAAAAATTCGTAAATTTAATAAATTTAGTATATTATCGGAAAATTCGAGAAATCTCAATTTTTTTTGTGAATTCCTAAGAAAAATTCATAATTTACCATTTTTTTGTGAATATTTACAGAAAATAGTCGTAAACTTACGAAAAATAATTGTGAATTTGCAACTTTTTTCGTAAATGCACAAAAAAAAATCGAGAATTCTTGAATTTTTTGATAATATACTAAATTTAGTAAAATTACGATTTTTATCGAATATTTACAAATTTTTTTGTAAATTTACTAATTTTTCAAAAATTTTCTAATTTTTTTGTTAATATAAGGAAGTTACTTTTGACAGTGTAAATAGGATCTTATAGGCTTTATTTTATTTTAAAAACAAAACAATGCTAAAGACCATCGATGTTCAAGAGTAAGTTATATAAAGTGTTTATTATTTTTTTCAGTGAAAAAACCATAAGCCCGTCAAGAAGTCGTCACAAATCAGTAAAAGAACTATGTTTAAGTACCACCGTCCAGCCAATGCACCACCACCATCATCATCATCATCGTCATCAATCACCCAGTCCACAACATACCGCTGATTCAAGTCGTGAATTATTAGAGCGTTTTACAGTGCATAGTTCATCACCACCAACAACGTTACATTACGAAGAATCACAAGGGAATTCATCAAATGGTTCCACTGTTGCAGTATCAGCGATTGGACCATTAATACTTCGTAAAAGACGTAGTAAATCACATAATAAAGGAGCCGCTCCGTTAGCACCATTAGCTACACAACCTGTAAGTCCGACAGAACCTACAGAAATAACACAAATGTTACCAGCATCTGAAGGCAGCGAAGCTGATTCAGATAGAACTGAAAGCAGAACAGAAAGAAAAAGGCCACCACCAAGGCCTAGAGAATATTTATGAAAAATCATTAACATTTTCTCATTGATAATATTTATCATATTGAGATATTTAATATGTTACTATTATTATTATTATTATTGTTATTATAAATATTATTATTATTATTATTATGCAATTAAAAAATGCATAAATAAAGTTTGCATATATATTTTTTCTAAGGCTAGTGCTGCCGATCGATTGATTTTAATAATTATTTCTTCACACAAAAACATCGATCGATTAGTGATTATAAAATTAAAAAAATCTTTTTTCTTGTTTTTATTATAAAAATAATAATATTTAAGCATATAAATTTATTAAATCGTTATATAATGTAAATAAAAAATATTTGTAACATAATCGAAAAAAAAAAAGAAAGAAAAGATTTTTAAAATATATAAGTATAAAATATAAAATTTATAAAAATACACTTTTATCATCTTTCGTACAAATATTTTGATTTAATTATTTATTATTTTTGTAAATTATATGACATAACAAGAAAAAATAGAGGCGATTTTTAATAGTTATAGGTTATGTAGTAATGTGATTCTGTCTTCTCGAAGAATAAAGAGATTAGCGCCTGTGCAAAAGTGGTCATTTGACATTAGTTAATTCATCGTGAAGTTAACTAAAAGCTAACAGTTGGCGCAACCGCAAAGTAATGCGCAAAGACAAAAAATCTTATTATGCGCATTGCGTTGCGGCTGCGCTTTCAATTAGGCTGAATCTACAAAGGCTCCATCAACAAAAACAGCAAAAGGGGGCGCGACCGCAAGCACCATTGCGGCGCAATGCGCAGAAACCATTTTTGATCTTTGGGCATTGCACCGCATTTGCGCTTGCGGTTGCGCCCCTTTTTGCGGCTTTTATAGATGAAGCCTGATACGCAAATATGTAATGTAATATGTGTGACAGTATTAAGAATAAATTTAAAAAAAAATTAATTGACCAAAAAGTTCACAAATTGCATAGAAAAATAAATAAAACAACGCTTTAAACAGTGGTAGACCTAATATTTACCTGAGTATGCCAGATGGGTAACCATTTGCAATCGCAACAATTTTTTACTAGACTAAAAGTTTAATCAAAAATTGATGTCACTATCAAGTATTGAAAAATTCTATTTGTCTGGCAGTCTTCTGTAAACCCAAGATCTTTAAGTATCTTAGAGAACTAAAATTTTCTATTTCATTTACAACCAGGCTTATACTGGTAACTAGCGCCATTTTTAGCCATTTTCTAACATCAGCGTCATTTTTTTAACTGAATACTAGCGGTAATTTGTTTTGCTAAATTGCGTAATGGTCAATTTTATTAAAAGTTAAACTGTCAATTTCGTCTTTTTTCCAGTCAGAGTCGAACTTGGCTCGTGGCTCACTAACAGCTTGAGGTCTTTTTATAAAACCTCGCATCCTGAAATGCCTCAAAGCGAGTTTGATTCTGATTGGGCTAACGTCCTAGCTTTCGATACACTTTAAAAAAGTCTATTATTAACAATCATATATAAATTTTGCTATTAAAATAATAATAAGCCTATTAAATAAAATTGACATCGTACTATCTATTATATTAAAAAATTTTTTAACGAATCAATGTACCTACTTAATTAATAAGAAAAAAAATGTCCGATTTTCAATTTGTAAATATAATAGGTATAAAGTCAACAAGGAGCGAAAGGTTTAGAGTAAATTAAAATATATCTATATAATTCTATATAATTGTAAAAATTGAAATGAAATTTTAATTTATGTAAGGGACCATTCATAAAAGATGTCACGCAGATTTTTTTAATTTTTGCTAGTTCTTTAATCTTTAGAACATTTTGACATAAAATACAAATTTTAGGCCCCCCTTGAAAGTAGTTTTTTATTAACAGTGGCCATTTTTTCAACACAACTTTAAACAAAATCATGCTTCCAAAGAATCATCATAAACTTAAATAAATATAAGCCCAAAAATTAATAATTGTACAGCAAACTTCTCGACCCATCTCTCTTTATCTCAAACAGCGTGCATCCTTTATGAATAGCCCCTAATAAAAAATGAATAAATTTATTTCAACAATTTTTAATTTTGCTTCTTTTAATTAAGAGTACCAAAAAAAAAACATTTTATATTTCTTCGTATTCATTAAAAAATGTGCGTATGATTGGGTATAGATGTAAGTGCCTGTAAAAATAATAAATAAATATACTTATGCTGAAAAAATTTGTGCAGTCACGAGAAATGCATGTAATTAAATTTTAATTTGCGTTAAAAATTTTTTTAAATTAAAAATTAAAAAATTGAATTAAAAAAAAAATTGCATGAACAATCAAAAATATGAAATCAAATTTAAAAATTTAAATATTCAAATTAAAAAAAATATTCTGTTATTTAAAAACTATTTAAAAAATTTCTTAGCGACGAAAGATCGTATACGACCCTTGTCAATAAAAAATTAAGGACCCAAATCGTAGTTTACCATTCTCGGTTTTAACTTGAAAAGTAATTTACGTGTCATTTGGGCCATTCTTTGATTTTTAAACCTTGTAAATTATCAAGAAAAATTAATTTTGCTCCAGTTCCTTAACCCTATCAAGAAATTTACATCAAAATCAAATAATAAAATATAAAGTATAAATAAGTTTAATTAATATATTAAAAATAAATAATTTAAAAAAATTCATTTAAATTGACAAATCAACTGAGAAAAAAGAAAAATATTTATTTAAACTCGTGACTCCATATTATTTAAAAAAAAAAATCTTAAAAAAAAAAAAAAAACAATACAAAAAGAAAGTATGATATTCTCAAATGCTATTTAAATAAATTAAGACTTTTTTTACCCTATCATAGTGTGATGCTGAATATTATAATTATTATAAATAAATAATAAGGAATTAGATTAATATTCAATAAATATTCAATTATTTACTAATTAAAGTATTAATAACAATAATAATAATAATAATAATAATTTGTGTATATAAAATATGAGTGCTAAATAATGATTGAGCTTTTTTGTTTTTTAATAGAAAATATATAAGCATATAATAATTCAATTATATATATTAGTACAAGAAGGAATGATGAATGAGATAAATTTTATAGGCTATAAATAACTAATAAATCAAAATTTCAACGAATCTACTAACGTAAGAAACTATTTTTCAGTTCATTTTATATAAAAAATTTTTTTTAGATTCTAAATTTTGTCTCGTTTTTTGAATTGAAAATATTTTTTTTTTTTTACTATCTAAATATATTTATGATCATAATAAATAATATTTGCTCTTATGCACAATATAAATAGAAAATATCTAATTTATAATTAGAATAAAATGCTATAATAAATATTTGTCAATTTTTATGCAGAATTTTTTTTAAAAAACAATTATTTATAATGTTAAAGCTGGGTGTGTAATTCATTTTTAAAAAAAGTATCAAAAAACGCAGGTCTTAAGTACAAACAAAAAAATAAATGTTTTTGCCTTGTGTCTTTAGATTACAATTCACTTGTGAGAAAGTCATTTAATCTTGAAAAGAAAGTAACACAATTTACAACTCCATTAGGTACAACTTTATATTTATTTACCCCATAAAGAATCCAAAAACAGGTACATAAAATTGGTTATTAATTCTAACTTTCACCCAGCTTTAACTATCAACTGAATAAAAAAAATGTCAATAAATCATTAAACAATAAAATATTTTATAAAACTTAACGAAAAACTTTGTACTATAAATTTTTTCAAAATAAATCTAATCACTCTTATATACACATTATATAATGACTTCACTAAAATTGATTGGCCTTATAAAAAAAATATTTAAAGCAATTTATAATATAATAAAAAGCCTATATTAATTAAATGTATTTTATAAAATAAAATGTGTGAGCTTTTATGCATGAAAGAAATTATAAATTTAAAAAAATAATTATTAATATTTATATAAGATTTATATATAGAGAGAAAATTCATTTTTCCTTATGTATAAAATAAAAAGTACTGATAAATTTTCAGGATTATTATCAATAATAAAAGTAAGAAAATTAAAATTAGAAAAAATTAATATTGTAAATAAATATTTGAAGAAAAAATAAAAATTGTAAATATTATTTAGAAATGTAGAATTTATTAATTAAATTGACAGAATATTATAAATTTTAGTTTAACATTCTTATTGAGTTGTGCTTACTGGGTAAAAAAATATATTATTTAAAAAATAAGATAATAAAAATTTTAAAGCTTTTGACATTTTTTAATCCATGAGACCAATAATATAGGATTATATGGGACCAAAATAAATACCCCCAAATACCTCCATGTAATTGGTGGCATAATTTAAAATTGGTCTTATGAGTTTAAATTTTTATGATCTTATTTTTTTTATTTTTATTAAATATTATTGAAATGTATTACCTTTAAAAAATAAGTCATTGTATTTAAAATGAGATCAGCTTTATTAGTCTGGGAGTTGTTTTAAAAATCTTGTAGGATTATCGATTAATTGGTGGTTTTTGGCCAAATTAAAAAGGTTTACAAAACGTTAGCTTTTTAAATAATTCTAAAATGAATCTCAATAGAGTAATCATTAAAAGTTATCAAAAGAGCTAATTTTTGTTAATCTTCTTTTTTGGACAAATTTTGCCTAGTCTTTTCCATTTATCTTTTCGAGTAACTTTTTTGGATGATTCCCAGAACTGGTAACCTAAAATTAATATTATAATATTAGCCTGTCATTATAAAAAAAAATCGTTGTTTTTGAACGTTTGAGAAAAATAAGTTTTCAATTCCTGAAGAAAACAACTAATAAATGGGCCTTTATGAAACTGTTTTTCAGTTCCATAAGGACCCATAAAGTTGCTGATACCATTTAACAATAATTTTATGAGCTGTATTCCTCAAGAAATGGAAACTTATTTCATCTAGAGCGTTCAAAAAAAAACAAAAGTAGCCTGAAGTGCAGTCTGTATTTTTGATAAGCAGATGAAATTAGATGCCAAAAAAGAAAAATTTCCACAATTATTACTTTTCATCATGCTCTGGCAATAAATGAGTGGAGTAATTAACATTGAGCAAATTTGTTGTTCCATCAGGACCCAAGCATTTAATGACAGTATACATGATTAAATGTGTTCTAAGGAAATTTTTATTTTTTTATAAATGGTACCTATTTTTAATCTGTTAATTAAAAATCTAATTAATCAATAAAATTTATAATATTCTGTCAAAAACTATTTATTTGGTAAATAAAAAATAGAAAAAAAAATGTAAAAATTTTCAAATTAAAAAAAAAAAATTGATAATTATAAATATCTTAAAATTAATTGAATTTACAAAAGTATTAGCTCAAAAATAAAAAATTTTTTTTTTGTTGCATTTGTAATATAAACAAGTAAAAAGAATAATTTGCATAAATTAAAAACGAGCAAATGATCAACAATAAATAAAAATATTAACTGTAAGAGTAATACTATTTATACAATTAATAAAAAATGCACCGCATACATAAATATTAAATGCGAAAGCCTAAAAAACAAAATATTTGTACTTATAAATAATCAAAAAAAAAAATTATAATATAGGTTTAAGATCAAAAAAAGAGAAAATTTATAGTCATTAAAGTTATATAGGTACATTTTATTCAAAAAATCAGTGAAATTTAAAAATAAAAAAACTGTTCTATAAATAGAAAAAGTGATAATTTTTTTCATAATTACAAAATAAAATTAATGTTTTCTCATCTGAATGTAAGACATGAACTTAGAAAATAGTTTGAAATTAAGCGATGCATAATTTTTTTGTTATTAATTCAGATCAAAATTAACAAATTTTTGGACATTGTAATCATATGTCTGTAAAACTCTTTTTACGTGGGTAAGTCTATTTTTTAAAATGTTTTAGCTTACAATTACACAAAATTTTCAGAATACGTTCTGATATTACTAGACTATCATTTATAATTTTGCTGATTACCTTACTTACTAACTTGCCACATCGACCACGCTTGTCAAAATTCGTCAAAAAAAATAGAATTTTGATATTACAATAAAGCAAAACGTGCCTAAAATATTTTCTATTTGATCTTAACGTAAAATTTACCTAAAAACTGCTTTGCTTTTATTAAAAAAGACTGGCCAATGTATTTATGACTCTCATTCTACACTCAGATGAAAAAAATATGCCCAAAATTTATTATTTTTTAAACTTTTTGTAAATCTCAAAAAAGTAATTCCACTTATACACTGCTTATGCCATACAAGTCGAAATTTATGAAAAACTGCCATGAATTAACTAACATAACATTGAAATTCTTATAATTTATAATTTTTCTATTTAAAAAAGAACAGATTTCTTATTACATGTAAATAAAAAAAAAAAAAAATTATCATTATAATTTTAGTCCAAAAAAAAGTAAATAAATAAAAAACAATTAAAAAAAAAGTGATAAATTAATTTAGGCATATAAATATTAGTAATAAAATTATAAAAATTCATCAAAAAAAAAAAAAATTTAATTAATAGAGAAGAAAAACAAAAAAAAAGAAAAAAGTATCATTAAAATAAAAAAAAAAAAATTTCATATATATTGTAAAAAATAAATATATAATTTTATCATAATTATCAATTTTTTACTATAAATAATAATAATACGAAATAATACTTTTTTTTTTAAATAAATAAATATTTTCATGCTATTTATAATTTTTAGATACTTAATTAAATTATATATTTTCTATAAAAAATAAGTTATTATTATTATAAGAAATATTATAACGTTATGTCTGTTAGTTTATTGTTTTGTTATAAATTTTATCGCAAAAATGAATTGATATATATAATACATATTAAGCTTTCTATACAAATAAATAAAGTAATTGATGCGGGTGATTGTGTATATATTAGTTATATATTGATAAAAAAAAATTTACTAAAAATTATGTAAACATGTCAAAGACGTGCAATTAAAAAAAAAACACATGTATGCGCCAAAAAAAAAAAAAAAAAATAATTCAACATTTACTCAAAACTTTATATTATATGAAGCATATTATAAATAAGTACGAAGTTTTTTCTGATTCTGCCTTTACACATTAATCATTTCTCCACTGTCAATTTTTCATATGCTAATGGAAAAAAAAATGAGAGTGATAAAGGAAAAAAAAATACAAATAAAAGAAAAAATTAAAAAATATTATTCTAAGAATTTTTTATTTACTTACTCCTTGTTCAAAAAAAAGTAGAGATTCTAGCTTACAAAATAGAATTTTGAAAAATGGTGTTCGTTACTGGATACTGCTCAAGATATTTTGGTCCAATATAAATTTTATTTTTTAGGTCTATTTTTTAATTTTTGACTACCTTGGCACAGCTAATTTTAAGCCTAATCTTGATTATCAAGGCAAAAATCTGAAATAAAAAGAAATAAGGTAATACAAATAGTGGGACTTTTTTATTTTTTGTCGGAAACAATTTTAAGAAAAAATTTGATCCAATCAAAGATAGTAGATAATTATATTTGTTAGAATAAATTTTCTTTATCTTATGTAATATATCTTTAAAATAATTTTTTTTTCTAATTAAAGAATCGATGTTTTTACATGCACAATAAAAAAATAGTAATAATTATATTTTACGATAGATTATACATCGGTTTACTTTTCTTTTTTTTTTGGACATTTACAAAAGCATTTTTTAAATTTACCAAAAATGAGCTGCTTAAAATTTACAGTGTAAGTCTTATCCCAAAATTCATTCATTATTTAAAAAAAGAAATTAATTATTCAAATCTACAGACATGCATTTTTAAGGTCCCTAAATTAAAATCAGAAAATTTTCAAAACCCTTCATCTGTCTAGTTATTCTCACCATACTTCACTAAGGGGTTAAAAACCAGTAGCTCTTTTATTCAACAGAAAATCGTGAGTATACCAACAAAATCAAAGAAACTTTTAAGAACCTAATTTTGTTAACAATTGTTCTTTTCAAATAATTCACAAATTAAAAAAATTAATATTTTAAAAAAGTCAAAATAGACTAAAAGTCTAATATAGATTTATATAATAATTTATAATTATTTGTATGATAATTTAAATATTAAAAATATTTGCTTTGTAAATTTATCAATAATAAATATCTTTAAAAATAATTGCTATAACATGTTTTAGAGAACTACATGAAGGATTCCACATGAATTAAACTAACAATTTTTTATTCTAAAATTCAATCTTCCAATTTAATTTCTTAAAATAAAATATTACGATTTTTTGAATAAAGAAACTTGGGAGATCAAATCTGCTCATTCAGCAAAATTTTTAGGTGTTATATTTGATTATGAACTAAGTTTTCAAAAAAATATTGCATATGTACAAGAAAAAACTAATCGCGCAACTAACATTATTAAATTTTTAAGGGGAACGTGGTGGAGATCCCACTCAAATACGCTTCTCTCATTTTATAAAAGTTTTGTTGGATCTATTATGGACTATGCAAGCTTTATTTATTATCCTAAAACTAAGAAAAAGAAAAAAGTCCTGAAACGAATTCAAAACTATTGCATAAAATTAACTATAGGATATAGAAGAAGCACCCCAAATAATTTTAGTATTGCGAAATCAAAAATTTTATTGTTTGAAGAAAGATCTAAATTGTTGTGCTGTAAATATGTATTAAAAAATATAAAAACTACAAATAGTAATAGTCAAACAGCTAAAATTATTAATGAATATTTTTATAATAAAATTATAAGTAGTAATAAAAAAAAGGGTATTTTGGAAGAGTGAATTGAAGAAGTATGAGAAGCTTTATTAAACAGAATCAAATATATATAATATATATAAATATAAATATCATATAAGCGTCGAAAATTTCAACACTAAAATATCCGCGATTAATAGAAATATAAATGATAGTGTTATAAAAAATAACATAGAAAAAAAAACATGAATCGGTAATTGTATAGAAATTTATACAGATGGTAGTAAAACGGAGAGAGGGAAATCAATGGGTTCAGGGGTATATATTCCAAAATTTAATTTTGAATTTAAGAAAAGCCTACCGAAATACACATCAATATATATACTGCTGAATGATTTGCCGAATTAGAAGCTTTAAAATTTGCAAAAAAGAATCACGGGCACAAGTATGTTATTTTTACAGATTCACTAAGCGTGCTGGAAACTTTAAGGGGGGAAGGCTATGAAAATGAAATCCAAAATTAAATAATTTTTTTTATTTAAAAAGTTAGTATAACACCTCAAAAGAATGTATAAAAATTTTTAGGTATTTATCTTAACTACTTTGGAAACTATAGCCACTTTACCTAGAGTACTCGCGGTTCGATTATTTCACTATTTTCGTTCGTAACCAATTTCTATTGAGTGAAATTATTATCAGTAAAAACACTTTTTCAATAAATAATACTTTCAAAATTAGTAGAATAGTTAGCTATTGTGAAGGTTTACTGTAAAATCACGGTATCGCTGAAAAATCGGTAAAAAACTTGTTCTTCAAATTTTTACTCTTAAAAAAAAATCCTATCTGAAAAAACATAGCATTTCATAGCCTTCCCCCCTTAAATACGCATAAATTTGATGTAAAAATCATTTTATATACCGATATATAAAATAAAAGAGCTTTTAAGACTATTTGATGACGATAGTTTGCAAATTGTATAGATTCCAGCACATGTTGGTATACCTGGCAATGAAAAGGCTGATGAATTGGCAAAGCAAACTACTATAAACAATCCTAGCAATATTCTTATACCATATATTAACTTTTATGCATATTTTAAAAGAAAATTCAAAAATAGAAATAATGATCAAATACGAAAAGAGGGGGAAACGAAAGGAAAAACCTATTTTGAAATATAATATATAGATACTCCAAAACCGTGGTTCATTGATAGCTCATTATCCAGAAATCTAATCACGACAGTAAATAGATTAAGATCTGGACATTACAATCTTAATCCTCACTTTACAAAATAAACAATTCAGATAGTCCTACGTGCACCTGTGGCTATGATACATAGGACATTAATCACATTATCTGGCAATGTGGTTTATATAATAACCAGAGGAAACAATTATATAATGAGCTGTCAAAAAACCGCAAATTTCCTCCATTTGATATAAAGATTTTTCTCTGTGAACCAAATAAATGTTTAAAAAAACAGAAGATGGTATGTAATAAGTAAATTTGTAATAAAATTGTAAAATAAAAAATTGTATGCCAAAACTATTATAACAATGTATCAGATAAATAACTTTTTTATATGTAAAAATACCCTGCCAACTAGCTGACACTGAGGTTCCTCAAACAATGGGCTGTAATCTTAATTTACAACAAATATTATTGATTACAACCATGCAATTATACATACATTTTTAAAGTGAAAATTCTAGCGTCCATGGATTGGTCGCGCCGGCGTTAATGGATTTTAAATCATTTTTGCATAATTAAAAAGAAACAAATGTAAAAAAAACTAATTTTATTTTTTTTTATAAAATTTTATTTTATTAGAATATATAATTATCCCTTAATAATTAAAATATTGGGTAACATGATTTTTTTGTTTTGTCAAAGAAATGGTTGGTAACGATGCTAAAATTACAAATATTCGCTCAATTATTATAAAAGATAGGAGTTTTTACCAGAATTTATAATAATTTCTTATAATTTATTTTCTCAGTGTACTTCTTGCATTTCAAGATTTTAACATTATTTATATTATTTCTATTAATCACAAAATAATAAATTATTTAATTCTATAAATTGTTTGATTCTTTAAAAAATGCCAATATAACTTTTAAATCTTAATTTTAAAATGCAAACATAACCATTTAATATTTTTAGGCTGTTTATTATTGTTTATAATTTCATTAAGCTGCATACATAAATAAACATAGCAACGAGCAAAATAATCCAAGGAAGTCAAAAAGAGGCAAGATTTCCATCATTTTTTCTTGTGTGTTATAATTTATAAGAAAATAAAAAAAAATTGTGATCGGATACAAAAAATTACTATGAACTAAATTTCTAAAACTTGTACACTCATTAAAATAAATTAGATGTGCCCAAAACGAAAAATAAATTTGGTGTTTTATGTATTTTTTTCTGACGAAGATTTTGGAAAAAAAAATTTTCAAAAAATTAATTATCAGATTCAAGATATCGAGTAAAAATCATAATTTCAAATATAAGTAATTTCATGGAAATGAATGAGGTATTACATCCAAATTAAAAAAAAAAAAAGTATTTTGAGATTTTTTTAATAAACAAATTTTTTGGAAAAAAAAGTTAGGTATTCATTCGATAGTTGTTATGAAATATGGTTACAATATTTTAAAATATTAGTACTTTCATAGAATTAAATGAGGTGTTACACCAAAAAAAAAAAAAAAATATTGCAGTTTTTTTTATTTTTCTTTTTTTTTAATTTTGAGAAAAAAATTTTGAAAAAATTCAGTATCAGTTCCAAAAAATTACTGTTAACGAGGTTCTTAAAACAAATACTTCCATGGAAATAAATTAGGTACTACGTCCAAAAAGAAAAAAAAAATTTGTATTTTTTGTATTTTTTTGTGAAAAAAATTTTAGAAAAAAAATTTTCAGAAAATTAAGTATCCGATTCGAGATATCATGTAAAAACCATACTTTCAAATATAAGTACTTTCATGGAAATAAATGAGGTATTACATCCAAATTAAAAAAAAAAAAAAGGAGTTTGAGATTTTTTGATAAAAAAATGTTTGAATGGTTTTGAAATATCACTAGTTACAATATTTTCAGATATTAGTACTTTCATAGAATTAAATGAGGTATTACACCCAAAAAAAAAAAAAATATTGCATTTTTTTTTATTTTTCTATTTTTTTAATTTTGACAAAAAGAATTTTGAAAAAATTCAGTATCAGATCCAAAAAATAACAATAAACAAGGTTCTTAAAATTAGTACTTCCATGGAAATAAATTAGGTACTACGTCCAAAAAGAAAAAAAAAATTTGTATTTTTTGTATTTTTTTGTGAAAAAAATTTTAGAAAAAAAATTTTCAGAAAATTAAGTATCCGATTCGAGATATCGAGTAAAAATCGTACTTTCAAATATAAGTACTTTCATGGAAATAAATGAGGTATTACATCCAAATCATACCTCGAGCTTTTTTGGTGAAAAAATTTTTGAAAAAAAAATTAGGTCTTAATTCCATAATGTTTGTGAAATATCACCGATTACATACACACACACACACACACATACAGACTTTTTTTAAAAACAGGTTTTTTAGCTTCCTGGGGTCCCAAAACGTGCTTATATGCCAAAAAATAGAAAATCAAATTTTGACCTAACACAATGGTTCCTCTTTGAGAAACCAAAAAACTAGTTTTTATTAAAACATTTCTTATGCATGAAAAATGTTAAATATGGCTAAGTGCTGGTTTTAATTGAAAGAAGAACAAATGATGGTTTAGAAGATTTAAAATAGTCTGAAACGTCAAAATAACAGCTAATATATTTTTATATTTTTCCAATATAATAGACTATACTAAGACTGGGGCCATGGGGATGGAGAATTTCTTGGTTCAAAAATTTTTTTAAAAATATGGCTCAGAATGTTTAAAATTCTCTAAAAAGCGAAAATAACAGCTAATATAATTTTACATTTTTTCAATATATTTTGACTATACTAAGATTGGGGCCATGGGGATGGAGAAATTCTTGGTTCAAAAATTTTTTTAATAATATGGCTCAGAATGTTTAAAATGCTCTAAAAAGCGAAAATAACAGCTAATATATTTTCACATTTTTCCAATATATTTTGACTATACTAAGACTGGGGCCATGGGGATGGAGAAATTCTTGGTTCAAAAATTTTTTTAATAATATGGCTCAGAATGTTTAAAATGCTCTAAAAAGCGAAAATAACAGCTAATATATTTTCACATTTTTTCAATATGTTTTGACTATACTAAGACTGGGGCCATGGGGATAGGGAAATTGCTGGTTCTAAAAAAAAAAAAACAGTTTAAGATCTAATAATCAAGACCTTTAAATTCTCACCTTATATCAATATTCCCAGTCAACACGTAATTCCTCATATAATATCGCGTGATTAAAAAAAAATAATTATGTAAATAAAATAAAAACCTACAAACTCTATCAATAAAATATATCATTCACATTAAATTCACTCGTCAAGTTTAACAGAACAAAGTAAACACAATGAAATTAATAATAATAATAATATTAATATTCACATTAAAAACAGTCTTAACAAAAAGTGAAAACTACAGCAAAAACCAAAAAAATAATAATGGTACAAATCATTTAAACAAAAATTTTAAAAAATTAAATAATTCAACAATTTCAAATTTGTTAAAATCAATGAACTGTCTAAGTGAATTAATAAAAAATAATTTGCCATGTTACGATAGAATACCATTATTGATAGCAAACGATTTAAATAATTTAAATTATGAAACAGAATTAATAATAAAATATTTTTTAAATAACAACAATTCTGATATTATTATTTATTTATTGTACAATGAAATAAAACGTAATTTAATTTATGATTCAAATTTAATATCAATAATATTGATTGATGATATTTTCAAATTTGCAAATAATAATAAATCAAATTTATTGTTATTATGCTCACGTAAATGCATAACTTATATTGTTATTGTAACAAATAATTATAATGATAAAAATGTTTTATTAAACGATATTAATTATTTAATTGAAATATTATGGTTCAAAAATGTTGCTAATGCTGTATTTGCTGTTAGATTAAATAATGATTTGATGTTTCTAAAAAGTTTAAAATTTCAAAAGAATACTTATTGTGTACCTGAAAATGCAACATTTCTTGGTAAATGTTGTTTTGATAAAAATTGTGATTTATTAAATAAAAATTTATTTGATAACATTAAAGCTAATAATTGTACATTAAAAGTTGGTTATTTTGATGTTGAACCATATTCTATGGAATCTGATAATGGTACTTCTGTAACTGGTATTGAACAATTAATGTTAGAAGCTGTTAGTGATAGTATTGGATTTCAAATAAATGAAACTTTGGTTGATTTTATTAATGGTACTGATTATTTGGATGATTTAAATATTAAATTGAATGAAGAAAATTATGACATTCTTATTGGTGGTTTGCATTGGGCACCCAGTCCAGTCGTTGATTTTTCATTGGCTTATGATGTAAGATTTATTTCTTTATTTAAAAAAAAAAAAAAATTATTGCTTTTTACCTGTCGAAAAACACATATATTTACCTTGGTATAGCCACAGATGAAGAAAAATTGTTTAAGAACAATGAAAAAATAATTCCCCAATAATAAACACAGTTTAGCATTCTTGACTTCATCTTGGAATATATTTATGATTTGGACCAATCTTTATTTTTTTCTGGACATGAGTCATAAAATATTTATTTTTTAAAAGACTATATTTGAAATTCTGTAATTTTATGAGTAAATTTTATTGAAGTTAGTAATCAAAAACATTGAATGAAAAGCGTTAATTATTTTCTTTAGCATGTTTTCGAGATGTAATTTTCCTGTAAAAGTTAAATTTCAGATTCTAATTTTTCTATGCCCTAAATAAAACTGAATAGTATATTTACGGTTCATGTCCAAAGAAATAAAGAATGGCCTGTATCGCACGTAAATTTAGCTGCGATTTTGGACATTCTTTGTTTATTGACAGGGCTGCATAAAAGTTTTCTGTTAAAGACGATCTTGTTTTTAAAATAGCTCGAGAAAAGCCGGAAAATAGGAAAAACTAAGGGGAAATTTCAAATGCAAATTTCTTAATAACTGGGATTTTTTTCTTTTAACTGGCTTTAAAAATTATATTTCACCATTTACTTTTTGTTGGTGAACAGTTTTGCAGTTGTATTTGCCTTTTGAGTACTTAAAATTTCAATAAACAAATTTTTATAACTTATCATTTTCCAAAATTTGTTATTTTCCGACTTTTCTTGATGACAAATAAAAATAGTAAAGTGAAAAAATTTATAACCAGTTTGTGTAACTACACAACCAATGAGCATGGAACATGTTCACTCATAACAATAATAAATCTAAAACCCAAAAAGTCCCTAAATAGAAAATATTCTAAGTCCGTCTCACCCCCCCTCTAAAACGTCACTTTTTAACCCCCCCCCCCCCCTGCTGAGTCAAACTTTTTCAAATACCCCTTCCAATGAACATGTTCCATGTTAAAAAAAATTGTCTATTGTATCTCTATCTCATTATAAAGGTTTTTAATTATAACCAGTATAAAATAAAATTTAATAAAAAATAACCATTATAAACAGTTTTTGGAATGAAAGAATCAGGTCCTTGTTTATAAGGTTGGCCAGAAAATCTATCTTTTTCATACCCCCTTTTTTTGCAAGCCAAAGAAAGGGCTCTGTGCTCGGAACCAATTAAAGTCTAAACAGAAAACTCCTATCTCAACCATAAGTCGGCTTACGCAGCTTTCCACTTGATATCACTTCCAGCTGGATTACTCAAAAATATATTTTAAAATTAATTTAAATAAATTAAAAATAAATTTTCCAAATTAAGCTTTGTAAGTAAGAAAAAAAATCTTTTTCAGCTTATACATGTTATTTGGCTATTACCAGCGACAGCTCAATTTTCTTTACGTGGTTTGGTAGCTCCATTTTCAGCAGATGTATGGCTAGCTTTAATATTTATTTTAATTATATCCTGCGTAATGTTTATTGCAAGAGGTGAAGGTGTTTTAGAACTGACTGGTCTAGTATTGGGTGTAACGTTACCAAAACAACCAAAAGGTTTTTCTGATCGCATACATTTTGTAACATGGGCATTACTTGGTTACGTAATGGCTCAATTTTATCTTGCATCTTTATCTGGACAACTAATTAGTGGAGCTATCAACAAAATTGATTCATTAAATGAGCTCGCTGAGTCTAACGTACCTTTGATAAGTAAGTCATTATATTAAAATATATCTTTTTAAAATTTTTAATTAATTTTGAAAAATATCTTTAGCTTCTGAAAGATTGACATGGGTTTATGATCAAGTGGATGATTTAGAAGATATAAATTTAGTAAGATATGTTAAAAACAATATAATATATTTGGAAGACGATCGTTTTGAAGATAAATTAAAAAATTTAAATGATGGTAAAAAAGCAAATTATGCATTATTATTAAAAATGAATCTAACATCGATACAACCAAAATTTAGTTCAAACGTTTATATAATGGATGAAATAGCTGGTATGTATCCATTAGCAATAGCATCATGGAGAGGTTTTCCATTATTTTCAAAATTTGATGATAAAATATATGGTTTAGTTGAAGGTGGTCTTATTTATTATTGGAGTAAAAATATGAATGATAATAATAATATTATTGATATTGAAGATGATAATGAAAAAAATAATAATTTACATTTACCACAAATATTACCTGGTTTTATGATATTAATTATTGGTTATACTATTAGTTTTATAATATTGATTATTGAAATATCAAATTATAAATACAAAAAACATAAGTTCAGTAAAGCTAAGCCACTATATCGTAATAAAAAATTTAATAAATATTATAATAATTATGTTTAAAATGATTGCAAAACTTTGTTTAAAAAATTTACGTTCAAAAACAGACTTTAATTATTCATTTAGTAACGGCTTAAAAAATGATGTAAAAAGAAAAAAAAATATATGAGTATCAATAATATAGTTATCAAATAATACTTTTTTTCTATTACTCCAGTCAATATATGGTTTTGGGGCTATTTTCTCCGACCACCACCAGATTTGGTCTAGGATAGGTTTTTTGGGTCGCTGATCACGAATTTCGGGGAATTTTTCGTTAAAAATTAATTTCTCACCTTTTAATTAAACTGACACTGGCAATGCAAAATTAGTAAAAACACCCCTTTTAGGGATTTAGTAATATTTAGTAATATTTAGTAATATTTAGTAATATTTAGTAGGGATTTAGTTTCTGTTAATTTAAGGGTGAGAAATTAATTTTTTACCAAAATTTTCCCAAAATTCTTGTTCAGCGACCCAAAAAACCCATTTGAACTGAATCTGAATACTGAAAGAGCGAAAGAAGCAAAAACAACTTTTTAGGGGTAATTTTGCTAATTCAAGGGTGAGAAATTAATTTTTAATAAAAAATTCGCCAATATTCGTGATCCGTGACCCAAAAAACCTATGCAAATCGAATCTTAACACTGAAAATGTGAAAATAGCAAAAAATACATTATGTACTGAACCTGGGAATTATTTGTATTACTAAAATTTAATTTGTACTAAAGAAATTCACTTTAGCCTCAAGAGACCCATTTTTCTCTTAGGGAACAATCTGCATAAAGTGAGGCTGCTTTTATCGCTGGAAATTCATTTTGAACCTCAAAGGTTTTTTTCTTTCCTAAAGGAGAATTCTACTTGAGCTAAGAATCGAGAAATTCCTGGCTCATGAAGAAACTAATTTATTCAAGAAAGTTCTTTTTCATCGATAATTAACACAATCTACTATAGAAATTAGCCACTAAAAATATTGCATTTTCTAGTATATAAAATAATAAAATCTGTAAAATGTAATAATTTAAAAATGTGTCGATTTTCATTGTATGCTTAGTAAAAGTGTAAGAATAAATAATTTAAGAAATGTTAAAATTAAATTGTTTTATTTTCCACAGTAAAAAAATTATTTTGATTAATTTATTTTAACAATTTAAATATTATTTTTAATAAAGATATTCATTTTGGCAAATATTATCTGCAGCATATTCTGTAAAAACTTTAATAGCTTCAAAAGTTTCAACACCAACTGGAAGAATTTCACTTGGTTTTGGCGCAAAACCATATATACCACCAGGTAATTCAATGGTATAAGCAATATCGGCACTAGCTACGCCCATCATCCAGTCGTCACTTCCGCCGGAAGCTGGATCTATATTTTAAATCAGATATTTTTAAGTAAATTGAAATAATTAAAAAAAAAACAAAATACTAACATAAAAGTATTGTTGAACTTCCAACTTGGAAATGAGTTCCTCTAACTTTAGATAAAGCTTCTTCTGCTTTCACACCAACACATTTCTAAAAAAATAATAAAAATCAGAATTTCAATATTTTTTACTAACTACTATAAAAAAGCATTTTTACTTACAAGAGTTGGTTCATTTTCTGGTAGTGATTCAGTAAAACCCCATGGATGAAGCATGTACTAAATTTTCAACAAAAATACAACGTTTATTTAAATATTTTATCTATTTATTTAATTAATTTTAAGGCTTTAACGATGATTAACCGAACAAATGAAATCAATTTTTGATTTATTTAACTCAACACTGATAGGTGTACGAATTAATCGTATCTTTTTTTATTAAACCTAACATGTAGTATTTAGTTAACGATTTTTTCAAATCATTATATCAAATAATAATTTTTTTTTTTTTTTTTATCTCAAATAAAAAATTTTTTCTGCTTTTTTTAAGATCAGCAGTTCAATCTAACATCTTTCTATAAATTAAAAATTTAATTTCTTGAAAATTAAAATTTATAAAAAAAAAAAAAAAAAAAAAAAAAAAAATTAATATTTGATATAATGATTTGAAAAAATCGTTAACTAAATACTACATGTTAGGTTTAATAAAAAAAGATACGATTAATTCGTACACCTATCAGTGTTGAGTTAAATAAATCAAAAATTGATTTCATTTGTTCGGTTAATCATCGTTAAAGCCTTAAAATTAATTAATTTCATCAATTCGAACGATAAATTCATAAAAAATAATTTTATCTATTTATTATATACTTTAAATACACACCTGTCCATAAGAATGTAGAGTTAAGTACACTTTGATATTTTTATGTTCTAAGGCAAAATCACGTAAATTGCGACTTTCAATTTCGGAAAATGCTTCTGGTCCAGCGTATGTTTCAGAACATGGGTTTTGAGACGCTCCAGTGACTGCAAACATGTAAAAAAAATATATTTGAAATTAGTAATAAATATATTTGAATTAAAAACTTGAAGAAATCGTTTAATTATTTAATCGAACAAAATCATCTTAAATTTTTCATGCCAGTTATAAAAGTTTTTTAAAAATGCAAATTACAAAAAGTAACTTTCTTAAATTTACAGAAAAAATAGAATTTTTTCGAAAAATTAGTGAATTTTCAAAAAATTTTGTAATTATTCGCTAAAAATCGTAAATAATAATTTAGTATATTATCGAAAAATTCGAAAATTCTCAATTTTTTTTTGTGATTTTACGAAAAAAGTTGTAAATTTTCAACTATTTTTTGGAAATTTAGAAATATTTTTTGTAAATTTTCGAGAAAAAAATTGTAAATTATCAATTTTTCTTGCGAATTCAAAAAAAAAAAATCGAGAATAATCGAATTTTTTGTTAATATACTAAATTTAGTAAATTTTCGATTTTCTTCGAATATTTACAAATTTTTTTGGAAATTTTCTATTTTTTCGAAAATGTTCTAATTTAGTTACTTTTACAGTGTGCTTTTATATTCTAAAGCTTCTAAACTTATGAAAGTATTTGATATCTTCATGCAATTCCCAAAAATTATATTTATTATTTTTTTTATCAAAATCTAAATCTATTTTAATTAAAATCTATAAATCTACAAAATACCCGATAAAAATTTTTTATGACAATCGATGCAATAATTTTTTTTTTTGAAAATTCCGATATTATCGTATTGCCGTTACACACTTAGCCGATAAAATCGAAATTATCGTATCGACTTTAAAAAAATTTATCATCGTTACTTTAAGTCAAATCTATAAATCTACAAAATACCCGATAAAAATTTTTTATGACAATCGATGCAATAATTTTTTTTTTTTGAAAATTCCGATATTATCGTATTGCCGTTACACACTTAGCCGATAAAATCGAAATTATCGTATCGACTTTAAAAAAATTTATCATCGTTACTTTAAGTCATTAATTCTTTTTCAACTGTTTGAACTAGAAAAAAAAACCATTCGTAGATCTATTAGCGTTTTTTTTACAACTAAGCAATTGCAAATGACTCAGAATTAAAGAAAATTAAATCAAAATAATTTTGGAACAAAAAAATTGTTATTAACTTTTTTATGAGATTTTCTGTAAGTGATTTGAAATTATTTGAATGATAAAATTAAATTATTTTTCAGTTCCTTTTTACCCGTAATTAAAGGCATACAGCTTAATCACTAGCAAAATCAAGACCACGACGGGTAACTATCACTATATATACGTGATCACGCTAGGTCTAAAGTTTTTCGTCCTTAGTACGTACACTGTAAAAAAGTAACTTTCTTAGATTAACAAAAAGATTAGAACATTTTCAAAAAATTAGTAAATTTTCGAAAAAAATCGTATATTTACCAAATTTATATATTAAGAAAAAATTCGAGTATTCTCAATTTTTTTTTGTGAATTCGCAAGAAAAATTGATAATTTACAATTTCTTTTCAAAAAATTACAAAAAATAATTGCAAATTTCCGAAAAATAGTTGTGAATTTACAACTTTTTTCGTAAAATCACAAAAAAAAAATCTAGGATTCTCGAATTTTTCGATAATATACTAAATTTAGTAAATTTTCGTTTTTTTTCGAATATTTATAAATTTTTTGAAAATTCACTAATTTTTTGACAAAATTCTATTTTTTTTTGTAAATCTAAGAAAGTTACTTTTTACAGTGTAGGATATCTTTTGTTCTTCTTGTTTACAACGCGTGCCGAATTTCAAATTTTTCAATTGATTTTTCTCCTCGACATTAAATATATTAATAACTTAAAGTAATTATTGGAAACTCGATACAATACGATATTTTTTTGAAAAATCGATATTGATACGATAAGAACTCAGATAAGCACAGAAAAATATCGAAACGGTATCGATAATTTGACTATTTGTCGATATCGCATCGTATTAAGAAGGCCTACCCATCCATTTCAATCCAAAATTCCTATTGGCATCAGCCCCTTTGCATCGAGAGTATTTGGTTTCTGAACGTGTTTTTCTCCAAAAACGTGTCTATAAATGATTAAACAATAAATAAATAAATTAAAATTGAATTTCAAAAAAATTGAATTAATAAAAGTAATTATTACATTTGGACTTTGACGACTGAATTGGTATCCATCTGGATTTAAACTTGGTATGATATAAAAATCAACATTTTCTAAAAGATGACTATTATGTGTTGAATTAACAGTCAATTGATAAATAGCATAAAGTGCTGTTGTTGGTGAGATCCATTCTCTAGCATGAATACCAGCATCAATTAAAATAGCTGGCTTTTCATTATCACCACCAGTTGATATTTTAACTGCATACATATCACGTCCTTCGTATGATTTACCAATATTTAATAATGTTACAATATCACTGTGTTTTTCAGCAACAGCCTTTACAAATGGGATTATCTCCTAAAAATATTTATTAAAATAATTAATTAATAGTTTCTTTTTAATTGATAAAATAAAAAATTAAAAACTAACAGTATCATAATCTGGAAAATGTGGTCTTCTATTCAAAAAACTAAATGGTTCATCACTTTTACGTAAATAAGTTAATCTTTTTCTTTGATAATATTCTGATTCAACAATTGGTTTAACATCATCAACGTTAACATTGTATTCGATGTTATTGTTAGTTAAAGTATTTTTAAATTCAGATAATTTATCAGCTGAGACGAGGATGTCAGCTCTACCTGATCTTGATAATTTATGAAAATCATATCCTGGTAATTTTTCAAATTTTCTTACAGTATCCAATTCTTCTTGTGTATTGAATTTTACAGAGATGAACTGCATCCTGTAAACATAAAATTTATTTTTTTAAACTTTTGATGTCATAAAATAGATCTTCAAAAAACGGAAATACACAGTCTCGTTATTTTTTTTAAATTCTAATTGAATAACCCAAAAATGTTTTAAAAATTCCGGAAAATATGCAAAAATGGACATGTCTGCAGAATAATACGTTTAGGATCAAAAACTGCACAGGTCATCTTATACTCCATGAAAAAGGCTTATAAGTTTCGAAAATAAACCTTGATTTTTTCTCGGTATAAGGTCAGTAATTAAAAATATGTGACAAAGACTATTTTAAAAAATTGAGATTACTTAAATAGACTTATTTGAACTCAAGACGATTAATTCAAAAAATTTTAAATCATTATTTCCTACAAACTTTTTAAATAATCATAAAATTTAAACAAACTATTTTTTTTTCCATTATTTATTTTAAATTAAGAATAATGTTTAATAGTTCATAAAAAACTAAGAATTTGAATAAATTTAGATTACAGTTTTTTCCTTCATATATCATTTTTATGATATTAATGCATTAATTTCATAATAAATTTTAAAATATTTAAAAAAGTATATCACGTGTGTAAAAAAACTGATCAAATACTTAAATTTTTTAAATAAGTATTTTTTATTTGTTTTTACAATTAAAATAATTTTTATTGTGAAAAATGAACAATAAAAATAAAAGCTAATAATATTTCTTTATTATCATTTTGTTAATTAAACAAAAACTATTGAAGAGAGAATTTTATCATTTAGAATAAAGTAAACAAATGGATTAAGCGTTCTAAAATTATAAAAATAATTACTCATATAGATGAAATATTTGAAGCAATTAAAATGACTGTAAATTTGTATAAGAAATTAAGTAAGCTTTTTACAGTTTTTAGCATAAAATACCTGATAAAATACGAATTGGTTCAGCTAGTTTAAGGTTATTATTTTACGGAATCCGCTTGTGACAAGCAAAAGGAAATTTTCGAAATTTTGGGAATCTGATTTTTTGGTAATTGGCAACTTTTTTCGCCTGATGTTAGAAAATTTTTTAAAATAAACTTCAGGCTATGCAGGCAATACAGAGTGCTGAAGGTTTCACAATCACCTATTTTCACACCTTGCGTATCAAATAACTATTATCGTATAACAAAGTACATAGATCCAATTCAATAATTGCAAACCCAATTGCATTAATTAATATTAATATTTATAAACCGCTATTTTTTTTTTTAAGAATAGTACTCCGGTCATAAACAGGTTTGGTTGAATTACTGGCAATTAACCACCAGATTTGGTCTAGAGACATTTTGAGTCACTGATCACGAATTTCGGGGTCTTATTTTTAAGAAATTGGGGCTTCCCCATTAAATTAGTAAAAACAAACTACCCCCAAAAAGGGGTATTTTTGATTATTTGCGCTTTTAGAGTCCGAATTTGATCTAGAATTTGGTCCAGATTTTTTTAAGAAAAATTAATATTTCACTCTTGATTTAGCAAAAACTACGCCCAAAAATAGTATATTAAGTATCCAGGACGTAAAATGTTAGTGCTAGTGTGAGCACTAGCACGAGTGCTCAGCGAAGCCATGTATTATTTTAAAAATTATTAAAATTTTTCATACATTACCTAATATTTAAATAAGAGCAAAAAAGTTTTTTATTTTATTATATATTTTATTACATTTGCAAAATTAAAGATCTAAATTTAAATTACGCACAATAGTACACTTTTTTGGGCTATTTTTTGCTAATTTAAAAATCAAATATTAATTTTCCATTTAAAAAAAACCCCGAAATTCGTGAAAAGTGACCCAAAATACCAGTACTTGACCAAAACTGGTGGTTACTAGTAACAACACAATCCCTCTGCGTATAATTACTGAAGTTCAGTTCCACTTTTAGTATAGGACGTTTAAAGCATTTATAAAACAATTTGGTCAAATATTTTCGGAAAATAATATTTTACAATTAAAATAAAATAAAAAGGACATGTTCGCTCGATAAATCGAACATAACCCCAAAAACTAATTTGAGCAGTATATTTGCTCAAAAAATGATTTTAAAGAAATTTTATGAGAAGAGGCACCTCAATAATAAAAAAATTAATTAATTTGCAAAATTACAAGCTACAAAATGCTATATTTTCCAAGAAAGTCACTTTTTTCGTAAATTTATGAAAAAAGCAACTTTTTCGAAAAATAAAACATTTTGCAGCTTGAGATTTTGTAAGTTAATTCATTTTTTTATTATTGAGGTGTCTCTTCTCTTAAAATTTCGTTAAAATCATTTTTTGAGCAAATATACTGCTCAAATTAGTTTTAGAGGTTATGTTCGATTTACCGAGTCGAACCTGCCGTAGTCTAAGCTCCTTATATTTGATCAATTTTTAATATCAAATTACATAATAAATTTATATTTTTATAAAATACTTTTAATTGACATAATTTTAAAATTAAAAATTGATAATTCAACTGAAAAATGTGGGATATCATTTATTTTAATCAAACTCAACAAAAAAAACTGCTTTCATTTCTAATGAAATTTGATTTTAAAAAAATAGATTATTCGATTAATTTCTTTTAATAAATATTTAAATAGAAAATAGTTTTATTTGATTATATCTTTTAATTGATAAAAAATAAATAAATAATCATACAATTAATCAAATAAATTTTATATACCAATTATGTAATATTTTTAAAAAGTTTAATATCATATAAGATAATCAAAAAATCAAAAGAAATAGTAGAAATAATATTTACAAAGCTTTATTTTTAAAATTATATTGTCTTATCAATTAATAATATAGTTCAACGACATTTTTTTTCTTTAATTTATTTTAGGTTGGCAGATGAGAAAATAAGTTTTTCTTTATTGTTTGAAACGATAAAGTTCTGTTTTAGAGCTGAAAATTGATGAAAACAAACGTATT
The DNA here is from genome assembly GCA_022575985.1 of Anagrus nilaparvatae. Taxonomy (NCBI): domain Eukaryota; kingdom Metazoa; phylum Arthropoda; class Insecta; order Hymenoptera; family Mymaridae; genus Anagrus; species Anagrus nilaparvatae. The sequence continues at coordinate 34,122,639 of JAKSXM010000231.1, forward strand.
CAAAAAAAAATTGCTTGAAAATAAGAATTATGTATTTTAACATGCGGGAATTTATATTTTATTCATAGGGAAGGGTATTTGAAAAAGGCTACCAATACAGGAAGGGAGGGTCAAAAATTAACATTTTAGGGGTGCGAGGTACAAATGGGCTCAAAAAAATCCCAATCTAGCGAAAAATTTAGACTTAAGGACTTCCAAATTTAGGGCCTTAGATTAATGGAAATAAAGTGTTATTAATTCCTAATGGAATGTTCATTCCAAAATTTGTATCTGTCCAAGAATGGGCGATTAGGCGGTAATGGATTAATTTGGGTGCAAGGCTTATAAAACTATTACAAGTCAACAAGTTATACAATTCTTTTCCTACTTGTACAAAAATTGATTGCTGGTTTTTTAACACTAAAATTAAATTTAAAAAATGCAAGAATATTTCTAATATAAAAAAAAAATACTTTCTTCTAAGGACATAAATAACACAATAAATTTTACATTGTTTTAAAAATAAATGCATGATAAAAGTAATTTTAATTTGTCAGATATAAATATATTTATCAAAAAGTTCATGGTCATGACAATGATTTTTTATGTCAATGATATTAAAAAGATTAAAATAATTTTCTCTCGCACAAAAACGTAACCTTAACATCAAAATTTATTCAATAAACCTAATTATACTTTTTTTTTGAAATTTTTTTTCAAATGTTTTTTTCTTTTCAATATCATACTTTTAATTCGTTAAAAGTTTAAAAAATGTATAGGTGTTTGAAATGTTTAATTAATCTCTGATCTACTGGCTTTAGCTTGATCATTCAAATGTTTTATGGGATATTATGAGCAGAAAATAGCCGTTTTATGAAGAATTAGGTATTTTAATTACTATCAAACAAAGACTCCTTTTCATGAATGACGTATATTTTTATACTAATACTAGGGAGCTCCGCGTGCTCCAACCCCCGCAGAGTGAAAGGGCGTTGCGAAGTTGTTACTTATGGATCTAAAATTGGATCATTTTAGGTCAGAAAAACTCCCTGAGCTATAAAATCTTCTTGGGCCAAAAGTATCTAGGCCAAAAGGGTCATCATGGGCCAAATAGACCATTTTGGGCCAAAGGTCTCATGCGACAGCGATTATAACTTTATTATATATAGGTAGAGATTAAATCACAACCATAAACAGCCAAATAAACTTAATAAAAACTTGGTAAAATGAAAAAGGACTAAATGTTACAGATTTTATCGTATTTTAAAAATTAATTTAACTTTCTTATATTAACAAAAAAAATTAGAACATTTTCGAAAAATTAGTAAATTTTCGAAAAAATTTGTAAATATTCGAAAAAAATCGTGTATTTACTAAATTTAGTATATTAACAAAAAATTCGAGTATTCTCGATTTTTTTTTGAATTTGCGAGAAAAATTGATAATTTACAATTTTTTTTCGAAAATTTTCAAAAAATAGTTGTAAATTTCCAAAAAATATTTGTGAATTTGCAACTTTTTTCGTAAAATCACTAAAAAAATCAAAAATTCTCGAATTTTCCGATAATGTACTAAATTTAGTAAATTTACGATTTTTATCGAATACTTACAAAATTTTTTGAAAATTCACTAATTTTTCGATAAAATTCTATTTTTTTGTAAATCTAAGAAAGTTACTTTTTACAGTGTATGTATTATCTATCCATAAAATTATACTATACAAGAAGGAATTCGTATAATTTTTTATGAAAGTTTGCTGATGCATAAAAAAACTATCTCAAGTAAAAAAAAGTTTTCTCCAAATTGCATACAAATTGTATCAAGTTTAGGATACTGGAATTGAGAATCCTGAAACTTTCTTAGGAGGGGATGATTCAGAAAAAATTTGCGAGTTTTTATAAATAATATAATAAGACCCATGGCCTGAAAAATAAAGAATAGCTCAAATCTCGTAAATTACCTCCCGATGCGAAGCCGAGGATGGTAAACTGCAATTTGGGGCATTTTTTTTATGAACAAGGATCATATACGAATTTCCTGCATCATAGGCGAGAAAGTACTTTCGTAGCTACTATCCAGAAAACTTTTTAAAATTATACAAAATTTTATTAGAAAACATGTACATTTTCGGTCTCAGGACGGGGCGATTGCCCCTTTCGCGCCCCACTGGGTCCACCGCTGTTTGTGTACAATTGAATACTGTGTACAATTTTTCCGGAACCATTAATCAAATCAAAATTTTAAATAATATATAGAAATTCTATTTTTTTGGCTGAGAATCACGTAATAAAAAAATCAATAATTTTTACATTATTTTTTTATCATTTATTATTTTTTTTTTTTAGTTTAAATATCAAATAATCAAAATAAATATATATTTTTTAAACTTAATACATAATCTAAAAAATTTTTGCTTGAATTGGTAAATAATAAATAAAGCAAATAATATGATGATAAAAAAATGTTTTTTAATTAAAATTTTTATAATTTACGTCAGCAAATATGAATTTTTAGTGGGTACTTCCAAAATTGTATTCACAATCAATTGGTTGAACGAGTATTCCGATTTGGCTTATGTTTGGGACCTTTTTTGTCTAAGTATGAATTTTTTAACCCATCAGCTTTAAAACTGTCAATAATTAGATTTTTCATTTTTGGTTTCATAAACAATTTACTAAAAATCAAAAAATGAAATTAAAAAATCGACCAAACTTAATTGAATTCAAAATTTACAACTAAAGAGTTAAAAATTCCTGAATACCAAATATTTTGCCAAAATTGAACCAAATCAGTAAACTCTTTCTACCAACCGTATGGGTTCTTATCTGGAATTACCCTACCATTAAATTTTTCTTCAAATCAATAATTTATTAAAAAATAATTAATATTTCACAAAAAAGATAAAAATTAAAAAGTAATAAATATTTATTTAAAATCACCTTGATTAAATTTAAAAAAAAAAATTATTTTTGAATAATAAATATAAAATAATTAATAATAATGAAAATAATAAATAAATATACATACCCATCAATTGTTGGTAAATATTCATCTTGTACATCAACGGCATTTGAATAAACCGCTAATGTAACAATTAAAAATAAACAATTAAATATCAACATGTTGATGATAATAATTATTTTACTAGAATGATTAAACAAATTCTCTGCTGATTCTTTTAAATATACAACTACTGTCTAATTTAATCAGCCTTATCATTTGCTTGTACGATTAATGTATAAATGTGTACCTGATAATAAGGGAAGGCTGCGAATGTCGACTCGTTTAATTTATATAACTAATATATAATCCTAAGGTCAGAAAAATAAAGAATGACTCAGAATCACTCACAAGTTACTTTTTGAGGCTACGGGTTTGCTAGCCTTGGATCGTAATATACGCAGCTCAGAAATTTATTGATTCTATAAACCCGATGTTAAAAAACTGTTAATCCCTAAAATAAAACCATTCATAGTTTATTGGGAAAAAATCTGCAAGAACAAAGATTTTTCGGTAAATTCACTTTCAACTTGCTTATAACGAAAACCCCGATATTTTAAACAACAAGGAAAAATGCAGAAATTTCACTTTCAATGCTGTCAGCAATCCTATGTTTCCCTCTTGTTTAACAAATAACTGTTAACTAAAACGCGCTCGATCTTAAAAATTTGACAACCCAAACATGATGACCTACCCTTATTAGTTTTAATGTTAATTTAAGCCTATAATAATTTTTAAATCACGATTAGTTTCGTTTATCTTTTCTATATTAATACAGATAAAGATATATAATTTAAAATCATAATTAAAAATCTAAATATATTTAATAATTCCTAATAACCTATTAAAATTATATTTTTATTTCGAGGAATTAAAAAATAAAATAAGATTTTATTTGATTAAATTACTATATACGTACGTGTCATTGAAATTAAAATAAATGTAATTTTTCAATAAATAAAAGACCCATTGTTTATATTTTTTCCAGATTATTTCCTTCAAAATCATACATAAAGTTTTCAAGGAATAAATTTATAATATGAATAATATTTTATGTACATCTGTGTTGTAATTAAGTAATTAAAAATTTTCTTATCAGTCATTAATTACATATATTATTGATAGATTTATTTGAAGAAAAAATATTGCTTTAAATTTTGAAGCAGATTGTCGATTTTAAAATAAAATTATTTTAATGGATTTTACAAGGAGTTGGAAAATTTTGTTGATTCTTGAACAATTATTACATTTCATTACTTTTATCAAGTACAAATTAAATACTGATTTTTTATGATAAGAACCCATTTTTAAATGATTTAAAGTAAATTAGCAGGATTTATTTTTGACAGAGTAATAACACGATGGATAGCCGAAGCTTCAAGCTTTTAATGAAATTGTGGCTTAAATTGAAACCCGAAACATTAAAAAAATATTCATAAATAAATCATATTTAAAAAAATAAACAATTTTTGAAAAATAGACTAAATTTTTAGCAATCTACAATACCAAGAATATAATTGTCATGGCCTAAAATTTTAAATTAAAAAAACAAAATCCATGGTAATAATCCTGGTTTTTTTTTTAAACATATCGAAATATTTGAGTTTTTTCAAAATTTTTTTATACCATACAAACATAAAAATCTGTTGCTAAAAATAAGGCAATCGTTTCTTTTTTTTAATAATTTAAGCTATAATATTAGCAATTTAAATAATTGTCTTACCATGCTGTCTGTTACTACTTATGCCTTACTCTAGTAAGTAGTAATAGAATGCTACGTTGTAGTAACAGATAAACTGTCTGTTACTACTGAGTCAAATTATTTCAGTAGATTTAAAAATTTAAGCTATAATATTAGTAATTTATAGTACATTTTTAACCAAGGGAGCAAAAAAAAAAGAATGAAAGGCTTCGCCTCGGATGCTAATTAACGTGCGATCTGGGGTATTTTTTTTTGTTCCCATGGACAAAACGAAATTTTTCTTTCTCAGTGGGGTGAAAACGCGTTTTTTCGATCTCCTTGCGAGGCGAAAAAAGTGTTTTCGGCCCGCTAGGAAGAAAAATAATTGTCTTACCATGCTGACTGTTACTACTTATGCTTTACTCTAGTAAGTAGTAATAGAATGCTACATTGTATAGTAACCGACAAACTGTCTGTTACTACTGAGACTAATTTCTTCAGTAGATAATGTCAGGAATTAAAATATATTGAAAGTTAATTATTTTTCCAACCAACATTCACTATTATATATACAACTTTTTAAAATTATTTTGCCTTTATATACCTGAATTTTTATAAACCAAAATAATTCTTGAAATTTTCAAAAGTAAAAGAAAAATATGAAATTAGCTTTTCACAAAACCTTTATTATATTATGAATTATAACACTATCTTAAAGTTATGCAATTTAATTTATATTACTATTTGCATGTAAGGCAAAAAAAAAATTTTTTTTTAAATTATTATTCATTAAAATGAATAAAAATAGTAATTTTAAAATAATTAAATAATCATTAAACGATGTCTGTATTACAGAATTGTTAACATAGGCATTAAAGAACGTACATTAAATGTTTTAATAATAGTAAACATTTATACCAGTTTTGGCATATTTGAAGATTCGATTTGATATCTATGATTTATTCATCTGAATAAATTCTATGGCTAAATATTTTAATATGCATAAACCAAAATCCATAATTCTTTTTTTTTTTTGCGCTATAGGGACCTGTGCTCTTTAAATATCCCAGCTATGGATAGCAAATCCATATTACATACACTGCATGGTATCAAGAAATATTTTTTATATTTATAACCCAAAAAATTTATTTCTTTCACCTAGAATTATAAAAATAATCATGTTGTTGCGAAGAATTGAAAATTTTTCTGATTTTTAAGAATAGAAATTATAGTTAAAATTATTTATTTTTAAAAATGTTTCTATGTAAATTAAAACAAATAACAAATAACAGTCTAAAAAACATTAATAATTTACATGTATAATTTATAATTTATTTTTAAGATGTCTTATCTAAATTTGCTTTTGTTTTCTCTTGTTCTTTTGTCAATAATGCACTAGTTACTCCAATTTTCTTTAATGTTTCAACTAATTCACCATTTTGATGCATTTGTAAAAGAATATCGCACCCACCAACAAATTCGCCATTTATAAAAACTTGTGGTATTGTTGGCCATGAAGAATAATCTTTGATACCTAAATAAATAAGATTAAAAAATGGTTTTATTTTAATGCAAATAAATTATTTATATTACATACCTTGTCTAAGAGATTCATCCTTAAGTACATCATGAGAATCGTATTGAACACCATGCATTCTTAAAATTTGGACAACAGCATTGCTAAAGCCACATCTGGGTTCTTCTGGTACTCCTTTCATGAATACTACTATTTTATTGTTCTAAAAACAAAAATTTTAATTCAATTATTTATAAATAATATAATATTGCAGTTTATTCTACAAAAAAAAGATAGATAAAATAAGATAGAACAAAATACAAACTATTTTAAATACTTATAAAAATTTTATAATATCAATATCATGTACTTACTTTCACTAATTGTGATATATTTTCTGGAGTAGTAGCAAATTGTCTAATTAAAGATGAAATTCTTAAAAATTTTGAGCTAAACATTTTATATTTAAAAGTTAAATATGTATTTTTTATTTATTATGTTTTAAAATAAAATGTAGGTTATGTTATGTTACTAAACTCTGTTCCAAACCTAGCCTCTCAGACAAAACCTCTCTCTCTCTCTCTCTCTCTCTCTCTCTCTCTCTCTCTCTCTCTCTTTCATTCACTATATATAAAGGTTAGGTAATAAATATGAGCGAATATTCAAATTATAAAAAATAATTTATTCTCATTATTTTGTAACAATAGTACTTTTTCAAATAATTTAGGCACTTAATTAACAATAGTAATTTCTTCTTTGATTTTTGTTTATAACTATTTAACAGTCTTTTCTTAATTTGAGTTTTACCATTTTTTCATCACTTTATTTATTTGAGCTCTATTATTTTTAACTACACTGTCATCTTTATCTTTATTTGCAAAATTTAAGTGATAAGCTTCAACTAAACAAACTTCTTCATATAAATCTTCTGTAGTCATTTCTATAATATTGGCACATTCTTTTAATAACCAGAAAAAATTAAAAGGTAATTCTTTTTCAAACAGTTCAAAATTTTTTTCTTTTACAACACTAAAAATACAGTGGTACATCCAGTAATCCTTATATGGACGAAAAAGAATTTCATTTTCAAAAGATGAATCCTTCAAATTATTAAGACTTTGATAATCATCTAATATTGAAAATTGAGAATCATTCATATTGACAAATTCTAACTCTTCAAGTTTATCGTAAGTATTTTTATCTAAATCATCTTCAGAATTATTTTTTTTCTTCACAGAATTTTTCTTTTCATTGTTTATTATTACAGTATCTTCTTCATCTGAATCAGACTCGTTTAAATTTTGTTCTTCTGAAACATTTATTATTTGAATTTCTTTAATAGTTTTAAGATAGTGTCCTTTTGAATTCTTTGCTTGTTTTTTTTTAATTTTAAAGACTTTTTTTTCTTGTATTACAGAATCTTTTTCATGACTGTACAATTTTAAATTGTAGTTTTGACAAAAATCATTATCTAAGAGACATTTGTTATCGCTAAATTTACTTGCAAGATTTTTTGAACCACTTATTATGTCTTCATCTTCAGAATCACTGTCTTGAATATTTAATGTACCATTAAATGTTACTTGTTTAAAACTGTCATCATTATCAAAATTAATTGACTCGTCAAATTCAAGATTTTTATTAACAATAGATTCAAAGTATTTCAAATTTTTAAAATTTATTTTAATTTCGCAAGGACGATTTTTATTTGTATAATCAAGTAATTTATCATTTTTTTTATCATCAAAAGCATTTTTATCTAAAAAACTAATATTTACTGAATCTTTTAAATCTGATGGCATTCTTTTTTGCTCAAAACGTGGGACTAATTTTTCAAAAAACTGCAATCTTTTATTTACTACTTTTAAATTAATGCCACATTGACTTGAAAGTTCATTTAAACTAAAATCCATAAATTAATATTATTAATAATGTCTATATTCAAATAAATTCATATTATACTTACGATTTTTCATGTGTCATATACCCAACTTTATAATCAAAAAAATTTGATCTTAAAATAGAAGGCATTTTATAATTTTCGTTTTTAAGAAACTGTGAAATATAAGACATAAAAGGTGTAAGTGATGGAGGAAATATTTCCATTTCTTTTAAAGGAGTCGTATTTAAATTAAGTTTTTCTATGCTATTGATCATTGCTTGAACAAGATTCTGGGAAATTGAACTTTTTGAATTTCCTAATTCAACACCTTCTGCTGCTTGACCCCTTGACTGAATCACACCCAAAAACCTTAGGTACAAATGTGGATTACCAACATTTTCCGGTTCATATTTTACTTTAGTTGGAAAATGCAAATTAGCTAAGATATTTTTGCGACACTCAATATATCTCTGCCACTCAGTAAAACTAAAAAGTTTGGATTCTAAGCAGTCATTTTCTGTTCCTATTCTAGTATCAAATTTTAATTATTACTACCTAAGTTGAATTTTATTGTAGATTAAATGCATTCTCTTTACCTGTTTATTTTCTCAGCTACTCTGCTAATTTCATATTCTGTTATATCATCTAACCCAAATAGAATTTTAAATACTACCAAAATGTAAGCCATTGCTCTTCCTTCATAATTTGGTAATGTAGAACTTTTTATAGAAAAGTTCATTTTTGATGGTGATGAAAGGTAAAATCTTTCCGTGTATAAACTAATTCCTCCTAAAAAAAATTTTTTATTTCTTAACTGAATTTCAAATTTTTAAAACTTTTTTGACAAATACTTGGTAAATTAAGGTCTTGGCAATATCTTTGTATTAAACTTATTATATCTGGTTTTGGTAATTCATTTACATCTAAGAATTTAGCTAAAGTTGCAATGGTTTTACGTAATCCTTTGTGAGTAAAATCTACTGACTGAGTCAAAAAATTAATATCACTTTTTGTAACATTAACCTCTGGTGGAAGAAGGTGATCCAATCGATAATAAGAAAGATTTCCTTCTCTAGTAAATCTAAGAAAATAAATTATTTATTATTTTGAAATAGAAAAAATAGTATAGATGATATCTAAATGTTATTACCTGATGACATCAGAAAGGTAAATTTTCTGATTATTAATTCTCAATGCTAAAAAAGCAATTGCCCAAAGTTTTAATGGTGAGATTACATCAGGCCCAATTGCATACTGAGTTTTTATACAAGAATTTCGATATTGAACCCTTTTTGATCTTGGAATCTTAGAAGAACTATCTTTTATTTTTTTATTTTCCAATTTTGCCCTTTTATTGAATTGAATTCTAAAAAAATTATATAAATAAATTATAAAAAAATTATATAAATAAATTTTTAATAATTATTTTATTTTCTTACTACCTGAAAACTTTACTAGAAGTTTTACTAATACTTGATTTAATAGTTTCTAAACTTTGATTCATAGAACTGTTGGTATCAATATCTGAATTTTGAGATAAATATCTTTCATACTCAGCTGTGACTAGAGATTTCTAAAATAAAATTTTTATATTATTTGAATTACTTATTATTACAATCACATTAAATTACTTTGCTTTTATGTAAACTGTTTGCTGAACTTTCTTCACTAACAAAACTTGAAAACTTTGATGAACTACTTGTATTACTTCTACTTTTTTGCCTTCTTCTTTTTTTTTTCTTTATAAATTTTCCATATATAATCTCTGCATCTCTTAATTATTAAAGATAAGATTTATATTTTTTTTAAACATTTTTTACATAAGTCTTACCTCTTGTGATAACGTCTAGACATTTTGGGAATCACTTTTTTAGTTTTAGATGTAAAAGCAACTTCTAACTTGGATAAATAATAAGACCATAATTGTAACATGGTCAACTTTATATCAGGATCTGCACCCAGGCTAATTAGTTCATTGGATATTCCAATTAATGCAAAATTATACAGTTCCCAACTTGACCATCCAACATATTCTGGAACTACAAAATAAAAGAGTTTACACATAAATATTTGCAACAAAAAAATAAATTCCATGAAGAGAACAAAACTAATTTGACCTTACCAGATTTGCCTGAATCATCAGTTTTTAATTTAAATTTACGAATACGTGTTGTATTATCAATCCTAACATCATGAACTTGTTCTCTGAAATCCTAAATTTTTTGTTAATTTTATTTAGAAATATATATTTCAAATTTATTTATTATTAAATACCTGATTTTGAGTTTGACAATTGCTGCAAAAATAAAAACCATCTTCTAAATAAAATTCGACTCCTTTACATAAGGCACATATTTGAGTATTTTCATTTTGGGAAAACATTATTTTTTTTTTCTTTTACAAATAAATATTTATTTTTGGTTATATTCTTTATTGTTTACAAAATAAAAATTTCAAATTGGAAAATCAAATATAGATGGCATTACCATGTAACAATTTTTCTAAAAATTTTCCCGCCCATAATATGCATGTACCTCGCATGCAAGGTACAAGTTATGCAGGTTATTACTGTAAACAAAAATATCTATGTAAACAAGAATTTCATCAGTGAAAATTTATGTTAAACAAAAATGAACGTTCCGGAAAATTTTTATTTTCCGTTTCCACCTTATCCTATTCAAATAAATTTTATGAAACATTTGTATCAGTGCTTAGAAAATAGTCAATTTGGCATATTTGAAAGTCCTACAGGAACTGGTAAAACACTTTCTATCATTTGTGGCACTTTAAAATGGTTATTGGATCATGAAGAAAGTAACAAACAAATATTATTAGATAAGAAAAAAAAAATTGAAGATAAAATAGATGAAATTTCAAAAAAAAGTTCTGAAGATTGGTTTACAGTTCAAACGGAACAAATAAATTTGGTTAAAGAAAAACAAGAAATAGAGTCAAAGCTACTTTCTATAAGTAAACAAGAGGATAAATTAAATAATTATAAAAAACTTATAACAAATTATGAAAAAAACAATACAGATAAATCTCAAAATTTCAATAAATGGAAAGAAAAAAAAAATATTGAGGAGAATAAGTCTGTTGAAAAAAATGAATTTGAAAATAAAGAATTAGATAATGATCTTGTTTTACTAGAAACTGATGAAAATTATGAGCATGATTCTGAAGATGAAGAATTAGAAAATGAGTATGAAGGTTGTAAAATATTTTTTTGTTCAAGAACTCATTCACAATTATCGCAATTTGTTGAAGAGTTAAAGAAAAGTCAATTTGCTGATAAAATATCTCTTGTACCTCTTGGATCCAGGTAATGTTTTGAAATAAAAATATAAGCTATTACTATTTTATATTACCAAAAATTTTTGTTTTGTATATTTCAGGACAAATTATTGCATTAACCCAGTCATAAAATCCTTAAAAAATATAAATTTAATTAATGAACAATGCCTCCAATTACAAAAAAAAAAATCTGTTAAAAAAGAAAAAGAAATAAAAAAATCAAAAAGTTCAACTTGTTGTCCATTTCAACCTGGTAATCAGCAATTATTAATGGCAGAAATTTTAACAAATATACGGGACATCGAAGATACTGTTAAAAAAAGTGAAGAGTTAAAAACTTGTCCTTATTATTCAACCAGGAAATCAGTAATAGATGCAAAAATTATAGCTGTTCCATACAATACTATTTTACACAAAAGTACAAGAATTAGTTCTGGAATAAATTTAAAAAATAATATCTTAATTATCGATGAAGCCCATAATCTCCTGGAAGCTATAGAACAAATGCATTGTGTAACCATTACAGGCAACCACATTTTATGTTCACTGAATCAATTATCTCAATATCAAAAAAGGTATTTATTTCAGGTTTCTAAATAAAAATTTTTATTAATAATTTTAAATATTTCAGATTTGAAACTTTACTTTCTCCAAAAAATGTACTGTTAATAACTCAATTAAGTTTTTGTTTAAGAAAACTTATAAAATTATTAGGTGGTAATTCAAAATCTAAATCAAGTGATAAGCCAAGTGATGGTATTAAATCAAAATTGTATACTCTGCAAGATTTTGAAACTTTTGCAGAAATCGATACAATTAATATTTTTGAATTAATACAGTTTATAAAAAAATCAAAACTTGTACACAAGTTAAAAAATTATATAGAAAATTTTAACGATGAAATATCAAAACCAACAGTAAAAAAGAAATCTGGAGTTACATCTTATCTTGAAACTTTGAAAAATAAAAAAAGTTCTAATTTAATAAAAAAGGATGACAATAATGAAAATATTTCTCCTTTGGAAAAAGAAAATTTAAGTTGTCCTTTAAATATAATAACTAATTTTTTAGAAACTTTAAATAGTAATTGCAGTGATGGAAGAATTTTTATTATTCCTAAAGAATCAATTGGAGAAGGTTATTTAAAATTTTTACTATTAAATCCTGCTGCTCATTTTACTGATATTGGTATTTTATTAACCATTATTTTGGTATCACATTTTTTGAATTATGTCTACTAATTTTAATAAAAAAATTTTTTAGTCAAAGAAGCAAGAGCTATAATACTTGCAGGAGGTACAATGGAACCAATAACTGAATTTATAGATCAATTGTTTATCAGTGCAGGAGCAGAACCAGAACGTATTGTTACATTTTCTTGTGATCACATAATCCCCAAAGAAAATATTCTCACTAATATTGTTAAAACTGGTCCTACAGGAATAGAATTTGAATTTAATTATCAAAATAGGCAAAATATAAAAATGGTTAAATTTCAAATATTTTAGATTTTTTATTAATTTTTCAATAATATATTTGACTTATTTTATTTTTAGTTAGATGAATTAGGTAGAGTTTTTGTCAACTTATGTAATATTGTACCTGCTGGTATCGTAGTTTTTTTACCATCTTATAATTTTGAAGAAATGTTACTAAAACATTTAGAGACAACTGGAGTTTTAAAAAAAATTAGTATAAAAAAATTTATTTTTAGAGAACCAAAAACATCATCACAGGTTTTTTAAAAAATAAAAAACTTGTAATAATTGATAAAAAAGTTGTAAATTTCTTTTTTTCAGGTGAATCAAATTTTAAGTAAATATTCAAATGCTATAAAAAATCCACAAAAACCGCAAAATGGTGCAATACTTTTCAGCGTTGTAGGTAAAGTATTTAATTTTATAAAAATTTATAATAATAAATAATATTACTATAACTGTAACTTATAACTTAATTTTTGTTTAATGTAGGAGGTAAGTTAAGTGAAGGTTTAAATTTTTCTGATGATTTAGGAAGATGTATAATAGTAGTAGGAATGCCGTATCCAAATATTAGATCATTAGAACTTGAAGAAAAAATGAAATATTTAAATGAAAATGTAGTAAGTACTTGAAATTAACAAATGAAAAAGTGTTAACTAATTGAACTGAATTTATTATTTTTTAAATTTGACAGAAATCAGATGCAGGAAAAATATATTATGAAAATTCTTGTATGAAAGCTGTTAATCAATGTATTGGACGGGCTGTTAGACATATAAATGATTACTCTACTGTTGTTTTATTAGATAAAAGATATGCAAATAAGACAAAGTCTTTGCCTAATTGGATTCAACGTACTCTTGTATTACATAATACTTTTAATACAGCTATTGGAAGTATAGCAAAATTTTTTGTTAGTAAAAAAAAAAAAATTGTTGATACTGTATAAAAATAAAAATTATTTATTTTGTATATTATAAAAATTTTTTAAATTTATATATTATTTATTTTACTTCCACCCATATAATCACCCAAACTATAAAAATAAAATTTTTGTTTAATGCTGTTTACATGTAAGCAACATTAGGGTTGTTTTGTATACAATGAATTGTAGCAATGTAGCTGTTTGTATATAGTTTTATTTGGTTTTGTTTACTTATTTTAATTTTCTGCTGATTTTCTTAAAAAATGATTTACAAAATTTTAATTATAATTGTTTCTACATTAATTGGACATCTTTGGTTTGTAAAATAATGTATATTTTAAACTAATTTTTAATTAAAATTTTCACTGAAAAAAAAAATTTTTTTTGTAGTTTAATTTTTTGGTTAAATTCAAACACTCATTATCATACAAAAATTTTAATTGATACTGATGCTGGTGGAGATGATGCTGTGGCTATTTTTCTTGCTTTATCTGCCGAATCACGTGATAAACAAATAAAAGTTGTTGCAATAACTTGTACATATGGAAATACTAATGAAGAAAATGTTGAAAAAAATGTATTAAAAATATTGACAATAGCTAACAGAACTGATGTATTAAAACTTTATAACAAATTATTAATTTTAATTAATGCTTTTTAATTATAGTTTTTAATTCTCTCCCTTTGTAGATTCCTGTTTATGCTGGTGTTAAGAAGCCATTAATTCAGAAATATATAGCTTCGAATTATTTTGGTAAAGATGGATTTGGAGACTTTAATTTTACTGATAAGATATTCGATCATAACTTAAATAAAAAAAAGCACGCAGCTTTAGCTATGATTGAATTAGCACATAAATACCCTGGTAAATATAAATTATTATAATTATTAAAAATTTTTTTTAATTTCTTGAAACATATCCAATTTCTTAGTCTACTCTACTAGTATTTTTTTTCATACGTATTTATATTCCTTAACAGGAGAATTGAACATAATAGTTCTTGGTCCATTAACAAATGTGGCTTTAGCTGCATCGATAGATGAAAATTTCACTCAATTAGTGAAACAATTTTACATTATGGGTTCTGTTATAAATGAATTAAATAATACAAAGGAAACTTTAAGTGAATTTAACTTTAGTTTGGATCCAGAAAGTAATTATATTTTTCTTAAATCAAAAACCAAACTTCCTTCTAAACTTACAAACTGGAATGTTGTACTAAATCACGAAATTTCAAAGGTTAACATTTTATGATAATAAATGAAACAATTTTTTCAATAAAACTAAGCAAACTTAATTTTTTAGGATTGGCGAACTCATGTCTTAGGATTAAACAAATCTTCAATTATTTATTATATGAATAAAATTGAATCTGTTGTTTTAGATAAAATTTCCAGTTGGCAACCAGCAGATTCAATTACAGTGGCAACAATGATTTGGCCTGAACTTGTAAATAATAGTGTATTAGCATATGCTAAAGCTGTTACAGGTAGTTTGGGTAAGGGAGCAGTAAATTTTAATTACAACTCAAATCAAACTAATGTTGATATTATCAAATCTTTTAATGTTACAAGTTTCAAGGATAAACTTTTAAACTATTTATCTTGATAATAAAGTTTTATTATTCAGAATTAATTTTCATTCATTAAATTTAAACTTAAATGAAAATAATTATTTCTTTTAAACTTGCAAGCATTTGAAATTTTGCTTTAGAGATGTATTATTTGTTACATAAAAAAGTAGTTTAATTTATTACTGTAACAATATTTGTTAACAATAAATATTAAGATACTTACTATAAAAAAGCTACTTATTGAACAAAGAAAAAATGATTCATTTACTTGCAATTAATATTTTACTAGTCTTAATATTTATTTACTTGCAATTAAATTTTTGTAAATAAAAGTATGTATATTTTATGAAGTGAGATAAATAAAAATTTTACTTTAACGATCAAATATGAAAATCAATTAGATTATTCTTTTTTTTTTCACTTAATTTTAGAAAAAAGAGGTATTTGTTATAATTTTTTATACAAGACATATGATAACCAAATACATACTTAACATATTTTATCAAATTTGGAGTCTTTTAAAAGCCACCTTCGTTATTATAATTTGGAGTTGGATTAATTATTTGGATGTCAAGAACATATTGTTTAAAAAAATATGAATAAATAAAATTAAAAAAATTTTTTTCATTCAATAATTTCACACCTGCCTAAAATACAAATACATAATTTGAACATATTATACTAAAAAATTTGTACACACGATATACATACATTAACAATATACACATAGTATAGTCAAAGAGAGGAGTAGTATACTACGAATGACAAGAAAAGAGAGAGACTTAGACTTTTCACTTTATTATACAGCATACCCTGGTGTGTATATATAGTATATTATAATGTATTGTGCGTGTATATCTTACTCTTAGTGGTGCAAAAAAGACTCTTGTAAAAGCGTTCTTTTATTTGTATAAAAAAACTTATATATGTGTACTAAATATAGACATAATAAAAATTACAATTCTTTATCTTTATTAATTAAAAAATGTTTTTAATGCTGGTTTAATAATTATTTTAAAAAAAAGTGATTTGTTTAGTGATTAAGTTTTCTAACAATCGACAAGTGCTAAAATAAAGGAAGTTTTTTAGGTTATGTAAATTTATAATAAAAAATCTTTTTCCCTATATTATAATTAAAAAAAATTACTGTGGATAAAAAATATAATTTTTTTATATCGATTCTTGTATTAATTTTTAAAGTTTCTTATTATTGTGTTTTATTTGCAATTAATAAGTGCAAGTTAATTTACGTGAAAGCGATTTTTTCCGGTGCGAGCGGGCATAAACTTTTGTATGTTTTTCCATGCAACGGAATGCAGCGGATGAAAGGTCAATCCAATAATCAAGGTAGGTATAATTCCTTAGGTTATTAAAATTTTCTATTTATATTAAAAGTTTTAAAATGTATAAATTTTTTTTGGATTTACAGTTAGCAATGGTCCTAAGGAACATCAGCAGCAAGGAGAACACTCTACAGGAGAAGACATTGGTTTTGAATCTTGGCGAGGTGGGAATAGTAATCAGCACCATTCAAATTATGCTGTTGGAACTAGTGGCAATGATCATTATAGTCCATACTATGCAGGGACGTCATTTCAATACCAAACCTTTGGCGCAGGAGATGGAGCTTGGTCAAATGGAACTGACACTGTAACATTTTTACCTGGTTACGGAGGACAAATGGGTCATGATGCCTATAGCATGGAAGGAGTATTTTCTACAAATGCTGGAGGTAGTTTTGGTAATTTTGGCCAACCTACCTTTCCAAATTACTTTCATGGTAATGGAGATTTTAATGCATGGGGCACACCAAGAAAAACTCGTTATGAGGACTATTACCAGCATCGTGGTAATGACAACTACGGTGGTTCAGGTATTGGAGATAACAAAACTTTGGAACAAGGTGTTCAAAGTTTGTCTATAGGCAGTAAGTTGCCAAGGCAAGACCAGCAACAGCAACCTACAACTAATACCATGCCTTCTAAATTAGAAGGAAAAGAACCAAAAAAAATAACATGGGCCAGTGTAGCAAGTCAACCAGCAAAACCAACTCCTCCTTTAGCATCAACTCAAGGTATTAAAAAGAAAACTGGAATTGCTCCACCTCCTATAGTACCTGGAAAACATAACATGGATATAGGAACATGGGGTGAAGGAAAATCTGTACCTCCTCCAAAAGTCCCACCTCCACCATCACCTCCTTTAGTAGTTCAGCCTCCACTTCCTTCTCCTCAGCCTAACACTTCTGTACAGCGTCAAAGAGGCCCAGGAGGTTCAACGCCTTGGAATCGTCAACCTGCGTCTCCTTCGCCTCAGCCCCCTTCTCAAGCACAACAATCTCACATGCCTATGCAATCACATCAACAGTATCAATCCCAGGCACAAAACCAGCAACATCCTCCAACTCAACAACATCCCCAACAACAGCAACAGCATAATCCTCCTCCTTCAGCTCAACAACAGCAAGCACTAAACCATCCAGTTTTAGATGAATTAAAAGTAAAAAATGAATATAATCCAGCTGATTTTGATCAAACAGCACCTGGTGCTAGGTTTTTTGTCATAAAATCTTATTCTGAAGACGATATTCATAGATCAATAAAATATGAAATTTGGTGTAGCACAGAACATGGTAATAAAAGGCTGGATCAGGCTTTTAAAGAAGCTAGCAGAGAAGGTGCACCACTGTATTTATTTTTTTCTGTAAATGGGTCTGGTCATTTTTGTGGAATGGCACAAATGATGTCTTGTGTTGATTATAAATCTAATAGTTCGGTATGGTCACAAGACAAGTGGAAAGGTCAATTTCGTGTTCGTTGGATATACGTTAAAGACGTTCCGAATGTGCAATTACGTCACATTAAATTAGAAAATAACGAAAATAAACCAGTGACTAATTCTCGTGATGCTCAAGAAGTACCACATGCTAAAGGCATCAATGTATTAAGAATATTACATAGTTATCGTCATACGACGAGTATTTTTGATGATTTTGGACATTACGAAAGACGACAAGCTGAAGAAGATCAAAGAAAAGTACCAGTGAATCCTATGCAACAACAGCATCATCCTCATCATCACCATCAACAGCAACCCTCTAATCACAGAGGAAGACCTCACCATCCTGGCGATATGCCCCCGAGAGACCATCAACATGGTCCTCCCCATCATCCTCATCACATGAATCGAAGGGTAAGTTACATTAATTTTTTTATTTTATTTTTAATTTAGTAGTTTGTAATTTTTAAATATACCTCCTTTTTTTTCCCCTTTAAAAATACATACTTATCACATTATTTTATTAGCTAACAAAAAATAATAGTTAAAAAGAAAATCTTGTTTTAGGAGAGAGATCATCGTGGAAGAGGTCGCGGTGGTTCACGTCAGTAGCAAGAAATAATGTGCAAGAAATTATTAAACTATACTTTAAAAAGTATCAATAGGATTGAATTAAAAAATAATAAAAAAAAAATTACTTTTTTGCTTTTTCTAAATAAAATGGACTTCTATTATACTATTACATTTACTATATATATATAACAATCAAAGGACTTTGAAAAAAAAAAAAATTTTTTTTTGCTGTATATGGTAATATTTTTTAATTTAAAATAATTGTAATTAGAATTTTTGCACCGAGCAATAATTTTCAAGATAATTATATAATTTTATACATTTTATTTAAATAATTATAATAATATTTTGCTGAAAAAGAGAGAAAGAAAGACAGAGAGAAAAAGAGACCAGTGAATAATAAAATTTTGGTCTTTTATTATGCGATGGTGTATAATGTGCTTTATTCTAATTATCAACAAAAAAGAAAATTAAATTTATAAACGATTAAATATGAATGATTTATTTAAAAAACAACTTAATGGTAAAAATCCGATACAATGTGAAAAATTTTAAGTCAAGTATAAAACAATTGCACTTTTGTATAAAAAGTAAATAATCAAATTTTTTTGCGCACACACCTGAAATATTTAACGTGTGAACATGAAGTAAAATTTTTTTATTTTAAACAGATATAGGTAACTACTTGAGAATACAGAATGCAACATTAAAAATTGTAAATTCAAAATATAAATTAAAAAAAAAAAATTTGCTACATAAAGTGCATCGATAATTGCAAGTGAAGTTGATTTCAAATATTAATGATTAAATGATTAGTATTTAGATATTAACTGCAAAATATGTATCTTAACTGTTACAATAAATAAAAAATATTTGTTATTATTTTCTCTCGAATCAATATTAAAGGAACTTTTAAATACTGAAGTCGAGAGAAATAGTATCTAATATTACTTAAAAATTTTTTTGTTAAGACATTAAAAATTAAGGAGTATTAATGAATTTTACATATTAAATATATTTAAAAAAAAGAAAGGGCCTCTTTTTATCTTCCTGTTAATTTAAAAGAGTAAATTTTTTTTTTTTAACAAGAATTTTTAAAATTCTATGTTGGCTATAGTTTATTTTTCGATATACAAAAAGTTTTTCCTTTTTTTTTGTTGTTTTTTTTTTTTGAAAATCATGCAGTTTTGATTTCGTTTGAAATATTTTATTGAATTGATTAGATTCAATAAATTATTCTCAAAATAGTTTTTTTTTTTTAGTTTTTATTCTCATTTACTATTTAGTTTATTTAGTATAAAAAATATAACGATTAAAGAAAATATTTTATTTTATTTTTAACTTGTAGACGTTTCTATATATTTTCAAGCATGTATAACAAAAATTGATTGTTAATTGTAAAAAAAAGAAATTTTTTTATAAGTAAAAAAGACAGTGTATACACAATTAAAAAGAGAGACTATTTTTGGTTTAGTTATTAATAAAATTAATAAATTGCATTAAATAAAAAATCAGGATCCTAAAAATTTAATTTAATTTTTATTAAAATTTAATCAATTTGTATCATTAAAAAGCCCTTGACTCAAAAAATATTCTTTCATATTATCTTGAATTTCTCTACTAAATTTTTGTGAATTTTCTTTAATATATTTATAAACAAATGGATCAGCGCCAATTATTATAAAATAATTTTCAAAAATATTAATTTTAGCGTTGATATAAAAATCTTCAGGTGTATAATAACATGTTTCGTCTACTCGTTCGTCAACACTTGGTTTTGGAACTAGATTCCAATTTAAATAACAACCTCCACGTCTTCCAGAATTACTTTTATTTTTTTCAAACATCCTTATCATACCATCGGCTAAATGATATTCCATTACGAATTCACGATCTTCATCTTCAGAATGTACCGAGTCCATTTTTAATAAATAACGTAATTTTTTCGAATGGTTGTATAATTTACGTATTAATTCATGCTTTTTTTCGTTTTTTCTTTCGATACTTTCAATACATTTGTAATTACATTTTTCTGTTTCAATGGATATTTTATCTGGTTGAGTTATTTTATACATATCTTGGTAATATTTTCTTGTAAATAAATCACAATCATATAAAAATAATTTTCTGCCATAAATGAAAATTGTTTCTCCGACCTAGAAAAAAAGGAAATATTTTTTTTGTAATATTATATCTGAAAATTTTTATTAATTAATTAATTAATTAATCTTGCTTTTAGGTCAAAGGGTGAATAATATTCTTTGATTTCTGATTCACTTATTTCCATAGAAATAGAAGGATATGATAATGGCAAATCTTTCCAATTTTTTGGTATTTTAGTTTTTTTTAGAAAAGTTTTACCCATTTCTTTTCCGTCATTAGGTTTTCTCACTTCTATTATGGATATTGTATCATCAACTAAGTAATAAAATACTTTGAATAAATCACCATTCCATATAGCATTAAAGCTTAAGATCATGGAATCATATTCAAGAAATTTTAATCGCTTATCATCTATGGCTGAATTGCTTGAAGTTTTAGGTGGCAAACTTATTAAATTATTTTTGTAGGTACGATTTTCTAAATAATTATCTTGAGGTAAACTTTCTGCTTCACCAACATCAATACCTTGACTCATTAGAAATTCTTTTGTAAAAGGATCACAATTTGTAATACGATAAACTGTGCCATAAATTTCTAAAAAATTAAATTTTAATTATGATTTTTTTTTGTGAAAACTCAAATACAAGTGTAATTAAATTTACCAATATCTGTTGCAACATTAAGGTCTTGCCAATGAAAATACTCTCCATTTTTCTTTAAAATTTTTCCTCGTTTAACAACTCTGCCTTGCTTAAATCTTGAATTTTCAGTATTAGGTTCAAAAACTGACATTGTATCATTTTCAAGATAATAAGTTATTTTAACACGTCTTGGACGAACGTAATCTTCTTGTGAACCAAAAACTCCATGTTGAAAATAAGCATCAAATGATAAACATTTATTAGCAAAAACAACATAATGGGGTAAAAATCTTTCAAATTTTTCACCATTTGATTTTTTATTATAAATTTGAGATATATTGCATCTAAATAAAATTAAAATAATTAAACTATTTAAGAAAAATCTATTTTATCAATTAAAACTTACGATTTGAAATCATCAGAAAATTCATTAAAACAGTATTCATCAAACAGCATAGGAAAACCATTTTTAAATTTAAATTTTTGTTTCAATTTATTATTTTTCATCTTAATTTTAAACATAAAGGTTTATTCAAATTTATATTGATGTAAAATATTTATCAATATTGTATACCTACCATAGAATCAAAACTAGAAAATTTGTAGCCTGGTAATAATGGTAGGGTCTCCATGATTGGTTTAAAGAAATATTAAATAATTAATAAATGCAACAAATCTATACTATGTAACAAAGCAATTTTTTTTTTCTTTTTTTATTAAAAAAAATAAAATATAAAAAGTGATATATACATTATATATATATATTATATGATTATAATGTATATATTTAACTATATAGCTTTTAAAAAGAATTACAATAAAGTTTTTAATTTAGCTCTTTAAATACTAAATTTACAACATTTATAAATAACAATCCACATATCACTCTTAAACATTTTTCAAGTAAAGAAATATAATCACGCGTTGTCATGACAGCTATATAAGATTTTTTTTTTTAATAAAACCATATAGCATAGGTATTTGACAACTATCACAGGGTTACCATGGGTTGTTTATATTTTGTTTCTTTTTTACTATCTTTATATAAGTCAAAAAACCACATACACTTTATGTTATATCAATACCTACTTATTTTTTTTTTTTTTTTAATCAACAATATAACAAATTATTCTCCTTAATCATTGACAACTCTTTTAACCCTGCTTTTACTAATATTTTAAATAAATTATTCATGAAATTTTTATATCTTATCCTGCAGATATATTGACAATAGCGTAGTTTTTACTAATAAAATTCAGAAATTGATGTTACTATATTAACTATTTTTGATGAAATTATAGTTTTAATAAAATATTAACTATTTCTATGTATAATAAGAGTTATCTTATTTATTTACAAAATTAATTGCTTAAATAAAATCATTGAAGCTGCTGATAAAATACCAGCTATAGGTACTGTAACAATCCATGCGAATGCAATATTTCGAAAAAGACTCCAAGATACACCTTCACCACCACGAGATATATATCCAACACATACCACTGAACCAACTTTACAATGTGTTGTTGATACTGGTAAACCAGCTTTACTTGCTAATAATACTGTCATGGCTGCACCAACCTGATATGATGTATTAAATTAGATTTTATTTTATTATTATAGAAATAGCGATTTTACACCATTTTGGTTCCAGTTGCCCAAATGTTAACTTAACCACGGACAAATTGACAAAGACCCGTTTACACCTACAATTATTAAATTTTTTTAAAACAACTTACCTTAAAAAGCTTAGTTTTTGTCAATGTAAACAGTTCTTTGTCAATTTGTTTGTAGTTAAGTTATAACCCAGAGTTAATCACATTGGTGTAAAATCACTCAGTTATAAATTATAATTAACTTACCTCAATTGTAAATCCTGTTGTAGGTGTTATTCTGGCAAGATCTTTACCTACAGTTTCAATAACTTTTCTACCCCATATCCATAATCCTGTCGAAATTCCTATGCCTCCAAAAAGTAATATGAAGAGTGGTGTTTCAGCTTCTTGTTTAGCCGAGCCATCAGCAAAAATTGCCCATAATGCAATTAAAGGTCCGATAGCATTGCTTACATCATTACCGCCATGTGCAAAACTACCAAATGCTGCAGTTAAAACTTGGAGAAAAGCAAAAAGTTTTGAAACATCTGGATGTTCCGAATCCATTATAACAGTTTCATCTAGAGCTTGACCAGGTTCAACGTCACTTGCTGCAGCCATTAATAATGGACTTGCACTGCTATTAGGCCTTAAACCTGAGATAGGTGCTTCAAGATTATTTTTTGATTTTTTCATACTTCCTATAGGTTCATTAATTACGGAAAGAGCTGTTGCATCTTTACTATCATCAGGAGTAACAAGATCTATTGCTATTCCATTTTGGACTCGATGGGTTAAAATTATACGATTTCTTTGCCAAGGAACAACAAATAAATAGACTACTACAATTGACACCAATCCCACAACAGCTGAAGCCGTCAAAGTGCCCCACCATGGTATGTTATCCAATTTCAAAACTATGTTAATAAATTAAATATTAAGTAACTTATTTACATTATAATAAAAATGTGAGTTAATATTTATACTGTTAATACTATAAAATAAATAATATGATTCTTACGTTTTGGACCATCATGTGCAATAGATAAAACATTAATGGAAGTTGTAAGTCCGTAGGCTAAAGGCAGCATAGTAAGACCCTTATCAAGAGGTTTCCTTGATCGTAATATAATGTTTCTTATTAACAAAAAAATAATAACTGATACAGAACCACTTAGTAAAGGACTCGCAAACCAAGAGGCTACTATATTTGCAAGAGCGATCCACTTCACCTATTTGATTTAAAAAATTAAAATAGTTGCAATTTTTACAGCAAAGAATAATTCAAATAAGTAACTTACACCTGCTGTACCTCTACAAACAAGAGAGAATCCAACTGTGGCACCAACAATAGAATGTGTACCAGATATAGGTAATTTCAGAGCAGTAGCTATTATCAACCAAATAGCTGATCCGACAAGACTAGACAATGCCCCTAACATAAGTTCTTTTTCATGTCCTTCATAAAGTGAAACATCAAGAATACCTTTCCTCATTGTATCTGATACCTATTTTCAAATATTTGATGTATTAATATAAAACTTAAATATTTTAAGGCAATTTTAATTTTCTTACCTTGTATCCTATTAAAACAGCTCCAGCAATTTCAAAAAATGTAGCTAGAACACATGCTTGAAAAATCGTCAATACTCCAGCCCCAACACTGGTACCAAAACTATTAGCTACATCATTTGCTCCAATACCAAAAGCCAAAATAAAAGCAACTATAAATCCAACAACTATCAGCCAAATAAGGCTACTATCATATGGTTCTAACATTATAAAATTTGAAAATATAATTTTTATCTCACAAGTATATTAATTTTTGAATTCATAATTAATTTTTCATATCAATACTGGATGGATATTATTGGCCTTAATGTTTTTCTTTTATTTCTGCGTTATAGATTTAATTTACTAAATGAAAGAGTTGATACTCTATTTAAACTATATAGAAACAATTTTTTTTTACACTATGGTACAGAAACATAGAAATTAAAAAGAGTTACTTAAAATCTAAAATACTATGTACATTTATTTATAATATTTATAAGTATTTATATGTTGATTTTAATTAGATTTTTCTGACTATCAAATCAAATTTAACTTTGTACATGTATCGTAAGAGGTAGTTTAACAGCCCATCAAGACCTTTTTCAAAGTCTTCTAATAATAACAACATTTTAAATGACAATTAATTTTATATTATTGTCTATTTATCCTAATTTGACAAATTGTTGATTTTAATGTATCAACTTCAATTGAAGGAATTTTAAAATTTCCACTGTATTGAAAATTTGTATCAAGTGTTATCCTCGCGACTAAACGCGATGATCGTCTTAACTTCTGCATCTGAAACAAAAAAAACAAAAATATTAACAAAATATAATTTTAAATATATTTAACTTTTATTATTCTTATGCACCAGACTACCTACTTCTACTAGATTATGAAGTAAACAAAACAATGAACCTAATTGTACGCATTATTACTATTATTCATAATTTTTTTGTTTCTCAATAAAATCTGATTAATTGACTGGATTTTCTAAATATAAATCTTAATTAAATTCGCATACACGTGTATAAAAAATTTTAATTGTTTTTATAATAAAAATGTTTACTTTATAAATAATTTGACATTTTGTTAAATTTTGTTTATTTGACACATATTTAAATATCTAATATGTTTGTTCACATTTATTTATTCTAGATTATTATTCGCTCTCTTATTCTTTTGTACTAAATAGCAACTAATATAATGTAATAAAGCTTGTTATTTAAAAAATCAATTACATTTACATTATAGGTATACTCCATTTTTTTTTTCGTTACACTAAACTAAATTCACTTAAGGATTGACACAAGATTGACATAAATAAAATAACACATTATTAGGATAAAATTTACAAAATTATTAAAAAAAGAAAGAATGTTGCAAAATATAAATTATCGATTTTTTTCTCAGCAGAATATATGGTATTCTAAAATGTTTTTAAAGAGACTGCGTTCTGCATCCTTGGTATAAATAAAATGTGTACTAAGTACATAGCAGCCATAATATTAAATCTAATAAAAAATTTACAAAACTTTTTAATAATTAACTAAATAATTAATTTATTTTATTTACTATTATAATTCTGGAATCTGGAATCTGGAACTTACTATACGTTTTTATTTGGTTATAATCATTAGTTAGATTCACTTCTTACAACAACATGATGTGTCTTATATTATAATTAATTAATTTTTATTCTTCACTAAAATTTATTAAATTTTTTGAAAATTTATATATAGAAAAACTGTCAATATTTATGATTAATGCGTCTGATGTAATATATATCGAACATCAAGTTGCAAAATAACCATTATTGTCGCGCCGACATGGAAAGTACACGTGAAACGTTCAAGCATAAGAAAGATTCTGAAACAGCAGAAAAAGGGTTGTTTTAAAATCTCTTTACAAAATAAGAGTATGCGCATTTATGATCATAAGTAGAAAAATAAGCTTTACATTATATATTGCATTAAAAAAATAATTAAATGATTTTATTTATTAGTCATAAAAAAACTTGGAAAAAAATTTTATGTACCTATTTTTTTTTTTTTATTTAATAAAAGCAAAATAGCTGCGAGGTGATAAAATAATTTGCGTATTAATTGAAAAAAAGAGATTATATGTACCTATATTTAATTAATTTAAAAAATAAATTTTTTATTATTCTTCGATTATATATATTTTTTTATTACAGATAATTAAAAATTAAAATTTTATAAAATTTATAGGTACTCTTATGAATTTCTGCTCCAATTTTTAATAGCAGACGAAAATTTTATAGGGGTAATATTTGAATTTTGAATACCTATTTCAAATGTTATACCTATATTTAAAATAAATTATTTATACAAATAAAATATTTATAAAATATTTATAAAATATTTTATTTTTATAAATAATGCAGAATGCAGTACCTATTTTTAAAAACTTTTTAGAAAACCATATATTATACCTATTTTAAAATACTTATAAAGATATACCTATATTTTGTATTTTTAAGTTTTACACGAAAATTAGTATTTATTTTTCCTCTAAAGAGTTTCGCTTAAAAATTTAAGTATAAAAATTATTAAAAACTTACAGTTTACTTTAAATTTTTAAAACATTCTAAACTTTCAGAGTGTAAAAATATATAACATGAATTTTTAAGAATATGACTAACGTAAATTTATTATGCAGTTATTTTAATTATATTCAAATATAACAAATTTTTTAAATTCTTTAATTAAATGAAATATTAAAATTTCATTAAAGATTTTCATATATATTTGCATACATTATTAAATTGCATATGGACTGTGTAGTCTAAATCTGGCAACCCTTATAAGATTCCTTTTGAAGAAAATTTTATGAGAAACTATAAAAAATAATTGAAATTGCGGGCTGTAAAGACATTTTGAAAAAGCAAATTCTCTATTTTATACAGATATTTTGACAATTAATATAAAAATGGGTTTAAGGAATTATACGTAAATAATATCAAAAATTACAATTTCCTGATCTTATAATTGAAATAATTAGCTTTATTAAACAAAAAATCCCTAAATTAGAATTATTCCCATTCAGGTTCCCAAAATATCTCTCTATAAACATGTTTCATGTTAAAAGTTTTAATTTTCGTGAAATGAAAATGTACTTTGAAAGCAGTAAAGTAAACCGGGTTGCAGTTCGAAAGGCTCAAATATAATTCAAGGTTTCAATACACTAAAATTCAACTCTGCACGATGTAAAAATAAAATTTCACTTTATATTCGACTTTAGTTTCAATGCTTTAGTTTTGACTAAAAAAAATCTATAGTAAAGCAGCAATAAACAATTTATCTAAAATTTAGGTTTAAAAAAAAAAAAAAAAATTATTTTCAAGAGTAATTAATTTTGACCTTTTCCGAGTTTCAAATAAAAATTAAAAAAAAATTATTTTGACAATATAAACTAATTAAAATTTGTTATTCGTTTTTTCCCCAAGGAATTGAAATATTAGGTCATAATTGTAACAATTTTCACCATGTTTCTACTAAAAATGTGTTTAATTTTATTTATGTCAAAAAGTTCTTCTATCTGTCATTTATTTATTTTATAGATTATTATTTATTTATATCCTATTTATACAATATAAAAAGCTTTCTAAGTATAATAATAATAATATATATACGAAAATTAAAAAATTAGATTAACTATTTCTATTTGTTTTTATCTGACTGTACTTAAATCAATAAAGAATCTTAAATTTAGAGCTTGAGAAAATTTCATTACACTAGCAATATCCGGGAATAATTTTTAATCTTTTATTATCATTATATATACCGAATAAATAGAAAAACTTTTCAAAAAATAATATAATTTACATGAATCGCGTGGCAAATACTTATAATATGTACTTTTGTCCTTATTTTATTATTTTCATGTATAAAAATTAAATCTATTTTCTTTTTCATTTTTATATTGAAATATTAATAATTTAACCTTATAACAATGTAAATTCATGGCTGCAAGTGTTTTATATAACTCAGATTTTTATACTTATTTAGATTAAAAATTATTTTTACCTATAGAGCTTGAAGGAAAATTTTGTCTGTTTATTTATAGCTGACTCAAATTAATATAGCATAACAGAGTCCACATAAATTTAGGTCACCCACCAAATCTTGTAGTTATGTTAAGAGCTTTGGTGAACTCAAATTGCCCATGGGCTACCAATTTAATAGAAACTTAGGAGGAAATATTGCTGTGAAACCTGATCAATCTGAGCAATTTTGGGTCACTCAAATTTTTAAAGTAATATTTATTGGGTATCCATAAGACGTAATAATTTAAATTGTGGATGTCCACTTGACTTTTTTGTGTGGTCACTTGAAAATCGCCTGAAATTGTGTGGGGCTATTTGATTCTTATCAACTCATCAAATTTTAATTTAAATTACAATTTGAAAGCAGTTTTTTTTCTTTAAAATAAAAAATTATTTTTTTTATAAAGGTCAAGGCATCTAAAAAATAGATTTTTTAAAAAAACTAAATTTATTTTACAAAAAGTGATTTTTCAAAAACTTATTATTTGGTAAAAGTATACGAATTCTACATGATATCCTAATAAAATATCTTACTCTTTAAAGAATTCTATAAAAAGTAAGTAAAAAAATGAAAAAAAATTTTTCTCTAAAATTTTTTTCGGACTCAAAAATTTTTATTTTGAAATGAAATCAATAAATTGATTTTTTATGCCATAGTATAAAATTTAATCAATTTTGAAATATCAAACAGATGTTTAATTTAAAATTCAAAAAAATTAAACTATTTTGGCTTATAATAATTTTGAATTACTTTTAGAGTCTCAAATTTCAAAAAATTAAACAGTATTAATTCGATAAATTTTGAAAATAAATTTTTTAATATTTTTAGCCTTATTTTGGGATTAGGTAAAATTTTGAATTGTAAATTTGAAAAATGATATGCATTTTTTGAAAGATGCTGCGAACGAAGTGTATAGGTATTCAGTATAGGTATACATAGATTCAAATTAAAATTTTAAGCGTTGAAATTTTATTTTTTAAGTATTCGTACATTGAAAAAAAATATGTCCATTTATTTAATAATTAAAAATGAAAAATTATCAACCGAATTTTACACCCATAAGATTTTTAAATTTGGGGAGAAATTGAAACCTTTAATACTCAAAAACAGCTATCTTTAAATGAATTTTAAATTAGAACCTGGTTTAGATATTAGAAAAAATTTTTTTCAATAAACTTACGTCAAAAATAAATAATTTTTATTAAAGTATAACATGTCATACATTTGAATATATTTTTCATTAATAATTTAACATGTAGAATACCGTTTAACTCACAGTATTCGACCAAAAACTAAATTTTTTTCATGTTTATATAATATAATAAATCTAAAAAAAAAAATAAACCAATTAAATTGTAAATCACTGTTTTACAAATTGAAAATTTTGATTTGATCGAAAACTTTACTTCGTACGGTTTATTAAAAATTTTCCATCGATTCTGATAAGTTTACATTTTACTGTATAAAAATTGGGATAAGGTCATCATCAAACATTATGCATTTTATTTTTAAAATTTTATTATTTATTATTATTTTACACACTTAAAATTTATTTTTAATAGTCATGAATTTTTTTAAAAATTAAATTACCAAAAAAAATTTGAATGCAAAAATTTTAATAACTAATTTACTCTCAATCATGCTAAGAATTTTTACTAAAAAAATTTGTTATTTCTTAGATAACTTTTGATTCATGTTACTAATTATTATGAAACCTAAATTTTTTATTATTTAAACTTTAATCACGAATAATATATCCAACAATAAAAATTAGTAGGTAATTGGATTTTGTTTAAGTAAAAACGTAAATAAATTTCATTTAATTTTATTTACCAATATGTATTACATGTTCAAATGTTACGTTATCCTTCGATATATTTAGATTTTAAACAAACAAAAATAATTAAAAAAAAAAATTTTTTCTAAGGGCTTTTTAAAATACCTATTTTTATTACTTGATTTATTTTTACAACATAAATTTATACATGCAGTGTAGGTATATATAGAGAAAAGTGTTAATCAAATTTTATATTTTCCAAAATCATGTTTTTTTTTTAGATTAATTAAATTTAGCTATAAATTGTAATTATGCAGTAAACCAAAATAATATGTATTAAAATGCTTATTTAAAGGGTATACTTACACTAAAGATGTTATTTTAATTCAATGTTAAATTAAAAATAAAAATTAAATATTAATAAAATATAATAAATAACGTACTTTTTTACAAAAAGGCACTTGAAGAATACACTAAAAATTAACTTAAAATATAGATAGAAAATTTTCTTTACTTTTGTTTTCTTGTTCTTTCAAATTATACTGAATAGTTTTATTGTTTTTTCTCTTATAACATACAGTACCTACATGTGTGTGTTTAAAAGGGCAAAATCAGAATTTGTGTAGGTGAATTATTGATCCGCACGTGCGCATTTTGATAACATTTTTTTTTATTTGAATTTCATATTTAAAAAAAAATCTCTAAATACTAAATAATTTAAAATTTATTGCCACGAGTAAGTATGAACTTAACGAAACAACAATCCTTTTTAAACTGGTACATAAAATACCTAACAATTCTTTAATATTGTTCATCACATAATGAATAATTAACTAATCAATCCTATCAATTAACTTCAATTTGTTACTATTGTTCAAGGCCTTACATATTGTTTATATTTAGTTATTAGCTATTTTTTTTATATAAAATCAAGTACAATGTACAATTGTACATATTTAAATACACAAAAAGTGTTTGCTTTATATAGCTTAGTGTTTTCAATTCAAGGACGATAAATGAAATGATTTTAATTAAAACCATCATTCCTTTATTATATTTATTTTATGTAATATATAATTTATGTACAAGAATTAAACAATATATCAAAGCGAATAATCAAAGTGAAGCTGCTGTTAAATATTTAATAGAAATAATTTTCATTTAAATCCTACAAATTATTTTTATGTTCTTTTAATTAAGTTTAATTAACAATCATTTTTAACCTTCTTTTTCCCATTTTTCTCTTTCTTCGCGCTCTTTTTTTACTTGTTCAACAATCGGTGCAAGATAATGTACATCCTAAAAAAATGAAAATTTGAATTATTTATACTTATCATTGATTAAAAATGTTGACTTACATCTTCTAATTTCATCCATTGTTCTTTTGGCAATACAATTTTTTTCATATCTAAATAACCAGCTCTTACAATTCTAAAAATCCTTTCATCTTGCAAATGTTGAGGTAAACGTCTTAAGGCCTCTTCAACATCAGGTGTTTCATGCAACAAATCATCTCGCATCAAACCTGAAAAAATTAAGCTATTAGTGTATTTTAAGTAAAATTTTTTAAAATATTTAAATTATTATATTATTATTACCATATTGATTAAAACCACATTTATTATATAACCATTTTTTAAAAGTAGGGCCTAAAATTTAAATTAATAAAAAAATGTTAAAAAATTATGTAATAAAAATAACAATATTGAAAATACACTTTATGTTTATCAAGTTAAATAAGTTCCAAGTATTATTATAACATTACCAACAAGTTTAGAAGCGTGTTTTGTTGTCATTTTGTAGCCAATTAATTTTCTTTAGCAGAAAATTATCCGACTTTATTAATATTTTTTAACAGTAAAATAGAATTAATCTTCCGAATCCGAAATAACCTTATTTTTTTAACTCCAAAACTGATTGTAAACAATTGCGCAGACGCGTTATCAGCATATGTGTAAATGAGTTAGTGTATGTAATTTGTAATATGCGGAATTTATCAGCTTTTCCGAATTTATTTCCAAATATCTGAAAATAGGGATTTTATAAAAGAATCATGGATTAAATTAAAAAAAGAATGAAATTATGGTAGAAAATCACAAGGTTTGATACTTTGGTATCAAACTGAATACATTTGTTTAATGAAATAATAGTTTAATCAGGTTTAATATTCAAGGATTTAAAAGTTACCACATTCAAGTGATACCAACTAAAAATTAATAAATAGTTTTTTATTTTTGAACAGTTTGTCTTCCCCTTATTTAGTTTCTTTTTTAAAAAGTGCACTTCCGTTATTGAAAATTGTAATATTAAATTATTTTTCTTAAGTAAATATAAAATTTATAAAAAAAAAATAAAATTCAATTTAATAATGTTTAATGATTTCACAAATTTGTATAAAAGAAATGATCAACAAAATTTGAAAAGATATGTAATCTAGTTATAATAGATGGCGCGACAAATCTACGAGGCGCGTAGAAAATGTGTTCACCGCCCCCAGAAGGTATAAATAAATCCGCTTGCTGAAATGCTGCGCCTCTTCCCTTCCGAAAAGAGTAGAGTTTGTTTCACGTGTGGTTGTGTCTCCTTTTTTTTTTTCCTTAAATAGGTCACACAACCCACCTTTACAATCGTGGAGGGACTCTTCTAATAAAAAAAATATAAAAAAAAATAAAAAATCCAAAAAAAATTAAAAAATATTATAAAAAATAACAAAAAAATCGAAAAATTGTAGTAAAAAAATTCTACAAAAACAACCGAAGAAGAAACAACGCTCGCGAAACAAAAGAAAGTTAAGTTTTTTCCTTGAAAGTGAAAATTTCCAAAGAAGAAGAAGCCAAGAAAAAATTTAAAAAGTTTAAAAAACAGAAGAAAAATAGAAAATACAAAAAAAAGGAAAAATTAAACAAAAAGATTAAAAAAAAGTAACAAAGGAAAAAGTTAAACTTCATTTTCCCTTAGATATTTTTGAGCTTTATTTTCTGTGGAATTAATCGAAAAAGGAAGAGACAGCCAATATGAATCCAGGAGCACCAAATTACCCGATGGCATCGCTTTACGTAGGTGATTTGCACTCGGACATAACAGAGGCTATGTTGTTTGAAAAATTTTCAACAGCAGGTCCAGTGCTTTCAATTCGCGTATGTCGAGATGCAATTACACGACGATCTCTTGGATATGCTTATGTTAATTTCCAGCAACCTGCTGATGGTAAGTTTTATGATTTTCCAGAAAAATTAATGTTTTTTTAATGTTTAAAAGCAACCTGTCAACGAAAATGAGCAAATTTACAAAAATTAAATGACACGTGGTTTTAAAATATCGTATACAACAGTGCTTGTAGGCTGCCATATTGAATTTCAATTATTGTTACTTCGCGTTGAATAAATGAATTTCCAATATAAATATAAAATATTCAAACTTCAAATATTTCTATAAAATTATTAATATAAAACTCAAAAATTTTTAATGCTAATGTTTTGAAACTATCTCTCCTTTTTTTATATCCCATGGAAATTTTCTGATGAAAATAAATTTTAAAATATTTATAACATTTAAAATTGTTTTTTTTTTTTTCTTTGAATAATAAAATTTATTCCAAGTAATTTATCAATAATTTCCATTATATATTTAAATTCTATATTGATTAAATTTTTTTCAATTAATATAATTATCCTCCAAGCTATCATGGATAAATTTATTATTTACTTTTTGTTGAATCAAAATCTTTCATTAAAAAATTAAAATCATTGCATTGTTGCTCAGAGAATTATCCATATTTCTATTTTTAATGGATAAAAATGTCATCCTTAAATGCAACACCAAGGGTCACGCACGTGCAACAAAGGTGCTTTTTGCGCATATATATATATATTTATATACGTGGTATACATTTGTATGTATATATTTACCCATACTATATCAGATATTACAACCTGCATGAGTAAATTATACGTAAATATTGTACACGTATAATGACGTTGTTTTTCTGCTTATCCTTTCACTTATCTATTTAATGAGTCATCCATATTATTTTCTAATCTGTATTTTTTACTTGGTCAATAAGGAACTATCTGTTGTTTTTTGTAAAGTTCAATTTATTACATTTGTCTAGTGTGCACACTAGACAAATGTAATAAATTGAACTTTACAAAAAACAACAGATAGTTCCTTATTGACCAAGTAAAAAATACAGATTAGAATTTCAAATTTTAATAGGAACAAAAAATCAATAAGTTTTATAATTCCATATTATTTTATTAAAAAAACATTTTTGGTGCAAATTGCACTTGATTATTCAATCCATGATTAATAATAAAAACTTGAAATAATGGCATTATTTTTAAAATAATCTCTGATTTTACACTACGAAAAAATCAGAAAAAAGATTTTTTTCAATAGAGACTTTAAAATTTACTAGGATTTAATTTAACTTAAATTTTTATGATAACATATGTTTCCCATAACTAAAAAAAACCAGCCCTAAAAAAATTTTTTTTTTTTTGCCTTAGCTGAACGAGCATTGGATACAATGAATTTTGATATGATAAAGGGTCGTCCAATTCGTATAATGTGGTCACAAAGAGATCCATCTTTAAGACGTTCTGGAGTAGGAAATGTTTTTATTAAAAACTTGGATAAAAATATTGACAATAAGGCAATGTATGATACATTCTCAGCTTTTGGAAATATTCTAAGCTGTAAAGTTGCTCAAGATGAAACTGGCTCATCTAAAGGTTATGGTTTTGTTCATTTTGAAACAGAAGAAGCAGCTAATAAATCTATTGACAAGGTTAACGGTATGTTGCTTAATGGCAAAAAAGTTTATGTAGGCAGATTTATTTCACGCAAAGAAAGAGAAAAAGAATTAGGTGAAAAAGCTAAGCTGTTTACAAATGTGTATGTTAAGAATTTCGGAGAAGATATGACTGATGAAAAATTAAAAGACATGTTTGAAAAATATGGAACAATCACAAGTCATAAGGTCATGAGCAAAGACGATGGAAAATCACGTGGATTTGGTTTTGTAGCATTTGAAGATCCAGCTGCAGCAGATCGAGCTGTTGCTGATTTGAATGGTAAAGAAATATCAGAAGGTAAAATTATGTATGTTGGACGAGCTCAAAAGAAAGCAGAACGTCAGCAAGAGTTAAAGAGAAAGTTCGAACAATTAAAAATTGAACGTCTAAATAGATATCAAGGAGTTAACCTTTACGTTAAGAATTTAGATGACACAATCGACGATGAACGATTAAGAAAAGAATTTGCTCCATTTGGAACCATAACCTCTGTCAAAGTTATGTTAGAAGAAGGAAGAAGTAAAGGATTTGGGTTCGTTTGCTTCTCATTACCTGAAGAAGCTACAAAAGCTGTAACTGAAATGAACTGTCGAATTGTTGGCTCAAAGCCATTATATGTTGCACTAGCTCAACGTAAAGAAGATCGTAAAGCACATTTGGCATCTCAATATCTACAAAGGGTAGCTAATATTAGAATGCAACATATGAGTCAAGTATTCCAAGCAGGAAGTGCTGGTTCTTACTTTGTACCAACTATACCACAACCTCAAAGATTTTATGGACCTGCCCAGATGACTCAAATACGTACAACACCAAGATGGCAAGCTCAACCTGTTAGACCTTCTGCTCAAACTGGCAGCTCTGGTTTTGCAGCAATACCACAAACTCAATTTAGAGCAGCTCCTAGACCACCGACAGCACAAGCAACAGCCATACGTAATCCTATTTCAGCAAGACCAATTACAGGTATTTATTATAAATTTTAATTCATTTATTTTGCTTTCAATATTATTAAACTGAAATAATAATTTTTTTTTTTTATAACAGCAAATCAGCAAACATTACCATCAAATATGCAAAGACCAGCAACAGTTGGAGTTGCTCCTCAAACAAGACCACAAAATTATAAATACACACCTAACATGCGAAATCCTCCTCAAGCTATGGCAGTTCCAGCTCAGCCACCACAACCAGTACAACAAGCTGTACATATTCAAGGACAAGAGCCTTTAACAGCATCAATGTTAGCTGCTGCCCAACCACAAGAACAAAAACAAATGCTTGGAGAACGACTTTTCCCTCTAATTCAATGCATGTATCCAAATCTTACCGGTAAAATTACTGGTATGTTGCTGGAAATTGATAACTCAGAGCTTGTTCATATGCTTGAGCACAATGAATCGCTCAAAGCTAAGGTTGAAGAAGCTGTTGCTGTATTACAGGCTCATCAAGCTAAACAAGCAGTTGCTTCCAAAAAAGAATAAATCATTGTATTCTTTCTTATATATTTTCTAATTTTTTGTTTTTCATTTTATAATTTGATTATTAAAAATTTAATTTTTCAATTTATTTTTTATTTTAATTGGTAATTGTCAATTTAATGTTTTGTCAATAAATTTTTTTTCAAATTTAATTTAGATCTTTTATTGTCTTGTCCTGTCAATTATTTTATTAATAATATAAATCAATAGACTAAAGTATTATGAAAAAATACATTTATTTTTTTAAGCTTATAAAATTAATAATTACATTTAAATATTGTTATAAATTTTCAGATTTTCTCTTACGGGAACCAGATAACCAATTTTGCATAAGATTTTTTGATGCTTGACTGTTCCTTTAAAAATTAGTAAATTAAAAATTTATTCATCATTTATTTATTAAATATATTAGATTAATTACTTTAAATTAATTGGCTTATTAGAACCAATTTTGCTTGTTTGAAAATATTCCAGATCCAAATGGCTATGTTTTTTTATTTTTTCAACTGCTAAATTTGACTTAATGTTTTTATAATCAAGCCACTCCTAAAAAAATTTTAATTTATCAATAATAAAAATTATAAAAACAAAATTTTCCAAACCTCAATAATATCTTCATTCTTTAAAAACACTGGCATCCTAGTGTGTACTTTACGCAAATTACTGTTTGCTTCAGTTGTTACAACAGTGCAAGTAAATAATTTTTTATCCTAAAAAAATATTACAAATTTTTTAATTAAAAGAAAAATAATACAAAAATCTGAATTTTTAGTAGCACCTACTTTTTCTTTTTTAATACTAAATATTCCAGCAGCCTTTAAAACAGATTTATCAGAAGATTTAAGGTACCAAATTTCGTCATCTGAAGATGTTTTTTTTTTTATTTCATAAAATCCTTCCATAATAATAATGCATCGTTGGCCCTCAGCAAGAAATGGAGAATAAACTTTACTTTCTTCTAAATTTTCTATTCTTGCGTTATAAGTTGTTGCTGACCATGCAGACACATCTTCCTAAAAAGTTTTTTTTTAATTTTAAGTTTTAACTTTTCATTTCAAATAATACTTTACTTTAAACCAAGATGGTACAAAAGTCCAATACATAGGACATAAAACCCTTGAATTGAAATTATTGACATGTGATCCTTGAATAATTACAGGTAAACCATTAGATTCTTTTGGTTGGAAACAATTTGAAGGCTCATATTGAGAAATATTTGATTTGTCTTCGTGCCATGGAACCTCATGATTTTTATCAAACTTTTTGAAAGAACATTTTTCACTCAATTCTTTTTTTGATAATTCGCTTAAAATTTATTATGTAATATTAATATTTTGCTTTATGTTAAAATATAGCAAATAACTCATTTGCAAAGTTTGAAAAGAATTTTTTGCTTATTTACATATTTTAAATACATTTGAAGATAAAAATTAAGTTTTTTTTGTCAAAAGAATTTTCGAATTATATTAAAAGTAAATTATGATTATGTAGAAGTCAAAGAAAATAAATTTTTCTGGGAAAATCAAAAAACACTTATGTATGAGTCTTAGCTATAAAAAAAAAAAGAAAACCAAAAAATTAAGCAATTTACTGCAAAATTTTTAAGATATTTTCTTGGTATTGGTCGGGTATTGGTATATAATATTACTTTTCTGGACAGTGGCTACGAAAGTAGATTTCTTGACAGACATGCAATTTGAGCCATTTTTTAATTTTTTGACCATGGATTATAATATACTATTTATCTTTCAGATTATATAGATTATATTATAAAAACTAAGTTGAATATTTAATTTATTCATAATTTTTTAACATTTTAAAAGTATACATAATATTATTTACCAAGCACAGTAGCGGCACATTTTTGTATCAATTTTTGCAAATATTTAACCCATAATTTAACCACGTGCTTTTTCTATCAGCTGTTTTTACCTGGATTTAAAGTAGAAACTCATTTTTTCAAACGAGAAGAGGAGAAATGTCAGAAAGAGGGGCGAAGAAATCGACGCGAAAAGTTAAAAAAATTTAAATTTTGCGCTGGAAATTGTCGGTAATTACATAGTGATTGGGCGAAAGCTAATTTTTACCAGGAAAAACGTCGATGAAAATAGCAGACGACATACCCCTACTCTCCGTCTTTACCCCTATTCTCCTCCGAAAAACTCAATCAAAGAGCTTCCCAATAATATAACCTATATATTTCAATCTTCAAAAAGCTGTTATAACCAGGATTCAGAAGGATAGTTAGTAATTAACTGATTTTTAGTAATTAAATAATGACTTGTTAAATAATATCTCTGTCTTAAAAAAGAGAATAGAGAAAACAACAATATATACCTATACTTTTAAAATGCTGTTTCAAGTAAGAAATTTTTTTCTTTTATAAATTAAAATTGTGAAAAATAAAATATTTTATTCCAGATTGAAATAAGTTCAAAAGTTTTTAAACAAATGTTTTCAAATTTTTATTGTTACACTTGGAAATTTGCAAGAACAACATAACCTTTATTCTGATGTATAGATTTAAATGACAAATTTTTTAAATTACTTTATCAAAATGGTGCATGGAATCTCTAAAAAGATGAATCTTTTAATTAATAGATCAATGAACTATTTGATATTCCTGACATCATTAATTTTATTTTTGGTACCAGTTTTATTTTTATATTTGAATAAAATTCAACCTTATTACTTTACCGATGAAAAATTTCACATACCTCAAGCAATTAGATATTGTGAAGGTAAATATTTTGAATGGGATTCAAAAATAACAACACTTCCTGGCTTATACATAATTTCATCATTAATACTTGCCCCAATAGGATTTTGTACAACAACATATTTAAGAATGATTAATTTAATTTGCATTTACATTAACTTTTATTTAGTTTATAAGTTGCAGGAAAATAACAATAAACAAAACAAAAGATCAGAAAGTAATAATTTTGCTTTATCATTTATAACATCTTGGAATGTAACTTTTTTTCCACCACTTTTTTTTTGGTTCTTTTTATATTACACAGATATTTTATCGATAACTAGTATTTTAATAATGTGGTATTTTCATAAAAATAATAAAAATATTGCAATTATAGGCCTAATTTCAATATTAATTCGTCAAACTAATGTAATTTGGGTAACATTTTTTTTTATTGAAAAATGCTTGAACATTTTTGAGCTTATATTAAAAGATCCTAAATCAACAAATACTATTAAAATTTTACCTAATATACAAAAAATTTGGTCAATAATGAAAAATCAAACTAAATCAGGTGGTTTAGTAAGTTTTGTATATTTAAATTTTGGATGTTTATTTCCATACCTCATAGTATTATTAAGTTTCTTATGTTTTGTAATATGGAATAAAAGCATCGTTGTTGGAGATAAAACAGCTCATATTCCTGTTGTACACTTAATGCAAATATTTTATTATGTTGCATTTACATTCTGCTTTGCTTGGCCATTTATGATATCTGAAATAAAAAATTGCATGAATTATTTTCATAAAAATTTTCTAAAAACATGTTGTTTTGTAATATTTTTAGCTCTAATTATACATTATAATACTCTTGTACACCCTTATTTATTAGCTGATAACAGACATTTTACATTTTATATATGGAAAAATATTTTTAATCGGAATATTTATTTCAGGTACATTTTAATTCCATTATATACTTTTAGTACATTTGCAATTTTAAAAAATTTAAGTCATTTAAGACTTTTAACAATAATTAATTACATTTTATGTTCAATTGTTGTTATTATACCTCAACTATTATTAGAACCAAGATACTTTATTATACCGTACTTAATATTCCGTTTAAATGTATATAAACCAAAAAAATGGCAATTATTTATAGAAACATTAACAACTATTTTAATAAATTTATTACAATTTTTAATATTTGCTAATAAAACTTTTTATTGGCATGATGAAAAATATCCACAAAGAATTGGATGGTAAATGTTAATATTATATTGAATACAAAAATTTTGTTATAAATAAAGAAATTTGTAATGTACAGATTGAAAAATAAATTTTATTTCTATAGAGTTAATAATAGAAAGTTATTTAATTTTTTTAAATATGTAAAAATTATTGTAAATAAAATATGAATTAAATAAAAAAAAATTTATAAGGTTGTAAATTGCTTGAAATTATTCAAACTTTAGAACATCAAAAAAACACGTGGTTCCGGTTTCCATATTCTATCTCTTTCTAATTCAATAATCAGCTGTGTGTTTATTTTGTATTCCATCAGATATATCTCAAATTGGAGTCAAAAAAATACAACATAAAAGTTAAAAATTATTCGTTTTTTTAAATTTATGCCTAAATTACAAAATCAAAATGTTAAATTTATTTCCTAGAAAATTGATAAGTAAAACTAAATTTAGCAAACAGGTAAAATTTAATAGAAATTCTTTAAATTCTTGGTCATCATTGGCTACAGCTTTTAATACAAAATCATCAAAAATATTAGACTTTAAAACAAAAAATAAAGAAACAGTAAGTCTAAATTATTTAAAAATAAATTTTTAATATAATATTTAAAAATAAAAATAAATTCTTAACAATTTTTTAGGGGTTGTTTCAAATAAATGAACTAATAAATGCAGATGGTTTTTCATATCTTGAAGATCAAGCAATTAATCGTTGCAATGAACTTGTTGATGAAATAAGTTATGGTTCAAAAAATAAAAAACGTAAAATGGTAGAAATTTTTGATGAACTTTCTGATACATTGTGTAAAGTAGCAGATATGGCTGAATTTATTAGAATAGCACATCCAGATAAAGATTATGCACAATATGCGGAAAACGCTTGTATTTCAATAAGTGGAATTGTAGAAAAGTGTGCATATTTTCATAAAAAATATAATAATAAATCAAATATTAAATTGTTTAATTTATTTTTAAGCTTAGATTAAACACTAATAAAACTATATACGATGCTTTATCCAATTCAATTTTGAATGCTGACATTGTAAATACAACTGAAATTGATCAACATGTTTCAAAATTATTTCTTTTTGATTTTGAACAATGTGGAATTCATTTACCAGAAAATGATCGTTGTAAAGTGGTTCAACTAAATGATCATATCTT
Source organism: Anagrus nilaparvatae (assembly GCA_022575985.1). NCBI lineage: Eukaryota > Metazoa > Arthropoda > Insecta > Hymenoptera > Mymaridae > Anagrus > Anagrus nilaparvatae. The sequence goes on from JAKSXM010000231.1 coordinate 34,164,451, forward strand.
ACAAGTAATTAGTTTTTAGTACTCAATTAATATTAATTAATTAAAGAAATTATGAAACTCAATTTTTTTAGTGTGGACAAAAATTTATGGCTGGCTGTGTTGCACCTAGAATATTAAACACAAACTTGTTACCAGAAAATTTATCTAAGTTGTAATTGAGACAAAAAATTTATTATAAATTATTGAAATAATTTAAATTTTAGCCTATATTTTTTTTAGCTTTTCTTCTTCAAGTCAAAAAGTTGTTATCAATGGTTTGAATACAGAATCAAGTGACATTACTTTAAGAGAAGCTGCATATAAGTTATTTTTATTGCCAGACCCGCAACAAGAAAAATTATTACAAGATTTATTGAACTCCAGGCATGAACTAGCACAAGCTTGTGGTTTTCCATCATATGCTCATAGGTAAATTATTGATTTATATTTTTTTATACATTTAATTGCATAATAATTGATATTTATATTTCAGGGCTGTGAGAGGATGCACAGTGGACAAACCAGAAGTAGTTTGTGATTTTTTGAATTTAATGAATGATGAATTGAAAAGCAGAGTTTCAAATGATTTACAGGAATTACAAAAAATGAAAGATTCAGAACTTCCTTACAAACAAGTGATTACTAAGATAAGAGAAATATATCAAGCTTTAAAAATTTTAACAATTAAAATTATTTTTAGCCAATCATGCCTTGGGATACAACTTATTTTGCTTCTAAAGCTCGGAAATCATGGTTGGGATTTACTAATGAAGAATTTGCTCCTTATTTTTCTTTGGGTGCATGCATGGATGGAATAAATATTTTGGTAGGATCTTTATATGGTATTAGATTAGAGTATGAAGAAACGCTAGATGGAGAATTATGGGCGGCTGATGTTAAAAAATTAATAGTTATTGATGAAAATAACAAGACATTAGGCTACATTTATTGTGATTTTTTTGAAAGACCTAATAAACCCAACCAAGACTGTCATTTTACTATTAGGGGAGGGCGGGAGCTACCAGATGGTAGTTATCAAAATCCTATAGTAGTATTGATGTTATCATTACCATCTCCAAGTAAATGGACTCCTTCTTTGTTAAGTCCATCTCTGGTTGAAAATTTGTTTCATGAGATGGGTCATGCATTACATTCTATGCTTGGAAGAACAAAATATCAACATGTTACTGGAACAAGATGTAGCACAGATTTTGCAGAAGTTCCAAGTATACTTATGGAATATTTTTCTAGTGATCCACGAGTAAGTGAATTATTTTCTTTTAATTTAATTTAATTTTATACTTTTCAAAAACTATAAAAAGTATCTCATAATTTTTATTTCTTATAGGTGGTCTCGTTATTTGCAAAACATTATGAAACAGGAGAAGTAATACCAAATAAAATGCTACACAAGCTATGTGTTTCCAAAAATATATTTGCTGCATCAGAACTACAAAGTCAAGTATTTTACAGTATGCTGGATCAAGCATATCACAGTGACAAAATAAATGTTCCTACAACACAAATTTTAGAAGAAATTCAATCCAAATACTATAATTTGCCTTATATAAAGAATACTGTAAGCGTCGTGCTATAATTATTAATTTTAAAGGTTTTTACTAAAGAACAAAAAGATATTAAAAATACAAAATAAATTTTTTTATTATTTCTAGGCTTGGCAATTACGATTTTCACATTTAGTAGGATATGGTGCAAAATATTACTCATATTTAATATCTCGAGCCATTGCTTCATGGATTTGGCAAACTTATTTTAATAATGATCCACTCAGTAGATCATCTGGAGAGTTGTATAGATATAAATGCTTAGCACATGGTGGTGGAAAACCTCCATCAAAGATTGTTGCAGATTTTTTGAATAAAGAAGCTAGTCCTTACAATTTATCAAATTCACTCATAAATGAAATTGACTTAAAATATGACCTTCTTCAAAAAACAAGAAAAAGTAATTCGTAATCTGGTGTATCAAGTTAAAAAAAACGCGGAGAAAAAATAAAATGATTGTGAATTTTCATTTTTAGTATAGATTTTAGAGTATGTTTATTATTTTAAACTCAATAGAATGAAAATTATTAATAATTTATTTATTAAACTTCTGTTTTCTTTTTAAAATTTAGCAGTTTTTTGTTGTTCATGAAAAAAATATTGCATCCTACATGAGATTAAGACTAAGGTCTTCTTTAGAAAGTATATTTGTGGAATAATTAAAGAGAGATATTTTTTGGACCTCTTTCTTTCTCTACTAGTTTTTTATAAGAAATTCCAAAATGTTTTTGTTTATATTTCTGTAAATAAACATCTAGGAGCTAAGAAATTTTTTCCATGAGTTTTTATAATAATAAATAATATTTTAACCAAATATCATCAAAATCTGTTCTGTAAATTTTTTACAATACATACTTATTAAATTACTTACGTATTCACGTAAAAGATTTTAAAGGCTTCCAAAAAAAAATTTACAGAATAGATTTTGATAATTTTGGTTAAAATATAATTTATTATTATAAAAACTCAGAAAAAATTTCAGAGCTCCTAGATGTTTATTTACAGAAATATAAGAAACATTTTGAAATTTCTTATACGAAACTCGTGAGTGGAAGAAAGAGACCCGAAAAATATCTCTTTAATTACTTAATGAATATACTTCCTTAACTAAAAAACTAATGAGATCACGCAAAACCTCGAGATCCTTAGCTTTGTTTATGGTCTCCTTGTACCAAAATTTAAAATATTTAATTATATATTTGTAAATTATACTATATGAAATTTTTTATACTAAAATTTAATTTTTATAAAATGTATGTTCCATATTATATTACTAACTTTGTAAAATTTTTTAAATATTTTATTTTTATCAATTTTATTAAAATAGACATTATTACAAAATAAAATTTGAAAAAAAAGACATTTTTTATTTTTATAATTATTATTAAATTAAAATTTTATTATTATACATATTCTTATTATAATAAGGAGAAACATATTTTACATTGGCATTAATAAGTTTAGATAATATCGAAATACATTAGTATTTTTAAATTTAAAAACTAAAAATAATTTAAATGAAAAAAATTGATTTTTTCTTCTGCCAAAAACAATACTATATCATATAATGAATATACCTAATTAGGCGTATTATAAAAAATCATAAGTATTTTACAATTATAATTAGTTACAAATAAAAGAAATTTTTTTTTATTAATCAATTTTGTATCAATAAACTAAAACACAATTGACGATTTTATAAAAAAAAATTTTTTGATATTAGTAAATATCTCTATTACTTTAGACTAAGTATCTTTTTAACACAGAAAAAAAAATTTTTAGTCTTTTTATGTATATTTTTATAAACAAATAACTTTTTATTTCTGGAGGAGTAATGTTGTCTATGAATATATAATGTACATTCATTGAACTTAATTGATTAAATACCAAGTTCGGAATTTTTGAAAATTTTACAATTAAAAACATTTTTTCCCCTTTCTTAAAAAATTGATTAATTTTTACTATTGAAAGTACTTATTATTTAAAAAATGTCCAGTCCATCCATTAATAAAAAATCAACACTCTTAAGACTTTTTTATATTATATTAAATAATATCACCTTAACTCATGTATGACATTTTTGTCACTATGATTATTATTAAATATTAATTTTTTTTCACAAAATCTTTTATTTTGGCCGTTGTTATTTTATAAGTTTATGCAACATAGTTATATTGATTTGCATTATCCTTATCTCTTTCCATATAGTCTCGATCAATTAGGGATTCAATACGTTTTTTTAAATCTGCAGGCTAGAAAAATAAATTTAATTATAATATTTAAATAGTTTTTTATTAATGCTAAGAATTTAAAAGGAAAAATTAGATCTAAAAACATTTATTATTTTTATAAAATGTAATACCTTGACTGGAAATTTAAGTTGATTATATAATTCACTGATAAGTAGATTGTGCGTTAAAGTTTTTCTCATTTTCATAATACGCACAATTGCTGCATCAATTTGATATTGCCGGTCTTGATAAACTCTTTCTTCAGTAGCCTTTTGTTCTTCATTCTAAATAATTTTGTTGCAAATTAATATTTTTTTTAAACAAAAAATAAATATTTGAAGCACTTATTTATTTTTTTTTATAATTTTAATAATTTATTTTTTATAGGTATATATTGATGGAAAATTTTAATCGAAGTAAAATTAGAAAAAAAGATAGAATAAAAAAAATTTTAAATAAATAATATAATTATTATTAGGGTTTAGCTCCTTATTTGCAAAAAGCAATAACGATTTTTATACCTTAAATCACCAATATTAAACTTACTGTTTCTTTCATTTGAATTTGATTGATTTTTATTCTAAATAATTTATTTGTAAATTCGGAATTGAATATGAATCTGTCATTATCTTTTACATCTCTTCCTCTAGGATTTTTCTGTAATACTCGGGCTTTACCGCATGCTAAAGATTGTAATGTTCTTCTTAATTCTCCATCTTCGATGTTTGTTGCTGCTTTAATATCTTCTAATGATAAGTCATCAGAGTCATTGAATAGAATTAAAACCAATGCTTGAAACAGAGAGACTTGCAATTCTTTATTTCCCTGTAAGAAAAAATAATATAAAAATAATTTTGCTTAAAATTATTTACATATACAAACATATAATATATTTTATTACCTGATTAAACCATGCTTTTAGTACACAATGTCCTAAAGTTGGTTGCCATTGTAATTTTCTTCCGCTATGTTTTCCTAAATAAAACTTATTAAATATGTCTTGAAATTGTACCATTTCTGCTGGTAGTGTAACTTCCATTACAGGATATGTAGGCCAGTATCCCATTGTCAAAATCGATACAGTTAAGTCCAAATTTCCAGCAATTAATTCATTTTGTAAATTACCTGAATATTGTTTGAATGCTATATTTATATCTTTACTTAACTCCATATCTTTAAACATTCCTTCTAATTTGCTTGTAAAACCACCACCACATTCTTGTTTTAATTTAGAAAGCATAGACTTTTCTGCATCTACAGATGCTGATTTTCCTACTAATAACCTTTTTGCTAAATCTTTTTTATAAAAAGCTTCAAAAACATCTTTTCCGTGAATAAAACGAAACAGCACCATTATTTTATCTAATAATCTTTCTAATTCTTCTTCTGTTGCTTCTTTATTACCAGCCCTTAATTTGCAATCAACAAATTTAGCTAAAATATTAAATTTTTGTTTTAGTTAAAGAATAAATTTCAAACAATATACGTAATTTTTGAAAATTACCAATAAGTTCAGCTGGCTTATTAGCTCTCTGATTAATAAAAGCCTCAAAAGCTTCTTTTAAACTATTACCAAATTTTTCATTTCTATGAAAACACGTGTTTACGATATTATCCATTTTGTCTTTAAAATCTAAAAGTTCTTGAACCATAGTTTTATCTTTTTCTGGATCTATAACAATGGTTTTGCCTTTCTTCTGAAAAAAAGAGCTCTCATTGAAATCAAATATCAATATTATACAAATCATACATACTAAAATAAATTTACCTTAATATAACAATTAAAATTTAAGCATAGTTCAACTAGTCCATTCTTTATTCTACTGTATAAATTATAAAGCAAAGACAAATCACTGATTCTATTTTCATCTAATAATCCACTCAATCCCTTTTGCAAAATGCTTGTAACATGTTCAGATAACAATTGTTTTTCAACAGTATGTATTAAGGACCATCTAAAAAATGTAAATGAGTTATTAAAATAAAATTTAAATAATTAAATTTTTTTTATGTTACTTTGTAGAAGTATCAAGATAATGTAACAGTCTTTCATTTTCTTCTTGTAATCTCTTATCAACATGAGCTAAATATTCAGGAACGTCAAGTTCTTGCATCAAACGCTGGCCTTCGGCGGCATATAACCTTTCTGTAGCTACAAGGAATTTTGACTCAAAGGCATCTTGATAAATTTGTAAATCTGATAACATTCTTAAAAGCGACTTTAAAAGCGTCCGATCAACAGTATCACCTTGTCGCTCTTTTTCAATAAGCATAAGTAAGCCTTCAACAGTACGAGTTTGTACTAAATTATTTAAAACAATGTGTAATCTAAAAAGATAGAGTCCCATATCCCTGAAGAAATAAAATGTTGAAAAACCAAAAAAAAGTTGAATAATGGAAAAATGTATAATTTATTATTACCAAATAGATGAAATACTAGGATTTTGAAGAACATAAGTTCTGTCAAGATAAAGAAATATACTTCTAATCATAATCATTTGACGACAATGAGATTGCCAACATTCATTCATTTTTTTAAGAAAAATATGTCTATCCATAGATTCAGCTAAAAATTGTTCTATATTAGCTTTAACATGAGTCTCTACTAAAATAGTTAAATTGCCATAAAGTGTTGATGCCATTTTATGATGGCACATATTTTCTACAGCTTGATATAATTCTTCTAATGAATATCGAATACTTCTACTAGTTTGAATGGCAATAACAGCTTCACGTAATTTTTCCCATGTTTGTTCTTGATAGTTTTCTGGTAACTGAGGTTTTTCTAAAAAATTTTAAAATTTTACTAAAATATTTTTCTGCAAAATCATTTTATGAATATCAACAACAAATTAAAGATAAAAATTCTAATTCAAGTAATTTAAAAATTTAATATTATTAGGCAGCGTTCAATTAATATTTATCTCTAATCTTTTGGAAGAAACCTATTAAATGCTTTAATTAATTTAAGTATATTATTACACAGTGTAATGAAATTTCAATTAAAATTATTAAAATATAACAAAAACCTATTTTTAATTTTTAAAAAATGTCTTTTTAAAATTATAATACTATACTTAAATTATTGTTTTTTTTTTTTTAGGTTAAATATATGATAGACATAGTGTGCTTATAGAGATAAGCAGCTTTAGTTCTAGAAAGTTTCTAAATTTTATAAGAACTTCCTTAGATAATATGCAAATTAGTATTAAAATATTATGTTAATTTTAAACTTTAATTTTACCCTTGAAGTTTTTGATAATAAGTTTTTTAGCAGTTCCAGGTTTTGCATTAGCAACAGTTGACGACAGTTTATTATTAACTCCATTTGGACCAGAACATGAAAGAGCAGAAAAATTAGGTCTTTTAGAAGATTGTGTAGTTCCAGTAGCTGCATCTGCCATATTTTCAAAATCGTTGGCTTCTAAAGATGATGAATACCTTGGTCTTTTTGCTAATGGTTGTTGACAATATTCTTCTTGATGCTGTTGATGATTCGAAGGAGTCAATGCTCCGGTTCCGACGGCTGCTGGCGAACTCCTCGCCTGCACTGCTGTCGCCGGTACCTGTAGCTTACCGAATCTGGACATATGATGAGATCATGGCTTGGTCCACAGACTTTAAAGTTATTCAATTTTTTTTTATAACACTTAAAAAATTAAACTTTTTTATATTCTTTTACGCTTCCAGTTTCATAAGATGTAAATAAATAAAAAAATTTTTATAAACAGTTCTTACGATCGAGTCCACTTCAAAAAATACTAAAATATAAATGGTAATCTATTAGATAGACATTTTAATTTTTATATACAAGATTTATATGTATATGTTCACGCACATATACATAACTATATAAAAAAGTTTGTTAATGAAATATAATATCACAATGTGAAGGATTTTTCAAATTTTTATGCAAAATTAAATTAATTTATAATAATTATGCTTAAGTTAATAATTGTAAAGTTAATTGACAATTAAAACGATTTGAAAGTTTTTTTTTCAGATCAACACTTTGCGAAAACTGTATCCATTGAGCGTTGCACACCAGATACTTACACATATCACACACGGTGTTCCAGAAGAATTCATGTTAGAAGGTACATTGCTTAAAACTATAAGTTGGTAGTTGTGACAGAAAAAAATAAATTGTGTTCATAAATAGTCACGTGGTATAAAAAAAATATAATTAATAAATAGACACTAAGCAGAAGCTCATTATTGATGCTTCCTATAAACAATATAATATTAATTATTATCCCAGAATCGCAGTGCTGTTAGTTTTTACGAGATTTTTATAATTTAACTAAAATCTTAAACCACGTGACCATTTATGAACACAAATTATTTTGACTACCAATTTAAAAACTTTTTGGACTATTCATTTTTCATATTGTGAAATTCAATAAATAGGTAAATAGGTACTTATGAATTAGTAATAACAATCCACATTTATTAAGAAATAAAGAAATTATAAGAAAAACCAAATATTATGAATAATAAGTAGATACATACATATACAGTAAAAAACAGAACTATACATCCAAAAATTTTGTAAAAATATTTAGAAGTAATTTCTTTCATTTCTGCAATTATTCTTAAAGAACTAATTTATTTATTTTTTTATTTAAAAATGAAATAAATATTTTTTTATCTTTTACACAAATTAAAGTTCATATAAAAGTATTAAATTAAAAGAAATATCTTTTAAAATTATTTTTTGATTAAAAAAAAAATAGGATAAGTTTAACAAATATTATCAATGGAATGAAAAACATTGTACAAAGATGAGCTATTAGGTTTTTTGTTTACTGAAATTATTTAAATTTTAGTCATAACTAAGCAGAAGCTTACAATTTCTTGAAGATTTTTATGATAAAAATTAAAAACTTGTATTATGTTTATGCAGTCCGTAAAATAATGTGAACTCCGCTATCTGTTTCAACAACTTGAGAGAGTTCTCCTACACCAAGATTAAAAGCAGCTTCTTCAAATGGTTTTTGCATTGCTCCACGACTAAATGGACCTAAATCCCCTCGCCGCTTAGCTGAACTACAATCACTATATTTAGAAGCTAAGTCTCCAAAAGTAGCTTCACCATCTGTAATTTGCTGCCTGTAAGCTAAATAAAAAAAAGAATAAGTGTAAATTAATTTTTCAAGTTTGTATATATAATAAATACATTTGAGTAAATCCAAGGCTTCGGCTTTTGTTCTCGTTATTTTTTCTTCTCTCCAAGAAGATGGCCGGCGTGACCCTGAATGTTTAACTAATAAATGTGAGCACTGAATCTCTGCAGGCGAATCGTCTTTACTAGAATCGGCAGGTTTTTCTGGTTTTTCCCATTGACTTTCCTTAGTATAAATATTTAAATAATAATGCTGACCTGCAATTTGTTGTAATTTAATTTTTGAACTTAATCCTTTGTGCAAAACTATATTTTATTAAAATTTACCTGTAGAGCGACTTAAACGTTTTTCCCATCCAGCAGGTAATTCTTCATCTCCCATTTTGATAAGCAACTTGTAATCAATAAAAAAGATTATAAAATCTAAAAAATAGAAATTTAATATTTATTAAATTATAAATATGATGCTTGTACAAATAAAATGTTAAAATTACCTTTTAAAATTAGTATAGTCAAATACTAAAAAACACAACTTTTTTTAGAATTCCTGCTATAAAAAATATTTTTTATGAAAAAACTATTTACAATAATTATATACAAATATTTAAATTATATAAATTTGAAAAAAATTATGTTTAGTTTATAGGTTATTTAACTTATATTTTTAATAAATTTGGAGTAAACATTATTAATTTTTAAATTTATCACTTACAGAAGTAATCAATTTAATATATTTTTTTTAATAAACTATTACGGGCACAATCCAACATATTTTTATATTATTTAACACATACCTAATAATTTATATGATTTATAACTTTGTAATATAACTATAATAAAATACATGCGATTATCACGCCGGTAAAAATAAAAAAATAAATTTTGCAATATATATAAAAACCAATGATTTAAAGAAATTTTAAAATTTTTATCACAAACCCGAAATTATATTTTAGTATTTAAACGGTATTTAATTATTTAAAAAAAAATTGTAAAATCGGAGTCAATTTTTCACAAAAGTAGCTTCTAGACTTTTTGGAGTCTTGCTCGAAAATACTATAGTATATATCAACCTTGATAGTATATACTATATTACTATACTATGTGTTTCAGATCAACAAGATTCTCTATAACCAATCATATTTATAACTAGATAATCTGTCTCTCTCTTACTCGTTATTTTACTAGCTTATAATTGGCTTTCCAAAAAGGATATCTTGTTGATCTAAAACAGACTGTATATCTTTTTCTTTCTCTCTTGGCAGTTGTTATTATTATTATGGTTATGGGAGGGGTAGTTTGGTGTTATTTTTTGAGTGAAAATAAATAAATATCAAAATGCCTTGTATTTTAATAATTTTTAATAAAAAAATAACATTTCAGATGTTTCAATAATCATGCATCTAAATATTTTACAATAAATTCTTGTGAGGAAAATATAAATTTAATATATATACTCTATAGGTACCTTTATATAAAAATAAAATGTAAGAGAACAATTTTTTGAATTTTGTTAATTAAAAAAAAATATTCATAAGGAAAAAATGTACAGAGCTAATGTAAGAGAAATTCTTAATTCTATAAAAAATGATAAAAATATTTTTTTTTATCTCTATATTTATATCTTTGGCTAACAGAATGGACAATATGTAAGAAATAATAACAGAATTAGCGAAGAACATCCTCAACCACATTATTATAATCATCCAGGTGAAAGAGAGCCTTTATCAGTTCAAGCAATTATAAAAAAACAGTTAAAAGAATCATGGTTAACTGCAATTATTGGATCTGTATTATTTTCTGTAGGATTATGTTTACTTTTTTGGAATGAGGTATAAATTTACTGCCAAAAACCAATTAACATATTTAATTGTATTAATTTTTAAACAGGGAAAAGCTGTTAGAATTGCTCATTCATTAGATGAAGCATTAAATAATATTGTTATCATTCAAAATAACTTTAAAATACTTCCTGAATTTGAAGGACAATTGATTTATACATCTGGTCCTTTAAAAATTTCTGAACCATTAACTGAACCTGATTATGGTGTAATAGTAATGGGTGTTAAATTAAAAAGACGAGTACAAATGTTCCAGTGGGTTGAATTAGAAGAAGAAAGAGAGTAAGTTAATGTAAATGTATTTAGCATATGAATTACGCAAATTATTGTATATATTATCATTGTTAATAATTTTTAGCTTTCCTGGCTCATTGAATCCAGATAAACATTATTATTATACCAAAGAATGGAAGGACAAGTTAATTGACTCAAATACATTTTATATAAGATTTGGTCATGAAAATCCAAAAGAAATTCCAATAAAAAGTCAAACCCAAATAGCCAATGTTGTAAAAATTGGAAATTTAGTAATTGGTACAGAATTAAAAGAAAAATTTAATGATTTTGTTGAAGTAACAAGCGATGAAAGACCTGAAACTCAAGATATAAAAATGCATTCAGGTCTTTATTACCATAGTTCAGATTTATGGGATCCACAAATTGGTGACATAAGAATTCAATTTTCATATGCTGGAAAAGCTGACGATGTATATTCAGTTGTAGGAAAATTTAATAATGGCATTCTAGAACCCTACATTACTTCACATGGAGAAGAAATTTTACTTGCAAGAAAAAATCTAGTCACTATAGATCAAATGTTTCATCTTGAACATGTGCATAATTATTGGAGAACTTGGATGATCAGGTAAGTTATAAAATTTCAGTAGACGTTTTATATATATTACAATATTTAAATATAAAAAATTTTTGTTTATTATAGAGGATTAGGTTGGCTAGTTTTATTTATTGCCGCCACCTGTTTAGCTAATATTTTAAAAACAATTATCAGGAATTCTAACTTATTATATGGAATCATAGCAATCGAATCTCTAACTTTATCAGTTTCTATGTCTTTAAGCCTTTTAATAATTGGAATAGCATGGGTATGGTACAGACCAATCATTGGATTATGCTTAAGTTTAGCATCAATATTACCATTTTTATACTCAACATTTGGAAGATATTCACCAGTAACTCCAATACATCAAAGAGAAAACTATAGAAGGCTTTAATAAGTGTATTGTAAAATTTTTATGAAAAAATGTATTACTTAATTAAAATATTTATTTAAACATTACATGTACAAAATAGTGAATATTGTATTTTTAATTGTAAATAAATAAAAATGTTACTTTTGAATTTATTTTAATTATTTTAACCATGGGATTGTTTTCATTTAACAAGTATGTCTAATGTTTCTGTTAGTTTTAGGTCTATATAAACCTATTGTTTGATTTAGAAAAAATAAGTTTTTTTTTGGCTTTATTTTCAATTTTTAGCAACAAAATTTAATTTTTTCATATTTTTAAAATTACATTGATATATAATTTCAAAACTTTTTTTTATTCTTCATATAATTTTTAAATAATTTAATTATTGAGGGAAAATAGGTAACTAACTATTTAAAAATAAATAATTATAATGAAATATATAGATTTTAAAATTTTTTTATTATTTCAAACACAAAGTATAATTTGTTTGCGTTTTAAGACAAAAAAGAATATTTTTGTCCAATTTAAAAATGTTTTTCTTATTACCGTGTTATTGATTGTTTGTTTACACGATATTTATTTTCTATTCATGCAAAAAAATTTATCAGTCATATTTCACAAGTTTTTTATCATACAAATATTAAAGGGCATTTTTATCACACACTAGTAATAAAAATAATTTTTTTTAATTTTTAAATATCTATATGTAAGTTATTAGGAAAGTTTCAATGATTTGTAGGAATATTTGCTTCATACTTTCAGAATAGTTTATTTTGTCACAAAAAATTCTGACACTTTTTGGTTTTTAAAAAAATCTGTTTTCTTAACTATATTAGGACTGGTGTAATTTTCTTTACTTATATTTTTGCTGCATCAACAATTCAACTTTCACGAACTCACAATAAACATGTTTTTATCAAATTTTTTCATTTCATCAATCTTTCAAGTTTCTATTGTATATTTTAGTATTATTAAAATTAGCTATTTAAATAATGTTTGTTTAGTCAGTTATAAATAACTAGAAAATTTTCAAAGGTTTAAGAGTAAATAGATTTAATGACGAGAGAAAGCAAAATAAATTTTTAAAAAAGATTGTTATCTTAATGTATTAAAGTTATAATTTCAAACTTAGAAGGCCCAGTTTATAAGGAAAACCTTTTCAATAAATATAAACTATTCTGGAAGTAAGGTGAAAGATACCACCAAAATATTTGATAATTCCCTTATAAATAATTTACATGCATTTATAGATAAAAATATCTACATATAGTATAAATCAAAAGTTTTGCTTTAAAATTATAATATACCTTTTTTTTAACAACATTCTTAGTAAAACAATTTTTTTAAATCAAATAAGTAAAAATAAAACTTATTTCTGATTAATTTTAATAAAATTATAATTAAGAAAGCAAAATAATTCTTATCTTATTTAATTAAGTGCTCAACATATGAAGTTTTTGAAACTATTTACTGAAATTTGTTAGAATATAGTTAAAAAACTAGAGCTATAGAATTCAAAAAAAAAAAAAAAAAAAAAAAAATTTGCTTAACTTTTTTTGGTATTTAAAATAATGGTATACCAGTACAATGAAACTTAATGTAATATTTCATCCTTAAATTTTTTAGAATAATCAATAAAAATTCAAATTTTCTATTGGTATTAATCATTTCTTATCAAGAGAATTAATCTTTTTATTTCTCAACATATTATAAAAAAAATTAAAAATTTTGTTAAAATAAATTACAAAATTTTATATTTTAGAATATTTCAATATATTTAATGACTTGGGCAGAATTAAAACAATTTATGTTAAAAGAACAAAAGCTGTACTTAATCTACAACTTTTACCATTTGTAGTGACATTACACAAACCCAAATCGCTCTAAGGCCCCAAAAAAAGCAATTTGGGTTACATCGCATCAAAAAATACAAAATATATTGAATCATCAATTAAAAATATATTTTTGTGTATTTACCTTTGCTTTACGAGCATTTTTTTTAAGTTATGATAAATAATACAAGCAAAAATAAATATATTGAAATATATATTTAGTGATTCAATATATTATTTTTATCTTTACATTCATGACAATGGCAAAGGTAATATTTTTTACCTTTCTGTCAGGAATGGCCGCATTTTATTCCAATTTTAAGATAATAATACTTTAATATAATAATAAAAATATAAAATAATTTTTTTTTCAATTATACAAGTTTCAAACACTTATTATTATAAAAAAAAAATCTAAATTACTAAACTTAAGGTAGGCAGCTACTACTTGGCGCGCTCGGTATTTGAGTGAAATTTGAACATTTTTTATATGTTTTCCTGCAGGAAAACGGTTAGAGATAATAGAAAAAATTTTTTGATATGAATAAATAAACTTAAAAAGTGTGTGAAAAATTTTTTAAAATTAAATTTTAGTATTTTTTAAGCATCAAAATTTTATTTAAAGTTGACATGTTCATATTGGATGGTTACGAGGATAACCAAAGTTTGGCAGCACCTAGAAGAAAAAAAAGAAATTCATAAATAATATGAGTATAGTTATCGCGTGTACTAAAATTTTTAGTTTGGCAAAAAAAAAAAAAATGTATGAAGATTTCAAAAAAAAATTGTTGAAAATAAAACAATTTTTTTTTTAAATCTTCATGATTATTTTTTTTTTCTTTTAGTCGCTGCCAAACTTTAGTTATCCTTGTAACCATCAGCTCATTCCAATAAAAATACTTCAACTTCTAATAAAACTTTGATGCATAAAAAATAATAATCCTTTTTAAGTTTCTTTATTTATCCCAGAAAATATTTTTCATTATCTCTAACCATTTACGTGTAAAAAAATGTTTTCAAATTTCACTCATACCGAGCGCGCCAAGCAGCCGCCTATCTTAAATTGCTAAAAAAGTTTGCAATAAAAAATGTTTGAATGCTTGAATAAATACAATTAATTAAGTATATATAATAAAAAAATATACAAAAACAATCACAAAAATAAAGCATATAATCAATTGCTCTTACTCATAGACTTAATTGTTTAAACACGTTTAGATTCATTTTACAAATTAAATATATATATATATTTACAGTCTTTTTAACAATACAATTTTTATTTTTATTTTTTATAGTACTTAAGAATTACGCAAAAAATAATCTTACTTATTGATTAGTAAGATACATTTTGTAAAATGAATCTAATCGTTTAAATTATATTAATAATTAATAAGTATAATTATATTAAGCAATAAATAATTTTTATTTAATTTAAATTAAAAAATAATAAAAATAAATTCTTTTTTTAAAAAAAGAACTACTTAATTTTAATTAAATTAACAGTTTAACTTGTATTTTCTTTTTTTTAGGTATATTAATATGCGTAAAACGTAACAATGCTCAATTTTTTAATACCAGAAAAAATTACAGTAATTATAAGAAAAATGAATTTAATAATTTCATATGCTTATTTCTCCAAAGCTCCGTTGATTACATTACTGTTTATTTGGTTATAATTATGGATATTTTCTCCTGGTGATGATTTTTCTTTCTTATTTGAATTTGTCACACTGTCTAAGCCTAATTTACTTAAAGTTCTTAAAGCAGTCAGAGCAGCTTGATCACGACTAGCACTCTTGGTCGGTCCATGACCATGGCATACTTGTGGAGGATCAGTACTTAATGATACAAGTGATAAGAATTCTTTATAGGTGCCCTAGATTTTTAGATAAAGTTTTAAAATTTTAAATTATTAGTTTTAAATTTATAAAAGGACTAAAACTTAAAATATTAATTAATTTTGGACTGTCACATAAAGTTTTAAATAGCATTAGCATCAATCAAAAACAAAACATATCTTTAATTTTCAGTATCTCCTTTATCTAAATATAGAATTTGAAGTCATTTTGAAAATTAGTTTTTGAGTAAATTAATTTACTTTACATCATAAAAAATCGAGAAGAAAAAATCAATTTTCTCGAAAACTAATTTTCAAAATGACTTCAAATTCTATATTTAGATAAGATAATTACGATTAATTTGCTTGAAAATTTTTAATAAAATAATAAATAAGTTATAAGTATAAATAGAGCTACGATGTAATCACGCGTAATATAGCTAGGTAGTTCGAATACAAAAAAAGTATTTTGATTTTATCCCTTTCTTCTTTCATAATTATACGTTTCCTCGTTGGGCCTATAGGCCTTTTTAAAAATAAAAAGTAATTAGTTTAAAAATTATTTGTGCACTGTAAAAAGTAACTTTCTTAGATTAACAAAAAAAAAAATAGAATGTTTTCGAAAAACTAGTAAATTTTCAAAAAAATGTGTAAATATTCCATAAAAATCGTAAATTTACGAAATTTAGTATATTATCGAAAAATTGAGAATTCTCGATTTTTTTTTGTGAATTTACGAAAAAAGTTGTAAATTCGCAACTATTTTACGTTAATTTACAACTATTTTTTGTAAATTTTCGAAAAAAAATTGGTAAATTATCAATTTTTCTTGCGAATTCACAAAAAAAATCGAGAATACTCGAATTTTTTGTTAATATATTAAATTTAGTAAATTTACGATTTTTTTCGAATATTTACACATTTTTTCGAAAATTTACTAATTTTTCGAAAATGTTCTAATTTTTTTGTTAATATAAGGAAGTTAATTTTTACAGTGTGGTTAAAAAAATATTTATTTATAATACTAAAAAGCTTTTAAGCTTTATTAATATGTACCTCATTAATTAAAGAATTCTCTGAAATCAATTTTAAACAAATACAAAAATTTCATAATTACCTTTGGGAAATCACTGAATTGAACTTCAAAATTTAATAATTGAGCTAAATAATTAAGTTGATCTTTAGGTGATACTCCACTGGATTGAGGCGTTTGTTGACCACGCAATTCTTCAGCTACTGCATGAACACTAGGTCCACTGACTTTCTGTTCTTGTCCACTGTCAACTAAAAGAAGTCCTGGAACTAGCTGTCGCCCAATTGAACCTAAATAATGAAAATTATTTTAACATTCAATGTTGAACAAAAAATAATGAATTTTACACGTTCGCTGCGTTTTGATGTTTTTGCGGTTGCTACTCTGGTGAATCATTTTTTTCAGAATGTCTATTTGCAATGTCTTTAAAATAAAATTAAATATTAATTTAAATACGCTGCGCGTCCGGTAAAGACGTATTTTCTCGCCACAGTCGCAGAAAAATTTTGTACAACCCTTGGCCATAAACTAAGAATGACCCAAATCGCAGTTTACCATCCTCGGCTTCGCCTCGGAAGGTAATTTGCGTGCGATTTGGGCCATTCTTTATTTTTCTGGCCTAGGACCGTAATATACTAATAACGCACACAGGGCTCGAAAACCATGACCGTAGCGAACGTGTTAAAAAGATTAATTTACAAAAAAAAATAAAAGAATTTTTTAAAAGTAGGTAAAGCTTTATTTTTAAGGTTTATAGGAAGACCAGGTAACCCATTTAAGTGGCATAAGACTTGGAAGGAAAATTTAGTTTGAAATTTCCGTGAAAATTTTAGAAAAATTTACATTGCATAGTAAACGGTAAATTTGTGGACAAAACCCTTCCTTGATTATACTTAATGAATCTTTTTTAATTTTGCTAGTATCTTTTTGTAAATTTATACTTAAAAGAAACTAAACAAAGAAAGTCCTAAATTGAGAATATAATTATTTAGAAAAAGCTTATATCATATAACCTTTTTAATTTTCAAATGTTTAATTAAATAAATTATAATTACCTCCTGTTGGATGACTATGTGTTTCATTAACTGTATCATTTTCTAAGAAAGTAACTTTCCGTGTTTTTGTTTCACTGTTTTCTTTATTTTCAGTATTTGTTTTAATTGAAGATTTTGCCGGTACTGGTTGCGGCTTACTGTACCCAAGATTATTTAATAATGTTTCCGCAGCTACTCTTTTGGCAAGTTTTTTATTCGGTCCTATTCCTTGAGCAGATGTTTCGCCAATTGAAACTTCCATGACAAATTCTCGTCGACGAGGTGCACCTTTTTCTTCTATTAAGTTATAAATTGGTTCTTTTTCACGCTTTGCTTGTTGAATTTGAACAAGTCGAGAAATTGGATTAACATCTTCAGATGTTTCAGTTTCTGTACGTGGTTCTTGATAAACTTTAATAAGATTGCGAGATTTCTTCTTTGACGTTGGTGGTTTTCGTTTGACTCGAATTGATTTGTTAACTATAGGCACTACTACTGGTGGAAGATTTTTTAATTCCTCTAGCATTAATTCAGCAGCACGTTTTTTCGATATCTAAATTATATTTTTATTAAATTACAAATTAAAACAATTTAATTTTTACTTGGTTGAAAAGTAATTTTAAAACTTTTTAAATTTGTTTTGAAAACTTAGGTTCACCAATTAAAGTTATAAAAAATATCTTTTTGTATTTAAAAAACAAATTAGTAACATGGAGGATTAAAAAAAATATAATTAAGATTTTAACTTGAAATTGAAATGTAATGGAGTTGTTAGTGATGTGAACACTTGCAAGCTTATCTTAGAGATACTATAACTCTAAGATATTGTTAATATTTGTCCATTAAATTTTTTGAAGATGAGAAGAAAATTTACAACAAAAAAAACCAAGAAGCAGGATTACAAAAAATCTCCAATATTATTTTGTAAAAATTGACTAAATATTTAGGCAAGGTATTTGTTCGACACAAAAATATTCGACACATCCATGATTCTACACAAAAAAGTTGTACGAGATAGTTCTACACCAAAAATCATTGTGTCGAAAAATGCAACACAAATTTTTTTTAGACGAAATATTCAACACTCTGTGTTAAGTGTTATTTATTTATGATATTATATGCAAAAAATAAGTTAATTAATATTTAAAATGGCGTGTTGAATATTTTGGCAAAAAAAAAATTGTGTCGAACTTTTCGGCACAACGATTTTTGGTGTTGAACTATTCCGCACAACTTTTTTGTGTAGAATCATCGATGTGTGGAATATTTTTGTGTCGAACAAATACCTTGCCAATATTTATAAGTTTTATTTGGAAAATATGAAAATTAACTTTGCAAATTGTATGTTCTTGTACAATGCTATTAATCTTCTTAAGGGACGTTCAATAATTACACAACGTTGCATGGGGAGAAACCGTTTAATTGAAACCATTATTGGGCGTTATGCTAGATAGGTTCACGTTAAAAAAATGTTGATTAACGAAAATTATTTTTAAATATATATTAAATTTTTTTTTATTTTACAAAATAAAATGCTTAAAACTCATAATAAAGAAATGCATGATAAAAATAAAACGGTCGAAACCGAATCAAGTTTAGAAGGAAACCCGGAATCAGATTCAGAAGATCCATTAGAAAATAAAGAGATTCAAGCAGTTTCTAATAACGGAATGAAGATGTACTGCAGTCAAATAGCGAGGAGGAGGGTTGTTTAGTTACATGCCGTTATGAATCTTATAGTATACTTCAGGTTTCTTGAGTAGTGAATAAAGAATTTTAGGGTCTTTTCTGAAAGAAATCAGTGGAATACCTTTGAAAGAGGATATTTTTTATGTATTCGCACTTTGAGTGTCTACTGATTTGGTTCATATGGATATTTTGAGGTCACTGATCACAAATTTCAGGAATTTTTAAATGAAAAATTAATAAAAATCACCCTTAAATTAGCAAATCTGCCTCTAAAAGGGGTGTTGTTGACATATATTTTTCACTAATTTGCTAAAATAAGGGTAAAGCGCCATTTTTTAGTAGTCAGGATCCCAAGATTCGTGATCCAAAAAACCTATATTACCCCAAAACTCATGATGGCTAGTAACTAAACACCCTTTTTACTAAAAAAAAAAAAAAAAAAAATCGTTGTGCAAGGTTTAAGTAGGGTGGGTGGACTGAACTTTAAAAGTTACACAATGTTTACACAATGTTGCAAGGGGGTGAACTGATCCGAAATTTCCTGAAATTAGGGTTGCGTAATTATTGAATACCCTAATTTATTATACTAATTAAATTATACTGAATATTTTACTAAATTATGGTTTGAAAACTTTTAATGTAGAAAAATTTATTAAATAAATCATTAATTTAGTCTGGATTTGTTTTTCTACCTAATGAAATTATATATTTTACTAAAATAAATCAAATTTATTGGAACAAATAAAAAACGTGGAAAAAATTATGATATGCTACTTACTTTTTTTGAGGAACCTTCACCATGAGTTACTTTATCCCCTACACTGCACCTTGTCATAAAGGTTCTTATATGAGGTTTTCCTGTTTCCGATACAACATCAAAAGTAACTGAAGAGCCTCTTTTTAAAGCTGTTTCATGAACTAGTGAAACTGGACTTTTTAACTCTGAATTTGGATCTTCTACATTGTTAGAACTGACTTGCCCATTTTCAGTTGTAGTATTAGTTGTGCTACTGATTTCTTCAGGAAGTGGTAATTGGCGTAATTGCTCCAAAGCTCGACTGGCAGCATCATGGCGAGCTGCTTGGCCTGTCATACCTCTTCCTATAAATTCTCTATCTCCTACCTATGAATGTTACAAATTATTACGATAAAAAAAGAAAATTAAGCAAGCTTTTATAGTAAAGCTATATAACGTTATACATTAATCAAAATGCTGATTTTATAAATTTTTTTTTTAAATTTTATAGATTTTTTTTTTTTTTTTTTTTTTTTTTTTGACTTGTACTCTTAGAGAGCATGTAGGGACAGTATTATGCTACCACTTTCAACTTCTAAGATATTTAACTATACTTTTATTCAACAGGACTTTTTAAGACCCCCTTGACAAAAGGAAAAAATTACTTGCAAACCATATACTTAAATATTTAAAAACTTTCAGAATATAGACTTGTTTTTTGTGGAAAGAAAAATCAAAAAATTTCCAAAGCCATGGACAGATCTAAAACCTTAATATCTGCAGTTTTTACATAAGCTTATTTCTTTTATCTTTCTCTATAAGCTTACAATGCTTTTCCCAAAAATTCAAAGGCTTAGATCTAAAAATTAACTTAATATTATTCAATACCTTTAAAGTAACTAAATAAATTCCTTGAGGTTCGTATCCACGGTTGTAAGATGGATATCTAGGATTAAATATGCGTTGGTAATTAGGATATCCTGGAGCTACAAACTGCTGCGGACCTGCAGAAGCTGGAGGTGCATGTCTAAATGTGTAGACTGTAGCTTCACCTCTTTTCATTGCCAAAGCATTTAATTCAACAGTTGGTGGTAGATGTCCACCTGAGCCTGCTGGACATTTACCAGGTATTCTAGTAGTTCTTGTAGGTTTTGGGGGTGGTTTTCTATACCATGTTTTTGACAGTGCCTCGCTAGCTGCACTATGTTGAGCTTTTTTTATACTGGCTCCTTCTGAAACGTATTCTTCTTCTCCTAGCATTAAAGTTACAGTAAATCTTTTTTTGTGTGCAGGTCCTTGTTCATTTGTTAATCGATATTGATGCTGAATTTTATTAAACCTAGCCAGCTCATTTACTAAACACATTGGTGTTTTTTCTCGTGTGTTTGCCAAGTTGGCATTAGTTGCGTTGGATTGTTGATTTGATGTTCCACTGTCTTTTGTTTCTCCATGAGATTCAATAGTAACATTATTTTTTTGTTCATTTTTTTGTCTTGTTGGAGATTGTTGCTGTTGTTGATTTAAGTTATGAGAATTTTGATTAATCTGATTATCTTTAATACCAACGTTAACCAATTTCAACGTGCCTGCAATTTCATTTAAAATGAATTATTTGTGAAATTCTATTAAAAAACCTTAAATAATTATTATATATCACAAATAATACTGAAATTATTAATTTATAAAATGCAATACCATTTATTATTTAGCAGTGAAAATTAATAAATTAACCTACATTTTGCACACCCAAAATGTGAAAATTAATTTTTAATTTATTTTCTTAAACAGGAGTAGAAACTTTTAATTTCAATAAATACAGGTGATTTTATATTATATCTTGTGGAAAGAAATTAATGTAAGGATTGAATTTTTTTTTTAAGAATCCAACAAGTTAAAAACACAGACCTTCAAAGCACCCGGATGGTCCAAAAACTAATTCCAAGTTTTCTTTGTCTAAAAATCTTGGTTGATGTATTTTTGTAGCTTCCGTATTGTATGCAATGCATACAACCATCACCATTAGTATAATATGTCGAAAAACTAATGAAAAATAAATATACAACAATATTGACTATGAAAAGCCACTAAAAATTTTCCTTATTTACAAAAGACTCTATTTGGAAAAAAAAAAAAAAAAAAAAAAAAAAAAATAAGTATACAAATTTTTCACTCTTGGGTGTCCAGTAAACAATACCAATATTTTTATAGTGATGATTTAAAATTAGCAAAGTAATAAATTTTTATTTTTGTTGTATAATTTAAAAAACATACTAATTAGATTTATGAAAACTCAACATGCAAAGGAAAAAGGTTACTTTCATAAAATTTTACACATGAAATATAGCATTTGCTCCTAAAAGTAACTACAATCCTAATTTTGAAATGTATTTTTTACATAAAAATGAATCCTTACTTAATGAAAACTAATTATAATTTTGAATATAATACAACTGAAATAAAATTTAAAAACTTAAATTTTCTAGACACCTTAATGCACTAACATAATCAATATAGTCGTATACCCAAAATAAATAAAATAAACAATTAAAAAAATAAATATTTAAAGATAAAAGAAAAAGTAAACAAAAATAAATAAAATCAATCTTTTACCAAAGATTATAAATAAGTAAACATAAGTAAATGTTCTGTTCACTTTTTTCTACATTATGAGAAAACATTTTCACATTTGGCAAATCTAATACCAGGAAATTGTTTCTCATAAAAACTATGACATTAAAAATAAAATAAAGCTTATAAAAAAATATGACTTCAAAAAATTCTGCTGACTAAAATACCAATCAATAATTAACACTCAAACTTGATTGTAGTCTTTTTTGCACTATAAATTCAGACTGAACAAACACTTACTCATGCAGATATTGAAATTTTATTTTTTAATTTAAAAAGCAAAAGAATAAAAAAACATTAATTAATTATTACCGTTGTGATTTTGAGGGTTGACTCCCATTATCATTCTAGGATTATTTGCAGGGTGATGCTGTACGTGATGTAAGTGTTGATGTGCTGGAATCGACACCATTTGTTGTCGATGAGGTACAGGCTGATGCGTCGGGGCCATGGGACGCATTATCTATTAAATTAAATTTAATATTAAGCATGTTTATAAATTATCAATATTAAAATTTATTTGATTAACAACAACAAAATTGGTGAAAAGGAAACAATTATACAGGCCTAGCTCTTGAATTAATCATATGAAATTTATAAGATAAAAAAGCTGAAAATAATTATAACTCTAATAATTACAATTTTAATAATAATTTAAACAAAAATTTTTTTTAAAAATAATAATAAAGTTAAACATTTTAATTAAAATTATTAAAAGGCTCTTTAAAAGGTTATATTAAATTATTAGCAATTTGGATCGTTACTAAATAAGGTATTTGCTGTTAAGATTAATATGTGAAATAATATGTTTCTTTTCAAAAATTTTAAAATAAACTAAAAAAATTAAAAGCCGGTAAATACATTTTTTATGGAAGTCTAATGAATTTCTTTCAACAAAGCCGTTTCTTTTCAGCGTCAAAATCAAGAAATGTTAAATTGATTTTGTTGAAAATATTTACGGTTAATTTCTTAATTGAAAGTCATTTTTTAATGTTAAAAAAAATCTTCTGGTTTTAGTAAATACCTAAATATTGTTGTTGATAAAAAAATAAAAGATTTACTATAAAAAAAAAATAAAATTTCTTACCAGATACTTCTTGATTATTACAGTATAGTATTCTAAAACTTGTCGGCTTCAGATGATAATATAATTATTTAAAAAATAAAAATTTGTCAACATAAATATTATTAATTTCTAGTGAACCCTCGTAAATCTTTTTAACGGCTATTGGCAAACAGTCAAGAAAAATTCTTTTGGACTTTCCTCTTTTATGCGGGGACTAAAATGCGGCCATTTTTCCTTATGTGGAGCTTCGCACTTTTTTCTTTCTCTATCTTACTTGTATCTTTATACATGCAAGGTATACTTTAGGGGTATTCCTTGGGTCTATATGGCCCATAGGCCCTAATATCACAAGGGCATTCATTTTTTTAAAAACTAAAATTGAATACCTTTCAAAAGTGAAAAGTGTGATGATAAAATCAAAAGAAAATAAAAATCAGAAAACAACAATTTTAAATAAAAAAAAAGTAAAATTATTGAAAATTTGAAAAAATAATTAAAAAATATGGAATATATATTATTATAGTCATTAATTTATTTTTACTTTATATTATCGATATAAATTATTACAATAATAAATATAAAAAATTTTCATTTGAAAAATTTTGTTAAAAAACTTTTTTAAAATAGAAAATATTTATAAAATATTATTAATTACTCTTTATCATTAATTTGCTCTTATACAAATATTATATCTTAAATTTAATTGTAACATTCAAAAAAATCAAATAATAATTTATAATTTCCATGATAGTCTCATTAGAAATATATTTTGATTAATTAAAAAATAATGACAGATATGTAGTATTATGAATACTTATATAATTTAAAAAAAATATTCCTATAATTATCATTGGAAAACTGGCTACCTAAATATAAATCAGTTTTGTTTTTCTTTAAACCTTTTTGAGCTTACATTTTTTTTGCTAAAATGATAAAACATAAAAAATGTTAAATTAAATTATTGAATATTTATTATAAAATAGGTTTTCAGAGTATCATTTATATTATTGTTATCCTTATATTCTGGATATATTAATTTATAATTTATATAAATTCAAAATTTTATAATGCAAAAATTATTTTATTATTCAATAGAATGTATAAGTGTATTTTTTATTTAATATACCCGAGTGAAATTTTTTTTTTTATAAAGACAAATATTTATTAACTATTATTAAAGTTTAAAAAGTCTCAGTCTATTTTAGCTGCAAAAGAAAAATATTTTTCATAAATTACTGTAAAAAGACATTTTATTAATCAATTTTAAATATTTCTTAGATTGGAATTTTATAATAGATACCTTAATCAATAAAGGTATTTCATAAAACATTTAAAAAAACACTCGCATATAAACACACACATACATTAAAAATATATTTTTGAGCATTGATGTATATATGATTTAGCTTTTTTTTCATATAAATCTTAAAAATAAAAACAAATAAACTAGACTTTGTTAATTTTAATTCACATAATTTTTTTATATATATATATATATATAAAATTAGCACAAGATTAAAATTTTAATATTTCATTAAATTAATTTAGATTTATTAATTAAAATAGATTTATAACTACATATAAGTCAAGAAAGAATTAATTGACAATAAAAGAGCAAACAAATTATTCTTATGTAATTAATATCTTTCTTGACTAGAGATTTGCGCAATAGATTTTGTTACATACTAGTATTAGTGCTTTTAATAATAAAAAAAAATATAATGTACCTTTTTTACAAAAAAAAGGTCATGTTTTAAAATACTTTTATTTTATTTGTGCGAAAATTATCATCAAAATGCAAATTATGATAAAACTAATTTATTTTTTCAACAATTTTTTGTCAAATAATAATAATCATATTTTGACTATGTAAGTCATTTTAATATTAATTTTAAATGTGTTACAATGTATTTAAAATCTTTAATTTTACTTATTAGCACTAGATCAATATTTTTTAAAAATATAACTAAATGCAATTTATTTTAGCATATGCATTTTTCAAACTTTTACTTTTGTTTTTTTAAATCATTTATGATTGCTACCTT
Source organism: Anagrus nilaparvatae (assembly GCA_022575985.1). Lineage (NCBI taxonomy): Eukaryota > Metazoa > Arthropoda > Insecta > Hymenoptera > Mymaridae > Anagrus > Anagrus nilaparvatae. Next base: position 34,190,303 of record JAKSXM010000231.1, read on the forward strand.
AGAAACAGTGCAATTTTAAAATAAAAAAGTAGCTTAGAGAATAGAGCATCGAAATTTTCTGCGATTTGTAATACTAGATTTCATGTTTTTTCTTTTTTGTTTACCTCTTTGTTCCTTATCTTTACGAATTTCTCTAACCTGTATAAAAAATAAAAAGTAAGTATTTTGAATACAATATCTTGAATAAATTTACTGACCAATGTATAAAAAGCATCATCAACACCCATTCGAGTTTTGGCAGAAGTTTCAACAAATGGTATACCATATTGACGAGCAACTTCTCGAGCTTGTGTCATGTTAACTGCCCATGACTGATTTAAATCACATTTATTACCAACCAGTACCATTGGTACTTCTTCGGCATCTTTAACCCTCTTAATTTGTTCACGATAGGTACCAATGTCCTCAAAACTCTTGGCTGAATTAACGGCAAATACTAATAAGAACCCTTCACCAGTTCTCATGTACTGATCTCTCATGGCACTATATTCTTCTTGACCAGCTGTATCTAATATATCTAATAAACATGTTTCACCATCTATAACAACCTGTTTTCTATAAGAATCTTCAATGGTAGGATCATATTCATCAACAAAATGATTTTGAATTAGTTGAATCGTTAAAGCAGATTTACCAACACCACCAGCTCCCACGACAACTAATTTGTACTCAGTCATAATTCAAAATAAATTTGGTTTTAAAGTGTAATAATTATTGATAAATTTAATGCTAAAGCTGAAAAAAAAATTAAATTTAAATTATCTATTATGAATGTATAATTAAAATAAAACTTACAGTTTATTATTTGGTTCAGTTATTGCTCCATTTTATAGTTGCGTGAAATTCTTTTTGATTTGATTGAGATTAATTGATTATTCATACATATTAAAATGCACAGATAACTTGGAGCCCGTTCTTGGAGCACAAATGTTTTAGAGATAATAAATTTTTGGAGTTCTCAAAGCTCAAATGTATGCAACGAAAATTGTTTAATTAGATATAAAACTTATTATAAAATTATTTATCACCGTAATATATCAGTTTGTCTTTATTATTTTAAGTTATAAAAATTTATATAAATTAATTGGCTCGTTAATTATTAATTTAACAATTTCTCTTTTAATAACCTGCACATAAACTCGCGTAATTGGGGGGGGTATATGCGTAAATGTGATGTATATTACATTGTAAGAGTTTTATACTTTAGGTCAGGGTTTATAAGTATTATACTTCATAATTTTTCGCAAACATCAAAAGAGGACATTATTTATTTCAGTTGCAAAAATAGATTGGTAAATTTAATTAATTTATTATATTATTTTCTATTTAAATTTTAAAAATTGATTTTTAAATAATTTGCTTATCAAATGTTTAAAACTATTTAATAAATAGATAAGTAATATATATTGTATTTATTTATAAGCAAATTTTATATATTTGTGTGCGAAAAATCAACAATGCAACTTGTGATTTTATAATTTATCCATGAAATAATTTAGATTAAATATTAAAGACCCCACCCATAAATATTAAATTTAATAAAATTTACAAGTTTTTAACTAATGTTAATGCTAAAGAGGAATGCAAATTACAACAGAAGAAAACTATTAATTGAAATTAAAAAATTATTTTTTTATTTAAAAATTTACCTTATTATATGTATTTACATGAATAATTATTCACAAAAAAATATTTGTGCAATTAATAAATCCTTATTATTGCTTTTTTATAAACTAAAAAATTATTTAATTATAAGAATTGCAATTTCAGCGTTAAAATATCACAGATTATAGTTATTTTAAAATTTTTATATCAATTCGCTTTCATTAATTATAACAAAATTTGATTTGAAAAAACAAAAAAAGAAATTACATAATTTTACATAAACATAAGCGGTAAAATAATACATAAGAAAGATTTATTAAATAATTAAAAAAAAAAAGAAATTATTTACAATATTTTCTCTGTGCACAATCATACTGTTATTATACCATTCAGAAATAAACATAAATCGCACTTAGTGTTTAAGTAATAAAGAAATTATTTATTGAATACTTCTGTTTTTTAAGCGTAATATCTGCTTTTTTAATTTATAAGAAATTATTTTAATATAATATTTGACCCGCACATATTTTATTTTCTCAGTTTTACTAATTGGTTTTGGAAATATTTTTTATTTAAAATACATAAAAAAGAGTGTTAATCAATTTTTCAAAAAAAAAAATAAAATTAAAAAAGAAAAATGCAAAATATATACTAAGGAATGTTGCATTTTTAATAATTAAACAAATTAATTTCATTGGTAAAAATTAAAAATTTTTTTTTAAAACAAAACATTCAATTTACATTGATATACAATTCATGAAAAATTATTACATTGTGTTAGTTATTAGATGCTCTATTTGCATCTTGTCTGAATAAATTTATAAAAAGGAAAAAAATTCTTTTAAACAAGTATTTTAAATGATATAAAAAAAAAAATTTTGAGGCACTGATTTAAAATTTTAGTACGTTTTAAAAACTATACAATTTGTTTGTATTAACTCCACATTTTTTCTTTGAGTCATAAATTCAGTTCCTTTCTTATTGTACTTAATATGTATTTTGGCATAACCGAGACACAAATAAAATATTTGAGTAAAAATTTATATTCAAAAATGTTTCTTTAATCCTTATATAATAATCTTATAGTATACATATTTACATAAAAGGAAATTCTTTTAAAACTAAACAAACATTTTATCGCTTAAAATTACTTCAACTTTGGTTTGTACACTATTGAAATCAATAAAATTTTTGTAATATCTGTATTTTTATGAATTCAAAAAATAAAGCTAAATGTGGAATTCTTTATCATGTATAGAAATTGTCTAGCATTACAAGACATTTAAAGTAAAATTTGCGAATTCATATTCTAATTTATGTTTAGTACAGTAATTTTAAAATATGAGTATATTATTAAATTAAAATGTAAGTATGATATAGAAATATATTCCCAAAAATGGCTAAGTTTATGAAAAAATTAAAAAACGTATTTCTAACACATTTTTTGGCTACATTTTAGTAAATATCAATCTATTTGAGACCTAAAAATTTTATTGACCACATTCTTTTTCAGCTCAAATGATCAGGAAATTCATTGAGAAATCATGAAAGAAATATTTTGCTAGTTTTAAAAACGTTTTTTAACAAAAATAAAAGCTGGATTTGATTATAAACAATATCAAAATAAAAACTTTCTGTGAAATAAAAATATAAAAGTAGTATACAAAATATTTAATGCAGCTAATTGGTTTAATATTTATGGTAGCCAAAAAAAAATAATTATGATGTACAGAATTTTTTTTTAAATTTTCTCGTTTAAATAGAAAAAATTAGTCAAAAAATTCAATAAGTCAAAGTATAACGTTTTTTTGTCCCTTGTAATGATAGACAACATGTAACATAAAAATAATTATATATTTATATACAAAAATGTACAAATTTAAAAATTATTCATAATTTTTCCGAGCTCAAGTTTTTTTTCAAGATCTATATTGGTTAAACCAAAAATAATCAATTTATAAATTTTTTTTTCTTCAAAAATATTTAATATTCTTATTGTGTAGGTATTTTAATTACATTTTTTTTTTTAAATAAAAATTTATATACATAAAATAAAAAAAGATATTTCAAGTAAATTAAAAAAAAAAAAAAAAAAAATTTAATGTCAAATTTTAAATTTGTAGAAAAGAAAAATAATGATTTACATTTAACGACATTCAAAATCTACAATTTTTATCTCAACAATTATATATAAGCGCATATATATAACAAAATTTACATTTACAAATTAAACATAATTTTTTTTACAATAATAATAAAATTTATTATTGTGCTTTACTGTATTAATAATTATATTATCTTACATAAAAAACGGACTTTTTAATAAAAAAAAAAAAAGAACTGAAAATATTTATACTGATTGAGAAGTTTTAAATTGTATCAGTTATAAAATTCACAATTGTCTTTTTTATCATAACTACACTTTTTCATATTAAAAATAGTTTTAATAGTTTATTTTAAATATCACTATTTAATTAACTGTTTAACAAAGTAGTCATATTATCTTACAATAGCACCATTAGGATTTGTTTTGCGATTAATTAATACATCATCTTCGTTTTGTATTTTTTTCAAATAATCTTCAACAAGAGATGCTAAATTTCGTCTTTTGAAACGAAGACACTCTTTTATAACATCTTGTATAAAATTTATTCTTATGCCTAATGTGCCATGAATACTTTGTAAATGAGTAAATAATGTTGAAAAATCTAAAAAAAAAATGATAAATTTAAATAAACTAAATTAAGTAATTTATTCAAAAAAATTAATCTTACTTGATCCTTTTTTCCTAATTTCCCTGTAAATTAAATCTCTTATTTTGAGGTTATGTCTTCTGATATCTTCTAATTCTTTTACCGACAATGTCCTTTGATTCATATTTTTCACTTCGCGCTTTTCCTCTATATGATTACTTATTAATTCATTATCATTTATTTGACACTTTATTTTAACCACACTATCATTGTCTTTTTGTACATCGGAACTATAATTTACATTGCTCGGAGGTACTTTATTACACTCATTTTTTATTTCTGTCTTTTCAACTTTAGTGATATTTTTATTTGCATAAATATTATTTACAGAAATTGAAGGTTTATTTAACATATCTACATGATTGTTTGTAAAATCAACAGATTTTGTTTCAAAAATAGAATTACTCTGTAATAAAGTCACTTCACTATTTAAGCCATTTATTAATTTGTCTGGTGTAATGTTTTTTACCAGATTGCCATGATTACCAGTTGGTGCAACATTTAGTGTAGGAGGTAGCATTGCTGGTAAACTTGAATTATTTGAATAAGTTACAGGGGTTATATTTGTTAAATTTCTAGAATTAATTTGTTTAACAGCCTCGTCATTTGTCCATGGTAATGGGGAATGGCATGGTGAATTTGAAGCTGAAAATGAAAAACGACGAGCTATTTTTGGAACAGGAAAATCTTTTGGTATTGGCCCTGCTTTTCTTTTAGTTGGAAGTATGCGATTTACAGAATTTCCACTATTAATGTCATTCATTGATAAAGAGCGCTTTAACCCTTTAGAATTTGATGATGCTGATCCAACAATATCAATATCAGCTTCATCAACCATCATTCGTTTATCTATTTTGAATGGATTGCCTAAATAAAAAAACAAATACTTATTATTATTTTTTACAATGCACATATAAGCTGAATTGAAAAAATCATAACATACCAAACATATGCTGTCTTACAGGTGTACTTTCAATTTCTCTAAGAGCTGGAGTCATACGCTTAAGATACTCTTGGTAATTACCCATTTGTGATACTGGCATAGAATGAACAAAATCATCGTCTAGTAATTTTGTGTGCATAAGACTTGGTTGTAAGAAATTGGAACGCATTCTTATAACTTGATCTAACAAGCTTTTTCTTGGAATGTCAAAAGCATTTCTATAACTTTGGGCTCCTCTTTGTTGCTGCTGATGACGTTCTAACCCAACAACAAACCCACTAAATTTATTAAGTTCTTCTCTAAGATCCGATACAGGATTAGATACCTTAAAAATAAAAAAAATTTTTTATGATAATTATAATTATTTTAAAAGTACATATGTTTTAAACAAAGTTAATTTTTTTTTACCAAATCTTTTTTCAATGTTGCTCTAGATGTCACCCTAACACCTTCAAGAATTGCATTTCCATTACCATTAGCTAAGCTTTTATTAGCAACTTGTTTTGAAATAACTTCACTACAAAGACGTTCAAACTCAACTTTGGCTTGATTTTTTAGTCTTTTAAGATAATTTAAGACACTGTAGGATAAAGAAGTGTCCATGTTATCTGGAATTAAAGTTTGTGCCAAAGCTGCTGGTGCTCCCATTCTTGTTAAAGCTCTTCTTAAAGACTAGAAATAAAATAAATTTTAACAATAACATTTTAAAATTTAACAATTTGATACTTATAAGCTTGTATAAAAAAAATTTTTAACTTACAGCAGCATAATACATAGGCATAGTTCTTGTATAATTTAAAAATTGTGTTCTCCATTCTTGTGTTGGTTTCAATCTGTGTATCTTAAAGAGTTCATCTAGCAATGGTAATAAAACTGGATAATTGTATGGCATCACAAATAAATTGACGCATGTTAAATTTGTACTAGCTTTTAAATATCCAAAAGGATGTGCTATTTCACTTGATTTATAAGAATTTGCTATAAAAACTTGCCAACAAACAGTTGGTTGTTTTCTTGCTAAAATATATTGTGTAAGTGGACTAGGTTCTAATTCATATTTATCAAAAGGAAGGTTTTCAATTACTAAAGGCTCATGACTGGTACAGGTAAATCTAACATTTGGATGTGCTGATCTAGGTGGCAAAGTACTTGCTGCTAAATCAGGCCAAAAACTTTCTGGAATAGGCCAAAATCCAACAGCAAAACCTTTTTGAGCTGATCTAGGCACATAAATTAGTCTTCTACAGGAATGCCAAGCAGCATTAGCTGCATTGGCGTTATTTTGCATTTGTGGAGGACCAGGTGCACCTATCTGATACTGTATCCTTGTACCATTGGCTACTGCAGCAGAATTTTCAACATCATTAGATTCATCTTCGTTATGCATATTTACAGTTGAAGATTCATTAGGCAGCGGTGGTGGATCTGGACCAATTTTTTCAAAATTTATCACTACTCCAGATTGAACTTTTTGTACAAGCGAATCAATGCACTGCATCATCATGCGATGAGAAGTTATGCAATATGAACGACCACCTGTAACTTCACACATTGCATCAATAGGTGAAGCATCACTTGGTACCAAACCAGTATCTCTATCTGCAACTGGAGTTCCAGAAAGTCTTAAAACTAAAGAAAACAATCGTTGATCCCATCTAAAAGGCTCCTTTGTTAGTTCTGAACCAGGGATTGGAGCATGCATTGGTAAAGCAAACTGAAAATTATTTAAATTATATCAATTTAGCATAAAAAATTGTAAAAATAAATAAAACATTTAAATGTTCTAAACTAACATCTTGATGAACTCCATTTATAGTTGTATATTTTCCACCATCAGTTATAACAACAATAACTGATGGTTCTAAATAAAATGGGCATCTGCCTTGTCCATAAGTGTCAATACCAGTTTGCATACGATTTATATTTAAAACATCAAATGCATTTTTCAAAGCTGCTCCTAAAGTAGTTAAACCAATACATTGTAAATTTTTTAATTCATTCATAAATGTTGCTAAATTTTCTTTCCAACCAGCCTGAAAAAAGAAATCGAAATATTAAAAACAATATTAGATTTTTAACTTACTATTAAATTTTTTGGAACACACCCAAATAAACTAAAAAACTAATTTAAAAAAATTTTTCCCCTTATGTAAAGAAAAAATTTATGTTTTGTGCAAATAAAATTCTAAATTTGTTTTATTTAAACTAAAAAATTTTAAAATAATAAAATAAAATATTTAAAATTTTAACAATTTGTTGAAATTATATAAATGTTAAAAAAAATTTTCTAAAATTTTAAAAGTCTAAACAATTTAATGCAAGCAGAATAAACATCAAAACAGTCTTTTTAAGTATTTATAATCACCTTAATGTTGTGAGGTGTATCTTCAAAGGTCAAAAGCATGTATCTATCTCCTCTACTTTCTGGGGATCTTTGTCTTACCTAAAAAAGTTATAAAAACATTTTTTACAATTCAATTTTTAAAATATTATTCATTTCATTTATGAAGATTGTTTTTCAATTTAATACTTGCTTTAACAAATGTTTCGACAGCACTTTTAGCAACATCGAGTAGTGTTGGTCTACCACCAAGGTAAGCTCTCTGGTTCATAGAAGCTGATGTGTCAATTAAAAATACTATAATAGTCATATTGACTTAAAAAAAGAAATTTTAATTTAAACTAAAAAAAAAAAAAAAACAAAAAAAAAAATTTAGCTTGTGCTCTTGATCTATAATTCAATTCTTTTGTCTCCTGATTTGAATTACTTTGTGGTAAAACATTGGCGATGGTATTAATGTTGAACTAATTAGAAATTCCTAATAATATATTAACTACCTCTTCTTTTGATATCTCACAGGTCGTACGCCGGCATGGCGCATCATAGTTGCTGCTGCTGTGGTTCTGATGATGATTACTGCCTCCTTTTTGCCCATTCGATTCTCCCTCTTAATATTACTTGTCGGTTCGAAAATTATACATCGAGCAATTTTCGCTTATACATACACATTTACATTATGCATGTGCACATATACGTTTATACAAGTAATAACCAAAAAAAGAAAGAGAAAGAATCAAAAGCCTGTGCATAATTAATCCTTTAGATTTATAAAAAAATATTTAAGGAAATGTTCCCAATTTTTTTTTTATAAAATCTACAGAGCTCAGATATGGGCAAGATAAATTTGCATCACCTCGGAGCCACTTTTCAACGATACTCCGGCTCCGGGAGGCTCCTCCTTCCTCTTTCTTACCTCGTTTGATCTTTTTCTATCCTAAACATGTACAACATCGTACTTTATATACATGTGATTTCCCTATGTATAGATGTGATGCGCGCGCGTGCAAATGTAGCACACTTATGCATATGTGTGTGTGAAATTACGAGTAGCCGGACACTGCGTGTGGTGTGGAGCGCGCGAAGTCTTCGGTTGATGTGCCGCGAATGAACAGAGCTACCTACGATTAATAGCGACTACAGCGCCATTTACGCTGCGAATTCAATATCTTTCTTAGCATTATTAATTTTCTATATTTCTTCTCTTTCTCTTTATTGTTTTTTTTCCAAAGATTAAAATTTTGCGCATGTGCAAATTTTTAGTGTTACGTAGGTACGTTTAACTGACTTAAATAAATAAAACTGAGAAAGAAAATGCATAGATCTATCTTTTGTGCACGCTATATTATAGTAATGTAGTACGTTTTGTATGCCCATTGTATTTTATGATCTGTCGGATCATCAATGTTTGTATCAAAAGGGTTTTTATTGATGCTCCTTTTATTTGTTATAATTTTTTTAGATTTCGAATCTTTTTTTAAATAACTATAAATAATTAAAAAATGATCGTTTACCATAATTAAATTGATTTAAATATTAATCTATTTTCTATTAAACGTTTGTTAGTATATTATTCTATATAGTATTGGTTTATTAGATTCACACAGTGAAAAAATATAATAATAAATATATAAAATAATTAAAAAATATTTGAAAAAAAATCAGTAGACTAGATTAGAATAATAATGATTGAATATATTTCACATGCTTCAGACAAAGAATAAAATAAAAAAATTTGCATGTTTGTCAACAATCAATTTACGATACTGCAAAAAAGGTATATGTCGTGGCATATTGGGAAGCAATGATATATGTCACTGACAATTTTTAAATTGGGAATATCATATTTTGTGAAACCTGAGATATAAATTATTTTCCCATAGCTGCGTTTTAAAAAGCTTTTGCAGTGTAAAATTGAAAACATGTGTTTACCCTATTTTTCTTTACATCTTAACAATGATTCAAAACAATAAGAGCAGGAGAATTTATAAAAAAAAAAACAAGATGTTAATTGAATATGTTTGTTAGTTGCGAATTTATGTATACGTGCACCACATGTGCACTTCTGCACGTTCGCGCGCTTTCATGCATGTGTGCTTAAATTCTGTATCACAAATTATTGTGTTTCTATTTGTGCTATGTAATAAATATAATATTTATACCGTATCACTCACAGTATTTGGTCGCTAAAGTTATTATTTGCCTTTTTCTATCCACCGAAAGGCATTAATCGAGTGAAAGCATAATGCAAGCACAAAATATATATTCTTGCCCGCACTTGAACTTGATAATTTTATAGAACTGTATTTGATTTTAAACAATGCATGCAGGTATAATAACTATTTATTAAACAAGTCAAGGGACAAAATATTGGTTTCGAAAAAGCTGACAGCAGGCAAAAGTTTTTCATATAACGGGCAAAAAAGCCGTCTCCCTAGGGTAGAAAAAGGCTTTTTTTGTCCTAGATATGTAAAACTGTACTTTAAATCACGGTAAAAAATACGGGTTTCGACTTTTGCATTTAATTCGAGGTGGGACCATTCGTGATTTAAAAGGGTAACTAAAAAATACGTCCCTTTTTTTGCAACCTAATAATTTTCACAGAAGGAAACTTAAGCAAAATTTTTTTCTGTAATAAATCTTTATTAATTATTATATATTTTTTAGAATTCAACAATAAAAATTTTTTCCCCTTCCCTATAACTCCTCCACCTTTTTATTCACAAAAAAAAGAATAAACAATGCTAAAAAAAGTAATTTTTTACAAAGAAATGATTGAAAATGAAATTACGTGCTTTTCATTTTTTTTAATTTATAGGTAGTTTTACCCATTTTCACCCTCTGGAAAAAAATTAACAAGGTTGTAAAAAGGGGCGAAGTTTTACTTTTTTTTCGGACACTCTTTAATCTTCCGCTAGTTACCCTAGAAATATAATCTAAAAAATTGTAGGCTTGAAGCGCTGCTCCATAAAGTAATTTCGGGTTGGTCACATTATATTGTGAATTTTAGCGAAAACTGCGCCAGCTTCAATATTTAAGTTTAGGAATGTCGCAGTTTTAAATAACAGAGTACTTGAGCAAAACATGTTTCCTTGATTACTCTGTTAAGGAAAACCACGTTAATTCAAAGCTTAAACTTAGGAAACGTCTTTGCTTTCGCTAAAATGCAACAATATCAAATGATAAGCCTGAAATTCTTTATAGATCTTATTATTTGTGGTAATAGTATATTTAAAAGTAAAGAATGGCCCAAATCGCAAGTAAATTACTTTCCTAGGCGAAGCCGAGAAATGCGTGCTTTCAGGCTACTGACCAGAAAAATCAATTTATGCTTTAAAATTAAACCTTTCCGCTAAATATTCTCGCAATGTGAACTTTTAAAATTTTAAGGTTTTTCCTCGATGACTTTTCTTCTAAAGTTACATTGAGCACATTAATAAAATTTCTTGGGAGAACTAACAAAAAAAAAAGGGCAAACAATAAGAAATTACGTATCAAAATATTCTAGTCTAAAGAAGAAAACCAAGTCGAAACAGAATTCTTTCCATGTAATAATTCTTTTCCAAAATTGCAACAATACCCCAAAAAACCCTCTGCTCCAAAAAGGCCACTTTTTCAAATCGTACTCGAGTACTCGAGTACTCGAGGATCCTGTCCCAAAAAAATCTCTATCGGCGGCAGTGGCGAGACTTAAATAATTTCATATCACACTATACAATATTACACAAAAAACCAATAATTTAAAATATTATTATATTATAATATCCCCACTTTTTTATATTAAAAATATCTGCGTATATTATAAAATATATTGATGATGATGTCTTTAAACGATTTCACTTTCACAGTGTAATATTTAAAAAGATATTTTTTGAAAAGAATATTACTGCTCTCTTATTGTTACTAGTTAAGTTAAAATTATTTATTATTGAAATATTTTTAATTATGAAGTTATTATTTGGTTTTGTTATTTATTTATCATTTTTATCATATATTTCCGTGAGTATAGTTAATTTTTTTATTATCATCATTATTTCTTTTAAATTTTATACGTAATTTTTGATTGAATTTAGAGTAAATTTTATTTTTATTTTAAAAAATATTAATCAATTAATTTAAAATAGACAAAGTTACAAAGAATTTGATCAAAAATAACAAAAGATCTTGAATTATAAATCAAAAGACATTATAAAAAATTTTCATAAAATGATACGCTTCATACAGGAGGCCAAACATAAATATTTTTCCTCTTGGATGAAAGTGTCAATTATGGCCTCCTGGTCCTCTTCCTATAGTTACGGTCCTGTACCAAATTTCCTTAATCAACTTAAAAAGTGAAAATAATTTATTAAAAATATGATTTATTTTGGCATAAAATTTAATTTTATTACAGATACTCATTGCTTAAAAACCATTGCATAAACCACAGGACAGAATATTGGGTTCTATTTCTGGAATTTGCCTAAAAAATATATTTTTGACCCTTAAACCCTTTTTAGATAAAATTGATATTTTTAATCACACGTGCTTTTACTATAGCAAAGAGTATAGTCAAAGCCTTACAGGATTAAAAAAAATTAATTTAGTCTAAAAAAATTATATTTAGCTCCATAATTAAAAATCCAACCATTTTTAAATATTTCAAAATTTTTTTGCTAAGGCTTTATAATCGACAAAAAAACATGTTTAAATATTTTATAATAATAATAAATTTTTATTTTTCAGAGTTTATTAAGCAATCATGTTAACATTATTTTACATTCATATGAACGTGATTGTGCTAAAGAATCTGGAATATCTATCAGTAAGTAAACTACCAATTAGAATCTCGGACATCTGTACCGAATTTTCGGAAGGGACTGGGTAAAATTTTACATTTATATCTATAGTACTTATTTCAGTGCTTCCCACTAAAAATTCAGCACATTTGACCCACATTTGACCGACACCCGTTAAAATTTTGTAAACTAAAAGAATAAAAACAATTTTTACGAGTGTTAATATTTATATACAATAATAAAGAATATTTTTAAGTCACGATTAGATAAAAAATTTATAAATAAAATGTGTATATATGAGCAATTTGCAAATTTTTTGAAATATTTAAGTTCAAAACTTTTTTGATGTATATCATTTTTAGAAATTAATTTTAAAACCAATTTTATATTATAATTTTTTTCAAAAAATTTTGTATTAACTTATTTAAATTGCATTATAAAATTATAGAAAGCTTTATAAATAAACATTAATTCGAACCAATTGTGAATTTTGTATAATATAAAGGTTTACACAAATTTCTAAAGACCTATAATAAATTTATAGAATTCCTACAATTTTACCGCCTCTTTATAAACAATGAATTAATTTTTGATTAAAAAAAAATCAATTTGTTGCAAATAATCCATATACATTTGCGTATTAAGTAATGATTATTAATGTTTTATAACATTAAATCATCAACATAAAAAATTTTAAATGCCTTAGGATTCTTAGAATTTAAGACTTTAAACCGACTGTCTTATATTTTGCAGTCATTTATTCCATAATAACAACTAAATTAAGACTTGGGTTTAAATCCTGTGGAACAATCATAAAAAATTTTCGGAAGGCGAGGGGTCAAATTTTCTATTTATTTCAATGTTTTATTTTCTCCGAGAATTATAATTAGATACCTTTGTCCAAAACCCAAATGATTTCAGGTGAAAAATTATCTGAACAAGGTTTACTAAACCCCCTCCCCCTCACCCTAACATCCTAATTTAAAATTGTTACTGTTGATGAAATTTTTAGGAAGTTGCATTTGCAGACTCCTCCCTCATAATTGATTCCTTTAAAATTTAATTAAAGGGCCTCAAATTCTCAACAATTACCTAATAAATTCCTTTTGTCTTTATAAAAGCGGATTCAGGAACCTTTTCTAAGAGAAGGGGGAGCGGAATTATCAAAAAATACTTTTTAAAACTGCAAAATTCATAAAACATATCTTTATCTTCAATTTATAACAGTTAAATCATTATTATTTGTAAAACTTATATTTTTTTATTTTTCAGATGATGTTAATAATGCTAGAGAATCTCGTACTATTTACTCAAATAAAAAAATGTCAACATTTGCACTGTGTATGATGAAAAAACAAAACATAGTAGGTTATACATATTTTTTTAAATAACTTTTACTAGATACCTCGCTAGATACTCAATTAAAGACATAACATAAATCTTAATTTTTCCAAGTTTTGAAATCTTAAAGTCTAAAGTTAATTTTTCGCTAATGGGTATAAGACTATAGTCAATATACGGGTGGGGGGAGGTGTCAAGTTTCCGGCCACCACCAGATTTGATCAACTATTGGTTTTTTGGGTCGCTCATTATGAATTTCTGAGTGTTTTCTATGAGAAATAGAGACTTCACCCTTAAATTAGCAAAAATTACCCTTAACAGGGATATTTTTGCAATTTTCGCACCTTAACCTAACTTAAGGGTGAAATATTTATTTTACCTAAAAAAATCATCGAAATTCTTGATCAGCGACCCAAAGAACCAATGTGGACTAAATCTGGCCACCCAAAATTTGAATAAATCAAAAATGCCCCCTCGTAGGGGTAGTTTTTACAAAATTTAGGACAAACCCCAAATTCCTCATAAAAAATCCTATAGTAGTTCAAATTTGGTTGTGGCCAGAAATTTGACACCCTAACCGTATATTATGGTAACGAGAGTAATAAAAGAATAATTCTAAAATTTAAAAAGCTGAAATGACAGATAATGAAGTACTTATTATATTATAAAGCTCTATAAGTTTTATATAACTTAATACAAATAAAGAAATATACAAACTATATTATATTATACTGCATCTTTTTCGCATGAGTGAACAATTTTTATTATGCAATATTAATTATATTAAAAAAATGCGAAAATTGTATACCGTATTGAAAACAGTATTGGATATTTAATTATAACTTTTTAACTCAGTCATTTGAAAATAACTGATTTCCATAAATTGCCTCCTTTGATTTTACTTCCTCAAATCTACAATACTTATTTTTGAGTCTCAAAAATAGCTATAAATAAAAGTGGGCAATTTTTTTTTTACCCCTGAGTCCCGAATACAGTTTGTATCATTATGTTTCATCAGACAAATTTCGCTAATAGACTTATGCATTCATTTTCGCACTGTAGGACTAAGTTTTAGTTTAAATTTTCGTTCAGCCGATTTCATTAATTTTGATACACGAATTAAATTTGAAGTAATTTTATTTGTAAAAAAAATAACATATACCCAAAACTATTTAGCCATATTAATTACTTTTAAGCACTGCCAACGGGTATAAAATTTACTTCAACCCATGTATTTCATGGAAGTATTTAAAAAATGATTAAATGAACATTTTGTAGTTTTTTTTGTTAAGGCTACTAATTTTACGAACAAGGGGAGTTTACTACATTTCGTCCACTAAACTACACTACAGACCAGTTTATTATGTTGAAAAATTATATCAGATACCCGTGTTTTTTTTCTGGAATTCTGTAACCATTTTAGTAAAAAAACCGCGAATGCCCATTTTGGGCCTAAAATTAGCAATTTTTAAATTACTGCCAATATTACAAGTTTTGATTAAACAAGGTTTTATATACAGGTTTCAAACATTTCTAAAAATTCTTAACTGCATTTAATGTATAAAAAAAACGATCCACAATCACATATTATGGTGTAATTTAATGCTTCGAATGTATTGAGATCCTTTTGCTAGTAAAAAATACAATCAATTTTTAGCATGGAACATGTTTATAGGCAGGAAGGGGGAGGGGTATTTCAAACAAATCATTGAGGGGGTAGGGATCAAATGGACTTGTAATATTTTTGATTTAGGGAATTGGAAAAATACATTTTTGGGACATACAGAATAATAAAGATTTTAAGAGCTAAAAAATTTTTTTTTGGACTCAAGGATTATAAAGGCTTAATATATAAAAAATAAATATTAAAATATAAAAAACATGTTCCATGCTCGTTGATTGTGAGTTCACAAACCAGTTATAAGTTTTTTATTCAACTGTCTGGTTTACAACAAATTTTTTAATATGAAAGTCTAAAATTTTGGAACTTTAATTAAAAATTAATCATGTATTTGAGAATCAAAACAGCTATTTTTTATTAAAACAACTACCAAGCTAATATGTATAATAAATTATTGCTCGATATATATATTACAATTTGAATTACAGGTGTACTGTATTTAGGTTTATTATAACTTTTTTATACAAATAGTAAACTACAATAGTAAACTCATTAAAATAAAAATCTATATAGACACGTAAGCTTACTTCTGTTTTTTTTTATTATTAAATATTTAAAAATTTTTCAAGTGTTTAATTAGTTTTTCTAAAACCTTTTTCTAAAATTCTGAAAAACGTTTATAGCTTGCGTTTGTAGTGATAATGACTTTTTAAAAAGTAAAGGATTATATTTGGACTTTTTTACTATTTATTTTTGCTATGTAATTTATTTAATAGCTAACTGTTGACTTATATTTTATATAATATATATTAGGCTGGAAATTAATAATAAATTTTGTAATTTTTGAACGCTCCAGGTTAAATTTTTTTTTAATAAAAAAATATGATTTTTAATATAATATGAGGGGTTATTGGTACCAATAAATACATGAATGGAATAGTAAAAATTTGCAAAAATATAACAAAAAATAAATACCAATAATCTCGAAAATCTTAATTTAATTTGAATAAATAGGAAAATTTTATAAAATTGATAATTTTCAAAAATTTGTTAACTAGCTTATCATAATTAAAAGAAGACTATACCTAATTATTAAATATGTTTTCTGTTTATTAGATACAAAATAATAACAAAATAAATCAAAATGTAGCAATTGGAAATTTATTTACTGATGATCCAGAAGCATATAAAACTGTCGAACGTTGTACAAATATTACTGGTAATATATATTTATAATTTTAATTAATAAAATATTAATTTTAATTTATTTTTCAGAAACTGAACATTATTATGAAACTGCAAGATATATTATGACGTGTTTCTTAAATTCTGATATTTTAGTTATGGCTGTTATTAAATTGTAATTTAAATTTTTTTACTTTTCATTCTGAAGTTTATAATTAATTTAATGTTAAAAAGTAAAATATAAAAATTTTTAAATTAATTGTTTGTAATTAAATTAAGAAAATTTTTTTTATTAATAATATACTGCATTATCAACTGTTAGTATACGTACCAGTTAGCATTATTCAATAAAAATATATGAATTTACTACCTTACTAGCTAAAGATTAGTTTGAATTACTTTACTTATTACTTTATCTGCTAATTATTTTAAATATATTTCTGAAGTATTTTTGATAAATCATTCCCTATATCAGAATCTGCAAGTTTTCTGAGCAGATTCTGCCCAGAATTTCTAAAGCCAGATTTTTTTGGTGAAAATTCGGCCTTGAATTTATCTTTTTCAGGTAAATTTTATAAATTTCTAAATCTTCTGCACAAAAAAAAACGCCGCCAAGTAATAGTTTAACTTCTAAATTAAATAAGATGTATCAACCTAAAAATATATTTTTTTTTTACTTTTATCTCGATTTTTATAGACGTAGTTTTTATTTATTAATTAAAGTCAATTGATTATGTACCTATAATATATTAATATTTTTGTTTTTTGTTTATTTTTTACAAACCTTAACGTTTGAGAATTTTAAAATTTTAATTTTACCGCTAAAACCCCACTGAACACGTGACAAAACAAAGCAGACAGTTTACATGCACGATAAAAAATTTAGATACCTAAATTTTCACACACCAGTTGCATATTCTTTTATTGTTGGTATTTCACAAGAATTAAAAAATAAAATATACATGATAGGTATGTGCAAATTACACCTGTAATTTCTATAAAAATATTTTTGGAACATTTTTATTCAATTGTTAAAAGTATGTAAGTTTAAAAATAAATAAATTTTAATTTATGAAAAAAGTCTAATCTCCAAAATTTTCTAGCAATTTTCATGGCAATTTCTTTTAAGGATCAAAAAACAATGATTTTATGAAGTAAAAGTCTACTATTAATTAATACTGACAAGAATCATAATTTATATAATCTGCATATTTATAAGAAACATATATGTTTTCAATACACTCAGACAAAATAGAAGCAAATTTTTACAAATACAATTCTAGTGGTTCAAAAAATACATTACTCTGTAATAATTATTCTTCTTTTGAGTTCATATTTATAACGGAATGCAGTAAAAGTATAATCAAGATATTTTTTTTCACAGATATAGGCATGATCAGTCGCTGTTTTATTTCACTTCAAGATTTATATGAATAATTTCTGGATCGCCAGTAGGTTACAAAATATGATTATATGGATATAAAAAATAATTTACAAAATAGAGATTATAAAAAAAGAATATATATTGTGATAAAATAATGATGAAATTATTGTAAAATTAAGTTCAGTTAAAAATAACTGATAAAGTAACAAAATCAGAAATACAGGTATTTAAATGCAATCACTGTAAAGTGGCATTTATTATTGCTTTCATTTTAATGTTTTCATAATTGATTTTAATGCATTTGAAAAAAAAGAAGTTAAGTTTGAACGTTTACAACCTTCGGTTCAGCTGTAAGCAATTGACTTTCCATTAAAGATTAAGAAAGGAGAATTTTGGGGACATCACCAAATGCCATCAACGCAATAAGCTTCACTTTGTATCTAGCTTCCGAACAACTTATACATTAAACCTGTAAAGTTAAGTTTCAATGTTTATATCCTTATTTAAATCATATTAAAGCTTATAAAGAAAAACTTTAAGTGTGATCATTGTAAAAAATCATTTGGCTTCAAGCAACAAATTAAGAGTCATATTATTGTGAGTCATATTATAAGTGTCATATTAGTGCTCATAATGAAGGCATTCTTCCGGAACTAAAAGAAATTTAATTTCAACTTCAAGGTGCCCTACTAAAACTAAAACAAAGGTTT
Source organism: Anagrus nilaparvatae (assembly GCA_022575985.1). Lineage (NCBI taxonomy): Eukaryota > Metazoa > Arthropoda > Insecta > Hymenoptera > Mymaridae > Anagrus > Anagrus nilaparvatae. The sequence continues at coordinate 34,208,961 of JAKSXM010000231.1, forward strand.
CTTTAAAATGTAATTACTATAAAAAAGAATGTGCTACTAAATTAGATTTATCAAAACATGTTAGTGAATTTCACAATGAAAATAAAGATGATTCTTATATTCGTTAATATTGTAACAAAAAATTCAATAATGAATCAGACTTAATAGATCATGTTTTCATGCATGTCAAAGAAAAACTTCATGTACATGTAAATATTGTATAAAATTATATGATCTTATTACTCTAAAAAATCATATAGAAACCGATAACGATTTAAAGAAATTGTAAATTTTCATTTCGGAAAAACTTTTTGTATCGAAATATCTCTTTACGCTTTAGTTATTAACTATTGAAATAGAAAGTTTTGTAATAGATTAAATAGATTATGTAAATACTTCATTTGGTTTATAAGTATGCTTAGCGCATAAAAAATTTGATGTTAAAAAATTTTTTTGTTTTACTTTATTTTTTCATTATTTTAAATTAAATTTTAAATATGTATTTATAATTGTAATTAATACCTAGAGATGTCAAATAATAATAAAAATTTAGTAAACTGCTAAAAATGTTTTAAGCTTTATTAAATGCAGGCCCATAAAGTAAAAGTAATTTAATTAGCATATTTGCAGGGGCAATTACAAGAAACTAGAATTTTGAAGTTAAAAAGCTAAATTATTTTTTTGCACTGAATCTGAACAAAAGAATGTTTTATATTATCTTTTTAAATCTTAACGAAAAAATAAATTTACTTATTAACCGGTAACATCATAACATATTTATTTAAATAAAAGTGTAAAAATATTAATAGTAGATTTATATATTATTTTAATAATTATAAAAAAATTCTTGTAAAATAATTTTACTTACTTGTTAAAACTCAGTTGATTGTATCTGTATTTATACTTTTAATCAAAAAATATTTGGTTTTTAAAAGGGTTTTAACTGAACGCAGTTTTAAACATTCAAAATTTTTATAACGTTAATTTTATAGGTACCTACACGTATTAATTTTTACGATTTTGTATTAACCGAAAATAAAATAATATAATTGTAAAGTGGGTTAAATTAATTAACAAATAAGCCTAACGTACTAATTTTGAAAAAGAAAATGTAAAAATGTACATGAATGTACTTATACTTATAAAAATTTCTTAGAAAAAATTTTACTTACTTAATGGTCTGATCATAGGTTAATATCTTGTCTTTATCGATTTATAAGCACTTTTAACTTTTAAAACACTGATTTTAAATTTAAAACGCTGATTTTAATTTTATTTTTATGAATAATTTATATTTTAAGGAGTTAGGAGGGTAAATAGAAAATTTGAGTCAATATCCACATTACCGACGCTATTTTTTTTTAATAATTTGCAGTTTAAAATAAAATTAGTCGTAAAAATATTTAAAAATGTGTATATATGTAATATTATTGCAAAAAAAAGTTATTTTAATTTTATAAATTATGAAAAAACATTATTATTTTAGGCTATGTTACTTACTAAAACTTGGTTTTTACCGAATAATTAATGATTGAATGTGGTGACCTAGATAAAATAAATTGGAAATATAATCTTTGACAATTTATTTATGATATTTAATTAGTTTCATCTCCCTGTGTCATCACTATCATACTTTTTGTAAGCTCCAAATATGAATTTCCATAAGAGCAATGTTAAACTGCCTATTTTTAATTTGCAATAAAATGAAAATTAATGTGGTAACAAAGGTAAAACCAAGTTCTATTCAACATTAAAAATGTTTAAATTTAATAATTTTCCAGTTTCATTCAGTTCTGTCATCATTTTTATTTACCCTCCTAACTCCTTAACTACTTTAATTTATTTTAAATGTTTATAACAGTTTTTTTATGAAATTTGATTATATTCAAAAAATGGCGGTTAAATGAAATTTTAATTTATTTAAAAAAACAAAGATTTTAAAATTAAAACTTACTTTTTTAATAAATTAGTATATTTTAAGCACTTCAACTTTATTTTTAAACTTTTAAAAAATTTCACTTATTTAAAAAATGTCACTACCATGAATTTTAAAAACACTTTTTGAAAATAACTGACAACAATGAATAACACTTTGAATAAATTTAATTAATTAGTTTAAAATATTACTTTTTAAATAAAACGTTTACTTTATAATATAAAAAAAAAAACAAATTATTTTAATAAAATTTCTCTTTCTTTTAAATTTTTACGCACGCACGACATGACAGTTTGCTACAAACTGACAGTATGATTGGACGAGTCTCGCTACCACCAACTTGGGTATTATAAAAGAGAAAGAGAGATAGAGAGTATCGGTAACTTCTGATTGGTTGTATTTGAAAAATTTTAAAATATTAAATTCTAGGTGTTTTAAAATTAAAAATAATTTAAAATAGAAAATTAAAATTGAAATATTAAATGTTATGAAATTGAATTATTATATGAATAAATATTTAAGTAATTCTAAATCCTCCATTTTTTTATTTAAATAATCTAATTGTAAGTACAATACTGACATAAAGCTTAAAATATAAAATAAAAACATTTAACACAAAAATCAATTAATAAAATAGGTAAATAAATTAAAAATTTTGTATAAAATTTAAAAATTTTTTAAATACAACCAATCAGAGTTTACCGTTACTCTCTATCTCTCTTTCTCTTTCATAATACTCGAGCGGGTGGTGGCGTCACGCGCCCAATCATACTCTCAGTTTATTGCAAACTGTCATGTCGTGCATAAAGCACATAAATTTTAAAAGAAAGAAAAATTTTATTAAAATAATTTATTTTTTTTTTTTAAGTTAAAGTTTATTTCAAAAGTATTAATAATTAAATTTATTCAAAGTGTTATTCATTGTTGTCAGTTATTTTCAAAAAGTGTTTATAAAATTCATGGTAGCGTCATTTTTTATATAAGTGAAATTGTGTAACGTAAATTAAGTTGAAAAATAAGTTAAAGTGCTTAAAATATACTAATTTATTAAAAAAGTAAGTTTTAATTTTAAAATCTGTATTGTTTTTTTAAATAAATTAAAATTTCATTTAACCGCCATTTTTTTAATATAATCGAATTTTATAAAAAGACTGTTATAAACATTTAAATAAATTAAAGTAGTTAAAACATAAATTATTAATAAAAAATTAAATTTAAAATCAGTGTTTGAAAAGCTAAAAGTGCTTATAAATCGATAGAGAAGATATTAACCTATGATCAGACCATTTAGTAAGTAAAATTTTTTCTAAGAAATTTTTATAAGTATAAGTACATTCATGTACATTTTTACTTTTTCTATTTTCAAAATTAGTACGTTAGGCTTATTTATTAATTAATTTAACCCAATTTTCAATTATATTATTTTATTTTCGGTTAATACAAAATCTCGAAAATTAATACGTGTAGGTACCTATAAAATTAACGTTATAAAAATTTTGAATTATATTACTTTCTCGTTATTGCCCCTGCATATATGCTAGTTAAATTATTTATATTTTATGTGACTATTTTTAATAAAGAATAAAAAATTTTTAGTTACTAAATTTTTATTATTTGACATCTCTAGGTATTAATTACAATTATAAATACATGCTTAAAATTTAATTTAAAATGAAAAAACAAAACAAAAAAATTTTTTAATGTCAAATTTCTTATGCGCTAAGCATACTTATAAACCAAATGAAGTATTTACATAATCTATTTAATCTATTACAAACCTAAAAAAATATTGGTTAATATTTAATAACCAAAGAAGTTAAGAGATATTTTGATACAAAAACTTTTTCCGAAATGAAAATTTACAATTTCTTTCAATCGTTATCGGTTTCTATGTGATTTTTTAGAGTAATTTGATCATCATATAATTTTATACAATATTTACAAGTACATGAAGTTTCCCTATAACATGCATGAAAACATGATCTATTAAATTTGATTCATTATTGAATTTTTTGTTACAATATTAAAGAATATAAGAGTCACCTTTATTTTCATTGTGAAATTCACTAACATGTTTTGTTAAATATAATTTAGTAGCACATACTTTTTTACAGTAAGTACATTTTAAAGAAATCTTTGTTTGAGTTCTAGTAGGGCACCTTGAAGTCGAAATTGAATTTCTTTTAGTTCCGGAAGAACACCTAGAATCTTCATTATGAACACTAATAATATGACTCTTAATTTGTTGCTTGAAGCCAAATGATTTTTCACAGTGATCAATGTTTCAATGTTTTTCTTTATGAGCTTTAATACAGTTTTAATGTATAACTTATTCGGAAGCTAGATGCGAAGTGAAGCTCGTTGCGTTGATGGCATCTGGTGATGTCATCAAAATTCTCCCTTCTTAATCTTTAATGGAAAGTCAATTGCTTACAGCTGGACCGAAGGTTCAATTCAATTGTTCAAACTTAACTATACATATTTTACAAATAAAATTTTTGCATTTTTGATGTTCTATAGTACGTAATTTAAGATTATTCAAACTATTATGACGTTCATGACAAATTTCACAAGCAAATGGCTTTTCACCTAGATGATTTTTAAAATGACAAAATAATCTTGTTTTATTTGAAATTTTTTTTACAACATGTTTATTTGAATACCTTTAAATGAATTTTTTTTATGATATGTTAGATTTTTCTTTCTAGCAAAAAATTTTTTGTAAATTATTTTCTATATCCATAAACATATTTTGTAACCGACGATCCAAAAATTATTCATATAAATCTTGATGTGAAATAAAACAGCCACTGATTATGCCTATATCTGTGAAAAAAAAATATCTTGATTATACTTTTATTGCATTACATTATAAATATGAACTCAAAAGAAGAATACAGAGTAATGTATTTTTTGAACCGCTAGAATTGTATTTGTAAAAATTTGCTTTTATTTTGCCTTAGTGTATTGAAAACATATATATATATTTCTTATAAATGTGCATATTATATAAATTATGCTTCTTGTCAGTTTTAATTAATATTAGAGTTTTACTTCATAATAACAATATTTTTTGATCCATAAAAGAAATTGCCATGATAATTGCTAGAAAATTTTGGAGATTAGACTTTTATTCAAACTAACTTACATTCTTTATCAATTGAATAAAAATGATTCCAAAATATTTTTATAGAAATTACAGGTGTAATTTGCACAACTCATGTGTTTTATTTTTTAATTTAATTAAAATACCAACAATAAAAGAACATGCAACTGGTGTGTGTAAAAACTGCATAAATTTTATCAAACTGCGTCTGCTTCGTTTTATCACCATAGAAGTATCTATGTTTATCACGTGTTCGGTGGTTTTTTAGCGGTAAAATTAAAATTTTAAAATTCAAAAATATCAATATAGGTACATAATAAAAATATTAATATACTTACTGAACAAATAATAAAAACCCTTCTCAATGTTTTAACATTAAATAGATTAGTAACCTGGTTTTAATAAAATTACTTAAAGTCTAGGTGGCAACCATACTAATCACGCCCAAAAATTAAAAAATTAAATTTATTTTTCCGAGGATAAAAATAGGTAGTACTTATGTTTTTCGACACGTTGAACACGAATCCGGGGTCCATTTTGCAAATTTCTCAGTCAATTTTTTGTTATTAACAAATTATTGGTCAATTTTGCAATAATTTGTTAATAACAAAAAATTGACCACGAAATTCGTAAAACAGACCCCGGATTCGTCTTCAGCAGGCCGGAAAATATAAATACCACCTATTTTTATCCTCGGAAAAAGAAATTTAATTTTTGGGCATGATTAGTACGGCTGGCGCCTAGACTATAAAGGCATTTCATACCTCGAAATACTAATACCTTGTTATTATGGTAAGAGAAATTTTTAATAAGAATTCTTTTGAATTTCGTTCTCGTGAAAATTTTCTTAGATTACAAGGATGTTTTAAATCTATATGTAATTAAGACATGCTTTAAATATCTTCTTTCTCAAATTATCAAAAAGGACTACTTATTACTTTCCATGAATAAAATAACTCATTTTCTTTAATTATTAAGTTAATTTTTTCTCTCCCTTTTTTAATTTTATATAGCAAAGGGCATTAATTATAATTTCTTTAAAATTTAAAAAAATAACACAATTAATGGAAATAAAATAATTTTTTTTATTTTTTAAAGTATTTTTATTTTTTTTTCCTCTCACTACATTATTACAAATTTTAAAATGTACAATTTTTTTTATATTATTAGATTTTAAAAATTACACTTATATTACCTATATTAACTAGAAATAGAAATATACAGTTTTAATATAATTTTTATACAATTTAATATATTTTTATATATGGGATATTCCAAACTAAATGAATAAAGCATAAATAAATTATTACTTCTTGTATAAAGTTCTTGAATTTTTCCCTTGTTAAAAAAAATAAAGAAAGACCCAAATCCTATGTAAATTACCAAACTGCGATTCAGAAAATTTTTTTAGGGTCTAGGATCGTATATTAGCAGTTAAAAAATAAATCTTGTAATTATTACTTTAACAATTTGTCAATTTTTAAAAAATATCAGACCACAGAATTTTTATCATCCTCACAGGTTCTTTAAATAAAATAAAATTAGGAATTATATAATTGACCTACTAATTTAGTTAAATTAAAAGTGTATATTAATCTTATAAAAGAAAATAAAATACCCAGGTAATAATTAAATAAAAATTTTAGTTTTATTTATAGATGATTTAACCTATTTTCTAAATATGTATGTAAATAAATAATTGAATAACGTACATATAATAATATAATTTATCGTTTGTTTTATTCAAATATTTTATTACTTTGTAATTTTATTATAATTATTGCATTATTTCTATTTTAACAGTTTACAATCGTTTATCTTCTTTATTTATAATATATCTGTAGGTAGATAAATCAATTTTCAACCAACTTAAAATTCCACATGGATTTGCAATATGAGTTTTTTTTTCGCAAAAAAAAACTACTCTGCAACTCCATGTGGAGTTTTCAGTTGGAAATACATATTAGTCTGGCAGCTGTTTTAAAAAAATTGCTTAGATTTTTTATGAAAAGGTGAAATTAGTTGTCTTTTGCTAAAAAAATAAGATTTCCAAAACGGTATGTCATTGAATTACTCCTAGGTATTGCCACCGAGAAAGTGAAAACAACGTTGTTTCTTGGGGGCCATAAATTCGTTCTGTACCAGAGCACACGTATTCATAATCAACAATTAGGAGTGTTTAAAACAGTTATAATTTTAGCAAACTTATTTTTTTGCTAAATAGTACCTAATTTCACCTATTTTTTAAAAATCTAAGCAACTTTTTATAATAACTGCCACTCTAATATTCGACAAAATTATTTTCAAAATTTTTTATTTTCTGAAGTCAATTTTAAAATGTGACATGGCTAGCTGAAGTTCGACTCAGAGTTACCACATTTTTATTCTAAAAATTTTACTTTTCTCTTGAAATTTAAGTCTCACTTTAAATATTTCATTGTATACTCCAGTTATCATGCAGTGAGAAGGGGGCGGGGGGGGGAGTGTATTATTACTGACAAGCAACAAGATTTGGTCTAGTATAGATTTTGGTCATTTTGTAAAGAGAATTTAGGGCTACTCCCCTAAATTAACAAACACTACCCCCAAAATGGGGTATTTTTTATATATTCGTAATTTTAGTGTCCAGATTTGACTCTGACCAAGAATTTCGGTGCTTTTTTTAGGTAAAATTAATTTTTAATCCTTAAATTAGCTTAAAGTACAAAAATAGGAAACATACACCTTTTAGGGGTAGTTTTTGCTAATTTAAGGGTGAAGCCCTAATTTCTTCACAAAATGACCCCATAATTTGTGATCAGCGATCCAAAAACCTGTACTATGCCAAGTCTGGTGGCTACCAGTAATAAAACAACAAAAACAGTATTATGAGTAGAATAGTAATTATTTTGTATTAAACAGCTTTGCTTGACACACAAACTTTAAAAATAAGTAATTTTGAAAATAATGTAGAAGATTATTAAACATTTACTATATTTATATAACATGACTAAATCCATTTATTTTATATTCCATTTATTTTAATATTAAAATTTTATTACTTAATACTAAGATTTTAAAAATTTTATTATAAATCCATACACGACCAGCGCGTACAATGCTTATTTGTATAAATATATTTTAAATTTGCTTATAAAGCAAAAAAATGACCAAAAAAATAAATCAAATTTTTGGTCTTCAAAATACCACAAATCATAAAATACATTTTTTTAAACAAAATTTTTCCAAAAATCTTTTGTATCATTCTTTCTCCTAATGAGAGTATCAAATATTGATTCATTTAGCTTAAATTAGTTCCAAGATTCATAGTTCTTAAGTACACAAAATTTACTTTTAAAAATCAAAATTTTATATATAAAGTTTATTTGAGTTCTGGTAACATCTTATTGTTTTTTAAAAAATTCATGAATTTTGTATTATGAGGTAAATTTTCTTTATAACAATGATCTATTTTTTACACTTAGATAATCATTGTTTTTGCACTTGATGAAAAATGAATCGTTAAACTAAGGTAATAAAAAATAAAAGCATATAAAAATAAAAAATTTCGTGGTTTCTATCCAATCGTGCATACTTTATATGAATTTGACCTTTGGATCTTTAAACCGGCAGTTTTTTATTTATTTAAATTCAAAAATCTTAGATTTCTAAAATATCGTAGCAAGGTTGTAAGTGAAAAAATTGGCTAACATTTTTTCTCATCAGTGATCAGAAAACACTAATTTCTCGGCAGGTTTAGAGGTATTTTTTCATTAATAGCGCAGATAAATATAATCGATACTGGGCCATAAAAAAAGATACCTCAGGTTGCACGTAAATTACGATTTAAGGCGAAGCCGACCAGAGCAGCAATGAAGTTTTGGTAGGTTTCCATTAAAATAGATGAGGTTCCGGATCTAATTCGGGATAGACACCGGCCGAAAATGTTAGTATTCGACTAATCAGAGCCACGTTATGTCCGAAACTTTCAGAAACATTATTTCTGCTTGGGAAGTTTATAAAAACCGATAAAAATACTCATGCATATAGTAAACCTTTCAAGTTAATTTACCGATTATTGGTGTAAACAAGTTTTGCTCTAATATAACTTAATTATTTGTGCAAGTTACCTGTTAAATTGTAAAATGTCCATCTAAATACTTTCATTTTTATCTAAAGTTTTCATAATTTTCATTTTCTACCACATAATGTAATACAGTAGTCTCCCACGTTTTCATTGTCTTAAGATTCTGACAATAAAAAATTTAATTTATCAAAAAACTCTTTTAATTAAAAATTATCATTTTATGTAAGACTGATTCCACCCCAATCAGTATCCACTGATACTGAGCCCAAGTTAGAATAAAGGATCGCAGAAATAACTCCAAATGATTTTTTCTCGAAAGTAATATTAAAAATAAATAGTACTCTCAGCTACTTTTAGCTTTGTGGGTTAAATTTTTGATTTTTGGCAGCCTAATTTGGTATATTGAATCAATATATTCTTATTTTTGCTGTCAAATTCTTACTTTGCGATGATAAATAATTTCCTCTTAGGACCTTTTATAGGAAATTTCCCTCAGAATTCGATTTCGAGGTTAAAAATACGATTTTGATTGCGCATGTATGAGAAATTACGTTTTTTATTACTACCTCTTTCAGCATAAGTAACAAAAAGTCTCCTAATAAATTTCTTGTCTTGCAACTTATTTTCAGTTAAAACAAAAATCTGTAGTGTAACGGTAATATAAAAGCTTTGGATCAATAAATGACATTTTTTAAATTACTTTATAATTAATAATATCCTACCAAAAATTCTTATTCCTCGAGAAATTTTATAGACACATAACTCCAAAATTTTAAAACCCGGAATTGAATTCTGCGAAAAATTTCCTAGAATCACCTAAGAAGACAATATTTTTCATCGAAAAACAAGCACTTGGCAATAAAAATAAAAATATTTTTGGTCAATTTACTAAAGTAGGCCAAAAAAGCAAAAATGCCTGCCTAAAATCAAGGACCCTTCAAGTTAGCATGTAATCTCTCTAATAAATTTTCTTTAATTTATTTATGCAGTCGTATGCAGTAATGTTTTTATTTACTTATAATTATAAGTAAGGCATAAGGTTCTTTATTTTATATATTTATAAAGGATTATTGTATTTATATCAGTAACACAAATATTCTATACATTTACATTTTATTATTAATAATAATTATTATCTTGGCTATATATATTATAAATAATTTTATTGTTTTTTAAAAATTGTTGTGCTCTTTCTTATTTTATAATTATATAAATGTATTAAACATCGTATGAGTGAGAATATTTGTGAAGAGCTAAATTCTATTTCTATAGTTTTTTATGTACAAAAATTTTATTTCAGCAAATACTTATTTTTTAAAATTAAAAAATTTTTTTTGTGCTTTTACTATTTGTGTTTATTATTTATAAATTATACTTTTATTTATTTATTCTAAAAAATACATTTTCATTTATTCGATAACAGATTAAGGCTGAAAGAATTTAAAACCTGTTTCAAATAGAACATAGCTTTTTTTTATTTTTGCCTAATGTCCTAATTGAAATAGGTTTTATAGTCTCGTGCTTCAGCCTAAATGGTTAAAAAAAACTAAGGTGAAGATCATAAATTTGGGTCTACTCGGAACCTACAAATTTCGAACTTGCACATCTATTTTCTTACACATTTTATTACACGAAAAAAATATTACACATTAAATAAATTACCAAAATAAATCTTACACAAGTGTAGGAAAATTGACAATTAAATATTTTATATATTTTAATTGTAAAACAATATGAAAATTATAAAAATATATAAAATATTTAATTATTAATTTTCCTACACTTGTGTAAGATTTATTTTGGTAATTTATTTAATGTGTAATATTTTTTTCGTGTAATAAAATGTGTAAGAAAATAGATGTGCAAGTTCGAAATGTGTAGGTTCCGAGTAGATCCATAAATTTCAGTGATTTTAGCAAAAATTTGATACTTATTTTATTTATCAATTATCGGATTTCCTAAAATCTTTTTATTATCGCAAAAAAATTTTTTATCAATAACACCAAAACACTTATATAAATGTAAAAAAAAACAAAAATTTCGCTTTATAGATCTTTATATCTTATAATAATATTCTGTTTTCTATAAAAATTATTAAAAAAATTGAAATTAAAAAAATATTTAATTATATATACAGAAATTTATAAAAATTTATTAAGTATCCTATCCGTAACATTTGTAGTAATTATTTTATATTTTCAAAAAATTTTATTTTTATAAATCAAATGTACAAATCTATGTATAAACATTTATTTTAAATTTACTATGTTTCTTAATTTTTTCACAAAAAAGATTTTATTTAATTTATAGTATTATTTATAATTTTATATTGATTAATATAAAAACAGTAACATTATTTTAATAAATTTTTATTTTATTGGATTATTTTATTGAAAATGGATGTAAAAAGATTATTTTGGAACGTATAGAGTAGAAAAATATTTTATAATATGGTGCACTATGGCGTTAAATTTGAAAAGAGTTCCAACTTTATTTTATTGGCTAACGAAATTTTTCGAAAAAGGAATAGATAAAGAGTGGATCTAAAATTTTTCCGGCTAAAAATCTGATAAACTAAAATAAAAACCGAAACTTTCTGATTAGTTTTTTTAACACCATAAATGCACCATTTTACTAAAAAATTAAAAGCTATTTCAGGATAAGTATAGTGTATAATTTGGCCCCTGAAACCAAACTTAACATATAAGTAGTAGCATCCGAAAAATTATCAAAAAACTCACTAATTTCCGTTGAAATTCGAGTTGGAATTAGACCTCTAGGCCAAAAAAAATCGTTTTTTTTGGGTTTTTTAAAGAATTTATTTAATTTCTCCGACCTATAAATAGACAATATTCTGCTCATATAGGCTAGAAAACTTTACATTCCATTTTCAAGAAAAATTTTTTTTGTACCTTTAAAACTCATTTATGACCCGAAATATAATTTTGTACCCTCATAAATGAAAGTGGAGTCCTGGGCGCTGTAAAGTGGCGATAACTCGAAGCTTCATTTACAAAGTGAGAGAAACGTTGATATCCACTTTACACAAACTTTACAGCTACCCCCACTCACGATTTGAAAGTGGAATCAACCTACATGCTCACTTTCAAATCGTGAATAGGGGTAGTAGAAGGGGTAGCTGAAAGTGGATATCAACGTTTCTCTCACTTTGTAAATGAAGCTTCGAGTTATCGCCACTTTACAGCGCCCAGGACTCCACTTTCATTTATGAGGGTATTTTTTGAAATTCGGTTTTTTGAACATAATAAAAATATAACATCCTTAAATATTTTTCTTTTTTTTAATTTTTTAGAAAATCGCCTGAGGGAAAAACCATTTTCTAACTTCCGAAAATTCAAAATTTTCTCCTGCTATTTACCCCCCCCCCCCTGCCATAAAATTTTTATTTTAAAAAAAATTATTGTTGTGCAAAAATGCTAAAGCATAGTTAATAAACTGATTTTTAGCAATAACAATTATTCTGCAGCCGCAATCGTCCTATATCATCAATCGTCCTATTACCACCGTTTACCCGCGCTTTTAAAACTACTATAAAGTTTTTATTTTAAAAGAATTATGGTTGTGAAAAAAATACTAAAGCAAAGCTGATTTTTATCAATAGCTATCGTTCTGCAGTCTTAATAGTCGTAATATGTTACCGCCGTTTACCCGCGCTTTTAAATCTACCATAAAATTTTATATTACCGCCATTTACTTCCGGTTTTAAAATTCCGGTAAAGTTTTTATTTTAAACAAATTATTATTGTGCAAAAACATGCTAAATCATAGTTATCAAGCTGATTTTTATCAATAGCCATCATTCTGCAGTTCCAATCGTCCAAATCTATTACCGCCGTTTATCCGCGCTTTCCGCATATGTTTGCTTTTTAAATGTTCAAAAAGCGGAAAAACAGCGGTAACAGAATAAGACGATTGTATAGATACACAAAAGATGGGCGATTGGGACTGCAGAATGATGGCTATTGATAAAAATTAGTTTAATATTAAGCCTTTATACACTTTTGGTACAATAATAAACTGTTTAACATAAAAATTTTATGGCAGTTTTAAAAGTGCGGGTCAACGGTGGCAGATGATTTTGAATTTTTGGGTATTAGAAAATGGTTTTCCCTTCAGTCAATTTTCTAAAAAATTAAAAAATATGGGCTGTCGTGGCTTAGAGGTCTAATTTTTTGATAATTTTTTGGATCATACTACTTATGTTAAGTTTGGTTTTTGGGGCTAAATCACTATACTTGTCCGGTAATAGCATTTTTGAACATTGCATAGAATATTTTTCAATTAACAATGAATAATAGTATTATATAAAAACATTTTTTTAACATTAATATTTTCCTTTATATCCTGTATGTATTCTATATAACTATATTGTTAAATATTCCATTATGTAATAATATCTTGTATGAAAATTATCATAGTTACTTAAAACTTAGAAATTATCTTTATAAAAAAAAAGTAGTTATCTAATATTTTTTTGTGTGTGTATTTTAATTAATATCTCATTCTATTAGCTCTCCTACGTCTGCTTCTTTCCATAACTAATGAATAACTTAAACCTTCACCAGTAGCAAAAGCACCAATTAAATCACCAAAACTCCAAAATACAAGCATAACACGATTATCTCTAAATAACCAAATACCACCTTCTCTATTTCTGTTTCTTGTTTGATTTCTTCTATTTCTTTGATTTCTAAATCTTGATCTGGTTATTATTCTATTATTATCAATATCAATATTACTTGGAGATGGTGCAATTGCAGGTAAAGAGTCATTATTATTATTATTTATTACTATATTTGATTCTTCGTTTATTTCAGCCACCACACTGTACTAACTGATATCTTCAATTGGGGAATCCCCATAATCATCAGTTTGTGTGGTGGCATCCCTTCCTCACGTGATGTATGCATTATCTAATGTTGATTCCCATAACATTGGAGGTGGTGTTGTAGCAGATAAAGATAAAGTTGAACAATGTATTGAACAATGATCCATTGAGCGTTGTTCTAAACCTTAAAAAAAATAATAATCAGATACAAAAATTTATTAAGGAACATTTTTAGTTCCGCAAATTTAGTTATCAAGGAGAAATGCTTTTTACAATAAGGTCTTCACTAATTTATTGAAATATGAGTAAAAGCTCAGACAATATACATACATAATTATTATAGGGTTATGTAATGTTATAAGATTTGACAAATTTAATGAGAATAATGAGAGAATGGAATTTGTTAATAGAAATATAATATGGATATATAAAATTACAGTATATATTTTATATTATTTAATGCATATATGTAAATTTTCATTGTTATAAAATTAAATTTAATGAATCTTTTAATTAGAAATATTTCTTGAAACTTTCATATACATGAAATGTACATAGATGTAAAAGCATGTATGTTTGATTATAATTTAAGTAATTGTTATGTAGATTAAATTATTTATTTCACCTGATAAATCTAATCCTGATATACTACAAATATCAAATGCATGTGTACTTCTATTACAACAATGATGTTTAGGTCCCAATGGTTTTGATCTACAAAGAATCTGAAAAATAAATAATAAATTTAATTTAAAAAAAATTTTTATTTTATGTTTAAAAATTTTGATAACTAAAATTATTAAAAATGTTAATCCACTTAAAAATATTAAGCTTACCAGTAAGCTTGCCCAAAATTAAGCTTCCTGGTTGAACCTGCTACCTCCCTACTGGTTAGCTTAATCTTTTTATGTGGGAAATTTTTAACAGAGTTGTACAACGCTGTTGAGATTTTTCGATATTCTAATTAATGTTATCAATTATTTTAACTGTGACGTCGCAGTCCATTAAATCTAATAATTTTTTTTAATTCTAGGTATGTGCTTTTACTATACGAAAAAGTATAGTCAAAGCGCACAAGATTAAAAAAAACTAATAAGTTCTAGAAAGGGCTTATATATAGACCTATAACTGCAAAATCAACCAAATGGAATTTCGAAATTTTTTTCACGCAACAACCCTATTAATGTTAAAAGAACATATTCCTTTTTATTTATTATGATTATTATTATTATTATTATTTACTTTATTTTTAATGATTTAAAAAGTACTTATAACGTATAGAGAATAATGAGGCTTTTATTTACTAATTTATTTGTATTATAATTAATTGGTTTTGATTATTTAATACTTTTGGTATTTAATAATTCCATAGCTAACGTTTCATTAATGTCATTTATTATCGAGTTTCAAATTAAAACTGCTATTAAAAACACAGCCATTTAATTATGTCAATTGCATTTACCAAATCCTAAGGTAAATTATCTGGGATTTCATTTTCAAAACAAAATTATTTTAAAACAAACCTCAAAAAAAAGAATTGTTTCAGTTTTTTTATCTGTTATTTTTACAATTTTTTTCTGAAAGGTTTAATTTTAACATTGAAAATGTTCATAGTGAGAATACAGAACTCAAATATAGGGGCAGGGGAGGGGGTTGAAAAAAATGTCCTTTTTCGTGTTTGGGGATTCAAATGGACTTAGAATAATTTTAATTTTCGGATTCAGCGTAACTTCAGCTTAGATACTTAAAATAATTCAGTTTTATAGACTTAAAAGTGTTCCTTAGATAAGACTATTAATAAGACTCTTGGCTTACATGGCTTTTCAAGGGAGTTCAGGACTAAGCATACAAGATTTGGGTTTCACAAGTTTAGGGACCTTGCAAATTCTTAATGCTTTTCACGAAATTCGATTTTAAAAAAACCCCACTCACCTCATTATTTATATTTTAATGGCCATACTTATATAATAATTAGAAATAATTTTACTTGTGAAAAAAATTTTTAAATTTAAATTTAAATAAAACTTTACAATTTGGTATAAAAATTATTATACAGAATCGTTGTAAATTATTTTTTGAAATTTCACAAAAATTATAATAATTCTTTTCAGAATAAAAGTTTTATTTTTCTTTTTTCAGGATGCATTTAAAAAAATATATAAAAATTTAAATAAACTTAAATATGCATATTTTTTGTTTGCTAAAAAAATATAAAAAAAAATATAATGTAAGAAATTCAAGAACCATGTAATGCTTTAAAAAACTTTTTTATGAAATTTTAGACTTAAAAAAAAAACTTACTTTGTAATGATTTTTTACTACTATTATTATTTTAAAGTATTTTTCATAAGTTAATTTCGGAAAATTTGGGTAACCATAAATAATTTATTCATTGTTAAAAGTACTCGAAAAGTAGTGATTAAAAAGTTTTTAGTTCGTGTGAAACATAAATGAATCCAATATTTAATTTTTTTCCAAAAATATCTAGTTTGATTGCTCTATCCTGCAATTCAAAAATAAAATTGCAAAGTAGAAATTCATTATTATTCACCGTCTATTAGATATTTAAAAACTTTTTTTACTATTTTTCAATAAATAAATATTAAGCTACATTCTCTTCCACTCTGTATAAAAAATAAAGTTAAGAATGAAATTATATAGCGTAAAAGTTCTTGGAATACTTTGGACTTAGAGTAACGAGCTTTATATAAAGGTTGAAGAAATGAAAAGAGTTACATGTACAAAAAAAAAAGTAACGAAGAGTAAAACAGAGTTAGTTACTATAAAAAATTTTTTTATGATATAGTAGTAGTAGTAGTAGTAGTAGTAGAACACAAAATCCGATGAAAGAAATCTCGTTACCGATAAACCATAATGACATTTACTCGTCTCTCGAAGAAACTAAAGTTTTATTTATTTTATTTTTTTTTCTTTTTAGCATAGTAAATTCAATTATTATTAATTTTATTTTTTTTGTTTGTATTAGTTTAAACTTTGATTTTCTTGTTTATTAATTTTCATTGTTTATTTTATAGGTAATTTTTTTATTTTAATTTAAAAGTTTTATCAGAATTTATCAGTTTAATAAATTAGATAAATAGCCTAGAGCATTAAAAATTTTTTAAATAATATAATTAAAGTCTGAGGAAAAAAGAATGTCAGTTAAAAAAATTTTGCAAAATAAAATTTGTTTTTTTATTAAGTTTTGCATTTTTTAAATATTTTGTGCACGAAAATATAGAAAATTGTAATGAAAAGAAAATTATACAGTAAACAAATTTAGATCTCATGTAATTTACATAATAATAAGAACTGCAAACCCCATGAGTTTTAAAGAAAATTCATGAAAAAATATTTCTGTACATGGATCTATTCAAGTAATTTTAGTCCAATAGTTTCTTGTTCTTTATTTTTTTTCCAGTTTTTTACCTCATTTTTGGATATTTTTTAAAATTCTTATTTCTAGGTTACAAAAGAAACTTTAAGGCAAAAAGGTTTTAAATGTAAACTAAGTAAAAAACTGCTTTAGACTTGAAAATTTTTGCTTGTTTTATTTGATAATGATATTTTTTTTACTCTACACTGTTAGGTTGCTGTGCTTGAACTTTTAGAAAAATTTGCTTGAATTGTTTCAAATTTCAAGCACATCAACCTAACAGTGTAATTTTTAACCGATATATTTCAATTAGTATGGGTATGGTTACCCAAAATTTGAGTAGGGAATCTGAAATTCCGGGGTTTTTTGTCTGATTTTTGCAGGTCAAATATCGTACAAGGCCCAAAACTCCCCAACAAGTGTCAGAAGTTGCATATTGAATCAAAAGCTTCCTCGACTATCCAAAATTTGACCCAAATCTACCCGAATTTTAGGTAACTGTACTACCCTAATTTTAATACTTTCAGCCAATCAAATTTTCTTAATATAATTTAAAAAGCCCTCGAATCGTCCCATATAAAATTTGTATCTCATTATATTTTGGTACAAAATGACTTGTATATAAAAGTTCGATATATTTATGTCTTAAAAACTGAAAATTATTTTTAAATAAACATAAGAAAATATATTTTTATGTACAAACTGTAAGATAAATCATACATACTTAACTTAACTTATCTCTTTTTTTTATATATAAATAAAATATTTATTTTTTTACACACGTAGTAACAATAAATATGATATCTTTATTTATATATAAAGTTGAAAAAAATTTTTTTCTTTTTTAACAATTGAAAATAAAATTATTATAAAAAAAAAGAGTAGGTATATATAATAGAATACCATATAAGTAGACAAAAGAATAAATGGTATAAAATTTTTTTTGTTTTTTATTTTATTTTTACCTTAGTATAAAGTAATTCTCTAGAGATTTTACGAAAATGATTGTTAAGAAGCCAATAAAGAAAAGGATTCCAAAAACTATTTGACAATGCCATCCACGTTGCTAAAAAATCGAGAAATGCTGGTGGTTTGCTACCAGTACATGCAGCAACTACTTCAATGATTGTCCAAGGTGTCACAACTATAATAAAACCTAAACTCATAGCTGCCATTGTTCTTGATGCCGCTGTTGATAATCGACGCTCGTGTGCCATAAGCTTAAATAAAAAAAAAAGATTATTTTTATTATTATTATTATCTATCTTTATTATTTTTATATAAAATATAAAAGGTTTTGATAATATCTTTTAGTAAATATATTACTATTTATTTTGATTTTTAATCAAATATCTATTTTTTACATTTTAATTTTATGTTTCTTTGAATTTGCAATCGTAATTCGAAGCGAACTGTAACGTGGATTATATTATATTAATGGTTTTTGATTGGTTTTTTTTGGATTTTTTTTTAAATTAACATATTGTCGGTGTATTTCTAAAGTACACCAGTCTTAATGTGGTTTTAGGCTACTGTTGTTATGTAGATCCGACCTAAATCTATTTTAAATTAAAACGTTGCTAATAATAGTCTAGGGTCCCATCTACAGAAACCGTAAAACCAAGGTGCAACCGCAAATCTTCTGCGTATTAAGTTTGAATTAAAATTGATTTTAATTAATTAGAACCTTGAAATTTAGTTTAATTATTATTTTTTATTCTTACTCTGAATTTCAGTTTTACCCATTGTTTAATTTTATGGCCCATTCTTGTGTCGTTGAACATTTGTATAATGTTGTACAAAAGTGAATATCGATGATGCTCAGTTACTACATTACTAGTCAAATTGTTGTGGTTGCTGGCGTCCAAAATATCATAAGGTATAGATATTAATGCATCAAAAATAATACAGCCGTTAAAACTTCTTTTCTTTTTTTCATACATCCTAATTGCAATTTCTACCCTTGAGCATATAAAATTTAAGTCTTCAGAACCGCAACAATTTTTCATTTCTATTTTTTATTAATGTCAGATCTGATTTATTTGTATTATTTGACCCATCTAGCAAATACAAGCAGTCAGTACAAGGTAAAATGGCTTTTAATCTTTTAAAAATATTTCCTGCAATATAGGTCTTGAGTAAATTTGTCCATCTTAACAGAATCTACTTTTCTTAGAACAGTTGTGTTCAAATAGCATATAATTCTTATCCAATAAATTTTATATATCAAAACGTTTCCATTTTTTGGAAAATTTCCTTTTAAAAATCTTTTTAATGGTAGTAGAAACTTTTTTCAATTCCGCACTACCAGACTGTCCATTACAATGGAAGACTTTGACAATTACATGGAAGACTTTGACAATATCTCTATAGTTGCGACCCCCATTTGCGGCTTTTGTAGATGGAGACTAAGGGTGCTTCTATGAACGCCCAAGTCGCGACTAATGCGCAGAGACAAAAAATTGTGTTGTACGCATGATGTTACGATAATACCATGGTGCTTGCGGCCCACCCCCTTTTACGCCATTTGTAGAACCTTTTCAATAGGAGTATACGGATCCAAAATTTCGAACTAGTTCTGGAAACAAACTTAGAAAACAGTTTTTTTTTCAGTGTAGGTTAAATTTGGGCCTTGGTTAGCGAAAAGTAGTTCTAGTAGTGAGCTCAAAAGGGAAGGGGGAAAGTAGGGAAGTTTGATTTTCCAAGGCGATTACCACAAAAATATGATTTGGAAAAGGAGCATAAAATTAGACGCGGATTTTTTACACTCAATATAATAATATTCTAAAAATATGTATTATAATTAAATAAAAAAATGTAATTAATGATTTTATTAAATTAGTATTAACTGAATTATTCTTTGTTCTTTTTTTGCATAATTAAATGTTTTATTAAATTCAAATGTAATTATTTATTTGAAAATATAAATTTGATCGCATATAATTTAGAGATTTAAAACAATTATCATTATTACAATTATTATCCGTTTACAATTCAATTACAAATATTTGTTTTAATATGTACAATAGCTTATCTATTCGAGAAATTGCTTGTACAGGTTTTATATTAAATTCCTATAAAAATATTTTTCAAATAAAGCATTTTATATTTTATATTTTAATTAAAAATCAACGATTTATTATTATTATTATCATTATTTTATAATGTTTGCATTATTTACAATTAAAATCAATAGAACATAATGAGATTGAAAAATATTTGAATATTATTATGTACATATGGGTCATTTTACAGTTTTACTGTTTAAATGAAATTATATTTATCTTTTAAATTTGTTTATACATATTTTATATGTGTAATTTAATTTTATTTTTGCACTTTTGTGTTTTTTATTTAAAAATAAAACAATAATCAATTTATTAATGATTTATTTAGTACTGAATTTTCTGTATTCTACTTTTAAAAGCAAAAATGTTTTATGCTGATTTAGTAATTTCTGATAATTATATACGATTAAATATTGATTAAAATATTTATTTTTGTTAATTCACAAATTTAGTTAGAAGTTTTGTAATTACTTTTTTGTTGCTAATGTTAAGGCAATGGTAATTATTTATGTATATGTTTTCCGGTTTGTTGAATATAATTTTCGTTTGTACCTATTCTATTGCCTTTCAAGGATGTTTAGGGGCCATACAAATTTTTATAGCAAGTTCAGAGAATTTGCAGATTTTATTTCCCTATAGAATTTTAATTTGCGTTACCCACTTAATTATATTCTGTTTGTCCTGCCATTTCAAGGCAATTTAGTATATAAAATTTTTCTCGCAAGCAAAATGATTTCTACAGGCTATAATTATAAGGACGTCATTCCTAATTAACTAAGCAAATGTAAAAGAGTGTTTACTATTTTTGTAAAAAAAAGCAAAATAAATAATAATAATAATAATAATAATAATAATAATAATAATTCCTCGGAATTACTCTTTACGATTGGTTTTATTTAGTGAAAAACCTATAATAGATGAAAGAAAAGTTTTAGAAAATCATAAAAAATACCCTCAATATAACTGTTGAGAGCAAAAACAACTGGTTTTTGGGATTTTTATGAAAATTTGGGAGCAAGAAGTACAAAGTGTAATCTTCAAATTGTACACTTGCATGTCATTTTCGTAACTTTGGAAAGGGGGGGGGTAATAATGGAGATACTTATGCTCTTTAACCGAGCTTTCAGAATACCTTTACAAGATAAACGCAAAGCCAAAGCGCGGGTAAACGGCAGGGTATTTGTGTGATTTTTAATAACTCGTTGAAGTTTAATGATTAAAATTTTGTGAAAAAAAGTTTTAATTTACATTTTTGTAGCAAACATTAATTTTATTTTAATGTACAAATAAAAACATTGTTGTTAAATAAAATTATATAACTCAACTAATTACAAATAATTTGTGTACACACATTTTAATGCTGTCATAATTTAAATTTTAGAATGACATTAAATTTCATTATTTTTTTATTTTCTTTTTTTTTAACAACCACAAAAAAAAATTATTTGAATAATAAAGTTTTTAGTATAACAAGAAATTATAGTTGGAGTATTTCAAAAAATAACTTGGTTTTATTACAGCGTAGGTATTTTATTTATGCCTACATTTATTTTATTAAATAAAATGACAAGTTTATTAACATTATATATATAAGATGATAACTTATAAGTCAGCTTCTTACAGTTTAAAAAAAAATTGTTATTCAACAAAAAAAAGAAAAAAATTTTTTTATTTCCACTTAGATGAACTTATATATGTAAGTATTCTTATCTTTTCAACTACGTCACACTGATTTTTTTTACTTACGTAGGATTAATGTGCATGATTCTTAAATATAGATTTTACATAAACGTATAATAAATTTTCGTTCTATATACATGGGGTAATTCATAAAAAAAAATTTTTTTCAATTGAATAAAGCTAAAATTATTAGGTCATATTAGAGTAAATTAAATTTACAAAGTAAAGAATTAACTAAAATTTACTGAACTTTCAGTCATAAAAATTTTATTTAATAATAACAAATAAATATATAAATATATATATTTTTTTTTAATTAAATAATAAACGCGAAATAAAAGAAATATTAAATCTCAGTTTCCAGTTATAATGCCATACATTTGTACCAATAGAATTATACTCAGACGACTAAATATGCTTTTGAGACGTATTTTGTGAAAGATACATATACATATATATAATACACATATATATGTCAATGCTGTCATTGATATTGATTCAAAAAAAAGCTCGTAATATTTTTTATATTCTTTACATATACGTACTTTATATACTTAAATAAATATACTAGACTTTGGCTTAATTTGAGTAGCGTTTTAAAATATCGTTTAATTCGTATATATTTTTTCCTATTAGCCAGAAATCAGATATTAAATTTGCAATCAGTTTTTGGCTATTCTGGCTATTTTGGCTATTCAGTTTTGGTCTCAGTTCCCAATTTAGCATTTTGCATTCAAATTCAAAAAATGGGTTCTTAAAACACTTTTTTTTTTTTAATTCAAGCAAGAGAATCACGATACTCAGTGATGATTTTATCCAGTATTTTCATGCTAATATGTCATAGATTTTTTAAAATCATTGCCATTCTAATATATTTAATCAATTGAATGTTGCAAACGCTTTTTTCATTTTTACTACTTGACTTCATCTATTCATTTTATGCACACTCTTGTATTTATATATTTGATAAATATATTTTTATATTATATACATTATATATATATATATATATATATATATATTATT
This sequence comes from Anagrus nilaparvatae, assembly GCA_022575985.1. Lineage (NCBI taxonomy): Eukaryota > Metazoa > Arthropoda > Insecta > Hymenoptera > Mymaridae > Anagrus > Anagrus nilaparvatae. The sequence continues at coordinate 34,232,047 of JAKSXM010000231.1, forward strand.
TCTAATTAATTACTTTCATTGAAGAGGTTCAGCTTAACTTTTCAGGGAAATTCAATTGAATTGGATTATATATATAATATATATTATATACAACAGTAACTCAATAGTGAGAAAATTATTAAAAATTTTTAATAAAAATATTGTAGGAAAAATGTATGGCTTCTACACAAAAAAAAAATTTAATCATAGTGCAAAATAATTACAAGAAAATTGAAGATAAGGTTAATATTTAAAGGGGATTTAAATTTCAAAAATTTTTTATTCAGCATAGATTTATTTAAAAGGGGTTTTTAAGCTCTGTGGTAGACTGCAAAAAAAATTGGATAAATCAATTTTTGTATATTTTTCAGTTATTATTAAAAACATCTTTTTCAGTTCATACTCTTTGAGTTTCAAATACTATTTGACCTTTGTAAATAAAAAATATGAGTATATATGTTAGATATCAAAAGAATCCTCAGGGCAAACGACTTTTACTTATACAAACGAATCTCAAGGGAAATTGTTCAAAAAAAAAACTTGTAAAATATATAAAGTTCTAAACAATTTATATATTTTTGTTGCAAAAGATAAAAATGAGATATCTTGTTATATACTTTCTTCTTCGATTTGTAACTTAACTAAACTCAAAAACTTGAAAAAATAATTTTTTTTACATTCAAAATTGGTAAAATTCAAAAATTTGATTAAAAAATTTTTTTAATTAAATTTTTAATTAAAAAAAAATTAGGTATATTTGTACTAATGTGTATAGATAAAACAAATAGAAAACAATGTTAATTGTCTTATCATGTCACTTCCTTTTACAATAAGTGAAACCGCATAAAATAACCACAAACCGTTTCTAATGTGCTATATACTATTTTCTGTCTCCCTAAACAATGTTTATACTACTGTAACCAACGTGTTTCTATACAAATTCGTTCGAAATATTTTGCTTTAAACCGATAATATACGTTTTGGTTAGGATATTGAGAATCAAAAACAATGGTTTATTTGTCATGGATTGTTTGTTTTTAATTGGCTACTTTTTTTTTTGTAAAAATTTTTATTCTTTTTATTATTTTAGGGAATTTAGCTTAAAACAAAAAAGTTGAATGATAAGAATGAAATTTAAACTTTGAACGTAATTTCTAATCAGAAAGTGAATTGTCATCTTTTATACGCTTCGCAAAGTAAGCTTCTTTTGGGTGTACATTAGCCTGGTCTTTAATTTACTCAATTTTAGGTTCTATTTTTGAGATTTTTGAAAGGAAAATCGTTTGATGACTTTAAAATATTGGATCTTTTCTGAATTCTGGTTCTAATTATTTGAATTTAAATTATTTAAATTATTAGTTGCACACTGTAAAAAATTTTTAGGACAAATTTACTACCTGGTAGAATTAATGGGGTGTTAATTTAAAATGGGTCTTTGAACTCTAAGTTGAAGAATTTTTATCAAATATTTGTTCTTATATACCACTAAAATGGTAAATTACTGTGTCACAGAAACAAAAAATTTTTGAAAACAACTACCAGAATAATATACATAATAATAAGAAGTTAAATACGTGGATCGTTAACTTCCGGCTCAGCTCATCCCAATTCGTAATGTTTTTCCATAGTTTTGGATTATTTTTTTTCATTTTCTCTTTTGTATATTCACTTTAGTACGTCATGATACGTTATGATTTATAAACTAAGTAAAAAGCTTTAAAAAAAACAAACATTTGTAAAAAAATAACTTTTTTTCCCTTTTTCAAATATAATAAATAAAAAGTTGAATTAAAAATAAATTAAGAGAAAAATTATTAATAAAATTACGTAATTTGGTTAAAAAAATATACAAAATCAATTTTTCTCGGTTATTTTTTTTTTTTATAGAACAGTTTTCTTTACTAAAAGTCTAATTCCGGAGCTCGTTATAAGTAATAAGTGGATGACTGCATCATTAGGATATAATTTATTTTTTTTTTCTTTTTTTTTCAACCAAACGTAACATTAATTTATTATTTTTTTTTTATGCCTATTTTTTTTTTCTGTACAATTAGTTCAATTTATTTAAAAGAAAAAAAAATATTGTTTTTATGTATGTGAAAAGTTTTTCATTTTTTTAAATACTTACACGATCAAAATGTCCACCAGTGACAATTTCCGGCGTATTGGCACAAACAACTCTTTTTAAACGAAGTTTGTTAACATGAAAAGCTGAACCATAAAAGTACATAAGTGCCATGGTTGTTGGAAAATAGAAACTACAGCATGCCAATATCCTAAAAAAAAAATTGATAAAAAAATTATTTTTAATAAAAAGTTTGTAAGCAAAAAATTTAATATTCAGATATTTTTATATTAAACTTTTTTAATTATAAAATAAATAGAAAAATTGATTATTAAAATTTTCTTTTTCTTAGACAAAATAAAGAAAATTTTCTTAAGACATTAAAAAATAAAAAAGGATAGAATAAGCAATTTAAAAAATAAAATTTGCATATAAAGCATAAAATTTTTTTTACCTGAAAGATGCCTTAGGAAAAAAAGGTTCGCATGCTAAAAGCCCCGTGTCATTGAAGTAATAACCACCTTTTGGTAATACCAGTATACCAAATATTGCAACGCTTGCAATCCATGTCGCTGACATTATCGCTACACAACCTTGTCTCATGTAATGCTGTTTTGACAAATTAATTTTTTATAATTAGTAAAGAAAAATATGTTATTTTAATTAAATATTTTATTTTGCTCTATATATTTTAGATTTAATTAGGATTCATTTTTTGAATATTTAATGATTTTTATTTTAACATCTACACTGAAAAACTTATCCCTGTTATACTCTGAGGGTGATTTAGCTACTAAAATTTTCAAATATATAGTGTAAACCCTGTCACCATTCAATTTTTCAAAATATGATTTTGATTTTTAAAGTATTTATGTAACCAGACAGATTTTTTTTCGTTTAAACGATTGCAAATGGCTTGAAACGTTAAAAAAATTGAAAAAAAAAATTATTTTTACTCATATAAAATGCAAGCACCGCGGCATGATGGGACTTATAAAAATTTTTAGACCAAAAAAAAAATTTTTTTTGAATCTTTCTTTGCATTATTTGCAACTATTTAAAAAGAAAAAAAATTTAGTTGCCACAACAGGATTATTACTTTTGCAATATAACAATTATTTTTAATTTTATAACACAAAGTTATTTAATTTATAGAAAATTAAACGGCGTAAATTAAAAATAAAAAAAAATTTAATTATTTTGAATTATTCAATAAATACCAATTTTATTTAAAAGAAAATAAACGATGTAAAAAAAAAAACTAAATTTATTTTTTAACTCAATCAAAAAAAAAAATATAAAATAAAAAAAAATTAACTATTTTTATTTACAAATAGAAATACAGAAAATATCATTTCGTGGTATATACAATTATCTTGACGCATTTTATACTCATTTGATGATAAATTTAAATTTAATGTTCCATATGATGATAACAATCATCAACATTTAATAATGAAAATGAGCACAATTTCAGTCAGAAATATAAAAAAAAAAAAACAATAATTTAGTCATGTATATAATTCACACATGAATAATTTTCATGTTTGTACATAAATGGTGTTATATTGTACGCGTATAAAAAATTGTATATAAACCTGGCAGTTTATTTTAAAAAGTTTTTTTTTTTAATTCTTGGTTTCATTTACAAATAACCTTAGATTTACAGAATTATAGTTTATTTAATTACTTTTAAATAATGCTGCTTTTTAATACCAAAGCTTTTACGGGACATAAAATTTGCTCCATATAAAACCTCTTACTCTTTTAGAAAGAGGGATTTTATGATAAATTACATTTAACAGAAAATCGAAGATTTTTTTTTTAACTATCAGGCTAATATATAAATAGGGAAGTGATATTTAAAAAAAATGAGAGTAAATTTTATAACAATAAACCTGTGTATTATAATATATGTTGGCTCATTTTGAAATGGTGCCTAGAAAAAAAAGATCCTAATGTAAATTTTTTATGTACGACAGTTTTTTTTGTGTAGGTACATTTTTTATAAAAATATAATCAAATAAAAACAGTAAAAAAATATTTAGGTGAAAATATCTCACTTTATTTTTGTAAAATTATTTCAAAATTAATATAAATAAAAAATAAAAACCAGAAAAATGAGTATAGGTATATAGTTAAAAAACAATTTTTCCATGGAGCGTATTCTTACTAGATTCTAGGTCTCTAGGGGCACTAGAGTAGAAATAATTAATTATGACTAATTTAATTTTAATAAATTTATTTAAACATTTTTTTAAATAAGATTTTAATAAATTTTTTGCTATAAATAAGATAAATAATAAATTTTAATTGTTTTAACTCTAGTGTCCCTGTAGTACATATAGTAAAAATATGCTTCATGAAATCGATCCTTTAAAATTTTAGCCTCAGATACCACAGAAAATAAGAAATGCATAGTATCTCATCGTTTATTTCAATTTTAAAACTTTAATTGTTTATTTTAATTTAATAAAATATTTAACTAAACTTTCATAATATACCCCTAAAAAATACTGATATTTATACACATATACTAAGTATACATTCGACGCGCGCGCTGCGCTACAGTTATACGAAATACAAAAAGTAACCGCGGTACAAGTAGGTGCTATATTTTATCTTATGTGATAAATTTTTGATTATGTTTTTAAATTAATTAATTGATTATTAAAAATTAAATTAAAATATTAAATTTAAAAGTGAAACGAATATTGTAAACATAAAGTTTAATTAAATTCACTTAAGTGAATATAATAATTATTATTGACAATTCTTGAAATCCAAGGTTTCTATATTTTTAAATTTTTAACCGCCATTTTAAAATTTTGTTGAATATTGTGATTATAGTTTTTCGTTCTTATGTGATCAGTTGATTATGTTTCTATTATATTATTTAATTATTAAATGAATTTTTAGAAAATAAATTAAAATATTAAATTTTTAGTGTATAAATTTTTAAACTCCAAAACTTTTTTAATTTTTAAATTTGTATTGTGCGGCGTTCAGAAACCGGTGGAGTTTTTACAGGATTCTACAAGCTTAAGGTAAGACTTTTTATACATTTATTTATTTAATTTAATAATTAAATACAAATTAATTTACACAATTCTTTAATTATTCCCTGTATTTATTATATAGCTATAATTATTTTACATTTTTATCTTCATCCGTAAAATTGAACTATACCGCGATAAAGAGTTTTTTCTCATTTAAACTTGCCTATATACATATAATTATTTAAAATAACTTTATAAAAATAGTGAATAAACAATTTTTTAAATTAATTATTAACTAGTTTTTTTATTGCTAATAGAACTTTACATAAAACTAGACTTACATTTTTCTTTTTTTAAATATTAAATGGAAAAACTTTATAATTTAAACTTTAATGCTCAATTTAAAACAATAAATACTTATAGGTATAGACTTTATTACTTATTAAACTACTTATTTTAATAATAAATTGTGCAGAATATAAAAATAAAAAAACAGTTTTATAAAGAAGAAAATTAATATTTAACAAAAATTTACATAAGTACCTACTCTTCAGAATTTGAATTTTTCTTTTATTAGTATAAGTTTTATTATTACAATAGTATAATATCATGGGTATATGCATGTTTACGTGTATTTTATAAGAAATCCAGAAATATTTGGGGGTGGGGTATGCACCCCTAGTGCACCCCTACATGTCCCCCCGTAATCCTGGCTATTTGTTTATTACATAGACATGTTGGTTGGGTATAGGACTAAAAAAGTGTAGATCTTGTGTTGGATAGTAATAGAAACTGAAAAATTGTGCACAAAAAATAAAGAAAAAGTAAAAAAAGAAATGATTTATTTATTACCTATTTTTTAAAATCATTAAATTACAAAAAAATAACCTAAAATAGGTTTATTTTGTATTATTGTAGTATTATTTTGTTTGTTAAAAATATTTTTGTGTTTGGAAAAGAATTGGTGAATTAAAAATAAAAAAGAAACAGGAAACATTTGTGAAAAAGTTAATTTTGGTTTTATTTTTCATCCAGAATAACCTTTTAGAGGAACCTGACCAAATATTGAAATAATAGGACTTCTTTTTGGTTATTGACTTAATTATTCATTAATCTTCAATTTTAACCTAATCAGGTTGCTCAGGATAGCTTCAAAATATCTAATATTTAAAATAATTAACCTTCGGATAACTCGTATAAGACTGTAATTAATAATTCTGAACCAGATATAGCCCAAAATTATTTCTTTGCAGGTTCCAATGAATTAATAGAACTACACAAAAGTAACACAATTAATCTAAATGTTGTAGAACTTGTTTTGTCTCTGAAACATTTGTTCTTTAATTTTAGTTATTACTAATAACCGAAACAAGATGTTAATTTTAGTTTAAAAGTTTCCGTATCAAACTAGGAACCTGTAATACTGGAGTCTTAAAGTTTGTTTTCCCTAGTTCTATTTACTTATCAAAACAAAAAGATATAAACTTTATGATTTCTACTATTCAGGTTTCCAATTTAATACAGAAACTTTTAAGCTGAAAGTAACATTTTGTTTTGGATATTGATAATAACTATAATTATAAGAGCAAATGTTCCAGAAACAAAACAAGAACTGCATTATTTAAAATAGTTGTGCTGCTTTTGTGAAGTTCTATTTATCCATTAAAACCTGCAGAGAAAGAATTTTGGCCTGTATCTAGTTCAGAATTATGACTTTATAATCAGTATAAATAATTCTGTACCAGATATAGCCCAAAATTATTTCTTTGCAGGTTCCAACAAATTAATAGAACTACACAAAAGTTACACAACTAATCTAAATGTTGTAGTTCTTGTTTTGTCTCTGAAACATTTGTTTTTATAATTTTAGTTATTATCGAGAACCAAAACAAGTTGTTACTCTAAGTTTAAGTTTCTGTATCAAACTGGGAACTTGAAATGCTGAAGTCTTGAAGTTTGTTTTCCCTAGTTCTATTTACTTATTAAAACTAACAGATACGAACTTTATGATTCATACTATTCAGGTTTCCAATTTCGTACAGAAATTTTTAAGCTAAAAGTAACATCTTGTTTTGGTTATTGATAATAACTATAATTATAAGAGTAAATGTTCTAGAAACAAAAAAAAGAACTGCATCATTTAAATTAGTTGAGTTGCTTTTGTGAAGTTCTAATTCATTGTGAAGTTCTAATCCATTAGAACCTGCAGAGAAATAATTTTGACCTGTATCTGGTTTAGAATTATTAATACTGATTATGAAGTCTTATACAAACTAACCGACGATGAGTAATTTTAAAAATTAAATGTTTTGAAGCTGGACTGAATATTCTAATCATAATTATTTGGATAAAATTTAAGACTAATGAATTATTAGAGTAATTTTTTGTGAAATTTTTCAATTTTTAATTTAATTGTTTGCACTCTTCTACTACTCCATCGCTCCTTCAAGTCTAACTTCCACCATGTCTACTCATTTTCAGCTTCCATATTTTATTCAAATAAAATTTCATATCATAAAAGTTAAAATCGAATTATGTGTTTACACAATGACTGATCAAGAAACATGTTTACTTATAACAGTTTTAATCATTACGCTACTAAGTAGTAAATTAAAAACTTGTAATTATATAGGTACCCAAAATTAAATTATTTAAAATTTTTGAAGTCTTAGCAGTTCTAAATCTTTAATAAAAATTATTTTGAGTTCATCTGAATTGATCCCTAAAATTAACCCCTTTCCTTCATGAGAATGCTAGCTTTTAACTAATATTTACATTTTCTTATAGTATTTGACTTAGGTTTAAAAATGATGTTACCAGAGTAAAAAAGATCAGATATCTTAAAATTTTCAGTAAATTATTTATTTTAAAGAAAATAATGTAATATTTTTATTATTTATTCATTTATATCTATGGACGCCTTGGAATGCTTAATATACATATCAATTTTAAATAATTTTAAAAGTTTGTATAATTGAATTATATGACTATATAATATTATTTGTTTTATAAATATAATAGTTTGATAATTTAAACTTTAATTAAAAGACAATAGTTACACATTTAATTTTATTTATATAAATTAAATTTGAGCTTATAAATTTCATTTTATCATTTAAACTCCAACTAAAACTTAGTTTTCACTTTTTTGAAATGTTGTGATAACGATATATTTTGAATACTAATTTTGAATTTTGTTTTTTAAAGCTGATATTATTTTAAAATTACTGATACTAAAATTTACTAATACAAAATTACCCTTTGAGAAATATTCTATTTTTACTAATCATTAATATGCAGTAATAATATACACTGTAAAAATATATTGCTTGAAAATTCAAGCAAATTCTTAAATTTTAATTTAAATTTTAGGTTTCATTATAAAATAATTTTTTTTTTTGTATGGATGGTTAAATTATGTTTGCAGATAATTTTAATACTTTTTTTAATTTTAATTTATTTTTAGACCCAATTTAGCTGGGCAAAGCTTAACTATGTCTATTATTATTAATATAGCTTCTCCAAAATACCCGATAAACTAATTTTATTTAAATAATTTTTGGGTCGCGTGCATCTTAAAAAAAAAAATAAATGGTGAAACAATCAATACAAATGATAAAAGTAATATACAAAATATTAATCCTATGGAAAAATAAAATTGAAAATTATTTATTCAGCTTATTTGAAAAAGGGTTTCAGGATTAATTATTTAAACTTTTTGTTTTTGGAGATAAGCTTTTTTTATGTAAATTGAAAAAATAAACATTTCATTTAAAAACTATAGAGGATTAATACTCAATTATTCCAGATAGGCAAATGTTTAAAAAGTACATAAATAATTCATTAATTTTATACTAAAAACATTGAATATTACTCAATATTTAATTTTTTACTGAAATAAAGTTAAAAGTAAAAAAGAATTTAAAAAATGTAATAAATTTTCAATGCATAGAACTTTAATTTTATACATAATTAATAATTAATAAATTAAAATTTACCTTATTTGAAGAATGTTTATGATATTGGTGAGGATGTTGCATGCACATATAACGGTCGATTGCCATACAAACAAGAATAACAGCACTTTGTTGAGTTAGAGCTCCTCTTAATAGTGCCTTCAAAGAAATAAAAGTTGTTAATATCTTAATTTATTTATTATTTTTGCAAAAATTTATTTTAAAATTATTATTTTTTAAAATTATTTAATCAATCAGAAATTTATTTTTATTAAACTTCAAAAAAAGTTCATTTTAATAATTTTTTTCTTTCTGAATCTGATGACTCTTTTTACAATGTGTTGAAAGTATCTATACCTTAGGATCAAAGGAAAATTCTACTTGCGAGGGGAGTGGGGAAGTTTTATCTGCTAGATTTCAGAGGCAGGGCGTTTTTTTGATTTTGAAATAACACCCCTATACTTATAGTTTGATTGGTTTGATTTCATAGGCCTTCTGGGCCTAGAACAGAAAGCTTCAATTATTCACCTTACAAGTGAAACAAAAAACTCCTGGCTTCATTTTTTTCGTATAAGTATCACTTCAATTTTCAAAAACCTAATTTTTTATTTTGAGTCTCTCACTGTGATATCCAATAAATCAATTGACCATTTACGGCCAAAACTAGTTACTAGTATAACAATTATTTAATATTATAGAAGGAGCAATAATGGCGAAAAAATGTGGTTTTTGGCATTTAAAATTTATATGCGAAAAAAATGAAACCAAAAGTTTTTTGATTCAATTAAAATGTGGCAGCGTTATACGGTAAAATACCCGAAAATATCATTTTTTAACACTGAAGCTCATTGTTCTAGCCTAGAAGGCCTATAAAATAGAATTATAGATATCTGGAGAATTTTTTCAATACTTTTTTCAATTAGCGAAAAATAAAGAAATGAAGCACGTATCTGTTACATTGTTTGAATTTTCTCCCGCTAGGTGTTATGGTTTTTTCTCTCGTAAGTGTCAAAAATAAGTTCCTCTAAGTATATATGGACCGCATACATACTTTTTTCAAAAACCGGTTTTTTAACTTCCTGTGATTTAGAAACATCCTTATATGCAAAAAAATCAAAAATGAAAATTCCAACTATCAAGGATCGATTTCATGGAGCGAATTCTTACTAGATTCTAGGGGCACTAGATTAGAATTAATTAATTATGATTCAAAATTTATTAATAAATTTATTCTTCTCCATAAGGATCCATAAAATCGCCTCGGAGTAAAATTTTAATAAATTTTTAGTGATTATTACTAGGGTTTAATTGTTTCAACTTTAGTGTGCCTAGAATCTTGTCAGAATATGCCCCATGAAATTGCCCCTCAATAGATTTTGAGTCATAATTAATTATTTCTACTCTAGTGCCCTTACAATCTAGTATAAGTATACTCCATTAAATCAACTCTTTATCACAATCAATTCTCTATTATATGGGAAACCAAAAATTATAAAATAGTAATCAGATCTAACTAAAGTAGTACAAATCAAGATTCTATCATCCGAAAATTGATTGAATAACGACATGTCGTAATTTTAGAAAAATCAAAAAAGGTCTAAATAAAATACATATAAGCCATCGATTATTGAAAAAATACAATATTTTTAGAAGCTATAAATTTTAATATTAGCATAGATAAAAATACAAATAAAATTCAATAAGAAGATTTGAAAAATTATTTTTAGAAATAAGTTATAAGTATAACTTATCATTATTTTCAATATTATCAGTACGTATATTTATAAATATAGGCATATAGATGTTGACTCGGGTATTGAAAAGAGAAAATATGTACTGAAAATTTATGCAAACAAATGATCATAATAAATCTTTTAAAATAAAGAAGTTTTATTGTATATAGAAAAATAAATAAAGTTTATAAATAATATATATATTTAGATCATATAGAACCTAATATGTACATATCTAAAACATATATAATTTATTATTATGTATATTTGATGAGAGTCATATTTAAAATTTTTTTTGAATTTTATTTTTATACCATGTAATAAATATACAAAATTTTGAAAAAGTTGACTAAAAATTAAAATACTTATAACTTTTGATGGATTGAACTGATTGCAATCAGTTTAAGCCATGGCTTAAAAATTCGGTCGTACATGTAAAAAACATAACAGAATTAAATAAAATCATTATCTACAGTAAAAAAGTACCTTGTAAACATCTCATCATTTTTCCCCATTTGTGCCATATACCGGTTCTTTGTAGCTATCATCGTTTTTGCATAAATTCACTCATATACATATATAACATACATACACACATACATACAAACATATTTTCATTTTCATATAAGTAAAGGATATAAATATTAGGGGTGTCCAATTATTCGAAAAATCTGGTACCTCACCCGAAGATTCAGTGTTGTTTTCGGTTTTTCTTGATCCCAAATGACCCTATCTGAAAATAAGCCCAAACTTTCGGGTATTAATCGACTCCTAATAAACATATTGCTTAGTTTAAAATTTAAATAAGTTAATTAAATTTTTGCAAAAATTCTAGTTTCAACTTCTCTGTTTAAAAATTCAAACAAATCTATCTATCAGTGTATCCCTTTTATTTGAGATTAGAAATAAGCACTTATAATTGAATAAACTGTAAAAAAAGCAAACTAGTAATAAAGAATATAAATGGTCTATATAAATTATTAAGAGCCAAAAGAATTAAAAACCAGTTTTAGAATAGATATTTTCTATAAAAATAAATAAATAAAAATTTATAGGTATTTATACATTCTGTAAAAATTATTATTCATTTTATGAAACGCGTTATTGATTTTAAATACATAAAAAAACCTTTATGTTATAAATTTATTTAAGTTTAGGTATACCATATGATATCGACATATTACATAAAAAAAATTTTTTATATGTATATGAGGTGTTTCATGTCAATTCAGTCATTTATTATACACACTAAACTGAATTTATAAGCATTCTTCCTGCTTTAAAATAAAAAGCAATTAATTTGTTAAAAGTTCATAAGTTTTAAGGCAACTTTTTTTATTTATCAAAGTTTTAAATATCTAAAAATTAAAAAACTTATAACCGGTTTGTGTAAAGTCCCTAATTCCTTAAACCTGAACTATTTTAAGTCCCTAAAGTTAAATTATTATAAGTCCCTAAAACGAAATTATTCTGAGTCTCATTTGACCCTCCCCCCTTTAAATTGGACATATTTGACTCCCACCCTTGGTTTTCAGATTTTAAGGGTACCTCTTTCCTAAAAATATGTTCTATCTTAAAAACCAATTGTATTCAGGCTATGATATGGATATGAGGGGCTGATTTCATTTTTTCCCCAAAAATTTAAAAAACTTAAATGGGGGGATGGAGTGCTTCAGTTAAAAGTGAGATTTTATAAAATTTTGTATAAAAATAAATAAATTTTAACATGGAACATGTTCATTGGATGGGGTATTTGAAAAAGTCTGGCTTGGCAGGGGGAGGGGATAAAAGTGACATTTTTAGGGGTTGGGGGTTTAAGGTTGTTGTTCGGTACATGCGTCAACGTCAGAATTGAATATAATTTTAACAGGGGATTAATTACATTAAAATAAATTTACTGTTAAAAAATTAAGATAATTCACCATTTAGTTTACGAGTTATTAAACTCTAAAGTTCAATTCTTATACATTGTTAGGATAGGAAGACGCGTGAAAATGCATTGAAATCTAGCGTCTTTTTGTAAATACTTCTAAACGAGACGTCAGATGTGAACGAAAATTAATTTTAAAGTTAATGAATAGTATTAGAATATCATTTTAAAATTTCAAGGGAATTCACCATTTCGTATCAGAAATATTAAGCTCCAAAGTTGAAAAAAAACAAATTTTTTTTTCGTAAATTTATAATATTTTAAGTTTTTATTAATTTTTATTAATTTTTATAAAAAAAATAAAGTATTCATCAATAAAAATAGTCATAATTTTTCTTCTGAAATTCATAATAAGCAAATATTTTTATTTTTTTTTTACTTATAATAATAATAATATTAAATTTTGTTGAACTTCGCGAAATAATCCGCTAGGTTCGCTAGCTGTACCGAACAACAACCTTAAATGGACTTAAAATATTTTTGATTTTACAATCATTTGAAGTAGGAGTCAGGGCCTGATCAGGCTCTGATAAGAACAAGAACTTAGAATACTTTATGTTTATGGACTTTTATATTTTGAAATTCATTGTAATTTCGGTTTTAGGACTTATAATAACTAGGAAGTATAAGTTAAAACTGTTATAAGTGAACATGTTCCATGATCGTTAGTTGTGTGAAAACAAACAAACAAACCAGTTATAAGTTTTTTCTTACTCTCAGAAGTGGATGATGCCTCACTCTCAATAGATACATGGTAAATCTTTAAAAGTTTGGAGAAATTAAGAAGAGTATAAAGTAGAAAAGGCTTAGTCCCTCCCATAAAATCCACGTATCAAAAATATCCTTTGAAAACTTAACTTCTAAAAATCATTTTCCAATTCTGATTTTTTAGACAAATTACAGTTTCAAGCTGTTTTAAAACTTTTCAAAAATGTTTAAGATTTGGTTTTTCTTTTAATCTTAGAAAAAACTCGAAAAAAATGATTTTTTTCTAATTTAGGCCTATAAAGTATTGGGGTAGCGATAACTTGAAACACCTCGTATATACACACATGTATAAATATATCAATTCATTCATTATAAACAATAAATAAATCTTCATGGATTTATTTTTTTAAGGTATAAAAAAAATACATCGAAACTACAAAAAAAAACAGTTTATTAGAAAAAAAATTATTTGTTAACAAATTCTAAATTAATTAATTTTTTATTTAACAAAATTAAAACTATCATTACTATAAACCACTTCAAATTCTAAAGTTAACCCATTACTGTCTAGGCAGCCAAATATCCCCGGTACTGATTAGAAAAAAAAAACACTGTTTTTCGAATAATAAAGGCTCAAATCAAGTGTCGCACGTTTCGGCTGCCTGGGCAGTAATGAGTTAAAGAAGCTCTTTTAGTACATCTTTAAAGGCCTCGAGAAACTTAAGTACCTTATTGATTCCAAAAAATTCTTGTTTACTAATATTTACATAAAAAAGGTCAAAAAATAGTATTTTTTTTTTTTAATTTAACGAGAATTTTCTGATTAACACAAAATGTCACGAGAAGTTTAAAATGAAATGTGCACACGAGAGATAAGTAATTTCCGTTTGTACTTTATCTATTTATATATAATATAAATATATATATATATATATATATATAGCAAGAAGGTCCATTTTATATATACCATAAACTGCAGAAACCGTTAACTAAAATAAATTATAAATTCATATTCGCATCGGTGATTTGAATTTATATTTTAAATTTTCGGTATTATATATTTATATCCAATGTTTAAACATAACCTATAAATATAAGAGATTTATATTCGTTATTTTAGATTTTATTTGTTAAATTTTTTTTTTTTAAGAATAAGCAGCTTATGATTACTGTACATCTAGAAATAAGTAGGAATATATAAAATAATGGAACCCCTGAATATCCTAGAGATTTAAAAAACTGATTTACATGAATTTTAACTTAACAAATAAGTTGAAATTGTTACGCCATTATTTCTAAATTATTTTTTCTTGAAACATTTCTTTATAAAATTTATTCTTGCAGAAATTTATTTTTAAGTGTTTAGTAGTCGTAAGAACTAAGAAGCATTTATTTAAGTTACAGCTAACACTTCTTATCTTGTAATAAAAAACTATAGCTCGTTTTCTTTAAATTGCTAGGGTAATGGACCACTCACAGAGAAAGTCAAGAAATAGTTTTTAGTAAATAAATAGTATTGCATCTAAATCTATTTTGATACACAATATGTCTTAGAACACGAACCCTCTGAGAATCGAGCTTCTCATGATTGTGTAGTTTGTAACTGTATAATAATTGGAGGAGTATACACTGTAAAAATTGTTGCATTAAAAATTACCAACGGGTAATATATTCATAAACATGCTCGCAAACGTGTTAATAAATTTACTAACACGATGGTTTGTAATTGATGATACACTGTAAAAAATAACTTCCTAATATTAACAAAAAAATTAGAAAATTTTCGAAAAATTAGTAAATTTTCAAAAAAATTTGTAAATATTCGAAAAAAATCGTATATTTAGTAAATTTAGTATATTAACAAAAAATTCGAGTATTCTCGATTTTTTTTTGTAAATTCCAAGGTAAATTCACAAGAAAAATCGATAATTTACAATTTTTTTTCGAAAATTTACAAAAAATTTGCAAAAAATAGTCGAAAATTTACGAAAAATAATTGTGAATTTGCAACTTTTTTCGTAAATGCACAAAAAAAATCGAGAATCCTCGAATTTTTGGATAATATACTAAATTTAGTAAATTTACGATTTTTTTCGAATATTTACAATTTTTTTGAAAATTCACTAATTTTTCGAAAATTTTCTAATTTTTTTGTTAATATACGGAAGTTACTTTTTACAGTGTATCTAATGGTAATGATATAGGAAAAATTGCAAAAAAAACTTGATAAAGGGAAGATAGAAGAGGGGGAGGAGTTAAAATTGTTTTAATTTTGGGTGACCTCATTAATGAATGATACCTAAAATATCTTCTGAAAAGTATCAAGTTCAGCCAACCTCGAAATGCACCAAAAGTTTTTCTACGATTCTTGTTTTAATATTCATTTAAATTGATGAACAGCATAAGCTATTTAACCTATAAACCGTTAAAAGCAAAAATGAGTCCTCATTCAAATTCTTTTAATATCAAACCCTTCACAAAGCTGGTAAATTTGGGCTCTAATTGATTGGATCCTTTCCAAAATAAATAATATTATCCCTACTCACCAAATACTTTCGAAGGAAACTACTTACTACCCAAGGGAAGCTCTTACAACGCTGTTTTATTCCCTTATTGTTCCCTTAAAAACTATTTATGATGTGAATATTGTAAACATAATTTTAAAAAAATATTTTCTTATTTAAAAAAATAAAGAATAGAATATAATAAAAAAAGATGCTGCAAATCTAAATAAACATACATAATACGAAAAATGTATACTTTTATCTAAAGGTACTTAAAGTTTTATATGGATATAAAAAAAATTTTTTTTTCTCAAAAGTTAAGCAAGAAAAAAATTGTACATACGTATAGAATTTTCTATTTTTTTCAATTTTTATGAACATAAATGCATATAATAATTTTTTTATATTCTTGTAAGTAAAAATATGAATTCTAAATATTATTTTGTGTATTTATATTAGTCAGGCAATTAAAAAAAATTTTTTGATTAACTAGACAAATTGGGGCAGGTCCTTTATAAGGTTCTCAAAATCAGAGGATATTCATTATTAA
This sequence comes from Anagrus nilaparvatae, assembly GCA_022575985.1. Classification (NCBI taxonomy): domain Eukaryota; kingdom Metazoa; phylum Arthropoda; class Insecta; order Hymenoptera; family Mymaridae; genus Anagrus; species Anagrus nilaparvatae. Next base: position 34,248,471 of record JAKSXM010000231.1, read on the forward strand.
ATACTGACACTGAGAACATAAAAATGAAGTTTTTTGGAGGGACTGAAAATTGGCTCTGAAAAAAAATTGAATTTAGTACATGTTCTTATTATTTTAGGAAATTACCGGCAACTTCCCCTAGTAATGGGAAATCCAGGCAATTTTTTTTTAATTAACATGTACCATGTCCTATAAGAAATAATGTTATTTAGCAATATTAGGAGTGTCTAAATGACCTATAATTTTGGGAACCTTATTTTATTCGTAAACCAAACGAACTTTCATCTGCCAAGCTAATATATACATGTACATTACTTTATTACAAAAATATGTTATTTTATATTATATGGTAATAACATAGAAAATTTTTATTTTAGAACCCTTTATATAAACTGAAATATTCAATTGGTTAAACGTGGCAGTATGGATTTATGTAGTTCAAAGAATTAAATTGAACTTTTGTTGTTTAAAAATGGTTTTATGACAAGACTTGTTTCTTTCTTAAAATACACTGCAAAATTTTTTTTTATTAACTCAAAGTTAAAAAATTTTTTAGTGTAAACTTAATATTCTTAGTATTTGCCTCAAAATTCCTTGTACCTATAATTTTATAAAAAAAAATTTAATTTTATTTAAATTATTGCTTTTACTGATATCTAAAAAAAAAATTTGAAATTACATTTTATTAAAATTTATATTATAATAACAAAGGAGATTTAAGCCACAGAAGTGTAAAACTTTTTATGAAAATGCAAATATTTTAGTTATATTCAAGAGTTCTTGTAGATTTCCAACTGCTGTTTACCAGAATAGCTTAAGTTTTCGTAATTATGAGATTAGTTTTAAATTTTGATATTTATAATATTTTAATAATAATTAATGCATGATTAATTTTTTTTTTTTTTTTTAATTAAAAAATTAATTAATTTTGTTTTTTTATATTTGTTGTTTTTCAAATTTTTTTGCAATCAAATTTGAAAATTCTTTTAGGTCTTAAAAATAAATCCCTCGTTGAAGAAAGTAATGTACTTAAAATAGAGCTATATTGGAACGATTAAGTTTTTAAATTATTTATTAATATTAGGGCAAGGCAAGCCCCCTATAATTTTTTAGGGTAAATTTCTCTGCTAATATAAACGCGAGTTAACCAAAGATGTTGTAGCAATAAAAGCTCTTCAAGAAAATGTTAAATTTTTAAAAACTTATATTTCTTACTATTGATTTTAAATTTAAAAATGTATATAAAAATTTTTTTAAAGCAAATAATGTGGTCAAGGCGCTAGAAATTTTAAATATAGTAATTACTCCAGTAAAATCATGGTTTTGGTGGTATTGTTTGTGGCCGCTACCAGATTTGGTTTACTATAGGTTTTTTGGATCGCTGAACACGAAAATCGGGGTTTTTTCTATGCGCAATTGGGGCTTGATCCTTAAATTGGGCAAAACTGCCCCTAAAAGGGGTGATTCCGCTACTTTCAATCTAGCCCTTCAAGATTTGGTGTAATAGGGTTTTTGGGGCACTGATCACAAAAATCGATGTCATTTCAATTAAAACGTAACTCTTCAACCTTATATTAGCCGAAACTACTCCTAAAAGGGGCGCTTTCGCTATATTCGTGCTAGCCTTCTAAGATTTAGTCTGATAGGGTTTTTTAGTTCGCTAATCACAATAAACAGCCCTTGAAGGGTTATTTTGAGGCATAATAAAAGTTTTGTGTAATGCAAAAAAATTTTTTTTTTAATTTTTGAAAAATTTTTCAAATGATAAAACATTTGCTTACCTTTATTTTATAAATAAGATATAACTTGTAAAATGTATGATCCATTTATTTATACCTTTCAAACCTTTTAGGAGTAGTTTTAGCAAATTTGAGACTGAAGACCTAATTTTTAATTGAAAAAAACGCGATTTTCGTGATCAGCGACCTAAAAAACCCTTTAAGACCAAATCTTGGAGGGCTAGAGCGAAAGAAGAAAAAACACCCCTTTTAGGGGTACTTTTGGCCAATTTAAGGGTGAAGGGATAATTTTTCATAGTTATAACTGCAATATTCGTAATCAGCGACCCAAAAAACCTCCGTATACCAAATTTCAAAGGCTTACAATGAATACAGCAAAAATGCCCTTTTTAGGGGCAGTTTTGCCCGATTTAAGGGTCAAGGGGTAATTTTTCATAGTTATAATTGCAATATTCGTTATCAGCGACCCAAAAAACCCCTGTATACCAAATTTCAAAGGCTTACAATGACTACAGGAAAAATGCCCTTTTTAGAGGCAATTTTGCCCGATTTAAGGGTCAAGCCCCATTTGCGCATAGAAAAGACCCCGATTTTCGTGTTCAGCGACCCAAAAAACCTATGGTAGACCAAATCTGGTGGCGGCCACAAACAATACCACCCCCCCCCCCCCCCGTGATTTGACTGGAGTAAATATGGATCCAGCCCAGTAGACCATACGTATTTTTGATTGCTAAAAACAGTTTTGAAGGTTGCAGTAATTAGTATTGTATCGCCAAAAATAACAAAAAAAATATCATTTTATAAAAATATTGATGATTAATCGAAATTTTGAATTATAGGTTTCCGGGGTCGCTGATGACGATTTTGAAATCAGATTTTTTTAATTTAAAATTGCAGGCTCTAAATCAGGCATTTCTAAGTTTTTAACATCAAAATCGATAATTTAAGCTATTTCAAACATTTTAATGTATTTTTACAAACTTGATTAACATCTCTAAAAACTTTAATTCATCTTTAAAATGTTTGAAATAGCTTGAATTATGGTTTTGAGGTTAAAAACTTAGAAAAGTGGGACTTAAAGCCCACAATTTTGAATTTAATAAATCTGATTTCAGAATCGTCTCCAGATACCCCGAAAACCTACGAGGTTACCAACATTTGGATCCATCAGCAATATTTTTCAATGCATTATTATTACTGCATACAAAATTTTTTGATACATTTAACATTGCCGGGGTCTTGACTAAAGGCCCTAAAGAAAATTTAAGTTTTTACAATTTTGAAGATTGTACACAACATATATAATACGTATTTTTCAAGTATTTCATTAGTAAATTTTTGTAACATATGGTATACTAAAAATCAATACGAATGACGTTAATTTAATGAAAAAATAATTCTTTTTTTATAAAAAAAAAAAATCATACCTTTTCATGGAATTAAAAATAGGTTTCTAAATGTTACTCATGTTTTCTATTCAAATTGTGTACAGTATAATTTGTGTTGTAAGAAGTTAAGGTTAGATATAAAAATGTAAAAACATTTTTTATTTACATTTTGAAATAGCTTCAAAAATATTTTATTTCTCAAAGTTATTGTGGAGTTCTAAATATTTTTTTTTTTTTCAAAAGAAATGTCTTGTAAAAAAAACTTTTTATATTATAAATGTTCTTTTAAAATTTGTTTAAAATTTAAAAGTTTGTATGCAAGTTGCAAAATAATTGTTATACATATAAAGTAGTAATACTATTAAATAAAAAATTTACAAAATTTTTTTCTGTAATTATTATATTACATTATATAATTTTATTAATTAACAATTAATTAAGATCTTTTTAGACCTAATAAATTTTTTTTAATTGCATGTACTTTTACTGTACCAAAGAATATAGTCAAAGCACTCTAGATTTAAAAATATTAATTAGATCTAGACACGGTTTTATATGGTATCTGTTAATTTTTAATGCCTTGAAAAATTTTTTGGTGAAAACTTTCTATTCTTTTGGTATAAGTGAAACATTAGTGCTTGAAATATTAACAGTTATTTAAAAACAAAGTTTGTTTAAATTTTCAATTACTGGTTGAAAAAAGTTGTCAATTACCAAAAAAAAAACTTACAAATGGTTTGTGTGTTCACACAACCAACGAGCATGGAACATGTTCACTTATAAAAGTTTTAAAATTACTCTCTAAATATTATTTCTTTCATAGAAATTATAATTATAAGTCCCTAAATCGAAAATTTTCTAAGTCCATTTGACCCCCTCCCTAAAACTTAAATTTTTTCTCCCTCTCCCTTCCCTACTGCAAGGGATTAGTGTAGTTGGGGTTTTTTAATTATTAATCGTAAATAACTCTACACTAATAAATTTCAAAAATTACCAGATTTACTATAAACTTTTAATCTGGTGTAGAAAGGACTTTATAATATAATAAAAAATTGAAGATTTCTGACCAATTCATGAATTGTTCAATTACACGTTTGGGGTGTAACTTTAATAAGATTCCCAAAATCATAACTCATTTAATCAAAAACATGGGCTCTAGTAGAGAAAAGTTTTTGTACAATATAAATTTCTTAAAAACCCTTAGGAGTGATTGAATAAGCTATAATTTTCGAAATATTATTTTTTTGATAATTTACACCTAAATTTTTCCAAAATCCAAGTAATTTTTTATAATTACTCTCATACCTACATATAAGTATAAACAAAATTATCCTCAAAAATAGCTGTTAAGAATTATAATTTTTTTTTGTATTAATTGATCACTATTAATAGTTTCATTATTTTGTAAAAATTCAAATACCTAATTATTTAAAAGATATTGTAATTAATTTCAATTAAATTAACCAATAATTTGAAGCACCTTTGGACGTTTATCATAATTTTCTATTATCGAGTAAAATGAGTAATGGCATTATTGAGTTAAATGAAGCTAATGAAATCTTAAAAAAAAGAACTTGCATAAAACTTTAAATTTTATCAAAGAATATTTTAAGATCAATGTCGCTCAAGAGTAATTACATGTTTCATTTTACAGAAAATAAGATTATTCAAACTTTTGAATTATCTTGACATTGATTTTAAGAGTATTGAAAATCTTGAAGCATGAAAATTTAATTAATAATTAAAAAAAAATTTTATTTTTTTTCAGAAACTTAAAATTTTGGATTTTACTGTAAATAAAAGAAGAATACTAATGAAAAATAAAAAATAATCAGTTTTCGAAATTAAAATAATAATACATAATTTGTTTAAAAAAACAAAAAATCATGACACGTGACTTAAGAGATAGTAATGTAAGATTAAATGTACCATTAATATTATGTACATTAACAATATTAGTTATTGATATTATTGTAAATATAATATACTTAATTTTAAACATATATGTTCTTAGTGTTTATAAATATAAAATATTTTAATAAATTCTAAAATAATTATTTGCATTTCAATTATTATTGACTTTTTAACCTACAACAGTTTTTGGAACATATTCATTGCATGGGGTATTTGAAAAAGTCCGGATCAGCAGGGAGTTGGTGAAATATTGACGTTTTTAGGGGGGTGGGGTTGAAATAGACTTAGAATATTTTTGATTTTGGGACTTAGAATCATTTGAAGTAGGAATCAGAACGGGACGAGAACTTTGAATACTTTCGGTTTATGGACTTAGGATAATTTATATTTCGGGATTTATTGTAATTTCGGTTTTGGGGGTTATACATTTTTTCTCGTCTGAATGCTCCCTTAGAATATTTTCGATTTAGGGACTTAGAATAATTTAAATTATAACAATAATTATTTAGGGCCCTGATCAGGCCCTAATAAGAACAAGAACTTAGAATACTTTAGGTTTATGGACTTAGGATTTATAATAGTATAGGGAGTATACGTTAAAACTGTTTCAAGTGAACATGTTTCATGATCATTGGTCGTGTGAAAACACAAACCAGTTATAAGTTTTTTTATAGTAAAACTAAAGTTACTAAAATTAAAAAACAAATTGCTTATAAAAATTGTATTAAATGATAATTCGCAAAAAAAGAAGAACAAAAAAATTGATTAATAAATTTTTATTATTTTTGTTAATTTTTATTTTTTGTATAGTTTTATAAAATTGACATTGTAACCTTGGCATCAAAATCTCATTATTCTTAATATTATATTAACCTTCAATAAAAAAAAAAAAAAAAAAAAAAATAGAAAATTTAATATAACATACAAAATTTTTTATTAGTACTTAAGCACGATTTTTTATTCAATGAACAATTTTCAAGGTTAAGTTAAAAATGATACATTTTTTCGAGCATTTTTTTAATATTCTTCAACTGTTTTTTTTTATATAAAATTTAAAATTTTATATTTCCTGCTTAATTCATGAACTCCAAAATTTACAGCTTATTGCTTATATAACTTGTTTGCTTTATTATTGATAAGTAGTGCCCAAGGGGGTTTTAATCATTGACAAATACAAACTAAACCACTGGAATGAGGGCTAAGTAAAATTAGACTCTGGTTTTAGTAACTGTGTAAACTTAAAGTTAAATAACTAGAGAAGTTTTACTAGAAGCAGATGAAATTTTTCTAACTAAAATATAAGTAATTATGTTCGCTTAAAATTAATTTCGGGAGTTTGCTGGTTAAAAATAGTTTTTCTTGATAATTTTTTTTGTTGTTAAAAGTTAATATTTTTTATAAGTTAATAATTTCTACGCTTTCGTAAAAGTTCCTCCCTAAAAAATATCTATATTTATTTATTTCTAAAACCTATTTTTATGATCTTAAATAAACTACTTTTAAACTGCTTATATACTAACTTAATTATCCATTGAAAAAAATTATCTTATTTCCTATAAATATAAAATAAGGTTTTCTCTTTCCTGAGTTACAAAGGGAGAGTAAAAAATTTTCAAAAAACAAATTTCAATTAACAAGGTAGGTATCAGTTTATGATGTTTTGATTAAAATTTAAAAAATTATAACTGGTTTGTGTATTCACATAACCAATGAGCATAGAAAATATTTATATATAACAGTTTTAACATACTGGTTTTAATATACAGTCCCTAATTATTATAAGTCCTTGAACCAAAATTATAATAAGTCCCTAAACTGCACATAAACCTAAATTATTCTAAGATTCCTAGAAGTCCCTAAATCTGAAATTATAAAAGTCCCTAAATTAAAATTATCTTAAGTCCATAAACCTAAAGTATTCTGGGGTCCTTTAAAGTTTTTAAATCGTAAATTATGACGTAAATGAGACGAATTCATAGAGCATATACTTAGACATTAGAATTGTTACAATAGAACTCTAGTAATAATCACTAAAAATTTATTAAAATTCTACTGAGAGGCCATTTCATGAATCCTGCTCGAGCAGAATTTTATTAGATTTTGAGTCATAATTAACTATTATATTCTAGTGCCCCTAAAATCTGGTAAGAATACTCTTCATGAAATTGCCCCATATCCTCTCCATAAACTTAAAGTATTCTAGGGTCCCTAGAAGTCTCTAAATTGAAAATTTTCTATGTCCACACTCGCCTCTACCTCTGCTAAAAGGATTTTTTTGGATACCCCTCCCTATAAACATGTTCTACGTTAAAAAAAGAATACTCATATATTTGCACACCTGAAGTGAAAAACCCTGCCCCCCCAACCCGACTTAAAAATTTGCAATATCACACACTTCTAACCTGTAAAATTATAAGTATTAATCCAGTAATATCATGGGGGGCTTGTTTCTGGCAACTAAGATAAGATAAGATCTACTAATGATTTTTGGGGTTGCTGATTATGATAATTGTTTTGTTCACGAAATTAACAAAATACGCTTTGTTTAGGTGATTTTAGGTCTCCAAAATTCGAGATCAGGTACCCAAAAAAAAACCAAATGACGAGTGCTTTTACTAATTTAAGGGTGTTTGATTAATTTTTTTTTTGTTCTACACTTTCAAAATTTAACTCTTTATAGGAAGAGGTACTCGAAAGGCACCTGAAAATCGAGGGGGGAGGGGGTCAAATAAGACTTATAATAATTTAGATTTAGGTACTTGAAATACTTCAGGTTTAGGGATTTATTTAATTTTACAAGGTAGTTTAGAAAGCTAAAATGATTATAACAGATATGTACCCAGTAAGCATAAACATTTTCTATGCAAGTTGTTTACAAAGTACATAATGCAAATCCGCTAAAAATATTTTAATTAGCAACTTCAATAGACCTTAAAAAGGAATATTTTTTACCAATTTAAGGATGTAAAACAAATTTTGGTTTTTGGAATCAGCGACCCAAAAAATCCTTAAATAAAAGACCTTTTCTCATCTTGATTGTCAAAACCAACCCCAAAACCTTGATTAAACTGGAGTACATGAAATATTTATTTTAACATATATTGCTGATTATTTTAATATCTTGAGATCCATAGTTACATATCTTTTAAAGTCCGACCAAATTTAATTTCATCTACTAGTATATAAACAGAACTTCATGTCATCAAATTCAAACATTAAAAGTATGCCAGTAAAGTTTGATATATATGCAATCTAATGTCAAAACACATACCTATATTATATAATTGAATTTTACAAAGTTAATTCAAAAATGTAATAAGTATCATACTAAAATAACGAAAATTTAGTAGGTTAAAATTCATAAATATGTAAATCAATATTATAACAAGAAAGTTGACAATATTTCTCATTAGAAAAGTTTTACTTTGATATATATATAATTATATATTATATATATATAAATGTAAACATATGTTAGTATATAAATTTAACATTTTCATCGACTTGTTAAATTTTCCAGATTGTGAGTTTGGTATATAAAGTGGGAAATCGATTAAAATAGGTGGGGGAGATTTTAAAGGGAAAATAAGAGAAAACGAATAAAGATAGGAAGAAAACGAAGAGTACCCCGGAAGTACCCAAAGAGTACCTGATGGCAATTTCCTTTTATGGCCATAAGGCGAAACTAGAAAGGAAAAGTATATAGTTATATATAAGTTGAAATAAATCCCTTTACATTTCTATCTCTTTCTTTCTTTCTTATACTTAGTGTTAGATGAAGAAATGGAACGTTTGCGATTTATGTCTTATATACTGGTTTAAGTTTTACTGCTAATACTTTCTGTAACTATAGAAAAATGAGGTTGTTCATTGATAAAATTGAAACAATTTTAAAAATAAAAAAAGTCACCTAGTTTTTTTTTTTAAATAAATTTCATAAATAATTTATACCCATGTAGAAAAATAAAAATTTTGTTAATTTAAATTAAATATTAAAAAGGTCATAATTAGTCATGCACATATAGAATATGTAATTAACAGGGGTTTTAAATAAAATATATATTTGAAATTCATATATAGAAATAGAAATTTTAAGGTAAGAGTAAATGAATGTAGGGTATATGAATGAATCATAAAATTACATACCTGTATCTGACATACGACTTCACCATATGGCCAACAATTGTATACAGCCGGAATAAAACCAAAGGGAGTTACAAATAATCCAATGGCAAGATCATTACTTGCTAAGCTAGTTAATAAATATCTTGGCTGAAAAAAAAATATTTTTTTTATTTTATATTTATTGTACATTTTTTACAAAATTTATTACACACACACACAAATATAGACACATACATATTATTAAGATTGACTAATTCTTGTCTCTGTTTCTTAACTTTAAATAACTTCACATTAGTTTAACTGAACTTTACTTTATGCCTTCTTAACTTTAATCTGCTGTTAATCACTTAAAATATTAGTTTATTTAACTATTTACCTAAACTAAAGAAACTAACAATTTAAGTCTTTAATAACAGATTAAACTAAATATGGGAATTTCTAGCACACTATAGAATGTATGTTTAAGTGGTATTCTAGTTATTCTAAATAAAAATATGCCCACTTTTAGTTTTTATTTGCAGATTTAGACAGAATTTTGTGAAATTTTTCATTATTTGTTTGCAATGATACCTGTCTTTAATGCAATTTTACGGAAAAAACTAAATCAATTAAACTCTCTTTGATTCAGATTAATTGGTAAAAACATTATTCCAGATAACAAAAAATCGCAGTTATCTGATTTAGCTAAACGATTTTTAATTCAGTCACACTGTAAAAAGTAACTTTTTTTATATTAACAAAAAAATTAGAACATTTTGGAAAAATTAGTAAATTTTCGAAAAAATTTGTAAATATTGGAAAAAAATCGTATATTTACTAAATATAGTATATTAACAAAAAATTAAAGTATTCTCGATTTTTTTTGTGAAATCGCAAGAAAAATTGATAATTTACAATTTTTCGAAAATTTTCAAAAAATAGTTGATAAAATAATGAATTAAGTACCAGGAAACCCGATCTTCGATCGGGTTAGTGTCTCATCTGTGAAAATTTGGTTTTGTAATAGTATATTACGGTCTTAGGCCAGAAAAATAAAGAATGGCCCAAATCGCAAGTAAATTACCTTCCGAGGCGAAGCCGAGGATGGTAAACTGAGATTTGGGTCATTCTTTGTTTATGGCCAAGGATTGTACAAAATTTTTTTTCGGGCCGCAGTACAAAAAATTATTTTCAGTTCCATTCAACTCACACTTTAAATAGGGCACGTTTGACCCCCCCCCCCCACTCCATGGATTGCTACACGTCCGGCAAGGGCGTATTTTCTTGCCACTGACGCAGAAAAATTTTATACAGCCCTTATCTGTAAATAAAAAATGTCCCAAATTGCACGTAAATTACTTATTTAAAAGGCGAAGCCCAGTTCCCGTAGATAGGAGACGTAGGTAAGCATATACGATTCTCGTCATAGACTTTCCTTTCTATATCTATGAGTTTCGTGACCAATTCCCGAAAAATAATGATTTTCGTAAAAACAAAAAAAAATTGAGAATTCTGGAATTTTTTGATAATATACTAAATTTAGTAAATTTACTATTTTCATCGAATATTTACAACATTTTTTGAAAATTTACTAATTTTTCGAAAAAATTCTATTTTTTTTGTAAATCTAAGAAAGTTACTTTTTACAATGCAGTGTAAAAAGTTTTTAGGATTAAAAATGACTACTTGATGGAGAACAGTGTACAGCTTTTCCAATACCCTTCAAAGCAGTTTAAGGTTCATGCAATTTTTTGAATTAGTTTTGTCTGGCTTTTTCGAGAATTTGAGTAAAAAGAAGCCCTTCCCACCCCATTATATTTTACTTTAGTTGTCCTTCTTGTATATAATATTCAGAAATCATTTTATTTGTGATCATAAGAGACCATAGATCCTTTTTGATTTTTATAATAAAAATAGACGTTTATTTTTGCATAGTCCTGTTTGAGAATTTTTCTCACAAGTGAAATGAGTTCTACATGTTACAAAAATGTATACAGTATCGGTACTGAGTTTAAGTTGAGAGTTGGTCGTAGCTCAACGCTCCATAATCACGGGGTCGACTGTTCAATCCTATGTTATGGATGATTTTTTCATTCTCAAGAAAAAGATTATATTTTACTACCACTCGCTTAAGATTTTATTTTTGGCATAAAATTTAATAGAAAATATAAAATTAGATACCATGAAAAAAATATCATCTCCCGCAAGGGGTTGGTGTTTGACCTTAAAAGAATAGTTTATCCTCCAACCTAATTTTATTTAAAATTTTTGTTTGCAGGTTTTTTCCTAAGTAGAATTTCCACCTAAACTGTATGTGACAAACTTGATACCTGCAAGTTAACATAATGCCATTTCAATCAGAGGGGAAGCCTTAAACAATCAATTTTAGCTTTTGGATCAAAGGTTAGAATTTTTAAACTTATAATGTCTATAGGACACATGGAAAACTAATTTACACTAATTTATTAGTAATTCTATAATAGTTTTATAATACATATAAACAGTGTATAGACAATGCAAAAATTTTCTATTCTCATAACGCATTAAGAGCTTTTCTCATTCATAGTATTACATCCATATATGCATAAAATACTATAAATAGAAAGAGGTAAAATTTAGATTAATGTGTTATGTAATCCGATGCTAATGAATTCATTCACATATACACGTACGTTTATGCATATATATATTTATATATATAAACAATATTATATATATACTTATATATAGAATTTGCGACGAGTTGCTTACCGCAGCCCATCGTTCACGTAATTACTTAATACAACAAGACGTGCCGAGAGTACGAAAATTGTATAAACGAAAATACATACTCTTTGTTTTGATTATTAATGTTAGAAAATTTTAAATCTGTTAAATTAATTTTCTTATTTTTAAACATTTTTCATTTTATATGATGAGTTTTTTTCTTATTTACAAATTTTTATTTTATTATAGTCAATTTATAAAATTTATTTGTTGTAATTAGTAATAACTTAAAAATTCAAGTAATATTATTTAATTTTAGGTCTTTTATTAAAAGATGACAAATATAATTAAAAACTATTTTTATAATTATGAACATTTTTTTAGTATTCTAAAATCAGAGGCCGAGTCAGAGGCTTAATCTTTCAAGTAGTAATTTAAAAAATGTGCCTTAGTAAATTTTTACTTGCTAAACTTTTTAATTTTATTAGTTTAACCCTGGAGTACGCTGAAAAAATATTCTGGTTGTAGCCTAGCCGGAATTTTATTTTTCTGATCAAACGGTTGCAAAAGAAATTTAAAACGTAAAGAAAATTTTAAATAGTATATTAAGTAGGGGTGTGCGGTTACCCGACCCGAAGCTTCGGGCGGTCTTGGATTTTTTCGGGTCGGGTCGGGTCGGTCTTCGGTTATACCCGAAAAGCTTCAGGAGTCTGAAGGTACAGTTTTTAGGTGTGAAAATTCCCTGGCATTACGATCCTATCATCCTTTTTGTGAAAATTTTCCATTCACTCTTAAAAATGAGAATAAAGGGTCAAAAAATGACTTGCTAAAAAAAAAGAATAATTTTTATTAACTTTAAGTTATTATTTATTTTTATATGTAAATTAAATAATTAATAAATAAATTTGCATTTTTTTTAACATTAATACACTGTAAAAAGCAACTTCCTTATACTAACAAAAAAAATTAAGACATTTTTGAAAAATTAGTGTAATATTCTAAAAAAATCGTAAATTTACTAAATTTAGTACATTAACAAAAATTTCTAGTATTCTCGATTTTTTTTGTGAATTCGCAAGAAAAATTGATAATAAATTTAGAATTTTTTTTCGAAAATTTACAAAAAATAGTTGTAAATTTACGATAAATAGTTGTAAATTTCCGATAAATAGTTTTAAATTTATAACTTTTTTCATAAATTCACAAAAAAAAATCGAGAATTCTCGAATTTTTCGTTAGTATACTAAATTTTGTAAATTTACGATTTTTATCGAATATTTACAAATTTTTTTAAAAATTTACCAATTTTTCAAGAATATACTAATTTTTTTGTTAATCTAAGAGAGTTACTTATTACAGTTTACTTAGTATACTATTTTTTTAATGATAAAAAATAATAAAACCTATTCCCAAATTAATGCAGAAATTGAATAATAAAAAATAAAACAATTCGTATTGAAACATCTTAAAAATCTATTTTTTTGAGTTTTAACACTTAATTTACTTTAAAAAAACATATAGGTTCAGCAAGTAGTATTTCCATAAAAAATACCTCAAAAAATGCGTTTTTTAAAATTTTTTTAGCAAGTCATTTTTTGACCCCTTATCCTCATTTCTAAGAGTGAATGGAAAATTTTGCGAGAAATTTTCGCAAAAGGATGATAGAATCGTAATGCCAGGGAAATTTCCCACCTAAAAACTGTACTTTCAGACCCCTAAAGCTTTTCGGGTAATAACCGAAGACCGATCCGACCCGAAAAAAATAAGATCGGTCTTTCGGGCGGGTACCCGAATATTCGGGTAACCGCACACCCCTAATATTAAGTATCAAGGACGGAAAAGTTTTGGTATTAACGTAATCGAAAAATTTTTATTGCTAAAAATTTTTTGGGCTAAAAAAATTTTCTTTTGAATTTTTCTTTAATACAATATTTTTTGACTATCTAGTCGTATAGCGAATGCAGAAATTTCCGTTCCAAATTTTATGCCAGAGTTTTATCCCCGGGAGAGCAAAAATTTATTTTACTTATTTAATATAAGTAAAGTAAAAGAAGATTAGCGTTTTTTCCTATTAGCGTTTACCAGGTATTAAAAACCAGCTACACATATTGTCATAAAAAATAATTAATTTAAGGCCAAATTTCCAATCGAGATTTAATTCATCAGTTTAGAAATCCCATAAATTTTTGAATATCAAAAGTTTAATTAATTATTTAAAATTTCCTAAAATATAATGAACTATGCAACAAGTGTATTAACCTTAATTTCACTATAGTACGACATAAAACTTACCTAATTTTAAAATGTAAAGAGAAATATTTGAATAAATTTATATACACATAAACTAATTAGTAAAACAATTTCACTTTGTTCCTTAAGTTCGTATATATAATTTTATAAAGTCTCGAAAATAAAATATTGTTTCTAACTCAGTTTATAAGAGCAAATTATTTTATAAAGGAATAAAGAATTTGTGGGTTCGCGGTATTTATGCATTTAATTATGGTTTCTAATTTTAGAGCTAAATTAAATATAAATTCCATATTAAAATAATATCTGTTCGTTTACTCAGAGGAAGAATTAACGAAACATGGAAAAGAGAGCCCAATTTGAATTTTCAAAATTGAATTTGCATTTTATTCAATTGTTAAAGACAATGTTTTCATATTCATAAATCAAAATATAAAATTGAAGCTTCTCAGACCAGATAGCATGCAAACTAGAATCTAATTTAAAAGTAAAGTAAAAAAATCACCTGTGCGTGAATATGTTTGCTGTATCTTCGACTATTTATAACACAAATTACAAGTAAATTAGCCGTTAAAATTCCAATACTTAATGCAAGTATTAAAGTTGCTTTAATAACACCACTAACAGCTGGTACAGTATGCCAAATATCATTAAATCCAAAAAGTGCATCAGTATTCGATAATGCTTGTGAATTACGCCAGCAACTGTGATTAATCAGTGCCGGCGCTATTAATATTTGTGGTTTATTGTCTATCATACTCTTAATATTATAATATTTTGTAGTAATAAATTTCTTTTTACTCTTATGATATTTTTTTTTATAAAATAATAATAATAATATTTTAACATTATTAATAATTAAGAATATTTTTCGAATTACCACATCAATATGTGGATATCCGAATATTAAAAAATATACTTTTATATTCTCCGTTTTGATAAATTAATTTTTCGATATTTTAATTTTAAATTATCTTTTTTTAATGTGCTTTTGGAATAATTGATTTTTGACATTTTGTATCCTAAATGATGTTTCATTCTTGGGTAAATATACATTGCTACTGCCTTTTAACCTGAAATCAAATAAATTTATAATTAGTATTAAGTAAATATCTTGTTTAAGGCATTTTTAATTTAACATTGTAATTATTTAGTTAGGCAAATTTTTGAGATTATTTCTTCCGTATATTTAATTTAAATATTCTACTTTGGATAATTTTAAAAATTTCACCTCCAAGAAATAGTTGGTATCGTACCAATAGAATAAAATTCATAACTGGTTTCTGTTTTCAAACATGAAACATGTTCACTTCTAATGGTTTTAACGTATGCTTCATAGTAATTATTTATTAAGTCCTACAACAGAAATTACAATAAATTCCGAAATATAAATTATCCTATATAAAAGTCCATAAGCCTAAAATATTTTAAGTTCTATTATTCTATCTATTCTAAGCTCTATTCTTCTTCTTCTTGCCTAATCAGGCCCTGACTCCTACTTCAAATTATTCGAAGTCCATTTCACCCCCCTCCCCCCTCTTTCTAAAAACGTCATTATTTCACCCCGCTGCCGAGCCGGACTTTTTTAAAAACCTCATCCAATGAACAGGTTCTATATTTCAAAAAATTTAAAATAAAAAACGCTGCCAAATTATTGGTACATCGGTTCCTGAAGCAATGACAATTATTTATATGAGATGAAAGTATTTTGAGTGTTTTTGATGACAAAATTTAGAAAACACACACACACACACACACTCACTTTTTTTCGCTTTCTGGGATATTAAAACATGCTTATATGCAAAAAAATCAAAATTTCATCTATTACAGTGGTACCTCAATATGAGGAACCAATCCAATAGCATGAGAAAAGCAAAAAAATAGATTTTTAAAAGTTCAATTTCCTTTAAACTTCGAGAAACATAAATTTTTTCCCCACAAATTTCCTTTCTATTTTAAAATAAGAAAGCTTTTAGTACTTGATTTATCTTTCTATTTTAAAATACGCAAATTTCAACAGTTTTTAAATTTATGCTGTTTTGATTCGGACTGCAAACAAATAGCAAAATCGTATTTGATGACTCAATTTAACTGATAGAATTGATATATTTGAAACTAACTGTTGAATTTTAAGATTAATAGATATCAGATTTGTGTAAACCGTAGTATTAACATTAAAAATTTTTTTATACTAGTAATTTTTTAAATATTCTTTAAAATTGTTTTTCAATTCTCATATTAAATCAGTTTTGATGTATGGTTCAATTATTTGGTCACCATATACTGCCTCTCTAATTTATGATATCGAAAAAATTCAACATCAAGTTCTTAGAATATTTGCCTATAATCAAAAGATTCATTTTGACTATTTTAGCCACGATTACTTGGAATTAAATAAAAAATTTAATTTAATAACATTAGAATCATCTAGAAATATTACTGATATTAAATTTCTTTATAGAGTTTTTAATAAAAAAATTGACTCTCCTGAAATTTTATCAACTATTAATCTTCATGTTCCTAAAAGATCTGGCCTTAGAGATAGAAATATTTTATTCAGTTTACCAACAGAGTTTCGTAGAAACAATAAAATATCTTCTCTTTATAGAATAATAGAAAGTTTTAATATGATAAATAAGGAAATTGATATATCTAATGGATCTGAAATTAGTTTTATTAAAAGTTTAAAAATTCACCTTGGCAAATTTGCATAATATAATTTATTAATATTTGAAAATATTTATTGTATAGTTATTCAACATCTATATCTAATTCTTCTGTTTTACATTATTAGTTGTTCAAAAAAAGAATTATTGTACTTTATATTTAATTTTTTACTTACTTTAATGTAAATACTATTAATTTAAATTCTAATTTTATATTGTAAACGATTGTAAAAGGGTTCGTCCCGTTGATTCATTTAATAAATAAAAAGAAAAAAAAAAAAAAATATTAAACAGAATTTTTTCAGTTTTCATTCATCAATGATTTTAAAAACTTAAATTTACTTTAACAAAAACTGGCTTTACAAAAAACTAAATACCCTTTTCTGCAACTAAATTTTGGTTTTGGAAAAGAGGTATTATTTATTTTTTGAGTAATTTGCAGCAGTTTTCAAAAGTGAAAAAATATCTGTTCACAGCTAACGAATATTTTTTTCAGAATAGGAAAACTTAAGTTTTATTTTAATATAATTGTTAATTATAAAGTTTAGGGATCATACTCCTCAGTTTGAAGTAATTCTCTAAGTAATTGTTTCGGAACGAAACTTAAAATTCCCTTTAGTTTGCCGTTGAAGTTATCGGAATGAACTGATAAAGTTAAAAATTTTTTCTATCAAAAATAGTAAGAAAGACTACCTAAAAGGCACAGTTAAATTGCTTTGGGTAGCTATTGTTTTATTGAAACATTGAAAAATTTATTTTGACTTTCGAGCAGTGAGAAAGTCTACATGAAATACACAGATAAATTACTTTGGTTAGCGAGCCATTAAAAAATTATTTTGCCGAACGTGAAATTTGTAAGCTTTTGCAAAAATTTGAAGCACAAAAATCTGACCATTTTTCAATTTTTAAAACTCACTTAAATCCATTTATATCAGGTATTTTATCTCTCTAACCCGGCGAACCATATTGATTTAAGTTTTTCACTGTTTTAGACTTTTACAGTACAACCCAACAAAAAATTTGAAAAATACCGTTTACCCGTTTCATCAGCACTTTTTTTATTAGAAAACTTGGTTTATAAAGGATTTTAAGCGATTCAAATGGTTTTAAGCGAATAAAGCCAAAATTTCTAAGAATCCAAAAATTTTAAAAGTAACTTAAATCCATTTATATCAGGTTTTTTGATCTCTCTAACCCAGCGATCCATATTGATTTAAGTTTTCAACTGTTTCAAACCTTTTCCAGTACAAAAGAACAAAAAATCTGATAAAAAATAAAATCCGACAATTTTTTCATATAAACATTTTGATTTTGGCCAAAATAAAAATTTTCAACAAAATCTGTTTTCCCCACTTCATCAGCACTTTTTTTATTAGAAAACTTGGCTTATAAAGATTTTGAACCAATTCAAATGGTTTTAAGCGAATAAAGCCAAAATTAAATAAAGCCAGTGAACTATACTTATATATAATTTTAATTTTTTTTGTTGATGTTTTAGGTTTTTTTTAAATTTTTAGCAAAATGGTTGAAATTGTAGCTAATTTGTTTTTTGAATATTCAACCGATTGGCTAAAAATTCAACCATTTTTTTCAAACTTCAACCAATTGGTTAAAAATTTAACCACAGCAGTCTTAACGTGTAGGTTAAAATCTTATACACAGTATATGTTTCCAACTAAAAAATTTCCCCATATAGGCCTTTTAAAAAGATATTACCAGACTGACTGAATACTGACACTTACTACTTACATTAATAAAATCTTTGTCATCTTAATAGGTAATCAAGATTTTTTTTTCATACTTTTCTAAATGTATTTTAAAAATAAACACGTGTATTTTAAAAATAATATTGAAGATAATACAAAGATAAAAATATAATAATAATATTAGATTAAAAAAAAATTCAAGTGGTAATTTTATGACCACTAATGCATACAACTAAATACTTAAGATAAATAAAATGAGAGATGATACTTAAATATAGAACTTGAATCAAGTAGATTTAGAATAAGCCAAGGACATTTACCAACATTATGTACATAAAATATATATAAAAAAAGTACTTTTTTTTTAATTTAACAGGAATGATATGATAATAATAATAATACACACAGTTACACACAGATTTTTTTGTTGTTGATATAATTAAAGTGTGGCTTTAAGCCAAAAAATTTAATCGATTTATGTTTTACATACATGAATGACACACAAATACATATTTATATTTATACTAGTTAGTTATTATGAATAATGGATAGTCTGAGTGAAGTTATAAAATTAGACTATAGAAACAAATTTTTGTCCAAGATTTCTATTTAAGGACTTATGACCCCAATTGGAAAAAAAAGCAAATATCCACATTACTGACGCTATTTTTTTTTTATAATTTGCAGTTTAAAATAAAATTAGTCTTAAAAATATTAAAAAATGTGTTTATTATGTAATATTATTGCAAAAAAAATTATTTAAATTTTGTAAATTATGAAAAAACATTGTTATTTTAGGTTATGGTACGTGCTAAAACTTGGTTTTTACCAAATAATTAATGATTGAATGTGGTAACTTAGATAAAATAAATTGGAAATATAATCTTTGACAATTTATTTATGATATTTAATTAGTTTCATCTCTGTGTGTCATCATTATCATAATTTTTGTAAGCTCCAAATGTGAATTTCCATAAGAGCAATGTTAAACTGCCTACTTTTATTTTGCAATAAAAAGATAATTAATGTGGTAATAAATGTAAAACCAAGTTCAATTCAACTTTAAAAATGTTTAGCTTTAATAATTTTCCTGTTTCATTCAGTTCTGTCATCATTTCCAATTAGGGTCATAACTCCTTAATCATTAGGGGGCTATTTTGGGATTATCAGGAAATTTAAATCTTTAATCTCAGGATTAACTATTTTATCAGAATTTTACTTCATCCACAAGAGGCCCATTTTGTTCTTAAAATCAATTTGTGCTAAGTGATACTGAATTTATCATCTTAGTTATTTTTTCTACCCCCAGAGTCCATTTTTATCCCCGGATATGGAGTTTGGTATCAGTTTACCCCGATGGGTAAATTTAACCTTTTCAAGTAAAGTATTATAACCCTGAAATTATTTTACACCCCACTATTTACCAAGAACTCACTAATACTCGCCTTAATGTATAATTAATTAATAATTAAATAAAGATTATGAAGAACATATAAGTAATAACTTTTTAATATATTTCATTTTAATGGAATTTCATTGTAACGTGGAATTTTTTCATAGATAGGAATGTTTATAAAAAGCTCCCGTCATAGGGGCAGGGGATTGACGATTTTAGAGGGGTGGGTCAATAACTTGATATAGCAGTTTGAGACTAAGACAAAATAATTTTTTAAAATCAGATACGCAAGTATTTGTTTCATTTCCTTAATTTTATTATTGTTAGTATTTTATTTTTCTTTATTATCGTATATGATAAAAATTTTTTTTTTTTTAGTTCTACATTTACTTGACATTTACAATAATTGATTTATATATACTGGATGGTTCACTTACTGCATTTTATAAAAAAAAAAACAAAAGAAAAACTAAAAGAAAAATAAAATAAGAAAATTCTATAAATTTATGTGTGTTTGTGTGTGTTCGTGTGTCTGTACTTATATTTTTCTTTTTAGTAAATTTTATTCTTTTAGTATATACGATTTAATCTGATCAAAAATTTATTTCTGCTTCTACTTTTTTTATATTAGCTATTGAAAAATCACATCAAAAAAATTTGTTAAGATTTTTTGATAATATTGTTTAAATAAAATAAAGAAATTTTAATTAATTAGTGACGATTAGACTCTTGTGATTTTTCTTATGTTAAATATTTTCTAGAAATTTTCGACTTTGTTGAGTGACAATGAATGCTAAATACTGCTATTCTCAATTAGTAATTTCAATATCCTGAAGGGAATCCAAAGATAAAAATTTATTAATGACATAGTTTTTAAAGAGGATGTAGTCACGCAATACCGGTTACCTGAGATAAAAATTGACTAATTAAAAACAAGCCCGATAATCTTTAGTCCTGTCGCTATCAATGCTATTTAATGCTATAAGTGCCATAAAAGCTCCATGGAAAAAAATATGGGTGATATTTATGTTTTTTGACCCGCTAAACACGAATCCGAGGTCCGTTTTGCGAATTTCGTGGTCAATCTTTTGTTATTAACAAATTCTTGGCCAATTTTGCAATAATCTGTTAATAACAATAAATTGACCACGAATTTTGCAAAATAGACCCCAGATTCGTTTTTAGCGGGTCAAAAATCATAAATATCACCCATTTTTTTCCATGGAGCTTTTATGTTATTTTAGGATTTTAGGGCATTAAATAGTATTGCTGGCGACAGGACTATCTTGAAAGGTGAAAATAAATATACTTCAAGATAAAATTATAGAATTATACCTAAGAATGGAAATTTGGTAAAAATTAAAATTACCAAGACTTAAAATGAGTTTTATGGATAACGACTAAAATTGAAAATCTTTAAATCTGAGTAACTAAAGAAAATATATTCCATAAACAGCTGGATTGTGGTTCTCCAATTTATTATAATTATTTTATTCTAAAAAAGTCTAAAAAGCTAACAATTTCTACAAACCAAAACTTTTATATTTAACTTTTTATAAATTAAATTAAACTATCAACATAAACATGTTTAAATAAAAAAAAAATTATATTTTTTTCTTACATATATGAACATTTTTTTTAACATAATTTTAATTTTTTATTTTTCCTGTATGCATAAGATTTGTAAGGATAGTAAAATATAAATTTTTATACTTTTTGCATATTTTTTGTTTTAATTAAAAAAAAAAAAAAAATAGGGGGTTATAAAATGTATAGTCACATAATATAAAAAGTTGAATCACATATACAAAATCGTATTTATATAGAACCAACAAAACTTTCTATATTGTTTTATTTATGTACGAAAGTTGATTATAAAATTAAAAATTTTTTTTATATGTACATATGTTACACCCCATACGTGTAATTGACCATTTCATGAATTGGTCAGAAATCTTCAATTTTTACACAATTTGGTCAATGATTTTAGAATGAATTAAAATAACATTTAAGTATACAGAAGTCGGTATTATATTCTAAAAAAATTATTATTAGTCTAAACTAAAAATGTATTTCTATTATAATATTATTTAATATTATATTATAATACTTTAATTTTATTTTTAATAGATAGCGATTAGGTTAAATTAAAAAAAAATACATTAACAAAAAAATATAATACACATTAAAGTATTATAATAATAAGTAATATTATGATATAAAATACATTGATATGAATACATCTCTGTCTTCAGTGGCAAAAAGAATTACACGTTTGGGGTGTAACATATACAGGAAAATATTCAAAATTAAATATTTAAAGAAAAAAATTTTTTTTAGTTTAATTATTAAAATATTAATTTTATTTTAGTTCTAATTCTTTGAATAAAAAAAAAACATATTTTTTTGTTCTATAGAGGTCAAAGAGATTAAAAAATCAGATAAGGTTTATATGATAAGAAGAAAAAAAGTTTATCTAGTTTACTTCTTAAAGAACTTTTCTTCTTAAAAGCTGTTTTGCATATAAATGTTTAAATTAACATGTTTTTTTTGTCTTATAACTAAGATATTTAAAATAAAAATAAAATGATTAATTTTATTTTATTACACTATAAGAATCTGATTAATTTTTAAGGATTTTAATTTATAAAATTAAATTAAAGTTTTGAATAAAATGGTGCAGATGTTAGAGTTAATTTTTGTGTACACGAGGGTTTATAGATATTTTGAGTTTTTTTTATTCTGAATTCGCAAGTATTTTTTTCTAGTATGGTATCATTTTATTAGGCATTTTCTACTTAAAGGTGTTTTGGGTTTCAAATTTGACAATTATGAGGGGGAAAGAGGGATCTAAGGTTCAAAAATAGCATGTTACAGGTTTTTTTAGTCCAAAGTGGTTAGAAAATTTAGGAACATTCTGAAATCAGCAAAATAACCCGTTTTTAAAGGGTTTTTTGCAGTATTTTGGAATTTAAGTTAACATTTTTAATAAATTTCATTTTTACGATTAGATTATAAACTATTGAGTTTTTTTCATAACAGAGCAAAGTGAGGGTAGAAAGGATAAATTATAAGGGGTAAAGCTGACCTTAAATTAAGGATAAATTGAATAATTCAATGATCTAGTCAGAAAAAAAATGGAATTTTAGTTTAAATTCTTAATATTACGGGGGTAGTTTTTGCTAATTCAAGGGTGTTCCCTTAATTTCCAGCCATTTTCAGAGTCTACAACAAAAAATCTATAATTGATCTTTTTTCAATGTTATTGTCGATTCAGACTAATTACCGTATCGAAAATGGAGTAACTCCATTTCCATTAAACCCCTAAAAGACTTAACAAAAAATGTTTTTTTCTACTTAGCATCTTAGTTCGTTAACTATTTGTCGAGCTATTTGTAGTGTTATTAGTTTCAAGTGGAAAACAAAGCCTTAAATTCAAAATTAAGTTGCCAAATAAAATATTTAACTCAATAATTAATTAACTTATTATTTTTAAAACTTTCATAATGTAGGATAAAGTATGATTAAATTACACTTTATTTTTATTTCCTTCCAAGGAGTTAAATAATCCTGATTAATTAATAAATTTAAAATTTTTATTGTAATTATTATTTTTTGAGTATATTAAAGATTAAAAATAAAAAATTAGTAAGTACAAAAAGTATATAACAATAGAAATCAGAGTTTAAAAAAAAAGCTCTTGTATTTTAAACGGTCTAAGAAGCTTCAAACTCAATAAATGACAATCAATGACTTTTTTTCTGTTTTATGTCATGTACGTGAATAGACTTAATATTTAACATGAATACAGTACTTTTATATTTTAAGTGTATCGTATTGTATTTTGTGAATTAAATCACATTTTTAACATACATATTAAAAAAATTTTTTTAATAAAATTTATTGAGAAAATTTTTTATTTATTTTTTTTTAATTTTTGAATTTTGAATTTTAGAATAAAAAGAAAAATTTATAAATAGATAAATTTAAATTTATATTTACATGAAAACTAATCATGCAATTGATTATTATGACAATTTTATTGAATTGAGAAATGAACGTTATTTCAATTTACCCATGCCAAAATTATATTTTATCGATTTTAATTTGTTTTATTTACGGTACATTAAATTTATAAAATATGGGTCAAGTATCTAATAAATATTTTTACATATTTTTTTAAAAATATATATAGACATTTTTTAATGCCATTTTTATTTTTATGTTTTAAGACATTTATTTTAATTTTTTTATATTTAGATTATAGTAGCAGAGCCCGTAAGGTGTAGGGTGATTTTTTGAGTAATCAAAGATAATTGCTAAACTACTTATGTAAGGATGCTTATTGAATTAATACTAATTTTGCCTGGAATGGGTAGCTAAAAATCATCTAGGTGAAAACTTTCTAACAGGATAAAAATTTAGGATATCCTTAAACATACCCCCCTAGAAGCTAATTCCAAATCGGTTTGTAAAAATACTTGATTTGACCTGAGGAGGGAGGACTTCAAAAATATTCGACCCTAGGTAAAAAAATTGTAACCGCAAAGGACTTTGGCTAATGAATGTACATGCCAAATGTAGCATATATGCCAATCCGTAACTTTGGGAAATGGATCCGTGTCTAGTTATAAGGCTCAAAATTACCCCTAAAAATATCAGCTAGGTGAAAAAATTCTAACCACATCATATTTCTCGTGGTTTTAGGTGTAATGTTATAAAATTTAGAAATTTGGTTAAAATGTTAAGATTCCCAATGCCCTCAAAATCCAAGTACCGTAGTCAAAAACTAATTAATTAAAATTATTAAAAATAATAGGATGTTTACTGAAAATTTCGGTTTTGGGTTCAACTATTTGGACTTCTGAAATTCGGCTAAATAAAACGGGTTCAGCATTTTCTTGACACCCTAGTGCCACAATCAAGAATAATTGAATAATATTTTTAAGAATAGTAATATTTTTACCGAAATTTTTGGTTTTGGGGACCATTATTTGGAAATTCGGTTAAGAAATTTGAATTCAGCATGACACTGAACCCCATGTGTTGCAGTCGAAAATAATCGAGAATAATTAATTAGAATTTTATAAACAATAATTTTACCGAATTTTCTGGTCTTAGAGCTAGTTATTTAGATTTTTGGCTAAAAAATTCGGAAGCAGCATTTCCCTAAACCCTATGTGCTGAAGTCAATAATAACACAGCTGCACAAAAAAAAAGTTCTGATCCTGTAACTAGACCTACCTACACGTAAGTTTTTCGATGTCCGAAAACCGAATCTGAAGTCAGAATTTAGCCTACACGCTCAGATTTTGCCCCAGCTACCCCCAACCACCCTGTAAACCGCCCCAAAAATCAAATATTTTACTATGCCCAAAAGTTAAAAGTAAAAATTCTTTAGTTAGGGTAGGGTAGGGTAGCTGGGACAAAAACTAAGGGTTATAGGTAAATTATGACTTGAAATTCATTTTTAGAACATCAAAATACGTAACCAAGGTACTTTAATTTATAACTTTTGCACAAAGTAAAATATTCACCCTCTGGGGCAGTTTAGAGGGTGGCCGCGGTAGCTGGGGCAAAATATGAGGGTGTAGGCTGAATTCTGACTTCAGATTCTTAGGACATCAAAATACGTTACGAAAGTACTTTTATTTTTAACTTTTGGACATAGTAAAATATTTGATTTTTGGGGTGGTTTAGAGGGTGGGTGGGGGTAGCTGGGGCAAAATCTGAGGGTGTAGGCTAAATTCTGACTTCAGATTCGGTTTTAGGACATCGAAAAACTCAGGACTCCCGACTCCCGTTGCGGACCCGAGCCAAATTTTGACAGTTGCTTTAATTTTGTAAGACTATCCCGTGCCTTCAATGCTTTGGTAAAAAATAGGTTCTGAGGGGTGATATCCCCTCCCAAAGATTTTTTCACCAAGGTGATTTTTTCTAACCAGATGAGATATAGATGTATGCTTTGTTATGGTGCCAATAATATTAGTTTTTAACGATTTGTTAAAAATCCTGTACTAAAGGTGATTTTTCCCCTCAGTTTAACCCTAAAAGTCTGTTTATTTATCAACTTCAAGACTTCTTGGTTCAAATATACCGTCAACGAAATTTTTGTATTATTGATATTCGAATAACATATAGTATCAACCCTTTGCAAAAAAAAGTATTTTATGGGGTGAAAATCAACCCCTAGAAATATTTCACCCAGGTGATTTTTTCGAACCAATTTAGAATTCGCTTCTGGAGGGTGTATTTCAGGCTATCCTAAATTTTCATCTGGTTAGAAAATTTTCACTGGGTGATTAACAAGCCTAGGCAAATTAGGATTACCAAGGCTTTTAACATATGATTCAAAGGACACCCTTACATAAGTATTATGAGATACCTCATCTTATCTGTTTTGGAGCAAGTGTAAAAAGTACCTATACTTTACGTTTTGTAACTAGGTTATGTCTGCAGATGTATTTTATAATTAATTATTATATAGGTAATACGAGGTAATAAAAATAATAAAATATAATTCAAATTATAAGTACAGGTATAATTATAGTCAGAGCCTGATTTACCATATAGAAACAGTAGCCACGGTCCTCGCCACGGTCCCACAAGCCTCAATCTAGCACTGACAGCAAATCACCCTTGCTTTAATAATAAATTTACCTACACAATAATAATAAATTAATATTTCATATGCATATCGTTATTAAATTTTATAATTACAATTTTTCCCGGAAAAATAAAATTATAAATATGAAAATTAAATTTTTTGTCATAAATCATTAAAAATTTAAAAAGGATATTTTAATCTAATTTACTCTTGTTTTCATATTCAGTTATATTTCAGTTATACAACACATACAAAATATGATTATTACGTAATTCTCGTATTGTAAATTATTTTTTAATTAAAAAAAAAAAAAAGTTCTTTTTACTGTGTTATTTTTCTGTTAAAAAAAAATCAAAAAAAAATTTTTTTTACTAACTTTATTTATTTTTTATTTATTTAAAAAAAAGTCATTAAAAAAAAATATTTACACGTTAACGGTTATATTGAGTAATTTTTAATGTTTTTTTTTTTTTCATAATAAAAACTTTATTTTCAAATAAAATAATAATAAAAATTTACCTTTCATACATTTATAGAGTTAAATTTTTATTTTTATTGTCTTAGTTTGAAAATTTAAAAATTATCTAAAAAAGTATCAAGAGGACTAATACACATGTAATAATATAATTTTATTTTTATTTTTATTAAAAAAGTTTTTAAATAATCTGAATTTTTATTGATATTTTATTATTGTTAAAAATTAGCTAAAATTATAAAAATTTTAAAAAATTCTTTATCCAAACTTAAATGTATTTCCTTTCAGCCCATATTTTTTACGTGATTTAAAACATAGTTTTGCATATAACAGACAAAAAATCTGTCTCCCTAGGGTAGAAAATAGGCTTCTTGGACTAGATATGTAAAATGGTTTTATCCATGGGAGCGAACAAAGGATGCTCCAGGTCGCGGCTTACTATATAAATAACTTTCGATCTGGGACATTCTTTTTTTGGCTTCTTTGGTTGAAAATATACTATTGATTTCTTGGATTTTGGAAAAGTATGCTAAAAGCGTTTTTGATATTAAAATTTTAATAACTATATATATGAGTTAATTTCAATCACGGATTATTCTAAGTCTCTAAAGCAAGATTATTGCAAGTCCCTAAATCGAAATTATTAGAAAGTCCCATTTGACTGCCCTTAAATTGGACACTTTTGACCCCCATTATTTGATTTTCAGATTTCAGGATACCTTAAAAAACAAGTCTACAAATTTTTACCAGATTCTGCCCAATAAACCTCCAAAATCCTTATTTGTTTTTGACTAGGTATATTTCCCTCCCTATAAATTTATTATTACTTAACAAGAAAAAAATTAAACCTCTTTGGTATACTTCAAAATTCATTAAACTTAGAATTATTTGAACAACTTTTTGTTTACAATCTTCTCTTTGTATTAAATAACAGGGCAATGTTTATTTTTGGCTAATACATTTTATTTACTTAAACGTAATTCTAAAAAAAGAAGAAAATTGCCAAAACATTAAATAAGATAACAAGTACATTTTATTCATCAAATTAGACTTTAATTATCTAAAATAATTTTACATAAAAAATTACAATAACTTAAAAATAAAAAAAAATAATAAATATCTGTAATTTACTGTAAAGTTTTAATAATAAATAAAGTTTCAAACAACAAAAAACACTTAAATAATAATTTTAGCAGTAAAATTATATAATTATACGTATAAATATTATAGTAATTAAAACTTTTTGAATGCAACTTTATGAAATGATTCACTTTTATATATATAGCAGTCTAGTTAAGTGACACCTTAAGCTCTTTTTCATTGTCTTTTCTTATCCTTTATTATTATTATTTTTTGTTTTTTTCTGTTACTTATGATTATATAAGAAGAAAATCCTTTTGTATGATTCTTATATATGTATATATAAGCTGAGTTTGTATGAAATTATTATTATTATTTTGATAATTTAACATATATAATAGAATTATATATAAAAAGAACAATTTTTCTCATTTTCATATCATTTCACACTTTCTTTTTTGTTTTTAATCATATATAAACGGTTAAATATGCTTTAAAAAAAGGATACATATGAGACTGGACGTGGCTTTAAAAATTGGTTATTTCCGGTAAGCTCAAACGATTTTTTTTTGTAAAAAGCCATATTTGTTAAACCACATCTCAATAAATGGTTCAAAAATTAAATAAAATCTAAGATTCTGTGTTTTTCGTTATAAGGCAAAATAAAGACGTTATTTCAAACCTAATTTTGGTGTCGAAGCCCGGATTTTAATCTGTACTTCCATAGTTAAGGCTCGACTTTAGGAAAAATATCGTGTTTCCTTATCTCTTGAATGCATTAATATAATATTGCTTTGTACACTTAATAATAAACAATCTCTTTGTTAATCACAGGAAAGAGGCAAACTGTAAAATAAGGAACTTTTAAAGACTTGAAAACTTGAACTATACACGTTAAACTGTGATATAATCCATTTTTGTTCCTTTTTTAATAAATAGCTATTTTTTTACCTTTATCATTAAGTGAAAACAGAGTTCGTTCCTTATACCATCAAAATGTTGGTAATTTGACTTAAAAATATCAAAATTTTTATATTTTCAATTCTTTTATTTTAAATATCTCTTTTACCCTCAAAATAATTAAAAAATCAAAAAAAATTTTTAAGTTAGGTCCAGTTTAATATGCATGTGAAAATCTTTCCAATCGATCGACTTTAATATATATATAGTTAGTTACACATATATATATATATATGATTCGAAAAAAAATGTTCCATATGAATCAATTTCTTTTGAGGTCCACTCTTATGCACACGTTATATCTATATATATGTATTAAGGACCATACTCAATTATTTTTTGTAAGGTTGAAAAAAACTGAAAGTTAAATATACCAAATGGGGTTATATAAACCATTTTTTTGCTGGCATTTTTTTTTAAATTCACTTTTTTATTTGATTTTTGATATACATAAACTATACATACCCATGAGAATTTTCTAACATTTTTTCCCTTATGGATATTTAAGTTTTTTTACACTATTTTTTTTTCCTTAAGCTAATATATATGCATATGGGTGATTCCTTTTCAACGCAGCCACCTCTTACTGCCAAAAATTGAGCCTACGTAGGAAGATGTAGATTGTCACAAATTGAGTGAAAAAGGATCTACTAGCATTATACCCTGATAAGGCTTCACATATTTTTTTAATTTGTCTACTTGCGACAATCACCTTCACTGCTGATATCTCTGAAACTGGTCCAAGACAAAAAAGTTAGAAGGCGGAATTGTTATTTGTAATCCTCTGCAATTATTAAATTTTAAAAAATTAAAATTCTGCCCTCTATTTTTTTTTATTGTAAACTAGTTTCAAATACATCAGCAGTCAAAGCTAAGAGGAAAAAGGTCCGATATTCAGGGGAGGGTAGGATTAAAGATTGACGTTTTTAGAGAAGGGGGAGTCAAATGGACTTAGAATAATTTGGGCTTAGGGACTTATGATAATTAGGAAGTATAAGTTAAAACTGATAAAAGTCAACATGCTCGTTGGTTGTGTTAACACACAAACCAGTTACAAAAATTTTTTTTCACCAATTTTTCAGATTTTTTAATTACTACTCGTCTTTGGTTGGCTGCTAAGCTGCTAAGCTGCTAAGTGCACGTTCGTATAAGTAATCATTCCATTCATCAATTTATGTTATGAAAATGTGATAAGATGGGATCTTCTGACGAATTGATTACGGTACCTTGAGTCTGAGTTGCGATCTCCCAAAGGCCCCAAGAAACTACAGATTTGCCCGGGTAAAAAAAACGATGGGATTTTGAAACCTTTAATAACATAAATCGATCGACCGGCCACCTAATCAACTAGACCTATTTTCCCTTAATTTGAGACATTAATTTCATTAGCTTCAATTTTTGGACAGCAGAAAGTAGCTGATTTGAAAAAGAATCACCCATATACATTTCCTTTTTTTATATATAAATGTACCCTTTTCTTTTTTGAAAAAGAACATTGTCGTATCTAAAAAAAATAGTCGACAAGTTTTTCTATATATTATGATAGTGAGAAAACTCGAAAAATTGGACTTTTAGTATAATAATATATATAGAAAATAAAAGAATGAATTATTATTTTATATAGATATAATGTATGTAACTCATGAGAAAAATTTATAATCTTTTAAAAAAATAAAAACTATGTTAAATTTTTTTTTGGTACAAATATAAGTAAAGAATCTTTTTAGAAAAAAAAGTAAAGTTTTTTTTGTCTTATTTATTTTATCTAAAAACAATTTTTTTTAATTTGTATTATATTTATTTTAAAATTTTAGTTATTTTAGTTATTTTAGTTATGAAAAAAATTAATTAATATATTGAAATGACTTTTATTAGTTCTTTTAAGTAAAACATTAATCTTGACAGGTTTTAAGGAAGTCTCTTAATCTGTTTGAAAAATAAAAGTAAGAGAAAAAAAATGTCACAGTCATTGTAAAGTTTTTTTTAAATACAAAATAACTGAGGGAAATAATATTTTTGTTTTTAATTTTATATTAATTAAAATTATAGATTAAATTAATTATTTAATTAAATTTTTATTTTAATTTATAGGTTTTTTTACTGTAGGACTGTAGCAGTTTCAGTTAACTGTAAGGACAATAGTATATCAAAAAAAGTTATCAATGAACAAGAGTATATGCTGTAAGTACCACAATTAAAATTATTGACAAAATTTAAATTTAATATACTTAATAGAAATTCTTCAAAATATTTTTGAGATAATTTTTGAAAAATTTAGTCCCTATAGCTAATTAAATTAGTGTTTTTAATTAGGCTTCGCTGAACCTACCAATATTCATCTAGATTTGCGTAATGAAACTATTCAAAAAACGAGTTAGTTATAGCCACAGATCACTCAAAGTCTCACTTTGAAATTGCTTGTTCTTAAAGCTCTGGCAAAAAACAAACTAAATTAATCGTTTTAATACTAAGACTAAGACGTCTACAAAATAATTTGTTTGCGATGACTTATCAATTTATAGTTTGGGATAAGAACTATTAAAGGGTTTGAAAATGCAGACAAATAGCTTATCTATTATAAACACTCTGGCTTCTTAAAGTACCTTTTAAAATCGCATTAGCCCTTGAACTCAAATTATACCTCGAATTATTCTAAGACCCTAAATTTACCTACTGAGCTCCTAAATCGAAATTTTTCTAAGTCCATTTGATCTCCCTTCTCAATTGTGATCATTTGACCCCCTTTGGTTGTGACAACTCTCTCTCCTCTTTCGGTTTTCAGGCCTTCTGTGTTAAAATATACAATAAGCTTTAAAAAAAAAAAATTGAACTCTTATGAATCCTTCAATTTATAGTTTTAGAAATCCCCAAATTCAAAAAATTCTGAATCCTTACAGATTATTCCAAGTCCGTAAACCAGGATTAATTTAAGTCTCTAAATTGAAATTATGCTAAGCCCCATTTGAGCAACCCCCTGGTTGTGAGCATTTGATTCCTCTCCCATTAATTGTGTCCACTTGGTCACTCCCCCCCCCCCCCCCCCTATAAACATGCTTCATATTAATAAGCATAAGAAAATAGTAGATATAATTTTTTTTTAAATTCACTTTATATTACAGTTTTTTTGTAAATAAAATATTTTGTTTGATAGTTCTTTCATATTTTTCAGTTTTCCATAAATTAGTTATTTAAATACCTAAAATGGTCAGTTTTTTCCTACAGAGTTTATCTGTACTTATCAAATAGTATAATTCTTGAAAATCAATAGTTCCAAAACTTAATATTTCAACAACTTAATAAAAAATCTATTTACACTATCCTCAAGTAAATATCAAAAACTATTTACTAAACGGTCATTAGAACCAATATGTAAACAACGTTATATACAACAGACAAATAATGTAAATTTACTTAAACGGTATAAACAACTGATCAATCGTCTTTATAGTAAGAGAGTTTCAGAAATTTAGGTACAATTACACATTGCCTACTCTAAATAATGATATCGTACAATGTAATCCCATTTTATCCAATATAGGTATAGGTAGCAGTTCTCAAGTTAATTTATTATTTACTAAATCTGTAAAATCTTCAAGAGCTTTTGGTTTAGACTTATGATCATTTATTGTTATCTAGTTTTAATAGATAAAGACATTATCTAAGTAATAAAAAATATTTATTTGAGAATTAAGAAAAAAAAAAATTTAATATGGGTTATTCAAATTAATATGTATTTATATAATTAAATGATATAATAAAATATTTTAATAACATGATAATTTTCATTAAAAAGCTTAAATAAATTTGTAATTTTGTAATTTACTAAACGAGATTATTATGTATAATTTTAATAAAATACATGCATTGTAATTTTCCACATATATATAATAAATTTAATTGGTATAATATATACCCAAGAGAAAAAAGTATAGAAATGAAAGATAAAGATGTAAAAGAAGAGATCATATAATATAGAAATAATATTATAAAAAGTTAATTATTATTCATATCTCGTATATATGATTTTCTCTCTTACAAACAATAAAGATCCATTTTAACCAAGGCGTGCCTTATCGTCTTTCACCGCTATAGTACTACTCAACTTTCTTGTACTATACCATCCCTTAGAGAGATAAACAATTCCAAAAAAAAAATTTTTTTTTTAACTTTATATTCACACTTTCCCTGTTTTTTTTTTTCTTTTCTTTGTTGTACCATTTTTTGTTGTTGTGTATATTTATTGTTTTGCTTTATTTTCAGAATATTATTCTATGCACGTTTTTATTTTTTGGTTTTTGATTACTAAGAGTATATTTTTGTTTTACATTTAATATGCTTTTTTTATAATCATATTTGTTTTATGCTTATGCATTTATTTAAATATTAAAGTTATTTTTACTGATTGCATTAACTTATGCTTTGAATACTAGGAAAATATTAATTACCTGAACAGGCTTTTTAAAACGTTAAGCTTCATATCCTCTAAATACGAAAATTTTTGAAATACCCCCCGAAAACCTCATATTTTGAACCCTTATGAAAGCTTCAATTTTTCAACTCCTTTCCCTCTCCGAGAAAACCCTCTTTAAGAAATAACTTTTTTGTTCCTATTAATTTATAAATTAATTTTTTTTTTTGGACTATTTGAGCGATTCTACAGATAAAAATTTGTATTTACAGTAATACTGCGTTGATTAGGAACAAAAAAATATTTCCCCCCAATTTTTTAGCTAATTTTGTGAGATTAGAATCATGGCTATTAGCGACCATTTGGAAGTCAAATATCAATTTTTTTTTTTTTAAATAAATTAAAATCTAAACTAACATTATGGGAAAATTTAATTATTGCAAACTTGATTTCCGGATAATTTAAAAATTTTTTAATTCTAAAAATAATAAATAAAATAAATCAAGTAAAAACTGTATTTTTAAAACGAAATACTTCCATATTAAATAATTAGGTATTACCACAAAAAAATGGTGTTTTCGAAATGTTTTTATCTGTGTTTTTAGAATTTTTTAAACAAAAATGTCATCAGATCCGCAAAATCAAGCAAAAAGGCTTTTTGTACAAATTAGTAAAAAAATAAGGTTTTACATCCAAATGTAAATTAAGATTGATTTTATAATGAAAAATTTTTAAAAAAAATTAGGTCTACATAATGGTTGTGAAATATTACTGGTTACACACATACACACGCATACATACACACACATAATAAATCTAGATAATCTCATACTACCACAATTTTATCACTAGGTTTTAAAAAAATGTAGCCTTTATGTATAGTTTTCATATCTTAAGATTCACGAGAAGATTCAGAATAAAGATTATACAGGGTGAGTTATTTTAAACAATATACTTTCAAATATCTTGAAAACAAAGCAAAATAACTAAAAATGTTTCATATAAAAATTTTTAGGATTGGAGGGGGCCGTTTGATGGAGGGCATCAAATTTGGGTGTTAGGGCCCCATCGAGCACAGCAGGACTCAACTTAGGAATTTCAAATAAGAAGTATACTTTTTTATTTAAATTTCAGATTCTGCAGCAAATTTTAGATCCAGATAAGATTTTGGCTTTAAAAACAAATATAAGATCATTTTGTTGACCCAAAAAAGCTTTTATACGGCTCTAATTAAAAAAAAATTTATAACCGGTTTGTATAACTACACAACCAACGATCATGGAACATGTTTACTCATAATAGTAATAAATCCAAAAACCAAAATTACAATAAATCCTGAAATATATACTTACCTAAGTCCATAAACTTAAAGTATTTTAAGTTGTTGTTGTTATCAGGGCCTGATCAGGTCCTGACCGAGGGGCTATCGTCTAGGAAATCACAAATTTGATTTAAAAAATTTTTTTTTGATTTTTTTCAGATTTTGGGTTGTTTGTACCTCAATCATGAATCGTTACTAGTTGAGATGGTTTACTTTCGTCTTGTAATGATTTTTTGTGATTTTTTTCGTGATTTTTTGCGATTTTTGCGTTTCTTAGCCTTATAATTCATCCTAGACCTCAAAAATCTATCTTTTACTATTAATATTTAGCGGTTTTTACCAAAAAAAATCACAAAAAATTACGAAAAATCAAAAAAAATCAAATTTGTGATTTCAAAGACGCTAACCCCTCGGTCCTGACTCCCACTTCAAATTAGTCCCTAAATCGAAAATATTCTAAGTTCATTTCATCCCCCCCCCCTAAAAACGTCACTTTTTCACCTCCCTGCCGAGACAAACTTTTTCAAATACCCCATCCAATGAACATGTTCCATGTTAAAAAGACGTTTTTGGTAGTTAACATTTTTATTGTATGTTTGTTTGGAAAAAGACTTTTGGTGATTATTTGATCTTTTGGGTCCTACAGACCTTAATGGGCCTAATTTGGCTTTTTCTATACTAATCTTCCAAGCATTCTCTGAATCAATTAGGTCCAGTCCCAATTAGTGACAAAAGTTTTCCTTATTAATGACCAATCGTATACCATATAAGAATAACATGTTATTAGACACGGGTGGTCACTAATTGGTACAGTCACCCTACTACCATTTTTATTGAAGTTTGTTGTGTTGGAAGAGTGCTAGTGATTATTTGAGATTTAGGGTCTTACCAAGGGTCTTACAGACCTAAATGGACCTCTTGGGGCCATTGTTTTTGGGTAATGTTGAAAGTAGATGCGAAATAAGTCTATAGGACCCAAAATCTCAAATAATTACTAACAGCCTTCCACCGCAATATACTTTGAATAAATTTGGTAGTAACTACCAAAAAAATCTTTTTTTTTATTTAGAGCCGTATAAAAGCTTTTTTGAGTCAAAAAATCGGCCTAATATTTTTTTATTAGCCAAAATCGTATCTGGACCTAAAATTTGCTGCAGAATCTGAAATTGAAATAAAAGAGTATACTTTCAATTTGAAATTTCTAAGTCCAACGAGGCCTGATGGGGCCCAAAAACCCAAATCTAATGCCCCATCAGATAACATTTTTTATATAAAACATTTTTCGTTATTCACATGGAACATATTCATAGTGAGGGGTTACTCTGAAAATCTGAAAATTAAGGGTCAAAAGTTTCTGATTTAAGGGAGAGAGGGTCAATTGCGTCCAATTTAAGGGGGGTAGTCACATTTTTCCGATTTAAGGGGAAAGGGTAAAGTGTGTCTGATTCAAGAGGGAGGGGGGGTCATATGGTACTTAAAATAATTTTGATTTATGGACTTACAATAATCTGGGATTAGGGACTTAGAATACGTTTGATTTAGGGGCTTAGAATAATTTTGATTTAGGGACTTAAATAGAAGAAGAAGAATAATTTAAATTATAACAATAATTATTTAGGGCCCTGATCAGGCCCTAATAAGAACAAGAACTTAAAATACTTTAGGTTTATGGACTTATGATTTATAATAATTAGGGAGTATGTGTTAAAACTGTTATAAGTGAAAATGTTCCATGATCGTTGGTTGTGTGAATACACAAACTAGTTTAAGGTTTTTTTTTATTTAGGGACTTGGAATAATTCAGGTTTAGGGATTTGTAATAACTGGTATGAAGGGACTTAGAATATTTTCAATTTTGGGACTCAGAATAGTTTAGGTTTACAATCTTAACGTCTAGTAATATAAATAAAGTATTTAATAAAAACAAAGAAGTTCTATTGTGAAATCTAAATTATCTCGAAATATCACAATTTATCAGATTTAAAAAAAATGTAACCTTCAAGTAAATCCCCTTAACCCTTACTCAGACTAAAGATTGTATAAAATATGCCTTGTAATATCATTTTAAACAAAGAAAGATTGTAATAAAAGCAAAGAAGCTCTATTGTAAAATCTATATTATCTCATAGTAAAGATACTTATTTCTGAATTTCAAAAAAATGGTTAATTAAAAATTTTATGAAATGACAGATATGCACACAAACCATAATCACTTGGTTTTGCTACGTGAACTATAAAACTTTAATTCACAAGGGTCGAATGGAAAAACAACCTCAGAATGATGTGTGGTTACTTTCAAGCAATTCATTTTACTCAGAATACATCTGTTTTTACTTTTATTACCATTTTCATTACTTGCATGAATGAGGTTTTTACGCACATTCAAACATTAAATAAATTTTTATTTTTTGTTTTTAAATAATATCTTCAATTTTCTGCATGGAAGTTTTTGGAACAGTGACTTTACTTTTAAATTTTTCAAACACTAGTCTAAATTAGATTTGTCAATTTAAAACGCAAAAATTTAAAAACAATAAAGGAAACGATTTATGAAGAATTTTTATTAGTGTACAAATATTTAAATTCAGGGCTTTTTATTGTGCAGAATAAATGAATATTAAATTTTAATAAATCAATAATTACTATATTTTAATTCAATAATATTTGGGTATAATAAAAAATTTAACTAAATCTTGACACATTATCTTATAAATATTTAATATGTGTATGTGAATTTATGCATAAGATCTGAATGTATAAAATTTACATAGATAATGAGAAGAAAAAAAGGAAAATTTATATTAATAGTGCATGAAAAAGCTATGATATTAAAAGACCAAACTGCGTTTTATATAAGTATATTCTTTATTTTACTTTTTTTGTTCAACTGTATAGCTATATGGGCATTTTCAGTTTCAATTGTCTGAAATAATTGTTTTTTTTTTTATAAATGCAGGAGTTCAAATATTAATTTTCTTGACACTGATAAAGAAATATTATTTACGTCCCTTGGTCATAAAAAAGAAATGCCCCAAATCAAAGTTTATGTACAATTTGGGTAATTTTTAATTTTTCTAAACATGGGTAGTATTTCAATTATTATCTCTGGGGTAGACCCCTGCTCAACCCTGCTTCGTTCTTCCTTTTATGTTTTACGAAATTTGTTACTCTCCATTTATACTTTTTGGACCTCTAAAGACGATTGTGATATCATTTTCCCCCCAAAAAAGTTTAGTAAAATAAATCTCAACGAATTTCGTAAACAAAAGTTAAAAAATGTTGGTAAATTTAATCAAAAAATTAGTAAATTTTAGAAATAAAATTGAGGTTTTAGTTTTATAAACAAATTTTATCAGTAAATTTTACTAAAAATTTATAGTAACATTAACCAAACTTCATATAGTAAATCAAATTGTAATTTATTTAGTCACTTTTTGTGATTTTTTATAGGGTCGTCAATATGATATACCTTTTTAAGTATAAATTCTAAGTTGCACAGAATAAGCTTACCTTAAAAATATATTTTGTTTATTTATCATATTTATATTCGGTGACCCAATTAACAAAGTTACTCAACCAGAAACTCCACCGACCCATAAAGGATAAGAAGTGTCAACTTAATAGGAGTCCACTCCATCTGTATAATCATTTTCATCTGATGTGAAAAAACCCATGTAGAATAAATAGTTAAATGTTAATTTTATTTTTTTTTTCTTTCAAAGTATTATATTAAATGAAAAACAGAATATATAAGAAAAAAATATATTTTCATATTTAAATACATGTACGAAAGTTTCTGGTTATGAAAGATTTAAGAATAATATTTAAAACTATATATTTTTCATTTTGTAAATCTTTTTTTTAAATATTGTTGTTTTATTTAAATTTTTTTTACTTTTCTGGACTGGTTTATTTTTGTGAATAAAACATTTTGTTATTTTAAATTTTGTAATTATTAGTTCAAGACGAATATTATTTGTTTGGTGTAGCCCCCAAAAAATATGTACACTGAGAAAAATATGCTACAATTCAATAAAATTTGTAAATAGTGCAATGAAATATTTTATTAAACCAATAAAATAATCATTTAGTAATATTGTAATTAGTTTAATAAAATTATTGTTGAATCAATAATATTCCTATTAAGTAAATTATATATCTCATTGGTTCAATAGAATATTTAATTGATCTATTTCAATTACAGATTTTATTGAATTAATAGCATATTTTTCTCAGTTTATACATTTTAATAAAATAAATTTTTTAATTTTTCTAATTATGTATCTTTTATATACATCAATATTTCATTATAAATAATGACATCAAAAATATATTTATATATATTGAATTATTACAAAGTCAAAGTTTTATAAATATATATATGGAAGAGAGCTTAAAAGTTTCTTACCAACGAGATTTAAAAAAAAAAAAAAACTTTAAATAACACAAGTTTCAAAGTAATAAAACTGGATTTATTAATATATTTTTCTGTATGAAAATTTTTGTAATATAAACACACACAACACACACAACACTCACAAACAAACACACTCACATTATTATTATTATTAATATTATTATTATTATTATTTATCTTTATTATTTTTTGCAAAGATTTAATATAAATATTATAAAATATAAGTTTTTTATTATATGTTGGATATTTTTTTGAATTAAATTTAATGAAATAAAGACAAAATGATAAAATGGATTTATAAAATAAAAAATTTTTTTTTCAATTTAATATCAAAATTAATTATAAGTTACCAAATTTGATAAATAATATTTTTTACATGTGAGATATACCACGCCAAATGGGTCCAAGTTGGAACAGGTTTGTTTTTTCGGTGGAAGACTGTTAATAATTATTTGAGATTTTGGGTTCTACAGACCTATTTCGCAGTTACTTTTAACATTACCCAGAAGCAACGGCCCCAAGAGGCCCATTTAGGTTTGTAGGACCCAACATCTTAAAAAATCACTAACAGTCTTTCACCACAAACTTGATAGCAACTACAAAAAACATATTTTTTATTTACTTGAAGCCGTATAGAAGCTTTTATGGGTCTAAAAAGTGGGCCCTGTATTTTTTTTTAACATGGAACATGTTCATTGGATAGGGTATTTGAAAAAGTCCGGATCGACAGGGGGGGGGGTGAGAAGTGACGCTTTTAGGGGGAGAGAGTCAAAAATTGGCGTTTTTAGGGGGGGGGGGTGAAATGGACTTAGAATATTTTCGATTCAGGGACTTTTGATGCAGAAGTACCTAGGCAGCATTGGTGCAGAAGTACCTAGGGACCCATGGTGCAGAAGTCCCTAAAGACCTTTGGTACAGAAGTACCTAGCTACCTTTGGTGCAGAAGTACCTAGGGACTATTAGTGCTGAAGTCCCTAAAGACCTTTGGTGCAGAATTACCTAGGAACCTTTGGTGCAGAAGTCCCTAAAGACCTTTGGTGCAGAAGTACCTGGGAACCTTTGGTGCTGAAGTCCCTAAAGACCTTTGGTGCAGAAGTGCCTAGGAACCTTTTGTGCAGAAGTACCTAGGGAGCATTGGTGCAGAGTTTTTAAGAATTTATTGTAAATATTAATAAAAAATAAATTCATATTATTTAAACAACTATAATAATTTGAAAATTTAATTAATTTTGTTTACTTTGATGTCTAAGCAGCATGATTTCTATAATAAAAATCTAAATATAAATATTTGCATATAAATATTTATATTATGAACACCATAGATACTTTATTATCAATGTTATAAGTGAAATGACTTTCGAACATGTTCCATGCTCGTATGGTTGTGTAGTTACACAAACCGGTTATAAATTTTTTTAGCCGAAATCGGATTTGGACCTCAAATTTGCAGCAGAATCTGAATTTGAAATAAAAAATACTTTATATTTAAAATTCCTAAGTTGGGTCCTGCTGTGCCCAATGGGGCCCTAACACCTAAATTTCATGCCCCCCATCAGATGGCCCCCTACGAAACCTAAGAACTTTTAACATTTTTATATAAAATTTTTTGTTATTTTTCTTTATTTTCGAGATATTTGAATGCATCATTTAAAATAACTCACCCTGTGTATTGAAAAATAAAAAGAAATGTAAATACTTATCAATATCTATTTTTTTTCAAGCTTATTCTGCATTAAAATAATATATATCTCGTTGAGTTTATGCTAGTTTATAATTAAAGACAGTATCTAAGTTCGATAAAATGGATTTTTCTCCTATTAATTGTTTTTAAATGTTAAAATACACGGTAGGTTCAGATTTTTGTAGGAAATTTTACTAGAGATTACTCCTTTTAATTTAGTTTATGACACCATTATTTTGAATTGACTAAAAAATTACAAGTTTTTACCCAATTTTAATTAAGGAGGCTAAAAATAAAAACTTTCCATTTCCATTGTAAGCGTGGGCTTAGAAACTTATGTTTTATTATAAACCTAACGAGAAACTTATTATTTTTACAAATATTTTTAAGTTCTGCTAGCATGGCGTGTTAAAAATCCCAAATTTCAAATTATGTATCTAAAATTCAAACAAATTTTAGAATAACAACCAGGTTAATATAGAATTATATATATATTATGGAGTAAGTAAACAACTATAAAGCTCTTTTTACAGTACTAAAGAGTTTTAAGAGGAAATCTAGCGCTCTTAAGGGATTTCACAAAGAAAAAGAAAAAAATTTCTCAAGTATATAATATAAGTAAACGTATAAAATAAGTTATATGAGTGTATAATCATTGGTTCACTTATGTTGGTGAAAGATGTATGGAACTGCATATAAATGAAATATTTATTTTATTTTTTGCCTTAAAAATTACTACTACTTACGCATGGAAAAAATTAATTAATTACGAAAATTTTTACGACTTCAAGCGCAGGCATTTATCTATCAATTCGTATTGCTAATATTTTATTTTTACTGGATCACGTAGTCTTGCTACCACCATTTGCTAATTAACGAAATTCGAAATAAATAAATTTTGTTTAAATATCCAGCAAGGTGAATCGTTTCCATGAAATATTAATGAAGGCATAAATTCAACTTTTATTTCTTGATTTAGATATAAAAAAAATTAGTTATTTTAAATTTTTTTTAAATTTGGTAATTTTTCAAAAAAAAAACATGACATTTTTCCATAAATTTTCTCAAATATTTAAATAAGCCTGACATTTAAAGATAAAAAAAACCACTCTTTCATTTTTGGCTTGAAAAGAAATTCTTTTTAATTTTAACTGCTAGAAATTTATTTTGATGATAATAATTGATATTTTTAATCTAACTAAAAACTTATTTATTCTGTAAAATATTACAATCTACAGCAGCCCTGGTAAAAAAAATAACAGAAGCAACACAATTTTCGGAATCTTGGCTAATTTCTGGGACCTGGTTTTCTGTCACCGGAAGAAAGATTTTTCGAAAAATGTTACTAAAGATTTCCATTTTAGTGTTGAACAATTTCTAAAAGGCTGTACAAAAAAAAAAATAAAATAAAAAATGACATTTTTTTTGAATTTTCCAAAATTTTTGT
This sequence comes from Anagrus nilaparvatae, assembly GCA_022575985.1. Classification (NCBI taxonomy): domain Eukaryota; kingdom Metazoa; phylum Arthropoda; class Insecta; order Hymenoptera; family Mymaridae; genus Anagrus; species Anagrus nilaparvatae. Next base: position 34,290,715 of record JAKSXM010000231.1, read on the forward strand.
CCACTGAGAGAGAAGTGAATTCCAGAAATTCTGGTTGGAATCTGTCTACATACCAGAAACTCTGTTGCATTATGTTACTTTTTTTTACACCAGGGAGTTTAAAGTAAACAATATTGCATTAAATTTTAATTTAGCAAACTATCAATTATTTAATAATTGTTTTATTAAGGGACGTTCACAAAAGATGTAACAATATTTTAAAAAAATTTTTATCTCCTTTGATATTTATTTTGATTTTGATTTTATCTCCTACCCCAATTAAAAAAAGAATGAAAAAAATTGGCTATTTGACTTGAATTAAAGCTTAAACAAAAAATTTAAGATTTTGTTTAAACAAATAAAAAAAAAATCAATTTTTTATTAAATTCTGACATCGATCACTTCAATTTTATTATAGACGAATTGTTATTAAAAAAAAAGAGATAAAAAAAATACGACATTGTAAAACAAAAAAATTATCTTGAATCAATCAACTTGACATTGTGTGTAGCCAATTTATTCGTATACTGATTCTAATCTTTTTTTCCGAATAAAAAAAAAAGTATAAAAAAATAAATCAAATTATACCACTAAGAAATTCAAGTATAAAATACACAGTATATTATTTTTCAAAAAATAAAACAGATTTTATTTTTAACAAAGAAGGAGGGGGGAGGGGTGGAATGAAAATAAATCCTTCAGGAAAGTTATACAAAGAAAATAACTAAAGAAAGAAAAGAATTTATGTATGCTACATTTTTTTTTTGGGTTAAAGACAAAAGCCTCATGTTTAAAAAAAAATAGCAAGACAGTGAAAAGGAGGGATTTTGCGTGATAGTACGAAACATTTTATTTAAAAAATATAAATGTATGATATAAAGACTTTTAAATTTCAGCTCTAAAAATATTATTTTTTAAAATTGATATATGTAAAAATTATATATATAAAATAAAAATGCTATAAAACATTAAAACACTTTTTTTTGTGAAAAAAATATGTTTTTTTATATAAAATCTGAAAAATATATTTATGATATTTTTTATGCATACCTACTTGTGTAATAAAAATATTATTTTATACCAAAAATCAATAATTTAAGAATAAATCAAAAATTTTATTATTTAAAAAAATTTTATTTCTTTAACTTAAAGATAAACATTGTCTTTTTTGAAAACGATAAATTAACTTAAAATATAGAATAGATATTTAATCGAAAATAAATAGCCACACGTGCGCGGTTATCGTTATCAACTACTGAATAATTTTAAGATAGATCTACAAGTTCATCCCTTTTATAAACGTGAAATACTTGAGCTTTAATGATCTAAAAAAGTATATTTATATTATCTATCAATGCATACACATGTCTATAGAATATATGACTTAGCTTTAATGTCTTTGTAATGTCGTTTAGTTGAATATGAGATATTTCACGTTAAGTAAGGAAATGAAAAAAAAATTCGGCTGCAGCTACTGGAATTCCGGTTGTGGCAGCTGGAAATTATTTTTTCTTTTAAATTGGTTTGTATTTTTTATTTTTTCTTTTAATTTGGTTGCAAATGACATTAAACCTAAAGAAAAGTGTTAAATTCCAGCTGAGTCGTAACCCGGGTTATTCCAAGTACCCAAATCAAAATTGATCTAAGTCCCTAAACCTAAATTATTATAAATCCCAAAATTAAAATTATTCTAAGTCCCGTTGACTCGTTAACCCCCGCTCTTAAACCGGAAAATTTTGACCCCTCCCCCTTAATTTTCAAGTTCATGAGGTACCCTCTCCCTAAAAACATATTCGATGTTAATAATAGTTTTCAATTTATGAGGTACTCCAGAGAAAATACGGGTTTGGGTGGACTTACAGTTGCGAATACGAGATTAGCTCTAGTATAGGTTTTTTGGGTCGCTGAACACGAAAATCGGGGTCATTTGGCTAAGAAAATGGGGCTTCACCCTTAAATTTGCAAAAACCCCCTGATGTCATTTTCTTCTGAGTCGATGGATTTATCCAAGAATTGGTTTCTAAGGGTTTTTTGGATCGCTAATTAAGAATCTCAATGAGTTTTGAAGGTAAAATTAATATTTCACCCTTAAATTAGCTAAAACTACCCCCCAAAAGGGGTGTTTTCGCTATTTTCGCACTTTTAGCGGCCAGATTTGGTTTACAAGGGTTTTTTGGGTCGCTGAAAACGATTTTAATGGATTTTTTTATGAATAATTAATATATCACCCCTAAATTACCGAAAACTACCCCCAAAAGGGGTGTTTTTGCTGTTTCTGCACTTTTTGCGCCAAGATTAGGTCCACAAGGGTTTTTTGGGTCGCTGAAAACGATTTTCATGGATTTTTTAATGAAAAATTAGTATTTCACCCTTATATTAGCTAAAACTACCCCCAAAAGGGGCGTTTTTGCTATATTCAAACTTTTTGCGTTCAGACTAGGTCCAAAGGGTTTTTTAGGTCGCTGAAAACGAATTTCATGGATTTTTTATTTAAAAATTAATATTTAACCCTTATATTAGCTAAAACTACCCCCAATTTATATACCATAATTTTTGTGATTTTGTGATTTTTTAATGAAAAATTGATATTTTACCCTTAATTTAGATACAACTACCCCTAAAATATTCCGCGATATTCGTTATCTGCAACCCAAAAAACCATATTGACCTAATCTGGGCGTACAAAATGCAGAAATAGCCAAAACGCCCCTTTTAAGGGTAGTTTTAGGTAATTTAGGGGTGATATATTAATTATTCATAAAAAATTTTATTTTTTTCCCCCCCTCGTATTTTCTCTGGAGCAAGGGCGTGGGCCCCATACATCAAGGTTTTGTAAAGAGAAAATTCTCAATAAATATGTGATCGTGCCCGAAATAAAAAATCCTTAGCTTTTTTATAAACTTGGCGATTTTTTTTTATACATTTTAGATTTTTTCGAAATCAGAAAACGTTTGTCGATAAGCGGAAAAAGAAGCTGAGTATTGGTCGAGTATTGGTATAAGCGCATGGATGTATTGGGCTCCAAATTATGGAAATCCTTCAACCATTGTCTGTTTCAAACTGACCTTTTTGGAGATTTCCCGTACTTTTGAAACTCATGGTCCGAATTGTAGGGCTGAGATCAAGATGGCATAAGCGTAGCAAAAATATTACTTACCCCATTTCTGACAGCTCTCAAATACTTTCGACAAACTACCCTAATGGAACAAAGTGAAAATATCGCAAAGTTTATATTGGCAAATGAGTTAGATTTTTTAAACAGGAATTTTTCGAGTGTGCATAATATGCTTAAAGTAGAGATGATAGTGGTCCTGGAGAGTATTGAAAACTATTAAATTTTACATAATTAACTACAAAAAATTAACGGAAAATAAGTTTTAATTAAAATTTTATTAAAATTAAAGAATGTTTTATAATTATATCTACATTATAATTTTGAAAATGCTACTTAAAAAATGAAAATAATTATTAATTACAAAATAAAAAAAAATCAAGAAATTTTATTTAATTAAAAAAATGAGGTTAAAAAATGTCAACAGTTTCTAGTTTCAATTTTTCTCGAATATAATTTTGAAAAAATATAAATACTAATTGCTAAACAAGGAACAAATTTAATACATTCAAAAATTTAAATTACATTTAATCAAAAAATATATAAGTATACATATAAAAACATTAAATTTTAATTTATTTAGGTAAAATTTAAAGCAAATAAAAAAATCAAGCTGACCGTAAGGTTCCTCAAACAAATGCCACTGATATCACCGATTACAACCATGCAATCATACATACATTTCTCATATTTTCAGATATTAGTACTTTTATGGAATTAAATTAGGTATTAAACCCTCCAAAAAAAATATTGCAGTTTTTTTAATTTCTTTGTTTTTTTAATTTTGAGAAAAAAAATTTGAAAAAATTCGGTATCATATCCAAAAAACTACTATGAACAAACTTTCCAAAACTAATACTCTCATAGAAATAAATTAGGTACTACGTCCAAAAAGAAAAAAAAATTTGGTATTTTTTGTATTTTTTAATTTAGTTTAATTTAGTACCTATAATTTCCTATAATTTAGTACCTATAATTTTTTTATATTAAAAAAAATTTATTTATTTAATTTCTTATATTGTTCATTATTAATTAGACTTTGATATAATACACTTAAAATTTAGTTTAATTCTCAATGGTGTAACTTGAATCTATTTTCGAAAGATAATAAAAGTTTAAAATTAAAGTGATAATCATGAGATTAGGGTACAAATAGTGCGAACTGTTAACTTAAAATAAATAAATGTGAATCGTATATAGGGAAATTCGAAATTAGTACTAAAATTTAAATAATTTAAATATTGTAATTTGTATCAACATTTTTCTGTGCAATTTATTTGTAAAATACAGAAAATTAATGAGATCATTTATTTATAAAAGCGTGAAGTTCTCAAAAAACATTTTCTTTCTTAAAAAATAAATTTATTATTGGTTAAAAAAAAATTGTTTCATTTAAAACTAACAAATAATGAATTATAACATGAAACATGATCATAAGAAGAGGTACTCGAAAAATCCCCTTTTAGAAGGTAGGGGGGTTGAAAAAGTGATGATTTTAGGGTAGGGGGGTTCAAATGGATTTAGAATATTTTCGATTTAGGAAGTTTTAGGGACCCTAGGATACTTTAGGTTTATGGAATTAAGGGTCGATTTCATGGAGCGTATTCTTACTAGATTCTAGGGGTACTAAAGTAGAAATAATTATGACTCAAAATTTATTAAAATTCTGCTCGAGCAGGATCCAGAAAAATATACCTTCAAGTAGAATTTTATTAAATTTTTAGTAATAATTACTGAAGTTCAATCGTTTCAACTCTAGTGTCCCCAGAATTTAGTAAGATTAAGCTCCATAAAATCGCCCTTTTAAGGATAATTTTCGATTTAGAGACTTCCGAGGACCCTAGAATACTTTAACCTAAAGTTTTATGGACTTAAGATAATTTCAATTAAGGGACTTTTATAATTTCGGTATTAGAACTAATAATAAAGGATCCATGAAATTGTGGTTTTTATGCCCATGCCCGTGCCCATGCCCGTGCCCGTGCCCATGCCCATGCCCGTGCCCGTGCCCGTGCCCAAGTTTAAATTTTTCCTTTTTTTTAGTATATTCTTAAATTAAAATTATATCTTAGCTCATTCTCATGTCAAAATATTCTTCTGTGCGTATTTGAATGTAAAATAAAAAGTAAAAATTTGCTGAAGTTAAATAAGTGTAGATATTTTCGATTTCCAGCTTATAGCTCGGTTTTTTCAAGTTAAATGTTTTTAAAAAATAAAAAAAAAATGGTTTCTGGTCTTACTGGATATTAAGTTTTATGGTCATTTTCGGTGTATAACCCTTCAGAAAAGGTGTACAAAGGGTAGAATCATCAAAAACATGCCTTTTTTACTTTATTTTACGGCCAAAACGTGCCACACTTTATTATTAATTACTTAATTCTGTAACTTCTTAGTATTATTAGCTCCAAATTTATATCTGAGGGTTTTTGAGGCTGCGGATTTCAAATATGAGCTCAAAAAATCATCAAATTTAATTTAGAGGTAGAAAACTGGAGTTTGTCTTACTGGAAAACCTAAATCGGGGGTTTTTGAAGTTGCTGATTTCAAATGTAACCATAAAAAAATTAGAAAACTTCATCGAGGGTTGGAAAATTATGTTGAAAAGGGGGAAAAATCAATGTTTATAAAACGCTTTATTTTTACTTGAAAAACTCTATCGGAAGGTTTTTGAAATTACTGATTTGAAATATGACGATAAAAAAATCATATAACTTTATCAAAGGGTTGAAAATTAAGGTGAGAAGGAGGGGAAAATTTAATTTTAATAAAATGCTTTATTTTTACTTCAAAAACTCTATCAGGGGTTTTGGAAGTTGCTGATTTCAAATATGACGATAAAAAAATCATATAACTTTATCAAAGGGTTGAAAATTAAGGTAAGAAGGAGGGGAAAATTCAATTTTAATAAAATGCTTTATTTTTACTTCAAAAACTCTATCAGGGGTTTTGGAAGTTGCTGATTTCAAATATGACGATAAAAAAATCATATAACTTTATCAAAGGGTTGAAAATTAAGGTAAGAAGGAGGGGAAAATTTAATTTTAATAAAATGCTTTATTTTTACTTGAAAAACTCTATCGGGGGGTTTTTGTAGTTGCTGATTTCAAATATGAACATAAAAAAAATCATAAAACTTCATCAAAGGGCGGAAAATTAGGATGAAAATAGGTGAAAAATCAGTTTTCATAAAAGGCTTTATTTTTACTTGGAAAAATGTATCATAGATTATGTGATAAATTATGTCTAAAAAATTTCCTAGACCCTCGTCAGGTCTACTGTATAATCAATTTTATATTGCCACAACATTTTTTATTTTAAGACTTGTGTTACAACACTGAAGAATAAAATTAATATTTTGCCCATGATTGTTTTTTGGCCCACGGCAAAATTAAGGGACTCCTTACTAGGAGCAAATTTATACAAGTTCACTGTACGCTAGTGAAAGTTTCACTAAGAAATCTGCCAGATGACTTACAGGAGTTTAAACTTTTAAAAACAAAATATAATATAAGAATTACCTAATAAAATTATTAAATCGTTGAATTTGTTTAACTTTTTTTTTCATTTTATTAATTTTAAAAAAAGTATATGAAAGGTTTATGTAAATTTTGGAGTGAAAATGGCCAAATTCACCCTCTGTAACCAGATAAATGTAATTTTCGACATTATTTTTGAACTCAGCACCCAAAAAAACCTACTAGACCTTTTAAAAATAAAAAACATAAGTTCCTTTGACAAAATTAGTTTTTGGGGGGGGGGGGTTAAAGGGGTTAAAAATGGCCAATTTCACCCTTTGGAACCAGCTACATGTAATTTTCGACATCATTTATGAGATCAGCGACCTAAAAAACCTAAATAATGAATTTAATTTAAAAAAAAAGTATCTTAAAAATTTATGTGGATTTTGGGCGTGCTGGGGTGAAAAAAGGTCAAATTCACCCCTTGGAATCTGTTAAATGTTATTTTTGACTTTAAATTCTAATTTAGTGGTCTAAATAACCACTTAGCATCATTAAAAAATGTAAAAAATAATTTTTTTACTACACTTCAGTTTTGGCCGGGAAGTGGGGTGAAAAATGGGTGGGAAACCACCCCCCGGCATAAGATACAATAGATCGTTGTAACGCTTTGTTTGCATTATTTTTCTGAAGCGAATGCAAAAGGTTTCAACTCGATTCGTGTACTTTCAAAGGCACTTCGAGGTGAAAAAGACATTACCCCTGACTAGATTTAAGGGAGTTTAAACTTTTAAAAACAAAATATAATATAAAAAATACCTAAAAAAATTATTAAGTCGTTGATAGTAATTATTGGAACTGATATTTATTTATTTTATAATTTTTTTTTAACGAAATTTTAACGACTTCAAATCTTAACGCTTTTAATACGTACAGTGTTAAAGTATTTTTAAAGAAATAAAAAAAATAATATTTTAAATTTTTGTTAATTATCTTAATTCCTAGATGGTGCTGAAAGCGAAGTTACAATATATTTATTTAATTATGCATGTGTTATTAGTCTTCATCAGAGGATTCTCCTTCGACTAAAAAAATAGTTTTATTTAAATTATTTTTCTTACAGGTATAGATATAATTAAAACATACTAACCTAATTCTATTAGATTGGTCGGTGATACAATGGGATTCCGCGACAAAGCTTCCAAGACTTTAGCTGCTGACCAATCTTTATCGTTGCTAAGTTTCATTTGTTTCCAAAATTCCATAATGATTCTATCTTTTTGTATATAATCTTTCTTTTTTTCTTCTGTATCCTTAATATCATTTAATGCTTGATCTAATTTGATGTGTGAACTTATATTTAAGTCCATCAAATTATCTAAAATATATACAATGATAATGATATCAAAATATTACGTAATGTGCTATAAAATTTTATAGTAAAAGTAATAAAAAAAAAAGCAATCTGTTAAATAATTTTTTTCTATAAATGTAATATTTGGTAAGTGTATTAAAGTTTGAAAGTTTTTTTAAAAATAAATTATAGTCTCTATTGCGGTTTAGTTATTATTATTGTCTATAATACTTCAATTTTGATTTTCATGGCTTAATGATTTTAAAATGTTATTGACTCTAAACTTATAATTATTTAAAATAAATTGGTTTTATTTATTTAAAAAAAACTTACAATCGGTTTGTAAACTCACAATCAACAAACACGGAACATGTTTAAATTTAATTTTTGAATCTTAAACCTTGTATAATTTTAAGTACTTTGTAGCTCCTAAAATACGTATTATTCTATAATTTTTTACTTAAAGTATTATAAGTCCCTAAATGAAAATTATTTTAAGCCTATTTGACCATCCCCCCAAATATAGTAAATTTGACCCCGCCACTCCTTCCAATGTTATGCTTGAAATATCCTACTATCCATAAACATGTTCCATGTTAATTAATCATTTCCAAGTAAAAAAATCTTTACCATACAAACGTTTAATATCTGGTTTTGCTCCAATTAACCGATTCAACCATCGATGGTAAGACTCGCACAAATTGTTAGTGCGATCAAGTGATAAATACACAGAAAATTTTTCAGGTGTAACTTGATTAATCCACTCATTTTGAAAATAATGTAAATAATTTTTCCACTTTTGGCTGCTAGGAAATCTTTTTTCTACTAAAGTTTTAATGTATTCAAACCCTTCTACGATTTTGCTGGCTGGGAGTAATGCTAGTAGGATAAGCTTTATAATTATATCATGTGAAAGTGGGTTTTTTGTAATATTGTTCTTCTTCATTACTACATTAGTTTTTTTACCGTGTCTAACTAGTGCCTGAAACAAAAATTTTTTTTATTTAATTTAATTATATTTATTATTAGTAATAAAATTTTCATTAAGTTCATGAAAAATTGTATGGCTCAATTCAAACCAAAATGGGATAAAAAGCATAGTCGGGTCTTCAAATCGGTTTCAAAGTATTTTTTTTTTTCAGAAGTACTATTATAGATAAGCCTTCAAAGACAATTTTCAGCTCATAAGGTTCAGTTCTTGATATTTGGCGTTTGTGTTTCCGTTTGGACTCTTATGAAAAATGAAAGAAAATTTTTCTTATTTTTTCTGTACAAAATTTACATTCAAATGAAAAATTTTTTCCTCTCATTCCCGAATAGGAAATTTTTCGTAGAATCCATTTCTGGGGTAAAAATTGTTTTTGAGCAGCGCTAAAATATCGCTAAAGTCGTGTTTTTTTTTAACCCATTAATGTCAAGATTGACACTCTATTTTGTAATTATTTCAGCTGCAAAATTTTTAGCAAAATAATTAAAAATTTTACAGAAATAGAAAGAAAAAGTTTCTCTCATTTTTCTTACTTTATTTATACCCGGCAAAAATCAAGGACTAAACCTTAAGAGCTAAGAATTTACGTGGAAGCTTATTTTCAACAGTACTTTAGAGAAAAAATATTTTGAAACCGCTTTTAAGACCCAAAAGTGCTTCTTCTCCCGGTTTGTTGTAAATTGAGCAATATACTCTTTTCCCGTTTTGGTATAGCCTCATGTCTCTTAACATAGCACCAGTTTTTGTTAATAATTTAAATTTTGATTGTAAATAATTTAACTCAAAAGTAAAAGTAATTTACTTGTCCATAGTGGAATAAACAGCCTTGGACTCTGATTCCTGGAAAGCTTTGTGCTATAGATACTTGCAGAGCTTCCTCATAATCTGAATTTGCGATTTTTGGGTTAATAAAAGGAAATAACTCCTTTATTTCTTTCCAGACAGTATTATAGGCTTCAATATTTCTTCTTGACATGATCACCCACAGGACAGGAACAACCTAGGGTATACAAAAGTATAAATTGTAACTTAATTTTTATTTACCTAAAAGATTATTTTTTATTTTTATGTATCATATATCTATTTATATAAAATTCTATTGCATATATTATTCTCTGTTACATATATTAATTGGATATATTACCAGGTAAAGGTAGTTCAAAAGGCCCTAAATTCAGAAAGGGTGAAGTTGAAATTTTTAAGAGGGGGGGGGGATTAAAATAATTTGATATCCAAATAATTTCGGTTCAAGGGCTTATAATAATTACAGAGTACAAGCTAAAACCATTAAATTTAAATGTGTCCTTTGCTCGTTGTTTGTGCTTATATGCAAACCAGTTATAAGTTACATTTACTTTTAATGATAAATTTTTTTTTAATTATTAAATTTTTGAAAAGAGGAACCAGTATAATTGGATTTTTTGAAAAAGTGTTAGATTTTACTAAACTTTAAAAGTTTTTCAGATCTATATAATTTAAAAAAAAGTGCCCAATAAAATCAATATAAGTAAATAGTAATAGTATTACTATTACTATTTAATGAAAAATGATAATTTTGAAAACTAAGGCCATACAGTCTATGTAGTAATACTCTTAGCTATTATAAAAAAAGGAATAAAATAAGAATAAAAAATTCTTGATCACTTTAAATTAATTTTAAGCAATTTAAAACTTACAACACCATTTTTCTTCATCATAATTGTCAATACCTGCTGACAACCCTTGACTTTGGGTCGAATGCGAAAAGTGCCATCAACGAAAAGCTCATTTCGGTTTTTAAATTTGTTTATTAATTTTTCGTCATATAAAATAATATGATCGTTATTATCGCCTGATGACAACAAATGTACCATTAAAGGTGTTTTTTTTTCTTGTTTTAATAAAAGATGTCCTGAATACTTTTGTAGATCTATACCTAAATCTTTTATGCAAGCGTAATCTTGATTTAAACCAGTAAAATATATAGATTTTTTTTTTTTGTGCATGTAAATACTTCTAGTCATTTTTGAAAGAGATGCAGTTTTTGCAAGTTTTCGATGACTGTAAAAAGTATATATTATATTGTTATTTACAAAATTTAAATTTAAATATATATAATTTCATTTACTCAATTTTTGCTGCGTCAAATATACTCCTAGGAGTTCCTGATCCGTATGAACTAGCACTATTTTGACAAAGTTGTCTCATTTTCCTGTGGCCTAGATTTTCGTGACTTTTTTCACTACATTTGTGATGGTTAAATCTAGATTTTGTGCCATCATCGTTGTATTTTAATAGAGCTGGACAACCTAATCGCCATTTTATGCATTTGAACCTTAAATATTTAATATTTGGTTTATAATAATTTTATCACCCATTTTATGCTTTTATAATTAATTTTTGAATTTTTTGACCATTTATGGGGTAAGATAAAAAATAAACAACAGATTCAAAAAATTCAAAAATTAATTATAAAATATATAACGTGTTTTTAAAAAGAAATTATTTATTAGGTGTAATGCAGCAAAATAATTTCAATTTTATAAAATAATGTAAATTTTTTTTTTATTAATCAACATAAAAAAATTAGATTGAAAGAGATTTTAATTTTATTTATGCATTTTTTTTGTAGGTAATCATTAAATAAAACAAGTATTTGAAAAGCAGGAGAAAATCTTAAAAAAGGATTTAAATTTAATTTAATTAGAAATTTATACACACGTTTGCATTTACAACCTACAGATTTTTTGGTTAGGCGTAAACTAATTATTTTTGTAGGTAGATGATTTAAAAAAAATATTTTTAATAAACTAAAAAGCTTACATATTAGCTTGATCCGTTGAACTAAAATTGAAGCCATTATGATAACGCCAAGTGGTATATTTGTCTTCGTCTATCATTATTTTTAAAACACTTTTTTTTTTTAAAAATCAAAATTTTTTTTAATTAATACAGTCGTTTTATGATTTATTGGTTATGTATATTCATCTCTTTTTAATTTATTATATCTGTAATAACTTCATGTTGTTTGACGTTTCTCATTATAAATTTAAATCTATACAAAAAATAATACCCTTTATCTTAATTTAAAATGCTTGATATGCAAACTTACCGATTTTACAATAATTTTTATAGAAAACTATAAGATGCATAGCAATATATTCTATTTAAATATATAAAAAGTCAATTTTATTATAATAGCTTTTAGTTAAAAAGACAAAAGTTCGACTGGAAAAAATACTTAAAAAAAAGATATATTTAATACAAAATTGTTAAATATTATCTCTTGTGTGTCTTAGAACATATTATTTTGCAAGCATTTTTTTTATTAGTCAATACGCCAGCAATGTTAAATCTATCCAAAAATTTTATCAGCATGAGAATGGATCCACCTCAGTGAAACATATGTATTTTTGGTCACTGAAACCGATTTTGAGAGTTTCATTCATTTTGGGATGGCCAGTTTTGAGTAATGAACGCTATATCATAAAAAATTAGAAAAAAATTAATAAGATAGGTAAATTCTTGAAAAGAATTGCTAATGAAGCCTATTTTTGGCACCCCAGTGAGGTTTTTGGGGTCGCTGATCACAATTTTGAAGACAGATTTTTAAAAATCAAAATTTTAAATTCAAAATGGCGTATTCCTAACCTTAGAAACGGCAATAAATGCTAATTTAAGCATTTTAACGTCTTGCATTATTGCTGATCACGATCCTGAGATCAGATTTTTAATAATCAGATAATTAAAAATATGACCTCAGAATCGTCATAACTGATCCGAAAAACTTACTAGACAACGTAAATATGCTTAAAATAGTATAAATCTCTATTTCTGAGGTTAGAAATACGCCATTCTGAGTCCAAAATTTTGATTTTTTAAAATCTGTCTTCAAAACCGTGATCAGTGATCCCAAAAACCTTATTAGGGTACCAAAAATATAATTTTTTACCCATTTTTTATGATATAGCGTTCATTACTTAAAACTGGCCATCCGAAAATGAATAAAACCTTTAAATTCGGTTGTAGTGACCAAAAATACATCGGTAGTTCTTAGCTTTTTCACCCAATTCTGAGGTCGATGTCTTGGATATAAAAAATACCAAAGGCTCTAGGTGGGTTGGTGGCGATTTTACAGCTGTTTTTCCAATTTTTATTTTTTTCGAAATCTCAGCCCACCCATTTACTATTTATTTTCTGGACGCCCTAAATAAAACTAAAAAATATTTTCTATATAAAAGTAGGTAGTAAAAATTCCTGCCCAATCCGAATGTGATAATATTTTTTCGGAAAAACCTCAAGAAAAGTCTGAAAATTGGAAAAACTAAAGGAAACTTTCAAATACAAATTTCTCAAAAAAACGTAAGCAATTTTTTAAAATATTTTTTAAATTTGTTTTCCCATACATTTCATGGTGGTTAACTCCTTTTTTGACACATTTGCCTTTTAAGTACTTAAAAATCAATTTTAGGCTCAAAAAATGATTTTGAAAATTGTTCATTTTCTGAATTTTTCAATTTTTTTGCTTTTTCTGATAGAAAATGAAAAATTTGACTTGATTTTCGGATTCCTCTGGAAATTTTACATCGAAAACCTTCCTGGGTAAAATTTTAAAGGCGTCTGTGACGCTGTAAAAAAATGAAAAACAAAGTAACCTGCTAAAATCAAAAATAATTAAATTTTTCTATTTTTTAATTCTGTTTATTTTTTTGATTTTAGCAGGTTACTTTGTTTTTCTTTTTTTTACAGCGTCACAGAGTGAAGTGAAGCCAAAGAATATTTTTTCACATTTAATTCTTAAAATTGCAGAATATCTGAACAAATATTTTATGATTTTTCAAAAGGGTAAGCTTCGCTCTATATCTTTGACAGTATCTAGTATTAAATATATTTTCTACTTTTCGCACGAAATTTTATGTTTTAGAAAAAAAATGCTTAGGTCCCAATACTATTTATTACTATTTCCATCTTGTTAAAATACTGGAATCTTATACATTAGAAAATTCCTAATCAATTTTAATAAAAATATTTATATGAATATTTTAAGAAGTATAAAAATTTTAATATAATTTATATGAATTAAAAATTTTATTATGGAATTATACAACTGAATAGATATAATATTGGGAAATATGATCGATATTACAACTGAAAATTAATATTTCTGAATACACAATTTATGTAATTACAATACTTAAATTTATAAATTTTCAGGCTATTGATAAATTGTAATACGACTATGAATCATAGCCACTTTCATCAGATGAAATTATATAGTCGTCATTATCCCAGTAGTTAAAAAAAATATTAATATCGTGATCCACAGGCATAATGATTGGTTCACTGTAAAAATAAAAAATAAATTAATAAGCTAAAATAATATTTAAATTTCAATTTAATATATTTAAAACTACTTCTATGTATTATAAAATAATTATTTTATAATAAATAATTATTATAATTAATTAATAAATAATTATTATAATTAATAATTATTAAATAATTATTTTATAATACATAAAAGTAGTTTTAAATATATTAAATTGAAATGTAAATATTATTTTAGCTTATTGCTAAAATTTCAAAACTAGAAATAAAAACTTACAATATTTCATTATCAGTTGACCTATAGATGGAGTAGATTTTGCAACCTTCAAAATTATTTGTATATAGAGCATCTAATATACGATACATTGTATAATGATACACCCAATTGTCTTTGTCTAAAATTAATCATTAATTAATTAATTACAAAAAGATAAATAAATAGACTGTTTACAGGTGAAAAAGAAAAGCATTATACAAATTTTCTCGATATGCATATTTCCCAATATATTTAAATTAGATAACATGTCGGATTATGTACAAAAATTAGATAGTACTTTTCTTTAGCCATACGTCAGTAAAATTATTAATTATAAATAAAATATTTACTTCTAAAAGCTTCCCATTCGTTTAGTGTCAAATTATTAACCATAAAATAAATCGTGCCTTCTTCATTCACTTTAAAGTAAAACGAGTATGTTTTTAAATCTGTGAAACAAAATTATTTTTATCTTAAAGAAAGTTTAAACCCAAAAAATATAAAAAATACTAACTTGACATTATTTTATAATATTGATTTTTTTTAATTGCTTATAAGAATGAAAATAAATAATAAATAATTTATATCATTTAACCTCTTATTTAAATTATGCAAAACTTAAAATAATCAAAACAAAAAACATACAGTAGAGTTCTTTTAATTCTTCAAAAATTTTAGAATGAAAACAACTCATGTAAAGGTACAATAAAGCACAATTCAAACTCAATTTATAATAAAAATAAAATAGAATGAACTAAACTTTTAATTTTATCTAAAATAAAAATACTAATTGAAAATCGATGCGAAAGGGATTTCCCATTAAATTAAATCAAGATTTTTTGTAGAAAATGGGAAAATCTATGAATTTGACTGGAAAATTTATAAATTTTTTCTTCAGTTCATTATATTAACAAGACACCCCTTTTTTATTACAGATCATTTTCTTAGGTTATGTGGTTCTAAAGCTTGTAGAGTAGTTTTAGAGCTGAAATATGTTAAGATTAATGTTTCTAGGAGATTTCTTGGATCTGATACTTAATTTTTTGGAAATTTTGCCACCAAATAATATAAAAAACAACAAATTTCTTATTCTTGATGGACATAGTACCTAATTTTTTTATATGGAAAAATTATTTTTAAAAATATCATTTTAACATCAATATATTTTCCATAATTCATTCCTTAATTTAAAAATAGTAAAAATTTTTTTATATTTGTTATAGCGTAGTAGTCTAATTATGTTTTTTAGATATAATTATACCAGCTACACCAAACTGTCTATATAGCAGACATAATTATAAGAGAATATTTAAAGAAAATTATGTAGTAGCAAAGAAAAAATATTCTTTTTTTTATGTAAAAAACCTCATTTTTTCCATGAGATGTTAAACAAAGTATCAAGGAAAAGATAATTTTCAACAGATTTAGAACATTTTGTTATTGTTAATGAGGAACCATATTACCAAATATTTGGCATAGCATTTTTTTTTTTTTGGTATAATTTCTTATTTACTTTTATGAAAATACAAATATTTGAAAATATGGTTTTCACTCGATATTTCGAATCGGATAATAATTTTTTGAAAATCGTTTTTTCAAAACTTTTTGCCTATAAAAATAAAAAAAAACAGCAATTTCCTTTTCGAAAGTAGTTCCTCATTTTTTCTGTGGGAGTGCTAGTTTTAAAGATATCCTTTATAATCAATTTTTTAGATATGAAACTTAATTTTTTAAATAACTTTTTTTTCCAAAATTTTGTACATAAAAAAATAGCATTACTTTATTCTTTTTGAATGCACTACCTAATGTATTTCTATAAAAGTATTAATACCTGAAAATTTGGTTTTTACTTTAAATCTCGAATCTGATACTCAATTTTTTGGAAATTTTTTTCTTAATATTTTTTGCATTAAAAAAAAAATAGAGTTATTTTTTTGGGATGTAGTACTTAATATTTTCTATGAAAGTACTGATATCTAGAATTCTTGTTTTTATTAGGTAAAATAGACCATTAAGAACATTTTTTTATTGTTTATGAGGAACCGCAGAGCCAATCACTTGGCAGCGTTTTTTACTAAGAAAAAAATAAAACCGAAAATTAAATTTATTTTTTTCACAATAAACTTTTTTTAATTTAAGAGAGAATAGTATGATAACTTAAATTTTGTTTACTTCTTAGTTAAAAATATTTTTATTTTAACAATTTTGTAATTTTTTTTTGATTAGTTGATTAAAAATTGTTATAATAAAAAAATCATTTTTTATAAATAGAAAAAAATGCAATCATTTAAAAAACCTATATTGTTAAAAACAAAAACAAAAAAAAAAATAAACACCAAATTTAGGTTATATTGTGAAGGCATAAAAAGTTCTAATAATATTATACTAGAAATACTTAGTAATTGACTAAATAATTAAGAAATATAAAAAAATAAATAAATAAAAGGAAAAAATATAAATTCTACTTAAAAATGGAATTCAATAATCAAGATAGTGAAATAATAATGCCACCATCATCAGTTTGGCATCTTGGTTATAGGTTCAATTCAAAAATTGGAAAAAAGGCGTTCCTAAAAAAAAGGAATAAAAATTTAATGAGGTATTAACATAATTTTTGTTTTAAATGTATTTTATAGGTTTGATGCAAATTTTTAAATATATTTATATCACGTAGATACGGATGCATAAAGAGAAACCCTGCAGGTGAAAATAAAGCTTGCAAAGCTAGGCTGCTTATAAATTTTGAAAATAATGAGCGAATATTAAATCCTGGGCATGACTGTAACCAACGAAACCATATTTCCAGAGAAAAAATTCTAGTCAATGAACCAGAAATTGCAGAAGACGTAAGCGAGGAGGAAGGAAATAAGAGTGGGATGTGTTCTAATTTAGAAAAGTAAAATTATATTTATTCATAAATTTTAAATATTCATAAGAAATAATTAAATTTAAACGTAATATAATAGTGTACAATCAGAAATAACCAAAACTCAAAATATTATGAAAAAATATTCGCCTAAAAAAGAATTCATTAAGGGGCTGAAAGAAGGTTATGACAGTATTGCTAGTTTTGTTGCAGAAATTAAGCTCAATCCAAATTTGTTGACTTATTTTGATAAATCAAATAAAAAATATACTTTATTTATGGAACCAATCCATTCTTCTACTGGAAAAACTCACGCATTATTATATGATAATAATTTATTTGAAAAATGCAAAGATACTGAAATTTTATATGTCGAAGAATCTTATAAGACCATTCCAAATATCAATGATTGTATTGCAGTAATAACAATTTTCGCTGAGATTAACGAACAAGTACGAGACCTTTGTAGAATAAAAATTTATTTGGTTTTAACATGGAACCTGTTTATAGGTCAAATTTGTCCTATTTAAGGGGGGTGGTCAAATTTGTTTTATTTAAGGGGGGGTTAAAGTTGTCCTATTTAATGGGGGTGGTCCAATTTGTCCTATTTAATTGGGGTGGTCAAATTTATCCTATTTAAGGGAGGGATAAAATTTGTTTTATTTAAGAGGGGGTTAAATTTGTACTATTTAAAGGGGAGGGTCAAATTTGTCGTAGTTAATGGGGGTGGTCAAATGAAACTTAGAATAATTAGGAGACTTTGAAAAATCTGAGCTTAAGGACTTAGGATACTACAGGTTTATGGACTTAGAATAATATCGATTTAGGGACTTGGAATAATTCAGGTTTAGGGACTTAGAATAATTTAGGTTTAGGGTATGAAAATAATTTGGGTTTAGAATCTTAACAGATAGTAAGGTGATAATTACAAATTATAAAATTTTATTGTAATGTTGAGTAACATTGTACCTAGTCCTCAGCTAGAAGTAAACATGTTCCATGCATTTAGGTTGTGTTTACACAAACCGGTTATAAGTTTTTTAAATACATTTTCTGATTATAAATACAGGTAATACTCATCGGATGGGTGTTGATTTCAAGTTCAGACATTCAAGATTTGAAATGCGTATGGGATATTTTAAAAAATAAAGGACTCAATCCTACTATTGGCATTTCAAGTTATAACAAAATAATACATAAATCTTTAAAAGAGTGCTATCCAAATATTAAGGTGTTCGGTCGTTTTTACGATTTCGTAATGGTAAGAATTGATACGCTTTAAAATATTATACAAATTGATGCTGAATAAAGAAAAATAAATTTGTCCTTTTTAGAGTTTAATCGAAGAAGGTAAAAAACTTAAAATAGTCGATGCAAACAATAATTATAAGTTAAACATCAGATCTCATAACATAATGAAAAGTATTGCCACTATGGCTTTATTACCTGTAAATAAAATTGATGATGGAATTAATTATGTCTCTGAGATGATTGATACAGAATTTCCTCAAGATGGATATCTTTGGAAACAGCTATTAAATTTTGTTGTAACCAAATGGATTAATTATTACGGAAAAGGTGTTTTTAGTTGTAATAATGATGTCATAAGATACAAATATGACTATTTGAATAATTATCTCGTGACTTGGAATGCCTTAGTTGGATTAGATCCGAATGTCAATAAAATGCTGTGTAATTGTTTTTCACATATATTTTTTATTTATTTCTCAAAGCTCCAATATTAAGTTTTAATTTCTTTTAGATGAAATGATATGTTTAAAAGAAAAATCACTTTTGAATGTTGAAAAAACACTAAAAAATCCAAAAGAAACCGATAAGTTTATTGAAGATGCCTGGCTTGCATTAGATGGTGACACTTGGACACTAGAAAGATTTTTTACTGAATTTAAAGAGAAAAAACAAGACGATTTATTCAATTTAAAAGATTTAGGTATGCGTAATATTTTTTTTGTTTGAAAAATTACTTTTCATGCCTCCATAACATTACGTTCATTTTATATAAATACTCCACTCAAATTGAGGCTTAGGGTGTTTAGTTACTAGCCATCATAAGGTTTAATCTACTGTAGACTTCTGAGGTCACTGATCCTAAAAATCGGGGTCTTTAGCAAGATATCTTTTCCAGGGCAGCCTTAAATTTGCATAAACTACCCTCGAAATTCGCATTTTGAGTATCTAGATTTTGCCCAACAAGGGTTTTTTGGTTTACTGATCAAGAATATGGAGGATTTATTTATGAAAAATTAATATTTCAGCCTTGAACTAGCAAAAATTATGTTTAAAAAGAAGTTTTTTTGCTATTTTAATATGGAATATGTTTATTATGGGGCATTTGGAAAATTCTGGCTCGGAAGAGGCGAGGGTTGAAAGTTGAAGTTTTGGGGGGGGGGGGGTGAAATAGACTTAAGATATTTGCGATATAGGGACCTTTGGCGCAGAAGTACCTAGAGACCTTTGGTGCAAAAGTCTCTAGAGACCTTTGGTAACTTCAATTACAATTGTCATATTTTAAATAATATATTCAAATTACACTTTGAAAGTAATCATCTTATTTTCAAGTTATAGTTATGATAAAAATAATGATATTATATAAAAAGTAAAAAATGCATAAATGTAGCCAAATTTTCTTGTTTTTATGGACAATTTTATTAATTAATAATGAAATATTAACTTTTCACTAAAAAAATCCCCCAAATTCTTGATCAGTGACCCAAAAGACCCTTATGGGCTAAATCTAAAAACTCCAAATGCTAATACATAAAAAATGCCCCTAAAAGGGGGTGGGGGAGAAGATTTTTTCAAATTTTAGGGTGTTCAGAATATCTGCAGGAAGATAAAACGATTTTGGTGATCAGCGACCAAATCTCATGGCGATCAGTATCTAAACATCCCCCTCCTCTGCAATTTGACTGGAGTAACATTATTTCATTATTGCAGTTGATAGAGAAATAGAATCGAGAAAAATAAACCCAATATCTTTAGACAGTAACAAAGGATGCGACATAAACTATAATTTTGATATAAAAGAAGCAGAAGTATCACGATTTTTTATAGATAATTTTTATAATAGTCCCACAAGATCACAAGAAATTTTCAATGAGTCTAATTGTACAGAAAAAGGTATAAAATTATTTTTAAATTATGTTTCATATGCAGCTTATTAAAATGAAAATACAATATAAAATGCGTAACAATATGTTTTATTGAATTAATATTGATGAGAGCAAAATTTTATGTAGTAAAGTTTCTATAGACTCATTTAAAATAGTTACATTTTAAATTTTATAAAATTATGAAATAAAAACTTGAATTAGTAAATAAATGCAAATTATGCTATAAAATAAAAACTAGTAATTAATTTTAAAACTTTTTTACTATTTTTTCTTGCATCTACATAGCCTTATAGAGCCTTTAATTTCAAAATTGAAATTTAAAATATAACCCTAAAAAATTATCGTTTGTCCGTGACGTTGAAATTTAAAAAATATCTTAGCATAAATCTTCTCTTGGAGTAGTTGTTTAATTAATTTATTCAAATGTTTCTACAGAAAATATAGTTATTGCACAAGTTGTGGAAAAAGTCCCACAAAAAGAAAAACAGAGCCGAAAAGTTGAAAAAGTGCATAATGATAGTATTTCAAAATGCACCAGGCAAGGGAGAAAGAGAAAAAATGATTTAATAAATAAAATAATTTCACCAAAAAAACATTTTAAACAAAATAAAAAGGGTAAATTTAATAACATTTATTTTAATTGATGTATTGCTTTATGATAATAAAATTAATTTCATTAAATTTTAGTTGCTAATGATGAAAAATCAATAAACAAACCAAAAACGAATAAGAAAGCAAATGATAAAAAAGGTATACCAAACTTTAAAATAATTTATTTTCAAAATATAGATATTGAAACAGACCAAGAGCATGTTCATTTTTATTTCTACATGTATAATTATATATGTATAACAACAAACTGCCTTCAGCTTGCTTCACTCGCTCTGGCCTACCCCAAGAAAGCTTCTTTCTCTTGAATCCAAAAACCTTTAATTTAAAAAAAAAAAAATAAAAAAAAAAACGTTATATTAGGTTACTCTTTTACAAAATAAATTCACCTGAATAATTAAGTTATACTTACCAGATCATAAATATTACTGTAAGAACTCAGGCAGCAAATTATTATTTATTAAAACATAAAACTTGACAGCTATCCCCTAGAATCCACAAATTTAGTCTTTGCTTTGCTGAAAACCCAGTCTTGGGTTCTTCCAGAATATAGTCGTTTAAATTTTGTTTAGTTTCTAAATTAGTTACTAAATTAGTGCTACATAACACATAGAAGTATATATAAAACCTGATCCTCCTAAACTTTTATAAATTTATAAAAATTATTGTTTTGAAATATTGAAACGATTTACTTGAAAACTTTCTAATTTTTTAAAAAATATTTCTAAAATAAATAAATAAATTCTCTAAAATAAAATAAATTCTTTCTATCAAAAAATTTTCCCTTATTTGCAATTTTTTAAAGTTATTTTTTCTTAAAAAATTAAATTTAGAGTGACCGAGAAATAGGCTAAAAATCCGACTCTTTATTGCAACTTCGTTAATTTTTGAGAGAACTCAACCAAATTTTTTTTGTTTAATCTTTTTCATTATGTGCTTTTTCCAGAATTCATAAAAAAAAGTAGTTTCACTACTTCTAATACATCTTAATCTTACTTCAAATATCTCTTAATAAACTAAATTAAACTAATACTCCAATTAATTACTAAATTAAACTTATACTCCAATAAAAGGGTCAGCTATATTGATCACTCTTGTAAATCGATCTCAGAGTAATTTAAAAACATTTGTGTTAAAATTTATTCTAATTTTTTTACAAATTTCAGTTAATCCAACTAGAAAAAGAAAAGCGCTGGAAGAGCTATTTGTGCAGCATAAAACTAAAAATAGCGAAAAAAAGATAAAAAGAACAAGAGGAAATTCTAAAAAATGAAGCATGTATTAAATCATTTATACTATTGTAAAAATATTTATTTTTATTTTTTTTGATTAATAATTCAAGCTCGTATGCATGAGGTATTAGTTGTTATAAAGTGCATTTATACAAATTTTCATAATGAACATATGTAAAAATTGTATTGTCAGTATTAAAAGCATTAAGTTTTGAAATCGTTTAATATTGTTGAATAAAAAAGTTAAAAAAATTCAACGATTTAATAATTTTATTAGGTAATTCTTATATTATATTTTGTTTTTAAAAGTTTAAACTCCTGTAAGTCATCTGGCGATTTCTTAGTGAAACTTTCACTAGCGTACAGTGAACTTGTATAAATTTGCTCCTAGTAAGGAGTCCCTTAATTTTGCCGTGGGCCACAAAACAATCATGGGCAAAATATAAATTTTATTATTCAGTGTTGTAACACAAGTCTTAAAATAAAAAATGTTGTGGCAATATAAAATTGATTATACAGTAGACCTGACGAGGGTCTAGGAAATTTTTTAGACATAATTTATCACATAATCTATGATACATTTTTCCAAGTAAAAATAAAGCCTTTTATGAAAACTAATTTTTCACCTATTTTCATCCTAATTTTCCACCCTTTGATGAAGTTTTATGATTTTTTTTATGTTCATATTTGAAATCAGCAACTACAAAAACCCCCCGATAGAGTTTTTCAAGTAAAACTAAAGCATTTTATTAAAATTAAATTTTCCCCTCCTTCTTACCTTAATTTTCAACCCTTTGATAAAGTTATATGATTTTTTTATCGTCATATTTGAAATCAGCAACTTCCAAAACCCCTGATAGAGTTTTTGAAGTAAAAATAAAGCATTTTATTAAAATTAAATTTTCCCCTCCTTCTCACCTTAATTTTCAACCCTTTGATAAAGTTATATGATTTTTTTATCGTCATATTTCAAATCAGTAATTTCAAAAACCTTCCGATAGAGTTTTTCAAGTAAAAATAAAGCGTTTTATAAAAATTGATTTTTCCCCCTTTTCAACATAATTTTCCAACCCTCGATGAAGTTTTCTAATTTTTTTATGGTTACATTTGAAATCAGCAACTTCAAAAACCCCCGATTTAGGTTTTCCAGTAAGACAAACTCCAGTTTTCTACCTCTAAATTAAATTTGATGATTTTTTGAGTTCATATTTGAAATCCGCAGCCTCAAAAACCCTCAGATATAAATTTGGAGCTAATAATACTAAGAAGTTACAGAATTAAGTAATTAATAATAAAGTGTTTTGGCCGTAAAATAAAGTAAAAAAGGCATGTTTTTGATGATTCTACCCTTTGTACACCTTTTCTGAAGGGTTATACACCGAAAATGACCATAAAACTTAATATCGAGTAAGACCAGAAACCATTTTTTTTTTATTTTTTAAAAACATTTAACTTGAAAAAACCGAGCTATAAGCTGGAAATCGAAAATATCTACACTTATTTGACTTCAGCAAATTTTTACTTTTTTTTTACATTCAAATACGCACAGAAGAATATTTTGACATGAGAATGAGCTAAGATATAATTTTAATTTAAGAATATACTAAAAAAAAGGAAAAATTTAAACTTGGGCACGGGCACGGGCACGGGCATGGGCATGGGCACGGGCACGGGCATGGGCACGGGCATGGGCATAAAAACCACAATTTCATGGATCCTAATAAATAGGAAGTATATGTTAAAACCAGGGTGTTAAGACTGTTATAAGTGAATTATTAATTATTAAATCAACTATATGGATTTAAAATAAATTGTTATAAATTAAAACTCTATAGATTAGCGAATCCCATGCTCATTAGTTGTATTAGCACGTAAACCATTTAAAAATTAATAGAATGGTGTTTCTTCAATAGTCTTTTGAACAAAAAAAAAACTATTTTCTGCCGATACGACCTGAGAACATTCGTAGATTAAATAGCCTGGAATCCCATGTTAATATTTAGAATATATTTGAAATAAATTAACAATATATATAGATATATTTTTTATTTTAATTTTTAAATTTCATTAAAAATAAGAAAACTTTAGTATATAAATTACTAAAAGTGTAATTAATTACTTTTCTCTCTTTTAATTATTTATATTATATTTTTGCGTGCAATATAACTACTGTAGTAGTTAGTAATAATAATAATAACGTATAGATAGTAGCTGTAGTAAAAAAAAAATTATAAAAAAAATAAAATAGAATATTATAAGAAGAATAATTATAATAATAAAGTATTAATGTGTCATGTTATTCATAGATTAGTCCAGTAGTTAAACAATATTTCTTGAAGCACATTGAAGCAGTTGATTAAGGAGTTTTTATCTAAAAAATTTATTAAAATTTCTGGAATCAGAATTTAAAAATTTTTAAGCGAAACTAAAATTTGGGATTTTTTGGAGTTTTTTAATTATGAAAATGATAGCAGTTATCAAAAAAATAAATTCAAAAGTAAAAAAATCTTTAAAAACCCAAATTTTTTAAATATTTTGCAATTTTGATATTCACCACCTTAAAGAATTCCAAGAACCTTTATAATATGTTGAAGAACTTCTTTGGATTACATTTTTTCAATTTTATTGATTTTTCTATCTTTAAAATAAAATTGCTTTTTAGCCATATTTCATATTATAAACTTTATAACTGGTTTGTGTAACTACACAACCAACGAGCATGGAACATGTTCACTCATAACAGTAATAAAACCAAAAACCGAAATTACAATAAATCCTGAAATATAAATTATGCTAAGTCCATAAACTTAAAGTATTCTTAGTTTTTGTTGGTATCAAGGCCTGACTCCCACTTCAAATTATTCTAAGTCCCTGAATCGAAAATATTTTAAGTCCATTTCACCCCTCCCCCCTAAAAAACGTCACTTTTTCACCCCCCCCCCCCCTAAAAGCGTCAATTTTTCACCCCCCCTAGAAACGTCAATTTTTGACCCACCCTAAAAGCGTCAATTTTTCACCCCTCCCCCTAAAAACATAAATTTTTCACCCCCCCCCCTGCCGAACCAAACTTTTTCAAATACCCCATCCAATGAACATGTTCCATGTTAAAATAAGCAAACTTTAGTTGGCTAACTCCAGATCAAAATCTGGTCCAAGAGACTGAAAAAGCAACTCCTTTTACATATTATTTTTAAGTTTTTTGAGCAAAGACCCAATCAACTATATATTTTGGGTTCAAAATAGACATGGGCAAATACAAAAGAGTAAACTTAATTTTTAACTAAACTTTTAAATAAGAACAAGACTAATATATACATAAAAGAAAAAAGAAGTGTAGTCATGTATACGTGATAAAAGAAAAAAAAATTAAAAAAGATATATAAGTTTAAATTATTAAAGTTTAATGATATAAAAGTTTTAATGAATTCAAATAATGATATTATAATGAATATAGAAAATTATCAAATAAAATAATATTTCATATTTCTTTTATTTTCTTTAATACATACATGAATGAAAATTCAATTATTAGGCCTTAAAATAAATATTCAAATATAGAAAGAAAAAAAATGTGTCAAAATAAAAAATTTTAGACAAAGAAATATCATGTTAAAATGCAAGGCCATTATAAAAGAATGCTGTAGATTATATTTTTAAAATGGAACATGTTCATAGGAAAGAGTATCCGAAAAAATTTTTTCATCGGGGTGGTGGGGGTTAAAAACTCACGTTTTTAGGACTTCTAGTGACCCTCGAATACTTTACATTCATGAGATTTTATAGAACAGATTTTAACTAGATAACTAAAAACACTAGAGTGAAAACAATTGAATTTTATATACAATTATCAGATATCTGCCAAAATGCTGAAAACAGCGTTTTCTTAGAGCAGGGTTTTGCTAGAAATCTAATTAATGTTACTGAAAAATAAATGTTTTCAGTGTCCCTAGAAATCTAGTCTGTAGGAGCAATTTCCTGGAGCATATTTTTACTAGCTTCTAGGGAGTGTATTAATTCTAAAGACCCAATAATCTAGTAAAAATATGCTAAATAATAATCTTCCCTAATAGCTTTTATTTTCATGTTTTAGACAATTTTGAACACGTTGAAACATATTTAAAAAAAAAATGTTGAACCTCTAATTTCAATCTACTTATGGTCCCTGTCTATAGAAAATTAAAATATCTGGGTAAAATCTAAAAATATATTATCTGTTATTATAACGTTTTAGAACACTTTGAACAATATTACCCATATTTGAAAAAAAAATTTTAACCAATAACTTTAATTTCATTGGAGTCCCTGTCTATAGATGATTAAAATATCTAAAAAAAAATTTTGAACTAATTATTTCAATGACTCTACACTGTAAAAAGTAACTTTCTTATATTGGCAAAAACAATAGAAAATTTTCGAAAAATTAGTAAATTTTCGAAAATAATCGTAAATTTAATAAATTTAGTATATTAACAAAAAATTCGAGAGTTCTCAATTTTTTCTTGTGAATTTACGAAAAAATTTGTAAATTAGCAAATATTTTTTGTAAATTTTCGAAAAAAAATTGTAAATTATCAATTTTTCTCGTGAATTTACAAAAAAAAATCGGAAATACTCAAATTTTTAGTTAATATACTAATTTTAGTAAATTTACGATTTTTTTCGAAAAATTACTAATTTTTTGAAGATATTCTACTTTTTTTGTGAATCTAAGAAAGTTACTTTTTACAGTGTATATAGGGTCCCTCCTATGAAAACTTAAAATTTTGGGTAAATTACAAAAATATATTATCTGTTATTTTCACGTTTCACACCATTTTGAACATTTTGAGCCATATTTTTAAAAAAATTTTTAACCAATATTTTAAATTTCTCTGAGGTCCCTGTCAATAGATAATCAAAATATAATGGTAAAATTTAAAATTATATTAGTTATTATTTTCGAGTTTTAGACCATTTTGAAAGTATTGGGCCAAATTTTGGTTTAGAGCATTTAGAACATTATAAGCCATGTTAAAAATAAATATTTTCTAATTAATATTTTCAATGTCTTTAGAGTCCCTGTCTATAGAAAACTAAAATACATGGGTAAAATCCAAAAATATATTATCTGTTATTTGCACGTTTTAAACCATTTTGAACAATTTAAGCCTTATTTAATAAAATATTTAGAACCAATATTTTCAGTGTCACTAGGGTCCCTAATAAAAACGAAAATATTTAGTAGATTAAATTTTTTTCGAGAATTTTTTTAAACACAATAGTTCATTTATTAAACAAGTAGTATAATTTAAATATGTTCAGACGTAATTAAAATTTTATTTATAAAAAAATATTTAATTATTGTATAATTTTATTAAAATAAAAAAACAAAATAAAAACGTACATAAAAAAAAGGAAAAGATATACATTTTGATTTGATAATTTAGTTTACTTACAAAATTCTTCAGACGTATAAAATCACAGTAGATAAAGTAAACTTTAGTCAGACTTTTTTTTTTATAAAATAAGTAAAATCTATTCAACTGTAAATTAGATATAAAGAAAATAAGAAGAAAAAAAAGTATCCTAACTTATTTATTTTAATTTTATTTACAAAATTCTGCGAATTTAATTATTATTATTAAAAAAAATGTAAATTACATAAAATTATCTTGGTGTTTTAAGTTTATCTTTTTTATTTTTTTATTTTTTTATCAAGCATGTACCTAAAAGATTAAAAAAGAAAAAGTAGAAGAAACATAGTTTTTTTTTAGACAGAAAAATACTTTTATATAGGATTTACTTAAAATTTATTTCTCAAACAATTATATGTTTCTTCTACTTTCTAGAAAAGAAAAATACTTGTTAATTTAAGAATTCTTAGTTAACACATATTTTCTTTTAAATTTAACTAATCTAAATAATAAATAAACTAAAGAATTTTATTTTACTTTTATTTTTTTAAATGGTACTTTTAATTAAGGATTATTTTAGGAATTTGTTTTAAAAAGGTGGTTGTATAGGGAAGGGTTCAAGAAAGGGAATGTGAATCATTATGGTTTTAGGGAAATAATAATTAAGCTGAATGTAAATTTATTAATATTTTAATTTTATAAGGAAATTTTCGCTCCTAATACCAAAAAATGGAATTCGCCTATGATTGTGACTTAAAAAATTTATGAGAATTTTTTTCATGCTAAATTTTGGGAATAAAATTTTATTTTTTAAAAAAATTTAATAAATTTAGTTTAAAAAATTTTATCTAATCACTTTTAATCTGGTCATTATCATATCATAAGGGGTCAACCGAGATTTTGTTCCCCTGGGATTTTCGGTGCCCCGGGATTTAGATCAAGACAAAAAAAAATAATAAAGGGATATTTTCAAGGACTAGAAATGGTCATAAAGAGTTATCTAACTTTATGGAAATTTATTAAATTAATTAGAAAAGAGCAAGGAACATACGAATTTGCAATTTGAAGCTGTAACCTGCATCCTTAGGGATCGAGAAGGGAGGGCCCACAATATAAAACTAGCCAAAACCCTAGTACCTAGAGTGACGCTTATTCAGAAAATGTCTCTAATTACTTTAGTAGACTGTAACATTTAAAAGACTTACCCATCTGCTTTTTAAGTGTAATGAACTTTTTGAACGCCTTAATGCAAAATTTCATAATAAAATTTCAAAAATTAAGGTAAAATTTAATTAAAAAATAATTTAATTTTAAAATTATTGAAAAATATGTGTCAATACACCCCTGTTATCCTCCATATACACGATTTTATTTAAGGAGAAAAAAGGAAATAAAAATAAAGCATTAAAAGTAAACGAGCATTTATATAGCTTTAGGTCAAGCGTTAGAATAGCCAAAGAATACTAAAAAATTTATAAAAAGTTTTATACATGTAAAATCACGTTGTTTCTTTCTATAATATAAAATAATTTTTTATATTTTCAAATTTTACACAGACACAGGATAAAAAAAAACTTCAAAAGAGTAATAATGAATATTAGCTGATATTATTATTATTTGACTTCAAAAATTTCAATCGATTTTTTCTTCAACTCTTTTGTAATAAATGTGTCTAAGTATTTTAAACAAGTATAAATGTATTAGTATATATATATATATATATATTCGTTTCGCTATATAAATTATCATATAATGTCGCTGCCAAATATACGCATGGACGAACGTTTTAAAGTTGCACTCACATGAAAACATTAAAAAAATTTCTTATGATTCTTTTTTTTTTATCTTGTTTCTTTTTTATTTTTTTATCCACTTTTCCTATACCACTTCCGTTTATTTAGCTTGGCAATATTAAAACGCCTTATTTTATTCGTATATTTATTTACCTACATTTTTTTATTAACCGACTTGAAAAATATAGCTATTTAAAGGATTGAAAGAATAAATATTTTTTTTTGATTTCTTGATTTCTTGATTAGAGACTTTTCTATTCTGTCATTTTGGTACATTTTTTTTATTAATTTTTGGACATTAGAATTGTAATGAATTATTTTTAATTTAATGATTAAGTTTTTTGATTTTGGCACATTTCTGAATGGCTAATTCTGCGTTGACATGTAATTACATTTAGAAATTAATTATGGTATTTGTTTTGAAATAACTAATTATTTAAACGCCTAAACTCACATTATTGTAAAGTCCATTAAGTGAAAAATTTGAACAAGCATACAAAAATTAATTATTGAAATTAATTAATTTTTGTTTAACAACAAATATTTACTTACATCATTCACAGTAAAAAATAATTAATAGTACGTTAGTAATATTTTATTCATAATGCATCAAAAAATATAAAATTAATTTAAGTGTAAAAAAATTTTAATTTCATTTACTTTTTTTTTTATTCCAGAAAATTATTTGATTATAAAATTATGAAAGGTAACATAAAAAAATAAAATGGGGAAATAATTTTTGTATGCTTGTTCACATTTTTTAACTAAACGAGCTTTATCCAAGCAACTTGGATAGTGTCCTGAAAGTGTCCTAAAAGTCTAAATGTGTCCCATAAGTCAAAAATGTCCCAAAAATTTTACTTCTATGTGTATATTATACCCTATATGTATGGGACGTTCTTTGTCAAATTTTCCACCCTAATATAATGCAAATGTTAACACTTATGCAAAAATGGGTCGAAACAATTTCTGCGAAACTAAAAACATTTTTTTGAATTTATTTTTTTTGGCTTTTTGCATTAAAGGTTAACGTTAGCAAAAAATTTTACTAAACTAAAAGTGGTTAAAAAATGCTCAAGTATTAGCATATAAATTTTCAGAATTTTCTTAAAAAAAATTTTTTGTGCAAAAAATTGCTAAATTTGGAATCCAAAAATGCTATATTTTTAATTTTTTTAATTTGTATGTTTTTTTTGGAAAATCCTAAACACTTTTTGTTCTATAAAACTCATTCCTAGGGGGCATTGTTTTTAAGTAAAAAAATGGTAAAGTTTAGATATTGATAATTCCTTTGGCCTACACTGAGAGAAAACATGTAAATATTACTTGTGCATTTTAGCAAAAATTACTGTATTTTACTAGTAATCGGGAACCATAGTTAACTTTATTGTAATATTTATTATTTAAATACAGTAAAAAATGCTTGAGCTTGAAAGAATTAAAACTATAATATAAATTAATAACTAACAAAAACAAAAGGCGCGTGGAGTAATATTTCTAATATCTTATATTTTTTTTCCTGAATTGACAAGTGGGTTCCACGCTACAATAAAAT
The DNA here is from genome assembly GCA_022575985.1 of Anagrus nilaparvatae. Classification (NCBI taxonomy): domain Eukaryota; kingdom Metazoa; phylum Arthropoda; class Insecta; order Hymenoptera; family Mymaridae; genus Anagrus; species Anagrus nilaparvatae. The sequence goes on from JAKSXM010000231.1 coordinate 34,321,751, forward strand.
ATAGTAAAATTTACTCATCTTATTTTCTCAGTGTACTTTGTAAGTGTAACTATTCGTGTAACTAAAAGGGTTAACTTTGTATAGGGATCAGACTCTAGCAATAACATATATTTAAACTTATTTAATAATTGATTTCGTGGTTACCTAATTCATGGCTTGTGAACTCCTTCAAAGATTTGAGTTTCCCTTTGTTAAAGCTTCTAATTGACGTCAGATATTTTGAAAGCTACCAGTTAGTTAAAGGGATGTACTTTTCTTTTTTCTTCTGACTGAATTTAGTCTTGTCGACTTGCTCAAAGACTTGAGTTTTTTAGGTCAAAACTTAAAATTGGCGTCGGGAACTTTTAAATTCGCCAGTTGCTAAAGAGATACATCCTAATTGACCCCCCCCCCTTCCCCTCATTGATTCCTCAATATATAATATCATTGATTTCCCCATCTCCCGATAAGCATGTTCAAAATAAAAGTACTTAAGTAAGTAATTATTATTATTTAATTATTATTATTAATTATTTATTATTATTACTTAACTACTTTTGGGATGTGCGTTTACCCGAATTTTGGTTTGAAATACGAAATTTTTCAAAAAAGAGCCACAGAGTAAATTGATAATTTCTCTCACTAAAAATCCAAAAATCTAGAAAAAAAATTAATTTAGGATTTAGGTTGCCAATATTTGGATAATGGTACACCCTTAGTGATTACTTTTTGAGAAAATTTTTGAACCACCCAATTGAAGGATTTGGATCTGATTGATCAAAAAATGTTTCTAAAAGTTGAGAGAAAAATCGCTTTCGATATAAATTAACATACAAAGCAAAGTAATTTTAATAATCTAATCTTTTTCTAAGTCAGCAAAAACATATTCAAAAGATAAATTTTTAATCATACGATTATGTAAGCGCAATAATGTTAAATAAAGATTTTATTCGTGCATACAATTAAAGATTACTTATAACTTTTTAAAAGTGAAAATAAAATTTTAATTCTTTATATCTCTTTACAAATAATATATTTTGATGGAAGAAAAAACATTTTCTCATTTTTAAAACCTTTGAAACTTTTTTATGAAAATTTTAATGTTTGGTTATACTTTTGGCTCGAATATACTACCCATTTTCTCTATTATATTTGTCTATATCTTTCTTCTGTATACTATGTAAAATTTCAGCTGTTAAATACACAGGATATAAAAAATAATCCTTTAGCTAATCTTGCATATTAAATTGTTTATTTTATTTTTTTTATTTGTGCGAATAGCAAATAATAAGTTTTCATTTTTTTATTTAAACGATTATAAATGACTTTTAAACAATGACAATTAAACAATTTTTTTACATTTTAAAAGCACCAGTTATATACTATCTACACTGTAAAAAGTAACTTTCTTAGATTTACAAAAAAAATAGAATTTTTTCGAAAAATTAGTGAATTTTCAAAAAATTTTGTTAATATTCGATAAAAATCGTAAATTTACTAAATTTAGTACATTATCGAAAAATTCGAGAATTCTCGATTTTTTTTGTGAATTTACGAAAAAAGAATTTATGAATTCACAACTATTTTTTGTAAATTTTTGAAAAAAAATTGTAAATTATCAATTTTTCTTGGGAATTCACAAAAAAAAATCGAGAATACTCGAATTTTTTGTTAATATACTAAATTTAGTAAATTTACGATTTTTTTCGAATATTTACAAATTTTTTCGAAAATTTACTAATTTTTCGAAAATGCTCTAATTTTTTTGTTAATATAAGAAAGTTACTTTTTACAGTGTAGGTAGCAATATTATACTTGATACCTAATTTATAGTTACTATCCAGGCAGCGAATTTAATTGATACCTATTTTATATTTCAGTGACTGATCCAAAAAACTTCCAGGGGGGAGGGAGGGCAGTACACTCCTTCTAAAATTAACACAATTTTATAAAATAGTTCAAAATTAATCAAAATATGTGTAAATCGCATCGTTATTTTTGTTTTTCAGATAAAGGAATCGATTTCCCCTTCGTCCTCGCTGGAGTTGCAAGCAAAAATGTATATATATACAAAAAAAAGAAACACAATATTTGGTGGACTTAGGAGGTAACAGTTTGAAATATTCTAAATTAAATTAAATTTGTGAACATTATTGTAGGGGACGTTCAAAAAATACGTAACGCTAAATCTTACAAATGTTACGGTCTATTCGAGAGTCCAATAAAAAATTTTTTTTAATTTTCAGCATTATACCGGGTATAATTGAATTTTCAACCATTTGGTTTAAAATTCAACCAAATCAGCGTTACCGTGTATATATGAATAAATTGATATTATTTCATGAAACGTACGTAAATTTTTATAAACTTGAAATCCTCAAAATCCAATTTTTCGCAAACTTTAAAAAATCTGTTATTACATACCCAATCTCCCCAAATACCTAAAATAATAAAATAGAAAATTGCTATTGATATAAAAAAAAAATGAACAAAAGGTAACCGCTATTTTTTGGGATTTTTTTTTATTTGTATAAAAATTTCAAGTCCAAATGCAAGCATGATACTAATGTATTCTATAAAAAAAAATATTCATTCATTCATTCACACAGAAAAAAAATGGTGGTTTTATCAAATTATGTACATAAAAGAAGAAAAAAAGGGTTGTTCGTACGTTGGCATATACTCGTTTAATTGGAATTGCTATTTTCAAAATTACTTTACATGCGTTATATATTTTTACTTTTTGTTATTTTTTTTTTTAATGTAAAGAATAATATTGTGTAGATACTTTTTGTTGTTTTTTTTTAATATTAAATTTTTATTTTTTTATATGACAAATATAAAGATAAGTTGAATTTGGAGTTAATTTAACGAGTCACTGATTTTTCTTGTATGTTTTTATAGAGTACTATCTGAAAACTGTTATTGTTTGTTTTGTATGTTACTCAGTTTTTTTTTTATTCTATTTTTGTATAAACGATTAACGACGATTAAAAAAATAATTATAATATAAATATTCATGCGAAAAAAACTTTTTAATTTACGTAATTTCAATAGATAATTTTTATAAAATTTATTCCCTGGTAAAAAAAATAAAATTGAATCAACAGAATTTATGGGATTTGAGCAGATTCTTGGTAAAATTTCTGGGACCCAGTTTTCATACACTGTATTGAAATTTCGGAGAATTCAAGCCTCGGTTTTTAAATTCCTCGAAAAATTTTACTTTAGTTTCTTTTTTCAGGCAGATTTTAAAACATTTTAGAAAATTTTACCAAATTTATAAGTTTGAAATTGTGAATTATCTAATATTTTTTAAAAAATTATTGTATTTGCACAAACTTGTCCTACTTTCCCCTACAGAAAATAGAAATTTTTTATTTTCTTGATATTTATTGTAATTTGGATATTTTGTAAAAGTTTATAAATTCTATTTCACGCATAAAATGTATATGGTTAAAAAGTTCAGAAAATGGTCAAAAGTTTGTAATTTTATTTTAGTTATAATTAAATAATTTAAAACTAAGTTGAGTGGACAAAATTTTTTTTTTACCAGAAGTTTACGATTAGCATCTTTCAGTTTATGAGTCAACTTTGTAAAATTTGTTTTTTTTGTGCAAATTTTACTAAACCTTCAGTTAAATTTCGTAGGACTTTTGAGCCTAAGGCAATAAACCTCAAAACGTTTTAAATTTCTTTTTCGAAAACTTTTTAAGACTTAACTAAAAAAATTTTTTAAATACGCTCTAAAGAAAAAATTAATATTTTAGAGTTATTTTCGGAAAATAATTAAAAAAATAATGTTATTGTAAAAAAATCTATCTCTAGGCACCCCCCAAAACAAATAAATTTTTATACAGCGTAAATAATAAATAACATCTTATAATTACCTAATAATAAAATTAACTGTTAATATAATATATCACTTTCTATCTGTTTACTATCACTTGTTTAGCCTTTTTGTTATACCTTTTTATTATTATAATTGAAACACCACACCTTTTATAACAACAATGACACTTTAAATTTATTATGTAAAGAGTTTGCACAAAATATAAAAAATAAAAATAAATAAAAAAAAATTCACTCTATAAACATCACTCGTGTACTTTTTATCGTTATGTAAAGTTTATTTTACCAAATTAATGTCCTTTTTTTACTTTTTCAAATGTCCAAAATGTAAATTTTTTCAGTTTTTTCTATAAAAATTCTTTTTTTAATTAATAAAATTTATTTATGTCACACTTTATAACATTTTCATACAAAAAAAAAAGTTTTATGCTTGAAAAAACAAAATATCATACACACTGAATAATTAAATACACAATTGAGTGATCAATCATGAATGAAAAAGTAAAAAAAAAACTGATTTCATAAGATATAAATTTATGTTATAATTAAATTATTTTGTTTTAAAATAATTTATTGACTAATTAAATAAACTTTTTTTTTAAACTTATATGTATCAAAATTAAATAGCTACTCTGTTTATAAAGCTGAGTTTTCCTATATTCACCTTTAGGCGTTTTTGACACTTAATTTATTATATTAAAATTTATATATAGCTATACTATATATGTTTTTAAGATTATTAGTTAACTATTTAGTTTTATTATCTAATTTTTGAGTTTTTTTTTTCAAAATTTTTATGTAATTTAAGATTTTTTAGTAGCTAAAAAAATTAAAAATTTTGTCATTGTTGAAATTTTTGATTTTTATACTTTAATATTAAAAAAAATTAATAATTTTTTAATTTTTATCTAAATTAATTTTCAATTTTTTTCTATTAATTTTTTATGCAAATACATACAATTCAATAAGTACATCGATAAAAAAACAAAAATAACAAAAAATTAATAATTTAAAAAAAATCACATTTTTTAAATGTTAATAACATTAACATCATATTTCGCGTAAACGTCGTTTAACTACGGAGGCTGACGATGCACTGGTTTTATGTATCTCGTGCTTTTACGATTTTCTCTTATATCTAAGCTTTTTGCTTTTGTGGGCGCAAAAGCTTCGACTCTATGCTCTTTGTATATAATGTGTACTTCGAATGTAAATTTTATAAAAATAAAAATGCCTCGATTTTTGAATGAATTAATGTTTATATAAATATTTATTATTTAAAAGGGTCTTGTAATTTGAAAAAGAGCATTTATGATAATAATAATTTAGCATTTTTATACAAAACTGTTTTATATTTACGGAGTAAAATAATAACACAAAAAAGCAAAACCATTTTTGGCATTTGGAGATTTTTTGCGGCAAATTCTGATCAGAATTTCTGAGACAAGCTTCTGCTGTCATTTAATGAAAATGTTGACTTAATTTTCGAATTTCTCGGGAAATTTTACTCTATAGCTTCCTCCTTTAAGCAAACTCGTAGGAGTTTCTAAATCGCTACACAAAAAAAAAATTAACATAATTCCACAATTCCATAATTTTTTTTTGTACAGCATTTTAAAAATGCCTAAAAGTCCCTCAATCGAACATATTGTATATCTTCTAACCCAAATTATAACTAGTCAGTAAATCAGGATTATTTTAAGTCCCTAACTTTAATCATTCTAATTACCTAAACCTGAATTATCCTAAGTATTAAATCGAAAATATTCTAAGTCCCTTAATCCAAATTATTAAATACCCTTAAACCCGGATTATTCTAAGCCCTTAACTTAAATTATTCTAAGTACCTAAACTTGAATTATTCTGAGTACCTAAGCCTGAATTATCCTAGGTCCCTAAATCGAAAATATTCTAAGTCCCTTAATCCAAATTATTAAATACCCTTAAACCCGGATTATTCTAAGCCCTTAACTTAAATTATTCTAAGTACCTAAACTTCAATTATTTTAAGCACCTCAGCTTAAGTTATTCTAAGCCTAAATCTAAATTATTTAATTTAAGTTCTATTTGACACTCTCCTCCCTTAAATCGGACAAATTTGACCCCCTCTTGATTTTTGAATTCCCAGCGTACCCCTCCCTATAAATATGTTCCATGTTAATATTGTGGAACTCCTATACAATTATTCTAAGTCTTTAAAGTATTCCATATTGCTTTAACAAAGTCTCTCAGAATTATTATTGATATTATTTTAGTACTTAAAATTCACTCCACAATAATCAATCACTCTTATTTTTTTTAACGAATTTCTGAGAAAATTGCGGTTTAAGACATACAGAAAATTAAAAAAAAATTTTTTGCTCACTTTTCATAATTGGGCAGTAGTATGATGAGGCTAAAAAATTTTTTTTTTATTTTTCTTCACGTTTCCATTTATTTGATAACAATCGTTTGGGCAAGAAGAAAAATTTCGCTTCTGGTAATTTAGAAAATAAAAATTTATTTTAAATATTATTCAACAATGTAATAAATAATTTATATATTACCAAACCCCCCCCCCCCCACCCCCATACCCTACTCATTAGAAAAAAAAAACTAAATTAATTGTTTACACGAATACGATATTTTGTATTTTGGGTCATAGATGCCTAAGACTCTATGGATATGGGCAATTTGGATAAAAATTCTGCTTGGTTCAAGTAAAAGACCATCCCTTAATTTGAGGGAAATTTTCTAATTACAGCTCTTTGATTATAAATTTTAGAGAATTTTTTATTTTCATCAAGGGCTTTTCAATAAATTTTCCGCATTTCTTCCCTTTAAAATTAAATGCTCTTTAATTTGCTACATATATAGAATTTTTTATCCACATTACCCAGGTATAAAATCTCGGGCTTTTATATAAATATTTGAGATTATTTGAGAATTATATTTATGAAATGAGAATTCATATATGAAGCAAAACACTTAAGGCAAAACTTAACATATACTTGTTAAAATAAATAAAAATATTTAATTTTCTTTATTGAGCACAAAAAATAATTAGAAAAACAATTGTTTGTAATTTTACTAAAAAAATTCTCAAAAAGGTCGATTTTTTACATCTAATTTGAGTCCCCAGATGATGAAAATGCAATTTTCACACCATATGGTGCATATGCACCTGTTTGTGAGTGTAAGTGAATGTGTGTTATCAATGTGTTATCAAGCATTAGGGGGTAGGTAAAAAAGTAACAGATTTAAAGGGTTAAAAAATTGACTTTTTTTGGGGGTGGAAGGGTGGTAAAATCGACTTGATAATTTTGATTTAAGGACTTAGAATATGACTTAAAATAAATTAGCTAAATGAACATAAAATTATTTAGGGTATTGCTCATTAAACAATGAGAAAAACTTCCATGGGAGTTCTAGAAAATATTTTCCTACTTTTTTTAGGAATATCAATACCAATGATTTGGCAAATTGATGCAATTGATTTGCTTTATTAAAATATTCAAGAATCAATTACATTTAATTAAATACTGCAAATTAAAAAAGTAAAAGAAAAGATTAAAAGGATTCTATAATTTAATAATTAAAGAAGTAAAAAGAAAGATTAAAGCAATTATATAGCTTAATAATAATTAATAACTTCTTTTATTTTACAAAAATATTTAAAATTAATTAAACTTTATACAAAAAAATTTTATCCAAAGTATCATACATAATATGAAACATTTTATAAATTATTATTTATTAAATTAACTTTACATTATAAGAACATTTTCCATATTTAGTTAACTTTGATTTTGCTTGAAATTTATTGAATAACTACCAGTTTTTTCATCTTTTTGCATCTGAAAATTATTTGTTGAAAGTCCAAATGGTTTTAATATTACATTGCCAAGATCTTTCAATTTTTCAAGCATTTCTGCTTTTAATTTTTCATTTTTCTCTGCTATCATAGGTTCTAATTTCTGCAACAAAAAAAATTGGAAAAAATTAATTGAATTTTCTTAAAAAATTAGTACTCAAAATAAAAATTTATTTTTACGGTTATAGCACATATTGATTCTTTATGTGAAGGATCTATTTCTAATACTTTTTTGTAGTCAACTAGCGCTTCATCAAGTTTATCTGTTTCTTCATAAAAATGTGCTCTTCTCAAATAAGCTCTCACATATTTATCATCTAACTCTATAGCTTTTGTACAATCTGAAATAGATAGTTGCTTGTCTTCCTGAAATTTCATTAATGAACAATAAACTTTAAGTTTCTGGTTAAGAAGTTTTAAATCAATGTACAACTTACTGATATCTTGAATCTAGCAGCAGCTCTATTGGCATATAAAATAGCTCTTTCTTTTTGAAAACTCAAGGGACACATTTTTAATGCTTCGGTATAAATTTCAATTGCTTCTTGGAAATTCAAATTTTTGAAACATGTATTTCCTTTATTTTTTATGGTTTCTGCTTCTGTTTTAAGATTCTAAAAACATTTAAAGTTAACAATATTGAGAACCTTTTCAAACAAATAAATTTTTAAACATTAAGAACTCAATTAATTAGTAAATACTACTTACTTTTAATTCTTCTGGAGTAAGTTTACTGTCTCTTTCTTTTAAAACCATTTCATCAATGTAATATTCATCGTCTTCTAGACCATCGTTATTTGGTATATTACTTTGACAAGAATCACTTTCTAATTCTTCTTCTGCGTCTATAAAAAACAAAATTATTTTATTTTATTTGTAATTTAAAAATTATAGACTGCTAAGTATTAAAACGTAAATAAATAACTTTTACAAATGTAACAAAAAGTCATTATTGTTTTTAATTTAAAATTTTTCTAATAGAATCAATTTTTATTTACCATAAAATTTTTCATCTTTTTCCGTTTCACATGATTGATTATTTATTTTAGATTCAGATGAACTGGAGTTGATATTTGTTTCTACAATACCCTTAGTTATCTCCTCAATTATTTCTTTATTATCTGGTTTATTTTCCATCTTTTAAATAAGAATTGGGTAATTTTTATAAAATTTTAAAAGATTAAAAATAATTAACAAAATTAAATAATATGATTTTAATTTTTATTTAAATTATAACCTCAAATGTGCAAATTTATGAAAACAAAAGTGCACTGTGTATGTAGAATATTGACTCATGATAGTCATGATTCTCTCTTTGTGTCTGTGCCCCCCTCTCTGGCGCGTAAAGTTTGAAGCATGAAGCGCAGTTTGAAGTTTAAAAAAAAATAACGTTATTATTTTATTAAAAATAAATGTCTAAAATATTTAAAATTAATTTTACTTTTTATTAATAAATTAATTTATACAAATGAAAGTAAAAAAATTATTTAAAAAATGCTATTTTAAAGAAGTAAAAGTGGTAATCTAGGGTCTCTAGAAAAGTAGGAGGCGTGTATGTGTGTGTAGCAACAACTATAAACAAATAAACAGCTGTTTTGCACAATAGAAAACTGAAAATAAGTGGATATTAGTTTTATAAAAAAAAAAAAATAACATAAAAAAATATTATAAGAAAGTAAAATTTTATGTGAATTAAAAAAAGTTTTCTCAAAATGAATGAAAAGTTTGTAGCCCCAAGTGCTCCAAAAGACCTTTTTTTCAATGAACAAGAATTTGTACAAGTTAGTAATTAATAAATAATTTATTAATAATTAATTTATAAAACATATTCCTTTACTATTTTTTAGAAAGTTTTCGATTCAGATATTTTTTTACAAGAACATAGAAAAAATGTTAGTCTTGAAAAAATGCGCGATGATCTTGGAGTTTACTTAAAAATATTGCGATCAGCTATGATAGAACTTATAAATAAAGATTATGCAGATTTTGTTAATTTATCTAGCAATTTGATAGGTTTAGATAAAGCAATAAATAATTTAGAAATACCTGTTGGACAATTAAGGGAAGAAGTTATGGTAAGTTAGAATTTTGCTAAATTTACGTTATTATATCACATTTTAAACTCATATTTCTATTTCAGCAAGTAAGACAATGTTTAGAAGATGCTATACTAGAAATGTCGACTAATTTAGAAAATCATAAGCGAATCAGAGAAAAAAGACAAAGTTTACATAGTTTAATTAAATTTCGCAAATGTATTAAAAACTTAAATAACATTTTAATTTCTTATAATAATTCAGAAGTAAATTTAAGACCCGATATTATAGAAAGAGCTGCAACAGAATTTAACCAATTAAATTTTCATATTTGTCGATGTAAGAATGAAATTTCTCAAGAAAACATGAATGTAAGTCATATTTTTTAAATAACTAAATTAAAGTACTCAATTTTATTTGATATTTATTCAGGAGTTAGAAAAATCAGAACAACATTTAAATAAAATTTTACAAGAATTATTTATTTTATCTCTCAAAGAAAATAATTTATCAGCTTTAATAAGATGTTTAAGAATTTATATAAGCTTAAATAAAATATCTGATGCAGAAAATATTGTAAAAACAAAAATAGTTATTCCAGCAATCGAAAATATCGTAAGTGAATATAGTTTACAAAATGATTCACTTGGTTTAAAAGGAATATATAAAAAATTAGAAAATATTTTAGACACATTGTTATTAAATCTTCTTGATTTAACTTTAAAACAAGATAGGTATATAAAATATCACTAATTTAAACTTAACATGTATAAAATTATTAATCTATTACTCATTTTAAATTTACAGGGTAGAAATAAAAGGCTTTAATTTTTTAGTTAATAGTTTTTGGCAAGAAATTGAACAAAGAATAGAAGATTATTTACCAGTTATTTTTGCTCCAGGAAATCCAGACTTATTTCACAAAGTATATATTTTTTAACTGATTTTAAGACTCTTAATTGCTAGTTAATTATTAAAATAAAAAATTTTTCTAGCGTTATTTAGAAACATTGAATTTTCTTGCATGCATTGAAAAGAAATACCCTGTTGATAATATTAATACTTTAAAAAATGACCCTCAGTATCAACGGTTTTTAAAAAAATGGAATTTGCCTGTTTATTTTCAACTAAGATTTCAAGAAATTGCAGGTGTTGCTGAAAGTATCCTTTCAGCAAATGTTTCAGCTCTTTCAATTAGAAATAATAAAGTTAACATGAATTCTGAAGAATTTAGTCTTCATGCAACTTGTATTTTATGGGATTGCATTATGAGAGCTTGGGATAAAGATGTATATCTTCCTCAACTGTTGCATAGGTAAAGTTTTATTATGTCATTTAATTAATAGTTTAGCTGGTTAAAAAATGTTCTGTTTATATTGTTGATATTTCTTCTGATAATTTTAATAATTGAAAACACTGATGCTTGTATAATTAATAAATTTATTCCATTAATTTTGCCTATAGATTTTTGCATATAATGAAATTTTTAATTTATTGTTTTGTTTTTAAACATTAACTTAATTTCTTCTATTGATCAGAATTAGAGCTTAATATAATTTTTTGAAACAAACAGTAATTAATTAATTTTAAAAAAATTTAAAGTTAATTATAATACAATAGATCCTCGCAAATCCGGACCCTATAATAATTTTTTTAAAGTTTGGACAATCTGGGTGGGGGTATTTTCTAAAAAATTTTTAAATTTTACTTCTTTTTTACTAATTTTTTTTAAAGAAATTGATTAGTACTTATAAATTTCTAATTTTAGATTCTTAAATTTTTTGTCTCTTAATTTATCAAATGCAATTAGAAAATATAAAATTCTTGAATACAAATAATTTCCAATCTATATTTCTGTTTTTATATAGCAAAAATTACTAGACTCTGAAAATTTTTTCAAATTATTTATTTGTTCAATAACAGATTTTGGAAATTATATCTTCAATTGTGTTCAAGATATCAAGTATGGTGTCAAAATGCTTTACAACAAGTAAGAAGAATTTATTATTAATCATTTTTAAAATAAGAATATTAATGAATAAATTTTATTAATATGTAGACTTGGGCTGTTACAAGTGTGAATGAAACCAATCAAGTTAATGATAATGAAAATATAAAAAGACTTGAATTTTTGGTTGATTTGTATACTGATATTGAAAAACTTTCAAAAAAAACTTTTAATTTTATAGAAATCTTAAAAAACAAAGAAATAATTATTTTATCAGATGTAACAAATTTATTAAATGGTTAGATAGCTAAAAACTAATAATTTAAATAATAATTAACTTTATTAATGATGCTTATTTTATATTATTTAGAAAGTACAAAAGAGACATCAAAGGATTTAGAAAAAATTTTACCATTTGTTACCCAAGAGATTGTTAATGAATTATTACGATATAGTACTATGCATTTAAAAGAAATTAGCGACATTCCAAGATTATTTAGAAGAACAAATAGAGATGTTCCAACAAAACCTTGTGCTTATGTTCAAAAATTTCTAGACTTTTTGTTAAATTTTCATAAAGATTATGATAATATTATTCCAGAAACATTGAATAAATGGCTTACATTAGCCTTGACATCATTTACAGAACAGTATGTAAAAAACTAAAATTGATTTTCAAGTCTATTCATATTTTTTAAAAATATTTTCATATTTTATCGAGTATTTTATAGGTATACATTATCTGTACAAGAAGTTTTAACATCTGTACAAAAAACTGAAGAAAGTTTAAGAAGATTAAAAAAAATTCGTGATAAATCTACTGGTATTTCAACAACTGAAAAATTAGGAACATCTGACGATGAAAAAATTAGAATTCAATTATATATCGATGTTTTAAATTATATTAAAACTGTAATTAAATTTTTTTTATTTTAAAAATTTAAAATAAAGATTATTTGTTTATTATTATTATTTTATAGATTAAAGAATTCAACATTAAAAATGAAGATATTCCAAATTTACAAAATTTATTAGACTTGGTTGAGACTGCTGTAAAAAAATAAATTTATTTTTTTTTAACAATTCATATTATCAGGTTTGATATATTTTATTTAAAATATATTGTGCAATAAAATTTTGTACATATAAAATTTTGTTCATATTTTGAATTGAACATATATTGGCTTAAATATATAATTTAATTTTAAAAAAAGTACATTCAGTCAACATGAAACCTTATAAATTATATAACAAAATTTTAAATTTACTAAATGTTAAATTATTTTATTTTTTGTTTTTTTATCAGTTTATATAGAAGATTATCTATTGATTGTTAAATCAAAATTTTTATAAATTCATTGTTCATTCAAAATTTTTTAAAATTTTATTGCATAATTTAAACATAAAAATATTACCTATATATTTTTAATTAATTTTTTTTTTGCAGGTCAAATTTTTTAAAAATAATAAAATTTGCGTACATTTGAAGAAAAAAAATTAGAAAAATAATATAAGTATACATATGTACACACAATATTATGTTAGCAGTTTTCAAATCAAGGGAAAGGTCACCTGTACACATAGGTATTAATAAAATGTTTAAATGATCTCAATAAAATCCAATATTGTGTCGTTGTAAAGACCTCGGAAAAAATCAACTCACGTAACGGAAACGCATAGTTGTCTCATACTTAAAATGATGCACATCAGAGGATTATGAAGCCTTACTAATACTTTCTTCGTCATAGAGCTGCTTTGTCCCTGGCTCTAATAAAACTCAGATTTGCAAGAAGTCAATTGTTCATTTAGTTGTAGTTCTGGTCAATGGCAACATCATAATGGTTGTCAATTTTAAAGTTTTTAAAAAATCTTCCCCAAATGGCAAACTTGCCGTTTATTTGGGGAAACGCGATTTTATCGATTATTTATCAGGTGTAGAACCAATTGATGGTGTTGTTTTATTAGATCAAGATTATATAAACCATGAAAGAAAAGTTTGGATTCAACTTGTGTGCAGCTTCCGTTATGGAAGAGAAGAAGATGAAATCATGGGACTTAATTTTCAAAAAGAATTATTTTTGGCATCTGAACAAGTTTACCCAAAAACCAAGAAAATGGAATCAAACGTAACTAAATTACAAGACAGATTGATTAAAAAGCTGGGACCAAATGCTATTCCGTTTACATTTCAATTCCCGTTGACAGCTCCACCAAGTGTCATGCTTCAACCAGGGCCAGATGAAGTTGGGGATCCATGTGGTGTAAGTTATAGTATTAAAGCTTTTGCTGGAGAAACTGAATCCGACATTACTCATAAAAGAAGTACTGTGATAATGGGAGTTAGAAAAATTCAGTATGCTCCAACTAAACAAGGACGTCAACCTTGCACAGTTGTTAGAAAGGATTTTTTAATGAGTCCTGGAGAATTGGAACTTGAAGTTACTTTAGATAAACAACTTTACCACCCAGGAGAAAGAATAGCCGTTAATATAAACGTTCGAAATAATAGCAATAAAATTGTTAAAAAAATGAAAGCTTTAGTACAGCAAGGTATTGATGTAGTAATTTTCCAGAATGGTCAGTTTAGAACAGTTATTGATGCTGTTGAGACTCAAGATGGTTGTCCCATTCATCCAGGATCAACATTGCAAAAAGTTTTATATCTATTGCCTGATCTTGAAAATAATAGACACAGAAGAGGAATTGCTTTAGATGGAAAATTAAAAGGAGATGGCGGAGATTTGGCATCCAGTACTTTGCTAACATCTCCTGATATCAAAGATACTTTTGGGATTGTAGTTTCATATGCTGTTAAAGTCAAATTATACTTGGGAGCTCTTGGTGGTGAGTTATCAGCTGAATTACCATTTATTCTTATGAGGGATAAGCCAAGTGAACGACTAAAATTATGTTCTGATGAAGCTGGAATGGAAACTTGTCAAGATGAAAAATAAAAAATTGATTTAAGTTTTTTTTTTTTTTTAAATAAATTTGTTGATTTTTTGTAGTAAATATAATTAATTTTTTGTTAAATGTTATTTATTTTGCTTTAAAATAAATAAATTTTATAATATTTTAATTAAAAAAGATTTCATTTAAACAGATATTTATTTAACTATTGTATGTGTCATTAAATCACATTACCTATGTAAACATAAAAGTTTGTAACTGCGAAAGTATATTATATCGATAAGACTGAGGTCACCAAGTTTGAATACAGATTTGAATATCAATTATAACCGAAGACTATTATAAAATTTAATTTGTTTAAATTATACACATAAAATAATTTGATCAATTCATTTATTTCAAATACTTAAATATATTCTTTGTTGTTACATTTATTATGTAGATATTTATGAATTAAAAATTAATTTAAAAAATATTATATTATATTTAATAAATAAAAAATAAATATACATATTTATACTTGCATGTAAATTTTATTTTTTAAATAAATAATCCTTATATATACCTTTTATTGCTAATAATATTCTTAATTATTATATTTCTTTATTTAATTATTCTAAATTGAGTCATATTGTTATAAAGTACCTATTACTTTTTTTTGCACAAAAACTAATCTAAAATCTATATCGCAGAGAAGCGGATTGCTTTTTTAATGATTCTCAGTTTCTCAGTGTACTTATTGATTTTATTAAGTTGTTTTTTTCAATATATATAATTTCTCTCAGTGTATATAAATGTACTTTTGCAATCTAGGGGGCGTCCCAGTATCTTTGTTATTGTTTATAACAACTATCAATTCAATAATAAGCTTCCAGTGTAAAATAAAATAATTGTAGGTAGTAATGAGACTAGACAATAATATTTAGTAAAACTAATTTTAAAAAATTCTAGTTCTTAATAATGCTTATTAAAAACATAAATTTCATACTTTCAAAAATAAGAATCTTTATATAATTGCACCAAAATGGGTTCAAGAATCCTAAATGATATTCACAGTGATTTAAAACTATTGATAACAGAAATCACTGGTTTTGAAGTATGTACATAATAATATATAAAATTTTTCTTATTTTCTATGTCAACTAAAATTTATTATTGATAAAAAAACGTTTAACAGGAAGGCAACGAAGGGTTTCAATTATGTGAAAGATTTGCTCTTTCAAAAATTAAACATGATCGTTATTTGTCAGTAAACAGTAAAAATGTTAAAAAAGAAATTGATGCTGTAAAAGAAAAATTTTTAACATATGGAAAATATGAAGTTGCTAAAGAATTCGAAGAACTTGTTCAGTCATTCCTTAAAAATTTTGATTTTGAAAGACATCCTCAATATGATATTCAATGGTCACTATTATCGCTATTATTAAATTTAGCTAATGAAACTAATAAATCTGAAATAAATTATCAACCTTTTCAAGATAAAAGTAATGAAAACATTACTCTTAATTCTGAACAAGAAAACACTCAAGAAATTGATTGGGGTACTTATTTAAAAGAAGGTCAAGAAGTTTTTTTTTCTGAATATAATAGTAGTAGTGACTCTGTAAGTTATTTTTATTTGAGATTTAGAAAAATTTTTGCTTATACTTTTTATTTCCAGGAATGGTCAGAGGATGAAAATGACAGTCAACTTGTATTAAAACAATTTCAAGAAACTTTAACAACAAACAATGAAATTTTTTCAACGGATGATGTTAAAATTGTTTCCAAAGTATCAAATAGATTATTTTTAGAAGAAGATAAATCAAAAATATGGTTATCTAAAAATATTCAAAATAATTGGTGGAACGAATTAGATTGGCATCAAGAAAAAGTTAAAAGTTCTTTTGATTCAGCTTATTTATATGATCAATGGAGAAAATATATTTTAAAGAGTAATAAAATAAATGGTTCAATAAGTGAGTATAAAGCGTGCAGAGAATTACTATGGAAATTTCATTATCAAGAAGGTACTGGATTATTTCAATTAAAAAATGATTCAAAATTGTTAATACCTGATGTATCAATACCTAGTCTAACTATGGTACCCTTTTTATTTATAAATTGATATTAATTTATTTATACATGTATAAAAATTTAGAATATTTGATATAGGTTTCATTTAAAAGTATGTTAATGTCATATGGTGAATACTTTAAAATGCTAATTGAAATTGAAAATTTCATAGAAAAAGTATTTTTTAACCCAGAATTGAATGAAAATGAAAAATTTCCTTTTACTTACGAATCTTATGCATATGCTTTACAAGCTCAGTTATTGTGTATTAAAGAACACATGGTTGAAATAGAAAGTCTATTAATGAAGCAAGGTAGTCAATCAAATAAAATAATTATAATTGTAATTTTAATTAACTTAATATTAATTTAAAATAAATGAAAGGTGGGCAAAATACATTTCTCAGTATATCCAAGAATTTGAAAGAGTATTTAGATAAAATCAAAATACTTTTTGAGATTCACAAAAGTGTAACAGAAAATTGGGAAAGTAAATCAAATTGGCAACGTGCATCGAATCTTTTATCAAAATTATACTTTAAATTGGAAAATGCTGGTAACCATGAAATAAGTAAAATTGCCACAATTTTATATTTAACAAGTTTAACTGTATACTTTAATATTTTGGATACTTGGTTAACCGAAGGTAGATTAGAAGACTGGAGAGATGAATTTGTAATTGTTAAATGCGATGAGTATGATAAATATTATGTTTTTATTTATATGATGCTATTAAAATTTTATATCTATATTTAATCTAAATTTAGGGCTTTAGAAACTCTCTGCATTGAAGACAGCTGTTTTAAAAATGGTTTTGCAATTAGAGAGTTGGATGCTATTTGCCAAGATGATCCCATAATGAAAGTATTTGTACAAAAAGCAAATCAAAAAGGTAAAAGTGTTGAACTTTTAATTACTTTGGATCGTTTATCAGATTTATGGAACATAATGGATCAAGAAACAGGTAAATTTTTTTACTAGTTTAATATATTTTTATAATAATAAAATGAGTAATATAAATATAAACTTTTTTTTTAGATTTTGAAAAATCATTATACGATATATACATGAAAGAAATATTTTTACAATGTTCTCAATATAATGAAATAAATTACTTAGATGAGTGTGATGCTAGCAATACTTTACAAATTAAAGAAATTTCATTTTCTCAATCAAATGAGACAGATTCAATGATCAATGTAAGACAACAATTAACTGAAACCAATAATCCATTTTTAAGTAAAGCATTTGAAAACTTTATTTCTACTAATGATTCTCAAGATACCGTTGATCAAATTGCTGATACTGATCACTTTTTTAATAACAAGTCATATATATTTAAAAATAAATCAAAAATTATTTTACCATGGAGAAAAATTTTAGAATCTACTATCGCTAAAGTTTTAGATTTAAAATTTAGTGGCGCCAGTAAATTAGTAAAAAATATTTTAATTAAAGAATATAAATTAGAAAGTCAATTAAAATTAATGCGATCAGTGTACATGATGGAAACTAGTCATATTATGAATAAATTTTGTAATTTAATGTTTACTGAGGTTAATATAACAAAATTATATCCTGATAAACAAATTATTTGTACTAAAAATTTTTCATAAATTTAGATTGAATCTAATGGAATGTGGAATAACTCATATTTTGTAACAAGTATACTGGAAGAAGTTTTGTCACATGAATGGCAAGAATCGACTTCTCGTTGGTCAGTTACAGTTTCTAATATAAGAACAACAAAAGTTCTTGAAGCTATAAAAGGAATAACTTTGAATTACGCAGCAGGATGGCCAATAAACATGTTACTGAATAAAGAAACTTTACAAAAATACAATAGTATTTTTCGTTTTGAATTAAAACTAAAATGGGCTTTGTGGACTTTAAATAATCTTCGATTCAATGGTAAATTTTTAAAACATAAATCATTACTAAAAATTTTTTTTACTTTAAAAACATTTGATAATTTTTGGTAGATCTTGAAAATTTTAAGCAGCCCATATGCTTAGATACTATTCAACATTTTCATGCTAGGAGACTTGAAAGTTTAAGATTTTGGTTATTACATTCAATTGGATCTATTCATGCTTACATGTCCGGGCAAGTCTTGCAATGTCTTGGAATAGAATTTGAAAAATCTCTTGAACTAGCTGATAATTTGGAAACTATTGTTGTTGGTTAGTAAAGTTAGCTAAATTAAAAATGGGATGGTCAAGCATTATACTAATAATCCAACTAATTTTAATAAGTATACCTATAGGTACATTTTTTTCTTTAGACCTTTTTTAGATTTTAAATTATATTTTTACAATGATTCTAGATTTTAAATAATTTGTATATTATAATCAATAGAACAATTCATTGTGACTTTTTTCATGAAATCTATGTAAACGTTTTTTGTATAAAAACTCACATTAAATTATTTTATTGATCAAAATATAAAAAATATTTAAAATTTTTCATTTATTTTAAAATTTGTTGCGACTGCAAACTTCAAAATAATTTTTTTGCGTCTTTAATAATGTACTTGCTTTGGGATGTTGAATGTTTTTCACAATTTTGAGCTAAGGAAATTTTAAAGAGTAATGAGCGAATTCCAAAAGTTCTGTAAAAATACGAATGAGAACTATATACCAAAAACTGGTCAAGAAAAAAAAATTAGTTGGATTGTAAACTGTACTCATAAATTTATAATCTTATATATTGTTTTTAATTATAATAATTATTAGTTCACAATAGATACCTAAATGATGTTCAAGAACATTGCTTACAATCAAGTCAATTTGATGATTTGACAGCGACAATTGATAAGGTAATATTGAAATTTACTGTACAATGTAATTTAAAACTTAAAATCTCCAAATTATAAATTTTAATTTAATTTTGTAATTAAAGCTTTTTGAAATGTGCAAAGATATTCATGAATCATGGAAACCAGATACATTATCATTTATTGGTCAGAATTTAGATAAAATGGAATCTAATTATGTAAATTATCATACACATTTAGCATTAAGCTTGCATAATGCAGTACAACATAAAGATGCGGATTATCGTAAGTTTAAAATTTATAAATTTGAATATTTTGCAGCAACAAATTTATCATTTAAAATAAATAATTTAATTTTTAAAAAATTAATATTTTGCATGAATTTTATTTAAAATTTTTTAATGATATTATATATTTCTAGTGACTGGCTTGAGTTCTGCTTTTAATTGCAGTATGCCATCTGTTTAATTCAATAATCAACATTAGGGTTAATTTACTTTTTTTTATAATTTTTCTGTAAATAGTATAAATGTTAATATTTAAAAAATATATAATAAGAATCATGTAAATATTAATTATTAACTTTTGTATTGTATTTTATAGAAAATAATAAAATATAAATTTACAAATTAATATATAATTTTACAACACAAAAATTCCTAAACATCCTTTATCCATTACCGCTTTCCTTTTATATAGATAAATTATTATTATCACCAATTCCTGTCATAAAGAATAATCATTTATACAAAATAACAGATCTAAGTAAAAATATTGTAAATGAAATTGCTTATCAAAATTTTCCACCATCAGGAATATTGGTTAAAATTCCAAACAAGATTTTTAATTCTTTTAAAGAAAAGTAATTTTTATTTTATTTTTTAAATGAATTCAAAAATTAAATAATATTAATGTTTCAGTCTTCATAATCAACTGTCATCAGAAATATCAAATGAATATAAAAAATTTTTTTCTTATTTACAATTTTATCGTATTAGAGAGATAAAAAATTTTTATAATTCTTCAGCAACAAGAATCAACAAAGTTTTAAATAGTATCATTGAAGAGTCATCACTAAGCGATGATTCTTAATTTAAAGTTATTATTTACAAGTATATTATTATATACAATTAACTAAACATTTTAATCATAATTTCCTGATACATTATCAACTTAAAATATTTTTAAATAATTAATTTAAATAAAATTCATATATAGAAACCTATAAATTAAATAAAAATTATTCAAAATACTTAATATCTAACTTCATTTAAAAAAATATATAATTTAACAGATTTTATCTTATCCTAATACAACTGAACCATTTTGCCCAATGGCACCAGTTTGTGAAGACAATGGTGAATTTGAACTTTCATTTAAAATACTTCCTGGTGATGTTGAATGATTATTAATGTTTGCAGCAGCTAATGCTTTATTTCTTAATTCAAATACTTTTTGTATTGCATTTCGGAAACATAGAAAATTGTAATCGATAACACCTAAATGAAATAAAAAATAATAATTAAAATAAATTATAAATAAAAAATATTTATATAATCATTTTACCTTGTTTATCAAAGTTGTCTTCTCTTAAAATGCATACCAAAGCAAGAAATTTATTAACCTCTCTCAAATAAAGTATTGTACCATTATTTAATTTAATTAAACTGGAGCTTTGATTATCAAATGCCGCTGTGTCTATATCCTCTCTTAACCTATATAAATTAATTTACATTAAATTTAATAATATTGAAGAAAAAATTAATAAATAATAGATTACCCATATATACAAGAAACATCAATAACTACATCAATCATGTCACAACATAATTCATAACTTTGCATATCAACAGGTGAACTATCTGTCGCTATATATATTTTAGAAACAACATCAAAAAGAAAAGCTTTCTCAATTGCAGAATTCTAAAATTATTTTAAAATTATATAGCTATTTGAAATGAATAGAAAACAAGTTACTAATATTTATTTTACCGATATAAGAATATTTAATAAGTTTTCCAAAGTTGGTAGTTGTGGTATTAACTTTTGCACTACTTTACTAAATGCTTCAAATATACTATGATCATAGATTGAAGTTAGATGAAAGCTTAAATGAATTTGATCGCAACCTAGAAACAAATAATTTTTAAATGATTAAAATTAATAAAAAGTAATAAATAAAAAATAAATTTACCTGAATCAATCAAGTCATCATTAGCTCTTGTATGAATATCTCTCTGAGTTTCCATTTTGTAATCATCTGATAAACCATCAACTTTATGAATAAAGACTTCAAATTTTATTGCTTGATTGACTTTATAAGCTTTAGTTACTGTTAAATGAAGCTTATTTAAAGCTTCCATATAATCATCTTGAGCATCAATGACAAAGACTAAAGCTCCGCAACCACCAAAAATCATATCACTGTCAAAAGTTGGATCAAAAAAATCTATTTGTCCAGGAAAATCCCATATTTGAAATTGTACAAAACTGGAATTGCAGATATCATCCTTAATAATTTTATTAGTACTTTCCAAAAACAGTGTTTCATTTGGTGACATCTTATGAAAAACAACTTTTTGAATTGAAGATTTACCACTCCTTGAAATTGCAAAATGCTTAAATAGTTTTTAATTACAAGACTTTGTTAAAATTTGTAATAATAATTTACCTTCTAAGACCCATTAAAAGAATTCTAGGTTTTTGGTCACCTGTTAATGGACCTGCTGAACTTTCTCCTTCTCC
This sequence comes from Anagrus nilaparvatae, assembly GCA_022575985.1. Taxonomy (NCBI): domain Eukaryota; kingdom Metazoa; phylum Arthropoda; class Insecta; order Hymenoptera; family Mymaridae; genus Anagrus; species Anagrus nilaparvatae. The sequence continues at coordinate 34,343,904 of JAKSXM010000231.1, forward strand.
ATCAAAAGGTGTGTATCCAAAATCTTTGGGAAATGACCCCACGTCATATCCTGATTGGTACTGATCATCTTCATCCTGCTTTTGAAAGAGTAGTGAAGAATTTATAAATTTAGTTATTATTGTAAAAAAAATTTTATTTATGTTTATAAAAGAATGTGTATCCTTCTATATTTATAAAAACGATAATTTTTAGTAATGCTAAATAAATACATAAATACATATTAAAAATTTACTTACCATTTTGCAATAATTAGAATTACAATTTTATTAGTAACAAAATTAATATTTCGTCATATTTTAACTTCAAAAATAAATTGTAACTGTTATAACCTATAAAAAAACTACAACTAGTATACTAGTATACTTCAAAAATACTTGGCATTCTTCAAGCCAAATTTAATATACACGTTGTGACTGCGTATTTTATCACTAAAAAATCTCTTATTTTATTTATTATTTATGATTCAAACAATTTATTTCTTATCTGCAACACATTATACCAATTAATACAACACACAAAAAGTCAGCTCCATTCTCACTGAATAATAAAAACAAATTAAAAAATTACCCACTGTAGTTAATTAAATTAAACAATTATCAATCAAAGATGGTCAATTTTTTTTTTTTTTAATTTATTAGAGTATTTCAAAAAAAATGTTGTGTCCTTGATATTTTATAAAAAAGATTTTTACTCAGTTTTTACGTAGAAACAAAAATTTTTTGAAAATATTTTAATATTTATAAAAGAAATAAAATTGTTTTAATATAAATAAAAACATATTACGCTTAAAGACGACTTTTATAGGAGCCGAATAGTTCCGAGCTATGCACGAGTACTTCCGGGAACGTTCTTTCGGGTCCATCGTGTTCTCTTCATTCAGTCAGAGTTCTCTTCTTTTCATGCGCTGTAGGTTTTATTTAATGCGCCAAATGCAGGGAAGCCGTTTATGGCAGAATGGAATTAAGTTGGCATACATGAATCGGTTGGTAGTAGTATCTTTTTTGTACTGCTATCATTGTCTGTTGCGTGTACAAAAGAAAACTGTTTTCAAAAAAGATACCAGTACCAACCGATTCATGTATGCCAACTTAATTCCATTCTGCCATAAACGGCTTCCCTGGCCAAATGCAGGGAAGCCGTTTATGGCAGCAAAATTGTGGGTTGGTAACACTTGCTTACATTAGGAAGACATACAAAAAAGTGTTGCCAACCCACAATTTTCCTGCCATAAACGGCTTCCCTGGCCAAATGGCGACTTTTTGATTTTGATTCAAATTTAATATTACTAGAGATATTATTGTCTAAATAATTTTTGAATAAGTCCATAAGAAAAATCAAAGACGCTATTTTCTACATTAAATAAGAGAATCTTTATACTTGTGTATGAAATTTTAATAAAATTGTCATCCAGTAGGTGGTTTTGGTTGGATTTTTTTTTTTTCAATTTAAAGTATGTTTGAACATATCACCTCTAGAAAATAAGATTTCCTCTAAATTTTTTTCGAAAAAGTAATGTAATTATTTTTGAATTATTTCAAATAAACCATATATTTATATTATATTCTAGAGATTGTACGTAAAAACAGACTTCAGAAATAAAAAATAGCGGGCAAAAGTACCTACTAGATGGCAATTTTAGCGCAAACTATTCATTTCTTTGTTGCTATAAATGCATTCCTTATTCCATTTAAGGGGTTGAAGATAATAAATTGGAATGCTTTTTTTTTTAAATAATAGCATTATTATTTATAGTATTAAACCCAAATTTCATGAAAAAAAAAATTATTAACTAACAATAAGCAGTAGTTACTCACTTTTATATTGTTTTTACATTTTTTATTTACTTATTTTTTTTTTACTAAAAATTATATATAAATAAATGTTTTACGAGTAGCTTAAGAAAAAGTAACTTATTAGATATAGTCACTATAGTTATCATAAAATTTTGTTTTAACAATAAAAATTTAAATTCTAGAATTTTTTTAATTTAACATGTAATATAATAATATAAAAAAATAATTTAGAAAGATTTTTTAGTAAAAGTCCAGAATGAATTAAAAAAAATCAAAATTTTCGTGTTTACCTCTATTTTACCCCTTTTTGAAGCGGTTGTGTATAAAAATATTCTTATATCAGTTTGGTTATCGAGAGTCCATCCATAGACAATTGGGCTTTAATGGGTTTTAAAATCTTCTGAATTCCTTCTTTTTGACTAAGTTCAGTTATTGGCCACCCAGCTAAATACTTTTCCACCTTTTTTTTGCAATTTTAGCAGATGAAAAAATTCCATGTAATTTGTGCTTTTTTGAAATTAAAAAGCTTTATTACATCAATATGATCAATATCATTAAAAAAATTTTCCATTTTATTTTCTTCCTGTGACCATATCCATTAGACCACAAAAATCGGAGGTATTAAAATAATTTTATATGAATGAAAAACTAATGCCCCTGACATGCGTCCGTATAGATAGTAGAAAAAGCGTACATGAAATCATAGTGCTGGATCTAAAAAGATTTTGAAGTTATAGTTTAAGTTATATATAATTATATAATGTAAGTTATCCCCTAAATTCTTAATTTGACGATAGATAGGGTAATTTGTGCAGTAAGATAAATGCTATTATTATAAATATATAATTTTATTTTAATATTAATTTTATTATTAAATGTTTATATATATATAAACATTTTTATATACACTGTAAAAAGTAACTTTCTTAGATTCACAAAAAAATAGTATATCTTCAAAAAATTAGTATAATTTTTCGAAAAAAATCGTAAATTTACTAAATTTAGTATATTAACTAAAAATTTGAGTATTTACGATTTTTTTTGTGAATTCACGAGAAAAATTGATAATTTACAATTTTTTTCTCGAAAATTTACAAAAAATATTTGCTAATTTATAAATTTTTTCGTAAATTCACAAGAAAAAATCGAGAATTCTCGAATTTGTTGTTAATATACTAAATTTAGTAAATTTACGATTATTTTTGAAAATTTTCTAATTTTTCGAAATTATTCTATTTATTTTGTGAATCTAAGAAAGTTACTTTTTACAGTGTATATATTATAAACGTTTTGGTACAAAAAACATTTTTAGCATCCATAACCGATTTCGAATAATTCCCGATTTCATGTTCACACTGTTTCTATTATTCTATGCGAGTTAAATTTTAACTCACACTAAGAAAATTATATAATTGTCACAAGGATATTATGTATTCATAAGTTCAATAAAAGTCAAATATTAAAAATTTTAATTTTTTTTATTTTTATCTTTAACCTTATTTTTTATTTTTTATTCACACAAGGTTTCGTTATCAATTCTCTCGCGAGAGTCAGAAATACGTTTCACGAAGTATGAATAAGGACCGAGGATATAATTAATTGGACATTGGGTATAATGCACAATAAAAAAATATTGTATTGTAAAGCGCTTCGTATTTTTTGATATACGCGTTTAGACTAGAATAGGGTTCGATAATTAATTAATTAAAAGACCAAAACAATTAATATTTTCTACAAAAAAAACATTAAAATTAAATATGATTGATGTCAATAATAACGCATCAGGATAATTAAATTTATAATCGTAAAAATATGACTATGTAGTAATATTACTGTAAAAGCTTTATAAATTTCTCAGTGTAAACTTAGAGAACATTATCAGAGAATGTGTGTCAAATTCAACATTATTTTTTTATTTTCAGTTCATTTAAAAAATGATTTTCGGTACAAATGTTCATATTTCTTTAAAAAAATTTCTGAAATTTGCTTTAATTTGTTTGGAAAAGTCTTGAGTTAGGTAATTAGGTTTGTACCATCTTGTGAAAACCTAGGAAATAGATTGGAAAGTCAGAAAACTTTTGGTCTGAAGCCACCCTGATTTCGTCAATTTAGGGTTTTGAACAAATAATGTGATACGTTTTTAAAAAAATATCCCTATTAGAGAGTTAGATTAAATTTTTTCTATTAATTAAAATTTGGTGCCAAAATAAAGTAAATATAAATCAAAAATTTTAAAACAAAATAAGCATAAAAAAAGTTATTGATTAAAAAAAATCTTAAGAAGTAGATCTAATTAATAGTTTCAATATATTAAAAATTTATGACTGCTTTTTGTCACTATTAGAAATTAAGTTTTTGGTGGTCAATGCAAATAGTTGTTTTAATTTTCCTCTTAGTAATAAATTTAATTTATCATTCTTTTTTGTTTATTTTACCAATATTTGCATTAAAAAATTCTAATTTTAATTTAATTTTTTTAAAGGATAAGGACCAACTGGCTCAATGAATGGAACTTCTTGGAAAAGTTCGTAGTGAATTCAAATCCTCAAGATTAAGAAGACATTAATTAATTCAGAGAAGGTATTAAAATAAAAATATGTTGTTTCAACACTATTTTTAACAAAACTTATTTATTTAATTTTTTTTATTAAAGTAACCACATTTGAGTGATAAGAGCGAGAAGAAAGAAGTTAAAAAATTCAACTAGAGACAATAAATCTTCATTAAAAACAAGAAAAAAAAAGTACAGCAAAAATATCGCTGAATCTTATTGGACGGGCGTTAGTTGATTATGCAGTAGCTGATTTTGGTGCATCCTCAAGACGGCATTATAAGGTCCATTCAAGGTATAAAATAATGAACATACATATATATAATCATTTTTTTATGCAATCATTAATGTTAAAAAATTTTTTTTTAGGTTAGTGAATTTAAATTTTCTTTTTTTAATTGCTTGTAATGTTTTAAGGCCTTCAAACTAATTTTAAACTAGTTAATTTCTTTTTAATTACTATGAATTTAATTAAAAATTTTCCACAATAATTAAAGTTCAGTACCCGCATAGAGTAAATATTAAAACTAGCCCCAATTAGTGAATAACTAAAAATAAATCAGTTTTAGAAATATTAGAGTAAATCTGATGATAATATTCCTAAAATTAACACCTATTAGTTTGTCTCTAACAAAAATAACCACGTAGTTATACTCCCTGGCTCAGAGAGTTATTTCAGGGGGTTAACTCCCTAAAACAGGGAGTTAACCACCTAAAACAGAGAGTTAAACTCCCTAATTTAGAGAGTTAACTCCCTGATTTAGGGAGTTAACTCCCTGAAATTTCTCTCATCTCCACGAATACCTTCGGGATGAAAATGGACCGTACGAGGGAAAACTGATATCCTGGAGGCGTAAATTTTAATTTTTCATCCAAAACAATTTTCCAATTTTCCAATTTTCCAATATGGCGGACCAGAAAAAATCAAAATAAAGACTTTCTACATTACCTGGGGGTTTTCGGGGCCGAGAAAACCGATTTTATGAATGAAAATTTTTATTTTTTTGCCCCAACATATTTTCCAATTTTCCCAGATGGCGGACCAGAAAAAATCAACATAAAGACTTTCTACATTACCTAGGGGTTTTCGGGGCCAAGAATACCGTTTTTATGAATGAAAATTTTTATTTTGTTGCCCCAACATATTTTCTAATTTTCCAAGATGGTGGACCAGAAAAAATCAAAATTAAGACTTTCTACATTACCTATGGGTTTTCTCGGCCCCGAAAACCCCTAGGTAATGTAGAAACTCTTAATTTTGATTTTTTCTGGTCCACCATCTTGGAAAATTAGAAAATATGTTGGGGCAACAAAATAAAAATTTTCATTAATAAAATCGGTTTTCTCGGCCCCGAAAACCCCTAGGTAATGTAGAAACTCTTAATTTTGATTTTTTCTGGTCCGCCATCTTGGAAAATTGGAAAATACGTTGGGGCAAAAAAATAAAAATTTTTATTCATAAAAACGGTTTTCTTGGCCCCGAAAACCCCCAGGTAATGTAGAAAGTCTTTATTTTGATTTTTTCTGGTCCACCATCTTGGAAAATTGGAAAATATGTTGGGGCAAAAAAATAAAAATTTTCATTCATAAAAACGGTTTTCTTGGCCCCGAAAACCCCCAGGTAATGTAGAAAGTCTTTATTTTGATTTTTTCTGGTCCACCATCTTGGAAAATTGGAAAATATGTTGGGGCAAAAAAATAAAAATTTTCATTCATAAAAACGGTTTTCTTGGCCCCGAAAACCCCCAGGTAATGTAGAAAGTCTTTATTTTGATTTTTTCTGGTCCACCATCTTGGAAAATTGGAAAATATGTTGGGGCAAAAAAATAAAAATTTTCATTCATAAAAACGGTTTTCTTGGCCCCGAAAACCCCTAGGTAATGTAGAAAGTCTTTATTTTGATTTTTTCTGGTCCGCCATCTTGGAAAATTGGAAAATATTTTGGGGCAAAAAAATAAAAATTTTCATTCATAAAAACGGTTTTCTTGGCCCCGAAAACCCCCAGGTAATGTAGAAAGTCTTTATGTTGATTTTTTCTGGTCCGCCATCTTGGAAAATTGGAAAATATGTTGGGGACAAAAAATAAAAATTTTCATTCATAAAATCGGTTTTCTCGGCCCCGAAAACCCCTAGGTAATATAGAAACTCTTAATTTTGATTTTTTCTGGTCCGCCATCTTGGAAAATTGGAAAATACGTTGGGGCAAAAAAATAAAAATTTTCATTCATAAAAACGGTTTTCTTGGCCCCGAAAACCCCCAGGTAATGTAGAAAGTCTTTATTTTGATTTTTTCTGGTCCGTCATATTGGAAAATTGGAAAATTGGAAAATTGTTTTGGATGAAAAATTAAAATTTACGCCTCCAGGATATCAGTTTTCCCTCGTACGGTCCATTTTCATCCCGAAGGTATTCGTGGAGATGACAGAAATTTCAGGGAGTTAACTCCCTAAATCAGGGAGTTAACTCTCTAAATCAGGGAGTTTAACTCTCTGTTTTAGGTGGTTAACTCCCTGTTTTAGGGAGTTAACTCCCTGAAATAACTCTCTGAGCCAGGGAGTATAACTACGTGGTTATTTTTGTTAGAGGTAACTTTAAATAGTTTAGTTTTAGACATTTTTAAATAAATTTGATGACAAAAATTCGTAAAATACTTTAGTCTTAGAAACATTAAAGATAATATAATGAAATCAATTTCTAAAAATAGCCCTAATTAGTTAGTAACTTCAAATAGTTGAGTTTTAGAGATTTCAATGTAAATGTTATGAAAAAAAATCATATAATTTGCCCTAATTAGTTAATAATTTCAAATAGTCGTGTTTTAAACAAATAAGAGTAAATATGATGAAAAAATTCGTAAAAGTAGCCCCAATTAGTTGGTAACTACAAATAGTTTAGTTTAAAAAATTTTTGATTAAATATAATGACCACAATTCATTAAATTAGCCCTTATTAGTAAGTAACTTCAAATATAGTTGAGTTTAAAAATACTAGAGTAAATATGATAAAAAAATTCGTACAATTAGTCCCTATTAGTTAGTAACCAAAATATACGAAAAAAAATCTTGCTAAAGCAAGAACCTGCAACAGCGAATCTGCAGTATAAGAGTACATCATCCAAAAGCTATGGCACAAAAAAATCAACTGGATAACTAAATATTTCCACAAGATTGAGATGATGTTAATCTATTAAGTTAAAGGTAAGGACATAATTAAATGTTATAATAGGTGTGAGTGCCCAAGTTTTAATTTTAATTGTTTATTTTTAGGGTTATTATCCTCAGGCGTTCGATCATTGTGGAATTGAAGGAACTTCTCAGATTAAAAAGTACGTAAAAACCAAAAAATTTAATATTTTTTAAAAACAAACAAAAATAATTTCTTTTTATTTTTTTTAGATACAGTTTATTTTTTTGTGTCCTCAAAACGAGAAAAAAAAGAAGTGTAAATTGGATCCAGCTATAGCTGATTGTAAATAGCTGTTAATCTACGTACATCTTCAAGATGGCGCCATTAAAATCAAATTAAGGTATTAAAGGATATATATATTATATTTTACACGTTTTTTCTAGTTAAATCGTTAATTATTCGTTTCTTTTTTCAGGTTGGTGATAATTCAAATTAATCTAATTAATTGCATGTATCTTTCAAGGCCTTAAAACATGTAATTTGGAAGTTTTAATTTAAGCATATTAGTTTAACGTGGATATGATGAGAAAATTCGTAAAATTATCCCCATGGGATAATTGCAATTAGGTTGTAATTTCAAATAGTTAAGTTTTTGAAATTTTTGAGTAAATATGTTGACCAAAGTTCGTTAAATTAGCCCTTATTTGTAAGTAACTTCAAATAGTTGAGTTTTAGATTCAAGAGTATATATATTATTGACGATTGTTTTGCAAGTTACAACTATAAAATAAAAATCAGTTGTTAATATTTGTTATTATATAGAGCTATAAAGATGTTATACTACAGCAGATAGCAGCTTTAATAAATTAGAACGCATGTTACAGTTGTAAAAATACTTAAACGCGATATTATTATTATTCAACAAACTAAAATAAAAATATTTTTAATAACTATAAAAAATTGAAACAAGGCTTATTTAACCTGTTCGTGAAGTTAATACGAAGTTTAATATGAAAAAATAGTACGAAGTTCTAAAAAATTTAAGCAAACTGTAGATAATTAAAATTTATGAAGGCTACAGAACATATTTTGCATGGATCTAGCTTTCTGTCTTAAAAAATAAAGAGGTATTATTCGAACCAAAATATTCTAAATCTCTAGATCTATTGGTGATAAAATTATATTCGTAAAATATAAAATTTTTTTAACCAATTAAGAAATTCTATATCTCTAAGTTCCCTGGCTATAGCTAATCAAATTCTATTAGTAAAATTAGATAATATATCATCAGTTATTTTCACGATTTAGTCATTTTTGAACACATTGACCAGTACTTTTAAAATAATTTTTGAACCACGAAATTCTATATCTCTAATATAGCTAATCAAATTCTATTGGTAAAATCAGAAAATATTTCATCAGTTATTTTCACGATTCAAATAATTTTAAACATATTGAGCTGTACTTTTAAAAAAAATTTTGAACCAAGAAATTCTATAAAAATTCTTTTTATTCTTTAAAAGGTAAAAACTTTTGTCTTATTATTATTTTTTTTTCTTTTCTATTTTTGTTTCCTTATTTTGCTGAACATTACTAAAGGAAAATAATAGCATCATCAAATTTTATATAGTTTTCTTTTCTATCTTATCTACTCGGGATTTTTTTCCCTGGTTGCCATGTCCAAAAAGATCGACTATGGGGCGAGCTAGATCCTTTAATCCTAGATTCAGGATGAATGGCCCTCATAAAACTATAAGGCGAGCTAGATTCTTAAATCTGGAAAGAGAGATAAATGGCCCTCATAAAACTATGAGGTGAGCTAGATTCTCAAATCTGGAAAGATAGATGAATGGCCCTCATAAAACTATGAGGTGAGCTAGATTCTTAAATCTGGAAAGAGAGATGAATGGCCCTCATAAAACTATGAGGCGAGCTAGATTCTCAAATCTGGAAAGATAGATGAATGGCCCTCATAAAACTATGAGGTGAGCTAGATTCTTAAATCTGGAATAAGGGATGAATGGCCCTCATAAAACAATGAGGCGAGCTAGATTCTTAAATCTGGAAAGAGAGATGAATGGCCCTTATAAAACAATGAGGTGATCTAGAATCTAAAATCTGGGATGACAGGTGAATGGCCCTCACACTTGATCTAGGACTAGTCAAAGCTAGGCCTGATTGCAGGGAAGCAATTTACTCTGGGTCATAAAGTTCCCTGGCTATAGCTAATCAAATTCTATTGGTAAAATCTGAAAATATTTCATCAGTTATTTTCACGATTTAGACATTTTTAACACAGTTGAGCAGTACTTTTAAAATAATTTTTGAACCAAGAAATTCTATATCTCTAACTTCCCTGGCTATAGCTAATTAAATTCTATTGATAAAATCAGTAAATATTTCATCATTTATTTTCACGATTAAAATAATTTTAAACATATTGAGCTGTACTTTAAAAAAAATTTTTGAACCAAGTTCTATATAATCTATCTAGTTCTATATCTATATTTTTGAACCAAATTCTATATCTCTAAGTTCCCTGGAACGAATCAAATTCTATCGGTAAAATTTGATAATACATCTTCAGTTATTTTTACGTTTATACAATTTTGAACGCATTGAGCTGTACTTTTAAAAATTTTCACATAAGGGAATATTTCAATTTTTCAATTTTTTTGTTTTTTGGTGATATAAATGGATTCCTAAATTATGCATTTAAAAATCATAGCATACTTCACCTACCAAAAAGGTACCAATAAACGTACGGGCGTGGAAATTGAGACTTCTCAAAATTGTTCCAACCAGCAAGCAACCATCTCCTTTTCCACGTTCATGGGGTTGCGTCCATGCGTACCGTAGCAATGTTGGGGTTGGACAATTATATTAATCAAATAAATCAAATTAAGGTAACTAAATTAAAATAAGTTTAAAATTTTTTATAATTGAATTTTAATAATAATATTTTTTATCTCAGAAAAGCTCATTTGGTTTACTTACTTGGATGCTGCAGTGTTAGCTAATTAAAGCCGATCTTAGTACACCCTCAAGATACAGGACTAGAAAATAAGACTGAAGAAGGTACCCAGGTTAAAAAAACCGCCTTCCGTACCACCTTCCAGAACACATTCCAGGAACATTCCCAAACACATTCCACGGAAGGTTATTATATCGTGTTTTGTTTTGGAAGGTTCCATGGAATATTACATGAAACGTTCTATAGAACGTGAAATAAAAAATTTTATTTTTTTTTTTTTTAATTAACAAATTAATGATAAATGGATATAAATAAAAAAAAGACAGGTTTAACTTTATTAATTAATGAAATTTATTCATTGAGTTTTGAAAAGTAACTATTACTTTTCGGAAGTTGAAAATTTTTACTTATCAGTATAATTATAATATTTATTACAAAACTATGAATAATTTAATAAGATTCATGAATAAAACACTAACAATTATGAAAATTAAAATACAAAAATATTATAATAAATACAAGTTAAATAATAGAAAATTTTTAATAACTAAAATTTAAAACATACAAATATTTTTACTCTTTGTAATTTATATTAATAACTAGTGAGGTTTAATTGAGTATGGCTTGAAGATATTTCCAGATTTCCATCAAACATACAGCTGGGCATCAGCCATTTTTCCCAAAATTTTTACAAATTTAAAAGTTTTATTGAAAAATTATCTGGAAAAATATTATAAAACTGTTAAAAAAAAAGTGTTTCATAACTGGTATGAACTAGCATATCCCTTAGACTTTGTATGCTATTACACATGTGTATTAAACATGCAGCAAGTTCTTGCTTTCGACAAAAAAATAGTTTTAATTAAATATCTTCATATTTATAATATCAGCTCCAATTTATCAATAATTGAGCTCTTGTACCCTATCTGTGTCATTTTAAAAATGGTAAACAAGGGTTTAATAACTGGTATTAACTATCACATCCCTTTTAATGACGACCAAGCTTTATTTGCCTATTAGAGTGTCAATGACCAATATATTTTTTTTTTCATTTCTCGTTCTAGCTGAAGAAACTGTTGAAAATTTTTCAAACGCTAACAAGTCTTTAGCAATAATTTCATGTTTTATTAAGTTGAATTAGCTTATCAAATACGATATCATATTCAGGTTAATAAAGCATTATCGCTAAAGACTTGTTAGAGGTTGACAAATTTTTAACCAATTTTTCAGCTAGACCGCGTGAAATGAACAAAAAAATATATTGGTCATTGACACTCTAATAGGCAAATAAAGCTTGGTCATCATTAAAAGGGATGTGATAGTTAATACCAGTTATTAAACCTTTGTTTACCATTTTTAAAATGACAAAGATACTAGGGTACAAGAGCTCAATTATTGATAAATTGGAGCTGATATTATAAATATGAAGATATTTAATTAAAACTATTTTTTTGTCGAAAGCAAGAACTTGCTGCATGTTTAATACACATGTGTAATAGCATACAAAGTCTAAGGGATATGCTAGTTCATACCAGTTATGAAACACTTTTTTTTTAACAGTTTTATAATATTTTTCCAGATAATTTTTCAATAAAACTTTTAAATTTGTAAAAATTTTGGGAAAAATGGCTGATGCCCAGCTGTATGTTTGATGGAAATCTGGAAATATCTTCAAGCCATACACTGAAAAAAAATTCCGGTTGCCGCAACCGGAATTCCGGCTGCGGCAACCGGAATTTTTCCCGTTGCGGCAACCGGATATTCCGGTTGCGGCAACCGGATTTTCCAGTTGCGGCAACCGGAATTCCAGTTGCGGCAACCGGATTTTCCAGTTGCGGCAACCGGAATTCCAGTTGCGGTAACCGGAATTCCGGTTGCGGCAACCGGAATTCCAGCTTTGAAAAATGGATTTTTTTTTACGTAAAAGACATAATATAAAACAATTCTATCCACAAAAATAGATGTTTCAAGAAGAATAATTTAAATTTTGTATAAAAGTTGTTTAAATTTATATTGTTTATTACACATTATTTATTTAAGCTATTATTTGACTAAAAAATTTTTAAAATTATAATAGTATATTGACACTATTATTATTATTATTATAGCATTTATTTTGTCTGAGCAAAAATATATTTTTTACTCTTGTTTTTACATAGTCAATTAATTAATTTAATATTTAAATAAGAATAAAATAAAATCTTTTAATAAATTAAAATTAGTCAAATTATTATGTTAAGTAAAATAATAAATTGCTGAAAATACCTAAAATAAATTCTGAAAGAAGTACAATTCTTGGGAAAATCATTCGATCCTTAAAGTTGTCATTGTAATAATCTTCCATTCTATCATAATTAAACATTTTCCACTAGTTTTTACTACTTTTAATCCTTTTTTTACATTTTTTACATCAAAAATATTATCAATCGTATAAATTAGCTTTTAAGAATGCCAAAATAACTATTTTTTTCCTGACTAATTTAAATTTATTATATTTAAATCTTGAACCTCTCTTGAACCAAAGTAAAATATATTATTTCAACATTAAAAATTGATTAAGACCTTTAGTTAGTATCTTTAGTTAATTTAAACTGACGTATTTTCGCTGAGACTCCCGAATTTTCCTATTGAAAATACAGGATTTAAGAGTTATTATGAGTATCTTTTTCTGAACCATAAAAAAGTTTCTTAAAATATTTGATTTTCTCAAAATTTGTTTTTGTCTCAGAAAAAATTGCTTAAAAATACTCAAAAGTTCAGTATCATTTAATAGGTCTTTTAGGGGAAATAGGAAATAGGTTAGTTTAACTTATTTCTGGGCTATCACAAGGTTTTAAACAATTTTTTGTGTTAAAATAATATATTTTAGTGTGGCTCAAGACTTAAATATTAAATATTAAACTTATTTACAGAAAAAAATTATTCAAATTAAAAATTCCATGGAAATTTAGAAGACCCTGTATAATTTAAATTATAAAATTTCTGATGTTTTTAAGGTGGATTAAGTAGGATTTGTCTATACAATATTTGCTAACAATCAGATTTAAATAAAAATAGTCAAATATATTAGTTTAAAAAAATAATGCGTAATAAATATTATTAACATTAATAATTAATTAATAACTTTTAAAAAGTATAAAAAATTATATTTATTCTTCTTAAAACATCTATTTTTACAGATAGAATTGTTTTATATTAAGTCTTTGACGTAAAAAAAAATTTATTTTTAAAGCTGGAATTCCGGTTGCCGCAACCGGAATTCCGGTTACCGCAACTGGAATTCCGGCTGCCGCAACTGGAAATTCCGGTTGCCGCAACTGGAATTCCGGCTGCCGCAACCGGATATTCCGGTTGCCGCAACTGGAATAATCCGGTTGCCGCAACCGGAAAAATTCCGGTTGCGGCAACCGGAATTTTTTTTCAGTGTACTCAATTAAACCTCACTAGTTATTAATATAAATTACAAAGAGTAAAAATATTTGTATGTTTTAAATTTTAGTTATTAAAAATTTTCTATTATTTAACTTGTATTTATTATAATATTTTTGTATTTTAGTTTTCATAATTGTTAGTGTTTTATTCATGAATCTTATTAAATTATTCATAGTTTTGTAATAAATATTATAATTATACTGATAAGTAAAAATTTTCAACTTCCGAAAAGTAATAGTTACTTTTCAAAACTCAATGAATAAATTTCATTAATTAATAAAGTTAAACCTGTCCTTTTTTTATTTATATCCATTTATCATTAATTTATTAATTAATAAAAAAAAAAATAAAATTTTTTATTTCACGTTCTATAGAACGTTTCATGTAATATTCCATGGAACCTTCCAAAACAAAACACGATATAATAACCTTCCGTGGAATGTGTTTGGGAATGTTCCTGGAATGTGTTCTGGAAGGTGGTACGGAAGGCGGTTTTTTTAACCTGGGTAAGAAAATAATAGAATTTAACATTTTTTTTATAAAAAGCTTAATTTAATTATTCTTTTTTATTTTCATAAATCATTAGTGTAGTGCTAAGTGATAAATAAAAAAGTAAGCGAATTCAAGGAAAACTGAAGCAGATTGATTGAATCCAACATTAGTTGATTTTACAGCTGCAGGACAACAGTAGATTAATAGTGATACTTTTTCAAGTCAGCTCTAAATAAATCCAATAAAGGTAATAAAATAATTATATATTTTTCAATATTTTTTTAAAGACAAATTTTAATTATCATTTTTTTCTTCCAGGTTAGTGATATTTTAATTTCATTTATTGAATAGCATGTTAACGTTTTAAGGCCTTAAAATATAATTGATTTTAAAGTTATTTTTTTCTTAAACTACTTCTTCCAAATTGATTTTTTTTAATTTTATTAAATTTGAAGTAAAAAGTTTTCCTCAAATATTAAATTTAGGTGCCCATAATATATATTGTAAAAATATGTTTAAAATTTCGTAATATTAGCCACCCATTAGTAAGTAAGTTTGGAAACTTGAGTTTTAGAAATTTTAGAGTGAATATGATGCCAAAAATTCGTAAAATCAGCCCCCCATTAGTAAGTAACTTCAGATATTTAATTTTTAGAAATATTAGAATAAATATGATGAAAAAAAGTACAATTATAGCCCCTAATTAGTTAATAAGTTCAAACAGTTGAGTTTTAGAAATTTCTTAGTAAATGTTTTAAAATAATTCGTAAAATTACCCTCCCCCCTTCTATTTTTAAGTAAGTTCAAATTGCAGAATTTAAGAAATATCAAGATTCAGATGACACTAATAAGTAAAGCTAAAGGTAATGATATAATTTAATTTGTTTTAATATTTGCCAATGCCCAAGTTTTAATTATTCTATTTTATTCCAGGATATCTTCAAGTATGTTATGAAAATGATATTATATGGGATACAGCTTTAGCTATTTTTAGAATCGAAGGAAACTTATACAGATCTGAGTATAATGAAGGTAAGAAATTAAAAATCACTTTAACATTTTTTAATTATTTCCAACCAAAGATAAAATTTAAAAAATTTTTTAGAAAAAGTTCATTTAATTCCTAGAAAACGAGAAAATAAGCTTCAGTGTGTACTTTGGATCTTGCGATAGGTGATTGTGAATAGCTGAACTTCGTAAATCCTCAAGATGGCTGGAGGCTTGATAAATTTAAGGTATTAAAACAAATATATATTTTAACATATTTTTAAATAGAATCGTTGTTAATTTTTGTTTTTTTACTTTCAGGTTAGTGATATTTTAGTTTCATCTACAGATTATTGATTTGCTTTGATTAAATTAAAGATTTTAAGGCCTTAAAACCATTAGTTTGAAAGTTTTAGTTATGCAAGAATTTAACGTGGAAAATATGCCCCAATATTTAAATAATTCGTCCATAAAGAGTAAATATTACAATAAAAAATGCGTAAAATGCACCTAATAAAAAATTTATGAAAATCACGAAAATGATAAAAAATAATATAAATAATGCATAAATAAACATGTTGAAGAATTTTTAGGTAAATAAAAATTAAAACAGTCAAGCTATAATTAAAAAGCAGTTTATTTTTTATCAACATTAAAATATATATTTCCGAGCGTTGTAGTATTTGATAATGTAAACATTTTAAAAAAAGTCATAGTTAAGTAAATGAAATTGCACGGTTTCTATTTGCATGACTTGCTATCAACCTGAAAGATTTATTTAAATTTTTAATTGATCTTAATTATTAGATAACCAGTACTTTATAAATTTTAAAAAGTAATACATTTTCTAGTAACATAGGTTTATACCTAAAAATTAGTCTAAATTCAACTAATAAATTTGTTAAATCTACATAAGTTTACCGAAGTAATAAAAATCTTTTATTTCCAAAAAATTTTAAATTATGTTCGATAAAATCTTTAATAAAAATCTTCTTTTGTAAAGAAAAATATCAAAATTATATTTCATTCTACAACATTGATATTTAATTTAATTTTTCTTAAAAGCATTTAATTAGACTGTTTGATCATTTGAAAGTCAACGAAAGTCAATTAAAATAAAAGCAGCCATTATATGTTATATCATAATGTAAGAATTTTTATAACTAAAAATACTAGTCAATACTCTAGTTTTTTAGTATACAGCTAATCTTAGCAACGCATGCAGAGTCCTCAGAAAATGTACAGAAGTTATAAAAAAATTTTAAATTGATAATTTTCTCGTTACAGCGTTAGAGACTTTCAAAAAACTATAATATATGTAAATTTGAAATAACAATTTCGATTTCAAAAATCATAAATAATCAATATATACGTACGGTTGTGGTATGCGAGATGTTTTAAAGTTGTTCATATAATAGCAGGTTTCCGTCTCTTTTTTCACGTTCAAGGGATTTTAAATAGACGTATAATATTTTAATCTTTCCTACTATTAAAATATTTGTTTGAAAATTGATGTATAAAAATAAGAAATCTTCTATGTAAGGATATATTTGTATTCAATGATAAATTTTTTTTTTAGTATTCATTGTTTTTAAAATTAATTGCATTACGAGCCCTTGTTCAGAAAAGTAAAGAATGGCTTAAATTGTAAATTGCAAATTGGGGTATTCTTGTTTTATTGGACAATGGTCGAAAAAGATTTTTCTTCGTCATTGGCAAGAGAACAGGTTTTCGGAAAATACTTGCTTTCTGGCTTCTGACAAGAAATTTTATTTTACAATTCAATTATTTTTGGGACCAGATTACCACCACGTCCTCGTCGTTGGTCCTGGTTTAAAAGCTAAGAGTGGTAGACAAATATAATTATATATGCAATTACAGACAAATAAAACCTTACAAACAAGCTTTTTCATTCTTTTAAAACATAAAGTTTTAAAAACGTTTTACGCGTACGCGTATTATTGTTACTGCAAATATATTAAAATATTCAATTCTAACCATTTTACGTAAATACGATTTGAAAACAAAAAAAGAAACGATCTTGAATCTGGTTGTTAAAAAATCTAAATTATGATGGTATAATGTGAATTATACCATATATTGATAAATATATAAATAAATATTAGTAAATGAAACGACTGTGAAACGAAGACTGAAAAACTCCTTAATGCTTGTAACTTACTTTGTTAATAGATGACTAAATAGTATCGATCCCATGTCCAGAAAAGTAAAGAATGGCCCAAATCGCACGTAAATTACCATCCGAGGTGAAGCCGAGGTTGGTAAACTGCGATTTAGGTCATTCTTTATTTATGGACAAGGATCGTATACGATTTTTCTTCGTCAGTGGCGAGAATACGTTCTTTCTGGCCGCTGACAAGAAAATAAAATAAATCGAAATAAAATATTTTTGATACATCTTTTCGATAATAAGTTAGAGATAATTTTTTATAAAAAAATGTTTAATTAAAATGCTTTAAAATATATGCACTATTAATATAATGTAAGTCTTTCCCCTATATAAACTTGAATATGATATAATATCAAATCAGCTTTGGTTTAAAATATCTTATTGCAATGATTGCATTTGAAGAGACATCTCTTAGTGTGAATCAGGATGGAGTTGGAACAAAGATTTATATTCCTTGGTATGAACTGGATTGTGAGTTACATTTTATTTTAGATTAAAGTTTTTGTTGCAATAGTTGAATTTGAATTTTTATATGAAAGAGACATAATAATCTAGGTTTAGGGAATTTGAATATTCCGGATTTAGGGGCTTGAAATAATTCAGATTTATGGACTTCAAATAATCTGAATTTAGAGACTTCGAAGAATTTACTGATTTTTTATTGTCGGAAGTAATTTAAAATAGTTTAAGAACTGAAATGAAATAAAATTAAAAATTTGAAAAAATGGATTTTCAAATATTTTTTATAATTCTGAATTTAATTTTTTATTTTTAATGGTAATAATTGTTTGAAATAATTAAACATTGCTGTGGATATTATTTTCTAGGCCAAAAACTCAATTAAAAAATCGTATAACCTGTTAGTGTAAACATGAACATAAACTAAATGCATGGAACATATTTATTGCAGCTGAAGGTTAGATATAATGCATAAATGGTAACATTACAAGACAATTTACTATTTTTATAAATTGTAGTTATCACTTTTACTATTCTAAACCCAAATTATTCGAATTCCCTAAACCAGTACTACTGTAAGTCCCTAAATCGAAAATATTCTCAAAAATATTCAGTTTAAAATTTTTTAATAACCTGAATCATTAAAAAACTTTAAACTCGGATTATTCTAATACCCTAAACTTGAATCATTCTAAGTCCCTAAACCTGAATTATTTTAAGTCCCGAAATAATAAATTTTTCAAGTCCCTTAACCTGAATTATTACAAGTCTCTAAAACGAGGATTATTATAAGACCCTATACTTCAATTATTCTGTCCCTATATTGAAATTATTCTAAATCATAGGTGCATAGAAAAAATACTGATTTTTTGGTTTAAAAAAATGTTTCGACTTTTTTGTCGGAAGTAGTTTAAAATAGTTTAAAAAAAAAAATAAATAAAGTTTCTTATTTTAGTAAAGCTTAAAAACTCGATTTTAAAAAATGAAATGGTTTTTATTGGTAAAAAGGGTTTTTAATTGGTGAAATTTCTATAAATAATGTTTTTTTAGCCAAAAACTTGAGAAAAATGAGGGAGTTAAAATTAACGAAATTTTGATTAAAGAATTTTTTTGCTTTTGGTACTGGAGACAATTTAAAAAAGTTAAAAAGTGATATAAATTAAAATTAAGAATTTATGATAAACATAGTTTTAATTAAAAAAAAATAATTATCGAAACCTGATTGCTTAAGCCATTACAATACATTAAAAAGGGGTTTTTGATAAAAATTGGTATAGCTAAAATCTTCCTTTGAGAATAGCTTAGTTCAGTAGATTTTTTATTTGTATAAAAAATGAAGCAAATAAATTTTTTTAAGAAATATGGTATACTGGGTTAGAAAGATTAAAAAACCTGAAATAAATGGATTTAAACGTGAGTTTTAAACATTTTTCATTTTTAGAAATTTTTGCTTTATTCGCTTAAAACCAATTATATTGGTTAAAATCCTTTGGAAACTAAGTTTTCTAATAAAAAAAGTGCTGATGAAAAGGGTAAACGGGATTTTTTTGAAAATTTTTATTTTTGCCAAAATCGAAAGGGGTATGTATGGAAAAGTGGTCAGATTTTTTTTTTTTCAAGTTTTTTGTTTTTTAGTACTGGAAAAGGTTTGAAACAGTTGAAAACTTAAATCAATATGGTTTTGCGGGTCATAGAGCTTAAAAAACTTGATATAAATGGATTTAAGTAAGTTTGAAAATTTTTGGGTCTTAAGAAATTTTGTCTTTATTCGCTTAAAACCAATTGAATTGGTTAAAATCCTTTATAAACCAAGTTTTCTAATAAAAAAAGTGCTGTTGAAAAGGGTAAACGGGATTTTTCTGAAAATTTTTATTTTGGCCAAAGTCGAAAGGGATATGTATATATGGAAAAATATCGCATTTTTTTTCTTCAAATTTTTTGTCCCTATGTACTGAAAAAGGCCTGAAACTATAAAAAACTTAAATCGATATGGTTTACCTGGTTAGAGAGCTTAAAAAACCTTATGTAAATCGATTTAAGTGAGTGCTAATGAAGTGGGGAAAACGGACTTTTTTGACAATTTTTATTTTGCCCAAAATTGAAAGGGGTTTATATGGAAAATTGTCAGATTTTTTTTTTCTTCAAATTTTTTGTCGTTTTATACTGAACAAGATCTGAAACTGTGAAAAACTTAAATCAATACGGTTCACCTTGACAGAGTGCTAAAAAGCCTGATATAAATGGATTTAAGTGAGCTTTAAAATTATTGCATTTTTAGATATTTTCGCTTTAAATGTATAAAACCATTCGAATTGGTTAAATAAAAAAAGTGCTGATTCAATAGGCGAACTGGATTTATTTTTCTTAAAATCGAAAGGGGATATATGGAAAAATGTCAGATTTTTTTTTCTTTACGTTTTTATGAACATAGTTTTATTGCGGTTAAGGATGAAATATGATCTGAAGGGGGTGGAGCACGCAGGAGCTTGTTCTCCAGCTAAAAACCCCCCAATAGCTACAATTCTTAGAAAATGAAGTATCAACCATTTTTTTTGGAAATTTTTCTTTTCAAAAACAAACTATCTATTTTACTAATTTACAAGGGTTACTTTAAACAGAGTTACTTTTGTTACTTTAAATATTTAGCGGATCTAAAAATGTGGAATCAAAAATTTGTTATTTGTTTACATAGGTACACCCTGAAAAATCCACTCCCTATAATAGTGTAAAATAGGTCAATAAAAAAAAATGTAATTAAAATTATAAACTTTATTTTTTATATATAAGTATATAATTTAAATAATAATAAATACAAAAATTATTTGATTTTTTATACATTTAATTAACCTAATTATTCGTTATAATTTATTGAGTATTTTATGAGCCATAATATATTTGGTATTATTTATTATTATTTATAAAAACTTAGCTAAAAAGAATTGGAACATTAAAACATAACAATAATACTTGACGCAGTAATAATTTGAAATATTTTTTTATTATAGAAAATTTATAGTTATAAAAGCACTGATTTTTATAATTATTATTGTATTTAAAAAGCATATTCAGTGCGTTATTTAATATAATATTACAATTTAAATATGAAATTCCTAACTATTTAACAATTTATTAACTTTAGTTCATTTATTATTTATATTTTTTTATCACAATTTTACGTTTTAATTATATTTATTATTGTTTTCTGATTTTTCTATTCTATGTCATTTTATTATATCTTATTAATATTTTAATTATCATTAATTTTTATATTCGCTGCTGATAGTCTCTTTAGTTTTTGATTTACAAAAAAATAAAAAAATAAATAAATTTAGTTTTAAATTGTTAAAAATAACATTTGTTAATTTACAATTAGCGAAATTTAGTCGTAAATTTTACTAATTTTTCACAAATCGACTATTTCCTTCATAGAAGTTACTTTTAACAAAGTATGTATGCATAATTAGATTAAAAGTAAATTAAAACTGATACCAAAATTTTACAAAAAACTTTGTTAAAATCTTACTGATTTCAATTTAGGGCACGTAAAAGACGCAAGTGTAAAAAAAAAATATTTAAAATCAAAAATCGTCGTAACTCATAATTTATTTTGAATAATGAAATTGGAATTTGTTAATTTCTTAACTAAATTTCTGAGATTTGTAATTGTTAACGCATCTAATTATTTTTTTAAATTCACCAGTTCTTTGGATTTTTCTTCAAAAAAAAAAAAGAAAAATCGAAAAATTAAACTATTTATTGTGTTTTTTTAACAAATTTGTGATTTTTAAAATTTTTTGATAAATGTTAAAATTAAAATTAAAAAATCATTTTTTAAGCTATTTTTCTAGTTGAATAAAAAAAAAATAAACACAGAAATACATAACTATAATGTAATATTTAAATAAAGGAAAAGAATAATAATTAATATAAGGAAAAAGTTTTGAAATACTAAATATATTCATTACTTAAAAATTTAATATTTTTAATTATTATACATAGGTACTTTGAAAGTATATAACAATTTAAATTTAATATAAGAAATTAAATGCAATAAAAATTGCTAGCACCATTTTTTTATTAAATTTTAAAAATTTAAATAATTAAATAAGATGCTTTTTAATTAAATTAATATTAAATTTTTGTGTTACAAATAGTTTTTTATTCAGTCTAAAAAATTTGCAAATTTTTAAAATATGCAACCTACAGGGTAAATTATCAGTACTCAAAACATTGTTTTTTAGAACATTTTTATACTTTGAAAATAATTTAGATTCATTTTTTTCTATAAAAAAAGGCAATATTTTTATAATTATTTGTTTAAAAAGCTACTACTATTTTAGCGTACTTTTTTCATAAAAAAATCTATTTTACATTTTTAGAAAAATCTAGTTATTTTCGAAAAAATTTTCTCAAAATTTTGAAAAATCTATCAATAGTACCACCATATATAAAAACTATTTCGTTTTTAACATTTTGTTTCTAAAAATGTTATCGTATTAAGAAAACAACGTAAAATATACTAGTTTGTGAATGGACTTTCTTTGTCAACTTAAAAATAAATAGACTACTTTCACAATAATATTAAGTCAATATACTTTATTTATAAAAAAATTCTGATTCATTCCATTTTATATACAATAATATAAAGTTAGCTTGGAATGTGTTATTTTAGCCTAAATTTTATAAAATTAAAATTAAATGAAAAATTATAAATATATTTTTATTTGATTTTAGCGCAAAATATTAATTATACCTACACTGCACGCTCAAACATTACATAATTGAAGTCCATCCTCTATGTATATATAAAGATTTTTTGATTTAAAAAGTCTATATTAAGTATTAGAGCCTTACTCAAATTTATTTTTTAAAAAAATATTTTAATAATTGTCTATTTATATCCTAAATAAATACGTTATTTTATGTAAATTAATAATTTACATACAGAAATTCTTTTTTTACATTATTATTCACACTTATTTGTATATAAATAAAATTTAAAAAAAATTGATTTATGAGTTACTTTTTTGTAAAGTATAGCTTAATTAATACATATATAATTTGAAAAAAATAACAAATAACAAAAGATATACAATACTATTCTTCACTAGAAAAATATGAAGAAATTTATCACTAAAATTCACTAATTAATATTTTTTTTAGCCTCTCCATTTGTTGTAATTTTGTATTTTTTATATGGTTGATTATATATCGTTTGAAGTGGTACATGAAGCAATTCCATAATTTGTATGAAGTTTGGTTCTGTAATGAAAATAAATAATGATTAAAAAATTAATTTTATACTAGATTAGATAAAAAAAAATTCTTACCATTTTCTGGAGTTATGTAACCGTGTCTAATAAAAAAATCAAGTGATACTGGAACTGAAGTTGTCTTAAAATTAGATGATAATACTCTATCTAAACATTCGCTAACAGGCAGTAATTCAAAAGTTTCAACTTCTCCATCTTTATTAGTGGGCACAAAATCAACAGGAAGTTCTAAGTCAAATACAAATTCTGTGTTTGGAAAAAGTCCTTTATCACTTTCAAAAAATAATGATATACATCCTGTGCTTTTTAATTTGGTTAATAAATGATTTGGAATACCAGCTTCTTCTGCTGCTTCTTTTATTGCTGTTTCATTTATTCCAAAACCAACACTTAATCCTCCACTTACACAATTATCCCAATAACCAGGCCATGTCTGTTTATTTGGGCTTCGTTTTTGTAACCATATGGATAAACCTTTAACTGGATCCATCACGTAACCATTGATGTCTACTCCATATTTTTTTATGCCAAATAAAGCTGTAATTAAACAATTATTATAATAACATATGTAAAACATTTTATTAATAATTTTAATACTAACAAGTTGCAGATCTGTCCATTTTAAATAAAGGAGGCGTATTAAATTGTGCCCTAACATCATAACATTCTTCTCTCCATCCATGCAAAGCTATAAATTTCCCTCCACCTCGCCATTCTCTTAATACTTCATCTACTCTAGCACTACGCTCTGAATAATCTCGAAAAGCAGGATTTAATTGTACATATTCTGGATGTACTTGAAAAACCTTAGAAAATAAGCAAAATTAAAATTATATTCAAATATTATAGTCGATAAGCAATCTTAAAATTTACCTGTGGATAATTTAATAATTCTTTCATTACATCTGGTCTCACCAAACCAATTTGTTGTCCATCAACAATAAATGCTCTGCAGTCTCCAGCATGAAAGCCTTCAAAATTAATTTTGTATAATGAATAATATTAGCCTATAATTTTACTATATAATTTTAATCGTACTTAATAATTTTTTTTAAATTTAATAAATTAAGTTTTTGTAGTTTTAGATATTTTATATTTTGAATGAATCATTTACTTAAATTAATTTATTTATTAATAACTTTTATATTACTACATTGCAACGTACACCTGTAATCATAAATTTTGGAGTCTAGCCAGATAATAATATATATAGTATCATGAAAGATAAATTTATAAAACTATTATTATTTGAATAAAATTTGAAATCTTTTAAAAAAATAAAATTTTATAAGCGTGCATTTAAATGATGCTTTTTATTTATATATATAATTGATAATATTTTGTGCATGCATCAAATTATGGTACGTTAAAATAAAACTAACTTTTTTATCTACGTAATTATTAAATTAATTAACTTGGCTCATAAACAGTTTCATATAAAAAAGTTTTTTCAATTTATAAATCTTAATATTTTCAGTAGGAGAAAAGCAAATATTTTGACTTGCAAGCCTTATATAAACAAAGTTGTAAACATCAATCAATATTTTAATAATATACATTGAAAAAAAGTATTTAACAAGGGTTTCTGAATGTTCTAAGTGAATTAAATTAAATATTATTTAATATTATGATATTTTATAAAATTTATTTGTGTTAATAACTTACCAGAGAGATAAAAACAATTAAATTTTTTAGCAATCTTTAGTAAACGAGACATTGGTTCGACGTCTTGACCAGCCATGATGTTTTGTTGTTGGGTAGCTTGGAGCGCACCGCCGTAATTTTATCAAAACTATTATGTTTGTTATTGTTTTCACTTTTTATTTTGCTTTTATTTTTTGCACATTTTTAATCGTTTTTCGTTTGTTAAATTTTTTAATTACCTTAGCATTATTTTTCAGACAAAAATCCATGTATAGTTTAAGTTTGAAAAGGAAAGTTATTAAGCATTAAGAATCGAAAAACAATCCAATTTTTTATAACTACATAATCTTTAACTTAACTTTTTTAACAGTAATTTTATAAAAAAATTTATTGTTTATCAATACAGTTATTCGTTGACGCTACACTTCGTGACACACATACATTATGAACTTAAAAAAAAATTTTGCACTACCGCACCTCTTGTTTTATATTATCATGCATACCTGCATATATACCTATATGTGCATTGTTGTGCATTTTTTGCATCTGCTGTCTGTAAGCTTTTATTTCTGAGCTTCTGCGCCTGCACCAGGAATATATAAACTTGGCGCTTATAATTTGCTGAATTAACTATTTTTTTTTATTTTAAACACTGATTAATGGTTATTGTGATGATGAAAGAATTTCAATTTTTTCGTATTTTTTACACTTTCTTAATTTTAATAGCTTAAATCACGTACGCAATGGACCCGTTTTTTGTTTGTTTTTTTTTATGGTAATAAAAGCAAAATTTAAATCACAATATAGATACAAATTTTTATTTTATAAAATAATTATCAAATGCTCGAAAACCGAAATACTTAAGTTACGATTTTTTTTCTAAATTTACAAATAATTTATTACTGCTGCATTTGTCGTATTTCAAATTAGTTTTAAAGCATTGCCGCGAGAAGCGTGCACTTATTAAAAATCGATACATGATTCTGCGCGGTGATCAGCGCTGTCATCAGTCTCCCGTTCAACTTTTTTTTATGTTCTTTTTTGTTTATTTTTGCTAGTGTCGTTAAATTTTTTCTTTTGTTTTTTAAATAATTATTATCAAATACAATGCATATAAGTGAATCAGAATCAGAAATTGATTCATCAGATGAGGAAGTAAGTTTTAGTTAAAAATATGCATTAAATAATTTTTTAAGTTTAACTTTTATAAATATAACCTTAAAAAATCACGTGTTTTTTTAGCTACAAGAAGCATTTAAAAAAGGTTTATTAAAACCAGGTTTAAATATAGCTGAGAAAAAAACAGAAAAACGGGAATTCAAAAATGACGTTGTAAGTAATTTAATAAAATTAGTAAATTAGCATTCTATTGTATTATAATTTACATCAATTTTTATTTTCAGCAAGGTTTAAAAAATAAACTAGAAGAAATTAAGCTTAAACTACCATGGATCGAAACATTAGTCTTGGTAAATGCACCAGCTCCTTTAGCTCCGGAATTAGCCTTGCAAATGCAAGAACAAGAACAACGTCGTGCAAGGCAACTGAAAGGAAATAAGAAAATACCTCAGTTTTCACCAACTGATGATCCAGTTTTAAATGACTTTAAAAGAGAAACCATGTTTCATAGACAAGCACAGAGTGCAGTTGCAGAAGGGATTACAAGGCTTAAATCTCTTAATATTCCTACCAAAAGACCAGCTGATTATTTTGCCGAAATGGCTAAATCTGATGTACATATGCAAAAAGTTAAAGATAATCTTTTGAAAAAACAAGCTGAAGCTCAACGATCAGAAAAAGTTAGACAATTAAGAACGCAAAGAAAAGTTTCTAAGCAAATGCAAGTTGAAGCAACTTTGAAGAAACATGCTGAAAAACGAAAATTATTAGAAGAAGTTAAAAAGTATCGTAAAGGAGTAAGAACTGATCTTGATTTCTTAGATAACAAAAAGTCTCCAGCCAAAGGAAAAGATGCACAAAATAAAAAAAGTTTATTAAAGAAGAAATTAAAAAGTTCTAAATTTGGTTTTGGAGGAAAGAAAAGAGGTAGTAAAAAAAATACACGAGACAGCTCAGCAGATATCTCTGAATATAATTCAAAACCTGGAAGATCAGGAAAGTTTAATAATAAAAATTCAAAAAATTCAATAAAATCAAGACCTGGTAAGAATAGAAGAGTGCAAATGAAGTCAAAGAGAAAATAAATGTAAATATAAATGTTATAAATATTTGACTTTTTAATTATATCCAAACAGTGATAAATTGTTTGATTGGTTTTTTTTTTCAATTTTTAGTAATATAATACTATTATTTGTTAAATAACTTCAGTATCATTTGCAACTGTTAACTTTGTTAATATTAAATCAAAATTTTTAGTTATACAATTTAAAATCAAATTTTCAAACAAAGAATATAAAAATTGCTGCTTTTAGTACATAAAATGGAAAATAGTATTTCAATAGATTGTGAAATTTATTATTCAATTTTGTATTAGCCCATAAAAAATGATTTGTCAGATACTTCAGATAATTTTATTGAAATGCTGTTATTATCCATGATCATAACGTTTGATGTTGCTTTAAGTTGCAAATTTGGTACCATCTTAATGCCAACTTAAAACTGTGACATTTATAATGGCTATTTTTGCTTCTTTTTTTCTTACATAAATATACTATTTTAAATACTGCAATTGTAAATAAAAAAATTACTTATAAATAATTTTATTTTATACTGATTTAACGAAAATTGCTATTTACTAAATTAAGAATTTTAGTATGTTTATAATTATGAGTTTAATGAAAAATTCAATTAAAAACTCTGATATCAAATACTTCAATAAAAATGTTAATTTTAAAATATTTTTGATATTGAATTCAATTGATGATTTTTGTAGATAGTTAAAAAAAAAAGTAACTAGTAATTTAAAACTTTTAATTACACTAAAAGTTAATTATTGTCTTTATTAATTTTTTTTTAAATAAAAAAAAATATTATATATCAATATTTGTTTATAATAATGATTTTTGATTTGAATTTCAGTTAACCACATGTAATTCTACCTTTTGTGTTGCATGAACATTTTTTAATTAATATTTTCAGAAATATTAAATTTCTTAATTACAATATGAAGTGATCAAATTATAAGATTTATATATTTTTCCTGGTATTTTTAGACAATTATTAAGTTAATTTAAAAAGATTATATTTTGAGTAATTAAACGCATTCCTTTGATTTTTAAACTTATATTTTGATTAGTAATCTTAAAAAAGGGCAGTTAAAAAAAATTTACTTTTAACATAAAATTAGTGTTTATATGATTAACTTTTTTTTGTGGGTTAAATTATAGACAGTCAAAATAATTACATAATTTCCTAAGCTAATGAAATTCAGTTTCTTGTAACTTTACTTTAGCTAAGGCTTATTAGTTACCTTCATCTTTTAAAATAGCCTAAAGGTTTTCTTTCGACCGAAATTGTGATTTTCAACGAGAAAAAACTAAAATTTTGAGTTTTCATTCAGAAAAAAACAATGTTCTATATTTTCTTTATTTTTTTTTTTTTTTTAATTGAAAAAAATAAACTAAATACCTACTTAATGAAAACTCAGAATTTCAACTTTAAGTCATAATGCAATGAAATTTAAGAATGAAACCGATTTGAACTTTGGGAAATGAATTTTAAATTATTAAAATATCCATTTTTGGATGAAAGTATAGTAATCCATTTTGTTAAAATCAAATTTTGACCCCTTTTATTCGCATAAAAATTTTTTTTTTTGAGTTACTTTCTAGAATTCGACTTTCACGAGAGCAAAAAAATGCGCCCCCGGGTGGGCTCGAACCACCAACCTTTCGGTTAACAGCCGAACGCGCTAGCCGATTGCGCCACGGAGGCCATGTATTTTTTGATAAAAAATTAAAATTTTTTATTATTACACAAGTGCCTATTTTTTGGATAAACATTTAGAATCCTCAATTCTAAATGGAATTTTCTTTTCAAATTTAATTTTTAATTCAAATTAATTTATAATTTTATTTAAATATGCGTATATTAATTTATTAATTATAAGATAAAGTCAATTTCTGCTTTATTTCTACGGTTATTAATTACAATTGATCACAATTCGATGGCGTTATCAATTTTTTTTTCAGGCAACCTGATATACGTTGAAGTTTTGCTTCAATCATCATTAACGGTATATAATGGCTATTTTTTAAACAAAGGACAAAATATTGATTTCGACTTTGCATGCAGTTGTATGCACAAGCGATCATAGCGAGCGATTGTGGATAGCATCCAAAAGTCGAACCCCATCTCGACCCCATATTTTGAAAAAACCACTTTGACGGCTTGAAATGTACTATACTAGTGACTGAGATAAAAACACTTGAAGGGTCTCTTGAAACCAGGCTCAAATTTTGCAATTTACTCCACAAAGTTTGTTGATCACATATCTAAAGTTTGCCCTAAGCGACATTGTCCTACAAAACAGGTTAAAAAGTATAGGTCACCTTGGTAATCAAATTAAAAATGATTTTAATTTTAAAAAGACGAGTCTCATTCTCTCCAATAAAAAAACACATTAATTCTTGTTTGTAGTATTAAATTTCCCAAAAACCCTTCACATTATTTTAGACTTTTAGATAAATCGTACGCCTATTCTTAAAGAAGGGTAATTCTAATTTTCTATAGACAGGGAACCTAGTGACATTAAAACTATTGGTTAAAAACTATTTTTTTAAATATGGCTCATATTGTTCAAAAATGATTTAAAACGTGCAAATAACAGATAATATATTTTTGGATTATACCCATTTAAAAAGATAATACTTTATCAATTTGTTCCTTTCCTAAATTATAATTTATCTAAGTATTATAGTTTAAGTATAATTTATTAATATAATTTATTATTATAATTAAGTATAATTTATTATTATAATTTATCTAAGTATTATAGTATTATACCCATTTATTTTAATTTTCTATAGATAGGGACCCTAGAGACATTGAAATTATTAGTTTAAAATTTTTTTGAAATATATTGCTTTAAAATGGTCTGAAAAGTTAAAATAACAGGTAATATAGTTTTACATTTTACCCATGTTACTCCAGTCAATATAGGAGGTCTCAAGTTTCCGGCCACCACCAAATTTGGTCTACTTTAGATTTTTTGGGTCGCTAATCACGAATTACTGTATATGAAAAATTAGCACTTTACCCTTAAATTTGCAAAAACATAATAGATCAAAAATACCCCCTTTTAGGTGTAGTTTTTGCAAATTTAAGGGTGTTTCACATTTCTCGTAGCAAACCGTAAACTTGACACCCTAAACCGTATTGACTAATATATAGACAGGGGTGCTTACCTTTTAAGATTCATTTTCTTCCGAGTAAATAGACCTTCACCGAGGTAACGAGGTGGCCTCGCTTTGAGCAAGGCGAGGCGAGGCGAGATCGAGGCGAGATCGGAAAATTGAAATTCTCGTTATACCGAGGCGAGGCCGAGACTGTCTTTTTGTAAACCTCGGACTCGCCTCGACTCGCCTCGCCTCGCCTCGTTCTGCCTCGCAACAAATTTAAAATATTTCGCCTGTGATAATGCAAACATTATTGATAATGAAGTAACCAGTTTATTAACGCGAGTAAGAAGTATTAGTAAAAGATGTCATCATATCATATTTACAAATTTTTAAACAAGTAACAGATCTTTTATCAGCTTAAAAGTACCCTACGCTTCCAACTGCAGTTTTAGCATTCAAAATTTTACTTGATAAAGTCGAAAAGATTACGTCTGATTTAAACAAAAAAAATGATCGATCGTGATTAGATAGAATTTTAATAGAAGCTTCTCAGAAAGGTCAAACTAAACTTTTAAAGAGACAAGAATTAGAGAAAAAATGTTTGAAATGTTTTAAAAAAATATACACAAAATATTATGATACGTTTAAACAATGCAAAGATGTGAAAAATGAACCACCAAAAAAGGAAGTTAATAATAATAAAATGCTGGATTCTTCAGTTATTTTTGATGAAGATGAGGAACAAAACTGGGAAGAAGAGTTAAACAACTATTTAGATGCACCATGTGCTCCCGAATATTCAAATATATTAGATTGATGGAGAGAGCACAAGGATTTTTACCCAATTTTATCAAAAATAGCCAGAGATAAGCTGTCGATCATGGTCACGTCAGTTCCCGTAGAACGCTTCTTTTCAAATGCTTTTTTGATTGATCAGCCTAAGAGACGATCATCGAAAGATGATGCTTTAACTAACGAATTTTAATTGTTTTTTGTTTTATCAAACCTCGGGCGAGGATCTCGGCCGAGACCGAGGCGAGGCCGAGGCGAGACCGAGGTAATGATTTTTCGACCTCGGCCGAGTCCGAGGCGAGGCGAGATCCATCTTTCGCCTCGCCTCGGTCTCGGTCATTTATATCAAACCTTGCCTCACCTCGGCCTCGGTGAAGGTCTACGAGTAAAACTTTGATACGAAATTGGTATGAAAAATAATACTGTATAATCCAAGTTTTTCAATTTGAAACAAGTTTACAGTGTTATTGATTTAAGTAAGGTATCAAAAGATAATGAATTAAAGTTTTTTATATTAATCTTTATTATGGTCAATTTTAAAATAAAACCATTCCAAATTAATTACATTTAAATATTAATATAAAATAAACATAAAAAGTACCAATGAAATTTGTAAAAAAAATTAATTAATCCATAAAATCATTTTCCTATAACTCACATACTTTTACAATATTTTATTTATTATAAAAAAAAGTAGTATTTTTTTTAACTAACATTATATTTTTATGTATGTATATAAATATATATATTTATAAAAAATGAAATAATTCTCATCTACAAATACCCGATTACATTAATCATTATTATGTTTATATTTTTATGTATATATATATAAATACAAAGCTTAATTAAACCTTCATATTACATTGAAGGAAATAATTATTAACTTTTTTTTCTTGTTAGTGTCCAGAAAGTGCGTGTTTTCTGGCCGCTGCGCTATTCGAAAAAACGCATTTTCTCGACACTGAGCAAGATAAATTATGTTTTGTCCTTGGCCACAAAAAAAGGATGCCCCAAATCGCAGTTTACCATCCTCGGCTTCGCCTCGGACAGTAATTTACGTGCGATTTGGGCCATTCTTTACTTTTGTGGCCATGGGTAAAAATATACTATTTTTCTATTTTTATTTCGATGATATTTCAGTAAGAAAAAATTCTAACATTAAAATTATAGGAAACGATGATAAATATTATCACCATTTTTTAAAAAAACGCCAGCAATGGTAAATGATATCCTATTTAAATTTAATACATTTCACAAGTAACTGCGAATTCATTGACCACAAGGACTATTCAAATCTTCAAGAGTGAAGAACATTCCTGAAATCAGCAAAAAGATAGAGCCAGAACACCAGTAACACTACGGACAGCCTAATTTTAACACCTATGGTTAAACATAATTATTTTTATAAATGTAATTTATAATTCAACTTCAGAAAAAACAGAACATTAAGTATGAAATCATTTATTTAATTTTGGTTAATAATTACAGATCTGAAGCATTCGCTTGTACTTATACTGTCATAAAGTCATTTTACTTGCGAGAGAAATTTTATATAATACAATCTTTCGATCATAATAACATATTATTTTTTAAAAACATTTTAGTACTAATATTTGAAGTAATTATTTACTTTCATATTATGATAAAATTTTTTTTGATTTTGCTAAATCTAGCCAAAAAAGTCCATTATCTAGCATTGTTGCAAATGAGAGTCAATGTAATAATCTGTACAAAAGTGATAAAATAAAAAGTCATCGGAATATTATTTTGGTTCAAAAATCTCTGAACATTTAACATTGCTGACGTCTAAAATATATAGTAAAGTTTATAATAGAACCAGAAAAAAAATAATTTTCTATTTTTACGATGAAAATTTTCAAATGAAAAATATTTGTACATAAAAAAACTATTATTATGTATACTTATATTTATATATTTCAGAGTCTTTACCCAAAATTATGTTGGTCGAGTGATTTTGGTTGCATTTAACAAAATTTTTATATAGATTTGTAAGTTAACCAAGACCCACAAAATTTAAGGAAAAAACTCTTTAAAATTTATAATTCTACTATATTACACAGACGGTTATAAAAATTTTACTGAAATTTTGAACTGTTTTTGTAAAAACAATAAAATTTAGAATTCCTAACATTTTTTTTCTAAAAGCTTATTTATTAACTTGAACCTTAATTTTAAAATATGCTTATACATATTTGAGATTTACAGGAGAAAACAAAGTAATATTCAACTAAAAAAATTGAATTCTAAATACGTCAGTTCATAAAAATGGTTTTTATGAGCTAAAACAGTCAAAATCTAATGTAATAGCACCATTTTCTATCAGATAAAAAAACAAGAACAAGCAATATTTAAAAATCAAATTCAAGCTAAATATTAAAATTTTAAATAATTACTATCAACACAATGCATTTCATAAAATTTAAACTTGTTCAATTCATCTAGAATTAAATTATTCACATATTTCTTTATTTATATTATCTACTAAATATCTAAATTTTTTTTTGTTGCTTTTAATTATTTATTTATAGTACTTAAATAAAAAATCAAATTAGCCTTAAAAAAAATGGGTATATTTATTTATATAATATAATGCCTTTTGTTCCTTTTTTTTCTTTTAATTAATTAAAAACTAATTTAACATTTTTATTATCATTACTATTATTATTATTATTATTAAATTTATTGGTCTTTTTAAAAAATAATAATTTACAAATAATAATCTTAAAATTTAATAGTTTACTATTTATATTTATGTATGAAAAGTTCTTTAAATAATTCAATTTTTTTTCAGATTTTTAATAATAATTGAATTTAGAACTTTTCTTGTACTTTTTTATAATAATCCGTACAAGAGATCGGAGAAAATTACTGGCCCCCATTTTAAAATTATGTATTCTTATGTGATAAAACCTACTGTTTATTTATTTATAAATCACTAAATAATTTTTTTTTTTTAGGTTTTTTTTTGCTTTTTTTTTAAATTACTTTTACCGTTGAGTGTATTTTTTTGCTATCATTTTTTTTTTAATTGTTTACATTGTTAATTAATTAAATAAAAATTGTTTTTAGTAATATTAAATTAGAAAAAATTTTATCACTAGCGAATGTACCTTAAAAAAATTTTGGCACAATTTAAAATTCTAATTAAATACTAAAGCACCAAAGAAATATTTAATAATTATACCTAATAAAATTTTTTACAAAATTTGAGCGTTTAAATTTAAAAAAATTATCTATATCTACTTTCTAACTAACAATAAGAAAAAAAATTTCTAGTTTTTTGAAAAAACTGTTTTTATTTATCTAAAAGGCACTTATTTTAATGTTTACTATTATTAAAGATATTTAATCTATGTTATTGAAATTTTGTGCAGAATTTATATATATTATGGGCATTTTCAGCTAAGATCGTAATTAGTAAAGTTTTGGGGTTTTGTAATTAATGGTACATCTGCAAGCATTAGTTCAGTAATATATGTAGCCTTAAAAAATATCTTTAGACTAAATATTCACCCTAGTTCTTGGTAAAGAATGATTATAGCACCAATATCACGTTAATTTGAAGCCGAAATTTTGATCTTCTTAGTTATATACTCAAATACCTCGAAAACTAAGCAAAATAACGAAAAATGTTTCATATAAAAGTTGTTAGGTTTGGAGGAGATCGCTTGAGGGGGAGGATAAACTTGGGTCTTAGAGCCCCATCGGGCCCGTAGGACCCAACTTATGAATTTTCAATAGAAAAAATACTTGTTTATTTCAAATTCAAATTTTGCAGCAAATTTTTGGTCCAGATACGGTTTCGGCTACAAATAAAAATGCGATTTCCATTTTTTAGGCCCAAAAAAGCTTGTATACGACTTTAAATGAAAGAAAGTAGTTACTAGCATTTTTATTGTATGTTTGTTATGAGGGAAGACTTTTGGTGATTATTTGAAAATTTGGGTCCTACGGATGTTACTTGGCCTAAATTGTCTTTTTTTAAAGCTCAAAACATTTTTCGTTATTTTGCTTTGTTTTCGAGATACCTGAGTGCATCGTTTAAAATGACTCACCCTGCATAAATAACTAGAAGTTTTAGGGCTTCAAAATTACATAAATGACATTTGTCTTTAAAATTTCCTTTAAAATGATAAATAATCAAAAGAGAATATGTGTAATCATGAAAATAAAAAAACAATGAAAAATAAATTTTGAGTCCACCCAAAACCACATTATGCACCATAAATTTTTTAGCCTTGCCTTTATCTGAAATGCCCATATACATAATAAATTAAAAAATTTATTCAAACAACTAAAATACAATTAAAAAAATTAATAAAATAAAATTTTTAAAATGCATTTCTTTTTACAAAGTGCTTATTTTAATAAAATTTTAAATTTAATACACATTAAAAAAAAAAAGTTGCTTTCAACAAGATAATGTTTAATATTTTATTTGTTATTATTATTATTAAGGCACAAATCGTAAAAAGTAAGGCTTTATTACAATTATTAACCAACAAACATTTTAAGGCACATTTTTTAAAATTTAATATCAATAAAACTACATAAATAATAAATAAATACGCCTTTTAAATTTTTATGTAAGCTCGATTTTTTTTTTTTACAATTTTTTAAATAATAAAAGAAAAAAATGAAACAATAAATATATATCAATTGTTTAAAATTATTATTAGATCAAAAGTTCAGGATATAAAATTCTGTATATTATGCAACAATATATTATATTTTCTATATTGAACACGAAATATATATAAAATGGTGATAAATTTTATTAATCAATTTTAGTATATATAAGAAAAAATAAAAAGTTTAGCGTGATTTCTAGATATAAATAAATATTTATTTTATTGAATTTTACTTATATGGGTTTTAGTTTATGAGGTTTAAATCTACACTACTTGATTTATTGAATATTTTTTATTGTTATAATTTAAATGATAGTAGAAGTGTCGATATATTGTTAAATGTTTTTTTCTTTTTATTGAAAATTTCAAAATATTTGATGCTGTTTAATAAATTTTTAAATTTTGAATAGTATTCTTGCTCTATGAATACAAGTTTAACAATTTGCATATTGATGATTGAAATTGATTTATAATGAATTGAAAATATTGTCTATTCATACATACAAAAATTGGTTAGGTCAAGGTTTCAATGATTTATTTGTATTTTGAAATTTTAGTTTTCTATGAGCAATTAATTATTTATAAAATAAATAAATTCTGAAAATTTTAGTTTATTGAATTATTCTTGAATTGTGCTATTAGTAGAGGTGTGCAATTACCTGAAAGGGGTTTTTTTCAGACATGGTTGGGTCGGATCAAGATCCGAGTAAAACCCGAAATTTTTTGAAAAATGACTACAAATATGGAGTTAATGATAATTTCTCTGGCTAAAAATCCGGTAACAATAAATTTATTTAGTTCTTTATTGCAACTCTATAAAATTGGTGGTATAGTTTAAGCTGAGTTTTAAGCTCTGAAGTTTTCAGTATTTTATTTATTTTGGATCAATTAACGTTTAACCCTAATTTTCAAATATTCTAATAAAATTTGATTTTTTCAAGCATTAAAAGCGAAATTGGAAATAACTATTAAATTTTTTTTGGAAAGATAGATGTTTTTATAAACAATTAACAGATTAGAATATCTATAAATTTCATGCAGGGCTTAATATATAATCACAATTCCCTATCAACATAAAAATTCCAGCAAAAATAAAAAATACACTCAAACGGATTGAAAATTACCTAATAATATAAAAAAAAATGGTAAAAATTACTAACTTACAATGAATAAAAATATTTTGGATACATTTAAATGCCGTTCAATAATAAAAATTCAGATTATTATTAACATTATTAGTCAAATAATACTGGCTTCATTTTTATAAATATAAATTATTTATATATATATATATATTATTTAAATTACGTATATTAATTAATTTCACCAAACGAGTCCACGACACATTGATTGTCCGTCTCGTAACGCATCATTCTTTTTATTTTCTGAACTACAATCTACCATAGTTTTTTTTTTTTATTTATAATTTAATTATTAACAAAAAAAATTTTGTAATTTGAAAATATTTTTGTTTATTTAACTGAGCATGCTAAGTCCCAAGCTCCGTTAAGGAGTTTTTTTTTACTTTAAAAATTATATCTTTTTCAAATAAAAAAAAAGAGAAATTAAAAATTAATTATTATAAAATATTTTTTTTTTATTAAAATTTTAACAGCTGAACCTGCAGCATTTTGTACTTTATTTTCTGTGTATGTATTTTATATAATATTTTATTATAACTTATAACAAAATATATATATTCAACATAAATTAAAAACCATTTTTTTTTTAAATAATAATAATAATAATAATAATATTGATGATAAAAAAAATTTTTTTTATTTAAATAATGAGCTAAAAAATAATGCCCATAATAATTATTATTATTCAAATTATGATAATTATTACTACATAATAAATTATTATTATTATTTTTATTATTATCATTATTATTAACGATTAATAATGATAATAATAATAAAAATAATAAATTTTGATATGTGGGTCAGTGCCTCTTCATATGAAGAGATAAATGATCGCTTCGAGAAAATGAACGTTGACAAAGATGGCACTTAAATGGTTTTTGCCCAGTATGTTTTCGATAATGACGTGTTAATTCATCAGAACGTGCAAATTTCCAGGAACATCCTTCCCACGTACATTGATATGGTTTTTCACCTGTATTAATTTTATTTTTTAATATTTTTTTATTAATAAAAATTTTAATTTATATATTTTCTTTTTTTTTTACCAGTGTGTGTTCTTTTGTGTGCTTTTAAATGTGAACTTTTTGTATATACTTTGTCACAACCAACAACATCGCATCTGTGAACTTTACGACGTTTTTCTATGCATTCATTGTCATTTACTTGGCTTTTGCTGTTGTGATGAAATGCTCTGTAAATTAAAGAAAAATAGAATTTTTTAAAGTAAAATTAATTTATATGAAATGTCTTTTAAATAAGTTTATTTTCGCATGACACACTACTATATAAGCAGGGTTCCTAAAAAATCCCTGTATAAGTTTTCCTATTTCATTTTTAAGAAACTTCCATAATATCCTATCATAAAAACTCTTTTTATTACTTCAATTCCTAATATCAATTATTTTCAAAAACCTCTAAAATAACTGATTTTATTTAGGTTAACTTTTTATTTGAGTTAACTTGGAATTGCTTTCAAGTCTTGATTTTATAGGGACCCTTATACCCCATTTCCTTAAAAAATGTACCTTAATTGTTCTAATTAAATTGGAATAATATATTTTTTTATAATATAATTTTAGTTCAATATTCCATGCAACAAGAATAGAGAGGCATCAGATGCTTATACAGGTTAGATATAAAATAAATTTTAAATTAAAACAAGTTAATCAGTAAATAGAACATCTATCCAAGCAGAATTAATGCAACGCATTTTACAAAAATTCATTTTTCTTATGTTCTAAATTTAAACCGTTAATCCAGCTAGAATTGGTATCATTAGTGGGGTCACCCATGAAGCCTTATGGTTAGGAAACCCCCTTACGGATACCAATTCTACCGGTCCCAAGCCCGGAGCCTTATAATTTGCTTGCAAATTATAGGGTATGGAGAGGGTAGTTCAGCCTACTATGCGAAGGTTGAACTGGAATCAAAGATACTACACTCAGTTGTCTGGAATATTAAAATCGTCCTAAAAACTGAGTATCGTGCCTGCTCATTCTAATAGGCTGTCTATAAGTATCTTTGAGGAAACGGTAAATACAGATGAGCCAAAGGTTAATTCCAAATTCAAGTACGGAAAATAAGCTACTTACAGAATCAGCTCATAGCATGGGGAATGCATGCCTAGAGCATAACGGCGTAAACGCTAAGCGTTAGTCGCGGGTCCACCATATCATGCACATTTGAAATAGGGTTCAGTTTGAAAGCAACACAAAATAAGACAATGTTCAACACAAACTCAACAACAGCATAAAAAACTAATAGATATTTCATTATTATATTTTCAAATGCTCCGCAGTCATCAATGATAACTATGGCTTGCGGCAATAAGCTCATCAAGTAAGAATGGTGATCTATATAAAGGATGCAGGCCTAAAATTATTGAACACCATCAAGCCGTCGATTAGTATAGAGGTTCGGGACGAGTGCAGCTAGTGACGTCATTAAATTGGTGCGTGATGATTCGCAAAATATTGGTTAAAATTTGTAAGTTGGATGACAATGCGTAATATGAAATTAGCAGTGTAAACAATCAAATAGAGAAAATACTAAAAGAAATTCCAGAAACGTTGTCAGTCCAGAAAGGCGTAAACATGAAGATCAAGAAAGGAATGTCTAAGTTTCAGGTCATAGTACGAAAAGCGAAAGGACACATTAAAAATCAAGAATATTTATACAATAAAATAATCGACAAGTAATTTCCTTGAAAGATGCCAAGAAGAAAGGAGAAAAAGAAAAAAAGTAGTTGGAAAGAAGAAAATAATCCAGTAAACCATTTACAAAGTTAAACATAACAATACAAAGGATAAAGTATCGAGAGAAGAAAGACTAAAAGTTATAACAAAAAAACGTAGGAAGGAGTTTTAAGTAGTTGCAGCAGTGGTTACAGAAGATGAAAAGAAGTTATGAACTAAAGGACTCAGAGGTAAGTATATTAACGCCATTAAGAAGACTAAAAGTGGTGGCGTGCTTGTTCAATTAAGTAAGAAAAGAGCGAGAAAAAAGGCAAAGAAGTTATCAGTGGTATATTCCAAGATATTCAAGGAAAATTTGACAGTATAAGCCTCCCACCAATGACGATAGGTCTTTCAAAATACACAAAAATATGTACAATAATAAATAAAAGTGTGCAGAAACTGAAGACAACCGGCAAGGATTTGAAACCCTGGACCAATGCTTGTAATGTTTAGAACTATAGTTATAGCTACAGCAGCGAAAAAAAAATTATACTGTTAATTTAAGGAGAGCGTTTTTTTGTTATTTAGTTTTGTTTGTTTGTTTAATTCATTAATGGCGACGTGAAGAGTTTTGGAAGTTGTAAAAAACCAAAAACCTTAATTTAAATTGGTTGTTTCACTCTTTTTATCTCTGTTTTTAGGGTATATAATATAAGGGCTGTAAATCAACACCAATGACGGAATTTAAGAAAACATTTTTTAGCAATATATCTGCAAAAGAAATTATTATTTTTTTTTTACCTCTTCCAAAATTCTCCTCATCGACGTACATGAGTAAAGTAATCTTTAGTCTTCAATATTTTTATTTAAATTTGTACCATGCACTGAAATTTCGGCTGCTGTTACTATCATGTATTTTATAAATTACATATTATGCATACAAAAAATTAGTAAATATAACCAAAATTATAGTTTTGTTAACTAAATTCAGTTTAGGGTCGATTTCATGTAGTGTATTCTTACCAGGTTCTAGGGGCACTAGCGAAGAAATAATTAATTATGACTCAAAATTTATTAAAATTCTGCTTAAGTAGGAGCCAGAAAACTATACTTTGAAGCAATATTTTAATAAATTTTTAATGATTATTGATTTTACTAAAATTCAATTTTTGCAACTCTAGTAATCCTAGAAATTTGTAAAAATATGCTCCATAAAATCGAATCTATACATTTTTAGTAAAATTTAATAATAAAATTTGTTTGTAAAACTAAAATCTCAATTTTTTTAGTAAAGTGTACTATTTTATTAGTTATATTTACCAATATTTATTAATTTGTATTTACAAAAATTATAGAGATTAATTTTACTATTCTTTTTTTTTACGGGTTATAAATAGGAACTTTCGAAAGGATAGGCGACAATTTGAAAAATTAGGTAATGAAGAAATTTTTAACTGTATAAAGGATCATAAACAATTGTCGTCTTTTTAAGCCTGGATACTATAAATATGCGTCATCAGATCTTTAAATATATCCTGATTTTAGCAAATTTAACTAAGAACATGTATCATCGCAATTAATCATTTTACCAAATGGAGATTTGAATATAAACGGAACCATGATCAAAATAAAACGGAACTAATAATTAATGATTTGAATATTATAATATCAGATATTTAAGTAAGCATAATTAGTCATATCCATATAACCTAATATATAGTATTCGAAGAACATTTCTCTTGCGAGAAACAAAAAATATTTTATTATATGAATAAGTTAGTTAGTTTTTAAATAAATAATACTTTACTTTTATAATTTAATAAATACCACTAATTTTTTAATTGTTAAATGTTATGTAAAATAAAATTTATAACGCACTGATTATTAATAGTTTATATCATGTTAATTAAATAATGTAAAAATATCAAATGCAGGGGGACTATTTAGTCTTGCTTATTAATTCAATGAAATTAATTAATTTGTAACACTGAGTATATTTTTTGAAAAAAAAGTTCTGCTTTAATTTATTTAAATTTTGATGTCACAAAAAATGTGTTCATTAATCATATACTAACTTAAACCATGTTTTTTTTTTTTGATGTGCTGATAAATATCAGTGTAATTTTCATGAATTTTAAATTAATAAATTCTAATTATTTAATTTTTGCAGGTCAAAAAATATGGATACATTGTATACCTGCATGCAATGTTTACAAAAATAACTTTCTTTTCTAAAATTAATTTATACCATAAACAATTGATAATTGAGTGCAGATAAAAAAGTATGCTATATTATCCTATTAATTTTGTCCCTTTTTATAAAAATTTTCTTTAATATGGCATAGATAAAAAGAAAAATATGAAGTTAATAAATTTATATATATAAGCAACTTAAGATAAAATTATATGTATGTAAATGTGAAAAAAAATAACCTATAATATTTACGCATGACTGTAAATTAAATGATTCGATAAAGGAATAAAATAGCATTATGTAAGTGTAAATGATGCATATATTAGTCTTTATGTTTAAGTACGTGCACTGAACTG
This sequence comes from Anagrus nilaparvatae, assembly GCA_022575985.1. Taxonomy (NCBI): domain Eukaryota; kingdom Metazoa; phylum Arthropoda; class Insecta; order Hymenoptera; family Mymaridae; genus Anagrus; species Anagrus nilaparvatae. The sequence goes on from JAKSXM010000231.1 coordinate 34,385,947, forward strand.
TAATTTTTATAAAATTTAATATTCGTTTTGCCCCTTGGCTTTTAATGTGTTAGATGCGTGCGTGCAGAAAAAAAATTTTGCCATTTTTTTTTAATCGTAAGTGTAAGATAGAAAGATATATTGTTTTTGTGCTTTAAAAAAATGTAAACAAATCATAATATTTAATGAAGGAAGTTATGAAAAATGTGTAGTTTACGTTCTTACATTATTTATCACGTTAAAGTAAACAAAAAATTTTTTTACTTTTAATAATAGACTAGAAAACGTATAAATAATTTTTTTTTTTTTGTTAATTTTTAAAGATATAAATCTCTTAACTTTTGAAAAATCTATACTTTTGATATACTAAATGTTTCACGTAGACAGCGAGAGACTTTATAACAGACTACTTGAAAAAAAAATCAAGGGGTTTTTAGCTGCAACATACCAATATTTTAATTTTAACTTACAATGAAACATCTTTTATCCTCTTGAGCGCAAGAAGTGCTGCTGACGAAGATACGAAACTGCTGCTACTGCACTCCGACATTGGCAGTTCTCCAGATACTGCAACATAAAAAAAAGTTTCTATTAGTCTTTTGTAGTTGTGTGTATTAGGAAATTTTTTGTTTTTTGTAAGTTATTGAACTATTTGATATGAATTTTGGAAATATTGTTTCCGCAGTTTAAGTGTAAATTTATAAAAGTATGAGAATAAAAACTGGTGACCTAATTTTGGCTAGATTTTAACGTATTATCCTTTTGCGACCTAAGTTGCGATTATCAGTTTAGCATTCGCACATACAAAAATGCAAAAAAAAAAGTTAAAAAAACAATCTTTATTTTTAAAGAAAATTATTTTTAAGATTAGCGACTAAGATTTACTTTATAAAAAAGTATACATTTTTCTCAAAAAAAAAAAAATTTAGTTATCTGAATAAATCAAAAAATAATTAGAATTACCTTATAAGCACATAATATTATAATCTAAAGTCTTCTTATATTATACAGATAGGGTAGAACGATAAATCTTATGAAAAATGTACTAACTAATAATGTGTACTTATAAATTCAGTTACAGTCCCTAAAGTTCTTCTTTTTTTTTTATAAATTAGAATTTCTTAAAAGCAAGTATTACATTGTGGATAAATGATTTTCTATTTATATACCAATAATAATATAAAAAAGTATTATTTATTTATAAACTTCTGTGGGTAAAGTAATAGATAAATCTGATTTTTAATCTTTTATGTTTGTTCCGTTAGAAATTTAAGTAGGAAAAAAATTTTGCAAACTTATTATTTGTGTAAGATTTTTTTTAAATAATGATTTTTATTTATTATTTATTGATTATCAGAAAATCTGTTTTTTTAATGATTTATTGAGCTTTTTTAAAAAAGATAAGTTTGTATGAAAGTATAAGCGTATAAATTTTAGTTTAATTATTTCTATTGTTACAAATAATAGCAAATGTTATAAAGCTTGAAAAATTAAAATAAATTGATAACAAATAAAAATTTTGTACACTGAAAAAAATGATGGCTTCAACTTCCGGGATTATTCTTGTGGCAGTCGAATTTTTGTTTTGTTTATTCCTCTTGAACTAGACTTATAGGGTCTTTTTTCGTTAGGGACTTTAATAATTTCGGTTCTAGGACTTCTAGGACTAGGATAATTGCGGCCTCTAAAAGTTGGAATATAGTTATTATATCCCACTAGTGTACAAAATATATTTTTAGGGGTAAGTTTGTCTTAGTGTCCTTTGGAAGAAAATTGTCTTACTCAATTATTGAGTCCTATCTCTTTTAAAAAATACCTCTGCCTTAGCTTTTCCAATATTCTTTATCTTCCCGCGAGGGACATTTGCTCAACTCCTATTTTCCTATAGAAAACTCCTTCTCCTCGCCCTGTATTGTGAAAAAACTTAAACGAATTCCCCGAGTTCCCTACATTAGCATAATTCAAAACAATGTTTTATCTCAATTTTCAATAAATAACGTTGAATGAATATCAAAATACAAAATATCGCTTTAAAAATTAATCACATTAATTTTAACTTTATAGCCATATATCATTTTTCTTAGTATGAAAATAATAGCAGGTCAATAATTGCTCGTGAAATTTAATTTAATTTTTAGGCTAAAATTTCAGCGAATTTGGCTCGCAATTTGAATACTTATGTCCTCGGAAACAAAAGATAAATATAGGCTGAAATTATTGGATAGTATTTAAATTCAATATTTTTATTTTTTTATTTCAATTTTGCAATTTAGTCAAGGCGTCAGCAATATTAAATGCATTCAAAAATTTTAAATAGTAAAATAGATCCATCTCAGTGGATACCTCACAACTATAAAAACTGCAGATAAATTTATATTGCTTCAAATAACCGATTTAGTGGTTAAAAATCAGGGTTTTGAGCCTACCTTTTTTAAAATTTTTAAAATTTGATATTAAAATCAGTGATTTCGAAAACCATAGAGATTTACCAAACTTCGATGGAATCAGCAAAATTTTTCAGAAATAAATATTTTTTGCAAATTTTTTGTTTATTTTGGGCGATATAGCGTTAAAATTACAAAAAATCAGCCATCGAAAAATGGATGAATTCTTCAAAATAGTTTTAAGTGACAAACAGTACGTAGAGGATCTGCTGAGGTAGATTCGTTTTACTTTATTTAAAATTTTTGGAAAGATAATTAGCCTTTGAGCTTAAATTTCAACTTGTAATTACTTGGCCTCTCTTGAAAACTTTACCTTTCAAAATTACCCCATGAAAATTAACGAAAGTTTTCAAAACAAAAGTATGAATTTCTAAAAGAAACAAATTATTAAAAAAAAAATAAAAATGCAGTACCTGAATAACGCAATTCTTTGTCTCTCGAAACGTACAAAATGATAATCTTTTGATTAAAAAAAAGTAAAATAATAAAATTATATTCTATGTACAATATTTTTATAATAACCTATATCCTTAATAAATATATAAAAATATATATGGTGTACAATAGATAAAAGTATTAAAAAAAAAAAGTATAAATATTGGGACGTTATATGAATTGGCGGGGGCGTCGACACCCACAATAAACAACGGACACAATGAAAATATATCCGGCCCGCCCAACATCCATATATACTTTTTAATATGATTCAAGTCCAAAAAAAAAATATACAATCGATTTTATATATATAAATATCAATATATTATTATTATTTTTATCAAGATGAGCTTAATTTCCTATTTTGTTAAAAGACAGAATAATAGAATATAAAAAATTATTGGAAAAAAATTACTTTTTATTGATTAATAAAAAGATATGCAAGTGTTATTAATTGGGTAATTTTCATTAAAAAATATTTAAAACTAGGAAAATATTTTTATATTAACTCTGATATCTTAATCCTTTTTCATTTTCTTTAGCTCTTTTTCCGTATGTATTTATATTTCTACAAGAGCAATAAATACGTACTCCTTTTTTTATTTTTATAAAAAATTATTGGCATTTTACATATTAAAGATAAAAATATTTATGACTATTAAAAAAAAAGAAGGATTTTTTTGAAGTGAAAAATTATTATGAAAACGATCAAAATGTTTTTTATCTTAATTAAAATACATATAAAATTTTTTTTAAGAAAGATGTTTCTGTTTTATGTATGTGTGTGTGTAGAATAAGTAGTATGTATATCGTTTTTTTTATAAATATATAGGATGTGTATTTGTAGTTACAGAAATTTATCTTGAATATAAATATCATTTTTCTTCACAGATTTAGATGTAAACTACGATGTTAATTTATATTTCATTTTATGTGTAATCATTTTTTACAAAATTTACATTATTTTATTTTTTTTACTGCTGCGAGATACACGGTTGATTTTGGGTTGAGTGTATGTATGGTTTGTTAAATATATGTTTTTGACTCGGTTGAAGTAATATTTTCCTTCTATGTTTAATTATTTTTCTAAATTTTTAGTTTTTGATGTCCTATCATCAACTTTTTTTTCATTTTTTTCTATTTTATTGGACTAAAATTAAAAATTTTTTTTCTTTTGAAATTTTTTTTGCAACAATTATTGAAATAAAATGTATAAACTGTAATGTGAATCCTTTCTTCACAAACAAATTTTTTCTAATTGCTAATTTTTAAATTGATTTTTAGCAGCTTGCACCAATTTCGCAGCCTCAAAGAGGTAGTTTTCTAAATTAAATTAATTTGATATAAAAAATCTATTGCAGAAATAGACAACCATATTTCGATCCCCTTCAACTGATATCAATTGAACGAATTTATTGTAAAAGACTATGATTAGAATATTAGACTGCGTTTGAGGATGGTACATTCGCAGATAAAGTTGAGAAAAAAAAATTAAAATAAATAACAGCTTTATCTTGTGAAGATCGTTAAATTTAAATATTTGTAAGCTGAAAGTAAAATAAGTTCTCACGATAAATTTTCTGGCCAGATCTCAAAATAATCTTTACTTGGATTTGCTGCGATCGCATCTTGCATTTGTATTTTTAATAGAATATGATAATTGTACGAATTGATGAATTTGAGATCTTGCTGCCAGATATCTTTTTAAAAAAAAATTGGCCAATAAAGTAGCCAAAATTCAAAAAACTAAATTTAAAGCGAAATGAATTTTGATAATACATTATTCCCTGTAAAAAAAAACACAAAAAACTGCCTTTGATTTTAATATCAGGACGCTACAATTTTTGAAAGTACTATATGATATTTTTTCAACTACAATAGTCAAATTGAAATGGTAACACTGCTTTGGTTAAATATTCAAATAACTAGTTGAATTTTCAACCATTGCTTGAACTTTCAGTAAATTATTTGAATATTTAACCAATTTAACCAAATTAAAATTTCAACCAAATTCTAAAATATCAAATAAAAAATCAAATTAGGTAAATATAAATTCATTTTTATTTGATAATATACTTCAAGCTTCAAATTTAAAAAATTATTGAAAATCAAGTTATAACTATTTGGTTGAGAATTCATCCAAAGCATTGTTACCTTGGAGGTCAGCTTTTAAAAGTATTGCCAAAATAACTAATAATTTTGCTAAATACCCATTAAGAATCAAAATAAATGTCAAATCATCTTCATAAATATAACAAAATCACATAAAAAAGACTTATAAACCACCTAAATAAATAAAAATTTTTTTTCCATACACACAAGTTTGAAAAAATCAAGGATTAATTATTTACATAAACTTACTTCCGCGGGGGATTTAAAAAAAAACGAAAAAAAAAAAAATAATATTTTCCCATAATCAAAAAAATATTTATGTTGAGAAGTAAAAGCCTGTGACAGTAAGTAATATTTATATACTTACAGTCCTTAATTTTTTTATTAAAAAAAAAAAAACATTTTATTAATAACGATCTACATATTATATATACATAAAATTAATTACATAAAACATTTTATTTAATGTACTACATAATATAGACATCATTATGTACTGTATCTTAAGTTTTTTCAATTAATAATAAAATATATATAAATAAATTGTTGTAACTGTATTCTTAAACAGTAAAAAATTAAGAATATTTTTTTTTTTTCTTAAATTTCAATTTTATTGATGTAAACATTGAATGAATGTTCCATAATTGGTATAAATAGAGTTTATTACAATATGTAGTTGCAAAAAATGTACGTAAAAAGTAATAATTGAGTTACGTTAATAGTACTAAAAAAAATATTTTTTCACAAAGAATTCTAAATATAAATATTTTTACTTTTCTGTAATAGGTTAATTTCTTTATACAGAAATATAGACATAAAATTATAACATGGTAAGTAAACATTAAATTTCTTTCTTGAATGTAAAAAAATATTTATATAAATATAAAAAAAAAAATTTTTTTTGTAGGTAAAAATACTAAGATGTAATTTTAATGAGTTTTGAAAGAAAAATGTATTTCTTACAAGAGTAATTACATTTATACTTTTTTTTATTTTTGTATGTATCTAAGCTAATTAAAGTTCACTTAGTAAATTGCTTAAAAAACATATATTTAAAGTACTTTAAATTAATTATGTTATGCAGAGAGAAGTAAAAGAAGAGAGTTCAGGAAAAAGTTTTTATTATAAAATATATTAGACTGGATTTTAGTTTTTCAAAATTTTGAGCAATTTTTAGTGCCAAAAAATGATGGTTCTAAAAAATCAACTTGAAAATATCAAGGTTTTTCAACATTTTTTGGGTTAATATTATTCTCGCAAGTAAAATGACTTTTATAGACTATATAAGTAATGATAATTTTTATAGACATAAAATATATAGTAGGTATTTAAAATTTTAAAATTAACTAAGAAAAGTAATATATATAGTAAACTTGTCGCTTAATTTTAAAATGTCTTAGTTTGAAAAACTTGAAATAAATGAATGGTGTTGAATAATTTGTTCGTTTGTAATTCTTATATTAAAAGTAATTACTGTAGTCCTGTCGCCAGCAATGCTATTTAATGCCATAAAATCCTAAAATAGCATAAAAGTTCCATGAAAAAAAATGGGGTGGTATTTATGTTTTTTGACCCGCTAAACACGAATCCGGGGTCTATTTTGCGAAATTCGTGGTCAATTTTTTGTTATTAACAAATTATTGGCCAATTTTGCAATTATTTGTTATTAACAAAAAATTGACCACGAATTTCGCAAAATAGACCCCGGATTCGTGTTTAGCGGGTCAAAAAACATAAATACCACCCATTTTTTTCCATGGAACTTTTATGGCATTTTATGGCATTAAATAGCATTGCTGGCGACAGGACTACTGCTTTAAAATTAAGTGAAAGATGATTAAATTAAACTTGTTGCTTAGAGATTCAAACACTAATCTGGCTTCGAAAAGAAGCAAGTATTAAAACGTCAATATACTAATAATTTTTTAGCTTATTTATAATTGTTTAATATTAAAGACTAAAAATAATTACCAGCATAATTTGAATCTGTCAAAATTTTTCATGTCCAGATAACAAGTAAATCTAATTCAAATGTGTAATATCATCACACAAACATGATTATGTGCTGGTGTATAAGGAGCTTGAAATAATCGCAATTTTTTATAGGAAACCAAAATCCAAATTATTTTAAAATGAAACTGGGTACCTATTCATTTTTTATGATTTACGTGTTAAGGGTCGATTTCATAAATCATAATCTTATTAGATTAAGATTTTAGGTACATTAGAAGGGAAATAATTATAGGCGCGATTTTATGGAAAAAATTTTTAGTAGAATTCTAGATACACTAAAATTGATACAATTATTTTTCAGAAGCTATTATAAGAATTCTAACGAAGACCTGCTCCAAGAGATCACTCCTTTAAAGATTTTGCTAGATTTTTGGTAATAGATACTAGAGTTCAATTGTTTCAACTTCTAGGGTCGATTTCATGGAGCTTATTCTTACTAGATTCTGGGGACTCTAGAGTTGAATTGAATGAACTCTAGTAATTATCACTAATTATTAATTAAAATTTTGCTCAGAGGCAATTTTTTGGATCGTGTTCGAGGAGAATTTTAATAAATTTTGAGTCATAATTAATTATTTCTATTCTAGTGCCCCTAGAATCTAGTAAGAATAAGCTTCAGGAAATCGACCCTTTAAAAATACATTTATAAAATGTTAGAATGTGAATACTAGCCCTTATTTTAAATATTAGAACCTTCAATACTTTACATATGCACAAAAACAATAAAAAAATTTTGAAAATTAAAATCCAGTCTAATATACATAAATACATAATAATTACTCGTTTATAGAAAAATTCTTTTCATTTTTATTAATATATAAACATTGAAAGATAAGAAAATTAAAAGAAAAAAAGTTTCAATGTAAAAAAATCCTTATAAATTTTCTTACAAGTGTTGATGCGTTAAATTTCCCTATATTTAAATATTTATTTTAGCATACATTAATAGGCAGTTATTAAAATTTTTCCTTTTTGATATAAAAATTAAAATATCAAAAAGAAAAATATTAGATAGGATAAGATATTTTAACTTTCAAAAAAAATAAAATTCAAAATATATATATATATAACCTTTCTCCAAATACACACATATATAAATATTTATGTAATAAAGAGAACGGTTAAAGGCCAATTAATCCATAGAGTCGAGAAATCAATTAAGAAAAAAAAAAACCTTAATCTGCATTATATTATACTGTATTTTGTTTTTGTCTTTCAATATATCTATACCTTACATAAAAAAATGCAATTACCAAGAATAAAGTAGAATGCGAGCGGTTGTATTGTGTTGTTGCAAGATATCTCGCAAATTATACGACGAATAGCAAAAAAAATGGTATTTGTTTCGTAAAATAAGACTACAAAAAAAAAATTACATTGCAATTAGGCAATTTATAGTTTGTGTGTAAGTATATAGTATTTTTATATTTATTTATATATTAGATAAAAGCGTGAGAGATGCTAACGGTTGTCAACTTTGTATATACATAAACACTTGCAAATATCATTTATACAATTAATTAGCGATTGTTTATACTTATAAATTGACCTTGAGATTAACATTTTTTTTTGTTTTTCCCATATATATATATATATCTTTTAACTTTATTTATTTATTTTTTGTTGTTACTTTTCTGATGCACACACGTCGCCGACGTCACGGCACGTGCATAGAAACGTCACCGCGCGTAAAGTAAGATGTACCATAACTGATAAAAAAGTTTTAAAAAAAAAATAAGAAAATCTTTTAAGCGCGTGTTTGCGCTTTTGCTTATATATATATATAGTGGTACCAGTAAAAATAGTTAAAAGCAATTTATATATAATAATAATGTTGCTATACAGAATGATTTTTTCTAAAGATATTGTAGAAAAAAATAAACATAAAAATACAATTTTTTTTTACATATATTTGTTTTAAGATAATTTCATGGGAAAAAAGCAAGTAATATAAATAATTAATACAAATTTTTGCAAATAAGAAGAATTTATTTTATCGTTTAACTATATTTATATATATATAGGACATTTCAATAGGGGTTAAATCGGATTTATCAAGAATTATAATAAATGTACAAACAAAAAATGGACGTTGCGTATATATAACGTTAGTTATACTCGTTTTTTATATAAGCAACTGTTTTTTTTTGTCTAATTGTTTGTTTATTTCTCATTTTCTCATTAAAATGAAAAAAAAAACACATGCATTAAGCATTCTAACGTTTAGTAACAAAAAAAAGGATCTATTCAATTTAGAAGTAAAAAAGAACAGAAAAAATTTTTTTTTTATTGTGCATTATCTTTATTTAAAGTAATATTATATAACAATTCGTGGGTGGGCCAAAAAATAAAAAATTCATAAGGAAAAACACAAGTCACACCCGATAAAATAATACGATGATGATAAATAAAACGATTAGTTAAGTTAAGAAATCTTTTTTTCCGTTATAACACTATCATCCCACACATGCTTTTATATTAGACACATCATTTTATCACTCATATTTATATACATATGTGTGTGTGTGTACTTATGGACAACTTTCCATGATTATAATGTACTATATATAATTTACTTAAGAAGTCAGAGGATTAATAATAATATCTAATATGTGCTGGTGAGATTTGAAAATAATTTCTGATACTTTTTTTATGGGATTTTACCTCAAGTTACTATTAATCTGAGGATTTTTAATTTTTTAAATATTTTTATAGATGAAATTAATTCAATGCAGATATGTATATTAACTTGGTTGCTGGATTAAAATAATATTTATTTTTAGTAAATTTTTTTTAGAGTTATTACAGATTTTATTAATTCTGGTTTATTACACAATCTATGAAAAAATTCGTTTTTAAGTTATCAAGGCTAAAAAAACCTTAGATTTTTCCAAAAAGCATAGAACATGTTCACTCATAACAGTTTTAATATCCTTCTTTTAAGATATTCAACCTAACTATTAAAAGTCCTAGAACCGAAATTATAAAAAAAACTAAATTGAAATTATCCTAAGTCCATAAACCAAAAGTATTCTAGGGTCCTTAGAAATCTCTAAATTGAAACTGCTGAATATAATAAGACTATAAGATCAATTGGATCAAAGTACCAAGTGGGCTAATTATTTTGTTAAGCAGAACATTTGTTAGTAATGGGAACTAAAATTTCCAATTTTGGTACTTCAAAAAACCAGCAATTTCAAAAAATTAAGATCCAGCCTAATATACATATTTCTAAAAGTAATTATTCTTTATTAAATCCCTGGTAAACTACTTATAAACTTTTCTTTTTTATAAATATTAGTATATAAATAAGCATTTATTTATATATTTTGGTTAATAAAATAAATATATTAAATAAGCAAAACTAGTTATTTACATATGTATAAATAATCTAAAACGAATCTAAGATGAAATAAAATTTTATATTTTAATCATGATTAATTTTTTTAAAATTTTTATGCCTATATTAATATCTATTTATTTATTATATTTATTCAATTAAGTACTTATAATATTACTAGATACTTTTTTTTCTATTAAAAGTAGTATTAAATTATAGGATTTAGAGAATCATGTAGATTTTTTATTTTAAACACAGATCTATAAAGTTTAGTATTAGTATAGGTGACCTAAACATTTATAGTTTTATTACTATATTTCAAAAATATTCGTTGTGTAAATACTCGTATAAATACTATATGTTATTAGCAGACTTTTTGAGAAATCAGAAATTATTATATTACCCAAAGAAGATAATTTTAAACTTATTAATACACAGAAATAATTCAGTCAAGATTCATCTTATAATGATGAACCAATACAACAATAAAAATTTGGAACTCAAAAATGTTAATTAATTCAATTTTATATTATTATTAGATAATGTATATTTAATAGACAAATTTCATCAGTGATTTCATTTCTTATATATACTAAAAAGAACTTTTCTCTTGCGAGAAACTTTATTGACATCTGGATATTGACATATTAACTAAATTTTATATACCTAAGCTACACTTAAATGAATAACGTAAAACTAATTTAATAAAAGTGATACTTAAGGTTTAGAACTATGCTATTTGTTTATTGTAATTTTCTTTACACTCAAAAGTTAATTTTTTTAAAAATAAAGATCCTGGCAAACTATAATTGTTTTTGAGTTTTGCATTTTTGAGTTATTGCTGGCTTTAATTTATAGAAAAGAAGTTTTATAGAAACTTTAATTTATAGAAACTTTTTTATAGAAACTTTAATTTATGCAAAATATTTTTAATTTATAGTATTAATGTTAATTTCAAACCAGTGGAATTATTAATCGTTTATATACAACAGAAAACCTTATAGATTTAAAATGTCCAAGGTATACTGTTTTAAATCAGCTAGATTACTCGATACTCAAGCTAGATAGCTCGTAATACCTTCACTAACTATTTCTTAAGGACGAAAATGAAAATGAAAACTTAAAGCACTTTTAACAGCAGAAAAAACTTCGCACTAATAATATTGCAATAAAGATTTAGTTTTGAATTGAAAATAAAACTAAAAAATTATTAATATACAACGGTATTGAGACGTAATAAACCATAAGAAATAAAATGATAAGGACCACACATATTAATGGGTTATCGATTATTTTAAATATAAGTCATAATAATCCTTTCTTGATAAGATATTATTGACAGAGTAAAATCTATATCTTTTAAAATTTTTCACTCCATAAATTTTTATTGATGATATTAATGAAAAAAATGTGTTAAAACTCACGTTAAACGAAGATAAAGGTAAAAGTAATATTTATGCGATTAAAATTCTAATATATTTATATCAGTGAAAATAAATATCAGCTCTGCACAACTAAATAAAAATTTAAATAAAATCTAAAAACAATTTTTAATAATTAATAATACTTACACGATATATGTATAATCTGCACTTATTATAATATCAATTTGATCAATCCTATTTTCTTTGGGTTCGTGCTTTAAATATCGAAATATATTTTTTATCGCATTAGAGTCATTTAATATTGATAGTCTATTCCATTTTTCAATAAGAAAATGATACAAAATATTTTTTTAAAACATGCCATTTGAAAGTTCCACCCAACTATTTAAATTTATGTATGTCGTGCAATTTTTGTAGAGAATCCTTTATTAGATAAATTAAACATAAGAAATAAACATATACTTCTAAATTACAGCGTGTACTTCTTAAATATACTACAAAAACCTTTTCTTTTGTGAGAAAGTTTAATAATACATGGATGTTCAAAAATTACTACCTTAAATTTTATACAATAATCTTAAATGAACTACTTATATCGAAACTATTATATTTAATCTTAAATAAAATATTATTCGAATAATATTCAACTAGCAGACTTAGAAAACCTTATTATAATCAAGAAAAATTAAAAAAAAAAAAAATAAGTTAATTTTAATTGTAGCTCGAATTGTTGCATAAAAATATAAAAATTAAAATAGATTTCTTATTAAAAATAATTCTTTTCAAGAATTAATTTTATAAGAAAATTTAAATAATTTTTTATTTATTAAAAATAAATTATTAATTCAATAATTTTAATCACTTTTTGTAGTAAATTCTTTAATAGATTTAGAATAAATATAGACTGTATGTACATCATTTTTGTAAGTATGCTAAGCTGGTAACTCTTATATGTGATAAAAAAGACTTTTCTTTTGCGAGAAAGTTTAACGCCATCCGAATTTCAAAAATTAAAACACGTTGACGGTTAAAAATTTGTTTGATTCATTTTTTTATACTGTAACTAACTATTTATCAAAAGGCAGAAAAAAGAATTGAAGATATAATAGGTTTGTTCTTTTTGTCCCTTAAACCCAAAACTCGGGTTAAAACTAGAGCCTAAAAAACCCGCGCTTATTCAAAATATAAAATTAATATTTTAATTTACAAAAAAATAAATGTAATATAAATATAAAAAATTATATACAGGAAACTCGCATATTAATGGTTTAAAAATAAATGTAACGATAATAAGCTTTTAATATAAGTAATAATCCTTTATCGATAAGATTTTACTGACAGAATAACGTCTCTATCATTAAAAAATTTTTCACTCCATAAATTTTCATCGAAATTAATGAAAAAATCGTGTTATTAATGACATTTAAGCAAAAATAAAAGTAAAAACATTAATTATTCCATTAAGTTTCAAAATATTCACTTCAATGAATATCCTTTTGCGATTATTCAAGTTTACCTTCTGGTCTACTAAATGAAAATCTAAACAGAATCCTACAAACAAGTTTCAAATAACTTTATACAGTAAATATTATCAAAAACAATCGAATTTCAGTTGAAACGTGCATTTAAATTCGGTATTATTGGTATTGTATTTCATGGCAAACGATTTTATCAAAAATTCTGTATTTTGTATTTTCGAGCATGCAAATCGCAGTTGTTTATATTTTATCAGTGCATTAAATTTCAATATAACCAAATTCATTGAATTATGATTGATGCATTTATGATAGTAAAAATTTTTGACACATGTTTTTAAAAAAATGAAAAGATAATGAATTTTGAAAGATAGCAGCTGAAAGTTATTGTGGCGTTATCAGTTTTAGTGTGCAAAGCGATAAATTAGAGCTTTTTATAAACAAGGAAACTAAAGAAAAAAAGTGTATTTTTCCTTAATTATTTTTTAAAACGTGCGTCACATTTTATCAATTCTATAAATCATATTTCTTATCAATAAAAAACTTAAAATTCTACATAACCCCTAATGTAAAATTTTAATTATCTTAATGGATCAAAATGAAAGCAGCATAAAATCATTTGATTCAAACTAACACCAAAAAAAAGCTGTCAAATATCCTTAAAAAAATAATAAATAATTGATTTACAAGGAAATACAAAATATATATAAAAATAATAACCCAGGATAAAAAAAAATGATGATAAGTAATCGAGTTACGTAATATCATTGCTGTAGTTACATATAATTACAGGCATATATAGTAATGTAAAAAATATATAATGAATTACTTGTGATAAATTTAGTGTCCAGCAGAGAACAACTTCTGTATACAACACATCATTATCTTCATTATATTACATGTAATATTTTTATACACTTCGTTTGTAAGTTATGGTTTTTTTTTTTTTAAATAACAATTTTTAATATTTTTAATATATATAAGAAAGAATGCGAATATCGTACGTCAGCCACCTGTTTTCATCTTTTAAATAATAATTATTTTGCCTTGAGGACAAAAGAAACTTGCTTCTAAATAATAATAATTATTTCAAAGAAGCTTAAAACTTTTATTTAATACGATATTACAGTATTAAAATAAAAAAAAGTTACAAAATCATCGATCCTAGTCATATATAGATTTAATTTTTTTTTTTTTATAAGAGTTATTGATATTCATTACAAGTAATAAGTATTTTTACTTCAATTATATTTATAGAGGTATAGAATATATGTTAACACAAATTAATGACATGTATAACTTGACTTTTATGATGTGTATATGATGATTTATAGGTTATGTTTTATAAGACTTTTTTTTTTGAATAATTTTTTATTATTATTATTATTATGGCTTGTTGTTTATTGTTGTTTTATATAATTTCTATTATTGTAGCAATAATAATAGGAATATCGAAGAAGAAAAACAGAATATTATTATACTTTCAATTGGTTACACCTTTAATAATAATAATAAAATAATTTTTTTTTTTTAACTGTACTTTTAAATAAAATTTTTATTATATGGAATTAGAAAATATTTATAATTTTATTATGAATTTATGTATATATTAGACTGTTTTTTATCATAAAATTTCTTAGGTACTGTAAAAGTAGATGGGTTTGAAAATTTATTAGATAAGCTACTGTTAACGCAAGTTTTTATTATCAGTATAATTGGTCCTTGGAGCTAGATATACATAAGTATCTAATTTGTTATAGTAAATAGCTTCTTTTTTTGTATCTTAGATTTAAGAATGTAAAAATTTTGTAGATATATGCTAAATAATAATAGCAGTTTTACAATAAAAATATTTGGTGCTTTGGGCCAAGTATTTAATTAAAAATTTCAAGCAAGTTTCAAGAATCATATGTATAATTCTTAGTGAAACTTTTCTAAAATAATGCAAGTTTCGGGTTTTATAAAAACCAATTCGACAAGGTTTAGTACAAAAAAATATTATAACGTACCAGTTTTTAGGGTTCTAGATTAAAAATTTTCAAAATGACAGCTGTTTTTCAATTTTTAAATATACATGTACTCTGCAGGGTGAGTTATTTTAAACAATACACTCAAATGTCTCGAAAAATCGTTTGGTTTGTATTGAGCTTTAAAAAAGCCCAATCGGGTCCATTGAGGTCTGTATGGCCCAAAATCTCAAATAATCACAAAAAGTCTTCCCCACAAAAAACATACAAAAAAATGATTATAACTACCAAAAGCATCTTTCTTTTCTTTTAGAAGTATACAAAAGCTGTATTTTTTTAGCTAAAATCATATCTAATCTAAAATTTTCTGCAAAATCTTAATTTGAAATAAAAGAGTATACTTACTATGTATAATCTATAAAGAAATTAAAATCAAAAAGTCAGCTCAGAATTTTGAAAATATTTAAAAATTGAAAATATCTGTCATTTCGAAACTTTCAAATCTAAAATCTTAAACAGCACCAAAATCTTTAAAAAAATAAGTTAATTTTCAGAATAATGCTCAGTCTAATGTACACAAAAAATGTATTATTAATTTATTATATAATTTAAAAAATAATGTATTGTTATATTTATTTATTTTTTATATTTTCATGTTTTTTTTTACAGTTAATATTTTTTGCAACAAAAAAAAATTGTTGACAATAATGAAATTAAAGATAACATCTATTTTTTTATTTTTTATTATTTTACTAAACTTAACTGGTATAATGAAATTACGTAAGTTATTGTTTTAGAAAATATTATTGAAAATAAGTACAAGTACATATTATAGTAAAAACAAATTATTATTATAGATGCTGAAAATGAGGTTAAAGAGTCTCCAAAATGTCCCCAAAATTCAACATTTGCAGAATCAGGTACTGCGTGTCCTGCAAGATGTGGTATAGTTGGAAACATGTATTTCACTTGCTTAGCAATTGTAAAAGATACTTTAGAAATTAATAATCCTTTTTTTATTTTAAATATTTTTATTGATTTATACTTTTTATTTTCTAGATCCACAAAGCTAAATGTTATTGCAATTCTGGTTATTTGTTAAAAGCAGATGGAAGTTGTGTAAAAAAAGAAGATTATTAGATTAGAATATTGTTATACATAAAGACATGTAAAGACCATTATATATAAAAGATAAATATTTTTTATTTTTACAAAACTTTAAAAAAATAAAAGAGAACGGTACCATATATGTATTATGTGCGGGTAAACTATTATTCAATGTTAAACTTTGTTATTTAAATCTGGGTGAAATAGATATTTTTATGATATGTTTTATTTTAAATCAATTTTATTTTTTATTTATATTATAAATATTCTTTTGATATTCTTATTAAGTAAATGGGTTTAAGAGTTGGTTATTTTCCGTTTGGAAAAGGAAGTTTGAGATGATTTTGGGATTGTGTTCAGGAAAAAAATGATAAGACGTAATTTTAATGAAATTTGGTTACCAGGATTGATGAGGCCTTTATGTAAGGTCTGTACGCATTGAAGTCTTGCCTTGGCTTTATCATTGGTACTTATGTTTTTTTGTTTGGTGATTACGAATATTTTGATCCATTTTACAAAAAATGGTCCCAAAATAACACTGAAAATTTCAGGGTCTTAAAAACGTGGAAACAGGGCCATTTTTTGAAACAAGGAAAAAAAGATTCAAGATCACACCAAAAAACAATGTCAATAATACAAGAAAGTTTTTAATTTTAATTTTTAATTCATTTCCCATAAAATTTTTATTAATACTAACTGGAAGTAACAGGGTTAAAAAGACGCGAAAAATGACCAAAAATTGGCTGTAATGGGTAACGGGACCGTTTTCCGAAAAATGGACCAAAAAGTTCATTATCAGCATACCAAAAAATGATGTTGTTAATGATAAAACCAAGGGAAAACATCAATGCGCACAGGCCAGGCACAGGCTACCACTAGACTAAATGGTAGTTTTATTATAAAATGAAACTACTACTTCGTTTTAAAATTAAAAAAAATGTATATGTAAATATATGAATGTTATTTTAAAAATGTTGTCAAAAAGTTATGTCAAAAATAAAAAATTACAGTCGGAAGCTCCGGTTTCTATTGTCGACCATTGGAATCCAACACTACTACTTGTGCAAAAAG
Source organism: Anagrus nilaparvatae (assembly GCA_022575985.1). Taxonomy (NCBI): domain Eukaryota; kingdom Metazoa; phylum Arthropoda; class Insecta; order Hymenoptera; family Mymaridae; genus Anagrus; species Anagrus nilaparvatae. The sequence goes on from JAKSXM010000231.1 coordinate 34,403,275, forward strand.
TCACGATTCTTTCTTACTGTTGGTAATATTAAACTTTTTTTTTTTTGGTTCCTATATTTATACATATCCTACTAACGTTCAAAGTTAACAACGTTCTTCCATTTAATACAGTATTTAAAAAAAAAAAAAATTGAACACACGAGTATAAAAATTACAAAACATTTATATTTAGTTAATATATATAATGGATTTTTAATACTAAATATATATGTAGGTAGTTTTAATGTAATTGAAAATGGTATAAAATCTTATCTCAACATTTATATCATGTTGTTTTTAAAATAATTAATTTTGAAAAACTTTATGTATTTATAAAAGAATTATTAATTATATTAAATATCAATATATAAATTTTAATAGAAAATCATTTTTTAATAAAATATACTTATATTTTATTATTATTAATAACTTTATTATAAAAAATGAACGTATTTATATGGATAATTCCAAATGAAATCGATAGATCAAAAATTTTGAAAGTAATTTTTTTTAGTAATTTTCTTTTAGATATTCGCAGCTTTTATCTGCTAACTTCCAAAGTTTGACTTTCTTCTAGGGGTGTGTGCTTACCCGCATATCTGATCGGTTACCCGAAAGTTTTGGTTTTTTGCTTTGGGTTGGGTCACGTTTTGTGTAGTCAATGAAGATTCCGATTTAAAACTGTAACGTCAGAAATTTTTCGAGAAACTACGGGCTTTACACAAAATCTGACTTGTCAAAAAAGTTTGAAATTTTGGGTACCTGACCCAACATTCGGGTATCTGCAAATACATAGTTTATTCGGAGCTCTAAAAATTAGAAAAATCTAACTTCTTCAGAACTAAAACATTCGCTAGAATTACAGATTCTTCATAAAACTAAGTATAAAAAATAAAGATTTGCGAATTTTACTCGGAGCCACCAATATATTAGATATACATGTGCATTTTAAATTACCATTAATTAATTAATATAAAACCATAAATTAAACAATATTTATAAACAAACAAAAAATTCTCTCACAATAAATTATTTTCTTATAAAATAAACAATATTATATATATATATGTCTATAGTAAGTAATTTCAAAGTTAATAAATTTAACAAATCTATATAACAATAGATTTATTACATTACTTAAGTTTTTAAAAGAAAAATTGATCTAATAATAATACAAAGTTGACACATTTTTCTTTATTTTTAATTCTTTTATGTTTTATAATATAACCTCATTAAAATATATATATATATATATATATATATATACAATTATAACGATTACCATCATTTATTAAATAATTTACGCATTTATATCAGCTAAGGTGTGTTTTATGACATTTGTGTGCTTAACTTTCTATGAATATAATATATCTTGAAAATGTCATTTTTTTTTATATGATTTCATTCTTAAGTCATTTGTGTTAATGTATTAATATTAAAAATTCTTAGAAATCAAATAAAAGGATCACATCATTTTCATCTTAAATTATATAGATGTCATATTAAACCTTTTCTAATCTTACAACTTTTATTATTTTTCTAATGTGTATTGGTAATAAGCAATTTTTTTATGTGATTGAAGATAATAAAGTCTGTAATTATAAAGTTTTGTTGTTTTTTAAATTAAGGAGATTATTAAGCTTCAAGACTGATTTTGGACAGATTGTTGATTAGTTTATCAAACTGCTTGATATGTTTAGTTAAAAAGCATTTGTACCAAAGAATTAAATTTTAGAGATAATCATAATGTAAATTCAGATGTTAAGATTTATAATAAATAAAATAAGAATTTGTAAATGAAATGCATATAGGGACATTGTAACCGTATTATACTATTTTGTGTATTATTACAAAATACCAAGTCAAACTAAATTATCAAATGAAAACACAAAAATTCATTCATGTCGCTTCAATCAAAGATTTAAAACTCGTCTCTGCTTCAATTTTTAGAGATAATCATAATGTAAATTCAGATCTTAAGATTTATAATAAATAAAATATGAAATTATAAATTAAGTGCATACTTCAATGTTAGTAAGTTCTTCTTTTATATAAGGTACAATATTCTTTTCTTTAGCGAGAAAGTTTAACGACATCTGGATATTAAAAACTGAACTAAATTTTATAAATATACTATATAGCGCTATTGAAAAAATATTACAAAACTATATTTATACCAAATTGATTTTGTTTGATAAATAATATTTTGATTTTTTTGGGGACAAAATTTTAATTGTACAATATTAGCCTACTATTATTAAATTTAAAACAGTATATTATTAAAAAATTGTCTAATAATCATAAAATTTCATAATTTTATATTTTTTTAGTAGGTACTTTGGTAGTAAAAATGCAAAAAAGTAAATTAAATTAAGGAACGTTAATTTTTTTTTCTCAAAATTTTAATATACTTTTTATGCATATAATTACACAGTCATAAATTTGTTAATAAACTATTATATAATTATTTAAGTAGTTGTATTAAAAAAAAAAAATAATTAATTTTTCAATAAACTATACAAGATTATATGCGCTGATGTGAAAGAAAACTAAATTATGAAAAATTTTTTATGTATATTTTTAGTGAAAGTGTTTGATATATGAGATATTTTATGTCAACTTGGTGCAGCTTAAAATTGATATTTTGTTTTTAAAAAGTAACTTTTCAAATGGGACTTAGAATACTTTAGATTTCTGGACTTAAGATAATTTTAATTGAGGGACTTAATATAATTTCGGTTCTAGGACTTAAAATAATTAGAAGGTATAAGTTAAAAATGTTATAAGCGAACATGTTCCATGCTTCTTGATTATATGAATGCACAAATCAGTTATAAGTTTTTTTCTTTTACTATATACATTTAGTTTTGGTTAGACTTGGAAAATCCCATATATAAAGAAATGTATTTAAATGAATTTAAATGAATAAAAATTTTTTAACTTTTTTGAGTATAAGTGCATAACTATTTATTTACAATAAAATACAAGTAGAAATTAAATATTTAATTATAAAATTTGTAAATATTTAATTAAACATTTACAGTAATAATAATTAAAATCATTTAATACAACAACTTTTTATGATAAAATTAATTTTTTTAAAAACATAAATTGAATACATGGTTTTTAATATTTTTGAACTGCGCAAGAAATTCATGGGACTAAATTTTTAACAATCTTTTTACATTCAATACTAACCCATATAAATACAGATTTACTTAAAATTACGAAATTATAGCGTAAAAAAAACATATAAGTTATAAAAAAAAGTATGTATGTGGTAGTAGTTGCAATATAATTTTAACAAAATTTACTAGTTATAGATTTTTGTTTACTTACATATTACATATTAAATAAAAAAGGAACGATAACATGTTGAGATAAAAATAAAATAATTACGTTCAATATATTTATATATGGCTGGTTATTTTTTAATTTAGTCACCTTAAAAAAATTTATAACCGGTTTGTGTAAACACAACCTAAATGCATGAAACATGTTTACCTCCAGCTGAGAGCTAGGTATAATACATAAATGTTACGCAACATTACAATACAATTTTCTAATTTTCTAATTTATAATTACCACCTTACTAGATTTTAAAATTCTAAAACTAAACTATTCTGATTCCCTAAACGCGTATTATTCTAGGTCCCTAAATCAAAATTATTCCAAGTCCCTAAACCCGAAATATTCCAAGTCCCTAAGCCAAAATTATTCCAAGTCCCTAAACCTGAATTATTCTAAGTCCCTAAATCGGTATTATTATAATATCCTAAGCCCAGATTTTTCAAAGTCCCTAAATTGAAATTATTCTATAAGTCTCATTTGACTCCCCCTCTCTTAATTTTCAAGTTCTTAAGTACCCCATCCCTATAAACATGTTCCATGTTAATATGTATTTCAGAAGTCTATGAATGAAAGGAAAATGTTTGGTTTGCATCCTGAGTTATACTCTGTTTGACATTTAGAAGCCCCATTTTTTGATACATAAATTAACCAACAATTTCATAAGGGCAGTAGCAGATATAGCGGGGTCGAATGAAGGGGTTGCTTCCTATTTCTGAAAATCGAAAATTAACATATAATTAAAATTATTTTGATTTTTTTAAAATATTGAGGATTGAAAAAGTAACATATATTTTGTTTGATTTTAAAATGTCTCATACCCAAAGTGCGTCAATTTTTTCGTTAGATTACTTTCCCCCTTTTTCCTCATTCTCAGAGGAAGTTTTCTTAATTCACCATACTGAATAAGAGCCATATACAAATAAATTAAAAAAAGTAGGGAATTTATGCAATGAACCTCGCAATGTACCCTGAAAAAAAATTTCAACAGTAACAGTTATGAAAGAATCACCCATATAAGTAAATAATTTTCTGAAAAATTAGTTTTACGACTTTTTTTTGTATACTGTAAACTTAAATAACAATAAAAATATTTATTTTTATTGATCCTAATATTATATTTTAACTAGTAATAATAAATGACATAGTTAAAACTGAAAAAAAAAAGAAAATAAAATTTGCTCTTATATAATTTTTATTTCACACCATAAAATACCTTTATTATAAAAGTACAACTTATTTTTACTGATTTTTTTGACTGATTTGTTATAACTGTCAATTCATGATTTCTGTATCTAAATATAACTGTTTCTTTCGGCGAATATAAACTTTATTTCAAAGAGACTTTTTGCGATGAATAATTTTTTTTTCTAACAAGTAACAAACTGCGATTTGAAATCTATTGTGTTAATCTTTCGACATATTTTTTTTTTCAAGAGTTAACCCATTAAATCTTTATATGCCTATTGTAACTAGCAACTGTTGTTGATTACAAAATAAAAATCTCTGATTGGGAGTAATTATTCGGTTAATTCATTTACTTTGAATTTAATGACTGATATATAATAAGGTAATTTTTATTTAATTATCTTTTTATAATATAATTTAAAAATAATTATTTAGTTTTAAAAAGAAAACTTTTTTCTTTTATTTCGAATTTAATTCAAAAGGCTTTTTTTTACACAATATTTTTCTCATTATAACTAATTAAATTCAAGTTTATGTTTGTTTATCTTTAATAAGAACTGATTACTCACCCTTTTTTTTAAGTTTTGTTGTTATTGTTGAAGTTAGTAATTAAATGAGATTTTCATTGAAATTAATTTGTTTTTAACTTGTTATTCATTTTATTCATGATTTTATTCAGTTCGAAATTTTGGGTTTTAATGTGACCTAAGAATTGTGTTTTTAGGACTTAAAAACTTGATGACTTATTGGTTCAATGAAAAATCTCGAGTGAAAATCAAAAATCTCGTTCCCAAATTTACTTTAAATTAATATTCGAAATGTAATATGTAATTTATTAAATTGAAGGCAATTACTTTAAAATTAAAGCAATATAAAATTTCCCAGAGTATGGAAAAGAAAAAATTGTATACTGAAAATTTGATTTACATAACTTAATCAAAATTCTTTTTACGAATATAAAAACATTATAAACTAAGGATTTTAAAAAATATTGCATAAATTTATTTATCTATTTCTTAAACATCATTTTAAATTTAATAAGATTTTTTAAATAATACAATGATTCTATTTTCTCAAACATATAAGTTTCATCATTCAAATTTTTTTCGTATTAAATGTGCAATGATTAAGTGGAATTTTAAACTTTTATGTATAAATTATACTTAAAAAAAAGTTAATTTCATTAGAAGAAGAAACAAAAATATTATATAATTAGAGAAATAAGAATTTTTATTAATTTATAATTGTGGGAATAAATTTTTTATTATTTTTTGTTTATATGTTTTAGATTTTTTACCTGAAAGTTTTAAAAAATGTTTTTAGATGATTTTATTGCAATTGCAAAGAAATCACTAAATTAGAGTATAACAACATAAATAATTTTTAATATTGAATAAAAATATTTGATTTCTGAGCTAACAATTATTTGCTTTATTTTTTCAATAAATTGCCAACGTTTCGAAGACCTTCAGTCTTCATTATCAAGGCTAAAAATTTACGAAATTTTACAATTTTATAAAAAAATTTTTTTTTTTACATAATTTCAAATTTAAAATTAACTTTCCAAACAATTTTTAACGATATTTAAATGAACTTTAAATAGTTTAATTTCACCTTCTCAATAGAATTTTCTAAACTTAAAATGTGTCCATCCTTGCAGCTAACAAGTTATACAATTTTTTCTTAGTCAAATTAGTTAAAATTAATATTTTTTTTGTATTGTTAATTAAAATTTTTTTTCGAATTCAAATCTTTTAATGAAAAGGGAAATATTTATTTATTATAAATAGAAAACAAATATTATGCATAATTCTGTTTTAATTTACTGCAGTAGAATGCGATAAATTGTATAAAAAAATTGATTCTCACAAGTGAAATGACTTCCGAAGACTATATATTACAAGAACATAATAGCTTAGTGAAATTTATCTTATTTTACATATTGTAATATTTACTAAACGGGTGGGGTACTTTTCGACGAAAAAAAAAATTCCAGAATAAAAAATGTAACGAAATTTATTGTTCCTAAATTTTTATAACATAATCAATTTTTAGCGATTAAATATTTTCCCGAAAAATACATTACAGAATATGTTATCAAATAAGAGTTGTAACCAAGAAAACCTATTTTCTAGAAATATATTTAGCATTAAAAAGAAAATTCCCATTAATATTGTAAGGAAAAATTATGTAACGAAAAATATAAAAAAGAAAAAAATTACCCCGAAAGTTCAAATGCCCGAAAAATTTCTACGACCTCTTGAGTATGAAATATTTTCTATTTTCGGGTTTCTGATCGTTCGTTGCATTTTTATTCGGAATGATTCTTATTCGTAAAATAAAACTTCTGGTGTGTACGGTTATAGAATAAATTTTTCTTGAAAAAGATTATTTAACTTTTGTACTGAAGGATTATTAAAATTCGGGTTTTTAAATTTCGTTGTAAAGACCATTCGTTTTACTTATCAATCGTAACAATTTATTTACAAACTTAAATATTCGGTATATTTGGGTTAGGTGCAAAAGATTTTGTTACACTTTTCATTATGGACTTTTTTTTTTCGTCGTAAAGTACCCCACCCTACTAAACTTATATAAATATACCTTAGAGTGTGCATTCTCGTCTCTTATTTTTTGAAGATTTAATTTTGATAAAATAAAGTTTTCTTTAGTCCTGTCACCAGCATGGAATTTCATAAAAGCTCCATGGAAAAAAATGGGTGGTATTTATGTTTTTTGACCCGCTAAACACGACCCCGAAGTCTATATTTCGCAAAATTCGTGGTCAATATTTTGTTATTAACAAATTATTGGCCAATTTTGCAATAAAATAAACATATTTTTCATTTAAAGAAAATAAATATGTTCGCAAAATGATTTTTATGAAATTTCTTTTTGAATAAGTATCAAAATACAAAGTCAAAGGAATAGATAAACTTAAATAAATTTTAACACAAAAGTAGCCACAGAAAAATAAACACAAAAGCATAAATAATAAATTTACTGATTAACGTGTCAATTATGTCAATAAATAAATATTTAAATTATGTAAAATTAAAAATGAAAAATTGTATAGTGTCAATTAGTAAGATCTCATCTAATATAATATATTAAAGAAAAATTATATATAATCATGATTATTATTAATAACCCATACATTATTTATTAAATACCTATAGATAGCACAAGCATACATTTAATCTGTTTCAATTAAAACTTGAAAAAATATGAAGATTATTATGATCAATTTATGATAATTAGCATGCAATATAGTACATTAATTAAAACTTGTAAAAAGTATATGTCGAGCTTTTGAAATAAAATAAATAGAAACATATAAAATTAGTGCTTCACGCGAGACCGAGATTTTTTTGGTCTCGTCTCGGTCTCGTCTCGAAAAGCGAGACGAGATCGAGACGAGATCTGCCAATAAAAATTGCGAGACGAGAACGAGACTTACAAAAGTCTCGACGAGAAATCTCGAAGTCTCGAAAATTTCTCATAGAATAAATAATTTAAATAAAAACTTTTTTTTTCCAATCAGCAACTTCTTTAAAAATTAAAATTTTTGGAATCTTTATTAAGTTATTATAGAAATAAAAACATGTATTATAGAAACCATATAATAAGTTTTTTTTTTAAGAATTCATAAAATTAAATAAAAACCATAAATCCGTAAAATAAAATTTAAAATAATATTATTATTATAATCATCATATTTTTACAACCCTGTAGCTTCATACAAAAAAAGACTAGAGATTGAGGCCAAACAGAAATATAAAAAAATTTAAATAAAGGTATTCAATATTTTTTCAATTGAATTCTTTTTTTTGAGATTGATTTTATTTTTAATTTACAAGAAATAATAATAAAAGTTTTGTGACTTGTGTAACATAATAAATAACTACATAAATACATATATATTTTAAATATTAAATAATGGAGTTTTATGAAGGTATTTATGATACCATATTCTTTAATAATTGGAAAAAAAACTCTTGTTTTATTACCGGTAGTATAAAATTTCAAATCAATTAATACCCAAAAATTGTACATCAGAAATGTATACCGAGAACACTATTAAATCCATTTAAATTTTTGTGGGTGGGGTACTTTACGACGAAAAAAAAAAGTCCATAATGAAAATTGTAAGGAAATTTTTTGCACCTAACCCAAATATACCGAATATTGAAGTCTGTAAATAAATTGTTACGATTCATAAGTAAAACGAATGGTCTTTCCAATGAAATTTAAAAATCCGAATTTTAATAATCCTTCAGTTTAAAAGTTAAATAATCTTTTTCAAGAAAAATTTATTCTATAATCGTGCACACCAGAAGTTCTATTTCACGAATAAGAATCATTCCGAATAAAATTGCAACGAATGATCATAAACCCGAAAATTTTAAATATTTCATACTAAAGAGGTGGTAGAAATTTTTCGGGTATTTGAACTTTCGTGGTAACTTTTTTCTTTTTCATGTTTTTCGCTACATGAAATTTCCTTACAATATTAATAGGAATTTTTTTTTAATGCTAATTATATTTCTAGAAAATAGGTTTTCTTGGTTAAAACTCTTATTTGTTCAAATATTCTGTAATTTATTTTTCGGGAAAATATCTAATCGTTAAAATTTCATTATGTTATAAAAATTTAGGAACAATAAATTTCGTTACATTTTTCATTCTGAACTTTTATTTTTCGTCGAAAAGTACCCCACCCAATTTTTGTTATTATTTATCAATAAGTAAATAATTAAAAATTATAATATAATTTCAAGTTCACATATAGTTTTTATATGGATTTCATTCACTTGAGATTGTAATTTCGATTACAAAATTTTAACAAAAAATAAAAAAATTGTAGATGGCTACAATTATATTATTTATATTTGATTTATATTATTATATCATATTTTTATCGATGAAAAGTTTAAGAACTATGAAAAGTTAAAAAAAAAAGTTATTCATTTTTTTAGTGCGTTTTTATATTTGAAAAATAAGATTTGACTGCAAATGCAACTGTATAGGCGGTCAAATTTCTATATATTTTTTCCGTTAATTAACTCATGGTTTTTCATTATAAGCGAAAACATTAATCACTTGAAGATAGAAAATAGATCAGTATTACCAAGTATAAGGCAAAAAAAAATTTTATTTTTGTGAGGCGAGATATCGAGACTTTCGAGACTTTTTCGAGACGAGACGAGACGAGACCGAGATCGGGACAAGACGAGACGAGACGAGACTTACAAAAAATGTGATTTTTCGAGACCGAGACGAGATCGGGGCAAATCTCGTCTCTCTCGTCTCGCGTGAAGCACTATATAAAATGAAAAAATATAAAGAAAAGCCGACACAAATCATTCTATATAATAAAACATCTACGTTACGTAATAATTGTAGGTAGCATGAATGAATGAAAAAATATTATATTTTCAATAAATTGTGTTAAAAATATATATATTGAATTTAATTATTTAACCAAAAAAAAAAGTAGGTTTTATTACGAAATGAGTAACACACGCGTATATAACAAAAGGTGCAGCTTTAAAAAATAAAACAATAGTTGCATGATTTACTTTGACTGTTTTTAAGTAGTTAAGTAAATAAGTAGTAGGACATCAAAAGAAAGATGAAATCATTATATTTTTTGATGAAATTTTTTTTTTCATTTTTGATTTATTATATTTTATTAAATAAAACAATGAGATTATTACTTAAGATTGTTCAAAGTGCGTGTGTTTTATTACAAGTAGTATTGGTCAATAATTGATATATCGAATGACAATAAATTTTATTACTTAACCCTATAATTGAGCTTTTTTTTTAAATTAATTAAATTAATATATATGATAATTCCGGTATAATTTGACAAATTCAGGATAAATTTATAATATAAAATAGAGGTTCCGGTTCCCACGTTGTGTTATTTTGTGTGCATGAGCTCGTTAAAGAGTTCTCTCTTTGAATAACGGTAAGTATTTATATAGTTAGCGCTCATAGAAAATAAAAAAAGTACCAAGAGAGAGAAAGAGAGGGAGGGAGAGAGAGAAAGAGAGGAGAAATAAAAAGATTTAAGCGCATGCATGCATTAGATATCGCCTAAAGCTAAAAAATATAGTATCCTTTTGAAGATGTGCCACTGGTTTTTTTTTTCTTTTTTTCTATCGCATCGATTATCGTTCTTTTCAAGTGAAATACGTGCGAACTAAAAATTAGCTTTTATAATATACAACTCCATCCCTAAGTGATGTGTTCTCTTATAAAAAAACATATATATCGATGTAGAAAATTATGAGTCTCATCGTGAGAACACGATTGGTCAATCAAAATTTTTTCTCTCTCTTTATAGGTTAATATATTTTATATTCATCTTAAGGTCATGATAGAAGAGCTTTTTTTATTTTTACATAACCTTTCTATTCGTTTTTTTTTTTTATCATATCTTATAAATTATCGTTTTTTCTTAAACTCTGAAAAATATGATTATTTTTCATGTATTTATATAAGGACACATGTCAGCTTGTCATGAATATATTGGATACTTTAAAGGAAAAAAATTTCTTTCCAATTGATTATTTTTATGGTGTTTTAAACGATTTTATTAAGTGCATGGTAAATAAAGAGAAAGTTTTTTTTATTTTTTACATGATTTTCGATCTATTGTCAATTTGTATAGAAAATGCTTCTTTTAAAGATCTTATAATAAGAGAGTTTGAAAAAGTGTCTTGGCATACAAATTATACTCTTAAATTTTCTATATAGAAAAACAAGTGATTATAATATATAAGACACAAAGTATATACTTTATTTTTATTTATTATTCAATATTCAATTGCATTTGAATTACTCACCATATAGTCTCTTTATAATTTAACCATTGATTTTTATTATTATTATTATTACTTTTTATTATTATATTCAACACAAAATAAAGTATTTATCTAATATTATACGCTTTATATGGGAGTGTAAGTATTGACTGTTTTATGGAAAGTTGGGTTTTAAAAGATTTTTCTTTGTCTTTTTAGGAAAATTTGTTTTTTTTTAAGTGATCAAAAGAAAATTTTTATGTTATTTATTCGAAATTTTTTTTTTATTGAAGTTGAAAAATATATGGAGATGAATAAATTAATTATAGAGATTTTCTTGCATAGACGAATTCCAAATCATATTTTGGACCCTGGAATCAAATTTTCTTCAAACTTCGTGTAAGTAACTAAAATGAAGATTTTTTTCAATGTCAAATAAATATTTGGCAGCAAAAATAAGAAAATTTTGTGTGCATTAACAAGAAAAGAGACCAAAAACACAAAAATGACTGCCAAAATCAAGAATTATATCTAAAAATCTAATAATTAGGTGTTACGTCCAAGTAAAAAGAAAGTACATCTAAATTTGTTGGTAATGAAAAATTGAAAAAAAAATTAGGTCATTATACCACAATGGTTCGTAGATATCATCAGTTACAACCACACATCTATGCAAAAAATCAAAATTCAAAACTGTACCTATCACAATGGTTTCTTTACTGAGGAACCAAAATAAATTAAAAATCTAAGTACATCTAAAATGCAACGTATAAGGGTACAAACAAAATTTGATATCAGAAACATAATTATTAGGGCATTCTTTATTTAAGTAATTAAATTAATAATTTAATTTTTGGCTAAAATTTTTTTTTAAATTTGGCTTAAAATGCCACTTTTGATTAATTTACTAAAACACCGAAGTTATATTTTACAAAAAATTTTACTACCCAACATACGTACAATATCACACATAAATTAAAATAAAAATAAAAAATTTAAAGGTTTATAATTAAAAAAAAATAATATTAATTACTTTAATTATAAACTTTTATAACATTTACATAAATGAAAAAGATGTAAAAAAATTTGTACTGACATTTATATGATATTAATTTATATATATTGTAAAAATCCTACCTATATGTCTCTTTTTTTCCATATACACATAAAACGTATAATTTCTAATGCAATTAATTGTAAATGAAAAATTACACGTCTTTTTTTTTATTTTTTACATGAAAATCCATTAATAAAATTGAAAGTTTTTTTTTTTTATTTATATTTAAATTACATTTTAAAAAATCTAGAATAAAAAACTATCTAAAAATATAAAAATATTAAAATTGTAATAAATTACATCGAAGAAGAAAGTATACTGTAAGCAATTTTTTATTGGGAATAAATATTTGTAGTAATGTAATAATAATGATAATAATAATAATCAATTCTAATTTTTATTATTTTACAATTGGAATTTTAATAGAATATTTATAGCTTTCTTTTATTCGAAAAATGGATGTAATTTTGTTTTGATATTATAGACTAAAAAATATTCTGTTTGGACGTTTAAGCACTCTAGAGTTGAAAAAATTGAACACTGGAAAGTATCACTAAAAATTCTGCTTGAAGGTAGTTTCCTGGATCTTGCTCAAACAGAATTTTAATAGATTTTAAGTGATAATTGGTGTATCAACTAAAGTGTTCTAAGGTCCCTTAAATTACCTAAACCAAAAATATTCTAGGGTCCCTAAAAGTTTCTAATTCGAAAATATTCGAAGTCCATTTGAAATATCCTGCTAGAAGAAACTTTTTAGGTACCCCTTACTGTGAATATGGTCCATGTTAATAATCCGCCAATGTAAAAATTACGTCACAAGGAAAATTAGTTTCGATAATTCAATATTGTTTGGTCAAAAATTATAATTTAAATGGTATAATTACCCAAAAAAATATTTTCAATATTTTACTTATTTTTCAGCTCTCTAGCTTAAATATTGCAAAAAAGCACAATAGCATCACACTAAAAAAAATAATTCTTTCAATAAGAACAACAATAAGAAGTTAATAACCATGAATTATAAAAGAAATTTGAATAGAAGAAAATCTTAAAATTTTTTGATAATCACAGATACAATATTTCAAACAGATATCCTATCATCATTTCCATAACCATACTTTATTTACCTTGACCTTCTACCTCATAGATAGAACTTTGTTTAATATTATAGATAAACGATTATCTCGGGTATCAATTTCTTTCTCTCTCATATATAATATTTTTATCAATTTATTCAGCATCAAAATCTTTTATCATATTATGTACCACATTGATTTCTAATTTTTCTAGAGGCTATTAAAAAAAAAAATTTATACAGTTATCTAATTTTATATATCTTTTTATATGTGTATTATTATAAACAATAATTTTTGTTTTTTGATTAATCGATACTATACGTTTTTTTTAGTTTCAATGTAGTTTATGATTTAAACGTTAAATCATGAATACGTGTTTATTTTTTTTTAAATTAGGGTTATATTAACATATTATTAGAGATGGTAATATTTTAGGATAATCTTTATTCGTGTGCAATTTTGACAGTGATTACGTAAATTAAAGAACCTATTAATTTGATTATAATTTATAAATGCTGTCTGTTTAGAAGGTAAAAGATCTTTGGTAAATACTTAAAAAGCCGAAAATTGTATTTTATAGATTAAAGTTTAACTACAAAGTGAAAAATTTTATGTAACTTTAGTTATCTTTTTAAATCCTTCATTTGTATATATGAAAACATCTGGTTGCAGTTTTTTCAGTAAAAAGGAACGTGTAAGATTAAACACTGTTTGATAAGAAAAGATTTTTCTTTGAATTTTTTATTAAATATCTAACATCTTTTTAGTTAGTCTTATAATTCTTTTATGCAAACAGTTTTTAAATTTATATATGAGGGTTTCCAAGCTAATTAGGCCCAAATTGGGCTAATAGGTCCAAATTATTTTTTTACGAAATATCAACTAAAAATAGGTTCTCAAAACCAATTTTATCATGTTTCTAAGCGATAAGCAAGAATTCTCAGCTAACTTTGATACAAGCATGAGTTTGAAAAAGCTGTAAATCAACAAGGCTCCCACGATGACATTGTGAAGTTAAATTACAAGATGAGTTTACAGGATGAAATATACCGATGATACTGCATTAATAATCGTGATCTTCAAAGTGCCCTATATAATAATAGAAAGAGTGTCAAATATGTCTATAGAGAAAATGTTGGATATCAATCTTACTTATTTAGAGCGAATACCTTGAAGCCACTTGAGTATCAAAAATATTTAAAATTTAAACTGCTCAAAATTTTCAGTCATCTCCTCGAAACACTAGTACCAAGAAATTCCAGAACCAATTTGAAAAAACAATCCAACAAATTCTTTACTTAACCCATTAAATTTACATTAATCAAAAACCAACATATTAAAAATGATGAAATTACTATAATTACAACAATTAAGTACATCTCAGACACATATTTAATATAATAAATAATAAATGTACCTACGTTAAATACTTTTCAAAAGAATATAACAAATGATTGATTTGATATTTTAAAAGAAGTTATTGTTTATATTAACAATATTTTAATTCATATATTGTATGTTAAAGTACTTTAATAAATTATATTATATACTTTTTTTAAAGTTCTATTTATCTTTGAATGTGTATGTATAATACTGTTAATTTATTATCATTTGATATATATATATATATTTGTTGCACAATTATAATATGATATGACATTAAATTTTTAAGGGCAGATTAATAAATTATTAAAATAACTTTAATAAATTTTCTGAATTATTTAAATTAGTAGACAATTTTACAACAATATACATAACAAGAACTTTTTTTAGAATAGGATAGTATTTAATTAATTAAAAATTTATTTTGGCTCATTATTATTATTATTATCATTGATTATAAAAGGTACATAAGTAAACATATATGTAAAATTAATTGCAACATATATAATTACAACTGATTTAAAAGATGAAACAAATATATATATATAAAGGATATACAACCAAGATAACTGAGCTTACTTTAAAGTGCAATATACTAAATGCATGTGTATAGTATAATTTTATTAGTGCGTTTCGAGTTTATATCTTTAGTAGAGTATCCTATTTTATTTGTTTATCACGTATAAAATTTAATTAAAAATAAATAATAACTTTTTTCAGCTAATGTGTGTTTTTAGAAATATTTACTTTTATATAGAATTATTTTGGGTTTATATAGTAATTCTTTAAGCGTTTATTATAATTAAATTATTATAATACTTTGCTAATTTTTTTAGATTTTAATTTTATGTATTAATTTTGGGATTGGTAAATATTTAGATACTAATTCGTACTGTAAAAGAAAAATTTTTGAAATTATTTAAGTAACAATTTTTCTCGCAAATGAAATGCTCATGGAAGAGTATATAAGGAGCGCGAAACTCATAAGCGTTAATTATATATTAATACGTAAAGTTCCTCCTACTCCTAATTTGTCGAATAAATTATATCATTTGAATCTGTCGTCTTCAAATGCATTGCAACTGTCCAAGTTATTTGGTATTTTAAAATTATATAATTTGGTTTTTGGAAAAGTTCATTATGTGAAAAGACGAGAAAAAAATAAGATGAAGCAAATGCGCTGATTATATATCTCTGGATATCAAAAACTACCTAAAAGATGTTAAAAATTACTTTCACTAATACCTATAATTTATTTAATAGTGAAAGCTTAGAACAAAATGAATATAGGATTATGTTTATTTTAGATTAATAATTAAAATAACAATGCAATTGTTCTTCTGTTGGCCTAGAAGGTCCAAAATATCGATAAGAAATTTACAATTTTGGACTCAATGATCCTAATTCTCAATACTCAAACTATTTGAAATATTATCAATTTTATTTCAGTTAAAACACCTTTAAATGAGTTTATCAGTTTACTACAAAAAATTTATACATTTTTTTAAAGATACCATCTAACGCTTACAGGTGTTTCGATAAAAATAACTCCCTATTCGCAATTAAGATACGTAAAGCATTTACACTTAATTTACATATAATGAAATAAAATTAAAATAAAAATTTATTTAAACAAAATGAATATTATTAATGTCTAATTTAATTTGAAAGACTCTTTTAAAAAAACCTTATGAAATAAATTATTGGTACTATACAAGTAATGTTTAAATGACAATTTAAATACAAAAAGATTTCTTTTATACATGTACAAGTTATATTTAACACGTTAATCTCTTTTCATTCTAAATATGTATATGTTGATTCATTTGAACTTGTCTTTTATTTCAAATCGAGTAAGTATACATGAGTTCGAGTAATAAATACTTGATGGAATTCGTATATGCTCAAATTGTCCTGTTTGAATATAAATAACAAGCCGTGCATTCAAGGGCAAAAATCTTGTAATATATAAGTGTATCAGTTATATTTGTAGTTATATATATTAGTTTGGAAATTATTTTTAAATTTTGATTTTATTTGTAATTTTTTGGGGAAAAAAGGGTACTGTTTGACGAAAATTTGGTTTATTAAAATTTTTGATTGTAAAGTTATTTTTGAATGCTGGTGTAAGGGAGATCGGTTTTTATTGTTTTTAGAGTTGAGTTTTGAAATTTCTGGGCTCAATTAGAGGTGATAGTATTAATAAAAGGTGAAATTAACTGAAATTTCCAAGATTTTATTATTTGTGCTAATAGCATATCTTTGAATCATAAATCAAATAAAAATTTTTTTGAAAAAATTCCAGGCTAATATATAAAATACACGTAAAAATCAGGCGACATGTGACTCGCCCCTTTAAAATATATATAAACAGTAAGAAACGTTTGTCGGCTTCTTCTTCTTTTACTATAAGTATTAGCCATTGAATATCATCAGAATATGTTTGTACTATAAAAGTGCATATACAAAGTTTTACCTTGGCGAGAACATGCCAACATCAGGAAGTCAGCATACATAAAAGAAAATTTCTTTTAAAACATATAGACAAGAAAAACACCTTACATATATATGATTTTTTATTATCATATATATATAAGATCTTTTGTTTTGTATTTTATATATAAAAGAAAAAACGATGTCATTTTTTACATTATACTACTTTTCATCAAAAGAATTACATATATACTGTAAAAAAAGATTATACAAATAAGTATAAAAAATTTTATTTTTTTTTTTCAATTGGCCTTTTTATATATAAACACAAACTTGTCGACATATCGCTTATTATAACCTATAATATGAAAAAACTTCTATAATCGCAATTGTATACAAATGAGATTGCAATTACTGTGTAAAGAGAAGAGACTTATTATATATATATACTTTACTTATATATATAAGGAGAGAGAAATTCAAATTTTTGTTAAAAAGAATTATAGATAAATTGTTTTAGATACAGTATATTATGCATCCTAAATTAACATTTTTTCATATTCTTAAAAGTTAATGATATTAATCCTCCAAGTCCTTGTCATTTTATAATAGTTGTCGTCTTAGTTTTACTATTATATGTGTACGCGTGTGTATGTTAAGAAGATAAGGCTGCATAGAAGGCGAGGCAGCCTTCATAGAAGATGACTAAAAAATATAAATATACGTGATGAAGAAATTCAATCATAAATCATGTGTTTCAATCCTTTAAAAACTTGGGGTAAATTGTGAAGCTAATGCGATTTTCTTTTTTATATATACGTTGCGGAATTTAACTCATTATGTAAAACAATAATCTAGTATTATGATACTTATTTATAATTTTTTATTATACTAATACTAATGTACTGGGTTTTATAAGATTTTTTTTTAAGTAAATTGCACATGCATGCATTTATGTAGGTAAAACAACTTTTTTATGAAAATTTAAATCACTAATTATTTTGTGTTTTTTATGGAGAAATGTATGGGAGTAAGGACGAATGTAGGAGGATGTAATGTAATATAAATTACTTTGAAATTTATGTTTTAATTTTTGAAGATGAGGGCCCAAAAAATGATTTTTAAAAAAGCCTTGCCAAAAAAAAAAGAAACTTTATTTTTAAAAAATGAACTACCTAAAAACGTAATTAGAATCTGTCTAGTTATTTATATAACTCGCGTAAATTCATATTCAATTACAATTCCCTAAGTAATTAATAGTTTCCTGAGAATATTACTTCTTGAAGATTGAAGTTTAGAACCCATCGAAGAAAATAATTATAAATTTAAGTGGCAAACAGCTTCATACTTAACTGGAGTATCTATCCAATGAAATAGTTTAGAATTTCGTACAAGTATTCTCATCGGTAATGGTCCCAGTAGATCTAAGGGCTGCTACTTTCTTTATCTAGTCTGATGGGATTGGTTTTATTAGTTGCAGTACTTAACTTTAATAAAGTAACAAGTAATTTTTGTGTATCTAAATAAATTAAATATTGCTCTTCGATTCACGAAGGTAGTTAAAAAAACTATCTAATTTATTTACAAATTTTAATAATATGTATAAGCCATTCTTATTACATCCTGTTCTTTTATGTATTCGAAAATTTTTTGGACTTGATCCAAGTCTGGTATCAAATACTTAGAAGCTTGATAAAGCTTTTTATCTAATGATTGCAGGTGTATTTTGTCTACCCTCTTTGCGCCAAATTTATCCTTAAATACTTAAGGGGATTGCTTGATTATACTGCAGTTTCTTGGATTCAGAAGATTCAGTTTTTATTGCTAATTTTGATTTTACGATTGACAGAATCTTTTATATCTTGTCTATGTTTAATGATATTATTTTATGTCAACTACTTTAATCATCACCCTTTTTTAAGGTACTTTTGAAAAAGAAGATTTTAACATGTGGTGTCCGAAAATCAAGAGGGTATCAAATAGGACTTGGAATAATTCCTATTTAGGGACTCAGAAAAATACGGGTTTAGGTAATCTTTAGGTAATGACCGGTTTGTGCCAAAAAAGGCACGCACCTAATAAATAGACTCCGCAGTTTTTGGATCCAAAATTCACTCCAAGATATGAGGGTGCTAAAAAATTAGACCCTAGCGAAAAAAATGAGACCCTTCTATTAGCTATTTGGCGAATAAATAAAATAGCAAAGGCACAAATCTATCACTCAGCTATTTGAAATGGTAAGGTTTAAATTTTAGACAACCAATTATACATTTCATAATAAAATATTTGCAGTTCAATTTTTGATTATTTATTTTAGCATTCAAGAAAACATCTCAAATTAAACACATAAAGCTAATTGCTATTAAACAAAATATTTAACATGTGTTAATAATAAAAAAAAGTGATTGAATGAAGTGTTGAAAATTTCAAATTAAACCTGCCATATTATATTAAATAAATTTTAAAAATTTTAAAATATCAGCAGGATACAATCAAAATCGATCAAAGAAAATAAATATAAATTTTCTTTTATTAAACCGTTTTCTAATATACAAAACAACAATTTTCCATAAAGTGAACTCAGCATATATCTTTAAAAAAAAATATATAAATTTTTTTTTTTATTACAGAGTGCACGACGTTTTAAAGAAGAGGAATACTATATAGAAAAAGTCATAGTCATGAACGTCGATAAATTATTGGCACACTCCCAAAAAGAGCGCGCGCGACAGCACAAGGACTCAGAGGAGAGAAAGGCACATATATAATATTTTGAACCGATCTTTTCTTACCTTTTAAACTCTTTTAATGCCAAATTCCATTTTTTACAGGTCAAAAAAATCATTTCAAACTATAGATTATAATAGTTTGAGAAAGAAGAGCTTTAATTTTTTATTTATAAAGATTTTCTTTACATCCTCTTCTCTCTATATGCATAAATAATACATTCAAACGATAATCGCAATTTTCTCGGGATCTCTCGCACGTAATTAGCCTGTCGCTGAAAATTTCTTATGTGCGCCTATATATATTCATAAGATTACATGCAACTATTTTATACAGTCAGCAGGTGAGCGACCTTCGACCTTTTTCCGCGCTGGTAAAACTCTGTAGAGTATACGCAAATGGAATCTCGGAAGGGTTGATTTTAAATTAAAATGACGTTAAATAATTTTTTAAAATTTATCTCTTCCCTCTTTAGGCTTACATATATAAGACTTAATTTTTTGAAAAGAAAAGATAAAAATAGTTTTAGAAGAAAAAAAAAAGTTTTTCTCTCTTATAAGCGTGTTATCTCCCGTAAACTATATGTAAGGCCAAGGATAAACGATTCCAATTTCGTTCCCACGCGGTTCACTGGCCTTCTCTTAACTCCTTCTCCCTTTTGCACACATAAGCGCAATAATACAACAGCAGCACGTCCAGCATCCTCTTTTTCTTCCGTGTCTTCTTCTTTGGTTTTTCCTAAGCCCTCTATATTATAAATTTTTAGCTTCTCTTTCTTTTAACTTTTCATATAGCGTGTTCGTTGTAAATCGCGTTGTCTGTATAACAACAACATATAAACATAGAGAAGGATCGTCGATGATCTAGAGGAACTTGTCGAGCTTGTCAAAATGTAAAAAGGTCAAGGGCTGTACCTTTCTCACGCCCGCTATTAATTGCTATTTAGGCGAAATGAAAAATCAGCAAATTGCTCTTTTATTTTTTCTTCTTCTTATTCACTTGTTTAATTCTCATGGGAAAATGAATAGAAAAAAATAAAAAGACACAGTGAAAGAAAAGTCCGTAATTTCTTTTTAATGATTATTATATTATAATATATTTGCAAGTTGTCCGGCATTGGAAAAACATATTTGAAAAAAAAGAAACAGATGATTCTATATCTTACACCACAGTGTATGCACCTGATATTTTTTTCCTGCACACACGTTTTTTTTTTTTTTTTTTCATTATGAAAAATAATACACACATATAAAACATTAGATGATAATAAAAAAAAAAAAAAAAGTAGAGAGAAAATTTTTCTTTCCTTACATCCTCTGAAATTTATGAGCTGTGCTCGATCCCACGATACCTATCAACGATGGTGCCCATAGCCAAAGTGTATATACACTTATGTGTTGCACATCTTCTCTTACGGTAAAAACATTCTATCTAATAGAGAAAAATAAAAAAAAAAAGCGCATCTGCTACTTGTCTTACGATCATCGTCATTTTGTTATATACTGATGAAAGATTGCTCCTGATTGTCTATATAGTTAATATATAATCGGTATTTATTATATATATAAGTTTAACGGTTAAATTATCAACGCGCATAGTAGCAATTTGTTAACGGACGAAGGTCATATAATATATTACTATAAATCATGCGCAACAACAAAAAATGAAGAAGAAGTAGCCGATGTATTTTATTTATATAGGATAATTTGTATTGCATTAAATAAAATAAAAAAAACTGACCTTGTGAAACGCAAACACTAGTTGTCGCCGGAGGTGGAGTTCGAGCAGCAGCAGGACTGTAACGAGGAACCTGTAATACTACTGGTGTTTTTACTGATAAATCCACTGGCTCCAGCTGTACTGGTGGACCAGACGCCTAAAAAAATTAAAAAAGAATTTTTTTTTTAAAGATTTTTTTCTTTTAATCAATTTAAAATTGTGCAAATATGTAATTTGTTTGTTTACATAAAAAAATTTAAAGTTAGTGCCTATTGATACATGGGTGATTATTTCTAATCTTATTTACATAATTAAATTCAAATATCGGAGCATTTTGTGGAGGGTGTGTAGAGGTCTTTAACCGAAAAAAAAAGATTGTTGGTTATTCTTTGAGATTTTTGGTCCTGCAGACCTATTTTGCATCTATTTTTAGCATTACCCTGAACCAACGGCCCCAAGAGGCCCATTTAGGTCTATAGGACCCAAAATATCAAATAATCACTAACAAGCTTTCACCACAGAATAAAATTGGAAGTAACTACCAAAAACATAATATTTCATTTAGAGCTGTATAAAAGCTTTTTTGGGTATAAAAATTGGCCTATTATTTTTTTTAGCCGAAATCGTTCCCAAAATTTGCTGCAGAATCTGAATATGAAATAAAAAAGTATACTTTCTATTTAAATTTCCTAATTTGGGCCCTGCTAGGCCCAATGTGTCCCTAAGACCCAAATCTAATTCCCTGCATCAGATGACCCCCTCCAAACCTAATAATTTTTATATCAATCATTTTTGTTATTTTACTTTGTTTTTGAGATATTTCGGTCTTTTAAAATGACTCACTCTGTATAAAGTAAATTTGGAATCAAAAACTTGAAACTTTGATTTGTATGCTTTATCCCTAATACAACTTTCTACTTGGGTTCAATATTTCGGCAGCTATAGGCATAATTTAAAAAAGAATAGCTCATATAGAAATGATAAATATAAATTAATCAATATTTATTATATAAGTTTTTATAAATAACTATATTATATGAAACGTTCATTTTAATTTTTTTTTTTATAATTTGTATATAATATTTATACATATGCAATGCAATAAATAAATATTAATATTGCATGAAATTGAAATTAAAAAAAAAAAACTTTTACTTTAAAAATAAACTTGGTATTTGTATAATTTTGCATTTTAAATTATTTATTTACAATATACATTCTACTGGACGTAATAAAATTCATTAAAAAAAAAGCAAACAGAAAAATTATAATTTAAATAAAGTAATTTAATTTCGGTTTAGTGTTTGCATCTTAGACCAATGGTTATTAATGCTGATAAATAGAAAAGTCCTTCAGTATATCAGAGTACCGAAATGATTATTCCTTTTTTAGTAAGTAGGCCATCGGACTTTCTGGATATACTACGTATCGAAAATGTTGTGACCCGCGATGTTTTCTCTGAGTGTTTTTTTCATTCTGGATTAGAATTAAAATTAACCTTACTTATAAATAAGAATTTTGAGTGTCTCAAGGTTGCAGTACAAGAAATCTAAACTCTGTTAGATATAGAGCAATGTTCCATAAAGAGCGAAAATTACAAGCAATTATTTTAAAAAAGTTTCAAGTATTTCTAAATGAAAATTTGCATGTGAACACGGAAACACTATCTCAGAAAAAAATACTGTCTACTGATAATTAATTATTAGAGTAAAAAGCATTCAAAAAAGCGTTACACCAGAATATAATTTAATTTTTATATTTTGTTTGAACTGTAGTTATTAGAGAGCAGCTTATATAATCTGTAGAAACCATTTTACTTGCGAGAAAAATTTGATTACAAACTTAATTTATCTAGCTACAATCTAAACTATGTAATTATCGGCGATGATTTAATAAAACAACTAACAATTTTGTAGAATCGATTAAACTAAATATTTTAATTTTTTTTTAAGCCAATAATATTAAAATTAAACAAAACTAAATAACCAGCAGTCTAATATAAATATAATAATAATGTAAATTTTATTAAATTAAAATGTAAAAATATTTAGATAAAATTGTACAGCAAAAAAAAAGTAAAGTAAATAAAGCATGTATAAAATGTATGTGCATAATTTGTGAATTTCATTTACATACATTGTGCTAATTCGTAAACTCACTTATAACTAAAGCATTTAACACAAATTTTATTGTTTGTTTTTAAAACAATTTAACAAAGTTATAGTTGCGTTAATAATCATAATGTTTAGAAAATATTTATTGAAATACAAATATTATGACTTCACAGAGCTTTATGTAATTCTATAAAATTGGCATTAAAGTTATTAAATCCGTTTAAAATATTTATTTATAAAATAAAGTACCGGAATTTAATTTGTTCCAGTAGAACTGTTAATTCACGTCCACTTGATTTAAAGCAGATTAAATTTCAAATGCTATACAACAGTACCAATGGAGACATTGAAAATTTTCCAGGATAATAAATTAGCAGAAACAAAATTATATATTTCTTTTAAAACAAATGTTATTCAAGAGTTATTATACTAGATTTCTGTAAAAATTAAGTTAAAGTTACACTTTTTTTTAATACTTTAGATGTGATTTATGCATTCCAGTGGATTAAGCAGCCCGTGAAATTCGATACAGTAGGATTCACTTCACACACCTATCCGTTATACAATATTCTTTTCTCAATTAAGCTTTTACTTATAGGCTGTAGTGTTAAGATTAGTCCATTAAGAACTCATTCCTTTTTTTTGTACTTTTTTTATTCACTGATCTGTTTAAATTAGATGAAAAAAAAAATTTTAATTTTTATTATTTTTTATTTTGTTTGATGTATTTTCTGTGTTTTTCAAAGATTATGCTAATTTTTAGCGAAAGATTTAGTTATTTTTTTTCATTGGAGTAAAGAGACTGCGATTGAATACTTTTTTAGTTTTTATACTTTTTGTTTTTTAATTGATCTTTTTAAATTTGCTGATATTAATGAGACGGTATTATACTATAATGGCCAATAATTTATTCATTTTCAAAGTCTTTTTAATTTTTTGATAGCAAACAAAACAACCAACAGCATAATTTAATCAAGCAAAGGTGGTGGATTGAAATAAAATAAATAAAAAACAAAATAAAATCTGCCCAGATTTATTCGTACCCAATAAAATTGCAGTTTGGTGATTTTAACTTAACTCATTTTAAACGATGGGGGGTATAAGATTTTGGCCTTAGAGCCCCATTGGACCTAGCAGGACCCAACTTAGAAATTTTAAATATAAAAAGTATACTTTTTAACTTTAAATTCAGATTCTGCAGTAAATTTTAGATCCAGATATACTTGATGCTTGAATAGTATTAAATTTAAATTCTATCGATTAATGAAAAATTTTAATCTTGACTAATTAACTTGCTAATTATCTTCTATATTTGTTATTCTTAAAACGATTGCAGAAACTGTTAGTTTCTTTGAAAAATTCTTATAAAATTATAAACTATGAGAAAATTGTTCTAAAGAAGAATACACTTTACCAAAAGAGGAATTTAAGGTCATAACTATCAAGGCTTTTGGTTAAATGATATTTTCACCTAAAATATTGTGCCTACTCAACAGTACATGCACAATTCAAAAAAATCTTTTTCAGCTACCATCAAGAAACCTGATACACCCTAAAAACAGGGTTAAAATAATTTTAATTTTGACAATAAAACAGCCCCTTTTTTAAAAATTCAATATTTATAACAAAACTTTATTCTTGGTAAATTTATTAGTTTTGTTTTTTTTTTTCAAAATAAAAAAAAAGAAACTACATAATAAATAATACATATAACAATATATCTTTTTTTTACAATTTCTTCAAGTACATATACACCTAATACATTAATATATACTTTTAACAAAGAATAATTTTGTTAAAAAATATGAAGGAAAAAAAATATTGGTATTAAATTACTGCGTACACTTTACTACTAGTAGAAAAAAAAGGAAAGAAAAAAAAAATTTTCAGATTTTTTTATATATTTTTACACAGGTGATTTCGATGCGGGAGGCAGTAACTTTAACGTCAGTATACTGTCACTTCTCGATGGCCAATAAATCAGTCTAGAAAATAAAAAAGAATTAAAAAAAAAAAAAAAATAAAGATAAAAAAAATTATGAAGCCACAAGTTAAACTTTTATGTATACAACAACGAGTTTACTCGAGTATGTGTCTTATAAATGTATATTTATTTATATATGAGTGGTTTTAGTTCAACTGAACAAGTATTTTTATGGTTGAAATTATTTTTTGAATGGACAAAAGTTAGCATAATTTGGAGTTCTATAAAAATATGAAACTGGACCCCAGATTCAGTTTCAGGAAATCAGGACTCAGATGCTGGAACGGTGGACTGTGGTGGCACGAAGAATACACAAAGAAACAAACCAATGCTACTTCAATGGTCTTTAGAAATCATTTCATTTATCTTCTAACCTAGATGGGGCACTCTTTAACTCCTTTATATGTAAAACTATGTTTTGATTCACAGGAAAAATGCTCGTGCTAAAACTGAACTCAAAGTCAAACCAATATTTTGTCCTGTGTTTGAAAACAAATATATCACTCTTAAAAATATTTTTGACAGAAAGTTTTCAATTTTACCATATACGAATAATTTAATTTTTTAATAATGTTCTCATGAACCAAATTTTTTGGCACTAAAAAAATACACATTTTTAAAAGAAGCAATTGGAACAATCCATATACAAATAAACGTGTGTACGGAAGTATACACCATATAACATATAAGTAAAAAAAAAACTTTTTTTTTTAACTTGTTTACTCCTTTTTTTATCGCTACTTCAACGAATTTCAATTTGTATATATTTATTCTTTAAGTTTCATATTGTAATACTTTAGACACTTATTGACAATATATTTGCAAACTATTATATATTATTTATTCATAGATTTTTTTCTTTATACTTCTTTAAAAAGATGCTAATCGAATATAACTAATTTTTTTTTTATTATTATTGTCATTGAAAATTCTTAACAAAGAAGAAATGTCAATTTGAATAATTAAATTGAAAAAAAGTAAGTATGCATTGTAAATTAAATGATTAAACAAAGGATTTGTACCGGCACTCTTTTTATAATCATTAACTTTTTTTTTCATGATAGAACAATTAAGCCCAATCGATTTATTGGATGAACGCGTATTAATTAAAACGTACACTTAGAACTATAATTTTTCATTAATTTATATATTTTTGTGTTACTTAAAATATTTTATCTCTGTCTTTAATACTCCTTTTTTTTAATGTTTTTAATAAAGGAAAATTCATGTCCATTAATGAGTCATGTTTAATTGGCGTGGGAAGATGTGCTATTGCTTGCTCTTTTAAACTCTTCTAATGTATAACGGGATTTGGTTTACTTTTTTTTTTTTTTTTTTACATAAATATATTTATATAAAGATTTTTAGAAAAATTATTTTCTATCAAAGGAAATACTAGAAAAATTAGATATTCCAAAATAACGTGACGAGTTTTTGTTTGTTACTTTAGAGAAATAGAAAATAAAAGAATGTCCATTTGGAATTTTAAATTTTTAAAGAATGTCATCATTTTTTTGGAAAAAGTTTTAAATGAAAGAAAAAAGATTTTTTTATAATCACGAAGTGTGAAATCACGATTTTCTAGGATAAGAGAAAAAATCTGCACGATTATGAACTGAAAGTCTTCGTGAGCTTTTATAAATACAGAAGCCTTTAACATATTACAAAAAAAAAATAAAGGTCTATAGTATTTAAAAACAATTTTTTTTTCTATTTATAAAAAAATAAAGAAACTAACCTCTCTTGAAGCTGGAGCCCCTAAGACACAGGGGCTATCCGAGCGGCGTGGCGCACTGGCCCACCGCTTGCTCGAGAGCTGGATTTCCTCCTGAAACATAAAAATTATTTTTCTATTAAATTTTCAATTTTTTTTATGCAATTATATCTATATGTTTTTTAAATTAAATTACTGAATGAAGCAATGTCCAAAATGTAAAACATACATTGCTTGGTATTATAACGTAATAATGTTTCCTATGAAATTAAGGAAAATGCAGCGGCGAATAATAAAATTGTGTATACATTAGTAGGGACGTAATTTTTTATATTTGCGAATATTTTCTTGTAAACATTATTAAAGCTAGATATTTTCTAAAAGAATAATAGTATCCGGCTCGACGAAGGACCAAAGTTTGGGCCAAAAATTTCTCAGAATCACCTTTTATATAAAATAATAATTTTAAGTACCTAAAAGTTTAAAACCTAACAAAAATTCCAAAACTTATGCAAATTAAATTAAAAAAAATTATATTTCTAAATGACTGATATCCAGCTCGAAGGACCAAAATATTTCCCAAAAACGTCCCAGCATCTCCTCTCATATAAATTAGTAAATTCAAATACCTAAAAATTCAAAACTTAAAAAAATTTCTAAACAACTAACGTCCAGTCTACTATATCCTATAAATCCATTAATAGAATATTACGTATGTACATAAATAATTAGGATGAATTTTCAATTTTCTACATAATAATATATATATATATAGGGCGTATATATAAATAGGTATACAAGATAACATAAAACCTGTAACACAGCGAAAGTATAACAAGTTATATCATAATAATAATCAGTAAAGCCTGTTACATTAGATTAATACATATCGAAGCAATTATTATCATAAAGTATATTTCTTAATAATAAAAGGGGGATGAAAATTTTGATTAAAAATCAATTGAAAAAAATTATATAGAATTTTCTACAACATTTTACTACTTGAAATTATATGATATGGGTTATTAAATAAAATTATACGCTTTTTCTATAATATGCGGAAAAGCATTAATAGATTTATTTATATTTACTGTCTTATATATAGGAAATTATAATACTTGATTAATATATTACTACCACCATCAAAAAAATTATATTTTTTTTTCCAATTGTATATTATAAGTGAGCATATATATGCAATTTTTTAACCTTTTATATTTATTAATGTGTCAGGTAATAAAGATTATAAAGAGCATATATATGTAATTAATAATATGTTACATTAATGTATTTCTAATAGTTTTTCTATAACTTTATATCTTTTTAAATCAAATGAGTGTTATATATATATAAGTTAATTAATTATCTTGGAAAAGTATCAATCTAATATATATTATTAATAGTTAAGTATAAATTATGTAATAATATAATACCATTTTATATAAATTTTTGTAAGTATATATGTTATTGGTTATAGGTTTAAAAAAAATTTTGGTTTTTTTTTATTAATGACTAAATTGTTTTTTTTTTTTGGTTATATGTACCTATTTATTATTTTATAATTTATTATTTAATGCATTGGAAAGTTTGTGGTTTAGATTTATCATGTTACATTGTAGATATACGTAATGTAAGTAAACAAGTATTTTTTTGAATTGATTTAGTGTTAAATTTTAGCAGTATTATAGAAATATTTAATTTTTTTGTTTTAACGAAATTTTCAGAATGTTTAGTAATTGTCTTTGTAAAATGGAGGATGAATGTGAAATCATGAAAGCAAAAAAATGACTCCCAAAGCCCTCATGGATTGTTAATTTAAAACCAATTGGAAATTATTTATTCAAATAAAAAATACCTGCATTTTATTTTAAGGTAAGGCTAAAAAAATATCTTTAAAACTATGTTCTAAAATTGGATTATCGATTACCATGAAATTCATTCCCAAATTATTTTTTTCTCTTCTTAAACTTGAACTTTATTAGTATAATTTTAATTTGATTTACTCATGTCGAACTGAATTTAATCCAGCTAGAAGTGGTATCCTCAGTGGGGTTGCCCATGTTGCCTTATGGTTAGCATTGGAAACCACTTTATGGATACCAATTCTACCGGTCCCAAGCCCGGTGCCTCATAATTTGCTTGCAAATTATGGAGTATGGAGAGGGTAATTCAGATCAACATGTAAAGGTTGGATACACCTAACTTTCTGGAATGTTAAAGTCACTCTACAAACCGAATTCCTGTTAATTTTATTTGGACCAATCTTTAAAGAATGTAAGCTCTTGTATACTCGAAAACGGGTACAGCAGACTGCTGAAACAGCAAATAAAGGTGACCCAAAGAGTTCACCTTAATTTAAATGCAGAAAATAAGCTAGTTACAGATTTTCCTCTGGTGAATCATATGTATCGGCTCTTAGCATGGGGAGTTCCTGCCTAGAGCACAGAGCATCGAGATATAGTACCCTTGATGGCACAGAGACATAAAAGATAAGCATTAGTAACAAATCTACCATATAATTCAACTGATGTAGGCACTTATCCAGAGTTAAGGCCAAAGGAGCCATGCCCCCCCCCGAATTGAAAAATTTTTGAGTAAAGATTGAAAAATCAATTTAAAATTAGACAAAATTAAATTTTGATTGATATTAAAAAACTTAAACCATCAATTTAAATATTATTAGGTTCTAGTTCGATATGGTTATGTTTGAAAGCGACATAATACAAGACTACTTTCAATACAAATTCATCAACAGCATCAAAAAACCATAGATAAATTCATCATCATATTACCAAACGAGTATGGAACATGCTGACCTAAGTCCTCATATTAAACTTATTCTAAACCTTGAATCAAAATTATTCTAAGTCCATTTGACCCCTGTCTCCCTCCAAAATGTTATTATTTGACTACCTCCCTATATTGGCAACCTGCTTTAGGTACCCATCCCTATGAACATGAAACATGTTTAAAAAACACTCGTGCACATAAAACAAGTAGGGAATTTTTTTAAACAATTATTTAACTACATTAATAATTTAAATTTTTTGTAAATATTGAGCATTATTTATTGATTATTAAAAATTTTAGTTTTTAAATTTTTTATGAAGGTAAAAATCATTAACCATAAATAATTATAATAATACTCAATATGCAATTCGCTGTTACTATAGCATACATGTTCTGTCTATTACACAAACATTTTCTATTTTACATATAAATCCATTATTTTTTAACGAAAAATGTCAATCGTGACAATGCTGTCAGTGCAACTGCAATATAATCAAAAAAAATTTATGGTGCTATAGTTTAAAAAAAAAAAATAATTTTATTCTGAATTTACGTAATTTCGAGTTTAAGAATTTATAAATATAAGAAATACCAAGTACATGTATGATAAAATGTAAGAAACAGATATTTTAATAAATTTCAAATGAAAGTAAATAGAATTTTTAATCAAAAATTATGCAGTTTGTTTGTGATATCATGTCATAAAATATATCTGTTTTAGAAAACTAAAATATTTTTTTAAAACTAATATATTTTAATAATTCAACTTTAAAAATTAACATGGAACTTGTTTATTAGGAGTAGTGCCTCTGGGGTTTTGTAGCAATAAAAGGTGCAAGCCCTAATTAATGCTATTTAAAATAAGTGGGACTTAAGAAAATTTAGAATCAATAGCTAATACGATTTTCATACTTATTTTGAAGTGTATGCATGTTTGTAATAGATAAATAGTCATCAGTAAACATGTTTTATGTACTTATTTGTATATTTGTCAAAGTATTTTTCTTAAATTTATTTAAAATTTTACAATTTATTTACTCCACAAATAAAATACTATATTGATTTATTTGTTTTTTTTTCACTTTTGAAAAAAAACTACAAAAAAACAACACCATTTTTTGTTTTGTAAAAAAAATTTTTTAAATAAATTTGAGTAAAGGGGAAACCGGGGTATATCTTAACTCAAATATTATAAGTAAATGATTCATGTTAAAAAATTGCTAAATTAAAATACAACAATGACACTAATTTTAGGAAGATATAAATAAATGAACATACACTTTTATTGATAAGATAAAATATTTTGCAAATGAATACGCTAAAATAAAAATTGTCTAAATATTTGCAAAATTATAAAAATTTTTAGTGAGTTGTTTGAATTTTTAAGCTTATATAGTATTCTTATAGTAAGCTTGAATATATTTTGAAAATTTTATTATTCGTCTTATTTTTTGTAAATTATGTTTAGTATTGACCAGCTCTAATATTGATTTATTAATAGATAAATTTTAAAACTGATAAGATTTTCCATATTTTATAAGTCAAGACCCAAAATATTGCTTATTTTATATTCAAATGGCGATTTTAATGAGGAGAGTAAAGCTATACTCCAGCAAGCATGGATATAAGACTTTCTAGATTACAGTATTTAACAAATAAGTTCTAAACAAAAAATGAAGATCGTATCCTATAGCCCTTTTTAAGTTAGATTTGATGTGAAAAATGCTCGACTACTGAAATTTACAAGAAGTAACTGGACAGCTTTTAACATATTGCAAATTCTTATAGGTATTCCAAGAGAAAATTATTTATTTCACTTTGGTGTGTTTTGCACTATTCGTAGCTTCAGATATGATGACAAATTTGACAGATGTAAAATATGTACTAACTGATATAATGTTAGTTAATAGCGTATAAGAAGCTCTTGAAAAAAAAATTAAAAATGTATAGTCCTAAGGGTATAGGAATGAAAGAAATGTTACTAAAAAAAAAATTATATAATTATAATTATAAAAAAGTTGGTAATGCTATCATTGAAAAATGAGTAAATGAAGATCTATTAAAATTTGAAAATTGTATTATATTTATGCTTCAGAATTTAGCTGTTGAATTAATCAAGTTAAGAAATGATAAAACAAAAAATTTTAATATAATTAAATCAAATTTACCACCGAATCAAGGAATCGTTTTATGGTAATTGGATTAAATGTGAAAGCTGTTGACAATTTTAAAAATGTAATTGAAGAATATAATGTTAAGATTCTAGGGGCACTAGCCTAGAAATAATTAATTATAACATAATTAATCTATTAAAATTCTAGTTGAGCAGGATCCATGAAACTGTTTCCAGGCAGAATTTTAATAAATTTTAAGTTATAATTTCTAGAGTTCCATTTTTTCAACTCTAGTGTCCTCAGAATCTATTCAGAATATACTTCATGAAATCTAGCCTTTAATGCTAATTACTAAGGTAATTATTTTAAGTCTAGTGTCCCAAGAATCTAGTAAAAATATGCTTCATGAAATCGACCCTTAAGTCCATAAACCTAAAGTATTCTAGGGTCCCTAGAAGTTCCTGAATCTAAAATATTCTTAGTATATTTGACCCCTTTCCCCTAAAAATGTATTATACATAAAATATACCCAGGCAGTATATAAAGGACCACTAAGATTTTCGATACTAGGAGATATTTGGCAGAATTCGTAATTAAAAAAAAGTTTTTTGAAATTATATAGCCTATTTAATTACTCTTAAAAATTGACACCATATACACGGTTTTTTAAGGAGCAAATTTTTGGTACATTCTAAATCCTTCGGTTTAATTGAATGAGCTAAAATTTTGGAAATATTATTTTTTGGTTAATGACACTTAATATCAGCCAGGAATTAAAAAAAACTTAATAGATTTTTATAATTTGAATTTTTCTAGCAGTTTACTGAATATTGTTTTTTATTATTTAAAACATCAAGGCCACGTTAGTATATAAAAAAAATCATAGAAATAATTATTTCGTTAAAATTATAATTATTGCTCTAGAAAAAAAATGTAATTTAAAATTTACAAATTAAACAATTATATCTTAGATGATTTTTGTTGCTATTAAATTTGTATAATTTCTATACAATAAGGAAATAATTATATATATATATGTAAATATAATTCAAATAATAATTTTGTAATTAGCTTTCTTTACTGTATTACTATTTCTATATAATACATATTTCTGGTTTTTTGCTATACAGTTTTTAGATAATGTTATTATGATATTCTAATATGTAAAATAATTTTAACAAAAACAATTTGTATATGGGTTAAGTCAGATAATTGAGAAAATTTTATGTCTTGGATTATTTATTTTACAAGTGATTCGTGAATATCCTACCTTGTCCCTTAAATAATAAGTACATTAAAAATCATAAAGTTGAATAAACTTGGATCAGTCCATATACATTAAAAGATTAGAAAAAATTTTAAACTACCTAAACGTACACTTTTACGCTTATTTTTTGTAAATCATTAATTATTTAATAAAAACTAACTTGATATTTATTTATTATTAATAATATTTTTTTTCCATATGTATAATAATAATTTACTTTTTATTGCGAATAAATTAATTTATGCATAAAAAATTATATAAATCTATATTAGTCTTTCCTTTATTTTAAAAAAATTATTAATTTTTTGAAAATTTTGAATAAAAACAATAAACTTTATAATAATATGACTTGTAGCGCTCGAAATTATTTTAGTTAGGGTAAATTAATAATAAGTCGATCTTTTACGAGCAAATTGTTTTTATTTTAGTATGGAAAACTTTTCCAAAAAAACTTTTCCAAAAAAGTTTTCCATACTAAAATAAAAACAATTTGCCTCGTAAAAGATCGACTTATTATTAATAAACTTTACTTAACAAAGTTAAATACTCCAGTCAAATGACGGTTTAACTTGTGCAAAATTCGCGTTAGCACTCTTAAATTAGCATAATATGCCCCTTTTTAGGGGTTTTTTCATTTATTATAAGTTTTCTGAAAATTTCTCACATCCAGGACCGCAAAATTCGTAATTAACAAGCTCTGTTAAGGTTTGTGGAAATTTTCAGAACACCCCTAAAATGTTCCCCCAATATCTTACGAGTGAAATCACGTGTTTAAATTTAGTGAACAAGAAAACCTATAGTAAACCTTTTTTCTATCAGTTTCCAAAAGCCACCCCCCTCTCTATGTTTGGACTACAGCATAAACTTGTAATACTTGTAGAAATAATTCGGGTTAAGGGACTTAGAATTATTTCGATTTAGAAACTTAGGATAATACAGGAATAGGGACTTAGAATACTTTCAATTTAGGGGCTTATTATAATACAGCTTTAGGGACTCAGAATAATTCAGGTTTAGGGACTTGAAATATTTCGGTTTTTTTTATTTACTTCACATATACATATAGGGTAGAAAACCTAAACCGAAATTATAAAAGTCCCTAAATTGAAATTATCTTTTGTTCATAAACCTAACGTATTTTAGGGTCCCTAGAAGCTTTAAATCAAAAATATTTTTAGTCCATTTCTAGGCCCTCTATAAAAACGTCACTTTTCCATGCCCCCCTGCTGAAAGCATAGACATGAAAGAGACTTTTTCGGGTACCCCTCCATTTGAACATATTCCAAGTTGAAATTAAGAAAAAAAGTTCGTGAGTGAAATAGGATATAGATTTTTAATGTTTTGAATTTAAAAAAATTAATAAAACTAAAAAAAAAGAATCCTACTAATATACATATTTATGATTAATGAGTAATTTAAGTAGATTTAAAGAATTTAAAAAAATTATATAACATAAAAATCAAACAAAATATGCAACGTAATAAGTAAGTCTAAGTACCTTCAATAGATAATAATAAAGAAGATATAAATAAAAAAAAAATCTCTGCGGTTTAGTGATGTATGTCGAATGTAATTTTTTTTTTTTTTATATATCATCGTCACGCCTAGGCGCGCCTGCCACATGTTCACTGAAAGCAGTAATTATGCTAATTTTGATGATAATCTTTTGCATTGAATTCAGTGAACTTATATATTTTCTAATGATTTAAAAAACTTTTAATATTTCACATTTATTATTATAACACTAGAATTTTCGTAATTTTTCATAAATAAAAAATGGGCTAAATTTATATCTTTTTTTTTCATAGCAATTAAAAATGTACACCTGCATTAAAAAAAATTTTTTTTTGCATAATATCGAAAAAGTGTTAAAAGTTTATATTTATATATGAAACGATTTTTAGTTCGACCTCCGACTTTCACGCGTTTTCTTGGGATTGGTTTATATATATATATATATGAAATTGCTTATGGTGGTTCATCTCTTTCATATGTGTGTGCATATATGTTTAGAAAATTTATGATTATATATACACAGACACATAAATAAAAAAATAAAAAAAAATTGGTTATTTTGCAAGTGAAATTTATATAACGAGGAAAAATATAAGAATATATTGGCATACAAGTTTAATTTTTTTTTTTTTTAATCTGTTTATAAAGAATAAATTATATTCTAATCATTTTTGATAAGTTAATGAAAGCTTGAATATTGAAATTCATAATATTGGAAAATATTTTATGTGCATGTATTTTACCTATACAGGTTTTTTAAATTAAAATTGTTAAGGAGATTGATGGGGTCAAATGTAACATGTTAAAATTTTATTTTTTCTTTAGTATTTTTACGTAGGGAAATTAACAGTGTTAAAATTAAGTTTCAAATTTTTGATTTACATAATATAGTGAAATTTTTAAATAAATTTTAATATTTCAGCTTTATGGAGGTAATTTTTTTTCGAGGAACTTCTTAAAGTAGTAACCCTTGCTAAAAGAATTACAAAACAAATTTTGTATTATAATTGGTGAAAATAAATTTTATAATTATAAAAACTCATTGATTTTCATCAAACCGGAAGAGTATATTTATTTAAATAAACAAAAAATATATTTACAGTATTATAACGACAAATAATTAATGAAAATAAAATTAAAGTTACATTCGATAATAATTTTAAAGTCATATATATACCTTCGTTAAGTCATTTCTCTTTCGAGAAAAAATCTAATTATGATATTTTAACAATAAAATAAATTAAAAATTATCAGATTTAAAAACGATTTTCAAATTATTAAAAACAAAATAGTAATTTAATTAGTACAATCTCCAAATATCTTTCATACTACATCTAAAAAAATATATACATACATATAATTTAATTTATTACATTAAATTAAAAATAAGAATAAAATAAATACAAAGTAAATGTGTAACAAAAATAAAAGATAGTAGTACACATATAAGACTTGATAAATATTATAAGTGAAGTTTTTTTTAGTAGATGAATATATATTATTAGTTTAAATAATATATATGTAACATGATATAACTTCTTTATATATATATATATATAGATTTTAAAAATTGATAAAAATGTTTATAGTAATAAGTTTAAAAAAATTTTTATTTTTTTATTTTATGTATGATAAATGAGAGTACATTTATATAAGTTTGTATGTACTTGTGTGTTAATTGAGTACAAACGATTAGTAAGAGGCTGTTAATTATATAGATTGCTATATATTTATGCTTTCTCTTCTCTTTGATAAATAAGCGCCCTTTTTTATTTATTTATTTATAAATAATATTTAATATTTTGCAATTTTTTTTTCTTCAAATATACTAGATATATATTTGTCGACCTTTATTTTATATATATATATAAAGGGGAGTAAATGCATTATTTATTTTGAATTGTTGATGCAATGATTTAACCTTCGGACCTCTTCTAGTCATTTATAAATTTATATATATATATACTTTATTTTTAGATTTCATTAAATTAAAAAATTTTTTATTTCTTATACATGGATCTCCTTAAGTTAATTTATATAAAAAGTCAATTTTCATAATATCTAAAAATTATATTTGTAAAAATTTTTCTTATTCATAAATGGGTCAATATTTGTCAACTGTATATGACTTTGCATGGTCGGGTCTCGAAATGTACTCCAAAGTATGTTTGGTCGAAAGTATATATAAAAAAAATAATTTTCCCCAATTTTTAGCTTTTTAGATCCAATCCTCTATTTTTTACAGCGATTTTTGTTTTTTTCAATTTTTTGAAATTTTTAATTTTTGAGAAATTTATGTTCATTAATTTTTCTTGCAAACGCGCACTTTACGATAAAATTTTTTTTCCTTATAGTACCCCATAGGAAATTTCCCGTAGAATTCGATTCTGGGGTCCAAATTTTTTTTGAACTGCGCATGCGCGAGAAAATCAACTTTCTTGCTTTGCCTTTTCTAGCTAATATGCCTCAGCTGCAGAAAGCTTTTGAGGCCTATAGAACTCGTTTCTTTTAAAAATTAGAATTTTGGCAGCAATTTCAAAATTGGTCATTTTGGGGTAAGAATAGGCATTTGGTTTATTGACTATCGACATGAGAGATTTGGCGACAAATAATTGCAGTGTACGGTAACTGAATGGTGACACTTATATCAAAAAAATGAGACCAATTGGAAGTATTTTGGTTAACTGGCAAGTTTGCAGCTTTGTATTAAAGATTACGAAAAAATCCTATATGGCGGAAAATTCAAAATTTGTGAAAAATGATTTTTTTAAAATCGCTATTTTTCAATTGTAGTGCTTTTAAAATAAATTTACCCAAAAAAATGATTTCATAAGCTGAAAGTATATGAAAAAACATACAATTAGAGACCAACAGGATGAAAATTGAGCTGTCTGCAGCTGAGGCATATAAGCTAGAAAAGGCAAAGCAAGAAAGTTGATTTTCTCGCGCATGCGCAGTTCAAAAAAAAAAATTTGGACCCCAGAATCGAATTCTACGGGAAATTTCCTATGGGGTACTATAAGGAAAAAAAATTTTATTGTAAAGTGCGCGTTTGCGAGAAAAATTAATGAACATAAATTTCTCAAAAATTAAAAATTTCAAAAAATTGAAAAAAACAAAAATCGCTGTAAAAAATAGAGGATTGGATCTAAAAAGCTGAAAATTGGGGAAAATTATTTTTTTTATATATGCTTTCGACCAAACATACTTTGGAGTACATTCTCAGACTCGAAGATCCAAACTGTATACACTTCACAAATATTGACCCAAATATTATTTTCAAAATTTTTATTAAAATCGCGCGTTTACTACTAGCGCTCTTTTATTTTTTTAAATGTCTTCAATCGGTGTTTTTTAGGATGAGCACCAGTACTGATGAGCACCAGTACTTTGTAGTATCTTCTGCTAACACGTGGCTTATTTATATAGTTTTGTTTCTCGCTTTATAATGCAAAAATTAATAAAACATTTATATATACATATTCTAATGTAATATACTGTATGAAATAAATTATAATTATGTTATATTTTCTAAAAAAAAAAATAACCAATTTTTAATTAAAACGTACATTATAGTATATCATTGAAGTACTGTTGTTAATTTTGATGAAAGTATAATAATAAATCTGATCCACTATATTTAAAATTTTAAACATCTTTAACTTATTTGGTAAGAAATTATATTTTTTTAATGTAAATTTTAAAATACAGCAACTAATATACAGCACAGTATGTGTATATATATCAAAATATATATACACACATATTTTGTAACTTCTTTATTTCTTTTTCTGGGATGCATTCAAAATAACTCACAAATATACTGAAAAAAAATCCAGTTGTCACAAGTAGATTTTTTTTTTTTTAATGTAAATTATGCTATTTAAATATTTCGATTTTTTTCATTTATGAATAATTGATTTTTTACAAGGAAATAATTTTAAAGAACATATACTTTTATTAACCCATTAGCATCGGGGTAGACAGAAAGTGCAACTTGATTCTAGTAAACATAATTTTCATGGAGCTTATAAAACTTTTAACGGATTTGCATGTATACGTTACGCCCCATTTGAGGAATAAGCCATTTCACGGAATGAAACGCTTATAGACGCTTATATTCCACGAAATGGTTGAAAAATCAATCAGCCATTCCAGAATATCATATCTCATTCTCATTTCCCGATTTGAGACAGTCGAGTTTCTTAGAGAAGGGTTTATTTTTTTTTCGTAGATAATATAATAGTGAGAAAAATTATTAAAAGTTTTAATTAAAACAAAAATATACGTTCAGATCCAGTTTCAGAGGGCGAGCCAATATTTTTTATTTTTTTTACCACTCGGTTGCATTTTTAGTGGGTTGAATTTTTCAAATTCAAGATTGCCATCATGAAATTTGCTCAAATTTTCCTAGAATGTTGTCATATGAGTAAGTATATCATAAAAAAATTTTGCAGAATTGCGGAATGGACAAGCGACCATTACATTCCGTATAACGGACCCATTTCACGATATGGCCCATTCCTAAAATGGGGCGTAACATATAATTTGTATGCAACATTTTTATGTTTACTGACTACTTTTTGATTAAAAACATTCTAGTTTCCTAAAGCATATTATGTGGTCTCAAACATTGATTATTTTAAGTCCCTAATCAAAATTATTTTAAGTCTTATTTGACTTTACCTGAAACCGATATTGAAGACAATCCCAAAATTTTGGGTCGGGTACCTGAAAATTCCACTACACCACTTACAAAAATAATTTTAAAAAGTAATTAAATTTCATTTTAGGTATAGGTAGAACCAGATCTTTAGTATCAAAAAAAAAATATATATATTACTGCATATTTAAGGCATTATGGCAGAAGGTAATTAAAGAATCAAATTAAAACTTAAAGTCGTTCATTCTACCACTGGGTGTTTCCGCGCAGCACATTTTGAAATTAAGATTGATTTAGCCATATATTTATAATAATTTTTATTTATAGTAATTTTAATTAAAACGTACATTTATTTATAATAAATTTTTAATAAAAAAATCAATGCTTTTTAGTATTCGGTACAAGAATATAAAAAAAAATTGAAAATGTTTATTTGTTTAAACAAATAAGATATGTTAAATTTTTGAAATTTTCGGGTCATAAAAACCTTAGTTCCCAGATCTGGACAAGTGACAAGTGACATCTGCAAGTTGCATCAAAATTCTGCTTGACTCAAATTAAAGATCATTCAATTTTAGCTGGAGGTTTCGATGGAAATTTTTCGCTAAACCCTTTTTATTATCAGTGATAGCTACTTGTTTATAAATTCTAGAGCATTTTAAACTTTTTTTTTTATTTTATAAAAAAGTATCTATCACTGATAATAAAAAGGATTTAGCGAAAAATTCCCATCGAAACCTCCGCCTATGAGATAAGCAGAATTCTGATACAAGTTGCCTTGATCTAGGAACTAAGATTTTTATGACCCGGAAATTTTAAAAATTTAACAAGCCACTTTTTCAATTTTTTTTTTATATTCTTGTACCAAATACTGAAAAGCTGACTTTTTTATTAAAAAATTATTATAAATAAATATATAGTTAAAAAATCTTGATTCCAAAATGTGTTATGCAGAAGCACCCATTGACGGAGTGAGCGTCCTTAAATTAATTTTTCACAGCTCTGACGATTATAAACATAGATT
Source organism: Anagrus nilaparvatae (assembly GCA_022575985.1). Lineage (NCBI taxonomy): Eukaryota > Metazoa > Arthropoda > Insecta > Hymenoptera > Mymaridae > Anagrus > Anagrus nilaparvatae. Next base: position 34,444,185 of record JAKSXM010000231.1, read on the forward strand.
CGATACATCATAAAACTTAATTATTTACAGTATTTTTATAATTTTTTAGCTTTATCAAATGTCACCATTGATTCTGCTTTGAACGATGATTGTCTCATAGAAATTTTTAAAAATTTGAATAACAAGGAAAAATTGAAATTAGAACTAGTGAGTAAAAGATGGAACAAAGTTTCAAAACTTTCTTGGAGCAACGTATACCTTTTAAAATTATATTTTATCGAATTCCCATATTCTAGCATGAGTTCAGAAAATTATAAAGTGAAAAATACAAATTATTTATTAAATGTTTTAAATAGATGTGGAGTGTACTTGCGCAAAATCTTGATAAATTATTATTCTTTTGATTATTTAGATTATTATCCTAAAATACAAAAAAAATTATTAAAATATTGCAATAATTTTACTCATTTAACAATAATATCTAAACCAAATATTGATCGTTACAATCTGAAATCATTTTTGGTTAAGTGTAGTAATCTAAATAGCATTACCTTAGAAAATTCATTCATACAGGATGATTTTTTGTCTGCTTTCATAACAAACGTGCAAGGAGAACGCATCAAAGAAATAACAATTAAACACAGCATTTTTAAAACTGAAGATGATTTGTACAAATTTTTAATTAAATTGAAAAATTTAAATAAATTTATTTATTATGAAAATGATTCAACTAGTAATTTAATAATTAAAGCGATAAATACGTTATTAGAAAATAATCTTGAAGATATTCATGAATTTTCTATTATTTGTAACTTTGAATTAGACGAGAATATTAATTTAATGTCATTACTTTCGAGACAAAAAAAATTACGTAAACTTGAATTAGGAAAGTATAGTTTCAAAGGAAATCTGATAAATGTTATTCCAATAGAATATCTTGAATATTTACATTTAGACTTTAGTAGTGAAAATTTTCAATTTTTCGTTAAACGTTTTAGTCATTTAAATTCCTTTAGTTGCAAAGTTAATACTGTTGATAATGCTTTTGTAAAGATATTTAAAGATTGTTCAAATCTAAAACATGTAAATATTAATTGTGAGAAATATTCTGTGACTGATGAAAGAGTAAATTTCTTTAGAGATTTGCAAGGTTTAGAATCTTTTAGAATTGTATTTAAATATAATTTTTCCGTTCAAGATGAAAAAGATAGTTTACTTGAAAATTTATCTGTATGTAAAAATTTAAAAGAATTATGTTTTATAGATTGTAATTTCACATATTTTGGCTTAGAAAAATTAAGTTCTCTCCCAAATTTAATTAAATTAAAAATTTTAGGAAGTAATTTAAAAGATGAAAATTATATTGATTTTATTCAAAAATCGATTAGATTACGAGAGCTGAGATTATCAAATTGCGGTGAAATAACCAATAGTTTGATAGAAAAAGCTAACGAAGTAAAGCAGGAACGTAGAGATGCTCATATTTTGAAAATAATTTATGACGGCGCATGTAACAAATTAAACATAAGACAATTAAGGAAAGATTTATCATTAATACTTGTAACTCATTTTAATCAATCATAAAAATACAATAAAATTTTTAATAAAATTATAAAAAATTGTCATTATTTTATTTTTTTATTATTTAAGGTATTGAATTCAACCCTTTCCCACCCTAAAGAAATTTTTATCGTTGTCTCATTATAGCAGATGTAAATTCTGGACCTAAATTTATAGAAATTTCAATTAACAGCGCCAATTTTTAACTTCTCTCATTGGTGCTGGGCCTAAATTTAAACAAGGTGCCATGCAGGAGTGGGGAAGAGTCGGACTCAATACATGCATTTAGCTTTCAAAAGATATCTGGGGAATTATAATATTTGTTCAATTTAACATGTTAAATATAAAAAATGATTGTATAATTTATTTTCTGGAACGAAAGTATGATTTCCTGGCCGCTGCGCGGAAAAACTGCTGCTGAAAAATCGTATACGACCCTTGGTCATAAAAAAAGAATGCCCATATCCCCTATATCGCAGTTTACCATCCTCGGCTTCGTCTCGGAAGGTAATTTGCGTTCTATTTGAGACATTCTTTATTTTTCTGACCATGGGTCGTAATATACTATTCTACTTTTAATTTAGCTAAATAAGTATAAAATATTTGCACATACCAAACAGCTATATCAGAATTACCAAACAAAACTAAAAATTTATTAGAGACTGACCCATATAAGAATTTCATTTTTAATAAAATTTACCTGCATATATACAAACAATTGTACTATAAACAGATCAAGGTTTTTTTTATAAATAAAAAAGTCTTTAAAAAAAAGTAAGACAGAGACGAATAAGTTTTGCCATTGAAAATATGTTTACAATAATTGTCAAGTTATAAACCATTTATTTATTAAACTAATAGGCGTGTCTTTATATATATATTTATTACACATATATTTTTTTAATTGTTTATCCATATAAAATCTCACATAGTTTAAAAAAGAAAAAACTAAGTAAAAATAATGTGTAAACTATAAATTGAACACGTATTACATACGCGATAACATATTTAAAAAAAATGCATTTTTTTTTTCATTTTGGTTTTTTTTTTATTTATTTATTTATATCTGATTTAATTTTATATATATATAGTAGTTTAGTGTGTTGTAAACATATAGAAAAAAAATAAACTTTAAGCTGTCTCGTTGTCGCTTTTTAAAATAAAAAGATAGGGACATCTCGTTAGCACCGAGCTTGTGGGTGTCCTTTTTGCACCGGGTGTCTTTCTTTGTAAATAAATTAAAAAAAGAAAAAAATCAAAATCAATGGGTATGTGCAATACTTGAAAGAGTGAAGAAGAAATACCGATGACATTTTTTAAACTTATTTATTTATTTAAATTTTATAAAAATATAGATCCCGCATATTTTTACTATTTGATGAGTAAATTTATGCATAATTTTTTTTTTTAATCTTTTTTCAAAGAAAATTTTTCATATTTAATTAAACATAAATTAAAAAAAAAAGGAACGAATTATTATAATTAATTTATTAAGTTGATAAAATCATAAAGTTCACACGAGAGAGCTTGTTTACATGTTATAATTTTATGTAAGATTTATAATTATGTATATTAGGCTGGTTATTATACATTTAAAATTTGTGTACTTTAGTAATTTTTTAGTGATATTTGAAGTTAATTATTTATTGAAGTTAATTAATTATTTATAAAATAAAAGGTCGATTTTATTGAGCATATTTTTACTTCATTCTGGGGGCACTAGAGTAAAACAATTGAACCTCAGTATCACTAAAAATGTATTAAAATTTTGTTCTGAGACGATTTTATGGACTCTGCTCGAGCAGTTTTTTAATAGAATTTTAGTCATAATTAATTATTTCTACTCTAGTGCACCTAGAATTTAGTAAAAATACGCTCCACTAGGGACACTAGGGAATAGAAACAATTAATTATGACTCAAAATCTATTAAAATTCTGCTCGTTTAGGATCCATAGGGTTGCCTTTTGAGCAAAATTTTAACTATTTTTTTAGTGATAATTAGTGAAGCCAATCTATTTTAAAGTTTTGAGTCCCCAGAATCTAGTAAAAATATGCTCCATGAAATCGACCCTTAGCAACTATAAGTAATTATATTATTAATTAAAGCAGTATTACCGCGAATACATTTTAAATTCGCTGAGTTTACAAAAATTTTAAATAAAAGACACTAACTCAATTTGAATATTCATTGATACCACAAAACAGTTGAATCAAGTTGGCTTAATTTAGGAGTTTTCGGGAACTAAACCGAAATTTCAGATTATTTTTGACTCGCCATCGCTTGGATTTTTCGGATTTTTATTTAGGAAAATTTTCGATTCACTTTGTATCTGAAGACCTTTTTTGAAAAATTGCAGGCCTTACTCAAAATTTAATCCAACCTAATTTGAAAAAAGTCCAAATTCTCGGGACAAGTACCCAATATTTTTGTAACCACATACCCCTAGTTCAAATTTCATAGACGAAGCAGAGATCAACATTTTTTTTTACAAGTATACTAATTTATGATTAATTATTGAACCCTAACTAAAATCAGCTAAGACCTCAATATATAAATAGAACCCAAAATAGCTCGCAAGATAGTATTTCCTAATTTCCTAATAAGAGAGTATGCATTTGCAAAATTTCAAGTATGTAATAACTTCCAGGCTAATATACAAATAAATCTTTCTAAACTTCCTATTTAATATTTTACTTTTGGACTTATAAACTAATTTATTTTTCAATATTATAAAAAATTGTTTTTTACCAAAAAATACACTCCAAAAAAACATTACAATGATAATTTTTGTGTTTACATAAATGTACTGCTGAAAAAATTATAAATTGAGAGTAAAAAAAATATTATCATATATAATATTATAATATACACGAGCCGTCAAAGATATATAAGGAAGTAGTTATATAAAATTATATCACGCGAGGCCAGTTTATGCAAACCTGAGCTTGACAATTTTTCATTTTTCTTTTAACAATTATATTTATGTATAGAAACACGTATACACAGTAGAAAAAATACAATTTAATCGCAAATTTTTTTTCACGTACTTTAAGCAATGATTTATTGAAAAATTTTTTAGATATAATTAAATCATTGTTTGAAATTTTATTGATAAGCTAAATAGTCTTGTATTTTTAACTTTCTTTTTGAAGTAAGTGACCCAACTGATTACATAAACTTTTTAAAATTTTGTATTTTAACGAACTTGAGTATAAGAAGAAGAAAAAATAACTCGTAAAATAAAGGAAGGTGATAATAATCTTTAAAGTAAATTGTTTACCCAATAAGTACTGACAAGGTGAGGCCAACTGATCAACTATGGAATACTGATTTTTATTTTATAAAAACATCCCTGAGAGACAATCTTTTCCTAAATCTTTTATTTTTCTTTAATGTTTTAAAGCTTGTATGAGTTTCTAATTAAATTTATATAAATACAACACCTTATTTGTGTTTATCAATTATAGATAAAATTATCGTTCATGTAAGAACATAAATTAAAATTGGATTTTTGACATTGTTTTGATACATAAGGTATCTTAATTTTATTCTTAAATATACTAACTAAGACTATTCTTGTGTCAAAAGAAAAATTTTTAGTAGCTTATCATCTAGTTGAAATAAATGTAATTTCTAACAAATTTTTTATTTATTTTGCTGACGATCTAGAGACTAGAATTAGCAATAAAATACCAAAAAGGAATCCTTACAAGTTTATTTATTAAATATATTAAACGAGTTTTAATGAAAATGATAATATATGTGTATTACAGATACTGATCACATTATGAGAATACTTCTATATATACCCTCATGAAGTCATTTCACTTGCGAGAATAACATTGAAGTATCTTTGGATTTTAATAGATCTAGAGCTCAGGGTACGAAAAAATTTACCAATAAGAACCAGTATGGGAACCTTGAAATTTTGCTTTTTGAGTAATTTAGAATAAAAAATAAAGATCAAATTTTTTTCGGCTAATGGTGCTTTTAAAGGAGCGTAAGGAGGGTCAAAAAACATAAAAAATTAGGGTATTAGTACTAATAGATACAAAGTTGAGATTTAACCATCTGAAAGAACTTATTTTTTATTAAATAGCTGCGCTATCGCTATACCCCTCAAGGATACCGGCGCATATTTGTAACAAATTTTCCGGTAAATGCATACTAATAAATACAAGGCTAAATTTTATTTCAAGCTTCACTATAGTCCCAAACGTTTCACCATACCTCTCAGATGTCTGTTGGTGCCATAGGGTTACCATATTGCCCTAGCGGCTATAGCAGTCCATTGTTTAAAAAAATAAATTTTTTCAGTGAGTAAAATCTCAGCTTTGTATCTGTAAGTACAAGTGTCCTATTTTTGACCCCCCCTTCCCCCAGTCCCTTTGAAAGCACAACTAACCAAAAAAAAAATCTATATATTTTTTATTCTAAACTACTCAAAAAGCAAGCATTCCCAAGTTCCCATATACTTATTCGTATCGATACATTTTTTCGTACGCTGAGCTCCAGATCTATAAAGATATGTTATAACATAAATCGTCTTTTAAATAAATTTTGAGACAAATTTTGGACTAAAAACAAAAGATAGAAATCATAAAACAGGTCAATTATATATTTTTAGACTAAAAAATACAAAATTTGAAAGTTTGTAAAGAAAAAATTTTATAATTTTTAGGCCACAGTTCCGTGTGTACAACTACTACTCTATACATAATATAATAAAAAGGAATATAAACTTTTAAAGTTGCGTAAAGTATCGTTTAAAGCCATAAATTATTAAGTCAATCAGGTAATAAATCGCCCTTGAAAAACAGAAGAAGATCAAAGAGAATATACCGTTTCTTTATATATATACTTTTTTTTTTCTTTTCTTCGACTCAATCCTAAAAAAAAAAGTTTTATACCTTGAAATGTCATGGCACTCATGGATTTCGTTTTATATATATTTTACAGAAAATTTCTGAGAAATTTAATGTAAAAAACTGTAAATATTATTACAGTAACAATATGTCAAAATGTGTATATTTTTTTTTGCTTCAAGTTAAATATCTTCTTTTTTGTGCATTACTTATAAATTTATTAATATTAAGTAATTTTGTTATTGTATATGAAATGTAGAGCAAATAAATTGGGACTCTGTGTAGTATACAATAAATTATACTTTTAATAAAATTTTTTTGTTTTCTTATTTTGAAATTTCTTGTTAATTATGATTTACATTTAAAGATTTTGACATAAAATTAAATATTATTTGTAATAACTTCTTTTTTTACATAATTACCCTATAATTTTTAAATCTACACTGAAAAAAAATTTTTCCATTTGACAATGTATAGAAGATTTTGAATTTTAGTGTATTAGAAAGTGGTTCCACCTCCAGGAGATTTTCTAAAACATTACAAGAAATAGTTTTTCAACCTACCAACACTAAAAAAAAATTTAAGGATGGTATATTTTTTTTATGCTCAAAAAACCGATTTTCGAAAAATTCAAAACTGTATTTTGGGGTCTTAAAGGGGCCCTAAAGGCCCATAAACAATTTTTTCTCGTAAATTGGTGTAATTTTAAGTTTTCTAGCTAATGAGCAGAGTATTATCTGTTTATGGGTCAGAGAAATTAAATAAAGTCTTAAAAAACCAAAAAAATTGATCTTTAAGTTTCCGGGGGCCTGTCGTGGCCTAGAGATCTAATTCAAACGGGAATCAGTGAATTTTTTGATAATTTTTCTGATGCTGCTTAGGTTAGGTATGGTTCCTAGGGCCAAATTTAATAAATGTAAAAATTTTTGTTAATGTTGTGGTTTGTGGGAAATACGCGAAATTTTAAATTTAAAAGACATAATTGATTTTTTTTTAAATAAAAGTTCATTTTTTGAATTTATGAGCAAATTAAAAACAAAAAAACGAAAATGGCTGCCGAAAATCGAAAACTGAACCTAGGAAATTAAAAATTAGGTGGACTAATTATTTTTAATTTCAGTTTCAGAAAAAAATATTTTGGACCGATTTCCGTAACTGGATTGTAAAAAGTAACTTCCTTAGATTAAAAAAAAAATAGAATGTTTTCGAAAAATTAGTAAATTTTCAAAAAAATTTGTAAATATTCGAAAAAAATTTACTAAATCTAGTATATTATCAAAAACTTGGAGAATTCTCGATTTTTTTTGCGATTTTACGAAAAAAGTTGTAAATTCACAACTATTTTTTGTAAATTTTCGAAAAAAAATGGTAAATTATCAATTTTTCTTGCGAATTCACAAAAAAAATCGAGAATTCTCCAATTTTTCGATAATATACTAAATTTAGTAAATTTATGATTTTTTTCCAATATTTACAAATTTTTTCGAAAATGTTCTAATTTTTTTGTTAATATAAGGAAGTTACTTTTTACAGCGTGTAGTCCAAATTGGGCTCAATTTTTGAATTTATAAGCACTCATCTGACAACCCATATTTAATATAAAGCCAAATAAGCCAGAATCAACAAAATAAAATGGACAATCAGTTTACTATTTGAAAAATCCCATACAACACAAACCTTTTATTATACACAGTAATTACTCAAAAAATTGATCATGATATTTAAATTACCTAAAAAAAATCATGCCCCTCTACCTTACGATATTTATAAATAATTCTATCTAACCTTTTTTTATACAAGCTTATAAATAGTTTACAAGAAATTATAAAAAAAAAATTCCTATAGTTTAATTTGCCAAGTTAAATGTTAAAGTGACAGTATAAAAAAAAATAATGATTGAGGAGTGGTCGGTAGTTAACCTTTCTTGGGATTTATTATCCTTTTTATAAATTATATTACCTGCTTTTTTTATTAAATGTTCGAAGAAACACATACTCCTTTATATAATTGAGAATTTAGAAAAAAATTGTTGTTTGTCTTTTAATAAATATGGTTTAATTATATTTATTACTATTTCTAATCGTATCGCTAAATTTTTATTCGAAAAAAAGGTAATTTTTAAACCCTATTTTTATTATTATTTTTTTTTTCATACAAATTGTTTATAATTATATGTAATTATTTTTGTTTTTCTTACTTATACCTTTTTTTTATGTAAAAATTTAACTGATTTTAACATGCAATGTTTGTGGAATTCGTACATTTTAATTATTTAATTAAAAATATTTTCTGAATTATGATTTTATAATAATGTAAAATTAAACAAAAGTTTTCTGAAGCATATTTATAAGAACATTATTTTAATTGGTGTAGTTTGTAAGATAAAATAAAAATATGTAATTACACGTGTTTATTTATTAAATTTAGATAACAGAAAGGTCTTTATTTTAGGTACACTGTAAAAAGGAACTTTCGTAGATTTATCAAAAAAAATAGAAATTTTTCGAAAAATTAGTGAATTTTCAAAAATTTTTGAAAATATTCGATAAAAATCGTAAATTTACTAAATTTAGTATATTATCGAAAAATTCGAGAATTATCGTTTTTTTTTTGTGAATTTACGATAAAAGTTGTAAATTTACAACTATTTTTTGTAAATTTTCGAAAAAAAATGGTAAATTATCAAATTTTCTTGCGAATTCACAAAAAAGAATCGAGAATACTCGAATTTTTTGTTAATATACTAAATTTAGTAAATTTATTTCGGATTTTTTTCGAATATTTACAAATTTTTTCGAAAATTTACTAATTTTTCGAAAATTTTCTAATTTATTTGTTAATATAAGAAAGTTACTCTTTACAGTGTATATAATTAAAATTTTTATCTAAATGTTAAGTAACTTAATTTAAAAAAAATATAAATGACAATTTTTTACTTACATTTCCTATAAATCTAGTTCTTAATTTCAAAATCTAACGCATTTTTATAAATTATAATAATATTTTCAACATATAAAAACTTTACTTAACGATAATTGACAATTTCACAATAATTATTTATCATACTTAAATTAAATATAAAAATACATTTCAAAAGTAAACACACACACATAAAAAAAATCAAAATTACTTTTATATAAAATTGAATGAAAAAAAAAATAAAACTGTATATAAAAATGACCTTGTATTATTAAAGAAATAAAAAAAGGAAAAGGCCAAATGTGTATAGTTTTTATCATAATTAATAGATTTTCCTAACTATAAATCATTTTTCAAAGATATATATTTTTTATTTACTGTTATTATGTATTCAATGTTTTTATTGAAAAATATTTAAATTTTTTATGTGTACCATTTGGATGCTAGTTGAATAAATCAATGCGAATTAGAAATATTAATGGTAGCTATAAATTTAAAGTTCATTAAGCACATAACTAGTCAATTAAAATAAGTGTATCTTTCCTATATTTTATCTAATTTATGACAATTTTCATTTTTATGTGACATATTGGATTAATAAAACTAGACAAAAAAAACTTATCTAAAGATATTAATCTTGTTGAGATACAGAGGAAAAAGTGAGTATAGAATAAATTTTTATTTATTTATTCGCTTTTTTGATGCATTTTATTTTATGATTTGCATTAATTATTTTTTGGTTTTTGAAATTTAAATTTCTTTTTATCTTTGTTTTAAGATCCACATTTAATGTTTAAGTAGAAAATAAAATTGCGTCTTAACGAAATGAAAAAATATAGTTTCAGCTAGCATGTAGAAAAATTTTACAATCAATGGTGACAAACAGTGCTTACGGCGAATAAAACTAACTGCACTAAAAGACAATAAACAATAAGTTTTATAGTTTACGTAAATATCAATGAAAAGTATTCGTGGTTTGGGACAAGTGTATTGAAACATTGCAATTGGTCACGCCTTCTTGTAGTTTTTAGTGGATATCGTATAGAAATGACTGATAATAAAACATGACTCAAATAAATGTAAGTATCTGAATGGGTTTAGCAAGGGTCTTACAAGATTGTAATATTTTTCTGTGAACTTGAGTTTTGATGAAGTGTTGAAAAAATGTCAAGATATTTTGACAATGAACTTTAACGAAACTTTAAGTATAAATTTTCATTATACACATCGAGATGTGGACAGAAAAATAAAGTATGACCCAAATCTTACGTAAACTACCAACCAAGGCCAAGGAGGGCAATTTACGATTTGGGGCATTATTTTTTTATGGCCGATAAAAATTTTTAATTATCATACAAAGAAATCATCGTTTGCTCGCACATAATTTTTATTAGTTTATATAATAAATGGTTCTGAATGTTGGGTAAAACGTAGAAAAGCCTTGAAAAATTAATGCTAGAACCTTTTCTTCTCGGGATTGATAATAATCTTTTTAACAATAATTAAATTTGAGCACAAGTTTCTTGCTGGCACCTAAGATTGCAAGTAAGTATCTTTTTCACTTTCTGATTAAAAAACACTGGTTAGTTTATACCATCAGATTCTGATAAAAATTTTTTCTAAACTTTATACGCGAGTAAGCAGAAATATCTGATACTTGTAATCAGATAATCAAATGTAGTTTCATGACAAGTCCTATTTATTTTAACTACATAATTAATAACGGGGTCTGTCAATTATTGCCATCAAATAATCAAAGCTTTTAGATTTAGACTCTAATTTGACCAATGAGAACTTAATATTTTGCATTTGCAGTTTAATATGGGTAGAGCGATGCTAAGCTTTTATAAAAATATTTTAGGTATTTTAAATTAATTCTTTCGACATCGATTTGTAGCAGTTAAAAAATATAAAATAAATTAAAAATAAAAACTACAAATAAAAAACTAACTTAAAATTGTGGAAAAATAAACGTAGGCCTATGGTCTTTTTGTTAATAATCGGACAAAGGAAAATATGATCGAAATTTTGAATACCATGAAATATTTCACACGGAACCATGGTTCCTTTTGTTATAATTGGATAAATGAAAATCTATTTATAAAATCAATTTCTGCGGAAAATTTAGCATACATCCATGGTTCTTATGACGATAATAGGACGAATGAAAAGGTGATTGAAAATTCGGATCCGGTGGAAAATTTCACACGGAACCATGGTTCCTTTGACGATAATCGGAAAATGAAAATCTGACCAAAAATTTGGATACTGAGAATTTGGAAATAAAATTTTACATAAATCCATGGTTGCTGTGGTGAAAATATGATAAATGAAAATTTGATTGAAAATCTCAAATTTTCCTCAGTAAAAAGCAGAGCTTCGCTCTGTTATTATCATACATTACAAAAATAAATGATTTCAAAATAAAATTAAATCTTAATTTATTCTTAAAAAAAAAACTTTTTAATGACCGTGACTGTTTGTTACAATAAACAATGTATTAAAAGATCACAATTACAACGATGACAATATAACAATAGATGCTTTGATAATTTATTAATAATTTATTAAAATTAGCATTCAATTATAAAATTAATAATTTATTATCAATAAATTAAATATCAATAAACCGTATAAAAATATGAAATTCATTTTAAATAAATTTTTCTATTAAATACCGCAGTATAAATACAATGATGTGTAAATATAAGTTAAAAATAAAAAAATTGCGCGGAAATCTATAAAAGGTTTAAAAATATAAAATAAAAGACAAAACAAAGGTACATTTAACAAGCATGGCGTCTTTTGCAAATTGAATCGCGGTATATTTTTATATAAGCCAATATCGTTCCGATCTATCGAACACGTTTTCAAACATATCGCGCTTGTTTACGCGCTTTTATTTTTATTTTTTTACATATATTATGTATTATGTGTGTAAGTTTTACTCTTATTTTTTTTTTATATCTATCTACTGAATATGTACTTATTTTTCTGTATGTACGTTGTATATACCGACTAAATGAGAGTCAAACACGTCAATTTAAGTTAAATTCTATATATAGTTGAATTATATATAAAGAAAAATACTTATTTGCAATTTTTTTTTTTTACAAATATTGCATAAATATTTTTATTTAGAAAAAAAATGTACGTACCAATAAAAAGTTTATTAAAAAAATTTCTTATACATGTTTATATTCGAGAATTAATAAATTTAATAATAAATTTTACAAGCTTTGAATAATTGAATACCTCATTGTATTAAAATGAGGTTCTTCAACACAATATAAAAAAAAAAATTTTAACAATACATGCACAAAATACTTTCTGTGTACAGGAAGAGAATATTTTCGCGACAAAAAAATTTCTAAAAGGTTATAAGGTCAAAAAGCTTATAGGTTATGGTCATTGACAAAACAATACATGAATAAATATTTTTTATTTACACCTGATTTAATATTTTTTTTTTATTTCTTTGGTTTTTCTTTTTTACTTTAACTTTTTATTTAGATAAAAAAAAGCATATATGTAACACTCAATGGTCAAGGTGGAACCGTCATGGCTCTTGACTCTTTAAACTATTATCTCTTATTATTATTAGTACTATATCCATATAAATGTCTCGCTCTTCCGATGCGTATCGTCCCCTTCAACTTCCGGCCAAGCGTATCCGGTTTTTACATACGCCCACCTCATTTTTTCTTTTTTGTACTTTTTCTTTAATTTTTTTTTATTTACTTTTTGTACTTTGTAATTTTTATGTATATACTAAAGACGATTATTAAGTGAATAGCATAAATTAAGAGTGTCAAAGGGATTTAATTTTTAATTTTTGACTTGTTATTATCTTTTTTTAATTATTGATATTCGTCTTGATTAAAAGGTTTCCTAGATATAATTTTTTTTCATTTGTGTATTTTAGTTTTTCTTGCTTAACAATTTATTTATTTTCACGTTGGTTTTGGTATTTAATGTGCAAATTTCATCAGTGATAATGTGATTTTAAAATGGTTTAACTCCACATTACCATACCATACCCAAACCTTGTAGCTTCAAAGTCTCAGAATCAGTGATAAAAAAAATTAGGATACGAATGTGGGTTATTTTAGACTTATATTTATTTTTATACAAAAATTCAGCTGTTATACTCTCGTGCACTTATAAAAGTGTCCAAAACTCAAAATCAGGCCCCAAAAATTTTCAATTTTAAGTTAATTTTCAACAAAATTTATTCAATGTATGAAGGTTTGCGAAAGGCATGTACAAATAGTAGTTTAAGTAAAAACTTTTATAAATTTCTCGCAAGAGAAATGCATTTTAAATACTATATAAAAGACATGTGCATTAACATCGAATAAAGATAATTCTTAAACTCAAAATGTGTTGCATAAAATTTTCTAAATTGAATAATTATCTCAAATCATCCATAAGTATTCTATTTGCTTTTTTAATTTTTCGCATTGTGCGCATGCAGTTTGGTTATAGAACTCAATATATTTTATTAAAAGTTAGTACTTTTTTTGTTTTTCACGTGATACGTTATAGATGATAAAAATGCAGAATCTAGGCCCCGGATTCATTCTCATTTATTATATAAATTGAAAATCTATAAGGTTACTAATTAAATTTAGTCTTTGATTTTTTTTACCTCTTTTAAATCCATATACCCCGTTACATTTTGCTATACCTAAAAAGAATTAAACTCATCCAAATTAAAACTGAATAATTCACTATTTTCTAAAAATACCTAAGGCAAGTGCCTTTAATAAAATCAAATAGTACACACAAAAAATAATAATAATTATAAAATTTTACTAATAATAAATAAATAAAAATTCAATTTTTTTTGTTTCAAATCCAAAAAAATTTCTATATGTGCAAAAAATGACCTCAGGGTTAATATAGAATAATTTTAAAAGAGATCTAAAACAATACATTTAAAGATAAATAACTTGCACCAAAAAAAAAAATGAAGAAAGATATATGTTATATATGATACGGTGTAATACATCAGTTTATACTGATCGACTTGAAAGATTATAATATATATAAATCTTTTATTTTTTATCATACCAAATTTTACAGCGTACGTGTTCGTTACAGAATATGACATTAGTATATAATTTTAATTTTTTTTAATAGTAATTCGCGCATCAATAATCCTTTATATATGAAATTAATTAGATAAGAAAACTATATATGGATTTAAAATTTGTCATCAACAGAGTATGAGATGTTTATTTCAAATTATCTTTAAATGTAAGGTAACTAACTATATATAAAAGAATGAAAAAAAAAGAAATTTGTACAGTTATAATATCTTTCTATACCGAGCATAATGACTTTTATCCGTGTAGATATATTATATTAAAAGTCGGCATTTGGACCTTTCGGCAAAGAAAAAATTCTTTTTTTTCTTTTTACCTTGCTGTAACAGATGGTCATTTGATTTGATTTTCAATCTTTTTTTTTATCTCGTGATAAAAGTTTGTATGTAGAAAGATGATAATTTTTTTAAAAATGTTTATATGAATTAATGTTATTATTATGAATGTAAGTAGTGGGTAATTAAGTAATCCAGCTAGAAGTGGTATCCAAAGTGGGGTTGCCCATGTTGCCTTATGGTTAGCATAGGAAACCACTTTATGGATACCAATTCTACCGGTCCCAAGCCCGGAGCCTCATTGTTTGCTTGCAAGCTGTGGGGTATGGAGAGGGTATTTCAGGCCACCATTCAAAGGTTGACTACATCAAGCTTCCTTGAATATTTAGACCAGCCAAGAAACCGGTTCTCGTGCCTATTTATTCTATTTGGGCAAAGGATGTGAGCTCTCGCGTACTTGAAAACGGATAACAAAGTCTTATGTCTGAAAGTATCTTTGAAGAAAGGGCAAATAAAGGTGACCCAAATTCTGGAAAATAAAAGTTTATCAAAATATTTTGTATGTTCTGCTTTGTTAAAAAATTTCAACCAGTTTGTTTTAAAATCTAACGAAAAACTAAAATATGAAATAAAATTAATTTAATTTGAATACTGCATGATTATATTCAAAACAGAGTATTTAATTTTTAGGATTCTCTTATGATTTTCTTCAAATGACTTGAAACACATAATATAATTACAAAAAAAATTTTTTTACATATTTGGCTTTAAATATAATTGATATTTTAAACAAATTTCCAATTTTGCTTTAATTTTCAAGCAAAGCAACCTAACGAATTCAATCAAATTTATTTAATACTTTAATTTTTGGTTGGATTTTAAAACAAATTTATTTAAAAAGTCGACTGTTTATAGCATCATCGTGTACATAATTTTTAACAAAACAAAAATCATTTAACGGCATTTATGAGACATGAAAAATTAGTTTTATATCTCAAAGCAAAAAAGCATAAAAATTTTGATTAATATATCAAAACTAGATAGATATAATTACAATCTATAAATTTTTTTTATAAATCTTAAAAAAATTTTTAATACTTTCTTACTACAGTATATTATTATTTTTCAGACATATCATAAAGGTACAAAAAAGATTTAGTTATTTTTTAAGGGAACTGGATACAACATAAATCAAAAACACGCAACTCGTATAACTATTTACGCTATACGAACAACAATTATTACAAAAAACATAGCAACAGCTAGTACTAAATATATATAAATTCCATAAAAGATAGGATGAACTTGTGTGTCAGTAAATAAAAATAGGAGATGCATGTGTAGAAGTAAATTTTTAAAAAAATATATATATTTTTTCTTTAATATCTTTATGCTCTAAGAAACTCAAAAAACTATGACATCCTTTAATAAATGTGTATACCCTTTATTATTGTATATAGAAAATTCTTTGTACCGTTAGACAATAGAATCATTAGGAACAATAATCTTTTGCTTATTATTGTATATAAACATGATAATAGTAACAATGATTTTAATGCATTATATCTGAAAATCACATATTCTTAGATACAATAAATGACACTTAAAAAATTATTTTTTTATTGTACTTTCATATAATACTCATTTTTTTGTTTTAGGACATGGAAGGTATGAAGAGTTCATGAAAATACATCTGCTAGAATTTTTAGACTGCAAGTTTGGAGTTGCAAGTAAAGATTTAAATTTCAATTTGGCTATTTTTCAACATAAGATCTTGAAAATTTTGAATCCTTGAGGCTTCTTTGAAGATCCAATACATAAATAAGTCACTCTGATTAATATTTATTCATACATTTATCAAAAGTACAATATATCTAATCAGAAAAACTATTTTTATACAAAGTCATTCACATATTCATTATTCATAACATTTGAATATTCAGATATTTTATTATATTTTTTTCAAGAGTTGAAAAATGCATATCGATCTTTTCATGTCAACTGATGTAGTTATTTTTTGTCTAAATAGCAATGTTCTTAAAATATCAATGAATCATATGGGACCATATTCACAAAGGCGGGTGATTCTATAAAATGTGCTAAAAATGTTAGTAAAATCTCACTTTCAAATCTTTATTAATTTAAGTAAAAAATGACATAATACTTTTGGAGAACATAGTAAATTGGATTAACTTCCATAAATGAAAAATGATGCAATTGGCATAGAACGACCCATATAGACGTTTAAAATATATGCAATTTATCATTTATAAATAAAAATACAAACAATTTTTAAATGCAAAGGTGAAGAAAATATTAATAAAAAAAAAATCACAACAGATTAAATCTATAATAGTAAAGATGTCAACAACAACAAAAAAGTGATGAATCATGCAAAAAATTATATTATGATCTAAACTTTTTATAAAATTCCCACAGCAGAGCTAAAAATATTAATAAAAAATATTTAAACTATAATTTATAAAAACAATAATATATAACCAATAATAATAATTCAATATACAATTTTACAAATGAGAACACCACAGGAATTAAATTCCTTATTCAAAATATTATTATAGATTTAACCTCTTCTCTCTACAGGTGGTGGTAAAATTACAATTCGTATTATTATTGTTATTATTATTACTGTATGATATACTCAATAATTTTAAATATTAAATAAAAAAAATCAATTTTTTTTTCTTTCTTAATATTTTGGTTCTGTTATTTATACTGTTAGGATATTTTGTTAAGGATTAAATGAGAAGAAATTGTGCATTTTTTTTAATGATGATAAGTTTTTTAGGATGCAAAAAAGGGGAATTATGTATTATAAAATTGTCAAATAAATTTTTTGGATAATGAATTTTTTTTTTCTTTATTTTTTAAGTCAAAATAATTTAACAGGTATTACTAAAAAAAAATAAATAATCACTTTACTAAATGTTGACCAAATGTATGGGAAAGTAAAACGAATGATTTCAAGTATTTGGCATTAAAATTGTAAATTTAAATTAAAAAACAATACAAAATCAGTTAAATTTTATATGTAGTAAAGTCTTCTACATATATTACAAGTAGAAAAAAGCAATAAGTATTTAATAAATATTATAAGTCAAAAGGGTGAAATATATCATATCCAAGTAGTACCTAACAAATACAACCAACTAATGAAAGAAATACATCTAATATTGTTAAAAGAATTGATGAAATCTAAATTATATTCAATAATTATAATGTAGTAAGTATTCAACTATTAATTAATATAGTTATAAAAGTTTAGATACAGACTCTTATATATACCCTTGAAAAATCATTTCACTTGCGAGAATAATTTTAATAAAAATATTAATTTCTTTTTTTAAGTGTATTGAATATAGTGTAGCCTTAGAACCCTATCTCGCAGTCACTTTTATTTGCTGATAGATCCATGAAATTTTCCTATGAGTACTTATGTTTTTTGGGTCGCTGAATACGAATATGACATCCGTTTTAACCGAAAATAGTCCAGTTGCCCATAATAAGAATTTAGAGGTTAAATTTTGTAGTTATTTTATGATTTTTTGTTGTTAAATATGCTTTTCGGGTCGCTGAATACGAATGTGACATCAGTTTTTACCTAAAAACCTCTAGTTGACCACTACAAGCAATTGCAATTTTAGGTCATTATTTTTTTTTTAGTTTGAGATTTCCTATTATGAGCAACTAAAAAACTTTTGGTAAAAGCGAATATCATATTCGTGTTCAATGACCCAAAATATATATTTAACCTAGAAAAATCATAAAATAACCGCAAAACATAACCTCCTAATTCCTGTTGTGGTTGAATGGACCATTTTTGGTGAAAACGGATTTCAGATTCGTATTCAGCAACCCAAAAAACATAAATTCTCCTTGGAAAATTTCATGGACCTATCAGCAAAAAAAAGTGACTAGGAAATAGGGCTCTACGACTACACTAATATATTGTACTAAAATCATTTAAAAAAATTTCACTTGCATAAATAATTCAAATTTTAATCCATTTTAAATTTAATTGTAATAATTTATCTTCTGATTTATCTATTTTACAAATATTTTAATACATCAAGTTTTAACAAGGTATGTCAGATAGCATTCTAAAATATATCTATATTTAAACTTTTATTAGTTAAAATAATTCTGAAGAAACGGATTCAACGCATTCAAAAAAGTATTTAGATTTTTATATACTTGAAGATAAATTAAATGATATTTAATATTAGCCAAAAACTTAATCCTTTTCTCAAAAGTATAAATAAATTTTATAATTGAATATATTAAGTAATACTGTTCTCGTTACTGTTTTAATAATAATATAGGTACTTGAAGATAAGCCTGAATATTATAATTATTATCGTTATAATTATTATTATTTGTACTTGTCATTAGAATCACATACATATAATTAATAACTTAATATACAAGAAGTATGTATATATCTATATGTATCTTTACTATGTAACGATCAGAGATCTGATCAAACATGAAAATTATTCTGATTAAAACAGACATAATTTAATATAAATTAGTTACTGGTAGAATAAGACTTTTATATAATCAGATGTATAATCAGCATAACTTTATTTTATTTTTTTCAATGGACAGTTAAACAATATTTTAATCATTTCATTTTTGTATAAGGAAAATTGAGAAATATCTAATTAGTTTTTGGATATAATATACAGTTTTTATGTTTTACTTAAGTGTCAATTTTTGAACATTCAGTTTATTAGTGCCTAATTAGCTTCTTAAAGATGCCATAAATTAATTTTTAATGTGTTTATCGAAGAGTGAAAAAGATTGCGATAAATAAATAATGATATACGTCTCTTTAATGTCTATGCATGTTGCAAAGAGATAAAAGGTAAAGTATTCAATGTATCATCACAGATATCTAAAGAATGTACGTTTTTCCACCCTATCTGGGCCCATGTTGGATTTAAGGAATGCAGATATAAGCTTAAACTATTTTTTTTCCAAAATTAACTTTCTAGCTCAAATAATTGATTTTTGGCAGCCTACTTTAGTGTTTTTGGCCTAATTTGGTAAATTAGTTCAAAATCTCCTAATTTTTGTTGCCAAATGCTTATTTTGCGTGAAAAACAATTTTCTTTTAGGTACTTATAAATAATTTTCCACGGAATCTGACTCCGGGATTCAAAATTTAATTTGGACTGTGCATGTGCGAGAAACTACGTTTTTCATCACTACACCTTTCAACTTAAACAAAAAAAATTTTGCAAGGTCGATTTTCATCTAATTGGGCTTAAATTTTTTTTTACAAATTACTCCGCCCCTTGTATTTGTATTTACAAGTAGTCTACATTTTATTAATTAAGAAAATTTAGCTACACTTCATTTTAAATACTTTTAAATAGAAAATAATGAGATTCATGACTCTATTGTATAAATAATGGATTATCTAGCTGCAATACAAAAAACTTATAATCTTATAGTATATTTTCGAGGCAACAAAAGGTGCTTTGGAAGATAAACGACTTTAATTTGACGAATAACATCGCAGTGGAAGGAATAAGATTATTCAAGAATGGAGATAATTTTTGAAGACAGATTATAAAAAACTTTGAATAAAATAAATAAAATATGAAATAATAAAAATTTATAAAGGAAGACTTACCATGTAAACCATGAACCTTGATTGCAGGTTGGCGCTCTCGACGTAATTGAGCTTTTCTAACCAGCGCTTCGGCTGAATGTTTTTGTTGTTTTTATCTTTAATATTATTATTATTATTATTATTATTATTAATCTTATTACTGCTAATTTTGTAGCTGCTGCTGCTATTACTACTACTGGCTATTTCCTTTTGATGAATATTTGAAGTAATTTTTTTTTCAGTCTTGCAATTTATTTAGTTAAGGATTCCAGCCGTGACGACGAGAAATGTATGTAATTTTTATTTTTTTTTTATATTTATATTTGTGACTTATATATTTTTTATTTTTAAATTATTAACATTTTTTTTTTGCTTTATTTAAATTAAGTTTCTTGAATTTCTTTACTGGCAAATTATTGTTCTATACTGGCTTTAAATACTGGCCATACTAATGAGTACTATTTTACCTGAAAATTAATTAAAAATTCATTCGTTATTTTTTTGCTTTTTTAGATAATATTTTATAAAAGTTAATATAATTTGGTTAATGCGCCGACTGGGATGCCAATTTATTGTACATTTTAAAGCATGCATTATTTTGCTCGTAAAGTAGATTAAACATAATAAGTTAAACACATAAATAAAAATGCTCACCATTTTACAATGGTATAGAAAAAACTTACAACCGGTTTGTAAACTGACAATCAGCGAACATGGAACATGTTTAAATTTATATTTTATTTGAAACCTTTAAAATTTTAAGTCCTTTAGCCAAAAAAAATAATTTTAAGCTCCTAAAATTCCTTTTTATTCTATGCCCATTTATCGAAATTACTCTAAGCTCCTAAATTGAAATCATTCTAAGTTCTTTAGACCACCCCTAAAATTACATGCTTGAAATGCCCCCTCTCGCCTATAAACATGTCCCATATTAAAAAAAAAAAATTGGTTATTGAGGCTGATTATTTATTTTATGAGAGCCATACAAAACCTGCTTATCTGCAAAAAAATAATTTGTCTTTTAAGGAACTCTTTAATAAACATTTCTTTATCAGCGAATTATAATTTAGCTATCAGGTTACATAACTATTTGCTTTTCAATATCAATAAAAATTACAAGAATTTATTATCTATTCAAAAAAAATTAATTAACTAATCAACCGTTCTACTTTACTGTAAAAACTAAAATTTAAAAAAAAATATTCTTTTATCATTAAAAGTGTTATAATTAAAAATGCAGCTAAAAAATTATTTTGTATTTTTAATTTTTTTAATTAACAATAAAGTGAGTAATGATTTATATTTTATAATTTTTAAATAATTGAATATTATTTAATTTTGTATTTTAGAATATTTTTGGACAAAATAACTTTGATTCTGAAGATGTGCTACGTGAAGAAAATAAAAAATTAATTAAAAAATATGGAATTAAAATATTTCATGAATTGGAAATAGAAAAATCTAATACACTTCTAGGCAGTGGTGGTTTTGGTTATGTTTACAAAGGATCGTTAAAAAGTAACGATAAAGAAATAGCAATAAAACAAGTAAAATGTCCAAAACGAATTCATGAAAAATTGGTATTAAATGAAATATTAATATTAAATGCTCTAGATCATGAAAATATCATTAAATTTTATGGAATTTATTTAATTAATGATACTTTATATAATTTAATAACAGAATATGTGAATGGTTGTACTTTACATGCGATAATATTTGATAAAGAATTGAATAAACATTACAGAATGAAACACAAAATTGATATTTCAATTCAAATATGTAAAGGTTTAAATTATTTACATGACAATTCAATAATTCATCGTGATTTAAAACCACTAAATATACTAATAAATAAATTAAATATGAATGTTAAAATTATTGATTTTGGTGCAAATAAAAAATTTTATAATGATAATAATTTAAATAAATTATATAAAATATTACCAGTAGGTACTTTATATTATAAAGCACCAGAGTCTACTTGTTTTAATATTAAATCTGATATTTGGTCACTTGGTTGTGTGCTTAAAGAATTGTTTAGTGAAGAATTAACCTGGGAATATGAATTTAACTGTATTGATATTTTTCAAATATTGTATTATTGTATTGTTAATGAACCAAAACCAATTTTAACATCGAAAATTCCATGTTTTGTAAGAAAGATTTTGAAAAAATGTTTTAATTATAAACCTAATAAAAGACCGGATATTAAAACAATTTTGAAGATCTTTGTGGAAAAACAGAAAAATTATGTATAAAAGGTAATTTTTTTAAATAAATTTTGACTTATTAGGCATAAGTGTTTTTTATTTTTGAATATATTAGCTGTTTCGGTGTTACGAAAATGTGACATTCGGTTTGTAAAAATCAGGAAATAATTTATATTTTAGGTTTTAATATGTTTACCAACGGGTTTCAAAGTTTTATAATAACTGTAAAATTATTTTGCCCCCCCCCTCCCCTAGATTTGTTCAAAATTAATTTGTATGCATTTTATTATACCCTGAATATCTGAATATTTTGACATTTCAAAAGTAGCTAATCTCTTCTAAGTCCCTTAACCTCTCCCCCGCCCTTAAATCGGTCAAATTTTACTACCCCCTGAAATCAAATAAATTAGTAAATAAAAAAAAAATTTATTTTAAACTTGCAAAATCACCTAGATCAGCCCATATACTTTGAAATAAAAAGTATTTCTAAGAACTAAAAACAATTTTATTAAATTTTTACAAACAATTTTTTATTCCATTTATAATTAAACTATAGAAAAACGTGCAAACCAAGTGTAATCATTCAATTCACTATAATTTAAAAAAAAAGTATAATAATAAATAAATAAAAAAAAAAATAATACGTAACGCGCGACAAGTTGAACAATTAAAAAGATCAATTGACCAATTAAAAATTACCGTTACTACTTTCTATTATTTCCTCTTCCGATTTTCTTAACAATTTCATTATTTTAATTTATTAAATAATCCAAAAGTATAAAATAAATAACGTAATTTCTATTAAGAAATTTTTCTTTTAGTAAATCACATTACCAAATTGTATAATAATAATTAATTAAGCTATAAACTTTTCATCTAATTGGCAAAAAAGATATAAGTAAAATATCTTAGGAAACACTTTTTATATACATAATAGACGGAACAGATTAATCGAATGGGTAAATAATATAATAAAAAAAAAAGTTGAAATTCCCTTTCAAACACGCGTTTTATAAATAAATAAATAAATCGCGCGACCTCGCCCGTATAAAATATAAAAAGTCACCCGTATATGTTCCTCACATATTACGAAACTTGTCCCAGTGTATATATACCGCGCCTTCTATCTACTGTTATATATACCTTGAACCCTTTTTTTATTATTATTATTATTAAAAGTGAAATAATAAGGTAAATATACTTAAAATTGTAAATTTTTTTTTTAATATACGGCAGCCTCCAGTAGCAATTGTATATTTTCTAATACATATTATCCAAATATAGAGGAGATCCTTATCGAAATTATAATATACACTATAAATTACGCAATTTTAACTTGTTGAACATTCTGTTTCGTTTTATTATGTATATTTTTTTTGTGCACTTAAATAATTATTATTTTTTTTTTCTAAAGAGAGATTTTTTTTTTAAATTTAATTAACAAACGCAATCTTTACACCTTTAAATTTTTAAATTTTCTTTTTTAATGGGTTTTTATGGTAACGCAACAATTGAGGTACTATTTTATTATTATGTAAAAGAAAAAAATTTATTACATCTTAATTTTACTTTTTTTAAATCATATTTGTCATTTTTTGTTTTACGTTTTAATTACATAATTTTTTTATGTGCATATGGGGAGATCCATGTGAAATAGACAGATGAGTGAATAAAAATTTATTTTTATTATTTTAGGTATGAATTTTGTAATTTTCTTTACATTCTGAGACGTTTACAATCGTTTAAAATTAAAAAAAAATCCGCCTGACACACCAGAATTTTTTTTCAGTGTATCCAACAAATAAAAATCGACAATATATTTTTTTTTTTTTACAATATTTATATTTTTTTCCAGACTAATACACCATTGTATATTATATAACTTTTCAAATATTCTTTTCAAATATTATTTATATTGTGAAAAAAATAATTATATATACCTCATATATCGCACAATTTTAATTAAAATAAAAAAAAGTAAGTTATTTATTAGCAAAATATATTTTTATTATACAAATTTTTTAATTTAAAAAAAATTATAAATAAAATAATGTTGTATATATGTTACAGCCCAAAGCCGTAATGAACCATTTCGTGAATTGGTCAAAAGTATTCGATTTTTTTACACAAATTGATCAACAATATTTTGAATGCTTAAATATAACGTAATTTATTCACAATATGAAATTCTGTGAAATTCATATGTTTTGAATATTGTCATCAAAGACGCTAAAATAATAATTGGTGGTTGTATCAAAGTATAACTAATAATAAATAGTATATTACGGTCCTAGGCCAGAAAAATAAAGAATGGCCCAAATCGCATGTAAATTACCTTCCGAGGCGAAGCCGAGGATGGTAAACTGCGATTTGGGTCATTCTTTGTTTCTGGCCGAGGATTGTACAAAATTTTTCTGCGACTGTGGCGAGAAAATACGTACTTTCGGGCCGCAGTACAGAAAATAATATTTATAATATATATGAATTTCACAAAATTTCATATTGTGAATAAATATATTTAAGCATCAAAAATAAGTATAACCAATTTTTGTAAAAAAATCGAATATATTCGACCAATTCATAAAATGGTCAAAAGATTGATAATTTCTTCAAGAATTGCTTCATTATGCTTTTGGGGTGTAACATATACACCATTACAATATTACGCGATGAATTTTAGATAAGAATTTTTCATTTTTTTTTTATTCGTGTCAAAATTTATCTGATATACTTATTTCTTGTTATTTTACACAAAAAAAGTTATAATTATTTATGAGAAAAAAAAATAGGGAAATATTTTTTTTTATTGTGTGTATTTTTTAAAGAGTTTAAATTTGTAAAAAAATGTTTATTAATTTTTAAGTAAAAAAACTTTTTGTATACAAGGGGGTTTTTGGGGAGCTTCGGATTTTCCTGGCTAAAAAACTCATCTTTAAGAAAAAAAAACTTCTGACTGGTTTGTGTTTTCACACAACCATCGATCATGGAACATGTTCACTTATAACAGTTTTAAAGTATACTCCCTAATTATTATAAGTCCTAAAACCAAAACTACAATAAATCCCGAAATATAAATTAAGATCCTAAGTCCATAAACCTAAGTATTCTAAGACTCCCACTTCAAATTATTTTATGTCCAGAAATCGAAAATATTCTAAGAACATTTCACTCTCCCTCCCTAAAAACGTCCATTTTTCAACCCCCTCTGCTGATCCGGACTTTTTCAAATACCGAATCCTATGAACATGTTCCACGTTAATAAAATATCAGAATTTTGGTATTTTGATGAAAATTTGGGAGCAAGAAGCCCTTTTCAAACTTCCTGTCGGGGGCTAAATTTCGGTAGACTGTTCTAGCGATTATATGGTCAATTTGCTAGCGATCGGCGTGTTAGTTCTTTAAAAGGGGGAGGAGGGGGGGTCAAATTGGACGTAGAATAATTTCGATTTAGAAAGTTAGAACAATCCGGGTTTAGGAACTTAAAATAATACGGGTTTAGGGACTTGCAATTAGAATATTTTCGATTTAGGGACTTAGAATAGTACACTGTAAAAAGTAACTTTCTTATATTAACAAAAAAATTAGAACATTTCCGAAATATTAGTAAATTTTCGAAAAAATTTGTAATTATTCGATAAAAATCGTAAATTTACTAAATTTAATATATTAACAAAAAATTCGAGTATTCTCGATTTTTTTTTTGTGAATTCGCAAGAAAAATTGATAATTTACCATTTTTTTTCGAAAATTTACAAAAAATAGTTGCAAATTTCCGAAAAATAGTTGTGAATTTACACATTTTTTCGTAAAATCACAAAAAAAAATCGAGAATTCTCGAATTTTTCGATAATGTACTAAATTTAGTAAGTTTGCGATTTTTATCGAATATTTACAAAATTTTTTGAAAATTCGCTAATTTTTCGAAAAAATTCTATTTTTTTTGTAAATCTAAGAAAGTTACTTTTTACAGTGTATGTTTTGAGAAATCAGAATAATTTGGAATCTTAATATCTAGTAAAGGTGATAATTACAAATTATAAAAGTAGTAAATTGTATTTTAATGTTTCGTAAAATTTATGCAGTATACCCAGCACTTAGCTTTGGTAAACATGTTCCATGTATTGTGTTTACCTAAACCGGTTATAGGGTGTTTTTTTTAATAATTTAATTGGAAAACTGGGTCTTTTTCTTATTAAATAATTTTCTTATGTTTAATATTTTATACTTGTATTAGTTCAAAAATAAAACATTTAAGAACCAATTAATTAAATTTAAATATATTTATATTGTGCATGTATCGTGCATTTTTGTATTCAAAAAATTAATTTAATAATGCAAATTATTATTTTCCAAAATGCTGATTAACCCAAAATAATATTTCTAAATTCACTGGCTTTCATTGAGTTAATTAACATGAACCCTATTTCAGCAATAATGCACGTGAAAAAGAAAAGGGAAATTCCAAAGCTTCCAGCACTTCAGTAGTATAAGGCAATGTAATAAAAATAATGTAACAATTAAAAAGTTTATGTCTGACGACGTTTAGACCAAATAGACTCTAGGATTAGGCTGCAAGATTTAAAAAAGACTCGAATAAAAAGTGAATGGCTATAATAAAATATCATTTAAAATTTTGATAAAAAAATAAATCATAAAGCATTGCATGTACGATAATGATGTTACTTTATGCTTTTATTTTCAACTTGTAAAAATTATCATGATTTAAAATGAATCTATCTTAAATCAACCTCTATAGATTTAACAGGTATACTAAATCACTTAATGTTTTCGCAACGATCTCGATAATACGAGGCGGGGTTCCGGGAGGAGATTCGCTTATTTTAAATATAAAAATAAAAAACGTGTGTTATCGATACTACAACTCACATGTTACATAACTTTAAAATATCCAAGGTTATTGAAATCATTTTCAATAAATTTAAAAACTGTGATTTACAGACTTTTTTTAGCCCTTGAAAATGCGCACATTTTTAAATCGAAAACTATTAAATAGTATACTACGACTCATGACCAAAAAAATAAGGATGCGATTTGTTCTTGTATAAAAATATTTTTTTTAATTTAGGAAGCTGTGCAGATAATTAAATCCCATTTTTTTCTGAATAAATAATCTAATTAAATAAACCTGGACCAAAAAAAAAATTAAAATTTCCAAACCTTTTTAAAAAATCTTTTTTTGAATATAATTACTAAATCACTTAGCTTGAATTCTTTGTATATCTCAAAAATATTCACTATAAAAAACAACGCCCAAAAGCATAATCATTTTGTAAAGTAGTATAACTAGTCCCCTGCTCAAAAAAAAAGAAAAAAAATCTCTCCATCCATTTATAAATCAAGTTGTGTGTGTTTATATTCGTAGTACAAAAAAGTGAAATTATCATCACAAGACACATTATAATTGAGGTTATAGCTTGATATACGTTCACGCTTTGAAGGTCTTCACCTAGAAAGCAATGTAACACATTGAAGGATTTTTTGGTACATTTATATACAATATAATGTATATTTAAGTATATATAAAAAAAATTTTTGCGCTCCCTCTTATATTATTTGTTCTCGTTAGGTCGGCAGGTTCTCTTACCAGGAAGCAATTATCCCTGCTCTTCTTAATTCTCTTAAACAGATAAGTGTATATTTGCAGCGTGTGTGTTTTGTTCTATTATAATATGTGTGGGTATTTTTTTTATATATGGGGACACGCGTTGTGTCGTTTCAATTGACAACAAATTTGTTATAAATTATTGTATATTAGATTGATTCTTGATTTTGAAAGGTCTAGGCCAAAAACTGACCATTTCAGAAGAATTAAGATTCTGAAATTGAAGATTTCAAAAAATAAGTCTCCAGTATTTGGATTTTAAGTGATTTAATGATTTTCCTAATCAGAATGTCATCAGTAACACAACATTTAAAAGAAGCTCCCTTATGAGAACGAATTTCCCAGGCTTGAATAACCAATTGACTAAATTTGAAATTTTAGGTCCAGAGCTTTGAAAAACTTGTAAACTAAGAATCGCTCCAATATACCATAAAAAATAAATGATGACAAGAATACGATGATATGAGTATAGAAGCATTTAAAGATTAGATTGAAAGTGAGCTTCCACTTGTTCTTTATGCTGTTATTTATATATAATACTTATATATGTATCAACAAAACGATTTTATTTCTAGATCAGTGAAATAATGCTTTGTTATATATTGTAATGAAGATATTTCTTTCTTTATAAAACATTATTATGTTATTATTAAACTTTATGAAATCATACTCATATTTTTAGTATACGAGTTTTTCGAGTTTAACACATACACACACATGAATAAATTCTTAAAAAACGAAGGACAAAAAGATCGAATTCTTCTTCTCATTATTTTTTTTTTTATTGTCGAAAAAAAAATGTATTTTATGGGTGTGGTCGCGAAGAAGTTTAAAAAAGAGAGGATTTCTTTGATTCTCAGAACGGTCAAAAAAATCCCTCCCGCGCCTCTATATATACTCTTTCACAACTTTTTTTTTTTTTAACTGTCTTCGAAAAACGCAATCAAATTACCAAAACCAGTACGAAACACTTTTTATTCCGGTTCTTGATGATGATGATGATCATGATAATTATGGATGATGATGCTGAGTTTGCCTGTCTCTGACTCCCACGAAAATCTTTATTGCTTACTTGTTTTTTTCTTTTCTCTTTTTTTTCGGCAAACAGGAGACAAAATAAAGAAATATTTAGGTCACGTTATATTCGTGTAAGAAAAATTTCAGAGAGTTTTAATTCGCATAAATTATATAATATGCATTTTTATGATTTTTAAATCCGGCTTAAAAAAAAGAAATTTTTATTGCTAAAATTTAATTTCAATATTTTATTGATTAAAATCAATTTTTTTTTTCTTTCTTAAATCGCTTTAAATAATAAATTATTTCTTTTTTTTCAGGTACAATTAAAAAAAAAAAAAATCTCATAAGATTTTCTTTATGTAAAAATAAATTTTTTTGAAGTATTTTTGTGTATTTATAGTGTATTATATCGATCGGCGCAACATAACTGTCCGCATTCAACTCGCGCAAATGCGGTCGGCCATGCGGGCTACACGTGAAAAAAAAAATAAACCTGTAAGATATAATATTAAAAGTTTAAATTCTACATTTTTATAAGCTATATGATATTTTATTTATATTTATATTTTTTTTCTCATTTAATTTTTTTGTAGGTTTAAATTGTACGACAGTAAACTATTAAATTTCTGTTACGTCATTGTATATAATATTTAATCCAATTTAATCATATATTAAAATGCATTTTCTATGAAATTATTGTTAGCATATTATATTATGCAGACAGCTTACGATATTTTTAAATGTTGGATAATGGTTTGGTTTTAATTGCCAATCAATCGTTTGTATATCTGAATTTGTTAAATAGATCAAAAGGATAATTCTATAAAAACGTATTGGTTTAATTTTTTATCTGAAATCATTACTACTTTATAGTTTGGGGCTGGTTATGATAATAAACTCAGTACAATTTTGATGACAGCTATGACAGCTTAATTTTTGCACATAAAGATAGTCAAGACCTAAGTATACCTATACTTTCGTATCCTATCATTCTTTAACACTGATTCTGGAAGACATTATGGGTCCACAAATTTTACGAAAAAAATGTCAAAACATACGGAGTTAAAATTTGACATTTTTTAGTATTTTGGTTCTAGAGGGGTATGTCACGCCACTAAAGACCTGCCGTTTACCCGCGCTTTATTGTACAATCTACATAATTTTAAGCGCGGGCAAACGGCAGTTCTTTAGTAGCTTGACATGCCCCTCTAGAACCAAAAGACACAAAATTATCAAACTTAGAATGTTTTGGCCTAATCTAATAAACTAGGCTATATTATGGAGTGTCATACTTTCATACTTTCAGTCTTTTTTCCCAAAATTAGCCAACTTTATGGACCCACAACTTTTTTCAGAACCTGAGGCCAAAAAAATGTTCAACAGAAGGTTAAATAATAAATTTCGAAAACCAAAAGTCTTATAAATCTAAAGTTTTATAATGACATTCAAGATTTCAAGTAACAATATTGGACTAAAAACGACAGATTTTGCAATTAATTCAACGTTATGCTTTTAATTTTCAAAAGAGATATAAGACACTAAGCTTGTAACCAAAGCTTCGTATGACCCGAAAACCTGAATGAAAACTTTTGATTAAGTGGTTTATACTTTAAAGTATATTTGCGAAGTTTAGTCTTAGACACACAAAAGATGCTATGAAGTAAAAAGCTTGTTTCAGCTTTACACGCAAGGAGATTATTGCTAGACTTTGTAGAGTCTTCTGTTATTGATAAGATACAATAAACAGTGTAGAGTTGATCTGAGTATTAGTATTAGTTAAACTTCGTTATTTCTAACTTTGAATATGTTACGGTTTCATCGAGGGTTTCATATTGTAAAACTTTGATAAACAGAATTAAATAGTTATTTTAAATCTTTTGTGATAATCCATTCTACTTAATGTTTTGAAAGAAAATTTTAAAACTATACTTTGTTACAGGTATTTAGAAAGAAGTATTATATGTATAAGAAACAATGAAGAATTATTGGCTTCTTCTTCTTTTACAGCTCATTTATGCTACTTTAATTCAAAGTCAGATCTTTTTTATGCCATACTTTTTTTTTATATGCATCTTTTTCTGGATGTTTTAACATGGCACATATTCATAGGGAGGAGTACTTGGAATAAAGCCCAAATATAAAGAGAGAAAAGGTCAAACATCGAATTTTTCAGAGAGGAGGTCAAATTAGAAATAACCATTGAAAAATAGGTTCAAACAAATGAATAATCTAAACAGGATGCACTCCTAGATAACGATTTGATTTTTGAGAAAATTATAACTTGCTGTGGTTTTTCCCCGGCTTCGATATCTTCCCACTTTTCAAGAATTGTTTCGACTGCATCATGCTATATAAAAAATCTTCTCCACCCATTTCCTGTTTCTCGTGTAAAATAGCAACTTAAGACACTGATATTAGAAGCTCAAGATCGGAAGTAATTAGTGAAACGATTTCCGGTAATAATTTCTTAAAGTTTAAATTTATTGTTTAACTTTAAATTTCATTTCATTATTTCTCAAAAGTGATAAATAATGAAAGATGATAAAGCAAATCTTACTCACTGCGTTTGTTTAATCATTTGTAATTTCTTTATAACGGTATTAATTAAAACCTTTACAGATAATTGGCAAAATCAATTTAATTAGAATATTGATCCTTAGGGCATGTCAGGTATAAACTGCTTAGCAGTAGAAACTTCTAAATTCAATTAGGCTTATTTATGCAGTAATATTCAAAAAAAGAACCAATAAATCATATACAACAATCCAAAAAAGGTTGAACCATTTATTTATAATAAAATTTATATGCCCTTCATTGCTTTTTCTACTGCACTTACGCATATTAGCATGAGGTCTCATTCTACTAGCACTAACTTATATATTTCCTTTTTAACAGGCTTGAATAGACTCAATTACTTTATACTTTCTTGCAAGTATACTTTAATTTTCTTCTTTTTTTTCTATATAAAAACAGCTCTAAATTTTTATAAATTACTTTGTAAAAACAAGTAATTTTTAATTGAAAGCCCTGTTATTTTAGACTCAGCAATTCAATTTGTCTTAATTAATAATTTTATAGCTAAAAATAAGTAAAAAAACAGAATTTATAAATATATAAAAAATATTCCAATAATTATGTATATGCATGAACAAAGAAAGATGAAAAAAAACAGTTAAGACATAATTCTATATTTAGATCATAAGAGGTGCATAATAATAACATTATATATATCGTATACTCAAACAAACAAACACACGCATACACAGACACATTTTTTTTTATAAAAAAAGAAAAAAATTTTATATATATAGGTAAAGTTATAATTCCTTTCTTTTAATATAATGAAATCAAAAAACAAACTCATTGCAATAAAATCAGCATGAGCTTTAAAGTATGGAAAAAAAGTAATACAAGTGGCATTGCGTAATTACACTTATAAAGTCTCTCCTTCAAGAGAATATTATAAAAAAGAAAGAGATAGATATATATATAATGGGCCTCTGAAAGGAAATTTTATGAGACAAAAAAAAAGGAAAAAAAAATTCATACTCACGTTCAATTTTCTAAGGCGGGAATGTCACGGGTTGTTAAGCAATTAGAATAAACGCACGTATATATATATATATATATATATAGGAAAAATATTATCCTTTCTTGGTTATATATATTTATATTGTCCATTGATAGTGTGTATGTACATAATATATATAACTTAAAGGGTTAAACTCTATTAAGAAAACAATCGTATATTGATAATATATATAATTCTATATCAATAAAATTTAATGGCTGCAATAAATTATCTTTTTTTTCATATATATTTATATATGCTTTATATATAGAATATTGTATATGTGAAAAATTAAATTTTATTTTAGTTATATTTGAAATTTTAAAATTCAGGATATTGTTGTTTAATTATGTTTTGAGTATGTTGAAAGCTCGGTTTTTAACGTGTTTATGAGGACAGAGTCATAATATTTTGCTCTAATTCAACCTAAACCATAGAAAGGGCTTTGCCCCTGAGCCTCCATCTAATCTAGCTTAACTTAAGAGTAGGTGTATTTTTCGATAATATACTAAATTTGGTAAATTTACGATTTTTTTCGAATATTCACAAAATTTTTTGAAAATTCACTAATTTTTCGAAAAAATTCTATTTTTTTTGTAAATCTAAGAAAGTTATTTTTTACAGTGCAGTAGCGGGTAATTGAAATTCCAATTTTTAATATGGAACATGTTTATAGAGAGAAATGTTTGATAAGGGCCCTAAATTCAGAGGGATAAAAAAATGACGTTTTTAAAGGAGGGGATTAAAAATGAACATTTTAAGGGAGGGGGGTTTAAATGGACTTAGAGTAAATTCGATTTAGGGTCTTATTATAATTTTGGTTCCAGGATAAATAATAATATGTAATTAGGGAATATAAATTAAAACTGTTATAGTGTACATGACCCGTGCTCATTGGTTGTGTTAACACACGAACCACTGGTACGTAGTACCAGTTACAAGTTTTCATTATAAATTCGTATCAATATTTTTATCAAACGCAGTCATTTTGCTTACAAAATATTACATGTTTGATGAATTTTCGAATATACAAATTGCGCTACAAAACACCAAAGTATATGCTAAATAAAGATGCGCTTAGCCAAAATATCGAGTACCCAACCCGAAATTCGGATATTTGTAAGCCATGTTTTAAAAACATTTTAAACCAAATACTTATAAAATTTTCCATTTTATAATAAAATGAATAAATTAATGTAATAATTTATTAATTATTCTATAAATGGTTAAAAATTTTTTGCAAACATACAAGTTTTATAATTTAATTTTAAAAATATAATCAAATAATCCTTATACGATTTTTCTCTAGGGGGTTAAATTTAAAATTGTAATATTGTAAGACTTAAAAATTAATTAAATTAAAATTTTGAACAGTAGTTTACTTTGGTGAGAAAAAATTTAATTTAGGCATTATTAGGGTTAAACGTTAAATTAAAAATAAACTAAAAAGTATCTAAAACTGTACTTAATTGATTAGAAAATTAAATTTATTAAACAAAATGCAAACCATGTATTTAAAATGCGATATAATATGCTTTAACACTCGGTTTTACCCGACTTCATCATCTTGTCTTATTTATGAGATTGGCTCAAATTAAAAAAGGTATAATTTAATAAATTAATTATGCCTTGATTCATCTCATTAATCTTTAAATATAAATAATAATTTAATCGAATTTAATATTAAAAGTCATAAAAATCGTTTTTTTTTTTTATAAAATACGTGCAATTTATTTTCAATTATGCAATCATTCTGTGGAACGCTTATAACGTCAATGTTCGACTACAAATGAAAAAACAAGTATAAGAATGTACAACAATTTTGATTAATTAGTGGCACATGATAACTTATATGAAAGAGCTGAAACTTCAAAGGTTATAAAATTTCTCACCAAACTGTAAAACCAATCATAGTTTCGTTATGAACGTTTTTCTACTTAAAAAAATAATTAAGGACTGCGAGGCTTCTTAATTTAGTTTTCAAATTTCGTAATTACATATTATTTGATTGCTGTCTTGAAACTTCCTATATTTTGATAATAACAAACCATAATGTTAAATATGAATAATTAAATACAGATTCTATTCCTCAGATAGTGTAAATAATTTGCAAATTGTAGAGCAAAGGACAAGGCAAAGGAGGTGGTTCTCGCCATTCTATACAATTCTCACCTTTTTACTTTACATTTGCACTGTAAAAAGTAACTTTCTTATATTAACAAAAAAATTAGAAAATTTTCGAAAAAATTTGTAAATATTCGAAAAAAATACTAAATTTATTATATTAACAAAAAATTCGAGTATTCTCGATTTTTTTTGTAAATTCGAAAGAAAAATTGATAATTTACCATTTTTTTTCGAAAATTTACAGTTGTTAATTTACAACTTTTTTCGTAAAATCACTAAAATAAATCGAAAATTCTCGAATTTTTCGATAATATACTAAATTTAGTAAATTTACGATTTTTATCGAATATTTACAAAATTTTTTGAAAATTCACTAATTTTTCGAAAAAATTCTATTTTTTTTGTAAATCTAAGAAAGTTACTTTTTACAGTGTGGGCTTTAATTTTGAATTATTACTGCAAACGGTTTAAAAAAACGAAAATATAATTTTGAAGCTTGTACAATATTTTTAAGACCTATAAAACATATTTTTTTCAAAAACTATCATTTTAATTTACAAGCCTTATATTTACATAACCTTAGGTTATCTAAGGACAAGGCTAGGGAGGTCGTATAAAAAAACTAATATAGTTAAAAAGAGTATTATAGTTCCTTAGGTTACGTAGGTGTAAGGTTTGTTGCATAATTTTTAACATGGATCATTTTTATTAGATACAAATACTATGTTAAATACTGACAAACTAGTTTCCAAATATACTTTCATACACTGCCATATGTATACTGATAATAATTTTAAAGCTATTTTTTAAATAACATTATCAAAAAATATAACTCTAAGGTTTTACTCGTCTCCCTCCCTTTGCTGCAAAATACTTTTTTTGAGCTTCATTGGCTTTGAATAATGGCAAAAAAGTTTCAAAATATGACGCATTATTTTTTTTTTACTACTTAATTCGGACAAAAAACTGAAAAAAAAAAATTTGAAAGGACATCGATATGACCCATGTTTTCTGGTAGTTTGAACCTTCAGAAAACCGAAAAAAATCGTGAACAAGAAATCGGAGATAGGTGCCAAAAAGATTTTTCCACTTTTATGTCAAAAACTGCCTTTTTACGTTACTGAGCTACCTGATTTTCGAAAATTTTTATTTTAGGAGTTTTTCACGGTATTTTTCGGGATTTTTGTTTATAACAAGTTAAAACAAGTTCAAAACTAATAGAAAAAAGGATTTAGCATCGGTTTTTAGCAATATTTTAATATTTATGAGCTAGAAAACCTGTTTTTATTTTTTGCTTTTTTTGAAATTTGGTTTTATTACTTTTTCATGCATCTTAGGCTGTTCTTAATCTATGTAAGAGTTAAAATGGTAAATATTGATAATTTTTAGTCCAAATTGATTGTTACATACCATTAAGATGCCCTAAAATAATTATTTTAATGGGCTACAATGATAGAACCCGAGAGTCCCAATTTTTTAATTCTTGTTAAAATGAAGTAATTATACTTTTCTATCTTAAATATTTTGTCTATTTTATTTTTATCTCATAAATTATATTTTTCCAAGCAAATAAAACTCCATTAAATATTATATGTCCAAATATTTTTATTTATTTTCATTTTTACACGTTTATAACCAATTTTTTCAATTTTATACAATACGTAATTTTTGACTTATTATACATATTTTCAAGCTGTAAAATTAATTTAACAAGGGGAGTTCAACACATTAGGAACAAAAATTACATCAAATGGTTATGAATGAGTTTATTATGTTGAAAAAATGCCGAATACCATCCGTTCATTCCAATGGGCCTTCTGAGCCTAGAAACGCAGGGCTCAATGAAATAGGGTTTTTTGGTAATATTCAATGAAACGCTAAAACCTCGCAGATTAACCAAAACTCTTCTAGTTGGTCTCATTTTTTTGGTGTAAGTGTCACCTTTTAAACGCCGTAAACCGCGATTTTTCATCATTAATTTTTTTATTAATGTAACCAATTAACCAAATGGCCATTTTTGGCTAATAATGACCAATTTTTAAATTGCTACCAAATTTGTAATTTTTGACGGAAATGGGTTTTATAAGTCACAAAATATTTCCGCAAGCTTCAAGTTTCCAAAAATTTTTTACTCGTCTCATTTCCTTGAGTCGTTTTTAAGATACGGTTCTTCAAAGTTAACATTAAAAATTATCTTTTTATAAAACCATAAAATTGGGACTCTGACTTCAAATTATCATATCTGATGAACAAATAATTGAAAAAAGTAGAGTAATGAATTTTTGGAAATTTGAAGCTTGAGGAAATATTTTGAGACTTATAAAACCCATTTTTGTCAAAAATTACATATTTGGCAGCAATTTAAAAATTGGTCATTATTAGCCAAAAATGGCCATTTGGTTAATTGGCTACATTAATAAAAAAATTAATGATGAAAAATCGCGGTTTACGGCGTTTAAAAGGTGACACTTACACCAAAAAAATGAGACCAACTAGAAGAGTTTTGTTTAATTTGCGAGGTTTTAGCGTTTCATTGAATATTACCAAAAAACCCTATTTCATTGAGCCCTGCGTTTCTAGGCTCAGAAGGCCCATTGGAATGAACGGAGGATATTCGGCATTTTTTCAACATAATAAACTCATTCATAACCATTTGATGTAATTTGTGTTCCTAATGCATTGAACTCCCCCTGTTAAATTAATTTTACAGCTTGAAAATATGTATAATAAGTCAAAAATTACGTATTGTATAAAATTGAAAAAATTGGTTATAAACGTGTAAAAATGAAAAATATTTGGGCATATAATAATTAATGGAGTTTTATTTGCTTGTAAAAATATATTTTATGAGATAAAAATAAAATATACAAAATATTTAAGACAGAAAAGTATAATTACTTCATTTTAACAAGAATTAAAAAATTGGGACTCTCGGGTTCTATCATTGTAGCGCATTAAAATAATTATTTTAGGGCATCTTAATGGTATGTAACAAACAATTTGGACTAAAAATTATCAATATTTACCATTTTAACTCTTACATAGATTAAGAACAGCCTAAGATGCATGAAAAAGTAATAAAACCAAATTTGAAAAAAAGCAAAAAATAAAAACAGGTTTTCTAGCTCATAAATATCAAAATATTGCTAAAAACCGATGCTAAATCCTTTTTTCTATTAGTTTTGAACTTGTTTTAACTTGTTATAAACAAAAATTCCGAAAAATACCGAGAAAAACTCCTAAAATAAAAATTTTCGAAAATCGGGTAGTTCAGTTACGAAAAAAGGCAGTTTTTGACATAAAAGTCGAAAAATCTTTTTGGCACCTATCTCCGATTTCTTGTTCACGATTTTTTTCGGTTTTCTGAAGGTTCAAACTACCAGAAAACATGGGTCATATCGATGTCCTTTCAAATTTTTTTTTTTCAGTTTTTTGTCCGAATTAAGTAGTAAAAAAAAAATAATGCGTCATATACATCCAAGCTATTCTGTATTCTGTAAATAATTTTTTAGCTACTTTTTAAATATTGCCAATAGAAATAAAACTAAATTTAGAAAAAACTTGAGTTTTGTTAGTTTCGCTTACGTTGCTCAAAAATATTTTTTTTTTTTTTATGAGCTTCACTGGCTTAGAACTTGTAATAAACGCCATGTTGCCCAAAGTAAGTAAAAAAGATTACAAAAAGTACACATTTTTGCAATATATTGAGCCAAATTTTAGTATATTCCATGGTTTTCAAAATCGATGATTACGATTTTGATTTTTTAGATTCAAAATAGCGGACTCAAAATTATTAATTTTTTAGTTTTTAACCTACCTAATCGGTAGTTTTAAATCTTTCGAGAATTTTAACTGAGAATTATAAGCTTTATTTTTAGTAAAAATTTTCATTTCAGAATCGTGATCAACAACTCCAAAAGGTGTAATTCATCTTTGAAATGCTTCAAAATTTTAATGTTTTTCAAAAAAATTTCTATTAAGCAAATCATTTTGAATTTTAAATATTTTAATTCAAACTTGTGCTCAGCGATCCCGAAAACCTATAGTCCATCAGCAAAATTTATCAAAAATTTGTATATTTTGCAAGTTTTTTGTTTATTTTTAGTGATATAGCTAGAACTGCTCACAACTGGAGCAAAACTGGCCATCGAAAAATTAATAACATTTTCAAAATCATTTTTAGTAACCAGAAACGTGTAAAATCCACTGAATTTAACATTGCAATTATGTAATGTATAAATATATAACAAAATATTTTAAAACAACGTAACCCAAAAGTTTTATCCACAGAAATTATAAGTTTATGTAAAATAACAAATAAAGTAAAAACAAATAACGCACAAGTTTGATATTACAAGTAATTAAGAAAATAGATTATAATCCCTACTTATATACTTTAAGGAATGCATTTCACTTGTGAGAAAAAACTTATAAACGGTTTGTGTATACAAAACCAAAATGCATGGAACGTGTTTCTACTTACTTTAATGCATAGATGTTACGCAACATTACAATACAATTTTCTATTTTTATAATTTGTAATTACCACTTTTACTAGATTTTAAGCGAATTTTAAGATTCTAAATCCAAACTATTCTGATTCCCTAAACGCGGATAATTTTAGGTCTCTAAATCTAAAACATTTTAAATCCCTAAACCTGGACCAAGTCCATAAATCAAAATTATTCTAAGTCCTTAAACCTGAATTATTTTAAGTCCCTAAATCGATATTATTCTAAGTCCCTATACACCCAGATTATTCTAAGTCCAAATTATTTTAAATCCCTAAGTCCAGATTTTTCTAAGTACCTAAATTGAAATAATTCTAAGTCTAATTTGACCCCCCCCCCCTTTTAATCGGACAAATTTGACCCCTCGCTATTATATTTATGTACTAATTAGTGTGGAAAAAAGTATACCTGAATGAAAGTATCTAACAAATAAATGACTATGAAATTCTAGTTACATTAACTTTTGAATTCTAACAAAAATACAAAATACCTACAAGTGTATGTTGAAAAAAATTGAAACTACTCAAAAAACATTATTGAAAAACAATGTAATCTACAGAATCATAAAAGATGTAACCAATAAATTTACAATTCTTCGGTACAAACACAAAAAACATCCGGTTGCATAAAATCTAATCTATAAAAAACAAACAGCTGAATTTTAACAAAAGAGACTCTAACTATTTTAATCAGATCGATTTAGATTCAGTAGTGACTTTCTAAAAGATTAAATGATTTTTTTTGTAAAAGTTTTTATATTAAACTTTTCTTTTTTCAATAAAATGTTAGAATAATTTATTTATGACACCTGATAATTGTTGGCTATTTATTGCCATAATTAAATCAGAATTAAAAGAAATAAAAATGCTGTTTTTAATAACTAATCTTATAATAAATCATAACAAGCTTTGGTTAGCTTTCTAGAGCAAGAAGATTCATTGAATGAAACTTTGGGTATTGTTTTCTAGACTAAATCCTGACTTTTAAAGCTTCTTAAAAATGTTTTCATTTTCTCATTTTATCTGAATTCATAAAGTTCAACTTTTTACAAATCTAAAGTTTACTTAAATAAGTTTTAAGAAAAGATTATTTTTAAAATCTTCTTATAATAAATATTTTAAAGAAGAAGTTACAGCCTCCAGCAGTCTAACAAGGGAAATACAGAAAACTTAAGAAACAAGTTTTACTGTACCATAAAACCAAATTTTACAATTTTCTTTAAAATTCTTAAAATTATTTTGTATGAGAATTTAAAGCATAATACCGAGTTTAAAATTTAATGTCTTTATGTATGAAATTAAAAACCAGAAATCATCAAGAAAATGATTGAAGTGAAAATAAAATCGGGTTTTTCACTGCCACAGTAAACGTGTTAATATTTCAAGATGAAAACGTGTTTCTAATAAAAAAATTCTTTGGTTTGTTTGTTTACTTGTTTTTTAAATAACTTGGCTTTTATTTTTGTTTCTAAAATAAAAATTTTTTTATATTGCCAAAAAATTCATAAACTCGTTATCAAATCAAAAAAATAAAGGCAAACAAATATTTTTATTTATCAAAAAGAAACGAAATGCAATAATTTTAATTCAATTTAAGTAACCAGTTTTCTCATAATAACGGAATCTCGTGATGTTTTTTGTACTAAAAAATCCTTGTCATTTAAAAAAAAAAGCATCGAAAAAATTTTTCTTTTATAAAAAAAATGTTTAATTAATATTTATGATTATAAGCATATTTATTTACTTTTTTTCATAAGCACACGATTTATGCTTTATTATGAAATTTAATATGATTTATTGTAAGCAAACCGAAGATTTATTTAATCAAATAAAAATTTCAAGAAAAAAAATTAAATTTAATTAAATTTACAAGTAAAACCAGTGCAGTATTTTTAATAAAAACATTTTTTGTATGCGCCCTAAACTAAAGTGTGCAAAATACATAAAAGACTACTAAATCGATCCCAAGTTCAACGACTTGCACACAGTTGGGTATAGATAATCAACCCTGTGAGAGAAGAGCTTTTTTTATATTAAATGTTCTATAGCTTTTCTTTTCATTTACAAACAATTTATTATATATTATTTATTTAATCGTATTTCTGCAGTAAACAGATAACAGAAAAATAATAAAAATCTGCAAGGATATCGAATTCTCAGTTTCTGGTTACTTAATCATTTTTCTTTGAGATAAAAACAATTATTGCATTTATTGTCAAAAAAAAACAGCAAATAATAATTGATTACTTATTTTTATGCATGTAAATAAAAACTGAACTGCAATAATAGTAATAAAAAAAAAACTAGTTTTTTGTTAGTATTTGATAAAAAAAAAACTATTAAATTTTTTTTTTCGCACAGTTTTATGATTGCACAATATGGCGTCGACGATGCATGTTACATGTTTACAATTGAATGAATTTATCAGTAAACATAATAATTATATATGCAATAACCGTGAAAAAAAAATATACTTACATAAAAATTTAAAAAATCATTTTTTTTTCGCGCTTAATTTAAACGTCCTTCATTTATTAGATTTTCTACTTCCGTCGTAGTTATCCGGGCTAAAATAAACGGTCATTGGCCCCATATAAGCATCACACACAAATTTATCTTCTCTTCACTTTATTATAAATTTAAAACTTGTCCTCCACTATTTACCTCCTCCAACTATACCGAATTATATATTAGACCACTCCCGAATTTTTTTTTAGGGTTTTATTTTTGAAAATTTCACACGCACTCAAGAAAAAATTTTTTTTTCAAACTATTTACAATTCTGATAAGATTTTAGAAATACTAAAGCAATGTGACATCAATTTAAAAAACATTTTATTTTTATCAAAGTGCATTTTAAATAAAAATGTTAATTAAATTTTTTAAATCTTTTTTATCTTGCTGTTTATTTTTATTTTTTTAATTTATTTGTTTAATTTACTAAAGTTCATTAAATTTTTAAGTCTTAAAAAAAATATTAAATTTTCACTTTTTCATTAAAATAACAAATTAAATAAAAAAAAAATTTTCCATTTAATAATTTAAATAAACTCACTGATTTTATAAAGTAAAATTGAATTTAAAAATTTTTTTTTATCACATAATAAATATAACATATATTTTTTTTATTTCAAATAAAATCAGCTGATTAACATGCGTTACTCATTTTCAAATGATTGCAAATGATAGTTTTTCTTCTGACGCATATTTTATACAAAAAAAAAAAATTTAAACACTTTTTTTTTAGTTTTTATTTTTCAATCATCACAGTTGAATATATTTTTTTTTTCTTTGTTTGTAACGCACTTAAATTAAAAGACATTTTTTTTTAGAATCTGCTATGTCATAGCACTGCATAAAAATAAAAAAATTTTTAACAACAACAAAATTAACAAATTTTTTTAACGTCAATTTAAAATTTTACGATAAATTTGCATTGTTTTAAATAAAATTAATTTGTTTATTTCATTAAATTAACCAAAAAAGAGTTTAAGAAGATTTAAAAGCGAATTCGAATTATGAAGAAAAAAATTTATAACGTGCCATCCGCTCGTAGTGGCAGCCAGGGTATATTAAGATGGTAGCCGAGCTCCTATCCCCACACCAATGCTTCAAGCTTTTCATTATCTAAAGAACGAATATTTAACCAACAGAGGTCTCCGTACAACCTCCCGTGTCTGAATTGTATCTGTGTTTAAATGTGTTAATAAAATACTGTCGTCAGCTGTATGAGTTTACCGCCTTGTTCGAGACCACGTTTTTGTGTATACAAGATTTATGTAGCACGCTTTTTATTGAAAATTATTATAAATAATATATTTAGTGCTTAAAATTTATTTATTAATATTTATATTATTTATTTAAAATTTATTATAAATAATTTTAAATTAAATATTATACATAATATTTTTCCTGGTGTTTATCGGTATTTTTTATTTACAAAAAGAATTTGAACAATGGTATGGGTATGTATTTTTTCTGATTGTGGCGTTTCTGAAACGAAAAATCCTCAGAAATTGTCTTCATTTGGTATTCCAAAAAATGCCGAAGTTCGAAAAAAATGGGGAAAACAACTATTACGTGATTTAGAAAATTATGGTAGATC
This sequence comes from Anagrus nilaparvatae, assembly GCA_022575985.1. Lineage (NCBI taxonomy): Eukaryota > Metazoa > Arthropoda > Insecta > Hymenoptera > Mymaridae > Anagrus > Anagrus nilaparvatae. Next base: position 34,487,667 of record JAKSXM010000231.1, read on the forward strand.
ATCTCGTGTTTGCGAAAAACACTTTGACGATCAAGATATTATAAAGAGTGATCATAAAGTGTTTTTAAATGGAGAATTAATGACGAGTGTAAGTTTTTTTAATCATTAATAGTCTTAATCACTTTGACTAAAAGTACTCAATTAATGTAATTTTTGTAACTAACTTTGGATTAGTTGGTTACACTAAATACGGCCAACTCCGTTACTTAAGTTTTATTTCTAGCTTTTAATAATATATTATAACATGAATTTTTAAATAATTATTTTTAATTTTGTGTCATTCCAAAAAATAAAATAAAATTTCCAATATTTTGCTTTGTTTATACTTCCCTAAATTTAATTTTGTACAATTTAAAAAATTTTTTTTCTGCATTTTTACCTTAGTAGATCAAAATTTGAATCTGAGAAAGACCTCAATTTTTTAATGCCTTTAGTTCGTAGTCTATATTTGGTAAATAAAAATAGAAAAAAAGCATATAAACATTAAATTACCAAAAAAAAGTCGCATTTTTATTCAAAATTCGCGCTTTTTTCCATTCAAGCTTTTTGATTTTTCAATTATATCAATGAATTTATAAACAACAATCATGAGAGCTTCCGATATTAACTTTTTTCTCGGATATTATATATATTTTGTAATTATATACTGTTAATAAAAATAGCATCTTTTTAAATGCTTTTTTTGCATTTCTAAGCCCTATTAGGTTTTGTTAATATTCATTAGCTGGTCTCGATACGTTAAAAAATATTTAAATAAAATAATTACAACATTTCTCGTAAATTATCTTCGTTTTTGACCACATATTTATTTTTAAAAAAGCGCGGGTAAACGACGGGAAAATGACTAACTGGCCAAAAAAATAATTGTTTCCCCACCTAGAAAATCTGTACGTTGTGACTTTCTTACTATATACACCTTAATTAAACATTTTATGCCAAAAAAAATCCGATGGAAAAAAAATTTCACGAAAATCAGGATTTTTTTATATTTCTAACGGCCTATATATATTTTTATGTTGAATTAAAATATTGAGTACTTTTCGTTCGAGTATTTTAAAATTTTTATTATTTTATTTGTTCATTTTCGATTTCTTTCTCAATTAACTTTTAACTGTAACATTACTTCAAGCAATTTTTTGTTCCAGTGCCCACGTCAGAAAATAGTTTTAAAAAAAGAAGCATTGCCGAAATGGAATCCTGTTAAAAATTCGAACAGTAGTACAGCTTTTGATGAGATTGAAATTATTAATAATGATCAACAATTTGAGAAACCTACATTACAAACCTACATGGATTCAAGCGAAGAAGTAGTATTTACAGTCTTAAATTAATTTTTCACATAATAAAATAAATATTTTTGGGTTTTATAAATTTTAGGCAAGTAATAAAGAAATTAGTATTTTTCCAGAAAAGGATACCGTTTCATTAGATTCATCTGGAGAAGTAATATTTACAGTCTTAACTTATATTTATTATTTATGTAATAGAATAAATACTTTTATTTTCATCAATTTTAGGTAAATAATGAAGAAAATGTTATTTTTCAAGAAGAGAACATCACGTTATTAGATTCAAATGCCGAGGTAAAATCTCCCAAATTAACTGATACTCCAAAAACACGAAGAAATAAACATATCGTTAAAAACATTTTTAACGATCATCAATATTCTGTAAGCTCCGATGTAGCTGCTGATCAAAAAAATAAATATTTAACCTTAAAAGAAAATATCTTGAAGGGTTTTTGGAACATAGAAGTACCAAGTATCAACTGGTTAATTTATCGTAATGAAATAAGTAACAAAGTGGTTTTTTTGTACGTTGAACATGTAGAAAATCCTAGTAATGTAGAAAATCCTATTATACCTCTTGCTAGCAAATATGTAAGTTTTTTATAATATTATCAATATTATAAACAATTTTTTTTAAATTTATATTGTTTTTAATACAGGTTGAGTTGGGGAACGAAAAGGTAGAAGTATTCATTCGAGAACAGAGCGTAAAATTAAACTTTCGTGAACAACCTGGTTCACCTGAAGAATTGCAGTCTATACTTCAAAAAATAGGTGAATGTGGAATTTGTATGGGTGGTCCACGAGTCACTTCATATCCTGCTAAGTATTCTGAATCTGGATTCAAAGACGGTATTGTTTGGAGGCATAAAAAATGTTTGATTGTTCTTGAAGGAGGAAAAATTTGTATCAACTGTCTTAAACTGCATAATAGCTTCCCTTACACGATGGACGATAATTTCAGCACAGGCAGAAAAAGGAGGAGAACAGCTGGGCTTACTCCAAGTTCTCGTAAAATTGCCAATGAACTGCTAACTGTAAAAAAGCAACAGACGCAGGTGATAACAAAACAATGTGGAATAATAGGCCAATTAAAAAAGGATATAGACGATCTTTTAGACAAATTGAAAGAGGTCAAAGAAAGAAGTGTAATGAAAGAATTGAAAAGAGGTGGTATCCCAAATAATCAGGTAACAAATGTTTTATTTAAAGGTGATTTTCATTAATTTAACATCTAACAATCTGCATCACATAAAATATTGTCCATAACCTAACATTCATTGCAAACCATCATTAACAATTATTATCATAAATCATCATCAGTGTAATCTAATAAGAATGCATGCAAAGCAGGTAAATTTCTATTATACATATTATCATTTTGCTTTCCTTGAATCAAGGTTCACTAACATCATTAATCATTCATGGGGTTTTATTTTTAAATATGCACGTACATAGTACTAATTTTCCACTATATTCTAAAGGTAATGGTAATTAAGGAAATAATACAGCTAGGTAAAGCTAGAAAACCAGAGGGTCGTAGATACAGTCATGAATGGATATTAACTAGTATACTATTGCACATTAATAGTCCCAAAACATATAATTACTTAAGAAAGAATGAAATTTTACCCTTGCCTGATAAAACGACTATTCAAAGATATTTAAAAAGGACTAAAATTGGTGTGGGATTTGATGAAAAATATTTCCAGTTATTTGGTAATAAAATGGTTAAAATCAAAGCGCATAACCCCCTTGGTATATACGGGATATTATCTTTTGACGAGATGCACGTTAGGAAAGCTTTGGACGTAAATGTAGAAACGTGTAAATTCATAGGATTGATGGATTTTGGGGAAGAGGTGGTCAATGATAATCCTCCTCCTCAAAAACGAAAGAAGACCAAGAATGTCGAAAACAGCGAAGAACCTAGCACTGAAGCGGAAAAAAAAATTAAAAATATCATGGATAAACAAGCAGACCATGCTTTGGTGTTTATGTTCTCCTCTTTAACAGACAAATTCAGTCAGCAAATAGGAGTTTTTGCCTCTCATGGGACAACTCCTTCCGCTCAACTTGCAACACTAATACTAACGGCAATAGCAGCAGTTGAAAATGCTGGAGGAAAGGTTATGGGAATGGTTTGTGATGGGGCGCAAACCAATAGAAAAGTATGGTCCCAATTTGGCATACACGGCAAACATGATCAAGCTACAGTGAGCTTTTTTAAACATCCAAACGACGAAAACAGAAAGATTTATGCCATCTCTGATGTCCCTCATCTTATAAAATGCATCAGAAATAATTTATATGCAAGAAAGACATTTAGAGTAAACATGGATTTGAAGAATTATGAGAATAATATAGAAGAATATGTCCACTGGAAGTTCTATGAAGAATTATTTGAAATAGAAGACAAGAATCCATTTAATAGAATGACCAAGCTGACAGAGGCCCATGTCAGGCCATTGAACATGCTGAAAATGCGAGTATTTTTGGCTACACAAGTAAGCATTTTGAAAACTGGTGTCACTTAATTATATATTACTTTATTTGGCAAAATATTTTTCAGGTTTTCAGTAATAAGGTTTCAACTACATTAAAAACCTTATCAAATAATGAGGAATTTGCAGACAAATTTAGAGGCTGTGAACCCACGATTAAATTTACAAAATTTATGAACGATTTGTTTGATGTTCTTAATAGTTCAGCACCATCTACAGCTTTAAGTTTAAGTGACGATTCAGCTTTTAAGGTCTATAAAAGCATTTTAAACGAATTTTCAATTTCTTACAGAGTCCCGTATTTATATTAAATGTACATTTTTTTTATCTAGAAATTAGAGGAAGCTATTAAATGGTTAGATGCTTGGGAAAAAAATATTGCTGATGAAGTAAGCCTTATTGAAGCCGAGAGAAAGAAAATAATTCAGGAAGAAAAAAACCGGGACAAAGAAAATAAATTACCAAAATCTGCGGAAGATAAAAAGAAATTTAAGGAAAAAATACAATTTCTAAACCAGCATTACAATCTAAGAATAAAAATAAAAAATAAATTATTTCTTAGCAAGTCAACAGCTGAAGGTCTCAGAGTAACTCTATATTCAATGATTGGATTAGCTAAAGATTTACTAAACAAATACAACTTTAAATTTGTTTTGACTCGAAAAATGAATCAAGACAACTTAGAAGTAAGTTAACACTTAGAATTTTAAGTTACTTTAAACTTCGTAAAAAATTTAAATAATGTTTTTTTCAAATTTCTTAGAGATTTTTTGGGACCATTCGACAAGCATGCGGACAGAATGACCATCCAACCATGCCCACGTTTTTCCAACTGTATCATTTATTAACTGTTTACAAAAATTTAAAGGCTCCAGATAACGGGAATTGCTCTGCTGAGGATGATTCCAACGAAGAAACACATAAAATTACATTAGAAGAATTTCTTACAATTTTCGACGCACGGAAGCAAGTATCGTATAGAAAAGAAAAAATACAAGAAATGATAGCAAAGTTAGAGAAATATGTTGATGGAGGTGAAGATATTAGTAATTTGATTCAAATTGATGTTTTAATGTCTAGCAATATAAATAAGCTCATAATTTACTATCTTTGTGGGTTTATATGTAAACGAATGGGGCAAGAAACAAAATGCAAAGATTGCAAGGACGCATTTAAATCCCACGATGAAATTTGTATGTTTGAAATATCAGAGTTAATTAATAACGCAAATCGAGGAAAACTCATTTATCCAAGTCCTTACATATTCAAACTGTTTTCAACGATAGAAGATATTTTTGAAACAAATATTAATAAACCCGATTGCATAATGGATACTGCTTTGGAAACAATAATCAATAACAAGGAATTAATTTCAGCGTTCCCTTGTAGAATGCATAGATCAGTTATGCTGGCAAAGTGTATCCATTATTACATATCAACAAGGTTAAAGCAATTTGTAAGATTGTCAAACAGGAAAGGAACTAATCTAGCTACCATATTAAAAAAGCAAGCTAAAGTTTCTGATAAAAAGTTGACATCTTAAATATTTGTATCTTCTGCCATCTATTTATATATAAATACGCAAACATAGTATCTTAAAAATTGCATGTTAAAAATTTTATGGTTAAGCGAAAACTTCAAAAAAAATCATTAATATTAATTTTTTTACAACCGCAGAATGGTTATTTGAGTATTAAATAAATTTAAATTTATAAATATATTTTGTAAATAAATAAATTTTTTTATTTACAAATACATGTATAAAAATAGAAATTTATCGGTATAAATAAAAATTCCTTTTTTAAATGGTCAAAATCAGATAAATATTCATTAACTAAATAAAAAATTAATTCACTTACAAAATATATTTAAATTTAAAATTATTGAATATTAAAATAACCATTCTACGGTTGTAAAAAAATTTAGTACAATTTTTTAAGTTTTCGCTGAAACACAAAATTTTCAACAAACAATTTATCAATATTGTTATTAAACTTACAACATATCGATTATTGTAATATACTTTTTGTTAATAAGTTTATTTTTTTATTTATAGTTAATTAATATACTTTTTATATTTTCCTAATATTTGTAAGCTTATATTTTTTAAATAAAAGAATTTTAACAAAATATATATATTTATCTATAATATACATTCAAAATCTCTAATCTCTGCGTGACCTACAAAAATGTTGAAAAATATTATTTATAATATATTATATAAAATTATTTATAATAAATTTTAAATAAATTATATAAATATTAATAAATAAATTTTAAGCACGAAATAAAATTATAATAATTTTCAATACAAAATATGGGTAAACTTATATTATATGAATATATAGCTGAGATAGCTGAGATATAGTTTACTCAAACATTCAAACACATATGCCCTCACAGATACTCACAAACACGGGACGTCGCGCGGAGAACTCTGTTACTTAAATTTTCGTTCTTTAGATAATGAAATCGCTTGAGACTAGAGCTCGGCTACCATCTTAATATACCCTGGTGGCAGCCGGCTGTGCACTGGTAGAAAATGCGAATTCTCAAGTACAGCAGCAAGCAGCGGCATTATACCTTGTAGAATGCAAACATGTGAGATATATCGCATCTTACAACCGAAAGAGGCCAGCGCGAGCTGGGCTGTTTTGATTTTGCCAAGTGAGAGGTTGTCGGGGAGGAGGAAGAGTATAGTTCTGATTTGTACACAAGTTTCTATATAAACAAATTCTCTATTCGACAAATAGAAAAACACTACCAAACCATTGACACTGAGGTTCCTCAAAATAATAAAATATTTCTTTGAACCAGAACTACATCAATGAATAAAGTTAAAATTTTAGGGATAGGTTTGAGGAAATCTAGTTATAACAAACTATCTAAAACTATTAATTCGATATAAAAAATTAGGTAAAAAATCCAAAAGGAAAAAGATATGAGGCCAACTTATGTCAAGAAAATTCGACATTCGATTACCTTATATTTTTTGCTGGCAAAAATTTTGGAAGAGCGAGAAAAACTTTTTATAAATTGAGGCATCAGATCCAGAAAATCAAATAAAAGCGAATTACCTAAAACTAGTACTTCTTAACAAATAAACTAGGCATTACTTCCTAAAAACCTGACATAAATGGATTTGAGTGAGCTTCAAAATTTTTTCATTTTTAGAAATTTTGGCTTTATTCGCATTAAATTATTTGAACTGGCTAAAATTCTTTATAAGCCAAGTTTTCTAATAAAAAAAGTGCTGATGAAGTGGGGAAAACAGATTTTTTAATTTTTGCCAAAATTATATGGAAAAATTGTCAGATTTTATTTTTTTTCAGATTTTTTGTTCTTTTGTACTGGGAAAGGTTTAAAACCGTTAGAAACTTATATCAATATGTTTCACCGGGTTAGAAAGATCAAAAAATCTGATATAAATGGATTTAAGAGAGTTTTAAGGGGCGATTTCATGGAGCGTATTCTTACTAGATTATGGGGCACTAGAGTAAAAATAATTAATTATGACTCAAAATTTATTTAAATTCTTCTCAAACAGCATCCATAAAATTGCCTTCCAGCAAAATTTTAATTAATATTTAATTGAATTGATTAAAATTCTTTATAAAATTCTTTAGAAGTGGGTAAAATGGATTTTTAGCAATTAAAATAATATGCTAGCAATTCTTTTCACGTTTCAGACTATTTTAAAAATTATGAGCCATATTTAAAATACCCTGTCAACTAGCTGGCACTAAGGTTCCTCAAACAATAAGCTTAATACTTTAATATGCCACAGATATCACCGATTACAACCATGCAATCATACATACATTTCAAAAAATTAATTATCAGATTCAAGATATCGAGTAAAAATCATATTTTCAAATATAAGTACTTTCATGGAACTAAATGAAGTATTACACACAAAAAAAAAATATTGCTGTTTTTTTAATTATTTTGTTTTTTTAAAAAATAATAAAAAAATTAAAAATTAAAATATGATTTTTTACAAATTAAAAAAAAAGTACCTCGAGCTTTTTTGATAAAAAAATTTTTGAAAAAAAAATTAGGTCTTAACTCCATAATGTTTATGAAATATCACCAATTACATACACACACACACACACATACAGACTTTTTTTAAAAACCGGTTTTTTAGCTTCCTGGGGTCTCAAAACGTATGCTTATATGCCAAAAAATCAAAAATCGAAATTTGACCTATCACAATAAAAAAATTTCATTCTGAGTTGATATTTTTTTAATGAAAGGTACTTTATAAAACCCACTTAATAAATCATCTTCGAATTCTCACAGAAGAAAAACCTTATAAACTAATACTTGCGAAAAAAATTTCACGCAAATTGGTGCTTAACTCGGCACGAAAGTAGCCGTATGTGCATCAAGAAATTCGAATGTGAACAGTGCAATATGAAATTGATTTACAAAAATGATTTAAGACAGCATATAAAAATTCATACTTCTGAAATTTTTTTTGAAAATAAATAGATACTATGCAAGAAAAATTTATTTTAAAATCATATTCGAATAAATGCACTAAAGATTGTAATAAAAAAAATTATTTAATAAACGTATTAGGCCCTTTCTGAATTAACAAATAAACACCTTTTATGATAATCATGTCTGTCAGACATTTTTTGGTACAGCCGGTGTACTTACGTCTATAAGATATAATTACACCAGCTATACCATGAAATGTCTAGCGTACATGATTATCATAAATGAAGATTATGTGCTGGTAGAAAGGGCCTTAGATTCAAGTATTGAAGATATTAGTGTTAAAATTAAAAAAACAAAAAAATTAAAAAAACTAAAATATTTTTTTTTCATTAAAAAATCTTAAACTACTTTTTTTTTTTTATTTGGAGGTAATACCTCATTTATTTCCATGAAAGTATTTATATTTGAAAGTATGATTTTTACTCGATATCTCGAATCTGATAATTAATTTTTTGAATTCCTAAAATTTTTTTCGCAAAAAAATACAAAAAACACCAATTTTTTTTTTCTTTTTGGACGTAGTACCTAATTTATTTCTATGAGAGTACTATTAGTTTTAGAAAGTTTGTTTATAGTAATTTTTTGGATCTGATACCGAATTTTTTCAAATTTTTTTTTTCAAAATTAAAAAAATAGCAATTTTTTTTTTTTTTTGTGTAATACTTCATTTAGTTCCATGAAAGTACTTATATTTGAAAATATTGTTTTTACTCGATATCCCGAATCTGATTATTAATTTTTTGAAAATTAGTTCCAAAATTTTTGATCAATAAAAAAATACTTCTAAAAATTAATAGCAATGTAAGTATGATTGCATGCTTGTAATCGGTGACATCAGTGGCATATTAATGTATTAAGCTCATTGTTTGAGGAACCTTAGTGCCAGCTAGTTGGCAGGGTATTTTTATTGATATGCAATTTTTAATTATTAATTATTAAAGTTAAAGAATATAATACCAACTTCTGTATACTTAAATCTTATTTTTATTCATTCTAAAATTATATTGACCAAATCGTGTAAAAAAATTATAGGTATATATAAAGAAATAAAAAAAAATAGGTATACAATAAAAGTTTTTGTTAATGTTTTTTTAAAAGCTTTAAATAAATATTGCCAATGATTAATAAATTTAAAATATTTATAATTACAAAATTAAATTAAAATATTTAGTCCGAACCTTCCGCCCTTAAAAAAAAAATTGGCGTTGTTAGGCAATTTTTAAAACTTTAGGCTTGAATTGAAAATAAGAATAAAATCTCGAATAAAATATAATAACTAACATTAAAAACTTTTATAATTAAAATAACTATTTAAAATATCTATTTTAACAACTATTTTAACAAATCAAATTTTTGAAATGAAGCATAGAATAATAGGTATTGTTTATGTTTTCAATTCAAATCGGACCTAAAGTTATAAATATCGCTGCTTCACAGCTCCAATTTTCTTTTGGAGTACACTCAACGACTATTGGTGCTGCCACAATACCAATAGTCGCTGAGTGTAGGGAAGGGCCGGACTCAATTGGTATGTATAATGTATTTTATAAAAATTCGACATTCAATTTTTTTCATTTAAATTTCAACTAATAATAGGAAGTTACATGATGAAAATTATAACGAAAATTCATTGTTTTAATCACAAATAGAAATTTAAAATTACTACAAGCTACTGTCCATTATATTTTAAGCCAAAAGGTTAAACCCAAATAATTATAGTACTTGTTAATTGTTTTCTTATTTTTTATTTTTATATTATTTGCATTAATACTTTATATTTACTTTAAAAAATTATGATAATATTTTAGACATGTACTATGCTACAAAATATAAAAAGAAAATTCCCGCGTTTTCAGTCATCAGTATGAACATATTTATACCTATACTGTTATAAACGAGCGGAATTTGGTTTCTTGAATCGTTCTGTGCGTACGAAGTTGCATATCTTCATGTTGGTCGAATCGTCGCGCTGCGCCTAAAATCAGTTTGTCATGAAACTTTGAACTGGTAAGTACCATTTCTCTTCTTTCTGTGCTCTAAGAATAATTATTAAAAAATTACATAATTTGATTAATTTAATTAATTTTAATTTGTTTTTTAATATTTTAGAAATTGTCGGAAGATTATAATGTGAAAAGATTGAACAAATGTATTAAAAAACTGTCTGCTAAAAAAAAAATTTTATACACATACAACGATACAACGTCAGATTCTGAGAAGTTTTTTGTTTTATGTGTATAAACAAAATTAGACAAAAGAAATAATAATGGCTTTTACATACTCAAATAACAGTAAGATACATAGGAAATTTGATTTTGAAGAAAGAAAGATTAATGGCTTCTGTAGTATTGATGTAGATAAACAGTATTCTGAAAGTTTTTTAGAATTAAAATACGTATCAAATCTCGTTAACGAAGAAATAGAGTTCGATCTAAATCAAGACAATATCAAGGAAGAAGAAATAGAGTATTTAAATGAGTATGATAGTCTAATTATTACTTTAAAGTGGATAACAAACAATTTTAACAAAGTCCATAATGCTGTTAAACCAAAATATAAATGGTATAAATTAATTTAAATTACCTATATTTACCAATAACATTTTTTTTTTATCATTCTGTTTTTAATTACAGTTTAATACCAGATTTTATATGTGCAAGAGAAACCCTTTTAAAATTATGTTTGACACCGTATGCTAAAAAACCTTGGAGGCTATTTGCAGCCAAATTTCAGGGCAATATATATTTATATATCAATGAAGATGACCAAAACAGAAATAACATTAACAGTGATGATAAAATTAAAGATTTAATATTAAAGAAATTTTTGCTAGCAGGTAAAATAAATATTTGTAGTATCTATTTTGTACGGTTGAATAATTTAAAAATTTTTTCTAAAGATTCGCCATCAGGAAACCCATTGGAAACAATAAAACCAGAAACAATTAATGGATATCAAAGCTTTAACTGCATATTTAATACTTTCCTAGAAAATAATGCCTTACTTTATTCAGGAAAAGTAGATGGTGTTGACAGTGAAAATTATGCAAATGGGATTGATATAAATAGTATTAATTTCACACAAATTAATACAATTGACGAAAAACAATATAATACAAAACCAATAAGTTTACCATATCAGTTGCTGCAATTTTGGATTAAGGCTTATTTATCCAGAGCTGAAAATATAATATTAGCTTTGGAAAGTAATAATAAAGTTAAAAAATTAGTTAATCAAAAAACTGAAGATGTACCAAAAGACAATAATGTAAGTATAAAATATACAAATCAAAATAGTTTTTAAAAATATAATAGATGCTAAATAATTTTTATTATACTTGCAGGTCTTTTGGAACAAAGATAAATGTTTCGATTTTTGTAACAGATTTTTGTGTTACATCAAGAATACCGTTACTTCTGAAATGACTGATAAGATTTATAAATTTGAATTTAATCCAATGCAAAAAAATGAAAATTTAAGAAATGATATTATGGAAATTCATATGGAGCAAATTCTTATAAATAATAAGTTATATGAAAATTACTTATTCTTACCAGCATGGTACATCAAAGAAGTATGTGAAAAAAATCCATCTTTTGATAATACAAATAGTAGTTCTGATATAGGAAGTGAGGCCCCTTTCTATTACGTATTTAATGTTTCTGATGCTGATTCACAAAAAACTGATCTATTTAAAGTTAATGGGGTTATCGGTTGCTATAGCATTAATAGCAATAGAGAATATTCTAGTGATGAATATTCATCGTTAAGATATTTATCCAGAGCTGCTATCAAAAATGCAGACTTTGATTTAAATGAAGGAATAGATGATGTGATTCGTAAACCACCCAACCCAGAAACCGATAAAATGAACTACATATTGAGGTGGATAATAAATAATTATCAACAAGTTAAAACAAGTGGTGAAAATATTAAACAATGGTAAAATTAAATCATCTAATGTTTTGAATAAATTATTATTAAAATATACTTTTTTTTTAAATAGTTTAAAATCAGATTTTGTTTGTATGCGAGGAGTGTTGATTAAATTATGTTTGACTCCGTATGATCGTGATGGCTGGACCATCAGAGCTATTAAATTTCGTGGAAATATTTATTTATACGCTGAAGAAAATGAAAAAAACGCCAATTTTATAAATAGCAGCCCGAAGTTCCAAAAGATGGCATCATGGGGATTAAAATTTCATCAATTTTTATTATCAGGTTTGAAATATAATTTTTATTAAATATACAGATAATTAAATGTTAATAACGTTTTGACTAAAAATAATTATTTTGTTTTTTCAGATTCCCCCAACAATTTACCAGACACTTCGACTCCAGTTAATGAAGGCAATGAATTTTGCTGCGTTTTCAATACTCAATTTGAAAAACATTCCTTAATTTATGCTGCTGAAGTGAATGGTCTTGTGGCAGCTGATGTTTTAAAAAAACCAATTAACTTCAATGAAGCTAACATTATAAAATTAGCGACAATGAACAGAAGACAATATAACAGTAATCATTCACTTACATTTGCTCTTAAGCAACTCAAATGGTGGTTGCAATGTACCCTAATTGGAAGTGAAAATATTATATGTGGATTGAGGACTGTGGATGGAAAAATTGACAAACTAGAACACATCAAAGTTGGAAATATACCTAAAGATAATGAAGTATTTATTATTGTTATTATTTTTTTTAATAAATATTATGTATTTGATTAATGAAAAAAATATTTAATTAATTTTCAGGATTACTGGCAAGATGATAAATGTATCCATTTTTGCTACACATTTTTAAACTTCATTAAACTAAGGGTATTAAGTGAATATGAAGACTGCATTTACAAATTTACTTACAATCCGAAAGACAAAACTTCTGATGGTATAAAATGCCAAGTGAGCAAAATATATCATAATGATAAAACTTATTCTGATAGTTTATTTTTACCTGATTGGTATATAAATTTCATTAAAAAACAAAGTATTGAAAATAATATTGAAGTTGAAACTGAAGATGATTGTATGAATCTTGGAGAATTGGTTAATTGTGAAAATAAAAGAAAGAATAACGCGAATCAAGAACTTTATGAAAAAAGAAGAAAAAGCGATTAAAAATTTAAAATAAGTTTAATATAAAAAAAAAAAATTTCTTGTATTTATTAAGTTTTTCAACAGTATTTTTCTTTGAACTAAAACTAATAGAACTTAAATATAATTTAAAAAATCTGTTTTTTTTTTTTTTTTTTTTGTGATTTATTTAGTGATAAGGCGATAAGCTTAACATACAAATTATGTTATTAATAATCAACATAAAAATAAGTTTTTTTTTTCTATTATATTCTTATTATATAAATTAAATAATTAAAAATATTATAAAATAATATTTATATCTAATATTTTAAAAAATTATTTTGCATTTTACATGTTAAAATAAAAAATTGACAAAAAGTTTTTTTATATAAGTCCAACTTTTGATTATTGCATAAATTAAAAATTTAAGATTTGCACATTTTTTTGTTTCAGTTAAAAAAGTTAAAAATATTTTTACTGTAAAATGTAAACATTCTTTTAAAAGATAGTTTATGATTTCTTTAATTATATAATGTATAATTAAAATAACTTCTAGTATTAAATGTTTGATCTTTTCTGTTTTTTGTTAAAAAACCTTAGCAATGATCTCCTTATTTAAAATGTTTTCCATAATGATTGAAACTTTAAAAATTTTTTTAATGTATAGGTAATATTTTCAATAATTGATTCGAACAAATAATAATTATGATTTGAAAATTCTAATTAAGAATAGAATTGAATATTATACGTAAAAAAGGACATGGTAAAATTTAAAACTATTTCTGTTTTATAATAACAATTTATTTTAATATTTTTTTTAAATTAAAAGACCTATAAACCTTAAATTTATTTATGTTTTTTTAATTTTTATTAAAAATTAATTAAAAAAATAATTTTAACAATGTTATAAATAACCATGCCAATAATAAGAAAACTATGGTTATAATTGTATAATGAACATATTTCAATCTGAAAAATAGAAAAATTAAATTATTTAATTAATACAGATTATAATGGTACACTGTCAAATTGTGTGATTGACTTGAAATTAGTTAAGAATTAAAGTAGGACAACTTGACAGTGTAAATTTAAATAAATAAAATAAAAATTTACTTTTTTACTTTAGCATGTCCTTCATCAATAGATGAATTTCCTGCTTTGAAAATATAAGTACGAATACCTCTAACATGATAATAAAAATATTCATCCCAATTAAGACTTTTTAAATTAAAATCAAATTTTTTTTTATCCAAAGTATTCAAACGGTCCCATAATTTTAAAACATTTTCATTTTTAAAAGTCCATTGTTGTGTACAGAAAAATGATATTACACCACTAAATTTGTGAATTTTTTCATACGCTTTCAGGAGCCTGAAAAGTTAATTCAATTAGTTAATGTAATTATTAAAGACCTTAATTTAAAAAAATATATAAAAATTCTGCTTGATATAAAATAAAGTATTAGGTACTAAAAATATGTTAGGAATTTTCATGTGAAATATTTTTAGACAAAAATAATTCTTTTATTTATAAATATATTCAAATACTCAAAAAGTATTTATTAGTATAATAAATAACTGCACCTATGTTAAATTTTTATCAACTAAAACTATTTTTCATTAAAAAAAAATTAAGTGACTTTTGTTTGGATCAATTTTGTAGAGGTACAATTTGGCATCCCGGGAGAAAAATAAGGATATACCTAAACAGTAGGTATTTCTGTCTCGAAATAAGAAAATTAAAAAAAAAAAACAATTTTTTTTAAAACTTACATTGGTTTTCTTCCTATCAATCTAGCCAAATTATCAACAATAACAGCCGGTATAATGTGAAGGAAAAATACATATAAATTGTGTACCCATAAATGCTTATTTAATGTGAGCATATAATGCCAAATAACTACTGTACTAGGAACTTTTCTTGCATGGGTTACATTGTATTGCATAAAAGCTCCCCAAGTTATTGGTTTTTGACAAGAAGATACGCAGTTATATATTGGTGGTTCTGGTGGTTCTTTTAAATTTTCATTATCATCTTTCAGTCTTTCATCCCTGAAAATAGAAAAAAAATTTTATGATTCATTCATTACTTTATAAGGTAAAATAGCTCTGTTAAAAAAAAAAAATTAACAGGATTTCTAGGACCTGGGCAGATTCTAGTTAAAATCTCTGGGACCCACTTATCTTTCACTGAATGAAAATTGCAAGAAATTCTTACTTATTTTTGGATTCTTTATAAAATTTTACTTATTTAAGTCCCCTGCTGAAGGCAAATTTCAGATATTTCTAAAACGCTGAAAAAAACAAAACTGATATACTTCATAAATATTTTTAAACAAATTTTTATGCGTTATTTCTGCGTATCTTTTCAGAAATATCTAAAGTTTGCCTAAAGAAAGAAACTCAGGTGAAATCCGCAAATCAAGTTAAAATTTTCCGAAATTTTCATCCTATGGCAATAAAGTTAGTCCAAGTAATTTCTGGCCGGAATCTTCCTTCATCCTAAAAATCCTGTTACCTTCATGTTATTTTTTTTAAAGTTATAATTTAGATATACTGAAAAATAAAAAATTGGGGCTCATCCCATAAAAAATATGTTGCTTAAAAAATGGTAATTAGAAAGAGAAAAATTCATATTTATTTATAAATTAAAATTCATTCAAAAATATAAATATATTTTTAAAATATTTACCAATTTTTTATAACATCCCAACCAGCAGCAATAATATTATTAATAACATAATCAGCCGGAATAATATCAGCAATTTTTCCACTTTCACAATGCAATGTTCTTAAAAGTCCAACTGCAGCACCAACTACAACACCTGTTGGCCCATAATAATTATTTATCCAACCAGGACATGGTTCTTTATATGTTGCTATCATAATTGAAGGACGGACAATACATGTTGGAATTCCTTTGCTGTATCTTCTTACTGTATCTTCTCCGATTGTTTTTGAAAATGCATAAGTATTGGGCCATTTTCCTAATAAACTTTATTTTTTAAATTTTATTATTAATAAATTTTTAAATTGACCAATTTAATAAGATATATATTCTAAAGTTATGTTCCAGTTTTAGATTAAGTGGATACAAAAAGAAAATTTTGCTGAAACAATTTATAATATCAGAAAATTGCTCAGAATTTTGATTTTCATCAAAATAAAAAAAAAAATCAAAATACAATAGAAAAAATATAAAAACGTAAGTAAAAATAATTTTTCTGAATTTAAAAAAAAATTTAAACATATGCACTTTATGCACTAGCAACGAAAATCACTAAAAATTTAAATTAAATTTTTTATTATAATTTCTTACACTGTTGTAATTTTTTCCAGTAAATCATCATCTAAAGTATCAAGTATAGTCAAAATTTTATCAGCATCCATTGGTGGTTCATAATATTTTTCATCAATTTCTTTCAAAAGACAATTTGAAAAAGCCGTTGAAATATGGATAAAAGCCTTATTTGGTAAAATAATAATTTAAATAATAAAATATAAAAATAAAATTTTAGATAAAATAATATTTTACTTTAATATTTTTCATTTCCTTAGCTAATAAAATCATAAGTTTTGTACCACGAACGTTGATATTCATTGCTTGTCTTAATTTTTCATCAAAGCGTACTGTAGCAGCACAATGAAAAATAATATTGACATTTTCTTTTAAAATTTCTCTATCATTTTCTGATAGACCTAAATCAACTGCACCAGTATCTCCTTCAATCATGACTAAATGTTTTGCAAAATTTGGTTTTTCTATTTTTAATCTATTGTAAAGCTGAAAAAAATTTTTTAATTTTACTCTTAATTCAGAATTTTTTTGGTTTCAACTTACAGAATCTTCAAAATGTTCTTTGAATCTTTCACCAGGAGTTTTTCCTTTTTTAGGACGCATTATCATGTATAATTTATCAATTTTCGGGCATGACCTATTAAATTTAGTATCATTAACATTTTAATCATATGAATTATTTATTTAAATTTATACAATTACAAAAAATGGTCATTGAAATTCTACTTTTTTAATTTTAACAGAAGACTTTAATTTTTTCAATAAATTTTTTAACGAATTGACAAAAAAAAAATTTGCGAATTTTTTAAAACTTGAATTAAACGCATATAATTTAATTGAATATTCATGAGTTAAACATTATTTTTCCAATTTATTACATCCTGAAACGTTAAATTTTATGGATTTTAACAATTAGTTTTTTGATTTTTCAATGTACGAATTTTTTTTTCTTCAAAATCTTTAATTTAAATATTTAAGTATTAAAACCCATTTATGTCAGTTCGTAGACTTTTTAAAGTAGAAAAAATTATGTATTTGAGCTCTTTAGCCATATTTAAGGGTTTTGACACCAAGAAATATTTTTTAGCCTACTATCATTTGCAGAATATAGTTTTTTCAGGGGTTTTTTACAATTCCTAATGTCTAAAGTTTACAAAAAAATGAATAGAACACTCTTAAATTATGAATTACTTATATAAATTTATAAAATTATTTCAGTTAATTTAAGGGTCCCATTTTCCCTATTTGGAATCAGAACAATATTTATCAATAATCCAAAAACACTTAATTATCTTAACAGGGTAAGGAATACCAATTTTCCCTTTGCTGATTTGACTAGAGTATAAGGGATCAAAAATCATTCATTCATAGCTTATTTTTAATTAATTAAAATATTGGCATAATTATTTTATAAATAAATTATTTAAAATTGAAAGCAATAATCTTATTCACATTAATTAGAAACAAAAAAATTTATTAGCTAAATGTCATATTTCAACAATAAATCTTTGGCAGATAAATAAACAATGAATTTTTTAATAATTCTTCTTACCTTAGTAATTTTTCTATCAGAAGCTTTCCTAAAAACCCAGAACCACCTGTTACGAGAATATTTTGTCCTGCATAAGATTCACTTATTTCACTAATTTGATTTTCAAAAATATTTAAATCAACTTCTGATGAATCTTCTGGAAAATATTCCATGTAACCAGTTTCATTTCTAGAATTATTTTTAACATCTTCTTCAATCATTTTGATATTTTTCAATTTTCAAAAAAACTAATAATTCAAATTCAATTTTTTATAATAATAAATAAATAAATAAATAAATAAATAAATGATTTTTTTTTTTGCTATATCAGTAATTAAATTTTATTTAAATTAAAAAGTTCAAAGACCATAAGTTTTGTCTATATGCGTTTAATATTAATTCAGCAATGAACAAAATTCGACTGTTTTTGCTGACCTTTTCATTAATGATTTGAATTGCCAAAAAGTAAAGAAAAGAAATTAAAAAGAAATGTTGATTGACACATGCGCAAACTTAAAAAAAAATAAATTAATAAATTAAATTTTAATTTTATATGTGAATGGTATTTATATAATAAAATTGGTTTTATAACACACTATAATTAGGTGAAATTTACATTAAATTTTCATAGGATGAAGAAAAATAATACAAAATTTTAGAAATATAATCCCAGTTTTATTGTAAAAAAAAAGAGAAATAATTTAAATATTAAAATTTTAAAATTAACATAAAATAAAGCTCAATATGTATATTATTTTTGGCCATCATTTATACAAAAAAATAAAGAAGAACAAACTACATGATTTATGTAAATTACATTTATTTTATTTGTACATGATTTTTAAAAACCAAATAATAAATTTTTATTATACAATTTTTCTTTTTACAATTTTAAATATAAATAGAATAATTTTTATTTATAAGCTAATTATTGATTGCACAATTGATAATATTTTTTTAATCAAAATATTTAAACGAAGAAAATTAATAATAACTTTCATCATTCGTTATATAATTAGATATCGATAATCTAGACTCGAATAAAGTCTTTAAACAAAAATAATACTTTTTTTAATAAATATATAAAAAAATCTTATAAACAAATACTAAAAATAAAAAAACATGTTAATATTAGAATTTTTTAAAAATGAAAATTAAGTATAACATAAATCTTATGCATATTTTACATTTATACATTTATACAAATTAGTTTTTTTAGGCTACTCATGATCATTTTATTTCTTTTTTTACAATATTTATAGCAAAAATTTATTTTGTAGGATCATTTCTTTAAAATTTCAAAAATAATTTGCACTTTAATATGTCTGTACGTTTATCTTAAAAACTTTACTTTTCTTATGCAATTAGAAAAATACGAATGCTGGGCTGCGTGTAAAATTGCATAAATTCAGGAGTTACTTATAAAATTATGAAATTTTAATAATTAGCCCTTTACTGATATTTATAATGGCAATTTTTAAAAACTTTTTAAAATTTAAGTTAAATTCTAATTTTCTACAAGTATTTACATATGTTTTTATGCACACGAAAAAATTTTAGAATTTTAAAGAAAAAATTCTATCAAAATTAAGTAAAATAAGTTAAAATGTATATTAGTTTAAATCTTTTTATGCATAATTATTTAAACAATGGCATTCAGTAAATAAAAACATTTGTTACAGACATAAATTAGTAACACTTATTTTTTTTCAATTTCCTTTTGTAACCAAAAAAAACATTATTATGTAATGTATTGCAGTTTTTACATAAAATGTATTTAAAATATTACATAATTTTTTTTTTAAAGAAATATTCATAAAAACAAGTGATTAATTAAATATAAAAATTTTTCTTATCACAATGTTTTAGTTTTTCAATAACAAAAAAAAGTTTTCCCCCACATAAATTGTAAACATAATTTTTTTATATGAATATTATTTTTAAAAATGGCTTAACAAACTTTAATCTCATTTCTAATCATCTTGTAACAGACTTAAAGGATCTTCAACAATTTTTTCAGCGGTTTCTTTTAAATTTTTTGTTACTACTTTTTTAATTGGTGTTGTTTCTGAAGTTTTTTTTATTGTTGAAGGTGATGATTGAGTATTACCAAAAATATCTGAATCAGTATTTTCTTCTTCAGTATCTTCAAATAATTTTGGTTTTGTTGTTGTTTTTGGAATTAATTTTTTACTTTTAAAAATATCTTCATCGCTACTTGAATCATCAAAAATGTCTTTGATACTAGAACTTTTACTAGGAGTTTGTTTTGAAATATTTTCTGTTTTATCTTCAGTTGTTTTTGAGGATACTGGAGGACTAACGTCTTTTTTTTCTATTTCTGTGTTCTTATCTTTTTGTAAAAAAGTTAAATCTTCTTTAACTGAACTACTTTTAGTACTTGATCCAAATAAATTGTCATCTTCATCATCAAATAAATTTTTTGTTGTTTCTTTAAATATATTTTTGGTAGTTGTACTTTTTGCAAAAAGATCATCATCATCATCATCATCATCAAATATATTTGTTACTGATTTCTTGTCATTATTTTTAATACTTTTTTTAGAAAATAAATCCTCATCTTCATCATCGAATATCAATGTTTTACTTTTTTCAGGCAGTGGTTCTTTTGCTGTTTTTGGTTTTTCTTCTGCTAGTTTACTGCTTTCATTTTTAGTTAAATCAGATTCTACTTTTTTAGATTTGTTTTCAATAATTTTTTCACCAGTTTTCTTAGTGGTCAAACTCTTATCATCAAAAACATCATTATTTGAACTTTTTTCACTTTTGGCTTCACTTTTTTCTTTTTCCTTAGAAACAGCTTGTTTTTCTGCCGATGATAAAACTGGAGTTTTACTAAACAATAAGTCGTCTTTGGCAAAATCATCTGGTAACTCTGGTGGTACATCAAATAAATCGTCTTCGTCAGTAGATGGTGATAACAAAGACGTACTTTTATTAACATTTAAGTTAACATCTTCTTTAGAAACACTAACTTCTGATTTATCTACATCTAACGATTGGCTAGTATCTTTAATAGTCTTTGAAATTTCTTGATCACTTGATTTTTCAACTACAGAATCTTCATGCACATTTTTATTGTTTTCAATCGATTCTTCTGTTTTATCTGGTTCAGTGGCATCTGTTGTATCAAAATCAATTGTACTATTACGAATTGCTATTTGACGAGCGTAACGACTTTGGGGTCTTCGTTTTACAATTCTAGGTCGACTCTAAACAAAAATTAAGCAAAAATTAATACATTACAATTTTTCAAAAATAAATATTCAAAAATCATACCTTTGATGCTTTGATTGAGTCAAGAGTTTCTACCTGAGCTGGCTCATCAAAACTAACAGCAGTTTCTGTAAATTCTGATTTTGAAGATGGCGATTCTTTTGTCTTCGATTGTGTACCTAATTAAAACACAAAAAAATTAATAAATGAAAGTAAACATATTGCAATGAAATAAAATCTAAAAAGAATCTTACTTAAAGTAGGTGGTGAAGATTCTCCACTTGCAAAAGTAGGTGTACTATGGCTACTAGATTTCTTTTCAACAATTTCTTGTTCATTTTCATTATCCTTATCTTCATTAAGTTTTTTGAACACAGGTGGTGAATCAGTCGGTGATAATATCTTTAAGTCTCCTATTTTGCCTAATAAACCTTGTATTTTTCCTGATACAGCTTTTTTATGAAGTTTTGTTGCATCATCTGATAATAATGGCATTGTTGTCGTTGATTGTAAATCTAAAGTTTTTGGTGGATCTTTTTTTGTATGACTTAAACTTGATGGACAAATTCCATCAGTATCAGATTTATCTGATTTGTTATCTTTTATAGATTCAGGTTCCTTAGATTCTATTTTTGGCATTTTTTCATCTGATTCTTTTAATTCTGCTGATTTATCAATAATTTTTTTCTTTTCACTAAACAAATCATCATCATTATCATCATCATCCAATATACTTTTTTTCTTATCATCACTTAAAAATTTATCATTTTTAACAGAATTCATATTTTCTTCAATTGTATTTTTTAAAAATTTATCATCACTTAATAAATTCGTACTTTTATTTGAAAAACTTTTACCAAATAAATCATCACTATCATCTTCATCACTATCATCAAAAATACTCGTTGGTAATTTATTCTTCAACTGTTCACTAAACAAATTATTTGGCTGTTTTGTTGTTTTTATTTCATTATTGCTACTATTTTTTAATAAATTTTTACTTGGACTAGCAAAAATATCTGAATTATCATCATCATCATCATCATCATCGAATAAATTAATTTTTGGTTTATCATTTTTAATATTACTTGAAAAAATATCATCATTTTTTATCGTACCAAATAAATCAGAATCATCATCAGTATCTTTAAATAAATTAGTAAACTTTTGTTTTGTTAAATTATCATCAGATAATTTTGTTTGTTTACTTCCAAATAAATCATCATCACTTGAATTATCATCTGAATTATCATCAAATAAAGAAACAACTTTATTACTCGATTTTGTTAAAGGCGGTGGTCCAAATATTGAATCAGTTTCTGGTATAAATTCATCCTCTTCTTGTAAATCAGACCTAGAAAACCAAACCAAAAAAACCACAAAATATTAACAAATTTTTATGAAAACTCCATTTTTTATAACTAAACTCATAGAAAGACGCAAACAAACTAGACTTTCGTAAATTTATTTATTTATTAATCCGTTACTTATAAGTGTGTGAGTTTAATACATTCACGTAATATTATTATTGGGTATACAATGAGAAATTTTCCAGGTGAAAGGCGTACCAATTGACTTAATATTATGTTTGACTACGTAACGTGTCATATATATAAATATATATATATATTTTAGTAAAAAAAATTTATATATATAATTTAAAATTCAATTTTTTTATTTAAATGACTTTTGCAATAGGTCGAATTATTGGTACCCCTCTAAAATAACAAAAATTGAATGTGTGTCTGATGATTCATTTAAAAGAATTTTTTAACATACTAGATTTTATTTTTCAAGTTCATAAAAGTATTGTGAAATTTTCTACATATTTTAAAACATGAAAATAACAATAATAATAATATTAATAAGTTTAATGATAAATATTGTTAATTTAAAACCAATAGATTCAAACGAAATTATTGAATTAAGTGAAAATGTATTTAACACGATGTTAAAAATTTGTAGCGAATTAAGGTGTAAAGATCGTGTAATAATTGGGTAAATTAAAATAAATTTTTATATTAAATATTTTTAAAAAAATTATAAAATTTATATTTTTTTAGGTGTAATTGCACAGACGACGAAATATTATTAGAAATTCGTAAAGAAAAATATAAAAATTATTATAAATTATAAAAAATTGGACACGTGTTTAATAAAAATTATATTAAAATTGACATTGATAGCTCTGAAATTATTGAATTTAGTTACTTTTATTTTCCTGATTATTAATAAAAAATTTGATATTATAATAATTTAGGGTCAATTTTTTATATTATTTACATCATCAGGTGGTATTCGGTATATATTAACCGTGTTTTATAGATTAAATAAACTAAACGGTTCAGAAAATTCATTGAGTTTCGTTGATAGTACCAAAAAGTAAAAATGAAAAAATTCATATTTTTTATTTTATCAATTATTTTAATAAACAATGTTTACTCATGGACATCAAGTTTAGAGTTAGAACGTGATATTAATAATCGTCGAACAAATTACAATAAAAATTATAACATCAATAAAAATATCAAAAATAAAGAACCAAATATTGAATACCTTGAAGTTAGTGAAAATTTTATAAACGTTGTTAAAGAAATATGTTCGAGTCTCTATTGCACATCAAGATTGTTACTTGGGTATGAAACTGAATAAGATAAATATTTATTTGTTTTCTATAATAATTTTTTATTTTATAAAATAAATAGTTGTCCATGTACTGATGACGAATCAATAATTCAACAAAGAAATGAAGAGTTAGAATTGAAAAGAAGACGTGAAAAATCACGTAAAAAATTTTCTGAATCAATGAAAGACGTTTATGATTAAAAATAAAAAAATTTAAATAATTTAGCTTTATCTTAATAATATAATAGATCCAAGGTTATTAAAATATATATAACGCAAAATATCCTTGAAAATAAATAAAAAAGAAGATTTTTGATTACGTTATAGTTTAATAGTATAATATTATATCGTTAGGGGACATAATAATATAAGAGATGTTGAATGATGTTTTAAACATTTTTTTAGTTACTCTGATTCAGTAGTAAAGTATTCATCATAAATAAATTGTTAACTATTTTTTGAGAAAAAATGTTTAAATTAACATTAAAATCAATAATTTTAGCATTAGCTTTGTTTTTTATAATTAATGTTGTTTTATCAGATACAGCTGATGATATATTAAAAAATATTAAAGATTTTGGCGAAGATGCATCAAATAAAGCTAAAGATTTTGGTGAAGATATATCAAGTAAAGCTAAAGAAATAGGTAAAGATTTACATGATAAAGCTGTTGACGCTTGTAAACAAATTAATGATTGTGATGTTAGAGCTAGATTAGGGTAAGTTTTTTTTTCACCTTGTTTTGAAATTCATTTTTTATGTTATTTAAATTGACATTTTTTTTTTGTAGATGCCCATGTCCAGTTGATGAATTAAAAGATAAATTAGGTGATATTTTTTCTAAAGTTAAACCAGATAAATAATTTTTGTTTTGTTATTTGTTTGTTTAGTTTATTTATTTGGTGGTGATTTGATTATTTATTTATTTATTTATTGTTATTTATGGTTTGTAAAAAAAATGTTACTCAAAAATTATTTTTAATAATAAATGTTTTATTTAGATGAAAATATTTATTTTATTTTTTAATCTTGTTTCCTTATGTTAGTTAAACCAATTTAAGGAGACACAGAACCAAAAAAATTTTGGAATCAATTTTTTTGATTTTTAGCAAAAATTGTTGATTTAATTTTTTAAAAACGAGTCTCGAACCCTCCGCAATAAAAAAAACACGTTAAAGAAGCCAAAAATTTTTGTAAATATTATCATCCCTTCGAGAATGTTTGGGAATTCGGAAATTTAGAATTTTTTATTTCCAAAAATTTTCGAAGAGATGATAATATTAAAAGATTTTTTTTGACTACTTTAACGTGTTTTTTTATTGCGAAGGGCGTGAGATTAATTTTTAAAAAATTAAATCAATAAATTTTGTTTAAAATCCAAAAAACTGATTAAAAAATTCTTTTGGTTATGTGCCCCCTTATTATCCTTTTTTGATAAAATTACAGTTGAAAATCAAGTCTTTTTAAAAGAGTTAGTGCACTAAGTTAAAAAAAGAGCTACCCTAGTAAAAAAAATAAAAGCAATAAAATTTCTGGGACCTGGACAGATTTTGGTAAGAATTTCTTGAACTCGCTTTTATGTAACCAAATGAACTGAAAAATTCTGACTCGTTTATTATTATAACAATTTATCAATTTTTATTATCTTAATTTTTGTACAGGGTTTTTTAAATTAAAATTAAAAATAAAATAAAATTAAAAATAAAAACACAATTTTTTTGGAATTCCATTTAGCAGTCTTTCAAAAATATTACGATAAGTAAATATAAGAATAATTTTAAAAAACGTGTTTTCTCGCCGCTGATGAAGAAAAATCGTATACGACCCTTGTCCATAAATAAAGAACGACCCAAATCGCAGTTTACCTACACTGAAAAAAAATTCCGGTTGCCGCAACCGGAATTCCGGCTGCGGCAACCGGAATTTTTCCCGTTGCGGCAACCGGATATTCCGGTTGCGGCAACCGGAATTCCAGTTGCGGTAACCGGAATTCCGGTTGCGGCAACCGGAATTCCAGCTTTGAAAAATGGATTTTTTTTTACGTAAAAGACATAATATAAAACAATTCTATCCATAAAAATAGAGGTTTCAAGAAGAATAATTTAAATTTTGTATACCTACTTTTTAAAAGTTGTTTAAATTTATATTGTTTATTACACATTATTTATTTAAGCTATTATTTGACTAAAAAATTTTTAAAATTATAATAGTATATTGACACTATTATTATTATTATTATAGCATTTATTTTGTCTGAGCAAAAATATATTTTTTACTCTTGTTTTTACATAGTCAATTAATTAATTTAATATTTAAATAAGAATAAAATAAAATCTTTTAATAAATTAAAATTAGTCAAATTATTATATTAAGTAAAATAATAAATTGCTGAAAATACCTAAAATAAATTCTGAAAGAAGTACAATTCTTGGGAAAATCATTCGATCCATAAAGTTGTCATTGTAATAATCTTCCATTCTATCATAATTAAACATTTTCCACTAGTTTTTACTACTTTTAATCCTTTTTTTACATTTTTTACATCAAAAATATTATCAATCGTATAAATTAGCTTTTAAGAATGCCAAAATAACTATTTTTTTCCTGACTAATTTAAATTTATTATATTTAAATCTTGAACCTCTCTTGAACCAAAGTAAAATATATTAAAATATATTGTATTTCAACATTAAAAATTGATTCAGACCTTTAGTTAGTATCTTTAGTTAATTTAAACTGACGTATTTTCGCTGAGACTCCCGAATTTTCCTATTGAAAATACAGGATTTAAGAGTTATTATGAGTATCTTTTTCTGAACCATAAAGTTTCTTAAAATATTTGATTTTCTCAAAATTTGTTTTTGTCTCAGAAAAAATTGCTTAAAAATACTCAAAAGTTCAGTATCATTTAATAGGTCTTTTAGGGGAAATAGGAAATAGGTTAGTTTAACTTATTTCTGGGCTATCACAAGGTTTTAAACAATTTTCTGTGTTCAAATAATATATTTTAGTGTGGCTCAAGACTTAAATATTAAATATTAAACTTATTTACAGAAAAAAATTATTCAAATTAAAAATTCCATGGAAATTTAGAAGACCCTGTATAATTTAAATTATAAAATTTCTGATGTTTTTAAGGTGGATTAAGTAGGATTTATCTATACAATATTTGCTAACAATCAGATTTAAATAAAAATAGTCAAATATATTAGTTTAAAGAAATAATGCGTAATAAATATTATTAACATTAATAATTAATTAATAACTTTTAAAAAGTATAAAAAATTATATTTATTCTTCTTAAAACATCTATTTTTACAGATAGAATTGTTTTATATTAAGTCTTTGACGTAAAAAAAAATTTATTTTTAAAGCTGGAATTCCGGTTGCCGCAACCGGAATTCCGGTTACCGCAACTGGAATTCCGGTTGCCGCAACTGGAATTCCGGCTGCCGCAACTGGAAATTCCGGTTGCCGCAACCGGAAAAATTCCGGTTGCGGCAACCGGAATTTTTTTTCAGTGTACCTTGGCTTCGCCTTGGATGGTAATTTACGTGCAATTCGGGCCACTTTTTACTTTTCTGGACACGGGCTCGTAATATATACTATTCTTCGCTAATAGGCAAGAAATAGTACACTGAAAAAAAAATCCGCTTGCGGCAAGCGGAATTCCGCTTATAGCAAGCGGAATTTTTTTTCTCGTCAAACGATTGCAAATGACTTGAAACGTAAAGAAAATTAAAAAAAAAATTTTTTCCCGCTTACTTGGGATATGCGTATTTCGGTATGACGAGATTTGAGAAAATTTTGGAAAAAGAAAAGAAAAAATGTTTTTTTTTAATTTTCTTTACGTTTCAAGTCATTTGCAATTGTTTGCAAAGAAAAAAAAATTCCGCTAGCCACAAGCGGAATTCCGCTAGCCGCAAGCGGATTTTTTTTTCAGTGTATATTTACTGATATTTACGGCTCGAGTCCACAAAAGTAAAGAATGGCCCAAATCGCACGTAAATTACCGTCCGAGGCGAAGCCGAGGATGGTAAACTGCGATTTGGGGCATCCTTTTTTTGTGGCCAAGGACAAAACATAATTTTTCTTGCTCAGTGTCGAGAAAATGCGTTTTTTCGAATAGCGCAGCGGCCAGAAAACACGCACTTTCTGGACACTAACAAGAAAAATTGTATTTTTAATTCGCGCTACAGCCAGGAAATACGTGCTAGCTGGTCGATGACAAAAAGAATAAAATTTGAATTAAAAATATTCAATGCAGAGTAGCCGGAAATTCTTGACTTCACCTCGGATAGCAATCTACGTGCACTCTGGAGCAGTCTTTACTTTTACGGCCTCGGATAAAAATATACTATATTTTTTATGATTTATGGGTAATAAGATAACTTTTTTTCTTCATAATATTATAAAATTTATCATTATTATTTTTATTATCAGCTTTATAACTAATTATGCTTTTGATATAAAAACGCATAAATAAAATTTTCAAAATTAATTTAATTATGCGTCTAAAATTTTATCAATTTACAATAAAATATAAAATAAAATATTTTATTTTTATATGAATAAGAATATTAATTTTCCTCTTTTTTTAGGGCTTTATGTATTGCATATCAAATACTCTGATCCATTTTTATGATTAAAAATGTTGTCTAATAAGTTATGGAAATTTTGAGTAATAATTATTTATTAAACAAGGGAAAATATATAGGATATGAGTTACCAAACAGTCTAGATAGCATCAACCCGTTTTTCGACATATGATTTTCATCAAAATCGAAAAATATCGTCTGAGGATAAAAAATAGATTATTATTGATTGCCGCCGGCGCGGCCAAAGCGTACGACTTGAATTTTTTCTATTTAAAATTTTATGAATTTTTTCCGGGCTAAAAACTCATGAATTTATTTAGTTGTTTGGTCATTTTGGGTACAAACTTTCAGAAAAGGTTTACAGAGGGTAGAAACATAGAAACATAAAAAAAATCTTTTTAATCCTGTTTTTTGGTCAAAATGTTCCAGTTCCTTATATTTCTGAAACTTACTTATATTGTTAGCTCAAAATTTACTTTTAGGGTTTTTGAGGTTGCTATTTTCAAATATGATAATAAAAACTTATGGCCGCCATTTAATCATAACTTTCGTTGTCCATCCAGGTCATTTCCCAAAATCTTGAAATCTAGATTTGTCAAAAACAGACACGCATAAATGAATTTTGCAGAAAAATTCAATTCCAGATTCGTAAAATCAGAATGCATCAAAGTATAGAATAGTATAAATTCCGAAATTCATTTGATGAAATCTTGTATTTCATGGTAAATTTTTGCTTTTTACAAATAATAACTTCTGATATTTGATCAAATATGCACTGATTTTTAGGAATTTCAATTTATCTGCCTTGCAATCCTTCTAGTTTTTATTATTCTGAATTAAAAAGTTTGTATACTTAATTTTTGGGATTCGGAAAACAGCCCGATTGAACAACGACAATTATAACCAGTGAAAAGGCGCCCAAAACTTATAATTGGCCTGTGTATTAAAGAATTAAATATTAGGTAACAAATTCATAATTCACCTCATATACCACATATAATTTAATTATTTAATATAAAATTGATAACGTAACTTGATAATTATTTACTATATTTATTATTATTAAATTTAAAGAATCGCATAAATTAAATATTTTTATCAAAAAGAAAAAAAAAATTGACCTAATAATATAAGAGGTCATATTAAAAGATAATAAATTTTAAATTAAATAAAACATACAATTAATTTTTTATGAAATATCATATTTTTCATTTTATTTAATTGTAATTAATGAGTTAGTGAGAAAATTTTTTGAATTCATTATTTGTAATGAAAAAAAATAATATTAATAATTAACTCAATTATATTGTATATTAATAAATATTTTAATTTACGATCATTAGAACAAATAAATAAATATGATATTTTCATATCATGCATGTCAGGCACGTATCCAGAGGGGGGGGCCAAGGGGGCCATGGTCCCCCACCCCCCAAATGAAAAATTTTTGAAAAAATAACAGCTTTTTTTACCTTAATTTTAAAATATTTTAAATTTTTTATTAACAATTTTTGCTTATAAACAATTAAAAATAAGAAACAATTAAATTTTGATTGATATTTAAGAAATTTAAACCATCAATTTTAATTTTATTAGGTTCTGCCCCCCTCCGAAATTTTTCGGTCCCTCCCGAAAAAATTTTCTGGATACGTGCCTGTGTATGTATGTTGAAAATTTATTTCAATTCAATTTTTAAAAAATTTGATTAATATTTTAAATTGTTTTTAAATCAATTTTTTAAATTAAATTATTGCTAATTTAATGCCCTTTCTAGACCGAATAAATTTTTTTTTAATTCTGTGTACTTTTACTATACCAAAGAGCATAGTCAAAGCAAACAAGATAAAAAATAATAATTAGGCCTAAAAAGGGCTTAACTTATTAATAGGTATTAAAAAAGAAAAATGATGGGCATTTTTTTTTTCTCAATATCATTTTTTAAGTTAAGCTCTTTTTAGACCTATTTATTTTTTTTGTACTCTTTGGTAAAGTAAAATCACGTGGAATTTAAAAAAAATTATTGGATCTAGAAAGGGCTTTAAATTAGCAATAGTTTAATTTAAAAAATTAATTTAACAAAAATTTTAAATTAAAAAAAAAAATTGTTTTTAATTGAATTGAAATATACTCTTAGTACGGATATGAAAATATCATGTTTATTCATTTGTTCAAATGTTTGTAAATTAAAATATATTTATTAATTTAATATAATGTCAAAAGTTAAAAAAATTATAATTTATATTGCATATTATTGTTTTTTTAACTTTAACGATTAATTGTTTGATGTCTTTTTTAATCATTTTATTTTTATTTATTTAAAATTTTAATTACTGTCAATTAATTATTCACAGTGAGTAAAATTTTGAAAGAGTATGAACTTCGAAATATCTTGTAAAAAGTTGTACTTCGAAATACCGAGTGTTGAAACGATTTTCGATCGACAGTTAATAAATTTTTAAGCTTTCTGTTATAAGTGCTTTGCAGTACTTTCATTGATATAAAGGATATACGGGTCGCTGAACACGATTCTGATATCCGTTTTTACCGAAAGAGCTCCAGTTGCTCATAATGGGAAACTTTACGTTATTACCTAAAAAACATAAATAACTGATTAGAATACCAAAAAAGTGGCAAATAATAACCTAAAGTAGCCTATTATCGGCATTTGGACCTTTTGCGATGAAAATTGATGGCAGAATCGTGTTCAGTAGCAATCCAAAAAATATAAAGATCCGTTGAAAAATTCCACTGGCTATCAGCAAAAAAAATTATTACAAAATAGACCTCTACGCCTTCATTGTGCTCTCATATCCTAAATGAGCAACAAAATTTTTTTTTTTTCAATTTTTTTAACATTTCAGGTCATTTGCAATCATTTCAGCAAGAAAAAAAATCCGATACCTACAAGCAGAAATCTGCTGGCAGGAAACGGTAAATTTACTTGCGAAAAACGGTAAAATTGCGGTTTTTGTAAGCGAATTTTTTTTCAGTGCAGAAAAGACGGTATGTGTTTCTAAATTTTACCCCGTTAAATATTACAGTAAAAGTTAGGTATGGTCATTTCAAATATTTTTACTATCTTTAAAAGTAATATCTACTCTACATTTGTTTACTGTGTGGGTAAATGTAAATAAAAAATTATATATTTGTAAATCTTAAAACAATATGAATATTTATATAAGAAAAATATTTAATTATATTATAAGTATACACCTATAATTTAAACAAGAAAAACATCTCTTATTTGACATTGAACATAAATTAAAACTGGTTTTTTTTAATATTTTATCAATATACGTTGGTATAATAATATTTAGCTTTAAAATCTTAGAAATATAATTTTAGTTTACCAGTACAGTTTTGTCAGTATATAATTAAACAATTTTAATTATGAAGCTTATAATTTTATTTAGTTTTTTAATTATTTATTGTACATTAGTAATAGAAGGTAAGAGTCAAAAATATTTACATAGTTAAAATTTTAGAAAACTAATACTTTTTTTTATTTTTTAGGTAATATAATTTCAAAAAAAATATTTAAACGTGCTGTGGCACAAGAATTGCCAAGAAATTGGACTAAAGCAGAATGTGAAGAATATGCTAAAGAACATAGACGAAAAGCATTATGTTCAACAGCTATTTGTACTGGACTTGGTATTGAATATCAAAGGTATATCTAAACCTTTTAATTATTTACTTTAAATATTTTTAATTCAGTTAGTAATACTTTTGATTTATTTTTATTTAGTTGTGGTGCTGTTTTATGCCAAGAACCAGAATTAAGAAAAGTTCAAGATTTATCAAAACCATATCCAAAATGTTGTCCAACTTGTGAGGTTAATCCACATCATCAAAGAAATGTTTGAATAAATTGTTTTTAGTCATGAAAGTTTTTATAATTTTTATTTTTATAAAATTATATTAATAAATAATTAGTAATGAATATTTTTATTAGTATACATTTTTTTATATTCTTTGAAACAGTTTTACCTTCTTTTACGTGATTGCATTGACGTTTGACGTGTTATTAAAAAAATATACGTATTCGGAACAATCCAAAACGTGAAATAAGTCACGTAGTTATAATAAGGCCCTTATTATTATGCTGGATGATGCAAAAATAATAGCAATAAAATTTATTTTGTTCGTGTCAGATTTTGGACAAAATAAAAATTTTGAATTCTTATCATAAAAATTGACTGGTATATTACGATTCATGGCCAGAAAAATAGAGAATGGTCAAGGGTTTTATACACGCTTTCTGGACGTAGATAAGAATAGTATATTTTTATCTTAGGCCGCAAAAATATAGAATGGCTCAGATCGCACGTTAATTGCAATCCGAGGCAAAGCCGAGGATGGAAAACTCCGATCTGGGACATTCTTTTTCTTTATTTTTGCGTCCTAGAATAAAAATATACTATTTCTGGTCAGTGGCCCGAAAGCACGTATTTTCAAAGATTCGTTTTCTCGCCACTGGCTGAAAAAAATTTTATACAGCCCTTGCCCATAAATAAAAAATGAAACCTCAATTCAATTTGGGTCATTATTTACTTTTCTGAGCACGAGCCGTAAATATACTATTCCATAATTTTTAATTACGCTAATAAACAATAAGGCCCCATCTACAGAAACCGTAAATCCGCGGCGCACCGCAAGCACAGCGCAACGCAATGCGCAGAAGAAGATTTTGGTTATTTGGAGTTGCGCAGGAGCCAAAATTGGTTTCTGCGCATTGAGTTGCGCTCACGCTTGCGACTCCTTTTTGCGGCTTCTGTAGATGGGGCCTAAGGCTGGTTCTACAAACGCCGTATATGGAGGTTGCAACCGCAACGCAATACGCGCGCGCACAAACCAAAAGAATGTTGCACCCCTTTTTAGGCCCCATCTACAGAAACCGTAAATCCGAAGCGCAACGCAATGCGCAGAAGAAGATTTTATGTATTTGGAGTTGCGCAGCAGCCAAAATTGATTTCTGCGCATTGCGTTGCGCTCACGCTTGTGGTTGCGACCCCCTTTTGCGGCTTTTGTAGAACCACCCTAAACGCAAAAACGCAGTCCCATGTAACGCAATGCGTACAACACGGTTTTTGTTTGTGCGCATGCGCATTGCGTTTTGGCTGTGGCTTTGTATTTAACGAGATCTGTAGAAGCAGCCTAAGTGAAATTATTTTGAGTAAATAAAATTACTAAATTAAGTCTTAAGTCTTATGCCTAGAAAATTAGCAAAAAATGTATGTGAAGACTCTCGAAAATTGCTAGAATTCTGAAAATAAAATCCTATAGGATTTTGATTCATTCTATATAAGAGATTTTCGTAAAAATTTTTTCCAATAGATAAATAAAAACAGTAATGGATGCAGTCGGTTTAAATAATTGCCCCAATTTTTCAACTTTTCTCCCTAAAAATTTTATAAAATTATTCAAAAGAAACATAAAAAACAAATGAAATATTGACATGTGTTTAAAAAAAAGTAATAAAATTGCATTTTAATGTGTTTGACATTGAATTTAAATAGTAAATAAAATTAAAATATTTATTTAATCACTAAATGTATACATAATCAAAAAGTTTTGAATAAAATATATAGTTTATAATATTTCATGTAGAATTATCTATTTGAAATGATGATAAAATTTAATAAAACCATTACAACGCAATAAAATAATCATTTTTTATGATTATCATGTTTGTGAGACATTTCAAATATAATCTGCTGTTATATAGTTAACGCCCTAAAAAGAAGGGGCTTATGATACCGTACATGTATTTAAGTAAAATAATCAGCATGTCTGTTACCCCAAAACAGGAGGCATTTTGTTACCCTGGAGGAGAAAACCACCCTAGGTAGAACTCTCAATAAAAGTTTTCCCCCTCACACAAAGCCCAATTAAAAAAAAAATTGTTATTGATTGGAATCTTGAAATTTAAATAGTAAATACTAGATTTATTAACTCCAAACCTTTTGAAAATTAAAATTTTTGTACACAAGAAGATTTGTACAATATCCACATAAGCCTGATGTGATATTGATCCTCTTTTATCTATGGAATTATTTATGTTTTTTGAAAATTACCCACATTTCCCTTTACTTTTAATTTACGTAAAATTTAATAAATCGTGTGTTAACTTTATACGTCAAAAAATAAATAAATAATAACTTTGGCTATTAAAATAAATCACGAATTCAAATGGTATATAAATGAAAAAAAAATGACAATAACTATGTTTAGTTTATCAACTGTTCAACTAAAAAAAATTTATAATTTTGAAGAAAAAAAAATATTAAAAATGAAGTTAATATTACTGGCATTAAATTTGATATTTTTTATAAGTCAAATCGAATCATTTGAAAATTTAGTACAAGAAATACAAAAACCAGCAACCAATGCAGTGAATCAATTAGGTAATAATTTAATGAATTATTCTAATGAAATAATAAAAAATGGAGTAACGAATGCAAATGAAATGGTAAAAAATGGTATTAATAATGGTAATAATAAAATTGAAGATATTGGTAAAAAGATAGGTAATTTTGCATTGAAAAAAGCGGGTGAAATTGGTAGTGGCGTAATGAATGTAATGAATAATATTAAGCCAGAAAAAATAATAAATAAAATACAAGATGCTGCTAATAATGTGGCTAAACAGTTTGACAAAGGTGCTGTTGACAATGCTAAGAACCAAATATGTCAAAGTAATGATTGTGAAGCAAGACAAAAATTAGGGTAAGTTTTAAATAATTTTTACTTTTTGATTTTTATGGAAAAATAATTTTATCTATTTTTTTTTAGGTGCCCTTGTCCTCCACCATCTGTACAACCACAATAATTTGAATCAATAAAACGATAAAAAACAGGCAAAAAATGTATTTTATGATTATTAAATGTAATTAAAAATAAATATTATTTTTAAAATGTTTTTGTAAAATGAATTTTATTTTTGTCGTGATTTTTAAAAGAAAATAAAATATGTTGATAAAATGCACGCATTTGACTATTAATTTTATTATTTATTAAATAAAATAAAAATAAATAACTAAATAAAAAAAAAATTTTTTTATTTTTTAAAATTCAAAAATTTTTATTTTTGATGAAAGTATACCAGTTTTGGTATAAAATTAAAGCAAACGAGTTTCAAACTAATAGTCTTGTCTTCAAATTGGCTCCATGGTATTTTTCCTTAATTTTTGGATTTAAATTTACCCATCTATGAGTCATTATTTTAAAGTCCCTTAACACGAATTATTACAAGTCCCTAAACCCGGATTATTTTCAGTCGTTAACTTGAATTTTTTTAATTCCCTAAATCGAAATTATTTTGAATCCCTTAGCCCCAATTATTAGAAGCCCTTAAACCCGTTTTATTTAGATCCCTCAATTTTTTAACTCGTTTATTTACAATGAAATGATCCATATATTATGATACAATGTAACCTAGAAAAGAATTAATTAATATAGAATAGAATACCTAGAAAATGTAATATCAAGTCAGAAGATGATGGTTATCGTTGAGGAAGTAAACATCACTCTGTGAACATGTAATTACAACATTTTTTATTATTCTAGTCAATAATATTTTCAAAAACAAATTTAATTCTTTAATATTATTTTGCTTTTGAAAAATTTTGATAGATATCTTGTTTTAATTATAATTAATTTTTATTCTCATTTTAGATCTATTAAATAAAATTTTACATAAACAAACAGGTTGTAAGAATTTAAGTTACTATTTTGCCTCCCTTGATTCTCAACAGGGCATTTTGATAAGATATTACCTAAAAGAAGGTGAAAAGAACAATTTTAAATTTTGGTCTTGTTTCATTTTGGGTCGCTTAGGTGACTTTGAGCGTTAGGGGGATGTATCCCATTTGGCCAATGGCACTTAAGCTAAAATATGGGTATCTTATCATAAAGCTCTACAGAGCATTCTGATAAGATAAAATTCAAATTTTGTATACGAAAAATTTGTATATATAAAAAATGTATAAAAATTGCAATAAATTGTGAAATTTTTGAGTATTAAAAATGTTTCTTTTAACCTTCTGATATTATTTAACTTTACCGAGAAATCAGGCAAAATATAAGCAATTTATAAAAAATAAATTCGACATAATTTATCATCTGATAATTATATTATAAGCTTCTGTGAAAAAAAACTGAAGTGTAATATTTAAGAATAAAAATAAAATTATTCTAAAAAGAAGTTACAATTAATAAATTGCTATATATATGTTACACCCCAAACTTGTAATTGACTATTTTATGAAATGGTCAAGATTTTTTTATTCAAGATTTCATAAATTGGTCAGAAATCTTCAATTTTTTTACACGATTTGGTAAATAATTTTAGAATAAATAAATATAAGATTTACGTGTACAGAATTCGGGGGTCTACTCGGAACCTACACATTTCGATCTTGCACATCTATTTTCTTACACATTTTATTACACGAAAAAAATATTACACATTAAATAAATTACCAAAATAAGTTAAGTATTATGTTCTTTAATTTTAATAATTAATAATTAAAAATGTATTTTATATTATGAAATTATTTATTATAATACTTTAATTTGTATTCTATTTTATTTTTAATAGATGCACTGTAAAAAGTAACTTTCTTGGATTTACAAAAAAAATAGAATATTTTCAAAAAATTAGTAAGTTTTTAAAAAATTTTGTAAATATTCGAAAAAAATCGTATATTAACAAAAAATTTCAGAATTCTCGATTTTTTTTTTGGGATTTTACGAAAAAAGTTTAGGAAAACTACTTTTGTAAATTTTCGAAAAAAATTGTAAAAAATCAATTTTTCTTGCAAATTCACAAAAAAAAATCGAGAATACTGAAATTTTTTGTTAATATACGATTTTTTTCGAATATTTACAAATTTTTTCAAAAATTTACTAATTTTTCGAAAATTTTCTAATTTTTTTGTTAATATAAGAAAGTTACTTTTTCCAGTGTGGTGTTTAGGAAAATTAAAAAAAAAACTATCACAATCAAAAAAACACTAGCTCAGAAGTAAATCTCTTAGAAATATATGCAGAAATAAAAAGCCCCTAGAACCTGGCAACACTTTTGATTTTCTACTTATAAGTTTGAATTAAAAGTATATTTCGGGAGCTCGATATTTCGGAAGTTGATCTCAGTTCTCTTTTTTAAAAAAGCTGAATCAGCAATTGAAATTGTGTTTTAGTGCCATTCTTATATTTGATAATGAAATTTTGTTTGATAAAATATAAATATTATTATTTTTCTTCTTACATTCATGATACTTCATTTTTTATTTTCTAAGAAATTTATCTAAGTCGATAAATCATATCTAATAAATTTTTTTAATGATTTCCTTTCTTCATTAGCGTAATATTTAAACATTCGTAAACAAATTTATATTGACAGATTAAAACTTTGCATCTCGAAATTGGAACACTCAAAAGAAAAAAAAAATGATATTTTATAGAAACAATTTCAAAAAAAGAGAGTAAAAAATTTTTGGAAACTTGAACCTCGCAGAAAATTTTTAAGATCTATAAAACTCAATTTCAATTGAAAACTTAAGACTTAAATGAGGTTTTTAGACGTTCTATAAACCCGATGCAATATTTTTGTAAGTACACATTAGTTTATAAAATGTCTTCTATTTTCATTAATTTAAAATTTTTTACTTTTATGGTTAAAATGTTTTTGGTTATAGTAGATTTTTTGAAGACTACTATCTACCTATCTTCTATTGCTAACACGGAACATGTTCATTGCGAGTTAACTCTGGTTAAAATTATGGTAAAAAATACATTTTCTTGTATTAATTTTAGAATATTGCAAATTAAGCTTTAAAAGACAATTTTTTTTACTAATTGAATAGTTTTATAAGTATTTTTTACATTAAGGGTCCCAAAATTAGAAATAAACCGAATTTCATTACGGTTTGTCAAATAATCAGAAATAAACCTAAATTACAACTTTAATGGAAAACTAATTATAACACTATTTTTATTTATGATTGATAAGCCATATCCTTTAATTTTCATATAATACTAGATTGAACCAGATTTTACAATATTGAGTTACTTTGTCAGAAAAATTAAATTAAAAAAAAAAAAATAATTTATCAAATATTTATCCATATTATTATTAAAAACAAAATTATCTAAATTTGATAGCTAAAATAAGTAACCTTGTAAGAAGATTTATTTTTTTCATATCTGGGAATAAATTATCAAACTTCATGTCTGCATAAGGTTTAATAATTTTTATAAGACTTATCTAGTCTAATATCATTCAAAATTAAATTTTTACTATTACAATGGTCACTTGGAAAATAAATTTCTCAGTATTTGGTTGAATTACAAATAGACCCGTGACATGAAAAATGAGAAAATTTCATTAAATTTCCAAATTTAAGGAGTACCTATAAATCGCTTCGGTCTATCTTTTTTTTAACGAAAAACTTTTTTATTAATAAACGTAACCGTAAGTGACTAAATTAAAAATTATTCTCTGTATCTACACTGTAAAAAGTAACTTCCTTAGATTAACAAAAAAAATAGAAAATTTTCGAAAAATTAGTAAATTTTCGAAAAAATTTGTAAATATTCGAAAAAAATCGTATACAAAATTTAGTATATTAACAAAAAATTCGAGTATTCTCGATTTTTTTTGTGAATTCGCAAAAAAAATTGATAATTTACATTTTTTTTTCGAAAATTTACAAAATTTTTTGAAAATTTACTAATTTTTCGAAAAATTCTATTTTTTTTGTAAATCTAAGAAAGTTACTTTTTACAGTGTATTATTCTTCATTCAAAATGCGGAGTGGGGGGAGGGGGCTTGATACTACCACTATCTGATGATTTTTTCTATTATTTTTGGTCCACGATCATGAATTTTCGGGTCTTGTTTTTCGGTGTCGGTGTTTTTGTAGATTTAAGCTGCTAAATTTACTTTTACCCTAAAGACCAAAAAATTTGTATTTAGCTACTAAAATAAATTATATTAACCCAAAAGGCAATATTTTTTAGAATTTTGCGAAAACACCCCATAAATGAGAGTTTTTGCTAATTTAAAAATGTTGCACTCTCGGGAATCCTGCGAGACCCAAAAATTCGTGATCAGAGATCAAAAAAACCTAAAGCAGAGAAAATCTTCAAATGGTGAGTAATATCAACCCCTAACACGCATTCTGACTGGTAACAAATAAACTTTTTCTAAATCAATACGTATTCATCAAGTTTTTTATAAAATCATTCTGACTTGCAGTAACCAGTTATATCCAACAATTGTTAAAAAAATGACATAAATCAAATGAAAATCTTAATTTATTAATTTTATTAAAAATAATACAATTCCAAAAATGAAAATATGACTTTCGCTGCTACCCAAAAACTATAAAAAATGTAATATATAAAAAAGAAAAATATAAATATAAAAGAAATTAAATATATTTAATGTTGTTTAAATAACATTACCTTTAACCTCTATTAATCATGCATATTATTAAAACTTTTTTAATTCACTTGGAATTTTTTAGACTACGTGAATGATTGCATGTCACATATTGCATATAATGAATAAAGACTATAATTTTCAGATAAATTTGCTCGTCAATTTAATATCCGGCAAAATATGAAGTTTATAAAATTATCAGATATTTTTTTTGTAAACAAAATATAAATACAAATATGAAGTTAATAATTATTGCAAAAATTCTTTTTTTAGCCCAATTTATCTAGTGTTTGCTTTAATTTCAGCATTTGTCATTAAGTAAATAAACATTTTGCTAAATAAAGTCTTTTAATGTTTATTTATTTACTTTTTTAGTGCCTAGTATTTTATATACTTGAGATCTTATATGGGTAGATTTAAGGTATATTGCTACTTCATAAAATTTTCTCGGGTCAAAATTTTTTTATTTTTTTTTTCTGTTGAAAAGCTATTCAAGAATATGCAAAAAAATTTTTATATCGATCGAAATATTTTTTTTATACTTTAAATCTTCTTTTATAGAGCCCCCGCCCTTCAATATATACGCGCTTAAAAACTTTAAACGCGTTTTTCTCGAAACTACTTTTTTGCACCTGGTACCC
Source organism: Anagrus nilaparvatae (assembly GCA_022575985.1). NCBI lineage: Eukaryota > Metazoa > Arthropoda > Insecta > Hymenoptera > Mymaridae > Anagrus > Anagrus nilaparvatae. The sequence goes on from JAKSXM010000231.1 coordinate 34,528,422, forward strand.
AGGATAAATCAAAACCACCTAGTCCGATCGACTCCAAATTTGGTCCACACACTTACCAAATGTGTAGTTTTCGTGTGAACTAAAATATTGCAAAAATTTTAATTTTTTCGATATTTTTTTGTAAAAAACGTAGAAAAAAAAATGACTTTTTTCGAAAATTTTTTTAAAATTTTAATAACTTTTTTTTTTTTTGGCCAAAATTAAAAATTTTAGTTCACACGATAACCATACTCATGTAATTTATAATTCTTTTTTTTTTTTTTTCTAGCTGCTGCCAAACATTTTTTATCTTGGGTACCAGTAGCTCTTTCCGGCGAAAATTCTTGAACTTAAAATAAAATTTAATCGCATAAAAAATTATAAAAATTAATTTAAAAAAATTATTTTACATACTTTATTAGTTCATTTATTATATCCCAAAAAATTTTTCCATTATCTCTTCCCGTTTTCCTGTAAACTAATTTGCGGATTTTGCTTGACGCCGCGGACGCGCCAAGTAGCAATATACCTTAAACAAAGTGTGTATAAAATGTATGGTCGGGTCTTCAAAACGGCCCCAAAGTGTTTTTTTCTGAAAGTATTACTGAAAATAAGTCACCAGCCCAATTTTTAGCCTCCCAGAGCATAATCTCGATTTTTGGCAGCTATTTTTGTGTTTTGGACTCTTATAAAAAAAGTAAGAAAAATGAGGGATAATTTTTCTTATTTTTTCTGTTAAAAACTATCATTAGCATGAAAAATTTTTTCCTCTTAGGTCCGGATAGGAAATTTCCCTAACTATCATGAATATCAAAAATTGAAGACGATACCGGTGAAGAGGTACTAAAAAGAAAATTCTCTGTAACAGGAAAATTTTTTTAATTGCTTTTTGGTTTCAGGAAATCAGGAACCGATTAATTCAAATCATCCCAAATTTACTATATTCCCCATAGAAAATGTCGGTAATTACAGAGCTCCAGAATGCTGTTAAAGCAATATTTTATGTAGTCTCCAATTGGCTGATACCTAAAAAAATTCCGGGAATCCAGCCCTTCTAAGAATCTCACCAGACTGCACAGTGGACCCCAAAGGTTATTTTTCAGATCTCTGAATATAATGCTCCTATAAACAGGAAGTGGTGCATACACTTATTATAAATAACTTTGGACTACATGAAATTCCTCAGGATTTGGAGCTACTTTAACTGGATATGAAAAATCAAGGTTTTCGTGTACTTGGTATTACCCATGATCAAAATAGAACAATTCAGGAGTGTAAAATATTTCTAGCAACATCCTCAAACTAATTCAAGGCTTTAACAGGTCCAGTATAATAAAATATTAAATTTGAGCTGAATAAAAAGTTGCAAATTTTTCCAAGAAAAATTTTGAAAAGACTCGTATAGTCTATACATTTTAAAAAGATATATGAAAGGAAATAAAAAGATAATCAAAAGAATATCACGATGACTCATGTCATATTCCAGTAAATAAATGGATGAAACATGAGATACTATTATTTATAATAATATATACATTGTATTTTATACCTTTCGATTTGTTGACGTCATATAAATTTTAAGTATAATCGACATAAATTTTTGAAGTATAGAAATTCTTAAAATTATCTTTTCTTTCTTTTGCGTGTTTTTTGTTATCAATGGAATAACCCAATAGATGTTTGCTATTATTTCTCCGTATTTGGGATCTGGTTATTATCATGGTCCTCAAATTATGTAGATTTTTAAACTATTCAGGTTAGCAAATCATCAGCTTGGAAATTTCAAAGACATATTGTTGGGACTTTTTTTCTTACTGTGTATTTATAAATTATTTTTTAAAGCCTTTTTCAGAAAAATAAATATAAAATTGTAATATTAAAAAATTTATAACCGGTTTGTGTAACTACACAACCAACGAGCATGGAACATGTTCACTTATAACACGGATAATAAAGTATCTATTGTGTTCATAATATAAATATTTATATGCAAATATTTATATTTAGATTTTTATTATAGAAATCATGCTGCTTAGACATCAAAGTGAATTAAATTTTTAAATTATTATAGATTTTTAAATAATATGAATTTATTTTTTATTAATTTTTACAATAAATTCTTTAAAAATTCTGCACCAATGGTCCCTAGCCCTAGGTACTTCTGCACCAAAGGCCTTTAGGGACTTCTGCACCAAAAATTCCTACGTACTTCTGCACCATAGGTCCCTAGGTACTTCTGCACCAAAGGTCTTTAGGGACTTCTGCACCAAAGGTTCCTAGGTACTTCAGCACCAAAGGTCCCTAGGTACTTCTGCACCAATGCTCCCTAGGTACTTCTGCACCAAAGGTTCCTAGGTACTTCAGCACCAAAGGTCTTTAGGGACTTCTGCACCCTAGGTACTTCTGTAAAAGTCCCTGAATCGAAAATATTCTAAGTCCATTTGACCCCCCCCCTAAAAACGTCAATTTTTGACCCCCCCCCCTAAAAGCGTCAATTTTTGACCCCCCCTAAAAACGTCAATTTTTGACCCCCCCCCTAAAAGCGTCAATTTTTCACCCCCCCCTGCCAAGCCAGACTTTTTCAAATACCCTATCCAATGAACATGTTCCATGTTAAAATGTGATTTAGCTATTTTATTTCAAGCTTGATCACTATAGATCATTTAGTCATTAATGATGTGTTTTTGAATCTATCCTATATTGACACAATATACCTAAAAAGGCGAATTTTTAATGTATTCAAGCTTTAAATGTCCAGATTTGGTTAGCATGGGTTTTAACATGGAACATCTTCATTGGATGGGGTATTTGAAAAAGTTTGGCTCGGCACGGGGGGGGGGGTCGAAATGGACTTAGAATATTTTCGATTTAGGGACTTAAAATAATTTGATGTGGAGTCAGGGCCTGATATTAAGAACAAGAATTTAGAATACTTTAATTTTATGGATTTGGGGTATATTTCAAGATTTATTGTAATTTCGGTTTTTGGATTTATTACTATAATGAGTGAACATGTTCCATGCTCGTTGGTTATATATTTACACAAACCGATTATAAATTTTTTTGAATCGCTGTTCACGAATTTCGGAGTCTAGCCTACTGAAAATTGGCGGTTCAACTTTAAATTAGCAAAATCTAACCCTAAAAGGGATATTTTTGATGCATTTTATGTTTATGCAAATTTAAGGGCGAAATGCCAATTTTTAATAGTGAGGGCCCAAAAAACTCATTTGGACCAAATATGGACACTAAAACCGCCATAATAGAAAATCTACCCCTTTTGGAGTAGTTTTTGCTAATTTGAAGGTAAAATATTAACTTTTATGATCAACGACCTAGAAACCCATATGGACCAAATCTGGAGACTTAAAGTATATGAAAAAAGGGCATTTCTTGTAGAAAATAGCCCGAAATTCGTTAAGTAGAAAAAAATCGAAATTGCGTAATTTTACACGCATGCGCAGTTCAAATCAAATTTTGAACCCCGGAACTGAAATTTCTTAAATTTCTACAAGTAACCAACAAAAAGAAGAAAATATTTTTTTGCCACAAAATGAGTTTTTAGCAGCGAAAATAATAATATTTTGAATCTATTTACCAATGCAGGCCAAAAACAGAAAATGGCTGCCAAAAATCAATGATTTGATCTAGAAAGCTGAGGGTGAAGTGCATGAGGGTACTTTTTTATTTGCATACTTTCAGGAAAAAAATAGTATGGATCTTTAGTCCAACTTGGACTCAGTAGGTAAGGTTCCTCATAGACGTATTTTTCTTAATCATAAGTTACTATAATTTTAAAACTGTATATTGTCTTTGGGTAAATTAAAACGTTCCGGGAATAGTCCTAAATAGTTTGTAGCCTGATCTAAGTTTTATCAGATTATATAATGGTTACAAACAGAATTTAATAAAATGAAAACAGAGCAGGCATAGTCCAGGGAGTAACGCTCGTGCCTTGTAACCGTCAGGTCTCGGGTTCGCCTCAATGTTACAGAAGACTTTTTTTTCTGAAAAACTTCTATTATATTACTGCGGCTAACTAAAAAACTTATTTCCGGCATAGAATTTAATTTCAAAAAAATTAAATACTACGAAGAAAATAAGCTCCACCATGAGGGGAGGGGGTATGTAAGGATGAATTTAGTTTGTTAAGCTCCTACATAAGGAGGAGGGGCAATAAGGCAGGTTCGGCCCTTTTCATTTTTGACCTAAAAGTTCCAAAACAATTCCCCCTCCCTTCTTCGCACCCCACAAAAAGCATTATTTTTGAGCTAAAAAAATATTTTTTTATGTATAAAGTCATATATAATTATTCTGCTTCTTGGGGGATGGGAGGGGGGAGGGGTTGGGGATTGTTCCGTTTGGGGTAGAATCGATTTCTAACATTCAAAAATTTTTTTTTGAATGTTTAGGTCAAAAATGAAAGGGGCCGAAAACCCACCTTATTGACCCACCTCCTTTAAATTAAAATTTCTTTTCAGGTTTTTCTCTAAGTGAGGTTTTCTCTTGAAATGTCATGTTTACTATCTAAACGTCCTGTTACTTCAAACTTCAAGATAGAGGTCCCTATACTCCCTTGAAGGCTATGTGTAACTTTCTTTCTAAGGTAGCTAAATTGGTACAATACATATTTCGTTAAAAAATTATTCGTAGTAGAAATATAAATTTTCTGGACAAAAAAATACTCTAGGAGGCAAAAAAATCCCCGAGTAAAAACTCATTCATGTATAGGAAAAAGTGCGAATTTGATAAATATTGATTTTTAGAAGGTAAAATGATATCTCAAGTCATGAAACTATTTCTTGCAGCAGAAATTAACTGTATATGGGAATGATCTTGTTGAAAATAACTTATAACCGGTTTGTGTAAACAAAATCTAAATGCATGAAACATGTTTACTTCCAGCTGAGGACTAGGTATAAAACAAATGTTACTCAACATTAATATAAAATTTTCTAATTTTATAATTTGTAATTATCACCTTACTTGATGTTAAGATTTTAAACCTATCCAAGTCCCTAAATTGATATTGTTTTAAGTCCCTAACCCCAGATTTTTTAAAGTCCCTAAATTGAAATTATTTTAAGTCTCATTTTACCCCCCCCCCCCCCTTAATTTTCAAGTTCTGCGGTACCCTTAATAATTTGTAAGACATTATGATAAATTTTCTTTTAACATTTTCTTAACAATTCATATATTTTACCACATTATCATAAATTCTACAATATTTCAATATATCATTAATAATTTTTCTCTTTAATAGGAAGTATCTGACATACTCAATAGTTAATTTTATTAATATTTTTAATAATATACGGAAAAACTTGAAATTTTCAAAATAGCTGATATAAGTTGTTTTTGTGTATATTTTTTGTAAGAATGCCAAAAAAATTTTTTATTTATTTATTTTTCTATTTCTTTTTTTAGTACTTTTAATTAATTTTAATTTAAAAAAAAATCTATTAATAAATTCAAAAAAGATAAAAAATTTTTTTTCTTCTCAAAATCCATAAAAACAATTTTAAAAAAAATATATTGTTGATTAATATTTAATAGTTAATAAAAATGTTTATCATTTGATTTTAAAATAATGAACTAATGAATAATGAGCGAATTTATTACAAATATTTAAATAAAAAAAAATTGATTAAAACAAATAAATAAAATGAAGAATATAAAATTAATTTGTATATATGATAAGAAAACAAAACAATTAAGCAAAGAAGAATGACAAAAAAATACTACTTTTTGTTGATTCCTTCGTCATTTATTCACTTGCAAACTTCAGCTTTCTCACACTTTTATGATATAAAAAAAAATGCAAAAACAAAATTTGTTTTTCTTGTAGTATACGCATTTAAAAATTAAATATTATAATTATTTCTTCTCGCGACACGCATCACAATTCACTACTGACTAAGTGACTAATATAAAACCAAGCGTTAAAATGCTTTAATTCTTATATTATTATGCTTTACAAATATACATATATTTATTTAAAAAAAAACTGTTTACTTTTGCACTTTTGTCATTTTTATCATAATTCATAAGTAATTGCTATTACTGTCGTAGCTTAAGGTGTATTATTGTGGTATAGGTGACTTATCTATATTAGACTGTCCGAAACTTTAAAATTATTGAGTCTCAACATTTTTTCTATTTAGATTTCTGGTGATATTTTTAGATCTCCAGAGACCAAAATATCATAAGAGATCTAAATAGATATTTCGAAAATTCGTCAGGTTCACTTTACACTGCTACTGTGAGTGAAGTTCCTAATTAAAAAATGGGCTATTTATGGAGTATTCCAGTCCTATCAAGGTTGAAAATTTTTTTCTTTCAGGCAAAAACACTATACATTTCTTGGAACAATGATTCAAAATTTTGGGGGCATCCTCTGAAATTCGCCCTTAGCGACCCAAAAAATTTGCAGTAGGTCGAAACTTCTTATGATTATTGAAAATTGCAAAATCACAACAAAAAATACCTCTATAAAGAGCTGTTAACAAAGAACATGTTTATAGGGAGAGGTACTCTGGGAATCCAAAGACTTAGATATAGGATATTTTAGACTTAGGATATTTTTGATTTAGGGACCTAGAATACTACGCGTTTAGGGAATCAGAATAGTTTTTCTTTAGAATCTTATGTAATGAACTTTTATTAATAAATGGGCAAATTTTAAATTCAAACTCATGGATAAAATAAACATAAATTTAACTCCTCGGCTAATCTACTAGTATAATAAAATGTTTAAAAATAAAATTCTTTTGTTTATTAATATGAAATAATTGTTTTTTTACATTATACTATGCGATTAATATTAAATGACTTTTTTTCTAACATTGTCCATTATATTACATTAAAAATAATCTATAAACTAAATACTTCATATTGTACGAGAAATTTTAACATGAAATATGTTTACAGGGTTGGGGTGCCTCACAACTTGAAAATTAAGGGGGGGGGGGGTCAAATTTATCTGGTTTAAGGGGGGGGGGTCAAATGAGACTTAGAATAATTTCAATTTAGGGTCTTTGGAAAATCTGGTCCTAGGGAATAATACAGGTTTATAGACTTAGAATAATATCGATTTAGGAACCTAGAATTATTCAGGTTTAGGGACTTGGAATAATTTCAATTTAGGGACTTAAATTAATTCAAGTTTAGAGACTTAGAATAATCCGCGTCTAGGGACTTCTAATAACTAGTGGTAAGGGACGTAGAATACTTTCGATTTAGAGAATCAAATAGTTTGGGTTTAGAATCTTAACATCTAGTTGAGGTGATAATTACAATTGACAAATTCCAAAATTAGAAAATTGTATTGTGACGTAGTATTTTTTAATTAATTTTATTTAAAATTTATACTATAATGAAATAAGTTGCAAAAATAGCCATTTTATATTTATTCAAGGTTTCTATTAACCTAAAATTAAAGATAAGATAAAAATATTTGAGTTATAAGTATTAAAAAATTACAAAGTACATGTAATCAAAATAATTTAATCATTGAAAATATTAAACAAAATCATTCATTAATTGGTCATATTTCTCAAAATTAGTTAATTAGTTAATTTCTTAAAACTAATTTAAATTCTGAAAAAAAATATTTAATTATAAAAGATTATTAAGTATAACATTCTGGCTGTAATGAAATTATTTATGTGTTCGTCTCATTACCAAAAAATATTTCAAGAATAAAGTTATTTATAAAATTTGTTAAATTTCATGCATTTAAAGATAAAAGATAAAGACTAATGAAAATGTTCTTTTTTTTAACTCATTAACGTCTAATCGACATATACAAGCCATTTGAATATTTTTTAATGAAGAATTATTTTGGGTTAGAAATGTCACCCAGTAGTTATTTGCTCTTTTACCAACCCTTAAATGTGGGGTATATTTTAAGGGTCTTGTTTATTAATACATTTAATTATTTTGCGTCTTTAATTTGAGTGTTCCAATTTCGAAATGCAAATTTTTTTTTTTTTAATGTTTGAAAACATTTTCTGGACCTTAAAACAAAAAATACGAAATTTTAAAAACGTGATTTTCTCCACCAAAATGATTTCCATGGTAAAAAGTAATTGTCTCGTTGGTATTCTGAGAAAATGATAAAATAAAATAGTCCTGGGTCAAATAAAATATTAAATTTTTAATACTGCAAAATTTTAATCTGTCAATACACGCAAAAAAAAGAATAGTAAAATTAACCTATAAAAATGTAGTAAAAACAAATTAACATAGATTGGTAAATATAACCAAAAAATTAGTAAATTTTTCTAAAAAAATTGAGGTTTTAGTTTTATAAACAAATTTTATTAGTAAATTTTACTAATAATTTATAGTGACTTTTAACCAAACTGTATAAATTTGTGTACGAATATTTAAATATTACGCTAGTAAAGAAAAGAAATCATTAAAAAAATTTATTAGATATAATTTATCGACTTAGATAAATTTCTTCGAAAATAAAAAATGAAGTAAATCATGAATACAAGAAGATAAATAATAATATTCATATTTTATCAAACAAAGTTTCATTATCAAATATAAGATTGGCACTAAAACACAATTTCAATTGCTGATTCAGCTCTTTTAAGAAAGAGAACCGAGATCAACTTCCGAAATATCAAGCTCCCGAAATATACTTTTAATTCAAACTTATAAGTAGAAAATTAATAGTGTTGCCAGGTTCTAGGGGCCTTTTATTTTTGCATTTATTTGAAATTTACTTCTGGGCTGATTGAGTTGTGAGGCCCATAGTCAGTACCTACACTGCTTACTTAGTAAAGATAATAGTCCTGCCCCGTTGGGAGCTAAGAATGATATTATACTTATTTACCAGTTTAGTATAACCCAATTTATGATTTGCAGCTTTTAAAATTTTCTACTTGCTATATTTGAGTTTTTTTATTGAAATGATTTACTAATTTTTCAACGAATGAACAGATCAAGTAAACAATATAGTTTGCAAATATTACTAAAACACTCTTAAAATGCGGTGAGTTTTGATAATTTAAGGACGCTCTTCCAATTTTCTACTAGCGAAACCACGATTTTGAAAAATTAGCGACACAAAAACTCTTCTTACATAAAATTTATACTAGAAACAAAAGTTGCCCTTAATTTTATAAAAAGTGATTTATGAAAATAATCTGTTTTTGTTTTAAGAACCGATTTTTTAGAGAAAAATTTTTCTTTGGGCTATCTATATAGCTATTTATCATTGGTACAAGCGTACTAAAAGACGAGCTAAAACACTATCAGAAATACAAACCCTGTACTTTCCCGGGATATTAACCTATATATATTTATGATAATATGAATATTAATAAAAATTAATTGAGCAAAAAGAAACTTTTGCTGTTTCTCATCGATTAATATGAAAAATGGTAGTGATATTTAGAAATATATATGAATGATTATAATAATAATAATTATTATTATTATTTATTATAAACAACAGTATAGTGTGAGAATAAAAGATCAATGAACTTATAAATATTATAAGGAAAATGCGCATTCTCAAATGATGACGACAATATTATAAGATGATAAATCATTTTAAAATATCAAAAGAGAGGAAGAAGAAATCTTGTCCTAATCTAAATTACTGACATTTTAATATATATATATATATATATGTACTTAAATAACAACATATTTACATATTTCAGATATTATTATGTACACTGTCATAAAAATATGCTTTAATCATGTAAAAAATGATTATTTTTTTTTTGGATTTTAAAATTTCGAAACGTAGTTTATTTTTATTTTTTTATATTTTAATTGATTTTAGTAAAAATATGACTGTCGTTTTTCTTATTAGTTTTTATGAAATTTTTGTAATATGATATTTGGATTTATTGTCATACGATAAGGTTTATTTGATTTGTGGGAACTCAAATTTGATGATTTTGAAAAATATTTTTGGAGAAATTTAAAAATACATTCAGGAGCCCCAGTTTTTATTTTCCTAAAAATTTTCCCTCCTCCATTTGGAAAATTTTAAAATTTTTTTCTCGTGAAAATATTAGTTTCAAACATAAAATAAGTGTAATTGTAACGATTTTCAGTAAAATTAGAGGGTTCTGTAATATAATATTCAGGTCTTTACGAAACATTATTTTCCAACTTTGACCCACTGCACTGATTTTTCAGAACTCTAAATCTGACTTCAGATTCTTATAAAGCAACTCTTTTTACTTAAGGGACCATCATTTTATTTTAAATTTCCTGTATATAAAATATTTTTTGAAGCGGTTTACTAATCGAAACGTAAAAGTGGCCTTCGGAGTTCGGACTTAAACGGTTAAGTAGTAGGGGTATGCGTTTACCCGAAAGTCGGGTCGAGTACCCAAAATTTCGGCCTTTATGATCAGATTTTTTTAGGTCAGATTTCGTGTGAAGCCTGAAATCGCTCGAAAAAAGGTCTGCAGTTGCAGTGTTGATTCGAAAGTTTCCTTGGATACTCCAAATTCGGCCCAACTCGAAGCAAAAAACCCGAAATTTCGGGTACCTGACCCGACTTTTGGATAACCTCACACCCCTATTAAAAAGAAATTTATTTTTTGGACAAAAGTATACAAATTTTTGTAAAAAATAAAATTTGGGTGTACGTAATTTTGAATAAGAATTTTGGGAAAATTTGCCAAGAAATTTTGCGAGATTATAAAAAAAATTTCTGATAGTGTATATTAGAGTAAAAATAGAGTAAAAATGTAAAACACATTTCACGCGTCTAAAGGCGTAAATATTGTATAAATAATAAAAAACATCCTTTGAATATGTTTACACGAATGTTTTACACGTATACTCAAGTAAATTGATTACAATTACAATTTGTATTAAGAATATAAAGTTATATTAACTTTTGTTAAACTTTCATGTTTTTGAATGGTAAGATTTAATAATATCAAATTAACTGATAAAAAAAATTAACATCAAAGCAGCAGAATTTCTGGGAACCGGTTATCTGCCACTGTGATTGACAATTCCAGGAAATCTTGTCCCCGTTTTCGTATTTCTCAAGAAATTTTACTAAAGCCCCTTTTTTCAGGCGAATTTTATAAAATTTCTGAGAGGCTGCAAAAAAAAGTCGAAATAGAGGACTACCTCGAAGACTATAGTAAATTTTCCCAAGGAATTTGAAAATCTAGTCAAAATTTTCCGAAATTTCCATCGCAGAAAATCGAGTCTCAGAAATTCTAGCCAAAATCTGCCCAAATCCCAGAAATTTGGTGACATTATTTTATTTTGTTTTAATTAAAATTTTGAAATTTTTTATTTATTCAGTGATTAAATATTATATTACGATGCATCGTTAGAAAAATAAAGGTGGTAAGTTGCAATTTCGGAGATTATTGCCTTTAGCAAAGGGTCGAAATAAAACACGTACTTTCTGGTCGCTGTCGACAAATAGTATATATTTACGACTCGAGTCCAGAAAAGTAAAGAATGGCCCAAATTGCACGTAAATTACCTTCCTAGGTGAAGCCGAGGATTTGGGGCATTCCGGGGCATTCTTTATTTATGGGCAAGGGTCGTATATATAATTTTTCTGTGTCTGTGGCGAGAAAACAAGTCTTTGCCGGACGCATAGAGTATACACAGTAAAAATAATGTACACAATGTTACTACAGTTTATTTTTACTAGAAATTTTAGTAATTTTACTATATATTACTGCAAGTTTAGTAAAGTTAGTACAATTTAGATTTAATTTAGCTTCAATAGCAAATATATATGTTTTCGGGTTGTATCTGAGTGAAAAATCAATAAATATTTAATTTACTTTTCTTGTTAGTGTCCAGAAAGTGCGTGTTTTCTGGCCGCTGCGCTATTCGAAAAAACGCATTTTCTCGACACTGAGCAAGAAAAATTATGTTTTGTCCTTGGCCACAAAAAAAGGATGCCCCAAATCGCAGTTTACCATCCTCGGCTTCGCCTCGGACAGTAATTTACGTGCGATTTGGGCCATTCTTTACTTTTGTGGCCATGGGTAAAAATATACTATTAAGAGTAGTAAAATTACTACACTGTAATACATTTTTTTACTGTGTAAGTAAAAGGAATTTGCAATTATTATATAAAAAATTTTTTTAAATCAGACTTACAAAGAAGACAACAAAAAATCAATTTACACCCCATAAAAAGTAAAGTCTCAAAATACAAAGAGAAACAAATAAATTAATATCGTCTGACTGGAAATAACCAATATGAGTCATAAAAATGGCCCAAATTTTCCCAATAAAAATTAAGTTAATTTATTTTTCTTTTAAAAATCGAAAAATACAATCATTACACAATAAAATAATGAATTACTTACAATAACAAAAAAATTATTCCCGGATTTAACAATAACAAATATTAAATAACAAATTAAATGATGAAATATTAAGATAAAATTTAAAAATTTTATATTAAATCACAATGTTTATGTATATCCCATGCATTACAAACGAGTTTATGTATATATGAAAAAATATTAATAATAATAATAATAAATATTATAATAATGACCGTTACGATTGAAGAAACGTGAAAATAAAAAAAAATAAGAAGAACTTAATTTTGTAAAAAAGTGGGAGAAACTTGATATATAAAAGCTGTTGAAAATCATGTAAAGTTAACATAAATCACAAAACTGTGTTTTAGAGTAGTTATATTGAGATAAATCTTGAGAAAAAAAATTTGTTTGAGTACAATAAATAATTTAATAAAAATCATGAAGTTTTTAATTTTATTTGGATTTATCGTTATTTCATTAACAATCGTTAATTGTGAATTAGTAAGAGAAGGTATATAAATAAATAAATAAATATATTTTAATTTAAAAAAAATAAATTAATGAATTAAAAATTTTTTATTTTTGTGTTAAGATTACAGTGCAGAATATTGCGATTTAGCAAATAACAGTACACAAAAAAGTGGTTGTGCTTTAATAAAATGCAATAAAGATAATACTAAAATATCAATTGTTGGGTAAGGAAAAAATTTTAAATATAATAATAATAAAAATTCAAGGAAATAATAATTTTGTATTATTAAAAAAATTTAGATGCCCTGACTTTCAATGCCAAGGTAAATTACAAAAAGCTAAAGAAGATATTAATAAACCATATCCTGATTGTTGTATCGAACCACCTTGTCATATACAGGGTTTGGATACATAAAAAAAATAATGTTTTTTGTAAATTTAATTAATTAAATCATGTATTTATTAATTTTTTTTTTTTTTTTACTATACTAATTTTTTTTTGTACTACTATGAAGAAAATCAAAAACTACTATAAAAAGAAGATAAAAGACTTTATAAATGTAATTTTTTAGTATTAAGATAAAATATGTGTTCTATATTATAATTTTAACAAATTTTTTTATTTATATTAAATAATTCTTTTTTAATTAAAAACTTTTGGATTTTTTTATTTTTACTGCACCATTTATTAGGGTTTGTTCGAAATTTAAGAGGGTATGAAGCTGGAGATAGAATGAAAAATTTTAAGATTTTTTTCTGATTAATACTTTAGAAATTTTTTAAAACTTTTCATTCATTGGAAATTCATTATTCAGGCGATTTTTTTTATTAGTTAAAGAATTAAAGGAGACTTGGCTTTAATTCTATAAGTTTAGTGCTCTCTTATTTTAATAAGAAATTCGAGCCTTAAAGCTCAAGAAAAATTGGAAAAATCAACAAATTTAGCTCAGTAAGAGTTTTATGGACAGTGTTGAAAGTAATCAAAAAAATAGTAAATCTAGAAAAATAATCAAATTTTACTTTACATTTGAATATGCAAATTTAGATCTCTAGATGTAAAAAAAAAAAAAAAAAATTCTTTTAAAAATTCATTTAATTTTACATTTGGCAGTTTTCTTAGTAAAAAAAAAAAATTTGTTCATTAAACTTGTGGCTTACATTAATTATCACTAAAATAAATAAATTAACTTCTTTTTTTTTTAGAATAAGAAACCGAAAATTCAAAAGTATAAATCATAAAAAAAATTGATAAACATTTTTTTTTTGTAAATTAAAATTAATGGGGTCAAAAAATATAAAATTTTAATCTAACAAAAACAATTTATTTACTGAATAACAAGAAAAGATATTAGTTATTTGATCAGAAAAAAAAATATTATCAAACTATAATTCTTCTTAAATTTACACAAAAAAAAGTAAAAATTATACATAACTATATTAAATTTGGTGAGTATAATTTTAAGTGATAAAAATACTTGATAAATTAAATTTAATTTAAAGATAATTTCTATAAAATATTTGTTTTCTTATATATAATGCTGTAATTTAAAAAAAAATTATATAAAAACGAAGAATCACCAGACTATCTGAAGCTTGCACGATTTTCAAAATTTTTTTAATTTTTGATTCAAATTCAAATTCAAATTTATATTATTAGGTACGAATATATAATTTATCCTTTAAATTTTTTACCCTGTCAAGTTTCGTTGCTTTAATAATTGAAAAATTTTGTAATCCTTCTCTTACATGCCCATTCCACCCTTTACCCCTTAATATTACTTTGGAATTAAGAAAATAAAGGCTGTGATCTTTGAGATACAAATTCTGAAATTTTCTAGCAAAGTATAGTCTGCATCTCGGTATGGACCTTTCGAACCTCAGTTAAATGTTAAAGTAAATTTTCCCAAATTCGGGTAATTAACTACGGTCTAAGACATTCTTTTTTTACGACCAAGGATTGTATACAATTTTACTTCATAATACCCACAAAGAGCGTCTTTGAAAATACGTACTTTACGGCTGCAGATACAAAAAAAGATCGTACTTGTGAGAAAAAAATGAAATATAATATTGGTAAGTAGGTATACTACGTATACTTGAAAAATTAAATTAAAAAAACAAAATTTATTTTTAAAGCTCTAAATTAAAATTTTAAAATATATAGTAAAAATTCTTTTTTTTCTCTGCATAACTTTTTTGTTATAGAATTTTTATCTGCTTTTTTAAAATTTAAATTAATTTTTAAAATATTTGATCAGATTATTACGATTTAAATTAATATCTAATTTAAATTTTGTAAAGTTAAAAAACAGATAATTATTTATCATAGAAATAAACTTTTTAACATGAAGCATTTTTAAAAACAATAATAAATTTAAAAAAAAGAAAATTTGTATTAGTACTGGAAAATTTCTCAAAATTTTATGAGGGAAATTGATAAATTTTCAGATAGCTATATAATTTAAAATCAAATATAATATAAAAATAATTTCCACATACCTCAAACTAATCCTGGAAGTTGCATTTGATTCAGTTTGCTGAATTGATTTATTTTCACTGCTGTCATTTGAAATTGAAGATGATTCCGTGCTTTTAAAAATTGGTTCTGTACCTTCACTTGCTTCTTTTTCATTAGAACTACTTAGATTCTTAGCTTGAATTGTATTTTCTTTTGAAGTAGACAAAGACTTTTGTAATTTATCAGAAGAATCCTCACTAATATTACCAAAAATAGACACTCCTCCTACAGGTTTCTGTAATTATTTATTAAACAAGTTAAATTTAAATAAACACAGCTTTTTCAAATATCATATCTCAACATAATTATATAATTTACTTTTTTAATGCCAACTGTTGATTGGAAAGTATCTGAAAATTCTTCTGTTGACTTAGTTACATTTCCAAAAAGATCATCACTATCTTTATTTTCAAAAATGTCTCCATCGTCCATATATTTTTTTTTATCATTGATACTTTTCTGTATACTTTCAGAGTTAACATTTTTGTTAGTCTGTTCTGATGGAGTATTTATTAATACAGGCTTGTTAGAAAATATATCATCTGAATCATCAGAGTCTTCAGCATCACCAAATAAATCATCAATATTTGATTTCGGTGCAGAAGCTAAAATATTTTAATAAAATAATATATTTTAACAGTGAATATTTTAATTTTTTTTTACAATAAATTTCGGTAATTACATATTGTATTTATTGGCGGTGGAACATCAAAATCAGCAGGAATTATATTTTTCTTCATTTGATAAGGATTTTGATTTTTCCAAGCAGTTGGATCAGTAGGTAATATATTTTTACTAGGCGTGTGATTATGCGGTTTTTCTATGTTAACTTCTTTGTTTTCTAAAATCAACAAGCAAATCATTTTTTTTTAATTTTATAAAATTTAAAAATATAGGAAAAAATAAATAAAATGCAAATAATTTTTTTGTTTAATATTACCTAATCTTTTAGCTAGTTCTTCTGCAAAACTAATTGGTGCAACATTTGTATTTTTAGGCTAAAAGTAAAATTAAAGATGAAGATATTTTATAAAAAACTGATATATCTATTTTTAAACAAAAATCATTACTTTAGATTCAACAGTTGTTGGTAATGCAGGTTCTAAACCATCATTTGAAATATTTTGACTAATTAAAGGAGGTTTGTTCATATTAGAATTACTTATACTACTATTTTCTGTATTAAATTCATCAGAATCATCAGATGCAGATAATTGTCTAGTTGTAGGAAATTCCAAATGAGGTTTTGAATTAACTGCATTTTTTAATTTGTTTTCTTCCAAATCACTATTTACACTTATATCATCGTCATCTCCTAATTCAGATTCGCTACTACTTGATTCCAAACCAATTTTATCAGAGTTTAACCATTTTTCAGAACCAATGACGTAAGGTAATGGTCTATCTTGGTAAGGATCTTTTGCTTTTAAAATAATGCTAAAAAAATAATTTAAATAGATTTAAAGTACAAAAAATTTATGAAAAAAAAACCAACCTTTGGAAAGTATTATCATCTTCATCCTCGCTATCACTTGCAACTATTTCTACTTTTTCATATTTTTCATCCATAATACTTAAGCCTTCTTTAATACTTTCGCAAACATCAGCTAACAAATCACTAACATTTAAATTTTGTGGGATCTAATTTTAAATAAAAAATTTATTTATTGAACAAATTTTATAGCAAATTTTTATATAAAAAAAAATACCTTCTCAGTTGAATAATCACCATTATCAGTTTCAATGCTATCCTCCTGTAACAAATTTTCAATAAACTGTGTATTAGCTAATGCTAAAGATTCGTTAGTGATATTTTGAACCGTTATTGCAGTCTTATTTAATTTAGTCATCATAGAATCAAGAGTGTCTCGAGTTTCATTTGCTCTGTTTGTTAAATTCTAAAATAGTAAAATAAATAATTAATAACATTAAAAAAATTTTTTTTAAATAGTTTTCTTACCTGAGAAAAATTCTGTAAATGTTTCAATAAACCAGTATCACACGCAAGACTCCAATTTTGTCGATGATTCCGCATTTCTTCTGTAGTCCATACTCGATTCCATGGTTTATTAGGCTCTTCTAAATCCTTGATTCAAACAAAATATTTTAAATATTTAATTAAAAGAGTCTTTTAGAATTAATTGCAACAACAAAAAAAAGTATAAATTGGATTTTATGTTTATTTTATTTTATTTGATTTTATGTTTCTAATAAAATGTTTTCAAAATATTACATTATTCAACTAACCATTTTTTAGAAGAGAACTTATTTTTAAAACAAAAAAATATTAAAATAAAAAGAGTGTTTTGAACAGGTATTTAGAATTATCACAGGTGTTTGTAGCCAAGATTTTTGATATTAATCCTCATTTTTCAATAATTTTTTATAAACAATTTATTTGTTAATGAAAAAAATATATATATTATTTTTTGTTTCAACAATTTAATAATTTGTGACTCAATTAATAAAATAAAAACATTAATAAAGTAATAAACATCTGATATAAATGTCACTTGAAAAAAGTAAAAACAATTTCACAAAAAATTTCTGACGCTTTTATGAAAATCCTACATTGCTTTTTTTTCGCCTTGTTTGAAAGTCAGGTTTGAGATAAATCGCATTATTATTATTATATACATTGAAAGCTGGTTCTAGCTGGTTCAATTGCAACCATGATAGCAGTAGTTTATATTTTTGAGTTTATTTATAGTTTTTAGGCAACGTATAGAGTGGTTTGCCAACTAAATCACAAATTAAAGCCTTTTAAAAATTATTCTTTAATTAATACTTAGGAAACGTGCTTTTTTAGTTAAAAAAATATACGATTAAAAAGTGATAAAATAAGTTAAGAAATATATCAAATGAAAAAAAAAAATTTTAAGATTTTCGTTTTTAATTGTTATAATATTTCAAGGTAAAGTGTGCAAGCCTAAATTTTTTTTGATGCGTTTAAGAAGTGGTTATATTTTATCATATTATGTTCAATACACTTTTTAGCTGCCTGCAATGTCATTAAAATTAGACACTCCAAAATTAGTAATAGCCTTATTTCCTTTTAAAGGAAAGAATAATGATGAGGTAAATACAAATTTCATTTATTTTGGTAATAATTTGTAAATAAATACTTTCTTATATATTTGCAGCTATGTTTTAAAAAAAATGACATCATTACAATAACTCAAACAGATGATGGAGGCTGGTGGGAAGGTACACTTAATGAAAACACTGGGTGGTTCCCAGCTAATTATGTCAAGGAGTATAAGTCTCCAGGTACCTCATCTTTACATAGTTTCACCTTTAGTGATTCAGGTATACTAACTAACATCAACTAATCAACATCAATTGCTTAAATAGGTCAAATCAGCAAATTATAAATAATAAATACTAATTTTCTTATTAACAATAAAATTTATCACTATGTTCTGAAGAATACATAAATAATATTATTAGATTCAGGTTCCATGAAATTATCACCTGAGAAAAAATCGCCAGAATCTCCTGCACACATTAAAATGAATAGAGATATTGTTATAAGAGATATAGTTGATTCAGAACGAGCAAATGTAGCTGAGTTACAGGGACTAATTAGTAATTTTTTAGAACCTTTAGAAATAAGTAATTTGTAAGTACAATTTAATTTATTATTTTTATTTAAAATATACATAAATTAGATACATAAATTAATTTTAGGTTAAAAAAGGGAGAGTACAAATTATTAATTGGAAATATAAAAGAAGTTTTAGAATTACACCAATTGCTTTTAGTTAATTTAGATAGTGCAATTTTACAAAGTGATGATTGTAGAATAGGGAATATATTTCTTACTTTAGCTCCACAACTCAAATCAGTGCATAAGATTTATTGTAGTGGTCATCCACAAGCTGTCAGTATTTTAGATCGTTATAGGTAAAAATCTTGTAAATAAATAATTTTATACATTTTTTGCAAAAAATATTTTAAAATATAGGGACGAGTTAAATGAATTTATGGAACAAAAAGGTGCAATATCTCCTGGTATTTTAGTCTTAACTACTGGATTAAGTAAACCTTTTCGAAGATTAGATAAATATTCATCAATGCTGCATGAGCTGGAAAGACATACAGAAAAAAATCATCCAGATAGGGGTGATACTCAGCGCAGTATTAGTGTTTACCGAGATATATATGTAAGAATCATTTTAAATTTTATAATTAAGTTGTAAAGTAAAAACTAATATAATTTTTATTATCTTCTAGGAGTGCTGCTCAATGGTAAGAAAACAGCGAGAACTTGCTCTCCAAATTCTATCTGGTGGAATTAAAGGGTGGGAAGGAGAAGAATTAATTAAACTTGGTGACATCATTCACATTGGATTAGTAACTTTAGCTTCTGGAAATGAAAGAAAAGATAGATATTTTGTATTATTTTCAACAACTTTACTTGTACTTAGTACAAGCATTAGGATGAGTTCATTTGTTTATGAGGTAATTTAATGTTATAGTTTGAAAAAATTTTATAAAATAAATGAAATTTGGAATTCCTTCTAATAGGGTAAACTTCCTTTGACTGGAATTAAAGTAACATCATTAGAGTATACAGAAGATAAAAAAAATGCTTTTGAAATATCAGGTACCGAATTTTACTTAGTTGCTCCTCTCTACAGCAAAAATATTATTTAACAATAATTTAGCCAAGTTTTTGAATTTCTCAAATAAAATTAACTCTATTTAGGTCCCATGATTGAAACTATAACAGTGTTATGCCAAAGCACCAATGAGAGGCAGCAGTGGATTGAACTTCTCGGTGCAGATCAAAGTGCCAAATCTACGTATTCTTCAAAATTTTCACATGTGAGTTGTAAATATGTCCCATATACGCGACTATCTCGATTTTTCGCAAAACTCGTTAAAAAAAAAGTTATTTCTCCTGAATTATTGAAACGTCTTCTTTACTATGAATATATAATTAAACCAGATTTATCAAAAGTAAAAATGAGAAAATATATTGTAAGTTATGTAATTTGTCCAACATCTAGTCAAGCAAAAATTCAAAAAGATTGTCCACCATTACGTAAATCATCAACTTTAAAACTTGATGTTCGATACATTGTTGATGAAAGTAATTTACAAGATTTACAAACTTGTAAATTGCAATCACAAAAAAATACACTGTCACTAGCAATGATTAGTAAGCCCAATGAAATAACAGATAACAAATTAGGTTCTGAAGCCAGTAAAAGTCTTCCAACAGATGTGTCAAATTTGGTTTCAACATCTTCACATAAATTTGTTTCTGAAAGAGAACCTAATGAAGAATTCAGCTTAAATAAGTTAGATGCTAATGTAAAAAATTGGAAATCCATCAAAATTAATCATAAGCAAGTACAACCATTACTTGGTATTCCAACAACAAGTCTTCGCTCTTTAGATTCTGGTATGGCTGACAGTTCACAATACCATTCCACTGATCTGAATTCTTTTTATAAATTCCATCAAAGTACTGTTAGGCACAGTGAGAGTGAAAATGATGAAAATTCATATGAAAATCAATGTATATGCTCATCACCATTTGGTTCTACACCAGTTGCCAGTGCTTGTAAAAGTACCAGATCATCTAGACTTTCAGAAAGTTCAAACGAAGATGAAAATTTTAATCCTTCTCAGGAAGAAAAACAAATTCAAATAAATATTGATAATTATAATCTTAAAGAAAAAAAATTAAAGCATTCTAGTGAACCCATTCCTACTAAAATTAAAGAAAACTATCATAAACCAATTAAAGTAAAAGCCCAAGTAAAAGAGATCAGTGAAGTTTATACATCTGGACTATATGCTCATTGGTGGCTGAAGAAAACCATTCCTCTTATAGATTCAACTGATCAAGGCAAGCTTCCATGGCATGGCTGCTTTTTTAATTATTTTTTTTCTCTTTTATTTTGTTTTAATGAGAAAAAAAATAAAAAAATGTTTTTTACCCACAACATTTGGATTTTATTAATAACTAATTTATTTTTTTTTTTTTTAAATCACCATTAGCACCCAAAACATTTTGCTGCTTTTCAAATACAATCACAGCCATGTTGTGAGAAGAATGCTTTTTATTGCTTCGATTCTTACCATTGTTCACTAACTGAAATGTTAAGCAAACAATAAAAATAAAATTATTTTCATCTCAGCAATGTATCACAGGAATAATTTTTTTTTACAGCTAAAAATGCAAAAAAAAAGTTTGCAATATAAATGTTTTTTTTTTTTTTAAATAAATATAGCATGATAACAGCACTAAAAAAAATATTTTTTTAGCTTGAAATTTAACTTCCGCGTTTTACTAGGATTTACCAATTTTGGTTTATATTTTTTTTGTAATAAAATTATAACTAAATTTAGTTTAATATGATAATTTTCACTTATAATAAAAATTCAAGTAGTAATTAACAATAAAATTTTTTGAATGTCAAATAGATGAGTCTTCCGAATCCGAAGATGTCAGTGATAAAAATGGGGAACTCAATGATTCCAGAAATTAAATCTTTTTGGAGTCTTTCTTCTTTACGACCAGCACCACCAGTTTATTTATTAAAAAATTTTGGAAAAATGGATGCTGTTGACAATTATCATCTGACAAGTAAGTATACACAAAAATGAAAAAAGAAATTAATTTGTCTTTGATTAAAATTTTTTATAAACATAATTTTTATTCATACTAATTATTTAAAAATAATGATCAAAAATTAATTTTTTTATAATTTTATTATTTGAAGCATAAATTAAAAAAAAAATAAATTTTATTTAGATAAACGGCAATTTGAAGATGATGCATTAATATTAAAAGTCATCGAAGGATATTGTTTAACAGCTAATGCAAGGTTTACTATACATTCAGGTAAGAATGCAAAATTTTTTATAAAGCTGTTTGAATTTTATTAATTTGCATTTAAGAGTGAGTTTTTTAAATAATAAATTATTTGTTTTTTTTGTGTTTACTAATCCTTTACAAAAATTAATACTTTACTATATCTGGGTCAATTTTTAGTAGGGGAGATTTCAAATATTATCATAATAAAATATTTTTCAAAAATTCAACTCTTTAAAATAAAATCATTAAAAAAAATTTTAAATTAATATTTTGCACGAAAAAAACATTAAATTGAATTTCAGCAATGTTGGATTTTGAATCATTTCAAAAAACAAACAATAACCCAATCCTTATGAACAATAAAATTGAAAATTGGAATGAATTTAATGAAAGGTATGTAAAATTAATAAACTAATATTAATTAACTAATTAAATTTTCAATTTATCCATTTTTGGGTAAACTCATTTTTTTTTTTCTTTTTCAATAATGTATTTAATATTAACGCATGCATATCACAGATTATTTTGCAAATTTAGAAGAACTTTAGGTATACTATATTTTAATTTAATTACTGGGGTAAATCTACGTTTTTGAAAAATTTTTAATTTTTTTTTCTTCATTATTTTTTAAAAATAGTTTTAATAATCTGTATTTGAAATGTTTTGATGTTTTATTCTATACTTTGCATTTCTATTGCTGCTTTTTAATTGCTTTAAAAAAATTTTTTTAAATATGGTATTAAAAAAATAGTTAAAATAGAATGATATATAAAATTATTAATCATTATTTTAATAATAGTTTTAAAAAATGTAAAAATTTCTATTTGAGAAAAAAATAAAAAATAAAAAAAAAAAATTTTCAGGGATTTGCCGGAAACTGTTAAAGCATTAAAAAATGACGTAGAAAATCTTCAATCACAAGTTAACTTTTTATCTAAACAATTAGAAGAAGAACGAATATCTCGCTTATCATTAGCTGCAAGTGTAAAACGTAACATTTCAGCTATTGATGGTACTGTGCCTTAGAAACTTTCATTAAAAAAATTTTATTAATAAGAATGTAATTATTATTTTTATGTAAATATAAGTAAAATTAAAAAAATGTTATATTTAATGTTATTTAAGATTTAATTATATATATATATATATATATTAATACAAAAGTTAAAATTATTTATTATAATTTATATAAAATTTTTGTACTTTAAAAAAAAAATATATATTTAACTGCTCACAAATTTTCATTCATTTTTCTGAAAAAATCCTTTTTTCTAAAACTATGATGAACTAGAATTTATTTGTGGTTGCTGAGAAGAATTTATAGAATTTATAGTACAAGCTTGTTGTTGAATTGGCTGCTGCTGCTGTTGTTGCTGATGTTGCTGCTGCTGTTGTTGCTGCTGCTGTTGTTGTTGTTGTTGTAACTGGGGCCTAACAATAGTTGTTCGTAATTGTTTATTTTTTATTCTTTCAAGTTCATCTACTCTACTGCGCACATGCTGTAATCTATGCCAACACATTTGTAAAACTTTCTGACTTTCGTATCCTGAGCCTTCATGAGGTTGTCCTAAAAATTAAAAAAAATTATATTAATTATCTCATTTCAAAGATTTATCTGCTATTATCTTGACAGTGTCAAATATATTTACCTGTTGATACTTGAGTAAGATAATTTATTTGTTCACTCAATTTTGATTCTACATGGCCAAGAGTTTTTAAAAATTGGTGAGTATTACTTTCAGCTTGTTTTAAGCTTGATTTTTCTTTACTTAATTCCATAAAAGCTTGTCCTTGAATATTTTTCAATTATTAAGAATAAGAAACCAAGATAAAAAATGTTAAATTAAAATTTACCTGCAGTTTGCAAACACACAATTATATCTTTCTCAATTGACTCCAAAATTTGTATCCTTTCCATTGGAGGTGACATACTTTGTTTTTAAGGCAAAAAATAGTGTTTTTATTAACAAAAAAAAAAAAATTATAAATTACTATTTTTTATTTATGGTTTCAAATATTGTATGAAGTATAATAATTTATTAATACCTGCTTAATTGTTTAATTAAATAAATTGAAATATTGAAAATAAATAATTAAATAAAAAAAATATATAAATTTTGTTTTGTTTTATGATAAAAACATTAAAAACTACTTCTGATAAAAACACGATACACACACCTCGGTTAACTTAGCCCCCCAAAAAAATTAATTTATATTTTTTATAGCTCAAATTAATCCTTTTTAATTGTACTAAATGTACATCGAATTTATTTTTTTGTGCAAAATTGTGCTTTTCTGCAAAACGTATAAAACAGGCGGGGGGCTAAAAATTTAGCCCCCCAATTGAAAAACTTATTTTTCTGCTGAACTATGCAATGCACAATTAAAAGCTTTAGTGGAATAAATGTACAAATAATTGTGCAATGGGCTTGTTAAAAAATATTCACTAAATTGTTGACTAATAAAAAGTTATTAACAATTAAACCAGTTTAAATAAATTATTTCATTTAAAACGTGTACATCATACTACTGCCATCTTACAGAAGACTTGGAAGTATATAGGGCGCTTGTTTTAAATATTTTTAGTTTACTATATATGTTACGCCCGAAAAGTTGATATTTACTTAACTTGGGATTCTAGACTATTGTCGAAAATATTGATCCCAAATTATTTAACAATAAGTGAGGTTTTATAACTTTATTTTTATTATTTATATTGGAGCCGATTGACCTCTCAAAACTTAACCCGGGTCAAAACTTATCCGTGGGTTTATGGGGAAGGAAACACATAAGCTTTAAAAACATTTTTTCAATTAAGTCGTTAGTAAAATTTCCTGCTGAAGCCATTCCTGACGTTATTTATTCGAAAAATACTCGTTAAACCCCAGAAAATTGGAAAAACCAATGAAAATCAAGATATTAAAAAAACGTGATAAAAATTGCCCAGAATTTCGGCTTCATACAAGAGCCCATAATTTAAATATTTATTAATAAAATAATTAAATATTAAAAATTATTTTAATTTTTTTTCTAAAGTTAATTTAATTATTAGAAACAAAGTAAATAAATCATAGCGTTAAATAAATATGGTTAAAAAAGGAGTTTATTAGTCTGTACCTAAGCTAGGGCTGAAAACTGCAGGAAAATAACTATTATTATAAAGTTTTGTAAAAAATCAGGATAGAAAAAATTAGTATCAGCATTATAGAATATTACGGGATACGTGTTCGTTTTTCAGATTATGCCAAAAAATAGATTATTTATGACTTTTGTAATAAATTTTAAAAACGTAATATAAATGATTATACGATTGATTTATAAATTAATTGTAAAGTAAAAGTATATATATAAAATTTAATAACAAATTTTTTATTTTACTACACTGAAAAAAAAATCCGCTTGCCGCAAGCGGAATTATTCCGCTTGCGGCAAGCGGACAATCCGCTTACGGCAAGCGGAATTCCGCTTGCGGCTAGCGGAATTCCGCTTGTGGCTAGCGGAATTTTTTTTTCTTTGCAAACAATTGCAAATGACTTGAAACGTAAAGAAAATTAAAAAAAAACATTTTTTCTTTTCTTTTTCCAAAATTTTCTCAAATCTCGTCATACCGAAATACGCATATCCCAAGTAAGCGGGAAAAAATTTTTTTTTTAATTTTCTTTACGTTTCAAGTCATTTGCAATCGTTTGACGAGAAAAAAAATTCCGCTTGCTACAAGCGGAATTCCGCTTGCGGTAAGCGGAAATCCGCTTGCGGTAAGCGGAAATCCGCTTGCGGCAAACGGAATTATTCCGCTTGCGGCAAGCGGAATTCCGCTTGCCGCAAGCGGATTTTTTTTTCAGTGTATTTAAAATGTTTTAACAAAAACATTTATAATACTTTATGAAAGTTAAATTTCAAGTAAAATATTCAAATTTTTTCAAAAAAGCTAACTTGATTAAATTAATTAAAAAATAAAACATCAAACAATTAATGTAGGTTGAAACTTTTGTATTTTGGTTAACTTTTGGGAAAAGTTTTGATGTTAAATAAGATATGTAAAAATGATAAAAGTTTTCATTAAGTCGATTATAAATAAAATATAAAACATAAAGATAATGTAAATAAATCGAAGATACAATAATTTCCATTTTTAAAAAAATTTATTTTTTACAGTTGAGTTCAGAAACAACTTATTCACCCTATGGCAATAGAAACTAATTGTAAAAATTGAATTTTTTTTTTTTTTTTTTTTTTTAATAAATTGTGGACAAATTTATGGGTCTACTCGGAACCTACACATTTCGATCTTGCACATCTATTTTCTTACACATTTTATTACACGAAAAAAATATTACACATTAAATAAATTAGCAAAATAAATCTTACACAAATGTAGGAAAATTAATAATTAAATATTTTATATATTTTAATTGTAAAACAATATGAAAATTATAAAAATGTATAAAATATTTAATTATTGATTTTCCTACACTTGTGTAAGATTTATTTTGCTAATTTATTTAATGTGTAATATTTTTTTCGTGTAATAAAATATGTAAGAAAATAGATGTGCAAGATTGAAATGTGTAGGTTCCGAGTAGACCCAAATTTATATGCTCTCTCCAATATATTGCAAATACTTATTTTTTTAAAAAAATTTCAATTTTTACTGTTAGTCTCTATTGCCATCGAGAAATAAGAAATTTGTTCAAATATAAAAATTTGTAATTTCTGAGAAAAGTTCCAAATTAAATCATTTTTTTAGTTCTTTTCCTTGTAAAAATATTTAATTAAACGCAAAATGAGCTTCGAATTAGCCATGTATATAATAATATCATGAAATTTTATGAGAACATCATAAAAAAATTCTCGTGTGAAATTTCATCATCTGGTAACAGTAATTATATAACTAATAGTTTAGTATATATGTCATGGTTAAAAAAACTTATTCAGTTCATACTTTTTGCTTTTATTTTTTGTGGCGTTTTTTCTAATTATAATGAAAGCAAAAGAAAAAGCCATTGAAAAACTTTATTATTAAAGCCCATGATTTAATTGTAGTTACATATTAATCATGATTAAACCGAAGGCTTCGCCAAAAACCATTAATATATATATATTTAAATTTATACTTTAACCGTAGCGTATATACAACAATAAAATTCTCAAAATTTTATACTAAATTTCTATTAATAGCCTACATTAAAATTTTTTTTTAAATACATATACATACCTAGACCCCAACTATATTTTAAAAAATAGTAAAAAGGGTCAGAAAATTGTTTTGTAAATACGACCTTGTGTATAGATTTTGTAAGGAATATGCTTAAGTCCAGCCTATTTCATTAGGCCAAAATTTTATTAAAAATTTTTTTTGCTTATATTAGCCAACTTTTTGTGGTTTTGGATTTATATGTTTCCACAGAAATATATTATTTTTCAATTGTTACCAGATTATCCTCATAAATAGGTTAAATATCTCACAAAAAAATAAAAAATGATCAGGGCAAATTTTTTTCGTCGCAGCTGGCAAAGAAAAATCTTAAACAACCCTTCTCCATAAATAAATGCCCGAAATCGCTGCAGTTCTTAATATTTCGAATTTAATAAATAAAACACGATTTTAAAGTTTGCGTAAAGGAAAACTATATTAAATTACTTTTTCTTGTCAGCGCGCTCAAACCGCGAGGTAAAAAAGCACTATTTCCGCTAAATGGTCGGAAAAATATATTTTCTCGACACTGTCAAAGAAAAATCGTATGCGGCCCGTTTCCATATATAAACGGCTAAACGCTTCGCCTTAGATTGTAATTTGGGCTTTAGTCGTTCTTTAATTTTCTGGGTACGAGTTAATGATATATACCTACTAGTATTATAATAATAGGATATCATTAAAATTTTTTTCTTCAAAACAACTATGGATTTAGTTTTTAGTACCTGATATGAATTTTTGGCCAATATTTAAGTTAGTCTTGGCTCAATTTACTGAAATTTATTGTTAGAAAATTTAAGTGAATTTTATGTCAAAAATTTCTCCTCATAAAAAAAACTATTTTTTAAATCAATTGTCCAAAAAAAGCCAAAAATTACTACTTGCATCATTTTAAGCAAAAAAATAATATCTTTTGTTTTTTTTAGCTAATTATGGGAAACTAAAGCCCACTTGCTAAGATACTTAAAGTTTATATGGGTAAATGCTGGAAAGTCACGATGCAAAATACAAACCCACTAAAATTATAAGTGCCTGAATGCATTTATTCGAAAATTTTCTTGACTAAAATCGATATAAAAATAAGTTTTTTGAACTTCCAAATACAGTAGGTACTAACAGTTGCTTTTTTTTAATTATATTAAATTAAATTTTTTAAATGGGATGTTCAAAATATATATATGTAATTTGAAAATATTTATTTGTAATTTTTTAATATGTAAAAATATGTTTTAATAAATAAAGGTCTTAAAGAGGTTCTCGTCAGATTGAGACTCGGATTGAGAACGAAATATTGACAAGAGAGAAAATCAAAGTATTTTGAATTTTCCCTTATAATTTGTCCAGCAAGGTTGATTTCAACTCAACTAAAAAATAAAATATCCGTAAAAATGCGTCAACTTTAGACTATATTGGAGCTTTAAAAAAAAAAAAAGAAAATTAATTTTCTTCTGAAGAAAAAGTATAATTTCTCAAAATTGTACATTTTCCATTCTCTCTGTTTAACAGTTTCTTTGATGTTTCTATCACGTTTTTTTAATATCTTGATTTTCATTGGTTTTTCCAATTTTCTGGGGTTTAACGAGTATTTTTCGAATAAATAACGCCAGGAATGGCTTCAGCAGGAAATTTTACTAACGACTTAATTGAAAAAATGTTTTTAAAGCTTATGTGTTTCCTTCCCCATAAACCCACGGATAAGTTTTGACCCGGGTTAAGTTTTGAGAGGTCAATCGGCTCCAATATAAATAATAAAAATAAAGTTATAAAACCTCACTTATTGTTAAATAATTTGGGATCAATATTTTCGACAATAGTCTAGAATCCCAAGTTAAGTAAATATTAACTTTTCGGGCGTAACATATATAGTAAACTAAAAATATTTAAAACAAGCGCCCTATATACTTCCAAGTCTTCTGTAAGATGGCAGTAGTATGATGTACACGTTTTAAATGAAATAATTTATTTAAACTGGTTTAATTGTTAATAACTTTTTATTAGTCAACAATTTAGTGAATATTTTTTAACAAGCCCATTGCACAATTATTTGTACATTTATTCCACTAAAGCTTTTAATTGTGCATTGCATAGTTCAGCAGAAAAATAAGTTTTTCAATTGGGGGGCTAAATTTTTAGCCCCCCGCCTGTTTTATACGTTTTGCAGAAAAGCACAATTTTGCACAAAAAAATAAATTCGATGTACATTTAGTACAATTAAAAAGGATTAATTTGAGCTATAAAAAATATAAATTAATTTTTTTGGGGGGCTAAGTTAACCGAGGTGATACACACCGCTCCGTTCCACGGTATTATATTTCTGCCATGATTTCTGCTATTTTGCCCTTTTGGCGTTACCCGCCATTTTAAAAATTAAGAGAGGGAGAAAATGTTACGGATGGCAGAAAGTAGCACTGCCACTGAAAGACTTGATTCACTTGATCAGTGCCTTAATTCAGCTTTTTTTATCTGTAAAAATTTAAATAAATTTTTATTTATGTGCAAAATAAATGTAATTTATTAATTAGAAAAACAGTAACTTAATTTATTACTTATGGGTATAGGTATATTGTAAATGTTTATAAAATCACAGTTGATTGCTGACCTGGTGAATCTTCCGTATGTATATGGTTAACTACACTTACAAGTGAAAAAAAAAAATAAAACAATATCGAAGTCAACAGTTACCTGATAACATTTATTAGTTTTTTTTACCTGTTAAATTGACTAAAGTTCCTCTTTTAGTGTTGATAATATTAAAATAAAATTGTGAATAAATAAAAAATTTTTCAGTAAAACAAGTTAAAACAAACTGGATTCTTGGGACTACAATTTGCGCGCAAAAGTTACATAAAAATTTTTTTAATGTAAAATTCTTGTAAAAAGATTCTTAAACAGCCAATTTTTATTTTTGTATATAAAATTCCTCGTAAAGTTCATAGAAAATACAATTTTTAGCTCAACATGAAACAAGAAAAACGTTTTAATGTAGGAGAACGCATTTTTGCCAAAGTTAGAGGTTATCCACCGTGGCCGGCTAAAGTAAGTATTATTAAAATAAATTATCATCAAATAATTACTTATCAATTTTATTAATTAAATTTACTTCACTTTTAGATTGAGAATATTACAGATCCAAATTCAAAAAAAAATGCAAAATATCATGTGGTATTTTATGGTACTGGTGAAATGTAAGTAATTTAGTAAAATGGAATGCTTGTTTGTTTAAGTTTTAAATAAATCAAAAAATTTATTTAATTTTTAGTGGACAATGCAAAATAGAAGACATATATACTTATGCAGATAATAAAAGTAAATTCAGCAAATCAGTTCGACGAAAACAATTTCACGAAGGAATTTTAGAATTAGAGAAAGACTTGGAAAATTTTCCTAACGAAATGTTAGGTAATATATCAGGTATTAATTTAATTTAATAAAAATTTTTTTTTATTTAAATGCATATTTTTATGATTTTTAAATTAATTTTATTTCATTTTTAGACTTTCAACCAGCAGACAATTTACAAGAAAGCTTAGAAGATTCATTAGAAAAAGAAAGCGAATCTATGGTTGAAGGAACATCTGTACCTTTTGGTGACAGTGATGCTGAAGCAGGAGCTTTAGTAATCGATGAGAGTGATAAGAAAAAAAATTTGAAACGTAAATCAAGCATAGCAACACCAAGTACTCCGGTAAGTGTTATGGATTTTATTTTTTATGAGTATCAAATAAGTTCTTAAAATTTTTTTATTGGGGATAATTTAATTTAAAAAAACTACTTCATAGTTATTACTGTAGTTCTATTAATAATGTCCCAAAATTAATTACGGATTTGCCGACAAGCCTTTATTTAGCTTAAGAGGTTTGTGCGATTAATCCTTACATTACCTGTTAAAATAATGCAAACCTTTCACATAAATAAATATACTTTTTATTCAACAGCGCTTTTTAAGAAAATAAATAACAAACTAATAAGTAATCAAATAATTAAAGAATTTACTTATTTGAATTTATTTTAGGAAAACTCTGCATTGAAAAATAAACGTGGTAAAAAAAGCATTTCTGGTTCATCTGCTGAAACGCCATTTCAAGCAAAACTTAATGATATATCTCAAGAATCTTTAGATGAAGAATCTGAAAAAAAAGTAAGTAGAAGTGGCAGAAAAATTAAACCTAAACGTTTTCATGATTCAGATGCTGAAATTACTCCTGATTCACAAAAAATAGGTAATAGATTTAAAAATAGTTTTTTATTTTATTAATACTATTTGTAAGTAAGAGTCATAAATTATCTTTAAAATTTAATTTTCATCAAGTTTTAGAACAATCGAAAAGTAAATCAAAGACTAAAGATGAAGGAACAGAAATTAAAGAAGCATCTATAAGCCCACCAATTAAGAAAAGAATTAGTGGTGAAAGTATGTACCATATTTATTTACCCTTCTAATTTGAATTTAATTATTAGCAAATAGCTTACAATAAGTTATAAATTAAGTAAACTTTTTTAGTGCATGATAAGTAAAATAAATAATGCAAACTAATAAAAAATTAAATAATTAATGTTTATTATTTTTTTTTTTTTTATTTTACTTGAGCAACTAAAAACGTCATTTTAATTTCATCAAATAAAAAAAAAAATTTACTTGCTGCTGCCTTATCATATTTTTAGTTTTTTAAATTAAAAATACTCCTGTATTTTAGAATATATGCATTAAAAGTGACTATAAATATTTTCATTATTTTTTTTTTTTTTTTTTTTGTATTCAAAATGATAACATTGTAGATGAAAATAAGGCTATAAAATTTTGAAAAACGCTTTTAAATTATATCAATATTGATATAGTACTTATAAATTTGTCTTTACAGGCAAAATAAATGTAGAAGAAAAAATAGATACTTTAGTAGAAAATGAATATACAGGTCATTTACTTTTAGTGCATACTAAATCAGGAGAAAAATTAGGAATTAAATTAGATACAAATAATAGACCTGAAAGTTTTGAAAATGAACAAGCGAGACTTAAATATGATTGGGCAGAAGCAAGAAAAGTAATGAAATTAAAAGAAGATTTAGAAAATGAAATTATTTTACCTGAACAAATTAAAGATTCTTTAGTCTTCAATGTTTCAGAAGATGACAAAAAATATGCCAAAGAAGATACATCTACAAAAAGTCAAAGTAGAACAAAGTAAGAATAAATTTTTTAAAATATTTAATTAAATCAATAATAAAAATATTTTTTTCTTAATTGCATAGAATTTTAAGGATTGAAGCGCAACTACTTAATTGGGAGCATGATATTAAAGCAAGTTTATTGCTAGATTCAGCGAACACTGAAAAATGTTTAGAAGCAATGGAAAAACTTTTAAATTTGGATATTACGCCTTTGATGCTTAAAAAACATCCATTTGTTGTTGAAACTATTAAAAGGGTAAAAAGTTCTTAAACTCCTCCACTATATCATAATATAAATACTTTTTTTATTGTAGTTGCGGGTATACATTGGTAACTTGAGTCATTGGAAATTATCACCAGAAGAAACGGTAAGCTTTATTATATCTTATATTTATTTCTTTACCATTACTATATATATAAATTTGAAAATTTAATTTTATGTTTCTGTGTGTTTCTTTATAACTCAAGATCCCCCGATATAAAAGTAACGACAAATTAAAGAAAAAAAGTGCGTGGGTGACACATATTTTTTTTCCTCTCAGATATCGTAGTTTTTAGAATGTTCAATTTTTAAAGTTTTTTATAAAAAAAATTTTTTAGTTTTTTTTTTTAACTGAAATGTCTTAATAATATGGAAGAACTTTAGTATTATTAGTATTATTTAATTTGGCACCAATTTAGTTAAATTATTTTGAAACTGGACCTATTTTAAAAAATTTATAAAAGTTTTTTAGAGATGGTTGGGAAATTTTTGGTTCTTTTAATTATTTTTTTTGTATTAGGTGAGAAAAATAAGGATCCTGAGCAAGATTACATAAAAGTTACTAGATTTTGTTTATATGGGAGAAAAACTCAGTATTGTATAATATAATAACTTTGTTAGTAGTTGAGTAGGATTTTGTTCAAGGGACGCCGGTAAAAGAACAGGAGATCCCCCCCCCTCCCATTCAAGTACGCTAGTATTTTTATTTTAACCCAAAAAAGTTAAAATATGCAGGGTGCAAAAAACTTTTCTTTAACTTTAATTGCAGAAATAATTGGTATTTGTTACAAGGAACAAAATGTAGATTTTGAATTAACGCAGTTTTTAGTACAAGCGAGCCCAGACATTCTGGATAGTTTTAACCCATATTTTTTTTCCGTTAGGGATCAGGTTACTAGGAATACTTTGTACACATTTTTTGCCCTTATTATATAAATATTCGTATTTCAAATTGAAATATACATTTATTCTTTTAGCAAATTTTTAACGAGAAGGCTTTATTAATTCAAAAAAAAGCTGAAGAGATTTATGATAAATTTCGGGTAAGTCATAACTTTGAAATAAAAAAGATGTTAAAAAACATCAATTACATATTAAATAAATTGTTCACAGAAACTATTTGAAATCCCACCAACTCAATCTTTCTGGGAGTTATTTATGAAAGAAGTAGAGCAATTTAAATCAGCTACAAAAGAAATGTCACAATCTCAAATATTTAGTCTTATTGTTGATCCAAACACTTCTGGAATTAAAGAAAAATCTATAACAAACAGTAATAAAGTATTCTCAGAAAATGCAAATATTTCAAAAATAGATTCAATAGAAGAAGATTTGGCAAAACAGTTAGATTCTGACTCTGAAACAAAATAATGTATAAATCTATGTACATTTATAGTATAAGTTCAAAAATATTTTGGTACAAAAGTTTTTATTAAATTATAAATTATAAGATTATGACTAGTAAATATATAAAACTAAGAATCATTTGTTCCCTTTAAAAAATATAATTCATTTTGATGGTTTTTAAGGAACCAAAGGTCTCTTGTTGAATATAAAAAACCTGGAAAATTTTTGCATGATTCGTTTGTAAAAATTATATATATGTATATCCTTTTATGAGGGTTTATTTTTAAGCTTACATTTTGTAAAATTGCCTTATAAATTTATTAAATATAAAATTTTTAGCTATTATAGATTATATTTTTTTCTTGATGGAATTATGGTTATATTAACCATAATTAAATATTCTAAATTGTAGTACTGTATTCATCAAAATAATCTTTGGCCCCTTAAAATATATTAGATTTTAATGTTGTAATGTTACTATTATAAGAAATATTTTCATTCTATTAAAAAAATATCATTAAAAATTAAGGTTGCAATTATTTAAGAATTCCAATTAATTCTTGTAAATTTAATGCATAAGTTTTTTTTTATTCTAATAATTTCGCGATTACAAAATAATTAATTTAATTTGTAAAAATCAATTAATACAATCTTTCTATTATTATTAAAATATAAGATTTAATTATGTGAAAAAAATTTTTATGAAAAACATATACTTGTAGATAATTTTAAACAGTTAATGAAAATTCAATATGTACAATTCAATAAAGAATTTTTATGCAAAAAATTTCAAGTTTTTTGTCTTTCAATTTTATTTGAAAAAATATAATAATTAACTAAATATAAAATTTATTTATGAAATTCAATTCTCATATAAAATCGTAGATACTGATTCTAAAAAAATAGCTAATAGTTTTCATTAATTTTTTTTAAACACTTTAAATAATGCATTTAATAGTATTAGTATATCTAATCATATAATTCAATATAAACATCTAATTTTGTTCAAGGATCAAAGAAAAAAAGTTATTTTCATGATGTGCAAAAAAAAATAAGTATTTAATTAATTTTAATTTGACATGCGCTATAAAATTAACTTATATTTTTTTGAACTCATATTTAAAATATGTAAATATTAAAAATTTGTGTAAATACATATGAATCTAAAATTTTAATTACAATTGTGACCTTAAAATAACAATAAATTTAAAAATATTTTAAATAATGTATAAATAATTTTATTTTTTTCCTTTTTTCTTTTTTTGTAATCCTGGCCATGGAAAACCTCTTGTAAAAAGTAAATCCATAACATTATGACAAGTGTAGTATGCATTTTCAATTGCTTCATCGGTAAATACATCCATTGTAAATTTTGCTTTATTCGCTGAACGTTTTGATGAACGTGTTGATTTTTTTGATCCTTTTGATTTTTTTTTACCACCATTTCCTTTATTTCCACTATTATTTCCATTTTTTTTACTTTTTTTTTTACTTTTTTCAGGCATGATTTAAATTTATTTAAGTTTTTGAATTTTTTTATTCACAATTTCATGCAATTTAACTTAGTTTATTAATAAAACAGAGTATACTGCAGCAATTAATTTTTTTAATTATTTTATTTTATAAACTTGCAATTTTAAACCGTTGCTAAGTTGCTAATTAAATCGATTTTATACAAATATAGTACGTGTTTGGTAGATACAAATAAATGTATTACAGTTGAAAATTTACAATTGTTTCGCAATTTTATAGAATTTTGGTGCTTTTCCACATCATAATTTTAAAGTTTTTCAAAATACATTTAGTAAAACATAAATTAAAAGAAAAAAGAAATAGTTAGAAAAAATTTGTTATTATATAAGAAAAGAAGTAAAGCAGGGCGTTTGGAATAATTAAAAAGCATTTTTTTTAATGTAAAAAACACCTGTATGAAGTCAGATTATGTATGAATTATATATATGTTTTTATTTCCGATTCCGATTATTCATTCGAAATAGAAAGTTACAAAGTCCTAATTTAATTTTTTACATTAAATATACGTTTTACCAAAAAAAGTTATTTATGAATTATAAATTATAATTGACAATTTTATTCGAAATTTCATGAATATTTAAGGGGCATCAATTTATGACTAAGGATTGTTCTTGATTTTTTTTTTCAGGGGCAAGAAAAAACTATTTATAGCATTCATAAAAAAATTATTAGTTGATATTTTTTTTCTGACACAAAGAAATATCAAGAATAACTCTTAGCGTTAATTGTAACTGCTGCAAAATTCTATAAAATTACGAATCAATTGTATATTTGCAACTGTTAAATTAATTATATACCATCTATCTATCCTCGACATTGTCTGAGAAAGCAATTTACGTGCGATTAGGGTCATTCACTATTTTTCTGGCCATGACATAGCTATGTCATGGCCAGAAAAAATGCCATTAAAGGCTTTGCATAACAAAAATCAGGGCAAAAATTGAAGATAATTCAATAAGTAAAAAATAAGGAAGATATTATTTGTAAAAATTTTGATCCCAGAAGTAGGCGGTTTTTAGGACTTTAAAAAATAGTGCTTCATAAAAATTTTTAAATTTGTCAAGTAAATTTAAATCCAATTTAAAAATTTTTGCCACTTGCTAAAATAGTAAGAGTTTTTAAAAAAGTTTCCCTGATTTTTCCCAAATACCTATTTTTACTTTTAAAAGTTCATTATAGTTACTAATAGGTAGTAAAATAAAAAAGTAAGAGAAAATATTGCTTCATGAAAAATTCCAGTTTTTTTTTGGAAGACCTAAATTTTTTCAAGATTAAAGTTTATTTGTTTTATTTTACTCAAAAAAAGAATAATTACTTTTGTGACTTTTAAAATTTGTTCCGCAAATCAAAATATTTTATAAAACATGCGCAGGCGCATCGTAAGATAAAATATGCGCGATGCCGACTGCGCAATTCCAAACCATATGCTTGTGTGTTGATGAATATCTCTCTCCACAGTCCACAATACGTTTACACGAGCGTCTGTGTTAATCGATTCTTAACCATTTTTGTAATAATAAAAGAAAAAAATGTTATATTAAATAAAAATATTTTTGTAAATACTAACAGTTATTATTACAATGTCGTGGAATAAAGTGTAGTGCAAGATTTTGATTATTTCAGTTATACTAAATTATTATTTCGGAGTTATGTGTCAATAATGAAACGAAAAAATGTAAATATCAATAAAATAATTTTTGATAACACGAAGTTAAATAAATAAATTAATTTTAATTGATGACTATGAATTTTAATCGTTTAAAATAAATCTGTTTTATATAAATCAGTAAAGTATCTAACCTTCCTTCATGTGTAGAATATTCCATGGAAC
This sequence comes from Anagrus nilaparvatae, assembly GCA_022575985.1. NCBI lineage: Eukaryota > Metazoa > Arthropoda > Insecta > Hymenoptera > Mymaridae > Anagrus > Anagrus nilaparvatae. The sequence continues at coordinate 34,565,856 of JAKSXM010000231.1, forward strand.
ACAAAGTGTTTGTGATGAAGTGTACTTATTACTTTTGAAATCTATTTTTGGAATAAAAAAAAAGTATGCCGTCAAGTAATAATAAAATAAATTTTAGTTTAAACGTGATATATTTTTAATAAATAAATTATTTGTTGTAAATAAAAAATTTTTTTGACAATAAAATTTGTTGAGTGTATTAATGTGTGTAAATATTTGTTACATCCATGCTAATATCAACGAATATACGTTGCTAATACGTCTACCACACCTAAAAAATAAAAGGACTAATAAAAACTTTAAAAATAAATACCAAGATGATAAAAAAAAAAGTAAAATAAAATGAAACTATTGTTGTAAAACTTTAATTTATATAATTTAGGGCCGTGACAGAGGTTATGTGAACTATATATAGTTAAAAGAATTTTATATAAATACAGTGTAATTTGAAAAATTCAAGGAAATAAAAGGAAAAAAATATTTATATCCATTTATACTTATTTAGAAGAAAAAACAAAAAAATGTCGACTGCATTATTAGCTTTATTTGCTGTAATTTTGTGCATACTTTTTAGAATATTAAATGTCAACAGTACTCCACAGAAACCAAAGTTAATATGTAAAGATGAAAATTTTTTAACAACAATACTAAAAATTACTCCTTCGTTGACAGAATCGTAAGTAAAAATTTTAATTATCGTTAATTTCTTTTGTTTTTTTTTTTTAATAGTAACAAAAATTACCCTAAAAACCATTACATAAATATCGAAGTTTCGAGTGCATAAAAATAAATAATAATAATAGAAGGCATTAAATTAAAAACATATGAATATTAATTGTCAGAAAAATTATTGATTATTCACATAACCTTGTAAAAGATCGATATTTAAAGTAGTAAATATGGTTCAATATACCAATTAATTATAATAATGAGTGACTAATTAATTACTTTGTATATAGAGATAAGAGAAGTGAAAATTTTCATAATAAATTTAGAAATTTCTCGATAAATTGTTGGAGTACCTATACTATTTAACAACAATAAATAAATATTTATTTTTTATTACTGTGAAAGTTAAAGAAATTTAGTGTAGTAAGAAAAAAAATAGAGAGAGAGAGATAGAAAATGAATATTTAAATAAATAATATTTTAAAATTACAATATTTAATATAAATTCCGGTTTTATTACAATCAATTCAATTCATTAATTTTTTTTATATAACAAGAATACTTACTCTCTTGTACGGAACTTTTGCAAAAAAAAAAGAAACGTTATCTCCGCATTTTTTAAGATGATGAATTTGAGAGTGGAATTTTTTACAGGAGCTGTAGAAAGTATTTCAATACATAAGAAATATTTTATAGTTGTAAAACAAATGCTTTTTTTTTTGTATGAAAAAGTAAAATTTTACCGGAATTATTACAAATTTTACTTTTTTTTTTAGGTAAATATTATTTATTTTAATGCCTTACTTTCATGAACTTCAAAAATAAAAACTCTCTAAAAAAATATTTTTTAAAAAGGCAAAAATTTTTTTAAATCCGTTATGCCTTCCGGCAAAAAAATTTTGAGAAAGAATAAAGACAGTATATTGACCTGAAATTATATTTTTGTTTTGACGACATATATTTAAATAAAAATAAATTATAATTATGAGGTAGATTAAAATTTTAATTAAGGTGAAATTGATTTTCATAATAACCGACAGTTTATGGTAAAACGGAAAAATTAGCAACAAAATATTTTTATAAATATTATTTTTAATGATACTAAATACTTGACTAAATATACCTTCATGATATAATAATTTTATATTATTATTTCTTGGTAATATTAATAATTAGTCATCGCGGCACACCGCATATTAGTCATTATTGTTTTATCGACCAAAAAAATAATAATAAATATTGATAATTCATTTTTAATAATTATTTTTAAAGGTATATACACTGTTAGAAATTATTTAGTCCAAGTAGTTTAAAAAATTAAAAAACGAATTTTGCGAAATTTGATACCAGAATTTTTATTTTTTTTTGACAATTATTTGTAATAAATTAATTAAAAAATTTCTAACAGTGCATTTTTTATTTAGTATTCTTGGCAGGCATAAAAATGCAGTGTAACAGGACACCAGACAATTTTACTTATTTTCGCAATGTCATATGCGGATATTAAAAAAAATTAAATTTTTTAAATATAAAGTAATTAAAAAACTTGGAATATTAAAATATCTAGTTTCTTATCAATAAATTATTATTATAATTATCACTTGTTCATGTAATGTTTACAATTCACAATTGCTAAGAATATAAAAAATACAACAAAAAAATTTTATTTTTTATATTATGCAAAAAAAAATACATAAAAAAACTAATTCTAACTTTTAAAACAAAAAAGTAAAATTACTTTTAATTTTAATTCACCTACTTATTATAATCATCTAATACTTTAATGGAAAATTTCACTTTTTACATAAATTTATATCCTGTTTTCCTGTTACATGAACAAAAAATTTATTTTTTGCAAAACAAAAAATAATTCTATATAATTTTACTCCCAAAAGAATGTAATTTATAAAAAAAATTATGTATTCTAAAAAAATATTTTTTTATTTTGCATCCTTGTATTAAAAAAATGAAATGTGATATGATTTAATAAATACATAATACACATAAATTTAGAATATCAAGGAAATGTAGAAAATTTAATATGTGCATAAAATAATAAAATATAATTTGTTCAGAATATAATAAATATTTATTGATATCGATATTAATTATTTATGCTATTTTCTTACATAACAATATTAAAATAATCTTTTTACTTCAATAATTAAATTTTTTTAATATTATTTCTAGCTATGTGCCTACAAGATTATGGGGATTTAGCGGTCATGTGCAAACAATTGTACATAGTATTATTGGTAGAGTACGTTGCCCATGGCCGCTTGGTGAAAGAGTTTATATCCAGATGAAAGATGAAACTACTTTGACTTACGATCTGTATCAACCTTTAACTTCTGGATACGAAGATGATATTACTGTTGCAGTATGTCCAGGAATAGGAAATAGTTCAGAAAGTGTATATATTAGGACTTTTGTTCATTTTGTACAATGTCATGGTTATAGAATTTCAGTACTTAATCATGTAGGAGCATTGTCTAGCGTTGCTGTTACTGGACCTAGAATTTTTACTTATGGACATACTGAAGATTACCATACAATGATTTTAAATTTAATTGAAAAACATCCAAACACCAAAATTATTTGCATTGGATTTAGTTTAGGAGGTAATATTGTTACTAAATACCTAGGAGAACAAGGTAAAAATAAACATCCAAATATTATTGGAGGAATGTCTATCTGTCAAGGTTATGATGCTTTGAAGTATGTATAAAATATTTATTATACTTATAAATTATTAAGCACTGATCTTATAAGGTTATTTATTTTTTAATTTCATTGTTTCAGAGGAGCAGATTTTCTATTAAACTGGCAAAATTTTAGACGCTTCTATCTTTATGTCATGACAGAATCTGTTAGAAATATTATATTAAGACATAAACACGTTTTATTATCTGAAAAAGTTAAACAAAAACATAATCTTAATGAAAAAGAAATTATATCAGCAGCTACATTACTTGAAATTGACGATGCATACACTAAAAAGGTAAGATTAATTTTTTTAAGTAATTATTAAAGTAATTTATTTAAGTTAAATTATTAATTTATTTAAGTTATTATTAATTATTAAAGTAATAAATATTTTGATGAACTTTCTAGGTGCACAATTTTAAATCCAGATCAGAATTATACAAATGGTCAAGCTGTATCCATTATTTAGAAAATATTGCAACACCAATGGTTTTTATTAATGCATTAGATGATCCTATAGTCCCAGAAGAATTACTAAAGCCTGTTAAAAAATATGCAGGTATAAATAAAACTTGTTTTTTTTTTAAGGGGCCAATGGTCATGTGTTGAATATAGAGAATCATAACAATTTTTTTAGGCTATTCATTTTAAGAAATCAGGCATCCATAGTAATTTTGTTTAAGCTTATTTTAAAGCTAAAAATCGGTACATTTGCGTGGTTATAAATATTTTATAAAATTTGCAGTGCAAAATACATTTATATTAATAAAACTATTTTTTTTTTTTTTTGGTTATATAGTAAATAGTAAATGTTTATTTGGTTACAAAAACAAAAACTATTGATTGTCAACAGAATCATGCAAACAAGAAAATAATTTTTTAAATAAAATATTTCGAGCAAATGTTTCAGAGAATATTTACAATCAGGCAATTCTACGGAATTCCAGATTTAAAACAAGCCTACCTACTAATACCAACGATACCTGTTTCCTTGAACCATTGGCGCAAAAAATCGCTATGATTTCCTATATTCAACACGTAATCTTTGGCTCCTTAAGCAAAATTTAATTTGGAAATTAAATAAATTTATTAAATTATTTAGTGAAAAATGTTTAAATAATTTTACATATTTTTTTCTTAGAAACTCATACAAATACTCTTTATGTTGAATTAACTCATGGAGGACATTTAGGTTTTTATGAAGGAGGATTATTATATCCAAATCCAATAACTTGGATGGACAGAACACTTGTTTCTCTTCTTGGATCATTAGCATTAGCAAACGCAGATCGATCTCTAAAATCATTTTAAATACATCTTTTTTTTTTAAGAGGTTTGTCGAAAAAAATATATCAATTTTAAAAGTGATACATAAATTGTTGCAAAAAGACAAATATGCGGATAAAATTGTTTTCCTATTATATAATTATTTGATTTTAGTAATGTAAAATGTACCTTATATGATAAATGATAGTGAGATTTTTTTTTAAGCCAGTCTTATAAGACTGTTCAAATACATTATTATGTATTTTTATTAATAATTTGGTACAATAAGTATTTTTTTAAATTTATTATATACCAATTTAAAGTATTTGATAAAAAGTATGAATTCAATGAATAAAAGTATTTATATATAAAATTTTTAAAGTATGAATCGAAGTAAGTTTTATATAAAAAAAAATTTACTGTACTGCACAGTTGTTCAAAGTTAATTTTTTTTTTTTTTTAAATTTATTTTCTAATACTTAATAAGATCAAATAAATAAATGAGTTTTCTTTTATTACATTTAACTTATAATAATTTTATTCATGAATAATATCTAAAATTATTATATTTTACCGAATAGTGGTAAGTAATGCTTGTTACATTAAATCCTGTTTAACAATAACAAATTATTTATTAAAAAAAATGTTTATTTGGTCTTATATTATTGAGATTATTATAAATAATTAAATTTAATAATAAATATTGTTTATGGGTTAAACAAGATTCATTTATTACTCATAATTTTTCATAAAATTATGTTGTACAGTTCATACATAATTTTTTAAGCTATATTTCTAATAAATTTATGATTCTAAAAAGTATTACCTATATAATTTTTTTTCCGTTCGTTTATAATTCATACTACTGATAACTACTTTGAGTCTTTTAATAAAGATATAAGCATAATTAAGAGATCTGGTTTTAAAAAAATGAAATTTGGTTTTTGCATTTCTAAATTTTAGATTGTAGATTGTAGATTCTTTATTTGCAATTTTTAAAAATAACCTTAACTAAAAAATTATATTATATACAGGATAAATATTTCTTTTAACAATTTTTACAAAGACAATAAATTTTAGAATATATTTTTGTACTTAATAATTTTTTATTAGAGTACATTATAATTTAAAATTTATAATTTTTAAAAAGTGTAATATAATTTACATGCAAAAACAAAATATAAATGAATCTACACAATTGAAAACTTTTGAAGATAAATAAAATCAAGATCTGGTTAAAATCTCAAAAAGTTATACGTAAATCTAAATCTAATTTTTAGAAAAATATAAATTATTAATTGTTTTATCTTAAAAAGTCTAAGTCTACCTTTTCAAAATGAAAATCACATTTAGCTTATATTTTAACTTTAAAAATATGCAAGCTATATATAAAACTATTTAATTAAATAACATGTATAGTTTAGTAACTGTATCATAGCTAAGAAAAAAAAATTGTTATTTATGTAGCGTTTTTTTTTTTAAGTTTGCTGTGAAATTATTGTTTTAATACAAATATTTAAAAAAAGCAATCTTACTATGATATTCCAGTTACTTTTTGTTGACTGATATATTGATAAAAAACTCAAATGAATAAGTTATTTCAGGCCGAGCCTGCAATTTGTGTCTGTATATTATATGAATGTATTTTGTTGCCTAACTGAAAGATAAAATTATTTTATTATTTGAAAATTGCCATTTTATATAGATTTTATAGTTTAAGTAAATTTTATACACTCGTACATGCATTTTTTTTTTATTTTTGAATAATTCTAAAATGTAAAATCTACTTGATAAAATGACAATGTTCAAATAATTATGGTATCTCTGTAATTAGCGACAATATAAATATATGATTTTTATATATATGGAATGTAATTTTGAATTGCAGAAAAGCATCTCTTGTGTAAAAAAGTGAGGCTATTAGTTATGTTAAGATTAAAAATCATCAATCACAAATAATCAAAAATTTTTATTTTAAAATTCTGTATTGATTATTATAAAGTATTAAAAATAAAAATAGGTAAAGGCTTCATGTAATTGAAAAAATGAATGACAACTATAAACTTGATTTCATATTCATTCGCTTCAAAATAAAAAAGTTATTAAAAATTTGTTTAATTATCAAATAAGGCTTTTTATATATAAATTTATAGCTATAATATTATTGATGTTGCCTATGCATAGATATACAAATATTTAATAAATATCGATAAAATGTTTTTTATGTGTGTATATCTATGGTTGCCTATAAAATTTGTAACGTATAAAAAAAAAAAGAATTTTTGTCAATTTAATAACGAGTTATTGAGTGACTTTTTATACATAAAAGAAAAATTGAAAATATTAATTGTTATTTGTAATTTTAATATTTATATATAAATATTTATGTAAGCAATTATTATAATATAGATAAATAAATATTGCATAAAAATAAAAAATTGGTTTTATTTGTAATAATATTTTTATCTATTATGATTTATATTTATATTTTATTCATTATTTTTTTTATATAGTTGTACTACCACATACTGTGGTTGTATTATATATTTACTGCGGTTGTATCTGCACCAATTACCCTTCTGATATATCAAATAGTTAGCTTAGAATCTAAAAAATAAAATTTCAACTTAAAATTTCAATACTTGAATCAGTCAATATTCATAGTTATTTTAAAAAATAAAAATTTAATTTTTTAAGCTTAAATTCGTGTGTATATACCTATATGCCTATACATTAAAAGTAATAAACGCGCATAACAAAGCATTGCCCCAATTACGTCGAAAAGATATGAATGAAAAACGTAAATATACGTATTACCTATGTGAAAATTATCAGTTTATTTTTTTCTGCGGTTTTGTTTCTGGATTTTACGCAAGGTGTACAAAATAAAAAAGTCAGAAAATGGATTTTTTACCCCCCGAAATGCCCGAAACCACGGTAATCTTGTGCGATTGCGCACATGTAAACAAAAAGGTGAAAGGAGGGATGATGACAAATGAACAAGGAAGGCATCAGGCATGGCAGTATAATATTGAAAATGGCCGTTTAATCATACATCGTGTTACGTTTTATTAAAATTTTTTGAGAACAAATAATTATTTATTACTACAATGGAATCCTTTGGAAATATTCTTATCGTTGATGAATTTGCACAAATTAAAAGGATTAATTTTGATACAGTTAAGAAACCTATTTGTTGGCAAGGTATAAGAGTTTCAACATCAAAATTTTCAACATTTCGAAAGTTTCAATGCAAAAGATCTTTGGAGCTTTGTAAAATTCATAAACGTTTGCATGGTTTTCGTAAGTAATTTTTTTATTTACCTATTCAATTTTATTACAATAAATTTCATACGATTTGGGTTTTTTGTGAATCATAATACTCACGTATGGAATGTTACTCACATTTAACAGAGTTGCGTTTCTCGGAATCCCTCCTTTTAGCTTTGTTCATTATATCTTTATAATATACCTACTTACTCAAAATATTTAACTTTTAAAATATATATCAATTATTTACTCATTTTATTTTAACAGATATGATCAAGATAATTAAAATAAATAAATTTTTTTAACTCAAAATTACATTTTATTTTTTAAAAGTCATTTTTGGACTCCTAAGGCTAAGGCTTTTTGGGATAATCACGTGACAATGCTTTAAGTATGGGGTTCTCGTGGAAGATCCCCACCTAATACATGTTATTTTTTCTTATCACGTGACTAGCCCGAAAAGCCTTAATTTTTATATTATTTACATTAAAAAATAATGGCTTTGCTTATAAGTTAAGAACTGCTTTATATTTTTATGATGTCATACAATTTATAACATAAATAATATAAAAAACATTCACTTTTGACAATAAAAAATAAAGATGGATGAATTATACAAAAAATTTTGTTGGCAGTTATTTATTTTTTTCAACTTTTGTTTTATTTTATTTTTTATAAATTAAAAAAAAAAAATCTTATCAATAAATTTTAAATTATCCAATAAATTATTAACACAGAGAACATATGCTTTTATTGCTTATTATACTTGATTGCCTTTATCTCTCTATAGACAAAATTTTCAATCGGTTATTATGCATTTAAATATTTATGTAATAAAAAAACTTGTTATATACGTATTAGAGGAAATTTTTTTTTACGTCACTTTCTATTATTTTAATTTTTATCCAGCTATTTTTAAATATTTCTTTAGTTTTTTGCAATAAAATCAATCAACTATGATTTTTTTATAAGAGTGCAAAAACTTGTGCTAAATTATAGTTAAAGTGAAAGTACTTTTCATAAAATTGAATGAAATTTGTTAAAAATAAATAAAATGTTAACAAAACAATAACCTTATTGGTTAAAATAATATTGTAACAATGATAACAAATTTATAAACATGTGTGGATTTCTTTTTGTAACTAAACATATGGATTTAAGAATATTGATTTATTCAGTTATATTATTTAAAAAGCAAAATTAACCTAATCTATAGTTAATAACTCTCAATTCAAATACTAAATAAATACATTTATTTAGTTCTTCAAAGAAAATTAAACCTAAAAGATTTTTTTAAGTTCAAAATTTTTGTTACATAATAATATTATTAAGTAAAAATGAAAAGATAAAAATGTACTTCAAATGTAAATTTTATTAATTTTTATTGATTTATTGATTATTTTGTAATTTTTAACTATTAATAAATTTTTTTTTTGTTTCAGCTTACAGCGTTAGATTTAGACAAGGTGTTCAAAGTAAATAAGATATAAAAAAATTTTAAAAATGGATTTTTCCTCTTGGTATTCTGTACAACCTAACATAAATTCTTACAATTCAACAAAATTTGAACCAAAAGTTAAAGTCGATTGGTCAAAAATGTACCCTCAAAATTTGAATACTTTAAGCCCTAAAATATATTATTCACAAAAACCACAAAGCATGAATAATATATCAAGAATGGCAGATGTTAAAAGAGAAAATCAAGGTGTTTTTAGAAGTTTAATGAATGTGATGGGAGATTATTTAATGAAGGGTCCAAATTTATTAATTAACCATATATCAAAAATGAATAACACATTATCAGTTACAGTAGTAGAAAATGATGGTATTATTACACCAGAATTTTTCGAAAATCTTACAAGAGGAAAAACAGATTTGATGTCTTCAGATATCTCAAAAACTTGGATTAATGAGTGTGTAAATAGTGAAAACTTATTTAAGGAAAATAATTATAATACAACTTGTAATTTTGATTTTTTATATGAAAAAATGAAACAAAATATTCAGTCCAAAGATTTAGGTCAAGATAAATATAACAATTATGAAGTTGATAATTCTTCACCTAAAAAAGAGTTACTCGAAAATTCAAATTCTAAGTGCGATTCTGCAGTAAATGAAAAACGTAAGTATTTATTTTTTATTTTACTTTATTATAACTGTATTAAAAAATCTCATTTAATTTATTTGCTTAGCATTAAACTTATCAGAAACAATTGGTTGTACTGTTGATTCTTTGATTGAATCTGATTTTCCTGAAATCTCATCAAAAAATACTGTATCAAGATGTAAGTCACCTAAAAAACAAAATAGTAATAAAAGAAGATGTCACATTAGAAAAAAATCACAATTAAGAAATTCAGGAGTTAGTCAAAAAAAGCTTAGGAAAAAATCAAACAGAAGAAATCTTTACAACGATATAAAAGATGACTTAGAAGATGAATATGATTGGTGTGAAGAATTAAATTTTTCTAGTGTACATACTCATATTAAATGCAATAATAAAACTAAAATAACAAATTTTAATTCAATTGACAATGATGAAAAAAATGTAAAAAGTAGCATGAAAAATAAATATTGTAAAAATAATAAAAATAATCTAAATAGTGATATAAAAATATATGATAAAAAAATTGAGACTTTAAAATTTAAATCAAAAACATTATCAGAGAGTTCAATAGAATCAGAAGATAGTTTTTGTATTATTTTTGAAGATAATACCGAATATTCTGATAGCGATGATTTTATAAGCATCGATGATGAATCTGAAAGTGATGATGATGATTCAGAAAGTGATGAAGAAGAATTTAGTGATGAAAGTTGTATAGGAAATTCTGAAAATTTTGAAAATGACTTTAATATAAATATAGTAAATTTAGAAAAACAAATTGTGCCTGAACATATTGCCAGCAAGGTAATTATTGCATTTTTTCATAAAATAAATCATAATAGTTTAATTAAAATTCAGTTGATGAACTAGAATTTAAAAATAAATTTCTTTAGTGATTTTTTTTATTTTCACAAAAAAAATTTTAATTGCCTGCAAAATTCAAAATTTCTAAATAATTCTTTTTTACCTCTGAACTTTAAATTTGTAATATTATATTTCATAATCAAGATATCATCTGACATTCATTAAATCTTCTAATTTATCAATGAAAATGTAATAAAATGTTAGAAAAATTTTCACAATCAGTTTCATATCAATATAATTCAAACAAAATATATCATTATCATTTTGCACAATTTTTTGCGTTCAATACAAGTCGATCGTTTCACGATAATGTTATTTCTCATCAACGGAGTTCTATATATGCCTTTTATTACTCTAATTAAGACACAATAGACGCAAATAAAAAATAATCATGCTCTAAGAATCATAAAAAATCTCATAAAAAATAATTTCAATGATAAAAACCTTAAAATCATATTCCTTATACATTAAAAAATTCAAAAAATAATTATATTTACCAATAGGAACAATTAATTATCAAAAAGATAAGATAAGAAAAAAACTTGGAAAAAAATAAAAAATAATTATTTGATTTTAATTAAAAAAAAAAAAAAAAAAAAATTTTTTGGAATATAAAAATAGCAATATTTTTCAGAAAAGGAAATGAATTTTTTCACACAAATTTTAAATATTATGTTTATAAGGAAGCAAATTGTTTATAAATAATTTAAATTTATTTAATTGTAATTAAGCAAAAGTTTACTCAAAGTTTATTTGTTAAGATAAGATTAAATCTATTCTTCTCTTGATAGCCTGATTTATAAAAAAATTGAAAATTTTGATAAAATATGATCTTGGTTCAATAAATAATTATTTTATCCTCATTTAGGATTGCATAAATAAAATATTTTTATAAATTTGGCTAATAGGATAATTATTAAATAACAAAACAGGCATTTTTAATTGACCAAAAAATAATTAAAAAAAGTGGTAACAATGAAAACATCCTGTTTTCGTCAGAGTATTGTTTAATTTTTGATATACTTATTATTCAAAATTAAAAAAAAAAAAATTAATTTAGATTTTAATTAAATAATTGTTTCCACATAAAAAAAATATTTGACAAAAATATTTTAATAGCTGCGTAGGTGTCTCTTAGTCATATACTAAAAAATAATAGTTTACGTTTTTTTAAAACAAAAAAATCTTTTGTCATAGACAAATTACTCTAAATAACAAAAAATACGTTTGATTTTCATTGTTTGCTGGTAAAAAATAATAAGTAATAATTGCTTAATAGTTATAATTACTTTGCTGATTAGTATTTTCTAAATTGTTAATATGCAATTTTTTTGTAAAAATGAAAAAATTCGCGCTCTTTTCAAAATTTCGAACTCAAAGTTTTTTCGAACTCAAATTACTTTTCAATCGTCCATAATTTATTTTACTGAATTTTACCATTTTTTTAAATTCTTCGGGTAAAGCAATAAATTCAAAAAAATTATACGTATAATAGACTAAAATTGAAAATTTATGCTTTGATAGCTGAAAAAATGTCTATAAATCGTTTCCAAATACTTTGCAAATAATTGGTAAAGAGCCAAAGAATACTGAAAATTATAAAATTAAATAATATATTTCAATTTAGGAAGAAAAAATAATATAAACAATCAATTTAATGAATCATTTATTTTAGGTTTTTAGCATCACGTTAAAATTTCGGTTACTCGCTAATTATAAACGCCTGACGAGCATCTCGCAAATCTCGTCAATCGCTCCATGAGGTTTTATTTGTATACGAAATAAACCTGAATTAGCGGAACGAAAAAATCGCAAAAAAGGTCAAAATCAAGAGTAATAAGTTTTTTCAAATTCAAATATGAAGTAATGACATATCTCGCACATTGGTCATGATAAAAAATAAATCACGAGATATTAAGTTCATTTCGGCTCGTCATTACTCACCTATAAAAAAGCAATTTAAGCAAAAGAAATTTAAATGTACAATGAGCATTTTTCTATTACTGATTAAGTGGTTTAACTATTACAAACCACGTATTAGTTATAAAGAAAATTACGTAGAAAAATAGTAATTGTTAAATTGGCTGAAGTTTAGATTGGTTACAGACATATTGCAGGCTGAAGCATATAAATTTTTCAAATATAGTATCAATAAAATAAATTGTCAATATCCAAAAACGAAAAGTTTAAAATTTGGATTCTAGATACTTTATTGTTGCTTTCTGAAAGATATCAGTTCTGATATATAGAATGATGAAATTTTTGTGTGATATGAGTAAGATATAATGTTTATGATTGACAGCACGTAGTCTAACAACACGTTTAAATATGTCTCAAACTCAGAGAAACATGAGCATGATTATTATAGTAATCTTATATTAGAAAATCAATGTACATTCAAAACATAAGCCGAAAATTTACGAAAGATTCTGTAGAATTTTCGACTTGATAAATCAGATTTATTATTCTTTGTAAAAATTAGCACTTTCAAAATAACTAATTTTCCAAATAAATTTTTGGAGCCCAACTTCAAATACAAATGTCATTTAAAATACAGGTCATAGGTCAATATGACTCATATCGCAGCGAATATGTTAATCAATTATGATAGATAAATAAATAAATAAATTAAAATTATTAAATTTTCTGTTTCAGGTACGTTTCAATCTAGTGGATACTGTTCACGTTATATATGTAGAATATGAAGCTGATGCTCGACAAGCTCGAGCTGGCCCATGGGAAGTAATGGCTCGAGATAGAGAACATTTTAAAAGACGCATTAATAGTCTGAACCCAATATTAGAACATGTTTTAACAAAACAACATCGTATACGTATTTGGCAAGAACGTTTTAAAAACTGTGAAAATATTAATTAAAAAACAGTTATTGAAAATTTCAAAATTTTGAATGAAAATATTTCAATAATTTATACCATATTAAGGAAAAAAGGAAAAATAAATTATTTGTATACATTGTAATTAAAAATTAAAACAAAATACCAGTAAATTTTCTATTGAAAATTTTATAATAATTATAGGAATAAAAAATTTTAATAAAATAATAACGTAAACTTAAATAAATATTGTAAATTTGTATAAAAAATTAAAGTCAAAGGTATATTTATTAATTTAGTAGTTTTTGCTTATTTTAAATTTTAAATATAGTCTTTTTGTCTAATAAATATATTATATTAAAAAAAGTTTTTACTTTATTATAAATAAATAAACTTTAATTAATAAAAAAAAAAAAAAATTATTTTAATATGTATTATTTTATTTAATTTTGTAAACTAATAGAGATCTTATCCAGGATTATATGGATCTTTGTACCATGTTAATTTTTCCAATACAAGAAGATTTCTGTGAAATTCGCCCATGGATGATGGGCATGATTAAAATGGTACGATGGAAGATATTTATCGACTTTAAAGTATCAATTTTTAGGAAATCGAAATATCAACTACTAGTAATTTGATTCGTAACTGATAATTTGATATTTTCATGCAGTATCATATCGAGGAGTTATTTATAAATTTTGCTATTTTTATCAGCTCTTTAATTTTAACATGCAATGCCCTCTAATACTATAATTAATGTAACTAGTAAAGATCTAAATAGTTAAATACATAACATTTTTAAAAAATTTGTTTAAAATTAAAACATAAATTAAATAGCTGATTGAAATTATTTTATTATTATTTTAAACAAGTTTTACTTATTATTTTTAATTTAAAATTTGAATTTTCGCGACATAAAATTCGGATGCGATCGCATAGGAAATTTTTTTAAAATTATAATAATTTCAATTATAAATGATCTGTTCTTATTTAAAAATTTAAATAAAGTTGTATGATTGTTCAGATTTCCCTACTGGTTGATTTTGTATTTGAATATCTTAAGAATCTTTTTTGAATTATTGATAAATTTAACCGAAACTGTAAAAAGTATTAATTTTTTGTTTTTTAATCCTTTAAACTATTTTTTGATAAATTTAAGTTAAAAACCCAAAGTAGGTCAAAAATTAAATTTTTATTCGAAAATACAATTGAATCCAAAATATGCAATGAAATGCGATAGGCATTTTTGCACATTTTGTACCTAAAATTTAAACAATTTCCAAAATCTGACAGTTCAAATAATATTATGTAAAAAATTTTACATTAATTTTTTTTCAGTATAGGTTTTGAGATATCAGCAGTCAAAGTTGCGGTTTTTTAACGTTTTTAAAAACCACCTCGAAAACTACATAGTACCCATAAAACTTTTTAAGGAATGAACGGATTAAAAATTTTAAAAATTTATACGTATTTTAATTACCAGTTAATACATTGTAATCTGTGATTGTAATACACAGAAGCTATTCGCAACGCTCGTTTTCGCAACCCCGTAACCAACAATGAAATATCGAGGTTTGTGCGTTTAATGACGTGTTCAAAATCATGCCAAGGGCAATAATATTATTATGTATCTTATTGTAATATATTGTAAGATTCTATTAGATAAAATAATATACTATTTTTTATATGCTTATTTGATAAAGATTTTATTTAAAAAAAAACTAAATATATATAACTTATTGTTTATTGATATATTTATTTTAATTTAAATAGCTAATTATAAATCGCAAAGTACATTTATTTATATCTTCTACGATTTTCATTTTTTGTTTTGTTTGGAAGGTATGGGATAAGACAAAATTTAAAAAATGGTTTTTTTATTGATTTTGATTCTGAAAATTAGTTTCAAAAAAAAAAAAAATATATAAATAAATTTTATAGCTTGAAAAATTCCTTTGATTCAAGTTTCTTTTAAGAATTTCGAAGATTTACCTTATGATGGGGGTTTTATTACAAAGAATTAAAAAAATTACAAACTTTTCCAAATTTCCACTGTGCCAACACCATTTTTATTTTTATGAAATCTGACAGAGGGGTTGGGATTCGTCCTAAAATTGATAGTATATGATCTATACGTCCCTGTTGTATAATTTAATTTCATTTTAATTTAATTCACCTTAGGTTTCTCCCCTTTTGTTTTAACCCTTTTTCAATTTTGAAAAAACTTGAGTTTTTTTATTAGCCCGAAATGACCCAAAAAAGTCTGAAAATGTTCTTAAATAGAACCCGAGAAATATTAAAAAATATGTTGCCACATAAATATGTTGGGTTAGAATAAGGGTTAAAGATATTTTAGTTTTTTTACTTCCCTTTGATATGAGAAAATTCTCAAAGTCTAGACTTAAGCTCGACCACCACTATAGTTTATTCATAATTTATAAGTGGCTAATTCTAGAAAGGTACATTATGGAAGATTTTTAAGAAGATTCCAAAACATTATGCAATATTTGTTTAAGTTAACAGTAATTATAACATATATCTAAGAAAAAATGTATAAAAATTAATTAAAATATTTGGACTTACACTGAAAAAAAAATCTGGTTGCCGTTACCGGGATTTCGGTTACCGCTACCAAAATTATGATTATGGCAGCTGGAAATTTTTTTTCTTTTAAATGATTGCCAATGACATAAAACCTAAAGAAAACCTAAACATTTTTTTTTATAAGTTCCACTATACCGTAGTGCTTGCATTTTAAATTCATTTTTTAAAATTTTCTTTAGGTTTCTAGGCGTTCGCAATCGTAAAAAAAAAATCAGACTACCACAATCGGAATTTCGGTTGCAGCAACCGGATTTTTTTTAGCGTATAATAAGAGCTTATTTTATAATGAATAAATATATTAATATCAAAAATTTCCGTTAAATATATTATTAAAAAGTAATTAATTCTTTTATGTAATTAATTAAATTTTTGTTCATTAAATAATTATCAATTGTAATATACTTTTTAGCTGAATAAATTATTTTAACAAATTAATAAGAATATTGGAAAAATAAAAGGCTCAAAATCATAAAATAATCATTTTTAAGATGGTTTTCAATTCGAATCACATTTTTCTTTATATAAATTCAGAGTTTAAAATATCGCAATAATTTCTTTGTTTAGCAATTTTAAAATCTGAAATCTAAAAGACAAATTCTCTAAAGTTTGTTTAAAATTTTAAATTTCATACTCAACCTTTAGCAAATTTCTAAATCAAATTTAAAAAAAATAGAAAATTTACTAGAGACAAGGAAAATTTTGTTAATGTCTGCTACCGATTTCTGGATATTTTCATTGGTAGCAAATTAAAAATAATTCTTCATATATGAACAGCCTGTTTTTTCCTTGATTTTTATAATACAGTAACACAATTTATTATAAGAACCTAAAAAAATTGTTTTTTTTTAAGAACATGCGATTTATTTCAAGTTATATTATACCAACTTACCTTGAATCAACAAATTGCATTTAATTTTAACTTTATAAAAAGAGGATGAACATTTTTTCATATAAAATAATTAAAAATTTTTTTTTACAAAACATAAAAAAAATTCAATATTTTCTGATAAATAATAATTGGTCAAAATTGCTTAAAATAAATATTTTTTTTTAAATTATCAGGATTTCCTCATTTTTGATTTCCTATATATGCCGTTAATAACAAAATCTTATTTCTTGTAAGACGTACATTCAAATATATTATTGGTATCTTTGGTTAAAAAACTAGTTTTGTTACATTTAAATTCAATATTTTTTTTAACGGACCTTTCTTTTAACCAATCAAGATTTATATGAGTAAAAACCTGAATTTTTGTTACATTTTTTCAATAATTTGGTTAAATTACATTACAGTGTATGCTGTGGATCCTTTTAAAATTAAATTGTTTTCGGTAGGACTCATATATTAAACTTGAAATTTTCGGCTAAAACTAAAAAAAAAATTTTATTTTTGCAAATTGATGTTGATTTCTAGCTCGTTCTAGCTAAATTAATTTTGCTGAAAATATTATTTATAGGTCAAAACGAGCACAAAGAATGGGGTTATCAAAAATGTCCAGTTTGCTTTTCTACTTTTCTATTTAAAATGATCCAAGGAATGGAAAATTTTTGTAAAAAAAGAAACAAATAAGCAATGAGATTCTTTAATATATTATTGTAATTAGCTGAAGTACGCTTGTACTTTAGTAAATCTCATTAATCATATGAATATGTATGCATAAAATATTATATGTACTTCTCGAAAAAAATATGTTTTACCTGCGTGTAAAGACACATATCAGTCTGGTAGATGTTTTAAAATTTGATACTTATCAAGTACCAAAAAGCATTTGCCAAAATAAAAAGCTAGTTTGCCCTAATAAAGTGGTACCTATAAAGTTGTACCTTGTGAAACCACTAATGAATACTACCACCAATGACCTAAGCTGCAAAAATAAATTTTTTAGTATCAAAATTATCCTTAAGCCTTGATACAAGCAGTAGCAGAATTTGAATTTCGTCTAAAAAGCAGAAATTTCAGATTCGAAATTATTTTGCAAATGGACCCTTTGTTCCAGGTTGACCATTTTTGAAAACAACCTGCAGACTAATATGTATACTTACTGTACTATGAACGTGTAATTGAAAGGAAAGAGTTAAAGTATAAAAAACTGGAAGGGGGGAAAGGTAACCCACCCGTTTCCACAGGACTATAAAAGTCGATGACGAGTCACAAACTTAACCAGTCAAACGATTTTTTATAATTTTTTTTATAAAAAAAATTAAAATTAAGTGTTTTATAACTGTTAATTTTTTTTGTACTTCTATTATTAATTTATTTATTTATTAAAAAAGCAAAATCATGAAATTTGCAATTGCATTTACTTTACTAATTGTTGGAGCATGTTTTGCTGCTGATAAAAATGAGGAAGACAGACCAAAGACATATAGAAGATTAATTCCTGCTGATGTATTAAGAGGTGATGCTGATTAAAATTTTTTTATTACTTACTAAAAATTTTTTTTTTTATTTAATTATTTAATTATTAAGTGTGGACAAAGTTAATTTGGTATAGTATTATTTAGGGCATTGAATTTTAATTCATTTTTTTGCAATAATTTAATATAGATGAAAATTATTAATTAACTGGTTTTAATTAAAATAAATTTAATTAAAATTATGATTCTAGAAAAATCTATAAAACTACCTTATGGGATTAATGGATTTGTTTAATAAAAAAAAGTCCTGTACATTAAAATATTTAATTTATGCTTTCTACATTACACATTTTATAGGTTACTAAACTGATTAAACTGACCGGTTTTTTTGCTTCTATGTAAATTTATTTAAGTTTTGTAATTTTATTTGATTAATAAGGATAAATTATAGAAATTGACTTTATTTTATTTATTTTATATTAGCAAAAATTAGGAATTTAAGGTACAAAAGAATCTTTGGCTTGTAAATGTGGGGATTTTATTTTAATTTGGGTCAATTTTTCAGTAAAATGATGAGATTTTTTGCATAAAAAATGTGTGTTGTCTGTTTGAATGGTAGAAGATTTGAAAAACAAATTTCTAAATCCTTGTATATTTTTCTGGAATATTAATTAATGTGTTACATGCGGCTCTTTACATAACAGTTTTTTCTAATATTGTCGTTATTTATTTATTTAAAAAATTTTTTTTTGCTAAAAATGTTTGTATAATTGAAAATTTTTTTAAATATATTATTATTTATTTTCAAATTTCAAATAATTTTTTATTCACTAGATTTAAATTCTAAAAGTTTTACCTTGAATTGAGTATTTATGCTAAAAAAAAATTTACCTAAAACAAGTTATTCAATTTTTGGGGCACAAAGTATTGAAGTAACCGAGGAACTTGTAAATCTCGAAAAAGTAATTTTAAAAATTTGATTCCGGTAAATGTATTCTGGGACCCTTATTTTTTAGTACTTTTTTCGCTTTTATAGAATTTTCCAAAGAGTACTCATTTTCAATTTTTGAAACTAATTTTAAAAAGGGTTTTATATTCGTATTCAGCGATTCCTAAAAAAACCTATGATGAAAATTAAAAATTGTATTGAAACTACTACAGTAAAATGGGTCTGTAAGAATAGCGGTAAAATTAAAAGTACATATTAGTCTATGGGTTATTTTCAAAAGTGGGCATCCTGTCATCGCTTGAACAATGATAGAGTAAAGCAAAATTTCAGCTTAAATGCAAAACAATAAAATTGAAATTTTTTAAAACTAACTCCGGAAGTTGATTTAAATTGTGAGGTCATGTATAAAAGAAAAATTGTCTTTTTGACTTTTTTGGATAAAAATTGCATGAAAATCGAATTCGAGCATTCTAACAGTACCTTTAAAGCTAAAAAAAATTGTAAAAAATGTAATTAAAAAAATACGGTAGCAAAAAAAAATGACTAAAAAATCATTAGAAAGTGCTTAAAAATGTAAAAATCATGAAGGAAATTAATTTACAGTTGATTTGCAAGTCACTAGCATGTTCATTGATTCTTGAATCCCTGTGAATGCATCTAATTTTAATACATGAGGAACTATGCGTACAATAATTAACAGGTTTTTTATAAAAAAAAAAAAAAAAAAAAATAAACAAACAAATAAATGACTGAAAAAAATAATCTGAAAAATGCAACTCGTGTAAAAGAAAGTTTTGTTCGAATTTCGGTCTTCAATAATGTCATGTTCAAGTTTTGCCTATTCTAACGAAGTTTTATTGTTAAAACCATTTGAGAAAATTTGGTTTGGGTGCTTGTATTATAATGAGCACACTGTAAAAAGCAACTTTCTTAGATTTACAAAAAAAATAGAATTTTTTCAAAAAATTAGCGAATTTTCAAAAAATTTTGTAAATATTCGATAAAAATCGTAAATTTACTAAATTTAGTATATTATCGAAAAATTCGAGAATTCTCCATTTCTTTTGTGATTTTACGAAAAAAGTTGTAAATTCACAATTATTTTTCGGAAATTGACAACTATTTTTTGTAAATTTTCGAAAAAAAATTGTAAATTATCAATTTTTCTTGCGAATTCACAAAAAAAATCGAGAATTAATACTCGAATTTTTTGTTACTATACTAAATTTAGTAATTATACGATTTTTTTCGAATATTTACAAATTTTTTCGAAAATTTACTAATTTTTCGAAAATGTTCTAATTTTTCTGTTAATCTAAGAAAGTTACTTTTTACAGTGCATGTATCTGAAAGAAACTTTTAAATGCCCTTTAACGAACCTTGTATTTAATAAGATCAGCCTTCAACCAAAATTAATAAATTAAACAACATTTTTTTTCAGAATCCAGAAAACGCGTACTTCTTTGGCTCTAAGAAAAATCGTATGCGACCCTGGTTCTTAAAAAAAATGTTTAAAATTGCGGTTTACCACCCTTGGCTTTGTCTTAGATGGTAATTTACATGCGATTTAGGCCATTATTTATTTTTCTAGACACGAGTTTGTAATGATTCAAATAATTTAATGTTAAACCGCTATAAAAAAGTGTCCAATTTTTTATTTGTTAAAATATCAGATCGTTTAAAAAATTGAATCAAAGAAAATAGCAAAATTTATGTATAGCTTACAGAAAACTAATAAAAACGTCGATATTACACGTTAAAAAATAATTTATTACCCATTAACTCAATTTATTTACACAATATCACTAATAATGATTTAATAAGTAATTTTTTTTTTTTTTTAATAATAAACCTGGAGATTTCACTTTTCAACATAAAAAAAAAACTTGACGTCTCATGTACACAACATTCATTTTTTACATAATTACATAATAAACACACATAACAATAAATTTTATTGTTTTATAATGAAGAAAAAAATCAACCCAATGTAAAAAAAAAGTTAATGATTCATATTATTATTATAAAAAAAAGGATTTTAATATCTCACGCCTACTCTTTTATAAAAAAATAAATTAATTACAGATCATAAGGTCATTATTAATGTATTATAGAAAATGTTACATTAATGGGACTTTTTTATAATATTCAGTTCAACCTTCAAAATTATTGCATAATTTTTGATATTCTTTGTCATTATGATTTCCTTTTTATTAATTAAAAAAATAATCCCATGTATTAAATTTTATTAAGTAATTTTTTATTTATACATAAAATTTAAATATTATTTCTATAATGTTGTGAAAATCAAGTGCAATTGTGTAATTTTTAACTCCTGTTTATTTATCAATTAAATTAGCATAAAATTTTTAATATTAATAAATTAAATGTTACATTTTTTATTATGTACTTTGTCTTGAGTTTTTAATTGGCTAATAAAATAAGGGATGAATCATGTATGGGTGATGAAAATTTTATTCAATATTTACAACAATAATTGCAGATTTTGAAATCAGCACGTTTGCAACTTCTTTGCTGGTTATTATTTAATCATTTGCTGTTGTAAGAAAATATGAAAATTTTGATATTTTGATTATTTTTGGAAGGCTGGACATTAAATTTTTTTAAATTAATTAAACATTTTATTGTTATTTTAAATGTAAAGAGTCGTGAAGAATCCAAAAATCAATTTAGAATTTTCCAAAACTTAAGTCTCACTGGTGGTGGAAAAAGGGTTTGAAAAAATAATGCCCAGATCTCAAAAATTCTCCTGTTATTTTCCTAACCAGAATTATGCTGTTAATTTTACTTAATAGAATTGACAATAGAATTCCAAAAAATTTGAAAATATTATCCAGATTAAAAGTAAATCAACTAAATGAACTCTATTTTTATACACAATACAATGCAAATAAAATGTGTTTACAAACATTGATATTGTCATGTTCATATAATAGATGATATTGACCTATGATTACTTAACTTTTATTATTGAAAACTTGTGATTATTTTTAATTTTTTTTTATACACGTTGAAAAAGTTTGAGACTATCCAAATTGTATAAACTAATATTGAACCAAAAAATTCCCAACAAACCTAATTATTTATCATTTAATTATCAGTTAAAATCTAATTAACTCTGATTTTGGTACTCAAAAGGAATACATCTAAATTTTTTATTTCAATTGTCCTTGCAATAATGACTAATACTATTGTAATTATAATCTATTTTTAGTAATCTAGGATACATTTTATTTATTTTAATCTCATACTATCATTTTTTACATAACAGCAGTATAAATAATTTAGAAAATCCGTTGTACGAATTAATTATTATGATAAAACATAAATTTTTTTTTTCTTTATGCAATAAAATAATAATAGAAATATAATAAAAAGTAAGTGATGCATAAAGTGTAATAATAATATTCATGTGTAATTTAAAATTATAATTAGCATCGATAGATCTCATTATTTTGCATAAATATGCTTGTCTATATACTTTTATTTTAAAAAAAGATTGCATAATTAAAAAATTTAAATATTTATATCGTATCAACAAATTAATTAAACACTTGTTTGCATACAGAAAACTTTTTAGGGTCAATAATTTATTAATAAGTGAAATTTTGTTTAAATTGATTTTTTTGATTGTGAAATTATACTTACTATTGTCAACAGGAGGGTAATGTTTAGTCATACAAATGCAAAGTAATAGAATCTGATGAAATTTTTTAGGATAATTTCTATAGGATATTACACCATAATGTTTAAGATAATACGACGTACTACATACTTTGAACCTTGAAATTAAAAATGGGTATTATTCAAAAATTTACTAAAATTGTTCTACTTAGTTTATTTCAAAATTGCATTTTCGCTGTTAATTTAATGTAACTCATAAAAATGTGAGAAAGAAATTGTTAATTTTGGACTAAAATTGTAATTTACTTATTTTAGAAAAATTTAGGAAAAATTTTAAGTTTTAAAAAACAAAGTTGTAAATTTACAATTTTTTTTTTACAATTATTTTTTAAATATTTGAATACAAAAATAATAAAATAAAAATCAAAATTTTTGCGATAATTTTTTCAGAAAATTTGCATTTAATAAATTGAAATTCTTAAACAAAAATATTCAGTTATTTGTAACTATTTCTGATTCATCAACATGCAGCAGATCTTTATAATAATTATTTACAGCTTATGAAATTAATTATTATTTATTTTAATTATTGTTTTTTATTCATTTAAATAAATCGTCTTCAATCAACATTTTTTATCTATTAATAACTCATTATTATAAATATATTAAAAAAATTAAATAGAGATTAAATATTTAAATATATATTTTTATTGTTTTGATTTATTCTAATTATATTTTTTTTTATTAAATCCTTGAGATTTCTCAAAAAATTTTTTGGCTGCTCAGATTTATGGAACTAATAAGTTGAACGAATTTCGGAAAAAAAAATATTATAACTCCCTAGAATAGCCTAGATTTTTATATTTGGCCAAAACATAGTTTATAATTAAGGTTATTCTAAGGTGTCTTACTTTCATTTTTATTTCTTTGCTAAAAATGATCCAACTTTATGGACCCATAAGACACGCGCTTTTGTTTATAATCAACATTATTTTAAGCGCGGGTGAACGGCGGTTCCTAAATAACTCGATATACCCCTCCAGAACCAAGATAAGAAAAAGGAAAAATATAAACTTGGTATATTTTGGTTTAAACTAAAAATCTAGATTATTCCGAGGTGTCTATTGATCTATGTTTGCTAAAAATAGGTCAATTTTGAGAAACCATAAGACCCGCCGTTTACCCGCGCCGAAATTTTAATATAAAATAAAGGCGCGGGTAAACGGCGGGTCTTATGGGTTCACAAAGTTGGCCTATTTTTAGCAAAAAGAAAAAAAAGAAATGAATATAAGATACCTTCTTGGTTCTGGAGGGGTATATAAGTATAATAAGTTTCATGGGTAACCGTTTAACTGCGCTTTTATTTTATAATCAACATTATTTTAAGCGCGGGCAAACGGCGGTTCTTCAACAACCTGATATACCCCTGCAGAACGAAGATAAGAAAAAGGACAAATATAAATTTGGTAAATTTTGGCTTAATCTAAAAATCTACACTGAAAAAAGTAACTTTCTAATATTGACAAAAAAATTAGAACATTTTCGAAAAAATTTGTAAATATTCGAAAAAAATCGTATAATTACTAAATTTAGTATATTAATAAAAAATTCGAGTATTCTCAAATTTACAAAAAATAGTAAATTTCCGAAAAATAGTTGTGAATTTACAACTTTTTTCGTAAAATCACAAAAAAAAATCGAGAATAGATAATGTACTAAATTTAGTAAATTTAAGATTTTTATCGAATATTTACAAATTTTTTTTGAAAATTCGCTAATTTTTCGAAAAAATTCTATTTTTTTTGTAAATCTAAGAAAGTTACTTTTTACAGTGTAGGTTATTCCAATGTCTTACTTTCATTTCTTTCATTTTTTTTTTTGCTAAAATGGGCCAACTTTATGGACCCATAAGACCCGCCGTTTACCTGCACTTTTATTTTGAAGCATTTTTTGAAAATTATACCAAATTTTACATTGGCTTTCAAGCTTAACCAAATTTTTACAGAAACTGTAAAAAAATTTCATAAAAAAATAAATCATTTTTACAAATATCATAATTAAAAATAATTGCAAAATCTCAAAATTAAAATATAATTTGAAGTAAAACCAAGACATAAAAGTTTATAAAAAATTGTCATAATTAACATCATATCTTATATTTATAAAAAAAAAAAAAAAACAAAATAATTTATTAATTAACTTTAATGCAATAACAAGAGAGATATTGCATGAAATTGACATTTTGTGCCATAAAAAAAAAACATTGAAAAAAATAAACTTTTTTTTTTCGTAATGAGTTGCATGAATATTATAATAAATATATGACAAGTTCTCGCAACGTTGCACAAGAGGGACATGTGTTATATACCTGATGGTGTGTCTCTTTTTTATTTATTTCTATAACCAGAGAAAGTATTATGATACCTAGTTAGTCATTCAGGGTAAAATGTAAATGACATTTCCCTTTGAAATTTTTGTCTGTCTTTTTTTCCTCTTAATTTGCATTTTAAACACTTAAATAGCCGTATTATCTTTCATGCAGAAAATAAAATCAGGATCTTGACACCATATCTTATCATTACACAGTGTGTATGTAATTTTTTTTTCTTTCAATAATTATTACATATAAAAAAAAAAAAGAAGAAAATGGTATGTAAGGTGTAGTCACATGTAATAAATGTATAGACAATAAATATTATTATTAAGTATACAATTTTTATCCTTGAATCCACCTTTGTTATTTGATGTAATCATTATAGAATATATGTTACAACTTTTTTTTTTTTAAGTAAAAAAATATTTATTTATATTTAATAGATGTCTTTAATAGATGATTACTTTTGTAAGGTCTAATGGCTAAAAGTCTGATTATTACCAAAGAAAATTGAATCCTGCAAGCTTTAGAGCTTTCAGGGTTTTTAAACCCTTTTAGAATTATTTGGGTATACGTTTAATAAAAACTAGCTGATAAAATTAATTCTCTATACGAATTTCTAAAAAAAATATTTTTTTAATGTTGGGGGGATTAGGGGAAGTGGTAATGTAATTTTTTTTTTTGAAGTTTTGGGGGAAAATTTGTTTCATTGTGAATGCTCAAATGGCAAAAAAGTTAATTTACACTTTTCTTAATAAATTCTGAAATTTAACTTGGTACAAAAGGTAAAATTTGACTTACGAAAATATTTTTGATGATAAAAATATTCATTCAGTAATAGTGAAAATTTAACTTTCAAATAAAATTATTGAGATTCAAAATCATTTAGTTCAAACTATATCGTAAACTGAAAATTCTGTTAATTTTAATATGAAAACATTTTATGTACGAGAATTTAATATTCAAATGAAAAAATTCATATATGACCGACTTTAAAAATTAATAGACCCAAAAATTAGTTCTAGGACAACGATACGTAAACATACTGATTTTTCATTTTTTTTAAATTGGTTACTCTTTAAAAATATTTTGTAAATTATATTTTCTCAAGAAAAAACTCAAAAACACTTAAAATATTTCAGTTGATAAATAAAATGAGATTAAAATTTTTAAGTGATATATCAAAAATGTTTTCTTATCTTAGAAAAAAATTGAAGTTTTATCAATGGGATATTTTTATGATTATAATTCTTACGTTACGTAAAAATACTTTACATTCAAAAAAAACCTAAAACCTATTATTTTTATTAAAATTTTTATTAGGCTTATAAAATTTTGTTATTGACATT
Source organism: Anagrus nilaparvatae (assembly GCA_022575985.1). Classification (NCBI taxonomy): domain Eukaryota; kingdom Metazoa; phylum Arthropoda; class Insecta; order Hymenoptera; family Mymaridae; genus Anagrus; species Anagrus nilaparvatae. The sequence continues at coordinate 34,592,833 of JAKSXM010000231.1, forward strand.
GACTACAGAATATAGACACGAAACAGACTTGTAAAAAAGTATTGCTTAAAATTTATGACTTTAATAAATTTCAGGCAGGGATTTATTACGTAATTTTTCAGTTATTTCTAAAATTATAAAATCTATCTCTATTAAAACTAAAATTCGCATTTATTAGGAGTCAGTATTTAAAATTACTCCAGGAATCAAAATTGAATGCAACTATAAAAAATGAAATCTGATCATATTTTAAAGGAAATTTGAACCCCCAAAAATGACTAAATAATACTATATTTTTTACTAAAATAATTATAGAAAAAAAATTATTCTAATTTTTTATATTTTAATTTACAGATTTCCCTGGAATGTGTTTTGCATCAACAAAATGTGCAACAATTGAACCAAAACAATCATGGGATTTAACACCATTCTGTGGTCGTTCAACATGCGTACCAGCTGATGATAATTCTGGACGTCTTTTTGAACTTGTTGAAGATTGTGGCCCATTGCCAAAAGCAAATCCAAAATGTAAATTATCACAAAAAACAAACAAAACAGCACCATTCCCATCATGTTGTCCAGTATTTGAATGCGAAGAAGGAACAAAACTTGAATATCCTGAAATACCAACTGTACCATCAACAGACGCTTAAAATTTTCTTTTTTTTTTTTAATTTTTCATATCTTTAAATATAATTTATAATTTTTGTCGCAATTTTCAAAAAATTTTGAACAAAAATATATATAGTATTGATCTAGATAATATGTAATTGCAATAACTATATTGTTATTTAGTATTATGTAAAATTATATTTATAAAAAAAAAATTGAGCATTTTTTTATATAAGAAAATTTTTTTACTGTTAATTTTTTTTTAATTTCATAGAAATAATACATTTATAATAATATAATATTAGATTATTTTTCATGCAATTGTAATAAATATGTGATTTGTAACTTTTTTTTCTTTTTTTTTCTTTTTTATAAAATAAAATTTTTAATTAAAAAGATTTTATACAAAAAATAATTGTAATTTATTATATTTTAGCGAACACTTAAATATTTTTTGCCTCGCAGAACTCTAGCATAAAATTTGGTTCTGAATTTTTTGCACTTGTTCTACGTCTAGACAAGTAAAAAATATCAAAAGCGGTATTGGACGAAGTTGACACAGCATCCTGGCATGAACTCTGCTTCGCAGAAAACTAGTGATCACACTAGTACTAAAACTTTTGTTCCCTTGATACTATTGTGCTTTAATAATTTGATTCCAAATCAAAATTTATATTTACTCAATGAAAAACAGAATATTTATTAACATGGAACATGTGCATAGGTATAGTGGTATTTGAAAAAAGACACAAATTTGTATATAAATAATGTATGTAAATATATAAATAAATTCTGGGGTAACAAATTTACGTTTTTAGGGGGGGGGGGGTCAAATGGACTCAGAATATTTTCGATTTAGAGACTTAGAATAATTTGGATGTAGAGATTTATATAATAAAATTTATTATTTATTTTATTTTATGATTTATTCTTCTAGAGACTTAAAATACTTTCGGTAGATGACGACTAAGGATAATTTCAATTTAGGGACTTAGTATAATTTTGGTTCTATAGGACTTATTACAATAATTAGAGAGCATAAGTTAAAACTTTTATAAGAAGTGAAAATGTTCTATGATCGTTGGTTGTATTAACCCAGAAACCAGTTTTGAAGTTTTCGACTGCAGTTCGAAAAGGTCATGTTTTTTTGCTGAATGCGAATGTTTACTGGCCTGAGTATATGGCAACGAATTTTGTTTGAGAATTCTTTGATAATAGCGAATAGCCGCTTTTTATTGTTAAAAATGAACAAGTTACCTATGTATAGAGCCTTTTCGAGTCAATTTTGGGAAAAAATTTTTTTCGCAAGTGAAATGATTTCCAAAATAGTATATTACGGTCCTAGGCCAGAAAAATAAAGTATGGCCCAAATCGCACGTAAATTACCTTCCGAGGCGAAGCCGAGGATTGTAAACTGCGATTTGGGTCATTCTTTGTTTATGGCCGAGGATTGTACAAAATTTTTTTGTGACTGTGGCGAGAAAAGAAGTCTTTGCCGGACGCGCAGCGTCCGGGAAATACGTACTTTCGGGCCGCAGTACAAAAAATTGTTTTATAATTATCATGAAAAGAAAGTTTGAACTTCGAATTCATGTAAAAATATTTCGAGCTTGCAAGGCCCATGAACTTGCCATATACATTACCTATTTCTGAACTTGCAAGCATGTTTGTTTAAGGCTTTAAAGAATGTATAATTTTAAAACATTTTTGTAAATTTTAATATATCCAACAAATTTGCCACGATTCTCAAAATGGCAAAATTTGCAAAAAACCTATGATATCAACAGAAGGTATAATTTTAAATCTCTGTATTTATAATTTTTTAGACTTTTTGTTGGAAATCCTTATTATCGAGGGCTAATTTTTATTATAACAAAGTAAAGAACGTCAATTACTAATACTAAAAATTTTGCTATTGAGTTTTAGAAATTTCAATTAAAAATCAAATTTAAAATAATAGCAAATAATTCAAAATTTAATGGTACATAAAAAAGCAATCTTATAGGTCAATTTAAAATTCGCGCAAATTTTTAAAAAGTAAGAATGATACAAATGATAACTATGTATTAATGATAATGATATATATATATACAAAGCTTTATAGGTATCATCAATGTGTAATTTACCTACTGTCGCTGATTGTTAGCGCCTGGTTAGCGCTTAGCGGCAATAAAGTGCAAAATTAAACTTTTGGCAAATGGCGGATTAATTTATAGCACATAAGACGTAAATGACGATAAAACATAATAATGTGTTATTTAAAAGGTTTCAAGAAATTTCAGACAAACTATAATGTTTTTAAAAATTTTAGTAAGTAAAAATATGCATTAAGGAAACAGATTTAATAAATTAAATCCAGTTTTGCAAATTTAGCATCAGAGATTATTAAAAAACGGAACGTACCTATTTTTTTAATAATTTAAAAATATTTTTCGGATTCGTAAATTTTAACAAAATTCTGCCAAATTTATAATTATCGGGTAAAAAAATGCTTCTTACTAAATTTAATGCTAAACTCTTTCACAAAAATAAAAATAGGTAAAATTTAAGAAAAAAAGAAAATTGAACACGTGAACATACCATCGGAGAAAGATCGTAGGATAAGGGTCACGTGATCTAAATAATCGTGATTTTCTACAAGGCCACATGTGAAATAAAGAAAAGAAAGAGTTCATGAAAACAAAAATAAGAAACATAATTTTTATTATAATAAATTTATTTGTATATCAAGAATTTAACGAACAATATTTATAAAGAGTGAAGTTTTTTATAAATAATTGGTTTTTTTGCTATGAAAATTATTAAAAGACAATCTATTATATAAATGTGAAATCCTACTTTCGAAGAGCTAAAAAAAATTTTTTTCTCAATACATTCTAGCATTAATTATTGTTTAAATAAAATTTTTAAAGTATTAATATGTTTAACAATAATTGCCGAATTGTTTACCCAAGCCAATTTTTGGTAAAAATAAATAAAAGTGAGTAAAAAATAATAAAAATACAATCTCTATATACAGTATTATTTTCGCGCGTGCCATTTCTTCTTTTTTGTGTCGCTATACCCCTTCTCTTTTTAACCCTTTACAACGCTAAACGGTTATCCACCTGCGTCAATGCCCTATTACAACACCGGGAGAACATGAAAATGACAACATTGTGTTTGCAAGGTGTTGGAAATTTTTTTTTTTCTCCAAATTATCCAATCAAAGTCTGGATAGAAAATTGGAACAATCATGTGTTACTTAGGGTTAGTTTAGGCTGAAATATAATTTTTGAGGAAAATAAATTTTACATGTTATTTACATATTAACAACATGTATACAAATAAACAAATAAATGCAGTTAAGGCGCAACTCCATGATGTTTCAGAAAAAATCGACCAGAATAATTATTAAGTATATCTTTGTCTAACTAATGCTGAGACCTATATTGTTTAAAGTAAAGGATGATAATATAGGAATATTGTATGCGAAAAAAGGAAAATAAAAGTTATTTGACTCCCATGAGAGAGAAAGAAAGAAAACAAATCCATGCATGCGTTGCACGTGCCTATTATTATTATTTATCAATTTTTTTTATAAGTACATTTTTTTTAAATAAAAAATTTCAAAGTAAATTAAAACGATTAGACAATTCTTAAATTTTAAATAATATTTTTTTGAATCTGGAAAAGGTCTTTAATCTGTTAAAGTTTTAATTTATTTAAATTACCCTTAAAAATTTTTGTAAAAATCAGTAATTAATTAAAATTGTTATACCTATACCTATTAACCTATTATTTGCAAATTTTTTTTTTTAAGTTGGGCAAAATAAAACATTAACCAAAATATGCGCTGTTACTTATGCGCGTTAAAAATCATCTCTAAAACAAACCTAGGCATCACACGACACGACCCATGCATATGCATGCACAGAAAATAATGTTGATCCCCTCGCGGCCCATGACCCCTCTTCATCATCTTATTCTCTCGTCGCGCCAACGTACAAATGTTGTACAAATATATATATATATATATATGTAAATTTTACTCCAAAATGCAACCAAGTAGTGCTGCCATCTGCATCATCAATGTGTTGGGCACTACCACACGTAAACTTTACCACCACCAATATCCCCACCACCAATAGCCAGGAGAAATAGCAAAAGCAGCAGCAGGAGCGAGCGCGAGGACAGCAGCGGTGTACCCAATAATAATGGAGCCGTAAGAAAATAATCTTTGTAAAAAAATATCCTCAATAAAATCGAAGCCTAAATTAAATAAAAGGATATAGGCAAGTTTTGCAAAAAGGAAATTTAAAGGAATTATTGGTGCGGCTTCTTCCTTGGTGAAGCGCGGAGGGCGCCGGCCGTAGACTCCAAAACTTTGCTCTTGTGTCGTCCGTCTCCCCGTCGTCCGTCGTGTGTGGTGTCGCGCGACCAGCGAAATAAAACGAGTTGTATATAATAATAGTGTATTTTTCTGTAGTTTTTGCTTATTATTAACAAGTTGAAAAAGTTTTTTGATAATTTTTTTTTTTTTAAATTATGTATTTTATTAAAAAAGAGTTAAAAAAAGTGCGAGTAAATGGCTATAAGCATTATCATGAGTTTTTACGCACATATACATACATGTATGTATAGAAACTTGTGTGTCTTGTATTTTATAGTGTGTTTACGTGGGCTATATAGTAGTATATTATATAGTGAGAGCGAGGCCAGGATCAGGACGCCAGGCTGGAAATTGACGCGATATAATGAAATTACAAAGGATCAAAACAATATTTTTATTATAAATAACCTATTGATAAAATGAAATTCGAAAATAAACATCGTAGTTGTAAACAACACCATTTCTTAATGGGACAAGATTTACGTTTTTATAACTATTGTGCATTATAATGAGACGGTGAGTGAAATGCGAGTGAATTAGTAGATGTTTTCTTTTTTAAAGGTCTTATTTTTTATTTGTTTTGATTATTAATTAAAGAGTGAGAGAGTGTATGTGCCTATTTATTTATTTAACTCCAAAAAAAAAACTTTCCTAATGCTTAATTTTATTTTTGTTTTTTTTTTTCAGATTCAGAAGATATTTGTTTCCCAGATAATAATTATATGAACAACTATGTAGTGAGTACTAAGAAATAAGAAATTTTAAATTTCAGTGCTAAAGATAAACGTGATTTTAATTAAGAATAACAATAGTGATTTGTTTAATTTTGGCACTTTAATATCAAATGTCCTTCCTGATGGTATAAATGATGTAAAATAATTACAGGATGCGCACTGCATACCTGCATGTGCTGCATACTATTAGATTGTTTGGTGTAGTAGAATGGCACAGCGAGGCAAGAGAATAAATAAAAACGATAATGACTCCGCGTCTTGCCCAGGGGCAATCAAAAGACGTAAATGTAAAGCAGCTGGTCCAACTGCCACGGGTACACCAGTACCTGCATCAGTGGCTACTACTTTGGGCCCCTCCGAAGAAGAAGAAACGATGGCTTCATCAAGTCAAGGAGGGGGGAGTGGAGCATCCTGGACTCCTAGACCACTTAGTGATATTAAAATATCTAGTATTTATAACAGATCGGCAGCTGAAGCACCTGCGGAATTGTTCAGAAAAGATTTAATTAGTGCTATGAAATTGCCGGATAGTGAACCACTTAGTCCAGCTGAGTATTGGGTTATAAATGATCAATGGAAACAGGAGTGGGAAAGAGGCGTACAAGTTCCTGTTAACCCTGATTCACTTCCTGAACCACAGGTTACTGTAGCTGAAAAGCAGCCACTAAATAAACTTTATGGCGAATTTAAATTGTAAGAGTATTTTGAATTGAAGGTTTTACAACTATACAAAAAATTTAATTCATAATAATATTTTTTAGGCCTAAAAAATACCTTAGGATATCAAAAGATGATTATTTCAACCCTGAGGAACATTATTTAAGTTCAACTCCAGCTCGAGCAGAAAAAGCTTGTGCCTATGATTTGGATGACACAGATATTGCTTGGCTTGAGGTTCTAAATGGAGAAAGAGCATTGGTATGATATTTGGAAAAAATAAAAATTTTATGGTCTTTATTTGTAAAAAATTTTACTTATACTTATTGTTTCTATTTTGTACAGTGTGGTCAAATGTCAGTGACTGAATCTCAACTAGAACGAGTAATTGAAGAGTTAGAACTTAGGTGTTGGAATAAAATACAAACCATAGTTGAAAGTGAGGAAGGTCTTGGCATCGAATATGATGAAAATGTTATTTGCGATGTTTGCAGATCTGTAAGTAATATTGTTTATTTTTATTATTAGAGCATTAATTGATAATAATTATTTTTTGCAGCCTGACTCTGAAGAAGGAAATGAAATGGTATTTTGTGATCTCTGTAATATTTGTGTACATCAGGCATGTTACGGTATTACATCAATACCTGATGGTTCATGGTTGTGTAAAACTTGTACATTAAGTCAGCGTCCAGATTGTGTTCTATGCCCAAATAAAGGTGGAGCAATGAAATGTACTCGTAGTGGACAAAAGTGGGCTCATGTGTCTTGTGCACTTTGGATTCCAGAAGTCAGTATAGGTTCTGTTGAAAAAATGGAACCAATTACTAAAATTTCCAGTATTCCGGTAAAAAATTGATAAATATGAACATTATTTTTGGTTTCTTGATCCTGACTTTTAATTTTTATAATTGCAGCAAAGTCGATGGGCACTAATTTGCGTACTTTGTCGTGAGCGTGTTGGTGCTTGTATACAATGTAGCATTAAAACATGTAAAACCGCTTATCATGTTACTTGTGCTTTCAAATATGGTCTTGAAATGAAAGCTATTATTGAAGATGAAATGGCAGATGATGGTGTAAAATTAAGAGTAATTATCCAAAAAAACTTTTTATTATATTTTTCTATATAACATTTATAATTAATTAATAAATATTTTTTAGTCATATTGTCAAAAGCATAGTAGAACAAATACAAAAGACAAAGTTGGAGTTGGAGGAGGAACTGGTAGTGGAAGTGGTAAGGGTGGATCTGATTCCGATGAAGGCGAACCAAGACGCAGAAAACGTAAGGATATGACTTCAGAGGAAAAAAATCATGCACGTGCTGCCAAGTAAGAATTTTTCATATCTAAAAATAATTGAGTAACAATACTTTATTTATTAAATTTAAAAATTCGTTAATCATGGGTTGGAAAATTGTAAAATTAACAAGCAATTTATTGTAATTCATAAAAATAGTTAATTTTTTTGAAAAGATTCAAAAATTTTAAATTTAATAATTATTTATTAAATTATTAAATAATTTCCATTAAAAATATTTTTATTTTAATTTATGTAATGAAATTTACATACAGAACCTAAAAGATCTTTTTGCTATTCAGAGAAGAATAAATGTATATTTGATTCCTCTAAAAAATTAAAAAATTAGATAAACATTAATTCTTCTTTGAATAACAAAAAATTCTTTTAGGTTCAGTGTTTAAATTTATTTGAGGTGGCATCAGGTAAATTAAGAGCATTTATTAAAAAATATATGCTAGCGAAAACCCCGATATCCCGTATGAATAATCATAGCAGATATTAAAAACTTTGTTGGTTTCATCAATATGTCCTTTGCAATTCAAAATATTTATTTTAAAAATTTACATTTCTTTAATTTTAGAGGCATTAAATTATTATTATTATTGTTATTATCGTGTTTATTTAGCCAAAGCAAAAATGATTTAATACATAAATATACAAATATATACAGTAAAATTATATATAATTAGAAATATAATACAATAAAATTTAATACAATATATATTAATATAAAAGATAAAGAAAATAAAATTCCCGGGGATAACACATAGAATTTATCTCTTTAAGATATAAATATATCTTAAGATTTTGATACATTTTGATACAGGAAATGCAGGTAAATTTTTTCTTTTAAAGATAGATTTTGGCAGTCTTCTTAAAGGTTTAATTAAAATAAAGTAAATTAACATTATTATGGAATTAAAAAATTTTATCCCAAAATCTGTTTTTGTATTATTTTGCTTTTTAGCTTGACAAAGCACCCAATGGCGACCTAAAAATAAATTTTGAAGAAAATTAAAAACATTGTTGATGAAAAAAACGGTTTAATTTAATTTTTTAATAAATCATTTTTTACAATTTTAAATCTTTGTTAACATTTTTATTTAATCTTTAAAATAATAAGGGTTAAAAAAAAAACTTTTTTTTTTTAATTTCATGATTTTTCTAATTGTAAAAATCAATTGTTTTAAATGATAAATAATAATATAAATAATTAATAATTCTCTTTCAATAGACTCCAAGAAATTGAAGCTGAGTTCGATAAACATGTTAGCTTAAAAGATATTACAAACCAACATTTAGATGTAGATTACGATGCTCTTGTATATATTTATAGTTATTGGAAATTAAAAAGACGGGTAAGCTTTTTTTTCATTTCTTTATCTTATTTTTTAATCAGTTAAATACAGTAAGTTTGTTAATGTTAAAAAAATATTTATTTATCTAGTCTGGACACAATAAACCTCTTTTGGCTCCGCGGTGTGGTGAAATGTCTAGTGCTGGTGCTCGTGCACAGGGCCAAGCTGCTGATATGGAAAAAATGCGCAAATTCGTACAATTGCGCCAAGACTTAGAACGTGTGCGTAATTTGTGTTACATGGTGAATAGACGTGAAAAACTATGCCGTACATTTTTACGTTTACGCGAACAAACTTTCCATAAACAAGCGCTTGTTATGTCCGGACCCACGTTGCCTCTCACAGCGGCGTCAGCTGTTCTTGAGGCAAATCATGGACCATCCATTTATGACCAACTTTATTCACATGATAATGCAGATACTCCTATATTAGATTTAGAAACTTTATTATCTAGAATAAAAGGTACAGAAAAATCAAGTACTCCAATTTCTAGTGATGAAAAGAAAAATCAACTTGATTTCAATGGTGCATCAAATAAAAAATTACATTTTAATGGCACAATGACTGGAAGGAATTTTTATGGTAGTGATATTTCTTCTTTGAGTAGTAGTGAAACAGATACAAAGCCAATTAAAACTAAAATTGAACCAACAACTTCATCGATCAAGTCATCCAACAGAAGTAAAGTTACACCAAAAATAGAGACTGACTCAAGTACTGAAGAAGAAAGTGCAAAAGAATACACAAAAGCAAAAACTCCCACAAGAAGGAAAAAGGCAACTTCATCAATAAGATCACGTAAAATCGTGCCAGAAAGTAGTGAAAGTGATACTTCAAAACCATCAAAAATAACAACGGGAAGAACGCGTAAAGTTAGTGAAAAAGAAGTTAAAAGTGTAACTGGAAGTGATACTGATGAGCCAATAACAATTAAAAATAAGAGTACAGTTAAAAAATCTCTTCCAACTGCAGCATCTAAAATTTATTCTGATTCTGACTCTGATTCACAAGATCAATCTCACTCTTCATCTGCTAAAGCATCTGCTAAAGTGTTTTCTACAAAGACAAAGAAAACTGTACAAGCTGCTAAACTTAAAAATGATACTAAAGAATCAGTAAAAAATAAAGAAAATATTAAATCACCTATTAAAAAGAAAGATTATATACCATCAGCGTTAATAGTTCCTCAAAGGCAAGCTGCTAAAAAAGCTTCAGAAAATATACAGCGTACACATAATAAAAAAGAAATTGCAGCTGCTAATATAACAGCAGAGCCAGTTGTAGATACCAAACCACCTGTTGAATTGGAAAACAAATCAGTAAAATCATCTAAAGAAACAAAGCCTCGTAAACCTAAACAAGGAGGAAAAACTCCAACATTAAAAGAATCAAAAAGCAGTGACAAAGACATTTATGATTTCGAGAAAGAGTTTGGAGATGAAATGTTTACTTATGTACCTCAACGTCAAGCAGCAAAGAAAGCAGCTGAGCATATTAAAAGTGGCAGTAGTGCTAAATCGGTACAACCTGAACCTGAAAATTTAGAAACAAAAGTGAAAAAGGATTCACCTGAACATTATCCTAAAAAGAAAGCAGACATCAAAAAGGAAGAGTCTCCCGTGAAAGAAGAACCTACTGCTCAAAGCAAAAGGACAGTCAGAAAAGTATCGTCTGCTAAAGAAGCTTCTGGATCAAGCAGTGAATCTACTAGTAGTAGCAGTTGTACTAGTTCTTCTGAAAGTAGTAGTGAAACTGATGGATCTAGAAGTCGCGATTCTAATCGTGGTAAGGCGCAGGTTGCTTCAACTTCAAGTTCATCTGATACAGATTCTGATAATGATTCTTGTCGGAATAAAACTCCAGTTAAAAAGCAAGCAGTAACGACAAAACTTGAAAATGAGGATAATAAAAAACAACAAAGCACATTATCAGAGACAGGAACGGGGCGGAAACTTAAAAAGTTGCCCGAGAAGAAGCTTAAAACTTCCGACGGGCGGCATGGACACGAGTTTCAGCCGCCGTCTACTGAAAGAGATGAACAATCGAGTAATAATAAATCCTCAGATCAAAAGGATCAGTCACAGAAGCAGCAGCAACAAAAATCTACTGTCAAATCACGAATTGATCAAAAGGAATCTATCAAAAAATCAGCTCAACTACAACAGCAGCAACAACGTCAGCAACAGCAAGACAAGACAAGACAAGATAATAAACAGCAGCAACATAAATTTCAATCCGAATCTGAAACTGATGAAAGTTTGCTCAGTGGGATTAGAGATAATGATGGGCCACGAAATCTATTTGGGCTCAAATCTAATAAAAAATCAACAGCTGAAACAAAAGATAAAGAAGAACCAACCAAAAAGAGGGCGCCCGAAAAAGTATCGGATACTAGAAAACGAAAACCGAGTAACGAAACTTCCCAAAAAGAAGAAAAAATCAATAAAGATGCATTTACGGTCAAGAAATCCGATCAAAAAAGATCCAGTGAAAGAACACCTCATCGGAGTATAGAACGGGAAAGAAGTTTAAGTTCTGATAAATGTTCTCCAAAAGAAACTGAGAGCAAGAAAGAAAGTTGTAATTTATTGGATAATGCCACCAAAATAGATGGGAAAAAATCCAAGAATATTGTTAAGAATAAAGATGATGCTGTTACTTTAGAAGAAGAAATGAAACAGAGACGAGCTGTAAGAGATACGCCTAAGAAACCATCAAAAGGGTTGGATAAGCTATTAGAAAAACGTGAACATTTAGATAAATTATCAAAATCAAAATTAGCTGAAACATTACCTGTCACTAGCAAGAGTCCAAATGTTGATAACTTAGCATCTCTAAAGACTGATAGTTCTATAACTAATTCTAAAACTTTAATGAAAACGCCTTCTAAAACACCTACTCAAATTGGATCTAAACCTGATATTCTAGAACCTCCTCAAACTGAAAATTTAATAAAAAGTGATAAAAAGTCTGATGTCCCTACAAGCTTAGATATTTCTGAGTTGAATAAATTAAAAAGTAATTCCAATAAACAAATTAATGAAAATGTTCTATCAAAATCTAACACTGACAAACAATCATTGGTTCCAAATGAAATTTGTGATAAAGATAATAGCAAACGACGAAAATCTTTTAACCGATCAATATTTTCTCCTCAGCAACCCAGTAAAGGACCAAGTGTTTCTGAACTTTTTGATTTTGATCCTGATATTCTTTCAGATGAAATGGTTAATGATGATGGATTCAGTATACCACGAGATCCTGAAGAGCGTGCAGCTCCGTTATCTTTCTCATTTAACAATGAACTATGGTTTAAGGAAGATTCAAAAGAAGAAAATTCTCGCGAAACCTTACACCTTGTTGAAAAATTAAGAATGGAATTATCAAAAAAATCTGTTCCTGGTCAATATGATTTAGAGCCTGTAGCATTAGCTATTGAAGAAGAACTCAAAGATAGTCTTCGTGCTTCAGATGTAAAATCAAAAGTTTTGGAATCAGTTACTCATGATAAACATGTTAATAAAACACCTCAATTGGAAACATCTACTATGGATAACAAACTTCCAGATAAACTTCCAGTCTCTCACATTCATAATGAATTAGAACAAGTTCAGAGAGTTGAAGAAAAACAAAAGTCGATTTATTCTAATAATACTGAATCTGCATACCTGAATTATGGAAATCAAGATATAGAAAACAATAAAGTTTCCTTAGCAGATAGAACCAAACTGGATAGAGCAGTAACAGATGAGAGATGGGTACCACCAAGCTTAGACAACTTTACTACAAATGACCATTTTAATGCATTGTTAGATAGTCATACTCATCGTTATAATGCAACTCATCAATTTGTTAATGATCTTAATTCAGTTATGGAATCTGAAACTAATAATACCAATGCTTTAGCTCACTCACAATTAGATTCACATCTTCAAGAGCATTATCTTCGAGCAGTATCAATGCATCATTTAGATCCTCATACTGACTCTAGTCATATGCCTCCAGTTTCTATTTCTCATGCAGAACAACAAATTGCTGGTTTATCATTACCAGTAGGTAATGAAATGACACCTATGGAAATGGTAAATCGTCATTTAATTGGAATACCAGGAAATGCTCCAGATGATGATCAAGTTAGTGAATTAGACCGCACTTTGGATAAAGATGATTTAGGCCCAGATATGCGACAAGAATACGGTCATTCTGGTTCACCTTATAATGACTTGAATAGCTTACGTCAGGATACAAGATGGGCTGAAAGTCAGGTGTTACCATCAAGGCGTTCAACTTCATCTTCAATAACTTCAGCTTCTTCTGTGGATGATAACTCTGGGATATCACCTTACAAAAGTTCAATGCAGCCTATACCTAATCCAACATGCTCTTTTGAATTGCCTGGTATCTATCACCATACTTATTCTGAAGCAAATATAAATAATTATACTAGTAGTAGTATAGCCCCTGTATCTCTGTTTCCACCAGTTCAGTCCTGCACTACAGTTCAGCATCCATATCCATCCCCAGGATCAGGATTATTTCCTCCTCCTTTTGGAGCCCCATTTCCAACACCACAGTCGCTTTTATCTCATGTTTCTAAGCCATTAGAAGAAACTATTCCAGTGCAAGCTTCACCATGTACAGCTGCCTTTACTTCTTCTTCTCATAATATGGCTCTTACAGCAGCAATAGTTTCGCCAGCTAAAATTCCCAGCCCATCACCAGATCTTAATGAACCAGATTTACAACTTCATCATCAACAGTCTCAACAAGAATTAGATCAGCAGCAACAACAAAACAAGGAATTAGAACAAAAGAAACTAGAGGAAGATCAAAAGAAACAGAAAGAACAACAAAAGCAACAAGAACAAGAAAAACTAAAGCAAGAAAAGCATCAAGAATCTTTGCAAAAAGAGCGGTTAAGTCAGCAAAACTTGCAATCAGAAAAAAGTTCATTAGTCAAAACAGATCATGTCTCTACAGAAGAAGCAAAACCTTTACCACCAGGAAAGAAATCTCCATCAAAGCCTACCCGCACGTCAGCTAGAGTTACATCACAACAAGGCAAATCACCACCTGGTAAAAGTCCTCGCCAACAGCCAGAAATAACTAAACAACCATCTAATAATAGAAGTCGTGGTCGAGGTTCAAAATCAGGTCAACAATCAGGTAATCGAGGTCGTGGTAGAGGTAGAGGTAGGGGACGCGGAAGAGGCTCATCAGCAGGGCTACATGATGATTCAATACACAGTAAGCTTGTAGGTTCTGTTTATGATTTTGACAGTGATGAAGATTCGCCTGGAGAAGCAGTGCTTGCAGATCTTAAGAGTATGCGTGAACGTAAGCGATCAATAGAAGCAAGTTCCGTTGCTGGTGGACATACACCAAGCACTTTGTCAAATGAGTTACCTAGCTCAAAATTGACTAGTCCAGTTCATCGAAAACTTACAGATGAACACCAAAGACCTGAAGAAGATTCTGTATTAATTGAGGATACAAGTACAGACTTTGTTGAACCTGTGGTACCTTTATTACCAGGACCAGTGGATATGAGAACTTATAGCGAAAATATTGAAAGTACTCAAAGTTCATTAACTCATGGGCCTTCTTATGCAAAACATATTTTAGAAGGGCTTGTAGCTGGCAATGTTAATCTTAATGAAACTGATGATGATTTAGAAAAGACAGTACCCGATTTGCCAAATGCTGCTACAAAAGCATCACCCAGTGATTCAAGAAATCAACTAAAAGTTAAAATTAAAGGGCCTTTCTTAGATAAGAATTATGTTACTGTACCTCCATTAGCACAACAAGCTCCTGTTGTTATTCCACCAGCAAATGCCGCATTTGCAGGTTCCGGAACTTCAAATCTTCGGCGCATGAGAAAAAAAGAATTACTAAGGCAATATTGTTCTCAAGATCAAAATATGGATATGGTACCAACTGCTCTGGAGCATGTTGCATTGGCACCAGTAGCATTGCCACCAACTGTTAGTAGAAATGTTATTACTATTCCAAAAGCAGTAGCATCTATGACCACCATCCCTACAAGAGAAGATTATAAAGCAGTTGTTGATGCTAATGCTGAGCGCAAAAGAAGAAAAGAACGCAGTGGAGGTGTTTCGGATCTTACGAGTCTTGTGGATGAATTACAGCAAACATCAGGAGAAAGAAGAAGATCAACACCTGGTACTTCTACAACGACCGGAGCAAATACGTCTACAACACCTGGGGAACGTCGTAGAGGTAGACAAACGAGACCTAATAATAATTCAAGTATCAATAATACACAAGGAACAAGTGCAAGTGGTCCACCAAAACTTAAAATAAAAATTGGTAGTACAGAATCTCCAACTGGTGAATCTATGGATCATAGTAGAATAAGGCCACCAAAAAAACGGCATAGTAATATCCCTAGTAACAAACCAACTTATGAAGATCTTATGGCTGAGATGATGAAATACAGAGATATGATTTGGGAAGAATTTGAAGGTGATGATATTGAACTTGAAGATGATAAAAAATCCAAATCTAATCCAGATGGAGTGAAAAAAGAGAATACTAAAGATCTAAAGAAAGAGCATCCGGAAGATAGTGGAACGAAAAAAGAAAAAAGTGGTAAACGGAAAAAACGGCAAGGTAAAAAAGACAAAGAAAAAGATGCTAGTGTTCATCTTTTGGGTGATGGTGCGACGCCAAAACTTATAATTAGATTAGGGAAGGGTCGCGACAGTGGTTCCGAACAAGCAGTTAATGAGGAAAAATCGTTAAAAACAGAGGTTGAAACTGTTAAAGAAGGACCTCCAGTGATAGAAACTAATAGTGTTGTTAATAATAGGAATATTAGTAATAATAATAATTGTAATAAAAAATCAGATAGTGTTAAAGAAGTTAAAAGTCTAGAAGGTAAGCAGGGTAATAATAGTGATGAAAAGCGACCAGCACCAGAGCCCAGTCCAGTATCTGGAGCGAGTGCGCTTAGAAATGTACGTTGCGCCAAAGTTTCACCAATTAAGTTAAAGTTAACAAGATGTCACGAGGGTTATGAACTTAAAGCACCACCCTCACCTGAAAAAAATAACTCACATTCTTCAAAGGAACTAACAAATTCTACGGAACAGTCTGATAAAAAGAATTTGAATAAAACAAAAGATACTAGCAGTAGTAGCGCAACCACGCACAATTCTCCAGATTGTCCGCCATCAACACCGATTCCACAAGGATGCCAAGTTAGGTGATAATTAATGATAATTGTATAAATAAAATATAGACAATGATATTATAATATAAATATGTTTATTTCATAATGTAAATATAAAATTGCTGAAAATGAATATAGTTTAATTATAGACGCGATTTTTTGTATAAGTGTGTATAATATAAAAAAATTTTTATTAATTGTACAAATGATCTGAAAGGGTGGAATTATGAATATGAAATGTCACAAAGTGCCCAAATATTCATCATAAATTAATGTGTCTGTGCATTTCAAAAAAAATATAAAAAAGAAAAGTAGTTTAAGATTTTAGAACAATTTTACATGAAAAAAATAAAAAAAAAAAAACATTGTTCCTAGTCATTTATTGCGACGATGAAAATGATTTTTTTTATGTAGTGTACAATTTTTTTGCGACAGTGGTGAGAAGTCTCAAATTTCACAGCTACTGTAAAAAAATACATTATTTTATTTAAAATATGCTAATTTATATTTATATATGAGAAATGAATATTTTTTATTTTTACAATACTATTTTTTAAATATTTTTTATACCTATATTTATAAAATATTGTTTTTTTCTTAAAGAAAAATGAAAACCACAATTCTTTTTATTTGTTATTCAAGTAATAAGAATTCACATATACAATTTTACAATGCATGAATAAAATTATTGTCATTTATTGCCCAAAATAATATTTTATTGAGTTTATGCTTCACCTAATCATGATGTTAAGGACAGTCATTCATTTCTATGATATGGTAACTACTTAATATACTGAAGAGAGGTCTTAATAAAAACGAAACATAGACTTGATAGGTTCTTATTATCTTGGCCTGAAATAGATTTTATTTTTATTCATTTGGTAACTTAAAATCATGCTTTAAATTCACTTATTTAAAAAAAGTTTTGATAAAATTTCTGTTATAAAACTGGTTTAAAATCAGTATATAAGGGACATTTTATGTAAAGTTGCTCTAAAATCTTTATTATAAAGGTGTCGTCTGGTTAATTAATTCATTTATTATTATTTTTTTTTAATTATCATTTCTTATTTAAAAAATTGAAATTTTTATGGTATGCTCCTGAATCAAAATTTATTTTATAATTGACAAAATTAAATTTTTTTTTTATTTCAAAATAATTTGATCAAATATTAAATATTTTTAAAATTATATAATGGTGCAGAGAAAAATTGTATAAAAATTAGTTGTTATATATATTATATAAATATTTATGTAAAAAATAAGAGAATGCAACAAAATTTTTTATATTTGTAATATAATAATTTATACATAAAGCGAGATCAACACCTTCTAATATAATTTTGTAAATTTTTATTACTACTAAATCAATCTGTTTGGCATGCAACTTCACATTGATGAAGTAAAAAAAAACATTTTATTTAGTTGAAATTCATACTTTTATTTTGTCCTTGCTTTTCTGTGATACGGAGATAGTTAATAAATATTTATTAAAAAGAAAGAGAGAAAATTTTTAAGTTAGTATATTTAAGACTGAATTTAATTAAATTCATTATTGTATAAAAGTACTGAGATTCAGTCAGTTCATAAAAACAGATATTTAGGAAAATAAAAATGTTATTTTATTATATTGTATTAAATTTGTATGAGTTAAGGAGGAATTCTATGCCAACTGGAAAGAGGAGTCATTTGACTTAATCAAAATATTTTTTTCTTGAAAAGTACTCATTCAGTTTCTTAATACTGATAATTTGTGTACTTTTCTTTTGACATTCATTTTCAATTTTGGATTACTTTTTGATTCTATTTTTAAGAAGCGGTAAAAAAAAAGTTGATTCTGTAAACGAAAAATTGGACTTAATAGTTTAAAATTTTGTGATAAAACTTATTATTAGTTGTACTTTCAATACAAAATATCTTTGAACCCTCAGTTGGTACGGAACCCCTCAGTCATAAAAAGCAAATTTTTATAAAAAAATTTTTTGTTTGTTTAATTATGATTTTTTATTAATTTATATTTATTGTATAATTTAGTAAATAAAATAATTGTTTATAATTTTTTTATTCATATACTTATGTATATATAAAGATATTTCTCAGAAAATGAATAAAATCAACATAAATTTATTTTTTTGGTTTTATATTTTTTTATTAGTTATTAGATTAACATTTTCACTGTTTTACCTTACTTTGTAAAATTTAAATTGATAATCAAATTAATATTTTTTAAAATAATTTACAAATTTTTGATTTTGGAGCCCATGATAAAAAAAATTTTAATTGTTTAAATAAAAATAGAAAATAATTAATTTAATGAACGACACTAAGAAATAATAGAAAAATAAAATACTCTAATTTGTAAATATTATATACATTAATGGTGTTCGCTCCATTTTTATTCGCTATAAAAGTAAAATCTTTTTTAAAAAAATTTTCTTATTTTGTGGCCTTTTTATAAAATAAAATAATTTATACCACAAAATTTTTTTTTGATTTTTCTTTAAAAAAAAAGTTCATTATTAAATTAAATAAAGTTAAAGAATTTATAAAAATATATAATTAAAATTGTATATTGAAAAAAAAATATATATTTAAATGTTTAAAGAAAAGTACTTCCTATATAATAGAAAAATAATGGTTGTTTAATTTGTTATACCTAGAAAAATATTTTACAACAATTGTACATTTTTTTTCAAATTTAAGTCAGCCATGTATAAAATAAAGAAATTTTTTATATTTATTATAAATAAAAAAGCGTTATTAAGTATATAAATTTTTTTCAAGAAAATTTCATACATGATTTGTAAATATAAATATATTCTATAAAAAAAAAATTTAGAAAAATTTTATATTAAGATATTCAAGAAATTTATGTTTCTTTTTATTTTGTCATTAATAGCAAAAAAAAAGACTAGTTTAATTAAGGGCCGAAGGTTACGCTAATTTTTATTTAACTGGAGACTTTAATGGACTTAAATGGAAATTGGCGTAGTTTTCGTCTGTAAACTGAATTTTTTTGCTACTAACGAAGATTGATAATAGCTAAATTTTGTGAAAATCATTAATTTTAACTTTTGCAAAATTAAAATATGATAGGCAGTATATACTTATTTAAAATAAAGTGGACCACATCTTGATGTTTAAGATAAAAAGTTTGTTAAAAATATTTTTAATTTTAGCGACAAGTTTTAAAAAATTCTTCAAATACTACAAAATTTCATATATTTTGGACTCTTAATGCTAATCATTACCCATTACACCACTAAATAACTCTCTTTTAAAAAATTTTCTTGAATATTTTCATATAAAAAAAATTAAATATATTTATCAAAAAATTAATCAGCATAAAATAAATATAGAAAAATTTATATTTAGGAAAAATTAAGATGAAAATGATCTAGTATTAGTAGGTATATAAATAAAAAAATCACTGTTTCTTATCATGAAAAAAAGTAAATTTCGTGCCATTTTCTACCAGTGTTTTTAAAAAAATATTTGATATTTATATAACTATAAAAAATGATGTCTGATATTAAATTAATAATAAATAAATAATATAATTAATTAAATAAATAAATCAGATGATGTATATCTACATACATTTATATTACAAATATAAGCAAAAAATTTGTAGTTTTTATAGAAAAAAACTTATTATATTCATGAAATGTTTTTTAAAAGAACAGTTTCTTTTTTCTCTTTCAAATTATTTAACAAATTATGATTAAAAAAATTTTCGTTTTCAATTAAACCAATTCATTGTATAAAAAAAACATTTCATGTTTTAATAATGAAAATCAAAATAATTTATATATAAAACGTTATGCATATTAAAAATTTATTTGGCTATGATCTATTAATTTTTTTTTTTTACATTTTTTTATAAACAATTATAGTCTCTAATATAAATATAAATTTTTTAATATAAAAAAAAAACGACGGCTGTGTTGAATATGTGAGTATTAAGTTTTAAAATCATATAATAAAAAAAGCGTTTAAAAATGCTCTCATCTTCCAGCTTGTTGTATAAATAAATTTATAAATAAAGCAAATTAGATCAAAAAATAATTTTCATTAAGTATATGCTTCCATTTATATTAATCAGGAATTTCAAACATTTATTAAATCGATAAAAAAAAAGAAATTTTTATTTCATTTATATCGCATGTATAGATAAAAAATACACACTCTCTAACGAATGAAAATTTTAGAGAAAATGTGCATTAGATTTTAATAAAAAATTGTAAATTTTATAGAATATAAAAGTTTTAAGAGCCTACTAAATACTATTGTACAAAGTTTTGAATGAATGCAAAAAATAATTTTTTTTTTTCTTTTTCTACTGGACTATTATATAAATATGCAATATTTAAATTAATTTTAAGTTTTTATTAGAGCGCAAAACTATAATTTTAAGTATAAAATTTGTAAATAATGTAAAAGAGAAGAAGCTGGTCTTGTAAGATATAAAAAAAAAGGATTAAGGTGTTTTTAATGTGCATATAGCCACAACACGTCATTGTCAATAATCATTATTATTATTATATACGATTAATATAATTACAGTTTTTTACAAAAAAAAATATATTGAATTATTATTTCTTAATTTCATTTACCTTCATTTGCTATTAATTTTATAGGTGTTACTCAAATAATTAAAATGTTTCAATTTTTTTCTTAATACTTTTGCTTTAATATAAAAAAATAAAATTATATAAATCTATAGATTTTTAAATATAAATTTATGAACTTATATACATAAATTATATAAATTATATATATTATATACAGATACAAAAATAAATTACAGTATATATAATATACCCTTTGCAAAAAAAAAAAAGGAAAACAATAACAAAACAGATTACCTATTTTAAAAAATTCATTGAATTAAGGCACATAAAATATAACAATAGGATCACAGATTTTTTTTTTCAAGGCTTTCTAGTAAATTCTACTAACCCAAGTCCTTTATTTTGAGGTTTCGGTTTTGAATTATTTTGTTTTGATTGTTGTTTTCTAAAAAAATAATTTTTAAAAATTAAAAGCTTCAAACAAATTTTTGGCGGAATTTTATACTTTACATACTTTATTGGTGCTTTGCTGTTGTTATTTTTAAATTTTTTTACTACATTAGTTATATTTAATGTTTTTTTACGTTTTGGATTATCTTTGTTGCTTTCTCTACTATTTGAACTTTTCCATTCGTCGTCGCTGTCATCGAATGTAGGAGTAGATTTTGCCATTATTTCTGTTTGAAAAAATAAAATTATTTTTTTTGAACATTTTATTGCAATATATTACATTAATTTAGTATATGCAAACCATTTTTTTGTACTGCAAATTTCCTTGTAATATCAAGTAAGGCTTTACCGTACTTTTCGAAATTTGCTTTAGTAACATGAGGTATTTTTAGCATATCTGCTTCATTTTCTGGTAATTGCTGACTCATAGCTCTGATTGCTACCATATTCATAATAGAACTGACGGAAACATCAAGTGCTCCAGCAATACCAGAAATAATATCATACAATTCTTTATAACATGTTGTCTCTACATCTTTAAGTACTTTATCATTATTCATTGGTGTTAAAACTTTAGTTGATGTAGTTGGAATAGAAGTTTTTCTTTCAACTTTTTTCATTTGCAAACAAATCTGTAAATAATTATAATTAATAATTTTGATCATAATATTATTTTTTTTTAAATAAATACCTTTTTACTACTTGAATTCATTAACTCATTTATTTTAGGACCAAGCGAAACATAAGTACTGGGAATGTCATTAAATACAAATATATATTCAAAAATTATTTCTTCAATAACTAATTTGTGTAATAATCTTTCAATATCAGTTTTATCCCATGATTTTCCTTTTCCATACAAAGAATGTTGGTCATATCCTAAAATTCGTATTTTTACACTTAATTTATATATTTTCCAAAGAATTTTTTTTGCTAAAATTATTTCTATACTTACCGTTGTCTCTAATTTTTTTATGATTACATCCTTTGTAAATATCAACAATTTGTAAAATTGTAATTTTTCTTTTCTTTGTAATATCATTTATTAATGAGACAAGATTTTTTGCATCTTCAGTTACATCTATGCTGTGAAATTGACCCTAAATTTATAAATTTTTTAATTTACATTATTATTAAAAATATTAAAAAAAAAAAAAACGTGGTTTCTTACAAGAGTTTTACAATTATCACAAGATGTTTGTTTATGATTTATACAAGATTTCCTATCAAATGATTCTCCAAAATAATTTAATTGTAACGCTCTACGGCAATCAGTTTTATTTTCACAAAATGAAACTATTTTAAATAAATTATTTAAATGAATGCTTTTAGCTTCAGGGTTAGAATCTTCCATTTCAATCATTTTTTTGTGTCTATGCATATCGCCATAATGATAAAACATTATACAATGAGCTTCTTCTGAATCACGACCAGCACGACCACTTTCTTGATAATAACCTTCAATGGATTTTGGGATCGCTGCATGAATCACAAATCTTACATTGGGTTTATCGATTCCCATACCAAATGCTATTGTAGCACACACAATGTTAACCTAAATAAATTAATTTTAATAAAATTTAAAAATTATTTAAATTTAAAAAAGTTTTTGTAACCTGTTCAGAAATCCAACGACACTGAATGTCTATTCTATCAACATCAGCTAACCCTGCATGATAACTTAAAGCTTTAAGTCCATTTCTTTGCAATTCTTTAGCATAAGTATCACAGTCATTACGAGACAGACAATAAACAATGCCAGAATCATTCATAAATCTTGATTTAATAATGTTTACTATTTCATTGATAGAATTTTTTGCTTTTTTACTAATTACACTATATACTAAATTGGGCCTGTTAAAACTGCATACAAACCTAAAAACAAATATAATAGATTAAAAACCTTTTTTTTTTATGAATTAAAAATACTTAAGATTAATTAACAAACCATTTTGGCTTATTCATTCCCAATTGTTGAAGTATGTCTTCTCTAACTCGAGGGGTTGCAGTAGCTGTCAAGGCCATTGTTGGTACTTTAGGATAATTCTCTCTTAATAATTTCAATTTTTTATAATCAGGACGAAAATCATGTCCCCATTGACTAACACAGTGAGCTTCATCAATGACAAACCTTGATAATCTATCCCTTTCATATAATGATTTTAAGGTACCACAAAGTTTTTGAGATGCAGAAAGTTTTTCTGGTGTTACATATAAAAGTTTTAATACTGGTTCTTTTTTATATAATTCACGATAAACAGAATCTAATTGACTGTCAACAATATCACCAGACATATGTGCAGCGGGTATCTTAAATAGAAAAAATTAAAATTTTTTATATTTTAAAAATGTTAATTACGTTTACAGTACACTTACATCTAATGACATTAATTTTTGGACTTGATCAACAATAAGACTTTTTAAAGGTGAAACAACTATTGTTACTCCAGGTGTCAGTAATGCAGGAAGTTGATAACATAAAGATTTACCACCTCCAGTTGGCATCAAAATGAAACAATCAAATTTTAAAATAGCAGCATTTATGGCTTGTAATTGATTTGGTCTAAAAGTGTAAAGACCAAACTTTTGCCTAAATAACTAAAACATAAATCAATTTATGAATTTTAAGTCAATTCTATTAAATTATAAAGTTATAAATGAGATATAATTTACATTCAACATTTCACGAGAATGTGGATATTCTCTACTATCAAAATTCCCACTTGTTCCATCATTAATTATATTTTCAAAATATTTTACTCCTGGTTCAATTAAAGAGTCTTGACTATAATTATTTGATGAGGCTGCTTTGTTGTAAGAATCATTTTTTGAATAACTCGCGTCTATACTACATATTGAATTTGTTTCATTTTTATTAGTATTATATATAACAGGCACATTATTTAAGTATGAATTTACTGAATCAGAATCGCTATCTACATTTTTACATAAGTTGAATTTATCATTGTTAAATGAATTATCCAATTTTAATGAACTATAATTAATTTTATTTGATGTATCTAAAATTTAAAAAATAAATTTTATTTCTTAAAGAACAAATCGTTTTCAAAAAAGAAAATAATAAATTTTATACCTGAATATTTAAGAGAGACTGATGACCTATAATCATTATTATCATTAAAATTATTGGATTTATTATTTTTTTGTTGCAAGTAAGAATTTATAGGAGAGTTTTCATTTGAATTTCGGCCATTTTTTTCTGCTAATTCTACAATTGTTTTAGACACATCCGGATCTAATGTGGCTCTGACAGGAACTTTTAATTGAAAACGTGATTTTGTTTTATTTTGTATTGGAGAATTTGTGGATGATGAAATACTTGCACCACTAGAATTTTTTCTTTCTACTATGGATTGAAAACTTACTTCTTTTTCCTTGTTAGCAGAAGAATCTTTAAATTCATTATTTAATAATTCATTATTATTAAAAGTAGAGTTAAGAACTGTATTATTTATTTTTTGAGCGGTTGTAAAATTTGCATTTTTAAAAGATTCAAATTCATGCGAATCATTTTCTTTTTTTACAAAACTTTTTGCACTTTGTGATGTTTGAGGTGGCGATAAAAGAAGTTCTTCTGTGTCAAAAGAATCTGAACATTTTTCATTTTTTTTATAAAAAAATTTACTTGTTGTAGATAAATCTTTGTTTTTTATATCAGATAGTACTGGTGATGTTTGGCTTGTTGTTAACTCAGTTTCATTTTCTGATTGTTTTAAAAGTACATCAGTTCGTCGAATTTTTGCTTTAACTCTTTGATACAATATTCTTAATTGTTGAAATGTATCTTTGTTAAAACCAGGGAATTCAATTAAAAAATTTAAAGGTATGTTATCTAATACATTAAAAAATTTTTCTAGTATTTTTAATTCTATATTTTTTAAATGAGATTTTCCAGAAATTAAATCATCTTTAGAAACCTATAAAAAATTATAAATAAAAATTGAATATTATTTTAATTTTGTTAAATATTAACAAATTATTATTAATAATATTGATAGCACTAGCATTTTTTGGAGATTAAATACATCTAAAAAATAAAATTTGACTTTTAAGTGACACTCTTATTTTCATTGCAAAACTTTGCAATGATAAATATTAAATTTATTTATTAAAACATGCTAGCACTCGACAACACCATTTTACTGAATTAAAATATTTATACTTGTACTGAGTTTGCAGAAATAACAGGATCATTTTTAGTCGAATCAATCCATTTATCTAAGGCTTCATCGCAATCTAAAGATTTTAAAATTATTTTAGAATCTTGTAAAATCTTGGTTAAAGTTTCTGAAGATTTATTATTATCAGTTGAAGAATTTAAATTAAAATTAACATTATCTTTTTCATCTTTTACATGACAATTTAACGGAGGTATTTCATTTTCATTAGAAATACTTTTTTTTTTAAGATTTATTAATGATAATTTGGATTTTGGTTTATTTAAATTATTGTCATCTTTTTTATTAGATTTTTCTTTTGATTTTTCATCATGAAAATCATTTTCGTCAAAGTCAATATCAAAATATTCGTTTAAGTTTGACATTTTCAAAATACTCTAATTTATGCTTTTGCATATCGTTGAAAATGTTTGCTTTGTTTATTTATTCTAAATTGCACTTAATTATATGTATACATTTATTTTATTTATTTATTAAGCTCACAGTAGGTATACATTTTTTGTATAATTGAACTTGTTTACTGTTTCATTGACACTATATATATACAAAATTATTATTAATGTTTTTCGAATTAGGACTCCAAAATTGTAAATGCAATTTTTTTAAAACAATATATTAAATATTTTTATTTTTCTTTAATTTATTTTAACCTCACTTTTAAGAGACTTTAATGTGTTCGTTCTTCAACTCAAATCAACTAACAAGTAACAACGCGCGAAACGAGGGAAATATAGAGACCCTAGATTACTAGCATAATTACCAGGGAAACTGCCCCGCCATTTCAAATATTTTAACGCAAGCGCACTTGAAAAATAAAACTTAAAATGTCGGGATATAGAGGCAAATACAAATTAATATAAAAAATTTTAAATTAAAAAGTAAATATTCTTTGCAAATTACGAAATTATTTTCGAAGTGCTATAAATAAAAGGTACCTATAAATAAAAATAAAGAATACTTTTTATAGTTTTTTGTTTTTTAAAGTTGAGTTTCAATGATCCCAGCTGATTTTTTCGGAGCAAACAGCCTACACCATATGAAATAGTCACGTGTGAAATAATTTTTAGGCTTGTAGTCTGCTGTATATTAATTTTATTTATAGTAGTGAAAATTCTATTAAAAATAGTTATAAAAAACACTAATAGTAAATTAATCAATACGAATTTAAATATAAAAAAATTTCTTTTCTTAAAATTAACTATAATTAAATAATAATGGGTACTAGTTTGTCAGTTTTAAATTTTAATGTGCATGCTGAAAGTGTGACTCCAAATTTAGAAAATTCAAAGCAAGAAATTAAAATAAACAATGTTTCATCAAAGTCAACAGTTTCTGAGTGTCCTATTAATCATTCAAATCACAAAAATTCTCAAATTAGTGAATGTCCAATCAATTCCAAAGATACAAATAGTGATATTAACCCTTTAAATATGATGCCTCCTGCTAATCAGATGCCTTCAATTAATCAACCATTTACATTATCAGTAGAACGTCAAGTATCAACAATACCTAAAGCAACAGAAGATGGTTTTTGGGTATATCCATCAGCACAAATGTTTTGGAATGCTATGTTAAGAAAAGGATGGCAATGGAAAAAAGGTGACATCAGCCAAAAAGATATGAATGACATTATTAAAATACATAATGCTAATAATGAACATGCTTGGCAAGAAGTACTTACATGGGAATTAATGCACTCTAAAGAATGTGGCAACCCAAAGTTAAAAAGTTTTGGAGGTAAAGCTCAAAGCTATTCTATAAAAGCCAGGATAAGGTATTGTATGGGATATGGATTGCCTTTTGATAGGCATGATTGGATTGTTGATCGTTGTGGAAAAGATGTTAGATATATAATAGACTATTACGATGGAAGCCAGTTTGACAAAACATACAAGTTTGCAATTTTGGATGTAAGACCAGCAATGGATTCCTGGGAAAATGTGTGGGATCGTATGAAATTCGCATGGTGGAAATGGAAATATAGTGAAAAAGCTGCAACTTCTGCATTAAAAAATTAAATACCTAGTCAATTATAATATAGAACTAAATAATAAATATAAAGTGGTTAGGAAAAATTTTAAAGTAATTTTATGATATTTTGTCAATTACTTAAATATAGCTATAGACTTGAGTTTTTATTGTATAAAATAGTTCAAAATGTTAAAGTTGATTAAGTAATTAAGAACTGTTTTTATTTACAAAAATCATGTACATATTTTAATATTATAAATTTGTGTAAAATAATTTGACTTTCAAAAATATAATTTTAATTCAAAAAATAAAACATTTTTTCAATTATTGTGTAAAATTAACTGATTTTTAAATATTAATTAATGATGTTTTTTTATTATTACAATGTTTTTTAAATTTAAATAAAATTGACATAAAATGTAAATAGCATATAAAAAATTTTATGAATTTAAATTGTTGTCTTGAAAAGAATGCAAAAAAAATTATAGAAAAATAAAATCTGTTAATAAATCCATAAAAACTCAAATAAATAAATAAAAAAATGATTGTTTTGCTATAAAAACTTTAAAAATTGAATGATTCGAAAAAAATCAAAAACGAATTTTGTTATTTATTTATCTTCCTTAGAAATTGTCAGAACTGTTTTACTGAATTACTAAGCGTAACCTTTTTTTGTGCAGAGTGCATAGGAGTTGGCTCATTAAATTATAAAGAATATTCTTTTTGTAAGTATTTATTAATATTTTAAAATTGATTTAGTGATCTTTTTTATTTAAATAAATAAAAAAAATTGTTTTTGCAAATAAACAAAATTTTTTAAAAAATATTTTAATATAAAATATAAAAGAAATAAAATTTTTAAATTATGAGCCGACTCCTAGTCATGAGCCGAAGAGCTCCGAGAACGCACGAGTACTTCCTGAATGTTCAATTCCTAGCGCGCCGCGTTTCTCTTCGTTCAGTCAGAGTTACCGATGGGTGATATTGACCAAATATCGGATATTCGATATTAATTTCATCAAAAAAAATATCAATATCGGATATCGGGCCTCCAAATATCGACAATATCGGATATCGAATAGTATTGAAATTTTTTAATGATTAAATATACTGCATGAATAAAATTTACAAGAATTTTTACAGTGTAATAAGATGAAATCATATCCATTTGCTAATGTAAATAAATAAAATAGAATACAATTTTAAATAAGTATTCAAGTAGTTATAGTGCAATTGAATTCCATAAATTTGATTTTTGAAAATTTACGATAGTTCAAAAAGAAATCCATCATAATATTTCAATATTAACAGATGCCGAAAATGATGACCAAAATATTACAATAAATTCCCTAGTCCCTACAATATAAATCCTATTGATATATAATAAAATATTAATAAAACCTTTTTTTTTTAGTTATTTAAAAAATGCTTAATTATTTATACAGAAAATAAAGAATTTTATATGATCTTAAAGAAGCCGAATCCTGGTAAAAAATGTTCCTGAAATTAATAAACAAAGGTATAGTTAATAAGTGTTAAATAATGCAATCTTATAGTTCAATGTTTGAAATCTATAGATAAGATCTTTGAAAATTGACAATAGTTCAAAAAAACCTGCAATCATTAATTTTTAATACTAATAAAAGTCATTTATAAATTTACATTTGATAGATCCAAATTTCGGAGGAATGGAATCTCAAGTTGCAGCCTTTATAACTGCAACCCGAGTGACTTGTGAAAATTTTAAAATTAATTACTAGTCTGTTTCTATAGTTAATAAATATATTAGTTAATTTAAAATGTTAATTTTTTTATTTTCTATCAAACTTTATCTTTAACGGAGTGCATTCAATCAAAATTATAAATAATCTAATATGATTAAATTAATTGAAAAAATTTTTAAAGTAAATCGGGTTTCAGTCAGAAAGGCGCAAATTCAATTTAGGGTACCATTACTCTTAAAAAGTGACGCAAATACCTTAAAGCTTTACAAAGAAAATAAAAAAAAATACCTATTAAAAAATGATTTTTTAAACTGATAATATAATTTTTAAAATTTTTATGAAAACTCGCAAATTTTGAAATTGCTACATTTGAAAATTTTCTGCCATTTAAGTCTAGTTCTCAAACCTACTACTTTTCTTCTTCTTCCATTTGGGTTGTATGGGCTAGTTCCCAAACCTGTTTTAAAAATTTTCCTTCGCTGGCTCCGCTTATTGTTTTTGATTAAAAACACATGTGCTGAATTGTTTACTTTTTATTATGTATAAAATTTATTAAAATTTTTCAGATCTAATTATTTTTTCTAAGTGTATATTTAAGCTTTTAAGTTATAACCAATAATATCTCAGGAAGTTTAAAAGAATTCATTTAAAACTAAATTTAATTCATTTTAAAAAAATATAAGTGAAAATCATGAGTCTGCTTCCCAAATCTCATCAAGAATTCAGTAAATCTCATTATTGGGACAGGTTTTTCAAAAAAAGAGGTCAGAAATCCTTTGAATGGTGAATATTTGAAACTGTTTATTTATTTTTCTTGAATTAAATCTCTAAGTTATAGTCACAAAAAACTTAATTTTAATTTTAAAAGGTATGGAGAATTTCCAGAATTGAGTAGTTATTTATTAAAATATATAAAACCAAAAGATAAAGTCTTAATCGTTGGTTGCGGTAATTCAAAGTTAGGAGTTGAACTTTATGATGCAGGATATAAGTAAAATTTTTAACAGTTTATAAAATTTTGCCAATTTGACTTATACTTGATATTAATGAGAAAGCATTTACAGAAACATCACCAATATTGATATATCTAGTGTTGTTATAAAACAAATGCAAACACAATATGGAAGTAGTAGACCTGGTTTAATTTTTAAAGAAATGGATGCAACAAAAATGAATTTTGATGGCTGTCAATTTAGTGTAGTTTTAGACAAAGGGACTCTAGATGCATTAATGCCAGATAATAAAGAAATAACTGTTACTGTCATTGATAAATATTTTAATGTTTGTATTTCTTTTAAATTACTATATTAGTTTGTAAAAAAATGATTAAGATTAAATTTTTTTTATATCAGGAAATCAACAAGGTTTTGAGTAATTTTGGAAGGTATATGTGTATTTCTCTTTTACAAGAACACATCTTAGATAAACTTATAAAAAGCTTTGTTCAGTTAGAATACGCCTTTCGCATAGTTCGTTGCCATGATGCAGAAGCTAAAGCCAAAGAGCAAGATGAAAGTAGTATGCCAGTATTTTTAACAGTTGCTACAAAATTTATTAAATTAGCCAATCCAGTATGTATATTTATTTTGTTATAAGTATATTTTTAAATTGTATAAAATAATAATTTTAATTATGATATTTAATTAAAAATTAATTCTTGTATTTAATAAAGATTTTAGAGATTGCTTTAATAGAAGATTCATTAATACGATTAGATAATTCTGAAGATATTAAAAATGCCGTAGTTTCAATTCAAGAATCTGCCTCATTATGTACTAGTTTATGCAAAGGAAGTGTAGCCAGTGATGGTGAAGTTAGTTTAGATTTATATAAGCCTGGTGATAAGGAACCAAGATATACAATATATGTAGTTGATCAAATGACAACTAATAAAAAAAAAACTTATGCAGCACTCATAGTTCCACAAGGAAGGTAAATTAAATTATTTAGTATATAATAGAATAAAAATTTTAACCGCAAGAAAAATAATAAAATATTTTTTGTGTAATTAGAGAAGTAGATTGGTTATTCAGTACACAAGAAGGACGTCAAGAACTTTTAAAATCTGTCAATTATAATAGGCTTGCTATTATTACGCTTAATAGAGGTCAAAAATTTGAAAACTTAGATGAAGTTAAAAAAGAACTTGTTGACAATATAAAAACTTTAGCGCCTTCAGAATTAGTTAAAACTCAAATTCCTATTTTATCTATTGGATCCGATGTTGGACGAAGAAAACTCTGTATGGAAGGAGAAAGTAAAATAAGCGGACCTTTTATTATTGAAGAAATAGAAAATAATAATGAAATATTCAGAAGACTAATATTTTTAAAAAATCAGTTTGTTGTACAGAGTGAAGCAAAATTAAAACTAGTTAAATTAAATAAGGAGTCAGAGTATGAAGTTGACTGCTGGTTCCTTGCTTGCGATCATCATCTATTTATGTCTGCTGGTGTGAATGTTGTGGTTAAAAATAAAATTCATAGTGAAATTCTTATAATCGGACTTGGAGGAGGTGGTTTATGTACATTTCTGCATCAATTGTTACCTCAAATGTGTGTATCAGTAGTTGAAATAGACGATTCAATTTTAGATGTTGCTACAAAGTATTTTGGTTTACACCAGAATGAAAAGTTAAAAGTTTCTATAACAGATGGATTAGATTTTATAAAAAAAAGTTGTAGTGAAGAAAAAAAATATGATGTTATATTATTTGATGTAGATAGTAAAGATACATCTGTTGGTATGAGTTGTCCACCTAAAGAATTTGTAGAATATTCTTTTCTCGAAAAAGTTAATAATTGTTTAACAAATGAAGGATTTTTTATTTTAAATGTAGTCGCGAGAAATAAAATATTACGAGATAAAGTTGTTGCTGATTTAAAAAAAATTTATAAATTTGTTGCTTGTTATAAAATTTCGCAAGATTTAAATGAAATAATTTTTTGTTCAAAAAATAATGTTATATTCGAAGAATGGAAAAACACAATGAAAAAGTCATTAAAATTTATAAACAAGGAAATAAAATCGAAAAGTTCATTAAAAAAGGATGTACTTGACATATTGAATTTGTTAAATAATTTTAAGTTAGCTGAATAAGTTCATTATTTGAATTAAAAAGATTTGTACATAATTTTTTATAATTTTACCAAGGTAATTAATCATTTTTATTCCTACAATATGGAAATTATACCACAGAATAAGAATCTCTTATGCTGTGATGATACAGCATATGGATTTTGTACATATAATTATATATTTTATGAAATAAATAAATAATGACCTTTTCAAGACAATGTATAAAATTTTTATTAGTTTATAACTCCTAAAAAAAGTATACCTATATTTTATAAAATTTATGATTTTTAAAAATTAAATCACTAAATTGTAGACTGCATATATAGACTGTAAGGAAATTAAAAAAAAATAAAACTGCATGCGGGATATATATATATAGTATACACTGTAAAAAGTAACTTTCTTAGATTTACAAAAAAAAATAGAATTTTTTCGAAAAATTAGTGAATTTTCAAAAAATTTTGTAAATATTCGATAAAAATCGTAAATTTACTAAATTTAGCATATTATCGAAAAATTCGAGAATTCTCGATTTTTTTTTGTGAATTTACGAAAAAAGTTGTAAATTCACAACTATTTTTCGGAAATTTACAACTATTTTTGTAAATTTCCGAAAAAAAATCGTAAATTATCAATTTTTCTTGCGAATTCACAAAAATCACAAAAATCAAGAATACTCGAATTTTTTGTTAATATACTAAATTTAGTAAATATACGATTTTTATCGAATATTTACAAAATTTTTTAGAAAATTTACTAATTTTTCGAAAATGTTTTAATTTTTTTGTTAATATAAGAAAGTTACTTTTTACAGTGTAGCTATTAATTAAACAAGGGATAAAATATTGGTTTTGACTTTGTATGCAGTTGCAAACAGCATGCAAAAGTCGAACCCAATATTATTTCCCGTGATTAAAAAAACATAGTTTTAAATATAATGGGCAAAAAAGACCGTCTTCCTAGGGCAGAAAATAGGCTTTTTTTGCCCGAGATATGTAATATCAATTTGTTCAACAACGAAAAAAAATAGGATTTGAATTTCCTACATTTTTCCAGTGTTCAACACATAGTTTTTCATTAAAAGCGAAAAAAAGATCGCTCGAAAGTGAGAAAGTAATCTTTTTTGCAGCGTGTAATGAAAAAATATTTCTTAATAGTCAAAACTGTACTTTTTTATATTGTAACTTTTTCGAAAAAAAATATTGATTATTTGGTAAATTACTGAAAATATATAGTTAAGTGATGATACGACCTTCTTGGACCAGAAACAATAAAAAATGCAAATTATTTTTTTCGACGTTTCGTCATGGAATTGATGATCTTATAAAGGAAAATAATTTGTATTTTTTATTGTTCATAATATTGTTCATATAATTTTAATAATTTATTTGTACGTATCAACAACTGAAAATAATAGTCAAATGATATTAAAAAGTCAACCCTGGTTTACCATACAAGGAAATAAGTTAGACAAAAAGAACAGACTTATTATATTACAAAGATATTTATATAAGAGACATATTATAATATATTACTTAGGCCCTTTCTACACCAGGCAATTTAATTTTATTTTATGATTATATTCTCATTTAAAATGCATTGAAATGTAATTTAAAAAAGAGATAATCTTGCCTGGTGTAGAGACAGCCTTATTCTTTATTTCTTTGTAGTACTTTATACAATTTTATGACAAAAAAAAACAAAACAAAAATTCGTTAGGTAAGCAAGCAAATTTTGTAAAAAATTTATTGGATTAATGGAAATATATTTTTGGAAAATCAAACTTGGTCAATATTACTTTTTAACTGTATAGTTTTATTAATTTAATTATAATTTTACACTATATAAATGCATTAATATATATATATATATATAATATTATACTTTTAACCAATATATATATATTAGCAATTAATCTATTATCTACACTTTGGTTGGTATATTAATCTTTAAATATTTGTTTTTGAATAAGTTCCTATAAAAATGAAATGATCTAAAAATACCAACTTTTTTTTTTGTTGAAAATAATTAAAAAAATTAAAATTTATGCTACCATAAAACATTCAATTTTTCTTTCATTTTATACAGTAATGTTATAACATTTCTAATAATATATTTACATATTTTTGAATTTAAAGGATATTATTTAGAAAATCACATTTAATTAAAATATTTTTGTTTTTCTTTTCAGCCTTTACTATATCTTATATAATATGATACATATTTTTTATAATATTGGCAGTTTAAAAATTAAATTTTATTTTTTTAAGGCATTGTATTTTTATTTTATTTTTTATTTTTGATATGATTTTTATACATTATTGTAAAATATTTTCTTTTTCTTGTGTAATTGTGCGATTTTTTTTTAAATTCATTTTTTAATAAATTAAGTAGCCCTTATTTTAAATCATATTTAAATACAGATTTTTATCTACAAATTAAAGCAGTTAAATAAAATTATATATTATATGTATAAAATAAATTAATTTTTAATATCATGCAAAATTTTATTTATTTTAGTTTACAGGATAGGTACATTTTTTGCTATACTTAAAAAAAATAATTAAGCTGCAACTTGCATAATATTAAATTTGAATTTTTATGATTCAAGTCGTTTTTTTTTCTAAAATTTTTTGATACAAAGACTAGGTCACACAGTAAATTTTGAAATATACAAGTTTCACTTTGAAATTAAAAAATTTTTTGTGTAAATGAAAAGAAAATTTTTAAAAACTGAAAAATTTTTTTATATTTACATTCTTAGAGCTAATTATAAGTTATTTTTTTTATTGTTTAAGTGATTAATATACATTTTTTTAATTTTTCATATTTTCCCCCTTTTTATTTAAAGTAAAAAATATTTTGAGAATCTCAACTTGATTGAGAATTTCCAAAAATCAAAATTTTTTGAGAATTTTTTCTAAAACAGCCTAGAAAACCGAGATTCTTAAATTTTTAATTCTTAATTTTTATTTTATACACGTATAATATCATAATTTAACTATTTATAATTAGGTTATACATCTGTTACAACGTATAAATTAACAGCTAATGACTATAATTATAATAATATTACTTACTAAATATATTTACAATTATACAAAAAAAAAAGTCATTTGATATGATTAAAAAACCTTAAGCCCCTTTTGTTAATAATTTTTTCATTACACATTTTTAAAAAATATTTTTGCGAGATTAATGTGCGGGAGAAACATTCAATCATTTATTCTTATACATTTAATTTTTTTCGCCAAATTTAGGAACAATTTACATTAATTTATTAAAAATAATATCAATTACTTTTCGGCGACTTTTATCATTTTCAAAAATAATTTTTTTTATTCATTTTAACTGTCTCGCTGATTATTATTTAAAATTTTTCATTGATTACAAATTTTTTCTGTTATAAAAAACGTTTAACAACTCGGTTAGTATGTATAAAAAATGTTAAAAAAGTCCCCTTTACTTTATAATATGTAACAATTATTTTTAGTTCCTAAATCTTAGGAACCACCTTTTTTTTACATTATTTATTAAAATATTTTTAACAAATTATATTATAAGAGACATTATTCAGTCATTTAAAAAATGAGATTCACATTTATATAAATACGTTTCATCATTTTTTATTAAATGAAAGTTTTAAGAACTAAGAGTTTAATTTATCTATTTACACGCATTGAGTATTTAATGTGTCTTTATAATATTCGCTTCCGGAACTTTTATCATATTTAAAGTTACCGCCGCGCGTTATTATAAAATGGCAAGAATTGTCTCTTGTCATAATTATTATTGACGATTGTTTAACTGTCATGAGGATCATTTAAACGTGCCATTTCTGATTGATTACTATTATTACTCGGCATAAAAAGACTATTCAACTTGTTGAAGCGTTGACTGTTTGTGCTATGCAAGGAATTATTTGTTGAATTGTGTTGCTGGTAACTTCCACTTCTTGAAAAGCTAGGCACTTTTTCTGAAAAAAAGGTGAGCAATTTTATGAAAAAATTATAATTTATTAAATAGTACTTTACAACGCATGTCCAGAAAAATTAAGAATGGCACAAATCGCATAAATTAGGGTAAACTGCGATTTGAAGCATTTTTTTTTATAGACAAAAGGTCGTAAATTAATTTTGCGTTTATTAAAAATGCATACCTTTATTACGATTATGTCTTAACCTATCTTGTGAATTGACCGATGGGCAATTTCTTTGTGCAATACATGAATAGTTACTGTCAGTACTGTACGTTGGTGAGCTGGATCTATTTCTTCGTCTTGGGCTTTTACTATTTTTATTTCGAGAACTAACTCTATTGTGATTACAAGATTGATTAAATTTATTGTTATATTCAACTGTATCGGCATACAAACAACTGGATTCTGAACAAGAACAGCAAGCATCGGAGTGTGCGTTTGAATCACATGACTTACGATCCCATTCATCATTATCTGGATGATATACGTTATTATCGTTTCTATATACATCGCCGTTAATATCCAGACCATTTTGATGTCCATAAATCAATGATCCACTTTCATATTCATTTTCCTGGCTTTTGTAAATATCATAATGGTTAAAGCTTTGAGGAAATGAAGGTACGGGTGGTGGATTTGTTTGTGGGGGTAAGGAAGTATATCTGTTATTAATCTGATCTTGATTTTGAGTTGACCAAGGTGTAGGCGAAGCCGAAAAACCATTGTTTATTCTTACGGGAGGTGTCGGTGGGCTTTGAGATTTACTTGAGTGAGTAGTGTCATGCCCATTTTGGGTAGCCCTTTTTCCTAAATGAGGGCTAAAGGCAGCATTTTGCAATTGTACTCGGCCTGATAATGAATTACTGGATGTTAAAGTATGTTCCGGTGGTGGGGGTTGCTGTGGGGGTGGTGGTAACATGTCGCACCAATTGGGAAGTGCAGGTGGATTCATCAGTGGCTGGCTGTCACTTTGATTTGAGCGATATACGGCTCCTCTGCGTTGAATTTCATTGTTATCGTCTGTATAAACGCTACTAGCATTATCGCTACTAGGTGATACAGTAGATTTATTTCGTTCTTGTCCGGATTCCAAACTAGAGTAATCAGGTTTTACACATGAATCACTTGAGTTAGATTTTTGTCCACTGGTTTCCATTGAATCAGGGCTACGATTATTGACGCATAGAGTTGTTGTAGCATAAGGTTCCGGAGGTGCAGAAGGCTTACGCGTATTATAAAATGTAGTTAAATTTACTTCGGCATATTCTGAGCCTGCCATGCTTACGATTCCTGGATTTATCATATGATTGTTTAACAATTTGGTTTCACAATCTTTGTCAGAGCTTTGTATAGTGTTAGTAGGTCGCCAGCCTCGTTCAAGCCACAAAGTGTCTTTATTTAATTGACAAATATCATTTGCGGTTCCAACTGGAACATTTAAATGACCTAATTGCTTGCTACAAGGTTGTCGCTTCTTGACGTATAGAGTACCAAAGATCGCTGCCAATACACTAAATACCATCATAATCATTATAACCAAAAACCAAGTTTCTTTTACAACTGAGTCACTTCCATTATTTGGATCGCTTCTTGGAGGATGTTGAGCTAATTGTCCAGGGTCCATATTTAAAATAGCTGGATTCGAGAAGGGACCAGAACCGGCATGTGTTAAGCCAGCAACTCGGGCAGTGTAAACTCCTCCAGTACTAAGGCTATTTATAATCACAGACGTAGTTGAAGCGTTCAGAGACATTTGTCCAAGTATTTTGTTGGTACTGTTACTTTTAATTTGGATCTAAAACAAAAATAAATTTTTGTATTAGATAATTAAAAAAAAATATACATATATGACATGTAAAATAAATG
The DNA here is from genome assembly GCA_022575985.1 of Anagrus nilaparvatae. NCBI lineage: Eukaryota > Metazoa > Arthropoda > Insecta > Hymenoptera > Mymaridae > Anagrus > Anagrus nilaparvatae. The sequence continues at coordinate 34,630,889 of JAKSXM010000231.1, forward strand.
GGGATATTTTGGCGAATATTACCTTGTATCCAACAAGTTGACCGTTATGTTCAGTTTTGGGAGGCGCTGTCCACCTGACGAAAGCTGAAGTTGAATTTATCATTCCAACATGTACAGACTCTGGTGGGCTTGATGGCACATCTTCCAAAGTCATTGTTAATTTGACGTTACTTGGACGACCTTCAATGGTTTTATAAAATGGTACAAGGAAAAATTCATATTTTGTGAATTTCTTTAAATTTGTAAGTACGTAGCTTGTTGCTCCAGCATTCATTACTGTAACCATTTGATACTCGGGGGGTTTATCAGAAACTTCGCGGTATCGGATGTAAAGTCCATCCACTAGATCAGCAGCTCCGAGTATCTAAAAAAATTTAATTTTTTGTTACCGATCCGAGTTACTCATAGTCATAAATATAAAAGAAAAAAAACAAATACTTACATCCCAAATTATTTTGACACTTGTACTGGACAAGGGAATAACTTCTCTGAGTTGTAAAATTTCGCTATTTAAACGGTCTCTTGCTCGGATTAATTCTGTCTGCGGAACAGTATGCTGGTCAATGCTCATGGTATGGGCAACGTCAGACATCGGACCAGGCAAGGATAATCCATAACTATTTTCAGATCGTACAAGGAAAACGTAATTTGTATCTGGTTTTAAATCGGAAACTGTATAAGTATCTTCAGTTATTCCGCTAGCGGCAACCACCCAGCCAGTATTTAAATTGCTGCTAAAATATTCTACATGGTAGCCAATAATTTTACTTTGACCTTCACTTCCTGGGCTCCAAGTAATTGTTACTGAATTACTGGTAATGTTTACGATTCTAGGTTTGCTTGGGCTCTGAGGCAAGGATGATATGTCTGCTGTTTTATGTAAAGTTGTTGAAGCACTGACTGATAATGCAGCTGACCACGAAGTATTTCCAGATTCAGAACTAGCAATGCAGGTATACATTCCAGCATCTGTTTTTTGAAGATCTGTGATCTGAAGAGTTCCATTACTTGACATGGTAATACGGTTTCCAAGATGAACTAAAGAACCGTCTTTGTGCCAAATAATTTTTGGAGCTGGGGTTCCTATAGCTCTACAAGGTAGTATGGCAGTAGTTTTTAAAGGAAGCGTTTGGTTACCTGGACCTATCTCAATTAATGGAGGTGGCACTTCTTCGGTTAATGGAACCTATTTTTAACAGATAAAACATATAATTTAATAAGAATTTAATTTTTTGAATCTAATAAAAAATTAATAAAAAATATCGCAAATACTAAGTTTCGGTACAAACGTATTACAAGGATTAAAAATTCTAAAGAATCTAGTTTACAACCTGTGCGCAAAAAAAAAGATAAAAATGTGTATAAAAAAATGTTAAAATATACCTGAAGAAAGACAGTGGTAGTTGTAGCCCCAACTTGACTAATGGCACTGCAGACATAATGTCCTTCATCTTTTCTAACAACCTCTTTGATATGTAAGCTACCATCTTCATTGACTTTGTAACGATCTTGATAAGTATGTCCAGGGAACATGAGCTCTTGGGAACCTTCACGTGTCCAGAATATCGAAGGGTTAGGCTCTCCACGGGCCGAACATGCGAACGTCACGTCCGAACCAGGACTAACGGCCTCGTCTTTTGGGAAATTTGTAAAAACTGGTCGTGCTATATTTAACAGATGAAAAATATTTAATTATAAATTTTATTGATCATTTCCTTTTTAATTTTTTTTTATATAAAAAAAAATATGCCTTACAGTAAACAGTAAGTGTTGCGCTTGCTGATATTGCACCAACTCCATTTTCAGCTTCGCAAATATAAGTTCCCTGATCAGTTGGCATAACTCTTTCAATTACTAAACTTTTGTCATCAAGTATATGTCCCCTACCGATTGGCATTTTACCATCATGCCTCCTCCACAAAATTTCAGGCGGGGGGTCACCACCTACTCGGCACATGAACTGAGCTGTTTGATCCATTAAAACAGTTTGATTCGAAGGCGTTTTAAGGAAGTATGGTTTTACTTTAATAAAAAGTTTGTAATTTATTATTATTATTATATTTTAAATTAAAATTATTATTATTATTATTTTAATTTACCATTTACGCTTAATGTAACAATAGCAGATTCCCTAGTACCAACGATATTTGATGCTATACATTGATATTTTCCTTGATCAGATTGTTTGACGTCGGTTATCATTAAATTTCCTCCATCGACTAATGAAATTCTAAAAAGAGATGAAAAGAAACAATGAATTTTAAACGTCTAAATTTTGTAGAAAAAGTTAAAATTTATGTTTTCTTTTTTATTGTTCAAAATTGAATTATCAAAGGGTTAAGAACTCAATTATTAAGTCCCATAAATCAATAGCAAAGTATAAAAAAAGTAAAGTAAAAAAAAGAAAAAAAAATGAACGAATGTCGAGAGTTCGTAGAACTATTTGGTTGTCTATACTGTGGTAACAAATACCAAGACTTGTATATAACAATGACAATGCTAGCATTTCCTGAATTTTGCAACTAAAGCCGGAATCCGCAACGACTAGAGAATCGATAGCCTTCCGATTGTGTCCTCTAATTTATAGTATCAATTAATTTGAAGCGGTGCAGCACCTCGACTATTCCCCTTGATTTTCTGAATTATATATAATACAGAAATTTCACTGCTTGTTATTCTCCTCTATTTTCTTCTTTTATGTAAAACGAGAAGAGAGATAGCAATAGAATTGAGATTTTCATTTCTATTAATGTCATTAATTTATTACCCATTCAGTCAACTTTATATATATATATAAAGTACTAACTTTTCATCGATCGAACCTAACAAAAACAAGTTTTAAGATTATATTATTCAGTTTTTTGAAGGGCGGAAATTTTCATTAACGCGACAAGTTGTCATTTGCTCATTTTTTTACTGTTATTGTTATTATAATCTTGATAAAGTTTTATAAATCTTTATAAAAAAGTTAAATTTAAGGGTAAAAAAAATAATAGATACGTAACTGTATATATTTTAGGCAAATTTAATGTCATTTATATAAAAAAGAATGGTTTAAGTTTGTTAGAAAAAGTTTTTTTAGCAAAAAAAAAAAGTTTAGTTATTGTTTTATTATTATTATTTAAACTTTTCTTTTGTACCTACGCATAAAATTATAATTTAAATTTATTTTTTTATATTATACATGGATTTATCTTATATATAAATGCAAAAAGTTTTAACTGGGGATAAGAAAATATTAATTAAAAATTTTTTTTTGTTCAGCTTGAAAGTAATAAAATTTTTAATTAGAAAAATACGAATAAAATATTAATTATGGTGTACACATATTTTAGACTGGGTGATGGAAAAAAGTAATTTAGAAGAAAAATTAGGTACTAGAAATTTAAGGTCATAGAGCGTTATTTATTTAGATGTAATTTTTCCAAACTTTTTTCAGATTAGATTTTTAAAGTAACATACAAGCTAAATTTCTTTGAAAGCATAAAATTTAAAAAGTGCTACTTCTAAATTTCAAAATTCAGTACTTAAAGCAGTCAATAGTACATAATTTGATTAAACAGTAAAATAACTTCAATTAAATTAATTATTTTAATCAAATTAAGTTGTCTTTTACAATAAAAAAGAAAATAATCTTTCAATTTCTCGAGTGTACTGTATATGTCAAATAATTGTAAATATACAACATAAATAGGCGAATACAAACTTATTGAAAAGGGAATCTATTAGTAAATTAAACGAACTTCCTTTTTGTATATGACAAAAGGAAACTTTGAACTTTCGTCTTTTTGGGTTATACATTGAAAATAATTTTCTTTTATTAAAGTTAAATGTTAATATATTTTATTCGTAATTTATATATATTTTCATTACTTACACTACTAAATACTATGCCCTCTTTAAAAATTTTATCAATTAAATTAATGATTTTCATTATTTAAAGAAAACTTTTTATCAATGTAAATTTAAATTATTCACAAGTATTTATTCATGTGATGAAATATTCGTATGTAAATTAATGTACCAGATTCAAGTCTTTCATCAAATTATGATTTTTTAGGGCTTAAAAAAAATATCTGTACAGAATAATAATAATAAATTTATACCTAGAGTTTGTACATAAAATTTTTGAATAACAATTATACATAATTTCCCATAGGACTTTACCTTTTTATATTAATTTGACCAAAAATATACTCTGGTGCTTGGTATTTTTGAAACGACTTTAATTTTTAGTGTATAATATTTATGATTTATGAAAAAGGTTTATTTCAAGTGCTTACTGAGTAAAATAAAACATTCTCAGGTATTCACTGAAAATTTAGAGTTTTAATCAAATTTTATTGCTATCAATTTATGAAATTATTAAGGGAACAACCTTAAATTTTTCTTTGGCAAAAAGAATCTTGACAAAGAATTTAATTTTCTTTTCAATATACAGAAAAATAAAATAATTTACCTTTTATTACTTTCCAGATCAATAACATGACCATTTTTCTTCCATTGTAATATCGGTTCTGGATGTCCTTTTGGTGGTCCACATTCAAGCAACGCAGTTTCACCAGCAGCTATTCTTGTGTTATGCGGTTCAACACGAAAATCATCTCTTAATACTGAAAAAAAAATTTTTCCTTTAAATAATAATAAATTTTCTCTTAACCAAAAGAATTTTCTAAAAAAATTCTCAAGAGTATAACTAAAGCACGTGTGTGTGTACAATATATATATATATAACTTTAAATATATGCATTGAGAAGAAAATTGTAAGCAAAAATTTTTGTACTAGAGATTTTTCTTTTTATTTATATAAAAAAAATACGGTAAAATCGATTCTAGTTCTATTTCTCACTCTACGATTCCATTATTGAAGCACATATAACCCTCTTTTTTTTCGTCGTCCCTTTTTTATCCAAACTATATTTTTATGTATGTAATATATGTTTATAGAAAATGAAGAAAAAAAAACGTATTTTTTGTAAATATATTTTATATCGTTTGATTTTCTATTCATGAGAGAGCGAGGAAATTTTAGCAATTTTAAATTTGGTCTTTTTTTATCTGAAATGATGATTCGTCTTTTAAATTTACATGTATTTATTTTAAAGTTCTATTTATAAATAGGTAACTACTCTATTTTTTAGAGAAAGTCATTTTATCGATAGTTAAAATCGCGTGTACGGTGTCCTTTTTTTTATATATTGTAAAATGGACACATAAGCTATTACCATTTATCACTATATAAAGTTTTTGGTCTTTGCACGGAATATTTTTTTTTTTTTCTTAAATGGCCTAAAAAAATCGATTTCTTTTTTCTTATATAAGTTTCTTTGGAGACATTCAATATAATATATAGTTTTTTTTTGATAAAAGGTAATTCTGGGTAACAGTTGTGTTAAATAAAAAAAAAAAGTTATGTGAAGCAGAAATAGAGTGAGAGGAGGGAAGCTTTTAATTTGGAGTGGTTTGAGAGAGGGTTTTATATATAAATATATATATTTAAAGGAAATGGGATTTTGCTTTTCAGTGGAGTGCTTCGATAAGTTGGTCTTAAATCAATGCTTTATTTTCTGGATAGGGAGAAAAATAGTAAACTGTTGAAATATATTTATTATAGGTAAGAAAAATTCATGAAAATTCTTTTTTGAATAAAAAGGGAAATTAAAAGAATTTTAAAGATTGAAGGGGAAAAGTTAAAAAGATTATTTGTAAAATTGAAAGTGATTAATCAAATTAATTAAAACGATAAATTTTATTTGATTGAAAAAGTTTGAATATATTTATTATTCTACTTAAGTTTTAATTTTCTTCATATATATTCAAAGTGATTTAGAAGTATATATATATATATATATATATAATTTTTGAAAAAAAGTTTGTAACTCATAATAGAGAAATAAATAATTTTACAGAATTTGGCCAAAAAAGACTACTTTTTAAGATGGACAATTCGTATTTTTCCCCTTTTAGTGTAAAATACTGTTAACTTATAATGTCCCTCGGGCCCGTAAAGATCTAGTTTGATGCAAAATAACACTTTAGTATTAAGTTACATTGTTCAAACCTTTTGATCTATATTTGAAGATAGAAAAGGCAAAATTAATCTCAAAAGTCAATATCAAGCATTTTTTTAAAAATTTGATAAATCCATTAGAAGATTATATATAAATACAATGTGAATTGGTTGACGTAAATATAGTATAATAGTTTATAGTATAGTATTCTGCAGTAATAGAAATAAAACCGTTTCGGTGCGTTTATATATCTTTACAAAGTCATTTCACTTGCGAGAAAATGCGTAGCAGAAAAAAATTAGTAGTATTTTCGATTATTCGATAGATTTTAGGTGCATTCAAAAAATAATATTCCAAAATTTTAGTAGATTTGATTACTGTCAAATTCTTTTGAAATGATAAGGGATCTAAAATTTGCTTGATAAGAGTTCACCGAGGAGTTCACTATTACTTTAAAATAATCTGGAAATCTTATTTTTTTGTATAATTGCACCAAGTATATTTAGAAATTAAGGATAATAAAACTATTCATAATTGCTCCCATAGGCTAATAAATCTTGCAAAATAACACCAAATTTAAATTTCCTTATACAATTTTATCTATTCATAAGACAAACACAAGAAGCAAATTTACCTAAACAAACAGCAAAAAAATAAAAGTAAGTACGTAAATACATTAATTTAATTTTTTCTATTTATTTAATAGCCATAAATAAATATATCACTTTAAATTCTTTACCAGCACTGATCCATGCATAAAAAGTTTCCTCTTAAATAAATATTTACAGTTTTTTTTGCTGCGGTTTTATTACTATTTAATCTCCCGCGGGATATACCGCTGTCGCGTTTTCATATAACTTAAAACAATCTGTGTCTCCATTTTCATTTTTATTTATGTTTATCCTTAAATAAATATTTATTAAATTTTCTTTTTGTTTTATGCAAGAAAGAATTTATTTATAAAAATGATAAAAAAGTGTGCTTTGGTGTGAGAATTTAAGGATAATTGATGTAATTTAAAATTTTTATAACCAAAACTATTATAATTTCTAAGCTCAAATCTCTTTACAAGAAAAAATTAAAATTTCAGTAACATATTTTAATAATTAAATACGTTTTCAATTAATTCAGAAAAAAAAATATTATAAAATTAATTTTCTTCATCAGAATATTTAATTTAACTCAACATATTTTTAATTAGTAAAATTTCAAATTTTCTTGTATATGAAAAAAAATATAAATTTTCAAATAAAGTAATATAATTTTTAATTAAAAAAGAAGCTAAAAAAAAAAGTATCAATTTTGTCACGTATAATATTAAATATCATACTCTTCTACAGTATATATCATCATAATTCAAAAAAAAAAAAACTTAGATATTATACTGACATATTTTTTTTATCATATATAACAAAAAAAAGAAAAAAAATATGGTCAGTTTTTTTATGTATAAAATATGGAAGATAAAGCTCGTAAAAGCTAGAGAGTAAGAGATACATAAAGATGACTAAAATACTAAAATTTTATATAAATATTAAGTAAAAATATGTTTGTTTAGGTTATGTTTTATGGAAATAATAATATGTCTTCAAGAGTCACATTTTCATTCAGCTCAGTGAAAAATATGTTCTTTATGGAGTTAAGGATCGTGACCATCTTTTTTTTATGTTTCTATTTTATTCTTGAGCTATTGTTATTAGCTAGATCACGTAAAAAAATTATTTATGGATATATTATGCTTAAAAATAATTTATTGTTTATGGATAGAAAAATTTAAAGCTTTTTTTTTGTAATTATTGGCCAAACATAAAAGAACAAAGTTTTTTTTTTGACCTATTACGTTAAATTTCTTTGAGTATTATCAAAGTATAAATTGTTTTTTTCATCTCTCTCAGTTCCTCTTAAATTCTTCTATATATATTAGAGATGCACTTGGGAATTTTATGGAGCGTAAAGCACTTTTTTTTTCATAGAATGATTTTTATAATGGTTTATAATATTAATAAATGAAACTGATAATGACATGTAAAAAAATTTCATGATACAATAAATTAATTATGTTTTTTTTTTTTTTAAGTAGTAAAAAGACATTTTAGTCAGACGTTTATATTCTTTGTATCCGTTTATTATCTTCCCACATTAAAAAATAACTTTTTGCCAAAAAAATGAGTTATTATTCAATTTTTTTAATATTAACAATTTTTTTTTGTTGCCTGAAGGGTTTAAGGTAAAATTATATGGTTTTAAGTGTTATTTATTTATTTTCGTGGGAGTTTAATCTATACAATTTTTTTTTATTTCTTAATATTATTATGTAAAATATTTTATAATTATATTTATTTGTATGTTATTATGCACTTTTTTGGGAAAGATTGTATAGGTTATGTTTAAAGTTATTTTTTTTAATAAAATTATTCAATTTTGTATGGTTTGTGCTTTGATTATTTATTCACACGAGGTATTTTGGACTGAAAGTATAGAATTTAGCTTTGAGGGCATTTAGCAGAAGTGGTCGAGTCTAAAATTTCTTGGACCCGTTTTTTTGACACCGAATAAAAATTTCAGAAAGTTCTGATTGGATCTTTAGAATCCTGGGGAAATTTCACTAAAGTTTCTCTTTTTAGGCAAATGTTTTAAAAATTTCTGAAAGGTTGTGCAGATTTTCAGATTTTGCAGGTTTTCATAAGTATCTGAATTTTGTATGAGAGGAGGGACCTCCATGAAATTTCCCCAAGAATCTGAAAATCCAATCAGAATTATCCAGAGACTGAAAATCAGATCACAGAAATTCTTAGCCACAAAGGTGAAACATGCATTAGTCAAAGGATCAAAATTCTATCTTCAGTGTAAACATAGTTTGTAAATTATTCTTCCCAGTGTATAATCTAATATCATAAAGTAATTTCCATTTGACATTAGTTTTAATTAAGAAAATGAAATTCAGCAAATACAGAAAAGTTTAATTAAAATAATCGACACAGAATTTATTTGTTAAAAGCCAACAATAAGATGTTACAACAATAAAAAATTTTCCTACATCCTAAACATTAATTAAAAGTATAAATGTTTACCAAAAAAAAAAAAACTTTTTTTTCCACCCTAAATTACTTACATCCTTAGTACACACTATATGTAATTTAAATTGAAAAGTTTCCTTTACTTTTTTGTTTAGATGATGTCTATTTATATCCCTAAAATAAGCCACATAATAACAACATTTTAATCGTTCTAGCTGATTAACACTCATTGTATATAAAAGAGAAAGACAGAGATAGTTTGAGGGTCAGTAAAAAAAAAACGATACAATTTATCTTTTCAAGGGATTACATAACATCCAAGAAAGAAAAATAATTATACTTGAAAAAAAAAGCCTTTTAGGAAGTTTCTATATCCTCTCTTGACCAAAACATAAAAAAAATAGTATTTTTCTCTGAAAAAAAGGGTAAAAATTCTGTAGATGTAAAATTTGTGACATGAACACATAGAGTATGTCCAATGTTTATATTAATGTGTATATGGGGTTAGTTAAATTGAGAGATATAGGGTTAAAATGTATAGAATACATGAGAGAGGGTTTCATATGTCGATGTTATTATACTAGTATTTCCTCTGTAAATTTACAATGTATCGTATTAGTTAACTTGTTATATCATGGGGATATATGTTTATATTAAATAAAGAATTAAAATTATATTCTCTTACTCTTATTATTAACGTTTAGTTTGATCGATTAGGGTTCATTTTATTTTATCTTTTGTTATACATTATGTTCTACTTCGCCCTATGTTTTTTTATGTATTAACTGAATTTGTTCTTAATTATAAGGAAATTTAGATTAATTTTTAGAGTTAAGTAAATTTATTTTTATTTTATTGTCAATTTAAAAAGAAATTAATTTTTCAGAGATTATTTTAAATTCAAAGACAGACTCAATATTTTAGGATTTTGGTTTATCTACTGTTTTTTAAAATAATACTGTCTGCTTGTAATCCGAGCGAATAATTATTCTGGCTGGGCTCTTTTTTTCAAATATTAGCTTTGAAACTTCACAAACTACCATGTCCTATAATTAATCCTGTTTGTGAATACTTGTAGCCATAGACCTCTGTACATCTTTTATGCTCTATGGACTCTTTTGAGTCTGGATCTCAGTGACTTGGTCTTAGAAGATGCAGAACGTTTTTGATTTTCTTGATTCCTTGTGACTGCATTTCTTACTTTTGATCAATTTCTAAAGTTTCTGAACTTTTCTAGCGACTAAATTATTGCTAACACAAAACTACCATTTTCTTGAAAAACTCCATATACAAAAAATTTGATTAATTACAAAAAAAGCAAATAAAGCAAAGAATAAAAAAAATAAAGACATTAAATGTGTCAGCACTAAAATAACAATTAATTACTAATCGATATAACAATAAAATCTTTTGTAAAACGAGGTATAATACAATCGATAATGATAATGTTAAAAGAGCAATTTACGTTGTAGAATCAAGTAAGCGTAATAAGAGAATATTATAAATTAAATGCTTTAAATTAATTCCTTTTATATATAACGTAAGTAGAAAGATCATTTTACTTCTACGCTTGTGACGCTTGTAGAGAGAGAAATTTTGGTTATTCCTTATTATTATTATTATTATTGTTATGGAGTGTCCTTATAACAAACATGTATAATATTACAGTGTAGTGGGTACTTGTATGAATATTTAGCTAAGGATTATGTTTTTATGAGTAATTAAAAATTTTTAACTCAGTTTTTTATTGGTTTAATGATTTTAATTTATTTTATTTGGATATGTATCGATGTGCCTTCAGGGTCATGTCAAAAAATATTTAAATTAGGTTTTTTTTATAAAATTGTATTAATTTCTTTGATTTTGTTATTAAATTTTTCATATGCTTCTTTTATCCTATAATTTTTATCTAAAAAATAATAAAATTTTAGTTTTTTTAAAAATAAAGAGTTAAAACTAATTAATTAATTACCAATGTTATGGTTAGCACTCAATTCATTAGCGACGTGTAACATAATTAAAATTTTTAGATAAATTATTCCCATGTACGAATCTGTGTCTTTAATTAATGATTTGTTTGTCTATAAAATAAAAAATTTATTACAAGTTTTATTGACACACGTGATAAATTAGAATTGTACTCACTTCAACAAGAAAATGACGAAATTTCATGTAATCTTTGTGTATAGTATCAACATTTTTGGGTAATTCACTGATAATTTTACTTATCAACTGGTTATCAAAAAAATTATTTATTTTTATATTACTCAAAAAATTTAGATACACATTATCAACGTATTTATCAATATTATCATCAATTATTTTGTATCTAAACTTAGGAACTTTAGATTTTTTTGTTAATATTTTATTTAAAGTTATGATTTCTTCATTTTCAATAATATTACCCGACGAATTTTCGATAGATCTGTTTAGATCTCCAGAGATCAAAAGAGATCTCTAGAGATCAAAAGAGATCTCCGGAGATCTCTAGAGATCTAAATAGATCGAAAAATTGGGGAGATCTCTAGAGATCCATTTTGATCTCTGGAGATCTAAAGAGATCTTGAGAGATCTGCGAAATGAAAAAAAAAATTAGGAAAATTTTTAAATGTCATTTAAAATCATTAAATGAAGGTATTAAAGGATAATTTGATTTTTTTTATGCCTTTTGAATAGTTTCAAGGAAATAGGACCTGGTCAATGAATAAAAAATGTCAAAGTACTTAAATATGTAGAATTTTATTAACAACATATTATTTAAAGTTTATGGCATTTAATAGGTATTTAACATCTTTCAGTTTTAAATTTGAACTGTTTTTTTCACTCTTTTTTCAACATTTTAATAAAGATAAAAAACTTGAAATTTTTAATTTCATCAAAATGACAAAAAAAACCGCATGGTGGGGTGTTTTCTACAATAAAAAATGTCTACGAATTTCCTATCCGGACCTTCTATCCAGCTACTTTAAGCATTTGCTGTCAATATTTTCATATTTTCAATATTGTCTTGATTTTTATAATGGATTTCCTTAAAATTATGACCCTGAAAAAAGGACAAAACTCGATTTTTCTCATATAAGAAGTGGTCAAAAGCTAAAATAAATGGTTTGATCGGATTTCTGGGGAAAAAATACATAAGTTCCTTTAGTAAATAATATTCAGAAAAATTTATTTTGTAAACTATTATACTTTTATGATTGATTCCCTTAAAATTGGGACACCAAAACATGACAAAAGTCGATTTTTCTCATATAAGAAGTGGTCAAAAGCTAAAATAAATAAATGGTTTCATAGGATTTATGGGAAAAAAGTATACAAGACCTTCTTTTAAATAATAATCAGAAAAACTTATTTTGAAAAATGCTAACTTTTTATAATAGATTTCCTTAAAATTGGGACCCTAAAAACCAATAAAATCGATTTTTCTCCTATAAAACGTGGTCAAAAGCTAAAATAAATGGTTCCATCGAATTCTTAGGGAAAAAATAGACAAGTCCCTCTTGTTAATAATACACTGAAAATTTTATTCAGAAAACTACAAAACTTTTAAAACTGGTCCCCTTGAAATTTGGACCCTAAAAGGCAACGAAAATCGATTTTTCTCCTATAAAACGTGGTCAAAAACTAAAATAAATGGTTTCATCGGATTGTTGGGGAAAAAATACTGAAATATATCAATTGGAACATAATTTTAAACGTAATTTTAATCCACTGGAAAAACTGAAAGTTTTGAGAAAATCCCAATTTTAAGGAGGCCAAAAAAAAACTTTCGAGAGCTATCATGGGCTCAAAAATCGATATTTTGGTCTAAATCCAACGAGAAACTTATTTTTTTTACTTATATTTTAGAGTTCTGCAGGCGCGTTAGGAATCCCGCATACTTCGAAAAAAAAGCCAGTCTTATAAAAAAATTCAAATCATCATTATTCAAATTATGAAAATATTGACAGCAAACGCTTAAAGTAGCTAGATAGAAGGTCTGGATAGAAAATTCGTAGAAATTTTTTAGTGTAGAAAAGACCCTAACATACAGTTTTTTTTGTCATTTTGATCGCATAATAAAACGCTTCCAGGCCGCCGTGAGTTATATGAAATTATAAAATTTTTATTTTTTTTAGTAAATAAAATAAAAATTTGATAAAATTTAAAAAAAAAATGTTTATTTTAGTAATTATATTGTTTTTATAATTGTAAATCAAGTTTAAATTAAAAATTTCAAGTTTTTTATCTTTATTAAAATGTTGAAAAAAAGAGTGAAAAAAACAGTTCAAATTTAAAACTGAAAGATGTTAAATACCTATTAAATGCCATAAACTTTAAATAATATGTTGTTAATAAAATTATACATATTTAAGTACTTTGACATTTTTTATTCATTGACCAGGTCCTATTTCCTTGAAATTATTCAAAAGGCATAAAAAAAATCAAATTATCCTTTAATACCTTCATTTAATGATTTTAAATGACATTTAAAAATTTTCCTAATTTTTTTTTTCATTTCGCAGATCTCTCAAGATCTCTTTAGATCTCCAGAGATCAAAATGGATCTCTAGAGATCTCTAGAGATCAAAAGTGATCTCCAGAGATCTCTTTAGATCTCCCCAATTTTTCGATCTATTTAGATCTTTAGAGATCTCCGGAGATCTCTTTTGATCTCTAGAGATCTCTAGAGATCTCTTTTGATCTCTGGAGATCTAAAGAGATCTATCGAAAATTCGTCGGGTATTCTCTAAATCTTTAATACTAACTACAAATTGATCAATTAATTGTTGAAATAAATATTTATTTGAATTTAAATAAATGTCTTTAATGTCACCAGTCATTGTTGATAAACTTGATGACATATCAATTAATTTATTAATTAATTTATTTTCGTCTGCTAGTATTAAATTAGTTAATAATAATAAAATTAAAATTTTTTTAAACATTGTTAAATTTTTTAGTCTTTGAGAAAAGTATAAGTATATCACACTGTTTAATTCACAATACTGTTTAATTTTAATAAATGAAACTATAGATCTTATAGAAATTTTGATTATCTTGAATAAATAGTTATCAGGAAACTAGTTTTAATCATATTTGAGTAAATATATTGCGTTATTAAAAATTTTTAAGTTTATGGTATCATTTCTTAAAATGTATTTCAAATAATTTTTTTGGTTTATACCTTGGTAAAAAAAACATTCATTTTTAAAATCATATATGACTATTTTTTGGAAAATCGTGGACCAGTATGAGTCATTTTTTTAAATAATTTTTATTCTATACTGAATTCCGGAAGAGGAATTCTTTCTTTATTTAATTTAAAAATACAATTCTCGAAATTGCTACAAAATTCTAGAATATTCTATTTTTGAAGCTATTGTTACCTATATAATGACTTTATAAAGAGTTCAAAAATTAGTTTTTTTTTTATTTTTTAGAAAAAATATAGTTTTGAAATTAGAAAATTTTGGCTTTTTAGAAAAATAACCAAATGGAACGTTTTTAAAATAAAGTTTTTTTGAATATTGATCTTATTATTCCAGTTTTATGATCCAGCTAGAAACAGTATCATATAAGGGAGGTTTCCTATGTCGCCTTATGGTTGGCTTAGGGGCCTTCTTGGGGATGCCAATTCTACCGGTCCCAAGCCTGGAGTCTCATCGTTTGCTTGCAAATTATGGGATATGGAGAGGGTAATTCAGGCCACCAATAAGACATAATTTAAAATAAAACTATCAAAAGTATTACAAAAATAATAGATATTTTTATTTTTAGATTTGCAAACAATTGATACATCATCGATCGCTGTGGTTTGAGGTGCCCGGACTATCAAACGAGGATGGGTAATCTCCGTAGACGTTGCAGATCAAAAATTGGTAAATACAATCAAGCCAGCGATTAGTATAGGGGCCAAGGACTTCCGTAGTTAACATACATAATATTGTTTGCTGTAGTAGTGGATGGCACCTGTATTCAGGTAATAAAGCTACTGCGGTGAGTTGTGAGTTGAGTATTAGTGGGTATAACAAAGTAAGGTTGAGTCCCACGTAACCGGTAGGTCAGAGTGCTTTTTTCAATGACTTGTAAAATGAATTTACATATCTATATAGCGCTGCTCTTCTAATGGTCGTATATGTTCACTGTTGATTCGACATTTCTCCTTCTTGCCTTGTGACGTATATCGATTGTAGGCTTCTTTTGCTATGTATTCGTTGATCTCTTGGTATTTTGCATATAGTTTGTTTAGATGTAAATATCTTTCATTGAATTCAAACATAAAGTAGTTCTTCTATGCTCTTCTTTGCTATGTTTTGATTTAGGTTTTCTCATATCTTCAGATTTGACTACCTTTGGCCTGATTTCCTTTTCTTCTGTACTGGTTTTGTTATTAGAAGCCAGGTCATTCTTTATCGCCCGTGGTCTTTTTAGTAGTACTTGCAAATTATGATGTTAGTTAAGGCTATTTGAGGCCATTAATTTTAGTATTACCGTTTCGTCAAGTTTAGTACTCTGAGCATAAACTCTCTCGTTACTTTGACTTCTTGTACAATGGTGGTAATTGATCTTGGTATTTTTGGCGGAGGGGGTAGTATTATTGCTGGGTAGCATTGCTGTTCACTGGTCGGGACTGTACTTAGCACTTCTGGTGCTGTAATTCTTAGATATGTGTTGGAATTACTGGTGTTCTCTTATAAGGAAACCTTAATTCCTAGTTTCCATTAATGAAAAAATTACATGATGGAGAAGTAAACCACCTAGTCAGGCAGCCTTCAACTAAGTCTTCTTGAATAGTAGTTAACGCTATTGAGATTTTAAAAGTTATTTAATTTATATTTGAAAAACCAAAAATAGACTATTTCCATAAATTGGACGGGACGGAATTTTTTCGAATTTTCTTTATAGATAAAACTATGTTTTAAATCACGGAGTAAAATATGGGGTTCAATATTTTGGGTCCCTTCCTTAAAAATAGCTATTTTACATAACAAAGGCAATAATTTTGGTTCCAAAATTGATAATATCCAACTAGAATCTATAAAAATAAGTTGTTAACATAAAAATTATAATTTAGTATCACAATTAACAAATTTTCTATTTAAAGCTAATGATATTTTGAAATAATAATAAATTTAATAGTATAAATAAAAGGTAATCCATTTTTAAACAATAAAGAAGTTTATATATTCAATGAAGCAACACATAACCACAAAGATTTACATAGGAATAACGTCGTAACGATATATATAATATCCTCTCATATATATATATAATATAACATTTATATCTCACGCGATACTGTATATGGCATGTGCATTTTAGAAAACCACACACGTTACACTACCTCTTTTTTATTTCCTATTATGAGCTACTATAATACCTTATTTTATTTTACAATGTCATAAAAATGTTAAATATGTGCTTTTAAATAATATTTTAATAGATTTTTTAATGTAAATAATAAATGTTTGCGTGATTTTTTATAAGCAATTTATATATATATATTTTTTTTTAAAATAAATGTAAGTCAATTTGTTTTAATCTTAATAATTAAAAAAGAATGTGTTAAAATGCGATATTAAATATTTATGAATGCAAGCATGAAACACGTGTTTTTTATTTTAAAATTTAACTTGATTTTAAATAAATAATATCTATTTTCTATGCTATTTGACAAATATTTAAGGCTCATTCTAGCTCGTAAATCGAGCTAATTATCATCAGTCATTTCAAGATCGTTCATATGATTTAAGTGGCTTTCAACATTATATATAAACCGATTGTCTGTAAAATAACGAGGAATGATTTATTCTAACAACACCTGACGCCGGGTATATATATACTAAAAAGGGATGAAAATTACTATATTACGACACGTAAATTACCAGAGAGAGAATATTTAACACTAACTTTTTTGAACAAAAAAAATATTTTTAACTTATGTGAATATTTTTTTTTGACATTGATATATAGCATGGCTCGTTAAATTTTCCCATTTATATCGTATGTATTCATCGTTTTCTTTAGATATATATATATATATTTTTTTTTTAAAGACACACATACATTGCAGTTGTTAAGTAAATACAAATAAATGTTCGATGCTTTTATTTTTTATAAAAAATGTAAATCCTTTTTACAAATATAATAATAATAACGATGTGTCATATTTGATATATATATTTTGATTCTTTCTTTATCAATTTATTACAATGAATCATAACAAATGCTTTTGAATTATACGAACGAATCTTACTGATCTGATAATGGATCTGGAGAAGGAGTTTTAAGGGTCTGAATTTTTGCACGAAAAAATAGGATAAATAAGATTATAAATCAAAGAACCAATTGCCATTTATGATATTTGTAATTTTTTGCAGACATAAAATCGCCTTCAAGATTATCAAAGACATGTTATTGTGGAAGTTCGAAAAAGGGGTACTATTTTACAGTCTTAAGTGATTAACTTTGGACAGAGAAGGTAAGATGTCAAATTCAGATAAAAATATTCATATAAAAGAAATTTATTGAATCAAAAATTAAAGGCATTGTTTTTAATTGCACAATTTTTTTCCGTTACTCATTGAAATTTGACTGTTCCATTTTTCAAAACCATTCTTTCATTAACAATAAAGAATTGAATTCAAAAAAATTATTTTAAATTGTATAAAAAGCCTTTTTTTTCATTAGTCTTTGAAATTTTACTGGTCCATTCTTTAATATAAGAAGCGAAATTTCTTTATTTGTATGTTTATATTTTGCAGGTATTGAATTTATACAAAAGAAATTTAATACTGATAAAGCTGATTTTTGTGATTTTTGGTACGTAATTTCGTATTATGCAAAAGTAAATATTTTGAAGCTGTTTTTACTGTGCCATACGTAAATGTATTAGATTTCGAAACAAATATATTTATTTACGTATAATTACATTAGTAAATTATATAACTTTTTAACTAACTAAAACATATTAATACAATAAATAAACTATGAAAAAAAAAGTATATAAATTACTAAAATTTACCAATAAATATAATAAATTTAAACTAAATATATATAAGATAATAAGATTCAGTCACGTATTATCAATATATCCTAAGGCCACAAACAACTAACAACAAACTTAATGTCTTATTCCGGCTATTATATTGATTTGAAGAACATAAGCATCTATAACCCACAAGCTAAAATTTTAGATAGAAAAGGGGGCAAATGTTTATACAAGGGTGAGAGATGCCAATAGGGTGTATGACACATTCGAAGATCTATATAATATAACCTGTTCTTTTCTATGTATGTATTAAGATATTTAATAGAAATAATACATAAGGGAGAAAACATTAGATGAGATTAGATATAGAGAAAAGGGAGGTTTTGGGTGCATGTAGTTTATTTATTTCTTGCTTTATCTAATCTCTACTAATTAGCCTGGACGTTGCTTTTGCAAACTCATTTGTTTTAGAATTTCTGAGATACAAATATTTATCTATCAAAGATTTAACTATTTGAAATGCTTCTAATCAGCTCAAATTATCTTCTCAGGGTACTTTATTTTTTATTTTAGACTAACGCTATATTTTTTTCATATTAGTTAAATAGTTTTCTAAATTAAATTGAAACACATTACTTTTTTAAATCGGGACCTAAAATTGAAAACAGATTTCTTTTTTGAAATCGGATTCTAAAATTGAAAAAAAGTTGTTTTTTGAAAACGGACCTAAAATTAAAAACAATTTTCTTTTAAATTGGATCCTAATATTGAAAAAAAGTTTTTTTTTTTTTTAAACGGACCTAAAATTGAAAACAAATTTTTTTTTTTAAACGGACCTAAAATTAAAAACAATTTTCTTTTAAATCGGATCCTAAGATTGAAAGTTTTTTTTTTTTTTTTTTTTTTTTTAAATGGACCTAAAATTGAAAACAATTTTTTTTTTTTCAAATTGAATCCTAATATTGAAAAAAGTTTTTTTTTTTAAAACGGACCTAAAATTGAAAACAAATTTTTTTTTTTAAATTGAATCCTAATATTGAAAAAAGTTTTTTTTTTTTTTAAAACGGACCTAAAATTGAAAACAAATTTTTTTTTTTAAATTGAATCCTAATATTGAAAAAAGTTTTTTTTTTTTTTAAAACGGACCTAAAATTGAAAACAAATTTTTTTTTTTAAATTGAATCCTAATATTGAAAAAAGTTTTTTTTTTTTTAAAACGGACCTAAAATTAAAAACAATTTTTTTTTTAAATCGGATCCTAATATTGAAAAAAGTTTTTTTTTTTAAACGGACCCAAAATTGAAAACAAAAATTGAATCCTTATATATAAAAATGTTTTTTTTTTTTTTAAATGGGCCTAAAATTGAAAACAATTTTTTTTTTTTAAATCGGATCCTATAATTAGAAACAAATTACTTTTTTAAACCGGTTCCTAAAATTAAAAACAGATTTATTTTTTAAAATTTGATCCTAAAATTGAAAACCTTTTTTTTTAAAATAGGTTCCTAAAATTAAAAACGGGCGCCATTTACTGATCATAACTTTCATTGTTCATCAGGGTCAATTCTCAGTACCTTAAAACCTAGATTTTTTGAGAACAGACCCATAAATGAATTTTGCAAAATCATTCAATTCTAGATTCGTAAAATTAGAATACATCAAAATTTAGAATGGGAGAATTTTCGAAATTCATTTTATAAAACCTTGTATTTAATTGTAAATTTATGCTTTTTACAAAAAATAACTTCAGATTAATCTGGTATGTCATCAAATTTGAGAGGCTAATTATTAGGAATTTTGACCAATGCATTTTTCATCCTTCTAGTTTATATTATTCTTCAACAAAAAATTCTTAAACTTGATTTTCGGGATTCGAAAAATTGCCTGGATGGACAACGACAATTACGACCAGTAAATGGCGCCCTTAAAAACTATTTTAATAAATATTTTTGTTTTCTAATAAATTTTGCTAATAACTAATTCTGATTTCATAAAATAATTAAATTATGAAACAAATTCAATTATAAACAATCGTGCATAAATGTCAATGACTGATAAAAATATCACTGATTTCTTAGAAAAAATAGAACATGAATTTTTAAACTGTGTATTTATCGAGGTATTTATAGTAATAACTGATAAATTATTTTTAAGTATAAAATAATAATATATAATATCTAAATTTATTATAAACGTATTACATATATATTATGATAAATGTTGTACTTTTTAAAAAGTAAACAATGACGATGTAATCCCAAATAATGATCTATTGATTTTCATTTTATTTATAAGAAAAAACACGCGATAAATGCTTAGAGTTTAGTCACGATATTTATAAACTTGTAAAATGCACGAGGTTTATATATTTATACTTAGGTTCAACAGCTGAGTAAATGTTGAATATATATATATATATATATATATATGTGTGTATTTACCGATCATCCTAAAACTATTTGAGAGACAAGATGACGTGCAAGCATAATTATAAAGACTTGTGTGTGCATGGAATTTCGTGACATGAAAACAAGAGGATATACACAAAAGGATAAATATTATGTATAAAAAGGGTGGATATTGAAAAATGTTCTTATTATTTATCTTGCATATTATTGAAAATATCTTTTATATGAACAAGGAAATAATCAAAGATAATTGACATATAATTATTGGAAAATATGGTTGAAATATTTTTTTACTTTAAATTTTATGACTGTCAATCATAATTTAGGTTATAATATTTCATCTTGGTATTATAACAACAAAATTTTTTTTTTTTATTATGCTGCTTTTCTTTGAAGATAATTGTATTGGGAAGAACTTTAAAATTATATGTTGACATTTTTTAAAATAATTTTTTATCCTAATTATAATAACTGACAAGGCTTTTAAATTTGACTTTTTAACATGATTTATAAAATTTGGGTCAAGTTTTTAATTTTTGTTCTGATACTCAAGTGGTTTCTGTATTATATCGATTTGATATCGGAATCTTGACATTTTTAACGTGGTTTTTTACGCCAGTAATCATATTAATTTTTTTATTTAAGTAGAATAAGTCCGAGTTGGTAAGACAAAAAAATTAATTGCAGATACCCAAGTGGAAAAGACAGATATGTTACCACCCGTCTTTTCCATCTGGGTATCAATTTTGCTAAATAGCTCAGATTTAATTAAAAAATACTAATTTTTTAATTAACCTGTTTTTTAGTTTAACACAACTCTCCCCTTAAAGTATCCAAAACCTATAAATAATAAAGCCATAAAATATTATCAACTCGCATTTAAAACTTAAAAAATTAAAAAATTTAATAAGAAAAAAACGAAACTTGTAAAATTTTCCCATAAATAATATAATACTTTCATTTATCTCCTTAGATATAATCAATAATTTTCAATACCGGTTTATATATGCACAAAAATATATTAATTTAAATTAAATAATATAAAATATGCAATTCAATATTTTACGTAAGAAAATTTACATTTTCTTTTCTTAAAGAAAAAAATAGTTTTTTTTTAAAGTCATTTATCATAAAAACTAACATAACCTATAACACCATATATCGGCGCCACGTGCATATGCGTTTTTCACATTATATATGCAAAACTCGAGACTCTCTCGCATTTTAAATTAAAATGTATATATAATAAACTTTCTCTTTATTCGTGAAAATATAAATAATAAATTCACTGATTCAAATGATGAAATGTTTCCGTAATATAGTAACTTTTTTTTAAGTAAGTAACTAGCACTTAGGGGTGTCTAAAGTTATATGTATGATGAGTTATGGGAAGACCCGTATGTACGTAAATTAGAAAATCTGGCATTTTACTTATAATAAATTTAATTTATATATTTTAATATTAAAGAATTTTATTTTAAATTACATTTTTTATATACTAAAAATGGAATTTTATTCTTTATGGCGATTGAGCTTTGATGCTATTTTTTGAATTTTGGGGTTTTTGGATGGCTAATAGGATGTGTTATTCAAGAAAATAAGATTTTATTCAGCGTATTTAATGATATTTTAGAAAGTAGGGGTGTGTGGTTGAATGTTCAGGCTTTTTTTCAAATCAAGTCAGAATAGAGTTCCCGGCAGTTAGGGTAACCGCACACCCCTGTATGAGATAGAAATTGAATTTTTTAGCGAATGACTATAAAATTTCGCAAAATATAACAGAAAAATGTTTACCTTTGTTGTATCGAAAGATTTTAAAGACAATAAAAATAAAATATAAGAAAATGATCAAATTAAAGGCGTAAAAGGTTTTCTAAAAAGACGCCTTTTTACAAAAAAATCTTTTATCACTTCTACATTAAATATTTAAAAAGAAATTACAAAAAATAACCGGAAAATATTGTTAAAAAAAATTTTTAATAAAAACGATTAAAACTAAATGGATTTATTGACCCATAAAAATTTATTAAAATACAAAAATAATTACAAGCGCATTAATTTAACTCTCATTTAATATCGATTTGAATCTACAAAAAATTTATCCGAATAAAAAAAATAAAGCATAATGAAAGTATCTCCAGAGGAATCCTTACGAGCTTGACTTAAAACGAGTCCATAGAGAATCTAAAAAACAAAAGAAAAGAAACTTTTTTTTTTTAGACTGTAAAAGAATATACTAATTTTTTATAAGTTGGTGTTTTAACTTTTTTTTCATTCCGCTTCTCATCCTTGTCGTCTTTTAAAGCTTTTATTCTCAATTTTCTCGTTATATTCTTTTATGGTATTAGTTTTTGAAAATGAGAAAAATATGAAAAATAATACTTTGAGTGTTAGTGCTTTTTGCATTATAGCCTTTTTTTAAATAATGCATTAAAATTACTTTATTAATTATTCATTCAACTTTTTTTTTCTTTCAGTGTGTTTAATTATTTTGAAATATTTTTTTAAGAATTGTAATTAAAGTGTACAATAAGTTTTTTATTTTTAATTAAAAAAATATTTGTTGCTAACTCAAGCTATTTTTGAAAATTCGCTCAGACTTTTTTTAATTATATATTTAAAACTATAATTTTTATTTTAAATTCTGGCACTACATTTATTACAGTAATTTATGTATTCTACGTGTAATGTTGAGCTTTCATAAAAAAATCATTAAAGTCTGAAAAAAAAAATTTTCAACTTGACTATCTTTCCAGTTACATAAGTTTTAAAAGTACATAGCCGAGAAAAGTAACAAAAGAATGAAAAAAAAAATGTATAGCGTGATTACGAATACATTAAAAAACAATTTTTACATGTTCAACCCCTTTATTTTTTCCCTATACAATGAGTTTTTATAGATTAAATCGTCATGTGAATATTCTTAAAGGACGAAATTGTTAAGTGCATCATTCAACTTAAAAACAAAAGATTTTTATACTCTGGATTTTTTGTAATATTTATGACTCATCATCAACTACAGCATCTCTTCTCAAGATTTATTTAAAGCTCTATTTCATTTTTTTATCTATAATCTAGATTTTTCCTGTTCTATTTTCTTATCTTGTACATAATTTTTTTTAATTATCTATTTTTACGCTTTCTTGAGCTTTTAAGTATAAAGAAGATCCATTTTTTATGTTAAACAGGAGTAATAAATAGTTTAAAAAAATTTAAGTTTCAGACAAAGAAAAAGCAAAATAAAATTACTACCTACAAGCACGAGAAGTTTAATTAGTAGATGTTGACCTAAGTAATTTTCGTTAAACAAACGTTTAACTTTAAAATAAAAGTTTAAATTTAATTTTCTGTCAAAAAAATAACCCAAAATCTTCTTAAATTTTTTTGATCGGATTTCCTATAAAAAAGAAACCCTAGTTTCTTAATGTAATTTTCAAATTATATACGCAACATAAAATCTACTTATTTTTCCTTTGTCTTTTATTTAGGCACACGCAAAAAAAAAGTAAAGCTTCTTATATGTGGTAAGTTTTTTTTTCTACTTATTTTAATTTTTATTATTATCTTAGGAAAAGTAAAAAAAAAAGTTGTATTATTACAAGAAAAAAAAAGTTCCAATTAGGGTTTTTTTTTATGAGGGAGAGTTTTGGTCAAGTGGTAAACCCTCTTATTATTATTTTTTCAGTATTAATATTAAGTAGGTTTAGGTAAGCTATAAGTCTCTCTTGAATTAAAAATAAAGTTTTACAATAATTCGCTTCACTACGTTTGTTTTTTTTTCTTTAATTATAAGTTGTAGGTTTTTGTACTAAAGAAAATAAATGTTTATTTAGAATAAAAACTGTAGACATAGAAATTATTGACTTTTTTTTTAAATTAAATATTTATGAGTGTAAGGAAAAATTTATATATTTTTAGAATTACCATTTTAATAAGAATTAATAATTATACTGAAAACTCGATTATCCGGATTAGGTATAAGAAAATTCGGTTAATACAGAGAAATGAATAAGTACATATAAAGTTAAATTCCTAGGATGATTAAAAGCTTATTGATATTGCATTTAAGGCAAAAAGTCATAGTATACAAATAAATTAATTTTACGTGACTATTAGACTAATTTTTGAAAAAAATATATTGTTTTTGGATTAAAATGCTTATCTGCCCTTTATTCAACATTCTTCACATTGAAAATAAGACTTTAAAACTAGTTAACCCTTTATAAGCAATAAAGCAGAGTTTTCTTGTTTGTACGCATAAAAAGTTATATAGCTTTGCCTGTGCATAGATGAATGTAAGTTATATAGCTGTGTTGGTATATTTACACAATGTCTTTGCATAAAATTTAAACGATTTCTCCAATTAATAGAGAAATTACAGTTTTTTATGTTAGGGTAGAAATTGCTTGTAAGATCAGATATATTCTCTTCCCTTATTTTTTTCATAAGATGGATTAAAGTTAATGAGAGCTTGCAATTTTTGCAGAGTAGGAATTACAATTTATTTATTTTTTAAATAACTGCTCATAAATCAAAAATTTATATTATTATAACATTCTTACGAATGGGTATTTATTTCTTATTTTAGGGTAAGATGTAAAGTAAATAAAAAATTTGATATCAGTGATCAAAAAAATCTGAATATAGTTCAGGTAATTTGAATTACAATGAGGCCAGAAACCAGTTTTCTCATTATACTGCACTGTAAAAAGTAACTTTCTTATATTAACAAAAAAATTAGAACATTTTCGAAAAATTAGTAAATATTCGAAAAAAATTGTAAATTTACTAAATTTAGTATATTAACAAAAAATTTGAGTATTCTCGATTTTTTTTGTGAATTCGCTAGAAAAATTGATAATTTACAATTTTTTTTCAAAAATTTACAAAAAATAATTGTAAATTTCCGAAAAATAGTTGCAAATTTACAACTTTTTTCGTAAATTCACAAAAAAAAATCGAGAATTCTCAAATTTTTCGAGAATATACTAAATTTAGTAAATTTACGATTTTTATCGAATATTTGCAAAAATTTTTGAAACTTCACCAATTTTTCGAAAAAATTCTATTTTTTTTGTAAATCTAAGAAAGTTACTTTTTACAGTATGACGAAGAAAAATCTCGTACGTAAAAATTTGCAATTTTAGAAAAAATTTTACTGCAACATTTGTAATCAGACGTTGATTTTTTGCAGGATATGGACAAATCTTTTGATCATACAGTCAAAAGACAATTTCATCTCTGTATGTTAAAACAAAATGACATTTTTGTTTGTTCGACATTAACTTGCATAAAAAAATATGAAGGGACGAATAGATTCTAGTATACTTAATATTTGCAAAGGATAAAAGAAAAAAAAATTTTTTTATTTACAAAAGTTCTTCACGCGATAGTAGCCCAAGGCTCTATTTTTAATATTTCCCTAGGATAAAAAAAGGGATTTTTTCTAATATCCCTGTCTCTCTTACTCCAGATATTATATGCTGACGTTTTTGCATCGTTAAGCGTTTTGCCTTTTTTTTGAGATATAAACTTTTTTTTTTATTGTTATTATTTTAACTCTTGATCGTTTTTTATTTTTAAGAGTGTCTATTGTATTTTATATGAACTTTAATAGGGATTTCATTCAAATGGATAAAAAGAAAAATTATTTATAAATATCTTGATAGCTTTTGAATTTTATTTTATATTTTTTAATTAGAAGTATATTTTTATGCTGCAGAGAAAAATAATAAAAATATATTCAAAGTAGGTTAATTTATAAATTTTTTATAATATAAAAGAAACGTAGTAAAAAAGTATGAATTAAATTGAAAAATATTTTAAATTGCAACTCTGTAAAAATTTTATTTCATATTTTTATAAAAATAAAAAATTTTTTTATTGAAATATCAGGAATTAAAGTGTTTAATAAAAAATAATTTCAAACTGTAAAATACTGAAAAAATAATATTTCTTGCAAATAAAATATTTTTCTGTTTTATTAATATTCAATAAAAAATAACCTCTTTTTTTGCTACCTGGTGGTCTCATTTTTTGAAAATACAATTTAAAAATTTTTAAAAGAAAGCGACGACATTAACGGAGCATTTTTCCTTGTTAAAAATTAAATAACAAAACAAAACAAAACATTGTAATGTAATCTTATAACAATAAATTTGCATTCAATGCTTTTATTATATTAAAGTAGCAAACAATTCCGCTCTCTAAAACTGTAATTTTTCTATACTCGTATGTTAAGTTACTTTGTTTTAATGATTTTAAAATTAAAGAAAAAAAATTCAATTAATGTTTTTAAAAATCATGATTTTATCATTAAAAAATTTAGAATGATAAAGATTTGAGATTTAAAATACGATAAAAAGTACTTACTAGATAAATAATATATGCTAAGTTCATTATAATATTTAAAAAATAAATACAACCGTTAGTTTTGTTAACCAGCAATATGTAAAGTTTATTGATATTATCATCGTTATCATGTAATAACTTTTAAATAATAATAATAAATTTTTATATTTTATAGACTATGTGTGGTTTTTTTTGTTTATGTAGGAAGTTATTTTATGTCTAATGAAATTAAATTTTATATTTTATGCATATTGGGCATTTCATGTTGGTTGTATGTAAGTTGAAAAAATTGAGGTTTTGTTTACAAAAGTATAAAATGAGAGTTTTTCTGCTAGAAGAAGTTTATAAGTACAGATCTAACTGGAATATTCAGGATTTACCAAGGATTTACGTTCGTAATATTTGTTTTAAAATCAAATATTTTTAATGATTTTATTTAAAGCTAAATTTGTATCATTCACAAGGTTAGCTACCTAAAAATAATATTTAATAAAGAAATTAAAATAAATGTTTCTTCAGAAGAGATAGTAATTAGAATTTTGTACTTAAGTTTTTCTCGCAAGTGAAATGACTCCGCAATATTATAAATAGAAACAAAATTTTCTTATTTATTGTGTTAGATAAATTTACTTGAACTTTGTACGCATAAATAATTTTGTAATATTAAATCTTAATTAATTTTTTTGAATGGGTCTTGGTGTTCAAAGCAGCGTCCGGCATGTTTCAAATTAGGTATATTAAATATCGTTTGGAAATTTATCCTGTTATGTATGTGTTATTTTCGTAGATATAAATAAGCAATGTTAATATTGATTAAAGGGTTTATCTGACTTTAGCTATTCCTCCATCTTGGAACATATATGTAGGAAGTTATTTTATGTCTAATGAAATTAAATTAAGTTTAGCTATCTAAAAATAATATTTAATAAAGGAATTAAAATAAATGTTTTTTCAGAAATATTAATTAGAATTTTGTACTTAAGTGTTTCTCGCAAGTGAAATGACTCCACAATATTATAAATAGATACAAAATTTTATTACAAGTTAAGTTAAATAAAGATACTTATTAGAAAAATATAAAGCAAATATTATACTGAATTTTCTACGTATATTAATAATTATGTTATATTAAATCGTAATTAATTTTTTTGAGTGTTGGTTTACTTTAGTATTTGACGCAGCGTCCGGCGTGTTTCAAATTAGGTATACTTGAAGTCATTTTTACTGACTCCGAAAACCCTCAGGAAATGTAAAATTACTAATTTTTATTTTTCAGTTTCTGTAAAGTGTGACCGGTTTGATTAATTTCATATGAATTTTATCCAAAAAAATTAGCCAATGATTTATTTCCAATAGGATTATTTAAACATGAACTTTACATAAAAAAATATCTTAAAAATCTTATTTTTTGTTTAAAATGCATCAGAATAAGCAAATAATTTAGAAAATTTATGTAAAAACATATTATAGTGAAAAAAATCGAAAAAACCTATAATGTATTCTCAGAAATGAAAAATTTTCTTTTACACTAAGTATACACTCAGAATAATATTATTACAGCCACATAAACAAACAAAAGCTGCATTACTTTTATTTTGAATAAAAAGAAAGAAAAAAAACATGTTTACATTTGAAAAATATCACGTACATTATAATAAACACCTTTTATATATATTTTGTTTTTTTATATATTTAAATAAAAGTATCATATCTTTTATACTAAAAATCATATATTGACATTTTATTAAATATTAAAAAGTTGAACGAACTTGGTAATCTACCAAACTCTGTATAAAATATAAGAAACTTATATATATTAAATAATTTAATATCTTTAAACTTCTTAAACTTATAAAATGTATAAGATGATAATATAATAAAATGATATTATTAGCCTATAAATAATTACATATAAAAAAAGAGTTTTTATTTGCATTAAAATATTTTTATTATGCGAATCAAAGCAAAAAAAATAAAATCCTATTATTATTATTGACAAGTACTAGTACCATCAGTCTAAAATAATAATAATTGTAATTTACATATCGATGGTACTATTTTTACGTGATTTTAATATTACGTGTTTTTTGTTCTATAAATACCATTGATTTTCAATATTACTATATGAAAAATTTGCATTTTTTTATTCTTTGTAAAAAATACGGAGTATCCTTTTTAGCAAATATACGTTTTTACCACCCTCATCGTTTTTAGTGCTTAAATAACTTTCATATTCAAAAATTTATAAACTATATTCGTCCGGTGTATACGCCCGCGCTTATATAATTTATATCCATGTACCTACACTATATATATAATTTTCAGCACGCAGGATGAAAATATATATATATTTTTTTTAACAAAAGAAGGTTTAAGAAATAAAAGTCAATGTGTTTATAATGAAATCAAAATATTTTTATGTTTATAAGAGGTAAGTGTACTAAAAAGAGATTTTTATATTTAAAAGACCACCTTCAATTTTTTGTTTTTTTATATGTTTGGGCTTGTATCTAAAGAAATTTATTAAATGGTACAATTTTTTTTTTATTTTGGGTATGAAAGATACGAGTTTTAATGTTTGGTTTTTCTTTTATGTTAAGAGTATAAGGAAGAAACAAATTATGACTTCTTAAATTCTTGTAAATAATGCTAAACGAATTTATTTAAATTTTTTATCAGAAACAAAATTGTATGTGGCTTTTTTCCCTTATACTTTTTCTTTTCTCTGCTTTCGATCCTTAGATAATGTAGGTACTAATAAAGAGAGAGGGGTGTCAACATGGGTTTTTTGGGTCTCTGATCACGAATGTTTGGGTCCTGCCTACTAAAAATTGTCAATTCACCCTTAATTTTTCAAAAACATGAAATACATAAAAAATACTCCTTCAGGTTAAGTTTTAATAAAGTTCAATAATGAGTAAATTTAAGAGTTAAAAGCCAATTTTTCATACCCAGGACCTCGAAATTCGTGACCAGAGACCCGAAAAACCCCTATACACAAAATTTGAAGGCTCAAAATGCGAATACATAAAAATTACCCTATTTGGGGTTACTTTTTGCATATTTAAGGGTGAAGCACTAATTTTTCATAAAAAAAACCTGGAATTCATGATCAGCGACCCAAGAAACCTATAATAGACCGAATCTGGTGATGGACGGGGGGTTATCCTGCCCCCTTCCCCCCTCAGTATATTAACTGAAGTATTAGGTAAGCAAATATTTAAAAATTATGTACAAGATAATTTTATGTATAAATGCAATTGTTTTACAATTATAATTATCCTATCAACCTTCCTCATTAAATTTCATAAATTATCTTCATAAAACTTGTAAAATTTTCACATAATTTATTGTTTTAGAAAAATTAAAAATAGAAAAAAACTTTTTACATACTAAAATAGTTTGATGTTAACAATAGATATTGTTAAATTATTAAAATAATGAATAATTTATGGATATTTTAAACAAGAAAAACTTGTAAATTAATATTTGAGTAGACAATACATCCAAATGCAATAAATCATAAAATTACTATTTTTAAAAAAATTGAATACTTTATAATTGAAAATATATAAGCTTAAACTAAATAAAAATGAAAGAAGATTTTTTTCTTATAAAAAAAAGCATTGATTTATAAACTCAGAACACATGCTTCTATCATTTGTCAAATTCATTTTTTTTTTACTTCAATGTACTGCAGAACAACCAATATTTCAGATACATACTTTTTTATTTTTTTACTTTTGTTATCTTCTGGACATTGTATGAAAGAAAAAAGTTTAAATGTGTATATTGTATTTTTCTATTTTATTTTTAGATGAAAACCCACCGAATCAAACTCTATAGATTGTTCTTTTTCTTTTATTTTTTAGTCTATGATTATAAGTTTTTTCTTTAAAAAATATTTTCTTGTTCTTAAAATAAATCTTTTATTTTTTTGAGTACCTAGCTTTTTTTATTATATTTTATTTACTAAAAATTTAATTAATAATTCAAGACGAATAAATTTAAATATTTTCTCATGAATTTTTAATCTTTTATCGAATTTCCTTTACTGAGTAAAATTCAAAGAAGAAATTTATCTTAATTTTAAAAACCAACTTATTTACAATTTTAAATTTAATTATAATTTATTCGAAAAATAAAATACTAACATTAATTTATTACTCTCCCCCAAAAAAAAGGTACACAATAGAACGTTGCGTATTTTCATTTAAAAAAAAATGCAATATTAGTAAAATAACATTGTAAACAATAAATAAAAAAAAAAAATTAAACAATGTACATGATTTTAAAAGTTAAATTGTCGAAAAAGGAGCTACTGTATATTGTCTTAATGATTCTTTTGTCCAGAAGTAAAAATCGACTTTTTATATATAAACATTTAAGCACGTGTACCTTTGGCACCCTGAACATATATAATACATTAAATGCCTTAAGCAATAACCGTAAGTCATTAGGGAGCGGCCAGAAAAATGCTATCTCTTTTTTTCTTTCTTTCTTTTGCCTTTAAGCAAACTCTTTTGTTATATATCTTTAGAATTATCCTTGTTATTTTTCAAGGTGCAGGATCTTTTTTTTTTGTATGTGTGTCTGAAGTTTTTTTTATTTTCAGGGTGTCTTGGGATATAAACAGAAAAGGTTTTTCTTTTTAGTTTTATATGCCTTAAGGGTAATTTACTTTATATCTAATACTTATTTTTAGATTTTTTTTCTTAGTTAAGTCAGGCTAAACATTAAACGTGTAAAACTGATGATCCGTTTTTTGTATTCAATAATTGTTATTACGAAGCAGGTTTTGATTTTCTGCTCTATTTAAGTGATACACGCAAATGGGAATGCTTTTTCGAATACAAAATCATTAATTATAAAATAAAATAATTAGTTTGAAATTAGGTACTTGTTCACCGAAACGACAACCAGTTATGTGATTCAGAACCATTTAATATTGTTCTAAAGTAAATTTAATAATCATATTCGTAAATTCGTAAAACATTTAAATTTGCTTTATATTCAAATCTTATATAAGGTTTAAAACGCATTTCACTTGCGAGAAAAATCTTAATAAAAAACTATTAGATGATTTAAATAATAAGTAGGGGGTTAGTAGTTAGCTAATTTCAGTTACCTGAAATTCAGGTTGGGTACTCGAAATTTCTGGTTTTTTCAGATAGGGATATGGGTTAGATTATGTTAAATCACAAAATTTACCAAAATAGAAAGGACTGCAGATACGGAGAGAAACAAAAATTTATCTGGCTAAAAATCCAAAAAACCCATTTTCTGGTTAACCGAACACCCCATATATATGAAGTAATACTTTCAAAATGTGAAGAAAAGGTAGAATTACTCGGAATATAGTAACTTGGTAACATACCTAAAGTCCTTAACGTAAATTATTTAATGATAAATTATATAATTAATTTAAATAATTATTAAACTTGTTTTATACCTCATAATGAGAATACAATCACGAATAATTAGTTCAAAAAATTATGATTTAATGAACTGAAACTAATATTATTTTCTTATTCAGTGACCCAATAAATAAACAAAATAATTATATTTACAGGTATTATATTTTTTAATTAAAAATTTTGTCAAATGCACCAAAAAAAAAAAAATATTCAAATAAAAGAAAAATCAGAAAAAAAAAAATAAATAAAAAAAAAATAAATTGAAATTCATAATCTAAAAAAATGCTTCCGGCTTTTTAATTATCAATATATTTCGAATTTTCATTTTTATCAAAATGTTCCCATATTATAAGCAAAATATTAATTTAACATTCATATATAAAATTCAATAGAATAAAATTTTAATAGAGTCTCACATAGTAGTGTAATGAAATTCAAATTTAATTATAGTACTCAATCGTTCCCAAAATTACAGTATATAAAAAAAAGCTATCAGTAAAAAACAAGTGTACTCCAACTATACACGCTAAATTTAAAATTCTATCAACCGAAAAAAATATACTTGGATTTTTTTCTATTGAATTTTTTCGTTAGATGCAAAAAAAAGAGAAGAAGGGAATAATTTTTTATTTAAATTTCTTCGATTAAAAATTTTCTATTGTATAAATTTTATATGATATCTTTTTTGTAACAAATAATAATGTATTTTTTCTCATTCGATATAAATTACTATCTTTTTTATGTATTAGACCATCCCTTCGAAATCGAAAACACGCGACATTATATTTGATAAGATAAGAAATTTTACTGTTCTTTTTTTCTTCCCTTCAAAAAAAATTCAATAGTATAGAAAGACTGGACTATCTGATACACGCTTGAGATCTTATTGGTAATTGGCAGAAAAGATTTACTCTCGTTCTCTATAACTGCTCCTGTCAATTGATGTCTTAAACAGTAAGTATGTCAAAAACAGTAAATTTTTTATTTTCTAAAATAAAAAATAGTTTATTTTAACACGGTTTAAGTAATCTATACATTCTGCCCTTGTTCCTAAAAAAATATTGGACACGTGACAATATTATCCATAATTGCATATAAAGTCACTTGGGAAAATTACTTATTGTATCTAATATCAGAGTATATAAAATAAAAATAAGGATAAGAAGCTTAAGGGTATTTTTTTTTTAAATTCTCCTTTTCTATGTTACATTTTTTTTTCTTTACTTCTTATAATATTGTTTAGCTAATCTGATGAAAAAAATTATCTTCGTTCACTTGGGATTTTTGTATTAATATAAAATAAGATTTTAATCTATAATTATATAGACAAATTTTTAGATTTTAATCATTAAAAAAAATAATAATTTGTATTTTTTAAAAAAATAATTTGTCAGATAAGGATTTTAATGTTAGGCTTGGTGCCAATGAATTTTTTGGTTATCTGTGTAAATGGGAATTATAAATTTATGCTATCTAGATAACGATTATATTACTGTTTTAATACAATAAAATAGAATTAAAAGGGATTAACAACTTGAATTATTGCTATTGGATTTTGCTTGTTTTTGGTAAACTGATTTTTTTAAAAATAAAATAAATGTTTATTTTTTAAATTTAGTAGTTTTTTAACGAGTAGTAAAATTGTACTAAAGATTAGGTAAATGTTTTTACTATATATATATTGTACACATTGAAACTCACTAAATTTTCTGGAACTTAATATTAGAAAATATTTTTGGTAGTTACTGAGTACATACCTGAAACAAAAATATAAAAAATACAATTAAATAATTTACAATTAAAATTGATAATATGGCAAAAATTGGTTTAATAATAGGTCAGAGTTAATTATGAAAAAGAGCTAAAGAATAGACAATAAAGTTTCACTTGGAATAATATTCTGTTTTAAAAAATCAGAATATTTTTATATTCTTGACTAAAATATAAAGCACTTGATTAATATTTCATGATTGCTCTATACAATTCTACCCATTCATTCAAAAAAATAAATATAGATATTCTTAACAACAAACAATAGAGTTTGCAAAAAAATATATAAAAGCGATTGACAAGCTCTAAAGCTTCATCAATTATATTTGACCTAAATTTAGTATTTTAATATTTTTTATGAACAAAAAAAAAATAGAAAAAAATATCTTAATGGTTGGAAAAGAGCCAAATCCATATAGATTAAAGTTTTCGAGAGTGAGTAAAGGATTGTGTGGTAAACCTTAAAACAACCCTTCCTTCTCCCTTCGCATACCCTTATTTCACTTTAAAATATAAAACAATACTTATAAACATGCAAAGTACTTAGTACTAACTCATCGAAAGAACAAAAGTTTTAGTATTTTATCGATATATAAAAGGATTTTCTCGCTTAATCATTTGTTTGTTGAATTTATTTGAAAAATATAAACAACTTACTAATTGTTTTAGCCCAATTGATTTATTTTAATTAATTAAAAAATATAAAATTTTTCAATTTTGCTAAATTTATATGACTGTGGTTCGTATTATATGTAATTGATGAACCTAAGATTGAAACATGCTGATTTTTGGTAATAGATTTTAGAATACCCTGAACCAAAAACCCCCTTCAAAATAACAGGCTCCTATACTTTAAAAAGTAAATTTCTTATATTAACAAAAAAATTACATTTTCGAAAAAATTTTTTGTGAATTCGCAAGAAAAATTGATAATTTACAATTTTTTTCGAAAATTTACACAAAAAATAGTTGTAAATTTCCGAAAAATAGTTGTGAATTTGCAACTTTTTTCGTAAAATCACAAAAAAAATCGAGAATTCTCGAATATTTCGATAATATACTAAAATTAGTAAATTTACGATTTTCATCGAATATTTACAAAAATTTTTGAAAGTTCACTATTTTTTTGAAAAAATTCTACTTTTTTTGTAAATTTAAGAAAGTTACTTTTTACAGTGTATAAATTAATTTTTTGTACATTTTTTTTACCATTAAAGTTTTTTCTACTTTAGTACTTTTTATTGAAAACCTCATTAAAATAGAAGAAAAAGTATTTTTAATAAAAAAATAAATATTTCACTGAAGCAGATAATATTATTATATTATTATTATTGTTTTTGCCATTTCAACTTTTTAAAGGTATAAATCATTATTTTATCTGTATTTTTTATTTTAAGTACCTACTTAATAAATACTTTAAAAAATAATTTATAGTTTAAAAAAATATGACTGTTACGATGAAGAAAAAAGTTTTTTTCTTTCATTTATTTACGTGACACTTGTAAAAAAAGCTCCAAAATAATTTACATTTAAAAAAAAAATAAAAGAAAACTTTTAACAATATCTGACATCATTAGAAAATTTTTTAAAAACTTTAAATAGACATTTAAATTTTCAATACAAAATAAATAGCCACTACGACACACTCAAAGAAAAGAAGAAAAAAAGTATCAAGAATTTTTTATACTTCCTGCTTTTATATTTTATTTTTAAACCCTGAAATACAAGAAAATCTTTTTTTTTAAGCAGACGACTGATGCATTACTTCGAACTTGGCATTTTTCAACCCTGTACACCAGTCTGATAAACGTCAGGATATATACACTGTGCTCTCTTGTATTTTTATATATTATTATGTCTTTTCCGACTGTAATTGCCGTTTTATATCGATTTAAATCTTTTTTTTTCTAAAGATTTATGCGAAATATTATTTTTTTTATAAGATTGTATTTATCAAATGTTTATTTTATTTCATATTCATGATACACTTTAAAAATATTTTATATTAGGGTATATTGGCTCGGAGTTTTATTTGAAAAAATTTTTTATATTTAAATTATGGGGCGCCAAAAGCTTATCATAAATTTTGAGCTTTCATTAATAATTTTATATTTTTAAGAAGGTAATCACGGTCTTACAAATTAAATCCGAATTTCGCTCAGACTAATTATTTCTGTAGAGCGAAGCTCTACTTTATAGCAAGAAAATTTTTAGCTCCTGTGAAGATGATTTGAAGAAAAATAGCAATCAGGTAGCCTTCATAATTGAACATTAAGCTTTTTGGCCAGGCGAATGTGCTGTATAAATTTCGGTGCCACTAGGATGATTCAAAAGGCATAATTTTGCGTATGTCCAATAGTTTGTTTCGCTCAACAAAGTTAAAAATTAAAAATTTAGAGCCTCGAATCTGTTTTGCCAAGACCATAAAATGCGTTTATTTGCCTTTTGGTTATATGATGAAATTTGTTACATATTCTTTGCAATTTTTTGGTACCTTAATCATTTATTTACAATTAAAACACAAGCTTAAGTATTTATCAGACAATGCATTAACGTTTGTTATTTTAAAAATTTATTTACCAAATGTAAACTTAATCTATATAAAATTGATTTTAAACTTAGAAACTAAAGTATATAATAAAACCCTTTCTAAATTATACGCTACTTATAGCAATAAACCACTATAAATACATTTTAAAATAAACTATTAAAGTACTTAAGTAGAAATAAATTCCAAAAAAAGTTATAAACAAATTAAATCCATTAAACTTTTATTTTTTTCAATTTTTAGTAGTACCTAAAAAATATAAATAACAATAAAAAGAAGCTAAAAATTATTATTATTACTTTAAACGATTTTTTAAGTTTGTGACCAACATATTTTAAAGCAAACTTTTTGAAGAAGTAAACTGAAAAAATTCACATGTATGTATTAAAGCATTAATCTCTTTCCGCGCGGATAAAACGCTTCCGATATAACTTAAGTATTGCCTCTTCTTATACTTTATTGTTATCAATTTTCTCGAGCAAAATGCTTGAAATGTATTTCTTTGGTATTTTCTCATCTAGATGCCTTTTTTACTGATAATTTTCTATATTATATCCCCTCGCTTTTCATTTTTTTTTTTGCTCTTTTTTAAAAAACATAAATTTTACTTTTTTTTTCGTTAAGCTCACAGGAGACCATTCATTTTCGCCTTTTAATACTTTTTTTTTTCAAGTATTTTTCTTTAAAAATAAAAGTTTTCTAAGACAAATAATATATTAAACTTTTGGCTTCATTACCTTTTTTCTTTCTTTTGCTGTATAAAAACCAATAAAATCTCTTTAATATCGATGTTATTATCAAAAAGTTTTTAAATGCTCGAAAAAAAAGAAGTCTCGAAGTTCAATATTATTTTTCTTCAAACGTAATATAAAATTTCTTTTATTCTTTAATACGCTAATTTTTTGATAAAAAAATACAAAAGAAAAATTCTAGTAATTTATCATTTTTCTCTTGTAGAACGAAAATAAAGTAAGAAAATATTTGTGTAAATTATAATATTTTACTTGAAAAACTTAAGTAGCTAGTATTATCATCAAATGAAAAAGGCGGAAAATAAAATATGATTTTAAGTGTCTTTTTTAAGAGCTTATTAATTTTAAACTTTAAAAAATTAATGTTTTAATTGAAAGAATTAATTTTAAAATATTTTATGTTTGATTAAGAATTTATACATACAAATGTAAATTTATTGAAATTCAGTGGCGCCTGAATACTTTTTTGCTATCTTAATAAGTAATCAGAAGAATTTTTTCCTTCTCATGAACGCTTTTAACACGAATTATTTAGCAAAAAACACTTATCTGTCTTTCTGATTATTTTTATGATTATTTTTTAAAATGTCATTTTAAAAATTTAATTTTATTATAACAGTTATTATATTTTTTGAAAGGATTGGGAATTTAAATTTATAAATATTATATTGTTTCTGAGACATGAGGTTTATTTCTGCTTTAGATCCGTCTCAAAACCCGATACCAAATGTATTTTTTTAGCAAAAAATTTTGAGAAAACAATTTTCAAAAAATTAGATACCAAATCCAAAAAATCGTCAAAATCATGAATACTGCAGTATTTCTAAAACTAATGCTTCCATCGAAAAAATTTAAAGTATTTACTTAATGCAAAAATTTTTGCGAAAAAATTTTTTTTTAAATTAGGTACCAGATTCAAAAATTCGTCAAAAAACAGTATTTCTAAGTACTTTCACAGGAAAAAATTTAAAAAATTAAATACCTTAAATTCGAGTAAACATCAGTAAATAAAAACTTATTAATTCAATTCCTATCTACCCAATAAATAACTAACTTTTCTCAAAACACAAAATATTTTTAACGAAAAAAAAATGTTACAACCGATCAATAAATTGATAAAATTTCAAAACAAAATATAACACAGCCAATATACAGCATAAAATTTAACTACACAACCATAGAAACATAGTTTGAAAAAGAGAAACAAGTTTTGAAAGTAATAGATGAGATAAATGTCAGCAGGTTCAATTTCAGTTAACATGTATCTAATAAATTGTTTGGTTTATTTGTTATTTCATGTCCATCAGAATTTATTCAAAAACGCCCTCTATATATATAAAATACTATAGTTTTAGACATATTTGGATTTACATATTTGATTGTCAATCCGCCCGCGTAAATTTTACAAGTATTCTATGTAAAATGTTGGAAAACTTGTTTTAGTTAAATGTTTTATCTAAAATAAAAAAAATTTTTTTTTCCTTTATTTACTTAACTAGTGATATAATCGATAGCAAAAAAAAGCGTTTTTTTATGATATTATAGAAAAGGTATTCATTATATTATACTACTTTTATGTGCACGGACTTTGAACGATGTAGGTAATTTCAAGCGTGTGAAATTAATTAAACTCATTTAAATACTTGACATAGCAGGTTATAGAGAAACCTTTTTTTTTTTTGAATCGCTTTTATATTAAAACATTATTTAATAAACTTTTCTAATCGATAAAAAAATGCTTTAAATTATTTAAAACATGCTTTTTAAAGAGCATTACAAGCACTTAAAAATCGATGAGAGTGAAAAAGGACCAAAAAAATTTAAATCTGTAACTTTTTTTTTACGCATACGAAATTTTATTTCAGTCCAGTCTTTTTTATCAGGTACACAATTGCCTCATACACTCTTTTTTTAATACCAAATTTGCAAGTCAATAGAACTTTTTTTCTTTCTCGGAGTAAAAGAGACAAAAACTTATCGGTATCAACTGTATTGATACTTTTTTTTTACAAAAAAACTGAACAAGTGCCTTCGATTTCACACGAAACTTGTATTTTTATATATTCGAGAAAGCAATTTTCGATTGCATGTAGTCCAAGCATTATCTTCTTTTAAAAATTTTTTAGTAAATTTAAATTTGATGTTTTGAATAAGTTCAATTAATGGTTTTTAAAAAAAAGTAATGCAAAAGAGAACTTTTATCGAGTATATTACAGTTTTTATAATAAAAAGACTATCTTAAAACATATTAAAAGCAACAGGTCAACCAGCTATATACGAACACAAACAACGTACACACAGCTTAAGTTTAACGTTCCGTAATTATAAAACGAGCTTTCTCATATAATAACAAAACTCCTAATATTGTATAATAAAAGTAGTTTATTTTTATGAAAATTAGCAAGATTATTGTGTTTATCCTTTTTAAAAAACATTATTTTTCATTTAAAATATAAGCACAGGTGTTAAGTTGAAAATTTTAATATTAGGATATTAAAAAAGTTTATATTTACGTTGCTAGTCTTTTTTTATTTTTAAAATATTTATTGACTTAATATTATTTTTAATTAAATGTGTTTATTCGTGTATTTATTAAAAATAATTGGAAAATTTTATGGTTTTACATGAATAAATATAAAATAAATTAAAATTTTATATTGCAGTTACGTATTCGGTTGGTTAGGAATGGAATTTAAAAAATTTTTGTTTTATCTTTAATACTTTCAATTATTGGGTGCTTTTTTCAATATAGAACAAAATTTTAGTATTGAAATTTCTAATGTTTTGTTAGTTTAATTAATGAATTTACTCCAGTTTGAAAAATTAATATATTTGGACCACACTAATGTATAACATTCGCTAATTATATTTGCTTTAATTTTTATTTTAATGAGTAAAATAATAAATCATGTAAAATATAGCAAAAAGTGTAGTTTTTTTTTAAATTTAATGTAAAATTGAATATAGTAAATAACATTACTAATTAATTTTAATTTTAAACATCATTTATAAAATTATTCAAATGCATGTACTTAACACTCAATTTTTGGTTTTTCAAAGTTTAACCTTTGTTTAAAAAAAAAATTTAATTAAAAAGATTTAGATAAAAATAATAACTTTTTGAAAATATTAGTAAATTTTCAAAAAAATCGTAAATTTATTTACCCAACTGGGCCCAAGTTGGATTGAAGGATCGTATTAATCGGTACAAAGTATTTTTTTTTGAAAGTACAAATAAAAATAAACACTCTCATTGAAAGCCAATTTCAACTTTTTAGTTCAAATACTTCATTTTGGTAAAAAAATTTTTTTGTGTTTTTGGCCTAATATGGCAAATTGACCCAAAAAAATCTTATTTTTGCTACCAAATTCTTAGTTTGCGGTGAAAAATATTTCCCTCTTGGGCATTTAAAAGAAATAACCCACAGAATTCGATTCTGGGGTCCATAATTTGTTTTAGACTGCACATGTGTAAGAAATTAATTTTTGCATCACTACGAACTTCAATCCCCCCCCCCTCCTCATCTCCTGAAAAAAATCGACGGATACGATAATCTGAAAGCTTCAAATCAAAAAATGATATTTTTAAATTACTAGTTTTTCAAATTTTTGAATATCCCGGAAAGTCACGTGACCAAATGAAAATTTGACAAAAAATTCGGATTTCTCGGAAAATTTTACATAGACATATAACTTATGGTAAGCTTTGAAGCATTTGTGTAAGAATGGAGTTTTAAAGTTAAACATAATTTTGCACTTTTAAATAAAAATTGATTTAAAAATTTTTTTTCGAATTCTGTGGTAAATTTTCTATCAGTGCCTAAGAGAAAATAGTTTTAACCGTAAAATAAGTATTTGGATCATAAATAAGAATATTTTGAGCCAATTTACTAAAGAAGGCTAAACATATAAAAATGATTGCTAAAAATCAAAAATTTGACCAAGAAAGATTACTAACTTTTAGTTGTACTTTCGGAAATAAATAATTTTTATCAATTTCTGTGACCCTTTATTCTAACTTGGGCCCAGTCACATCTATTTATCGAAAATTTACGATACAAAAGTATGCACTGTAAAAATTAACTTCCTTATATTAACAAAAAAATTAGAAGATTTTCGAAAAATTAGTAAATATTTGAAAAAAATCGTAAATTTACTAAATTTAGTATATTAACAAAAAATTCGAGTATTCTCGATTTTTTTTGTGAATTCGCAAGAAAAATTGATAATTTACAATTTTTTTTCGAAAATTTTCAAAAAATAGTTGTAAATTTATGAAAAATAGTTGTGAATTTACAAATTTTTTCGTAAATTCACAAAAAAAAATCGAGAATTCTCGAATTTTTCGAGAATATACTCAATTTAGTAAATTTACGATTTTTATCGAATATTTACAAAAATTTTTCAAAATTTATTAATATTTCGAAAAAATTCTCTAAGAAAGTTACTTTTTACAGTCTGGATTTATAATATTTTTCGTAAATTTTCCAAAAAAAATCGAGAATTTTAAATTTTTTCGCTAATTAACTCAAATTTTAAGTATTCAACTCACAGTTTTATATGAAATTGCAATAATGAGCTGCTAGGGGCCCTAGAAAAATCTCACAGGAACGAAAAGTAGTATAAAAACCCCAAATTACTTGTATGCAAGACAATCCTAAAGTTATAAGCAAAAAAAAAAATTTTTGTTGAATATATATAAATTTTCTTTATTTTCTCAAAGAAAAATATTATATTTTTAGCACATCTTACTATTATACTCTTGTTCATACTATAAAAAAGAATAAAAAAGAAAAGAAAAAAGAAAGTAAAATATAATAACCTAAAGAAGAAAATTTTCCAACTTTTCAACGGAGGCGTTGAGATGCTTTTTTAGAATTTAAGAGGGCTAAGTAGATGATGATGTTAGTCATTAGCCATATCATAAGTAGACTTAACTTTGTGTATACGCGTATGAAAATTAAAAATTTTCTTATTTTCATCAACGTATATAAAGAAATTGCCTACGGGATGTACGGTTAATTATCATACGTCTTCTATATAAAAAAAAATAATTATTTTTAAAAAGTTTATTTCCTGTTTTATGTGTAATATAAAATAATTTGTTGACAATTGCAATAAATAAATATATGAATCTTTGCACATTTATATACGATCTGGATAATATTATTGAAGTTTTTATGTCATACAATATATAAAATATCCAGTGATTCCAGTATGCCCACGAGAGAGAATATTATTTTTTATATGATATAAGTAAACATTAACTTCTAAACACGTGAATGCCCTCAAGACTTATTTTTTTTATCAAGAATAATATTGCTTTTATTTTTTTAAAATTTACATTTTTTTTTATAGTAATATTAAATTTTATTTGAAGAAATTTTCTTTTTTTATTTTCTATTTATATTATAAAGTATAAAAATATTTACTCTTTTAAAGATTGTAGTAAAAATGTAAATAAGCAATTATTTTTACAACTTTGTGATGTTTGTTTATATAAGGTAAGGTATTTTCCTTTTTGATGATAGAAAATTTTCATCGTTTTAAGATTAAAATTAGGTTATGTGGTTGATAAAAGCATTTTTCATCTAAGTGGAAATACTATTGGATTTTTATTTTAGATGAGAAAACGGGACATTACTGCACTTTTTTATTTGTTTTGTAATTTTCTGCTTTAGATATTATTTTTATTTTATTTATTTATTTTTTTATATGATGTTTTGTTCTCCAGAGAAATTTTTGTTTTTTAACATGGAACATGCTTATAGAGATGGGTGCTCTGGGAATATAAAAATCAAGAAAAAGGGGTAAAATGGGACTTAATGGTAATAATTTCGATTTAGGGATTTAGAATAATTCAGTTTTAGGGACTTAAAATAATTCAAGCTTAGGGACTAAAATAATTTTGATTTAGGGACATTGCTTAGGGAATTCAGGTCTAGGGGCTTAAAATAATTCAGGTTTAGGAACTTAGAATAATCTGCGTTTAGGGACTTGTAATAATTCAGGTTACCTAAGGTTCCGAAAATCAAGGGGGGGGGGGTCAAATGAGACATTTATGCATTATACCTAGCCCTCAACGGTAGTAAATATGTTCTAAATTTGACAATTCATTTAGATAGAGCAACTATGGAGGATTTGAAAGTTTAGCTGGTGCTAGGAGAAAATCTACTGAAACCAAATGCTTTTCATAAAGCTTTTAAAACTTATTTTATTTGCACCAAAAAGTAAAATGCATAATTGTCATAAAATTATGCATTATTTTTTTAATTTTAAAAACTAGTTTATTGAACACTGTACGAAAAGTTGATGTGCTACTGTTGTAAGCTATTTTATACTTTAGCAAATTTAAACCGAAGAAGAATAATTTATTTTCATTATTTGCATAAAAACCCTGATAAAAATTTTACTGCTTTAAAAATTAATAATATCTTAAAATTATTTTAGACACCTGTTTTCAATTAAGATAAACAAAAAAAATGTTGATCCAAAATAAAGGGAACCGAAAAAGACAAATAGATAAACAAAGATTTGCTAATTGAATCTGAAATATCTTTTCGTTTAGATACATATAAATAAAAGTATCATTAATTTAAAATACGATATTTTACATTTTAAATCCCATTATAAATATATTGTTGCAAAAAAAATCAACAACATTTTTTATTCAAAAAACTAAAAAAAAAAAGGAATCTAAAGATATTTGTTTTTTACGTAGACGTGCAACATCCGCAAAACTCTTTTTTATATATTTCAGATCCTTTTTATCTTATACCTTTTTTTTTTGTTCATCGTAGTTCAACAAGGATTTAGATTTTTTTTTTTTTATTCTAACACATATAAAAAAAAATGTTTATAAGATATGCAAAAGGTAAAAAAAAAAACGTAAAGGAAATAAGGAATATGAGTTTTTTTAAAAGTTTATATCGAAAAGGAAAAATAAAATGTTAGCATTTGGACGATTGACTATCATAAAACTTTGACGTTACGAGTAGTATAGGTGGATGATACTACTTAGATT
The DNA here is from genome assembly GCA_022575985.1 of Anagrus nilaparvatae. Taxonomy (NCBI): domain Eukaryota; kingdom Metazoa; phylum Arthropoda; class Insecta; order Hymenoptera; family Mymaridae; genus Anagrus; species Anagrus nilaparvatae. Next base: position 34,675,161 of record JAKSXM010000231.1, read on the forward strand.
TTATGAGTGTACTTAAAAAAAATTTGTTCAAAAAATATGGTTTATATACGAAAGTGGTTTGCTTTTTTTTTATATGGGTAATTCGTTTCAAGCAATTTAATAATTTTTATGTGAAAATATTGTATTTTTGTTTGTTTATCTGACATTTTTTTATTTAAGTACTTATAAAAATTATTCAATAAAAAAAAAAATCAATATTTATTTGATTTAGTAAGTACTCAATATTAATTAATTAGAAATTTTGTATATTTGAATATTTAGATAACAAGGTATTTTATTATTTAATTAATAAAACAATTTTAATTATTTATCAATATAATATTTACTTTTCAATTTTAGACTGTTATTATTATAATTATTATACAAGAGAAGTGCTTTAAATAGGATTAATTTATATTTTGTATTAAATATTAATTATCAAATTATTGCGAAATATTATTGATTTTTTAGTTGACCTGGTTTGTGGCTTGAATTGTTTAAAAATTTGTTAGTTGATTAATTTATTTAATTGTTTTATTTTTGGGGTGAAATTTCTGTAATTTTAGTAGTTTTGAAAATTTGCTGTTTGCTGGTTTTTTACGTCAAATCTGGTAAGGATAACCTGTTTGATTTTGCTTTGGTTTCAGTTTGAAAGTGGGAATTTCGAATTTTTAAAAAAATTCTTAAAATTTTAACAGATTACTTCAAAATTCTAAGAAAATAAGTAAAAATCAAAGCAAATTATTGAAAATTATGAATTCGAACAATATTTAAGCAGTGTATTCTTATTCCCAAGCATTACCAATTTCCCAATTCGTGATAACTTCAGAACTGAATACAATATCAACCAGAAAATTACCCATATTTTCCATCAAGTTTATCTTAGAAGCTTGCTATATCAAGAAACAAGCAGTAAACAAAATTGATATTGCAATTTAAAAAAATATTATCATATTCTATTACCAAGAGAAAAATAGATATAACTGTAATAAATAATAAATAAAAGTACAAATAGTTTGTTATTATATATGAAATTTCAGTAAGGTTCTTATATATATAAATAAATATAGCAGAAGAAAAAGTTTCAATAAAAAAGTTTATCGATATCGTGTATACTTGGCACGTGCATTCGTAATCCGAGTATCGTTTGTCGGTACATCGTGCCTTACATTTATATACTTGTTATTTTTTTTATTTTTCTAACCTCCTTGTTTTTTTTTTTTGCTATCAATGACAAATCGAATTATTTATTTTTCACTTATGGGTATTTTATTTTTCATCAATTATTATATTGTTTCATTTATCATATTTTATTTGATTTATTAAGTTATGCTGCTTTAAGGAGCTAAAATGGTTGAAACTGTTTGCATTAATTCTTTTTTTTGAATCTTTTTAAGTTTAGGTCCACAATTGATATAGAAAAATTTTTGATGAGAAATTAAGGAACGTAGATTAATGAAAAATTGAAGAAAAAAATTTTTGGGATTTGTTTTTAAAATTTTTTGAATTTTAGCAATCATTGAAAAAAGATTCATAGGCTGATTTAAATTTTCATTGCTTATTTTTCTTACCGACACTTTACATTTACCTATTTTAATTTTGTTTTGATATTTTAGATTTTGGTTGAATTTTCAGCCAAATGGTTAAATAATCAACTAATGCCAGTGCTGGATTTACCATGTAGTCACAGTAGACTCACCTTATGGGCTCCCACATAATTTTATTAACATTGGGTGCCTACTACAGGCCCCAACATACCTAAATGCAACACTGACTATTGTGGCTAAAAATTCAAGAAAATTGGTTGAAAATTCAACCAAAGCAGTCTGACCATGCAGGTTTCAAGCCCATATACTGAAGAAAAAAATACTCTATTACCCTCTTCGGTTTTAAAATCGCTGTCAAATAAAATTTTATAAGGACTCAGACCCAACAATTCCAGCTTGACCATAACTAATATCTATTATTAAATAATTACATCGTTAACTAATGATAACATAAATATAGGGTTTTACTTTCTCATCTCGTAAATCTAAAAAAATAATAACAATTTTTTTATTAAAAAACTCCTCTAATCAGTATATCAAAATCTTTAAACATGAAAGTATATTTTTACACACAAAAAAAAAATACATATTTGGTGCCCTAAAGATATATCTTTAACCTGATTTAAAAAAAAAATTCGTGCGAACGAGATAAATATACGCGGCGTGAGATATATCGAAAAATACGGGCTTTGGTTAAAATAAAAATGATGAAAGGGCTTAAATTCGTTGTGTTAATTTTTATTTTTTTTAAAAGAAATTTCGTAGTGAGATTCTTTTACTTTTTTAAAAGCAAAAGTGAATTTAGAATATTTTTACAATCTGGGCGGATGCAATATATATCGAATAAAATGTCGACACAAAAGGGCACGTATAATTATGATAAAAAGAATTTTATGTTTTTAAATATTTTTTGCTTTATTCATATCTAAAATAAAATATCATCAATATATAAATATTTTTTTTGTTATCAATAAATATTTATTAACAATTTTTATATGGCTTTGTAACTTAAATTTATGTTACAGAAGATAATGACAAAATTTTTTATTTTCATTTATTAAAAATTTTCTTTTAATTTTTTTTTAATGCTATTTATCTGTTTAACAGATAGGTACATTAAATATTAAATTAAAAGGGAAGTTAAACCATATACATTTTCAATATTATACGAAAATGATAAAAATTAAAACTTTTTTACACTTATTTATTGATAAAAAATTTATTATATTGACTTTTTTTGGATTTTTTTTTTATCGACAGGTATGTAATTTTAAAATGATGATACGAAATAATCTTGTTAATAATTCAATGTTCGGATTTTATTTATTTTTTTAATCTTTTTTTATCATTTGACAGTAACTGGTTAATAAAATTTTAAAATAATAAATTTAAAATTGGAAAAATGGAATTTTTGGGTTTTGAATTTGTATTGAAACTATGAATATTAGGAAATTCTGTGAAATATTTCGAAATGTTGTGAAGTACTTTACAACTATTCAAAAATTAATTCAATTTTGAAAGGAATCCATAACTTTTAGGGTTTTATTAACAGAATTAAATAAACTCACCAATTTTGCCATAATTTAACAAGTTTTTAGTAAATTCGTACATACCTGTAACAGAAAAAAAAAGAAAATTTTATTTAGTTGAAAATATTTCAAGTATTTGCTTATTATGTATAAAATATTCATAATGTAGAGATGTAAAGTAAATATTAAAATTTGCAAGGGGATATCAGGCATTAAAAAAACCCCTATTAAGTTCTGTAAATACATAGTTCATTTTGTATTCTTTTTCAGCTGGCGAAATTTAAGCCTAAGAGGGTATCTAGCCTAGTTTTTGTTCATTCGGTCTAAAGATTTAATTTTTATTGGGAGTGACGAAAAAAGTTTTTTTTTCGGTCTAATGATCTTACTTGTTTTACATTTTTATAATACGAGCCAAAGCAAAAAAAATAAACCATTTTAAAATTTTTGAAATTTGAATTTTTGATCAAAAAAAGTATTTTTTTACAAAAATGCAAATAAAATAAATTTTTTCCTGCACAAATATACCTCATACCATAAAAAAAGAAAATTTTTGAATATAATTTCATGAATTTTTTTTTTATTTATTCCGATTTACAACTTTAAAAAAAATAAATAAATAAACTGCATACAAGAGCAGGCAGTTTTTTTTCTACTAACTGGAATTTTTACAATTTAGTTATACTGTATAAATGTAAAGAATAAATATATATTTTTATTCGAATGAAAATTCCTTCGTCATTTTTTTTCTATACATTATAAATATGTGAAAAATTTTTATTTTACATATACGCACAGATATTTTTGAGTAAATAATTTCACTCATCTCTCTTTATGCAGAGTATATAGAAAGTTATTTTATATACAAATATTTTTATATAAAAATATGCTTTACTTCATTTTTTTTAACACGTTGCCTTGCTATAGCTTTTTTTTTACATAATTTACGTAAGGTAAATTATATATTTTTTAAATATTCTTTATTTTTTTATGCTTAAAAGCAAAAATTCAGAGTAAATAGACAAAATTTTGTTAAAATGTGCAAGGTATTTCAATTAAACATTAAACTTTTTTGTATAGTTAAAATGATATGCAAAAGCAGAAGTAAAAAAAATCAATACCACCAAAACGCGAGGCAATTTTCCTAAAAGCTAAATAATATACACTCCAAACAAAAAAATAAAAAATATGATATTTTGGTTAACTCTTTTGTAATGAGATTTATATCCAATAATATTTATCATAATCCATAAAGAAGTAGCAGTAGTAGCCAAAACCTTAAGTCCTTCATATCTTCTTATTCTTATATATTTCGCTTCGCCCACGGCTATATCGGTTAGTTAAAGTAATATTGTATTACCTTCATACATATGAATTATTTTACTATAGTATATTATATTTTTTATTTATCCAATTTGACGATCTAATATTATTTTATAAAGGTTATTAAACTTTTATGATTTTTACGTTTATACAATAAGTTTTATACGTTTTATATTGATTTTATTTTATTATTTTTGATTTTTGATGAAATCTATGACTTTTTCATATTATTGGATATCCAAAATTAATCATATTAGCTTAAATTATTTTTATTTTGTCCTATAAAAATATTTTCCTATAAAAAAAAAAAAAAAAAAATTTTTTTATGAAAATATTGCATTAAAATTTTTCTCGCAAGTAAAATGAATTCTAAAATCTATATAAGAAGTTAAGATGAATAATGTACTTATAACTTTCTTTATTTTTAATCTGCTTATAATAAATATCAATTGCTGTGTTCGTTTAGTAAATTGTTTTCTTTTTTTATTCATTGTTGAACGTATTAATGAATATCATAGTTAATAATGTAAATTTCAATTTTTGTATAAATCCATACAGTTCAAAAATGCTGCTCGCAAAACGTGTAGGGGATTTAAATAGTTAATCATGTTGGTTTCTTACTCTAATGTGCTTTATTAGGTTGCTGAATCCAATCCCAGAATCCAAAATACCTTGAAAATTGGATAAGACTCTTAAATCAGCTAAAACTAATCCTTTTTAAGTTTTTTTTGCAATTTTTTGAAGATTATACTAACGTAAATACAACATCCATCAAATGACTTGCTGGGGGCTTCATTCTTTGCAGCAGGGATCAATCAACGACCCAAAAAACTTAAATTGGAGCTAATCTTAACATGGTTATAGCTCAGTCACACCATTTACTGCATTTCGACTGGAGTATTATGATCAACTATCTGGTTCTTTATTTAAATTATTGTATGGATTATCACTCTTAACAACACTATCATGTGTAAAGATAATTTTCATAAGATAAAACATAAAGGAAAATAATCAATTTTGTAATATAATCTTGATAATGCGTTAAATAAATTTTAATTTATCATTCATTATAATGTAAAAAGTCTTGATATATATTTTTAACTTTATTTGTAAATTACACATTTTTCTTATTTTTTTTATAATATTATATCTTTTTAATCCCTCAAGTGAAACTTAAGCTTGGGCGTTTCAATGTAACAGCTTGAAGCTAAATAAAAACAAAAAAAGAAAAAGAAAATTGTATACAGTTCTTTGTCTATATCTCTTGAGGAATTGCGGCTACTCATTTTCATTTCTACTGTTTGTATCATCCTCCTCCTTCTCATATTATCTCCACTTCAAGAAAATATTTATTTTAACTTTATTTTTTTTATAGCTCTAGGAAATAGAGATTGAGTTTCGATCTCGATATAAATACTTCTTATACTATTATAATATAATACAAGATTTTATCATATAAAAATTTTAAAATTATTATTATTTGAAACAAAAAAATGACATTAGAATTTGAAAAAAAATTTTTTAAATTTTTAATATAAGTTTAAGAAAATTTTAGTGTGTGTAACTAGAAAGAAAAACACGTTTACCTTTAGGCTATTAAATTTTAACTATATTTTCTTTACTTATATTATTCTCTTCGCCTTTTTGTTACTAAAAGATAAATTCGTGTGACATACTTTTAAGATATAATTTTATCATCATTTTATACTAAATCTTTTCTTTTATTATTATTATTATACCTACGATGAAAAATAAATGATATTAAATTAAATTGCTTTTTATACTAAAAAAAATATTATTATTATTCATTCATTTTACAAATGTACTTTTTTTTTTTTAATTTTACAAATGGATTGATTCATATTTTGTTTATTGTTAAAATAGGCTAAAACTTTTTTTTTTATCTCAAAAGTAACTTTTTTTTTCATTCAGAGTTTTAAAAAGAAAAAGCAATGCTTTTTTAGAACTACACTTTTTTTTTTTGAAAAAAATTTACTTTGTGTTTTTGTGTTTTGAAAAATGTGCTATTTTTATATTATTATTTTTAATAAAGTTTAAAAATTAGTATTATTATTAACTGAGTAATCCAGCTAGAAGTGGCATTATTAGGGAGTCGCCTATGTCACCTAATGGATGGCTTAGGGTTCCCCTTGGGATGCCAAATCTACCGGTCCCTAACCAGGGCCTTATCTTGTGCTGGATAATTATGGGGTATGGACAGGGTATGGAGAGGGTAGTCTAGCCTACCGTTACAGGATACAACTATAATGAATGAAAAAACATTAAAATTTTTCTAGAAATATGAAAAAAAAATTATTAATATACCTGTTAGTTTTTGTTTATAAATTGTATTCAATAAATAATTTTAAAAATTTTAAATTATTTTAAATTAAATTAATAATAATGGATTTGAAAATAAACGAGTATTTTTATAATTAACAGTATATTTCATTTATATTTTTTAAATCTAGATGGCGCTTTAATTTCTCGAAAAAGAAATGTGATTTGTGTATTATATAAGTTGTTTATGTGTAAGTTCAAAAATGAATTTTTTGAAAATTAATAATATTGAAAAAGGTTATATATTTGAACAAAAAGTTTATTTAATTATAAAATTTATTTTATTGAATATAATAATATGCAGTCATGTATATTTTTATTTTTGGACAGCATGCTTAGGGGTAACGATTAGTTTTTTAATTTGGTACTTGTTATAATAATTATGTCTTTTGTTTTTGAATTCGCTTTTAGATTGCTTACATTGCTGTTGTAAGACAAATATTCGAATTGAAAACAAATGAATCCGGAAGATTTTTATAGATATTAATATTCAACTTGAACTAAAATTTAAAATCACATATGAGTAGCCTTGTACAAAAACTACAATAAAATTGGATGCATCTAACATATACGGTTTCTGGACAAAATTCTATTATTTAAATTTCTTTTTTATAAAATTAGGTAAACAATTAATTCAAATTAGTAAATTTGTAAGCACAATTTAAATAGAAACATCTGAAATGATTTTTTCTGTAAAAACAAAAGAGATTTTTAAATGAAAATATGTGAATTATAGTACATAAAATATAAAAATGCGTACATAAATGCATCAGTTATTTAACAATTGTTAAATCTACCAAATGCATGTTTATGCTTATTTACGTTTATTTTCGTTAAAAAACATAAAACAAAACACAATGCACTCGTTTAATTTCAATTAAATTTTATTGTAATTTGAAAATTACATTGAATTTAAATTATTTTACAATTAATTTTGGTTTGAAATCAAATTGCATTTTATAAAAATAAATATTTTTTTTGGGCAAAGCTAGCTTTTTTGATTTTTTTTGAATAAATATTTTGTGTTTGTAATACATGTGACTTGCAAATCAATGCTTTTATCGGCTTGACTCTTAAACTTCAGCCCAAAAAAAAATACGCAATTTAAAATTTAAAAAACAAGTATAAAATTGATTTTATTTTCTACACACACACAAATGGGGTATAACAAAAAAAAAATTGTTTTTTTTTCTCTATCAAATGTAAAAAATAGAATTAATACATAAAGAATACAAGTACTAAAAAAAATTTTTTTTATTTTTTAGGGACAGTGTATATTGAATAGGGCTTGGTTTAAACAAATAAATTTTTCTATATAAAGGGTGCGAATCCGATTGAAAAAGCTGTTTGATTTTTTTTTCATAATGGAGGATTAAAAGAGTTAAGCGGATTGACAGGGTAAAATTTTTTTATGTTGGGAAAACACACTCACACACACACACAAGACTTTTTTAATTCTATAAAATAAATTTTCCTTAAAAAAAAAAAAATTTCATTCTGATTTGTAAGTCCATTAAAGTTAGTATTGAATTCTCTAAAGTACAAATTCGTCGAGTAAGTAAGTAAGTAAGTCTTAGACTAACAATAGGAAATTGGATACTCTATGTACACAATATAAAAGAAGAAGTAATGTATCAATGAAATGCATTTTCAGACATTCGACTTTTTTTTTTACAAAAAACTTTTTTTATGCTATATCGTTTGATTGATGTATGGAGATTTTTCCCTGATAAAAAAAAGTATTTGAATATATTTTCTTGTTTTGGTATAATACACAGAAAGATACAAATTATTATCTTTTGTATTTAAAATAGTATTATGTTTATGTATTATGTAAAAGAAAAATCGTTTTTTTTTTTGGATTGGAAAAATTCATATCTATGTGTGTGTGTGAGATAATTTAAATTTAAATATAATAAACATTTTTTATGTATTTTTTTTTTATTTACTGAATGTAATAAATAATAAAATCTCTATTTTTTTATAATGGAATAATAAATCAATAATATTTGACTTTAATATTAAATTCGATACTTTTTTTAATTCATTATTTATTAGAGATTGGGGAATAGATTTTGATGTAACTGTGAGAAAACTGTAATATTTGGTAAGAGACATTTAAGTTTACTGAGTTTGTATAAAAAGCTCAATAAATTAACGTTAATGTGTGAAATTCAAAGTACAAACAAACGAAAATAGGGTACTAAACGACAGGTAGTAATTTAAAAGAAAAATCGTCTTCTAATGATATCATAAAATTCAAGTAAATAATTCTGATTAACATCAAACCAAAAAAAAACATGCAAAATCGTCATTAATTCATTGAATTTTACAATAAACCAACAAAGGGAATAATAAATAAAATATCAAATCAATCAATTAATTAATCTTAAAATTCTATTATAAAGTAATTTTCAAGCTTTTAATGGACGTTGTTGTTCTCTTCTATTATCTCTGAAAATTAACTAAATGTCTATTGTATCTTGATATTTGATTAGTATTCATCATAAACACAAAAGCAGACTCTATTATATCAAAATATTAATTAGTTTATGTGTACAGAAAATTTTATTTTGAATAATCAATCATTTCGTACTTGAAAAAATTGACAATAACATAACCTTTTTTGGTTTATACTTAAATAGTGTCGAAATAAATGAAATAAAAATGTGTTTAAAAGATATTTATAAAAGATAATTTTTATTTTTTTGAATAGTACAGTAAAGTCAGATGAAATAAATAAAAAAAAGGTGATAAATTGAAGAATGATATGCAATAAAACTTTTTTTTTTGTATTTTATATTCAATTGCAATTTTTTAAAGATTTTATTCTAAGATATAATCATTTCGGTTTTATATTCAAAGAAATTAAACTTTTTTTTTTTATTCAATTTAAATTCAATTCTTTTATAAATTACATTTTTTATAAATATTCAAATCACAAAGCAATATAATAAGAATATAATTTTTTTTTATTTCATTTATTCAGATACTAATTTATCAAATTAAAAATACTGATTTTGATCTTTTTGTTAAAAAATTTTTGATTTGGCTGCATGTAAACGATTTTTAATCACTTGCAGATTTTTATATTATATTAAATTACAATATTCTTTTTTGAATTCTGATGCATGTATAGAACTCGTTTTGGTAATTTTTTTAAAATTTGTTTGTTTGTAATGTCTTTGATTTGGGGGTTTATCCCTTAGTCTTATAAATAAAGTGCTGATAAAAAGGGCAAACAGGATTTTTCTGAAAAATTTTTTTTTGGCCAAAATTGAAAGGGGTATGTATGGAAAAATGGTCAAATTTTTTTTTTTCAAATTTTTTGTTGTTTGGTACTGAAAAAGGTTTGAAATAGTTGAAAACTTAAATTAATATGGTTCACCGGGTCATAGAGCTCAAAAAACTTGATATAAATAGGATAATAAATAAATAGGATAATATAGGATTTAAGTTGGTTTTAAGATTTTTTTCATTTTTAGAAATTTTGGGCTCATTTGAATTGACTAAAATTTCTTATAAACCAAGTTTTATATATTATTTTTAACCAAATACAAAGCTACAAAAATTACATACAGCTAAGAATGTGCTTAAATTAAGTGATACAAGAAATCTTCTTTTGAAATTCAAAAGATAAATAATTTACACTTAATAAGTAATGTGGGAGTATAGATATACGTATTACAATCATCGACAATAGTACATAAGGGAACAAAATTTATATATATGGGATTTTTCATACAAAGATAGTTATGAATGTGGGTTTCTTTTACTTGGACTCCTGTAGGTTGCTTGGGCTTGAATTTTGCTTGGATTCTTGGAAATTAAAATTTATGCTTTGTGCATTTGATACTGAAAATACTTTATATTGTTTACAGGAACTGTTATTTGAAAACTGAATTTACATGAAATGTACCATATTGTAAAACGTACTTTATAATTAATGCAATTCAAAGATGTATACATGTATATAAAACGTAATGCTAATTCACTCCCTTTTATACAAAATTTACTATATATTTTAACCTTCATCTGTATTTTACTCAACTCCTTTTACCGCTTTTAAATCTGAAGGAACTATAATAATTTTTCTTATTTTTTGACACTACATTAAAAAAAAAAAACAACCGAAACTATATAAAGTGTAAATTATTGAGAATAAAACTATTTACTTTCTTTTATAAGTTATTTGGTCTCTCTGGAATTAATTTGAATTTTAAAAAATCGAAACCTTACAATAATTTATCTATACGTAGCTAATATTTAAATTAAACAAATAAATAAAGACACATTAATAAATCAGTAAGTAGTGATAAGAGAGTATACTACACCACCTCTATATATTATTGATAAAAGGCATAAAATTTACATAAACATAGGAATAAATTTTCTCTAAACTATACCACTACTGTAAAATAGATAACAATAAAAGATGATTTTCGATATGTAGGTACTTTTAGTATGTAAAGGAGAGTTTAAATCTATTTAATCCTTTGTAGATATCTGCTAAAAGATCGTTAACACTTGGGTATAAATTGAACATTAATATCAAGGAAATCTTCTGATTAAAATGGATTAAATTATATATTTGCTTATATGTGTGTGGAAAAAATGCTTGTAATATGGATGGTTAAAAGATTTTTTGAAGTAAATGTTAATTACAATAAAATACATTAAGATAAATTTTATTTTTTTTTAAATATGTATAGTAGTTTCATGGTTTTTTAAAACATACTCTTATATGAGTTAATCCAGAATATTTTTATTAAGTAAAATTTAGCTCAAATTTATTTTAAGCAATGAATTAGTCATTTTAATTTAATTGTAAATGAGGAAGAAATTCTGGTGATTCAAAAATTGTATAAATAGAGAAGTTAAGTTCAAATAAAAGAGATAATTCAATTTGAAGTTAGTTAGGAGGAAGGGTCTGAAATATAGAATATTACAACTTTTTGTATTGTGGTTAAGGGTTGTAAATTATTTTAGCATAGAACATGTTTATAGGGAGAGGTACCCCGGGAATCGGAAAATCAAGGAGGTGAGGGGGGGGGGGGTTACACTTGGACTTAGAATAGTTTCAATTTAGGGACTTAAAATAGTCCAGGTTTAGAGACTTAAAATTAGTTCGATTTAGGTACTTAGAATAATTTAGATTTAGGAACATATGATAATTTTGATTTAGGGACTTAGAAGAAATTTACGTACTATATGAATAAGGCAGCTAGTAACATAAAGATTCAAGTTAGAATTAGAAATTTGATGAGAATCTAGCAATTTTAAAATCTTCATCCAGTGTAAAAAAAGTCATTAAATTAAAATTCTAAAAAAATTACTTTCGCATCAACGAAATTACTTACGTATAATCCCATATAATAAAAAATTTTCAATTACATATTTTTTAATACTTTATCCGAAAGATTATAATAATAATAATAATATGTGTAAATTTTTATAATATCTTTATAATTTTCTTTCATCATAATTATTATACGTACACGTTTTTAAAATTAAAAAAGAAAAAAAAAATCCTTCATTTAATATTAAATTTCATTTTCTTCTTCTTCAATGAATAATATAAGTTATAAGTACATTTAAGTAAGTACCTATACATGTTATTATAAATTAAGTTATAAATATATGTAATTTATATATATATTTTAGTTCTTCCGTCTTGTAAAAGGTTATTCGTGCATAAATACGTTTTTTTTCTGCATGTCAATTGTATGAATCTTATGCATATTTACTTTTTTTTAACAAATGCATTTTTTAACTTGTAATAAGATTGACGTGTAGGACTTTTTTAAATTTTTTTAAAAAAATTTTGTTATTTCTTTTTGTATTGTACTGATGTTCATTGAATAGGATTAAAGTGACTTTTAGTAGTTGTTACATGTTAAAATTGAATGAATGATATTTTTTATTTTTGATATTTCAATAACTAAAGAGGCTGTTTATAAAATAAGACCAAATTTTTTAAGATTAAGCTTGATTTCTATAAGAATTTGGTTACATATATAAAAATAAAAAATTATATTTAATAATAACCTTGAATGGAAATTCTGATAATTATTAAGCTAATTGTGCATGAATAAATAGTATTTGTTTCATTTCCTATTGAATATTGTAAGAAACACGAATATTTGTTTTAAAAAAAATAATTCATTTAAATATTAATTTAATATAATATTTAAATAGTGATTTAGTGATAATGCTAAAACATCAATAATCGAATAAGCAAATATTTATTTAATAAAATTGTATTTAATAGTTTAACTTAGCAATATTTCTAGGTCAAATTAAGCGAAATTTTTTCAATGCCTTAATTTTTGATAGCTAAGATAATTTCTAATCAACTAAGGTGTAAAAGTCACCCCTAAAATAATATTAAATAAAAAAATCTTATAAACTTGATTTCTGGAAAAAGCGTAACAAACTTGGAATGCCCATAATGTTCTGCGAAAGCTAACCAAAAATTAGGGCAAGCCGTATAATTACCTGAAAAAAGGCCTCAAAAATACCATATGTAAACTGTAAAAAGTAACTTTCTTAGATTTACAAAAAAAATAGAGTTTTTTCAAAAATTAGTGAAATTTCAAAAATTTTTGTAAATATTCGATAAAAATTGTAAATTTACTAAATTTAGTATATTATCGAAAAATTCGAGAATTCTCGATTTTTTTTTGTGATTTTACGAAAAAAGTTGTAAATTCACAAATATTTTTCGGAAACTTACAACTATTTTTTGTAAATTTTCGAAAAAAAATTGTAAATTATCAATTTCTCTTGCAAATTTACAAAAAAAATCGAGAATACTCGAATTTTTTGTTAATATACTAAATTTAGTAAATTTACGATTTTTATCGAATAATTACAAATTTTTTCGAAAATTTACTAATTTTTCAGAAATGTTTTAATTTTTTTGTTAATATAAGAAAGTTACTTTTTACAGTGTAATTGTAAATGTCGGGATGTAATAATAAATAGTAACTTTTAATATCAGGTATTTTAGAATGAGGAACTATCCAAATCGATTTCACAGCATTTCATTTATTTTTCTTAACAGAAATTGATATTTGCTTATAGTTGTAAAAATTATATATTATTTGTACAAAATAACTTCCTAATTTCCTTGACTAATATTTAAATAATTAAATACATACATAAAATAATTATTTTAAAAACCAATATTGGTTTTCAACAATTACAAAACATTTTATTTAACAATTTTAGAATAATTTTTATTTACTTTAAAAATTTTCTAGATAAAATTCGTAATATTTTGCACTTAGTTTAAAACAGTTATTGGAATAGGCCAAAACTAAGATTAAACGCAATAGTATTGTTAATTTGTTTGAATAGTTTTCCTAGTTATAAGTGCGTTCATTTCTGCAATAAGATCAAAAAAGTGCTTTGTGAAAGTTGCTGCATTTGAATTTCTCTACGTTTTTTAAACAAATTCAACAATATTTTTAAGTTTCATTGTTTGCTTTCGATCAAAGCTGAGATAAAAAGATAATTTTCTATCTAGGACTAAAAAATGGGACTTGAATATTTAAAATTTTCACAATTCTACAAAAATACACAAAAAACGAGTTTTTCGTTTGTTTGTAAAATTTGGTACCTGGTTTAAAATGTTGGTTACCAATAAATTAAAAATTTTAATGATATAAATTTTATTATAAAAAATATGAAATTTTTGATAATAAGTATAATTTTAATTTACAAATTTAAGTTGAGTTCTTTAAATTTATTAACTGCCACTGTTGATAATGTTCTAAAGGAAGTTAAACCTCATCGAGTGATACTTTACACAAATAAAAACGAAACTACAAATTATCATAACCAACAATTGATAACACAAAGTTTTTCGAGTCAAATTTCTACAACTACAATAGACCTTAACAATTTACCTTTATTTTTAAATTACAGTTCGTTTGATAAGTATTTTAAGTACAATTATAAATTATCTTCACCATTACATGTGATTTTTATTAATCTTAACAGCTACCACTATCATTTAAATACCTTATCAAATTTGATTGAACCAATAAGAAATTCTTTATTTATCGGAAGTGACCTAAAAATATTAATTATATTTTTTGAAGATAAAACAATAAATAAGGTTTATTTGTTTAGAACTTATATAAAAATCGTTGATTCAGGTTTTATTGACACAACTCTTTTAATCGTTTCTTTTGATACTGTTCATATGTTAAATTTTTTTCCATATAATAAAATAAAATTATCAGTTATTAATTTGAAAGAGACACTGAATGCTAAATTTTTTCCAGATAAATTTTTTAATTCAAGTAATATTATTTTAAATATTGGTGCTTCTATTGGTATTCACTATCTTGATAACGTTGGCATGCCATCTAAATTTTTGCCAAATTTAAAATTATGGAAAGTTTTCGATACATTTTTAAATGTATTAAAAGCTAAATATAGAGTATTCTATTTTAAATTTAATGATTACAGTGAAACTATATTTGATAAACATAATTTAGAACTATTTTTAACTCGCACTCAGCACCATCCGAATAGAATTCTGTATTCCAGAAGTTATATTTTATGTTATGAAAAATTTGTTGCTATGGTACCTATTGAAAAAAAAGTGGAATTTAAAGTATCAAATAATATTTTATATGCTTCAGCAACTCTGTGTACTGTCATGTTAATAATTTTTATTTCTGTTAAAATAATGAAAATTGAAAATGAAGATTGGTCACTATTTATGATATTTGGATTAATTCTGGGAATAACAAATAACGAGCACAGAACCACAAGATCAAAAATTCTTTATTTTACACTTGTATTTTTATCATTATTTCAAACTTCAGATATTATTTCAATGCTGACACAAATAAGTTTTGTTTCGCGTGAATCAGTAATTGCAGAATCTATTGAAGATATATTTATAAAAAATATTACTGTTTGTTCTTCATACTATGGAAGTAGAGTTTTTGATTGGTATATAAATGGAAAAAATACACCTGGGAACGTTGTTAAATTGTTTAGTAGCATAAAAGGAATTTGTGAAGGTGAAGAAGAAGTAAGCTTAGAAAATGTTATAATTACAAATGAACTTGCAGCAGAAATGGGAATTTTTATAGATATGAGGAAGACCGGAATTAAGAGAATGGAAATAATTGATATGAATTTACCTGCTTATCCTCTTTTTTTAAATTTTAAGAAAAGTTCACATTTTATTCAAAAATATGCTAAAATTGATCAACTTGTTTCTGAATCAGGACTTGATATAAAGTGGGATTCTGAATTTAAGGTCGAAAAAAGATTAGATGATGATAATAAATACGATGATCTTTTTCTTGATGACAACAACTTATTGAGAATATTGATATCTCTTTTGGGCATTGAGTTGCTGATTGGAGTTATTGTACTTTTGTTAGAATTTTTATACTACTATTATAAAAAAAATAAAGATGGAAAATTGTTTTTAAAAGTTTCCAACGTAGTTTCCAAAAGACGTGAAGGAAGAAAAATTTTTAAAAGATGCAAGCCAAAAAAATATAATACAAGAAAAAAAATTATTAAATTTTTTTTAGATCATTAATTTTAACTTTGAGATATTCTTGCTATTATTTTTAATTCTTATATTAATGCTAACGCCTAAGTTTGTCATTTTTAATGAAAGAGTACCCTTAAAAACTTTTTTCTCACAGTTTTTCTGTATATAAAGAATTTTTTGTAACACAATAAAATTATGTGATTTAAATAAAAATAGTTTTATTTAACCTTTACCTACATTGAATAATAAAAATGCTTGTGCCAAGCAGAATTCTAAAATTTTTCAAAAATTAGTTTCGAAAATCGGTTTTTTGAGCATAAAAAAATATACCATCCCCAAATTTTTTTATACTCCTGGTGAGATAAGAAAAAATATTTTCTAATCTTTTGGAAAATCTCCTAGAGGAGGAACCATAATACCCGAAAATTCAAAACCTTCGACTGCCGTTTACCCGGGCTTTAAAAACTTTTTAGCAAAAATCGCAAAAATATGTGTAAAGCGCGGGTAAACGGCGGTTAAAGATTTTGAATTTTTGGGTATTAAAAAATGAAGTGGGGGGGGGGGGGGCTCCAGGCGATTTTCTAAAAAATTAAAAAATGTTTCTCACCTCAGCAGGAGTACAAAAAGAAATTTAAAGATAGTATAATTTTTTTATACTCAGGAAACCGATTTTCGAAAAATTCAAAACTGTATTTCTGGGTATCAAAGGGGCTCTAAACTCCCAAAAAAAAATTTTTACTATAAAAAAGGTGGAATTTTAAGTTTTCTGACAATGAGCAAATTATTATCTGCTTATGGGTCAAAGATATTAAAATCTAAAAAACACCTAAAACGAATCAGTGAGTTTTTTGATAACTTTTCGAAAACTAATTAGGTTAGGTATGGTTCCAGAGGCTAAACCACAATACTTATCGAACAGCCTTTGCTAAAATTATTAAAATTACGTATTTTATCGTAAATTTACAGGATTTTCTTCTACCAGTAAATGCATAACATTGTATCATCAACTTTATTTTTACAAGATATTCTAAAATAATAAAAAAAATGCCTACACACTCAATATTGATAGTGTTAATTAAATCAAAGCCATGTGTATATGAGTGAAAGTGCTGGAAAAGTAAATTATATATATATACATATGAAAGCCCAATGTCACAAAATACCCTATATATACAAAGTTTTGTATATATATACGTAAAGAGAAAGCTTGTGCGCTGCTATTTGGTAATTGATAAAGATCAAAGGCCTATATATATATAAAACCAAAGTAAAGAGAGTAACTTTGATGAAATTATCACATATTATTATTTTTCAAAAATAAATAATATATAATATATTGATTGAAGAGTATATGCATATATATAGATTTTGATTAGCATGATGACAGGTCTAGGATTATTAAATATATACACAGAGAAAATAACCAAAAATATAATAGTCTGACTATTATAAAACGTGAAACAGGAAGTTACCAGAGTGAAAGAGAGAGAGAGGGTTTTATATTATCTATAGTCTGTCCATGGGGGTTGAATCGTTCTCTTGGGTCACGCGATTATAATGAAAATTTTCGTATAAATTTTGTATTTTATAGTCATGCTTTTATAGCAGTAGCTTTTTTTTTGAAAAGCTTTTTTTTAAATCGATGTGTGTTGTTGTAGCTTTAGCTCATGTTTGTAAAACACGCAATCTTTTTATATACTACTAAAATTATTTCTGTATAGGAAGAATTTTCAAAGAAACGGATGGATGTATATGATTAAGGGTATATTTTCACTAGTGTGGTTGTTTCCGATTTTAGTTTTCGTATTTTTGTCTTAATTATCGATAAAAAAATTTATTTTTATTATACAGTTGAAGAAGGTTTATTACCTTCATAAAAAAAATTCTTTTTTTTGGTTGTTCAGATTTATAAGTATGTAATTAAATTTTTTTTTTGTTTTTAATAATTGTAAATTTTAATGTACGTAGAAAAAAAGTAATTTATTTTTTTTGTTTGTTTGGTAAAACGGAAATTACAATATAATATTTATGATTGAATCGTAACAAAAAATGTATTTAATATTTTAAAATGCATTTGCGTGTATACTAGAGCGTTACTTAAAAAAAATAATCGTATCTCCGGGTCCCAAAAATAACCACTAACCAAAAAATATACCCCAAAAATTCCAAAGTACAAAACCACTTCAAACTATTTTAACCCCATTCCAATTTTCAAAATATAAATTCCAAACAAAACTTAAAAAAAATTGAAAAATAATAGCCAAGCTAATATGTACCATTGAATAATATAGTTGTAATTTAGTAAATAATATTCTATATTATAATCTAGCCAAAGGGTAAAGTCAACATATAAAAGATGAATATGCGCCTTATTAACTATAAATTCCATTTCCTATGTCAATTACACATAAAAGGTTACGTTTATTTTCTCAAAAAATTACAATAATTTTTTTCTTTCCATAAAATCCCGTTATTATATTATTTCCATTTATAGAAAATATATATAGAAAATTACAATTATTCAAGACGTGATATACAAAATAAAAATTTCTTGTAACGGATAATATTTAGTAATATCCTGAAATAAATTAACTTATCTAAAAAAAAAAAATTTACCTAAATTAAAGTTTGAATTGAAATAAAAAGTAATTCCGAAGTTAAAAAAAAAAGTATTCTAGTTAAATTGGAATTATCCGTATTTTTCTATATATTGGAGAAGTGTTGTAACTCTCGAGGGAATGGTCAAGTTTTTATAGAATTGTGATTTTTATTTATTTTTGTTAAACATCAGCAACACATTTCTAACTTTTTTCTTTTCTCTTCTATATCAGAATAAATCAAGTAGTCCGTGAAATTGAAATCGTTTCGTAAAAAAAATTTTTTTTTCATTCGAGATCTAATTATTTAATTTAGTCACGAGATTTTTGTCTGTACGATTAAGATTTGTTCTACGTGTACGTCAAAATCAATAGTAATTAAAATATATTTTTTAAATAATATTTCTTCGTTATAGGGTTAAAAAATCATGTATGTGAAACTTAACATCCGGTCAACTGAAAAAAAAACGATCGATGGTCAATTCTCATAAATCAGATGGTAAATATCATAAAATTTAGGGTTAGATACACATAAAATAAAACATAGGGTAAAAAAATAGCCCTCTTTTATATTTTTACCTCCCTGTATGACTTTTTCTGTATTCAAAAAAGGTACACAAATTGGAAAGATTTATAAAACTAAAGAAAAACTAAAATTATGTAAATCACCAAAAAATGCGTAATGATTGTAAGGAACAATGAACTTATTTAATAAATAACCAGTAATTTTCTATATATAAAAAAAGAAAATAAGTTACGCACGATATGATCAGAGTACAGAAAAAAGGTATAACAATAAAGTATAGTAGTAAGTTTTGAATCGATTTATGAAGGGTCTCGTTTTGTGGTTATAGTATTTTCTGTAGCAGACGTCTAGATCGTTACGTAACACACCAGGAAGAGCTAATAAAGAACGGATCTTAAAAAAAAAAGGAACTTATATAGGTAATAATTATTTTATGTGAGCCAATGAATTGAGCTCGTTCTTTTTATTACAAAAGGTTTTATTTGACTTTTTGTATATATGGGCAAATCTAACAGAATTAATCAAAATTAGAAAAGTTGCTTTATGATAATTTAATTAGAAAAGAATAGTACTTTTTTGTTGCATGTGCATATTATTTCTCTTGGGATACTTTGGATTATTTATAACTGTACACTCACACACATGTGAATGAAAAAAAATAAGCTAACCTCTAAAGCTTTATATAGCTATTTACATAAACCACAAAATATATATAGAGAAATCGAAGTATATAATACCTCTGTTAATCCCTTTAATGCAACATGGTTTACCCATTAGTATATAACGTACTGTTTATCTATCTCTCTCTCTTTTTTCAAAAGTCCCAAGGGACCTAAAACTCAGACATATTATTTGCTTATGCTAAAGCTTTAACCCTATATATATATGACTGACAGACATATAACGTTTGTCACCCACAATTTTTTTTTATTTTGGTTTTGTTTGGACAAAGTTAATCCTTTAGAACTTAAATTAATTTTTATTTTTTTTAGTACATGTGTTGTTTTGTATTGAATGGCAAATTTTTTTTTATTTAACCCCTTTACTTTTTGAAAAATTAATTACTGTAAATTGATTTTATTATAAAATGTTTCTAGTATGAAAATTATAGTACTTGAAATTTTATTTACGCTTACTTGAGATTTTAATAGAAGTTGAAGTATTGGTGTGAGAATTTAAAAAAAAATTAAGTAACTTTTTTTTTGTACCTTTGAGTGTTTATTAATTTTTAATATAAAAATTATTATTTAAAATCAAAGTTAATTAGCATAAAAATTTATTATATTTGAATAAAATATATTAGGGTAGTGCTAGTTAAAGGGGGCTCCTTAAAAATTAAACTTTGAAAATATAACTGCAGTATTGTTACAATGTTTTAAGGAATTTTTAGCATAAATGAGTTGGTAGGATATTTTTTGTGTTAAAAAAGCACCCTAAATATACCTTTAGCTCAATATGACGAAGCTTTCCTTGCAAGACTAATTAACGTAATAAATTTTAATAAAAAATTTCATTTTTAGTCATGCTGATAAACACAAAAATTCAAATAAAATAGTAAAAATTTTTTACTAATAAATTATAATTCAAGGGAGCCTAAAAATTTGACAAGTCATTATACGCATCAGCCTAATATACACAGACATAAATTTAAACTGTTATAAATAGCTTTTAGTATGCAATACTAGGGACACTAGAATATTGACGTAATTGAGTATTATTAGCAATATAAGAGAGAGAAAGAGAGACCCTTAATTTTCATAGTTGACGTGTCAATATCATTGAAAGCTTTTAATTTTCATTATTAGTAATACAAACATAACCTCAAATTATATTATTTTAAATAAAAAGAGCTTTGAACAAAGAAGCTTTATTTTTTTTATAATAACCATAATATATTTTTAGAGTTGCTGCACTTTTATATCATTTCCAAAACATAAAGGGCTTCTTTTTTACTTTACAAAAATGAACCATCATGATATATATTTTTTTTTTTTGCAGAACAAAATGTAGTGTATTTAAAGATTTATAAACGCAAAAGTTTTTTTATTTTAAGATGATGACAGATTTAAAAGTTTTTAGAGAAAAAAGAATAATAATAAAGAGCTTTTTATAATTTTCTTAAAAGAAATAAGCCATTAAAAATTATTTATTTTTTATATTAATTCCATTCTCTGCTATTTTTTATTTGAGATTTTTGAAATATTTTTTATAATAAAGCAAGTAATAAAGTATAAATTATCACTTATGTCACTATTTTTGGATCACTGAAGAATTTGATCATTTAATACTCCAGTCATAATACGAAGGGGGGTTGTATAGTTACTAGCAACCACCAGATTTGGTATAGGTTTTTTGAGTCGCTGATCACGATTTTCGGGGTTATTTGGTTAAAAAATTGGACATTCACCCTTAAATTACCAAAAACTACCCCTAAAAGGGTATCTTTGCTATTTTCGCTCTTTGTGCATCCAGTTTTGTCCATATGGGCTTTTGGGTCGCTGATCACGAATTTTGGGGATAAACCATTTTAGGGGTAGTTTTTTATTTAAGGGTGAAATATTAATTTATCATAAAAAGATTCCCGAAATTCTTGATCAGCGACCCAAAAAACCCTGATGGACCGAAACTGGGCGCCCACAGAGTGAAAATAGCAGAAATCCTTTTAAGGGTAGTTTTTGGTAATTTAAAGGTGAAATATTAATTTATTATAAAAAAAATCCCTGAAATTTTTTATCAGCGACCCATAATCTAGGAACTTAAAGCGCGAATATATTAAAAATACTCCATTTTGGGGGTAGTTTTTGTTAGTTAATTTAAGGGTGAAGCCCCAATTTATTAAACAAATAACCCCAAAATTTGTGATCAACGACCCAAAAAATCCATAACCTGATGGTTGCCAGTAACTATACAACCAAACTCGTATAAATTTGGAGTATAAATAGAATGTATTCTTTGGGCCTAGAACTACAGACCTTGATATTTGAATTTTTAGTCTATAAAGTTATTAAGATACTAATTTTAGAATTCAATTAAAAAAAAATGTTAATAGTTGCAGATTTTATCATAAAGAATAAATTTTTAGGTAAAGAAAACAAATGACAATTTTTAAGGAGATACAGTGTACATATTTAGAGCACTGGAGCTTATGACTCAGTAGGCAAAACAAATTAGTTTTTCCAATATATGAAATTGCAGTTATTTATCAACTATTTAAAGCTCCCCTAAAAATAAAAAGTATTTCGATGAACCGTAAATCCTGACCTCCCCTTATTACCAAATAAATTAATGTATAAAGAAATAAACTTTAGCTTTAAGATTTTTCTTCCTTTATATAAAAAATATTTCCTATATCAAACTAAATCTCTGTCGATTTTTCAAAACTTATACCCTTTCAGTATTATATATTGGAAACTCTTATACAATTTAGATCGAAATTTTGTATTTCAAAGGTTACTTTATTTTTATACTACAAAAAAAATTCTTAATTTATTTCAAAATTAAATTTTTAAAATATTTTTTTAAAGGAAAAAAACAGTGTTTGAAAGTAATATAACCTCAAATATAATAAAGAAATCTATAACCTCAAACTATACTCTTTTTGACGTCGATTTTTTTATGAATATATCCAATATTGAAATACTCGTGTTTGTACAAGCTTCAATATTTTACTTTACTTTTTTTTTTTATATAATAAGAAAATATTTTTAAGATTTTTTTTTTTATACAAACAGAAAAAAAATATATGGAAAATTTACAGGAAAAAAAGAGGATAAGACTTTCATGACTTTAGAATCGATCTTATCCTACATCACTGTGTTTTTTTTTTATAAAGGATTTTTCCACGTGACTTGAAATCCTTTTTTTTTGTTATTATGCAAAAAAAAAACAAGATTTTTCTCAAGGCGAAGGTGACACTTTTCTTCTTTATTTGATTAATTTTTAGAGAAGACAAGGAATTTTATATTTTTTTGTAATTTTAAATGAGAATTAACTTTAAAATAAAAATTTATCAAGATTAACCAAACACTCCCCAAGAAAAAATAATAAAGAATCTACAACATTTAAAAAATTTGCTCTTTTTTTAACAAAAATATAATCAAAACTTTTAACAAAAAAACATCAATTTGTCAATTGTTGACAGGCATATTTCTTCATTTTAACTTTTTCATCCTCTAAAAAAAAAAAACGAAACAATATTTATAAAAAAGTTCTGACAAAATTTTCTTTAACTCTAAAGAAAAATTCTTTAGGGTAAAACTTTTTTGACATTGACGGAAGGAAAAATTTTTTTTTAAAATTGTTTTCAATTTTTCTTCACTAGGTATTACTTTAATAACAAAATTACAAAAAAAATTAAACAACCAATAAAATTAGATAAACCTAACCTATAAAATACGATAAAGATCAACTGCCTAAAGTAAAATTTTCTCTATATGTGATTATTTAGTGATAAAAAAGGCAAGTAAAAATGTTATTCATACATAAAAAAAGGAAAAAAAGAGATTGGAATGCATTCGGTGGCCCTGCGGGAGCATATATGCATACATAATAATAATAATAATAATAATATTCTTTAAAGTACTTTATATACAGCCCTTTTATAAAGAAGAAGCGCAACGTACATATAAGAAAAAGAAGCCTTTTTTCTTTTTAAAAATGAATTTTATGCTAAGAGAAGAAGAAAACAAGTTTTCCTTTATATTTTACTACTGTTTCATTTATATGAAAAAAAATAAATTCTGTTTTTTTTTGTTGTTTAAAAACCCTCTAGTTATAATTAGAAATATATACTATAACAATTGTATTAGTTTATTTTAAAAATATATTTTGTGCTTTAAGGTATTATTTAAATATGAATTTTATAATAATTTGATATACCTATTAGTTTTAAAATCTGATGGATTTTTTATAGAATAAATATTTTGTTTGAGGTTATCTCTTTATGTATTGGATGATGGTTTGTATGGTATGAATAGAGTTAATAATATTGCTGTTATTATTTATAATAAGGAAATAGAATATCATATGAATATCCATTTTTTGTCAGCAATGACAGGATTTAGATTATAATGATTTGCTTTTATTATAATTTAATTAATACTTTTTATCAATTTCTAACAAGAGTATAATATTTGAATACAAAATTATTCTCGCAAGTGAAATGAGTTTTAAAGAGTATAAGTAACTTTAAATACTTATAACTTTAATTCATTTAGTTAAAAGTTAATATAAAAATTATACGAATAATGTAGTTATAATGTTGTTGCTTATGTCAGGAACAGACTTTTAATTATAAATTAACATCTTTAGTATCCATATATGGCCTTGTTTAGTTTGCTTAAAATCAGTTAATTTATTAAATTTTTAGCGTTTTCGATATTAGAGAGCGCTGTTTCATATTGCTCTAAAAGTACCAAAAATATTTACTAAAACAATATTTTAAAGAACACGAAACATCAAAGTATTTAGTACCAAAGTACCTAAACATCCCTCATGCCACAAGAATATAATTTTCTAGTTTACTTTTAATTTCAATGTAAATTACACGGGTGTCGAATAAATAAATAAATAACCTCGTCTATATTATACACTTTGTTATTTTTTGCATAATGAAGAAGAAAGTTAAGTATTATAGGTTATCCAGAAAATTTGCGTGCTTATGTAATTTAGTAGATATAGGAGGTTACTCTCTAAAGGTATTTTATGCTTCGCATGCCATGAAAACGTCTTTTAAATTACCTAATTTGATTTTTAATCTTGATTTTATATATCTTTTTAGCATACCCCTAGAGTACGTAAAATTTACTTAAGGGAAATTCATTTAAATTTTAAAAAAGTAGCATTTTATTTTATTTTTTTTTTTTTACATTTTTATTTATCATAAGTAAAAAATCTTGTAACGTCAAAAAAAAATATATAAATTTTGATTTTTTTATATATATTTTTCCAATTTTAAAGAAAATCCATGAGAGAATATAATAATTTATCGATATATTTTTATTTTTTAAATTATTATTGATAGTAAAAGAAGAAAAAAAAATGACACATACTCAAAAGTCATATATATAAAAAAGAAAAGATGTCATTTTTTTATATATAAAAAAAATTTAACCTTAAGGGATTTCTTTTCTATATTTTCAAGGTTTTCCACGATATATATAAAAGAAAATATCAGAGAGAAGAAAACCGCGAAATAGCTGCTGGGGGTAGCTGTGTAGTTTTTACCTTTATTTTCTGTCAGACAGAAAAATATATAATTTTTTCTCACATATAGCGCATCCTGTGTCAAAATGATCGATGAGATTTTTACGTATGTATATAATATTATACCCCTTTTTCCATTCAACGTTTTATAAATCTTTTCCTTCTCTTTTTTTTTGTCAATTATTCATTTTTCTTTACATATCGTATAAATGTAGAAATGTTCGTATGAAAATTTTTATTTTAGTTATGGAAATTTTATACTAGTCTGGTATTTTTTTTTAATTAGAGAGGCTTTGATTAGTAATTACTGGGGTCGTGAGTTCCAAAAGGGGTATTTTATGAAAAAATTAGGTAATATGAAAATGTAACTACTTGAGTTTTAATGATTTTTAGTAATCAGCAATTAATAAAAGTGATCAAAATTACAAAATAACGTACAGCCTAATATACATGCTTAAATTTAAAATTAAAATAAAAATTTATAAAACAAACGAAATAGAGTGAATGAATGAGATTAATATAAAACTTTTTTTTTAGGATACAGCGGAGCTTAAAATTTTTAAATAAAAAGTAAAATATGATATTTTCACACAAAAATAGAAATAATTTATCATATTACATAAAAAAAAAGACATTTGACTTTGTTATTTATATAAAAAATACATCCGGAAAAGATCATTTATTGTTGATAATCATGAAAATGTCACTTTTAT
Organism: Anagrus nilaparvatae; assembly: GCA_022575985.1. Taxonomy (NCBI): domain Eukaryota; kingdom Metazoa; phylum Arthropoda; class Insecta; order Hymenoptera; family Mymaridae; genus Anagrus; species Anagrus nilaparvatae. The sequence continues at coordinate 34,701,448 of JAKSXM010000231.1, forward strand.
TCTCAATGGGATTTTTTTGGCATGGATTAATAATTTTTTGCAAAATAAATATTCTTATTATAATTGACAGATAAGAATTTAAGAAAAAATGCCGCCTACGCGTTTCAATTGTAAATTATAATTTACTAGTTATCAGCTTCCATAATATAAGCATTTTTTTATTTAAATATGATAATAAATGCTAAAAGCTTTTTAATTTTTTTTATCAATACGTATTTTATTAAATATGACAAAAATTCCAATTACCCATACGTGTGCGTGTGTTGGTAAAAATTTACGATTGATATATGAAAAAAAAAAAAGTTGAACATAATATCTCTAACAATGAATAATAAAATACGATGATGAATTGCGTTAAAACCGATAAATTTAGACAAATCGTGTGTTTTTTAACGTTAAAAAATACGTTATACCTAACACCTATAAAACACAGTGTTGTACGGGGGATTGAAAGCTGGTATAGAAGAAGAAAAAAAAGAATGGTTAGATTTCATCGACGTTAAAAGCTTTTTAGCGTCCTGTATGTATGAGAGAAAAAAAATTCTATTGTTCTTGTCAATTTTTTTATTTTTTATTTTTTACTACTACTAAATCCAATTGCAAGCTTGATCTATGTAAAAACATTATGTTTCATTTGACGTCTAGGTAAATTCTTTTAATTTAAATAAGTATGATTTTGTAAATTTAGTTTTTTTACATATTTGTAATTCGATCGTAAGTTTACAGTTAACGTAAACTGTTTATTTTTGAAACCAAAGTAAAATTCCCATATTTGGAAAATATCTGTAATATACTTTTTAAACTTCTATCTATTAACTGATTCAGCAAATATTTGTAAGAGTAAAAAAATAACATTTTTTTTAGCTTTGGCGTATTACAGTTATATGTACTTGAAAAAGTCAATATATTTCGTTTTTATTTAAAAAGTAAAAAAAGAAATTTTCAGTATTAGGGAGTATATAAATTGTTAAATTTTATTTAAACTTTTTTCTTTTTAATTTTGTTTATTTTAATTTAAGTATTAAGTAACAACTTTTTATATTATTTAATTAAAATAATTATCATTAAAAGTTTTACTTCAGAAAAATATAAAGAAAATTGTTTTTATTCTTGTTTTTAAAGGAGAAAGTTGGATATAATGGGGTAAGTTTCTTTTAAGTTATGAAAATATTAAAATTATAGTGTGCTAAAATAATTTATTTTATGTTTTCAGAGAAAAGGAAATATCACAAAAACCCTGAGGTAATAAGAGCATCCTGGAGAACCAATAACTGATCATCAAAGTTTTAAGGTACCCAAAAGTTCATTGAAAAAACTGAGTCAATAATTTTCACTTGAGTTTGCCTATAGTACGTCCCAGGAGATTAAGGGGGTCAAAGTCATAAAATATGCGAAATAAGATGAGTTTATTTAGAAACAACTTTTTTTCATCACTGCCTGTGTTATGGGAATATTATCAATAACCAGAAAGAATTTGAAACGACATTTTCCAAAGATCATAATGCCCCCCCCCCCAAATACTAAATTCTAAGCCCATAGAATATGTAGCATGACAAGGATGCCCCTCTACTGGTTACTGTGGGATAAATTAATACATTAGAATATGTAATATGCATTTTATTGGAGTTATAATCGTTGGAATAAATATTAATCAAAAATTTCGCAATATTTAAAATACCCCATATTCCTATCTTTACCCTAAATGTTCTTTTCAATAAATTCAAGCTACATTAAAAAGAAACAAAAAAAAAATCTATATATTTTAAAATATAAAATTCAATTAAATTATTAATTTTTTATTCCGGAAAAAATTTTTCACTAGAAAAAAAATTTTTTTTTTTTAATCCAATCTAAAAATTCGATAAAAAATAATACACGTAAAATCTCTCTTTTTCAACCACAAAAAAAAACATTCATATAAATCCTATTCAAATCCTTTCAATATCAATTTCATTCAAAAAAAAAAAAATCTATACTTGAAAAGAAAATTAATCCTTTCCACAAAAAAAAAAAACATTAAACATGCAAAACTCGTATATAAACCAAATAAAAAAAAAATTTTTGGTAAAAATTTTATAAAATCAGATCACATAGTAGTAGATAAAGAGAAAATTGAAAATAGAATAATATCAACATAAATTAATTATATTTTACATTAAATTGAGAGAGATGGAGATAGAAAAATTAATCCTAATTTTAAACCAAATACATGTTTTTGTGATATACGTGAATAATAATAATTTGAAATGTTATTCAATACATTTTATGCATCTTAATGAGTACAGAACTGTCAAATAACGAGTCAAAGCTAATCAATTATATATCTTTCGATAATATTGTAATGAACTTTAAATATGTGTGTGCATGTGTGTGTGTACGAAACACATTATTGCAATTAATGCTAATTTTAATAATAACAATGAACGTGCTCAATGTTTTATTTTAATAGAGAAAATTTTTCCTATGTGGTAGGAATTTAATATTAGTTAACTCTAAAGGGATTTTTTTTTAGAGAGTGTTCGAAAGAGACTATTTTGTGGTTAACGTAAATAAAATTTTTGTGGTTTTTTTTTTCAAATGTTTTTTAATTTTAAAAATAAACCAAAATAAAAAAATAACAGCTGAAGAATAAAAAAAAAGCTTAAAAAAATAAAAATTTATTTTTGCTCATCTTTCTTTTTATATTTTTTTAACGACATTTTGTTGTTCACACTATTAAGTTATTTTTAAAAATAAAAAGCTCTCTTATAATACTCTCACGAATTTCTCAGAATGATGATCTTGTTAATAGTCTCTGCTTTTTTTTTTTAAATTCTATATTTAAACGACTATTATTTTAAAATACTTGATGAAAAAGTACTAATTATTTTTTTATATAATCTTTGTCTAACTAAGCTAAAGTTTAGAAACTTTTAGATAATAAAGTAGTTTTAAAGCTTTAATAACAACAAAATGGCATCGTAGTCCAAATTTTCGGTTGAACGCTTCGTTGATTTTTGAGTATAATAAAGCAGACAATAAACGTTAGATTTAACAATTACAAGATTTTTGAATTTTTTTTATCAATTGTGCATTAAATTTTAGTTAAATTGTTTTATTTTAGTACACTGTAAAAAGTAACTTTCTTATATTAACAAAAAAATTAGAACATTTTCGAAAAATTAGTAAATTTTCAGAAAAATTTGTAAATATTCCAAAAAAAATCGTAAATTTACTAAATTTAGTATATTAACAAAAAATTCGAGTATTCTCGAAAAATAGTTGTGAATTTACAACTTTTTTCGTAAAATCACAAAAAAAATCGAGAATTCTCGAATTTTTCGATAATGTACTAAATTTAGTAAATTTACGATTTTTATCGAATATTTACAAAATTTATTGAAAATTCACAAATTTTTTGAAAAAATTCTATTTTTTTTGTAAATCTAAGAAAGTTACTTTTTACAATGTAGTAGCAAATTTAACTTGTTTTATAAATATTTAATTTAATTAACTCAAAACCTTTAAAATATTTATAAAAACACGTTCTAATCTTTGTAAAAACTATCGATTAACGATGAGAAAACTAGTTTCACTGCAATTTTCTATCGAAAAAGATAGTCCATTAGTTTGAAAGCTACTTATAATACATTCAAGTGAGATAAAAAGCGAGAAAAAAGCTACTATTATTGTTAAAAAAGAGTAGGCACCACATGGGATTTATAACTCTTTCCGGTAATGTATAAAAGAAGAGTGGATCTGTAAAAGAATTTAAAAATTCTTAAATAAACGAAAATAGAATTTAAAAAACTTTACGTGGTTACAAATATTTATGCAAAAGTTAGATGCTATTATAATAAAAAAATTTTTAAATTTAGTAAAAAAATCTCTAGGGAGTAAACTAACAAACTTTTTTTTTATTATTAAACTCTTGACTTTATTGCACCAGGGGTGTATTTATACGAAAAAGCTCTAAATTATTTTAAAATTATACTTGGGAATTTACTGTAAAATTTTGTCGTTTTTCATTAATCAATTGAGCTTTTTTTTTTTGTTTTTTTTTTAGTAATCGTGAATCAACAAATTTATTTAAAACTCAACCAAATACATAAAAAATGTCTTATTAGACTGTTTACCAGCATTGAGTAATAAAACTTTTTTTCTATAAATATTGACGTCCAAAAGCTTTAATTACCCATACTAAACATCACGATCAATACAGTACTATTTTTTTTATTTATTTCTATTGCATTCATTAAAAAAAGAAGTGCTTTATTTACGAGCTAAAATCAGTTTTGTTTACATATTTAGCATGTATGTGTGTGTATTGAGTAAATTAGTAATTCCTTTTTTTTAACTACTTGTTTTGTTTTTTTTTTCTAATTGACTATAATAGAAAGTATGTAATAAAATTTTAAATACAATTGCATTTTTTTCCATTTTAACTTTTGAGGAATTTAGGTCAATTTTTAAAAGTAAGCTTTTATTTTATTGTTTTGTTTATAATTCAATACGTTAGTTATTAATTGAATAAATGTACCATAAATTAATAATATTTTATTGATTATCAAAGTATTATTTTATTTTCAATTATTATTTTATATGAAAAGCCAATTGTTGTATTTAACGTGTTAAATAAAAAATGTATTAATTAATTAATACGTTAATTGAGTACTTATAAATAATAAATGTGTTATTTTTTGTAATAAAATTTAATTGTATGCAATTTAAATAAAAAATTTTTATTACAATAAATTTGCTTATTATTTCGTAATTGTATGAGAAATAATTTATTTTTTATAATTGAACAAGAAGGACGAAAAAAAATTTTTGTATGTGATTAAATAGTAATCACGAATTATTTAAATGGTGTTGTTCGTTAGGAAATATAAAGGTACTAATTAAAATCTTTATAATGTCATTATTTTAAGATCGTAGGTGACGAGGTGAAATTGATTTGCATTTTTTTGTGTCACATGGCTTTCTATTCAGTCACTTAACAAAGGAGCCATAATGAATGCAGAAAAATAAAGTTTAAATTTATGAATTTTGGCTACAAAGAAGTTTGTTTAAATTGTCATTTGGTCTAAAAAGTGTACCAGTCACGTTTCAAAGTTGTATGATGAAGCTCGTTATACCTTCAAAATGTCATTTCGCCATGTGTACGTTTGTTTATAATGACATTATAAAATGACACGAATTTTTCTTAATAAGCCTGCATGCTTCTTAAAAAACGTTGGTACCATCAATCAAGAAATATTTTTTTAAAACTACTGAATCTTCGTATTATTTTTGAATTAAATGCAACAATTTTTAGCATGTTAAACTTTCTAAAACAGGAATATGAGAACATTTAATAAGTCACTAATCTTTTGGATCTTTAAACTATTGTCTAAAAATAAAAATTTTTTTTTATTCAAAAATTGCTATTTTTCCATTTTACAGTTATTTAAAATGACTTTTGAATTGGCGACAGTTACTTCTTAACGGAGTATGATAAAAATCTATAATTTCTTAGAATGTTAAAAATAATGCTTGTTAGGTATTTTCAATTTCCGAAAGAAAATATTATGTTACTAAACATTGGCAATGCTTTGGTCATGGAAAAAGATAAATCGTTAAAAGTCTGTACTTGTATAAAATGTAGTTTTTGAGAAAATAATCTAAAATTTAATTTAATGAGGATCTAAAATGTTTGCATAACCAAGTTTAAACGTCTTAATATTTATTGTAAAATGGACTTACATTTTATCAGTATTTCTGTTGGTATTCTTAGTTAAATAGTAAAATACGTCGAAGTTTGTTAAACTTGTCAACATAGTTAAATTCGATCTGTCTTTTAGCAATAAACTCTTAAAGTTTATTGCTTTAAGCAATGACAGGGTCAAACCACATTGATAGAAAATTGAAAATAAGCTATTCATGTGTATCTTGATTTTAAAATATCTAGATTTGGTTATATCGAAAATCTGACTAAAATTGACGTTTGGAATAAACAAAGCTTATGGTAATTTAACTGCCAAAATTAATTTTTATAAACAGATATATTAAAAATTGAATTTTTTTTCATTTAATTTCAAGCATCAAAACTGAACTAACCTTTTTAATATCAAGTATTTTAATAAAAAGCAAAATATCATTGAAAAATAAATAAAATAATTTTAATGCATTTTCAAGTAACTTTTAAAAATAACTCATGTACCTTATAAAATATACATTTTGTTATTTTTATATTTATTTATTGAAAATACTCGATTTTTTAATGAATAAAAAATATTTGTTGATGATATTCAATTAAAAAGTATTTCAAGTGCCATTGATAATAAAAAAATTTTTTTTTACCGTATTTGTTGACTGATTATTGTTGGGTATAATAAATTTTAATATACTAGTTTTTTGTACATACCTGAAACAGAAAAATTTTAGAGTTAGATTAATTAAAATTGAAAAAAAATAAATTTTTAATTGTGTATCAAGGTATATAATTAAAAAATATGGATTCAGTGGTAAATTCTGTGGAAGGGGAGGGATGGGCACCTCCTTAGAGCAAAAATTTCGTATATTTTTTAGAAATTTTTAGGACCTTTTATGGAATTAAAAAATATTTTTTGGAAATTTTCCCAACTATACAGATTTACTAAAAACTGTTGAAACAGATAAAGCAAACAATAGTTCATTTATCTTAACACTTAATCAAAACTATAAATAATTTTACAATTGAAGTATAAATATTTTATCATGATTAAAGTGCAAAATGCAATACAGACCTAAAAAAACTTAGCAATTAAACTCATCGTTTTTGCTTATCAAAAGAGACTTTTTACCTTTATATCCAGTTTCTTGAATGAGAAAAAAGGATTTTTTTCAATTGCTTTGTTCTGTACAGTGAAGAGAAGACTAAATAAAGAAACTGAAGAGTAAAAAAAAAGAGGAAAAAATAGTCTTATAAAGCTTCTGGTGCATCTTTATATATATAGAGGAAATAAAGATCCTTTATCTTTTGCCACGAGTCCGAATGCAAGTAGTATTATATATACTTTTCTTTTGCGAAAATTTCTGGATGAAAAAAGAAGAGTTTCTTTGGTATATATAATACTTGAATGAATTTATGAAGTGTCTGTTGAAAAAAATTATACTAATAGAGGAGTATTAATGCTTTTCTTATAAAAGATAATACATTTTTGAAGAAAATTTTCTTTTATGAAATATTAATGTCTTATTTGTAATTATAATATCATTTTTTAGACTTTGCCAGATTTTATGTAATATAACCTCAAAAAACTATGATTCTTTACTGGAAAGTTTCCAGTTTTTTTTTTTTTTGAAACTAAAAATTGAAAATTCACAACTTGTTGAACCTTTAATGTATAATTAAATATTAAAAAAGATTTATAAATTTTGTCTAAAAATAATAATATCAGTAATTAGTATAGTATTAATCTTATCTCTTTTGTATTACGTAAGATAATAAGCCAAAATTTAAACTATAATAACGAAATCTAAATAGAAAATCTTAATAAGAAATTTTCACGTGTACAGAATATATTTTAATCTTAAATAATTAATACTGCTACTGAATTTTAATTAGTTAATTTTTTATTTTAGTCTGATATTATCACTTATGTTATTTTCTATTTAACGTTTGAATATTATTTTGTGTGTGTGTGTGGTAATAATCTCATTTACAAGTTTGGATATTATCTATGTTTATTATTATTTCAAAATATATTTTTAAGATTATTTTGTTATTTTTGCATATTTATTCCCTGTATTCTCATATTTTTCTATTTTTTTTTTGGGTGCATGTAAAATAGAAATGTTTATATCGAAAAAAATGCTTTGGTATTAACTTGACTTTTTCATAAAGTATACTTAGATGCATGGATATTACTTACTTTATTTTATCTAAAAAAATTATGTATAAAAAATTCTGAAAAAAAAACTTTTAGCCAAAATCCCTTTGCTCTCGTTTTTAGACTATATTATTTTATACGCAATTTATAAATTTTAAATAAATGTATAAGTAAATCTCAGGAATAAACAAATTTTTACGATAATTTTGACTATGATTTTTTTGAAAGTTTTTTGTTGACCTTGGACTGGAATATAATTTTGTAAACTATGTTACTGGGCACTCGTAAAAAAGAAAAGTAATAATAATTTACAATAATGACACCATACTTTATTGTGAAATTGCCCGCTTTATAAAGTAACAGAAAAAATTTTGTTCAAAACTAATTTTATTAGATTTTTATATACCTAAAAACAATGCGAAACAAATAGTAACAAAACCCTTGAAAAATTTTTTTCTTAAATAAAAAAATAAAGAACGGCTGATGATGAAATTTTTTTTTAATTTATTACTTATTTATATATAAAACTCAATTGGAATTTAAAAAAAATAATGTATCTGTTAATAAATATTACGGTTCGGCGCATTAGGAACCGCGCCATACTACGGAGCTCTCCCCTATTTGCTGGTTTTCTGTAAAAGATTTTTTTTTCGGTAGGTTTGCAAAAGAACATTAAAGACATATCATTCAAAATTGACAATTCAAAATTATGTGTATATAAGGGAATCGTAAAGAATACGACAAATACTCGTTAAAGAAATATAATATTAAAATTTTCAAGTTTTTTCTTTGTACATTGATTGTACAAGGATATTATTATATAGTATTCGGAACGCATTTCACTTGTGAGAATGAATCAAAATAAGTTGATTTGAAAAAATTATTAAAAAATAACTTAGTACTTTCTCTTATTAGATTAAGTGGACAATTTAGAACAGGATTTTGCTGTCATTTTGAGCAAACGTCGCCTAGAAAATTTTTTATTAGTATAGTATGAGATTGCTGAAGCAAAATAAATAAAAATGGAATCTCGATTCAATGATAAAGCATGGAATATTTTCATAACCGAGTTCATAACCTAGTTTGACCATAGTATAAGACAATTAAAATGAACAAATCTTTTTACAATTGCAGTAGATGACAACCAAAATACAATATAAATTAAATGTAAAAAAAACTTTCCACCGTACTGTGGTTCTTTTATTCCCAAAATATAACACACTCCATTCCAACATGAAAACATATTAATCAAAAATGAAAATTTACTTACAATTAGTGAATTTTATTATTTATATCATTTAATATACTTTTAAATAATTTCAGGGTTTGCTTAAATAGCCTACAGAATTCATTTTACTTGCGAGAAAAATTTAAACGAAAATTTTTTGAAAAAAGTGTTAAAGAATAACTTTTTGCTGTACTGTCTTATGAAAACTATGCCATAAAATTATAGTAAAAATTCAAAGAAAATTCAAAATTTAATATTCCAAAAAAATTTCAATTCGCACTTTAGGTACTTTTTCCTGAACGTGCACTAAGATCAGCGTAAACGAAAGGTATATATATTATATTGGCATTACAACTGATAAAATCCAACCCGATGTACTTTAGTTCCTACGTAGTTTGAAACTTTCCTAAAACCCCATTTACGTACACCGTTGAAAATGAAGTTCATTCTTTTGTTAAAGTTATATTCGTTTTTAATTTTCTAAGTACATGTAGTTATTTTAAATAGTAAAAGTTAATTATTTTAAAGCAAAAATTCTACTCTATGTACAAGTACATTTGTTTTCTAAAAAAATAAAAAAAAATTCTAGTTTGATGGTCAGTGTATATCTAAAACACAAAGCTTTTTTTGTTATAAAGTTTGTTTTAAAGTGTATTAAACTCAATAAAATGTACGTTTTTACAAATTGACATAAAGAAAATGTACACACAGAGGTCATTTTCTCTCTCTCTTTTTTTTTTTTAAATAAAATTTTTTATTCTGAGTTATATTATGTCAGAAAAGATTTCATTTTATTATTTTATTATGTTCTGTGTAAAAATTTATATAAAACATTTTTATTTATATTTTTATGTAAAAAGAAAATTTCTGGCATTTTTTTGTTGTTACTGTTTTTTTACGAATAAAAAGTATTTGAAAAATTTATATAGTTTTTAATAAAAAAGTATGTTTTCATTAAACAAAATAAAATTACGTTTTATATTCCTAGAAAAATTAATTAGTTTTATAAAAATATTTAATTTAGAAAACTCTGAAAATATTAAATAACTTCAAAAATTTTGTTTTTATTACCAGCAAAGAATTCTCAATTAACTGAAATTAATAAATTTAATAAAAACTAAATAAATCATAAAATGTTGAAGAAAAGCTTATTAAGAAAAACAAGAATAACAAAGTCTTGTTGAAGTAGCCTTTTAATCCTAGAAGAGGTAAAATACTCAATGCATCTGCGTTCATTTGTCTCTCTTACTTTCCAAAAAGATTTATTATAAAGAATCAACTCCCATATTTTTAAAAGCTTAATAAATGATTCTTTTAATAATTTACTGTTTTTTTCGAAAAATTTTAAAATTTCTGATAGTTTAACAAACTATTTTCTAAACATATTATTTCAAGAGTTTATATTCAGAAAATTATTGTTAAAATGCTTGTAAAATTATATGTTATTACTAAACTCTACTTGGGTATAATAATTGAGTTTATTATAGTAAATTCAAGTAGTTTGGGTGTATAATTTTGAATATGTTATTAATTAATTAAAAGTTCTATTATATATAAAAATAGAATTTTTAATAATAAAATCATTATTTCGCTTGTCTTCATTTTCTAATAAAAAATTGACGTATCAACAGATAAATAACAGAAATTATTATATTTTTCTCGGCTTTTATTATTATTATTAGTCATTAAGAGAAACTTGTTTATTATATATACTTTAATCAATATAGTGATAACATTAAATTATAGTTATTTATTGCTTTTTTTGTATATTAGACCGGTTGGTATTTTTGAAATTTTAGGAATTTTTGGATTGTTTTGGTGGGCTTAAGTAAGTTTAAAGGAAGTTATCTGACTTGAAGGACCAAAAATTTAAAAATATATCTGTTTTTTAAGTCATTGCTAAATAAAGATTGTAAAAGAGGCGAGTGTATCCAAAAACTACAGCTTAGGTAGGGATGTGGGTTTACCCATGGAAATTTGGTTTATTTTAGGGTTTTTCTGAATAATGACCTATTAATGATAGTGTGAAAAACAGCAAGATTTTTAAAATAACAAACAGTCCTGTATATATTTATCGTTTTATTTATTTCGATATTATTTTCGAATGATCAAGTTCATATAATTAAAGATATTTTTTAACCTAAATACAACTATTTCTGCGAAAAGAGATAAAAAAACGAATAAATAAGATTAATAATCTCTCATTAAAATTAAAATTTAATTATAGTATCATTGTCTTTATATATAAAAAAAAATTTATTACAAAAAAAAAAATAAAAAAAGATGTGTCAGTTTTAAACCATTAGTAGAAAAGTACGTGTTATACATTTGTTTGAAAAAAATAATTACGTACAGTATAAGAAAACTGACTTGAATATAAAATAAAAAAATAAAATAATAATACAAAATATGTCCCTAGAGTAAGATATACACTTTTTTTTTTCATAAAAAAAATGATAAGTTGTAAGTGCGCGGTAAGAAAGTCAATTATATATGCGATTATACATTTTATTTTTTTTTCAGCACTTATAAATATAAATTTTTTTTTCTATTGTCATGAGTCAATATATACAGGACTTCCGGATGAATCTTTTATATATTGAACAATTGTTATATTATTTTTCTGTACTGTCGTGTCACACAGGGTTGAAATGTCAGAGACACGCGACTAACTTAAATGTATTATTAATATATATATATTTTTTTATTAACAAAAGAAAAAATCTTTTATATTGTAAAATATTGTATTTTTATACTTGAATTTTCTTTTTCTTCTTGTGTATTTGATTGGTTGGACGAAATGCATTGAGGGACATTTTTTTTTTTTTTTTTGAAATTGGATATTATAGGGTATAGAAAACAATAATGGATTTATATATATAGGAAGTAGTTCGATTACTAAATAAAATGGTACTATTAATAAAATATATTTTTTTTTTATACAAAAATAAATTGATAGTAAAATTTATGGATTTTTTTATTTTTTATGGCATAAATCAATTTAATGAGAATTTGAATTTTAGTTGGAAATTTTAGTGTAGTTGTGCCACCCATGTAATTTTAAAATTATTTTTAAGAGATGAATTTATTTATGGATCTAGCTTGGTCATTATTTTGAGTAATTGCTTGGTTTGGGTTGCCAACGTTGTAAGTCAAAATAGTCTTTAAATTCAACTAAGCTATTCAAGGATCTCAATTCTATTAAAAAATTGAAATGCCAACTTGACCTTTCACCATAAAAACAATTTCTAAAAATAGGCAAATTGAAAATGAATAAAAATTTAATTTAATTCTTCGAAAATTCAGTGAATCAATGAAATCTACACTTAAAAGTTATTAATACTGTATAAGCTTTTCTGAGAGTAAAAGATAACTCATCACTGCCATAGACTTTCTCTCTCACTCTTTTATAACATTTAAGCCGATTATAAGTAACTTGCAAATAAATCAGCAACTGCTTTACACTTTTCGTCGGTTTTGACAATCCTTCAGTATAAAATTTAGCTTCTCTCTCTCTCTCTTTTTTGAGAAGATTTATTTATTTTATTCAAAACTTTAAGTACTACCTTTGTTATTAATTAAATGTTTTATTTATAAAATTCTAACTTTTTAGAAAATTTTTTAGTCAGATGGTACTGCATGTATAAATAAATAAATAAAATTTTGATAATAAAAATTTATTTATTCCATAAAGAAAAATCCTTTATTTACATTTTTTTTTCTTTTTCAGAAAAATTTATTTTTCTTAAAAGCTAAAATTTTTATGTTTATTTAAGTAAAAAAAAATTTTTTTTTTATATTTACACAAGTTTTTTTTAAAGAAATTAATCTTTAAAAAAATTTTATGCATTTCTATTTAATGAAAAAACTTTATTTTTATATAAAATTTCTAAAAAGTTTGTACTTTACGTTCAAAAAAAAGTTTATTTTCAATCACTATTTTTTATTTATTTACTGAAAAAAAAATCAACAAAAAAAAAATTGAATTTTTTCATTTAATGCACTTAAATCTTAAAAAAGTATATTTAAATTAATTATGTAAAACTAAACTCATTAAGGACTGACGACTTAATTTAGCATTTGAATACAAAAGAGGGTATTAAAATTCTTTTTGATTAATTAAGAGAAGAAGATATCAGAAAATTCTCTTTAAAAAAATTCATTCAAAGATGAGTACACACTCTAAATGAATTCAGAAATCGTGAGCCACGTTTTTTATTCTTCTTCTCATTAACTTACGATTAGCATTCCAAAAAAAAAAAATCTTTTTTTTATATTGACATTTTATAATTTAATTATGGAAAATTATTCTTTCAAATCAAATAAAAAAAATCTTATACTCTTGAACTTTTGTGTACAAGTTCAATGTACTTACACATGTCATTCTATTTCTTATCTGTTTCTTCAATGTATTTATGTGTGTATACTTTTTTGGAGAATTACTTTCGTCGATAAGCAAGAAAAAACATCTTATACTTTTTTTAGCTTCGAGTTTGAAGTTTATCTTTAAGAAGTTTCAGTCTGTATCGTTTTTTGCAATATTCAAATTATTTGAAATTTTCATTTTAATCTGTAATTCGATACACTTTTGTGCGTGTGTGTGTGTGTATGAACTACAACGAATATACATAGATTATTTCTGTTATTTTTTATGTAAAGGAGAGATGAGATGAAAAAGAAAAACATGAAAAACAACTTTTGCCAATGAATGAGACCAATGTGTGACGAGAATAGTGTCAAAAAAAAAGGAACCCTCTTTTCTTACTTTACTTCCATAAAAAAAGAGGGAGGCTAAAAATTGTCCGTGTATCTTTACAAAGGCGTTAACGTCAATTTCGCAGTAATTTTTTTTTTTACTGTAAAAAAATACAAATGTAGCTTTCTTCAACGTTGTCGTCTTTTAACACTAAAAAAGCTTTTTTCTCTCCCTAACAAAACAAAAAAGGATTTTTCTATTGTACGTAAAAATAGAAATATTATTTTAAAAAAATATTTTGTAATAAATCTTCAAGGGTGGTCTATTAAAAACAATTAAAAATTTTGTATTTTTAGAAAATTCGCATTTTTAAAAATTTTCTTTTACATTTATATTTAAAAGATCAAAGTGATAAATAAATGAGAAATTTCTCGTAGTTTATATATTAAATACGACAGATTTATTAAGTTTAAAATGAAATTTTTAAAGTAATTTAATATGCTGTTTACATGAAATTACCAGGTTGTATAATTTTGTGTGAATTAAAAATATTTTTTTATTAAAGTTCGTATGTTTGAATTAAATTTTATTTAACATATAAATAAATTTAGAATTTATATTAAGTGTTTTTGAATTTCCGAGTTTGTACTTATTATAGGATAGGCAAGAAATGCATTACTTCCGTTATATGTGTATGGGAATGCTTTTTAAAAGGAAAAGAAATGTAAATAAAAGAGAATAAGTATGTAACGGAATTCGGTAAAAAAAAAAATTCTCACTGAACTTACGTTAAGATAGTAAATTTGCCCCTTTACAAGCCAATTTTTTATGAATACGAAAGCCCGAAGTAAAATAGTTTTATTTCTGAAACTAGGGGGACCCCTAGCAGGATCTGCCCCCTACTAAGTAATACCCCCAATACGCCACTAAATGAAAATAAAGATGTTTTTGGTAGTTACTACCATTTTTATTGTATATTTATTGCTATGGAAGACTATTAGTGATCATCTAAGATTTTGGGTCCTACAGACCTTAATGGGACCAATTTGGCTTTTTTTGAAACTCAGAATAAATAAAAAAGATGCTTTTGGTAGTTATTATCATTTTCTTTCTAAGTTTTTTATGGTGGAAGACTGTTAGTGATTATTTTAGATTTTGGGTCCTTAGACCTTAATGGGCCCAAAATATCAAATAATCGTTAAAAGTCTTCTCCCACAACAAACGTAAACTAAAAATGGTAGTAAATGATAGTAAATATACTAAAAAAAATTTTGTTCGTACTGAACTTCATGAAAGAATATTGGACCCTAAAAGGCCCACTAAGGTCTGTAGGATTCTCAGATTCTTTCAAGATTCTTACCAGCAGTAAAAACCACGTAGTATAATCATTTATACACATAATCTTATTAATAAAAAATATTTCACTTACTTATACTTTAATCTCCCTGTATAAAAATCCATAAATTTATAATTTAATTATTTACTTAACGAAAAATTCTATATATGGGTGGTCTAAAAGATATTTAATTTGTTTACATCCATTTGTCAAACCCATAATTAAAAAGTAATAACAATAAATGTATTTTTTTTGTTAATCTGTCAGAATTTATGTTAGTTGAAATTTTTAATAGCTTTTTTCAATTAACTTAAAAATAAATGCATTTAAGCTTTTAATTTTATTATATAAAAACAGTTTTACTTATCTTTTTGTGGTTTTTAAAAATTAAGTAATTCTTTATTTAATAATTATTATTTATACGTGTAAACGTCCGGTATAAAATTTCAAGCTAATAAAATATATCGAGTTTTATGTGCATAAAAGAATCTGATTTACAAAAATTTAATTCTAAGAAATTATATTTTTCTTTATATATATAAATTTTAATGTAAACTAAAGTAAGTTTACATTGGCAAATGAAACTATGTATTCTGAACTAAAGACAACAGAATAAGATAATAACAACATTGCTTGAAAATTTTGTTATTTTCATAAGGAAATGCCATATGTGTTTACATTTAATGAGAAATTGCAATATATTTAAATTTTGTCTTTGTGGTTTTTAGTTAATTGTTTTTTGTATTAGCTTATGCATCAACGTTGTTTTTAGAGAAATTAAATGTAAATATATTTAAGAAAATTAATTATTTTATTGTTTTTATTGTTATTATGATTTCTCTTTCTTGTAAACGCATATTGTTTCTTAAATTTTGAGATAGTAATTAAAAATTACAAATTTATAGTGAAATATTACAATTGTTTTTTATTTTTTAATTTTTTGTGAAAATATTACATTACGAAATTAGGAAGGAAATTTAGTACCTTGCGTGCGAAAACCCAAAATGTTGATTTAATGCAAAATTTTTTTTTATGTGAATTTATCAAAATAACTTTTATATGTTTTACCCAAAAAGCAGTTAGGGCTCTGATCTATACATGTCATTATTTTTTAAATTTTATTAATCGACACTGTAAAAAGTAACTTTCTTAGAATCAGAAAAAAAAATAGAATTGTTTCGAAAAATTAGTGAATTTTCAAAAAATTTTGTTAATATTCGATAAAAATCATAAATTTACTAAATTTAGTATATTATTGAAAAATTCGAGAATTCTCGATTTTTTTTTGTGATTTTACGAAAAAGGTTGTAAATTCATAACTATTTTTCGGAAATTTACAACTATTTTTTGAAAATTTTCGAGAAAAAAATTGTAAATTATCAATTTTTCTTGTGGATTCACAAAAAAAAATCGAGAATACTCGAATTTTTTGTTAATATACTAAATTTAGTAAATTTACGATTTTTTTCGAATATTTACAAATTTTTTTGAAAATTTACTAATTTTTCGAATATGTTATAATTTTTTTGTTAATATAAGAAAGTTGCTTTTTACAGTGGACTTATTTGATAATAGTGTTTATTAATCTCCTTCTTTCAGATAGAATATACTTCTATGGCCTATGAAACCCAAATCACTTGATTAAAATAGTTGAATCTAAATATTTGATACTAAGTAATTAAAATTAAAAGAAAAACAATTTATGAAATTCAAAGCAAATAAATTTACCTAGTTTTAGAAGAATGAAACTCAATTTATAGCCAAATAAATAGTTATAAAAGTTACGAACAATATTTTAGTGTTTTTTATTTTAATTAAATTTACCAATTATTGGATCTACTAATACTTTCAAAAAGGACTAATTACATTAGTTATAATGTTCATAATTTTTAAGGTAGCACCTTGAATAAAAAACTATAACCCTTTAAAAGTCACTTTGATAAATTCACAGTAAAAAAAAACTTGCATTAAATCAGCATTTTTGGTATACAAAAAACTATAAAACTTAAACAAATAAAAAAAATGTTAAATCTTTTATTCTGAATTCTTTTTATACAGGAAAAAGTTATTAGAATATTAAAAATAATGTAAAAACTAGCACATTCAACATTATATTATTAACACACTAAAATTATATACGCAGCATAAAGAAAAACAAAATTAGTTTTTTATTGATACATCAAAAAATTTTTTTTTCTCTTTTTACGATGCTACAAGTCATGAATTTCAAAAAAAAAACATATTCTTTAGTACACATAATAAAAATTTTTATATAACAAACTATGTTTTTGAGTCAGCAAAAATTTTGTGACGATTTGAATGATGAGACTATTGGCCTTTGCTTTTATATGTGTGTACGTACAAAGAGCAACAAAAAAAAAATATTAACATTTGAATAGAAATGCAGTAGCATTTTGTCTGGCTTCTTCTCTTACTTGGCTATTCGATATTTCGTAGAAACGTGCAAATGGTCCATTGTGAATGAAAAAAGAAAATAATAAATAAAATACTTGAACATATACCAAGATAAACAGAAATTGAGATTATATTTTTTGTAAACAAATGAAATTAATAGGAGGTTTAGAACTTCTAAAATTGTATAATTTGTCATATAAGTTTTTCTGGTTAAAATGTAACTTCTCAATTTATCCACGTCTTAAAAGCTTTAGTGTACAAGAAGAAAATTTTGATATTATATAGCTACCTGTGGTCAAGTTTAGGAAACTTGTTTAATAAGATTCTAACGAAATTTCTTGTCTCTTGTAAGGTTAAACCCCTTCAAGCAAAATTTACCTTTATAATACATGACTTTTTTATGACATTTACATTTGTATTATTGTTTCTAATTAAGATTGTAAATTTGATTTTCTTGGATACGCATAAGAAATTTTAATCAAATACTTGTTATTCAAATACACCACATTTATCAAAATATAATATAATTTAAGTAATATAAAGTGTGATATATAAAAAATAACATCTTTTTTCGGTATAAACACATTTTTTTCTAAAGTAATGTATATATTTTTCTTTTTCTTCTTCAAGAGGGTGTAACATACGAAAAAGAAATTGCGAGGGTTTTTTTTTCGCGAATGTATATAAGTTGTCTTTCAAAGCACTAATATAAATATCTATAGAATTTTATAATATAAAAAATAACTTTGGGGTTAAAAAATAAGAAATACGATTTTTTTTAGAAAAATAAAAAATTCTTTTTAAGAGAGTTTGATATGTTGATTTTTCTTTTTTTTACTTTTGAAATTTATATATTATTATTTTTTTTGATAGGTAAATATGTTATTTATGTGTATATTAGACACCCTGATTTTTTTGAAATGATTTAAGTTATTCAGGCTTTTAGAGCTAAGATTTTTGTTTGGGTATTTTTGGAATGTAGTTTTTCTGGAATTGATACATTTTTGTTATAAATTAATTCAACCCATTTAAATTTAATGATTTAATATGTGCATATTTTCAAAATTTTTAATTAATTAATCTTGGATGTTGACCAAGCGTAGCGAGATTCCTTCGGTAGAATAATTTTTTAGAAGATTTATATACCAGAAATCTTTTTCAAAATAAAAAAAAATTGTGGTGAAAAATCCTTGTTATTATTAGCACAAAAAAAAAATTTAATAAACCCTCACATAGACATTGGAGTAAAATATTATTGTTACTTTGAGTAACTACAAAATAAAAAAAACGTTGTCTAAATATTGGCACTACAGTTCCTTAAGCAATGAAATATATACAAATGAGTTGAAAATTTTTACCATTTTATGAATTATATCTGAGAAATAAAGTAACACCAAATGTGTTAAAACTAGAACTACCTGCAAAAATTAGGCCTTATACGTCAATAAAAAAAAAGTAGTGGCGTTTTTTTACTTTTGGATAAAAAAATTTAAATAATAAAAATAAGAAAAATTGAGAAATTGAAAAAACTAGGTATTTCTTCCAAAATAAAAAAAAAAAAAACAATTTTATTTTTTTTAATTTTTAATGCAAAATATTTTGGATAAAAAATTTTCAAAAATTGGGTATCAAACCCGATAAATCGAATTAAAACAATATTTCTAATGAGTACTTCCATAGAAAAAAATTAGGTGCTATGACCAAAAAAAAAGAAATGATGGATTTTTTTAATTTCTGAAGCAAAAAATTTGGAAAAAAAAAATTTTCAAAAACTTAGGTATGAAATTCAAAAAATCAAGTGCAATTACAGTATTTATAAAACTGGTACTCTCATAAAATAAAATTAGGTACTACTTCCAAAAACCGACCAAAAAGAAAAAAAAATAAAGGAAAAAAAGTCGTTTTTTTTTAACTTTTTGGTAAACAAATTTTTGAAAAAAAAAATAGGTCCAATACCATAAATATCAACGATTACATACATTCATACATAAATACATAAATATACACACATACAGGGAGACTTTTTTTAAACCGGTTTTTTAGTTTCCTGGGGTCTCAAAACGTCCTTATATGCCAAAAATTCAAAAACAAAAATTTCACCTATTAAATTTCCTCTATTAGGAAACAAAATCATACACCCTAAAGAAGTTATTGGGGTTAAGAATTATTGCTACCCTGAGTAACAACAAAGTAAAAAAAATAATACCCCCAAAAGAAGTTATTGAGGCAAAGAATTATTGTTACCATAAGTAACAACAAAGTAAAAAAAAAACCCAAAAGTAGTTATTGTGGTAAAAAATTATTTTTACCCTGAGTAACAACAAAGTAAAAAAAATAAAACCCAAAAGAAGTTATTGGGGTAAAAAATTATTGTTATTAAAAGTACTTTGAGATTTTTTGTTGACAAAAATTTTCGAAAAAAAATTAGGTCTTAAACCTCAATGATTCGAAGATATCACCAGTTATATCTACACATACAGACACAACCACCAAAAACCATAAATAAAATGCAATAAAAAAAAAATCACATTTTTTTTTATAATAAATGTCGAAAAGCAATTATTATACAATCGACAATCGATTCACATTTAATTTGCACATAAAACATTGGATTTTATATATAAAATTTTTAACTCATAAATATTAGAGTTAATTGGCGCGAATGGGTAGTTTTATATATATTATTATGCGCTCTGAATCTCGTATTTATACAATGCCTTTAGGTATTATTTTTATAATCTGGCCACACAGATAAACTTTTATTTTTGCAAAATTACACAATAAAATATATACTTTTTTATAAAAAAAAAAAAAGAGATTAAAGATTTCTTTTTAAAAAAACCCTTTTATTTAAGTGAATTAAATATATAAAATATTATACTTGAGAAATAAAAAGTGTTATTATTTTATTTTTTTAAGTATCCAATTATATCGATTGATTTATGTGATGTTAAGTGAATTTCGAAGCAAAAAAATAATAATTTTTTTGATATATTTTTATATTATTCAAATAATTTACCAAAAGTATAAGTATAGAAAAAAAGGGTTTCTTAAACTAAAAAAAAATAAACTAAACTGATGGAAGTTTTTATATGAAAAAAGAAGGAAACGTATGATACTGTTGAGCTTATGAATATTGTATCAACGTAATCCAACCAGATTGTGGATAAGTCAACCATATATATAGAAAAGGAGAAAAAAGAGATTTTTCGGCCGACTAGTATTTTATAAAAAAAAATAAACTTTTTTCTTTTTTTTTTTTAAGCCAGTAAAGAAAAAAATTATTTTTTAAAAAAAGTATTATTTGTTGGGCATATACATATAATGTATATTAGGCTGAAGATTGTTTTTAAAATTACAATGTTTGTTCCAAGAACTGAAGATACACCAAATTTTGGTTTAGAAAAACTGGATAAGATTTGACCCCACAATCAAACTTAGGCAAATATTCTTCAAGTTTTTGGATACTATCTGGGAGGGGTATTTACAATGGTATATTTTTATTAGGTTCAAAAAACTGATTTTCAGATAATTAAAAATTGTTTTTTGGGGTCTCCCAAAAAATTTTTTTGTTGAAAAATTGCACCAATGTCCAGAAATTTATCTGATTCTTAGTTGAAGAATTAAATAAAGCGTAAAGAACCGTCTTTTTGGGGCTTTTATGGTTCCTGGGTGTATGTCTATGACTTAGAGACAATTTTTAGGGTAGTACTACAAATAACTAACGCCCTAATATTTACTTTGTTATATTAATAAATTAAATTAGAGCATCCACATCCTTTATACATAAATAATAGAAAAAAAGGATATTGGAAAAAGTAGTAAACTTTATATTAAATTATAAAATTAGCTAAACTTATTTAATTAAAAAGAAAAAAATAATTTTTAACTTTAAGAACAAAAAAAAACCAAACAATAAGTACAGTAAACTAAACTAAAAAACAAAAAGAACAAATAAACACGAAGTTAAATAAACGTTGATGAAACATTGAAAAGTAAGTACATACTTTTAGAGTAATATAAGAAGAAAATTTTAGCTCTCGGACATAATGTTTTAGTTTGCTGGTTGGTTGAACGGGTTAAGTAATAATTGTCAGATTGTTCGTAATTGCAAAACTCTTGAGACAAGTGAATAAACTTGAGTTCACCGGAAATAATAAATATAAACTTAATATATGTCATTTAAAAAAAATTTTTTTTTACTTTATTAAAAAAGTTTTTTTTCTTCAAAACAAAGTTTAGATATTTTATTATGGGATTTTCGAAAATTAATAAAAGGATTTTCTCGATTTTTTAAAAGATTATGTGAATAGAATTATTGTCGATAATAAAGCCTTTTCTTAAATTCATAATAATAATAATAATAATGCATGAAACCCTTTATATTGTTCTGTTTAGTGTATTATTATATATAAAGGAGCTATAAATTTCATCAATTATATAATCCAAAATTATTCCTCCATACTGTAGCGAAACTATGTACAGAATATTATATATACCTTATATGAATCCTTACAAATAAATACAATTTTCAACGACTATTGTTGTTATTATTGGTAATATTTAAATCAGATATATTTATTGAATAATCGTAAATTATTTATAAAATGTGGATGAGTTTTAGATAATTTTGGTTCTGTACTTAGGTTTATTTTGCGAATGAAAAAGTTGGGGTTTTTGAAGTATGCAGAGTTAGTGTACATATTTTGTGATAAAAATGACTATTTATTTAATGTATATTAGACTGGAAATTATTTTTGGAAAAAAAATTTTGAAAAAGGCTTATTTTTAAGCTCTAGCAAGATTTTTGAAGATTCCTGCTTGGAAATTACAAGAATTCAAGTTCAAAAATACAACTTCTTGCTCTGAAACATCAAGCCATGTTTTCAGAAAATTAGCATACAGATATTCAACCCTAAAAAAAATCAAAAATTTTCAAACAACAACATGGCTGATATACACCAATTCTATAAAAATCGATTGAAAAAAAAAATACATATAAAAAAAGCACATCAAACATTCAGGAAATGAATACAGATATAATAAATAAATATATTTTTTATACGTATGAGCTTTTTTTATTCTTTACTACATACATAACAAAACATTGGCTAATATAAAAAAATATATATACTGCATACTCATTGATGTCCGGTCTTAAAAAATATGTGTAGAGATATCTATAAATACGAGGGTTGTAGCAGTAGAGTGAATGCAAAAATTTTATGAATCACGTATTTTCGAAAAAATTTTTAATAATTTTAAAACAATTGTAAAAAAGTTATTATAAAGTTTTTAAAATAAAATTATTCTTATCAAATTTATATATTCTAAAAAGTTTTGGTTAAGAAAAGTTCTTTAAAAGACTTTATAAAAAGAACCTCAATATCATCTCAAGAGTACAATCTTTCATAGATTATTAGAAAATTTTCAAACAAACTTAAATCATACATCAAAATCATTTATGCATATTTTTTTCAAAAAAAAAAAAACTCTTTAAAAAAAATATGATTATATATGGACAATGATAAAGAAGACTTATAATGCTATAAAGCTTTTTTGGATTATATAATTCTATCTCTCTCGGTACAAAGTTTGTTAGGTTAATTTATTGAAGGAGTTTTAAAGGGCTTCGGCATGTATCCTCAAGGGATATTTTTCAAAAAATAAAAATGATAACTTTAAAAATGATATATATATTAAAATTTATAATTACTAAGATAAAGGGTTTTTATACGTTATCAAATAATCCTTAAAATATATATAAGCCACAAGGACTATTGTAAACAAGTGTAGAAAAACATACATAGAAAAGATTTATTAAATGAGAGAAATTTCTACAATTAGCTTTTATATAACGTACACGCGACTAGATTTTATTATATTTACTATAACTAACCCTACGTATATTTATATGGACTATGTTAGATAAGACTTTTTTTTTGTTTAGCTCTCTGGTATGTATTGATTAGCATTTTGGGTATGTGTATTGTGCAGTAAGAGAGTTTATTTAATCCATGGGTTTATCAAGGATATCCTTTAACGATTCTTTTGGGATTTTCTACATATATATATGTCTTTTTTTGTTTTGATAAGAGAATTTATATGTTTATTAAATTTTATTTTATATATTATTTCTTATTCTTTTAGAACTTTTTTATAATTTTAATTTTAAATTGAGTGTGCATGTTTTAAGGCTTAAATATATTGCAGTGGCTTGAGGAAGCGATGCCGGAAAAGCTGTGGAGTGCCAAAAAATTAAAAAAGATAAGGGTTTCCTATTGTAACAAACACACCCCCAAAGTGGGGCGAAGGTAACATGAAAAATTATGCCTTAGCTACAAGTCCTAAACCAAAGTTATGCCTTAAAAAGAAAATTCCTGTCTGGGGCATTAAAGTGCAGATGGAATTTTACATTTGTATTCTAGGCTGTAAAAACTACGTTTCATGACGTATTCATGGAAATGGGGGCAGAATTTTTTTTTGCTTTTCATTTGTATGTACTAAGGTGGCCATCGGACTTATAGCGGGTCATATGCTTCAACGATATATGTATCGTGGATCTTATGGCACGCTAAGTTTTCATGGTTGATACAAGATTTCACTTTTATTCCCCAACACAAAAAAAAATAAAATGGCATTTTTTATCATTTTGGTCCTTCGAGCAGGATTCAAAATAAATATCTCAAAATTTACTATTTATGCTTTAATTTATTATCAATTTACTTGTATCAACAAAATATAAATCATTATTTTGAAATTAAGGATCAATATCCAGCTCGAAGGACCAAAATTTCAAAAATTCTTTTAATAGTTTGGCACAAAAGAACGCTGTAAAATTGCAAGCTAAATTTTGTTATACACAAAAATAAAATTTGTTAATAATTAATTTATAACGAAGCAAAAAACGTATAATATTATAAAATAACAGATTAAATAAAGCTAAATACATATTTTACACTTAAAAAAATATCTTTTATATAATAAGATAAAATTTAATAATCTCTTGAAAATTTCAAAGATGTCAAGAAATTATACTGGATTATCATAATAATATGAACGTAATAAGAAGAAGATATTTCAAATGCAATAAGAGTTGAATATCATTTTAGACACGTGTCTTTTTTCTCTTTGGATCAAACAAGATTTACCGCGAAGGGTTATTTTATTTAGATAATTTTATGCAGTCATGATATCAATTTTCAAAGACTAATTTCTAAAAAATATAATCTTTTTTCTTGGGAATTTTTTCGTACTTGATGAAAAAACTATTTTTGTTGAAATATTAAATTCAATTTTTTTAAGTATCAATTGTAATATTAAAAATATTTTTTTTTGCATTTATGTTCAGGGATCACGTCAGAATTGCAGCTTTGTCAATCATCATCATATACAGTACATCAAGTTCGTTCAAAAAATCTCTCAATTTTTTTTTTTAATACTCTTGCACAGCAGATACACTTTGATGTTTTTTTTTTCTATTTAAATTTATGTACTGCGAATATTTCAATTTTTATGCACATGAAAGCTCTTGGTTTTTAATTAATTAACTAATTTTTATGTACTTTTATTAAATTAGTAATTAATGTAATTAAAAAAGGATTTGAAAAAATACTTTTAAAAAAAAAACAGATTTTTTATTAGATTTTGATAAATTTCTGTAAATCTCATGCGGTTTAACCTTATAAGATTAAGAATATGAAGAAGATGAGACGTCGAAATTTTGATCTCTTATACATAAAAATTCGTCGTGTAAAAATGATAAATTATAAAACGTCTTGTAAGAAAACGCCTGGCTCATTTTTCTTATTCTATGTGAAAAAGTCAAAGTTAGTAAAAAAAAAATGAATTTTTTGGTATTAGCCATGTCTTATACTGACTTTTACCATATTACAGTTGAATTTATCTTTTTCAAAATCCGATTAAAATTTTTCACTCTAAAAATTGACATTTATTTTTCGGTGTATTATTAAAAAATAAAAACTTTTAATTAAAGTGATAATATTTTTTTAATTGTACTTTTTTATATTAAAAGAAAATTTTTTTAATTTTGATACTTAATACGAGTTTATTATAAAAAAAAAACGTTGACAATAAAAAAGAGGATTTTATGTATAGAAAGGCTAAGGTTCATTGTTGTTGTTTTAATATTAGCTTTTTTTTTTTGATAATAAAGAGTTGATTCCATTTTTTTAATACGCAGTCTGCACATAATAATTCTTTTTATATGAGATTATACTTTTTTTTACAAAGAATAAATGATCATTATTGTCTCACTTATTTTAATAAAAGAAGGAAATTGTGTAATATAAAGGTTTTAATATTTTTTGTTTATGAAGTTATTTACCTATTGTAATAAACTGTAAAAAATAACTGAAACTTTTTCGAATTGGGTTCAAAATTATTTAATATACGAGTTAGTTTAAACAAAAAACTCAGTTATCAGTTTCTAAATTAGAGTTTGTTTGAAAAAAAATCTTATAAGAACTTCTAATCCCTTTTGGATTGAAGAATAGAACAATTAGATTTTAACGCTTCGTGATCAAGACTAATCCTCCGAGAAATTGCAAGATATTATTTGTCGAAATTTACTATGCAGACTGCAGGTGAGTGCCATGAGATAATTTTAAATGCTATTTTTTTAAAAGTTTACACAGCTGGCTGAAGATAACTAAGTTTGTTCCTCAAAAGCAATTGTTTTGCATCTGAGATTTCTTAAAAAATTTTGAAAAATTATTGCAAGACTTTATATTATAAGACACAAATCCTTGCTGACACCTCAGACTATCGGAAAAATAATAAAAAGTACTTCTAAAAACCTAAAAGTACCTCTAAAATCCGATTTTTTTAATAAAAAAATAAATTTATTGCTAGAATGTGTTTTTCTTTTAAAAAAATTTTCTTATTACCAGAGAATAATTTATTCAATTTCATAAACCAGGACTAATAATAAGACGATATATTTTACTCCCAAGACATTTTTATTAACTGTGAAAAAAAAATAAATGATTTATTCACTTTATTTAAAAAAGAAGGAATTTCACACATT
Source organism: Anagrus nilaparvatae (assembly GCA_022575985.1). Taxonomy (NCBI): domain Eukaryota; kingdom Metazoa; phylum Arthropoda; class Insecta; order Hymenoptera; family Mymaridae; genus Anagrus; species Anagrus nilaparvatae. The sequence continues at coordinate 34,728,004 of JAKSXM010000231.1, forward strand.
TAATATATGATAATTCAGTTTTTCTTCAAAAAAATATAGTAAAATTTATTGTAAGTACGTAAAAAGACAACATTTTAGAATTTACTTTCGTTTCTATGATATTAAAATCGAATATTTAAACGACAAGTTCGCGCTTTTTTAAAAAAAGGCTAATGTTATAAAAAAGGATATTTTTTTCGAGTAAAAAAATAAAAAAGATACTACTTTTTAGGATAATAATAACATCGGATGACAGGCCATTAATATGTCAAGTTACATAGGGTAATCGAGGACCCTCTTCCTTTCTTACTAAGGAAAAAATTTTCTTCGTTTTTCTTAGACATTTTTTTTCTTCTTATTTTATATAATAATAATCAAAAAATGTGTTTATACCCTTACACAGCAAGTCACGTTTTTTTGGCAGGTAGAACCACCCTCCTGTATATAAAAAGGGATCAGTTGCAATTTTAATATTTTAATATCTTATTATGTACGTTATGAATAACCTATTTTATCGTCATGTTATCAAAACAAAAAATTTTTTTTATAAAAAGCTTTTTTTTTAATCTGTTGGAATCAATAATTATTTTTATTGCATAATTCATACGTTTTTGGATTATAAAATTTAAGTCCGAATTAACTTTACCATACACAATAAAATTGAATATTTTTGTTGTCCAGAAACAGTAATTTAATCTAGCTTATATTGATTTTTCCCTTTACGTACATTTGACATACAACCCAACTTTTTTTTTGATTTATTTTAATTTTTATTATTTCCACTTGAAAAAATATGATATTTTTGTTAATCGTCATTTATATATTTGATACAAAAAGACATACAATTTCATATATCCAGTGTCATATCTTCTTTTCTTTTTTTTCCTTGATTTTATCGTCCATGTCCTCTGCGTGTTCTTTTATATCATTGCCTTTTATATTAGTTCCCTTTTTATTTTTTTTCGTTTCTTTATATTCTGTATATCCCATGAATCCCATAATTTTTAGAGGAGACAAAAAAAATCAGTGTGTATGCCCTGTTATCTAACGTGTTATTTCGCACGAATAAACATTTTGAAAAAAAAAAAGAAAATTTTTCCTATTGAATTTTATGTAATAATATGAAAAGAAATTTTGGCTCTTATTTCGCGAAAAGGTGGGTAAGAAAATGCTGATTCATGAAATACGATATAAAAATTTAAAATAGTTTTTTAATTATATACCTTTTATATATTTGGACACACATTTTGAAGATAATTTGAACTTACCTAAAACAGAAAAATAAAGAAAATATTAAAATAAAATTTATTTATTCTGACCAAAAAAATAAAATAAAATATATCAGTCTTTTATATATGCACGTCAATATAAATATTTTGATATTCCCAATATATTGTATTTTCTCTATTGAAACGTAAAAATGTAACTGACAATATTCTGTCACTATTTTTTTTTTCTATTTTAATATAAAAAAAATTGTATTTGTCAAATATTATATATTTTAAAATATTAAAAAATAAAAATTGATGAAAATTTGTATTGAATTTTATAAGTTAAATTGTAATTTTTTGTTATTATGTATTAAGTAGTTGTTTTAATTATTTACTTTAAAAGTTAGTTACATTATGTTTTAGTTAATAAGTATGTGACTTGAAATTTAATTAGTTTGTTTATATTTGCATATATTTTTGTTTATTAATTAATTCAAATTTTTATAGTCTTATTTTTTTCTAATTTGATTATTTAAAACTCACCGGTTATTCATAAAAATTTTAAATTAAAAATTATTCTCGCAAGAGAAATGAATTCTCAAGTCTATATAATAAGTGAATAATTTTAATATTGCTATATGTATTGATCAGTAATTATTTATAATATATTAAGTTCTTTATTGTTTATTATTCAGTTTATAAAAAATTTTGGATAAATTTTTCTCCGAAGTCTTGCGTTTCAGCTTCGTATCATTTGTGGTACGTTTTCGTTTGGCTGGAATTAATGATTTGATATTTTAGTATTTACTAAATTCTTGAAGCTTTAAAATATAATTTAAGTTTTTGGGTGTTACTCCGTTATTATCCTTTAGAAAAGAGTAATATTTTTGCACTTAGTAAAATCATTAAATATTTGATACCATTTTTTAATAAATTACTCATACATAAAATGTACATATAAAACTGTGCATTAAACCGGATGCTGAGCAGAAAATGAATACAGTTTTTAAAAAAGATGCAACTAATTAGGATTTAATGTGATTCTTTTTATTTACATTTCGAATATTCTAAAAATAAAAATTTATAAACATTAACTCTCTAAAATTAACTCCATTTGCCCCAATTTTACGTTAATTTATAAAAAGATAGCCCACATTCCTACTACAATTAATATAATAATAAACAAAAGATCAAACCAAGATGCATTTTGACAAGGCTAAAAATTAAAATTCTGCTTTAAAAAAACGAAGAATTATCCTAAAATAATAATAAAAAGTTTTTTATAAAAATTTATAAATAACAGTAAATCTTAAAAGTCAGTATTCTGGTATTATATTAAGTTCAAGAACAACAATAAGAAGAGAAGAGAGAAGGAACGGAAGTTTTACATTTTGATTTAAGCTATGGCTGTCACTCAAATATATATCATGAAAATTTCATTTCGTTGCGGTTTTAATCTTTGTATTATAATATATATCATTCACAAAATCTCTTTCTTTTACTAAAAATAGAAGTTTTTCTTTTCTCTTGTTTTTTTTTTATTTAAATAAGCTGTATCATCATTTTCAATGAAAAGAAAAGAGATCGTTGATATTTTAATGCGATTGAACTTTTTTAGAAAAACAAAAGAATGACAACGCATTTATATTTAAGAAAGCTTTTATTTTTGTTTTATTAAGTGTGGAAATACTTTTGAAATTTTTTTTTAATTTATATATTGATTTATATTTTTTTATCTTGGTTATTGACCCTTTTTTTTGTTTTTTGAATGTAATTTTAGCTGTACAGATGACATCTTTTATGAAAAAGGAAAAAATTTAGTTGAGCTTGCATAAAAATGCATGGTTATTAAAAATATCTTATGAATCACAGTAAATCTTAAATAGTTTTATGTATGAACTACTGTACTAGGATTAAGAAAGCCATTGAGAATTGGGATATTTCCAAAATTTAAGTAATTAATAAAAATTAGAAGTTATCGGTTTCCCTATTGGGTCGGGTATCCAAAACTTTGGGTTTTCTTCAGACAGGGATGTGTCGATTCAAACTTCGGATACAGCCCAAAATTTTTCAAAAAAGGACTGCAGGTCCGAAATGAATCGAAAATTTTTCTTGGCTAAAATCCGAAAATCTAGTAATAAATATCTTGAGTAGTATACCCAAAAGTTCAAGCTTTTTTTAGATATGGATGATTTGGATTGGGTTTAGGGTAAAACCCAAACTGCAATGCCTTTAAAAAAATCGGTTTTTCTATTTACCTAGTTGATATTTCGAGCAAAATTACACTGTAAAAAGTAACTTTCTTATATTCACAAAAAAAAATAGAATATTTTCGAAAAATTAGTAAATTTAGTATATTAACAACAAATTCGAGAATTCTCGATTTTTTCTTGTGAATTTATGAAAAAATTTGTAAATTAGCAAATATTTTTTGTAAATTTTCGAAAAAAAAATGTAAATTATCAATTTTTCTCGTGAATTTACAAAAAAAAATTGGAAATACTCAAATTTTTAGTTAATATACTAAAGGACCTGGCACAAAAACATAGGAAATGGCCGTATAGTGAAAATGGCTGAATTTTTGATATATTTTTATTCAAGTCATCCTGATTAAATTTTCTCATGGGCACCAAGCTCCAAAATCAATATTTTGGCAGCTGCCAAGCTCCAAAGTTCCGTGGCTCAAAAATAGCTAAAGTTCTATGACTAAGTTATTAACTTTTTTAAACCATCTTTTTATTTATTTTATTAATATATTTTATATTATTGAAGTCATTCAGTTCTAATCTGCTGTCAAATTCATAAAATTGACAGTCGACGGCTGTCAATTAACTGTCAATTACTATTTTAAACATAAAAAAGTACATTTTTTTGTTGTATACTGTTTTTGAGAACGCTGATTTTATACCCGCTAAAAAAATTATAAAACTGACAGTTGACAGCTGTCATTTAGATATAAAGTACATTATTATTGTCTTTATTTATTTTTACCCGTTCTTTACTTTAACCAGGATTAATGGGTAAAACTGTCAACTAACAGTTTTATTATATTTTTTAGCAGATATAAAATCAGCATTCTCAAAAACACAGTGTACAGCAAAAAAATGTTAAGAAAGGTGATTGACAGCTAATTGACAGCTGTCAAATGTCACAAATGTTAATTCTTTAGCAGATTTAAAATCAGTGTTCTCAGAATCATATTTAAATGCAAAAAATGTAGCTTTTTCATGTTTAAAAGAGTATTTGACATCTATTTGACAGCTTTCAACTGTCAATTTTATGAATTTTACAGCAGATTAGAACTCAATGACTTCAGTAATATAAAATATATTAATAAAATAAATAAAAAGATGGTTTAAAAAGGTTAATAACTTAGTCATAGAACTTTAGCTATTTTGAAGCCACGGAACTTTGGAGTTTGGCAGCTGCCAAAATATTGATTTTGGAGCTTGGGGCCCATGAGAACATTTAATCAGGATGACCTGAATAACAACATATCAAAAATTCAGCCATTTTCACTGTACGGCCATTTCCTATGTTTTTGTGCCAGGTCCTTTAGTAAATTTACGATTTTTTTCGAAAAATTACTAATTTTTCGAAAATATTCTATTTTTTTTGTGAATCTAAGAAAGTTATTTTTTACAGTGTAGATTTTTGGAGGCGAAATTTGAGTTTCTAGGTAAAATTTAATTTTCCAAACAAACTGGTAATCAAAGAGTAAAAACGTTAATAATTTTTAATCTAAAAAATGATAAATAATACAGCTTTAGAACCTCCAAAATGCACATAAAATTGAAAATATTAATCCATAACCTAAAAAAAAATGTTTTTAATCTAAACTCTTAGATAAATTTCAAATAAAATTTAATCACAAATATTACCTTTGCACATACCCAAGTAAAAAAAACCAATAACTTTTTTTATACCTACCAACCAAAAAAAGAAAAAAATCATGTCTATAAAACTTTACCACTACATTAACTTATTCAAATATATTCAAGTTAATCTATAAATCGTATAAAAAAAAAATAGTATATTTTTTTTATCGTAAAAATATGTAAAAAAAAAAAATTTCGGTTTTAACGATACGATGCAACGTCTTATATATGCGTACTTTATTTTCCAGATATAAGGTATTAAACATATCCATGTAAGATAAGATGAAAAAAAAATGTAGAGAGTGTATGTTGTATATATTTTGGATATAACACAGAAAAGCCCAGGTAAAAAAAGTTATAAGGGTAAAAAAGAAAAGCCTCGTTAATTTTATTTAACTTTTTCAGTAAAGACGATATATTTTTACGAGGTAATTTACTAACTTTTTGTTCTTTTCTGTATTGAATTTTTATAAGTTTTTTGCATATGGTTAATATTAAAATTGTTATTATATGATCTGGATAATTTCAAAATAGAAAATTATTGTCAGCGTAGCAGAAAATTATATGTTTTACTTAACATGGTAATCATTTTTTTTTAAACGTTTTTTTTTTATGTAACGCCTACTAAAACGTTTATATTGTTAAAGAAAGATTAAAAAGTGACTTTATTGTATTTTAATTGTACACGTGGTATGATGCATCTGTCGTTGTAATAATCAACCACCCCTTTATATATTAAAAAATTTTTTTAACTACCCTTTTGTTATTATTATTATGTAATCAATTTCTTTTTTGTCATTTTGAAAAAAATGTATTTTCTTTATTGTTTAAATAAAAAAAGTTTTAGCTGCACTTGCTGTTTGATGTGAGTAAAACAGTGACTTTATTGTGTTTTTTTCTTGTTTTTTTTTTTTTTATTGTCATTCTAATTTTGGAGTCAGTTATAAAACATATGCGTTTTAACAATAAAAGTTATTGTACTTTTATTAGACATATTTTGGTTAAAAAATTTAATTAAAAAATTGAAGTTTAAATAGCATTAGATAAGTTTATTTTATATCTTTTGAAGTTCAACAAAGTGGGTATTGTCTAATCATTACAAAACATTTTTAAAATATTTTATTTGTTAACAGATAAAATAAAAATTTTATTTTATTTATATTTAATAATTATTCTAAAAAGTCAAATTATTTAATAAAGTACACTGTAAAAATTAAGTTTGTTATATTAACAAAAAAATTAGAAAATTTTCGAAAAATTAGTAAATTTTCGAAAAAATTTTCGATTTTTTTTTGTGAATTAGTAAGAACAATTTATAATTTAAAATTTTTTTTTCAAAAATTTACAAAAAATAGTTATCAATTTACGAAAAATAGTTGTGAATTTACAACTTTTTTCGTAAAATCACAAAAAAAAAATCAAGAATTCTCGAATTTTTCGATAATACACTAAATTTAGTAAATTTACGATTTTTATCGAATATTTACAAAATTTTTTGAAAATTCACTAATTTTTCGAAAAAATTCTATTTTTTTTGTAAATCTAAGAAAGTTACTTTTTACAGTGTATTAATAAAATTAATTAGTTTTATAATTATGTTTAAGCTGACTTTACTATTATTATGAATTTAGGCTTCGTAAGCTTTGTTTTTATAAAATTTTGTTGGTATAAAAACGATTTTAATAATATTTTTGATTCTTAATAGATTTTTAGTTAATGCTAATGAAAATGCAAATTATTAGGAACTAAAAAATATGATGGCCAAGTTTATGATTTATCAGGAATTCAGACTGAGACTAAAGATTTTACATTCACTAAATTTGATCATATTCTTTATTCACTGATAACTCATAACCAGCAAAATATCTTATTATTTTTTGTACGTGATGGTTTGCTTGGTTATGATCATCAAAAAGTTTCAAAAATATTGAAATAAAATAATATTAAGATACACTTTTTTTTGTAGAAATGAATAAACAGTATTTTGGGGCAGAATATACTAAAATATTTTTGAAAGCAAAGCTAAAAAAATCATTTATTTACTGTCTTAAGATTGGCAAAGCCGAATATTTCAAAATGAACAATTGTCATTTCTAAAAAAATGGCAGATTTTGAAGTAAAAAAAAAGTTAACAGGATTCAAAAAAAAATCAATCAAACTAAAAAATCTAAAAAATTTGCATTTGCTATTGTACCTAAAAGTATTTTTAATTCAGACTAGGAATTATTTGATAAAACTAAGATTTTCAGGAATATTTTTGAATCTTTAGGACTAATCAGCCTTTACAATTTTAGTTAGTATGTTTCTTACATTTTCTGATGATTTTCTGCAGATACAACTTCTCCTAGTAAGTATCCACAATTTATTTAATTTTGTCGTTATTGAAATATTTAATTTATTTTTTTTTGCATTTTCAGATTTTAATTTAATTATTTATCCAAGCTATATTTCATATTTAATTATAACTTACGATTAAATCAAGATATCTCATTTTTTTTATAAACAACAATAACTCTTAAAGATTGCTAAGAAAACCTTGAAAACAAGAAACTTTATTTTTTTACATCCCTTTTTTTGCTACAAATGGCAACCCTTCACATAATATTGTCGCGTGCTCTATTAAAATAAACGCGGCTGACGGGTTCTTTTCAATTGAGACACACATGTGCACGCGCCTGTGTCTAAAAAAAAATGAAATTTTTCACACATATACGCACGTAAATAAAATATACTTTGTATTATAATATAAGGAATTAATATTTTTCTTGCGTGTTTTATATTAACAAGTATTTTCTAATTATTTAATTTTTTATTATATTTAAGGTTATAAGGAGTTTACTTTTTCTTTTCTTAAAAAAATTGTGTGCACGTGTAAAATTTGTATGAAGATATTTTTTTAACACTTGGGGTCTTAATTGAGGCACGTGTGTGTGGTTAGAAATTTGAATTGTTTAGATTATTCTGATAAAATTGAGTGGTTAGATTTAAATTATGGGGTTTTGATAAGTTGGTAATTAAGAATTTTTATAATTATGTCAACAAATTAATTTTACTGGAGCGAAATGAATAAAAAATTCTATACTAGATCCATTTTTTTAAATTGCATTTCAATTTTTTAAAAAAATTGGCCTCTATTTATGGCATTTTCCATATTCTTCAAAAATAATCAAAAAAATTCAAAAAACAACCCACATACATACCAAAAATCCCAATAAATCATTTTTTTCAAAATGATATTAACAGCAATTTAAAAAAAAAGCTCGACTTTAAAAAAACTTTTTTATATGTAAATTTTTCTTCTATTTTAATATAAAATATATAGACTATAGATAAATTTTCCACTTGAAATATTTGAATTTCCTATATATATATATTAAGAATCTTAAATCACATGACTTATTTTCAATCTATTACATTACATATATGAAAAAAAAAAAGACAAAAGACTCTCTTCTACCCTATAAGATTCCAAAAGTTCTTTCAATAACTTATATTGAAAATAATAATAAAGTCATCCCTTTTTTTTAAATTGATGCTATTAACACACACACATAGACACCCTAATTTACAGTTAATCGATTAGAAAATTGAGATATTAAATTGCGATATTATTTGAATTTTTTTTAGAACCTTAATTTTTATATAAATATCAATCAATTAAATTTCAATTTGTTGGTAATAAGAAAAAGAGTTTTTAATCGTTCGATAAAAAAGCACAAATTTTAATTCGATACAATACAAATCTATTAATAATTAGATTTTTTATTAAAAAAATATTTATTAAGTAATTAATCCTTTTTTTAATTTAAAAAAGGGTGACATATTTGATAGATAAGTTATAAAATATCCCTTTATTTTACATTCTCATAACAAAAGATTATTATTAAGAGAGACAAAATTTAAACCCCTAAAAATCTATTATTTTGAAGATAATGAATTTCTAATATGAGATATAAAATATAATTTTAAAATAATTTAGTGAATGAAATCAGTTGTATAAAGAGAGAAATTTCAAAGTCATCATTGTGTATAAACAAGGCACACATACAAACACAGACAATGAAGGAAGTTTAGATTGATATTGGGTACGTCAATCGACAAATGTTATATTGAAATAAACCGCCTTTGAAGCTCTTTTTCAATGAAAGCACTTTGCTTAATTTAAAGAGGAAGTTCTATATAAGTGATGATTTTTTTCTTTTTTTATAATATTTAAAAAATATTTTAATTATGTTTAGTCTTTCTTTTTAGATTTTTAGTTAATTTATTGTGTGCTTTTTTTTAAAATGATGGTTTCCTGTAAATAAATTTAGAGTGTAAAGAATTTGAACGTTTTATTATATATAGGTCAATTTTTTAAATGCATTTTTGATGTATTCAAATTAAAAGACAAGGAGATATTTTTAGTAATCAGTTATTTTGATAATTTAATTTTTGTATATTAGGGTGGTAAGTATTTTAAAATTATTGTTATTTGCGTCTTTTTGGGGGTTTAAATGATTTTATTACCAAAAAAATAACTTGGTTTTCTAGATTTAAGCTTCTAAGTAGTTTTACTAATTGGGTCCCTCAAAACAGCTTTTAAAATTCGATGATCTATAAAAAAGGACCAATATTTCATAGAGAATAAAACTTGGGCATAAAACTTCGTACTACGCTTAGGCAGGCAAAAAATATTGTAAGCACCATGGGTAAAAAACTTATCTAGTGATCACAAATATCTAGCAATCACGCTAGTACGAAAACTTTTGTACTCTTGATACTTAATTTCCAATTTGGAGCTTGATTTTGAGACCTTATTTGCTTTTTAGAAAATAATCATATTTCTAAAATGACAACCAGCCTAATATATACATGATAATAATACAAGAATAGATCGTTTTTAAAAATTTAATTAAAAAAATGAAGAACTACTTATCCAAGTTATCTTAGAAAATTCTTAAATACTTGAAAAAGATCTTCTAATACTGTGTGACAATTATTTCATGACTGGTGTTTGGTAGGCTATAATTTTGGTTCTAATAAATATTTTTTGACTAAACTTGGCATGAATCATCAGTAGGGTTGTAGAAATGAAATGAAAAAAGAAATTAAAAAAAAAATTAATTATTTTAGGAAATAAAAATTTTATTTTAGCGAAAAATGAATGAATAAAAAATTTTTTTGTTGAAATATGAAATTAAACTCTTTAGAAAGCTATATTGCTAGTAAAAGTTGATAAATAAATAAAATTATAAGTAATATTAAAAATTAGAAATAAAATTAATTTATAAAATTTAAAAACAAGTAGACATTTTGAAATATCGGACTCCAACTTCAGGTATCGTTTTTTTGATGAGTTTAAGAACACAATAACCTATAATTAATTTATGTTGGTACCAATGCGGTAAAAAAAAAAGCTATAGTTTAGCATAGAATAATATATGGAAGACGGTAAGTAAACAATAATAAACAGTTAAGTAAAATGCAATAATTATTGTAACAGTTAAAAAAAAAAGTAATTAGTTAAAATATCAATAATTATTAATTAAAGGGTGATTAAATAATAATAAAATAAAATTTAATAATTTTATTCATATAATACCCATGTGAGTATTTAGAGTTTATTATTATTATTTTTTTTTATAACAAGATATACGCATTATAATAAATACTTATATATTTTATATAATTTTTCAGAAAGTTTAATATTTTATTTTATTTAATAATGCGGTTATCCCAATTTCGCCAATTATTAATTGATTTGCAAAGTATTCCTGAAGAAATGCAAAATCAAACCAAAAATGTTTCAGCCACAAAAGGTAAAATTAAATAATTTCTTATAAATTCACTATAAATTAATTGCTAAAATTAATTTACTTTTTTCTTTACAGTAAAACCAGCTGAATTATCATAATTATTATTATAAGCGTAGTATTAATGATAACGTTTCATCTGACAGAGCTGTGAACAATAATGAAACCATGAACGGTTCTACAATTAACCTGGGAAAGGACATAGTCACAGGAATCAGAAAAGGGAGGTATTACATACAAAATGGCAAAAAATAAGGGAATTGTTGTAAAGAGAAAGTGTGAATTAAGAAATAGAACTGAATATACTGAATATGCTAAAAACCAACCGTGGCTCATTCCTCGTTCTTGTGGAGATATTTGTTGTAAATTTTTACAAACAAAATGTGGAAACATATGTGTTTTGCTTTGTCATCTTGGGCCTTATTCTCCATGTCCAAAAATGATATTCGTTGAATGTTAGTGCAGGAAAATACCTCCATCTAAAAAAGTTTATTAAAAATTTTCACTTTGTGAAGAGAATACAAACATCTATTATGATAACTCTGCAATTAGTCACAACTCTACCAGTATTAGCAACACCTAATTTTAACTTTTCTTTTCCTGATACAAGTAGTACAGTTGAATATGAAAATAAAAAAACAAATCACGAAAAAGAGAATCAATTTTTACTGAATGAATTAAAAGATTTTGAAAATATGCTTATAAAAGACAATGAATTCTATGACGTAAAGTTAATTTTAGGAGATCAAGGAATTTCAGCTCATAAATTTCATGACATATTTACAAAAGATAAAAATGTTCCAGTGATTGCAGCCAGTGATGTTGATTTTAACAAAATGGAAATTTTGTTACACTGAAAAGTTAAATTCTGAAAATGTTTATTCTGTATTACTAGCGGCAAACAAGTATGTAATTAATGGATTGAAGGTAACGTGTCATGTTATTACATGTTAAATGAATGCTTTGCAATCAGGATTTTCCTGAAAGCTAAGCAACCAGGATTTTCTGAATGCTTTGCAACCAGGATTTCCTTAATGCTATGCAATCAGGATTTTCCTGATAGCTTAGCAACCAGGATTTCCTGAATGCTTTGCAATCAGGATTTTCCTGAATGCTAAGCAATCAAGATTTTCCTGAAAGCTAAGCAACCAGGATTTCCTGAATGCTTTGCAATCAGGATTTTCCTGAATGCTAAGCAATCAGAATTTTCCTGAAAGCTTAGCAACCAGGATTTCCTGAATGCTTTGCAATCAGGGTTTACTTAATGCTAAGCAATCAGGGATTTTTTTGAATGCTAAGCAACCAGGATTTCCTGAATGCTTTGCAATCAGGATTTTCCTGAATGCTAAGCAATCAGGATTTTCCTGAAAGCTAAGCAACCAGGATTTCCTGAATGCTTTGCAATCAGGATTTTCCTGAATGCTAAGCAATCAGAATTTTCCTGAATGCTAAGCAATCAGGATTTTCCTGAAAGCTAAGCAACCAGGATTTCCTGAATGCTTTGCAATCAGGGTTTACTTAATGCTAAGCAATCAGGGATTTTCCTGAATGCTAAGCAACCAGGATTTCCTGAATGCTTTGCAATCAGGGTTTACTTAATGCTAAGCAATCAGGGATTTTCCTGAATGCTAAGCAATCAGGATTTTCCTGAAAGCTTAGCAACCAGGATTTCCTGAATGCTTTGCAATCAGGGTTTACTTAATGCTAAGCAATCAGGGATTTTCCTGAATGCTAAGCAATCAGGATTTTCCTGAAAGCTAAGCAACCAGGATTTCCTGAATGCTTTGCAATCAGGATTTTCCTGAATGCTAAGCAATCAGGATTTTCCTGAAAGCTTAGCAACCAAGATTTCCTGAATGCTTTGCAATCAGGATTTTCCTGAATGCTAAGCAATCAGGATTTTCCTGAAAGCTAAGCAACCAGTATTTCCTGAATGCTTTGCAACTAGGATTTCCTGAATGCTTTGCAATCAGGGTTTATTTAATGCTAAGCAATCAGGGATTTTTCTGAATGCTAAGCAACCAGGATTTCCTGAATGCTTTGCAATCAGTATTTCCTGAATGCTTAGCAATCAGGGATTTTCATGAATGCTAAGCAATCAGGGATTTCCTGAATGTTAAGCAATCAGGATTTCCTGAATGCCTAGCAATCATGGATTTTCCTGAATGCTGTGCAATCAGGGATTTCCTGAATGCTAAGCAATCTGTATTTCCTGAATGCTTAGCAATCAGGGATTTTCATGAATGCTAAGCAATCAGGGATTTCCTGAATGCTAAGCAATCAGTATTTCCTGAATGTTTAGCATTCAGGGATTTTCATGAATGCTAAGCAATCAGGGATTTCCTGAATGCTAAGCAATCAGGATTTCTTGAATGCTTAGCAAACAGGGTTTACTGAATGCTTAGCAATCAGGATTTCCTGAATGCTAAGCAAACAGGGTTTACTGAATCCTAAGCAATCAGGATTTCTTGAATGCTAAGCAAGCTAAGCAATCAGTGTTTTCCTTAATGCTTTGCAATCAGGGTTTCTTGAATGCTTTACGATCAGGATTTTCTGGATGCTAAGCATTCATTTTTTTCCTGAATGCTTTACAATCAAGATTTTTTGGATGCTTAGCAATCGGGATTTTCCATAACACTGAGCATTCAAGATTTTTTAAATGCTGAGTATTCAGTAATTTCCTGAATGCTAATAAACCCTTACAGATATCATCTTGATTATTTATATGCAGTGAATGGACAACTTTTTCACACTTTTTAAGTAAAATTTATTTTGAAATTATTGATATAAACGTCAAATTAAAAGTAATATTATTCACATAAAAATTTAAAATTAATATAGGGGTATATCTGGCTATTCTGGATGTAAGGTACATCTCTTGCAGAATTACTTTTGCCGATTTAGCCCAAATTTTGCCAATGTTTGTATATATGTTACACCCCATTTGTGAAATTGACTATTTCGTGAATTGGTCAAGTAAATTTTTAGTAAATTGACCAATTCGTGAACTGGTCAAAATTAAGAAATGTGTTGACCAGTTCGTCAATTGGTCAATTTTTATTTCGTGAAATGGTAAAAAAAAAATAAAATTTATTTCACAAATGGGTCAACGACGTTTCTTTCTTTTTTTTTAATACTTGTTAAGCATATTAAAGGAAAAATTTTTGTATTCAACATAGATATATTTTATTTATTTTTAATTACATGACATACATTTTATTAATTTTTATTTTTTATAGAAATAAACAATCAATATAATAATTATAAAAAAATTTTTTTTCTTTTAACTTTTTCAAAATAAAAATTTACAAGGGGAGTTCATTACATTTGGTTTATTAGGTCGAAAAAACATGCCAACCACCTTTTGTTCGTTACAATGGGCCTTCTGGGCCCGGAAACTCAGGGCTCAATGTCAATAAATAAGTTTTATTTGTCTGAATATATGGAAGTACTAGTTTTCAAAAATTCGTTATTACTGTTGATCCCTTGGATCTGTTACCTAAATTTTGGAAAATTTTTGTCTCTGAACTGTTTGTATCAAAAAATAAAAAAATATTAAGTACTACGTCTAAAATTAAAATACATTATATTATTTATTTTAATTCAGGCGTATAATATTTTTCCCTACAACTCCCTAGGAAGTTTTACTTTTAGAGTCAGTCTTTACGACACTGGGTTTTTCCGCAATTTGGTACAAGAATCTAAAAAAAATTGAAAATGTTTATTTGTTTAAACAAATATCACATGCTAAAATTTTGACATTTTTGGGTCATAAAATTTTTTTTCTATATTCTTGTACCAAATACTGAAAAGCATAAAATATTATTATACATAAATATATGGTTAGAAAATCTTAATTTTAAAATGTGCTGCGCGAAATTTAATTTAACACCTAGCCGGTGGAGATTCGTTGTTTCTTAATTTCTCTGATTATAATTCAAAAATTAAATAATAAAAATTAAATAAGAAATATTTAGTAAGTTAATTTATTATGAATAAATAAATGAATATATGAGTATATAGGACAAATTTTATGAGAAGAAATACGCTTAGCGCTGTTATTAACATTGCTCTCTATATGGAAATTTGACGTTGACCCATTTGTAAAAATAATTAAATATTTTTTGACCAATTCACGAACTGGTCAAGTAAATTGACCATTTCAAGAACTGGTCAGTTTATTTTTTTTAACATTGACCAGTTCATGAATTGGTCAATTTACTTGACCAGTTCGTGAATTGGTCAATTTCACAAATGGGGTGTAACATATATATGAAGCATGTTAGCCCCCAATTTGTCAGTCTTCTAGGTGCGAAATTTCCCATGTTTAGGACATTTAAAATTTATGTTAAATTTTCAGGTAATTTTATCTTTTTTAGTAATTAATTTATAGAACCGACTAAATATGAAAATAAAATGTTTTTTTAAAAGGTATCACTATGTAACATTTTCCGCTGAATCCTTCCTATTTCTTCGTCAGTTTTAACCTGCAATGTTTCAGCTCGTCAGAAAATGAAGGGTGCGACGGCTGCTGCGCTAATTCTATTTTATAAAAAAATCTTGTAACTGGAATCAGAGGATCTTTAAAGTATATATTTTAACTTGGTGAAATTTTTGGACGGATATATTTACATTAGAGATCGTTCCAAATAAACCCAATTATCCCATGTTACATTTTATCAAATTTTTTTGGAAATAAATAAAACCAGAAATAGCGACCGCGCATACTACGCTTTTTTCATGGCTTTTTGTGGATCCTATGTAAGAATTTCAGGCATAAATACTACGTGACGTTCAACATTTTGAACTGTCACGTGATATTTATGCCTGAAATTCTGTCTTGCCAGATTTTGCATATAGAATCCACAAAAGCGTCGATCATTAATAGCCATTCAAAAGGCCATAATTCGAGATTATTGGTGAAAAAAATTTTGGAAAAAAAATCAGGTCTTCATGCAATAATAGTTAATGTACACAACGGTGTAAAAAAAATTTCCACCGGTTTCCAAAAGTCCATGGATACTTTTCGTCACAGATTTAATAAAATATAAATAAATATTTTAAACACAAGCGTTGGATTGAGTCCCTCGATCAATACAAGAATGATCGAGTCACTCGATCAATAAAATCATGATCGAGTCACTTAATTATATCAAAAGGTCATAGTTCGAGATTGTTGGTCTAAAATAAAAATTGCCACCGTCTCATGATCATTAGTAGCCAAAAGTTTTTCAAAAGACCATAATTTGAGATTATTGGTGAAAAAAATTTTGGAAAAAAAATTAGGTCTTTATACAATAATAGTTATTGTACACAACGGTGTAAAAAAAAAATTTCCACCGGTTTTCAAAAGTCCATAGATACTTTTCGTCACAGATGTAATAAAATATAGATAAATATTTTCAACCCAAGCGTTGGATTGAGTCCCTTGATCAACACGAGAATGATCGACTCACTCGATCAATAAAATCATGATAACTATGTAATGTCACCTATTAGGTTTTTTGATTCGCTTTTTCTTAAAACATTTTTAATAATTTTTTATTAATATATTTTTCGACGGCTCTCATATAATCTCATATAAACCTATAATTAAATTAGCTCCCCTAGTTTCTTTTGTAAAAAACATGTTGGAAACTCGAGTCCTAATTCCAACTTAAAAAAAGGCCTTTATATTTGTTTATTAAGGCCTATAATTAAAAAAGCTATCCAAGTTTCTTTTGTTAAAAAAATGTTGGAAACTCGAGTCCTAATTCCAACTTAAAAAAAGGCCCATATATTTATTTATTAAGGCCTATAATTAAACTATCTCTCGAAGTTTCTTTTGTAAAAAACATGTTGGAAACTCGAGTGTTACTTCCAACTTAAAAAAAGGCCTTTATATTTTTTTATCGAGGCCTATAAGTAAAATAGAACTCCAATTTTCTATTGTAAAAAACATGTTGGAAACTCGAGTGTTACTTCCAACTTACAAAAAGGCCCATATATTCATTTATTAAGGCCTATAATTAAACTATCTCCCCAAGTTTCTTTTGTAAAAAACATGTTGGAAACTCTAGTCTTAATTCCAACTTAAAAAAAGGCCTTTATATTTATTTATTAAGGCCTGTATATATTTAAATAGCTCTACAAGTTTCTTTTAATTATTAATAGTATACATTGCTATAAAATTTTGTATTTTATCTTCTGGCATTTTCTCTTTTCTTAATTATTTATTGTTATGTATGAGTATTCCTTTAAGCACAAATTACTAATAACCTATAGACTAAAGAAACAAGTGATTCAATTGTTTTTTTATTTTTATATTTTTCAAGGCCCAAATACTTAGGGTGAATTTAGATGGAGCAAAAAAATCTTGGAAGTTACTGCGCGAAAATTTTTAATAAATAATTAAATAATTAAGTTAATAAAATATGTTAAACTTCCTGTGCAATTTCAACATTTTCTTACATTCTTAAACAAAAATTTAAAATCACCGCGTCTAGTAAGGATCGAAAATCTCTCCATCAAAACTAACACTTAAAATTTTCAAATAGTACTGCTACAATAAATGTAAATAGATATTTATTAAACAAGGAATAAAATATTGGTTTGGGCTTTGCATGCAGTTGTATGCACACAGCATGCAAACAGCATGCAAAAGTCGAACCCCATATTTTGTTCCGTATTCTAAAATATAGTTTAACATATAATGGGCAAAAAAGCCGTCTCCCTAGATATGAAAAATAAATTGTACGATTTTATGGCATTTTTTATTAATGTGGACGTTTTTTAAATTTTGAGACTAATATTTAAATATCTCTTGATTGAAGATACCAATTTTATCATACTACTTTGGGTACCTTATTTTTAGCATTGAGTAAACCCTGTTTGATAAGCATTCAGGAAATATTGATTGCAAAGCATTCAGGATTATCCCTGATTGCTTAGCATTCAGAAAAATCCCTGATTGCTTAGCATTAAGTAAACCCTGATTGCAAATCATTCAGGAAATCCTGGTTGCTAAGCTATCAGGAAAATCCTGATTGCTTAGCATTAAGGAAATCCTGGTTGCAAAGCATTCAGGAAATCCTTGCTTAGCTTTCAGGAAAATCCTGATTGCTTAGCATTCAGGAAAATCCTGATTGCAAAGCATTCAGGAAATCCTGGTTGCTTAGCATTCAGAAAAATCCCTGATTGCTTAGCATTAAGTAAACCCTGATTGCAAAGCATTCAGGAAATCCTGGTTGCTAAGCTTACAGGAAAATCCTGATTGCTTAGCATTCAGGAAAATCCTGATTGCAAAGCATTCAGGAAATCCTGGTTGCTTAGCTTTCAGGAAAATCCTGATTGCTTAGCATCCAGGAAAATCCCGATTGAAAAGCATTCAGGGAATCCTGGTTGCTAAGCTATCAGGAAAATCCTGATTGCTTAGCATTAAGGAAATCCTGGTTGCAAAGCATTCAGGAAATGCTGGTTGCTTAGCTTTCAGAATCCTGATTGCAAAGCATTCAGGAAATCCTGGTGGCTTAGCTTTCAGGAAAATCCTGATTGCTTAGCATTCAGGAAAATCCTGATTGCAAAGCATTCAGGAAATCCTGGTTGCTAAGCTTTCAGGAAAATCCTGATTGCTTAGCATTCAGGAAAATCCTGATTGCAAAGCATTCAGGAAATCCTGGTTGCTTAGCTTTCAGGAAAATCCTGATTGCTTAGCATTCAGGAAAATCCTGATTGCAAAGCATTCAGGAAATCCTGGTTGCTTAGCATTCAGAAAAATCCCTGATTGCAAAGCATTCAGGAAATCCTGGTTGCTAAGCTTTCAGGAAAATTCTGATTGCTTAGCATTCAGGAAAATCCTGATTGCAAAGCATTCAGGAAATCCTGGTTGCTTAACTTTCAGGAAAATCTTGATTGCTTAGCATTCAGGAAAATCCTGATTGCAAAGCATTCAGGAAATCCTGGTTGCTATGCTATCAGGAAAATCCTGATTGCATAGCATTAAGGAAATCCTGTTTGCAAAGCATTCAGAAAATCCTGGTTGCTTAGCTTTCAGGAAAATCCTGATTGCTTAGCATTCAGGAAAATCCTGATTGCAAAGCATTAATTTAACTTGTAATATCTTGACACGTTACCTTCAATCCATTAATTACATACTTGTTTGCCGCTAATAATACAGAATAAACATTTTCAGAATTTAACTTTTCAGTGTAACAAAATTTCCATTTTGTTAAAATCAACATCACTGGCTGCAATCACTGGAACATTTTTATCTTTTGTAAATATGTCATGAAATTTTGGACTTCTTGATGCTTATATAAATTTATGAGCTGAAATTCCTTGATCTCCTAAAATTAACTTTACGTCATAGAATTCATTGTCTTTTATAAGCATATTTTCAAAATCTTTTAATTCATTCAGTAAAAATTGATTCTCTTTTTCGTGATTTGTTTTTTTATTTTCATATTCAACTGTACTACTTGTATCAGGAAAAGAAAAGTTAAAATGAGGTGTTGCTAATACTGGTAGAGTTGTGACTGATTGCAGAGTTATCATAATAGATGTTTGTATTCTCTTCACAAAGTGAAAATTTTTAATAAACTTTTTTAGATGGAGGTATTTTCCTGCACTAACATTCAACGAATATCATTTTTGGACATGGAGAATAAGGCTCAAGATGACAAGGCAAAACACATATGTTTCCACATTTTGTTTGTAAAAATTTACAACAAATATCTCCACAAGAACGAGGAATGAGCCACGGTTGGTTTTTAGCATATTCAGTATATTCAGTTCTATTTCTTAATTCACACTTTCTCTTTACAACAATTCCCTTATTTTTTGCCGTTTTGTATGTAATACCTCCCTTTTCTGATTCCTGTGACTATGTCCTTTCCCAGGTTAATTGTAGAAACGTTCATGGTTTCATTATTGTTCACAGCTCTGTCAGATGAAACGTTATCATTAATACTACGCTTATAATAATAATTATGATAATTCAGCTGGTTTTACTGTAAAGAAAAAAGTAAATTAATTTTAGCAATTAATTTATAGTGAATTTATAAGATATTATTTAATTTTACCTTTTGTGGCTGAAACATTTTTGGTTTGATTTTGCATTTCTTCAGGAATACTTTGCAAATCAATTAATAATTGGCGAAATTGGGATAACCGCATTATTAAATAAAATAAAATATTAAACTTTCTGAAAAATTATATAAAATACATAAGTATTTATTATAATGCGTATATCTTGTTATAAAAAAAAAATAATAATAATAAACTCCAAATACTCACATGGGTATTATATGAATAAAATTATTAAATTTTATTTTATTATTATTTAATCACCCTTTAATTAATAATTATTGATATTTTAACTAATTACTTTTTTTTTTAACTGTTACAATAATTATTGCATTTTACTTAACTGTTTATTATTGTTTACTTACCGTCTTCCATATATTATTCTATACTAAACTATAGCTTTTTTTTTTACCGCATTGGTACCAACATAAAATAATTATAGGTTATTGTGTTCTTAAACTCATCAAAAAAACGATACCTGAAGTTGGAGTCCGATATTTCAAAATGTCTACTTGTTTTTAAATTTTATAAATTAATTTTATTTCTAATTTTTAATATTACTTATAATTTTATTTATTTTTCAACTTTTACTAGCAATATAGCTTTCTAAAGAGTTTAATTTCATATTTCAACAAAAAAATTTTTTATTCATTCATTTTTCGCTAAAATAAAATTTTTATTTCCTAAAATAATTAATTTTTTTTTTAATTTCTTTTTTCATTTCATTTCTACAACCCTACTGATGATTCATGCCAAGTTTAGTCAAAAAATATTTATTAGAACCAAAATTATAGCCTACCAAACACCAGTCATGAAATAATTGTCACACAGTATATATAATATTAACACTTAATTAAAATAATTAAAGAGCTTAATCTTCCTATACTACGTTAAAAGGAGCTTAAGACAGAAACTAATTACGTTAATTAAGTGTAATATTCAAAAAATATTAGCAAGAAATATAATTTTTTAATTGAATAATATTTGTATGGTCAGATAGATATTATAAAGTTAAAGGCTCTTTACTTAAACCATAGATGTCTTGTGTATATAATTAGTGGTCTTCTCTGATGTGGTTTAAACTATATGGACGAGTTTTAGTGTCTTCCTTTATCTCTCTTCAAATATACGTTTTCATTCTCGTTATTATTGTATCCAATTACTTTTAATAAATAACTATTAGTTTATTACATATCGTTAAAAAAAATACAGAAATTTAATTATCATAAAATTTTCTTTTATTATCATTAGTAAAATTTTTAATAGTCATATTTAATAATAATTAGAGAAAAAGAGAATTTTTCGTTGTTAATAAAATGATTGGGCAGTTTATCGGATGTGAAAATTTCTATATTATAATCTTTAATCTGTAAATGCATGCTACCGCCTTATGATGTTTTATTTTGATTGTATTAAAAATAGTTTATAAATAGTATTGATTGTGATTCAACAGTTTTTATGTCTATCAGAAAAGCAACGAAAAGAAAGTTTTCTTACAATAGTCATTCTGTATAAAAAGTCGTTTGGTTTCAAAAAAATCTCAAAACTTGGCCTATTTTAAGCAGGAAATCGCTCCTCTATTGATTAACCATCTAGGTGCAAATATGTCAAAATTAAACACTAAGTATGTAATATGTGTGTGTAATATTTCGGAGTCGTCTTCTTGTGTAAAGTTGTATTAGTGTGAAGCGTTAGAAAGAGGACCACTGAAAGAGGGGGTCAGTAAGCAGCTTAACTTTATGTAGAACACACGTGTATAATAAATTGTATATTAAAAGGTTAACCAATATAATAATTAATAAAGAAGTAATGATTTAACTAATTGTGTTCATAAATATATAGTCATACATTTTTTACCTCTATCCACATACATAACAATTGATTACTATTAATTACATACAACTAATACAATTACTATTACAACTAATTACTATTTATGGACGATTGTAATTACAAAAAGAACCATGGTTTGGTGTAAAACTTTCCACAGGAACCGAATTTTTTCTAAGATTTCCATTTTTCCGATTAGGCCTATATAGGCGTATGCTTTGGATTTATTACTAATACTTTTCTAACAAATTTTGTTTATAAAGTACTAAAAAAATGCATAAAAAAATCTTTAATTTTCTCTAATTTAGACAGATTTGCACTTAGAGAGCTGAACAATTCAGGGGCTTCATATTATTCGCATTTAAAGCAATTTTTTAATGTCTCAAAATGGACTAATGTAAGGAATTCATTTTGGTGACTGTATAATTTCTTACATGCAATATTTCATTAAATATTTTATATTAAAAATTCGAAAAAATTGAGTTACATTACCAGATTGGGAAAGTATTTTTAAATTATAAAATTTTACATACATTATTTTGTTTATTAACTGATTTGAAAAAAAATTTTCTATAATGAGAATCATCCTCGCATTTATTTTGCGTATGATAATTTAAAAAAAAAATATAAATTATACAAAAATGGATACATAAAACATTCCTTATCACCCGCATAAAATTTATTCTTTTGTAATACATAACTTATTTAACCTTCAAAAATATTATTTATTTATATGTAAATAAAATTTTGATTAATGATAAATAAAAAAGTATGTTTGTTAAAAAATAAAATTTAAAAAAAATGTAATTTGCATGTTAAAGAAAAATAAGATTTTTACTTTATAAGTTATTTTTACATACATGTGATATCGATAATAAATATAAAAAAGGTAATCAATGAAATATATTATTAACTGTTGACATTTTTTAAAATCATAAATATATAAGTATAAATTTAATATATATTATGTCCACACAGAGTATAAAAAACATGAATCATTTTTTAAAATACGACATAGTCTTCTTTAAATTTGTATAACTAACGTAGGCAATGACATTAAGCTTCTTATGTTATGTATGATATATCTACTTTTCTGACCTTATAAAAATTTTCAAGCAAAAACGACTGTTTTGTGTATGTATGTATTTACATTACACAATACTATAAATTTTTTTGTTAAGCTCTTTAATATATATTGACAATATTATATCGATAAATAATTCAAGAATCAATGTGTACTATGATTTTGATTTAAGCCGAACGATGTTAGCTTTAGTTCCAGCAGGAAAAATTTTTTATAGTGCTAAAAATAATCACATAGCTTAGCACCCGAAGAGAATAGAGCTTGTTCCATGATAATTTTTAAAATCGATATGCCATTTTAAAATTTTAATGAATTTCGAATATAAATTGTATTTTAAAAGGTATGCATGGAAATTTTATATTCTATTAGTAAAAGAAGATGAATGGGACATGATTATTACTTTGTAATGTTAATATAAAAGAGTTAACTAAAAAATTTTATGGAACTTAAAAAATAATATTTAATTACTATTTAATAACAATATATTAGTTAACTTATAAGGAGAAAAAATTTCTTAATGATAATGATATCTTGTATATGACTTGGAATATTAAGCTTATATAGCCATTAGAACTCATTTCATTTGTGAGAAAAATATTTTTATTTAAGAGTGACAGAGTACTCTGACAACGCATAAAAATGATTTGTTTTTTTTTTTTCATAATAATTTTTAAATCATTTCTATTAGTTATTTTTAAAATAGGTAATGTTTATGAAAACTTTTTTTTTTAATTATTCTCGCAAATGAAATGGTTTCTAATGGCTATATAAGTTTGAAAGCATCAGTTACAATAGAATTGATTAATAAAGTTATATTGTAAAAATTTTCGGTAGATTAAACTTAAAGTATAAGAAGTATTTTTACTTGTAGATCCTTAAGTAGCATATCCAAATATATTTAATGATATATTGTTTTATCAAAATATCAAATAAATTAACAATTAAATTTTTTGCTAGAGCTCTATGGGAAATTGATTATAAATTTTGATTTCACGTAAAATTCAGGCTTATGGATCAAATTATAGAACAGGCTCGTTGATATGGAATTTAATACTTTAAATTATAATTTAACGTTAGTCTAAAAGTAAAGCGATTCTTCATTCTTCAAAAATATTTTAATCTAAAAAAATACTTGAAATAGAATAAATATTTTATTTAAATGAAATAGTGCATAAAGTATAAAATTTAAAATGAATATTTTTCTTTTTTTAGACTATGAAAATATTACATATGAACTTTATAATAACTACATATCTTTCAAAGTCAATCTGTTCTCGTAAATTTTCATTCGTTTTTTCATAAGCTGCTTTAAAGATATCAAGGATTGCAATGCACTCGTATCTTATATTGTATTTATAGAAGAGGTTTAAAAAAATTATAAGAATAATGTTGACGTTTTCTTTTTTAGCTCGCGGGCTACTGATATCGGTCATCTTTTATATAACATATTTCATGCTTTTATTTTTTAACCATACACGTATATGCATTTGGTTCTATCAGGGTAACACCTACTTTATATTTTACCTTTTGGCATGATTTTTTTTATGTATATATTCTACAGGACGATCTCTAGTTTTGATAAAAAAATGTCGAAATATAAATATTTTTTAAAAGGTTTTTTGATTTATGTTTAATGTTTGTGTATTGGTAAGAATCAGAATTGTTTTGCTGCAATTGGCACACCTGTGAACCTTTAAAATCTGATTCCCAGAAGCAACCCAAAGTGAACTAGAGCAGAAGTTAATAGTTATTCATCAAAAAATATTGAAATTTCACGCAGAAGCCAAATACGAACCCATTTGAAATTTGACCAATTCGCTTCTACAAAACTAATAAAAATCACATTTCTATAAATATTTCCTTTCAATAGAAAAAATATTTATTTACTTCTGCAACAGTAGTTGTAATTTAATATTAAATAAAATTGTCAATTGTATAAAAAATTTTCAATTTCATATTTTTTCATAAAGTTATTTGAGAAATATTCGAAAAAAGTACAAAATATTATTGTTAGTAAATTTATTTATATTATCAAAAAAAATAATAAAAAGAAAGCTTTATAAAATAATAAATCAAAAAATGTATGTTATTATGCTTCATTGAAATACAAAGATAAAAGAAATTTAATATTAAAAATCAAAAGTTTCAATCGTTACACATTTAAATGCAAAATAAAAAGATTATCGATTTTATCAATAAATAATATTTTGTTGACTGATAATTTAAAAAATACAGTGCAGATATAAAAAGATTGACAATAAAACGAAAAAAAAAGCTTTATTTTATACCAGAATCTTTGGTAAAAAATTTTTTTATAAACAAATGGTTTATGCAATGCTTAAGGCAAAAATAATTTTAAAGCTTTCTCTTTGTCTTCGCTTATCTTTTGAAAGAACGCTTTTTTTTTTAGATTAAGCTACTTCGATCTTTCAAACGACTACGACGTCTATTTTATATTTATAAGATAAAAAAGCAGATTCTTTATTGATAAAGAAAAAATTTTATATAGACTTTTGTTCTTTGATTTTTTTTTGTTTGTTTTATTATTTGCAATAATTAATTGTTTATTTTTTAAATAAAAAAAGAAATTTTTTTGTTACGTTGCATTTATGTGTAGAAAATTAAAATTTAATCAAGCGTAAAATAAACAGTAAAACTCATTGTTATATTTATATGCAATTACAGAATTTAAATTACCATGGATTTGCACGTGCTTAAAATATAATGTGAATTGTATAGAAACAATATTTTTTTTTTCTTTTTTGTATATTTTACACCTTTAGATACAGAAAAAAAGTTGCAGTACGTTCTTCTTTAAAAATTTTCATGCAAGAGATTTAAAAAAATTGATTATTTTCAAGGCAATTTATTAATTTTTAAATTTTGAGGTATATTTTCGTTATCTAATGAAATATTAAGGACCAAAAGACCATTTTAGAGAAAATTGTTTTCAGGAAATATTACGATGAAAATTGAAATTCAAAGTGAAGGAACTAATTCAACTGCAGAATTAAATGATAAGCTATCAAGTTAGTTATTGAAGCCCTTTTCATACATTTTGGTGGGTTACCCATGCCACCTTATGGTTGGGATAGGAGCCCCCCTAGAGGTGCTAATTCTCTCGGACCCAAGCTCGAAGCCTCAATATTTGCTTGCAAATTATGGGGTATGGAGAGGGTAGTTCGGAGAGGATGTGATCTCACGTGCACTCCTAAATGGGTATCACGGACTGCTACCTGTAAGTATTTTTTTGAGAAAACTGCAAATAAAGCTTATCTAAAGAATTCTCCCTTTTTGGTTACTAATACTTTAATTTTATGATTTCTTGCAATGTTCTTTTAAAAAAATTATTCACCTATTTTATGCAAATTTAAATCGCAATTTTCACTAACGGTTTTCTTCTTATTTTATCTCATTTTCACAAAAAAAAAAATAACGTAATGTCCTTTTGTTTTTACAAATTAATTATTTTCATTTTTTTTTGCCTCATACATCATATTTACATTATATTTAGGCTATATCGAACCTATACGCATATATACCTTAAATTACAATTAAAAAACATAGTACATGCAACCCCTTACATTATTTTTCTTCAAAAAAAAAAAATTTGCAGACACATAAATGAATTTTTTAGTTTTTTTAATACCTGATTTTTTTTTTAACATACCCATCAACAACAACAATAATCATAATAATAAAGAAGGGGAGAATATATACATTTTTTTGAAAGATATTTACGAATAATAATATCAAAGAACAGATGATCAATACTTTTTTGTATAGATATAAAATAAGAATATATTTAAAATTCAATTTATTGCAGCAAACCTGTAATTACATTTATTCGTTTTGCATAAAATATTAATTAAAAAGATACAATAACAATTTGTATAATTTAATTTCTTTCTTCGTTTATTTATTATTTAAGGTTTACACGGTAGCTACATAAACATATGAGGATTTCTCAGACAACTGACTGATACTTAATTGGTATCACATAAATTTTAAAAAATTGAAAAACAATAAATTTAAAAAAATCTATTTTCATAAACAATTTTTTGTAAAACCGTTTGGGGGGTCTAATAATTCCTTTTTTGAAAAGCTCCAAAGGAACTATAGAAAAAATCATTGATATAAGAGCTTCTTAGAAAGCACCAAATTGTACCACCATTTGTCGGTACCAATTTATCTGAGACAGACTCATATATGTAATCAATAAATCGAATTTATAAAATAAGGAATATTCATAAGTTAAAAAAGAATAAAATTTATTATTCCGTGTATATCCTGACATCTCTATTAATCCTTTTTTTATTCAAACAGATGTTTCTTAATTAAAAAATATTAATTTTATGCCAATAAAAATTTATTTTTATTTCAATTTATTTTAAAAATAAAAATTCCAACATAAAAGCAATAAATATAATTTTAATATAATGGTTTCCCATAAAGTCTCTTATTGACAGCTTTTGTCTCTACTTTAAAAAACTTGATGGATAAGAAATTTTACCTAATAACGTACGCATATGTTCAAAAAAAAAAGGAATGACTCAATTTAGTAAATTACTTATACAATGTGTGTGTGCGTTAATAATATTACTTTTTATATTTTCTTGTAAAAAAGGAGCGCCTAGCAAAAAGATGCCACCCTGAGTAAAGTGACTGTATTAAATTGACAACATAAAATGCGTGGGTTTTTAGGTAGGTAAAATCCCTTTTATTTTTTTTTCAAGATTGACGCTCCTTTTGTAAAAAATTATATAAACGAAAATTGTAGTACTTCATATTTTTTGTTATTATTAACCGAAAATAAAGTTTTGTACTTGAATTTAAAGATTTTTCTTTTGTATTATTTGAGTTTCTTTTTTACAAAAAAAAAAGCTCATATCTTGTTATTTATTTTTTTATTTTTCAATTGTTCAATTGTATAAAAGTAAAAAAAATGATGTATCCTTTCTAAAAATATTTTTATTTTGATACTATAAAAGATGAAAATTTTTTGTTAAATTTTATTTAAAAGTCATATTGAATTAAATTTTTTACAGTACATTTAATCCAATTATAAAATAATATTTTTTGACAATTTCAAAAATTTTTTTTTGTTAGATTCTATGCAACATTTTATAATTTTATTAACAAATTTTTTCTTTATGTCACTCAAGTATGAGCATAAAAAAACTGACTTTTTTCTATTAAGATCCATTAAATTATTATTATTATTATTATTACTGTAAGTACGTTTTATAATAAAATAAATGCAAAAAAAAGTAGCAGTTTTCTTTTGAATTATTTAGAAATTTCTTCTTTTTAAATAAAAAAATTCAACATAACAAAGATGTTACCTTATTTCTTACTTTATGCACAATTTAAATAATTTAATTGTACTTTAAATTTTCATTTCAACTTTAAAAATACAAAAAATTTTGTTTAAAAAATGAATGTATCATCCAAACGTCTATTTTAATAAAAAAAAGTTTCATTTATAATTTAGATAAATACGTTACTTTTAACAACACACATAAATAATTAAAAAAAAAACTTTTTTAGATAACATACAAGTTATAAAAGTAATTATCTCAATAAGTCAGTAATTTTACAGTTTTCCATTACTCTGCAACTATTTTTTTCTTTTTTAACGTGTACATTAACGAAATGATCCATCAATTTTCTGTATATAACTCGAGATATAACTGGAATACACAGTAGTCTCAAAACCATTAGTAAAAACTCTACGAAACAATTTTTTTTTATAAATGCATTGAAAAAAAAAGTTTTTTTTTATACGTATAATAAAAATCCATTTCTTCAATGAAAACTATTGGGTACTATAAATTTTGCTAACTATACAATTTTTTTGTTCATAGTTTTTATATCAGTTCTTGTTATGTTTTTTTTTGTAACGTGATATTTTTTATGTGCCAAATTTATTAAATTTTACGTGGATATAATTTGATTTAGATTTTATACTTTAATTACTGATTGGATTTTATTTTATCTAATAATTGATGTAATTAATATTGCATGAGAAATACACACATACAAGCAAAGGTTATGTGAATAGTTAGATAATCAAAGTTTTCTAATCATGAGAAGCTTTTTAAGATGTACATTACTTACTAATGATATGAAAATCAAAACTTTAATTTACAAATACATACTCTCTGTATGTGTAGAAATTTTATTTAGGGCATCCATTCGATTAAAAATTTCGTTCTTTTACGAGAGTACCTCATTGAATAAAAAATATTTAATTTAAAAAAATTGAAAGCAAAAAAAAAAAAAATTAAAAATTTTATTACTTAACATTAAAAAAAGTAATTTTATGCAAATAACTTTAATAGACTATAAAATTAACCTTTAAAAAAAAGGTAAATAAAAAAAAAAAAAGGCAGCTTCTCTTTGAAATTTCATTTTAGTATCATATGCACGCAGAGTTGTATATATGAAAATTACGTATAAAATACATAAAGTAATTGTGTAAAAGAGAAGATTTTGGCTACCAAACATGTATTGTTTTGTTTAATAATTTTGTATTATTTTTTTTTAGCCTTTAGGTTTCTCTCTATATATAATAATAAGAGAAAAGGTTATATAGAGGAAAAGAGAGTCATGAAACACTTGAAAATTAATTCAAGCTTCGTACTTGCCGTCTAATAAACTGCCTCCAGGGTTCAGAAAATCTTCTATATATATATATAAGCACGTTTAATAACGCGAGCACGTATATATAAAGCTTTTCCTGGCTATATGGTTTGGCTTCATCTTCTATACATATATACATATAATATATGAAATAGGAAAAGGTTTTTAGACACGAAATACACGAATGTTTAAGTTATGTTACAAGTTCTCCAAAAACTTCTTCTTATTCTTCTTCATTCCCCTGTATTTAATACAGCCTTGATAAAAGCTCTTGCGAAAACACCTTTTTAACCCAAAATTTTTCATCAACAAATTGTACATTCTTGCTTATATTAAGAAAAAATTATCTGGCTGTTGATTTAAAAAAAAAAAAAATTTCCCGGTTAAAATTCACCTGTGATATAATATTGGACGCGGCAAATTTTGTACACGAAAAAAAATGAACATTGGTTTTTTGAGCACAGCAAAATAAACATAAGAAAATTAAACATTCAAAAAAAATATTAATTTCTGAAACTAGTTTTTTAGACACGGTTTTTTAAACACGAAAAATAACATTTTTTTAAATTTTAATTGTAAAATTAAAAAAAAAATTTATTTTAATATTAAAAATTAAAAAATTTTTTTTTTTCGTGTTTAAAAAACCGTGTCTGAAAAACTAGTTTCAGAAATTAATATTTTTTTTGGGTGTTTAATTTTCTTATGTTTATTTTGCTGTACTCAAAAAACCAATGTTCATTTTTTTTCGTGTACAAAATTTGCCGCGTCTAATATTGCGAGAATATATATAGAACTGAATAGCTCGATCGACCACTTCAATATATAGTATATATAAAACATGAATGTACATTTTCCCGGTAATCTCGAGCCAGACGATTTTCAATTTCTCAGTCTATATAGAAAAAAATTTTTTTTACGTGTATTAGCTTTCATTGTTTTATTACATTTAATGTGTTACGCATTTTTTAAACAAAATATATAGAGCTTTATATATATGGTTGTTTATTTAAATAAATATACATAATAAGATGAATTTAAAGACCTCTGTTACATATACGCAATAATACATATAAGGGAAAAGAGAATATCAAAAAAGAAATTTTACCTCGTTATAATCGAGAGTATATTATACGGCAAAGCGGCGTCATCCCAAAGAGACAATGGCTAAAAATTTTTTTTTTTAATTTATAAAAGACAATGGCATATGTTTTTTTTTTTAGTGTATTAAAATGCTACTCTACATATATAAGTTGTTACCTTATTAAGGATATGTACTAAGTTACACATTATGAAATTTCTTTAAACTTAAAAGCAACAAAAAAAAAATACATAAATAAAATTATTTTAACATTTTATGTTTATGTTGTGTAGTGTTAAATCTTATTATTTATAATACATCTTTTTTTTTTTAATGTATGTTAAGAATAATGTAGCTATTGTATTTTTTTTATAAAGTTACGTTATGAAAAAATGGGCTTGTGAGTTTTGAGATCCGTAAGGTCTAATTGATTTACTATAAAAATCTATACGGGGAAATCTGTAAGATAAATTTTTAAGTTTAAATAAGATGTACAGATTGATGAAAATCTGGATAGCTACCTAAAATCCTGATCGGGGCAAATAAAAGACCATCTCTTAATCTGAATATTTTAATTATATTTACATTTACAGTAATAGTTTCAAGGAAACAAAATAGGAGGTCGTTATGTTTACCAAGAAAAAAATTCGGATGATTGTCCTAGTGCATTGAAAAAAGGCATTATTAACACGAAAAAGTGATTTAATTCCTGTAAATTACTGGGAAAATACTGGGAAAAAAGTTAATTAAATACCTGAAAAAGGCTTCGCCTGGAATAAGACTGAAGGTGCTACCTACATAAGTATATACTTAATGCCGAATGAATCTAAATAGGTTTTTTAGTGTAACCTTAGCAGTCTGGAAGATGCATATGATAACGAAACTATGACGCTTCTAGAAAAAGCATGTGATAAGTCTATGCTTAAAAGACAGGCTCGTCAAGGAATACCACCAGCCTTTTGGGGGACCGAAGAAATAGCCTGACCCAGGAGTGCGAGCTTCACGAAGAGAAGGAGAGCCACCAGTGCAAGGACAAGAATGAAAGCTGCTGATCTTTTGTTTGAATATAAACAGGCCATGAAAAGCCTGAGACTAGCTGTTAAAAAGAACAAGAAGGTACGTAAGATCGTTTTGTGCAATGAGGTAAACAACGACCATGAGGTCTTATCTACAAAATAGTCACTAAAAGAATTGGTGCTCTGATCACAAGCGGCACTATGAATGAAGAAGTGTAAAAATAGCAACACACTTTATTCAAAACTGTTTTAGGACCCACTTTTTGTCGAATTAAACGGTACGACGCGGTCTCTAAGATGCTAGCAAATGGATTGAGCCAAAAAATTGGATGGTGAAAGAGAAGAACGATTTCCAAACAAGTGAAGGCCTACGGTAACCCGATCTATTGTGCATAAAAGACGATAAAGTGTGGGTTATCGATGCGCAAGTGTTAGGATACTACAAACTACTGAATGAGTTTCAAAAGGACAAAGTGAGAAAATACAAGAAGGATGAAATTAGGGACGCAATTGTAACAGAGTATTACAAACAGGACATCTTATTGCTCAAAGAAAATATAATGTTTTCATCCTGTACTATATCATATAGAGGGATATGGAGTCAGAGCTCAGAGAAAGGCCTGTCAAGCCTAGGCTTAACCAAAGGTTTGCTTTTCAAACTCACTACCATAGCAATTCAAGACTCCCACACTAACTGGAGCAGGTGTAATAAAATGATTGAGAGATTGCAAACAAAAAGAGCCTAAGTTTGAAATGTCCTGAGAATTTTAAAAAATCACTTGGAACATCTGCTTCCACAAGAAATACGTCAAGACCGCAGCGGAAAATATAGCAGCGTACATTCGTCATTTCACAGGCAATCATGACGATAAAGAAGATTCCAGATAAGATCAGTGGAAAAACTTTTGGACGAAGTACCTCATACATTGGAGAGTGATTTTAGTAAGTAGCTGCCGGATAAAGAGTAGTACCATACTGTTCAAGACCTCGCATTCTGAATAAATACTTGGGCGTGCTGTTGTATATATGCGGCAGGTACTAAGCATAGCTGAAAATGCCGCCAGGCTCACTGCTGCGTGAAGGCTTTTTATTCGGTCACCTACTCCATACTCATTAGGTGCAGAAATGTGAAAGATTGCAAGAAAATTTGAAAGTCAATTATGCATCTAAGTTAGCAAGCGTTCAGAGACAAGGGGCCATGAAAATCTTCTATTACACAATAAGACAATACATCTATTTGAACAAGCAGAGGGATATTGACCACACAAAGTATTTCTAGTGCCAGAACAGTTTAAGAGAATGGCAGGACCGCTGGACGGACTACTTATAGAGTATATCAAGAGGTTGATAGGAGCAGAGATTAGTTTAGAGAGATCGCCAGAGAGATAGGAGAGGCTGACTCCGTTTTATTTTACATCGCCGAAGCTGTCACGTGGTCACTCTCTCGCATCTTTGTTTTATGCGGTTATTTGTACATATATCCTTTCTTTTCTATTTCTCCACTTTTCTAGAAAAGAAAGGATATATTGTAAAAATAAACGTATAAAAGAAAGATGCGAGACAGTGCGACCACGTGACAGCTTCGGCGATGTAGAAAAAACGGGGACAAAATTTAACACGGGGCTGGCAATCTCTTTAAACTCATCTCTGATAGGAGATATATCCTCATGGATAACTAGAGGACATAGGGATGTAAAATATTTTTTGACCCAATTCTTTTTTTTTTGCTTCTATCTCTTTTGAATCCAACAGATGGACAGTGCATAATGTGTATACTGTACTGGAAAAGAAAAGACCGTGGAACACACGTACTTTGAATGCGACAGACATGGCTGTTAAAAAGCTAGAACTAGAAACAAATATCAAACAAATTACACTTGAAAATGTAATTGGTCTGATTCTCAAAAATGAAGAGGGCCGAAATTAACCAGTACTTGGAGTACGTACTCCGCAGTAAGAAACCTGACGTCTGAGGTATAGACTATTATTCAGTCGTATTGCGGTGATCCGAAAAAGTACCTAGGAATTACTCTTGATATTATTTATCATAGAAATGATTGTATCGTACATGTTAGAATTAGGTAAATGATTACTAAATGTTTTTCATATTAATTTGAGAGAAAATATAATTAGTTATATAAAATTGAAAGTGCATTTCACTTGCAAGAATAATTTAGGATATAAGTAGTAAATCAACAATTTGAATGTTATTTGAAAATTCTATAACAACAGTAATGAGTACGGTAGTTAATTAAATTTAATTGCATAGAAGATAATAATTAATTTCAATGCAAATACATAACAAATTAAAAATTTAAGGATATACTAAATAAATTTGAGTATATAAGTCGTGTTTAATGATCATTTTACTTAATCAGGCTTTTAAACTTTGTGTAACAATAAGCTTTTTCTCAAGTACTACATAATATAATTCCAGAAAATTTACTATTTGGTTATTCTCGAATTTTGTAAAATTATTCATATGAATAGTACTTATATAAGAGATTTTCTATATGAGTATTATAATAGTTAATATTATACATCAAGGACTTTATTAACCGTTTAATTTTGAACTTTAAAGAAGATATTTTATATATATGAATTAAAGCTCTTTCTATATCTTCTTTTGTAAAATAAACTTTTTAATTAATTTAATAGTAATGTATATGAACAATGTTTATCCATAATGTAACCTAAACAAATTTAATTATTTTAAATTTAATTAATGTTTTGTGTATGTTTAGAAAATTGAAAATTCATGTAATAATATATTAAAATATATATTTAATATCAATTAAGAATCAATAGCAGTATTTACTATTATTATTATTTTAATTATTATTTATGCATGTATACGTAAAATTAAAATAACAAAATTATAGAATTTTAATGAATTTTATAATATTATTGTAGGTATTTTGTAAATAAACTGTAATTTAAATTTAATCAATTAAATTAAATAAAATTTAATATTTTATTGAAAATAAATACATGAAACCACAATAAAGTGTATAATTATTTTTGTAATAAAATATTTTTAATTTTTGTATGTGATGGATTTCATGCTATAATTGGGTCTAATTTGGACAGAATGGGAATTGGTTCAAATATTTTTTGCCGAAAGCTCTATTAAAAATAATTATTTTCAATAAATAAGTATTTTTATTTAAAAACACGTGAAAGGCTGCCAATAATCATGAATTGGACTTAACAAGGTAAAAATTGATGAGAGGACTTTTAGGTTTTTTCAGTGATTCTTCAACTCGGATTCAGTTAGTGTAGATACCTCATATATCTGTTATTGGCAAAACCCAAAATTTTTATTGCAAAATTAGGGCAGAAAGGGTTTTTGTCACCCTTAAGAGAGTTCATAATTAAACTATGGATATTTTTAAATATTATGTATGTATATGGCAAAAAAATTTTTAATTATCAATTAAAATACCGACCCTGGTAATTTTCAAAACTTATTTTTTGTCAAACTTAACCTTGGAGGTTCAAACCCCTAAAAAATCGGGTTTGTCGCCAACAAGCATATTAGACAAATGGTTGATATTCTGGTGGCTGGTAAATGTGAGTTGTTAAAAAATAGTATTTTTAGATCTTTAATAAAATTAACACCAAATTTTAAAAGATTTAAGTTGAAAAAATGAGGGTTGCAAAAACTGTACACGATGGTCAGAACCCTCTCCTCTACTCTACCAGCAAAAAAATTTAAACAGCTAAATACCTAAAACTAGATATTAATCAATATGCATACATTTTTAATAAATAAATTTTATGAACTAAAATTTTAATTATTCATCTAGTTTCGAATCTAGTAAATTTAAGCTCCTGAGAGTTTAAAAATAATTTCAAAACTTGCATATAGCGAATACTAAATAAAAAGGGTTTATTATATTTAATTATTTTATATAAAGCAAAAATCGATACCATCGTATAACCATTGTTTAAAGTCAAATAAAATTTTCCTCATTAAAATAAAACTGTACTTAAATTAAACATTAATTATGCATTTAATTATTTAACGTTTTTCCTATATTATTTTAATTTTACAAAATTTCATAAATTTTATATTTAAATCAGATTATAAAAAAGACTGGCCGAAGACTGACATATTTGATAGAATTTTCTAATTTAAAAATTAATCAGCTTACCTGCTACTGTAAGAGTCGCATTTCTACTCGTAGCACTGCCAGCCTGATTTTTAGCAACACACCAATAAACACCACCATCTTGTTCCTTTTTACCATGCGTAACTCGTAAAAAAAATAATGATCCAGTTGGTAATAATACACGATGAGAATCAGCACCGGTCCTAGATGTTTGTACTATTTCACCATCTTTGTACCATTCGATTTCTGGTTTCGGTTTACCTTCTGCTTTACAATTTAATGTTACTGGTTCATGTTTTGCCACTGTTATATCTGATGGATGTTCTGTTATTCGTGGTGAACGATATTGACCTACAACAAAAAAAAATTATTTTTTAATATCGATTTATAAAAAAAAATTGACATTAAAATAAAGTAGAGAAAAAATGATGACATATTTTATACTTTTGTGGCATATTATAAATACGATTATATTTTGAAAAAAAGATTATGTCAATTTATTTGTCATAAATATTTTATATTATAAAATTGATATTTTTTTGACATTTTTATTATTTAATTTAAAAAAAGTTTAAATAAAAAAAAAATAAAAAGTACTTTTTTTACATTAAAATGTCAGTATCTAAAATTTAAATAATTTTTCATCTTAATTGATTTAAAAAAAGAAAAAAAAACGTGTTAATTCGTAATTTTCTCACCAACATTTATATATTAATCATCAAATATAAACTATCTCATACTACAGCAGTACTTAAAAAAACTGACGTATAAAAATAAATGAAAAATAGTAGTTTATATATTAAAAAAAAACGTTTAATGATATTAAAGCACGAAAAGAAAATCGAGATCATTAAGATCAACACATATTATAACGCAATCGAGAAGAGAGAAAAATATAAATGATAAAGACATTAACGATTTACACTAAGTTACAATGTGTTAAAAAAAAAAAAATTAAAACAACTTCAAAAACATACTTTTTTTTGTGCGTGTGAAATGTGAGAAGAAATTCACTTTTTTTTATGTTATTGACGAGATAATAATTAGGGTTGTTACATTTCCTTTTTTTTTTGTAGATTCTTATTTGTATCAATTTCTATACATGTAAGGAAATTTAATTGAATGACTAAGTATTGAATTTCACACTTAGTTGACTCCAATTTTTTTTTTTTCAAAAATAATTAAAATTTAAAATATTTTTTTTGGGGTTCTTGTTTACTTTAATATAAATTTTGGTTGATTGAAACGAATAAAAAAAAGAAGTGGGCTTATTATTTTTTTTTTTATGTACGCAAATACCCGTTAGCGTTTTTATTCATGGATGCAACCAATTTTACGGGTTTAAATTAAAACAATTTTTTTTTTTTATATATTGAAATTTATTATTATTAGATTGTTTTTTTTTTTTTTTTTTAAATTGAATATTTTATGACCTAATAATAAGAATCTTGTTTATATAAGAGGAAATATAAATTAATTTTTTTTTGTTATGATGCAATTTTTTTTATTTTAAACGAAAAATATGCAAATAAAATTAATTTGAAAAAAAGAAAGAAGTTTTTTAGTAATCGTTTTGGTAAATTAAATAATTTTAATTAAAAAATTTTTTTGGTTCATTTTGTACTAAGAGAGAGAGCAGAAAATTATAGTTTTTAGGTTTACACGAATGTCTAAGAAATTATACCCTTTTTAAAAAGGGTTTTTTGCATGTCTGGATTTAGACACGAAATGTGCTACTGAATTTTGTAAATCTATTATTGTTTTTTCTTGGGTTAGTAATAAAAACTCATTTTTATTTTGTTTTAATTTTCTGTTATATTAAAATGGGAACAATATTAATTAACTTGAACTGGGCTTTTAAGGGCCTGCATGGATATTTTAAATGAATTTTAGTAGACAAAGGCTGCCATAGCCGAAAGTATTAAAAAAGTTATATCTACAAAAAGGAAAGATCTAAGTTACTTCCTAAATAGGGATAAATCTGCCCTTTTACAAATAATTTGTAATTATTCAAAAATAAAAGTTTAACAATAGTAACTCGTAAATAATTTAAAAATTTTGGTGGTTTGTCCTCGAAAACATTAATATTCAATTGAATTCTCAATTATCTACATAATGTATTCTATTGAACAAAATAAGAGAAGATAGGAAATACATAATATAGGATAGGGTGAGTTTAAAGCTATTCAAACTATCTTATATTATAGAATCTTGAATTTGCTATACAGGAATTATTGAAATATTTAAGGAATCTGGACGAAAATTTGCGTATTATATTCCTCTTTTCTTGTTATTTAAATATATATAATACTTATCTCATCATCCATATGAAATAACTTATGGAAAATAACTTTTATATATAATAAAAAAATTGAACATCTTGTATAATATAAGGGTTTTATTATAGTTTGGGATCATAAAAAAATTTATATTACCTTAAATACATATTTTTAAGGTTTTGTGTATTTTTTAGATATTGATATTTCAAATATGATTTTATTTTTTTTATTTAATATTAGCCTTACATTATTCTATTTATTTATTATCGAATTTGGTCCTTCGAGCCTACCTTTTACTACAAAAAAATCCTTAAAATTTGCAGTCTTTACTTTTTTTCATTGTACCCCTGTTACAATTTCGTAATGCTGAAATTTTAAAAAGCCTTGCTTTTAAAAAAATTATCCTGCTCGAAGGACCAAATTCCATAAAAACAAATCAAATTTCTAAAAAAACTCATAATAATCAATAAAACCAATAAATTAATTAAATGAAATTTATAATATTTACTTTATTTAATAAAAATATCACGTAATCCAAAAAAAGGAAAAAAAATAAATTAAAAATCAAATATTCCATTAATATAAATAACAAGACTGATAAAAAAAAACGAAACAAATTATTTGATACAATTAGCATAGATCAAGCTTTAACTACTATATCTATTTTTTATTTCTTAACTAATCAAGATACCAATATTATATACATCGCACGCATAGCGGCGCCAGACTTGATCGAATATAAATCAACTTAGTTTATACCTATATCTACTGTACAACTTTTATTTTTTTTTATTCTTGTTTATATTATATCTAGTAGTTCTGTATTGTAAGAGAAAAAAATTTGATTTAATACTTTTAGTTTGCGTGATTTACTTTTTTTACTCGTATTTTAGCTGAAAACCTAACCTATAAAGTAACATATGTACGTTTAAATGAGAAGTAATTATTTCATTTTAAATATATTTTAATTTATATTTATATTAAGAAATTAACGTTGTTTTTATAGATGATTAATTGTAATATTTATTTCATGAGATATAGGTTATAAATTTTGTCTCTTTACTAGTTTATTATTATAGAATCAATTTATCATTAACTATAAAATTGTGATGACAGATATTAAAAATCTTGGAAATTTATCGTTTTTTATAGGTTAAGTACGTTAGAAATATATTTTTCAATATTCTATTCTATGTTATGTCTGTTTACTGCATTTAACAGTACTGCCATTTTGTCGTGCCATTTTGTCGCGCCATTTTGTTTTTAAAAAAATTTATTTATTTTTATGAGTTTTGATTTAATTTAGAATATTTTATTTTAAATATTTTATTCTAAATGAAATAAAGAAAGTGAAAAAACTTTCCTCTGAACCAAAAGAATTTTCAAAACCCATAAAAATAAACAGTAAGTAAAAACAAAATGGCGCATACCCATTACCCTTAACCCTATACATACACAATACAAAATTGTCCGTCCGAGATAATTGAACTCGTTAACCAAGCAGAATAAATCAAGTAATTCTCCCTTTTTTGCGTCAATGCGTCAGTTTACCTCTCTTTTTCTCGATTTTTAACAATGAATAAGTCTCGAAAAAAACTCTTTCATTCCTCCCATGGCGACGTTTTATATATACCTTTTACTTTTTTAACTCTTTTAAAGGGAGGATTTGCGGTAATGCCTTTTTTAAATTAAAAATGCATTTATTATCCTACTGAAAAAATAAAAAAAATTTACTTTTTTTCATTCATCAAGCATTTTGATAGAAAAAAAACGTATTTTGATTTTATTATAAAATTGTATAGGTTATAAACACAAAAAAAGGTCTTTCCGAGAGGTCCGCGTTAATCACGTGACTTTATATTCGTAATAAAATAGATAGTATATAATTTCATTTATTTTTTTATAAAATTCGATTTATTTAAAAAAAGGAAAAAATTATCCTATCAGAAAAAGAAAACTACTATTATATTTGAATCAACATAAAAAAAGTCTGCGAAAAACTAAAAGTATATTAGATAGATAAAATGAAAAGTTTAATGATGCTTAGGCTAAAACAAACGTAGTGGCTCATAAAATTTCACGACGTGATCGAACTTTTTGAAAAAAAAAAAAACTTAAAAAAAGAAGAAAACGTATATAAAAAGAGAAGTTAGTATATAAAAAGCCAAAAGTCAATTTCCAAACAATGAAAATGCGATACTTGGAAAAAAAAATTTTTTTGTCGATACTAGACTTTCTATTTTATAGATAAAATCGAAATAATTTAGCTTATCTTTTGAAAATGAGAAAATAAGAAGAAGAAGTAAAAATAAAAAAATCTCAACTTGAATCCTAACCTCAAAATTTATAATAATAAGAGTTTATATAACTAACAATAAGATAAGTTTTTTATTTTTTTTATTTTTGACTGTTCTAAATTAAAAGTAGTATAACTCAATAGTAAAGTTAGTAATCGACATAGACAGAAAAGGTGAAAAACTCAAGAGTAAAGTAGTAAGATAGTTTTCCAACAATTAACTTAGGTCGCTAAGGGAATTCGCTTGAAGCCAAAGTAAAGTAAGTAAGTAATTCTTTTGTTATGCTTTTCGATCAGAAAACAAAATCTATTGAAGATTGTGGTTTTTTTTCTTCTTTAAGACAAACTTTTTTATTATAAACTATCAATTCATGTTACAACTTTTTTTTATATAATAAAAAGTTAATGCATAAAATGGTATGATGAAAAATTAATTTATTTGATATACC
This sequence comes from Anagrus nilaparvatae, assembly GCA_022575985.1. Lineage (NCBI taxonomy): Eukaryota > Metazoa > Arthropoda > Insecta > Hymenoptera > Mymaridae > Anagrus > Anagrus nilaparvatae. The sequence continues at coordinate 34,768,722 of JAKSXM010000231.1, forward strand.
AATACCATTTTAAAAACCAATACAAGATTTTCTATTAACTTTTTTAGTTTTTGAATTTTATAAAGTTTTTAATCAAACATTCAATTAAACTTTTGTAATTTATATTTTAAAAATAAAGTTTTTTACTCAAAATGATATCTATATTTAAAAATTAATTAGTTGAAAATATTGTAAACTTTTTTATTTTATGGCTGATCAATAAAGTAAAAAAAAAATTAGAATTTCACAAATAAGGATATCATCATCATTTATTAAAAAAAAGAAAAAAGTGTTATAATACGTTCATGGGGTCATATAATAATTATTATTCACCAAATAAGGAAACTTGAAATCACTGCACGTCATGAATATCGAATTGCAAACAACACGCTATAAAAAAAAAGATCCACGCTATGGGGGGTCTATAAAAATCTGTAAAAATTTATTTATGTGAATTTTTTTTATGTATCCTGCAACTGAAAAACCACATAAAATTGTAATATCTTAGTCTAAAGTTCATGTGGTTAATTTAACATCTCAATTTATAAGACTTTGTGTGGTTTAGCTAGAAATATAATAACTGATTGATTTATGGATTTTTTTTTATCGTGAAAAACAATATCTTCAGTTTGACCAATAAAAAAATACGAAATACTGCCTTTTTTTTATTGCACTACCCACACACTAAAATTCTTGTTGGAGACAAAATTCAATGATTATTGTAAATTTTGATTCTTATCCACACTGGTGTTCATGTTTTTTGCAAATTCTCAGAAATTATATTATAAAATTTATTTATTTTTGGCACATTTGTTAAAAAATAATTTTATGTTTTTTTGGGTTTTTAAATTAATTAAATAAAAAAAAAAGCAAATTATTTGTGAAAGTTTTTTTTATGCAATAAAATTATAATTAACATTTTTTTTTTAAAGAAAAACTTTCAATATTAAATTTATGACTTAAGAAATTTTATGTGCTTTTTTTTTAGCTATAAAATTTGTTTAAAATAATTTATTTTAAAAATATTCAACACTTTTTACATAAAAATACAAAATTTTTATATTTAACTGTCAATTAAGAAGAAAAATTTTTTTTTTGTTTTACATTTTGTCAATTCAGTTAATGAATATTTACAAGATGTAAAAAAATTGACATTAATTATACAAAATACTGGTTAGGATACTTTATAAAAAGTCAAAAGATTGATTTATATATGTAACAAAACTTGCAGTAATAATTAGTCGATATACCGAATATAGTCATTTCTTACATGTTTTTATTTTTTTTACTAAATTTTCTGCTTAAAAACGATATTAAACTTTTTATTTTTAATTTATGTAAAAAAAAAAGTCATCGATTTTTACATAAAAAGTAGCAACAAACAAGTATAATATAGCATCATCCATAGTCATGAGTTCGGTGTTGCGTGAAAAAAGCAGTAGTATCGAGTAATTATTACTAAAAAAAACTGGTCTTTTCTCTTATGTGTAACATCATTTCTGTCTTTTTTAATTCATGCAAAAATTTTCTCTTTTCAATTTTAATAAAAATTTCATTTTAACCAAATTTCGGTTTAAAAAATTAATTAAAAGAGTATAAGACATCATATTTTTAGAAACGAGAATTTAATAATAAAAGATATGTCAAAAGGTCAGTTTTTACATTAAAAAAAGTGGAAAAATTATATTTTTAGTTATAGCCTTTGGGCGCGTGGGAAGGTGTTTACGACTTGACATGAAACAATTCGTGGGAGTCCTAAGGTAAAATCTGACACCTTCCTTTTTGTTTTTCTTATTATTATGTGCATGTAATAAGTCTTAAGTCAACAAAACAGTAATGTACTTTTAATAATACATGGAACAATAAAGATGATAATGCTTATATGTATAGTTATTTTACAATTCAATGGAAATTTAATTGATATTTTAGCTTCGAGGGATCAGTGAGATTCTTTTGTGTATTCTTCGCTCGTATGAAAATTTTAATTATTTTATTAACTTAACATTTTTCTTTATTTATTTTCTATTGAATTTAAGTGACTTGACTTGTTTCTTTAAATAAAAAAAGATACGAGAATTCAGGTACCCCATTGTCTTTGAAGCGTTTATTGAAGAACAGCTTTAGGTAAAATAACTGTAGGCTTCAATTTCGCATCAAAGAGCTTTTTCTGTTCTAGATAAAATTCATTTGGGAAACCAAGTTAAAGCTTGAAAAAATAATTCTATAGAAATATTATTTTAAGTTAATTATATTCAACATTAAATGAAGCATTTTAATTCAGATAAGAATATTATAGAACGTTTGAGGTAAAGAATTAACCTTTGAGTTTTAATTTTATTATTTTATGAAGGAAAAATCTTTAGAATATCTTTTGGGTTTGTATAGGATGCAACGTTAACGTTTTAATGCTGCATGATTAAGCTCGTGATATTCATGCTATTGATTTACGCAGCAAAGGAAGATGAGAAATCAGGTAAATATTAATTAATTTGTGGGAACAAAGATCAGCTACTGTTAGAATAAACGAAAAGACCAATTAGAGTCACCCCAAAAAGACAATTTTTTGGATTTTTTATTTAAGCTACACTGTAAAAAGTAACTTTCTTATATTAACAAAAACATTAGAACATTTTCGAAAAATTAGTAAATTTTCGAAAAAATTTGTAAATATTCGAAAAAAATCGTAAATTTACTAAATTTAGTATATTAACAAAAAATTTGAGTATTCTCGATTTTTTTTTGTGAATTCGCAAGAAAAATTGATAATTTACCATTTTTTTCGAAAATTTACAAAAAATAGTTGTAAATTTACGAAAAATAGTTGTGAATTTACAACTTTAATTTTAAATTCACAAAAAAAAATCGAGAATTTTCGAATTTTTCGAGAATATAATAAATTTAGTAAATTTACGATTTTTATAGAATATTTACAAAATTTTTTGAAGATTCACTAATTTTTCGAAAAAATTCTATTTTTTTTTGTAAAAGTTACTTTTTACAGTGGACCTACAAAAAATAGTATTTACTAATATTCCCTACAAACATGACACATAATTAACTAACTCAAAAATTAGTCTCTTTTCATGTAAACTAGAAGTTTCAGTTAATTAAAACCAAAATTAATAGAGAATAAATAATCAGTTATACAATTTTCATCAAAAAACATCTTTTCATAAATATAAATTTTCTTAAAACTTTTGAAAATAAACTAGGTATCTCGTTAAGTTTATAAATAAATATAAACTTACATATTATAACGTATAGCTTAATTAACCAAGTTTTATAACATGTTAAACATCTTTTTTTATTTTGTAAAAATTTTTTTCCGATCATAAAATGATATGTTTTTACTTAATATAAATTTATAAAGTCATTGATCGAGTTAATTAATGAGATGTACAGTACATGTCATCGTAGATATTTTATTTTTACCAAAGAATTTAATTAAGTATGATTGGATATTCTTAATCTATTTACAATAATTCGATATATTTTTATAAGTAACGGAAATAAATATGCTAATTTATTGTATATCAATGTATGTGGCGCCATAAATTGATAATCAATTTTTATTTATTTTAAATACCAATACACTTATTTTTATCAATAAAGAATTTTTTATCACGAAAAATTTAAATATAAAGCGTTGGCGCATAAATGTAACCCCTTTTTTTATATAACCATTTATTAAATAATGAAAAATTAAATAAAGAAATTTCTTAAATGTCAAAAGATGAGAATAAAAAAAGGCCACAGAAGTTAAAAAAAAAAAAAGGAGAAAAATAAATAAATAACTTTTAAAGTGTTTTGACAGAGACTAAAGAGTTTTGTATTGTTTAGTTTGAACAAGTCATTTAAAAAAGTATGCAAATCCATTCGTTTTTACATAAAAGTACCACGTGTAACATATTTATTTAAAAATATTTTTACATTTTAAAAAGATAAACACAAAAGAATAAGATTTATTTTAAAAAATAAAATTAAAGACAGTTATTAATTTTCGTCAATTAAACTTTTTTTTTTGTAATCTTTCTTCTGATAAGATTCGCTGTTTTCTTTAAAATAGTGTTAAATTATATACCCTAATCTTAAAGGAATTAAACGATCCTTAATCTTCCTTTTACTTTAAGGACAAAAGTGATAATTAGCTTAAAAATACTTTTATTTCAATTAAATTAAATTACCCTGCAATTTATTCAAACTTTTTAGGTAATAAAAAAGTAATTTTTTTTTAAATAAAAAACGTAGTGTGATTTTTATTGATGTAATAAATATTAAAAAAAAAAACATTTTCAATTAATAAATGACTGAATTGTACAAAAAGCATTGGATAAACGTGAAATTTAAAAACAAATGTGAATTTTATTAGACGTAAAAAGAGTTGTAAAATTAAAATATAATTGCAAATTTAAAATAAATATTTTGTTGTTGTTGATATTTATCAGTTTTAAAAATCGTGTTCTTATTAACGATCTTGTAATTTAGTTTTTAAATATTTAAATTAGATTCGATAAATCTGTTAGAAATAAAAGTTGTGTTAAGTAGACGATAAATAAATATTTAATGAAAAATCTTGAATTACTTTAAATTACTATCGTTTAATGATTATTTTATTTTTTTATCCTTATTTACGATTGCAAAAAAAAAGAAATAATTCAGATATAAAATTTGTCATTTAAGTCATTTTTTTGTTTTTTTATACTACTTATTGCAAGTAGTTATTAACTTGTAATTTTTTTTCTTTTTATAATTCAAATAAAATGTTGAAGATTTATTACATTTTTATAATACCTGTAAAAAAATACCAATCGTGTCAACAACTTTTTTTTTATTCTGGTATAAAATATTTTTTTTTACGTTATATTAAATGAGTGTTTTACGCACTATTAAATTTAAACCTAATAAATTAAAATGCATCTGTCAAATGTGTATAAAAAGTTGATAATTTTATTTTCTTTGGGTATTTGAACAACCTAATTTGTATTAATGTAAGACACTTAAAACCTTTTTAGATTTTTATTTTAAAAATTTATTAATAATTATAATATTAGATATTCATGTGAATTGGATTTTAAATTTAGAGCAGACAAAATGAGAAGAGTAGGTAATAATTATCAGATTGAATTGAGGTAATGTTTTTTAAAAACAAAGAAAAAAATGTACAAAATAACTAACTAACACTGATTGCGTAATCCAATGTTAATTTTTTTAAAAATTTTTCTCGCAAGTGAAAAGCATTACATTTGCTATATAAAGAATCAAAATTCAGTAAAACTTAAAATTTTTGATATTAACATATTTATTAAATTTATTAAATTAGGTTTGTAGACATGAGTGTTGCAACTAAAACTGAGTAATTGATGTATAGTCAATAAGAAATCACAGAAGCATTTTAATGTATATTAACCATAAGTAAACCTTAAACAATGTTGATCATTGGATGCTTTATTTTTTATAAAAATTTTTCTCGCAAGTGAAAAGCATTACATTTGCTATATAAAGAATCAAAATTCAGTAAAACTTAAAATTTTTAATATTAACATATTTATTAAATTTATTAAATTAGGTTTGTAGACGTGAGTGTTGCAACTAAAACTGAGTAATTGATGTATAGTCAATAAGAAATCAGAAGCATTTTAATGTATATTAACCATAAGTAAACCTTAAACAATCATCTTGATCATCGGATTCTTCGATTCTTTCTCCTTTTAAAAGAATTATTATAATTACAATTACAGGCTTAATTCATTTATTCGATATCAACCTACGGCAACTGAATCACAGATTGGATTGGAAAAACGAAACTGGTTTGTGTGTTCATACAACCTACGAGCATGGAACATGTATACCCCCCAAAACGTCAATTTTTGATCCCCCCCCCCTAACATCTTCATAAGGATCAGAAAATGAACATTTAGGTTTTTAGGTTGTGTAGTAAAATAAAATTGTAAATAATAGTCCAAATAAAAAAACAAATCTAAGCCATGCAGGTATTCCTATATTCCAGATCTTCACGTATTTGTTTAGAGGTTTAATGATTCACAAAGAAAATGCTTATGATCTGTATATAAGCAGATAAAAAGCTTTAAGTGATCACCCAACACATCCATATTTTACCAAAACTGTTACGAGATGATCATCTTAAACTAAAACTTTTAGTTTACAGCCTCTTTTAGTAGGTAAATATGAAAAAATATATGCGTAAAAAGTAAATAAAATTATAAACAGAAGATAAACTAACCTAAAAAATGAAAGCACATATTAAATCCATAGATCTTAAAAAAAAAATGAAATAAACCTCCGCGCTGTTGAAACTAATATACTATCTGCATAATATTTGAAAGTTGCATAAATTCAAGGCCATTATCTTTTGAATTATTCTTTCCCTGAACGTTAATAATTTTTTTTTACTTCATATAACATACAGAAAGTTTTATCGGCTCGATAAAAAAAAAAACTTGGGCGTTTCTCTTCCAGGTGTTCTCTTCTTCACTTTTTTTTTGTATATTTCTGCATGTACTATGGAAATTAAGGATGACTTTTTTTTTTTCATATACTTTCCTGTAATTTTCTTTAGTTATAATAAAAAATATTAACTAGTTTTAGAGTGAAGAACTGAAAGAATTTTTCTTTTTTTTTTTTTCGTTGAATAAAAAAATTATTATATGCTTTATTATCATTTTTATTATAATATTTTAGATTTATGAATGGCACGTGGTTATCATCTTTTTTGATTTTTTTATATACATTATGTAAAAAAAAAAGTTTTTATGAAAAAAATTGTCCGAGAGTTTACTAACCGTGTAATAACATTTTTATAGAATTTTTTTTATTTTAAACGCCCGTAAATTTTCTATATATGCAGATCACGGTTAAATCCTTTTTTTATGCTGTTCATAATTCATAAATGCATAGTTACTCAACTACATTATCCTTTTTTTTTTATTAAATGAAAAATTTCTTCTAAAAAAAGTGCATAAACTGTCAATGAATATGTAAATTAAAAATAAAAAAGGTTTAAAATAATATAACATAATATAATTAATCAAAAGAATGCATAAATTTTAATAGTAGGAGGTTTAATATAGATTTTTTTTAGACCACGATGCAAACTTCCGGTATGCCGGAAACATTAGGCGCAGGTGGCCAAGTCATATCTTGACTAATTAAGCCGCTTCAGAACGTTGTCCAAGAGTAAAAATACCTCGTTCCCTCTACGTAAAGGGTAAAATATATACTGGCCAAAGTTATGAATTAATCATATTTTTCTATTTTTCTTTTTTTTTATCATGTATTATATTTATGAATGTTTTAATAAATTTATTACTTTTTTTTAGTTAAAAAAATGAGATTATACGAAGCTTTATTTTTATGTAATTTTTTTTGTTGATTAAGTATTTTTTTAACCTAAAAAATTCTGTTTTTATCTTAGTTATTTCAATGTGATATATATTTAAAGGATTTGCATACGTAATATGTGAACTATTATTTCATTTATTTTAATATTTATATATTAGGCTGTACCATAAAAATTTTTTTAAATAAGTAACAGTCTAATATATAAATACACTTTATGATAATACAATATTTACAATTTTTTTTTTCTTCTAATAATAAAAATGTCAATAAAATCTTATATAACTTTTTTTCTAAAAAAAAGTGACGAGACATGAAAATATGAAAATTTTATTGATTCAAATATTATGACTTAGTCATGAAAAAACTAAAAAAAATTTCTGTTTTATAAATTATAGCGTTTTAAAAATAAACGTCAAATATAGGGGACAAATTTTTATTAATTTTTAAAAGAAACTTTGTTTTTTAATTAAATTTATTATTTACACCCACACACACACAAGTATAAACTGAAAATGATAAATTTTCTTGTCAGTATAATTAGTAAATGATAGCATATAATGAATTATAGAGTAATTAGAAAGATGAAGGTATATTTCGAAAATTGATGTTTTTAAGAAAAAGGGGTTATGTGATTATCATATTAAACCCTCTTTTAAAACAAACCGTAATATATTCAAAGTTTAAAATAATTCCAAGAAAATTTTCTTATCTCCAGACTTTTGTTAAGGTATATAAGAGAAGTAAAATTTATAAGTTGCGCATCTTTAGAATAGTAGAAACTTTATGCTTTTAAGCGATTAGAGATATACGACTTTTAGAATTAAATTAAATCTACACTGAGAGAAAAAATATATTTAATAAACTAAGCCTATGTTATTAAACAAGATCACGTTCTAAATGTAAGAAATCCAATATCAGTAATAATGTCATTACTAGAATAACAACAAACCTCCCCTATCACTTAACACAATGTCAATTTTTTTATTTCAACAGCAGCAAAAAAAGGATATAATAAGCGTTGACTGACTGTATATAGAAAAGTTCAGACCTACCGGACACTTATAGATCGAATACTTAGAATCCCAAAGGAGTCTGCGACTTGTTTTTTTTTTTAACCTTATAAAGGTATTTATTTATGTCTTCGTTCAGTTCTTCTTCTTTTCACTTTCTTTAATCCTTGAATATAGTGGAAGTCACAGACTTTTATATATATTAGTTTAGTTTTTTTTGCTGCTACTGCTTCAATTCTCCAGGTATTTTCTTTCACTTACAAGTTTACATTTTTGTTTTTTGTTTTTTTATTTTACCTCCCATGTATTATCAATAAATATTTATGTACACCTGCGTATTTATTTGTTTGTAAGCATAATACTCTTTAGGCACGATCACCCTTTATATGCAATAGCTAGATGGAATCGTGCCTTATAATTTTGTTAGGTCAAAAATGGAAAGTTCCTAAAAATGTCCAATTTGTGAAGAAATTTAATCCCCAAGTCATTTCGATGCCTCTAACATGGTTTTATTTAATATCTTCGGGTTAGTATGTATGTTCAAGAAACTGTATTTAGCAAATCTCTGGACTCGATGAACCAAAAAATCTTAGCTTTTTATAATTCTTTTTTACTTTTATGCACACTGTAAAAAGTAAATTTCTTAGATTCACAAAAAAAATAGAATAGAATATTCGAAAAATTAGTAATTTTTCGAAAAAAATCGTAAATTTACTAAATTTAGTATATTAACAAAAAATTCGAGTATTTCCGATTTTTTTTTGTAAATTCACGAGAAAAATTGTTAATTTACGATTTTTTTCGAAAAATTACTAATTTTTCGAAAATTTTCTATTTTTTTTGTGAATATAAGAAAGTTACTTTTTACAGTGCAATTTTTAAAAATTAATTTTATTTTTTTGTTGTCCCATAAATTTTTTACGATTATAGAATGGATCACAATGACTTTTATCGAATTATTAGTAATTTATTTAAATTAAATAAATCAATATTGATTTGTATTTAAGTTGAATTCGAAATTTTTTTATGGTTAAATGTGATAATCAATAGATAAATTTTATGTTTTATAAAAAGAAATAATTGTTTTATCCTTGCAAGTACATTTTGGTCTACGAAATTGTCGCATTCATAATACAAATACACGTGAAATTTAAAAAAAATTTTAGTTTCGTTTTTGCAGCTATTAAGTTCTAAACAAAAAAATAAAATAAATATTTGTCCTAATTAATTGTGTTTATTCTTGTTTACTATTTTTTTCAAGAAAGTGTTTTTATTTTCGTGAGTTTATTGCTTTCAAGAGTGTTTTACTAACTAAGCAAGATATTAATTTATCAAATATCTTAGTAATATTTATTAATAATAACCAAATTTTTGAAACAATTGTGGTTTGTAAATTTAGAACAGTTTATTAATTTTTTTCACATACAAATTTAATAATTAAATTTATCTCCTTTTACATTTAAGACATTTGGTACAGAAAAATATTCACGACATTTCAGAGTTTTAAATCAAATGAGTTTTTCAAATTAATTATTATATATTTAATACTAAAATATTCATCTATACTTAGAGGCATCTTAACATTTATGAATAATGTTTTCTTCCAAAACTACTTTATGGGGGTTTGCGAGCGAAGCGCGTAGCGGCTATAGCCTAGTAAAAAATTATAAATATTAGTAGAGAAGTGACTGCAAAAAATTATTATTGATTTATGTTTCATATATATTAATCATTGAAATGTAAAAATTATGTAAAGTTTTTCGATTATTATTGACAATGTGATAATCAATATAAACTATTTAAAATCTTTGTTTTTTTACAATCAAAAAGATTTTACTAAAACAACAATTTTAGCCTTGACTTTATAGAAATTTTTTTATTTTTACACGAGTGACATTGTGTTTATAATAAAAATTTGCCTTATTGGTAACAATTTTACCAAATGCCTTGAAATTATAAATTTTTTTTTTTGGTATAGTGAAAGCTTTTGAAATGACTAAGTTTTTAATTGAATCAGTGATTATTTTTTTGTACATTTATGAAATTGGTGCACCACTGGCTAGTCCATCAACTGATTTAATAATAAGCAGGGCTATAGAAGAAGTAAATCCACACTATCTGACAGTTTACTTACAGAACAATTTGACCCAGAAAAACTTGAGGAATCATGCTTGGTTGGGTAATTTTATGAAACAAGTACCAGTAACTATCGTTGATAACATCTATCAACCTCAAAAAAATAATTATTTTCTGTACGATAAGAGTATTGCATCCACCTTACACGTAATCTCACTTCAAGAAAGTTCAAAAACTCCTTTATCAATAAGTTTTGTCGAATCAATTTTCAGAATCATAAGATCTTCAATATTTTATGCATCCAGACCAAAAATTTTGCTGATTTTAGATTCGTCTCCTGCTTTATTTGAAAATAGTAAAATTGTACTAGCTGCATTGCATTTGGCTTGGAAATATAAATTTCTTGATTTCACTGTCTTGCAAAGAACTCCAAATAAACAAGTCAAAATTATAAGCTACCATCCATTTATTAACCAGATTGACGTAAAAATTTATTCTAATCTCAGAATTACTACATTCCCCAATAAGTTAAAAGATGTTAATGGCTATAATCTAAAAGTAGGAGTTTTTAATCTCTGTTGGCCTGCATGTAATGTAGTACAGGTTGGCAGATTTGTAACAAAAATTTATGAAAATTTTCACAGAGAGTATGATTATTTTGCTAAAAGTATCAATGCTACAACAAACTTCATAATCCTAAAAAATCGTTTTGTCGAAAATTTAACTTTAATACTTATTCCCAATTTTTTATCGAACTTAAGCAATATGAATAAAATTTATATAATCATGTACGAAACCGTCACTGCAATAGTACCAGTAATTCATCAAAGGCAGTTACAATTATCTGAAAACATTCTTTTATTTTATGCTGCAATTGGTTTCGTCATAATAATTATTTTAATAACAGCACGACTGATGAATTGGCTATTACCCAACAGCGAATGGATTACTGATTGGGTTGGTTTTAATATTTTTCAAATTATCTTAGGCCTCCCAGTTAGGTTTAGAAGATTAAACATCAAGCAGAAAATAATATTTGTTACGACTTTTACTTTTTCTTTCTTTTTTGCTTCCGAAATGTCATCAAATCTTACAGCTGTTAAATATGAAACAAATGAGATTTTATTAGTCGAGACTGTTGAAGAGGCTTTTCTAAAAAATATAACAATTTATGGTCTTAATGAAATTGCTATTAAAAAGGATTTAATGAATTATCCAAACAACCATCTTTTTAAAAGAATCGGAGAAGTTATGAAAGGTATTAATTTCAGAGAAGATATTACAAGTTTTCCCAATTCTATTTTTGTTGTGACCAAAAACGTTGAAAAATTTAAGATTAATAATAGAAAAGACAAGTCAACAAATTTCAAGTCTATAGAAACCAATTTTCCACCTTTAATTACGTTTGCTCATTTCGAAGAGTATTCCCCGTATCTTATAAGATTTTCAGAAATTCGTAATCGATTATTTGAATGTGGGCTTACAAATTATGTTGATTGGAATATTGGCATTGAAAAAGACGAATCCACTTCAAAATCAGATGATGGAGATTTATTGATAACGCTGATAACCATTTTGGTTGTAGGTTATTTCATAGCTTTGGTTAGACTTATTTGTGAAATAATTGTATGGAAATATTGTTCATTTTCAATCATTAATGTAAATAAAAAAAAAATTGTTAAAAATTGTTGGACTGAAAAATAGAATAGATTTTAAGTTGATAATTTTAACATTTCAAATTAATAATAAACAATAATAAGTCTTCGATAAAATGATAAAAATTTGCCTTATTGGTAACAATTTTACCAAATGACATGAACTTTTAACATGGAACATGTTCATTGGATGGGGTATTTGAAAAAGTTTGGCTCGGCAGGGGGGGGGGGGGTGAAAAATTGACGTTTTTAGGGGGGGGGGGTAAAAAATTGACGTTTTTAGGGGGGGGGGGGGTGAAATAAACTTTGAATACTTTCGATTTAGGGACTTAGAATAATTTGACGTGGGAGTCAGGCCTTGATAACAACAAAAACTTAGAATACTTTAATACTTTATGTATATGAATACTTTAATGAAATCATGAAATTGTTCTAGTTTGCTTTTTAAATATATATCACGTAAGATGCTAAAAAAAGTCTTAATAAAATGTAATAATTCTTAATTTTTTTTTTCTCTCAAATGCATAAACTTTTGTCATTTTAATAAACTTTTAAAAAATATGATACAATTTCGTTTAACTTTTTTTAAATTTAAAGTTATGTCCTAAAAAGAAAAGGTAAAGGAAGGTAGATAATAATAATATATAAAGTTTAAAAAAATTTATTTACTCACAAATAACAAGATACTTTTTATATGATATAAGGACACGCGATATAATATATATAAATAAATAAACTTGGTCACTGCACGAAAGCTAACCAGTCATTAAAACCTATATATATAGAAGTCGATCGATTTTGAATTAAACTCTTTTTTTATATTAACATTTATCAAGTATAATATTATTATAAAAGTTCAAAGAACTTTTTTTTATTCTAAAAGTTTATAATAAATGACGTTTTTATGTATCACTTTTTAAATGACTGAGTTTAAGAGAACAGCTGTTTTAATATTTAATTGATTGAAATTTTTAATATTAAGTGTTATAAGATGAAAATCAGATCGTGATGATGATAATTATTATTATATGTAATTAATTTAAGTGTTTGTGAATATAATAATGTTAAAGGAATGAATGATTCATTTATTCATTATGTGAATATAAACTTTTATTACAAAATACACAAAATAATGTGAGTCATGATGAGTGCCTTTTATATTTTCAGAAATTAGTGTCTTTTTTTAATGGCAAGGTGTAATAAAAATAAATTATATGTACTTTTCGTTTTTTTCTTAAGACACACCAGTGTTTAATGTGAATTTTTAATTAAATGAGCTTTTAGAAATTAATTTTGGGCAGAAAGAATTTTAAAAGTTTCTTTTTATGCATGAAATTAATAAAGATTATTGTGAAATTTAAAAATTTTATTATTATTTTATGTAAGTAATAGTTAGGGAGATGGCTATGGTAAACATCGCTTGTGAGTATGACAGTTGAATTTCTTTTCAGAGATAGCCAAGACTTAAACATACTCACTTTCGTATTCTGGTTTTTTTGGCCAAGGGTTCTGGAAAAAGTTACAGGTCCACAAAGTTGGCCAATTTTTCGGAAAAAAAAAAGTGAAAGTATGACAGCCCGGAATAGCCTAGATTTTTAGATTAAGCCAAAACATACTCACTTTATTTATGAGATTTTTCGGTATCTGGGTTCTAAACGAGTATGTCGGGCCATAAAAGTTCCGCCGTTTACCCGCGCTTTTTTAAATCAGTTTTAAATAAAAAAATTTACAAGGGATCCATTTTACAGTCAGAATCTCTTAATTTTAGCGTTAATATTACGGAGGAAAAATATATATTTCTCGGTATACCATGAGATTTTGACTGTAAAATTGATCCCTTGTAAATTTTTTTATTTCAAAATAATTAAAAAAGCGCGGGTAAACGGCGGAACTTTGATGGCCCGACATACTCGTCCAGAACCCAGATATCGAAAAATCTCATAAATAAACTGAGTATATTTTGGCCTAATCTAAAAATCTAGGCTACTTCGGGCTTTCTTATACTTATGCCTTGTAAATTTTTTTATTTAAAACTAATTTAAAAAAGCGCGGGTAAATGGTGGAACTTTGATGGCCCGACATACTCGTTTAGAACCCAGATACCGAAAAATCTCATAAATAAACTGAGTATGTTTTGGCCTAATCTAAAAATCTAGGCTATTCCGGGCTGTCATACTTTCACTTTTTTTTCCGAAAAATTGGCCAACTTTGTGGACCTGTAACTTTTTCTAGAACCCTCGGCCAAAAAAATTTTCCACAGAAAGTGAGTATGTTTTGGTCTTGGCTATCTCTGAAAAGAAATTCAGCTGTCATACTCACACGCGATGTTTACCATAGCCATCTCCCTAACTATAATTATTTACAGAAGAATAAAATGTTTATATTCCAGATTCAAAGACTCCCATAGAAATTAAAATGTTTTAAAACTATGGCAAATCACTGCATACAAAATTATTCAATAGTTGGTGCATTTGAATTAAATAGAAAAATTTTAAGAGTCATGTATTGTATTAGCCAAAAGATTAATTTTTTCTCACAAGCGAAATGCCCTCGTGATATTATAAATAAACTATAAGATTTACATGTAAATATTTAAAAATTTCAAAAAATTTAATTCTTACTGTAAACAAAAATAAAGCTATTACTTTAAAAATTACTTTTTAAGACTGTAACTGTGTTTATTTTTTGGACAAAGGCTTTTATTAACCTTCATATATTTTACCATTAATCTTTATAGGGACGATAGGGGCAATTTGACGGAGCATATTCTTGCTTGACTATAAGGGACACTACGATTGAAACGATTAAACCTTAATAATTTTTACTAAAAATTTCTTACAACTTTGTTCTGATACGATTTTTTGGATTATGCTCGAGCAAAATCTTAATAGATTTTGAGTCATAATTAATTAATTACTTCCACTCTAGTGCTGATAGAACCGCGCACGCACGAATATGGGTTGATTTCATGGAGCATATTCTTACTAGATTCTGGGGACTCAAAAGGGAGTTGAAAAGATTGAACTATAGAATTATCACTAAAAATTAATTAAAATTTTGCTCGGAGCTGATTTTATGCATTCTGCTCAAGTAGAATTTTAATAAATTTTGAGTCATAATTAATTATATATATTCTAGTGTTTCTAGAATCTAATAAGAATACGCTCCATGAAATCGCCTCTTTGACCCAATATTTCAAGTGAGGTTTCTATATGGTTTTCTGAATTGCCAATTTTATTTCGGATGACAAATTGTCCCCATAACATAATCAAGATGTAAACATAAAATGTATTTTGCTACTTAAAGTTTGATTTCAATTACAGTATAAAAATGATTGGACTAATAAAAAAATTATTGGACTAATTGTCGCTCTGTAAATTAATATCTTCAGAATACTAAGATGCAAATGAATACTTAAATGAATAAATAGCATATTTATTCATATTTAATAAAATTTTAGCAGTTATATGATTTTTTATGTTGTAAATAAAAATATTCTAAAAAATCTAAATTTGAAATATTATATCAAAGAAAAATTTATGATAATATCAGCATTTCTGTATTAGAAAGTTTCATCATTTTTAACCTGTTTCCTACTCAGGGTTTTTGATACATTCACTCGTTTTATAGAATAACCCAAAGCTACCCATCCCTTGAAGAAACAAGAATAAAGATTTTGAAATTTTGACGTATATCATATTTAAATAAAAGATTTCTTATTTCAAATGGCAAACGTAAGAAAAAGGAAAATGCTCATACCAAGTAAACATATCATCATATATACTACAAAACACTCTACCTTATCATATATAGACAATAAATAATTCATGAATTATATACATAAATACAGGAAGCAAAATACCATTATTACTGTCATTTTATTTAAGTTACTTTTAAGGCTTCACTGTAATATACTCCCTTTTTTTCAACTTCATAAATTATTGAAAAGTTTCTTTCATATATTACATTTATTCATTTTAAAAGATTGAAAAATGATCGATCATTTGTAAAAATAGACTTTATTATACATAAATTTTTAATAATTAAGATTAATCTTTAGAAATTACACTTTCTATTTATAAAAAAACGTATTTAATGCTAATGATAATGCAGTTTAAGTACAAATAAAATATTTTTAATGAACCCTTTTTTTTCAATTAGTATTTAGAAAAATAAAGCTATTTTCTTTTTTTACAATAATATTAAATTGTATTATTTTTTAAACAGAAAATTCAATAGAGCTTGAATACAAAAAAAATTCTTTCTTTTATAATTTTCTCGGATTTGAATAATAATAAAACGTGTGCTTAATAAAAAATACAATTCAATATTGTTTAATAATTAGCAGATTTCTGAACCAATAGAAAAAATAAATATTATAGCTAATTTTTTTGTCTTTAAAGCCACACAACTCAATTACAAAAAAAAAGAATATTATTATTATTATTACAGTATAAATACTTAAGTTTACCCGGAATTTCCTTTATTTCCTTCGTTAATCGGCTCATTAATTTCAAAAAAAAAGCTCTTTCCCTTTAGATATATCTGAGCTTTACAGTGCTTTTATTTATATATCTTTCTTATCAGTTTTTTTTTATACCACAAAATTTTATATTTTTTTATTGTTGATTTATGTGAGTGTTAGTTGTAAGTGTACACTTGAATAAAAAATTGATATTATCTTCTGCATTTTTTTATATAAAAAAATTTTATACTATAAGAAGAAAAATATTAATAATTAATTTAAGTATAAAACTTTTATTTTTTATAAAAATAGTTTTTTTATATTTTGTATGAAAAGAAAGTAAAATATTAAATCAAATTTTTTTTATTTATCTTGATATAAAAAGATTGAATCCATTTTTATTTTTCTGTACATAAAAGTCAATAAATCTAGTATTTTATTTCATTTCAGGTAATACAGAAAATTGACAAAAAATAAAAAAACATTAATATTTTTATTTATAAGAGCGTAAAATTTTTTGGTCCTAAATAAATAAAATAACATTTTTCTTTTTATACAGTAATTTAATTAATTAAGAGAAAAGAAAAAGGTCGATATAATTTTATTGATATTTGGGGCTGTCATTATTTTTTTCTTCTTCTATGCTTTGAGAAAAAAATCTCTAGAGATATGAAGGAAAAAAAAAGGAGTAAAGTTTAAGTATGTTTACTTAAAGTTAAGTAATAAAAATAATGAACCCTCTTTGCTTTATGGTTTGTATGTAAATAAAAAATATGTTAA
The DNA here is from genome assembly GCA_022575985.1 of Anagrus nilaparvatae. NCBI lineage: Eukaryota > Metazoa > Arthropoda > Insecta > Hymenoptera > Mymaridae > Anagrus > Anagrus nilaparvatae. The sequence continues at coordinate 34,786,046 of JAKSXM010000231.1, forward strand.
TTTTTTATTTTTTTATAACTTTATACTTTTTTATTACATTTTTTTTCATTAAATTATACTGTAACTAGTAAACAAATATATCAATTCTAGTGGAAAAGGGAAATTTTGGGTTTTAGTGGGAATCAAAAGCAGGAATCAAGTTAAGTTTTCAATATCAACACTGTAAAAAGAAACTTTCTTATATTAACAAAAAAATTAGAACATTTTTGAAAAATTAGTTAATTTTTGAAAAAATTTGTAAATATTGGAAAAAAATCGTATATTTACTAAATTTTGTATACTAACGAAAAATTCGAGTATTCTCGATTTTTTTTGTGAATTCGCAAGAAGAATTGATAATTTACAATTTTTTTTCGAAAATTTACAAAAAATAGTTGTAATATTCCGAAAAATAGTTGTGAATTTACAACTTTTTCCGTAAATTCACAAAAGAAAATTGACAAGTCTCGAATTTTTCGATAAATTTACGATTTTTATCGAATATTTACAAAATTTTTTGAAAATTCATTAATTTTTCGAAAAAATTCTATTTTTTTGTAAATCTAAGAAAGTTACTTTTTACAGTGTACGTAAACAAACTTTTCAAAAATAAGCCTTTTCTGATTTACTTATCAGCTTAAAATAATTAATTATAAAGGAATCTGCCCCAAGATTGAGAGAGTGAGAGAGAGGTTGCAAAAATATATTAGCTTAGAATAATTTCGATTTAGTTTGGACCGGTTTGGACCGATTTTCGTGAGTCTTAAGTTCATCTTGGGTTCATTTGACGTGAAATTTCTCATATAAATAAAACTATTATATTAATAAAAATTAAAACCTTTTAATAAAATAAAAATAAAGCAGACGAGATCATATAATTTATTAAAATGAAAATTAATTTATTCAAAAAAATCTTTTTATTATTTAAACTTTTATATTTAATTATTAAAGTGTAAGAAACTCTAAATATAAAACCTTTTTCTCTTCTCTGAATTTCATTTATACATTTTGTAACCTATTTATTTTAAATAGAGTTTATAAATTCAATAATTTTTTATTCAATAGGGTTGTTGCATGGAAAAAATAATACGTCTTGTTATATATTTTTGAGAAGCTTATTAAAAAATAAAAGGTTTCCAACAAACAAAAATTTTTTAAAATTATATTAGAATAATTAAATTTGCAATTAAAAACAGTAAAATTCGAAACATTTTTTTGGAGTTTTAAAACGTTTTTTCATTGGTCGACTACGTATGACGTCACAATCCAGTATTTGTATACACAGATGTATGGAATAAAATTAAAAATTAATAATTTATTACTAAATAAAGCAATATTTTATTAAAAAAATAAATATTTTTTTTTGTTAATATTTATAGAAGCTTGTATTAATAATAAAATCTTCTATAAATTAAATCTTTTTACGGTATATTATTATGTTTCTTGTAAAAGTGCGACTGCCCCATAGACTCAGGTGAAAAAGTAATGTAAGTATGTATTATTATCTTTTTAATATATTATTATTATATTATATTCAAAATTAAACATGTAATATTTATTTCGTTAATCATTTTAAAAAATATTTATCATAATATTTTTAAAATGTCCACAGATATTGAAAAGTTTATGGAAACGGAGCGATGTAGTTGCAGGTTATGTAAATCCAAAAATAAAAATGCAAGAAAAATTATAAAAGATGATCAGTATTATAGATGAAGTAGACTATGTAAAACGTATAATATTATTTTATACAGTAATTTATCTCTGTCTACACTAATTATAGGGAGTTATTTAATATTTTATTTTTAATCTTCAAAAAAAAACATATACTAACAGTAAACAAATACAAATCCAACTGGATACCTGGTGACATGCATGCATATGTATGTATTTTAATAATTTTTTTACTATTAAAACTTTATAAAAATAATCATTAAGTGTAACCGATGTAAAATTTTAGGTTGCTGCATACATCGCTTTGATAAAGAAAGCTTGCCTTCATGAAAAAGATTCAACTCGAGTAAGGAAAACTCCAAAATTATTGATAGATAGATAGAATTTTTTTTAAAATTTTATATACTATCCAATTTATAAAAAAAGTTTGCAGTTATAAATCCTCTTAAAAATAATGTTATACAGGATAGATTATAATATGCAATATAATTTAAGAGTTTACGAACAATCCCAAGATACCAGTTCACCACATACAAAAATAATAAGTTTATTATTCAGATTGGCATAGAAGTAGATGATTGTTATAAACAGCATATATTTTAGTATTTGGATCAAACAATGAAAATCTGTGAAAAAGATTATGAAAGTGTTCCATTATTTTGAATACCTGTCAATATATCAAGTTTTGCTTTGTCAGTGAAAATTTCAAAATTAATTGTAGTTTTTAAAGTTTTGTATTTTTGTACATTTATGAAATTGTTGTGAACTATTTGGAGTTAAGTTTTAGAATAATTTTAAAAATAAAGTTTAGGCTTTTATTGAAAAGTATCTATATTTAATTTTTTTTTTAGAAGTGTCTTGTTTTTATTTTTAATAACAATAAGAAAATGTTAATTAATTGAAACTAAAGAAACTAATATTTATGTACATTGTACATATACATACTTTTACTAAATTATATTTTTATCCAGGAAAATAAATTACTTTTAGCATTATATTTTGTGTATGAGTAAAAACTATTTAATAAAAAATTTTATGCTTCGTAATGGAAATTTTTTTATTTTTCCTTTACATTATTATAAAAAACTATTAATATTTTCTTTTTTATTAATTTGATAGCATAAATTATCACTTGAGGACAATATTATGTTTATTATTAGATACTGAATAGGGTATAATTAGCTTTGGAGCAGAATCTTTGAGAGTATGTAGTTTTTGCATCGACTTTTAGCCTTTATTTATATCATTTGGAGCATTTAAAAATTCCTTTTCTTACGGTATTTTGATTATTTTGAAAGAAAACAGCTCTAAATATACTTTTTAGTTGCAATTTTTTTATTATATTTAAAGTATACTTGATAAATATTTCTTTTCTATTTATTTTCCATAGTAAACAAAAAAAAAATCTGGATTGTGACGTCACTGTCAGCTTCGGGCCGTTCGGATTTAATCGGGCGTTTTCGCGTCTCTCTTCATGACTTTAAATTTTATGTTTTTTAATTGCAATTATTAAATTACTAAGTAATTTTTATGGATAATAAGGGACACTACAGTTGTTTAAATTTAGTTTACTTTAATATTTAATAATTACTTTTTTCACGTTACACAACCCTATTGAAAATTTTTCACTAAAGAAAAAAAAAAATTCAACACAATAAATCTTTTTTATTATAAAAAATTGTGTACATACCAAAAAAAAATATATTTAATTTTAAATAGAAATAAAAAAGAAAACACATATTCAATTTAAAAAAATGTCCAATAAAATTTTCCAGATGAAAGAAAACATTGAAGTAAAAACTTATCTTGAATTTCTTTATCTTGATATAAAAATTTATATAATATTAAAAAAAAAGAAGATATAAATAAGGGCTAAAAAAAAGAGTAACAGTTACGATTATTTTTATTCTTTTCTTTAACTGCCATATCAGAAAATTTTCTTTTTTTTGTCTCACTTTTCTTTATACTATTTATTTTAAGTTCAAGTTAGAAAAAAAAGGAGGAATGAATCCTTATATATAAAATTTATCAAATGATAACGTTTTTTTTTAAGTTGAATTGTAAAGGCACGCGAGATAACTTCAGAGTTAGAATTTTTCTTTTTACGATCGTGATAAGCTTACTTTTTTTTTAACCCACGCGATTTTAAGTATTTTATGTATTCTTTTCTGACTCCCTGATTTTTTATGCTTTTTGGATACATCTTCTTCATTTTGATAAAAATTAAATAAGAAAAAACATAAAGTTTTTTATTTTGTTATATTAAAATAGAAATCTAATGTAATACTGGTGTAAAAAAGGCGTATTGAAAATCATACATGCTCGAAAATTTTTCAGATGGATTGTTTTTGAAGTTGGTATAGGAGTTACTTAAGAGACGAACAGTACGTTTGTATGAGGGATTTTTTGTTCATTAATAACGTCAGGTAGGTAATATTTTTAAATTTCAATATAGATTGTTTGGAAAGCAGAAGAAAAAAAGTATATTATTGTATCAAAACTTTTCTCGCAAGTAAAATGGGTTGACAATAGTATAAATAGAAGAGAAATTCTAATTACTCAGTAAATACTTAATAATTAAACTTATAAATTAACTTTATTGTCTGAATTCCTTTTGAATAGTTTCGTGTCCTTTAACCTTCCCTTGAATTTAACTCGCTGCTCTTAACCTTAAAATTTAACGTGGATATTCTGGATTAGAGGATATTGATGAAATTGATACAGATATTTATTTTTCTTAATTTTCACTCCGTTGCGTACGAAATAACTGAAAATTAAATGAACGAATAGTGTTGGATCCATGTTTCGTTCCAAGCTATGATATATGGCATATTTTAATTTTCCGAATTCAATCATTATCATTCTTTCGTAGTTGTTTTGAAAAAGATTTGATACTCAATAAATTAACTCTATAGCGACATCATTTGTCAAAAACTGTAATGATTTATCAAAGTCGTATAATTTTTCTTAAAAATACAAAATTATGTTTTCAATCTCCTTGTAAAATTTATGATAAATGCTTGCTTTGATCGACGCGACGAAATCAAAAAAAAAGTTTAAAATCTTTAATAACAATAAAATTTTAATTTAAATATTAATAAAATAAAATTTAAAAAACATCATTATCATCGACATGATCGCAAAAAAGTAAAAGATTTAACCTTGAACTTATAATGTGCCAATTTATTTTAAATTATTCATGAATATATAAATTTTTATTATTGGAAAAAAAAAATTTATATCTATTGTTTACTAAAAAATATCAATTTTTTTTTGAACACACAAAAGCTAAAAAAAAATATAATACGATAAAATATTATTAGTAACGCCCAAAATGTATAAAATTTATGTGTGATTAAATTTTGAAAGAAAAAATAATAATAAAAAAATTTAATTAAAAAAGTCGTGTTATATATGGGTTAATATTCTTGAAAAATGAATAAATTCATAATTTTAAACCAGGTTTTAAACTGAAATTTAAATTATATCCTGGAAACAGGAGTCCTGCTTAAATATATCTAATGAACCGACTAATGAACAAAATTTTTTATAAAACTTTTAAAATCAGTAAACAAGTCTTTTGTGTATCGTCATAAATAAGATCAACCCGGTGAACCCGGTGGGGGCGAAGGGGGCAGGCTAACGCCTCCATGGAGAATCAAAAATTAACCTCTTTTTTGCATAAATTTGCTGCCTGGATATGAAATACAAATTAGGTATCAGCTAAATCGCTGTCTGATTAGCAGCTATAAATAGATAGTAACTATAACATTAGTGAAATCAGCGAAGGGGGCGTTCGCCTCCCGCCTCTCAGAATCGAAAATTAACATATTATTTGCATATTTTTTGCGTAATTTTAAAATATTTTATAAAAATATGTCATTCTATTGCTGGAACTCCTGCTCTGAGTAATTTTAAGGTTTCTTGAATCCGCCACTGCAACCCATAATTGATACAATTGACAATAAAATTTGCTATTCAATTGTCCAAAAAATAAAGCTTCATAAATAAATATCCTATTATTCAAAATCCTTATCTTAAATATTCAACCTACATTATTTGAATAAAGTCTAATCATAATAACATGAAAGTTTCTTTTGTTTATAATTTCTTTCTTCAAAAAATAAAAAATAGAATGAAAAAAAGCTGAATTTATTTAATTTACATAAATAAAAAAATCTGATAAATAAAATATTATTTTTTAAAAAAACAATAAAACACCATTTATTTTATTTTCTTATCAATATTTCTAATCAAATTTAGAATTCAAGTCTTTCACTCATCATCATCATTCACAAAATCTTTTTTTTTTTTACAATCTTTACAAGACACTAGGTTATAAAAAAATTGCCCTTCAGCTATATATCGTTTATCTTTTTTAAGATTCTCTCTATACTCGCAGTGTATGTGAGATCAAGATATTTTTTAAAGTTTTTTTTTCATGTGGTGTGAATATTTAAGTTTAGTTAAATTCTTAAACGTCAAAATTTATAATCAGATCAATAAACTTTATTTTTTAGGATGCTTGTAATAATTATATTCAAAGAATTTTTATTACTATCTTCATTTTTTAATTTTTACACTTTTTTTACTAATTTTTACGTATATCCAAAAATCTAACACTTCAAAAATTAAATTAACCTAAATTAAAAATTTTAATTAAATTCTTGAGCAAGCTAACATGAATTTCAAAAATATTTAGCTCAGTAGTATAATCCTTCGCCATTAATTTATTAAAAACAAAAAAACAAACCAACAACAACAGCAACACACATCATTTTTCTATATCATAAAAATCCCACCATCATCATCAATTCAACAGCGAAATAAAAAAAAAAAAAATAAAATACATTTTATAAATATGTGTGTCATAATTAATCAAAAGTTTTATGAAAATTACAGTTAGCTATCTAGTATAGAAAATACAATGACAAAACAAAAAATTAAGAAAAGAACTAATAATCATTTATAAAATAGATATTTATACCAGATATGACTATGCATGTATATGTGCATCTTTTATTAAAGTGTTAACTTTCTATAGAAAAAAGTAATCAATACAACAAAAACAGGTATTAGAAAGAAACAAACCATTCCTACAACATATATATTAATATCAATTTTTCTCATCTAGATTTTCTCAGGTGGCATTACTTTACTTTATAGAAATTTCTTCTATTTTATATTTTTTCAAGAATTTTATACTCGTTAAAGTATCTTTTTTCTCTTCTCTAGACTCTTAAAGAAAACACTTAACAGTTGTTTGGTTCTTTTTAAGATGTTGAAAAGTCTCTCAACACTTATTGCTTAAATCAGTCCAAAAAATCTTTTTATATAAACTTTACATTTTTGTTTATATACACTGAAAAAAAATCTACTTGCCGCAAGTTAAAATAATCCGCTTATGGTTATCGAAATTCCACTTGTGGTTAGCAGAATTATTTTTCATGCTTAAAAAATTGCAAATAGTAACTTAAATTTAAAAAAAAAAAATTTCATTATTTTTAAGAATTTTTTTTGACTCGTCATAACGCTGCGCACATATCTTAAATGAGCAGATAAAATTTTTTTTCTTTCTAATTTTTATTACTTTTCAAGTCATTTTCAATCGTTTAAGCTGAACAAAAATTGGCAAGCTGATTTTTTTTCAGTGTGTATATGTTATAGTCTAAGCTTGAATTCATGGTAATTTTAACATGGAACATTTTTATAGGGAGGGGTACTCCGGGAATCTAAACAAATCAAGCAAGAGGGGGAATCAAATGCGTCCCATTTATGGGGGTGGGTTAAATGGGACTTAGAATAATTTCTAAGATGTAGGGATTTGAAATAATTCAGTTTTAGGGACTTTGAATGAATCCAAATAAAAGAGGAATCACCGGTATAAGAATAACTTATTTTCCTAATAAATGCTTGTTATAATTTACCCCAAATAGAACGAGAAGCATGGCGGGGAAATGTGAACACGTTTTATGGAACAAATCAAGTATTTGAATAATAGCTCTAAAAAGCAAAGTAGTACTCATACTATAACATAAAAACCTATAAATACATGTTATAGTTAATAAAAAAAAACTTTTTCTCATAAAATTAAAAATCTAAAAAAAGAAAAAAAATTAAAATTAATAAACTTAAAAAAATACACACGAATAGCAAGGTATCTATTAATAAAATTATACATATATGGTATTTAATTCACGTATGTCATAAATTAATCAACAAGCGCACATATAGCCATAAATTCTCTTACAGATATATAACGAAAACAATCTCAAAGACGTTATAATTTAAATGCTTATATAAAATCGGAAATGAAATAGGAAATTAAACAACAAGTTTAGTTTGTATAATATTACGCGCATGTCAAATAAAATTTATAAAGGGTTAAAAGTTGCAAAATCTCTTATCTCATTTATATATAAATATATATACTTTATAAAATCAATCGATTTTTATATATATTTATATTATATTGAATAAAAAATAAATGCGTATGTGCTGCAAAGTTTTAAGCAATTTTTTTCCAACAGAAATTTATAATACGTGACTATGCCATCTTATTTTAAGTTTATATAAACTTTTGAGTATAATCAGATAAAATGTAAATTCAATATATACAGGCACGTATCCAGAAAATATTTTCGCGAAGGGCCAAAAAATTTCTGAGGGGACAAGAACCTAATAATATTTAAATTGATGGTTTAAATTTCTTAAATATCAAAATTTAATTTATTGTTATTTTAAATTGTTTATATGCAATAAATATTTAAATATTTTAAAATTAAGGTAAAAATGTTATTTTTGCAAAAAAAATTCAATTCGGGGGGGAGGGGGGGTACGACCCCTTGGCCCTCCTCTGGATACTTGCCTGCAAGTATATATATTTCAAAACCGATAATAAACTTTAAGAGAAAGTGGAAATGATTTCATTCGATTTGACATCTTTTTTACGTACTCAGTTAAATTTTAGTGCAAATCGAATGGATCCACCGAATTTTATTTAGTTTTATTTAAATAGAATGGGGTAAAACCTGGGGTAAAACGCTGTAGTATTGTTCCTACTCAGCCCAATGTTTAACAGGTGTATATTTTAAAACCGATAATAAACTTTATTGTGGAAAACGATTTCATTCGATTTGACATATTTTTTAGCGTAATCAGTTAAATTTTATTGCAAAACCAATGGATCCACCAAAATTTACAACTTTTATTTGAATAGAATGGGGTGGATTAAATCTGCCTTAAATATCAATCAAAATTTAATTGTTTACAAATTTTAAAATTAAGGTAAAAAAAGTTGTTATTTTTTCAACAAATTTTCATTTTGGGGGGAGGCCATGGCTTTGCTGCCCCTCTGGATACGTTTCTGGTATACATAATATATAAAGTAATTGAAATATTCGAAAATTTCCCAGAAAATATATATAAATTGTATAATATACATTACTGTTTTGTTGTTTTATTATAAATAAACACAGGATGTTTGATATTTATTTGAGGCTTACCTGAAACAAAAGATAATTGCAAAATTTTAGTTTATATGTTAAATAAAATTAATGTTTGCTAAATTACTATAATTTTATTTACGTTTTTGTGGCTTTTTTATCGGATTTAATAGCATATTTTGAATAATACATATTTACTTTTATCAGTGTAAAAATCCTTTTAAAATATTTATAAACCTTTTATCATTTTTTTTTTGAGTACCAAGTGTTAAAAATTTTATTTTTTAATTTCATGGATTTTAATTGAATTTTTTAGTAAGAAAAAGTAATTATAGGGTTTCGAATATGTAATATTATAATAATATATTTTAAAAAGTGTTTATTTTGATTGAAAGTTTCTTATGTTATATTCTCTTGAAAATAAATTTTTTTAATAAATTATAGGTATTTTATTAGATAAGAGGTGAAATATAATTTATATATATTAGCCTGCTTGTTATTTCCTTATAAATTATTATTATACACACCATCAACTTGCATGGAACGTATTTATTTTTACTGGCTAACTTATAATCTATTACAAACATTCTAGATTTTAAGTCCCTAACCTCATGTTACTAACAATAAGTCACTAAATCGAAATTATTATAAGTGCTTTTTGACCCCTTTCCCCCGATCGTAACCCTTCAATCCTCCCTAGATTTTCAGGCCTTCTGGGTTACCCCTCCTTAAAAACATGTTTTATGCTAATCTGTCTGTACCTTATAAAATCAAACAAGTCTCCAAATTCAAATTATTCTAAGTCCTCGAGGGGCGATTTCAAGGAGCATATTTTTACTAGATTCTAGGGGCACTAGAGTAGAAATAATTAATTATTACTCAAAATCTATTAAAATTCTGTTCGAGCAGAATCCCTAAAATCGCCTCAGAGCAAAATTTTAGTAAATTTTTAGTGATGATTACTATAGTTCAATTGTTTAAACTCTAGTGTCCCCAGAATATAGTAAGAATATGCTCCATGAAATCGACCCTCTTTAAAATCAAATTGTTCTAAGTCCCTAGACCCGGATCATTTTGGGTCCCCAAAGCAAGATTGTATAGCGAATTTTTAAAATAACATCAAGTCTAATATACATAGAAAATATGTATAAAAATCATCAATTTAAGAAAACTTTACACAGAAATGCAGAAAATAAATTCCTAAAAAAAAAATATTTTACATGATTACATAATTTACAGGATAAATCAACGGAACAAATATTACATACCTCTACGTGTTATAATAAGTTTTATAATATTATGCTAATAAAAAATGTGCATGAGAAAAAATAAAGCTTATTTTATACAAGAAATAAAAATTTCATAATATTTTAATAATTTTTTTTTTTTTTAGTATTAAAGCTTTGGAAAATAAAGGAAAAAAATTTTTTTAGCAAGTTTATGTATAAATTTATTTAAATTTTTTAGCCTAAAAGATGAAAATTTTCAAGTCTACTGCTCTAGCGTTAAAAAAGTTGAAAAGAAAAGTGAAGATGATATAAAAAAAAGGGACCGAACCGCGAAATGAAAGAGGACTTTTTGCATGTATGTGTGTGATATAGTTTTTTGCTTACGTTAAAGTGTCAAAAAAAAAGTGTGTATGAAGAAAAACGATATTTTGCAACTTTAATATTCCAATGTCGTAAATGTGTATAAATTCGAGTGAAAAGTGTCGTCTGTCGTCGTTTTCTATATAGACAAATTTTTTTATATCGAAAAAAAAGTTTTATTTATAAGAAATTAAATAAGTACGTGATTTAATAATTTACATTAAAGATTGTAAGACAGTGATCGAAAAATTCTCATGAATGCAAAATAAATTTAATTAAAAATAAATGGCTAAAATTTCCAGTTATTTACATATTTGATCAATTTTATTTGTTAAACGCATACACAAAAAGCCACAAACTGCAAATACAAATAGTTAATTAAATACATACAAAAAATTTTTTAAATGACTTATGTATTGTTATGAATAATATAAAAACCCATCACCACAAAAAAAGTAAAACATAACCTCAAAAAAAAAAAATCAAATTAAATTCTCCTATAAATGAATAACAAAAAGAATTGAATAGATTTTTTGTATATGAAAATGAATATAATACAGTTCAGTCTATAACGCATCATCATCATTATCATTATTGTCACTGTATAATACAAACACAGATGTTAAAATACGATAAGAATAAAAAAATAAAATGTGCATATATAAAACTCCCTATTTTTTATAATATCCCAAAAAAAAATCAATTTTAGTACTATTACCACGTCAATAACCCGTATTTTTTTTGTTATAGTCTCAAGAGAGAATTACTATTTTATGTGTGTGTAGAAGAGACAATGACATTGCAGCAGTTATAGTGGAGACTATAATACGGGTATAGACTGAAATGTCAAACATATCGATAAATATTATGATTATTAATGAATGAAAAAATAATCATTTTTTTGCATATTTTTTTTTGTTCTGTGTGATATGCCAAATTTTTTATTGATGATTTGTTTTGAATGGATTAAAAAGTTTGTTTGTCGAAGGTTAATTTAGAGTGGTTTTTTGGCTGTGAGACACCCCAACTTAAATTGTAATTAATTATTCTGTCATTTTATACAATAGCCCAAAAATGACCAATTACACCTAATCCAACACCCAAAACTACTAAAAATTCTTTAATTGCTAACTAAAAACTTTTATATCCCTGTACTAAAAAACAAAAGCTTTTTAAATAACTTAAAAATTGCTCATAAATATTAAAAACTTTTAATTATGCTCCATAGAAATATAAAATTAAAAGGAAAAAAATTATTATTAACAATAATAATAATTAAGAAATATAAATTTAAAAAAAAAAGTTTATATTCGTTAACTTTGCAAATATATTTAGAAAATTTTATAAATAATGTATTTTGAAAACAATGAAAAAGTTTTCTATTTTATATTTTACTACTAAAAAACTAGACTAACTTGGGAATTTAGGTTAATGGATCTTTATATACAAAACTATTATTATTTTCTTCTTTTATAAACTATGCTCTCATTGGTTGTACATTAATGTAATTACTAAAATGACAATTGTTTAACAAATATAGTAGAAAGAAAATTTTAACTAATTATTTTTTATTGTTAAATACTTTGTATATTGTAATTTTGAAAAAAAATATAATTTATGTGCTTTGTGTGTTAACAAAGGGTTATTAAATACTGAAATTTTCTATAAAGTATACTTTGCCTACTTTGTGGGCTTCAATGTTTTAGTGGAAGGTATACACAGAAGAAGCAACAAAATTTATTTTTGATTTGAGAAATTTGAATGAAGGTTCATATTTCTATTTGTTTCATGAGTCAGATTTTGTATACAGTCCCACAAGATGTATAGCTAATATTTAATATCGACGATCATAATATAATTGTGATCAAGCGTATGATCTCAGATTTTTTATAAAAACGTTTATATAAATAAGTTTTTATTTACATTCAATAATATGAGTATACCAAAAACCTGACAAAACTCGATAATATTATAAAATAAAAATTTATTAATTCTCCGACTAGAGTTATGTATAAGACCTTTAATTCGATTCCTGGATCGCTATTTCGTTGACACTTTTTTTTGCTGATAGGTCCATAAAATTTTTCAACGAGTATTTATTTTTTCGGGTCACTGAATACGAATTTAAAATAAGTTTTAACTGAAAATGGTCCAGTTGCCCGCAATAGAAATTTTGAGGTTATTTTTTGCGAGCTTTTAAACATTTTCATCTGTTACTTTCCCTGAATGCAAAAATGACATCCAGTTTTAGTCAAAATTCTGTAGTTGCTCATGAAAAGAAAAGTCTAAGAAACCACAAAAAATAATAGGTTATTTTTAAAGCATAAAATGCTTTGAATAGCAATTTTCGGCTATTTGATTTTTTGTGGTTTCTTAGATATTTCTTAATACTCATAAAACAAATGTACTAGATAAAAATCTTGAAGAAACACCGTAAAGCATAACTTAAAAATTCCTTCTATAGGCACCTAGATAATTTTTGGAAAAAAAGGATTTCATATTTTTATTCAACAACCTAGAAACCAAAGTTACTTATCAGAAAATTTTATGGGTCCAATAGCAAAAAAAAGTGACTTAAAAATAGAGGTTCATATTACAAAAGGCAATGATATCATTCTCAATTGATTATCTATATTCATACATGAAGAGCATTCTAAGACCCATCAATCACCATTTTTGAATACCTCGATGAAGTAGCTTTATATCGCAACACACGAAGGATCAAACCAGCCAAACAAATTTAGGTACGATGAAACCAACCAATAGAATTAATGATATGAATTGACTTAATTGAAAAGAGTTAACTATTAATAATGATTAAATAATGGCGCATAAATTTATATTAGTACACTTATAAAGTATTACTTTCTTTTATAGAGTTGTATAGCCAATTCACTTGCGAGAATAAATTTAAAGTAAAACTATATCTCATATTTTTTTCTGTACTGAAAAAAAATCCACTTGCCGCAAGCGGAAATATTCCACTTTTAACTAACGGAATTCCGCTTATGGCTAGCGGAATTTTTTTTTCTTGAAACGTAAAGTAATTATATTTAAAAAAAATTTTTTTTTGGCTCATCATACCGCTACACGCATATCTTAAATGAACGGAAATTTTTTTTTCTTTGCATTTCAAATCATTAGCAATCATTTGGGCATGAAAAAAAATTCCGTTAGCCACAAGCGGAATTCCGAATGGTATAATTTCAGTGTATACTTATATCTACATCTACCGAAAGCATCATATTCTGTTTTTAAATATTAAAAAAGCTTTACGAGCAAAAGTTTCCTTCTTTCAAAAAAATACTGCGGGTTACAAGTTTTTAATTTAGCAATCAAGCATGCAATTATTAGATTTAGGATTTTTTTATAAACCTGATCACTCAGTAATCGAAAAATGCTAAATAAATCAGTTTTCTAGTAAGCCTCAAGATACCAAGAAGTACCATTTTCCTTTAGAATCACTCATATATGAAATAATTAATTTATCTTTTTGTTTTTATCTATTCCACCATACATTATAAGAAATAAAAACTAAAAAAAATTTTTCGAAATAAATCTGTCAAGAAATAGCACCGAAAAAAAAATTCTCAAAAAATTTATTTTGTTTATACTTTATATCTCATCTCTTAACAAAAAAAAATTCTTGAAAATTTTTCTTTTTTCCCTAAAAAACTAACCCATGGCGTGGTACTATAACGTACATAAAAATCCCTTTTGTCTCTACGGGATGTTTTCTATATAAAAGTGTACTTGAAAAATGTGAAAACGCATGAAAAATAATAATAAAAAAAAAAAATTTATAGTATACTACACAGCTGTGTGTTATATCAGTTAGAAATTTTTTTTTTTTCATCTTCTCTTTTGGCACGACTGTTAGTTTTCATGTGGCTTTATTTTCACTTTTCTATATAAATTATTTATTTTTTTTTTTACTTTAGTATTGGCTTTACTCTTCTCTCTGTATGGATTAAAAAAGAAAAGCTCGTCTACTACCTATGATTCATTTATTTATTTTACTTTTTTTCTTTTGAGAAAACTCATTCTTCTTCTTTTTTCTACCTAACCTATAAAATTTTCTTTTTTTTTTTTAATCCTTTGTTTTTTTCTGATATCCAGCTGCTAGACAAGTTATTTTCGGAAATCCTTTTTTACCTGGGATAAAAAACAAAGACATTTGTATTATCCAGTAAAATAAAAACAGAGAAGTAGAGTAGGAGGATCCAATAAATTTTATTTTTAAGCTTAGCAAAGAAAAATTGCTAAAGTACTAATTGTACAAAATATCGTAATAAACATCGATATAAATAAAAAATAGGGGGTTTTAAATTAACGCGTGTTTTTTTGAAAAAAAAAAGAAGAAAATTTTCCTCTCATTTTACTCTATCGATCGTTATTTTGGTTTTGTAACCCTTGTAAATACGTAATGTCGCGAATATAATATAAAGGGCGCGTTTAAATAATTTACAGTATTCCTCTCTAGAGAGAAAGGGTTTATATATAGAAAATATGGTGGACTCATTGGGGACAGAAAATGCCAAAATTATTCCGGAAGACAATGAGAATTTCGCACTCTCTCCGGATAATAAAAGGGAAAAACGAACGTTTTGCGTAGGATATTAACGAGGAAAAACAGGGTATAGTTGTAGAGGAAAGAGCTTAAAAGTACTCGTAACACGTAAAATATTCTATTTTATAGTAGAATCGCGTGCAATGACGATAAATCCCTTCATTTAAATGTCCTTGAATTTAAACTGAAAATTTTTGGACTTATAAGCGCTTTTATGTTTTATACTACGGAGAAGAGAAAGTTATTACGACTACTCGTTGAAGGATTTTATTAGCCAACTTTTCAACATTTATTGAAAATTTTTAAAATTATTTTTTTTTTCACTGATTTTTTTTTTTTAGTCAGCGTTAAAAGTTTTTTAGAGCTACACTCTCTTGTGAAAAAATGATGTTATAATTATTTTTTTTAGCTTTTTAATACTCTCTGGAGAAAAAAAAGCACAAAGTTTTTCCTTTTTAAAAAAATGGCTTAAACATTTTCTATAAAGAAGAGTTCTTCCCTTTTTAAATTTTAGAAAAAAAAATTTTTTAACGACTTTTTTATGCTAAAATTAAAGGG
The DNA here is from genome assembly GCA_022575985.1 of Anagrus nilaparvatae. NCBI lineage: Eukaryota > Metazoa > Arthropoda > Insecta > Hymenoptera > Mymaridae > Anagrus > Anagrus nilaparvatae. The sequence goes on from JAKSXM010000231.1 coordinate 34,801,861, forward strand.
TTTAAGTACTTTTATTAAAAGTAAAAATTTTTTATTATTCTCATGGGCTATTGTGCAGGTTTCAAATTGATTTTTATTTGGAAAGATTACATTTATTTGATATTTAACGTCAAAATGTGTTTGCATACAAAAAAATAGAAAAATAATTTACGTCAGTTTTCATAGCCAAGCTGCATCCATTTGTTTATTTTACCTCTAATTTTTCTTTTCTTATATATAAAAATAACGAGTAAAAAGTATCATATTTTTCCACATATAATACAATTTTTTCTAAAAAAAAATCATCATCCTGTTTTTTATTATTTATGCATAAGAAAAAAAAAATATTTTTTTTAAGAAAAGAAAATTTGTCATGTATTATAATGATTATTATTTTTCGTATCTTAAAGGTTCATTCAGTTGAAAAAGTGGTTGAACAATAGAAGATGATTTTTAGTAAAAAATATAATGAGATTTTTCACGTTGATATTTTCTTTCAACAAAAAAAAATCTAGTATCACTCATTAAAGGACGATAAAGTGTCATAAACCTTAAACTTAAAAAAAAAATGATAAAATACAAACAATAAAAAAAAATAGAAGCTTTTTTATAGAAAGTATTTATACGTGAGAGACAAACAAACTCGCGGCTCATAAACTTTTTAATTTATCTAACGATCCGTGTTTATTTCGTTTTTTTTGCAAAGTCTGTTATTTTATAAGAGGTTAGGTAGCGTAGGTAGGTTCGTTAGGTATTCGGTGCAATTGCCCAATGAAAGTTAACTCCACTGGAAAATGAAAGAAAGAATGAAAAAAAACAAGAATATTATTATTCCGATGAGAGTTAAAAAAAAATATTAAAAGCTCTCTTGCACGTTGCATATTTTAGTCGATTTAATACAACTTTTATTTTTATTTATCTTGAAGATTAAATTAAAAATAATTTTATAAAAAATAGGGTAATTTAAAACTTGTAATTTAAGATTTTTTTATTTTTATGAATAAAAATTTTTTTATTCCCTTAGTGCCCTAGATTAGATATAAAATGACATAAAGCTTTCAATGATCTAGCGAGCATAAAAAAAAGATAGAATTTTAGTTGACTGGCCGCGATTTTCTTTTGTGTGTATTTGTGCTTCCTAACTGAAAACAATAGACATTGTAGATAAATTAAAACTGCCTCCGGTTAAATTTTCTCATGTACTCTCTTTCGTATACTTTTTTTTTTTATAAAAAAAAAGAAGCCTACTTCATAAATGTTAGCGAAGAAAATATGCGTGTGTTACAAAAAAAATGTATAGAAAAAATGCTAGAGGCATTTTGTTTCATTTTGGTTTCGTATACTCTTACCTGGAATATAACAAGTCTCTGGAAAAACCACAGACTTGACTTTCTTTTACTTTTTTTTTCTAATGCCCATAGGCAGTTTTCTGAAAATTTGTTAATTAAATTTAGCTTCGGTTTTTTTTTCTTAAAAAAATTCTATACTTAATGTCAATAAACTTTCAATAACAGGTGAAAATCAATGAGTATATAATAATTCAAAACTGAAGCTATTGTTAACAGCTAAATTATTGTATATTATCTACACTAATTTATCGCAAATTTGATTAAGTGATTTGAATTTATCTATATAAAATCTCCTTTTGTTTGTAAAATATTAATGTTAAAAAATGTCCATATTGTTACTGCTAAAACTAAGCAGAATTTGAATTATAAATCATTTTTATAACAAAGTATTATTTGAACTTTTACATACTATATAACAAAAGTTAAGAGAGAATTCTTGGCATGTATAAGAATAAAGACAGTGCAAAACTTGTGTAATAATAAATAGAAGTAAAGTCATAAACTAAGACTTGGTTTTTCGAGTTATCTTACAAATTTACTTTTAATGATCGCATTTTTTAGGAGCAAATGTATCATGTGCAGTTTTATTTCTTTTTAAGAAGACCCAAGTTTACTTAAAATAAAACTTATAGCTGGTTTGTGTGTTAACACAACCAACGAGTATGGGGCATGTTGACCTATGAAAGTTTTAACTTCTATTCCCTAAATAAGTCCCTAAATCTAAATTACAGACTCCACTCCATAAAAACGTCAATTTTTGAGCACCTTCTAAAAATGCCAATATTCTACAGCACCATCTTATAATCTACAAATTTTACTCCCGCCCTGAAAACATCTTATTAGAATTTAAAAAATTTATAATCGGTTTGTGTAACTACACATATATTATACTAAGTCCATAAACTTAAAGTATTCTAAGTTGTTGTTGTTATCAGGGCCTGATCAGGTCCTGACTTCCACTTCAAATTATTCTAAGTCCCTAAATCGGAAATATTCTAAGTCCATTTTACCCCCCCCCCCCCTGCCCAGCCAAACTTTTTCAAATACCCCATCCAATGAACATGTTACATGTCGAAATTCCAATTTTTAACCCCCCAGCTCTCTGAAATCGAATCAGCCATTTTTAGTGCGCCATTTTAAATTTTAAAATTCCATTTCCAGAATTGCCGAAATTTGGCTAAATAATCAATATTTTATAAATTTGTAAAAATACATAAAAATCACTTGGTTGGATCCATACAGCTCCACTTAAAATTTTTGGATGCTTTCAACATTGCTGACCCCTTGATTGTTTAGTAACGCGACTTTTCAAGAAACTTTTCAGTAAAAAACGACGTAAAATTTAAAGAAAAAAAAAATCTGACATTTTTCCATATAAACCCCCTTCGATTTTGGCCAAAATAAAAATTGTCAAAGAAATCAGTTTTCCCCATTTCATCGGCACTTTTTTTACTAGAAAACTTGGTTTATAAGGAATTTTAGCCAATTCAAATGGTTTTTATGCAAAAAAGTCAAAATTTTAAAAAATGCAAAAATTTTAAAACTCACTTAAATCCATTTATATCAAGTTTTTTGAGCTCTATGACCCGCAAAACCATATTGATTTAAGTTTTCAACTATTTCAAACCTTTTTCAGTACCAAACAATAAAATATTTGAAAAAAAAAAATTTGACCATTTTTCTATACATACCCCTTTCGATTTTGGCCAAAATAAAAATTTTCAGAAAAATCCCGTTTACCCTTTTCATCAGCACTTTTTTTATTAGAAAACTTGATTTATAAGGAATTTTTGCCAATTCAATTGGTTTTAAGCGAATAAAGCCAAAATTTTTAAAACTCACTTAAATCCATTTATATCAAGTTTTTTGAGCTCTATGACCTTCCGGGTCAAACCATATTGATTTAAGTTTTTCAACTGTTTCAAACCATTTCCAGTACTAAAGAAGAAAAAATTTGAAAAAAAAAAATCTGACCATTTTTCCATACATACCCCTTTCCATTTTGGCCAAAATAAAAATTTTCCAAAAAATCCGATTTGTACTTTTCAACAGCACTTTTTTAATTAGAAAACTTAGTTTATAAGCAATTTTAGCCGATTTAAATGGTTTTTTGCGAATAAAGCTCAAATTTCTAAAGATCCAAAAATTTTAAAAGTAACCTAAAACCATTTACATCAGGTTTTTTGAGCTTTTTTACCCGGAGAACCATATTGACTTAAGTTATTCACTGTATCAGACCTTTTTCAGTAGAAAAAAACAAAAAAATTTAAGAAAATAAATCGGACATTATTTTATTTAAACCCCTTGTTGATTTTGGGATAAATAAAAATTGTCAAATGAAAGTGGTTGGCCCTTTTGATCAGCACTTTTTTTATTAATCTAAGGGGCTAACCCCCTGCGCATTAAAACGAAGGGGGTGCAGAACCTAATAATAATACTAGAGGTAAAATTTGTGAATAAACAATTTTTTAGGTTAAGGCAAAAAATATTACTATTTTTATTCAAAATTTTTCTTACGGGATGATAGAGACACCAGCATCAGTTTGAAATTGCATTTGATTTTAATTTACTCGCAAATAAAATTAAGATTTTCAAAAAATTGAAAAAGTTACATACTTCCCAAAATAATTTTTTTTTCTGAGTGTACATTAATTTTTAAAAATATTTAAAAAATTCTGTTTAACCAAATAAACTACTTGTTTATTTTTCAATTTAGTACACTCATGTAACATAATAGCTTCGAAAATTACAAAATTTTGTTATTTTCTCTGTACCCTAAACAAAGATTACAAGAAAATTAGTAAATCGAATAGTCGAATTACTAAATTTTCGATAAATATAAAACCAATCCCCTATAATAACACACAGAGACTCAAAAGAAGGTAATTTGTTGTAATTGAGACATATCGTTTTTATTGTATCTTTCAAAAAAAGTACAATGAATTTATTGTATTGAAAAATTGAACGATATGATGTAATGAATAATTTATAAATACGGGCTTACAATAATAAAAATCAAAGGCACGCGTGAATGATCATGAATAAATATAGAAAAAATTTTTTTGTAACTTTTAATGAATATAAAGTTAAATTTTATAAGACTTAAAGCTTTTTTTTTTTTAACTGAATTTAAGAAAAAGTTTTTCTATCTTTTAAAGAGATTCATCAAGTCTTCTATTCAAGTGCACGCTTATATAGCATAAAGAGTTTTATTAAGAAAGACAGTTAATTTTTAATTTATTCCTCGATGAATAATAATTAAAAATGACTGATATTTAAGTAAAAAAAAAGTACCTCAAAATATGATAATTAAATATTTTTAAAGAAAAAATTTTTTTTTAATTTTTATCACTGGCGTTAAACAAATATTAATAAGAAAATCAATAAAATTTAATGTTTACTGTAATTTATTTAATGATGATAGAGAAGATGAAGACGCACATATCCGGGTACTCTTAAGTAGGAAACTTCGATGTAGGTATTAATTCTATAAACTTGTAAGTATCTTATTATTATTATTATTATTATTGCCACTTTAAACTATGATAATTAAATAATAATACGATAATTGATAAAAAGATTTAGAATTATTTTTGTGTAATTTATCACAAAGTCTCCCCCTGGAAATAATAATCTTAATTTATGACATTTTTTCTGAAAGACACAGTTCAGATGATCAAAAGTCTGTTTTTCTTCATAAATTCCAATTTTAGTAAAAGAAAAAATATGATTAATCGTATGGTCAATTTAATGATTAAATAAAAGCTACTTTTTCTGTGGTTTTAACAAAAATAAATTTTAAGCTAATAAATTTTGGCTTTAGTGCCAAACCGAAATAACTTTTTTTAATAAGGTATTAATACCAATATTTTATGATAAGCTTATTTTTTTTTTAAATAAAGGTTTTAATAAAACTCTGTTTAAACTAAAAATAAATGTCTTTAAATTATATGGGTAAGTTACTTTAATAAAATTTAATATTATATTTAAGTGTAAAAAAAGTAGAGAAAAGGTTAAAATTAGGGATAATCCTTTAGAAAAATAGCCTAAAGGCATGTATAAAAATCCCTTTTTTTGGGGTTAAGATACTAATATAAACTTACAAATTTTCTAAAATACTGACATAAGGATGACATTTAAACTGGGTAATAACCTCTAGCTATATAATAACTCCTAAGTTAATAAAATTAAGTGAGAGATATTTTTTATACTTTCATATCTTAATTACTTGACTAAAATTTCATTTATGATTTTTTTATGGAGTTAAGTACTAATTTAAGCTTTTTTTTAGTTTAATGAAATTATTTTAATTAAAATTTGTTAGTTAGACTGGATTTTATTTTGAAAATTACTTTATTTATGAAATTGTTGGATGCTCACGCTTTTTAAATTTTATACAGGTTTATAGACACTTTTAATCCATACTATCGGTGATATTTATTTAGCTTATTCGTGTATGTTAGCCTAGACGTGGATATTAAAATTAGCTGTTTACTAAAAAAGATAAATGTACCAGAAAATGATGGGCTCCTTTTTTTTTCAAGAATATCTGTTGGCCAAAAGTGAAATTTTGCTTACGACAAATAGGAAAATTCCGCTTGCTACAAAAAGGATCTTTTTTCAGTGTAGAGCAGTTATTTAATTGAATCTAATCAGTCATTCACTGGTTTAGTTGCTCAAAATTTTATTCTGAATATTTTAAATTGCAAGAAAACTTTTGAATTCTCCTGGCGATATCATCGGAGACCAGCGCGCCCGGAACTTTGCTCGTACCCCATAGTTTTGGATTTAAGCTCTCAAAAATATTCGCATTTTAAAAACATTGACCAGGCTAATATGCATAATAAATGCATAATAAAGATAAAATTTTATTGATTAAAAATTTTTGAATAAATTAAGCGTAATTAATTTAATAAAGCATGTAAATTTCCCAATATTTTTCATTTTTATTGTTAAATTAAACCAAAAATTTTATAATAATAATACCTATATGTAAAATTATCTAATTTTAGCCAGTAGCTATATTATGTACATTTATACAATGACATACTAGTTTAATCGTCCGGAAGGGACATGTTTATTCGGACACACATTATATATGAAAATATGCTGCTATATGATTGTTATATCTCACATTTCTATCATAACCCAAAAAGAAAAAATTTTCTATTTAATGTAGTGAAAAAAATTTATTTATTGATTTTATTTTTTTTTTTTCTTTTACACATTTTTTTTTTGTATTATTAAAATATTTTTTTTCTTTTTTATCTTTTAATTTAGTTGACATGAAAGTCACGGATCGTTAACGGAAATAACTCGTACGTCGAAAATTCGACGCATCGATATCCGACTATTGGCATATCGAAAATTTTTCGATATTTTTTTTTTTAAATTTGTCTCTCTAAATATTACGCATCAACGCTTTTTTTTATTTCCTCTTTGTATTTTAATTTTTTGATTGTTTTTTATTTTCTCATACTGTAATAAATTGTAAAGCTTTTTTTAAAAAATTATAACAAAAAAGTACATACAATTGTACATCATTGAATTTCATTCTTTATAAATAATAAAAAAAACAAGCTTAATTGACTTTTAATTCTCACAATAGCAGAGCACAGTAGTTTTTATTACGATAAAATTGAGAGTACCGTGAGTTTATTGAAAAAAAAGATCATTTGGCAAAAAGTGAGAATTTAATAGACATTTTCAACTGTATACTCTATAGGTGTGAAAATAACTACGTTACTTATACACTAACTGGCTTTGAGCCAATAAACGAAAAAAAGAGATTTAATTGTTAAGAGAAATGACCTTCGGAAACTATTATATTATTATGTTCTACCATTAAAGAAAAACTTTGATATTTATTAAGAACTTTTTTTATGGTAATTATATCTAAAATCTTATTGTGTGTGCTCTTTTTTTTCGGCTCATAAAATTGTTTAACTTTTTTGTTTTCATGATAATAGTCTTTGTTGAAAGTTTTGAACTATCGTTTTTCATTTTCAGGCTTAGTTGTTTTTTTAGATGAATTTAAGTCTGTATGCATAATTAGAATCTAATAAGGTTATGTGATGAAATACGAGTCCCTGAGTTTACCTATCAAAATCTTAATTACTTTTTGTTTTAATTATCATAACAAGGGATGCCAATAAAATGCGGTGGTTTTCTTACTTTTGGGTAAAAACTTGAAGCATTGGTTGTGTTTGTGTATTTTGTAACAACGATTATCTACTTAAAATTCTATTGTTATCTGGTTACAAAAACTTTTTAAATAAACCCCCACAAGGGATGCCAATAAAATGTTTTCTTAATTTGGTTCTAAATTTGTTCTGGCCATATTTCAGTTTCAATCATGTTTCATATGTTTCATGACAGTGATTTTCTACTTAAAAATTCACTTTTAGCTGGCTGCAAAGAATTTTAAAAATTATCCCCCACAAGGGATGCCATTTGTAATGTAAATTTTTTTCAAAATTCGTTTATTTATTTTTTATATTATTTTAATTACACGAAGTAATAAATATTAATAAATGGCACAAAAACCGTAAAAAATTAATTTTTAGTACACCAATAAAACTTTTATTTCTGCTAATTTCAAGAAATAATAGTAAATTGCAGGTATACATTCAAGAAAACCTATTAAAATCTATAAATAGAATAACAAATTTTTTAGATAAAAATATTGAAAAAAAGGGTCTAAAAAAAGCAGTCACGCAAGAACTAATAATGCATATTTTTTTTTTCAAAGAAAATTTACATGATTTCTTAAATAATATTTCTTAAAAAACTTTTATTTTTTACCTTATATTTTTCTAAGAATCTACATAACTTAGATTCACGAACTCTATGCAATAACAATAAAAACACAAAATTTTTATCACCGTAAAAAAGTAATTTTATATTTTTTTTCTATTTTTTTTAGTTATAAGTAATTAAATTCACGGTTTTTTAAAATTTATTTTATTTTTTTAATGATACTTTTTCTAAAAAATGCCTGATTTCTACATTTTTTTCGAGTACTATTGACTCTTTTTTATTATTAATATTTACTCTGAATGCTTGTTACTTCGAGTATGTATATTCAAGTACAACTAGTTGTTATCTGCAATACACTCCCTCATTTTTTTTCAATTCAAAAAAAAATAAAAAAATATTTTAATGAAAAAAAAGCAAATTATTAAAATTAATTAAAATTGTTGTTACAGAATATAAATTTAATGAATTTCAAAAATATTGTATTACAATTTAATAAACTTATTGTAAATACACAGACGCAGAGCAGAGAGATAGAGGAATAAAACATTAATTACGGGTAGTAAAATCGAACGAGAACAAAAATGGGAATCTGGGATATCCAATTTCAGATGATTAGTTCAGAACAAACATTTTCAATGAATATAATAAAATAAAATAGACAATTCATTTATTCCTGCTATTGAAACAATAATATTCGAGGAAAAAAAATTTAAATGTACCTGAATCGTAATACCTTTTTAAGCTCTGTAGGATCATAACCTAATGGAAAAAATGGCTTTTTTTCGCGTACAATTCAACAAAAAAAAAACATTTAAAATACCTATCGTCCAGTATTACATTCCATACGAAAAAAAGGAAATGTATTTAAGTGAGATTTGGAGTTTTTCTATGGAAATTACATTATGTAGAGACGGAATAAAAGAAAAAATAGAAACGAAATAACAAGGCCGATTGCTTTTCCCTTCGAAAAAAACGAGCGATTAACTTCGTTAGTTAACCAGAGGGGAAACAAGAGAAAGATGGAAATGAGGAAAAAACGAGAGATTTTTATATTTTAGACGGTAGATTTTTTTCTTCTTTCTCAAATTTTCTCTCTTTTTTCTTTTTCTATTGTATAAATACAAACAAATGCAAACGATATTCCAATTTTTTTTCTTCCTTTTTTCTTTGAATAAGAAAAAAAAGGTATATCCATAGGTATGCCACCGGCTGTTTCTAACGTCCTATTGCCTATATCGATTACGCCATTAACGTATAAATGTGCGGCTGAACACTAAATTTTTACCGATTTTTTACAATACAACATAAAAAAAAAATAGAACGAATAAAAATCTTTTACTTTTTTTTCACTCTAATGCCTACAAATATTTTACAGATTATTTGAGCAATAATTTTTTTAATTTGAAAAACTATAAAAAACAATGTCTCAACATAAAAATTTATTTATCAGTAGTTTTTTTGGTCCTTTGGAGTAAATACACGGTGGATTGGAGAATGCTTTTTTACACACGGTGTACATTTTGGTATGGTTTTAAGGAACAAATTATAAATTTTTCTCTAGTTTCTAAGGAGCACCGTGTACGTGTCATTCGTAAATTCTTCGTCACGTCACACTTTTTTAGTAAATTCGAAAATAAAAAAAAACTAAGTAAGAAAAATCACAATCCTCTCGGAAAAACGGAAGGAAGAATCAAAAGAAGCTTTGGCACGCGCGTACTACATGGACTCGTTCCAAATATATAAAATATATAGCAAAGAAAACATCAGGAGCAATTTTTCTCTACGTTAAATTTTTTTTTCTTTTTTTGGCTTCATGTGGTTCCAAACAGTTTTTTTTTTATTTCTACATTTTTACTTTTATTTCAAGTGTTATAGGTTATGTTTTCTTCTTTTATGAAGAGGCATATACATAGATACTACTAATATTATATTGAAGAGACTTCTTCTCTTCTTTTAGATAATATCGTACGTGCTTTTTTGTACTCGATCCATCCACTCGTGCACGTCATATTTACACAAGATTTTTTCAAGAGTACATAATGTACTTCTATATTTACTCGTTTTTTTTTATTTTATATTTTTTAACCTTTAAATGCGATTTTTCACTTTATTGAACGTTTTCTTTACTAAATTTTTATTCTCTAGTTTTTTATTTTTCTATATGTATGATATATTACTTTTTATTATTATATATGTTTTTTATATATTGCTGATGTGTCAAAGATTTTAAATGTACATTCAACTGACTAAAAAATAAAAATAATTCTTTTTTTTTTTATTTTCTATATTTGTTGCAGAAAATATAGAACTATTTTCTAGCTTTTTTTTTGTTCAACAAATATACAGAGCGTTTTATACAGCAATAATTACAATTTTTTGCAAAAAAGTGGGGTTAGGGATTAAGTTTAGCTACAGAAGTTAACTGTAGATGTCGTGGTAGTCAATTGGGAGGTAGAGGTGAGGAGCCTAGCACCTACCAGATTTAGAAATTTAGGATATTTGTTTCAAATTTTTGGATGCGATGCCAGTTCTGGGATAGTAGTAGAGCTAAGTCCCTTGGATAATATTTAATGGCAAAGAATTTTGATGTGCAGAAACCAAAATTCGTATTAATATGGAACATGTTTATTGGGAGGTGTACTTGAAAAATGACTGACTTTCAGAAGAGGGGGGGGGGGGTGAAAGATTGACCTTTTTAGGGGGAGGAAGTCAATGAACCTAGAATAATTGCGATTTAGGGACCTAAAATATTTGAAAGTTTACATTATAGTTTTCATAAGTCAACATGTCCAACGTTGTTTACGATAGAACTTCAGATCTGTGCCCTCTAACTATCCCAGCCTTGTTCTATGCTTTGGAACCCCCCTTCCCACTCTCAAAATTTCGAACACTTGTCCTAATCTTTTAAACATTTGTTATAATAAGAATTGCAAAAGGGGGAAGGAGTAGTTAGTATTTTTGACCAACAATAATTTCATTTGGTGGTTTATCAAAAAGAAAATTAGAATTTGGTCAATTGAAAATAATATTAAAAATAATGGATACCTTAAAAAATTATACCTGCATTTTTTCGGGGTTAGTTTAAATCTGTAATGGATGGCCATTAAGTAATTTAAAATTTTTTTAAGTGTACAGGACTAAATTATTTTTAAGTGTAATTTTACAAAATTGTACTTTCCTTCTATCACGCTAAAAAGAAATTTTATACAATTTCAATAATTCATTCTATTCTTAGAAATAAATTATTTTAAATTATTTAAACTTTTTTTTATACTGAAACAACAAAAAATAAAAAATAAATCTAAAAGTCATTGAATTTCTCACACACAAATAAAATATTGTAATCATGGATTAAAAATCAAATCTAAAACAAGAAAACAAACCAAAAGAATAATAAATTGTAAAGCGCAAAAAATAATTATAAAAACAGTAACAAAAAAAAAGCTTTAGTTTTATTCCAAAGAAATCGCATGACTAATGAAAGAGTTGAAAGTGAGATAGCATTGATTTTTTTTGTAGTTTATGCATATGAAAAACAAAACAGGCAACAAAAAGATAGAATATAAGAAAATAAAATATACGATCAATGTGTTAAATTATTTTTTAGCGTACATAAAACTGTTTAAATGTAAAATATGGTAACAATACACTGATTATATCGTCACTTGGACAAACGTAGAAAAAAAAAGAGGTTATGTATAATCAAAGTATAAATATCGATTATTCGAAAAAAAAGTTTATATAAAAGGCGTGAAATGCGTTGAAATGAAGAAGATAACAGTTTATTTTTTTTTTGTTAAAGCTTAACATTAATTAAAACACGGGAAAAAATTCCAAAAAGGTCGATTGTAGACTTTTCATTAGCAAGGACTATATATTTCTCTCTTTATTTTTTTTCATTTTCCGCGATTTTATACTCATTCACTTCGCGGTTTTTTTTTCATTATTTTTCATTCTTCCAGTTTTATACTTTTAGCGAGATTTCACGATTCATTTAGTGCTTTTGTATGCTTTAATTCACTGATACGACACTAGAATATTTCACTATTGAAAGCTTCATTATTCTTTATTTCTTTTTCTCTCTCATTTCATTCCTTTTTTGTTATCAAGATATTATATGGATTTGTCCTATATTTTCTCGTTTTAATCTCAGCATCTAGCAATTACAAATTTTTTATGAAAATTAAAAATTTTTTTTATTACGTAATAAAACTTTTGGCAAAAATAATATAAATTGTAACATCTGCTAACTCAATTTTACTGATTTCCGAACAGAGATTTTTCAAATTTCATATTTTACCAAAAAAAAAAAAATTGACAGTCAATACTGTAACGTAAAACTACATCTGTGGTATCAATTCAGAGAATGGAGAAAAGTTTATATGTAATAAAAAAAAGCGACTCAATTTTTCTATATTCGCCTTATATATTTCAAAGTAATATCGTATCTAGTAATCGCTACTTTTTTTCTCTGTGTCTGTATAATATGTCTGTATTTTTAAACTTTATATAGGGAATTTGATAGGAATTTAAGAGTAAATCCTCTTTTTATCGTCATTGCTTTCCATTGAAATTGTAGTTAGTTTTTAGAAGTTAAGTTAACTAAAAAAAAAAAATAAGGTAATATAGACAATGGGTTAGATTACCTCTCTTACTGGGTACCAAAAAAAAAAAACGTTTATTAGCCGATATCTTTTATCAGGGATTACATCTCGTCGCCGGTATTATATACTTTTTATGAAATTTACTGTTAAAATGTACATAAAAAGAAACTATATTTGGTCGATTTAAAATAAAGAGAAATTTTATAATAAAATAAACTAAAATTGATTTTTTTTTATTTTCCAATTTTATTTATTTTAATAAGATTTTATTAAATGAAATTATAGATTTATATCGAGTAGATACTTTCTGCGTTATTTTGTATAACCATTATGATTTACTGGTATATAAATCACAAGTGTCATAAAATTTTTATTGCACTTTTTTTCAAAAAATACTGCATTTTATAAAAATACTTCGTTTATTTTTATAACTTTTATTCAGTAATTACTGATGACTTTTGTTATTTTTATCTAAATTATAATTCAAATCTATTCCTATTAAGTAACAAAGACATTTCATGAAAATTTTATAATAAATTTTTTCTCGCAAGCAAAATGATTTCAAAAGAGTATATAATAAGCGATTCTCAAGTAAAAACTTTAAATATAATTTTGTTCGTATTCTCTTCACTTAATATTACCTATTGCTTGAATAATCAATATTCGTTTGAATGAATGGTCTGAATTTAATTTAACTTACAATGAAATTAAGGGCAAATGTAGCACATTAAAAATTTACTTGTACTCGCTTATTAAATTAGCCATGAGGTGTTTACAGATGCTGGCTGTCGATGCTCGATATTTACCAATGAAGATTGTTTTTGAGTTTTATTATCCGATATAAAACATTGATTCATAATATTGATTTAAATGGGTACTCAGTACAAATAACTTAACTTTTTTGGATTATTTTTTATCAATAGGAGCTTGATTGCCTTTCGGTATAAATGGATGAGAGATGGGTAAAATTATCTTTTTAATCTTTTAGAAAATAATTGTTTAACTTAAAAACAATAACTAGTGAAAACATGATAAAATATTTAATTATTTTCAAATATCCCGCTTTTATTGATTAATCGGATTCCAAATATTACGGTGATATGGTGTTTTTTGTAGGAATAGAATATTTAATAAAATTAAGTAAAAAAGTGATTTTTAATTAAATTATTTTTTATATTTAAAATGAAATAATGAAATAGTTACACATTAAAACATAACTAAGATTCGTAATTACATAAAAAAGTTTATATTAGAACTCCTCCTCTTTCAAAAAAGTAATCAAGATTTTCGTACAGTATAAACATAAAACGGAAATGGAAATGATATTCCTCGTATTAACCAAGTCTTTTTTGACTATATATAATCTCATATCTCTCAATTAAGAAAATGAACTCGTCGCAGCAATTGTAAAGAGATAGAAATATAGTAGAAGAACGTTGACAAGATTATAATATAGAATTTTGCCCTTTAGGCATACACAAAAAATATAATCCACGCTCTGACCGATTAAATACTCGTACGTCGCTTTATTAAATCTCATTTTAATTTAGGAAAATGAAATGCTTCTTCGTCTCTCTCACTCTCTTCTATGTTTCAAAGAAAAGAACTTTAGTATACAAAAAAATTAAGCCATATGTCAAATGAAGTACAAATAATATAAAAAAAAAGGAATTACGTCTCATAATTGCCAAGAAAATTATGTCCTTTTAGCATAAAAAAAATACAAGCTTTAGGTAAATATAAATTTACATTAAAAAAAACTTGAATATATAAGAAGAAAAAAAGTAGTCAGTGTTTCCCGCGTGTAAACATATATAGAAGTGGATTACTTTGTCTTGCTGTGGGATATGCTTTAAAATAAAAAAGGATTTAAAACATGTCTTTCTTATGTACATATTATATGCATTTTGTAAACATTAAGAACTTTTTTTTTTCTTCTGCTAAAAAACATATTTTTTTTTTATTTAAATAAGGACTTTTTTTTTGTTTAATAAAAATAATGGTTATTAATTTATATTAATTTTTTTTATTTTTTAATCAGCTTTTTTATAAGGACTAATTAAAACGTTGGAGAGATCAGTTAAAATTACTTAAAGGACTTTTTTTTTCTTTCTAAGTTGACTATTATCTCTTAACTACACACACATACACACAAATCTTTAAGTAATTTCTTTTTTAACGTAGTCTCTTTTTAAACATAAAAGTTTTGTAAAAAAAAAAAGCTCTTAAAGTTTTTCATATATAATGATTTTTTTATGCAAAAAAAGATTTTTTATAAATTTTATTCTTTAAATTTAATACTTTAATTCTGGTCTTTTTTTATTTTTTTGTTTTATATTTAATTTTTTAAAAGTTTATTGTTTCTAAAATGGATTTTTTAATTTATTAAATACTTTTTTTTGTAAGTTTGAGTAAAATATTTAAAATGTAAAAAGGGTTTTAATGAATTAAGATTTTAATTTAAAAAGGTAAGAAAAAAATGTTAAATATTTAAATATAAATAATTTTTTAAGCTTGTTTTTAAAACTAAATAAGAAAACTTTTAAAAAATTAGTATTTTTAAAGATTTAATTTAATTAAATATGCTATTAAATTCATACCACTTGGACGTAGATAAAAATTATTTAAATTTTCCAGAAATTTTTTAATTTGTCTTTGATACTAACCTGTAACAGAAAAATAAAAAGAATTTATTAGTATAATTTATTCATATTTTAAGTAAATATATAAATAGAGTAATTTTTTTTAGTAAAATATATTAGCCTAAAAATTAGGGTTGACGTTTAACCTACCCAACAATGCAGTTCTTTTTTTTTTTGGGGGGGGGGTTGGATTTTTAGTATAAAAATTTTTTGACTCTCAGTCCTTTTTCGAAAAAATTTGTGTTTTACCCTAAAATTGATCCTACCCTATCCTATCTAAGTAAAACTATTAAGTAGTTGAAATTTTTCCACAAATCTACGTGAAAAAATCAAAATCAGATCAAAGATTTGGTTCCTGAGATATATTTTACATGAAAACACGATTCTTGGTGTATTTCCCATAGAATCCGAAATTAAAATTTTGCCTTAAGGGATATGAGAAAATAAAATCTGGTTCCAAAATTTCAATTCTCTGAGAAATTTTACATACACTGTAAAAAGTAACTTTCTTATATTAACAAAAAAATTAGAACATTTTCAAAAAATTAGTACATTTTCGAAAAAATTTGTAAATATTCGAAAAAAATCGTATATTTACTAAATTTAGTATATTAACAAAAAATTCGAGTATTCTCGATTTTTTTTTGTGATTTCGCAAGAAAAATTGATAATTTACAATTTTTTTTCGAAAATTTACAAAAAATAGTTGTAAATTTCCGAAAAATAGTTGTGAATTTGCAACTTTTTTCGTAAAATCATTTAAAAAAAATCGAGAATTCTCGAATTTTTCGAGAATATACAAAAATTAGTAAATTTTCGATTTTTATCGAATATTTACAAAATTTTTTGAAAATTCACTAATTTATCGAAAAAATTCTATTTTTTTTTGCAAATCTAAGAAAGTTACTTTTTACAGTGTAAGAATACTAATATTAGTGTATTTTCCGCAGAATCCGAATCTCAAATTTCCCTTAAAGATATATGGACAAATACCGAAAGGCCAAAAAACAGCCATTTTTTTAAAAAATAGAGCCAGAAAACCGTAAATCTTCCGAATCTATGTTTGAAAACAAGAAAATGGCTAATATACATATTTAAAATTTCGGCATATATGATATTTTCAATACAGATAATAAATTTGTCTGTTATGTAAATATAACAAGTGTTATTTACCAATAAGCAATAAAAGCGAAAAAAAGTCTTGAAAAAAGTATCAGTTTCCTATCATAAACATGTATACAACTATAAAATTAGGATTATATATTACACAGCCACTTGAAAATCCGCGAAAATTCACTTTTTTATTCTATTTTTATATGTAAAAACACGTTTTCAATACTCAATTTTTATATTATTGTCATATAAAACGATTCTCGAACGAACCAAGTATAATAATATTATAGTACTTGTATAAACATTTTATATTTTTCTGATTTTTTTTCAATAAAAACTTTTTTACAAGTATTACATAATGTTATTGATATATAAAGATTGATTTCATACTTTTTATTGATTTATATATATATGGCTGATTTTTAATAAAAATGAACAAATAGTTGGGCTAATTCGCATGCCTGAAAATTTATCTTAAAAAGGGTTATTTCTAATAAAATTTAATATAATCTGGATGAAAAAATTCTTTTTGGCTAAATTTTCTTTAAAAACTTGATAATAATAATAATAAGTATACATAAGGACAAGTTTGTTGGTTATCCTAATCTTCAAAGATTTTCAAACGATTTACAAGACTTAAGCCTTTAAGAAAAAGATATCTTTAAAAGAATTCTTATCTCGTATAGGCAAAAAGCTAAAGTAATAATAATAATAATAATATGTGAAAGAGGGGTCAGTTTTTATCCCTTATAATATCTTTTATATATAGAAACAGTTTCATTACTTTTCGATCCCTCTGATGCCAAACTACTATCTTCTCTCTTTTGAGAAGGAATTCTTAAAGAGATACAAGATAACCTTAAAGAAATAAAAAAATTTATGTATAAACCACAAGTAAAAAGGGAGGATTTTTATACTATAGTTTTATATTAAGAAAAAAAGGGACCAAAAAAAGTTTTTGCTGTACACAGGGAAAGAAGAAAGTTTAGGTGGTTAAATTCATTCTATGTATTTACGGTAGGCAAGACGTTTCTTGAATTTCCTATAACTGTTTTATTTCTTATTTTCTTTTTTTTGGTTATATGAGTGTTATGTTTCTCACTAAAATAGAGAAAAAGTTTGGGGGATAAGCTTTGTAAATTTTTTTTATTCTTTGGTATAACGTTTTATACGTGAACTAAATTTTTATCATTTTTTTTACTGAACTAATTATAATTATGGGTTGTTATTTTGTTAAGGTAGTTTTCAAATAAAATTTTCGGAGTCAAAATTAAATTATTGAGTAAAAACAAATTTTTTTTGTTAGGTTTTAGTTGAGTGTACAAAAATCAATTTTCAAACACTACTAGCCTCTTTTTATTGAAAAAAAATGAGGACATTCTTCTAGAGAAAACGAGGCGAGAAAAGACTACTTCATCGATTTTCTATTTCCCTTACTACAGCATACGATATTTTTATTGTTTTTTCATTTTATTTTTTATTACAAAAAACTACTCAAAAAATTTAAATCTAACATTAAAACACAAGGCTACATCTCCTTTATATTACATTTTCAAGAGAGTACGAGTGTATTTTTCCTTCATCCATAAAAAATATTAGGGAAAAAAAGTTCTCTTGTCGAAAGCTGTTTCTATAATATATTTTTTTTATATTTCCAGTAAAAAAAAAAATTTAGGGATGAATATGACGTGGTCCATTGAGCGTATCCTACTTGACTTCCTGTAATATTTGATATTTAATTCCTGTCTGTATTTTTCTCAAATTTATCAAATGATTACTTCATATTTTATAGAAAAATTTAACAGAAAAGAAAAATAGACTACTGAATTAATAATTAGTCTAAAAGTATCCTCCCTTAGAGTTTTTACATCCATCTATACTTAGAAATCCTTAATAATTTAAGAAATTCATTAGCAATAATATTAAATTATCTCTCTCAAAAAGATAAAAATTTTATTTAATGGATTTATGTAAAAAAAGAAAAAAAATAATATCTGTCTCTTATAATATTTAGTATAAGAACCCCCCAAGAGAGATTTAAGTCTGTTAAACCAAGCCATTAATTCATTAGCTACTGTATATAAGTCTTTCATATACTTTTTTTACAACCAATTGCAGAAATACTCGAAAAAGAAGATTTTCTTTTTCTTTTATCATTCTAAAGAATATAAAAGCTACATTGAGAAGATTAAAATGCAATAACGAAATTTTACTTATATTTAGTACTAAAATCGATAAAAATGAATAAAAAAATTCGTACTTCTTAAATCAAATAAAAATTTTAACAAACAGGAAGTGTATAATTTAAAGAAAATTATAATAAATAATAATAATTTTTATCCTGACTCTCACAAAAAGTAAAGTACAGTAATTGATCTATACTCTCTTATTCGTATAAAAAAAAGCAAATAATTTGAAAACGACTCGTTGAATTTCTTTACACTCTTATATGGGTTGATATTTGTGAAGTGTATACAGCTTTTAATGCTAAGTTATTCGAATTTTGGATTTAGCAAAAAATTTTGCATAAACATACCATTTTTGGTTTATTACCCGCGAGAATACGATTTTAAATATTTTTTACAAACTCACATCATCAAATTTAATTTAGAATCTCTTACGTCATAATTTAGAATATTAAAATCAAATAAATTGGTTTAGGCAGGATATTTTATGTCAATTTCAAATTTTTTACCAACCCACTTGAAGAAATTTTCTGCAAATCAATGTGACCCATCAAATTCGCACCGAAAATTTGGTTGACACGGTAATTTAATATAATAATACCAATTTTAGCGCAGATCCACCAAATTTATACCTAAAATTTAGACCTAAAATTTGTACTCAACATTTGGACCTAAATTTTGGACCCAAAATTTGGACCTAAACTTTGGACCTAAAATTTGGACCCAAAATTTGGACCTAAATTTTGGACCTAAACTTTGGACCTAAATTTGGACCTAAAATTTTGACCCAAAATTTGGACCTAAACTTTGGACCTAAAATTTGGACCTAAATTTGGACCTAAAATTTTGACCCAAAATTTGGACCTAAACTTTGGACCTAAAATTTGGAACCAAAATTTTGTTCCTGCGAGAAATTTAACATACGGGTACCAATTTTGGTATATTTATTCCGCCAAATCTGAATTACAAATTCACCGCCGAAACACGTGAAGAATTAAATCTATTCTAAATATTTAGGTCCTGCTGATAATTTCACATGAGATTACCATTTTTGCCGTCTTTCCATTAAAATCCAAATTAAAAATTTTCCTTCCAAGTCATTTACTCAAATTTAATTTTGAATAAAATATTTTCAAAATTTTTAAAATTGTGAAAATTATTTTTGTTTATTTATTTTTTAAGTCAAAAATATTTTGGAGTTAATTTAAAGGTTCAACAAATAGAAACAACCTACACTTTACATATATCAACCCATATACCCTTCATATTTTTATGCTCATCAAAGTCCCTAGAGGATTCAGAATCGCAGTTAAAGAAACTCTTCTCGAGTATATCTTTGTCTCTCGAGAAAGTAAAAATATTTCTCGGCATCATCAAGAAGCCAAGAGGTTTCTTTTGTATATATATAAAAGAGAGAAATAAATAAATAAATTATGGAATATGAGAACAAGAAGCTCTTAGGAGGTCCAATACAAGAACCTGACATTTTTCTTATTTTTTTTAACCAATCAAACAATTATATATTAACATTTACAAGTTGTATAAAAAAGATTACAAGTCTAAAGAGTAAATCCCAAAATTATTTGCCTGTCCGGGCACGTATTTAATATTGATCGTATTTTCGCTCTCTTTTTTTACATCTTTCTTTTTATATTCAAAGCCGCGGGGGAGAATGAGAGTAATTTGGATTTTCGAAAGAAAATTTTTGCTATATAGTTCCCGAAAAGATAAGAAAAATACTTTTTAACTCAAAAAAAAATATTCTGCAAGCTGAAGCTTCTTTTACTACGAACATAAAATTTATCAGCAATTAAAATATTGAAAAATAAAGTTTATAAGCAGTGATAAGTCAAGTATAAAAACCACTAATACTAAAAACTAAAATTTAATCGATAAGAATGATTTTTTATTTTTAGCCCTTGTGTTCCAAATTAATCCAAGTATAAAATTTTTATATATGTGTGTGATACGAGGGAGCTAAAGAAAATACTCTGATATAGTCAGGCGTTAATCTTTGATAAATAGGCAACTGAACATTTACGATAGTAGCAAAATCCCTTATATTTTTTCATTCCTTGATAAAAATAGATAGGAATGAATTAGAGTTTAATGTTTATTTTTTTGTGGATTTTGTATCTTCTAAGGATAATTTATTGATATTGAGTATACAAATAACGCATATTTTATCAAAGGAATTATCTATTTTATTAATTATGTTAATTGTTTTTGAGATACTAAATTGTTAAAATCTGTATTTTGATATACAAAAGATCGAAAAAGAATAAATTAAAGATTTTATTACTCAAAGTTAACTGCATATTTTAATATATTAAAAAATGCTAATTTATTTTAATATTAAAAATATTATATTTTTCCCAACAAGAAATTTTTTATAATTTATTACGATACTATTAAAGTATACTAACAAAGTTAAAGATGTAATTACCTTGAATTATTACATACGAGAAATTTTATCCCACAATACCACATAATATAACAATAACAATAAAATTAGTTTAAAAACATTATTTCATACGTATTTTATAGTCTCTTTAGTTAAATATTATTTTTGTTTGTGTGTGTGCTTCCTGTCTATTAAAACAATTGACACTATGTTTTTAACGTAGTAGTAAATATGTTTTGTTAATAATTTTATAATTTTATTAACTTGCTAAATGAATATTAGTTTACTTATACTACTATTTAATTGTCGTTCAGGAGATTGTCTAGTTGTTGTTGTGATAAATTAAAAATAAAATTACAATTATTGGCCTTAGAAAATAATTTCGAATTATTGAATGATGTAAAATTGTAAAAAATGTTAAAATTAACTAACACGTTAAATAATTTTTCAAATTATTCTCGCAAGAGAAATGACTCTATGATCTTATAAATACAACTATCTGATACTTTTATAAACTGATAAATTTTTTAAATTTACTATGTTAATTTACGTTTTAAAATAATTTATGAATATTGAATGCAAAATTCGATTCTTCTATTCAGCAGCCTAAGTCTGTAATACTAACTATTAAATTTTGTTTGCTTTTGTTGTCCAAATCTCGAGCCAAATCTGGCTTCTTCAGAGATCATGAGGAATAATTAAATTACCTATGCGATGATATAATTTCTAAAATAAAATTTACATAATTGAATCTTTAAGGCCAATGTTAGTCTTGATGTCTCGGTTGATGTTAAGAAATTATATATTTTCAAAAAGTATTTTAGAGACAAATATCAGGACTTATAAACAGTTTGTATTATAAAAAATGTATAAATATCTCATAAATACCATTTCGTAACGAGACTAAGAAACCTACTCTACCTACCCTTTCGCTCCACTATGAACGCGCCCATTTATTTAGGGAAGTTTTCCATCTTAGATATGCGTTAACCAACATAAAATTATAAAATTGTTTACTTTTCTTAATCACAATTTGAACATTTGGGATTCAAAATCTTATTCTCTTGACATGACTAAAAAGTAATTTAAATTTTGAAGGTTTAAGAAATCTGAAACTTTATATTATATTATTCTCACAAGAGAAATGACTTTTCAATTCTATATATACAGTCGCGATGTATAATTTTATTTAAACTGAGTACAATAATATTTATATAGTAATAAAATAACTTATTTTGATTACGTCCTTTTTCATTTTTTTTGTAATATAGGTATTTATGAATTATCCTTGAGCATTATTTTTTTATTTTCTTCTGCGTGCCTCCGGCAAAGACGTATTTTCTCGCCACAGGGGCTGGATGCTAATGTCGTTGTATGGCCTATAGCAGGTGTATACAAATTAAGTATAGTCCTATAGATACTTGTTCAACTATCTGTATAGAAAAGTATAGATCATATTGGTGTTGTATAGTATATGTACACAGAATGCAATACAGATACCATTTGCATTGGCTTATGTCGTTTACGCGTTTTTTAGTTTTCGTATAGAAATAACATGGGTTAAGCTTATAGGGCATTAATAATATTATAAAAATTAACTATTAGGTTATACGTTTAAGCTATAGACCATACAACGACTTTAGCATCCAGCCCCAGTCGCAGAAAAATTTTGTACAATCCTTTTATACAATCCTCCAATATACTATTATCTGATTTGTAAGGAACTTCTGAACCCTGCATAGGATTACTTTGATTTCAAAGGTAAGACATGTGTTTATCCGTATTGATGAAGCTAATATTATCTATAAATACTACTAATACTTTTATTAACTCTGTTGGTTAAAATTTTTAAACTAGTACATTCTTTTCGTTCAATAGAAAAGAGGTGATTTAACTATGTAATAAAATTTTCTGCTTATGACGAATAAAGCTCAAATGTAATAATTTTATACATTTAATAATTTGTTTAACTTTTTTGAAGTTTTGAAAATGAAAATTAAAGCCAATGTTAAAATAAAAAAGACGAAAAAATTCTTGTAAAGCGTGTTCTAAAAAAACAATTAAGTGACTGTTTTGAAAATGTAATAATAAAAGCAAGTAGTAGTAAGCACAAAAGTCTAAAATTTTCTCTCTTGAGTAATAACGAAGATAATGAGGTGGCAAAAAGTATTTATAATACGATCACATACCATTGTCTGTATAGCATTAAACGCAACGTTTAAAAAGAACAGAGCCAAAAAGTAAAACAGAAAAATATCTAAAACTATAAATGAGAAAATTCCTCGTTAATATATTAAAAACCCTTCATTTTTATTATAATAAACTAAACTTTTCACACGACATATTTCTATACTTAATAAACGCACTTTTAATAAACTTTTCTTATAATACCCAAAGTTTAAAATTATTTATTAAGTTTTAAAAAGATTTTTCATTGATAAGAAACATAGGGATTTTTTAATGCTTGAATTACTTTTTAATGAAATAACAAGAAAAGTCTATCTTAATTTAATTTCGTTATTTTCAAGTGTATATTTTCTCTATATTATTATCTTCTTCAAAATTTATTCACTACAAGTTCTTCCAAGTCAAAAAGTTTTTAATACAAAAAATAATATGTAAAAGGGAAAAAGTTTTTAATTTTCCTTACTATTCATGCGTAAAATAAAAAAAAATACCCTATGTGGTCCTTATTTTTTTATTAAATCATGTGCACATAACCTACAAAATTTTCTTGTGATAATAAATTTTTTTTAAATTTATCGATTCGTATTTTTTTTTCTGATAATTTACGATTGAAAAAATTTGAAAGCTTTAATTTTTTGATGTTGGTTTATTTACAAAAAAATGAAATACTGATGAATATGATTGTTTGTCAGTGACAGACCTTTTTTTTATTCGTCATTTTAAAAAATATTTCCTTTGTTACACAAATAAATCAAAAATAGCAAAATCGAACACTAAACAAAATTTATTATAATTTTTTTTTGACAAATTTAAAAATAAAAATAATTTATGTAATTATCTCACAACTACTGATAATTAACCATATTTTAAAAAAAAGTAATAATAGTCATAAAAAACAAGCCCAGAAAAAAAGGTATCATAATTTACCAGAGTAATTATATTTCTTTAATAGCTTTTTACTTTTAATTTAAGACGAAAAAAAAAGTGTGTTTCAATCTGTTTTTATGATCGTTTATGTCCATAATTTTATAACCAAAAAAATGTTATTGAGTTTGTTAATGTACTTTATGTTATAACTGCCAAATGAAACATTAAAAATTTTTTTAGAGTATGTTTTTTTCATATTTTACTACTGTTGTTTTGATGGTTAAAAAACTTGCATTAAATTACATACCAACCACAAAAAAAAGCTTACTTTTTTCTCCATTAAAATTTACATTTAAAAAAAGATTTTTTTTAGATAAATAAAATAAAGACGTTTTATATTGAATCCTCGTATAAAAAAAGATTAGAATTTTTTTTTTGGTCATTCTTTAGCAGAATTTAATGAATATATCCTATTCTTTGTATGTATAAATTTATATTTTCTAAGAAAAAGAGGGGCTTGCCATTTCTTCTGCATCTTCGTTCTTCAACCTACCTTTTTTTAAAAAAGACAATATAAAAAAAAATCAATATAACCAAAAAAAATTTTTTTATTTTGATAAGAATGCTAATTTATTTAACTCTTTTATATTCTTTGATTTTATATAGACATCCAATGCTTTTTTTTGTGTTTGTTTATTTTATCCTCTTTTTTGTCAATGCATTTTGTTAATAAACGATAAATTTTTTTTTGGGATATTCGTCTAAAGAATTTATTGTATTTGAAATCTCAATTTTTATTAAAGTGATTTTTTTTTTAATTAACTTTTTTTTGGCTGCATAACGAATTATAATATAAAAATGTCAGTTAATTTGACAGATCATTTTTTTGTGCATGTAATAGTCCATAATTTTTTATTTCACGCATTTTTTTTTTTTGATTTAATTAATTTAGACTCTAATTCCTTTTAATATAAAAAATTTAACACGGTTATTAATCATAATTAATTTGATTTTTTTTGGATGTATAAAAAATTTTTTATATCATCAAAAATATCATAAGACGAGTTAAAGTCAAAACTTTGAGATTTTTTTTGACATTTTTAATTGAAATAAAAATTTATGACTAATGGATTTCTGGTTATAATACTATTTGTCAAAATCAAATGATGCATGTTATTTTTTCTTCTCTACCATAAAAAAGAGGATATTAGACTAAATTAATGAATGGCAAAAATTATAAGATATTTCATTCCCTCATTAGACTTGCCACGTGTCGTTCTCTGATCTTACAGGATTTCTATTAAACATGAAAGAGAGAAATTTTCTGAAAAACTAATTAACCAAAAAAAGTATCGAACTAATTCGTTCGTAACCTTTTTTTCTTGGTACAAGATTAATAGACCCTTTATAATTGTCAAAAAATCCAAGAAAATCAACATAAATTTTTAATTAATTTTTATAATATTTTAAGTAATTCATTAACTTAATTGATGCATTAAAAAAAACAACCTTTTTCTTTTATAAAAACACACCTTTTATTTACAAAAAAAAAAAGAAAAAATTTTGCAATCGTACTACTCTATATTACTCAGATAAAAAAAGGTATTATAAGAATTCAGAGGGAGAGAGAGATCTTTTCATCCCCTTAATCAAAGTCTTCCTCCCTTATATAATCTCGTCTATAAAAAAAATAGGGATGTTCTAGATAAAAAGTATATATGAAATAAAGGCACATTTTTCCTTTTTTTTCACTCCCTTATCGAGTAGGAGGGTTATAAAAGACGATTTCCAGGTCACGCCATAAAAAAAGTAAGGGGGAATACGTAAACCCTAACATTAAATAGTCCTCCTCTTAATGAAACTTTTACTCTCTTTTCCCTGTCCCTTATTTTTCCTTATATACGATCAAAAATATTATTATTATTATCATGAGGGAGGAAGCAGAGAATATTGTGTGATATAAATATTGTACACCCTAGGTGCAAGATTAGAATCTTGAAAATTATTATTAAAACAATAAAAATGATGTATTTGTCTTATTAATTCAAATTAATTATTTTATATCAATCATGTTATTAAAAAATATCTACTCGAAAAATTAAATCTCTAAATACCCAATTAAAGAAATATTTAAATTCAATTATAGAAAAAAAGAAACTGAACAAAAGAACTTAATTTAAAAAAATAAAGTACGATTTTATCCTTAATTTGCATTCGTTACGGGTAAGGTAATATGCCAATAAAAAGAAAAATGAAATCAAGTAAATATAGAAGAAGAAGAAGAAAAAAAACTAATCTAGTCATTTAAAAAAAAAGGGTATAAAAAAAAAAGGTATAAGATTGTGTCTACAGAGAGAATAGAAAATTGGACTGTCACTTTCGTTTCCTTAAAGAACTCTTGGCGAAAGTTTAATTTCCCACGTGCACACATGAAAAATACAATAAAAAAAATGTACCTTTTTTTTTAAGGTAAAATTGAACAATTTAGTTTTTTTTTTTTCAATTGAATAGAAAATTTTTATTCTCAAAAATTTTAAATGTTATTTTTTTCTTCTTACAGTGTAGGTATAAATACCATTATTATGTATATAAAAGGTAATAAATCTTGAAAGTTAAAATTTATAGCTATTTATGTATACACCCTTGTATTATAATATAATACTTAATGAAATTTTCTCCTAGAGTAAAAAATATCGACTTGAAAAAAAATTATCATCTTTAAAGTTTTTTATTTTATAAAGAATGTAGAAAAAAAATTAATTATGTGTATCAAAGTAATTTTTGTATCAGATGTTTTTTATGTACTGTCTAAGTAAAAAAAATTGTATTGTACGAAAACCCTCTGACAAGAGTCTGACAAGTAAAGTTTAGGTAAAATTCTGATATAGGAAAATTTCATCTTGTCTTGAGTTTTGTAGAAAATTAATTGATCAAGTAAAAGTGTCGTCATGTGTCGTTTTAGTTAGTTTAATGTCAATTTTTAGTTTTTAATTTTATTTTTATGATTGATGTTGTTAGTTTTTTATTTTAATTTACTATTTATTTAAAAACTTTGTTGTACTATTAATTTATTGGTTAATTGAAAGACAGTTTACAAATTTTTTTTATTTATTGAAAGGTCCTATAAGCAGGGTAATTTGGCTCCCACGAACAAACTTAGTATAATTAGTGCCATCCAAAAAAATGCTAAAGAGCTTACTTATTCTCGTTGTAATTGGACTTCTAGGCTATATAGGAATCTTAAAAACCGGAAATATGCCCTCAATTACAATTTTTAATTTTTCAAAAGTTTCTTTAAAAAAAATTTTTACCGCCGTTTACCCGCGCTTGGTATTTTTTTTTGTTTTTGGAACAGATAACTCGTGGGCCGAAGGCCCACCGGCGCCTGTGATTATTTTATGCTGTTTTAAAAATTTATTGTTTATTATTATTAGTAGGGTAGGGGGTCAATTATGCCCCATTTAAAGGGGGGGGGGGGTAAATATGTTTGATTTAAGGGAAAATGGGATTTAGAATAATTTTGATTTAGGGCCTAAATAACCTAAGTATAACCAATAAATACTAATATAATTTATTTACATTTCAAAATACAAATTAATAACCCATCTTCGTGTATTTCAAGTAAATATGTATTCTATTTTACCTACGTCAAGTAATTCACCGTTAGGTTGAAACAAAATAATATAACCTTTGTCGCATTTTACCTTCCAGGTTTGTAGTTTCAACTTTTATAAAGAACATAACTGCTTAGTAAATAAAAGAATTATTCTTTAATCTTTAATTTTTTTGCTTTCTGTTAAATAAATTGTATTTTTGTTTATTTTCTAGTTTTTATTTGATTTATACAAAATAAAATATAAATAAAATTACTTTTTTAAAATAAAATGTACAGGCAAAAATCTGAAAGAAGACTCTTGAAAATCTGTACAGTTCAACTAAAAACTCTATAGACCCATATTTTCCAGAATTTTCCAACTAGAAAATTTCTACAAACATTTAAAAACTAATGTTATTTATTTATATACACAGCATAAATCAAATAAATAAATAAATAAAAATCCTTGTAAAATCCTAACACAACAATAAAAAAAAATACTATAAAAAGTAGTATTAAATCTAAAAATTTACTATAAACTCAATAAATAAAAAATTTTTTTCTAGCCAAAAGCTATTAAATAAAATAAAAAATATTGTTAGTCATGATTAACCTAACAAATTTTAAATTATAAATAATATATATAAAACGCGATCAAAAACCTTAAGGCAATCACGATTTATATATCTCTTAAAAAAATTTTTTTTCATGTAATCATTTCATGTTAGAAAATTTTTAGAAGGATATATATATTTTTATTTTCTATTTTCCGTTAATCATTAAAACGTCTATTAAAATCTTTTATAGAGTTGTTAGATTAATGAATAATTACTTTTCTTTATGTTTATTATTTTGCTTAGAGCTTTTAAATACAGTCTTTCACGTATCAGTCTTAGAGGTGAGTATTACATGAATGCTATGGTCAAATCATATTATGGGTTTAGTTTTTGACCCTAAATACATTTTTTTTACTACAGCTATTACTGATGATAAACTTTTTTAATACCCTGAAAGGCCTGTTTTTGAAAAATTTAAATATTCTGTGCATTTCCTAAGTAAGAGACCTAAAATTCATGAGCATCAAACCTAGAAAATCCTGTAGTAAAGAAAATATTTTCAATATTGAAAATATCAGTTCCAAACTCCCCCTTTTTTACCCTCGAAACTATCAATATTTGAATTTTATTTCTACAAATTTAATAAAATATCAATTTTCGTAAATTTTTGTCGTTCTAACATAATTAAAACAGGAAAGTAATAAATTTTCTTGTATCCTAGTGACATAAATTTCTAAATCAAACAATACACAGAAAGTTTAGTTGTATTTATATTTACTTAAAAGGAAAAGTATAACTCAGTAAATATGTAAACAAGAATATATCAAAATAAGGAAAGAGAAGATGAAACTTTTTATATTACAATACGTACGTACGTGCCTTTGAATTATTTCCAGAAAAAAAAATATAGAATCTTTTAGCAATAATTGAAGCGGAAGTAATTTACTAAATTTTAAGCTTTTATTTAGATCCTTTTTATCTTTGTATTAAAACGTGACAATTTTATTCATATTCAGTAAATAGAAATTGAATTAATTTTCTATGAAAAAAAACACTTGTTCGATTTCTTTTATATGCTAATTTATGATTAGCAATTTAATAATAACACAGGTGTAGTTTAAGATGATGGTAAGCTTGATTAAATGGCTTTTTAATGCCTTTTTTGGGGCACAAAAGAATTTTTGAGTGGTTTTTAAAGTATAGATCGTAAATCATAATACTTGTTTGGTCTTTTTAAATTTATAATAAAAATAATATCTAATACTTCCCCCCCTTGCCCAATAAAAACGTGTTTTGCCATCCCGAAAAATTTTCTGAATCCCAGGCTTGCTAAAAAAATAATATAAAAGTAACAGAATTTCTGATATTTTGGAGTTTTCTATGCAAATTCTGGCCTGAATTTCTAGGACCAGTGCATAAATTTCTGGATCCCCTGAAAAATTTTACTAAAGTTTCTTTTTCTAGGCAAATTTTTGATATTTCAGAAAAGATGTACAAAAAAAAAAGAATAAAACTACCTCGAAAAAAACGAAATTTTCTAAAATTTAACACATAACCCATAATTTTGACATTAAAGCTACTTTTTTATTTTCAGCCTTTCAGAATAATCTAAAATTTGCCAGACAAAAACACTCCAATATGATTTCCCAAAGGATCCCAAAAATCCTGAAACTTTTACATTATTTTCTTTTCCTACAGAGTAATCTTAATTAAGTTTAACTCTTCTTGATTTAATTTTCAATTTTATTTTCAATTACTGGATTACTTCCAGCATTATAAAAATTTAAAAAAAGTAATAATATCATAAAACGACAAAGAGCATTCAATTCACAAAATAATTCAAGCATCTTTAATTAAATCACAATATAAATTTAGTTAGCAAAAACTTTAATATTCAAAAAAATAAAATTTTTAATATTAGCATTTACAAAAATGATTATTGATTAAAAAAAAGTATTTTATTTTATTTTATATTACAGAGATTAAAATTCAAATTTAAACCCATAGATTATTTATTCATTTAATTTTAATTTATTCATAATAATCTGTTAGAATAATTAAATTATTATTACTGCAGCAATCACAAAAAATATTAATTTTTAGTTTAATATGTAAAATTATTATTATTAATATTAAAATAAATTTAAATATTTATTCATTTATATTGGATTATGTAATTTATAATTAAAAAAATTTTATTTTTTTGACCTAAATTTTTTTTGGTTATAAAATAGAAAATTTTTAATTTTTCATATAATACAATGTATTTTTTGTTTAATAAAAAAGTACAATGAGAGAGGATCTTTATGGTATCTTAAGTTACACGTGAAAGTGATACTGCTAAACGAAAATTTAATATAAAAACGAAGACGAGGCATATAATAATTGTAAATGATACGTTTTTCAAAATTTGCAATTTAATATTTAGTCATTTTTGTGAAATAGGGTCAGAAATCAAGTTTGTGGTTTTAGGCATTTAATTAAGTAATTAAGACAAATTAGAGAGATAATTAAAATTTTGAGGAATTGATTTTTTTTAATCAATGAGTTATTATAATATGATCAAAACTTGTTTTTATCTAGTTAATTAACACTGTTTCAAAGTGATTATTGCGAATTTTGTTTTTGACTTTTGTAGTAAACCGTTATAAGCGAATTCCTTGATGTTAGGAGTGTGCAGTTATTTGAAATATCGAGTACCCTAACTGAAAAACTGGAATTTTTCGTTTTTTGTTTATTTTTAGCCTCACAAATTTTCGTTTTACTTTAGGACTGTAGTTTATTTTCAAAAAATTTTGGGATTTACCCAATACTTGATCCTACTTATCTGTATGTAAAAAAAATCCAAATTTTTTGGTACCTGAACTGAATATTCAAAGCGATTGGTAAAAAATGTCCAATATTTACAATTCTTATGTCTAAATAGTTTGAAATTAATTCCAGATTAATAAATGCCTAAAATCCAATATCAACTAAATACTTAAATAAATTAAAAGCAATCATGAAACAATTTGCAAATCCAACCAATAAAAATGTGTACATTAAAATTTTATTTTTCTTCACATCATAAAAAAATATCAACCATTTTATTATACCACCTAAAAAGTAAATAATATATAATCTTATCTATTTTTACAAAAAATAAAAAAAGTCTGAGAAATATTTTAACTTGACCAAACATCTATCTATCCTTTTCTCATTAAAATAGAAACCAGGTAATATGTTAATTTAAAAAATAAATAAAAAAAATTTATATTGACCATAAAATATAATTAATTAATAGATAAGAGAAAAAAATATATTAAAATACATTTAATTATAAGCTCATTAAATAAGTATCTTATCAAATAACCAAAAAATTATTTTTATTTAATTTAATTTAATTAATAAAGATTATTATGATATATTACTTGTGCTAGAAAAACTACTTAAAATAATAAATTTTAGTATAGGTTTTCTCTGTCCCTAAATAAAAATAGAAGAAAATATATTTCAAGAAATAAAAATAAGTTTCTTTTTAATATGTAAGATCATGCTTCTTCTGTACCCT
The DNA here is from genome assembly GCA_022575985.1 of Anagrus nilaparvatae. Lineage (NCBI taxonomy): Eukaryota > Metazoa > Arthropoda > Insecta > Hymenoptera > Mymaridae > Anagrus > Anagrus nilaparvatae. The sequence continues at coordinate 34,833,653 of JAKSXM010000231.1, forward strand.
CGAAATTTTCCCTATAAAAATCTATTAAAATTATTGTCTTTTATCATCCCCAAATTTATTAATAAATAAAACATTAACATATAAATATTTAAATATTGCAAAAAGTAAAAGAGAGGGAGAGAGAAAAAATTTTATTTTTTTGAAAAAAGTTAAATGGAATATGGATATAACTATCGAGTATAGTCACATCATTTAGTATTCCGCGTTAGATATCCGGATAGCCGTAAATCGTAAATTTACGGGCGTGTTGTACGTGCCCTAAAAGAGAATGGCCTTGGATATAAGTCTCGATGGAGCTTTTCAACTTCCGATTCAAAGAAATAATGCCTTCCTTTTATATTATAGATACTTTTTTTTACTTCTCTTATTTTTTCCAATTTTAACTTTTTTTTTTATTCGCATATATTCGTTGTTATAGCATTTATTGACATAAAAGTATACATTTTTTTTAACACATCGTAATTTTTATTTTAAAACATACGTTTTATGTTTACGTAATTAATATTATGTACATTTATTGTAATTTATGTGAATAAAAATTTAGGGATTTTTAATAGGGTGTTTTTTGGTGATAATTTAGAGGATTCTTATATCAAAAGAGCGTAACTTAAATTAGTATTATAAAAAGTTCAGTTTGTTTCAAAGTTATAGATGTCGCTTTTACTCGTAAAAGAAAAGACTTTATAACATTATATAAGTAGATCTCACAAATCTATTTTATACTTATTATTCAATATAATTCTTCATTCTTTCTAAAATTTTAATTTCAATTTATTAAGATTTGTATAAAAAAATGGTATCCTACATATAAGTGATAATGATAAATTTACATTTTCAGATCAAGTGAATTTTTAAGTCTGGAATTTAATATTTTTTGGTCTGGTTTTAAGCCTGGTATCTAATATTTTTTCCCAGCTACACTGTACAAAAAACATAACCTCAAAATTATATATTTAAATGATTATAACTCATTAAAAACTTATTAGTTACATAAATTGTTTATAATTTTTATAATAAATAACTTAATCTACAATTAAAATACCATTTAATTACATTTTATTGTTTAATTTTTATTAAAAATATTTTCTAATACTACTAGTGGCGCCATTTTATAATAACTTTAATTTCGAATATCCCAGCTGCACCACAAAGTATCCAACAAACATGATTATCATAAATCATGATTATGTGCTCGTGTAGAGAGGGCCTTACATTGTTTTATGTCTGGGATGTGGATATACATGTCCATATACACATATACGTTACAACAACTTACGTGGATATTTACGTATAAGCACAATTAAAAAAATGTAACTTTTAGTACACGTTAAATTATATTTAATGTTTACGTAAATACTGTATATACTTATTTTGTATAAAATATATACATTTACATGTAGTTGACCAGTCGAATCCACATCCCTGCTTCATTGAAAAATAGCGAGAAAAATAGTCCACTAAACTGGATATGGTACATACTGGATTAGGTGTAAAAATTGACTTTTAAATTCTAAAATAATAATCCACTGCTAATAAACAGTATTAAAATTAGGTTATGTTACAAAGTATTTACACATCACCTAAAATTATTAACAAAGCAAAGAAAGGGATAAGCGAATTAAATAAGATGTAAATGAATAAATAAATAATAATAATAGTACCGATGATAGACATTTAAAAAAGTTTATTTGCAAAGTATAAATCTAAACATTTTACAAACTGTCTGTTACAAAAATCCGTACGTGTAAGCCTCGGTGTAAGCATATGTTGTATTGAAAAATATTTTAATGCATAATTTTTTTCTTAAATAAAAATAAATATATGAAAAAAAATATTTATTACATAGAAATACCTTCAAGATAAATTAAAATACAATTGTACATAACAGAATTATTGTTTTTTTGAATATTCATTTTATTAATATAGAAGTAGTTACTCCTATACAAAAAAAAAATTAATGAAAAAAAAAAGAAGAAATTCAAGCTACCTATTACAAAACTTCGAACAAATAAAAAAAATTTGCCCTTAAGCAATGACACGACAAGATGTATTTATAATTGTAAAACATGAGATAAAATGAACAACAATAATAACAAATGTAGGTACATAAGAAATAAAACTGGAAAAAAAAGTAATTAAAAAGATATTGGTATGTGGGGGCTTTCAGGTAAAATTCAGGTGGAAAATTTTGTTTAAAACTTTTGTACAATTTTGTTTAGGTAGTTGCCAGAATTTCGTGTCTTAAACTGTGCTATTTTGGATGTCTTCAAATAGTCCACGCTAAAATAACCCACGCGAAATTTTGGACTCGAAATTTCAATTACATAATATCAGACACGTGAATAAATAAAAAAAATTTAGGATTCATCAAAAAAATATTAAGAAATTTAGCCCTCTAATCACAGTTTTTTGTAAGTTTTTAGACCCCTCGGTTTCTTTTATTTTTTCCATCACATTGCAAAATTACAAATTTCAGCGAAAATCCAAAAAATTTAAATTTTCAAAGATTCATAAATTTACCATTAAAAAACCAACCTGAACACCTCCCTATATGCCCATAAATAATTGAAACATACCCATTAAAAACAATTGTATTTTTAAATTTTGATTAATGATTTCAACAATCCACAAAAAAATTTCGAAACAACATAAAATACAAACAAGAAAACTATATAATTAAATACTCAAAAAACTTGTTAAAGTTAATTAAAAGTATATTAATTTCAGCTACTTACAAAAAGAAAAAACAAGGAGTAAAAAAAAAGATAATTACAAATAAGAAGTTTAAAATATATTACACTAATATATAATAACTTCTTATTACCAATTATAAAGTATGCATGCAATAACACCTCCTACCAGTCAAGAGTGATCATTTTTTATTTATCTTGTCATTTATTTATTTTCTAATTTCATACTTGTAAATTGTAGCATATGGTTAACCTACTAAAGAAATATTTCTTTATGCTTCGTACAATCGATTTTTTACTAAGAAAATATTTTAATTTAATGACTTTCAGAAAAAAAAAAATTTCTTGAATTGTCCAATTTTTTCAATAAAGACATAAAATTTTATCTATATTCATAAAAAAAAATGCTAAGAAAAAGGAATTTCATTAGAAATTTTTTATTAGATGACATCAAACAATTGATATTTTCAATATTAGTTCTCTCCCTTTTCCTTTTTAAGCATATTTCTTACACACTGACCCTTTTTTTTAATAAAACTTTTTATATTTCTTAAGAACATACAAAATTTGACACCAAAAAAAGTCATTTAAACGAAGATTTTAAAAAAATTTCAAATATTTCTTTTTATACAATAGTCTAAAACCTAGTCATCATTTTAATAATATCCACGTGGCTAGTGAGTATTTAACAAAAAAAAGTCTTAAATACATGTGTTACATATTACACACGTGTCAGAGTATATGTCATTTGAGTAAAAAATACACACACATATTAGAAAAAAGAATGCTTCATATAATATTAAAGCTTAGTACTAGAGAGACTTCAAAGAGAAAACTTTTTTTTGTCTTTTATTCCATTGGGAATAAAGATTGGGTTTGCACAGGTTGACTCATTTTCTAAATCCTTATGTGCATTCATTTAAATATTTTTTACCCTGAAATTGCACATGTGAGATGTATTTTTTTTAAGAACTAATTTGATATTTACAAATGGAATATATTGAATTTTCTATTGGTTTTTTTTAGGGTCGATCAAAGACTGTATGAAAATTATAGTATTTTAATAAACACGTGTTGGAAAAAAGGGTTCTTTAAGAATAATGTGTCATTAAATAAATTATGGAAAAAAGTAATTTAAATTTTTATGTTGGTGATTTTAAGTTAAATTTAAACCCTTAATTGACACTTTAAACCTAAATTACCACAAAATGATAGATTGGTGTAAATTTACATCAAAGGTTTTTTAGTTTTTAATTATGGGTAATTACCAAAAAAGTATCAAATTTTCATGAAATTCGATTAGAAAATTTGCCCAGAAATCTATTGATTAAAGTACTTTAGTTATCAAGATTAAAGAAAACAATAACTTTAATTTGACGAAAGTACTTGGTCAAATGCACATTTACTAGAAATTCGAATAAAAATTAACCAAGCTTGAAAAAAAATGATAATTTTTTCAAAAACTTGTTTCCAAAACTCAAATTTTTCTCTATTTTACGTAGAGCTTCGCTCTACAAATAAATAAATAAATAATTAAATAAGTAAAATCTTTTACAAAATTAAATCTTCTTAAAAATAATAAAATTAATTAACAAGCAAATAAGTTATTAATTATTTACTTACAAAAGTTTTATTATAACATATTCCAGTTTATAATATAGAAGAAAGTTTTATTAATAATTTAATCAAACAACAAAATAAAATTATTAGTTATAAAATAAGTTTTTTTTTGCTACGTAAAAGAGAGACAGAGATAATGGAACTGGTAAAGCTTGATAATCGGATTTTCTAGAAAAGCTTAACGATAATTTTCTCTATGTATTTGTCCTTATAAAAGATTTTTAAATAGCATAAAACTTCGAGTATTTTAGAACCACTAATTCTCTCTCTATTTGACCAAAAAGTTTTTATTTTTTAAAATAAATAATTGTAATTAATTTTAATTAAAAAAAATAAAAAGAAGTATGTCAAATTATATAGAAAAAAATAAATTATTGGAATTTTTTATTAAGAAATATGAAATATAAAAAAAAACTTTAATTTCACACCTGGTCAGTAAAAATTTCTAATATATATAAGTAACAAAAAAAAAATATGTAATATAGCGTATATAGAACAAACATTCATTTATATAAATACACACATACCATCAATTACAGTAATTGCTTAGGTAGCTTGGTAAATTCAAGCAAGTAATTCCCAATCGTCATTAAAAGTATTGAAAACTTTTTCTTTTATAGAATTTTTTTCTCTTTTAATCAAAAAAAGGTATTTATAAAAATCTAAGGATTATATTTTACGTACATATTAGACAGTACACCGATTTAAAAATCTGTATCAGTTGTGTAATGGTTAGAATAGTTTTTCATCGAGCAAAGGCGACTGAGTATCGGACTTCAAACCTACAGATTACTTATTTCCACACAAAAAATTTTTAAAAATTTTTAGCTACACTGTAAAAAGTAACTTTCTTAGATTTACAAAAAAAATAGAATTTTTTCGAAAAATTAGTGAATTTTCAAAAAATTTTGTAAATATTTGATAAAAATCGTAAATTTACTAAATTTAGTATATTATCGAAAAATTCGAGAATTCTCGATTTTTTTTTGTGATTTTACGAAAAAAGTTGTAAATTTACAACTATTTTTCGTAAATTTCCAATTATTTTTTGTAAATTTTCGAAAAAAAGTTGTAAATTATCAATTTTTCTTGCAAATTCACAAAAAAAAATCGAAAATACTCGAATTTTTTTGTTAATATACTAAATTTAGTAACTTTATGATTTTTTTCGAAAATTGACTAATTTTTCGAAAATGTTCTAGTTTTTTTGTTAATTAAAGAAGTTACTTTTTACAGTGTAGCTACCAGAGGACTTATCTGTAGTTGACAATAAAGTTAAAGTTTAGACACTATCTTGAACTAATTTTTATTTAGCGACTGAGGAACAAAATAATCCAGGTGTAGAGGCTAATTTTACTTTATATTGTACTTTAGAAAGTAAGAACATCCAAGGTGTTTGTGTATATGTACCAATCCGTCATAATTTTTTTTTTTTTATTACAACTGAAATTGAAGTATATGAGGTCAAAATAGGGGGTAAAAAATACCCTAAAATTAGATACAGATTACTTTTTTTTAAAAGGATTCTAAAATTAAAAACAGATTTCTTTTTTGAAATCAGATCCTAAAATTGAAAAAAGTTTTGTTTTTAAATGGACCTAAAATTAAAAACAATTTTTTTTTAAAATTAGATCCTCAGATTGAAAAAAGTTTTTTTTTTAAATCTGATCCAGAAATTGAAATCAGTTTTCTTTCAAGTTCTATGTTCAGTGGTTATGAATTTACAAACTGGTTTTAAGTTTTTTGTGTACTATCCCGAAAGTATAAAAGAGTCCCAAAAGTCTAAAAGCTACTGTTCACCAATAACATGACCAAAAACTTAATACCATATTATTGGTCTCAGCCTGCTTGAAAAATCAATCAATATCTACCACCTATCCAAACAACTAAAAATTTAAATAGTGACCAGCCTAATATACAATTTATTTACTTTTCATAATCAATGAAATATAAAAATTTGAAAAAAAATATATCTATAAAGCGCAACACACATAAATTATTAATAAAAAAGAGGTAGGTGTTATAAAGTCACGTATTGAAAATGAAAGTATGTAATGTTTTATTGAAAAAAAATAAAAATTTGTAACCAGTTTATATTTTATTGTTGCAAATAAAAAAAAACAAGTCCCATCTTTTTGCTCCTTTAAATTATGTATCATAATTTACCATTTATAGAAAATTCAACAATTTTTTATTTTACTGTGATTTCTTGCAAGTACTTAAAAAAATCCTGATTGTATAAATTTTTTTTTCAAACATGACCATAAATTGAATGTTGTCTAATCGAACAACAGTAGTAACTACCATTCAATGACGTAATATCATTTAATCGTATTTTTTATAAATTATTTATTAACCTTTCCATTTTTTTAAACTATCAGTAAAAAAATATATTTTTTGAAAAAATATTGAATCAAAAAATGTTCATATAAGGAATTTTCTAATATGCACTTACGTCTTAAACACTAGATAATTTTTCTTCATAAAGTGTTAATAACTTTTTCATAGCTTACCTAAAACAGAAAAAGTAAAATAAAAAATTATTATTTATTTGACATACTTTAGTGTGTAAATTACATGCAATTTTAAATTCATAACTTATAAATATTTAAAAGAAGACGATTTAAAAGATTCTAATCAATTTCGATCACGTATTTCTTGGTTCAATGCCCTTTATAATTTAAATAAATCGTCCCAATTTTATTTTCTTGAATTATATAGCGACTGAGAAAATTAGTTGGTATAATAATACATTTTAACCAAAGTGTTTATTTGTTTGTTGAATCGATAAAAAATGAATGAAGGCCTTGAAATAACGTTTTGTATTAAAACAGACCCCATGCTATTTTTTAGGGACGTCGATCTCTTTTTATATACAAAAACTGGAAATTCATGCAAAAAAGGCAGAGGGCTTTTTTTTAGTGTAAATGAAAAAAAATTACCATGACTTTGAGTAAATTTAATGTGGGAGGTGCACGTAATATAAATTTTTTTGTTTGGGTGTTATTTAAAGGTCAGGTATATTTGTAAAAAAAATAAATTAGTGTTTTTTTTTTATTACTGCATGGTTTAATAATATTTTAATTGTGTTATTACAACTGTAAAACCTGACGCAATTTAATAAATTTTATTTTTAATGTTTTTTTAAGAATTAATTAAGTTTTATCTTATCTGAAAACTAATTATTAAAATACAACTTGTGATTTTTAAAATATACGAATATTAATTAAAGTAAACAAATTTGGTTTTATTTTTTTGTAAATTTAAAAAAAAAAATTTTTTATGGTTTCAGGTACAAAACAAAAAGTAGTTGAGTTACAAAATATAAATTTGCACCCTTTTAATAAGAAATCGAAGAAGTCGTATTAACGATTTTGAGTAATGTAATTCCAAACTTATCAAGGATGAAAATGTAACTTTATTCTAAATGAAATAGCAGAGCAATGGAAAAAAAAAACAGTTTTTTAAAACGGTAAACGCCCTGAATTAAAAAAATTGTTTTGATAAGCAATGGGCGTAATCGAGAAAAAAGTTAGATATTAGAAATAATATTTAGTGACGTTGGTGAAATTATATTTTGCAACGTGCTAACTCATTGAGATAATAAAAAAGATAAGAATGATCTCGTAACAACAGTTTTCAAGACATCTTGATAGACAAGGTGAACCTCCATAACCAACAATATAGAATTAAAAATACCGTATCTTTAATCGCTCACTGAAGAAGCCAACGTGCAATAAAATCTCAGTAATAAATAACAAAAAAACAAATTAAAAATTTTGTAAATCAAAAAATATAGTGGGTATCGTTTTCCATGCGGGCTGATTATAGGAATGAAAATTATTTTGATGTACGAAGTATTAAAAAAACAGATCTTAGAGACTGCCAGCATGGGATTAGCTGTAAGTCACTTGAACCTACTCGTTATCGATGATGCAAACTTAATTTTTTTTAGGATTATGAAGGCATTAACAGACCAAAGAGTGTTAAGAGAATGAGAAAGGGGCTTGAAAAAGTGTGCAGACGTATTGCAGGGATGTAGAGAAATTTTTCCAGGGAAATTAAATTCAAGTTCAAGAGTATAGAAGACACTCAGCGCATTTCAGTTGAACAATTTTTTTATTTTGCTTAGTTGCATAAATTAAAAAAATCTCATGAAAATTTCTCTGATTTTATACTTGTTTTATTTTGTATTCTGATAACAAATGCTCCTACATTGAAAAAAAATCTGCTTGTGATGACTAGTGACTTGCGGAATTTTATTTTCTTAAGCAAATGATTGTTAATGATCAGCAATGTAAGATAAAAAAAAAATTTTTTTCGCTTATTTAGAATATGCGTGTAGTACGATGGATTTCTTTACACTGTAAAAAGTAACTTCTTATATTCATAAAAAAAATAGAATATTTTCAAAAAATTAGTAATTTTTCGAAAAAAATCGTTAATTTACTAAATTTAGTATATTAACTAAAAATTTGAGTATTTCCGATTTCTTTTTGTAAATTCACGAGAAAAATTGATAATTTACAATTTTTTTTCGAAAATTTACAAAAAATATTTGCTAATTTACAAATTTTTTCATAAATTCACAAGAAAAAATCGAGAATTCTCGAATTTTTTGTTAATATACTAAATTTAGTAAATTTACGATTATTTTTGAAAATTTTCTAATTTTTCGAAAATATTCTATTTTTTTTGTGAATCTAAGAAATTTACTTTTTACAGCGTACGCTTCAAGTCATTTTTAATCATTTGGGCAAGAAACAAAAATTCCGCTACTGCTACAAGTGAAATCCTGCAAGTGGAAAATTTTCAACTCATCAAATCGTTCCGCTTATATCAGAAATAAGAGAACAAATTTTTTTTGCAATTTTCTCTTCGCTTTGAATCATTTAAAATCGTTTAATCAAGAAAAAAAAATCCCTAGGCGAAAATCGGAATTCCGCCTGCCGCTAGAGGAGATTTTTCCTATTGCAGCAAAATGTTAAGAATAACTGACAGCAAAAATTTCCATTTTTAGTTGTCCTTAAAACACTGAAAGTAGTTACTGCTTGTTATTGCAGATTGAAATTTGCTTGGAATGCTTCAAAACAAACTTCAAGTAACAAAACGAATCTCTGTGTCAAAAATGACAACAAGAATTAGTAATTCGTCTGCAGAAAAGCAGAATAACACTAAAAAATATTTTAATAAAAATAAAACTATTCAACCCCTTGAATATCGATCAAATGCATCAAAAAAATTAAATTTTTCCCCATAAACGCGCATGTCTATTTCATTAAATTTTTGTTAAAAGAACCCTTTTTCATAAAAATTCTACGTTTATATTTTTACACTCACGCATGATGTAAAAAAAAAAACTTTAGCTCACGTATACATCATAATTTTGAAAAAAAAGAGGAGTTACATAAAATGACTGTAGTATGTGTAGGTCTATAATATTATTTATGTTTTAATATAAATTTTGTTTATATTACTGTCGGACATAATTTAATAAAATAAAATTAATCTAAAAGTATAATTTTTATTTTTTCGTGTTTTATACCTCAAAATTACCATAATTTATTTTTCTGTAAATAATTATATATTAATTTATGTTACAAGGGTGAATTTCAGCTGATAAAAGAAAATTTATATATAAATAAAAATTTCTTTAGAAATTAAAAATTTTTTTACGAGATATAAACTACACTGAATATTAAATATTTTAAAAAAAAATCTCAAGTATTAATTCACAGAGAGATAGAGAGCGATTAATTTAAATTAATTATATTATCCTTTCATCAAAAATATAAAATGTTCAAAAATATTTCTTTTATAATAAAATAATACAGAGAGCTATAAAAAGAAAGAAAAAAGCAAGTTAACAAAAAAAGCTTTGTGTCTAGAATAAGGCACTTTAAATATAGTATTAGCCAGGTAAATTCATAAAAGCGCGTATATATACCCTTCTTTTTTAATTAAACAGCTCACGCTTCGAGAAGGTACATATATATAAAGACGCCAGAACGGCTAGTCGCTATTTCCGACTGAATTTAATAACGCATGCGTAATGTTTTAATATTAAAAAATGTATGTATTTATGTAAATACACCAAAAAAAAATTTAAATATACATTTTTTTAATAAAAGCAATATTATATTTAATTAAAATGTTATTAAAAAAAATATAGAAGGTACCTAGATATTTCAACAGAATAGGTACTGCTCTATGTACTTTTTTGATATAATTAAATGTTGTTTTTTTGGGGTAGTTTTATTAAAAATGAATTTACTAATTGTTTTTATCAAAATTAATATTTTGAAGCATATTTTATTTAATTAAAGAAAAAGATTTTGCTTATTGCAAAAATTAACTGTACTACACGCAAAAAAAACAATAGTAAAATTAACCTCAACGAATTTAGTAAACAAAAATTAATAAATATTGGTAAATATAACCAAAAAATTAGTAAATTCTACTAAAAAAATTGAAGTTTTAGTTTTATAAACAAATTTTATTAGTGAATTTTACTAAAAATTTATAGTGACTTTTAACCACACTGAACTTAGCAAAGAAAATCGTTATTTTGGTTATATTTACTAATTTTTTATATGCGTGTAATCTATCTATAATGCTTCGCTCAGAGTTTTTTATATCTGTTGAATAAAATCACTGTTTTGTAATGAATTTTTTTTTAAGCGGTTTATTTGTATAAAATCAATATTATTTAAATTATGAATTTTAATTAATATTTAAATTAATTTTTTGATAAAATTAAATTAATTATTTTTGATAAAAAAGCCAATAATTTTTTGTTATTATTTTTTAACAAAATTCGTTATAAAAGTGCTTTTCATTTTTGATAACAAGTTTATGCGATAATATCATTTAATTATTAATTAAGGAATTAAAAATTAGATTAAGGGGGTCATCCATTTTTTTCATACCACCCTCCCAACCCTGAAAAAATAATGTTATAAGTTTTTAAAAAATATTTTTATATTAGCTGTTTTACTTATTTGAATTTTTTACCCCTTTTTCGGAACCAGCGTCCCAGAAAACCAATTTGGGCCTCTCAAATTAAGAAAAAAACTTCATCTAATTTTTTTAGGATTATGGAGATAAAACATGGATGGGTGTTTTCAGATCTTTTCATTCCAACCAGAAACTTTTTCTGACAATTTTTCATTCCCAAATTTTTAATGTTGACCGATTTCTGAACACTCGAAATCGAGCTTCAAATCCGATGCTCAAGGAAAGAGAAAGAATTATTTAGGAAGATAATTGAAACCTTTTCTTCATGCTAAAGAGTTGATTACAGTTTTATGCCCAATGATAATAGTTCAAAAACAATAATTATACGATATGACAGAAAAACTAGGTCCTGTAGTCGTTGTTAACGATTAACGAAGCAATATTATTAATTGAGATTTGGAAACGATTAAGCAAGACAATTGAAACAATAGGTTTAATTTATTAATTGTATTTATATTTTTAATATATTTACGTCTATGAATTTTAAAAATTTTTATATATAGTTCAAATTAATGGCGAACCTAGATACTTATATAGTTTTCGTAAGTCATTTCAATTGCGAGAAAAAAAAATATAATATGGAGATATTTATTCTTGCACTTAAAATTACAATTATTCACGAAACTTATTTTATACCTATTTTGAAAATAATTATCTAATTTACAATTTATTAATTCTTTTTTTAATATTCTGTTTCATTCCCTATACATTAAGATATGATCTAATTAATTAAATTATACGCCAGTATATTTCAAATTTTTAAATAAAACCCACAAAAAATATAGAATAAATTAAGCAAAAAGAAGTACATAATTATATAATTCAAATTTTACAACAGAAAATTAGGGATAAAAAATAAAGAACCCCACCAAAAAAAAAAACAAATCCTAATTAAAATTAAAGTTTATTAAATAAAAAAAAAAGTGGGATCCTAACACACACGCTAATTTTCATTCCCGTCAACCGAATATGTACGAAACATAAAGACAGAGTTTTTTATTATATTTTTGTATATATGTTGCAGCACATCTTCTTTGCCTGCGGTATTAATTTCAATCCCACATATAAATGCAATCCTCGACATAATAAAATGAGTTCTTTTTTATAACATATTCTCTCTTTAAAAAAAATCATACACAAATACACTCTAGCATTTCTTTTATTTTATCTCAATTATATGTGCCTTTCTTTTGTTTATTCAAGATGATGTTACAATTTTATATGTGACACGATTTTTTCCCTTTAATTAAATTGTGTTTATTGAGAGAAAAAAAATCATATTTTTTATTAATATTATGAGATTCATTTTTTTAACTTCTAAGAACGTAGGAAATGTATAACAAATTTTCTGCTGATGTGATCTGAAATATCATAGCATCTTGTGTTTAACCACAATAAAAAAACCTGTTCTCGTGGTTGTTATACGCTCCTTATCTCTTGTAAAAAAAAAATAGATACTATTACTTATTACTAACACATCTTTTGATCTCATTTTCTTCAAACTGATGAATGAACGAGTACTTAATGGAATGGTAATAATTTATCGAATTTTTGAATAGAAAAAAATAATATTTTAATTAATAAATAAAAATTTTTTAGTGATGACAGATTATTATAGAAAAATTAATCGCTTTTATACACTCTTGTATTTATTTATAACGGATTTTGTTACAAGAGATGAATATAATATTTCTTTCTATGTTTATAAAGTTGAGGTTATGTATGCTTTTTATTTAGATTGTATGATGAGAGAAAAAAGGAAATTTATAGTGCTTGAAAAGATATTTTATATGTTACAGTATTATTTAAATAACAGTTTAATTAAAAAATTTTTAAATTCAGTAAATATTTTTTAACTTACACGAATTATTTTGTAAATACTGAATAAACACGAGCTTGCAGCAAAAAAAGGTTTTAAAACATGATTTTTTTAATTATTTAAATTTTTTTTACAATTAAAAAAAAACTTGTTGTGTCTCTTTAAATTCATTGAGCGTGCATTTAATACGACGTTGACCTTTTATAATGTCTATCGTTCAAGTGTAACGGACACGCTTTGTATTTTTTTTATTTTTTATATGCAAAAAGAAAATAAAAAGTAAACAGTTTTTTTTCAATTAAAAAAGAAGATGAAGGAGGATTTTTATGTATTCGCTAGGGAGTTTTTCATGGAGAGAAGTGGTAATCATTATTTGAATTAGTTATGATTTTTTGCCCTTAGCCTTGCATTTATGCTTTGAAGTTTTTTCTTTTATGCACAAGTTTTTGTTTAGAACCTTCGAAAAATCAATTTTTTCGGTAACATTCACTGTTAGACTTACAATAGCAACTAGGGGTGTGCGGTTGCCTAAATTTTCGGATCAGGTACCTGGAAGTTCTGATTTTCTGGCAGCTAAAATTGGATCAAGTTTTGGGCAAAGCTGAAATTTTTCGAAAAACGACTGTAATTCCGGGGTGAATCAAAAATTTCCCTGGCTAAAAGCCCTTAAACCCAAAAGAAACTCCGAATTTTGGTTATAACCAAAACCCCTTGACATTTCGAGTAACCGCACACCCCTAATACCAACATAAAAAAATACACCTGAAGAAACCTTCTCGGAAAAACATTAAAAATATTACAAGCAAAGCTCAAGTATAAACAAATCACTTTATTTAATGTAAGATCAAAAGAATCATAAAAAAAAAAAATGTTGCAATAAAAAAAAATTTATCTAAAAATATTATAAAACAGTGAGTTTCTTTGTATTACAAAAATAAGATATTTTATTTAATGAACCAAACATTTTTACTTAATGTACGTATGGAAAAAAAACTTTCATATTTTTAAAAAGTACAGTTCATTTTTTTAAAAGAAAAGTTTCCTTCAGAACAAAGTAAATAAATAAATAAATTTAATTAGTTGTAAAAAAAAAATCAAATATTTACTCAAAAAAATACAGAAAAATCAAATTATTTTTATTTTTAATGATCTCGCAATATTTCTATAAAAAATAAGGGTTACATTTATTTTTCGCACAGTCAAAAAAAGGGATCCGATTTCTTTTCTGACTATATTTTATTTATAGACCAATTGAAATGAAAAAAAAAGGTAAGAAAAAAAAGTATTCGAACCTTAACAACTCATGGTAAATAATTCTTTAACAAGGTTTCCTTATATACAAAAAAAAGGTCTTTTTCTCTCTCTGTTAATGTATTTTATTTTTTGCAATGCTTCAGCTATGACCCTTTCGATTTCTTTAGTACGTAACAGCTTGTCTTTTTTTTTTATTGAACCTTTTAATGCGAAAATCGGATCACACGTCTATAATTTCATTTTATGTAAGTAAATCTAAAAGTGTTTAAATATTTCATTTAAGAATAATCGATAGTTGTCTAGAATTCTTTAAATAAGAAATTACGTACGAGTTATAGATCGAGGTTATAATTTATTATGCAATTTTTATAAATATGATATCTTCATTTTGTTATAATATAATTGAGGTCAATAAATATAATATTAAATTAATCATCCTCATGTGTTTTTATTAGAACGTGTTTTAAATAATATATGAGTAATTATTTTTTACTTTTTTTCATACTCTTATTTATGATTTTTGAGTATGATTATATAAGTTTCTATAGATTGAATAATTAAAACCTGCAAACCAAAGAGATTTTGAGAAAAACGTAATGAATACTTAATACGTGCATGCTTATGAGAACTTGTTGCAAGAGTAATCAATGTAACAAAGTTCATAAATTCAAATTCTGATTACTATTATTAAATTATCCAATTTATATAAATAACATAAAAAGAAACAATAGAAAATTTGATCCGAAAATTTTAAGTAGGTATATATCACATCAATTTTATAACATGTTTTTAGAATATAAATCTTACGATTATTGCAGGCATTTATATACATTTAAGAACTCATTTTACTTGCGAGAAAAAAATTTTCAAAATATTATTCACAATATATATTCTGATCATGATCCTTTTAAAATTTTTACAATTCTTTCAACATTTGAATAAAAAATTGCAGTTAATTTTAACAAAGAATCAGCCATATATATAAATTTTCTTATAAAATTTTCATTACATTTAACTATTATACAAAAGAGTATATCTCAATATTAAAATTTAAATGATAGAATTATACAATTTTAAATACTTTAATATAAATTCAGAAAATGTCGTTTAAGAACGTAAGAAAAGAAGAAGAAAATCATTAACATTACTTTTATTCAATTATTATTTTAAATTGAATCTCCTCTTTTTTTTTTGACAAAAGTCAATGATTTATAAATTTTACTTTTGAATAATAATGAAATTTTCCTATTATAATTTAATGATATAACTTTTTTTTTTGAAAATTAGATTCACTTTTTTATCAGTTTGCTACTGTCAAATAAATCCAGAAAGTGTTTTCTTATTCTCTCTCTTTTTTTTTCATAATATTTTTTTACATAAAAATTTTTTTCTTAAAACGTCGAACATTTTTTTATCTTTTTAGTTGCAATACGAGTTCTTTTAACTTAATAGAGAAAAAAAATTTTATTCTACGCAAGAAGAAGGAAAGATTGAAAAGTTATCTACTTTTTAAAATAAAAAAATTTCTTTACTTAACTTTTTCTACAGTTTATAAGTTATAATATCGACACAAGTTATATGAAAAGCACTTTACTTTTGCGTAAATGATGGTTTATGTATACATAATTTTCTTTATTTTTTGCATTAGGGAGTAAAAGAAAAATTTAATTTTTTGTATTAAAAAATTATCGATGGCTTAATGCATAAACTGAAAGAAAAAATCTCTTAAAGTATTTATGTTTCAATTTTTTATCTCGTGATTGCAAGTGAGCTATAATTATTTAAGTTGTAGGTTCTGGGAATAGCTTTAGTCAAAAGTGCGTGCGAGTACTGGAGCTGAATTTTCGTTCAAAGATTCCAGCCAAGACCAAAACAACTAACCTTTATATTTCAGTTTTTTTTGGCAGTGGGTTCTGAAGTGAGTTAAAGGGTTAATAAGGTTGGCCATTTTTTACAAAAAAAGTAAAAAAATGATGTTTTGGAATATTCTAGGTTTTTATTGCGAAAAATGGCCAACATTATTGACCCACAACTTTTTTCAAAATTTTGACCAAAAAAATTTTCTAAAGAAAGTGAGTAGGTTTTGGTCTTGATTATCTCTAATCGAAAATTCAGCTGTCTTCCCCTCACGTTCTTTTTACCATAGCAATCTCCACAACTGTAAAAAATAACTTGAATATTCAAACTTTTAAATTAAAATTGTGTACATGTGAGGAATCTAATTAATTTAGTTCGTGTTTGTTTTTAATTTAGTCGCAAAATATCGTAAGTTTGAATGTAGGTTAGATTTCTTACATAATTATATACCTAATGATTTACTTTTCATTTAATTCGTATTCCACTTATTTAAGTAGTCCTACAGTCAATACATGATTAAAAAGTTTATTTAACTTCCTTAAATTTATAATAAACAAAGTCTTAAATTATTTCAATTTACAAAATCTACTTTGTTTTTAATTTTCATTTTCACTAGATAATTTTATCTCTAACAAAATCCCCTTGCACATAATCAAAAAATTTGTAAAATTCTAAATAAGTATGAATAATTTGATTAATTTTCAATCAAGTGAACGTAATAAGAAGCATGAATAATAAGATCCTTAAAGAGAATAAATATAGGAGCATCTTTAATTATTAATTCTAATAAATAATGAAGGTATATCAAAACCTTTTTCCATATAACGTTATTTAATAATATAAGCTTATATATATTACAGAATACAAAAGGGTATTAGAATAATGATAATAATAAAATGTATATGGGTAGAAATTTTACTGTTTGCATTATTTTATGATAGTCCAATTTTAGAGTTGATAGGCTGTAGCTTATTGGTATAGTGTTCTTGATCCCTTCGAACCATTTTGCTAAGACACAGTGTCTAATTAAAAAACAGATATTTTTTTAAGTGCTGTTTAAGGAGTTCCAAATTAATGTTTTCACAAGGTCTAAAAAATTATTCCCTCATTTAAAATTAATTTACTTAACAATCATAATTTATTTCTAATAGCCCAAAGCCTAAAAAACTAAAGATTAACAAGGTGTGTCTCAAAGTTAACTAGCTTCTTACAAAATAATCTAAAAAATTCATATTCCTACCCATATAATTATAATAATTGAAAACGAGTATAGGTGTAAGAGCATGAAGTTATTTAGTTAGCTTTAAGCAGTAATAATAATATTTTTATTTAAAAAACATTGACAACTTTATTTATAATTTTAAATAAATATCTATTTTTATTTTTTGTATAGAACATAACCTATATCTAAAAAAAAAGTTAAATTACATTTTCGACTTCCTTTTCATAATTATTGCCTTTAGCAGTATTGAAAATTATTATTTTATTTTATAATTCTTGTTGTATTATATGCATGTACAAGTAATTTTAAACATTTATCTTTGAACATTGCAATGCTATTTTATTATTTTTAGTGTAATCAAGATTTTAGATGCAAAGAGTGAGAGAGAAAGAGAAAATTTAATCGAAATTTAAGTAATTTATCGAACTTTATGTCTATGTATTTCTAGTTTAATTTTGAATTCATATTACTAATGAAACTATATTAAGTTTACTTTTAAGTCAATATTTGTATATAATTATTATTTAGAATTAACTATGTCAAAAATTTTTTAAAACCCTTCTTTAATTTATATTTTCAATTATTGTGTTTACTTAGCAGTTAATCCTTAATGAACTTGTTTAAAATTTTAATGACATCAATTATTTGCACTAATTTGTTTGTAATCGTGTAAACATTTTTGACCTTATTGATGATAAAGGATTTTATGTAAGTTTTTTGGTTTTGTATATGAGTTATTTCACTTTAAAGTGTATCTTGGGAAAAATTATTAATTTCACAAATAAAATGGATGATGATTTCTATGACTTAAAATCTTGGATTTCCATGGTGCAAAATTTTATTTACCACTTTATCGCTCCAGGAGGGCAATAAAACACTATTTTTGGCATGTCTGTTCCAAGTGAATCTCTGATTTACTATTTAAGCAAGCCGAAGTTCCCAATCGTTTAAAATTTGAGCATTTAGAGATTGAAAATAGGTCAATGTCAAGGTCAAATTAAATAATGGGTAAAAAACCTTAAAAAAGAGGGTTTGCTCCTCTCCCCCCAGGGGACAAGGGGATCAAAGTATTTTGAACTGAGGGAATCCAAGTTTTTAGGTCATATAGTGATAACATTATCAACTATATTTGAAAAATCAGGTCGATCCAGGATCAAAAAAATAAAAAGAGACCCAAATCGTATACGTAAATTATTATCCAAGGCAAAGCTGTAACTTACCCAAAACTGAAATAATCCAACCCTATTAATTGAAGAAAGTCTGGGTATCTGATCCGAAATTTTGGGTAACCACACACTCCTACATAAAGTTCACTGTTATAAAAAATAAATATTTTAGCAAAAACAAGTTAATAATTTCCAAACATTCAAGGAAAACTGAAATGCAGTATGAAAAAAAAACTTGGATCATTTAACACAAAATGACTCATATACACATACTTACTAATGAATAATTTAAATTTAATTTATTTTACATTAATTTTCTTATTAAAAAAAACAGGTTTTATTTTTCATATTATAAAATTAAATAAATTTATTTTTTATTTTAATCATCAGTTATTATTATATCGCGATAAAATCATTTAAAAGTAGTTTAGATTAATTATTTAAAATAAATATAGCAAAAAATGTGTTTTAATTTAATTATGCAAGTATAAATGACTGATTTTATTGAATATTAAAATAATAAATGTTAGTGAAAAAAATTATTTATAAAATGTCAATTTAAATATTTTAAATAGCCAATTAAGAGTACTGGGTGTAAAAACATTTCGTTTTTACTTATTTTTTATTTTTATGGGTTTTGAAAATTTTTTTGGGATCAGAGGAAAGTTTTCCCACTTTCTTTCAGACCTGCATTTTTTATTTATTTTACTCAAAAACTTTGTCCAAAAGCATACGGCCTTATTTTTTATTAATTTAAAAAATTTTTCATTCCAAAATATTCTAACATAAATAAAGAAAGTGGAAAAACTTTCCACTGATCCACAAAAAATTTTTTAAACTCAAAAAAATAAAAAATAAATAATTTTTTTTTTTAAACAAAATAGTGCAAAATCAGTACTCTTAATAAGATTGATGTTGGTTAGAACATTTTGACCGTATATTTGTTGGTTATTGACATTTTTGGTAGAATAATTTCTTAATATTAATTAATATTTCATTAAATTCAACTAAAATCAAACTTACATACATTTTAGTGACAAGTTGAAATTCGTAATTTAAAACTTTAAATGCAAAATTCTATACTTTACTAAACATCAACATAAATCAAAAATTTCATTTCTTAAAAAAAACACCAGCTGTAAACCATTACATAAAAACAATAAACAAGGTTACGTACCATAAAAAATATCAACGATAATGCTATTAGCTACGCTTACAGTATTAAATAATAGAAAATCCTCCCAAAAAAATTTTTTTATACCTTCAAAAAAAATATTTTATACCGGAAGAATTTTGTCTCAACCGCAGAAAATTTAAATTGAAAGACCCAAAAAAATAAGGACAGATCCCAATAAAGTACAGGTATCAATTTCTTGTATTGAAATAAAAAAGAACAGAGACAGAGATAAAAAAAATAACAAGGTGTTCATGATATTATTTATTACAGTTGAATGAAATGTTTAGGTTCTTTTCATCATCAAACAGAGTGAGAGAGAATAGATGAATCTCCAAAAAAAAAGTATTACTATATATATCACCACCAGCTGTTTTCTGTTACAACAACCAAAGTTAAAAATATTTTTTTAGAAGCATCAGAAAAAGAAGATGAACTTTTATATTAGGGTCGTCTTTTAAAAAGAGGGACAGTTATTTTACTTTTTTTTTTCCTGTAAGAGTGAAAAACATTTACACTGATGGTTATTTATAAAAATCTCTTTTTAGATTGGGACACATTTCTTTAAGAATTTTTGAACGATAAATTCACGGATTTAAATCGTAAGGGAGTGTCTAATATATTTTAAAACTACATAAAATCAAGGACACTTTTTTTTTTAAAATAAATTTTTAAACTTATTCAAATTGAAATTAAAGTGCAAAAAATCGAATTATAATACAGTAATACGATAACTTCCGCTTGACTCTTTCTTTTATCTGTATATAAATAAAAAGTTTTATCATTATTATATTGAATAAGACTTGTTTCGCCATTTCGCGGTTCTCTCTCAACAGTATGGAATTCTAGTGATAAATGTATGAAAATACTATTATTATTATTAATATATCCTGGAAAAAGCGTGATTAAACTGTCAAAACAAAAGACTTATAGGGTTTCCATATTAGAGTAAGAGAAAAAGAGAGAGAGAGAGGGAGAGAATAATATAATAAACGTTGCGCGCAGTTGAAGATTAAAGTGTTATTTACGATTCAATAAGCTCAATTGTCATTTTAGGATTATTAAACCCAAATCAGTTAATAACACCATATAAAATTTTTTTATTTATCCAATCAAATATAATATAAAGTGTTAAATTTTTTTGATAACCTACCACATCGTTTTCACTTTTTTTAAATGCGCATTTGGCCTTAAGACACTGATTTATTGTTTAATCATTTTAGATTTTTCGGTACAATCTATTTCCGACCTTTTTTTTTATTTTTCAAGTTATGAATATTTTAATATTTCAGAATATATAGATGCAAATGAGAGAACTGAGTCGTTTTGCTGATCCTTTTATTATATGTATATAAAATAATGGTCAAATCAGCAAAAAAAGGAAGATAGAGCGAAAAAAAGGTTTTTTTTTTTATTATTGAGTAATATAAAAAATAAAAGAGAGAAAGAAACCATTGATTTTATTAGGGTTTTTTTTCTGATCTTATATATTATACTGTATCCGTTGTTAAAAGACATTCAAAACTTAGGGTCAAATATGAGGAAGGCAGGAAAAGACATAAGAGAGAAAAATGAGGCCTTTTTAAGAATCCAGGGTCTCTTTTTTTTTATAAGTCAATATCAAGAAAAATCGAAAATTCAAGTTTATTCAACACTGTTGTATAGGGAAATTTGCTTACATTTGTTAGTAGATACTTGAAATTTATTTTTTTGTTGCCTTTTTTTCTATACTGCTTCTTTTTTCAAAGGAAGATATTTTTGTAAATGTGTAAGTATTAGAGAAACTCATAACAAAATTTTTGAAAGTCTCATTAAATTTGTTTTTTTTTTTTCAAGTGTTTTTCTATGAATGTAAATGAAAATTGTTTATTTAAATGTTGACCCAAAAAATCTAGGAGCAAAATTGAAAATAAAGAATGAATACTAGAAAATTAATTTCAATGAATGTAGCTATAATTCGAGTACTAGTTAATTTTTTATTCATCGCAAACAAATCAAAAATTTGGCTAAGTATCAATCGATTCAAAGAAATTAGCTACAATAGGTTTTTTGGGGTTATTGAGTCCGAAAATAGCGGTTTCGGTCGTCGGAAATGTGCAGAACACCTTCATATTAGCAAAAACATCTGGGTATTTCGCAAATTTCTCTCGAAATAATAATATTTGGATTACCATAAGTTTTTTGGGTCGTTGTTCACAAATCTAGGGCTTGTGTGCCTGTAAATTTGAATAAAACCTTAAAATTAGTAAAAAACACCACATTTTACGTTATTTTGCAATATTTATAAAATCAGAGAAAAAGTCTTGTACTGTGCATTTTTGTGGTGGCTGCTTCTGAATTTTGGAGTCCTAAGTATTACAAATTACTAGTTCAATCTTAAATTAGCAAAAAACGCGTAAAAAGGGTATTAAGTGCTAATTTAAGGGTATTCAGAGCATTTTTTTACGAGTCAAACTGCGACTTAGGGTTCAGTGACCCAAAAAACCTGTAATAGAAAAAATCTCTTCAGGTTTAGGACCACTGCATTATGACAACATGCAGTAAATCTAGAAAATTTCACCAAACAAAATTCCACGCATGCGTAAAAAATGTATCGGATCTTACATAACCTCTTATTATTCTTGACATTCATAACCTCAAAAATAATTATTTTAATTTATTACAGAATGTTATCAAGATAATTTTTATTTAACATAATTTTTAGGTCTTTTTCATAAGAAGTGACTTTTTTTATGGACATTTTTTATTTTTAAATGTCCCTTTTGAACTACATTTTCAGTATATTAAAGTAAAATTTTAATAACAAGTAGGTATACACACTAAGATAACAATCTTAATACCGTAAGATCTAATCTAACCAGGATGTAAAAACAATGAAAAAATATAGTATAATATGATTAATTTAACCTAATATTCAATACAGTAAAAAAAACAACCCTAAAAAACTAACAAAAAAATTAAATTTCATTTTTTTAAAAGAAAAAATAAAGCTAATCTTTCTCAAACATCTGAAATAAAAATATATTTATTTCATTTTATAAATTATATACCTACTTTAACATTATTTCACACATTCACACTATAAAAAAATTTTTTTCGTCTCCAAAGTGTACAGATAGTATCCGTTACAAAAAAAAAGTATAATACACACCACGCGTTATTATTATAAGGTTCCTTTTGTCGATATCTTACTTCATGCAATCGATACTACTTTTTTTTTTCTTTATTCTCACGACATTTATACACACATAAACTACTGGTATTATACACGCATTGCACACTAACATTTACATGAAAGCTTTTTCATTCTTAAAAAAAAGATTCATCGTAACATTATTATCGTAAGGTAAAATCGCGAGTATAAGAGAGCCACCGGTCTTCCAATCCCCTTGTACGTAATATTTTTTATTTATCCACACACACACTAATACTAGAGGGTAAAAAAATTTTTTTTCCAAGCTTAACCCTGAAACGTCACGCGCTTCGACATTATCACAAATACAAGATCTCCCTCAAAATTATTTATATATTATTACCCAGGCCTCGTCGACAAAAACTCCTAACTAAAATTTTCCCTAGTACAAATATGATGAGGGAAATGTTTTATATGTGTACTTTTAATCCACTTAAGAAAATCTTAAAGGCTAATATACAAATGTACACATTTTCTGTATAATCAAATTTTCAGATCCTTTCATCTTATACTAAAGTCACTTGGTTAGATTAAAATGAATAAAGTAAAAAGAGATAAGAGATTTTTAATGATAATGAGTGAATTTCTTTTAGGTTTTTTTTTACTTAATTAAAGCGCCAAAAAATACAATTACTTTAAGATTTTTCTTAGGAATATAAGTAATGATAATAATATATATTTATGAAATCAAGTTATATTGTAAGGAAAAAATATAAGGATTTTTATTGAGTACAAGTTAGAAGTTGTCTATCTCGTTATATCCCCTTGAGATTCTTAAATTTAACCGAGGGGTTCAAAAAGACGTAAAAAAAAAAGAAGAAAAAGTATAAGAAAAAGTCAAAAAGTATATAACCTCTAAAAACATAAGAATCATATTCGACGGAATTAACCGAGCGCGAAAAAGCCCTCATATACTTTAATAAAATGAAAATGTTTTGTTTTTTTCTTCTTCTTAGGTTCAGTGATACAAAAAGTTTAAGGAAAATTTTTTTTTTATCACTTTTTTTTTGGTATTGTTTTTGTTTTTTTTGGTGTATAATCAAGTATTTTATATACAAGTTAAAGTAAATGTTTACGTAATGGACTGAATAAAAATGGTAAGTCGAAAAAAAGGGACAAATATGACACTTATGATATTTAAAAAACAAGTCAATTTTTTTTACCCTCTTTAGATGCGAAATTAATTTTGAAAATGTCATATCGAATAATCTTAAAGGACAATAACTTTTGACATTTAATTGTTTCAATTCAAGTGTAAACATAATAAAAAATGACAAATTTATTATAAATACTTCGTGTCCTTGAAAAATTAAATAGATTTAAGCGAGAAGTTAAGCTTGAAAATTTAGTATAATAATCATAGTGATTATTTTGATTATGGGCAATTTGTAACTTTCCTGATTACTCCAACTTTTCTCATTTATAGTTCGAATAGCCTGCAATTTATATATATTTAACTTTTACTTCTTAAATCAAAAAGCTTTGTTCTGTAATGTCGGCCTAATTTATATTTATATATTAGCTTGGAGTTTTATGCAATTTGCTTTTTTAGGATTTTTTCTACTTGAAGATTCAATTTATTTAATGAGGGTTTTAATTTTTAGGTAATTCGACTGCCCGTTAAATTATGTCATTAAAATCATTTTATTAGCTGTAATTTTTATGAAAAATGGTATATTTTAGAACCCAAAACTTTAGAATATAAGAAAAATTTTGAAAATAACGGCCAATCTAATATACACAGTTAAATCGTATATAATTTAGAATTTTAAATTAAAATGTTATTTTAAAATATCTTTCAAAAAAAGCAATACAGACATGCAAAAATTAGTTTTATAAATTTACTTTGATATACTAAATAAAATACTATCATGATAGTCTAACTACTCTCACAGTCGAATGACAAGTTTGGCTCAGTAGTAGATTTTTAAAAAGCGCAGAAGCATATGCTCTTTAATTCCCCAAGTCCGTAATCAAGTTTCAGCTTTTTCAGTACATGAAAAGAACAAAATAGTAATGAAAAAAAAATTTTTATTTACTAGTAGTAAGCCAGTATAAAGTCGGTACTTTTGAGGATTTTCAAGGGGCGTCGAAACGAATTTGTGAATGTGTATTATATAGTAAAATTATGTAACAAGGGACAAAAGGAACGACGGAACTGGAAACCACGCGTCAGGATAATACATAATAGATTAAATCCTAGCTTATATTAATACCAGATATCTATGTCTTTTGTGTGCTTCCTTTTACCCTCAAGGACAATCTCAAAGATATGAATATATGCAACTTTACTATAGTTTTATGCAAAATAATATTTACTTTAGAATTGGAAGTTTGATTTTGGTTTGTTATTCTATTCTGAAACAAAAAGTCTTACTATTTTCACGTTTTTTGATTATGTTTCAACCACTTTTAGAAATGTTTTTTAAGAGTAAAAAGAGATGCTGACATGCTGATGATACTGATCTTATAATCTAAATTTTAAAATTTACTCAATAATTTATCTAAAGAAAGGAGTAAAAATAAATGAAAAAAAAATCTTGAAAGATACAACTTAGATTATTTATGATTAAAGTAGAACAATTGTTTAATGTCAGATAAATTTAGTAATTGATTATTTTTTAGAGATCTTACTAATTTTGATTTTTTGGAATTTTTATTTCTCATAATACTTGCCTAAAATTTATAGCCTCAGAAACTCATTTCACTTGCGAGAATATATTATGTATATTCTAATATTTATTTCAAACATTATGATATAATAATATTCTCGCAAGTGAAATGAGTTTCAGAGTATATAAATATAAGGCGTTCTAGCGTAGAAAGTTAATAATTATTTAAAAAATTAAAATATAATTAAATATATGTCTGTCATTTTCTTTTTGGAATCGGCTGTTGTCGATTTCAATGAATTTTGGCTTGATGATTCTAGTTCCATTTGGTAATATAAATAATGGATAAGTGACTTAGTAATAAAAGTATTCAATACTTAGTTATAAACTTTTTTCGTAAAAGATTTTTCAATGTCAACCGTAGGCTTACTTAGATTGATTATTTTATTTACTTCGATTAAATTGAGTAATTCACCAAGTTCAATATTACTTTTTCTACATTCAAAAATTTAGTAGAATTACCTCAAAAAAACAAGTTTTTCTAAATTAAACTTTTTGCATTTGTTTATTATAACAAGTTTAAGTAAACAAATAAAACTTTATATCATTTTTACATTAACATAATAACTATACGATAAGAAAATGATTAACGTACCATTCCAGTAAAATCTCTCTACATACACACATACATAAATAAACGACAAGTTTTCTAAGTATCTTATAAGAAAACTTATAGTAAAACCAACACCACTTTTACCTAATATATAACAAAACTATACTCTTTCACATATTATATCGATAATATATATAAAATAAAACACACACACATACATATACATTTAAGACTCTAGAGACATAAGAGAAGATCACGCATTATACATATACACACATACAAGTGAGATTTATACGCGGTTCTAAAAGCCAATTGTGCAAAATCCCAATGGAATTTACGAGACAACGAGTAATCCAGTACTATAATACGTGTGCACCTTTTTTAAAATAATACTTTTTACTTTGTTTCTACCTTCAGTTTTACAGAACACACACACACACACACATATATATATATTTGAATTTATAATAAATTAATTTTATCATTCAAAAAACCTAAAGTTATTTATAAAATTTAATGAAACATAGATAATTTCTTTAAAATCTAATTACATTTTGCATATAATAATTTTATATGCACGTTAAATTATTTATAAATTAAAACGCATGCGCAAATAAAGATAAATTTTGTGTATATGTACTGTGCGATAATTGCTAATAATTACTTAATTCCTCTATTACTATACACTACTCCATACGATTCGTTTCGCGATCACTCCATTACTTCCATTTCCCTTGATGATGCTTTCGTACTATTCGTGCCTAAATCAAATTATATTATACTTGCTTTACCTCTATTCTACATATATTTCTATGTCTATATCCATAATTTTCATCATTAATTTGCAGAAAAATTGTTTTTATTTATTCTTTCATTTATATTTCTTTCATTAAACAAATTAGATTTTCATATCTAGCTGGAATTTAAATACCTGTGTTTTTCAACTTCTTGGACTAAACGTTTTCTAGATTGCAAAAAATGTTTATTCAGAATAGTTTTATTAAGTTTTTTTTTAGGAAAATTGATCTCCATCGACCATTCAAGATGTCAAACCCAAAGAACCTCGATATTTTTTTACAATAGCTCAGGAAATACCAAATTTAAATTTTTCAGGTATAGTAAAACGTTTTTGCAATCTGCTTTAATTCCACGCTACCCCTAAATAAAATTTTAGTGAAACGACTTAAAATTCAATTATTCTAGCCCTACCATGATATGCCATGATCGATAACTTACAGACACAATAAATTTGATTAAATTTTAAAAAATTTCTATTTTTTTCATTCTTGTTATTGTTGTTCCATTATATCATTTGATAATCTAAAAACCAATCCTATAACATTAACAATATTAAATTGACTGACATAACTAAGTTAAGTTATACATATGAAAAAAATGTGTTCGACAAGTAAAACTTGATCGATTGCCATATTTTTATTATTATTTTTTTTGTACTTATTTAGGTTAAAAGTTCGGGGTTTGTATACAATATATGTAAGAAGAAGCTCTTATAACAGAAATCTTTATTCAAAAAAAAAAGATTGATCATTTTTACTAAAAGCTATACAATCAATCCTTATTTTACTGGTTTATACAAGCTGAAAACATGTTAAATTTATTTTTAAAATATATTTTTATGAAATATACGGAAATATGTCGAGATACAAATATTTTTACAGATTAGCTTGGTTATTAATTTGAAAGTTTTGCATTTTGAGTGCAAAAATTAGCCATATTCTTGCCATGTTTTTGTTAATTTATCTCATTATCAAAATGAATGGTCATAAAAAAGTTTGGTTGATTAATAATTTATTCTGGCTTCTCAAATTACAAAAATATTCAAAACTTGGTTCCTTTAAAATATATTGCTTGAATTTCAAAACAATTATTCAAGCAGATAATTAAATAGTTACCCTGATGCAATATGGCAAAAATTAAATTAAATTTTTTTATAATATGCAAATGTTCATAAAATTACATAATTTAATAATCCATTTAAAAATAATAAATTTATTTTGCTTGAAAATTCAAGAAATATATTTTGATAGTGATATTTAATAAAAAAATTCTTACTACCAGCAGCACAAACTTTTTTTTAAAATAACGTCCAGTCTAACATGTACACTTACATTTCTAATCTTAAATAAAATTATTTACGCTTTTCTATACAAACTATAAAGTTAAATATATTTTATGGTCCTTCGAGGCAAATAGCTTTTCTTTGCTCTTTTTAGTCGGTTTCATAAAAGTCATTTTTCGTTCTAGTATATATAAGTGTGGTTAAAATTTCCGCTAGAACAGGTCAAACTTATCATATATTTTAAACATTTACATATTATAAAATGTGCTAAAGAAAATTAATTATTTTTTATTCTTGGTTTTAAAAAGTTTGTTGTGTTTTAAAATGATATTCACGCTCTCTTTGGGTATTTTAATTAATTTTAACTTTTTACTACTAGAGTATTTTTTAAATTAAATTTTTAAAAGTTTTTTTTTGGTTTCTGTATAAACAGTTGAATTCTTAATTGATTTCGATCCTGAAAAGATACGTTTTAATATTATTGAATAGAAAATTTAGCAAACACCCATGGGCTTTAAAGTTCTTGGTAGAGGTCGAAATATTCGCCCTAATTATTTAAGTATTGTGCAATTTTAACCTTTCGTAAGCTTCCTTTAATTGTAACACCTATCAGAATTTTCAGCAAAATATTCTCGCAAGTGAAATGAGTTTCTAAAGATATAAATATAAGGCGTGGTAGGGTAGGAAGTTAATACTTAAAAATAAAATATAATTAAATCTTTACGAATTTATTTATTACGATAAAACTAACGCAAAACATGTCCTGTTTAGGATACATTGAATTTTTGACTCTTCGTGCCTTCCTGTTGGTTACAAATGAATTATTGATATCATTGTTAACTTTAAATTATTGGTATTGTTTGGTAAAATCTCATTATAGAATGCTAAATTATATTGGTAATGTGGTAATAATCATAATGGTAAATAAACTTTTAAATAAGCATTCGATCAAGTTTTACGTGCAATTTTAAGTTTTCAGAAAATGGCTAATTTTGGTGCTCAACAATCCCAAAAATCTCTAAATTTTAGATTTTTTGGATGTTATTGCAGTTAAATTATACTTAACAACTATTATTTTAATTTTTTAAATTCAGTTGCTTAATTCTTAAAAAGTTATTAATAAAAAAATTGTTTAAAAAAATTAAAATAAATGAAATAAACACAAATTTCTTAAAAAAGTATCTACACAAAAATTTAAAAAGTAAATATTATTCAAAAAAACCTTTTCAATGTACACTCTGTGGCAAAAAATAATTAAATATACATACAACCAAGTAAATAAAACTTTCATAAACTTAAAAAAAAAAATTTTTCATAATTAAATTATTCCAACATTTTAAATATCATAACTTATAAATATTTAAGTTTTATAAAAGAAAAACTTTTTTTTATTTTTTAAAGCAAATATTACCTAATTATCTTTCCAAAGCTTTTTTGATAAATAACCAAAGTAAAAGTAAAGTAAGTAGTGCTTTTAGTAATATAACAATTTTCGATTAAATTTACTTTATAAACGTCGTTTTATCGAGTTTCTCATGAGTGAACAGTTTATATAATAATAATAATATAAGCTTTAAAACTTATGATAATCTCTTTACAACAGAAAATTTTCATTCAAAAACAACAACAAGAACAACAACAACAATGAAAGCATTAACTCTGTTGTTTAAGCTCTCAATGACGATTTATCTATTAGATTATAAATTTTCTCGTTTAACGTTTATTATAGATCAAAAACTTAAGTAACATCTCACAAAATGGCCTTAATGTCTAAAAAACTTTTTTCTCTTTTAAAGTGGTTTTAACCACATTATTAGAGTTAAAAAGCTTCATAAATACATTAATTAGCTGGACGAAAAAAAAATTTTAATTTATGTCTTGCTTTAAAAGAAATATTATTTGGCACGTATTTTTTTCAATAAATGCAACTAAAAACAACAAGAAAACTTCCATTAGCCCTTTTTTGACTTTTAATATTCGTTTGGTAAAATACTACGTGGTATGTTATAAAACGCCTGCTGTTACTATATGGAGGAAAAGTTTTAGGCCTTATATATAATTTAGTATTTTAGCTAACGATGAAAACATACATTTGGTACTTTTTTAGAGACGAAAACAGAGAGAGAAAATATCCCTTAAAATCAACGTTAATTTATTATTACTACTGTTAGAAAACCACTTTTCTCTTTTCCATTTTCTTGACAATATATACATCCCATAATTCATATACACATACATAATTTTTGTGAAAAATAAAAATAACCTCAAAAAATTAAATATTTTTTACTTAATTTATGTAAAATATACTTTCTTTTTGGAATATTTAATTTTAAAAATATATCAATAATTTACAAAAATTTTTTACAGGTACGATATTTCTGGCAAAAATCAGGTGGGGAATTTATTTTAAGTTAAATGACTGGAAATAACAACATTGAATAAAGAAAGAAGAAGAATTTAAAAAAAAAAAGAAATTGCGTAATTGGAGTAGCCTGAGGCTCTTAAAAGCCACTGTGTTGAATATAAAAATAAAACTTGCTGGTTGATAAAATGAAGTGTATAAATATTAAAAAAGAGGTTCTTTTTTTTTTCGTTGAAAAGTTAACATTAACTAAATGTTGTCTAATATTATATTTGTTTTTTTTTTTTATTTGTTTTATGCAGTTTTAGTGTATATTTTTTTATTATTTGTCGACAAACTGATAAAACTTGTGCATATAAGAGTTTGTTTTTTGGATTTTATCCAAATTTTATTTATTATACAGTAACTTTTTTATTTTTTAATATAAACTTTTAAAAAGTTGTTTAATAAATTATTTTTATATAATTATATATTTTTTTTTTTTTGTAAAAATGTTGAGAAAAAAAAATTATTTTTTTTAATTTACGTAAAATTAAGTTTGTTTTTGTTATTTTAAGTGAGTGAGTTTTTAAAAGGGGAGACTTGGATAAAATCGGGTAGGATTTGATTTTTGTAAATTAAGGGGTTATTATTGATAATAATCACTTTTAAAAATAACTGCTAAAAAATTGAATATACATTAATTTATTGTACATAAACCACTATCCAATCTCATCTAAGCTTAACCCTAAAAATCTATATCTTAGGGGTGTGCAATTAATTAAAATATCAAGTGCCAGACCCGAAAACCCAGGTTTTTTAGCATTTTTGCATGAAAAATTTTTAATTTATTCCGGTGTACTGTAGCCCTTTTTCGAAAAATTTTGAGCCTTACCTTGATTGGAGTTATCCCCGTTTGAAAAAGAAACCCGAACTTTCAGCACCCGGCCCCAAAAATTTCATATTTTTTAGCGTTTTTGAGATTTTTGCCATACAAATTTTTTATTCACTCCAAAAATCTTTTTAAAAAAAATTTGGGATTTAACCGAAACTTGATCCGACTTCTCCATATGCAAGTAACTGATTTGGTTTACTATAGGTTTCTTGGCTCACTGATCACGAATTTCGGAGCCCCAAAAGATGTATTTCGTATGGACTTGAGTTTAGAATGTCCAGATTTAGTCTTTATAGGTAGTTTTTTGGGTCGCTGGTCATGAACTTGGGAGTCAGTCTAAGAAAAGTCTAAAAAAATTGGCGCTTCACTTTCAAAGTTACAAAAAACTACATTTAAAAGGTAAAGAATCAATTTTAGGAGTAGGTTTTACAAATTTAAGAAATTAGGGCTAATTTTTTGCAGATAAGATTCTGAAATTCGTAGCCAGGGATGCAAAAAACGCATATAGATCCAATCTGGACAGTCAAAGTACGTAAAACACATAAAAAATAACACTGCTGTATTATAAATTTATTATATTATAAATTTTCAATTACTCCGTGATTGTAGTCCCTTTTCGAAAAAAGCCCCAAAAACCCCAAACTCGAGTATACACCGCACACCCCTACTATATAATTAAATATAATTAAAAATATATTAATTCATAAGCATAAATACACATGAATAAATTTAAAAAAATTGTCTACCTAAAAAATAATAAATTACATTTAAATTTTAACTTACATAAATAAAATATGAAATACCATTCAACTCTTTTTTTATTTTCGCTTACCTGAAACAAAGAAAAAAAATATAAAATGTAAAATAAAATCATATATCATCATAAAAATTAATAAAAAAACTGAAAAAATACAGGTATGTATTTATGTATGTGTGTGTGTGCTAATATTACTCTTTTATACAAATATAAATAAATCATTTAATATAAATTATTTTGATCAAAAACTATAATTCACCACATCCCGTCTATTATACACGATAAATCAATCTAAAATAAATAAATAAATAATCAATAAATAAAAATAATTTTACGACATTTTAATTCAATACCTAAAAATTTTAATTAAATTAAATAAGTTTCAATTTAAAAAAATGCAATAATAAAATACTTGGTAAAATAATCTTTTATCAGTGAGTAAAGAAAACAGATTTTTTTTTTCTATTATCATAAAAGCTTTCATTCAGTTGATCTATGTGTATCCAACTCATTTTCCAATAATAACAAAAAAGAGACTTTGTATAGTATTATTTTTCAGCAAACATAAAGAACGTTATATACAATTTCAAAGAGAAATAAATATTTTTCAATTTACTTTTTAAGATTTTTTTATTAAAAATATCCTAATTTAATTACAAGTCTGATCTTTAAAAAAAAAAAAATTAAAAAACAATTTTCTCTCTTTAAACGTTGTTTAAAAAATAAAGAAGTATAGAGAGAGAATTATAAAGCATAAATTTGGCTGATGCGGTTATATTGAGATTAACGATCGTTCAAATAAAAGCATCACTCATGATGATA
Organism: Anagrus nilaparvatae; assembly: GCA_022575985.1. NCBI lineage: Eukaryota > Metazoa > Arthropoda > Insecta > Hymenoptera > Mymaridae > Anagrus > Anagrus nilaparvatae. Next base: position 34,866,785 of record JAKSXM010000231.1, read on the forward strand.
TTGATGATAATAGCGCAGTAATAGGGAGAGAGAAACTAAAAAGGAAAGGAACCGATAAAGGATGGACGGACGTTGATTAGATTATAGAGAAATAAGCAAAAAATAAAATCTCCCCGTTTATATTTTTTATTTTTTTGCTAACGCTGCGGGGAACAAACTTTAAATCTCATTTGTCTTTAATCACTCATTCATTATGATATTACGTAAATTTACAAAGCTTTTTTGTATATCTCGGTGGGTTAGGTATAAAAAAAAAGATTATTCGTGTAAATTGTTAGTTCATTAAATCTTTTCTATCTAAAAAACTAAAATCTTGTTAAGATAATTTCTATATATTAGCCTTTACGTTATTTTTGAAATTTGTATTCTAGAAACTGCATGGAAATAATGTCCAGTCTAATATACCCAAGCAATATAAATTTTATTAAAAATTGATAAATAATAATGCATGATAAAATTTATAAAATTTATGTCCCTTGGATTGAGTAAAAGGGGCAATTACAACAAGACTCTCGGGACACAATTACTAAACAAGAATGAATCTTATATACGTACTCACATCTGCTCTTTAAACGCATATGTTAAAAAAGTAAAAATAAAAAAATTGTTCAAGGTTTTCCAACTATTATTATACATTAAATAGTTAGATCTTTAACAGTAGTCCCTATAAAATACACCTACATTATTGTTATTATTATTATGGGGGGCACTTGTGTTACGTTTAAATACTTAAAGCATTAAAAATAGTTTTATGCTATAACGCATATGTGTAACGGTAGTTTCCGGACTATTTTTACTCCCTTTTACTCTCCTACCTTAATCTATTGTTTTATTATAATGTATTAAAATTTAAGGGAATTTATTATAACTTAGAATACTTTTTCTTTTTTCTTTTGCTTTTAATAATGATAAGGATCCAGAATTATTGTTGTAAATAAAGGGGCAAGTAATGTGTAGATTTAACTTTAAGAAATTTATTATTATATTCAATTACTTTAATTTTTTTCAAGTATTCAATTATAGTCATTTTAAAAAAAAATTCAAGGTTTGACGTAAGTGCATGCTTGAAATATAAATTTTTAAGAACTGTACAATAGATTTAATCTAAATATATTTTTTTTATGAATGAAAAAATGTCGGTTTTTAACTTATAATAATAATAAAAGATTTTTTTGTAGGTACATGAGTCAAAATATGATATTGTTAAATTTTCTTGAAAAAAAAGTTGCGTAAATTCAAGCAGGAAGTACATGTCTACGACCAGTTTTTCAAACTTTTGTATCGTAAAAAATAATTTGAATTTCTCCTGTGTTTCAGTTTTCTGACTTAATAAACAAAAAAAGTGACTAATACCGAAATTACATCAGGTGTGTACCACCGTTTTTTTAAACAAAACTTAACAAAATCATATTTTGACTCTTTTAAAATAGTACACATTGCAAGAAAAGTAACTTCCTTATTCCGAAATTTCTTTGACCAAACAAAAGTCATTATTCTAATCCAAGCATGTGCGTATGTACTCTATATTATATTTAAAATATTAAAGAATCAAATTTTTTTTCATACACATTATTATAATAGTAGTTATAAACTCCGGAAATAACGCAGCTGACCATTTTTATATAAATTATTTAAGATCTTTTGTGTATTTACTTCTTTATATATTTTTTTACTTACTACCGTTAGTTTTATTTGTATATGCAACACATAATTTATTGAATAGATATTTTTTTCTGTTTAGTTTTCTTTTTATTTATTAAAATTATTTGTGTTTGTTAGTTTCCTGTAAATATTTATTTAAAATTAGCTTGGACGTTACATTTTAAGATTGAATTATTTTAAAAATTTACTTAGGGCTATTAGAAAAATTATTGAAGAGTTTTTAGATATAGGTCTGAGTTTTGAGATATTACTGATTGGGGTTGGTGTCACTTCTGGTAATTCTATGATACTGTATTTTATAGAAAATCGAATTTTCTTAATTATTTATATTATCCAGCAAAAGCAGAACTGGAGTTAAGCAAAAGGTAAACAATCGCGTTTATTTAAAACATTTTGTAGGTTGGATTGTATTTAATTAATCTATTTTTTATTATATTAAATATAAAACATACATTTATTTTCAACTTTCAAGAAGCATTCCAACATTGAGGATTAAAAATTATATCCATAAAGGATATTCAAGGGAAACTTCATTTGAAAAATGAAATGAATTATTAAGAACTGATTGATATTATTTGAAATTTATTATTTGATGAACTATATCGTATATCTCAGGCCTTTATATATACTCGCAAAAGCATTTCATTTGCGAGAAAAAAAACCGATGGAAAAAAATATAAGTATATTATTATATGGTACACCTATTACATGATTTTAAGTCATATTTTCTGAAAATTCTATAATTTATAAAATTTGAAGCAATTAATACTTTAAATATAATATTTTAGTTGAAACAAAAAATAAAAAAAATTAAGTTTTCTTTTAAACTTGAGGAAAATTTTTAACTTAAAAATAACAATAAATTTCTTTTGTAAATGTTTAATTATTAAATATATAAAAATCAACATAAACGTTAGTTTCCCATATTTTGAAACTTAATACATAATTTTTAAATTTATTGAGAATGTAAATTTGTTTTGTATAATATTCAGAAAATTATACAGCTGGTTTTTGGGTGTTACTAATTTAAATTAGTGAACATTTTGATAATAAAATAAGTGATAATAATCTCATTATACTAAAATGAATTAAGGACAGTGACTGGGAGTATCAATTGTATATTTTACTTTCAATTTTATTAAATGATTAAAGATCAGACTGAAGACTTATCGAAAAAAACCAAATTTTGGGAATCCGAAAAGATAATTTATATATGAATGTCTCTATGTATTATTAAAATGTAATTTTCAATTTTAAATTTTAGTATTCACAGCTTTAATATATACTCTTGCGAAAGCATTTCACTTGCGAGAAACTTTGAAACATTGTATCAAAATTTCATACTTTTTTTTTCAATAGTTTACCTTAAGTTATTTAAATTTAAAAAATGCTAATAAATATCAAAATAAAAGATAAAAATAATTATAATAAATAAAAAAAATAAATAAGTAAATATTTAATATTAAATAAAGTATTAAAAAAGTTAAAAAATATTTTTTCTAAAAAAAAAAAAGTTTGAATATTTATTTTCTATATAGAATTGCAAATGAGTATGGAAATAAAGTGCTTATTTCTGTATAATATTTAAAACTTTTTTGTGTGTATAATATAAAGAAGAGAAAAGACACTTGATGCCAAGTAATAAAATTGAATAATTAAGTGCAGCATTATGTTTTTTTATAATAATAAGATGCAATAAAGAAAAAAATATCTTCTAAGAAAAAAAGCTTAAGAGAATTATTTTTCCTTATAGAAAACAACAACAATAATAATAATGGCTATATTGACAATATATGAAAGAAGAAAAACTTACTACACCGAGAAAAGAGAAAAAAAAGTTGGATTATAAAGTTATTTATACATTTGCTCTTGACATTCTATATAGAAATGGATTTAAACTAGTAACTAACAAGAAACTTTACTCTCGCTTTTCTTTTCGTGGTTTATTCTTTTACTTTTTTTTAGCTTCAGGGATCGACATCTCTTACAGTCATAAGTAACAAAAAAAAAAAGAGCGTTGATATTCAGTGTATGAACAATGTCTAAAAAAGTTTTTAAAGTAAAAAAATTGTAAATAAAGTAGTAGTCTAGCTGGATGCTCATATATTTATAATAAAATAAACAAAAAAATTTCTTTAAACCACAAAGGCTTTTAAAGAAAAATAATAATAATAAAATGGACAACACAGGGGCGTTAACGAATCCTAAGGGAATATAATCCAGTGTTGTTGCAATTTTAATGTTATAGACGACGACTTTTAATAATATACTGTTGTGCTTATAATATATTTTTTTTTTCAAGGCAACAGGCCAATGAAATTCTATTTTACTTTTTTTTTGCTGTTCTCTAAAGGGAATTATTGGTATTACCCTATAGTTAAAAAAAATGCTAATGACTCAACATGGGACTTCTTTCATATAATGCACACATGCATAGATTTTTTAGATGTTACACAAAAGGGTGTTCAATTGTTACTTTTGTCACCCTTAGTTTATAAAATATCTAGGTCGAGTAATACATAAGATAAATAGAGAAAAAGAGTCAAAATTTTTTTTTTGAGGTTATGCAGTTTTATCTTCCCTTGAGAGATTCTCACGAAGTGATACATTTTTATTGTGATTTATTTATTTGATAATAATTTTAAGGCACTGTTTTGTTCCTTTTTTTTTTTGATTAATATTTAAGATACGCTTTAATACTAGAACTAATCCGATTATGTTATAAAAGATTTTTTTTGCTGATTTTCGCTCATCAATCAAATAATTTTTTCAGTAACATATTAATCAAACATTATAAAATTAGTTTAAATTACAAAAAGTTTAAGGCAATTAAAAAATAAATAAAATAATTATTCACCTTAGTTTTTCTTTTTCGTCTTAAGTCTTTACTTAATCAGCATTAACAAAGAAGTTAGACAGACAAATTACTTTTTCTTGTAAATAAGCAGAAAAGTAAAGACTTTCATTTTCTTTAAAAGAATTTCTTAGTTGAATAATTATGTTGGCAATCGTTAAATAAAACTTTATTTATATTCAATTCAAACGAAATATATACAAGAAAATGTTAAATTCGATCAAAGTCTTGTTGTTGACAAAAGTCAAAAACTCTCTTTTAGCTAAGTCTATGTATATTTACACTATTCTTATAAAAGTTAGTTTTTTAAATCCTTTTTTAAATATTTTAAAATCTTCCTTTTTTATTTGTTTGATTAGTCTCATGTTTTAATAAATACACTATTAGAAGCAACTGCTGCAAATATACTAATATAATTTTGGTTGTAAGAACTTGGATTTTTTTTTGTCTAAGTTATTTCTAATGGCTTGAAACATAAAGAAAATTTAAAAAAATATTAAATAAAAATATTTGATTTCTGAGCTAACAATTTGCTTTATTTTTTCAATAAATTGCCCACGTTTCGAAGACCTTCAGTCTTCATTATCAAGGCTAAAAATTTACAATATTTTACAATTTTATAAAAACTTTTTTTACATAATTCCAAATTTAAAAATTAAACATTACCTTATTAAATATTTTAAAGTAAAGAATATACAATATTCTTCACTGAGTAACGATCTTATACTAATCTTTGAGATATTATTTTTACTTTTTTAAAATGCGAGCACCATGGCATAATGGAACTTAAAAAATTGGAATTCCGATAGCTGGAACCGGAAAATTTCTGGTTGCGGGAATCAGATTTATTTTCAGTTTAATAACCAAAAACCCAAAAACTGGCTCCGCCGTTTACCCGCGCTTTTAATTACAAATGCGTGGGTAAACGGCAGTAATATTAGAAACTTATTTGCCGCCGTTTACCCGCACTTTATGTATTTCTGTTTTTTAAGAAAGCATGTTTTTGCATAAGCCAAGTTTGTGGAGACCAAATCACTATGTTTATCCAAAAATAGTATATTACTGTTAAAATAAATAATTAATTTGTTTGTTTTTACTATAATAAAAAAAAGTTAATTTTGCATAATTTAACCTTGATATAATTCCGAACGAGTGTATGAATATAATTTAATTTAATGATTATTATTCAAGTTATGATTATAATAAAAATTTATAACGCAATTACTATAAAATATCTGCAATGTATTTAAAAAAATATTTAAAATATACTCTAAATAATTGCCAACTATTTTCAAAAAAATAAAAATTAAATCACACACATAACAATTTCAACACCATAAAAAAAATTATATAAATTATTTTTTTAAAATTTATACATAAAATTAAGAGAAATTATGTTTGTGACCAATTTTTTAAAAATATTTATAATAAAATTAACATATTATGTAAATAAAGTATGAAAAAAAATTTTCTATAATGAGAAACTTACAGTTAAAGTCTAATCATAACTTATTAAGTCATTTAATAAAATTAAACTTATTTTGAAAAAAATTACAGGAAATTTAAAAATGAATATTCTGATTAACATTAAATTGACACTCAATATCTCAACTACATGCAAAAAAAAATTAACAATTTTATCTGATTATAAAAAGTACTCGATATCGATATAATTACAACTATAAAATCAAGTAAATATTAATTTATTCAATTATTATGTACAGTAGCTTTAATTTGCATTATAAAAAAAGAAAGTCAAGTACACACACACATGTAGGAAATAAAAGTAGCCTCAAATTACAAAAAAAATCAATAGATGAAATAATTCATTTTGACACATGGTTATATTTTAAATATTAGGGGTTTAGAAGAAAAAAGGTGATCCTAGTGACTGACTGGCCCCATTGTCATAGTTTTTTGTACCCTTGGGCCTGTATGGTAATATTAAAATGCTTGACTCTTGTGGTATACAAAATAAGCCCTTGTAAATAAAGGTTATGACAATAAAAAGTTAACAAAAAAATGAGCACAAACAATTGTTGTCATTTTTTTATTTTTTTAATTCATAAGTCAGATATTGAAAAATTTTAACAATGTTTTTCATATTTTTTTTGGGGAATACAATAAAAAAAATTCTTTTTTTATAGAATTATTATATGTAACATATTTCGGTTTTACTTTAACTCTACTGTAACGTAAAATGAACAAACATAACCTAAAATTAAATAAAAAAGGTATTTGGATACCGACATCAATCAAATAGAAATTTTTTTTTGACATATTAAAAATATACACAAAAAAAAAAATTAAATGATAAATAAATAAATAAAATTCTTTCAAGTCAAAAAAAAAATAAATTGAGGTTATGTTTAGATTGAAAAATTTGTTTTTATATAATTTATCCATGCAGCATATTTATAACAGTAATCTAATACAAAGTAAACATAAAAATTTTTGTACAATAAAACCTAACCTAAAAAAAAACAAACTGTAAGAAAAGGTGTAAAAAGACAGATAGCTAAACGCAGCTAATAAAATAATGCTATGCAAATTTAAAGAAAAAAAAATAATTTTTAAGTATATTTAACATGCTCATTTATTATTATTATTTAACACAAGCATATATGAAATTCTTCACGGACGAGCGCGTCTCATTTCTATCGCACTTCCCCTTGATTCCAACCCCTTTTTTTTGTATACCATAAAGTAAAAAGCCTTCCAGATCGTCAAGCAGCCACGCGCCACGATCTCCCTTACAACATAAAAAAATTATCAGTTTAGTAGTATTAGTATGTTGAAAAGTCAACTGCATGGGTTTTTAGGTTTTTGACAGGGAACGATTTTTTTTTTTTAATGTTTTATTCATGTATATTCAGTGTTAAAAAAGACTCTCTAAATCAGACGAAGCGCAAATGAATTATTGATATAGTATTATAAAAGTTGGAGAAAATTTTTAGGCGAAAAGGGTACATACCTAAACAGAAAATTAACAATTTTAAATAAAAGTGGGTTCGTGATTTTTAAAAATTTCTTTAAAAAAAAATTTTTTTTTAATCTTGTAGTTTTATTTAGTAATTTCATGTTTTATGCTAGCAAAAATAGAAAAAAAGTGTAATAAATAATGATAAAATAATAAATTTTGTACTTAATAAAAAAAAAAAGGATTGAAAAAAATAAAGGAAACAACTGGTATTATAAAATAATATATATTTTTTTTGGCGTCGGCATATGTGAGTGTGTGTATTTCAAAATTTCTCATATATACTTGAAAAAGATTATTGTAATGTATATTAGAACATATGATACGTGCTTGAAAATGTCAGAAATAAATAAAAAAAAAAAATGATCACATGCTGAGAAAATTCATAAATTTAAAAAAAAAAACAACTTTTTTTTAAAAATGTCATTATACGATCGTTTATTACTATAGTTTTTTTGGAGGAAAGGATGTAATATTAATTCTTCACGCACTAAATCTTCTTTTTTTTTGTCTATTTCTTTTTTTTATGTTTCGTAAATGTTTTTTTGAATTTTTAAAAAAAAGTAATATTTGGCAAGTGGTAAATTAAAATATTTGAATATTTGAACAAACAAATGTTTTTTAAGTGATAAAACAGTTATTTTCCTGCTGTCTCTCAATTGACTTAAAATGCGTTTAAAATCCTAAACACACACTGAAAAAAAAATTATTTGTACATTTAAATCCTTCTCTAATACTACTGGTTATAATATTGTTATTTTATGGAAGAAGATCAAAATAGCCGATACAACAAAAGGCAAACAAAAAATATTGTGTAAAAAGAAGGGGGTATTTCTTGTCTAAACAAGGCTTTATGTTTACATAAAAATTCAGGGTATATAATAAAATTTTAACTACAGAACACTACACTAACTTCTGATATATACAAAACCATTTTTAAAATAATTAAATCGTTGTCGTTGCCAAATATTTTTATTCATTAGTTTATACACTACAACTATAAAACGAATAAGAATGAAAAATAAAAGAAGATGCAGACGAAAAAAAATTTAATTGTATATAAAGAAAATTTTTTTACTTTTAATATAAATAAATTTTTCCAAAGTCATTGAAGTAACCGTAAAATAAAGAAAACTAGAAATATAAAATATTTGAGGTTATTTTTATTACGACTGCAACAAAATATATAATGAGAAACCTGGAATAATTAACGATTGCAATGTGTTTAAAACTCAAGCACACACGTATTTACTGTCCATGAATTTCCGTGCATTATGTTCATTCCATTAAGTCGAGACACTAATTTGGCCCTCTAAGTTGAAGTAACAGGTTCACCAAACTAAGGCGCCAATTTGACCCACTCCCACTCAGATTAATTATGTAGTTTAAGCCACTCCGAGACTAATTTCCTGTATTCTGACACCGAGCTCAAGTTATTTTGTTCGGCAGACAATAAGATGTGCTCATAATAATATTTTTGAATAGTATACAATAATTTAAAGCTTCAACAAAAGCATGGCCTTTTTTATGCATATAATGCAAGTCAACTAAAAAAAAAGTGAGGTAAGATATAAATCTACATAATTATGAAAATTGAAGTAAAAATTGCTATTTTATAATCTTTGATTTGTTCCTTTTTTAAATTATAAAATAACACGATAATAACACAATCTAACTCTAATGAAGAATAAGACCCAAATTTAAGTTTACGTTTTGGTATTATTTATTATGTAATTTAAAGCATTAATTGAAAATATTAATTTTTCTTTAATCTGTTTTTGATTAATTTGTTCTTTATATACTATTCCGTGTTCATTTCTTTTTCGAGAATAATTTGAACACAATATAATACTGCATATTTTATAATGAACTCTGATTTAACAGCCCTTTCTTGTATAATCTGTATTTATTTTCTTGATTTGCTCCTATTTAAAATAACCTTACAGGAATTGTTAATTAGGACCATTAGGACCAAAAACCGTAGATAATAGCAAATACAGCAGTTAATATTATCGCAGTTGAATTATTGGAAACCATTTGGAAGTAACTTCATATAAGATAACTTCATATAAAAAGAAAATTTCATTTTTCAAAGGGAATTTATTTAATAATATAGAATAACTTAAAAATATAATCTTTTCTTACACAGTATTAAAAATTGAACTTTCCCTTTTATATAGTATTCCGTGTCCGTTTCACTTGTGAGAAAAATTTTAATTAAAAATTATATTTTTAATATGGAACATGTTTATAGGGAGGGGGTACTTCGGAACTGGAAAATTAAGGGGGGGGGTCAAATTTGTCCCATTTAATTGGGGGGGTCAAATATGTCCCATTTAAGTGAGGGGGGTCAAATCGAGGGTCAAATGGGACTTGGAATAATTTCAATTTTGGGACTTAGAATAATTCGGGTTTAGGGACTTAAAATATTTTTGATTTAGGGACCTAGAATAATATACGTTTAGGAAATCATAATAGTTTAGGTTTAGAATCTTAACATTTAGTAAAGGTGATAATTACAAATTATAAAAATAGGAAATCGTATTGTTTTTTGTGTGTCTATGCTGTAAGATTACAGATGTAAGTAAACATGTTCCATGCATTTTGGTTGTGTGTACACAAACCGGTTATAAGTTTTCTTTGATGGTTTCTAATAAATTAAAAAATAATCAGCCCCAAAATTTTTACACAAAATAATTTAGACTAATTTTTTAACAAGTTTAAATTTTAAATTAAAATTTTTAACTATCATAAAATATACCTAAAACAGATTTCAAATAATTAAAATCAAACCTCAAAAATTTTCTACGCGGGTATAAAATAAATATTTAAAATAGGCAAAGTTGGTTGACCAGTTATCTTTGCCTTATTGACTAACATGACTTTTACGTTTTTTAGTTACTTTGCATTAAATACGTACATACGATACAAATATATGCGTGTATGCGTAAATAATGTAATTTTCGTTTACTCAAAGGGAAAATAAAGTTAAAACTATATAAAGAATTATATAAATAACATTTTAGACTTTAAGTTAGCTATATTCAGAATGAGAAACTTGTTTTTCTATTAAAAGATCATTTTACACAGAGAATATTTACTGTCTTGGTGGTTTCTACATTTTTTTAAATTTACCTTCCTGAATAGAAATTTTCTAAAATTTAAATATTTCGTTTAATTTAAAAAAAATTAATGAATGTAGCATTTTAACGAGAATTTTATTCCAAATAATATTTTCTCCGAGACTTTTTGTTATCCTCTTATACTCATTTGACCCCAACAAATATTACGACATTAAACATCCTCAGGGTAATCAGGTTAAACCACGCTTACATCAAAATTTAAGCTTGCGAAAATCCTTTTACCCGTTATCTCATACTTAAGGCTATTTATTTTTAAGTTTAAATGCATAGAATTTTCATTAATAAATTAAAAATATCAAAAATAAGTTTTTTTAATATTAGTAGTTTGTGCTTAAGTTTGTGTAAATTTAAGATTAAATTTATTCTTGAATTTTTTAATAATAAAATAAAATTGTATAAATTTATGTTATTTTTCTTGAAAGAAAATATTTTCTTTACTTTTTATGCACAATCAAGAAAATTCGTTCAACAAACAAATTTTTTTCTCCAAACATTGGAAAAAATATTTTTCTAAATTTCCATAAAATAGTATAAAATATCAGAATAATAATAATTGAATGCAATTTCCTTCAAAAAAAAAAAAACTACAAACATCGAATATAAGAGAGAATTTTTTTTTCCCTGACTTTTAAAAAAAATTTTTCAAAAGCACTGACTTTTATAATAATAATAATAATATAACGGGGCGACGACGAGTGTGCTGACTCTCATTATGCAAATTGATCCCACGCGGTGAGTATAATTTCTTGTTGCAAAATGCTGCTGATGCTATATAATACACTGCGCTCTCTGACAACAACAAACAAACAAATAATAAAAAAAGGATAACAATATTTATCCTGTATATATACACGAACAAGATACCGCCAAAACGCCGGAAGTGACATAGCATAATTTTGTTAACGACAAAGCAAAAAAAATCTATATTGGTAATAATTTTATTTATTAAAAATTTTTTACGTAGGTGAAACTAGAGAACGACAGAAAACGAGGATAATTAATTCGTTCTCTTAGATTATAATAACTGGTGAAAACGGATTTTAACTTGAAATATATCTTTAGCTGCAGTTGCACTTGATGAGATGAAGAGCTAAATCCCCTGGATTAAAGCACATTGAGTTATTATTATTATATAACTTTACCATAAAAGCCTTCTAGTGAAATATAATTTTATATCATTTATTAATAAATAGTTTTCAGACAGTCTAAGGATATTATTAATTTTTTTAGTCTGAGCTACCCTCAGAAATCATAAAAAATCATTGAATCGTACATAACAGTAATTAACCATATTTTTATCTTTATTAGCGTAATTAAAGTCAAAAATTATCGAACCTTTAGCAGTACATAAAACACAATAATTATCTATTATCTATTCATCGAAACAAAAATACAAAATACACGCTTCATAAAACAGTATTTTAAATAACACAAACTTATCATACATTACTGGATTTTCAATGACTTTTTTAAATGCTTTATCTATGTAAAACATAATAATAACTTGTATATGAATAATAAAAATTTAAATGTCAGTTGAAAATATAAAAAATTGTTATTATGATATTTAGTTGTATTAAATAGAGTTTTGAAAAATTATTATAAGGTGGGAAGAAGTTAGGTGTGTCCGTTTTTATTTAATATTGTATTATAATGTTAAAAACTATGAGTTTTGAGTAGCTTAGAATATATTAATATTTATGTGCGTTTGAATTATTAACTGAATTACCATATTAAGTTGTTATGGGTGGTAGTGTGTTTTTTAGGATTTTATTGGTAGATTATTGAGTGCTGGAATGAATTATGTAAGTATTTTTTTTTACAGGTATTGAGCATTGTCCATAAAATTAGTGAGCTAAGAACTGACAGAATTAGATGCAATAGCAGAAAGTTTTCGACAATGAATGATTAATCTTAATCAAATACTTAAAAAATGTCCAGAAGGAATCAAGAACACACAAAATACATTTTGCTAGAAGTCAGTGTTAGATTATTGGATTTTATGCTGAATACGTTTCGAAAGTAAACTTGCTTTGAGCTTGAAAGCTTTGTCTCACGAGACATCGGAGTCTTTTCAGACTGTTATTTGCTACTATCGATTCAAAGAAAATCAAAATTACAGAGAATTGAATGAACCAAATCGAAAATTGTTGGTTTAATCAAAAATTCATTTATCATCCGGCAAATAGAGAAAAGTTAAAGTCGTTTTAAATTCTTGTAAATAATTAAAAGAAAAAACAAAGATTTCGTAAAATTCTTGTAATTTTTAAGCTGTTGTTATTATTGACTAAAAAAACAAAATTATGAAAAAATATGTAATAAAAATCTTAAAATAGACGTTTTAATAACAGACTAGACAACATAAAATTTTCAAATAAATTACATTTACTTTTTTTCGTTGTTGTAATTCTCATTTTTGCTGACATTAACAAAGTAAAACTTAAAAAAAAAGTGTATATCTAAAATATTTAAAAGCATAAAATATTATATATAAATTCCAAAATGTATATATAAAATAATGAGGGTAAAAGATATATATATATATATATATTTGAGAAAATTCGCGTGCCTTGTGCATCAGTGATAATAGATGCGAAATAGCATAATAATCTTCCTAATACTTCATCTATATATCCATCTCTTTCTCTTACTTTTATGTCACTAAAATATTTAAACTCGAGTATATAGAAGAGACATGAGACTTAATGAGGATAACGAAGATGGAAGAGCCTCTTATGAACGTTATAGTAGTTGTAGTACTCCCATATAATTCTCTCCTCTCTGTACTGATGCTGTATTCGTGGGTTTTGCGCTCGTAACCTTGTCACATGACGACAGACGATTTTGCTACTACAACGATTTGGCAATTCGAGCACGTTTATATATTATAATATTGTTTATACAGGGAAAACTTGGAATTCCTGGAATTTCTACCTTGTAAATGTTTAAAACGAATATGAGTAAGTGAGATGAAGAGAATTTATACTGTTTAAAGCAAGAAAGAGCTAGTCATGGTGTAAGCCAGGTGTAATTAAAATGAATGGGTTGATAGTAACGAGGAATATTTAGGAAGAGTGTATGATATTTCAAAAATTTACAGCTACACACTTATTATTATATTCTCATTTTTACTTCTTTGAGATGTTGAGGCATAAATTATATTTTTCGCTTCTTTGATTTTTCTGAAGAAAAAAAATGACATAAATGTATATGCACTGTTTAAAAAGGAATTGGTTAACTGCACGTGCCAGTTAAACTTAAGTACTTGGACATGCATACAAACGTCCGGCACGCCTGTATAGTCAACCAACCACAGGTACATACATATACACTATTCAAGTGGTTTGGCACTCCTGTATATACCGGATGGATGCTATATATATAAAACAAGGATGAATTGAACCTTTTGAATATTCGACATGTTCAGAGTTGCGTAAATTTATGGACTTTAAAGGTACTTGGAAAATTTCTATTTATGGTTTTCAGAAAATTGATGGAGAAAAGTTAATTGATTATTTAAATATATATAGAAAGTTTGAAAAGTACTTTTTTTTTGCAAATCAACCCTCTTGAATAAACCTCTATTATACCAAGAATTCGAGTTTCGTCAAATTTCATGATCCTGAATAATTTTTTTTAGATCAAAAGCTTTAATTTTTAATTAAAGTTAACATTTTTTTTTTGTAAAGGAATGTGAAATTATTTTTGGTACAAAAAGCAGCATACGTGCTTTCTGGAACCTGATCAGGCAGACTAAGATAAAGATAAGATACTATACCAAAAAATAACTTAATTAAAAATAGTTTGTATGCTACACGATCATTTAAATTTTACAAAGGATAAATTACTTTGCATGAAACACGAAGCAACTGTTTGAGTATCAGCTTTTAAAGCATGTGCGTAAGAATTTTGAAGAATTTCTGTTTGTAATTAATAGAAGCGTAAAGTTTATCAAACTAAAAACGTATGCAACGCATGCGTTCCAACGAAAAATTTTTAATCTGCGAGTTGATAATTTTTGAAACGAGAATTTTTAAGCCATACACTGAAAAAAAAATTTGCCACATGTGGAAATATTCCGTTTACAGAATTTTTTTCTCTTGTTCAAACGACTGCAAATGGATTTTTTGAAGCATTGTTCAAGTTTAAGATGATATACGAAAAAATGCAAAAAATTTTTAAAAAAACCTTGTAAAAATTGCTCAAAATCGACGTTTCAACAAGATTGTATCTTTCCCGAAAATTTGTGAAAAGGAGCATAAAAACCAAAATTATTGACTTCTCAAAAAATAAAGAATTTAATTTAAAATTCTCACAAGTCACTATAAATGATTGAATAGTCCAAAACTATTTTTATTATACGTCCAGATTGACAACCGGTCAAAAATTAATATCTTTTGAAAAAATGTTGATTTTTATTCATAGATAACTGATTAAAAGATTCTCTTTTCAAGTACGCCAGAAGAAAAAAAATTCTTTTCCAAATAGGCATATAGGACACACAAAAAAAAAAGGAACCAATGAATAAGAAAAAAATCGATCATTTACGCGTGAGCAATCTTTTTTACTTTATTATATTAAAAAAAATGCATTAACAAATCCCTAAAAATCATTATATACCTAAAATTTTCAAAAGATCAAAAGTTCTTTTATATTCTGTACAAAAAGGAAAAATTCCAATATCTTTTTTAAATTGAAAAAAATTTTTTTTTTCTAAACTGAAAAAAAAACTTTTTTTTTTAAATATTTTTTTAAACTTGATATTTTTACATATATACCCTATTTGATTTATCGGGTGACATCTGCAAGTTATATCTCGACGCCCTTCTCATTCATTCATACATACGTACCGTTTGCGACACTGATCCCAGTCATTAAATATACGCACCAACAAAATAAAAAAATAAAAAAAAATTAAAAATATAAACGTGATACTGGAAAAACCACAGAAAAATCTTTTTTTATTTTTACATAAATAAAAATGCAGGATTTATTTATTTATTCTGGATTTAATTGAAGGCATCAAATACCGGAAAAATTTAATTTTCTTCTTTGATCAAGAAAATTTAATAGTTTTTCGATTTATTTATTACAATTTTTACTAACGTTTTTTTTAGCTCTAAAAATTTTTAATCATGAAATTATGATATTTTTATGATTTAATTTATATATTTTTAAAATTATGTAAAAAATGGTCGTAAAATTTTTTTTTTTTTTAATACTTTTCTAACAATATTTATATTAGCCGCCGGTACATTAAACTTTTTTTTTTGCAACGTTAAAATAATAATTAAAAAAAAAGTGCCGACGAAAAGAATTTCAATTTTTTTTAATCGTAACTTTAATTTTTTTGTTGTTATTCGCAAGTTTTTTAGTAAAAAAGGCATATATTTTTCTGCTTAAAATCGTAAATTCAATTTTCTCTTAAATAAAGTAAAAAAAAAGTTTGGCAAAGAGAGAGAATTTTCGTCCTATAACTAAAACGACAAATATAAAAAGATATAAAAAAAAACATTATCTTGAGAAGTGGAAGAAAAAAAAATCTTAGAATTCTTAGCGTCTCTCGTGTAATTCTATTTTTAAATATTAACTTTTTTTATTCTTAGAAAAATACCTTTTTAATTTGCATACATGAAAATTATAAAGAAAAATATAATTTACGAAAATATTCAACATTTTTAATTAAATTAAATTCGCTTTGCTGGAAAACTGGAACACGATTTAAATTTTTTTTCTAGAAACTGGCCAAAAACAGTAGTTTTTTACTAATTTATTTTGAAAAAGACTTCAGGCTCTGCGATTAAGACTGAAAATACAAATTTTTTATGTTCATTTTGAATGAATTTAGAGGCCACAGGCCCAATTTAGGTTAGTAGGACCCCAAACAAAGCCTCAAATGACTTTGCAAATCATTTTTTCTAAACAAGCAAGCAAAAAATGCAGTTTTTCGCCATTTATAACACCAAATTCTGGTTGTTTTCTACTCTAAATTATGATTATGCAATTTTTTTTTGCAAAAAAACTGACCTAAATTTCCAACAGGGTATTCAATTCAAATATCAACTTTCCTGCAAAAATTTCCAATAAGGCAAAAATCAATAAAAATTTATTTATCAAATCTAAAACGTCAATTATAAAATTTGTGAAATCTGTTATAAGAAAAGGAAATAAAATGTCTAATTAAAATTTTCTGTTGACATTAAAAAAATAAAAATTGCTGATTATGATCAATTGAGTGGCGCTACTAGAATTATTGCAATTCTTATCACTGGTGGCTTTGACAACTTTTAAAACATATTAAAATAAAAAATACAAATTTTTAATGTTAATATATCAAAAAGAAATCGACAGGGTATATAACCTTGGAAATTATTACACATACATACTACCTGTCAGTAAATATGAACGTCTATCTCATATTTATGCTTAAGTTAACTTGTTGAGACTTTTTTTTATTTTTATTTTTAAAAAATACTATAAAAAATTGTCCTTTTTCTAGTATATTTACTTGATTTTATCTTATAAAAGTTTATGTATACATTTAATTAATCATTTTTATTTAAATTAGGTATGTGTATTCGTTATTTATTCAAAATTATGTGATATATATTATAATAAAACTGTACTTACTTTTTTAAAAAAAATATTGGTATATAAATATAAATTATATGAATTTAAAAAAAGAAATAAAAAAATATAAATATAGCATATAAGTAATAATGATTTATGGATTTTATTGGTTAGAAAATATGTATATTAGCCTGATCAATATTTAAAATTTTTTAAAATTTTTATTACTTTAGTTTCAAATTTTGACTTAAGTTAATTAAATTTTGGACGTTTATGAATTTTGAGGGTGTTTGAAACAACACTCCCAAGCAGAAATGAATTTTTGTAAAATTCTGGGCCGAACCAGGGCCAAATTTTGTCCAAAATAGTATATGCCCAGCACGGGTACGGCAACCAGCCTCCTATCTCGAAATTTCTAAAACTAAAACTTTCCGCGGTTTGTATTCAAAATTATTTGAAAAAATTGTCAAAATACACAATTACTCGCTCTGACTACAAAAATAATGCCCTGAAAACATTTTCTACTTACAAATTCACCACAAAACCAAAAAAGAATTCTATTATCATTCACATTTCCACAACAAACCCGCATAAAAATCCACTAATTACTAAAAATCAACAAAAGAAAATTTTTTAAACAAGACTAATTATACGCCCTAAAAAAAGCAGAAAGAAAAGTTTCTTTTCATAAAATAAAAATAATACAACATAACCTATAATACGTCAATGAAAGAAAAGCTCTTTTTATTTGTCTCTGGTTCATTGAATATAAACGCAATTGTTTTTGCATGGTGTACACATAAACTTAATATTAAAAAAAAAAGAAAAGATTTGCAGCTGTGACACTTTGCGTATTATATCAACATATACACACTAATGGAACATGTACAACTGGCTTTCTTTTTTTTCATATATGTATAGTTTTTTTACCCTTGTGTGTATAGTGAGAGATTAAAGGGGATCTTTATTATTTTAACATAAAATGCATGCATGAAAAATCAGAAGAAAAATCTTACTGGTGATAAATAATATAGAGCATATTTGTCTCAATTTTACTCGAGTTATTTGGGCTCTATTTTTTAAACCCCTTTTTCCCAATCAATGGAAGATCAGACTAATTTTAAGCCCTATCCAAGAATAAAAGTAAAAAGTAACTTTCTTAGATTTACAAAAAAAAATAGAATTTTTTCGAAAAATTAGTGAATTTTCAAAAAATTTTGTAAATATTCGATAAAAATTGTGAATTTACTAAATTAAGTATATTCTCGAAAAATTCGAGAATTCTCGATTTTTTTTTGTGATTTTACGAAAAAAGTTGTAAATTCACAACTATTTTTCGGAAATTTACAACTAATTTTTTTAAATTTTCGAAAAAAATTGTAAATTATCAATTTTTCTTGCGGAGTCACAAAAAAAATCGAGAATACTCGAATTTTTTGTTAATATACTAAATTTAGTAAACATACGATTTTTTTCGAATATTTACAAATTTTTTCGAAAATTTACCAATTTTTCAAAAATGTTCTAATTTTTTTGTTAATATAAGTAAGTTACTTTTTACAGTGTACAGTTACGAAAATATTGACGATTTTTATTGAAAATTTACTAATGTTTTGCAAATAGGAGTTACTTTTAACATTGTAGAATTTATTTTAAAAAAATGTAATTTAAATATTTCCCATGTGCACATTTATAAAATTTAAACTTTGTATCCAGCACTTAAATACACACATACACAAACAAAAGATACTATTTCCAATTCCATTTTCTTAAATAAATGAACATCTCTGAAATAAACAAAAGAAAGAAAAAGAGAAATGCATTAACAACAATAATATACAAACATTTTTCATAAATGAAGTTGTCGCAAAACGCGTGTCAGTGATATCTCATAGCCGTGAAGTAACATACTTATTATTTACATTATACTCTATCCTTGTCTTTCTTTCAAAAAAAAATGCATATAATGTATATTTATTTTTATTATATTTGCTATTTCTTGATGTGCATTTATTTACATAAGAATATTATTTATGTGTGTGTGTGTGTATAAATAAATAATTTTCATCAAAAACAATAATTTTCTGTAGGAAAAAAAATATTTTCTGGGGGAATAATTTTTAATTTTTTAAACACATTATTAAAAGATCTTGAAACATTTATATTTTACACATTTTAACTTCGCACTTTTGTAAGATACAAATAAGAGTATAAAAAACTTAAAAATCACCCAATGTCATTTTATCTTTTTTTTTTCAGCTGTAGCATGTCTCTCATTACATTCATTTCGCGTGTATGTGTGTATGTCTTACTATCAAACATCAGAAAAATAAAGTCGTTGTCCTCTCGAACTGTCATATATATTCACATACATATAAAGATTATTTGCTATTTATCATTTTACATATATAATTAATACAGAATATTATAAATTTCGATATATTATTAAAATTATTTCTAATTAAATTTTCAAAATTCTCATACTGTAATCTCTGCAAAATTCAACAAATTTCAGTATAATTGAAGCTCGAAAGAAGCTTAACATTATATATATAAAGATAAAAATGAAATCTTCACTTTTAAAAGCATCATATATATTAATAATATACTCTGTAGAGATACGAATTCATTTGAATGATGAAAACATTTTATCTGTATATTTATATGAATGTATCAATTCCCTCGGTAACGGTTCATTATAGTCAGAAAAGTATGATTAGAGGGGACATGTAAAGAAAGGGTAGACTGTGTATGGAGTATTTCGCGATAATTAATGCGATCGAAATATTGATTCATTTTAATAGGCAGAAGTGGGGCTAAGTATTATATCAAATGATTTTTGTAATAGGAGGATGCATCTTATCAAAAAATATTCGAAGAAGTAGGGTCCTTGGTCCAGCCGGATTCAAACTTATTATTATGAGTGACGATTTTTAAATAAGTTATTAAAATAATTCAAAATCTAGTCATTGGTGCTTAATATTTATTTTTTTAATTATTTTCAGGTTTAGTTTCAATTTAATTTGGCACTAAGGTTCTCGCTTGGCACAAAAAAAGGTTATTTTTTACAAATTTGTTTTGGTCAACTGAAACTGAATCCGGGGTTCGTTTTTATCGAAAAGTGGCAGATTTGTTGCTATTAAAAAATTATTGCAAAATTGTCCATAATTTGAGGGCTGAAGCTGGCTGAAGCTAAAAATTTTTATGATATTTAACCTGCTAGACTCAAATTCTCTTTTTTTAAAGTAGTCATATTCACAGTTTTAAAAATTTTGAAAACTACTAGCTTTAGCCCTTTAGTTTTTGCCATTTTCGCAATAATTTTTAATAACAACTATTGTGTCAGTTTTAGATGAAAATGGTAAAAATGAGCCCCAGATTCGGTTTGTGTGGTGGCTTGGCTAAAAAAAGTCATGAAACCTAGAGAATTTATGAATTTTTTATATTAATCATGAGTTCTTATCACAAGAGTTCCTCTGCCCATAAAAAACGATTGAATAAGTACTCAATAAATTGACGCGAAATCTCCCACATGCACAAAATCAAAAAAAGTAAAATTATGTACCTTTTTCTAACTACTTAATTTAAAGCTCATATAAAACATCCATTTAATTAATATAACTTTGAACAACTATATATTTTGGTAAAAAATTGCTCTTTATAGAAAATTGTTCACATATGGCAATGAAATTTTTCCATATAAAATAAACGATAATATTGAATTACTGTATCATAAACACGATTTATCAGAAATAATTCTCTCCTCTCTATAACAACCATATGCTGTTTAACCGATGTTTTTAATATATATATATAAATTTAATATTTAATATGCTGGTTGATAAAAGCCATGTAAAAATTCTTTCAAAAAATTTCAATTTATAGATAAAATTTATTTTGCATATTAACGAATTGGTTTGTTGTTTTAAATATATTTTTATTGTCTTGATATATATAAATGTCATATATATATTTAAAATTAATATCTTTTTAAATTTTCTGATATTACACATAAATTGTATCAAAAATTTTATTACATAAAGATATAATATTAAATTGTATCATAAAACTGAGTCACATCTCATTTAATTAAATATACGTACATTGAATCATTAAATCCAAGATAATAAAATTAAATTTTCAAAAATCAGCAAAAAAAAAAAATATTAAAAGTCAAGGGAATAGAATTATTCACTAATTTATATCAATATCGTACTAAAAAATCTCTAGTATTTATTTGTCCACACAGTGTGTAACCTTAAAAAGATAAATCTGCTTTTGATATGGAAAAATATAAAAGTGAATTAGGGTGAATAATAGTTTATCCTTAAAAATCTTTACTTTATCTCTTATAAAGTTGTTGTGTTCCCAATGCATTTCTTATTATTATTTAACGTACACATTAATAGGGTGGAAAAAAAAGTAGTCCCCCTTTTCTTATGATAATTTATATCGACATGCTCTATTTGCAAGTATTTTAGATAATGTATATCAGTGTGAGTGTAAATGACAGTTGTTTAAGATATTCATGGTTTTTATTTGAGAGAATAATACACAGAAAAATTATTTTCTCAAACAACACATGCGTATTAAGCTTAACTGACCTAATAAAAATTGATATTTCGAATATCCACTGATACTCTTCTTCATCAAACTCAAAGCCAACTCTAGTAGATATCAATGTCAATCATTTATTCAAAAATTCATACGTACAATAGACAGAAATTATTGATACACTAACACTTGTACACGTCACACATATACAACTTAATAAAATGTGACAAATATTTAAATAAATAAAATCGATAGAAAATACAAAGAATTTGTTACGATCTTATTTTGTTGTTAAAATAGGCTATTATTGTCAAACAGTTATGTGCGTTAGACAAAAGATACTGATAAACAACCATGCATGCGGAACGGGACAAATAAATAAAAAAAAAACAAGTTTACCCGGTTTTTATTTTATTTAAAGCATCCAGTAGTTGTATAATTCTAAAGAAAAACTTTTTTATCTCTAACATTTTTTTTTACAGTCTATTATTATCGATTAAAAAACAATTTTATAAATAGAGGGAGTTGCATATAAGCTAAAGAGTGTCTTAAAAATATTTATGTATCACTATTTGTGTTAAATAAATTGATTAAGTTAAGTTAAGTTTTAATTAGTTTTATATAATATAATACTTTAGTATAGTAAATTTACATTGAAACTAAATCATGATGAAATTAAATCATTTTAACTTAGGATAAGCTTTTAAATCGAAATTTACTATTTAATTTTGTACTTATAAAATACAAAGTCAAAAAATGCTTGAAAATTTACAAATTTTTTTTTAAATGCAAACAAGAGCGTTAAAATACTTATTTAGAGAGCAAAGTGTTTAGATGTATTTAAATGAGGGTCCTTTTCTATTTGACGTACGCTTGAGACTATCGAGATAATCCAAGATAATCTCTTGACTAAATCACAAATTCTTAATTAGGACTTGGACTGCCTGGGTTAGGTTAGAAATAGGTCATGTGTAGATAAATAATACTTAGAAGCTCAGATTTTATTGATTTAAACTTTGGTTAACAGTAGGGGCACCTTTATAAAATTTTTGGATCATTTTTTGAAATTGGGGGGTGATTGGTATTAGACTGAATTATCAAAATTTATCAGTTAATGGATTTTTGAGAAGGAAAATCTTGGATTTTAATATATCACTGTGAATGCCAACAAGATTAAATGCAAAGACTCTAAGAATAAAAAATTTTCCAAATTCGAATTTAAAACCCAGATTAGTACAAGACAAAAGCTAAAATAAATGAGTTTATATGTAAATAATCGTTAAATAAAAAATATTATTTCCTCGTTTTAAAAAAATCTCAAAGTGCTTAAATATCAGTTTGTACTAAAATGTCTTCTAAACATTACGACAGCTCGTCCGTTTTAAAATGGCATACGTGAAGATATAAAGAAGGATTTTCTATTTTATAGTAGTACAAAACGTACATTTTATTCACACCAAAAACCGACGACACAAAGAAAGACAAGGATAAATGTTCTTTTTCCTTAGCTCATTCCTTATAAGGGTCTTAATATAAACGACTGTTGACTTATGTGATTTTCATGCACGAAAGTTTAGCTAGCTAACTTTTAGTATTATTTTTATTTTTTTCTATTATTTATTTTTTTTTTTTTTTAGTAATATATATTTTTTTAAAAACCTCGTTAACTTTGGTTGCCTATTCGTGCGTTGTTATTTGGCGTGTCGCGCGATATAAATTGATATAGAAATATATTTGTATATTAGCTTGGCAGAGGATCTTACTTTTTGGGAATTGCAATTTTTTGATTTCCGAAACCCAAAAAACTGAAAATTCGAATAACTAAAAAATTGCATTGATTATATGGGTTCAAATTTTACCGATGTGTATGTTTCCCATCCAAAAATTGCAAAAATAATTAATTTTTGAAATTAATTTCCAGTCTAATATACTCTTACATACATTTGTGTAAAATGTTTGATCTTCACGGAAATGCAATGTAGACTATACATACTTGTAAAATGATTAATTAAGCTTAAGTTTTGCGTGTTTTAAATATTAAAATTCAAATAAATTACAGAAAATTTAAGAAATGATAATTTTTACATACTTTGAGTGTGATAAATTAATTCACTTAATAATTTAAAATTTAATTAAATATTAAAAAATTAACAACAAAAAACCAGTAAAATTAAAAAAAATTTAACGTACCAACACACATAAAGTTAAAATGTAACATACTGTATATAACTAATTATCACTTCTCATGTCTTCTTCAAGTAATTGAATACCATTGACAATTCAAACTAAACGTTATAACTTTTCGAGTTAAAACACACACACACACACAGTTTGAGGATACATACAAATTATTAAATTACATATTATTATGTATATCCTTTTTAATTTTTATTAAAACAAACATATGTGTATTTACAGACAAAAAATCACATAAATTTATGGCAATTGACTCTTTGAAAAAAAATTGTTTAATTTCCCACGAATTATTATTTATACATTAAATAAATAAAAATTAGATAAGAAACAGTTACATGTGCAATGTTATAATGCACGTGTGTCAAAAATCCAGACACAATAATAATAAAAAAATATGTGATTATTATCGTCAACAAGATAAATCTCATTAAATCATCCAAAATTCTCTTTTATGTATATCTTTGGATATGTATAAATCATCTGAAATAGTAGTACTTATAAATGCTTTGCACATTCATTTATTTACATAAAAACGAATTAATCTGTTTTGTTGTACAGGTCCCTACCTACACATTGAGAGATTTATAAAACAAAGCAATAATTTTTTTTATTTTAAATTAAAATTTAGACATTTCATTTTTTTAGTTCTTTATTTGCTTATAATATTATTTGTAAAGGTATATATTAGGCTGGATACTAAAGTTTAGCAATTTTTCAATTGAACGGTAATGATTGCATTTACACTCCTGATAGAAACCTGCAAAACTATTCTATCTAATAATTGAAATTATTGTACAGGAATACATAGAAAATATCCATCGTTAAAAGTAAATTAAGAGCTGTAAAAGTTTTCATAATAAAAAAACATTTAGACAATAAAGCTTCATGTAAAAGAATTAATTAATTAAAATTTAAAATGAAATTTTTAACTGATTTGAATTGTGTAAGAAATCTATTAATTTATTTTTAGTACAAAATTTTACATTTTGATGATTCTATTTATTATATCGCGAATTCATTTTACTTTCGAGAAAATTAATTGAACCAAATCTAAAGGAAATTGTAAATCTTAATTTTTTTGAGTTTAATGATTATTCAATAAGTATGCCTTTGGACAAAATTGAAATTTATCGATAAAATTTGTGAAAATTTTGCATTCTCAAGTACCATCGAAGCCTAAATTTTAATTTCAATAATAAAAAATTCCAAAGTATACATGATTATTAAATTTTCAGTTGATAGTATACGGATTCCGAAAGAAGAAATTCTTATACAGTCAAGCCCAAAATTAAGCATTGTATTGTGCTTCAGATTGTTCTTGAGATAAAACATTTTATTCAAACCAGGAAAATCCAAGTACAATCTGAAGGGATTAATAATAAAGCAAATAATCGTCAAGATCTAATGATATTCAGAACTGTTTACTAGGACAGTCAGCAAGAGAAAGACGAATAAAAAATTTAGAATTGTATGAATTTAAGTTGTTAAGTAAAGTCTACACCTAAGATATGACGTTTATAATATATTAATGATTTCAAATATTTAAAAATTTTCAATTCTATATATACCCTCAGAAACTCATTTCACTTTCGAGAAAATTATTTTAACTAAATCAAGGACAAAAATATACATGAACAATCACCAGTCTAATATACCCATATAATTTAATATTTCAGGTATACGATCCCATATATCTAAAATGACGAGTATAATTAATTACTCTAAATATATTTGATAAATCTGTAACACACACACACAAAGATAAAAATACGTGTATATCACAACGTTGTAAATAAATAAACGCACACATATATTTTAAAAAATTAACAATATTAAATCCTTTTTTTTTAAATTTTGTACCTTCCATTTTCCTATCTCATTTCATTATAAACTATTATACAATATATATAATATATAAAACAAAGAGAGATATTTTCAGTACCCGAGACTGACAAAGATTAAAATGTCCTATAGCAACAAAAATAGTCAAAAAAAACCAAGCTTCCCATTAATATCCCAAAGGGCTGTCTCGTTTTATGTCCATATAAACTATACCAATGATTATAACAACGTGTGTCTCTAACAAAAAAATAAATAAATTTATATATATAATAAACAACACAAATACATTTATATGTATTAAGTTAAAAATCTCTATGTTATATTCACATATATCTTATTAACAATGAGAAATACACGAAAAAACAAACATCCCAAAGATACTCTATAGTATATTTTTGAGGTTTTATATAGAAAAGCCAAAAAAGTATAATCTTTAGCATCGTGTGTCGATCGTAAAACTGCAATATCATAAATCATATTTTTTTTCTGCTATATATATAATGCAATAAAATGTCTATATTTTTAGTTCTCATATATATGAATACAGAAAATACCAAAAACATTTATATGTATGTTCATTTCTTGATTATTTATAATTATTTAACTTTATATATATATAAACCTCAAATTATCAAGTTTTAAAAGTATATATATAGAGAAATCCTATACTCATAATTCATAAGTTTTCCTCTAAAACCTTTATACACAATATTAAACAGACAGTTTTCAAGACATATATATATATATACTATCGTTCATTGTTTGAAAATGTTGCTTCAATTAATTTTCCAAGGCGTCCTCATTCAATATGCACTGTGGTTCTATAAGTTGCTTTAGCACAAACACACATATATATATATAAACATAAACTTAAGTTAAGATGCAATCCTAATTAGAGTAATTTCCCGCTGTAAAGTAGCTAACTCGATTTCTAGTAATTATATATGTAACAACACACATATATATAAATTGATGTATCCTTATATATACCTTTATCTTTCAGGAGAGCTTACACCTAACTTTTTAATAATATGTTTTTAATGCATATAAATAACATGCGTTCAACGTACATGTCTTAATTACCAAGTGACGTTATATTATGTAAATAGAAAATTTAATGAACTTGGTATATATAAGCGTAAGAAAATTAGTGTATATATGGTCAGTATTGTTGGCTATGATATTTTAAGGATTATAAATATGTGTTTTAATACTAAACAGGTATATAAATAAATAAATTTAATGTATTTCATATATGTCGGATTATTTTACTTCTAATAATTATATTGCATTATTAACTGGTGCGAAAGTTGATAGAAATGTAATTATAACATTGCTCTGCAGAATTATGTGGCATACCTCAAAAACTATAATCAGAAGCTTAATCTGACAATAAATATGTTTATTAAAGATTTCTGTTGAACAATTTTTTTTTTTTTTTTTTTTTACTTTATTATTGCAAAACTGATACTGTAATCCTTGATGTTTGTGGTTGAACGAATGTTATTATGTGTATTTTATAATTAAGGCCATACGTTGAATGACATATTAACAACAAAATAAAGAAGCGAAAGATTATCAGTTTTTTTTTATAATTCTTGTTCCATTAAAGAAAATATATGTGTGAAAAAATTGAGATTAAAAAGCTATATAAATGACATTAAAAAAATATTAGTCAGGTGTAGTCACTCCATATTTAATGAGATAATTACATTAGTCGATTATGATTTTGATATATTTAATCTGAATTTCCTAGTTAAAATACTTATGAAGCTATATTTATATATTAATATGTATTATTTTTTTTCT
Organism: Anagrus nilaparvatae; assembly: GCA_022575985.1. Classification (NCBI taxonomy): domain Eukaryota; kingdom Metazoa; phylum Arthropoda; class Insecta; order Hymenoptera; family Mymaridae; genus Anagrus; species Anagrus nilaparvatae. The sequence goes on from JAKSXM010000231.1 coordinate 34,894,395, forward strand.
CGCAAGTGAAATGCGCAAAATAAGGTATAAAAGGATGTAAAAGTTAGAATAATAGTATATAATAAAAAAATTAACAAACAATATTTAAAAGTTTTACTCAGTAACCTGACCATTTATGAGAGTGAAAGGCATATTTATATAAGGAACATTATTGAATTCATTAAATTGTTTTGTTTTTTCCTTGGTTAGTTCCTATTCATCGTCTAACCACTTGTGCCAAAAATTAATTCTTGGTTTCGATTTTGGGTTCTTCAATCTCGGCAATCATGGTTTTGGTACAGGTAGATTACATAAGTGTCAATCTTTTTCCAGAAAATAGATCAATTTTTTCCATTTTCAATTTTCCCGAACAAAATACCTTAGCATAGGCTGCAGCCGCAGTTACCAGAACTTAAAACACGAAAAAAATGGAAAAAATACATCTAAATGGGATACAAAGGAAAAACTGATCGTTTTCTGATAAGAGTACTATTATTTTGGTAACCTTCGTATCGGAAAACATGATTACCAACGGGTAGAATAACTTTATTTTGTCAAAACGTTAAAAAATGTCTTAGATTGAGCTAAAGAAGGAAACATGACCATTTTCGAAAAAAGGGCCAAAGAATTCATAATCAACATACTAAAATACTTTAAAAACAATAGTCTCTATACCCTTTGAATCCATCATGAGTAACTGACTTAGAGTGCACCCCTTAGAATATCATTAAACTTACCCTAAACTTAACCTGATATGATAAATACGAAAAGATCTGAAAATAAGTTTTAATCTAAACGTTAATTTTTCTAAAAATTTAAAAAGTTAAAGCAAATAATGCTAATAAAGTAATTATTTATTCTATCCTCAATTCAACATTTAAAAAGTAAATTTTATGACTTTTTTAAGTGTTTGAACATTTAGTATTCATATTAAGCATCAAAAGATTTTATGGAAAATAGTTTAAAACAAATACTTCTTTTTTTTTAAGATACATCAATCTCAAGCTTTATTTTTTCTCAGATTTTTTTTTTCTTTTAAGATTATAAAACTGTTTTAAAGAAAAAGAGTATATATTTATAAGTACATGTGTTGTTGAGCAACAGCTTTACATGAATGTTTAGTGTTTATATAAAAAGCAAGACATAAAAGTTATAAGAACTGTTTTATAAAACTTTAAATTTTTTAACGTATTTTTCGACTATAGTTTTTTTTCGAAAGTTACAAAAAAAAAAGCTTATTTCTAAGAAAATGCAATTGCATACAACAATAACTGCATTATATGAATACATTTTTTTTATTACATAAACTCTGGAAGAATGAAAAAATTAGTTATATACCGAAAAGTTGTTTGAAAATTTTTTTAATACTTTGAATATTTTAACTCTAATAGACCAATTTATAAGCAATAGGCAATTTTTGCAATTAAAACTTATAAACAAAAAATAAACTTTGTTTTTCTAAAATAAAAAAATTTTTTTTCTTTAAAAAGAACAATGTAACTGCAAAGAGCAATATAATAAAAAAGGATACCAAATGCACCAAAAAAAAATTTTCCTTTTTCTAAAAAATAAAGTTTTATTATACTTAGAACAAGATTGGCAAACTTTCGTATAACAGTGAAAAGGAAGATTTTTCATAAAATGTAATAATAATGTAAGTTTACACGGTTTACACCCATTTCCAGTAGAAAAAAAAGTACTTGTAAAATCTTAAATGTCAAAAAGTAAAAAAAAAGAGAAATGAAAAAAAGGGGCTGGAAATTTTGCAATAACGTTAGAAAACTTTTGTTTAAAAAAAGAACTTACATCGAAATTGACGTCTAGTGTGCAGTGTACACACTAGAATAAAAATCTTAAAAAATAAAAAGTTTTCTGTGTGATAAGTATATCACAGTAATAAACGACAGGTGTTTAAGTGTTTGTTGGGGTTAGTGTATAAAGCTATTTAGTAAATTGAAATTTTCTTATATTTTGTTTGTTTCTGAATTTTCCTTGAAAATTTTGAACCCTAATAAGAGTTTATGTAAACAAAATAAAATAAATTAATAATTTAATCATTAAAGTAAATATAATGTAATTTTCAGGTTAATGTAGATATTACAGATAATATCGCATCTAAAGCACATAAATATCAATTATCGATTATAGGTTATGTACTAATTTTACTGCAGTGTAAATGTTTTGTCATTAAATATTCATTTAACTTATTGCTAAATATTTTAAACTTTTTAGCTTGCTTTTTAGTTTATCTGTACCTAAAAAAATGTTTTTTTTGAGAGAAGGAATTTTCTTAAAGAATATATAATATGTCTTCGTAATCTTTCAACACTAACTTTGCTAATGGGCTTTTAAAAAGAGAGATTCTTTAAGGGAGAGAAAGAAACTTTAAAAATTAGTTATTTTTATGAAAAAAAAATTTGTAAAAAAATTCTTATTTTAAGTATTTCTAATAATAGAATTTTTAAGAATTTTATTTATATATTCAGTGAGTCTTCGTTGTATTATCAGTAAAAGTAAGAGCTAATTAATTTAAGATCAAAATAAAAATATGAATTTTTTTTATTTTTTTAAAAAATGCCAGATTTTTATGATATAATCCCTTGAAATTTATATATTTTTTTAAAGATATTTTTAACAGCACAAATGTAAAGATGATTATCATTGTTGACTATTCTCTCATAATAATATTTTTAATATAGTAATCTCAAAAAATAACAGTTTAATAACATTTTCAATTTAATGTTTTTACACACCTAGCAACAAAAAATATTTTATAATAGAGTTGAAAATTTTTTTTTGTATTTTAAGAGGACACGATGATGAGACAAAATTGAGTGAGAGAAAAGGGAGAGAATCTTGGAGAGAATAGCAAAAGGGTTTTTTAAACGAGCTGTTTCTTGCTTAATGATGTTTGTTTAATGAACGCAGACGCCTTAAACAAACCCTTACTATGTTCTACTCTTATGTCATATTCTCTTTTCGATAAAAAATTTTTACATCCTCTCTAGTCTATTATTTATGCATACACTTCTTCTTTAAGATATTTTTCTTTTTCTTTTTTGTCAACAAAATTCTCGACTAAATTGTACTTGTGTTTTTTGTTTATTAAAATGTATTGAAGATCTGTTTCAGTACTGTACTTGAAAAATATCAAAAATATCAGGCAGATACCTAAAATTAACAGTAAATTCAAGTGTAAAGTTCTCTGTTCCAAAAAGTACCAAAAATATCTTTGTAAAAAGTAACTTTCTTAAATTATCAAAAAAATAAAATATTTTCGAAAAATTAGTAAATTTTCGAAAAAATCGTAAATTTACTAAATTTAGTAGTAATTTGCAAAAATAGTTGATAATTTACGAAAAATAGTTGTGAATTTACAACTTTTTTCGTAAATTCACAAAAAAAAATCGAGAGTTCTCGAATTTTTCGATAATATACTAAATTTAGTAAAAATAGAATAATTTCGAAAAATTAGTAAATTTACGATTTTTATCGAGTATTAACAAATTTTTTCGAAAATTTACTAATTTGTCGAAAAAAATCTATTTTTTTTGTAAATCTAAGAAACTTACTTTTTACTGTGTATCTTATAATTTTGGAGCCCTAGAATTCAACTAAAAAGCTGAAAATTTCAGATAAACTGGTTGCATTTTCAACTACAGCAACATCACCATACAATGAAAATAAATATACAAAAAATTGAGTACCCAAAGTACAGAACTGAAACAGGTCATCAATAAATATAAAACCCTTAAAATTCTAAAATCAAGTTTATTTTAATATAAATATAAAATCAAAATCAAATATTTATTGATCTCTTTGATAAAATTTCGTACAAGTTAATTTAATTTGTCCCTTTTATCTCTCTATACACACAAAAACTTTTTCCTCATCACTCTCTCTTTCTCTATATTTACTCCTCTTGAAATCCACTCCCTTTATGTAAATAAACATACATTGAAAGTGAAATAATACACAAATAATTGACAAAAATAAATTTTTTATTAAATAATAAAACAAAAAGAAAATAATTTTTTAAAATCTAGATTAAATATTATTATTATTATTAATGACATACTCACGTTATTTAAATATTACATGGATACTTGTTAACGAAAAATCGTGCGTTTTAAATATTCACGATTTGTTCGTGAGTCTATAAAATATTAACATAATCGAATTTAGACAATCTTTTTTATTTTAAATAAAAAATTTTTTTTATTTCCATTGTATAATATTTTTTAACACTTGTATAAAAAAATCTAAATATTATTAAAAGATAAATAAATGACGTAAGAATTGTTTTAGAAATAAAATATGTCTCAGTATTAAACATTCCTTTTTTAAATGTTGGAAGTAATTCATGCATTGCTTGAGGGTGTTTTTCTCTATGTCTCTTTTCATAAGTGATCTTGTGATTACTATTTACGAACATATTTTACTTTTTATTCTAATATATCAGATGAGGTAAAATTTTCTATTTTTTATTTTAAATAATAACAGTAATTTAAAACTCTTTTTTTAGTAATCTTACGTAAGATTTTTTTGGACTAACAATTTTTTAATGTGAACGAATTTAAATTTATGAAAAAGTTAATTTGAATATTAAATATTAAACATCAATTAAAAAGAAATATTTTTTGTGATATAAAAAATTTTTTATGTACTTTTAGTATATAAGCCTGAAGCAATTAACGGTGTCTGCAAAAGTGTCCACATATATCAAAATGAAATTACATGTTATATGCACATAAAATGAGATGACATTTTTGATAAAGTTAAATTTTATAAATAATTTTTTTTTAGCATATGTGTAAGTGCTTTTATTTTTTGATTTTTGAAGACTACCTGATTATTAAAAAAAATTTCTTTAAATTAATGAATCAAGTTTTTGATTTTGTGTAATGTGGATGAAAGTAGTAATAATTTCACTTGGGATTTTCAAAATGTTTATATTATATTTAAATAATTCGAATGGTTGTATGTTTGAAAATATAGTTCAGTTCAACGCGTCACAACAAAGCTGATAACAAGAGCCAGAATTCGCAAGATTTATAGGAAAATGCAGAAAAAACAAAAATTCATTTTTGATTGCGAGTTAAGTGGGTAAATTTCAATGAATTATCTAAATTATTTTTGATAAATTTTTTTCTCGAAAGTAAAATGAGTTTTTTAGAATATATAAGCCCATGATATTTATTCGGCTAAATACATACTTTTAATATTTACATTTTATTATTTTACTTATGCTTATTATAATTAATTCTTTAAATTAAGAAATCGGTGTCTGTGATTAGGTATTGAATACCTAAGTTTGGAAAGAAATTTTGTCTTGAATTTAGAATCTGTTGTGGAAACATTTGTGTGTATGGTTACATTTTTAAGCACCTACTTAAAGTTACATTTTTGAACGAAGACTCGAATTTCAAAAATATGCAAAAAAAAAAAGGAATATTCTTTCGGGCATAATAAAAAAGTTTCAGAAAATTCTAAAATTCAACTAAAATTTTAAAAACTAAAAGGTCTAAATCCAAGAAATCATAAAACCTTCGATTGGGACATGAACAATCTGGTGGTTCCTGGCAAAGCTAAAATATAAACTAATATCTAAAATCCAAAATTTAAAATTTTATTATTTTACACTATAGAAATGAATTCATAAAAGACAGGCTCGCGACCTATTCTTAAAAAACAGGTATTTTTCGCTTCTCAAAAATTTAAATAAAATGATGAATAACTAATATTTTCAAAGTAAACAAGTTAATAATTATATTTTCTCCCTATTTTACATACTATAAAAACCAAAAGTACACGACGTACAACTAATGATTAAAAATTGAAGAATATAAATTATAATTAGCATAAATTTAACATTACATATATTTACCCAGAACTTATTATAATTGAAGCATAAGTTATTTAAAATTCTAATACCTTTTCTAAGAATTTGTTTAATATTTGTATAAAACACCGAGTATATTAATTTCATCAAATTTTATTAATTAAAAACCAAAAATTTAATTAAAATGTGGGAAAATACCTAAATTTCTAAAAATAACGTAAAATCACATTTTATTTATACCTAAATAGCACAAAAAGCAATGACATAAAGTAATAAAACTAGGTCTAAAAAGCTAAAAAAAAGAGTTTATAATAATAGAGCAGTCTATTAAAAAAATTACTACATTAATTATTAATTTAAATTACAGAGAGTAAGTATTTTATATATAATTTCATTGTATTTTTTACATTCATTCAATTATAAATAAACTTTATAGTAGGTACACTACATTTTTTTTATTATGAAAAAGAGAAAGAGAGAGAGAGCTACCTAATAAATAATTTTAATACAAAAGAAAGAATTTTTTATTGATATTATGAAATGTAATAAAAATTTTTTTTATTTTAATTGGATTTAATAATAATATGATTAGTGTTGAATAAATAATTTTTTATTGTGATTATTCTGTAAAATTTATTAGATTTTATTGCTAGTCATAAATTTTATTGTTTTCTTATTGTTGGATAATTATTATATTTAGTATTTAATGTGTAGTTTTAATGCTGTTTTTTAAGAATTGTAAAATAACGTATTAATTTTGTTGTTATTTTAGGAATTCGCATATTTTTGAAATTATCGGCTATTAAAGCTATGGTATATGGATAAAAGTGGGTGGATTTTTTTAGTTATTGGCCTTCTGGAATTTAAGATACATTGAAAAAAAAATCTAGTGCCGTTACTGAAATTTTGGTATTGGCCAGCCCTAATTTTTTTTACAAGTTCCAAAAACAATTTTTTGGTCCCAAAAAATTTTTTTAAAATTTTCTTTACGTTTTAAGCCATATGCAATAGTTCAAAAAAAATTTCGGCTGTTATAAATAGAACCCAGGTGGCGGCAATTGGAATTTTTTCAGCAGTGACAAATTTTTATTTAGCCTTTAAATTATGGATAAACTATACCACTTTCAGGTAAAAATGGATACCATAGGTTTGGTTTTAGGAGGCCAAAAAATATTTCTCCTACTTTTATTTACGCAAGACGTACTTGGTATATCCCAAAAATTAACAAAAAAGTAAGAATTTTCAATATTCCAAACTCTTAAAGATATTCTAAACCCAATCTAAATCTAAAATTTCAATATTTTATATAAGTCTATGAAAATATCTCATGCATTTTGCAGTTTAGAAGAAATTTTACGAGTTTAAATTCAAAGAATCATATTTATAGATAAATGACACCTTTTTTCTGCCTAGTAATCATAAAAATAAGCAAATTTTTAAAACAGAACTGCCGATAGAAGAATAAAAAGTTTTTTAGTTACAAATAAAAAAAAAGGATTTTCAAGGTCTATCCTATTAAAGAAGTTAATAAATACAGATGTAGTATATTTTACATATATTTAAATTGAAAGTGTCGATTCCGACGATATTATAAATATACTTGCAAGAGACGTACAGTTGACATCGGAACATAAAATAAAAAAGCGGCATGGCATATCTTTTTTTTTTTGGGAAAAAAAATTTGTATATTTTATTAAGAAAGACATAAAATAGAAATTTATTTGTTTTTTTTAATCGTTTTCCAGCTGCGTTTTTAAGAATTAATTTTTATAGGATGTTGGGGAAAAAATTTTATGAGAAACAAGGAAGTACCGGTACTTTTAAAAAATCATCTTGAAATTATTATTTATTTGAATGAGAAAGAGCGAGCGTGTGATAAAGTTATCATGTATAATTACTTATTTATTGAATGTTTTCCCTATTGTAAGATTGGAATAAATGAGGTCAGTATAAATAAATATAAAGATAAATTTTATTTGTTTCAGAAATATTATTGGCGAATAATTAATTAATTAAATTAATATTAATCAATTATGGAGAAACTTTAAAGAAAGTAATATTTTAATATGTTACTTACAATTTACAAAAATGAGGATCTGCTGATAAGCAAGCTGAGTGGTGAATTCAAATTTGTTTGAAATTATGGAAAAATATTTAAATTTATTGAGTTTTGAAATTAGAACTAATTATATTAAACTTATACAAAAAGTTTTGATATGAGCGTGATCATTAATACGAGAGTTTGGCTAGTTTCTGAAAGTTTTTCGCCCATGGTGCTTACACTATTTTTTGCCTACCTAGGCGTAGAACAGATGTGAAAAATTCCGTGCCAAGTTTTACGCCCGAGAAGGCAAAAAATATTTATGGACTAATTTTTCAGGTATTTGGACTAAATTTCTAAACCTCTCAAGCCCTCAAGTCTCCTGAATCCAAAAAATCCTACCATTAATTTTAAACCCCATACTCTCAGCTCAAAATTGCCCATTTTCAAAAACACCCAAACAAACAAAAAAACCGTTAGCAACCAATTTGTGGTTAACTTAAAAAAAAATCGACAGTCCGTAAAAAAACACAAAATAATAAAAAAAGAGAATAATAAGGGAAATATGAATAGCTAATAACATGACATATGCATATTTATAAACAAAAGAAGGGAAAAACTATATTTAGAATGGTAATATATATTTCAATTAATAATTTTCCATATGACGTGTATTATAACATATCTACTTTTTCTTTACACACACAAACTGCACGTTGAAAGCTTACTTATATGCAGGGATGATTATTACATAATATTTCAATGACCTTTTTATAAGTTTAATATACTGTTTTTTAAAAATTTAAACAGACAGTAATTTATCGATTAATAGAAAGTCGTGAATATATAAAACAAGTTTTATTTTTAATTCTAAGTATCAAAATAACATTTATTGGGTAAATATCTGATCTCCATGTAATTAGTATCAAAATTTTTGTCTTTACCTGTGAGAAATCAATATCTTTATTCAAAATCTAATAAATATTCATTACTATCAATTTTGACTAAATTTTTTTTTTCAGTAATTTAATTAAATTTATAAAAAAAAATCTATTAAAATGTTAACTTTTTTTTCAAAGAATTTATAGTTGAGAAAAAACTTTGTGTTTATTATCTTTGATAAAGAAAATTTTTTCAAAGTCGTCTATACAGTTTTTTTAGATAGACGAAAGCTTTTTTTTGCCTTAACTTTATTTAAAAGTTATATTCTTTAAAAAAGTTCTGTTGTTGTTGACGATTATAATAAAAGTTTGTTATAACTTAATAATATTTATGTATAGCTTTGAATAATATTCAATGAAAAACTATAAGCTTTTAGAAATAAGAAAATTTTTTAGCCTTTTTTTCCAGCGAAAAATTAAATTTTAATGTTTGAATTTGATACTTTTTTTAATTAGTGCTTTTGATTGTTCAATTTTTATTCAACTATTTACTTTTAATATCTCGATTTTTTTAAAAAAAAATTTTAATTAAACAATGTAACAAAAAAATTTTTTTAATTAAAATATTTTTTATAGTTTTTAACAAAATTAAAGAAAAAATTTTATTCGCGAATTTAATTTGATTTTTGCATATTTTTTATTGTTCGAGTTAATTAAAAAATATTTTCGATTGGGAAAAATTTTCTTAAGCAAACTAAAACCTCTAGAAAGTGTATTTATCAAATTGCACAAAATAAAGTACCGTTTCGTCTTCAAATAAAGATTGTCAATTATTTATCTAAAAAAAGAGTTCAAAGGCATTGAAAAGTATTTTTAACACACAAACACTGACATATTTTATATTCAAAATAACATGACTGTTTTTTTTTTATTTACCTTGTACATTTATGATGATTGCAAGTAAGATCATGATTTCCATAACCCTTTGATACGACGTCATTTTCGCTAAAAATATTATCCCCATAATTGTTGGACACTTTTTAAAAGAAATCACGAAAAATCGTTTTATGATCTTTTAAAGCAACATTTTTTTATTTTAAATAATAACACTTCGCGTTATATTCTTCGTGACGTTTTTTTGAGATCCCCATAAAATGAGACACTCAAATTATTTATTTGCAATATCACTCAAGTATTTTTTTTTCTTTTTTTCTCTCATAAACATAAAAAATAATTTTTTAAACACTTATTATCAGAAACTTTCACTAAAATATGATTCCCTTTTTTCAAAATTAAACGTGCGAATTTTTTTCCTTCCTTTATTTACACAGCAATCATTATTACAGGCAACGATTTTGTTTAAATCGTATGTTACTTTTATTAAAATTTAAATGCATAATTAATTTTTATTATGCATTTAAAAAAGAAAACACACACAGACATAAAATAAACACTTTTTTTTTGCACCAAATTATGTCTGTTTTCGCATATAAAAATAACCAACAAAAATTTATATGAAAATCAGATAATAAATTTTTATAATCTTTGAGAAAGAAATTATTTTCATAAATTAAATACACATGTTTTAAAATTATTTTAATTAAACACTTCACACTTTTATTTTATCATATTTGATGAAATGTACCAGACGTAAAAATTTTACTCATCGTATATTTAAAATACTTGAAAATTTCATCTCTTCTTCAATTAACGCTGAATCAAAAAATTTGTTGGTATAACACAGATTTTTATTTAGTTTTCATCAAACTAATATTATTTTGACAAAAAACATAAACAAAACTAAAAAAAATTTTTTGATAAGAAAATATAATTAAATTATGACAAAAATGATTTTTTTACTTTTTTTCAAAAAAAGCCGCCAAGGGTAAATGTTATTAATTTTTTTTAAACCATAAAAGGTTAATAATATAACCCTCTAATGTAATACACTACGCGGCGACCGACTCGCGACTGCCGGAAGATTCGTTGACTCCGATCCACGGTGCGGCTTACACGGCGCCACGCGCCGCTTCGTATTCATTCGTTTATTTCCGAAAATAATCGGCTATATATATATATATATATATATATATTATATATATTTTCTATTTTCATACATATTTTTGGTGGTGCTTTTGCTTTGCGATCTACGTGTATGTGCACTTTTCATCCCTCTCTTTTGCTTCTTCCTCTGCGAATTTATTTTATTTTTTATAATATTATAAAGGTTCCCTTCGTTTTCTCGGCAGGAGGGAGCTTTGAGTGGCGGGATTACGTCAAGGAGTGGAATATGCTGGTTATATTGAAGAAAACATTTCTTTAACGCATCCGAGTATTTTTTTTTTTTTTTTTTTTTTGAGATGATCTTTTTTGAATTTTTTTTTATTTCTTTTATGTACATTCTTTACGTCCCTTATATTTCTCTTTAACACGGATTTTGATCATTGAGCGTTAAAGGTGTTATGCTTTGTGCAATGTTATATGTAGGTTAATTATAATAAGGATAATCCGGGATTTTGGGTTTTTATAGGTGGAGTTTTTTTTATATTTATGGTTATTATAGTGCTTATAATTTAGAATGCAAAAAATTAGTATTTAGGTAATTCCACCTCTAATGATCCAGATGTTTTTTGCAAGGAGTAAAATAAGATTCTAAAAACTTTAAAGGTCATAAAATAGGAAAAAGTGTCATTTTAGGCGCTTAAAATTATAAAAGTAATTTTATACAGTTTAATTAAGCTTGAACTCAGGTTAACTGTTTAGCACTTTTGGTGCCACTTGAAATATATTATCACTGAAAAAAAAATCTGGTTGCCATAACCGGTATTCCAGTTTTGGCATCCAAATTTTTTTTTTCCTTTTAAATGGTAGCAAATGACATAAAATAAAACCTAAAGAAAATAAAAAATTTTTTTCTTTTTGGTCAAACACCTTATTCTAAGTCCCACCATGCCAAGGTGGTTAGTGAAACTCATTTTTTTTATAATTTCTTTACGTTTCAAGCCATTTGCAATAATTTAAAACAAACAAAAAAAAAACCAGAATTCCGGTAGTGCAACTAGATTTTTTTTTCAGTGTTAGCTTTAATTTTCAGTTTTAAATTTAAATTTAAATTTAAGAATCAATTCACCTTAAAGCTGTTTTAAAAATAGCTTTAAGGTTAAAAACTGATTAGTATTTCAGTTAGAGGTTTTCAGTTACCCAAAAAGTTTAAGTTTTTTAAGGTTTTTCATTTAGCCAAAAGAATTTTTGGTTAACTCTGTACTTTTGAGTCCTATTTCAGAAAATGTCGGGTTTTCACCGAAACTTGATCCAGCCAAACTTTATCTGATCCAGCCTGAACTAAGGTTAAAACGCTATAAAGATTTAGCATTTTCACCAAATTCTAACTTTTACCCTTTTCAATACCTATTTGTTAAGGTTTTTAGTTTTTAAATAAAATGCTGTAATTTTTTATATTGATTTTTAAAATTTAGTAATCTTAAAAACTCCCGGGTTTGAATTCAGAATAAAAAATATGGATTCAAAATGTTATGAAAATTAAAGTTGCTATACATAATATCAAGTGCCACGATTTATTCGCTCAGGCGTTAATCAGTTAAGCTCTTACAGACAAGCTAGCAATTTATGAGAAAACTTTTCTTTAACTGACTTCTTGTTCCTTATATAATATTGCAACTGCGACCATTCCAATGTTTAATTAAAATTTTGGTTTCAAAAAAAAGTATGTCAAAATTATGTGAATAAATCTAATGTAAATAATTCTTTTATACATTTTTTTGAAATAAAAAAATGACTCAAAAGCGTAACTAATTAAAATATTAATACATTTTCACATGAAATACTAAAATTGTAGGTAATATACCAAACGATATAATTTTCTAAAGAAATGATAATATACCTTAGAGAAACATTTTTTTTTGTATTTCCTAAACAATTCAATTTCCTATAATCTTTCTCATTAAATATTTTTTACGGTTTATAATTTAATTTATTTTATGTAAAAATTGATAAAAATATAGGTTATACGCATATTAAGAAAAAAAGAACAATATGATTTTAATAAGCATGTCAAATTTTAAAGGAAGTTACATAATATTAAAAAAATTACTAATAATTTATTTCTTTTGAAAACTTGAGTTTTATTTACACGAGTGTTTTTTAGACAAGACGCCACTGCTTAACAAATTGATTTACCAGATATGGGTTTGCTGGTGATTTTAAAAATGTCTGGACATGGAAATTGGAAACTTGGAAATTTCCTGTCTCTGAATAAGACGGAAAGACGAAATTCTTTCAGTCTGCAGTAGCTGATAAAATGGGTATGTTAAACACGAAAAAAATAGCTTCTTCGCGAAAAATTAGTAAACCTGGAATTCTCGAGTCTCTTTTAGAAACCCGTAAAAAAAGCTGTAAATTTACAAATTTTTTTCGGAAATTTTCGAAAAATAGTTGTAAATTTCAAAAATAGTCGTAAAATCTAAAAGAAACCGAGAATTATCGACTTTTTCGTAAATTGACTAAAAAATTTTACTTTGGATTTTACTGAAAATTTACTAATTTTTGGCGAATAAACCTTTTTATTTGTAAATTTTAAAGCATAACATTTAAGAGTGTTGGCAAGCCAAATAATTAAACAAGTCGAACATACCCAGACCTTAAATTATCCAATAATAAAAAAGTGTTTAAATGTGCAATATAAAAGTGTAAAAAGTTTTTGGATCGGTGAAAATACATGAATTTCAAATTCTTCAAATTTGAATTTTATAAAAAGTTCAGAAAAATATGAGCCTATTATCCTGAAAAAAATATTCAAAAAAGGCTAATATAAAACACTTAATTTACAAAAACCTCCATTTCTCATTCACAAAATTGAATCTAAAATTTTTATTTTAACAAAAGCAGCTGCATTGACTGATGCTATAATATCAAAAAACGTAAAAAAAAAAAAATTATAGGGATACAGTGTAATAATAATAAAGATAATTTGCTAAAAAAAAATAAAAATCCCAAGGTTACATTTATATATATTTATTTTCTTATTTTGGCACAAAAAAAAGTAAAAAAGGAATATAATAAACATATATAATTTGAGTCACACATCTTTATGGCGCCTTGTTTATTATACAAGCGTATAATAAAAAAGAGTTTAATAAGATAATAAATATTATAATTAACCTATAGATATAATAAATATTTAAAAAATTTGTTTAATTATTTTAAATTTTGGGTAAAAAAAAATTTTTACCGAAGACATATTTTAAAATATAGTAGATTTATGTTTAAAATTTCTTAGAATACTATAATAATTAATATTTATGTACGTTTGTCGGTTTTGATAAATTATTAAAATTACCGTTCATTTTATTAAAAAAAATTATGGCTTTAAATTTAATTTAAAGATATATCCAAGTCGTTTATGCTTTATTATACCACAAGTAATTTAATGTGGTGCCTTGTTTAAAGAAGCATTCGTTTAAGTATGATTAAATTAATTATGATAGATAGCTTTATGATTACATGTATTATAAACTTTATTTTCAAATAGTATAACAACTTTTATTATATTTATATAACAGCTGTGACAGTTTTTCTGTAAGTAAACACTGAGTTCTTATTTTAAAACACCTTTGCAGAAAAAATTTTTATTTTAAAGTAAAACTGAAATAGAAAATTTAAGGTTTAAATTACATATTAATGAATTTACATTATTTATACTAATATTTTTTTGTTTTTAAATTTTGTAAAATTTAAGGATACCCTTTATATAGACTCGATAAGTCTTTTCTCTTTCGAGAAAAAAAAATTGAAACAGCATGAAGTGATAAAGATTAAAGTATTAAAGTATTCTTAATTTTCATTTTTATAAAATAATACCAATTTATTTTTACAAAACGAATGTAACAATTGCATCATTATTTTTGACAATCATAATTACTGGTTTTAAAAATAAAATAACTGCCTTTTTTCTCTAAATAATTTCTCTTCATTGTATTGGTCTTTTATGTTATATGCTTTTAAAATTGTATCAATTTCTGGTTTTACTTTTGAATTACCACTGTAGCAAGCAATTAATATATTTTTCAAAAACGCAGGAACATTATTCAAACTCGGAATATCGTCACAGTCCATAGTACTATTTTCACATATTTCTAAATCTTCGGTGATATCTTCAGCTCTCTGTTCACTATATAATTCTCTTAACATATTTGCAATCGAACAAATATCTTGTTGAATAATATCTGATATACAATAAGAAGAATTACTCTCTGACTGAAAATTCGGCTTGATTGAATCAGGCAAATTTTCACACTCACTGAATCCGAAGTCAATTATTTTTATTTCTAATTTTGTATTCAGTAAAATATTGGATATGCTAAGATCTCCATGAGATACTCCATTATCGTGTAAATATTTAATGCCTTCACAAATTTTTCTGCCAATAATATTTTTATCTCTTAAACTCAAATTTAAAGGTGGATTTTTATAAATTAATACATTTTCTAATGTTTCGCCATCAAAAAATTCCATAACCATGTTGTAATGATCTATGCTGGGATATACAGCTAATTCCTTTATTATATTATTATTATCAATTAATTGAGAGATGTAAATTTCACTTAAAATGTATTTTTCATTAAAAGAATGAATTTTTCTTGATTTTACAGCCACGTCCATATTTTGCCATTTTCCTTTTGTGACTATTCCTTGAATACCTTCTCCTAATTGATATTCTAATTCAACATCTTTTCTATCAATAATTGGTATTCGTAAATTTAATTGGTTTAGTTTTTCTATCTGTTCATAGAAAAGATCTAATTGTGGATTTTGACCAAATATTATCTATAAAAAATTATGCAGCGTTATCGAGTATTACATGCTCAATAAATATATGGGCATTCGAAAAGTGATACAACTTATATATGAATTGGATTGAAAATTTGAGAAGACAAAAAATCACCAGTTGGGTATTATTACTTCGGGATTTTGAGAAATATCATTCGAAAAATGCAAAATATCGAAAAAAAAGGGAGTTACAAACTTCAATGAAATTCTAGAGGTAGGTACAAAAAAAGCTATAAAATTGGTTTAAAAAGGAGTTTTTTATAATGTTATTTAACTGCGTAATATTATTAATAATTCTGAAAAATTATAAATATCTGTTCAAACGTCTGGTCACTTACCAAATTTTGGCACAAGATTGTAAAACTAATAAAAATTTTAGATTTCATGACAATATTTCTTGATTAAATATAACTCTAAAGATTTACAAATAATGCAAGTTTATGTAAGTTTTGGAAATATGTTTTTAATTGCACAAGTTATAAGTAAGGAAAAAATCAAATGTTTGGAAAAAATGAAATATTTTATTTAAATAAAGCAATTAAAAATTGTGCTTATATTTTTATGTCTTCTACATGAGCTTTAAATTCGTGACTTATCATTATCAATTTTCTATTTTTGCGTTTTAAATTATTAATTAAAAACTTCTTTATTTTTTGTTATTCAAGCCTCGTTTTATTTTTAAAATTTTTAATTCAAATTTTAGATTCTATTAGCTAAATTATTTATTTCAACAGCAAATGGTTCTTTTTAAAATCTTTCTAACTTGTATGTATATGTTACGCCCGAAACGAGGTAACGGCCGGTTCCGCGGAACGGGGCATTCATCAGCCGGTTCAATGAAATTATTAATAAAATTTGCTAATTCAAACAAATTTTTTATCTTATAATTAATCAGTATCATTTAAAAATGTATTTTAAATGTAAAATAAATTAAACAAAAATTTTTTTTCTTAGAAATGATTCTTATTTTCAATGTATTAATTTATTTAATTTGATGCCCCGTTCCGCGGAACCGGCCGGTTTGATGTCCCATTCCGTGGAACCGGCCGGTTTACTGTCCGATTCCGCGGAAGCGGCCGTTACCTCGTTTCGGGCGTAACATATACATCAATTGCAATTTAGAAGTTTATGCAATGACTTTGAGTTATTAAACGATTATTGCATATTTAATTGAATTACAGTTTTCATCTAGGCCCAGTAACTTATACACAGAAAGAGGTTTGAATCGCTCAAGTCGGTTCTAGTAGGAACCGAATATTACTTTTACCATAAGAACGGAAAATGTTTATGCCTAGAACCGAGAGTCACGGTTCTAAACACTAGTTAAAAACCTTCTCTTAAAAAATTATTATTTTTTTCAAAATCAAAATTAATTACAAATGTTTTTTAATTTAATGTACGTGATTCAAAAAACAATTATAAAAAATATTCTTTTAACTAATTTTGACTTTGAAAAAAATAATAATTTTTTAAGAGAAGGTTTTTAACTAATTATTTAGAACCGTGAATCTCGGTTCTAGCATAAACATTTTCAGTTCTTATGGTAAGAGTAATATTAGGTTCCTACTAGAACCGACTTGAGCGGTTCAAACCTCTTTCTGTATGCAATCGAGGTTGAATTTTCATCGCAGACAAGAAAGTAAATTGGATTTAGAATCTGTTTTGACTCAACAAAATTGATAATGACCATTCAAATTTTATTCTGTATTGCCAATAATCACCAATCGCAATGATTTGAATTGTAATGGGCACATTTATAAACTCACATAAAAGATGACCAATGGGAATTCAGTTCAAAAATGAGGAATAATATTTCATTGTATTTTTAGAGTATTAAAATTAGTATAAATATAAGTGAAACTACAATCATTTATATAGGCAATGGAATGCATTTTACTTTCGAGAAAAAAATAGCATATATTGAAGAAACCTTTAGGAGGTTAACAAGAATAGCAAAACATGGGGAAGAAATCCCTAATGAGATGCGAATTTACAATTTAGCATATTGTTTGAAAGAAAAATTTATTTTAAATTGATAAGATTGATAAAAATTTTCGCACAATTGTGAAATCAGCTCAAAGAATTACAAAAAATGGTAAAAATATAATTTACTACTCTAAAAATTTTTAGCCAAAATTTTAGAGCTCCAAATTTAGATTAATAATATTTGGTTAAATTTTGGACCTCTTTGTTCCTCGAATTTAAAATAATTATTCTTAGTTTTTGAGTAAAATGAACAAAAAGTATAATAGATCTCTTGTTAATATCAAGCACATGATGGCCAAATATTTAAATCTACTTTTCTATTTTTTGTTTTCAAACATTAACTAAAATCTGCTTTATTTTTTTGCTATTTATACACCTCGTTATTTATTAATTTTATTCTTTTATCTTAAATGGCATCCACTATTTAATCAAGCTAATAAATTTCCTCAAGTATAAAAATGAATTTGAAATTTCTGAATGAAATTAATCAATAAGTCCCTCACAGGCTTGCGGACCCACCTGACTAGATAGCATATCTTGGAAAAATTCAACTGATTGGTTAAATATCCAATCGGAATTTTGCTTTTAAATTTATAAATTTCAGCCATTGTAATAAAATTCATGAAAATAAATTTTTTTTAGAATATTTGTCTTAATCAATATTTTTTCAATTAGCTAGATAATTTTCGTAACCATAAAAAATATCAAGATTTTATATAAGAAAACTTTAATTATGTCAATCAGTAAATCAATTAGAGGCTGATCGATCATATTTCATTCTTTTGTATATAAACCATCAATACAATAAAAGAAAAGAAAAATAAAAATAAAGATAAAAATAAGTAATTTCGATACGTCCAGTACCAGTTTAATAGGCAATCTCAGTTATCAATGATAAGTATCAAGAAAATGTATTGACACAAATCAACACAATCTTACATTTCAAAAGCACATTTTTTTATTTTCTTCCATCACCATACAAAAAACATATTATTGATATATCTTTTATTACATTCTTTATTTTCTTCTTTTTTTTATCTTCTTTCAATATCTTTTACTGGTACAGACACTCACATAAGTACGTATACATTACAATTTATGTATTTTTGATTCTAGTATTCGAAAAATATTTAAAGGACGTAAGTTTAAAAAAATATTTTTCTTGGATATTTTTTTAACTCCCTAGGATCCAAATTTTTATAATAAAATTGAATAGTGTACCTAAAGGTGTTGCTCGTGAAAAAACGTTTTAATAGCTTATTTTTTAAAGGATCTATAAATACGTATCCAATGCTGCACAATTGTCATTTTTCTTTTGTGTTATTTCTTTTAGTATGTATTTTTTTCAATCATCTGCTGAACGAGGGAAACTTACCTATATTTTTTATACTACTTTAATATTTCATTGAAGATTATAATTATTTTAAAAGTTTGAAATTTTATCTATGGGAGTTTAAAACGAAAATTATCAACAATAAAATACTACATGCATACAAAAATTAGTCATTATAAGCAAAATTACAGTTTTGTATTGTTTACTACACTAATTGTAAGTTTCATTGATTCAAATAAAAAATCTGCTGAAATTACCTAAAGTTTTTTATTATGGGCAATTACTGGTTACTTCATGTAAAAACGAATATCATATTCATATTCAGCGACCCAAAAGACGTAAATATCTGGTAGAAAATTTCATCAGTATGAATACAGGATAAAAAATGTCCATAAATCAGGTGTAGGTACACGTCATGTCAGGTCTATTATCATATAAACAAAATAATTTTGTTGCAAGAAACTTTCTCTATTTTAAAAAAATCGTCACATATTAGAAAAATCGTTCAATACTCAACGGGTCTTTTAAAATCTTCTTTATTCTCTTTATTATAATACCAATACACTCCCGCAGGTATATCTTATTTTTCAATAAATGACACGGATGCGATTTTTTTCTTCATAAAAACTAGGTAAAAAAGTAAAAAAAAAAAAATAAATTCTGATTCTAATTTAGTAATCCATAAATATTTTGTACATAAAATATTGAATATATTATTTTTCGTTAGTTTTTTTATTCTGGCTGTCATAAATATATAATGAACAAGAAGCTTGTGAATTATAATATTTATATGTGTATGTACATGGCTGTTTCAATATTATAATAATAAAGTATGTAGAATATAAATGTTTATGATGTCTCATAAAAAATTCAAACTGTATAACTTGTTACTTATACAAATAAATAACTACTGATTAGTTTTCTTTAAACAGGAAAACTATAGATATTTTAATGAATGGAATAAAGCATACATGATGTTTTTTTTTAGTTGATGAGTAATTATATACTTTTTAAAATAATTTAATATTTTTTAATTGGGATAGGGGGAGACAGGGCATATTGGTACGGTTTTTTTCTAAAAAAAGACTGAATATGTTGAAAACGTTGTACACGTGTAACTTAAATTTTAATTTTCAATCTACTTTCTGGCCAAAAAATATGTTTTTTGCCATGAATGGAGAAAAATTATATACAACATTTATCTGTATATTTCAAAAATCTAATTCAAATCTCTAAATTTCAGTTCTTAACTAATTCTTATAAAAAAATTTCTAAAAGGTAAAATTCTCTGAATCCCTCAAAATTGAAATAATTTTTGATAGACAATTGGTCCCTGACGACTTATCGATTCTTAAAGGGGTAGAAAATGTCACGTGTAATGTGTCATATGTTTGATGACTGTAATATAATGATTTCTATTCCATTGGGGTTCAATACTTCCTCAGGGAGGGACATACATTTAAAAACTAATAATTGATTTGAAGGCACTATTCGTGCTAAGCAAAACCTTAGAATTTCAATTGAAACTTTTGTTTGAGTATATGCAGATGAATTTTATAAATTAAAGCAGTATTACATTGAAAAATTTACCAAATTACCTAAATGTCCCCAATAGCTGTCAAAATACTTACATAATAACTCGATAATAACACTTCTCGCGAGTTCTACGTTCTATTATTTAGTAAAAAATATTTTTATTCAATTTAAATAGCCATTTTTTTTTATTTTTACAAAAATATTGGTGTATTCTAAAAATTTATAAATATTTATCATTCGATACCTATTTTCATATTATAAATTTAAAAAAAATGTATAAATATTGAAAAAAACAAATATTTTTATAGGTATTTCATCGATTTTAAATTAAATTTTATAAATCGAAAAAAATAAAAATTAGTATATAATAAAAATAAAAATATTAATTTAAATAAAACAAATATTTAAGAATTACGAATTTATATGCAAATTTTATTGAACATTTTAATTTTCAAAAATATTCCCATGATCAATTAAATATTCAAAAAATGCTTTCTAAAATAAAATTATACTTTTTTGTTTGATTTTGAATAAACAAAAAATTTTTGCACCCATTTGAATGTTGCCTTTTATACTTATCAATTAAAAACTAAATATTTTTAACAATTATAAAATAAATTTTTATTTATGATAAAATTTAAAAATAAAATTCAATACAGAAGCATTTTTAATCGAAACGTGACCAAAACTGCTGTTTAGGGCTTCCCAAAATACTTTCCAAATTACACTGCAAAAGTTCTTGTTAAGATATCGAGCAAGGTATTTGGTATCCTAAAAGTAAAATGAATATAAAAATTATACAATACTATAAAATCACTAATAGGACCAAATAGCATGCATAATTATTTACAGCCATAATTTTACTACCTTTTAAATACTTGGATTTTTGAACCTTTGCCATTTTATTTTCACACAAGCAAAAGAAAAAAAGATTAGAAAAATAGTCATGTACCAAAGAAGACAAAAGAAGAACATTCAGAACGTTTTATTTTTATAAAAAATTAGAGTAGAAATACATCGATATTTTAATTCAAAAACATTCAAAATTTACTACTATGGAAGCGTCTAATCGCAATGCTATAGCATTCCCGCTACCTGGCATGCTTAATATTCCCTCGCCGCACAGTGTGGCAAAATAGACAAAAATGGACTGAGTTTTTCAGCTATCGGCTTGAAACCTTTTTTGAACAACTTTAATATAAGCCTGCTTTCACGCGGATTTCTCGAATTGTTTATTTTTAATTAGCTTATTTACTAAAAATGTATTTTATGTGTGACGTTCTTTTTAGTTCAAGCCCATTTTTATAAGGTTTCATTTTTTTGGGACAAAAAATAGAAACCTAATGTTTGTTAGATTTAGTAGAAAAACATGAAATTGCATTCCAGTATATACACTGTAAAAAGTAACTTTCTTAGATTCACAAAAAAAATAGAATATTTTTGAAAAATTAGCAATTTTTCGAAAAAAATCGTAAATTTACTAAATTTAGTATATTAACTAAAAATTTGAGTATTTCCGATTTTTTTTTGTAAATTCACAAGAAAAATTAATAATTTACAATTTTTTTTCGAAAATTTCCGAAAAATCGTTGTGAATTTACAAATTTTTTGTTAATATACTAAATTTAGTAAATTTACGATTATTTTCGAAAATTGACTAATTTTTCGAAAATTTTCTATTTTTTTTGTGAATAACAGAAAGTTACTTTTTACAGTGTACTTTTAAGACGAAACATGTTCATAGGGAGGGGTCCCTGAAAATCTGAAAATCAAGGGGGGGGGGGTTAAATAAGTCCGATTTAGGGAGGGGGAATAAAATGGGACTTAGAATAATTTTGATTTAGGGACTAGTAATAATTAAGGTTAAGGGAATATTTAGGGACTCAAAATAATACGAGTTTAAGGAATTAAAATAATTTGGGTTTAGAATCTTAACAGCTAGTAAGGTGATAATTGAACTTTAATGTTGTGTAACATTTATGCATTACAACTAGCCCAACTGTAAATAAACATGCTCCATGCATTTTAGATTTTTTTACACAAACAACATGCTTAAATAATTTTTTAAAAATACATTTTAAACGTTTAATGTCTCTTAAAATTTTTAATAATTGCTTGTCTGACAGTTATCATTTTTAGCATTTAAAAATTATTTTAAAATGGTGTCATATATCTTAAGAGCAAAATTTTTTATGTAGAAACTAGGAGAAAATTTTTAGTACCATAATTTCCTACTATAAACAACCAGTTATTAACATGCTAGCACCCAAAAGAAACTTTACAGTTTATAATTGAAAACCGTAATTCTTTATTAATCTATACTTTATAGCAAAAGAAAACTCCCAGAAGAATGTTAAAAAACGTATTATGTTATAAATGTATATGTTATAGAAAGTTAAAACATAAATTCACATAAACATAAAATAGCACACATAATTAATATTAAGACAATGCAAAGTAATAAACATTAACATACCTTAGTTTTTCCACAAGCTGTATTAGGATAGTAGAATCGAGTGTTGAAAAACCTATCTCCCATCAATCAATAATTAAATACCAGCATTTTCTTCTTAATTTTTCAAACCACAGTCTGTAATTTAAAAAAAATAATTTAAATAAATATGAGTTTTATAAGTACTTGTAATCAGAATTTTTTTCTCGATTAACTATTTTTTTCACCCTCACTTATTATTGTTAAATTATTATAGGTATAATCTTGTAATAACATAAAATAACCACGGGGCAAGTGTAAAAATTGTAAAATTATAGGTAATAAATACCTAGTACTGATTGAATTTTATTATTCATAAAATCAAACAAGATGATTAATCATCACTTGTACCAATAATATTACAAAATTTTAGCTTTCAAAACTTATTTTCAAATGGTGAATTTAAAATTTATTGCTAAATTAGAGCAACTATTTATTAAAATTAATACAATTTAATAATACAATAATACAATTAATAAAATTAATAAAATTAAAATTCATAAAAATATTTGAATAATTAATTAAAATTGAAAAAGTTTTGCTTAAAAGTAATTTATGAAAATTTTAATTGAAAACTAATTTAAACAAGGCGTCATGACGGAATGGGGATAGTTTGGACCTAGAGTTTTTCCCTTAATATTGAACTATGGTTCAATGAGACTCTAAGATTGATTTCATGGAGCGTATTCTGACTAGGTGGTCTTTAGGTAAATTAAAAAAAAAATAAATAATAATAAAATATTTAAAAAAACTGTCACAATCAAAAAAACACTACCTATAATTTTATTTTTATTCATTCTAAAATTATTGACCAAATTGTGCAATCTTTAATTTCAGGAAATGGTCAATTACACGTTTGAGGTATAACATATATACACCGAAAACTTGCATGGAACATTTTTATATTTACTGGCTACTTATCTATTAAAAACATTCTAGCTTCTAAGTCCCTAACCTCAGAGTCACTAAATCGAAATCAATATAAGTGCCGTTTGACCCCTCTCCCCCGAACATAACCCTTTAACTCCTCTTAGATTTTCAGGATTTTTGGGTTATCCTACCTTATAAACCTTGTTATAAACATATTCCATGTTAAGCTAACTGTGTACCATATAAAATAAAATAAGTCCAAAAAATCAAATTATTCAGAGTTCTTAAGGGGCGATCTCATGGAACATATTTCTACCAGATTCTAGGGGCACTAGAGTAGAAATAATTAATTATGACTCAAAATTTAATAAAATTCTGCTCGAGCAGGATCCATGAAAACGACTCTGAGAAAAATTTTAGTTAATTTTTAGTTAAAATTACTAAAGCTCAATCTTTTCAACTCTATAAAGTCTCCAGAATCTAGTATTATGCTCCATGAAATTGAACCTTCTCTGATAGGACCCAGGGAAGGACCAAGACTACATTAATGAAAGGCAATTTCGTGGAGCATATTTTTACTAAATTCTAGGGGTACTACAGTATAAAAAATTGAACTTTCATAATTATCACTAAAAATTTATTAAAATTTTGGTATGAAGTGATTTTATGGATCCTGCTCAAGCAGAATTTTAACAAATTTTGAGACATAATTAACTATTTCTAATCTAATATCCCTAGAATTTTCAAATTTCTAAATTTCAAATCAATGAACCCAAGGCCAAGAAATTCTGTAAAGATTGTATTTAAAAATTGTAATTAATTTTTATGAAGTTTTTTTAGCTCTCTGACCCGGTGAACCATATGGATTTAAGTTTTTCACTGTTTTAGATCTTTGTATAAATGGTACAAACAGTACCTTCTCTACATATACAATCGGTACAAACCGACGAAAAATTTATACAAAAAAAATCTCACATTTATCCATATAATAATATAATATCCATATCCATACACCTTTCAATTTTGGCCAAAATAAAAATTGTCGAAAAAATCCAGCTTGTCCTTTTCATCGGCACTTTTTTTATTAGAAAACTTGGTTTATAAAGGATTTTTACCTATTCAATTGGTTTTAAGCGAATAAAGCCAAAATTTCTAAGAATCCAAAAATTTTAAAACTTACTTAAATCCATTTATGTATATCAGGTTTTTTAATCTCTCTAACCTGGCGAACCATATTGATTTAAGTTTTCAACTGTTTCAAACCTTTTCCAGTACTAAAGAACAAAAATATTGAAAAAAAAATATTTTCACCATTTTTTCCATACATACCCCTTTCGATTTTGGCCAAAATAAAAATTTACAGAAAAATCCCGTTTACCCTTTTCATCAGCACTTTTTTTATTAGAAAACTTAGTTTATAAAGGATTTTAGCCAATTCAAATGGTTTTAAGCGAATAAAGCCAAAATTCCTAAAAATCCAAAATTTTTAAAACTCACTTAAATCCATTTATATCAGGTTTTTTGAGCTCTATGACCCTCAAAACCATATTGATTTAAGTTTTCAACTGTTTCAAACCATTTCCAGTACTAAAGAAGAAAAAAATTGAAAAAAAAAAATCTGAACATTTTTCCATACATACCTCTTTCCATTTTGGCCAAAATAAAAATTTTTAAAAAAATCCGTTTTGTACTTTTCAACAGCATTTTTTTTATTAGAAAACTTAGTTTATAAGCAATTTTAGCTGATTCAAATGGTTTTTTGCGAATAAAGCTCAAATTTCTAAAACCAAGTAACTTTTAGTTTTTTGACCCACTGATTGCAAATCATCAGTTATTTTTTCTCTACAACTGGGGCGACACGATCATTTTAAAGAAAAATTAACTAGACATTCGGAATCAGTGGTTCATAAAACTATGCGCATATCTTCCGAGATGTTTGCAAAAAATAGCGTTTTTACCCCTTAAACGTCCTCTAGTGGCGAACGCTCCAGTTTTGGAAAAAAAATAACTAAAGATTTGGAATCATTGGGACGCGTAGCTTCCAAGATATCTGCGAAAAATAGGATTTTTACCCCCTAAACGCCCTTTAGCGCTGAACTCCAGAGTTTTAAAGAAAAAATAGCTGCAGATTTGGAATCAGCGGGTCAAAAAACTATATGTTACTTGGGTTTAAGTATCTTAGGACGCACAGCTTCCAAGATATCTGCGAAAAATAGCGTTTTTACCTCTAGCGGCGAACGCCCCAGTTTTAGAGAAAAAATAACTGCAGATTCGGAATCAGCGGGTCAAAAAACTATAATCTGCTTGGAGCCTTTCAATTAAATACTCGATCGGATTTTTCGCATACGAAATGATCGGAATTCTCGACTAAATGATTTATTGAATTTTTTTTATTGAAATAATTTTATGTATTAGAAATCTAACATTGATTTTAAAATATAATTATTTAGAAGTTACGCTGACATTGATAAAGTTAAAAACAAATAACTATATGTATTGTACACGGTTTGAAATTATTTACAACGTAACCAATAATTGTAAAAATAATGAAACCAAACTTTGTTTTTATGATATTAGTCACGTATCAATAATTGTTATTGTAATTAACATTTTAAAATAGTACACCTTTTTGACCTTGTGTAAAATAATTTTTGTAAAAATAAATTTCTGATTACTCACTTAAAAAGATTAAGCTTAATTTTGTTGAAGCTTACTGAAGTAAGCTTACGGACTAACCTAAAAAGGCAAAAATATATATTTTAATATTTTCCAAATAACCTTTAATTTTTATTAAGCTTTTTTAGTTTAGTCCGTAAGCTTACTTCAGAAAGTATACCCTAAATTAGGCTTAATCTTTTTACGTGGGTGATTAAAAAAAAAACCTGGATAATTTCTAAACCTAAATTATTCTACTCCTCAAATAATTCTAAATACCTAAGCCCTAATTATTTTAAGTCCTTGAATCGAAATTATTATAAATCCATTTGGTCTTCCTTCCTCAAAGAGTTCAATTTTAAAAATCCCTCGTAAACTTCCCTAAAAACATACAGTTTTTAACTCCCCCCCCCTCCATTTAAGGTGTATTTTCTGAGTACCCTATGAACAGGGTGGGCTCTATGAACATGTTCCAAATAATAATAATATAATTAATTTATTAATGTGGCGAAGCCCCCACTAACGAAATAATTTTTTGTAACTTATCCCCAAATGTTGTACTCGCACCTACCCTTAGAATAAGCTAAACTTTGGGGTCGAGGGGGCAAAGCCCCCACTAAAAGCATCACTTATCATTTGAGCTAACGTAAACAAATAATAAAATATATCTACAAATACTTAAAAATTTAAAAATTTTTTTACAAAAATAATTTCCTACCCAAAACTTATTGCTAACATTATTTTAAGTGTTTTATAGAATTTTCCAGCAAAAATTTTAGCGATTTTGTTGGGGAGGGAAACGAAAAGGATTCTTTTTGAGACCACTAAAAATTATTTTTCAGTCCAAATATCTGATTTTGATTCTAAAACAATTTTTTGGGAATATAAGATGGCGGATAAATACAAGTAAACAGATAAAGAATTAGCAATTTTATAAAACCCTGGAATGTTTGATGTAGGCGTATAAAACCGTAAAGAAAAAAAAATAGAAACTTCTAACTTATTGTTAAAAGTTTTTCATATTTATATAACCTTGGCCAAAAATTTTTAGAATCTTAAAGACATCAAAAGCTACTTTTCTAAATGTATCTAATTAAATTTTTTTTAGAAACTTAATGGATAAGAAAAATAAAAAGGATTCGCATCTCAAAATTGTTGAACATTTTCTAATTTTTTGATAAAAAGTTTTTTTAATTTGTACGTTTGGGGTCCATAACTGTATTAATAATTTTTAAAACGATGAAATAAATCACCACGCATGTGCATTGTTTTGATATACGTGTCTATTTATTAGAATCTATTCCTATATAGCTTAGTATTTTATATGCTGTAAACTACAATTTTTCTCTAGTGCTTGTGCAAGTGCAAAAGACCTAAAAGCAGAGAATAGTAATAGCACACAAGTGCTGCGCTGTTTTTCTATATTTTATTATTTTTCACATTATTATTAAGATAACTTTAATAATAATTTAAATTTTTTGGTGAAAGAAACATTTATTGGCTATATTTTTTGAGAAAGTGGTTTTTTTGTGGTTTTACGTTTGTTATTTTTTATTAAAGTTTTATTGAAGATGATAATCATCTGATTTCTTAAACAAAATGAAAAAGGTGCTTTCAATTATAATACTTTTAATTAGTTTCCTTGGTCTTTGTAGTCCACTAAATAATTTAAATTATAAAAATATTGATTTATTAATTGATAATGTTTTTGAAGAACTAAATCCACACGAACTTACAATTTATATCCCAAATGATTCTAAAAGTATCAATTTAAAAAATGAATTTATTTTGAAAAAAATCGCTAACAAAGTTCCAGTAAAAGTTGTTGAAAGTAAGAACAAGTTCAAAGAAGATCGTTATTACATGTATGATAAAAATATTGCTTCAGACTTGCATATTATCATGATGGAGAAAAATCAAAAAATTGAAAACAACGTAACTCTTGAATTTGTAACCATTATGGAACGTATTAAGTCATCAATACTTAATAAAGCAAGACCAAAAATTTTAATGATAATGTTCTCGAATGATAATTTGTACAAGGAAAGTAAGATGATTCTAATACAAGCATGGTATCTGAATTTCTCAGAAATGAAAATATTTCAAATTGATGATTTTGGTAATATCAAGGTAATTAATTACAATCAATTTTCTAATGAATTCAATATTGAAAAATACAATGGAAAAAAGGCAGAAATTTGAAGTTCAGAACCGTAATAGCACTTTCATTGCACCTAAGAAAATTCTTTTATGCTTTAACAGAGTTTTTATAATTAGAATTTGAAATCCCTGAAAAATCTAAATTAATGATAAATTTTGCTAAAACAATTTAAAATTAGAAGTAACAAAATAGGAGGCTTGCATGGGTCAACGTTTTGATATAATTTTTGTGTATAAACTGAAATAACAAAAAAATATTAGACACGTTTTTATTCATTATAAGTCCGACCAATGTAAGCCCCCTAGACAGAATTAGCGTTGAATTTTAACGATTTAAAAATAATTATTTTTCAGAAAATGTAAAAATATATTTATTTACTAAGTTGAATTGTAGTTTATTTATTGTAGTTTTTAAAAATTATAGTTCGATATTCCGAAACTCTGTTAATTTTGAAAATTCTATTATACTTTTACCAAGTGGAACAATAAGCGACTACATTACAAAAAGTAGGAGTGATAAGATTGAGAAATTTCGAAAAGTTATAAATACTGAGTTACCAGCATTTCTAAGAGCATAATACATGGAAAATCATTCTCAGTTTATGATAAAATATAAAGAATTAGCACAACGCTTTTACGAAACTGGATTTGATAAAAAAGTTGATTTTGAATATTTAAATATATATATATTCAAAAGAATTTATTTTAAATATTTTGTAAAGGAGGCAATCGAAGATGAAAATGATGATTTTAATAATGAAAGAATTTTAAAATAATTTTGAGAACATCTATAATGGTCTTGGCTCTAATCTTTTAGTCAATATTTGCTTTTAATTGTGAATATTTTATTTATCGTTATTTCATATATGTATTCAATTTAAAAAAATTTTAATGTTTGATAATTTATTGTATTTTTTCTATTGAATTAATTTTATGTAAGCAATCTAACATTGATTTTAAAATATAATTATTTAGAAGTTACGCTGACACTGATAAAGTTAAAAACAAATAACTATATGTATTGTACACGGTTTGAAATTATTTACATGTAATCAATAATTGTTTTAAAAATAATGAAACCAAACTTTGTTTTTATGTTATAAGTCACAAATCAATAATTGTAATTGTAATTCATTGATATTTTAAAATAATATACTTTTCTGACCTTGTGTAAAATAATTTTTGTAAAAATAAATTTATGAATGATAAAAAAAAAACTGTTAAATTTCTGAACCTTAACTCCTCAAATTTTTCTAAGTTCCTAAAGCCCTTTCTACATCAGATTAAAAGTAAATATTAAATCTGGTAATTTTTAAAATTTATATAGTGTAGTTGGGAGTTATTCATGATTAATCATCAAAAATCTAAAAATAATAAATTACTAGATTTAATATCGACTTTTAGTTTATGTAGAAAAGGCTTAAGCCTAAATTATTTTGAGTCCCTAAATCGAAATTAATCTTCATATACATTTGGTCCGCTCCCTTAAAACGTCAACTTTTTACCGTCTCACCAAAAGACGTAAACTTTTTACCCTTCCCCCCTTCCATTTGGGTTGCCTTTTCCTTGGGGTACCCTTTTTTCTCAATAAACAATTTTTTTCAACCTGAATTATTAAAATTCAATTATTCTATTGTACATTGATAAAGTAAGGTAATACAAATAATAATTTATAATTCAAATTATATAAGTTTAATGTAGGTGAACTTTTACACTTGCTCTAAAATATAGTTATTTTATAAATTTAAGATTATACCTATATTAATTAGTATATAGATTTATTTTAAGTACCTAATTGCCATTGTCTGAAAAATCAATGATTTAAAAAACTTTTACATTTAAATTTTTTTTTTAAATTACAAATTTTTTAATAAGTACCTATAATAATTTTTGTTAACTTTTTTTTTTTTTGCTACTTATAATTTAATATAAATGATGTTTTAAAATATTGAATTTATTTTAATTTGAAAAAAAATTTATAATAAATAAATTGATAAGCACCTTATTGCCATTGAATGAAAAACCAATTATTTTAAAAACATTTACATTTAAAATTTTTTTTCAAATTTAAAATTTTTAAATAGGTACCAAATAAAATCTAAATTTTAAAATGTTAAAAAAAATTTTCTGTTACTCGAGCTGTTACTATAATTTAATAAAAGTGTCGGTTATACAATTTTTATATTTAAAAATTTTTAAGTTTTTGAAAAAATTATAAAATACTTGTAGTAGGTATAATCTTGATTGTGAAACTTATAATATTTAAATTACTATATTACCGATTCAATGCAATTCACAAAATCAAATAAGATGATTAATTAATAGAAATAACTTGACCAATTGACCAAAATTTAGCTCTTAAAACTTAAATTCAAATAATCTTATATACCCTCACTGCACAAATTTTATGGGAAAAATTTGGTCCCTTAAATTCCCACAAAAACCAGTTGAATACTACCAGAATAAAAAAAAAATGTTCTTTATGTTGCATTTAATTTTAAATTTTAAATCAAAATTTTTAACACAAATTAATTTTAACATTATAAATAGATAATTAATATAATAATTTTACGTACCTCAGTTTGTCCATTATATTAGTGTAATAGAAAACATCCATGTCCCATCAATAAATGATTAAATATGCTATTTTTTTTAATTTTTCAAATGGTACCTGTAATTTAAAAAAAAAATCAATTAATACAATATCAGTTTTATTATTACTTATAAACTGTGTTGAGAAAATTAATTTTATGCTATAAAAATTTTTATCACAAAATCTTTAAAAAGATTTAGCATTTTTAATTTTTGAAAAAAATGCAGCAAAGTTAAATTTAAAATTTATTGCTGAATTAGAGCAACTACCTATTTTTTACAATTAATTAAATTAATAATACAATTATATAATAAATAAAATTAAAAGTAATAAAAATATTTATTAAAAAAGTTTTGAATAAAAATAATTTAATTCCCCACTTTATTAAAATTGTAATTTAAACTTTGAACAAAGCGCCATGAAGGAGTAGGGAAAGGTTGGACCTAACCCAACTTGGGGCAGCCGCATATAGAATGAGGAATTGAGGATATATTTATTTTTATTTATTTTTGGAGTTCTATTACAACAAAATTTATTATTTTTAGTGTTAGTTTTAAAATTAATCAATAATTATTGTTATTTTCAGTTTTAAATCCTTAAAAATTATTACTTTTAAAATTAATTGCTGATTATAATTCAGTTTGATAAAGAAATAAAATAAAAGTAATAAAAGTTTATCAAAAAGATAGCAAGTAAAATATGTTTTATAGATGAAACTTACTTAGAAAAATATTAATTATTTAAAATGTATCTGCGAAATAAGTCTATAAAACCAGAATATGTTTTAAATTATTAGATCAGCTTTTGATTTCAACTTACGATAACAGAACTTAAACCAAGAATAGTATCAGTATTATGTTGGATCTGGT
Source organism: Anagrus nilaparvatae (assembly GCA_022575985.1). Classification (NCBI taxonomy): domain Eukaryota; kingdom Metazoa; phylum Arthropoda; class Insecta; order Hymenoptera; family Mymaridae; genus Anagrus; species Anagrus nilaparvatae. Next base: position 34,926,477 of record JAKSXM010000231.1, read on the forward strand.
TGTGCACAGCTTCTGAAGTCTGTTGTTAGTGATGCTGATAATGTTAATAAGAAGAAATGAGATGGTTTGATTTTAAGTTTTATAAAAATTTCCAATTCGTTAAATTTTTTGCAAACGTTATCTTCATTATTATAAACTGTATTGGACTTGGTGAAGATTTGAACTCAGATATTTGCATAATTTTTTATTAAATTCAGTAACTTTTAATTATAAATATTAACAAAAATTAACATTTAAATATGAGTAAAGACTTGCAGTAAGTACTTTTGAAATGCAAATACGATGCAAGCTGAAAAAATTTATTATCAGTGTACCCGAAGCAGCAAGAAAAAGAAGTGTTAGAGTCATTAGGTGAATAAACAAATTAATAGGTGGAGATAAATTCATGTTTGGATTAATTTTGGAAAAAAATAATTAAAGCTAAAAGCCGCTGTTGCTTGCATCACATAAACAAATCAATGTTCTTCTTGTCTGTATTTATTATAAGTATTAATCCCACATTTAAATTTAAATATTAATGTTTATTATTTAAATGTGAATTTAATACTTATATAATAAATACAGACAAGAAGAACATAGATTTGTTCAGTCAATTCAATTCACACTATCAGTGTATCAGAAGTACCAAGAAAGTGTTAGAAAAATGTTTGGTGAATAAACTTGGATCAATTTGGAGAAAGATAGCCGCTGTTGCTTAAATCACATAAACAATACAAATCAATGTTCTTCTTGCCTCTGTATTTAGTTTTTTGTATTTTAAATGAATGAATTTAATAAAAAATTATGCATTTATCTGCATTAAAATCACCAACTCTGTTACAAATTATATCTACCTAGATAATCAGCAACGAATTCAGCAAATTGAAATCTTTTGAAAACTTAAAACCGAACCATTTCATTTGTTTTTATTAACATCAGCAGATATACTAACATGGACAAAATATTAATTTACTCCAAACCTTTTACTTTCAAAAGCTATATGTATAATTATTAACATAATATTGATGCTAGTCTTGGTTTAAGTTCTATAATTTAAATTATAAATTACTTTTATATAGCTTTACCAGATTCTTATATTTTTAAAAAAAGTATACACTTACCAATATAAATTAATGGTCATAGATAATAACTTTTTTTGGAATCTTAAATTTTAATCACGAAATTGAAGCTATTCTTAAATATTTTATTTACATGTTAAATTAAGTTATTTGATTCAAAAAATTATCGAAACTATATAATTTACTTTTAATTATAATCAAAAAAAAAATAGATTAAAATTTAAAAATGAAAAAAGAAAAGAAGTGAACAAGCGTTAAATGATTTTGAATTATATAATATGTACGTTTTACACTGAACACACAAAAATCGCGAGAAGTTATTTTAAATAATTATACGTTTATTTTAAATTAAATTATTTTTTTTATTAACTACTTCTTTTATCTAATATTTTTAAATCAAATTGAAAATCAAAAATAATAAAAAAATGAGCGTTAAACGATTTTAAATTATAACAAATAATAGGTATGCACTAGTTCACACAACAATGGCGGTAGTGTGCGCTGCTTGGACTGGCTGAGTACAATGCGCATGCGCTCTTAAAGAACACAACTCTTGAAATATTAAATTTAGCGGGTTGAAAATGCTTGTTAATTTTACTAATATACAGATTAATCTGTTTAAATAAAATAAATATAAACTATTTTATTTTCACCATCAATTATTATTATTAAATTATTATACAGATAAAGTTAGTTAATAGGTACAAATAATAATGTATAATTCAAATTATAAGTATAACATAGATGAATTTTTATACTTTTTATACTTACTCCTCTGAAATATAGTTAAATTTATAAGATTATATTATATTAATTAGTATATTTAAATATATTTTATGATAAATAAATAGATAAGCACCTAATTGTCATTGTCTGAAAAACCAATGATTTCAAAAACTTTTAAGCTTTAATTTTTTTTTTTTTAATTTTTTGATAAGTATAGGTACATACCTATAAAAATTTTAAGTTAAAAATTTTAAGGTCTTATGCAGCTTGGACAAACAATTTTATCGCATTCTAAATTATCGACGCTACATGCATATGTGACATCATATATGTATTAGTATAATTTCAGGTTATTTGCATAGTTTTTATTTATTTATTTAAAATTAAAGTCTATAAGGTGGGGAAAATAAATTGAAAATTTAATCTTTGATCATTTATTTATCGTTTCGTGCTAACTTTAATCTCCTGTGTCATCATTTTCATATTTTTTCAAAGCTCCAAAGTATTGCTCCCATAAGATCAATGTTAAAGCTCCGATTTTATTTTCTTAATTACAAAAAAGTTAATGCTATAAGAGGGGTAAAATAAAGTTTATTTAAGTTTTAAAATGTTTAAATTTTCATAATTTTCCTACTTCATTAAGCTCTGCCATCATTTTAATCAAGCTGCATAATACCTTAAATAAAAAGTTTTTTGTTAACTTCTTTTTTTCTATACTTACTATAATTTAATAAAAATGATTATTATGTTTTAAAATTTTGAATTGATTTTAATTTCAAAAAAAATTAAATCTGTAAAAGTTTTTGAAATAATTGATTTTTCAGTTAATGCAGTAATTAGTTATCTATTTATTTATTATAAAATACCTTTAGGTATAATCTTGTAAATTTATTAAACAACTATTTCGGAGCCAGTGTTAAAGGTACATATAATTATTACACATACTTATAAAATTTTAAATTTATAATTGATAAATTTTTAACCTACTCTTCAAATTATCCTAATTTCCAAAACCCAAATTATTTTCCCTTAATTGAAATTATTCTAAATCCGTTTGGCCCCTTTCTCTTAAAACGCCAACTTTTTAACATCCTCTAAATACGTACATTTTTTATCCTCCCCCTATGATTTGGGGTGTATTTTCCTAGTACCCCTCACTATGAACATGTTTTAAAAGATTCTTATATTTATTTAACCTTGGCCAAAAATTTCTAGAACATTTAACGTATGATAATTAATTTGAGATAACCTCAAGAAATGAATTTAGACCATAAGTTGTTGAACGCAGGCTGAATTATTCTAGATAACCTAGATAACTATAATCAATTGATCAAATTCAAAAATTAGGTATTTACTGAAAAACGAGATCCTTACAATTAAGAAGCAATTAAATTTTTTATTGACATTAAAATTTTGTTGATTTAATACAGCTGGATTGAATCATATAAATTATAGAGAACCCTTGTGATAGGCAAAATTTCGATTTCATTATGAAACATGTTCATAGTGAGGGGTAGGTACGCAAAAAAGTTTCTTTTAGCGGGGGGGGGGGCATTATAAATTATTTTTTATTTTAGTAATTCTTTTTTTGGATTTAATACCTTTAATTTTTATCTGAAAAATTAACTATTTCAAAAACTTTTATGCAATCTTTATTTTTTTAATTTCAAATTTTTAAATATAAGTACATACCTATACAAATTAAAAACTTTTTTTTAATTATTTCTTTTTTTTTTGTCTACTTATAATTTAATAAATTTCCTAATTTAAAAAAATTTTGAATTTATTTTGATTTGAAAAAAAAAAGTAAAATTATAAGTGTAAAAGTCATGGAAATAATTGATTTTTCATTTAATGGAAATTAGGTGGCTATTTATTTGTTTATCTTATAAATTTAAAAAACAATTATTTAGGAGCAAGTGCAAAAAAGTATATAATTATCAGATTATAATTTGAATTATTTATTATTATTTTCTGGTCTGCGTCGAGAAAGCACGTATTTCCCGTCTTTTCTTGCCACAAACGCAGAAAAATGTTATACGACCCTTGTCCATAAAAAAAGAATGCCCCAAATCGCAGTTTACCATCCTCGGCTTCGCCTCGGAAGGTAATTTACGGGCGATTTGGGCCATTCTTTAATATTCTGGACTAGAGCCGTAAATATACTATTCCAGTGGCGGATACAGGAATGGGGGAGGGGTCAGAGGGGTAAATTGACCCTCCTTCAGTAGTCAGTTTTACCTTTTTAGCTAAGTTCCTTAATTAACGAGAAGCACCAATTTGAGCCCCTCCCCCAAAAAAAAAAATATTTCGAGGACCTTAATCTTATAGGAGCTTTTTTAAATTTGATTCCAAATGATCCTACCTCAAAAATTTTCTAGATTCGTTACTGATTTGCGATAATTATAAAATGCCTACATAGATATAATCTTTTAAATTTATAAAATAATCATGTCGGAACAATTTCGATTACACGAAAGTGTAAGACCGTAATGAGACCGTATAAATACCAACAGTGTCATAAAACTTTTGCTTAAAAGCATCATATCTTTTAACATATAAAAAACCTCTCAGGCATTAAAAATTTCGAATGTGAGTTTTCAAAAGATTAATTTTTAAAGTTTGATTAATAAATTATATTTGAATTTAGACTAGTGAAAGACCGTACAAAAACCGCAGTGTAATAAGTCTTTTAGTAGCTTAAGATCGAAAATTGACTATTAGTTTTGGAATGACTTAAAAGAGTATTTTTCTGTTCAAAAAAAGATAATAAATTACCTGTAATCTTAAATACCCATACATTACTACATGTTAATTTTTAAACGCAGATAAGAATTATGCTGAAGACGTTGAGCTGAAAGTTAAGCTTTCATTAAATGAATTTATATTTAGTAATTAATTAAAGGGCCTTGTCTATAACCGAGTCTATAACTTAAAAAGCAACTAAATAAAAACGGAAAAAATACTGTTTGCAAGTGAATTTATAACAGTGTAATGTAAAGTTTAAAACATTTTATGTTTTTGGACATTTTGGCCAAAAAAAAAAAAAAAGAATTGAGTTTCTTTTTTCAGAGTTTTTTTTATTTCTCGTTTCTCAGGTTCAGATAGAAAAAAAATTTTTAATAGGTACAAAATAAATTCGAAAATTTTAAATTAAAAAAAAATTTTTTTTTGTTTCTATACAATTTTTAAGTTTAAAGTTTTTGAAATAATTATAAAATACCTTTAGGTATATAATCTTGTAATATTAAAAAATAAATAGTTCTGAAAAAAAGTAAAATGTACCTATAATTACAACACTTACATTACCTGGAACTGATTCAATGCAAATTATGAAATCAAAAAAGATTATTAATTATCAAATACAGCAGTAACGTTACAAAATTTTAGCTTTTAAAGTTTATTTTTAAATTGTCTCATTTACCCTCAGTGTACAAAAATTGGAGAAAATTTTGTCAAAATAAATTAAAATAAAGAAAATTATCTTAAATAAAAATAATAATTAATAAAACATCTTAAAAACTACTAGAATAATTTTAAAAAAATGTTCTTTATCTTGCATTTATTATAAATATTAAACACGAGATTAAACATAAAGTTTCATAATTTTTAAACCAAAATTTTTAACACATAAATTAATTTATAAATATGTAGATCGTTCATATAAAAATTTTATGTACCTCAGTTTGTCCAGAAATTATATTATTGGAGTAGAAAACATCCTTTTCCCATCCAGGACCCATCAATAATAATTGAATATGACATTTTATTTAATATTTCAAATGGTACCTATAATTTAAAAAAAATCAATTAAATAAATTTGCGTTTAATAATGAAAATTTTATTACCAAATTTTCTAGTACTTATATAAGAAGGTTTAGCATTTTATTTTTGAAAAAAATGTCACAAAGTTAAATTTAACAATTATTTCAAGATTAGTGCATAAAATTAATAATAAAATTAATAATTCAATAATACAATAAATAAAATTAAAATTGATAAAAATTTTTATTAAAAAAGTTTTGAATAAAAATAATTTAATTTCCCACTTTATGAAAATTGTAATTTAAACACATTAATTTAAACAAGGCGCCATGAAGGAGTAGGGAAAAATACACCTAACCACGTTAATAACCTAATTCCCATGGAGAGCATATTTATTTTTATTTATTTTTGGAGTTTAAGTTTAATTACAACAAAATTTATTATTTTCAGTGTTAGTTTCAAAATTATTTAGCAATTATTTTTAATAATAGTTTTAAACCCTTGCAAAGTACTAAAAATTAGTGAATTTATGACTAAAATTAATACTAAAGTTAAAAAAAAATAAAATATTTTAGAAAGTAGCAGGTCTATTAAAAAAGTAGCAAGAAAAAATATTTTATACAGGAAAAGAATTTGAGAAATATATTGATAATTCTAAATTTATTTGAGAAATAAGTCTATAAAATAAGATAATGTTTTAAATTATAAAAGCAGCTTTTGATTTCAAATTTTATTAATTAGAGAATTTAAACCAAGATTAGTATCGGTATTACGTTAGCACTGGTTGTACATGGTTTCTGAAGTCTGTTGTTGTTAGTGATACTGATGTTGATGATAAGAAAAGAGATGGTTTGGTTTTAAGTTTTCCAATTTGATAGGTTTGTTTTAACGTTATCTTTCATTATTATAAACTGTATTGCAGCTGGTGAAGATTTTAATGCAGATGATTGCATTCATTATTATAAAGTTTATTAACTTTAAATTAAAAATATTAATATTTTAATATGAATAAATATCTATGATAAGTACTTTTAATAGGTGAATCCGATTCAAGCTAAAAAACTTATTATCAGTGTACCCGAAGCAGCAAGAAAAAAAAGTGTTAGAGAAACATTAGGTGAATAACAAATTCTTAGGTGAAAATAAATTCATGTTTTGATAAATTTGGGAAACTGTATAGGAGCTAGTGAAGATTTAAATGCCGATAGTTGCATAATTTTTATTACATTCACTATCTGATAATTATAAATATTAACAAACATTAAGATTTTAATATGAGTAAATACTTGTAATAAGTACTTTGAATAAGTGAATGCAATGCAAACTATAAAATTCATTATCGTTGTTAAACTAAATAAATTAAACTATGAAACTCATTCTGCTGATGTCAACGGTAAGAAATGATATGGTTTTGTTTTAAGTTTTCAAAAGTTTTTAATTTGCTAATTTTTTTGCAACATTATTTTCTTTATTATAATCTGTATTGAAACTGGTAAAGAATTTAATGCAGATGATTGCTTTAATTAAAAATTTTAAGAAAAAACATTAATATTTAAATATGAACAAATATCTATAATAAATACTATTCATAGTTAATTGCGATGCAAACTCATTATCAATGTGTCAGAAGCATCAAGAAAAATTAGTGTTAGAGAAATGTTAAGTGAATAAACAAAGTAATATGTGGAGATAAATTCTTGTTTGGATGAATTTTGGAAAAAGATAGACCTAAGCAGCTGTTGCTTGTATAACATGAACTGACTGAACAAATCAATGTTCTTCTTGTCTGTATTTATTATAGTATTAACCCCACATTTAAATATTAATGTTTATTATTTTGTATTTAAAATGCATGCATCAAATAAAAAATTATGCATCATCAAATGTATCAGAAGCACCGAGAAAACGTAGTGTTAGAGAAATGTTTGGTGAATAAGCTTGGATTAATTTGGAAAAAGATAGCCGCTGTCGTTTGAATAACATAAACAATACGAATCAATGTTCTCTGTATTTATTTTTTTGTATTTAAAATGATTGAATTTAATAAAAAATTATGCACTTATCTGCATTAAAATCTTCACCAACTCTAATACAAGTTATAGCTACCTAGATAATCAGCGATGAATCCAGCAAAATGTAATCTTTTGAAAACTTAAATCCGAACCATTTTATTTTCTTATGTTGATATCAGCAGGTATGGTAACATAGACAAAATATTAACTTATTCCAAATCTATTAGCTTCAGAAGCTAAAAGTATAATTATTGTAAACATAATATCGATGCTAGTCTTGGTTCAAGTTCTATGATTTAAATTATATATTACTTTTGGCTCGCTTTACCAGAAACTTATACTTTTAAAAAAAGTATACACTTACCAATATAAATGAATGGTCATAGATATATTATATTATAACTTTTTATGGAATCTTAAAATTTAATCACAAAATTGAAGCTATTTTTAAATATTGTACATACATATCAAATCAAGTTATTTTATTCAAAAAATTAACGAAACTATAATTTACTTTTAATTATAATCAAAAAACAAACTAAAATTTAAGATTTTGAATTATAAGTACTTTTAACACTGAAAAATACAAAAGTCCCGAGAAGTTATTTTAAATAATTATACGTTTATTTTAAATCAAATTATTTTTTTTATACTTCTTTTATTTAATACTTTAAATCAAATTGAAAAACAAAAATAATAAAAGATTTGAGCGATAATTTTAAATTATAACGATGTACATACTAGTTCGTACAATAATGTCGTGCGCTGAATGCGCATGCGCTGTTAAAGAACAATTCTTGATATAATTATTAATTATATTACTATAGAAAATTATAATATATATAAAATATAAAATATATAAAATATTAATTAATATATAAAAGTATACACTTACCAATATAAATGAATGGTCATCTTTTAATGGAATCTTAAATTTTGATCACGAAATTGATTTTAAAAATTTTACATGCATATTAAATTAAGTTATTTTATTAAAAAAATTAATGAAACTATAATTTACTTTTAATTGTAATCAAAAAACAAATAATTTAAAATTTAAAAATGAAAAAAGAAAATAAGTGACGAACTCTAAATGATTTTGAATTAGGTATAATATGTATACATTAACGTATACGTTTAACACAAAAACACATAAAAATCGCGAGAAGTTATTTTAAATAATTATATGTTTATTTTAAATTGAATTATTTATTTTATTAACTACTTTTTTTATCTAATACTTTTAAATCAAACTCAAAAACAAAAATAATAACAAATATGAGCGTTAAATGAATTTAAAATTTAAATTACGTGTAGGTATAATAACAAACAAGTTCACTTCACACAACAATGGCGTGCACAGAGGGCGATGCGCATGCGCTCTTAAAGAACAACTCTTTTGAAATTTACAATTTAGAGATATTCTATTAATGGAGTGAAAATACTTGTTAATTTTACTAATACTGCAGATTAATTTTATTTTCACCTTAAATTATTATTATTAAATTATTATACAGATAAATTGAGTTAATAGGTACAAAGAATAATGTATAATTCAAATTATAAGTATGAATTTTTACACTTACTCTGAAATATAGTTAAATTTATAAGAATAGGTATACCTATATCTATTATATTAGTATAAATATATTTTATGATAAATAAATAGATAAACACCTAATTGTCATTGTCTGAAAAATCAATAATTTAAAAACTTTAACATTTAAAATTTTTTTTTCAAATTACAAATTTTTTAATAAGTACCTATAATAGTTTTTGTTAACTTCTTCTTTTTTTTGCTATTTATAATTTAATATAAATGATGTATTAAAATTTTGAATTTATTTTAATTTGAAAAAAAATTTTAACTGTAAAAGTTTTTGAAATAATGGATTTTTCAGTTAATTTGATAATTAGGTAGTTATCTGTTTATTTATTATAAAATACCTTTATAGGTATAACCTTATAGATTTATAATATAACTGTTTCGAAGCAAGTGTTAAAGTACACTATTAGACATACTTATAATATTTTAAACTTATAACTAGTAATAAATTTCTAAACCCACTCCTCAAATTACTCTAATTTCTAAAACCCCAATTATTTTAAGTCCCTAAATCGAAATTATTCTAAATCTATTTAGCCTCTTCCCTTAAAACGTTAATGTTTTAATTTTAATAATAATATTTTGTATATTAAAATATACCCTTAGTCACTGCTAAATCCATTTTTTTTAATCAGCTTTTACACGAATTATGTTCAAAAATGTGATTTCAACAAAAAAACACTACAAAATTCTCATATTTACAATTTTTCAAGAATAATTTACAACCCTTTATGAGAATCCCAAGACCTTTTTTTTATTATATGTTTTAAAATTTTTATATTTATTCTTATGCTCAATAGAAAAATCAAGGGCCCATGACGAAATTGCAATTCAAGTGGTAAAAATAAAGAAAAAGTTACTCAACATACAAAGAAACCAGTATTATAGCATATGTATTTATATGAGTCAAAATATGCATTTCTTGTTTTTCCTTAAAAATATGAACTATTATTTAATAGCATATTTTGGTAACTCGGTTTACCAATTTTATTTGATTTATATGGGCACTTTTCAAACAAATTTAATTAAACTCAATGTTCGAGTATTTAAATTGGTTCTAAAGAATTTTCCCCATAACATAATATAAGTTTCCACATCATTTTTTAGCTTAAAGTCTAATTCTCGAATTTTGGTAGCTATTTTTGTTTTTGGCTATTTTCAAAGCTAATTTTTCTTATTTTCCGTGGAAAAAACGCTTATTTTGAACTTGATGAATCCTAGTAATTGTAATTAAAATAAATTTTTTAAAATAAATTCCAGTCTAATATGTATTTGAAGTAAAAAGTATTAAAAATCCCTTACATGTGGCTATAGAAAGACACAAAAAACTATACAATATACATACGATGTACTTAAGTAGCAAAAACACGTGTAAAATAGGGAAACTCGTGACTGTTGGCTCTTTCTATAATAGATTATATAAAAAAGAACTTTAGAAAAGGTTAATGGTAAAAAAAGGGCCGAAAGAAGATGAGTGTATAGTCTCTGTATATGCAATAAAGGGGAAAAAAGCAGGAGTAATAAATATAACATTTAGATGGTGGGTATTTTAGGCCAGAAAAAAAATAGGTATTTTTCCAGGCATGTATAGATACATAAACACTTTTAGAAAAATCGAAGAGAAAAAGAAGTTAATGTATGAAAACAAAAAAAAATATGTACGAAGATAAAATAGTCCTATTTTACTTTGTATGCAGTAAATATTAAGTGCCTTGGCGCCCTTTTAGTCCTTGATATTATGGCCATACATAAGTAAAAATATACAATATAACTGTCCTGAAAAAACAAAAATATACTTTTTTTTTTTCTGTGTACATAAAAGTCTAAAAGCTTTATTAGATTATTTATTATATTATAATACAAAGAGCCTGTATAACTTAATTTTCAAAATTTCAGAAGTCTTTACTGATGGAAGAAAGTAAATTACTATATGGTTATATCAGAATATATAAAATCGATTGGTTAGAAAGTTGGATAAAGAAAGGTACTATATTGAACTTATATAGACACATACTACGAAAGCCTGCGTCTGGTTTAGTGTTACATTCTCGCGGAAAGTCCTTTATAGGGGGACATTGGACGCTACTAACTAACTAAACTTAAGGGTGACAAATCTCATTTATATACATATAAATGAAAGGGTCAAAAATTTCTGGTATTTCTGGTACATTCTTGTAACTCCCTCTACAAGCTACTTAACAAAATAATACTATATTTTATGACAAGGATTCTAGGTATATTTTATGAACCCTGTTATCAAAGTTTTCTTCAAGTTATTTAAGCTGATGTTTTCTTTGAATGTAATATGATTTTGTATATTCTACTTCATTTTCACTTGACCCTTCATATTATACCAGCGTGTGTATTATTATTATAGATGCCTAGTTATTGTTTTATTGCGAGAATTATTGTTTGAGTAATTTCATAAATTATTTCAATATAGTATTATATACTTAAGTTGTATGGAAATTCATTAAGACAACTGGAAAGCTTATACTTTTAGTTAAAATATTTTTATGTGAATTATTATTTTGTAATATTAGATTTCTTATGGAGATATTAAATTATAAAAATTCTTGTTAAGTATATCCTTGTTTGAGAAGGGTCGTCTTTGATTAAATATAAAATTTTAATATGGTGTATGTTTGTGGGTGATTTTGGTGAGCTTGAACTTGAGAGATGAAGAATTGTCCATTTTAAAAAGAGGATAAAGAATTAAGAGATCCCAAAAAGAATAAAAATTTTTTAGACATTTATATCCTTCCTGCATAAAAAAATTCCAGACTTGGCACACAACTCGGGTAAATTGACCTCCACCCTCAAGCCTATTCCAAATTTGGCGCATGAAACTTCTTTAGATTTCAATTTTAAATAAAATTTGTACTTTTGGTTCCATAGGACAAATTTAGAATAGACTTGAGGAGATATGTTAACCCTAGACTAGTGCCAAGTCATAATTTAATGCCAAGATTTTAATTTAAAAGATTTAGGTACAAAAGTTCCAAAAAAAAGTTCCAATTTAAAAAGTTACAGAAAATTAATTTTCCAAATTTAAAATTGGAATTTTTTTTTCTATTGGAACTTTTTTTTTGAAGTTTTGTCCCCATATCATTTAAAAAAATAGCCAATTGCTAAATATCAAACTTTTTTCATTTTTGGTACCAGGAACGCAGTTTAAAACGTTCTGCGCAAAAAAAATCCATTATAGGTACAATTCTAGGGTAGACTTATCCCACAAGTCAATTCCAAATTTGACCCATGAAGCTTTTCGAGAATTCAATTTTTGTAAGCTAAATTTTTTACTTTCACTGTAAAAAGTAACTTTCTTATATTAATAAAAAAATTAGAAAATTTTCGAAAAAATTTGTAAATATTCGAAAAAAATCGTAAATTTACTAAATTTAGTATATTATCGAAAAATTCGAGTATTCTCGATTTTTTTTGTGAATTCGCAAGAAAAATTGATAATTTACCATTTTTTTTCGAAAATTTACAAAAAATAGTTGTAAGTTTCCGAAAAATAGTTGTGAATTTACAACTTTTTTCGTAAAATTACGAAAAAAATGGAAAATTCTTGAATTTTTGGATAATATACTAAATTTAGTAAATTTACGATTTTTATCGAATATTTACAAAATTTTTTGAAAACTCACTAATTTTTCGAAAAAATTCTATTTTTTTTGTAAATCTAAGAAAGTTACTTTTTACAGAGTTCATATTAACAACGAAGTCTGTAAAAGTTTCATTTGACTTTAGAATATGCAACTCAGATCCATATTACCTTATTAAAAAAAGCTATCTAAAATTTCGTTTAGCATTTTAATTTAAAAAAAAAATCAAAATATTTTAGTATCCTTTCTGTAACCCATTAAAATGATAATAACCACAAATAATAATCTTCTTATATAATAGTAATGGTTAAAGTAATCTTAATGGTATATCTGATTACACTGATGAGCTTGTAAACAGATATTCTCACTTATTATAACTGAATTGATATGAATCTAACATATATTAATTAATTAAACAAAAGCTTTCTCTTACTTTTATGTTGCTTAATTTGACTAAAAATTGTTTTAAAATAAATTATTCAAAATAATCTGAATTGAATAGTAATTTCAATTTTATTAGTTGGAAAATATTTTTAATTCAATAAAAGCTCTAAAATTAAATTTCAAAATTCTCAATATAAAAAAATAATATTGGAGAATATTTTTTTGTCAATAAAAATTTTAAAATTAAATTTAAAATTGTCAATATAAAAATATGAAATAAAAAATAAAATTGATTTTTTCAAATTGTAAACAATTGATTTTCTATACCTATTATAACAAAATATAATTTTATTACAAAATTCAAAAATGATAAAATTTTATTATAGGTATGTAAAATAAATATTTTCAAAGTTTACTAATTTAATAACAATATAGTTTTATTCGTGATAAATATTACATACACAAGTTGAATTAAGCGATAGAAAACACGTGTATGACATTTACAAGCTTTATTTATAATGAAACTTATAAAAGTTACATTTATATTTGAATTACTGACATTTATACTTTTGTTAGCGTATATAATAATATATGAAAATATCCCATAAACAGTGTAATTTTACAAGGTATATAATATAATAACCATAAGTTTAAAACACAGACTAAATATCGCATCTGTTCTGAATGTTCGTAGGCAGTAAAACCACTAACAAGCGGTGAGATAGAGAGAGTATAAAGGTCAAAGATGTATAGGTTTTTGGTTCCACTAGTCAACTTTGCTGTTAAATTTTCAAGACACATTTTATACTTGTCAATGTATTTGTGTATATTTTATAGGAGAAACTCTTTGCTGGCTGCTTGTTCGATTATTGACCATTCAAAACTTCAATACTAAAAGCTCAAGGCATCTTGTACAATATGTATATGTGCGAAAACAACTGTTGGTTCTTAGACCGCAATCGATGAGGATTACTTATTGATTCCATTCCATTACACGAACAGCATCTTAAGGGGCTAGACGATAATTGAATCGAGATATATAGCCTTTTGTACTCCTAGTAATATTTTATTTATTTATACAATGTATTTATCAGGGCGGTTAACAAATTTTCAATTTTTTCAAAATTTTAAGATATCATGTTCTGAATTTTCAAACAAAAATTTTTCTGTAATTTTAAAATTTTTTTCATTTTTTGCCTTAAAAATTCTTCTTTTTTATCCGGAAATCGTTGAAACTTGTGTGTTAAGCCTCGGGACAAAAAATAGGACTCAATTTTTGCTTGTTTTCTGCACTAGCCTGTTATAGTCGTGCAACTCCATATCGGGTTAAAACCTTTGATTTTCTTTATTGGAACTGATAGCTATTGTATAACTAGTGAAAAGATTTATTTTTATCAAATTAGAAAATTTGCGAGCTCAAGTAGAGTGCATACGCGCTCTGGGCTCGTAGTGAAATCAAGATTTTGCATACTCATAATTTTTCTCCCGGGAAAAAGTTGCTTTGGTCCTAAGTAGGGTCATGTCGCCAGAATTTTTGCTCGGGGGGGAGGCTTTCATGTAAAATTTCCCGCATTTTACATCCGTCCATTCCCTGACTACGTACCTGTAACCTAAGGGAAAATTTTTTACTTATTCATTTCTCAAAAATGTATGTACTGTAAAAAGTAACTTTCTTATATTAACAAAAAAATTAGAACATTTTCGAAAAATTATTACATTTTCAAAAAAATTAGTAAATATTCGAAAAAAATCGTAGATTTACTAAATTTAGTATATTAACAAAAAATTCGAGAATTATCGATTTTTTTTTGTGAATTCGTAAGAAAAATAGATAATTTACAATCTTTTTTCGAAAATTTCCAAAAAATAGTTGTGAATTTGCAACTTTTTTCGTAAAATCTCTAAAAAAAATCAAAAATTTTTGAATTTTTCGATAATATACTAAATTTAGTAAATTTACGATTTTTATCGAATATTTACAACATTTTTTGAAAAATCGCTAATTTTTCGAAAAAATTCTATTTTTTTTGTAAATCTAAGGAAGTTACTTTTTACAGTGTGGCTTTATATTAATTAATTGTCATTTTTCAAATTTTGGAGCCAGGAGTAGACTTTTTCAGGTTTACAAGACTATAAATAAATTCAGAAGTTGCCTGCTATTTGAATAAAATCTCTGATGCAGTTTTTGGAGTCTTTTTCCATTGTTATGGTTAAAAAATTTCCACACTTGACCTTTCCACAATGCTTAGAAAAAATTTCTAAACTTGACACTTGACCAACATTACTTAAAATTGAAAAATCATTTTATTTGTGAGAAACATTATTTTTCAAAATTGTTAAGAAATAGCTTCATGTTTTATCGCAGGTACTTCATAATAGAAACCTCTATGTTGATCACGAATTAGAAATTACGGATGTTCCTTTGCTTGAGAGCAAAATAAAAAGCTGGGTATGTAGTAGGCTGGCAGTTATTTTAAAAAATTTCTTGGATTTTCGATTACCGGGTGAAAAAAAGTTGCTAATTATCAAAAAAATAAGATTTCCAAATTCACAACTCGTTTAATCACTTCTAAGTATTGCCTCCAAATATATGGGCTCTTATGGAAAAAATTTTTAGCCCCGTATTATTTTCAAAGCGATTTTTTAAAATAACTGCCAGGCAAGTATATGTAATATACATATAAGGGGACATAAATTCCTTCTTTATTTTACACCTTGCGTTGTTGGTTTTCCATTAGCCTGTGGGAAAAACTTAATTTAGCTCATTGTATGAAAAAATAGCCATTTTTTGTAACCTAATTTAAATAATTTGTACTTGATTTGCAAATATAATACACGATGAAAAAAAAAATTAATACCTCCTCTATCAACAATAAAAACTGCTTTTTAGTACCTATAACAGTTTAAAATTAGCTAAGTTAAAAAGATAGTATATTAGAGATTATAAATTGAATATATATATTAGGGTGTCTTAAAAAATGTGTCTAAAGTTTATTTATTTATAAGTGAAAAATTAAAAAAAAATGAGTTTTATAATTTTTAAATAAATTACATCAAATAAACATTCATTTAAAATCAATCAGAAATATTAATGACAAGGTTTCTATGTATAAAAGTTTAGTTTCAGGGCTCATAAAAATCTATAATAAAGTTATAATTTACGTGATTCATAAATAATAAATTTTTCAACATTTAAAATTTAAAACTAAAGTACTAAATGCGTCAATAAAAAGTTTTAAAATAATTTATAATTTATCAAAAAATCGATATTTTCGTTTAATAATTAACATTTATTTCTATTAATATTATCAGAAATTAAAAATTATCTATTTTATGTACATATAATTATTTTTTAAAAATAAATTAAATTTTTCAAAATAAGCAAACACAATTTTTCAATTTTATTTTTACATTAAAGTTCAAAAAAATAAATTAAAATATAGGTACACAAAAGAAAAAAGGTTCATTATATAAAAAGCTTTAAAAAGAAGATTTTTTATTGTATAAATTGGATTAAAGTTTCTTTTAAAAAAGAAAAGATAAAAAAAAAAATTGCATTTCAGGACCAACGTTTTATTTTTTCACTTCTATTGTATGCCAAAGATTATGTTTCCAATTAGAAGAATGTCTTATACATTATATTCTCTCACGCTGATTCACTTTTTTTTTTTGATATAAATTACCCCCCGTTGGTGAGGAAAAGAACTAACTAAGTTTAAAAAAAAAAAGTTTCTAATTAAATGTTAGAGTTTTGGTTGTAATAATACATAACAAACAATATTATATAAATGTAACACACAAACGAGTTGGAAGAGATAAGAAGCAGCTAAAGCGAAGGAACTAGTGGCATCAGACCCTGGCAGTTTATTTGGTTTCCCGAGAGCGCGAATTCTTGATAAGATCTTGTTTTACTGTAAAATTTTGTATTTATGTGTATGTGTTTAAAGATATTGCATCCAGCTGTTTTGTATATAACTTATACACACCTTTAGGCTTTTACACTTATATGTGTGTATATTATAAATAAAATACATCTTGAGGCGGTCTCTCATCCCTTATCGAGTGTCTGTCTAAATTGCTTATACAATGTTATAACATCTTGAAGGTGATTTTACGTAATATATAGAGGCCATAATTTTTATTTTGCACTTTATTGTCAAAATATGATAGGTCTTTATTACTTTAATTTAAGAAAAATTATTTGATTTTAGGGCTTTTTAAGTATCAATAAAATAATTAGCAGATTTTTTAATTTTTCCCAAATTTAGTGTTTAAAAATTTCGCTTAATTTTTACTTTGCCTTAGAAAAATAGTATGTTATGTAACAGGGGAATGAAACAGGTTCCCGTATAGTATCACTTTGATCATATTGTTCAAGTTAATAAAATTTTTTATTTAAATTTCACACCTTTTTTATTCAAATGTAAAATTTATATTAAAGCACCACAATAATTGACTGAAAAAAGACAAAAATTTTCTTACCAAAAGCAGAATTTTATTTACCATTGTTGTTTAATGTATACTGATTTTATTTTTTTAATTTTAAATTTGATTTTAATAAACTACTTGCACTGAAAATATAATTAAATTAATAAATCAGTAAATAATTTATTACACTACTTTATTTCTTATCTAAAAGTTTAAATTCAAGGACTGTTGTTCTACTGAATATATATTTTAATAAAAAATTAACAAACAAAATATTTAACATGATCTTTCAAAAATTTTTATTATTTTTTCACGCATTTTAATTTAAAAATTCATTTTTTAAAGTCGTTTTAACATTAAACATTCAATCAATAAAATTAATAATAAATTTTCAATTATTTATTTCCGATTTATTAAACATTTTTTAAATTAAAATAAATAAGAATGCACATTTTCCATTGCTTTGATTTTTTTCAATTCATTAAGTTTGACTTTTTGTATACTTTAAGATAATTTAAAGTTTATTCATAAATTTTTAACTAAAATTTAAATATTTTTTTCGATTACTGATAAAACACCAACTGGAGTTATATTATTTCATCTATTGTGAATATAAGTACCTATTTTCTCTAAAATCGTAATTATAAATAAAAGTATGTCATTCTCGAAATTTTTCATAAATCTCTTTACTAGAACCGGGATGCACGACAATAAAAAAAACTGGACATTTTCTGGGAAATATTGAATTAAGTGGACCTAAAAACACAAAATTTAGTAGTTTAGAGTACACCTATAATAAGTACATTTTTGTTAAGCTTTCTAGCGAAGAGTAGAATACCATATTGAAGAAGAAGACTAATAAAGTTTCAGATTAAGCAGATCAAAAAATTACATTGAGTAAAAAAAAATCTGCTAGAGGTAAATGGAATTCCATTTGTCACAATTGGATTTTGATTAAGATGATTCTACAAGCACTGTAGAACTGGTCCTCTTTTACGGCGTTTGTAGAACTAGCCTGCCTAATCTACAAGAGCCATAAAAAGAAGTCGCATGCGCAGCTGCAAAAAAATGCGCAGAGATCAAAAATCGTCTTGTGCGGATTACTCCTTGTTACCTAAAGCCCCATCTACAGAAACCGTAAGGCTCCATCTACAATAGCCGTAAAAAAGGGTCGCAACCGTAAGCGTAAGCGCAATGCAATGCGCAGAAACCAATTTTGGCACCTGCGCAACTCCAAATACACAAAAAATTCTTCTGCGCATTGCGTTGCGCTCACGCTTGCGGCACGCCTCAGATTTAGGGACTGTCTACAATTGGCCGTAAGACGGGTGCGTTTATACGCTACGTTGCGCAGTAGAAAATTTTACATTACAAAAATTTTACTGCACATCGACGCATCCGTAAAACGTGGCTATACGGCCAATTGTAGAAAGTCCCTTAAAAGCCGCAAAAGGGGGGCGCAACTGCAAGTGCTAATGCGCCGCATTAAGGTGGTTCTACAAACGCCGTAAGGCCCCACCTACAGAAACCGTAAAGCCTATGAGCACCGCAAACGCAATGCGCAGAAGAAGATTTTGTGTATTTCGAGTTGCGCGGGAACCAAAATTGGTTTCTGCGCATTGCGTTGCGCTCAAGCTTGCAGTTGCGACCCCCTTTTACGGCTTCTATAGATGGAGCCTGTGTTCTTTGAATTGCCGAGAAGTCAAAATTGGTTACTGTGCATTGGGGGGGGGGGGGCGCAACCACAAGCGCAGTTGCGGCGCAATGCGCAGAAACTAATTTTGTCTTCTACGCAACTCGAACTTCTACGCCGCTCATCTACAATAGCCGCAAAAGGGGGTCTCAACCGCAAGCGTGAGCGCAACGCAATGTGCAGAAATCAATTTTGGCTCCTGCGCAACTCGAAATACACAAAATCTTCTTCTGCACATTGAGTTTGCGGTGCGCCTCGGTTTTACGGTTTCTGTAGATGGGGCCTTACGGGGTATGTAAAAACAAATCTAGAATTTTGTTTTGGAAGGGGGGGGGGTAATTTGGAATCGAGTCTCAACAAGTTTGCTAATAAAAGTTTCTCATATTTTTTTATTTGGGGGGGGGGGTTTAAATATGGCGCTGCTTATTAATTATGTAACGTAAAATTAATTTAAGTAAAAATTTAAGATAAGTTACCTGTTCATTTTTAAAGTAGTTCAAATTTTAATGCTTATTGAAATACGCTCTCCATTTCTATTATATGTATACGTGATTTTTTAGAGTTGGTAGGTAATTAGAACATTAGAATATTTTGTATAATAGCAACGTTAAATTAGATTATATAATTACCAGATATCATGTACACTCAGTATATATCACATATATTTGATTGTCTTTTTCAATTTATAATTAGCCTCGTATTATTGTACTTTCATTATCATTTAATTATAACCGAATTTGTTTTAATTAAGCTGAATTTAGTTAGTAATATGTCTTTTTAGAATTTCGAAATTAAGAATTGTTTAAAAAAAGTTTAATTGGTTATCTCATTTACAAAATTTTAACTCTTTAGAGGGTTGTAAATATCAGAAGTCTTGAATTTTTAATATGTGACCTATCCTTGAAAATTGGGATAAATTGGAAGGTCTAAGCTGATAAGTAGAACGAATTTTTCCTTACTATACTTTATTATTAGATTATTTTAATAAATCATAAAATCAATACTTGGAAAGTTTGAAAATTTATTATAATATTCAATAAATTATTAAAACCATACTAACCTAAATAAATATGTTTCATTTATACATATAATTTAAAATCAAAATAAAATATATGGATTAAGTTTGCTGGTTATTATTTAAAAAAATTTTCATTTTATTTTACAAAGTTTTATTATTTGTTATACACACACACATGGAATATTCTATACAGCAAGTAAAATTTGCACATTAGATTTGATATTTGATATATTGTTTTCTCTCAAAAGGCAAACCACATACATATTGTATAGAATATATGTATATATAAAATAAAGAATATCCATATTATATTTGTAGTTTTCAATATTTGCAATCATATATGATATTCAACGATAACGGATTTCTCTATCGTTCATATAGTACCACGATTACAGTTCACTCGTTTATTAGCCGAGTTATTGTTTTCTCTATTCTAGTGTATACGGTTTCATCCTATGGTAAAATTCATCAAAGGTAAATTTGATTTTCTGAATGTTCTTTTAGTGCAAATTTTTACAAAATTTTCAGGGACCAAAAGTAACTATCATCTGAAATTTAGAGAAATCTTCATGAAATTGCACCTTTTGACGGTTCCTGTAGATTTTAATTACTAAGGAACAATTTCGTAGAGCAAGATTTCTATAAATTTCTGGTAATAGTTCAATTGTTTAAACACTAGTGTTCCTAGATTTCTAGTAAAAATCTGCTCCATGAAATCACCTCCATCATGTTTCTAAAACATCGAATTCAAACAAACTATTTAATTGTTTGTAAATTCAGTATCATCTCTTAAAAACCCAATGCGCACGACCCAAAAAAAGAAATCAACAACCCACGTAACACCTATTTTTGAAAAAAACTACTGAATTTACCCATATATAATAAATATACATATTATATTTTTTATATACATACTCATGGATGAATCCAAGCAAATATTGATTGCTTTAGATCAAAATGAAAAAAAAAAGTGTATTGAGTCATTTTTAGTTCTTTTTAAACTTTTTATTTATTTTATTTTATATTGTGTATTATATATGTCAATATTCCAATTTTCACGTCCCAGATACGGTTTCATTATAATTTTTTTTTATTTTTTATTTTTATTTTGTGGTGTGTATAGTATTCAATAATTTAAATATACACACTGGATATTGCATGTATGTTGATATAAATAAATAATAATTATTCTATAAAAATTTTTTTTTTTAATTTTTGATATAAAAAAATATATATCTCTTTGATTAAACAATATTTTTTGATAAATAACATACAGTGAAAAAGAAATTTATTGAAATGTGTAATTATTGTTTTTGATAAATTTATTTTTGATTGGAATTCTGCGTAATTATTATTTTGTTTATTAATAAAAAATTAATAAATAATTTAAATTGATTAAATTTTGTAACTCATAAAAAAAAATTTTTATTTAAAATATTAAAAAATCATAATGAATGAATGATTATAAAGTCAATTAATATATGAGTAGTTCTTAGTGAAACTGACCTAAACTTGAAGATTTAGGATTTTGAAAAAAACCAATTTTACTGAGTGTAAAAATATGATATCCTGTAGCCATTTTTAAGGTTCTAAGCCTAAATTTTTTGAAACAGTTTTTCAGTTTTTTGAGTACTCAAAATCTCAAAAAACGAATATTCATATAATTTTCCATTTACCGAAATTGGCCCACTTTATACGTTATATACTTTACGTTATTCCTAGCAATGACTGAAAATTTTGAATCGATTATTTTATTCCTTGGAAAATTTTATCATAAAATTATTTTTTAGAGAATTTTCGAACATTTCTGTAACACTACACTGAAAAAAAATTCCGCTTGCGGCAAGCGGAATTTTTCCGCTTGCCGCAAGCGGATTTTTTTTTCAGTGTATACAAAGAGATGAAAATCAAAAATAACAAAAATTAAAATTTTTTTTATTCATTTTACAGAAACACCCAAAATTTACCTAAAAACAGGGTTTTTTAGAAGAAATTTTTTAAGGAATCCGAAAATTGAGTTAAAATTTTCGTTTAGTGACAAATAAAGCAAGAAAATTTTGGAAACTGGAAAATTATGAAAATGAGTCTTTCTAAATACTTGAAACGCAAATAACCTCCAAAAGCTGTTTACCTTAATAAAGTTCATAGGAAAGCAAGAACTTTAAGGCCGATTAGAAGAAAAAAAGTCTACTTTTTGAAAAATTCGCATTTAAGGTACTTGTTAATTTTTTTAATTTTTCGGTTTTCCTCGAGCTTTTTCCAAAAAACTGATGGCAGGATCGACTTCAGCGAAAATTTGACACTAAAAAAAAAATCCGTTTGCAGGTATCGGACTTTCAGTTACCAGTGTCTGATTTCCGTTTGTGTCGGCCATTTTTTTATTGATTGTTTTTTTCGCATAAAACCTAAAGAAAAGTGCAAAAAAAAATTTTGCAAAAGTTCCTTAGTACCTCGGAGCTCGCATTTTAAATGAGTAAAAATCATTTTTTTAAAATATTCCCAAATTTTCCGGCTGCCACAGCCGGAATGCAAGTGGTTGCAACCGAAATTTTTTTTTCATTGCACGTACCCCTTATTATGGAAATTCTTTAGTTTATTTTAGAACGTAGATTTGTGTATAATTTATAGGGTTCCGAAAATATTTAAAAATGAAACTGCTGCTACTTCGAAATCATTGAACTCTAAGTTTAGAACCTTAAAAAAGGGCCATAGAGTAAAATTTTTACATACTAAATCCAGTCAAATTATTTTTTTTAAATCCTAGAATTTTACCTTCCCTTTAGGTCAGTTTAACTAGGAATCACTCCTATTATTGCTCACTTTTAGTTAAAAAAAAAGTTTAATTATTCGAAGCATACATAATATTAACAATAACGTGATTAGCAAAAATTTATAAAACAAAACAAACGTAATTAATCATCAAAACTTTTACACATACAGTTTTGTTCAATGTGAATTAATAATTAGTTATTTTTCATTAATGCATTGAATAAATCTGTTTTAATTAAATAAATATTCCATTTAAAGATTTAATTTATCCCAATTTATTTATAATTTAAATTATAACTCATTAAATATTACATATTACTTAAAAGCTTAACTAAACAGGAAAAAATATAAATGGGGCCAAATAATTAAAATAATCTGCCTTTTAAAATTAATTGATAAATATAAAATACTAAATGCATAAACCTTTTGACTGAAAAAACGTTTACCTACTAGAATATTAATATTAATATTACAAATAAATTAATTTATACTGTATTTTCATTAAAGTATAATTCAGCTTACCTAAAGCTTTTATATGTATATGAGTCGTTCTGCGATAAAACAGTGCTGTTTTACATACCAATATTTAGACGGCTTTAGATTATATCAGACACTTGAATTAATAAAAAAATAATATAAAAAATTTTGCCATTTCTGGACAAAATTAAAAATGATAAATTCTAAGATGTACAAAATGTTTGGGTCCTATTTTTAGGGCCACTGAGGGCCAAATTTGTTTAATATTTTTTTGCTATTTTTGTCCTAAATTTTTTTTAAATTAATTCAGGTGTCTGATATTATGTGGTTGAAATTTCGTGTCTGAAATTTCGCGTGGGCTATTTTATGGTGGATTATCGGAACGCATCTTATAGACATCAGGGAAGTATTTTAAAATTGTCATTTGGGGTGGGGGTAAAATGTGCCGTATTTAGGGAGGGGGGGGGCAAATGGACTTAGAAGAATTTGACTTTAGCTACTTAATAGTACATTTTTAACCAAGGGAGCAAAAAAAAAGAATGGCCCAGATCGCACGTTAATTAGCATCCGAGGATGGTAAACTGCGATCTGGGGTATTTTTTTTTGTTCCCATGGACAAAACGAAATTTTTCTTTCTCAGTGGGGTGAAAACGCGTTTTTTTCGATCTCGTTGCGGGGCTAATTATATAATTTCGATGTAGGGACTTGTAATGAATTCGATTAATGGACTATTTATTTAGGGACTTAAAATAATTAGGCTTCAAGATTCAAAATATAAATTTAAACATGTTCCATGTTTGTTGGTTATGAGTTAACAAACCAAATGAATTTTTTTTGCTTAACATGCTAAAGGCATCAGCAACTGATGCAATTTTATTTTTATTGTTCTTTTTAGGCTCGTTTTCGACAGTAAAAATGAAAAATAAACAACAGATTTTCTAGTTCAATTAGACTTCTAATAAACCAAAAACTTTGTAGCAATAAAATTTCATTTAATTAAGTTTCGTGTGATTCAGACCATTTAAGGAGAATAAGAGCTTTGTCAAAATATTCCTCAAAAAATACATTTCGAGTCAAACCATTTTGACTTAAAATTACTCATATAGCATAGAGTAATACAAATTTGTAAATATAAATTTACCATTTCGCGACGTTTATTTGTCCCATTTATGTTTATACATATATAGACTGTTAATTTTCCTATTAACGTCCATCCTGTTATGCCTTTGACGTACCCTTTTCTATAATATTTCTATATACTGTGTAAATTTAAGTTTATATCTACGAGTGTAGGTTTATTCCACAGGATGAATAAATAAACCTCTGAGATGAAATAATTCGATGTTTCATTAGGATATTGCATGCTCTTTACGTTTATTCTCTGAAAAACATAATTATATAGTATTTTCTAAATTAATTTTATGAATTAAAATAATTATGTAATTTAATAAATTTTATTTAATTAAAATATTTTCCATTGTTAAATTTCTCTTATTTATACTTTATCAAGTTTTAAAATATCCATTTTCATTATGAATTCTTAGTATGAAAAATTTATTTAAATAATTTTTTACTATTCTAATGAAAAAAAGTGAAATAAAATAGTTGAAATAATATTATACTTAAGAATTAAATTTATAATTAAATTTTACATTGTCACGAAAAAGAAGATTTAATTACACTAATTTGATTAATATTTTTATATTAATTAAAGTTTTTAAATTTTATGAACTATGTAAATAAGCACAGAAGCATTAATTAAAATATTAAAACTTTTTTTTTATCATGACTAATTAATTTTTTTAAAACAAACTTTAAAAAAAGTATCATATTTTCTAGACAATTTAAGCCGCAAAAGTTTACAGGAAGAAAGTGTGCATAATATACGTAAAATCTAAAAACAAAAGGTAGCACACAAGAGTTTTCATATATCTTTTGTTTCATGATCTCATTATTACGCATGTGGTACTTTACGGATTGTTGCCTTGGATATACATTTACTTACACACACATATACACACATATATATATAATAAACGATGGATTTTGCTAACTAGTGTGTGAGTAAAATGCATCAAAACAGGTATTTTGATCCCATCATCCTTTAGGCTAAGTTGTATTGTGAGTGAATCACCGTAAATACGAGGGAGATTTTGGTATTTAATAGTACATTTGCATGCACACACGCATGAACATTTATAATTATAATTGTATGTTATATATTTATATATATAACATAAATCATAAATTTTATTTTTTTTAACTCAAGATTATTTTAATTAGCTCAAAGCCTAATCAGATTGTAAAAAATTTAGATCTTAAAGGTTTTTTAAGCCCTGGGAATAATGTTTCGACTTTTCATGCAGCTATATACACGAGCAAGTGCAGACAGAATGCAAAAGTCAAAGCCCAAATTTTTTCCCGTAATTTAAAACATCGTTTTATATATAATGGGCAAAAAATTCGTTATCCTATAAGGACAGAAATAGGCATTTTTTGCCCTTCCTGGGCGTTAAATTTTTTACTCTCGTTCTACGCCTCGATAGGCAAGAAATATTGCAAGCAAAAATTTGTATAAACTTGTAAAAATTTTTTTAAGTACTGCAAATTAAATTTTTTCCAGTTTTATGAAAACTATTTTTAGTGCCAAAATCTAAAAATTTTAAATAATCTAAAATGATTCTTAATTGTTTCAGGATTCATATATTAAAGCAAGTTTTCGGAGCATAATCATTGCTATTTTGGTCGTAGATTATGAAACCAAATGCTCACAATTTTATATATCATATCTAAAAAACAAGAAGATAATATATAATTTATAATTTATTTTATTTAATCTATGATTTATCTTTAAACATTGAGACACTAAATGTTTCAATTATTAGAGATTTTTTTTGAAGAATTTCCTCAAATTTTGAATCCAAATCATACGGAAGCCGCATAGTATCATGGGAGAATTAGAGAGAGGGTGGGTAAATAGTCAAGAGACTTGTTGGGCGAGTTGTCGGGTGAGTTTGTGGTCGAGTTGTTATACATTAGAAAATGAATTTTCTACGTTACCGGGAGGTTTTTGAGGCCAAGGAAAATAAATTTCAAAGAGAAAATTTTCAATTTTTCACCCTAAAATATTTTCTGAGTTTTCAAGATGGCGGACATAAAAAATATTATAATGAACATTCTACGTTACCGGGAGGTTTTTGAGGTCAAGAAAAACGAATTTTAGAAGGAAAATTTTCAATTTTTAACCCTAAAATATTTTCCGAGTTATCAAAATGACGGACATAAAAAGTATTAAAATGAACATTCTACGTTACCGTGGGGTTTTTGAAGTCAAGAAAGACGAATTTTAGAAGGAAAATTTTCAATTTTTAACCCTAAAATATTTTCCGAGTTTTCAAGATGGCTGACATAAAAAAAGATTAAAATGAACATTGTAAGTTACCTAGGTTTTTGAAGTCGATGAAAACAAATTAAGGTGGAAAATTTAAATTTTGCACCCTAAAATATTTTTCAAGATGGCGGACATAAAAATATGAAACTGAAAATTGTACGTTACTAATGGGTTTCTGAGGTTGAAAAAAACGAATTTTAAAAAGAAAATTTTCCGCCATTTTGAAAACTCGGAAAATATTTCAGGGTAAAAAATTGAAAATTTTCTTCCTTAAATTCGTTTTTCTCAACCTCAAAAACCCCGCGGTAACATAGAATGTTTATTTTAATATTTTTTATTTCCACCATTTTGAAAAATCGGAAAATATTTTCGGTGAAAAATTGAAAATTTTCTCCTTGAAATTCATTTTCCTTGACATCAAAAACCTCTCGGTAACGTAGAAAGTTCATTTTCTAATGTATTACAACTCGACCACCAACTCACCCGACAACTCGCCTAACAACTCGCCCAACAAGTCTCTCAACTATTTATCCACCCTGTCTAATTCTTCGATACTATGCGATTTCCGTAAAATCAGGTAAATTGAGAAATATTGAATTTCATTATTCAAAATATATGGGTAAAATGTAAAAATATATTAGCTGTTATTTTCACGTTTTAGGCCATTTTAAACATTCTGAGCCATATTTTTGAAAAAATTTTTTAACTAGAAATTTCTATATTACTATGGTCCAAGTCTTAGAATAATGAAAATATATCGGAAAAATGTTAAAATATATTTTATGAAAAATTTTTTTTAATAATAATTTGTATATCTCATGGGGCTTAACGCTCTATAGATAGTCTAAATATAGCCAGAAAATTAAAGAAATTTATGAGTAAAATAAGTAATCTTTTTAAGCATTGATTTAAGCAATTATTACTGTTTTTCATAACTTGTTCCATAATAAATAAACTAAATAAATTTACATATAATATTTCAGAGGCATACCAATTAAACAATATATACATATTTTATTGGCTATACAGTTGTTGAAAGCCCGCAGGAGTTCTTTTCTGACCCTTTAAGTTCCACATACAGCTTCCTATATGCTTCTTTGAGACAAGTCTTTTCTAAGAGCTCTTTCTCTTATATAACATAATTCACCTACGCCATATAATATGTAATGTTATA
This sequence comes from Anagrus nilaparvatae, assembly GCA_022575985.1. Taxonomy (NCBI): domain Eukaryota; kingdom Metazoa; phylum Arthropoda; class Insecta; order Hymenoptera; family Mymaridae; genus Anagrus; species Anagrus nilaparvatae. The sequence continues at coordinate 34,954,589 of JAKSXM010000231.1, forward strand.
TCTTGGTATTATTTATGATACATAAACTTGCCCTCAACTACTATTGTAACTTGCATACGTACGCGAAATTTTATGCTCCAAATTCCAGAAGCCGTGACAATCGTGATAAGCGTACACTAGTCTTCCTTTTTTGTTTTTTTTTATTTTTTTTTATATGATATAACTTTGCTAAAGTTGGAAATGAAAAAGTTTTTGTCTTTTATTTTAACTTTTTTTTTTGTTTAAGCTTTAAAGAGATATCATGCGTGCTGTGTATAAACCGGTTTCGATTAATTTTTTTTTGTTTTTCTTTTATTTCTTCCGGTCGTATAATATACCCACGCGACATCCTATTATGCATCTGAAGTTTATAACGATGTCACGCTTTTTGCGACATTTACAACATTAAAATAAAAAAAAAGACTATATTAAAGTATAATAATAATGTACCGTGTGAAGATAAATAATATAAGTAATATCTAAACTTTTATGGTACAGCATAATAAAAACGAAATTTTTTTTTTGTTTTATTACATATGAACTTGATTAGATCTTTTAGATTTACCATGAAATCGCTTGTTTTCATATGTATAAATTTTCAATGTTATTTTACCCAGATATTATATTTCGCTCTTCTTATCGTTAAATTTAATTTATTTTATTGTTTATATGATTTTATACATTTGTGCATGTAATTTTTATAACATTTATGGCTATAAATTTAAAGTTTATATGTGACATTTTGAATGAGTGTTATGTATATGAGCTGATTGGATTGTTTTGAATCAAGACGATTTAGAAAATTGGGCTAGTTTGTTAAGTATTTGTTTTTGATAGATGCAAAGGTTTACGGGTCTAAAAAACCTAATAGTCGATCTAGAATAAATTTACTTGTACGCAGCAAGGATCAGGCCAGTGATGGGCATAGCGCAATAAAACTTATTTTAAACGTTTTCAAAGAATATTTATCAATAAAAGTTTGACGGTGGCTTAATGAAAATTCTGAACCCTCAGAGAGCGGTGGAAAAAAAATAGTATATTACGAGCCCGTGTGCAGAAAAGTAAAGAATGGCCCAAATCACACGTAAATTACCATATGAGGCGAAGCCGAGGTTGGTAAACTGCGATTTGGGTCTTTCTTTATTTATGAACAAGGGTCGTATACGATTTTTCTTCATCAGTGGCGAGAAAACGCATCTTTTCCGGGAAATACGTGCTTTCTGACCGCTGACAAGAAAAAAGAATTTTGGCGATAATTGCAAAAAATTTTTTCCAGCCCTCTCTAAGGGTTCAAACTTTTACTGATAAATATTCTTTGAGAATATTCTTTGAGAATATTTAATTTATCGCAAGTTTTTTTGCGTTATGCCCATCACTGGACCAGCCCATATAAATAATGTTAAACAGTTTAGAAGTAAATAAAGATTAAATGATAATTTTTATTTTCTATAAAAGACAATTTATTTGTATAAAAACGCAATATTTAATTTTTACTTTAAAGAAAAACATTTAATTATCTAGTAAATTATTATAATATAAAAATTAAATTAATTATGTAGTTTACAGATTTTATTATAAATAAAGAAGCATTTAAATTAGCGTTAATTTATATTTATACATATGCATTTTTTTATTTTATTTATGTGTAATTACATTATATGTGGAAAATCCTATATAAAACTTTATGTAAGATAATAATCAAAACACATATTACATTAGGTTTATTAAAATATGGTTTAACATCTTTTAATGCAATATTTTATTATGTAAATATAACACTTTATGTACATTAAAATTACTATGAAATATTCAAATTTTTTATATTTTGCGTTTTATCATGCGGGGTTCATTTTATATATTATTAAATATATTCTCAGATATCAATTTTAGCATCAAGAATTAATTTAAGCTCTAAGTTACCAACCTTGTCCATAAGGGATAAATTATTGTCCCTTTGAGTAAAATATTATGCCTTAGAATTTATTTTGAATCCAAAGGGCCAAGTTCTTGATTTGAAAAATTGGAAAAATCTGTATACTACGGACAGTGGTCTCGGGCGGTATTTTTTGAAATTTTTTAGCAATATATTATATTCAGATTTAAAATCGCCAAGATTCAAATATATTTTTAAAATGCATACGAAATATAAAATTTTCTTCAGATCTCAATTTTAATTCTTCTCAAATCTATGACTTAAATCCCTCATCATATATTAGAAAATTAAAATGCTTTAATGAATCTCCGGAGCATCTTTGGTCCCAATGAATACCCTGAAAAAAAAAATTTATAACCGGTTTGTGTAACTACACAACCAAGGAGCATGGAACATGTTCATTTATAACATTGATAATAAAGTATCTATTGTGTTCATAATATAAATATTTATATGCAAATATTTATATATAGATTTTATTTTAGAAATCATGCTGCTTAGTGCGAATCAAAGTGAATCAAATTAATTAAATTTTCAAATTATTATAGTTTTTAAATAATATGAATTTATTTTTTATTAATTTTTGCAATAAATTCTTAAAAATTCTGCACCAATGGTCCCTAGGTACTTCTGCACCAAAGGTCTTTAGGGACTTCTGCACCAATGCTCCCTAGGTAATTCTGCACCAAAGGTTCCTAGGTACTTCTGCACCAAAGGTCTTTAGGGACTTCTGCACCAATGCTCCCTAGGTAATTCTGCACGAAAGGTTCCTAGGTACTTCTGCACCAAAGGTCTTTAGGGACTTCTCCACTAATGCTTCCTAGGTACTTCTGCACCAAAGATTCCTAGGTACTTCTGCACCAAAGGTCTTTAGGAACTTCTGCACCAATGCTCCCTAGGTAATTCTGCACGAAAGGTTCCTAGGTACTTCTGCACCAAAGGTCTTTAAGGACTTCTGCACTAATGCTCCCTAGGTACTTCTGCACCAAAGGTTCCTAGGTACTTCTGCACCAAAGGTATTTAGGGACTTCTGCACCAAAGGTTCCTAGGTACTTCTGCACCAAAGGTCTTTACGGACTTCTGCACCATAGGTCCCTAGGTAATTCTGCACGAAAGGTTCCTAGGTACTTCTGCACCAAAGGTCTTTAAGGACTTCTGCACTAATGCTCCCTAGGTACTTCTGCACCAAAGGTTCCTAGGTACTTCTGCACCAAAGGTATTTAGGGACTTCTGCACCAAAGGTTCCTAGGTACTTCTGCACCAAAGGTCTTTACGGACTTCTGCACCATAGGTCCCTAGGTACTTCTGCACCAAAAGTCCCTGAATCGAAAATATTCTAAGTCCATTTCACCCCCCCCCCTAATAACGTCAATTTTTGACCCCCCCGCCTAAAAGCGTCAATTTTTGACCCCTCCTAAAAGCGTCACTTTTTCACCCCCCCCCCCCTGCCGAGCCAGACTTTTTCAAATGCCCCATCCAATGAACATGTTCCATGTTAAAAGTCCAAAAAAAAAAAGCGGAAATATTCCTCTTGCGGTTAGCGAAATTTTTTTTTCTGGTCTGCGTCGAGAAAGTACGTATTTCCCGGACGCTACGCGTCCGAAAAATACGTGTTTTCTCGCCACAGACACAGAAAAATGTTATACGAGCCTTGTCCATAAATAAGGAAGGACCCAAATCGCAGTTTACCATCCTCGGCTTCGCCTCGGAAGGTAATTTACGTGCGATTTGGGCCATTCTTTACTTTTCTGGACTCGAGCCGTAAATATACTATTCCTTGCTCAAAAGATTGCAAATGACTCGATACGTACAGAAAATTAAAAGAAATTTTTTTTTCGTATCATACCGCTGCATGCATATCCTAAAAAAGCGAAAAATATTTTTTTCGATTTTCTTTACTTTTCAGTTTATTTGCAAGCAAAATTTAACAAAAAAAAAATCCTCTACCCACAAGTGAAATTCCCTTAAGTCCCTAAATTCGTATTATTCAAGTCTCTAAATCGAAATTACTCTAAGCCACGTTTGACGCTCCCCCCAAAATCGAACACATTTGATTCCCCCCCTTGATTTCTAGATAATACTCTGCCCCCCCCCCCCCTCCTTTCTAATCATGTTCCATGTTAAAACGCATTTTTCGATCTGCGTGGCTGGCTATGACTGATTTCCTAAGCCCGTACTATTCGAAGTCCCTAAATCTTAAATATTTTAAGTCCCTAAATCGATATTTTTCGAAGTCCTTAAGCCTAGCTTTTTCTAAATCCCTAAATTGAAATTATTCTAAGTACTATTTGACCCCTTTCATTAAATCCGACGTATTTGACCCCTCTTAAACCGAAAATATGTGACCCCCCTCTTGATTTTCGGATTCCCAGGGTACCCCTCCCTGTTAATAATTCCATGTTAATAATGTTCCTAAGACAATCCTTCCTTAAAGGGTTTTGGATAGCGGTATCTTTGTAACTTTGTGATTATGAATTTCCAGAAATGCAGATCCGAAAATCCATAGTTCCTTCCTCAGGTACAAACATAAAGAAAAAAATTTTTATATTATCAATGTTTTTTTAATAATTATGCAATTTAAAGTAAAATTATTTTGAAATTACTTATTTTTTTTATTTGTACAGATGTTTTAAGACAAAATAAATTTTTATTTTGTCATTAAATAATTACTATAAATACTTGATTAAAATTTAAATTAACGTTTAGTTGTTATTTTAATTTTTCATACAGATTTTGTTTAGTAATATTATTTAAAATGTTATTAAAAATTGTTATATTTATTAGTTTTACCCTAGCATTGGTAAAATAAAACTTTCTTAAATTAAATAAATAATTAATTTAATTACAAAGAAAAAAGTATTTAATAACATTAATTTTTATTTCCAGGGTAAAAACGATCATCCACTTGAAAATCTCGAAGATATAAAACAGCTAAATAAGGTTTGTCTTAATTATTTTATCATAAATAGGTACTATTTCTATACATAAAAAGAGATGCTTATTGTAAAGACGTATATATTTTCTTGTTAATTAAAAGATTTTACTTATCTCTTTGCTTATTCCGTTTATTGCTATGTAAATGAAAAAAAGCTATAAAAGTAATTTTTAATTGAATTTTTACATATTATTTGCATTTTGTACTTTTAAAATAATAAAAATGGATTTAATTTAGATTACGTTTGTAAAAATAATTAAATTCTTGATTATTTTCTTGTCTTTAGTACCTTATGTAGCTAAGACATAAACTTAGGGTTTGAAATTTTAATTGGCTTATTTGGCGTAAAATATATAAAAGTATCCACAGAAAGCTTTTCGTTACCTAAGAGTAAAAAATTATGTATTAAATCAGGTATCTTACTAGTTATGCTGAATGTTTACTGGGAGAAAATTTGAATTAACTATATGGGCATAATATTTTCAATACTCATCTAGACATAGTTTTTCAGATAAGTCAAATATTATTGAAATTATAAAAATAAAAAACTTATAACCAGTTTGTGTAAACACAACCAAAATGCATGGGTCATGTTTGCTACAGCTGAGGGTATTATGCATAAATATTACGCAACATTACAATACAATTTGCTATTTTTATAACTTGTAATTATGACCTTACTAGATTTTAAGATTCTATACTCAAACTATTCTGATTCCTAAACGCGTATTATTCTAGGTCCATAAATTGAAATTATTCTAATTCCCTTATCCTGAATTATTACAAGTCCCTAAACTTGAATTATTCTAAACCCCTAAATCAAATTTATTCTAAGTCCCATTTGACCCCCCCCCTTCTTAAATCGGACATATTTGACCCCACCCCCTTAAATCGGACAAATTTGACTCCCCCCTTGATTTTCAGATTTCCAGGGTACCCTCTCCCTATAAATATGTTAAATGTTAAAATCAGAACAGATTAAAATTAACAATGGGAGATCGCTACTTTTGGGAAACCAAATTAAAATCTGCAGTTAAGGATGGCTTAAACATATTTTCAAAAAATACCTCATTACAAATTAAAATTTTGGCAGCAATTTGAAAATTGGTGATTTTGGGCCAAAAATGGCTATTCGGTTAATTGGCTTTAGCGATGAGAGAATAAGTGATGAGAAATTGCAATTTTTTTTGGGCTTAAACGGTAACGCTTACACCAAAAAAATGAGACCAATCAGAAGTGTTTTGGTTAACTTTCGGGATTGCAGCGTTACATTAAAAAACCCCATTCAATAACATTGAACACTGTGTTTCTAAGCCCAGGAGGCCCATTAAAATAAACAGGGGGTATTTGGGAGTTATTCGTTAACATATTAAAGTTATCCATAACTGTAGAATGTAAATTAGTTTCCCAAAGGTATCCTCTCACCTTGTAAGTTATTTACTTACACTTTTACATTCAGCATCCATTACATACACTGTAAAAAGTAAAAAGTAACTTTCTTATACTAACAAAAAAATTAGAACATTTTCGAAAAATTAGTAAATTTTCAAAAAAATTTGTAAATATGCGAAAAAAATCGTAAATTTACTAAACTTAGTATATTAACAAAAAATTCGAGTATTCTCATTTTTTTGGGGAATTCGCAAGAAAAATTGATAAATTACAATTTTTTTTCGAAAATTTACAAAAAATAATTGTAAATTTCCGAAAAATAGTTGTGAATTTACAACTATTTCGTAAAATCACAAAAAAAAATCGAGGATTCTCGAATTTTTTGATAATATACTAAATTTAGTAAATTTACGATTTTTATCGAATATTTACATCATTTTTTGAAAATTCACTAATTTTTCAAAAAAATTTTATTTTTTTTGTAAATCTAAGAAAGTTACTTTTCACAGTGTAGAATTTTAACTATTTAAACTACAAAAATAATAAAATTCCCTACGATTAAAATACATTATTTTGAAACAAGAAATTTCAGAAATAATTTGTAAAATTTCATTGCATATTTTAATAAATGTGTAATAAAATTTTAACTGCTGCTTATAATAAATTTTCTTTCTATAAAAGACTATAAAATTTATTTAAATACCTATAATTTTCGTTTAAATATTTTATTTCTACCTAGAATTAAATTAAAATGTTTAAGAATTTTAAAATTATTTATCGATCACGTTAATTTAAAATAAATGACATTTTATTAAAAAAAAAAAAGGATTATTTAAATTGAAAAAACAATTAATTAAATTATTAATTAAATTATTAATTAAATATCTAAATTTTTAATGTGTAAAATATAACATTTACAATTAACCCAATTAAATCTATTAACAATAATAATTATAATTTCAGTGTTATCGAGGAATCGGCGAAGCTTTCAAAGAATGGCGAAATAACGTAAAAGAAGCAATAAGTCAAACAATTAATGAAGAAAAGCAATCATTATCAACTGCATTAAGTGCATTTAAAGAAGCTGCTAAAAATACAGCTGCTGTTACAAAAGATGTTGCAAAAGCAGGTATTGAAGTAGTCAAAACTATTCCAGAAGTTTTACATCATGATGAAAAACTGAGTTTCAAAGATAGACTTAAAAATGCTTATCACAAAACAAAAAATCTTGTCAAAAATTCATTTAACAAAATTAAAGAAGTTACAGTAAATAACACGATTGATGGTCTTATTATTGCAAAAGCTGGCTGGGATCTTGGTACTGTATTTCCAAAACTTGGTATTAACATATTTGGTGAACCTGAATCAAAATTACAAGCTGAATTAATACAAAATTATGAAAATAAAAAGAAAATTGTTAGTAATGCTGTTAAGTCTATGGATGCAGCTGGAAATAAATTGAAAAATGTTGGTACTGAATTAGATAAATCTGTTGAAGATTTTAGAAAAGAATTAGAAGAATTGAAAATTGTAAACAGTGAAGTTAGAGTATCCAGGGTCAATTATGAAGATTTTGTAATATCGAATTCATTGATTTTAGTTAAAAAAGCTGGTAATGAATTAAGTAACGCTGGTGATAAAGTAATTCAAACATCAACAGATTTAGTAAATTTGATATCAAAATATGCACTGAAAGAGTTAACCGAAGAAGATAAAAATAATATTAAAGCTGCCATTTTTAAAAAGGTTGATGAAATTATAAATACAGTTGGAGGTGTCACTTCATCAGTTAACATTGGACTCGATAATATGAATTTAGTAACTGAAAATTTGATAAATACAATCAGAAAAGAATTACAAACAAAGACTGATTATAGATTTTTAAGAAATTCTCAAGCTTTAATTTACAGAACAGCACGAAACAACAAAGAAGTTGCTAAAATGATTTTAAAATCGGGAAAAGTTATTAGCTACGCTGCTCAGCAATTAAAATCAACAATACCACATTTTGGTTTTGGTCTTTTGAGTAGGGAAAATCAAATTTTGGATCAGTCACTTTTGAAACCATTCGAAATTCAAAAAGATATCGTTATTACTACACTTGATTTTGTACAAAAAGCTGGTGAACTTATTGAAGGTTACGGCAAAAATTCGATCAATAATTTATACAAATTAAAAACAAGATTGTAAATTTATTTTGTTTCTAACATTAAGTCTAATAAATTAAAAAATAATTAACGATTATTTTTTTATTTTAAATAATTATTTACCAAAGAAACATAAATCAGATTTATTTATTAATAATTATATGTGTACAGTTGTGTTTAAAAAAAATTTATTTATATTAATAAAAAAATTTAAGTTTTTTTTATCTTGAGGCTCATTCATGCGAAATAAAAATATTTGTTTATTGAATTTTTATCCTTTTTTGATAATTAAAAAATTTTAATTATCATTTAAATTAAATTTTAACGTAATATGACGATAAAGAATAAAGACACAGTAAAAATTTTAAAGTTATAAAATTTGTTTACACTTAATTAATTAGGTTAATGTCTAATTTTCTTAAGTAAATATACTGTATAAACTTTTCGTGTAAAAGTTTTTTCATTTATATTTACATTTATATATATTCAGAATGTTTTACTTATAAAAGACAGAAAAATAATTCAAATTTTTTTATCTTTTTATCTTTTAGAAAAAAATTCGCATATGGTTAATTTTACATTTGATTTTAAGAAAGATAACTTTTTCAAGAAACATTTTTTTTTATTCATAGAAATTCATTAATTAACACATACGTAATACGACCAAGATCCTATGTATTTTAAATGTAGTCAAGTTGGCTGTCGCAGCTAATGTGTTAAGTAAGAAATGAGACACGTACACTCTAAGTTCTAATTTGTAAAAATACAGCGACAATAACAAATTAACAAATTGCAGTCTGTAAACCTAATAATTTACAAATCAGAATCAGCAAACTTTAAAATTACAAACCGGTAACTAAGTTTATAATCTGTCAATATTAAAATATACACGCCAAAAAATTCCCCTTGATTTAAGCAAATTTTCACTTCATTTTCAAAAGAATCCGGGAAGTGAAAAGAATCCGTTCGAAATAAGTAAATTTTTTTCCGTATAGATGAAGTCCAAAGACCAGAAAAACCGCAACCACAAATCAAACTGCAAAACGAAAATCCAGCTTAACCAAACTTATTTTTAGACTAGTTCTACATAAACGCAAAATCAAACAATGCAATCCGCAGCGCAATGCGCAGATAGGTTGATTCTACAAACGCCGTAAATGGGGGTCGCAACTGCAAGCGTGAACGCAACGTAATGCGCAGAAACCAATTTTGTCTCCTGTGTAACTCGAAATACACAAAATATTCTTCTGCGCATTGCGTTGCGCTTCCGATTGCGGTGCGCCTCGGTTTTACGGTTTCTGTAGATGGGGCCTGAGGGACTCTCTACAATTAACCGTAAGACGGGTGCACTACAAAAATTTTACTGCACATCGACGCATCCGTAAAAAGTGGCTATACGGCCAATTTTAGAGAGTCCCTGAAAAATCGTGTTGTGCGCATTGCGTTGCGGCTGCGCTTGTAGAATCAACTTAGGTTGGTTCTACAAACGCCGATAAATGTGGGTCGCAACCGGAAGCGCAGCCGCAACGCAATGCGCACAAACTAAAATCATGTTCGAATTTACGGTTTCTGTAGATGGGGCCTTTGGCTTCATCAACGCGTAACCGTATTACGCACAACCCAATTTTCGTATATGCGTATTGCGTCACGGCCACGGCTTTGCTACGGAGGTTTAGGCTCCATTTACAAAAGCCGAAAAAGGGGGGCGCAAGGCCCCTTTTGCGGCTTTTATAGATAGGGCCTTACAGAACTACCCTTATACAAGTCCTACAAATGCAGTAAAAGGAGGTCGTAACCGCAAGCTTAGCTGCAGCGCAATGATTATAACATTATTTTCGGTTTCTGCACATTGCGTTGTGGGTGCGCTTGCTGTTGCGACACCTTTTTAAGGCATTCGTAGATGGAACCTTATAGTGAGTTAGACGTGTTTTTTTGCCATTGATATTCACAAAAAAAAATAAATGAATACTTTTATAAAATATTAATAAAATATTAATTATTATGTATATTTATTTTTTAAATATAACTTATTATTATAATTTTTATAAATTTTATTTTACATTTTCTTTTGTATTTGAATTTTCATAAAATTAATTACTATTCCTTTATCACAAAGAAATAGAGAAAATTTTAAAATGTAGGTCTCTCAAAAGAATGAAGACAGTATATATTATGAAGTACTGAGAATTTCTTGAATTTTATATTTCAATGTAATATTAAAAATATCTAGAAAAAAAATTTTTTTAAAGAATTTAATTTAATATTTTTTATAAAAAATTTCTTTTAAATTATTTTTAGTGAAAAAAAAAAAAATTAATGAATCATACATTTTGATTTGCAAATTTTTTTTTTTTTTTTAACTTTTTATTAAATTTATATAATTTTTAATTAAATTTTTTTAGAAAAGTTTTTTCAATTATTTTTTCTAAGGAAAATATTTCTTTGTTACAAATAGAAAATTAAAAACATTAATTAAGACAGCAAAAAAAAAAAATATACATAGAATCTCTAAAAATTCTCTTATCACCTGGCTTGTATCCAATATTCAAAATTTGAATCAAGCCTGAAGACTGAAATTGAAGAATGCAAATAAAAAAAAAATAGATTTACTAAACGTCCTTACATTGCAGGTACCCTGCATATCCATTTCTAGTAAAGACATCGACCTAGATTTTATTATGGGTTATCTTTTTTTGAGCCGCATTTATTTCTCATTTTGTTGGCGCATTATGCAACAACGACATTTCTTTCTTTTTTTTCCATCAGTTTTTCCAGATTTCATTTACCTAGAAATTCAACTTATCTGACAGCATTCAAACGACTAAAGCTGAATAATACATTTTAGTAGTATATAAGAGTATTTCAATTTTCAATGAAAAGAGATATCATTTTTATAATTTAACTATATATATTCTAAAAAATTTTTTACCTTACAATATCAGTTACATTATTCTTTAAAACACAATTTCATTATCATTTTTAAGTATCTTATTACAATCCTTTCAAAATTGAATTTTTAAATTTTTCATTGCGTTATTAAAATCTAATTTAATTAAATTTCAGAGTATATATAAAATTTAATTTCATTTTTTATATTTTCTATAACCCAATTTTACGATTGTGTATAAGGAAAATAAAGCATAAAATTTTTTTAGTCACGTTTAACTTATAAAAATTTTAGTAATATCTATATCTACGAAGCAAAGAATTTTACAAATGACCTTATTGATCTATATAAATGTTCCTACACCTGAATTTATATTAAATTTTTCTATTTTTATTTATTATTATTTGAAATTTTCAAACATTTTTTTTATTTATAAATTTATTATTAAAATATTTATTTTATTACTAAATATTTTATTATTTATTTGGTTGTAAAATATTTCTTCGATAAAAAATTTAAAAAGAAAATAAAAAATCTTACTAAACTGGTAAATTTAACACGTAAATCAATAGTGACAAGTAAAAAAAAGGAAAGGAATGAAAATATATTGCGTGAAATCCAATGCGAATTTAACTTTGTCTCGTAATTCAACATTTTGTCTTTTCTCTAGCGAGTTTTGGCAATTCAATATAGAATGAAGAACTTTAGCGATACTTCAATATGTCGCTAACAGCAGGTCTCAACGGGATGCCACGTGTTACGCCTAATAACGCCACAGATCACTCAATTTTGTTTATAGTTTATATACGAAAACTTTGTTTCTAAAGTCTTGAAACTAATACGCGACTTTTTGGTTAAAGCTTTGTTTATCAAAATTTCAGGAGTTACTCTCAACGCTTGGTCAGCCAAGGCCAACTTTCTATTATTCTTTGGGGAATATTTGTTTAGATTTGTATAAAACAAAATGAATTTATGTTGTAACATTCAATTTTCAAGATTTTGTCAAGCAATTATGGTTAATATAATGCCGTACAGATCAAAAACCTCCATATCTACATTTTTATGAAAAATAAGTTTTTTATATGGGCTTAATCGTCACGAAATTATCCATCAGATGGTGCAAATAATTTTTTCTTATCACTTGTAATTTGCAAAATATTCTGTATTGATAAAAAATTTTACATGTATTTCTACAAATATTACAGGAAAAAATGGCTCATCTACAGATTTTTGTAGATGGATGTCTTCTCCTGTATTTTTCGAGTTTAGAGACAATTTTCTTGGCTTATCTACAGTTTTCCATATAAGGGGTGGAAAATCACGATAAATTTTTTCACCAATGAAAAGAACGTGCCCGAATTAGTATAAAAACGTTTTTAATTTTTTTAAAACTTTTTAATAACATTATTAAATTAATTGAAACGCGTTTCATTAAATATCTCGAAATCGTTAAAATGTAGATATGGAGGTTTTTGATCTGTAGGGCAGATAATATCTTATTATTAAATATTATGACCAAAGCTGGGATACTGTTGAACGCTGATATCCGTATATTCTGCATACGGTAAACGGTTACTAGATGTAATCAGCCGTATATACGGCATACTGCATACGGTAGCCGTATAAATTCGCCAATCGATACGGCAAATTTCAAACGGATCCCGTATATACTTCAGCCGTATGAAAATCCATACGGGAAAAATCAATACGGGAGCCGTACGGAATATGCCATATTAATGGACCATTTTATACGGCCCCCTTATTTATTTTTACTGTATGAAAATCTATACGGCAAAATCCAATACGAGAGCCGTATAAAATAGTCCATTAATACGGTATATTACCTATGGCTCCCGTATTTATTTATGCCGTATGAAAAACCGTACGACAAAAACCAATACAAAACCACCTATTTGTACGGCATAAGAATATACGGCCCCATATTTTTCTCATACGGGCACGTATGCATTTAGGACCTGGGTAATTTCGTAATGCCCACGGACCCTTATGCGTATAGGAGAGGGCATTTTCATAATGCTCAAGGCTCAGTATACGTATGAGACCTAGGTATTTTTATATTACCAACGGACCCGTATGGGAATAGCACTAGGGTATTTTCATAATGCGTATGCAGTATGAAAACAACCAAGTCTTATACGCATACGGGACAGTATGCATATTAGATTTGGGTATTTTCATACTCCTGACAGGTCAGTGGGCAGTATGCATTCAAACTTTAACATATACTACCAATGGATCCGTATACTTATAAAAACAAAGTATTGTCAGACTGGGCACGGATCATTATACTGCTCAGCCGTATATACGGCTGTTAGTTTTCCGTGCCCGAAACGTCGTACACGCCCACCTCTGATTATGACTTCATGATTTTTTATTGAATTTGAAATTGGTAGTGCCTATTAATTTTTAAATATTTGAAATAGATTTTGTAATAGACGATAATATTCGATATTTTTAATATTTTTAATATCGAATATTTTTTAATTTTGTAATATTCTATAGGGCATGCTCATAATGATCAGGTAGGACCGCTAATGGTCTCAGATTGAAATCGCATTTCCACATATTTTTATTGGTACTTAAGACCTGATCAGCAAAAATTAAAATCAAGAATTTAATGATTTTTTTATTTAGAATCAATTTTCCCAATATAAAATCTAATACTTTAAATAGTTTAATTTAAGTATGATGACTAGCAAATTCGATTTTTGATTCCTATTTTTTTGTTCGATTTCCCCTTTTTTGATTCCTCCTATTTTTTGTATATAACAAGTTTTATGCCTCCCTTGCAGAAACGATTTTTTTTTAAGTTAGTGCATATACGTGTAAGTAGGTATGCATTAGTTCAACTTACGATATATCACAATCATATTTTTTATTCAAATATTTTTTCATCAAAAAATCTAAAATTACTTTTTTTTTGGTTTTTACGTAATGCCTAATTTTTTTATTAAAAGTATTCGTTTTAGTAGAATCATACTAGTTTTAGAATTATCGCTTTTAGTCCTGTCGCCATCAATGCTATTTAATGCCATAAAAAAAAGTTCCATGGAAAAAAATGGGTAATTTATTAAAATTTTGCGTCATAATCAGATAAAAATTAATTATTTCTACCTCTTTCTACTCTAGTGCCCCTATAGGATCTAGTAAGAATACGCTTCATGAAATCGGCCCAAATAGGGTACGATTAGGTACGATTTCATGGCGCGTATTCTTACTAGATTCTAGGGGCACTAGAGTAGAAATAATTAATTATTACTCAAAATTTATTAAATTTCTGTTTGAGCAGGATCTAGGAAAATACCTTTAAGCAGAATTTTAATAAATTTTTAGTGATCATTACTAATTAATAATTACTATTCAATCTTTTCAACTCTAGAGTCCCCAGAATCTAGTAAAAATGTGAAAATTAGAAATCAAAATTCTACCTAAAACATGAGGAACCAATATAAAGATTAAATCAAATAAAAAGTAATTTATTGACAGATATTTATTTTCGTAAAATTATATGAACATAATTTTTTCATTTGGACATTTTAGCTTGTAAAATGATAAAATAAAAAGTGTTTTCTAATAAAAAAAAAGAAAAATTTCATTCGTACTAATAATTTTAAATAAATTGAAAAATTTTTTATAAAGTGCATTCTTTCATAGATTTTAGATTCGTTGGGTTAGATCCAATTGAGTTTATCTGAAATAGATGAATGATAAGATATTGGATTCAATATATATATATATTTTGGCAAGAGATAACCAGATGCCCGTCTTTGTACTTTTCTCCTATCGTTCATTTCATTCTTTTTTCATTTTCTTTTCCATTTTTTTTATGTTTCAATACACACATATACACATTTTTATAAATGTGTATAAAAACTAATGCATATAAACCTCGCGAATCCAATCTGCTTATTGCCCATTTGTAACTTTTACGTTTACTATACTTTCTTTTTTTACTATGTTGCTGAAAAATCTTTATTTTTATTTACCGCGTCGGATCAGCGACCTCAACGAGGATCAACTTTTACATTGCTTTTTTTTTTGCTCATGTCTCGTTTAGGCTTTTTTTTTATACTTTTTTTTTTTACGTATTTTTATTTTTTTTCTCTTTGCAATTTGCTGAAAAATTAGATATTTTCTTTTATGCTGTGCTAACGCGTAATTGCTTTGATATTGTGTACTTTAATTTGTTGCTAATTAGGATAACAAAATAGATTATCTTTTGGTTTTATTTTTTGGGTATACATAAATTCTCAAATAACGAAATTTCAACACCAATTTTCAAATTTCGTATTAATTACTGCAATATTTATGTCTATTTACTCAACTTAACTCGTATATAATTTTTTTCCATTAACTTTTTCTAAAAACTAAAAAAAAAAATAATTTATGTGAAAAATAAGCAATTATTTAAAGTAAAAAATATGTGAGCTTAAAAAAAATTGTATAATTTAAAAGAGTTACTAGCGCAGCACTTTAATTCAGTAAAAAAAAAATTGGTTATAAAAGTGCCAAGAAATCACTGCGGCTGAAGAGTACCACGTATTAGTCGTATTAAAGAAATGACTCTCTTGAATCCAAAAAGATACGTACTTTTTTTTTTATATAAAACATACAAATACATATAAAGCAAGATAATCTATGAAGTTTTGTGAAACATTTATATTTTCATAAAAAGGGAAAAAAACATATGGGCTTTAGTCCAAACTACGAAGTAAACTGCTTTTTCATCTTGATATATATACACATAGACAAATATATATATGTATTGTTATACACCTGCTGCCAAAAGTATAAAAGAACAAAGAAAACAAATTCATACTCTTTTTTTCTTTTTTCAAATTTTTCTACATAATGATATATTATATATTTTATAAGCATTTATCGAAAACTTTTGTCATACTCAAAAATTATTTTTAAAATCAATGGTATATGGGCTGATTCTAGTCAAGTTTTCAAGATTGGTATTCATGATAAGAGATTTTACACATGAACTATTTTTTTAAAACGGATTCGTCTCCTCTAGCCCAAAAACTAAATCAGCATAGAAAAAAATCATTAACATGGAACATGTTTATAGGCAGAAGAAATCTGGGAATCCGAAAATCATAAGGAGGGAGTCAAATAAGGCTTAAAATAATTTTGATTTAGGAACTAGAATAATACAGGTTTGGGGTTCAGAATAATTTGGGTTTGGAATCTAGGGTCCCTATCTATATAGAATCCAAATGTGTTCCTTAAATTTTAAAAATATATTCACTATTATTTTCACTTTTCAGACCATTTTTTAAAATGTAACAAGTGTAGTAAATTTCAAAAGATTTCATCGGAAAATTTCTGATTTAGCTAAATTTTTGAATTTTTCATAAATTTTAGCATTAATCAAAATTTTAAAAATTAGAAAACGTCTGAGTTTTAAAAACCGTCAACACAATCAAATTTTTTCAATTTTTAATTTAAAAGACTTTATTTATTGGAGGAAAAAAATTTCTTCTAGAAAAAAATCAAAAATTACTATTTGTAAATGAGATTAAAAATTATTTAAGCATAAATATTATTAATTAGAAAATTTTTAACAATTGATACACTGAAAAAAATCCAGTTGATGTTACCGAAAATCTGGTTACTTCTACCGGATTTCTGGTTGCAGCTACCTGAATTCCGGTTGTGACGGCCAGAATTTTTTTATTTTCAAATGATTACAAAACACATGAAAATAAAGCAAAGTTCAAAAAAGAAATTTTTTTTTTGTCTAAAAATGTTTCTTAAAACCTATAACGGCGTGGTATTCACATTACAAATAATTGTAACATTTTAAAATTTTCTGTATGTTACAACCCATTTCCATAAAATAGAAAAAAAAAATTTGTCTGCCACAAACATAATTTTTTTCAGTGTAGAAAAAATTTTTTAATTACTTATAATAATACTTTATGTACATTTTTTTTGATTAATAATTTTTTCAATTTAACTAAAAAAATACTTTTTAAATACAAGCAACCATAAAATATAAAATTTTCAATTTTTTTAATTAAAAATATCAATTACCAATATTAATTATTTTTATAAATGAATTTTTATTCGAAATAAAAGTAAAAAAAAAATCATCAAATATAAAAATTGATAGATTAGTGTATATAGTAATAAAAATTTTTTTCTAAAGAAATGTACATGATACAATAATTTAAAAAAAATAGATATCCAATAATATTTGATGAATCTATATCGACATTACGTGTAGATATCATTTAAATTACAATTTTATATATCGATATTCCGAGAAGTACAAAGAATGGACAATTAATTTTTTTTCGGAATGATATTAAAAAAAAAATAAAACCAATCAAAATATTCAATTACAAAATATTTTAAAATACTATATCTATTTCACGTTAAAAATATTTATACGAAGTTATGTCAAAACTTTTGCTTAAAGTACTTTTATTAGCTTGTATGTTCTCACAGTAAATTAACTCAAAATTATTACTTATTGATGTTGGGTCCATAAACATACACTGTAAAAAGTAATTTTCTTAGATTTACAAAAAAAAATTGAAGTTTGTCGAAAAATTAGTGAATTTTCAAAAAATTTTGTAAATATTCGATAAAAATCGTAAATTTACTAAATTTAGTATATTATCGAAAAATTCGAGAATTCTCGATTTTTTCTTGTGAATTTATGAAAAAATTTGTAAATTAGCAAATATTTTTTGTAAATTTTCGAAAAAAAATTCTAAATTATCAATTTTTCTTACGAATTCACAAAAAAAATCGAGAATACTCGAATTTTTAGTTAATTTACTAAATATGGTAATTATACGATTTTATTCGAATATTTACAAATTTTTTCGAAAATTTAATAATTCTTCGAAAATGTTCTAATTTTTTTGTTAATATAAGAAAGTAAATTTTTACAGTGTATAAACAAGCAAACAAATTACCAAAAACTCCCTTGGAACTTTTTTTAAAAATTGAATCAAATATTTTTGAAAATAGTTCATATAATAAAAATTTATTACATGGTAAAAAAAAATGATTATTTTAGAAAATAAATTTTTTTTATTTATGTATAAATAGGATACATAAGTATTTTATTTTTATTCAACTGCATATTTCTAAAATCTAGAAATTGCATAAAAGTGTCATGAATAATTCAAGCTTCTAAAGTTTTATATGTACTCAGTAAACAATTTGTAATTCCATAGATATGTTTTCTACAGTATATTATGGAAATTCGTTAAAAGTAGTACAAGGCTAAAATATATACATCAACTTATCTAAAACAAAGTTGCATTTTATATATACCCATACTTCCTCTACTCCTCTACTTTTTTTTTTATTAAAAACTTTGTAAATGAAATATATTAAGTAATAAATCCAAAAATATTATTTCAAAAATGAATAAAATAAAACGTTGAAATAATATTATTATTAACTTCAATATAAAATGTAATAAAAATTGAATTATTACAATATAAGTGCCAACTTTTGAACCCATTACGATCTATTAAAAAATATTTTTTACCATAAAAAATGACGTTTACGCAATATTACAAATAATAATATAGAAATTCTCTCTTTTTTTACAGTAATAATTTAGTAACGCAATTTTTTTTATATATTTTTTTTTTTGTTTTTTCTTTGAGTTTTCTTGGCATTATATACATCAACAGAGAATTTTCACCCAAGGCACGTTGAAGAAAAAAAAATCCTCGTTAACGGTTCACAGAACGGAAAAACCTGCTATGAAATAAAGGTATGAATTACTAGTTGAAAAAAAGGAAAGCTTCAGGGTTTTTACGAGAAGGGTGAGAATAAGATCTTAGCATATAAAAAAATAAAAAAGAAGAAAAAAAACAATAATAACAATATTTTTTTATATTTAAGGGATTGAATAAGACGTGCGCCTTTTTATTTGACCCCCATCAAAAAAGACGTGCTCAGTTGTTTCAATGCTGGTATGATTTTTAATATTATTAAATTGTCATAAGTATTTATGAATAAAAGTTTTTTTAAACAAAATTATCTCGTTTAATGATTTTTTTATACATTTAAGAAATAAATAAAAATCTATTAGTCAATTACAGAATGTTTATATTTAAATAATTTTCCTTATAATCCTATAATAAAAATGTAGTTTAATATTAGACAGTAGTAAAGATTAATTAAAATAAATTAAAGAAATACAGTACCAAGTTATTAAGTACTAGAATTGTGTATAAATTTTTCTCGTACACGAAATGGTTTTCAAAAGAGATAAAAATTCTGATATAAATGGATTTAAGTGAGCTTTCAAATTTTTTCATTTTTAGAAATATTAGTTTTATTTGCATGAAACCCTTTGAATTGATTAAAATTCTTTATATATCAAGTTTTCTAATAAAAAAAGTGCTGATGAACTGAGGAAAACGGATTTTTTTGAAAATTTTTTTTTTTGGCCAAAATTAAAAGGGGTATGTATGGAAAAATGGTCAGATTTTTTTTTTTTTTAATTTTTTGTTCTTTAGTACTAGAAAAGGTCTGAAACATTGAAAAACTTAAATCAATATGGTTCTCCAGGTCACAGAGATATAAAAACTGATATAAATGGATTTAAGTGATTTAAAAAATTTTTGGATTTTAGAAATTTTTGCTTTATTTGCATAAAACTAATTGAATTGGCTAAAATTCCTTATAAACCAAGTTTTCTAATAAAAAAAAGTGCTGATGAAGTGGGGAAAAGGTTTAAAACAGTTGAAAACTTAAATCAATATAGTTTACCGGGTAACCAGGCTTACCCTTAGTTTTCTAAAATGTTATTCTGAGGTGTTTTTATTGATCCTGCTCAAGCAGAATCTTAATAGCTTTTGAATATTAATTAATTATTTCTATTATAGCGCCCCTAGAATCTTGCAAGAATACGCTCCGTAAAATTGGCCTTTGAGGGTTTTGCTAAATTTATGGAAATAGTTACTAATACTTTAGTGCCCCTAGATATTGAGTAATCAGCTCCATGAATTCGCCCCTTAACAGTCTGAACTTATACTCCCTAATTATTATAAGTCTTTGAACTGAAATTATAATAAATCCTTATAAATTGATATTAATCTCAGCCCCTAAACTCAAATTATTCAAGTCCCTGAAGCGAAATTATTCTATGTCCAGTTGACCCTTCCTCCGTAAAAAGTCAACCTTTTGACCTCTTCCCTATCCTGAATTTGGGACCTTTTTCAAGTACCTTTCCCTGTGAATATTTCATATGTAATTAAATGAATAATTAAAGTTATTAAAAATCCCCTAAAAAGCATAATGAATGTGATTCAATCAAATTACCAAAAATTTTGGCTTATGGTGAAGCTTCGCTCTATGGTAAATTAAAATCTTGTTCTATAAAATAACAAAATCAATTTGAATATACTTTATTAAATTACAATTACTTCAATAATGATTATATTTTACTAACAATAAAATACAAAAAAGAATATTTATTTGAAAAAGATTTTTATATTCACTGTATTTAACTTGTTTTCAATAAAAAATTTAATTAAATAAAATATAAAAAGAAATATTGTATAAATACTAATAATAGTTGTTACATGCAGCTGGTATTGACATGGGAAATTGACACTTTATTAGACAAGGGAATGAAACTACATAAAATGAGATATTTTCAAATTCATGATTAATTTTATTATTTATTACAAGCGAATAATGTTTAGATAAAAATTAAATTTAAATAAATTTAATCAAAATTTAATAATAAAAAGTACCTATTTTTTTTTACTTTACAAAAGCAATTGAATAAAGTATAAATTTTATTTCTTTAAAGTTTACCTGTCTGATCTTCAAAGTTGATCTCATTAAGAATTTTTTCTGGACAGCTAGATATACACTTTGTCATTTTTAAGTGCCAAGTCCAAACTTCTATTTGAATTTATATATTTTTTCTTTCTTTAGTTAAGAAAAAATAAATTTTAATAATAAAAATTTCTTTATAGAGGGTGATATTTTTTTCTTCTTGAAATAATAACTTATATGACAAGTACACTCGCTTTTACATTTTCTTTTGGTATTTCTCTTATTTTAATTGATTCTTGTATATTATGTATTAACTTGACTATATTACATGCACTGTCACTTATTTCTATTTTTTTAAAATGGGAATCACACTAATAAGAATACAAAAATATGAATAAGTCAAAGTCAGTTTTAACAAAAAATTAGTAAATTTTCAAGAAAAATTGTGAATTATCTAAATTTAGTGATTTGATTTGGGTACCTGACCCAAAATTTAGGATAACCACATACCCTTAATTACTACTATTTGAATACAAATACAAATAATTGTTTTTTGTTGATTTTAGAAAATTCCTATCTTTAGATTCATAAACTTTATCAAAAATATTTTTAATCACATAGCAATTACTCACAGAAACTAGGCTGAAATGGGTATTGCTAATAATTATAGTAGGAACCGAATATTGCCCTTATTCATACAATTGAAAAGAAGGATAACTGGAACTGAAAATTCTACGATTTTTTTTTTTACACAAATATGTAGAACCTGAATTTTCGGTTTCAATCATTCTTCTTTTCAGTTATATGAGTAATGGTAACTCACTGTTCGAACTAGAACAGCATTTCGCAGTTTAATCTAGTTTCGGTGCAGTATAATAAAAAAATTTCGAAAAATCCTACTAATTGCATAAAATATACACACAATTAATTGTATTTCCAAAATAGCAAACCGTAAAATAAAATATTAATGGTTTAAAAAATACCCAACATGCAGCTTTTAACATTATACATGTATATAAATTTAGAATTCTCGTACAATCGTACATAACATGGTTTATAAATGCACATCTAGAGTTGATACAATTTCAAGGACCATTCAACAAAACAATCGGATTTTGTCATCAGTAAGAGTACAAGAGTATTTCTAAGTAACTTATCCACTAAGTATACGATCATCATTTCCCAATGGTCTTGTAAACCTAGTATAAAGTAATATTTAGCTATGTACAAGTCCCTCGTGATATTAAAGGTACTTGTCCATATTGTATGAAATTCATGTATTTATAAAGTATAGATCGTAAAATGACGAGGTAGAAAACAAGAAATTTCCGTGGCTCAACTTGTCGTACATATATATATAGTTAGGTATTTGGTTAGATTAGATTTTAGTGGTAAAATATATAGGTGTGAAAATATACTAACTATTTGCTGACTCTCGTTATATGACCTAACATTTCCCATAAAATCTATGCCTGACAAAAGCTTATATGAGAGTAGATAAAATTTTTGATCGTTCTATTTTATATCAAGCACTCGGTATTGTACGTTTAATATCGCATACATTTAATTTTAAATACCAACAATTTTCTGCAATATCTGTTAAATTTTAGGTTATGTTTACAAATTCTTTGTACATAAAAAATAAAGTTTTTATTACCCTGTATATTCAACGTCAATAAAATTTTGCTTGATTTCAGTTTTTTAAATATTTTTTTATATTTTTCAAACAATAATTTATACAAGATTATTTAAATTTTTTCATTTATTTAAAAACATAAAAAAGTATTTATTTCTAATTAAAATTATTAACATGCACGTACAAAATAAACACATTTTCATTACAGAAAATTCCTCATTTTTTTATAAAATAAATAAATATTTCTGGTATTTCTAGCATATTTTTTAAAAAAATAAAAGAGAAAATTATTTGCATATTTAAAACAATCAAAAACATTCATAAAGTTTATAGATAAAAAAATAATTGCGGAAAATGAAATACAAAAAACACAGGTATTTATTGTGCGGGTATTTTATTAAAAATTATTGCATAATTAATAAATTGACACATACATGCTAAAAATTATTTATAAATTTTCAGAAAATAGAAATTTTACAGAAGAAAAAGGCATTTTAATGAAAAAAAATTACATAATTTGATAAATTCTTAAAAGTGTTAATTTAATTAGGTAATAAATAAAGTTTTTAAGAATATAAATAACGAAGGATGTTAATTCAAAGTAAAAAGTTTCGTTTATTTTAAATAAATTGAAAACCAAAAGCGATTTAAGTTTGAAAAATAAATATCCTTATATATAAATAC
Source organism: Anagrus nilaparvatae (assembly GCA_022575985.1). Classification (NCBI taxonomy): domain Eukaryota; kingdom Metazoa; phylum Arthropoda; class Insecta; order Hymenoptera; family Mymaridae; genus Anagrus; species Anagrus nilaparvatae. Next base: position 34,977,977 of record JAKSXM010000231.1, read on the forward strand.
TTTCTACACTTTTTGATTTTTTATCCAACGACTTTTTTAAAAACCCTTACTTACTCAATGTCAAAGCAAACTATATACTAGAATTGTGGTACTCAATCGATCAACCCCATTCATGCAAAGAAAAAATACGAAAGTTCATCCATCAAGTCACACACAAATAGTATGTGAATCTTTTTGGATTTACCTACAATCCTTTTTTGATTTCCGCATACAAATTTACATAACTTTGTATTTTTTATGTATAAAAAAGGCTTATATTTTGTATTCGTTTTGTTAAAAAAATTTCTATAGCTATTTGTTATAGTTGATTGATCATATGATGAAATCGAGAATATTATTGACGTTCCAATCGTTAAATTCACGCATTGTGTATTAAACTATTCTTCTTTTTATTTGTAATCAGCTTTTTTCATACAATAATAAGTTTTATTACGGTATTCCGAGCGTAACATGAGTAGCGTGAGTATTTATTATGTATATTTAACATTTTTTGGAATCAAGTACAAAAAATTAAATAATGTATAAATTCGCATAAAAAATTTTTTTTTAGTTTTACATATTTCAATAAGTAAAATATTAAATTGAAAATTTTCAATTATTATGGTAAATAGGGATGAAATCCTTTTTTTTAGGATTTTCAATGAATAGAGTTATGTAGATTTGCGAAAAACGTGACGGACAGTATATAACTAAATCGTCTTTTCAAATTACCTTTTATATCCATCAAGTTAGTCTGTGTGCATTTACTTTTAAGATTATAATGTGACCATTTCAGATACAGTTTAAGCTTTAAGATGCTACGTGAATTTTAAATGTGGAATAGAAAATTGAAAACAATTTTTTTCTTATTGTAATTTACTTGAATTTGAATTTTCGTTTCTCTTTTTTTTAATCATAAAGTTATGAATTAGTTGGAATATAGATTTTTTCACATTTTTTTATTCATAAAAACTTTAGATCAATTAGCTAAAGAAATTTATTAAATACAGTACGAAAAAATTTAAATATTTTTTGCTTCACAGCGAGGCTGAAAGTGCAACTAAAACTAAATTTTTGGAGGGTTAGTTATGAAACACTTATAACGGGCTTGTATGTGTATTATATATATTTTTTTATATATTTTATTATTCCTAAACACTATCTATTAAAAATAAAATAAAATCAAAATTTTTGGAAAAATATAGTCGCAGGGGCCCAGGGCGCCGGAGGCAGCTAGCATCGCTATAAAGCAGAATTTTGCCTAAATATTTTAGGAGGGAATTTTTCAAGGTATAAAGAGTTGGAAAAAAAATTTTTTTAAATTTTGAGATTTGGAAAAATCCAATTCGATCCCCTACCTTAACCGAAAATCAAAAATATTTTTCATAGCTCTATGAAATTTTATTTTTGGTTCCTCAAAGAGGAACCATTGTGTTAGGTCAAAATTTGATTTTCTATTTTTTGGCATATAAGCACGTTTTGGGACCCCAGGAAGCTAAAAAACCTGTTTTTAAAAAAAGTCTGTATGTGTGTGTGTGTGTGTGTGTGTGTGTGTGTGTGTGTGTGTGTACGTATGTAATCGGTGATATTTCACAAATATTATGGAATTAAGACCTAATTTTTTTTTCAAAAATTTTTTCACCAAAAAATCTCGAGGTACTTTTTTTTTTTTTTGATTTGGATGTAATACCTCATTTATTTCCATGAAAGTACTTATATTTGAAAGTATGGTTTTTACATGATATCTCGAATCGGATACTTAATTTTCTGAAAATTTGTTTTCAAAAATTTTTTTCACAAAAAAATACAAAAAATACCAATTTTTTTTTTCTTTTTGGACTTAGTACCTAATTTATTTCCATGGAAGTACTAGTTTTAAGAACCTTGTTTATTGTTATTTTTTGGATCTGATACTTAATTTTTTCAAAATTTTTTTTGTCAAAATTAAAAAAATAGAGAAATTAAAAAAAATGCAATATTTTTTTTTTTTTTTGGTGTAATACCTCATTTAATTCTATGAAAGTACTAATATCTGAAAATATTATAACTAGTGATATTTCAAAACCATTATCGAATTAAGACCTAATTTTTTTTTCAAACATTTTTTTATCAAAAAATCTCAAACCCCCCCTTTTTTTTTTTAATTTGGATGTAATACCTCATTTATTTCCATGAAAGTACTTATATTTGAAAGTATGGTTTTTACACTATATCTCGAATCTGATACTTAATTTTCTGAAATTTTTTTTTCTAAAATTTTTTTCACAAAAAAATACAAAAAATACCAATTTTTTTTTTCTTTTTGGACGTAGTACCTAATTTATTTCCATGGAAGTACTAGTTTTAAGAACCTTGTTTATTGTAATTTTTTGGATCTGATACTTAATTTTTTCAAAATTTTTTTTGTCAAAATTAAAAAAAAATAAAAATAAAAAAAACTGCAATATTTTTTTTTTTTTTTGGTGTAATACCTCATTTAATTCTATGAAAGTACAATTATCTGAAAATATTGTAACTAGTGATATTTCAAAACCATTATCGAATTAAGACCTAATTTTTTTTCCAAACATTTTTTTATCAAAAAATCTCAAACCCCCCCCCTTTTTTTTTATTTTGGATGTAATACCTCATTTATTTCCATGAAAGTACTTATACTTGAAAGTATAGTTTTTACTTGATATCTCCAATCTGATACTTAATTATTTGAAAATTTTTTTCCTAAAATTTTTTTCACAAAAAAATACAAAAAATACGAAACTTTTTTTTCTTTTTGGACGTAGTACCTAATTTATTTCCATGGAAGTACTAGTTTTAAGAACCTCGTTTACAGTAATTTTTTGGAATTGATACTTAATTTTTTCAAAATTTTTATTATCTAAATTAAAAAAAAAGAAAAATAAAAAAAATTGCAATATTTTTTTGGTGTAATACCTCTTTTAATTCTATGAAAGTACTAATATTTTAAAATATTGTAACCAGTGATATTCCAAAACAATTATCGAACGAATATCTAACTTTTTTTTCCATAAATTTTTTTATTAAAAAAATCTCAAAATACTTTTTTTTTTTTTAATTTGTATGCAATACCTCATTTATTTCCATGAAAGTACTTATACTTGAAAGTATGATTTTTACTCGATATCTTGAATCTGATAATTAATTCTTTGAAAATTTTTTTCTCCAAAATCTTCGTTACAAAAAAATACATAAAACATCAAATTTATTTTTCGTATTTGACATATCTAATTTATTTTAATGAGAGTACAAGTTTTAGAAATTTAGTTTATAGTAATTTTTTGTAACCGATCACAATTTTTTTTTTTATTTTGATATAAATTATATCACACAAGAAAAAATGATGGAAATCTTGCCTCTTTTTGACTTCCTCGGATTATTTTGTTCATTGCTATGTTTATTTATGTATGCAGCTTAATGAAATTATAAACAATAATAAACAGCCTAAAAATATTAAATGGTTATGTTTGCATTTTAAAGTTAAGATTTAAAAGTTATATTGGCATTTTTTAAAGAATCAAACAATTTATAGAATTAAATAATTTATTATTTTGTGATTAATAGAAATAATATAAATAATGTTAAAATCTTGAAGCAATTAATGTGGCTATTTTTTTTATTACAAAATATTATTATTATTATTATTATCATTGTTACGGAAGATTGGTCAAATGCAAGGAGTACACTGAGAAAATAAATTATAAGAAATTATTATAAATTCTGGTAAAAACTCCTATCTTTTTATAATAATTGAGCGAATATTTGTAATTTTCGCATCGTTACCAACCATTTCTTTTATAAAAAAAAATAAAATTAGCTTTTTTTATATTTCTCTCTTTTTAATTATGCAAAAATGATTTAAAATCCATTAACGCCGGCGCGACCAATCCATGGACGCTAGAATTTTCACTTTAATAACAAAATGATCTTAATAATCTACTTTACCAGCTACTAAAAACGAAAAATGTAGGTATAATTGCATGGTTGTAATCAATAATATTTTTTGTAAATTAAGATTACAGCCCATTGTTTGAGGAACCTCAGTGCCAGCTAGTTGGCAGGGTATTTTTTCATAGCTCTATGAAATTTTATTTTTTTTTCATAGCCCTATGAAATTTTTAAAAAAAACCAAAAAAACAAAAAACCGAGAAAAAATTTTACTATCAAAAAGAATTTCATTCGATTCGGGTATATTTTTTACGTATCCACCTAAATTTTCAAGGCTATCGGTTCGATCTGTCAAAAGATACAATAATTTTTCGAAAATTATAAAAGTTTAGGACTAATCCTATATATATTTCTAATTTTTATCAGTCACTGATGTAGTAACTGAATATAGTAACTAAAAGAAACTTGAACAGCTTTTATCATCAAGCAGAACCCTAGAATGGATAGTCGAGGGACACAACGACTGCTTGTGGATCCTATGGAAGGGTAGCGAAGCTTTGTATTGCTGATCACTAATTATTAGTCTGGGTTCGTATGCCCGTAATTTTTATGATCCAGTAAATTTTAGATAATACTTAGGGTAAAAAAAGGTTATTTTACAAAATATTGAGTAACATAAAACAACATATTTTTGGAAAAATAAAGTCGCAGGGGTCCAGGGGGTCGCAGCCCCCATGGTGGCTGCCGGGGCGAGCGAAGCGAGCCGGAGGCAGCTAGTCTTTTATAAAATCACAAAAATTACTTTGAATTATAAAGTAAACAGTATTTCCATAAAATATTCTCACATATAAATACGACAAGAGATACAAAGAAGCCAGTTATTAGAACTGTTATCAGCGTTATTATTAATGTATCATTATTTGGATTTATAATATTATATACTTCTTCCACAGTTTCATCCTTAATAGTCATATACTTTCTTTTCTGCATTCCATTTTCAGAAAATTTTTGTTTCAACTGGTAGTATTTTTTTAGAAAAGGTGAATATTCTTCAAAATAAAAAATATCCAAGAATGGAGGAAAATTGGTTTCTATAGTTTTGAATTTTTTTGATTTATCACTTCTTCTGCTAATCATTATTGAATCATAAGTATCTGGAATGGCGATAATAAAGTTTTCAAATTTTGAGATGTCATCGTACAGATTACATTCTTTCATGACTTCTCCGATCTTTTTATAATATTTATAATTAACATTATCAATACTTGTCTTTAAAAACGTTTCTTTTATCTTAGGTCCAGCAAGATCGTATATTGTTACATTTTTTTCGAGTGCTTCTGTAATATTCTCAACTAATAAATGTTTCTGTGTTTCATATTTGAATATGGTAATATTAGTGCATACATTAGAAGCAAAGAAAATAGAAAAGAAAAATAAAAATACAAAAATTATTTTTTGTTCTAAATTAAATTTTTTGAAATTTGTTGGTAAACCAATGAGAATTTTAAATATATTTAAAACATTCCATTCATCAATACTTGAACGAAAATTTACCAAGCGAAAAATAACTAATAAAAAAATTAACATACTTGCATAAGTTAATGAAAATAACCAAAATAATTTCCAAGAAGATATTAGTTTTTTTTCATTAATTTCAGGTACTATTGCTACAGCATTTAAATATCGTCTTAACAATATTTTGTTAAAATTTTTAGGATTTAGAACGAAGTTACTAATAAGAATTAAATTTATATTTTTTTCTTGTAAGTAATTTGGATTAATGTAATAATTTTGAATCAAGTAAGTAGTACTTGCATTAATACTTTTTGCAAAATGCTTATATTCTCTATGTAAATTTTGTTGTTCTTTTGATACATGAGCACCATACTGAATATTACATTGTGGCCAACAATCTTTCCAAACTCCAATTCTTAATTTATAACCGTTAATATTGTTTAGTTTATTTAGAAATAATTTTACATTCGAATGGATGGGGTAATCTGAAACCTGGTATTTTGCCAAAAAGGGGTTGTATGATAAAATTTTAAGGCTTCCATTGTAACCAAACTGTAAAATAGTGAAATCCAAAAATTTATATTTCCATGATAAGTCAAGTATAGATTTTGCAACTTCTTTCAAGAAATTTATCGAGTTTAATATAAGCAAAATTTTAGGCCGGGAAATATAGAATATCGATGGTCTAATTAATTTGAAAATTGATTCTACCTCTTTGGTAACATATTTTTGTTTTGTATTGCTCTGCAGAGCAACGTGAAGAGTAGCTGAGATATTCTTATCATACAAAAAGTAATTGTTCTTACAAGATTCGTAGCTATTATCAACAATATTGACTGGGACTTTCCTCAGTAACTTGCCCAAAATTATTTGATTGCTATCATTCGATGTAACTTTTTTATTCGACAAGTAAACTGTTAGATGATGAGGTTCTATTTCTTGAATAACATTATCAATCAATAAATCAATAACATCTTGAGTCTGAGTCATAGCGACCCTGAATTCATAATTAGCAATAATTAAATAAATAATTATTAACTTTTGAAATAAAAGTAAACACATTTTAGATAATGTTAGACAAACAATAATAGAATAAAAATGAAAAAAGGCTGTTAATTTTTTTATGTCCTAATTTAATCGATATATTGATGTCAACTCAAGAAAATTTTCTGCTAATTAACTTCCTCGATGCACCTTTACTACCCATCTAATTAAATAAATAAACCTGCAAACAAATTAAAATTATTTAGTATTTCATTATTTAAATTAAGAAAATTATTTAATTAATACATTTATTTACTATCCTGATAGTGAAATAGAGGTCATATTTTAACAATACATGTAATAAATAATTATACAATTTTTACTCTATTATCAGTGTAGGCCTGAACTCCTATTTTGCAGTCACTTTATTTGGGGCATAAAATTTTCCAATTCCAGAATTCTGAATACAAATATTAAATCCGTTTCTACCAAAAATGGTCTAGTTGCCAACAATATTAATTTTTAGGTTATGTTTTGTGGGTTTTTTAACATTTTATCTGTTACTTATCTTTTTTGAGTCCCAGAATACGAATATATCTGTTTTTATTTAAAATTTTTTGGTTGACAACAAAAGAAAATATAAAAGAAACCAAAAAAAAAAAAAAAATAACCTAAAGGTGTTTAAGAATAGATACCATATTCATGTATAGAGACCCAAAAAACATTAGTAACAGATAACAATGTTAACAAAACAGCAAAACATAATCTCGAAATTCCCTATTGTGGGCAAATGGACTGTTTTGGGTAAAAAGGGTTTTCATATTTGTGTTCAGAGACCCAAAAAACATAAATATTCACTGAAAAATTTTATGAATTATCATCAAAAAATGTGACGTACACTACATCAAATTATAATAAATTTATGTTCCTGAAAATGTTGAATTCTTTTTTTTTGCTTAAACCGTTTGAGAGATACAAGAATTCAAATCCAGAGTCTAAATTTAAAACGTTTTAAAAAAGGTATAATTTGATTTATGTTTTTGATTACTGTATCTAGTAAACTGTTGAAAAAAAAGATACAAACTAAGAATTTTTGTTTTATTTAACAGATTACATCATTTTTTGAAATATAGGATAAGAAAGGTTATCTAATAACATATAAACCTTTTGTATTTCCAGGGTCATTAAAATAAATGATTGTTATTTGCGATGTATTTTTAAAATGGTAACTGCAAATATGACAATGGGATATGATTTGGGGTGAAAAATGTGGTTTTCGCCCTTTAACAGAATACATAGTGCCGATTTTTAAAGTCTGGATTAGAAAATATATTTTGTAATTTCTGAATACTTTTAAGAAATATATAAAAATAGCCTGTTCCATCGTTTTAAGATATCTAAAATACCTTCCAAGCAACCCCTAAAATTTATTTTTTATACTTATTATTATTTTTTACAGTCCTTGTAACACATAGCCTCTAATAACCGGTTTTTAAAATCAAAATACTAATTTTCTCGACTTCTAAAATTTAGTTCTTTAGGCAAGAAATTTTGTGTAATGGTAAAAAATCGAGGCGCCTCACAATGATCTAGGAAAAAAAAAAGAAGAAAAAAATTCGATTTGATCGAGGTTACGTTCTATTTTGACGCGGGTTACGGCATTTTAAAGCTAAAGTCCTCTATTTTACGAAAAGTACGACGAGAAAGTTTTTTTAATACATTTTCAACCCTAAAATGCAAAAAACTACCCCTAAAGTATGAAATTTATTTTAAAATAATATTTTTGCGCAAAAAAATATCGAAGTAGGTTTATTATGTTACAAAATGAAAACTTTGCAAACAAATAACGTATTTATTAAAAAAAAAAAAAAAACTACCCTTAAAAACCCCCTAACAACCCTTAAATACACCTGAAAGTGAGAATTTCCATAGTTGTTGAAAATAAAATTTTATTAAATATTTATAAAATGTATTAAAACAATTTTTTTTATATATCTTAACCCTTTTGAACCCCTAACAACCCTTAATGCCACTCTTAGAATTTAAAACTGATAAAACTTACTTCGATATTTTTTTGCGCAAAAATATTATTTTATAATAAATTTCATACTTTAGGGGTAGTTTTTTGCAATTTAGGGGTGGAAAATGTATTAAAAAAACTTTCTCGTCGTACTTTTCGTAAAATAGAGGAGTTTAGCTTTAAAATGACGTAAGCCGCGTCAAAATAGCACATAACCTCGAGCAAATCGAATTTTTTTCTTCTTTTTTTTTTCCTAGATCACTGTGCGCCTGGTCCAAAAAAAATCCATTTAAATTTTTTAAATTAAACAGTGATCATACTGATGATTCCTCACACTGTTTAGCCAAGAGGCGAAATGACCTTGGAATTTCCCGAAAATTTTCGGAATTTGCCAACATATAAAAAAATTTTTAAACATCTTATTGATTGTTCTTAATTTAATACTACACTGTCTGATATATTTAGAGTGTAATTATTACGCCAAATATCAGCACGAGTATTTAAGAATTTTATCATTGTCTGGAAAGGTCGTATTATTTAATAATCGTAATTTCATACCAGACGTAAAATTAAAAAAATTTCAAAAAAAAAAGTTTAAAAATACTATTTGCTTTTGTAAGTACATACCTGAATATTTTAGTATAAGATATAAATATTATTTCATTAATTCACTGTAATTATAATTTTTCTTCTGAACATGCTTTTATTCTTTTATAAGCAATAAAATTAAACGATTGTTATACATTGACAATTAAATTTCTGAAACAATGTGATTTCCCTTGTAAGGATCTTATTCGTAAGACAGCCACTGCAGAATTGTTTGAAAGAAAGACAATTCAAAGCGTATATATTGTACTGGTGCATTTACTTTAAAGTTATTAAAAACATAAATTTTAATTAAAAAATATATATGTGGGATTCCACGCTAACTGGGCCAAAGTTGATATGGATAAACTGCAATTTTTTTTTTCCATGGGGAGAAAACGCGTTGTTTCGGATTGTGCTGCGAATCTTGATGATCGAAGCTAATGATGTATTATTTACGATATTTTTTCAGAAAACTTGAGCTAGAAATTATTAATAAAAGCAGCACGTAATTATAATACAACTTACAAGTTATAAATTTGCAACCACAAAAAAATAAGCCAACCCTAATTTATAAGATATTTTCTTAAATACATTTTTTTGCATTGTAACCCTTAGACAAGTATAATAAAAGCACAGCATGTAGTCTTCTTAATGATATCCATATAAATATAATAATTATAATAATAAGTACAATATTCATAAAGCAAAAGTCAAGAACCTACTTGGATTGTTGAGTGCATGTAATTCCTAGTCTCTATATGTACTCCTCTCTTTTCTGTCTGTACAGAAGGAAATTCAAACATTATCCCCAGAAGCTGGATTAAGTAAATCTACGTTTGTAGAAATCCTCTACAATACAAGTAATATTTTGATTTTCAAAATCACGAGTTATATCTATCCTTTTCCTTATTATACAAACTACAAACATTTATAAGATATAAGGTCGTTATGTATATATTTACCTTTACACATATTCTGTATGGCATGTATGTAGTAAATATATATGGAATCATTGTCATTGAACATTATCTAAGTGGACATTTAGATTGTGCATATATAGAAACAGCGGGTGGGTTTATATTATTATTACATTCACGTATGCTTATGTGCATACCGAAATGTCACTCTTTCCTATTATTTGAATATTTGACCAAATTAATATTGACTATTTGACATTTATTTTCAAACTTATTATTATTAAATAATTAATTTTCTATTTTAAATAAAGTTGTCTTATATTTTATAATTAATTATCATTAAAATTTGAATTAAAGAAAAAAAATTTTTATGAATTAAAATTTTAAGTCATAGAAATTGATTAATAATAAATTTTTGATAATTACAAATTCAGTAAAAAAACATTAAACTGATACTGTTTAAATATGCTTTTAAGCTGTCTAGTTGTCTATTGGTACCATTATATATGATAAAAGTATCATCTACATATCGTGATTATGAAATAGTTTGTTTTGTGTAAATATTATTTTTTGAAAAAAGGTATTTTTGTTCATAGTGGTTTAGGTGTATGTCAGCTTGAAAACCGGATAATGGTGAGCCCATTGCCAAGCCTTTATTTTGTGTATAAAATTTTTTATTACATGTGAAATAATTCTGTAATAATACTGTTGTTAATAATTTAATTATTTCATTTATTTGTTGATTGTTGAGATTATTATTATTCATTAAGTTTTCTTTAACTAAAGCTATTGTTTCTGTGACTGGAATATTTGACTGACCATAAACTCACCTTGTCGAATGATGCTATTTTATATGCTTTTTTTAAATTTATATTTTTGATTTTATATATGAATTCTATGCTGTTTTTGACACTATGGTTGTTATGTATTTTAATATTGGAAGATAAAATATCCAAGATGGTGCAGGTTTCCGATTAATTACTGGGTGAGCAGGAATTCCTTCTTTGTGTGTTTTTAATAATCCATTAAATTCTGAAGCTGAAGCTTTGATGGGTTTGAGAAAACGTTTACTACTATTTTTTTTTTTTTTTTTTTTTTTTTTTTTTTAAGGGAAATATGTGAATCTTGCATCAGCCATGGAGTGTTTGCGGGCCTTAAAGACCCGCAAATTTCCATGACCGCCCAGTTGTACAAAGTTTACAACTGGGAGACTACCGGCGAACGCGGTCGCCTGCTACGCCCCAGATTCATACTGGATAAACACACTTTAAACCCCCCGCGCTTGTATGTCCCAAACCGGAACTCCCTTTTCAGGTATAACTTCAGTTTGGTTCGCGCAGCCTAGGCAGCTGGCCGCTACCTTCCCCCCTGCCTAGGGGCAGGAGAGCTCTCTACGATAGACAGCCCTCCTCCTTCTTCTCCAACAAGGTAGTCCTTACGTACTCTGCTACTTTGTTCCAGTTTTCGGAACTCCGTAGCATTTCCGGGACCACCGTCTCCGGCCTCCAAATCGGGAAGGGTGGGCGCCCCTCCGAGTAGCGACCACATTCGAAAAATGTGTGCTCTACTGTATCATCCACGCCTGGACAGTGCAAGCACTCCTTTGTTGCCACCTTATGCCAACTACTATTAATATACAGGTGAATGATGTCTTCGATGTTGCTGTTTAAATTTTTTACATAATCATCTGTTGGATCTTTTTTCAATTCGAGAATACCATTTTGCATAAAAAAATTATATGCTTTATTATTATATGATTCTTTGCTTATGATTACCATTGTATCCCCTTTATCAGCTTTAGTAATAATTGCGTTGTTTTCTTTTAGTTTATTTCTGATGTTATTTATTATTTTAATAAAAGAACTGGTGCATGCGGAAGATTCAATAAAAAGCATGCAAGATGAAAATCAACAAAATAATATTCGCGAAATTATTATAGCCAAAAACTAAAATCGCAAATTAATGGTAACAACAAGGACACCAACAACATAAATAATAATAACATCAAAAATATTAAAACAAAACATTTTCAAGAAATTAAAGCTAATTTTGATTTGGGGGGGGGGGGGTGGCGAAATAGAGTATGTCAAATTAAACAGCTTTTGGGGTATCAAATATTTCGAAAATTTTAAACCATCTTAAATCTAAACCATTGTAAATCTGAAAATTAATATATTGAATCAAAATTATATGTATTAAAGCTCTTTTTCACTTTTTCTCACTCTTTCTCGGTTTTTCACGTTCTAGTGCAAAAAATATGAGATTGAATATCATTTAATTTTACAAAATAAGAAACTAATTGTGGCAAGTTTGTATTATTAAGATAAATAAGATTGTTTATTAAATTTTTCAATTTGAATGAACTAAAAACCTTAAATATTTTTTTTATTAAAAAAAAATACAAGTTAATAATTGATGACTACTTACCTATTTAATAAAAATATTTTTACGTAATTAATATTAATTTTATTTTTAAGTAATAACTATGATTAAGATATTCCCTTTTATTAATATTATTATTTTAATTTAAAAAAAAGAAATTCTGTATGTATTTATAAAATCTTTATTATTTATAACCTGACAAGGTCATAAAATCTAGTTTAATCATATTATATATGTGTTTTTACAAGTTTTTCAATAAACGATCAGAATATTTATTAATGACAGAAACAAATTGGTTTGTCGAGTTTAAATCATATATCAAAACTCTTGAATAAAGTAAAGATAAAAATTTTAAAATAATTACATTTATTAAGTACACGCAAAAAAATTCCTTCTCACATATAAATAAAAAAAAAATCATTTTTTTGCACTAAGATCGTCTGTTATTAAATTAATTAATAATTTACATAAATATTGTATTATAAATCTGATGAAAACTTTTAACGCATATATGTAAATTAAGAGGAATAAACCGGAAATAGAGAAACTGACCAAACAATGTGAAACTTCTACTAACGCAAATAACCGGAAGCTTTCTCTCTCTCTTCATTTTCTAACAAATATGCATGAAAATATGTATCCATATATGTCTTTCCATACATATAATATACCAACTTTGAGAATACCTAGAATGTCCAAGTGGTACATACGTACATATATAAAGGTATGACTATGCTCTTTTGTTTAAACTTATAAATATTTAAATATAAAATTAATTTTAATAACTAGAAACTATTTTTTTTTTTGTCAAATGATAATTAAAAAAAAAAAAATTTTTATTATAAAATTAAAATAAAAGCTTCTGTATAATATACTCATGAAAATACAATAAGCTTATCTTTATATATATAGTCAATTTTAATATAAACTAAAGTACCAACCATTTCATTTAGCAATTTCATCACGAGTGTCGTTTAATAGCATTGTCAAACCCAAAGTATATAAATATATACTACTCGTTGATTTTCTTTTATTTTTCAAGTATACTTTTTTTTTTCATCTTAAATTTTGGTAAAATTTTTAAGGTCCTTGAACTATGAGTGAGGGTTTTTCGTTAATTGAGAATCACGCGATTGTACACAGAGAAGCTAATACGTGATTCGAGTAACTAAATACGTTTTGGACACTTTCGGCAAAACTCCAACTCATGAATTTTATATATAAGTATGTACGTGTACGTGTACGTGTGCGTGTGTTTATATAACCTTTTCATTGACTTTGACCCAGGGCTTTTACTCTCAAATGTGCTGAGTTTATTGTGCGGTTTCAATTGGATGGATCTTTTCAGAAGTATAATTACCCATACAGATAGCACACTATGCTTTTCTATTGTTTACATTAAATTCCCTTAAACTAAGAAGATGTTCCTGTTTATACTCTCTATATATAGATATATCTATGTTGTATGTATTATATGGGTATAATTAGAAGACTATATTGTGTAGAGAAAGAAAGGAATATCATCTCAATTTTCTAGTTAAATAGAATTATCATTATTTTTAGAGAAAATTTTAATCAAAAATTTTCTTGATTATGACGTTATTCAAATAGAATACAAATATATGCTTACGATAATACACATATATTTATATGGAGCTTTTCCTGAAAAAGTACATTAAAATATTCAAATAAATATATGAAAGCCAAAACTAGTGTAAAAAAGAACTAAATGATCCTAGTTAAATATTATTAGCTTTAAGAATATTTTTATATTGTCTTGATAAGCCTTTATTTAACGCAAGCCTTTAAAATTTTTTGTTAAATACTAGGGAGACTGAAACATTTGGGACATTTAATTGCAATTTATAGTTATGGATCCTTCGTTTATTCCAACGCGCCTTCTGAATCTAGAAACAACAATGTTATAAAAATATTGTTTTTAAGCAATTTTCCAAATATACTTTCATCTTGTAATTAAACCAAAATACTTCCGATTAGTCTTATTTTTCTCATATAGATACCATATTTTTAATTCTCGTAAATCGCAATTTTTTATCACTGATTCTCTCATTTGGCCCAAAATGACAAGTTTTTAAATTGCTGCCGAAATTGCGATTTTTTATGAAAATAGGTATTATGGGGGGTCTCAAATATTTTCAACTAGTTCCAAGTTTCCAAAAATTTTTTACTTGTTTATTTTGTATTAGATGTTTCCGAGATATGGCTCTCCAAAAATAGTCATAAAATATGCATTTTTATAAAAATTATTAAATTGGGACTTTGTATTTAAATTATCATATCTGCTAATTGAATAATTGAAAAGGAATGCGTAAAAAATTTTATAGTACTTATAAAAATGTTTTGAGACCTATAAGACCAATCTTTATTGAAAATTGCAATTTAAAAATTGGTGATTTTGGGCCGAAAATGGGCATAAACCAACCGAAATAATTTTGATTGAATAGCAAAATGAAAGCCATTTTTTTTCAACATATTAAAGTCATTCATAAATATAGATTGTAATTTGGCGTCCCTAATTTTCCGGTCTCCCGATTATTACAAAATCATAAAAAATAGATTTTACGAAATTTCAAAATTTGATATTTAAAAAATTTTTATTCATAAATTAAAATATTATTTTTATATTAATTAAAGTATTAGCACATATTATAGTATAGATAAAAATTTAATAATTTTTCAAATCTATATTAAAAAAAATAAAAATAATTTAGCCCACTCGTTTAAAAAAATATTTTCATGTATTAAAAAATATGCATATGCAAAAAAAGTTTGAATACGCTTTTGAAAATTTCTGATTTAAAATTTACAGAAATTAATAACATTTATTCATAAGAGCATAAAATTTTTATTGATCACAAAAAAATATATTAAAATTAATCCATCAGAAAAAAGTTACAATAAAAAAAGAAAAAAAAAAATTAATAATTTTTTAGTTTAAAAAAAAATACATTTTTAACAAAATCCTATATATTTAAAATTTTATCAAAGTAAATTGTAAGCGGCTTAGTATTCGTTAGCCTTCAGTAATATAGTAATTTTTATAATATAAGTGAACGAAGCTTTTGATGGTCAAGCGTACATATATAGAATTTAAAGCTTCTACATAATATTAATACAAATATATATATATAATATGTAATAATCAGAATTATAAATTTTGCTTTTAGAATTGTGAATAATAAATAAAATATATTTTAAAATATATAGTAAAATATTAAATTGTTATTAAAAAAATTATTTGTAAATAACTAAAATTTAAATAACTGAAATTTGTTTAAATATTTACTGAAAATTAAAAAAAAATGAAGCTATTAAAATCCATTAAATTTGTGTAAAATATTTAATTGATAACTTTAATATACCAACATGATTTATTTCTAATTTTAGGAAAATTTATGGATTTGAAAAGTAAATTGATTCCCGAAGGACTGCACTGGAGTATATAAAATATCAATATATTTTAAATATTATAGACTTGGAAGTTAAGTAATGCAGGCCTGGACCCCCATTCCATATTCATTTTATTTGGTTATAGGCTCATTAAATTTGCCAACAATACTTTACGTTTTTGGCTCTCTAAACGCAATATGGTATCTATTTTTATTTAAAATTCTCCTGTTTCTTAATACAAATAATTTTATTAAATAAAAATATTTGATTTCTGAGCTAACAATTTGCTTTATTTTTTCAATAAATTGCCCACGTTTCGAAGACCTTCAGTCTTCATTATCAAGGCTAAAAATTTACAATATTTTACAATTTTATAAAAACTTTTTTTACATAATTCCAAATTTAAAAATTAAACATTACCTTATTAAATATTTTAAAGTAAAGAATATACAATATTCTTCACTGAGTAACGATCTTATACTAATCTTTGAGCTTTTAAAAAATTTTACAAGTGCTAGATTTTTTTATACGAAGGAACATAATATAAACAAAATATAAAGTTTGTAACTCTAACGTACATTTTGTAATTAAATCACGATCCAGATTTTTATTATAAAACCATGGTTTACTAAAGGAATTATGAAAGTACTCAAAATAACTGACACCCTTAATCAATCCTAACTCTTCTATGGACATTTTTGAGGCTAACTTTTCTCTTTGGACTATATGGTTTCTTAGGTCGGTATGTGGAATATGCTTTATAGTGGGATCTATTAAAGTGGCCGATTTTGCCAGCTTGTCAACATTTTCATTTCCAGTTAACCCCTGGTGTGAAGGAACCCACAGCAATTTTATATAAGTATCGCTATTGTTAAATTTATGAACTTTCTTTCTAATTTCAAAAATGAGTGGGTTAGTTTGCGCGTTAAAGCTTGGGTGATTAAGACTTTCAATTGCGCTAAGGGAATCTGATATAATAACTATATTTTTATCCTTGTTATCCAAGGCAATATTTAAAGCTTCGTTGATTGCAGCACACTCTGCTGTAAATATCGATGCACGTTTGTTTATGCTCAGCTTAGCTTGCTTATCTATTTTCTCACAAAAGCAGGCTGCACCTACTGATATTACATCAGTGCTCTTGCTACCATCGGTATAAATATGTAATGAGTTGCTTTCGTTATTTAAATAATCATTTAGTAATAGGTTAGGATCATTAGTATTTTGTAATAGTCTGCCAAAAAGTACGTCAGTATTCACCGGATTTGAAAGCAAGTAGTAGTCAAAGTTATATATGGGTATATTATCAAAGGCTAAGATTTCAGATTCATATTTCATTGCTTCGTTGATGCATTCATTAATAAACAAACCCCTTTTGCGTTTATCCTGCTTAATTACTGTGCTTAAATTCTTGATGGTTTTATAAACCAAACTACTTTTATTAGAAAGAATTTTGGAAAAGTAGGTAGTCCCTAAATATTTGGCTCGGTTTTCAAGACTTTCGACTTTAGATTCAGACAAAATAATATTTGTTGGGGTACTAGTTCGGTAGCCTAATGCCAATCGAAGCGCTGAGTATTGAATTCTTTCAAGTTTTGACTTGTTTTTACCATTGGAATATGGAAAATATACAAAGCTAGAATAATCTATAATGGATCTAACATAGGATTTATAAAATAATATTAACGTTTGAGGGTCAGCTCCCCACCGTATACCCCTGGAAAATTTTAAGATATTTAATGCCCTGTTAGCATTTGCCTGTACTGTTAGTATGTGTGACGTAAAGTTGAGCCGAGTATCAAAATAAATGCCTAAGAATCTCCCTGATTGGGTCAACAGGTGTCGATCAGGGCACTACAACTTAAATGAATCGTTGCATAAAATTAAAGTAGTCCCTGATTCTTCATGTTCATGTGGTTATCCAGTGGAAAACCTGAACCATGTAATCTGGCAATGCCCACGCTTCGACCAAGAAAGAAAATCTCTTGTTTCTAAACTAATTCATTGTGGATATCAACTTCCTGTAGATATCACAGAATTCTTATCTAAACCTAACATAAAAATGATGAGTTATGTGAATGAATTTTTCAACAACTGTCAAATTAAAATTTAAGTCAATTATAATTACTTTATGATAATTAATTTTTGTCTAGTTAGTAAAAAAAGAAGATTTGTTTAATCTGTAAGATATAATGTTCTAAGTTACTCTCTAATATGTTAAAATAAGGTAAATCAAACGTAGCTGCATAGCCTCAAAGAAGGCTCGAAGCTTCATATAAAAAAAAAAAAAAAACGTACATTTTTAATGACTATTTTTTAATATGAAACTTATTACTCATTATTAAATACTCTGAATCTATAAATTTTCAAAATAATTTATTTGTCGGTCCCTAAACTCTTCTATATGATTTTTAACATATATCTAAATGTTCAAGTGCTTTAGGTTTAAAAAATGTTTTATTTAATTTTTATTATTTCCGTTTTCTTATTATTCTACTCCTTCTGTTTAACCCCAGTCTATTTTTATAACAAAAAATCCGTTTTTTAATCTTTTTGCTCTTTTTAATCAAACGTATCGTGTTTTTAAAGTGACCTTTTAAAAAACAGGTGTCTTCTATTCTATTCATGGTATTATCGTTATATTCTATAAACATCATCTCCGAATGTAATCGTTTTCTATAATTTTTTTCCCTGTCTAAAATGATGATATTCTCAAAGTCGATTTTATGTTTAAAGAATTTACTATGCGTGTTTAAGACGTTACGACTACAATTTTTTTCAACATCTTTTTCATGTTCTCCAATCCTGATACCCAATTTCCGAGATGTTTGACCTATATACCTATGATCGCATGATTTACAATTTATCTGATAGACTACACCTGAATTTTCATTTTTGTTTATTTTATCTTTACCTAATTTTACGAACTTTTTTAATTTACTTTTTGCCGTATTAATCGGAATATATTTAACTTTTTTTATATGTTTATTTAGAGAAGGGGTAGCATACTTGTAATAAGGCAAACTTATTCTTTTTATCTCATTATTATAATTATTTAAATTATTTCGATTTTGATTTCCAGTCTGACCTATGTTACTATTAGTTTTATTAAAATGATGGCAAAGTCTTTTTTTGACATATTTATTTATAAATTTTGAGGGATAATTATTCATTTTTAAGTAATTTTTTGCCAATGTGATGTTTTTTTCTTGAAATTTCTTATCTGACAATAAAATGCATTTATCTACTAAATTATACACTATGGCTATTTTTTGGGCAATTGGTGAGTGACTTAAAAAATTTACTAATCTACCACTGTATGTTTCTTTTCTAAACCAATCCGTTTTTGCTCTTTCATTTTTTTCCCTTATAATTTTTAAATCTAAAAAGTTAATTGAATTATTAGTTTCTCTTTCCATTGTAAATTGTACCGAACTATTATAATCATTAAACGTCTTAAATAAATTATCTATTTCTCCTTTTTTTACTAGTATTAATGTGTCATCTACGAATCTTTTGTATAAAATTATATCATTATCACAATTTTTTATTGGGTTATAAAAATGGTTTCGAAAATTATTTAAGGCATTACTACTTTTTAATTTATCTAAACAATTTATCTCTAATTCTTGCAAGGTTATGTTGGCTAAAATTGGACTAATAGAATAACCTATAGCTGTACCCTTTTTTTGTCTGTAAAACTTATTATTAAATTGAAAATAATTATATTTGAGTAAAACTTGTATGCCCGCTATAAAATCATTTCTTGTTAATGGAATATGATTCTTCAAATGTTTCCAATTTTTCTTTAACGCGTCAAAAATTAACTCATGGGGCAAATTTGGATACATGCCCACAACATCTAGAGAAACAAACTCATAATCTTCCGGAATGTCATTGTTTTTTAATATTTCCTTAATTTCTAAACTATTTTTTACCGAAGAATTTGGAGTTTTAATAAATTTTGATAAGAATTTTGATAAAGCTTTATCAAAATTATAAAAAACGCTATTAATACATGCAACTACAATTCTAACTGGAAAACCTTCTTTGTGGATTTTAATTAAACCATAAATTCTGGCTAAAATTGTTTTTTGTAAATTTAAAATTACGTTTTGAAAAGCTTGGTCACAATCAAAAACTCCTAAATCATACCATTTAACATGGATGGGGTACCTTAGAAATCTGAAAATCAAGGCCCCCCCCCAAGAAGGGTAAAATATATTCGATTTAAGAGGAGGGGGTCAAATGGACTTAGAATAATTTCAATTTAGGGACTTAAAATAATATGTATTTAGGAACTTGTGGCAAATTTTAATGTAATGTTGCGTAACATTTGCATTATACCTATAGCCTCCAGCTGCAGCTGAACATGTAAGTAAACAAATTCCATGCATTTAGGTTGAGTTCGCAACAACCAGTTATAAGTTTTTTTGGGGGTTTCATACAAATTTTCTTTTGTAATTATCTGTTCATGGACCCAAGTAACAGGTAAAAATCTTTAAAACTCAAAAAAAATTACCTAAAAATTCTTAATGAAGGTTACTAAACCATTTTTGTTAAAAAAAGATTTTATATTTGAAATAGGGGTCCATACACATACCAAAAAAATCGATTGCAGCCACAAATACAACTTTCTTAAATTATAAGAAAAGGTTTCTAAAATATTAAGGATTCGTGTATTAAAATTCACCCAAAAATACAAATTTTCCCGAAATTTGTCAATTTCCCACATAGATATTTTCTTTTTATTAAAATGAAATAAATCTTGTCTCTACATAATTAATACCATAAATTAAAAAGCTAAAAACATAATTGCAATTAAATATTTTTTCTTAACTATTTGACCTCATGTTAGTATAATTCTATCCATTTATATAATTTATATGCCTATGTGACCTAAAGAATTTTAAATTTTATTTCCTTATCTCATAACATCGCTAATATATCAATTTATACAAAACATAATACCTTTTGAAAAGCGCAAAATAAGTTTTTCTTTCTTTTTGGTGAAAAAAAAAAAAACATAAAACTATTTAAATAGTAAATTAAATAGAAAGCTAAAAAAAACACACATATAGAGAATGCATAATGAATTAGTAAATAAATATATGTCCTGGTATTCTCAATTATAAAGTAACGCTTTATGCGTTTATATTTATGTACGTTGTTAGTTTATATTATATCGAGGACAAAAACTTAAAGGCATCTTTTTACATTTAATATTTGCATATATGCAGAAGAAAAAAAAATTATTATTTCTGTTTTAATCTTATATATGCACTATCCATGTAAAATGTGAAAGTAAGTATAGTAATATGAAAATTGATCCGGTTCGTTTTGATGTTATGTTTACTTAAAAATAAGTGAGACAAGTTTTTATATAGTTAACGGTCAGTATATTTTAAAATTCTTTTATGTAACGTACACATGTATAAAGAGTGATGAATAGCCAATTACTTATAACGCCTACACGTTACAAAATTTTTGTGTTAATGTAACATGAGTTTTCTTACTACTTGTTGTTCTCATCAATTAACAATGTCATTTTCTATTATTTTTACTTCATATATTTTAAAATTTTTATTTTTTTTTTTTGTTAATTTATTGCTAGTGAATAATATAATACTTGTTTTATTCATAAACATGATCATTTATTATGTTGTTTTAATATCTTGTAGCAATATTTATATTTTTTTTAAATTATGGGCTTTTCACGTTAAAATTGCATTCAATTTATGGTATTTAATTTCTATAAAAACTCTGCCAAATTATTGGCACTATGATTTCTCAACTAATACTCCAGTCAAATCGCGGTTTAGGGTGTATTTTAACTGGCCAACATGAGATTTGCTCGACTATATGTTTTATGGGTCGCTCATCACGAAAATCGGGGTTAGGATATTTTCGGAAAACCCTTAAATTTTTAAAAACTACCCCCAAAAAGGGTTTTTTTTTTTATATAATAGCAAACTGAGTTTCTAGATTTAGCCAAGAATTTATCTTAGGAGTTTTTTTGGGTCGATGAACAAGAATTTGAGGTAGTTTTTTGTGAATAATTAATATTTCACCCTTAAATTAGCAAAAAGAACTCCTAAAAGAAGCGTTTTTGCTATTTTCGTACTTTCAGCGACGAAATTAAGTCCTAATAGGTTTTTTGGGTCACTGATCACGGATTTGGGGGATTTTTGTATTAAAAATTAATTTTACCCTAAAATAAGCAAAAACAATTCCTAAAAGAGGTACATTTGCAATTTTTGCACTTTGAGTGACTAAATTTGGTCCATATGGGTTTTTGTGTTCCTTGATCAAGAAATTTAATGATGTATTTATAAAAATGTATTTTATGAAATTTTTACCATTAAATTAGCAAAAATTATTTATTTTATTTTGTTTGGGAAATTTGCAAGCATTTTTAAATGTATAACATTTATTTTTCCTGAAAAATTCCTAAAAAATGTTTTTGCTAATTTAAGGGTGACATATTGATTATCCACAAAAAATTCCCCCAAATTCTTGAGCGGCCCAAAAAACCCTTTAGGACTTAATTTGATCGCTCAAAGTGCGGAAATAGCAAAAACACCCCAGTTAGGGGTTGTTTTTGCCAATTTAAGGGTGAAATATGAATTATTTATAAAAAACTACCTCAAATTCTTGATTACCGACCCAAAAAACCCATACGGACCTAATCTGGTCGCTCAAAGTGTGAAAATAGCAAAAACGCTTCTTTTAGGAGTTCTTTTTGCTAATTTAAGGGTGAAATATTAATTATTCACAAAAAACTACCTCAAATTCTTGTTCATCGACCCAAAAAACTCCCCTAGGACCAATTCTTGGCTAAATCTAGAAACTCAGTTTGCTAATATATAAAAAAAACCCTTTTTGGGGGTAGTTTTTACAAATTTAAGGGTGTTCCGAAAATATTTCCCGGAAATAACCCCGATTTTCGTGATCAGCGACCCAAAAAACATATATTCATATAAATGTATTTTTATAAAAAATTAGCCCTAATTTACAATGCATAATAAAAAACTAACAATAAGTCCTTGAGCAAAAAAAAAAAAATTTTAAGTTCTTAAAATCTTTGTTATTCAATACCCATTTATAAAAATTATTCTAAGTCCCTAAACACAATAAATGCCCCCACAAGTATGTCACATTTGACACCCCTTAAATTACATGCTTGAAATACCGCCCTCCCCCAGTCTATCATGTTCCATGTTAAAATTGAAAAAGTAGATTGGTTTTTATTTTAGTTGTTGATGGTAAATTTCCATTTCCATAAAATTACGGTCTCTGATAACATTTTATTTATAAATTTAATGTGTGCAATAATATTGTTTCTCTTCAAAAATTTTAAAAATGTTAAAAAATTAAAAAAAAAAAGTTAAAAATTATACAGGAACTACAAAATACGTAAATGTTAAACATAAAAATACCCGAAAAAAAAAAATTTTAATTTTATATAATTGGACCAATGTATAATTTTTAAAATAACACAGTGACATATAACGTGATATTTTATTTTTTTCAGCAATTTATTAATCGGTTATTTTACATAATATTCGAGAAAATAAAAATCTTACATAAAGAAAGTTTAAATGTTTTCCCATATATATCCATAAAACTGCAATATAATATGAAAAGCCATTAGGTGACACATCACATTTATAAAACTGATACTTTTTTAAAAAAAAAAAATTATAATGTATGTATGCAAAAATTAAAAAAAAAGAAATTGTAAAAATTAACAAGAATCTTGACGAACCGGTATAAAATAATAAATTTTTATTTTACAGAATTTAGTAAAAAGATACCTTGTAAACATAAATTAAAAAGCAAATATTTTTTTTCTTCACAATAATTGTCATTAATGTAAAAATTTAGTATAATTTGTTTTTCAAGATTTATCTCAAAATGATGTACAATCATTAGTAAAAAAATAAAGAATTTTTTTTTTTTAATTAAAGAAAACACCTTTTTTCATTAAAATATATTACATAAATGCCAGAAGAAAGATTTTAATAAAAGTCGGTGTGAATAAATGGAGAAAGAAAAAAAAGTATATTACCAGGATAATAAACGTTATCTTAATTGGATATTGACTGGTTGTTATATTTTCGAGAGCTAATGAATTGATTTATTATTATGATCAGATATTTTATTATTTGATACTTAAAAAAAAAATAAGACATATTAATTTTTTTTAAACGATTTCTTTTATTAAAAAATTATTATTTAAGAATACCGTAGCTTTATAGTTTTCGATAAGATACGATAAGATCATGATGGATAACTTGCACTTGTAAAGGTTCTGTGGTTCACGATCTGTTTTTAAAATTAATAGGGATTGGGAATGACAATGATAATCGCTTCTATGAACAGTTCCCCCTTACAATTGCCCCCTGGAATCTTAAAATTAGTTACAGGACACATCCCTTGGACCTAGCTTCTTCTGGGAGTAGGTACAAGTAAACTATTTTAGATAAGCAATATCTAACGAAAAAAAATGTCGACCTAAAACTCGACACAACACGGTGTATAACAATGATATTAATTTAAGATAATGCAAAAAATCGTATAATCATAAAAACAAATCGATATAATAAAATATAATGTCACACACATATAAACATTTATTATATCTAATTATAATAAGGAAATGATATTTAACAAGACATAAAAACAGAAAGAAAAGTGATTTAATAAAAATAAAAATTTCTTATTATCTTAAATCTAAAATCAAATTTATAAGTAGTGTAGTATAGTAGTAGCTTGATCATATAAATAATAATAACACACTTAAAAAAAAAAGGTTTAACAATTTAAATCGTTTTTAATGTTCCAACAACATTCAGATATTGATCTTTATTCGCGGACTATGTAATATCTTTTCTCTTAGCGCGTATATTTTAAAAGAAAACCGGTAACTCGTGAAAATTAAATGTTATATATTACATATTATTTTATTGTTTGTGTTTTGTAAAAATAAAAATTTTTTAAATGTTATCTTTCATTTTTTATTATGTGCTAAATAACATTTAATACTTTTTAATACTATTATTGGGGAAGGAAATCTATTCATTTAAACTATTGTGTTTACCATGGCGCGGATTAAAAAATGATATTCCTCAAGTGTATAAGGTCCTAATTCTTGGGTCTTCAAATCGGTCCCAAAATATTTTTCCTTCAAAGTACTATTGAAAACAAGTTACCTCCTCAATTTTTAGACTCCAAGGTCTTCTCCTTGATTTTTTACAGCCAAATAACTTTTTTTTGTGCTTTTTATTTTTTTGAATTTTAAGAGCACAAAAATTACTAAAAATTCTCTCAAACGCTTATTTTATTGCAACAAAACTTTTCCTTTCAGGCCCGGATAGGAATGTGGGCACTTTTGCACCTAGATGGCTAAATAATTGGGAGGAATCATGTTTCATATATATAAAAACATCTGCCAAATTTGGGGTCAATCGGTGAAGATCATTCTGCAAGAAGACACCATTCAGCTGGATTTAACCCTATTTTTTTTTTTTTTTTGGTTCCTCAAAGAGGAACCATTGTGTTAGGTCAAAATTTGATTTTCTATTTTTTGGCATATAAGCACGTTTTGGGACCCCAGGAAGCTAAAAAACCGGTTTTTAAAAAAAGTCTGTATGTGTGTGTGTGTGTGTGTGTGTGTGTGTGTGTGTGTGTGTGTACGTATGTATGTAATCGGTGATATTTCACAAACATTATGGAATTAAGACCTAATTTTTTTTTCAAAAATTTTTTCACCAAAAAAGCTCGAGGTACTTTTTTTTTTTTTTAATTTGGATGTAATACCTCATTTATTTCCACGAAAGTACTTATATTTGAAAGTATGGTTTTCACATGATATCTCGAATTGGATACTTAATTTTCTGAAAATTTTTTTCCTAAAATTTTTTTCACAAAAAAATACAAAAAATACTAATTTTTTTTTTCTTTTTGGACGTAGTACCTAATTTATTTCCACGGAAGTACTAGTTTTAAGAACCTTGTTTATAGTAATTTTTTGGATCTGATACTTGATTTTTTCAAATTTTTTTTGGTCAAAATTAAAAAAAAAGAAAAATAAAAAAAACTGCAATATTTTTTTTTTTTGTGTAATACCTCATTTAATTCCATTAAAGTACTAATATCTGAAAATATTGTAACTAGTGATATTTCAAAACCATTATCGAATTAAGACCTAATTTTTTTTTCCAAACATTTTTTTATCAAAAAATTTCAAATACTCCTTTTTTTTTTTTTTAATTTGGATGTAATACCTCATTTATTTCCACGAAAGTACTTATATTTGAAAGTATGGTTTTTACATGATATCTCGAATTGGATACTTAATTTTCTGAAAATTTTTTTCCTAAAATTTTTTTCACAAAAAAATACAAAAAATACTAATTTTTTTTTTCTTTTTGGACGTAGTACCTAATTTATTTCCACGGAAGTACTAGTTTTAAGAACCTTGTTTATAGTAATTTTTTGGATCTGATACTTGATTTTTTCAAATTTTTTTTGGTCAAAATTAAAAAAAAAGAAAAATAAAAAAAACTGCAATATTTTTTTTTTTTGTGTAATACCTCATTTAATTCCATTAAAGTACTAATATCTGAAAATATTGTAACTAGTGATATTTCAAAACCATTATCGAATTAAGACCTAATTTTTTTTTCCAAACATTTTTTTATCAAAAAATTTCAAATACTCCTTTTTTTTTTTTTTAATTTGGATGTAATACCTCATTTATTTCCATGAAAGTACTTGTATTTGAAAGTATGGTTTTTACATGATATCTTGAATCGGATACTTAATTTTCTAAAAATTTTTTTCCTAAAATTTTTTTCACAAAAAAATACAAAAAATACAAATTTTTTTTTTCTTTTTGGACGTAGTACCTAATTTATTTCCATGGAAGTACTAGTTTTAAGAACTTTTTTTATAGTAATTTTTTGAATCTGATACTTAATTTTTTCAAAATTTTTTTCTTAAATTTAAAAAAACAAAAAAATTAAAAAAACTGAACTTAATATGTATGATTGAATACTTGTAATCGGTGATATCTGTGGCATATTTAAGTATTAAGCTCATTGTTTGAGGAACCTAAGTGCCAGCTAGTTGGCAGGGTATTTTTTTAATTGTGCTAAATTAATCGACATTAATCGGAAAATTCTTTTAAATTTCGCTGTCTCAACATATAAGCTTGTAAAAACATGAAAATATATAACCTTAGGCAAAATTTCCAGCGGAATCCAAATTTTTGGTCATATTTTTGATTGGTCACGTGACTTGGCTGGAAATTTGAAATTTTTAAAAAATGAAATTTTTGGAATCAGTTTTTTTGTTCTAGTTTTAAAACAAAGCAAAAATTTTACCATAAAAAATATACATAAAGACAAAAATTTTTGTTATTTCAAAATGAAAATTGGTTTGTCTGCTGGGGAGATATTAATGCTAGAAGTTGAAACGTATTTACTCGATTTCTCACGCATGCGAAGCTCAAAAAAAATTTTGAACCACAGAATCGGATATCCAGGGAAATTTCCTATCCGGGCTTAAAAGGAAAAGTTTTTTTGCAATAAAATAAGCGTTTGAGAGAATTTTTAGTAATTTTTGTGCTCTTAAAATTCAAAAAAATAAAAAGCACAAAAAAAACTAATACGGCTGTAAAAGACCTAGGAGGCTAAAAATTGAGGAGGTAACTTGTCTTCGATAGTATTTTGAGGGAAAAATATTTTGGGACCGATTTGAAGACCCAAGAATTAGGACTTATATACTTGAGGAATATCAACTTTTCTAGAACACCCATAATTAGTGAATATACCTCTAAAAAATAGTACATTTTGCTAATTTAAAGGAATAAATTTGCAAATTTTGATTTTTTAAATCAGCGACCTAGAAACCTATTAAAAATCTTTTTTTTATATTTTTAAAAAAAGAAACCGTTAAACCGTGAGTTGACTGGAGTACCAAAGAAAACAAATTTTATTCTGATTCAAATCCACTTTTTTCAATGAACCAGTATATTCCTTTGGATTTTTCTTGATTCAATAAATAAAAATTTTAATTTTTAAAGATACTTTTTCAAAAAATAAATTTTATTTTATTTTAAACATTTTATTTTTTAAGTTTATAAAAATTTTCTACTTACATACAATAAATCTTTTATATAGTATAAAAAACATATAAAAAACTAGTCTATATAAGAAAGAAGAAGAATATCGTTTATATGTATAGGACCACCCGCAAGGTAAAGTACACCTTCAAAAAAAAAAAAAAAATCAAAACGCCTTTTTTTTAAAAAAAAAAAAGCTCTTTTACAAAATGTAAGTAACTAAGTACGTATAATGCAGAGAAAAAAATACACAAATCATTTGGCATACTATAAAGTTGGCATTAATGTTTTTTACAATGTATTTATTTATAAATATATTTATATTCCATAATTTTTATTTTTGTATGTGTGATTGGTAATTTAGTAATAAAAAAAAAAATTTCTTTTAAAGATATCAATGTTTTTATTTAATACTAGTTTTTTATTTACATTTTATTTATGTTAAAATACGTAAATAAATTATTTATTAATATTTAATTACACAAATTTTTATACTTTTATATGGCTTTTTTACATAAAAAATGCGTGAAGATATATTATTACAATGAATCAATTTAGATTTTTTAGAATTTTGATTTCTCAAATTTTGTGATAGTTGAAATTTTGATTTTTCATTTTTCGTTCTACAATGGACACTATAGTTGATATATTTAATTACTATTTAAAATCTATTAAAATTCTGCTCGAGCAGGATCCATGAAATCACCTCTGAGAAAAATTTTAATTAATTTTTAGTCATAATTACTTGAGTTCAATTTTTTCAACTCTAGAGTCCCCAGAATCTAGTAAGAATATGCTCCATAAAATCCCCTCTTATAACCATGACATGTTGCCTCAGAAAAATCCTAGTGGTAAAATTATTAAAATAATAAAAGTTTGCAATATTTTTGAGATTTGAAAAAAATGATTGCAGAAGATTTTGTATGCAATTAATTTAATGTTTTATTTGTATTCTATCAAAATAGTAGTAAATCTTTCTTTTGTCAAACTTCACAAGCCTGCAGTTACGACTGTATCATATCTAAAAATATATTTTTTCAGTACATATATCACTTCGAAACGTATCTGTTTTCTGTCATAAAAATCTATTTTTCTCATAAATAGCTATTACCATAATTGTCCTTATCCTACAACCCATAATTCGATTTTTCCATAAAAATTGCAAAAAAGTCATGTACATATAAGAAATATTTATTAATTTTATTCATAAAATATGACTTCATAGAAAATTATTGAAATTTTATTTAAATTTTATTAATTACTATTTTTTTCTATTCACGTAATTTAATTATTAAAAATCTACTTTCACATGTAAAAAAATCCCAAATAAAAACATAAATCATTTCTTACACTAAAAAAATTAAAATTTACAATAATAATTAAATAAACAATAAAAAAATTTTTTCTACCTTATTATTAAGTTAAAATAATAAAACAAAAATGTACTTGTAAAAATTACCCACACAACTGTACGAAAAACTATAAAAGATGTACCTATATATAGGTAAAGTAATAAGAAAGAAGACAAATAAATCACGTAACTAATTAAAGATGTGTTAAGATAAAGATAAACTTTATTTTAAATGAGCAATTGAAATATTTTCAAGTATTTATTATTATTATTACTTTATGCGTTGTAAGAAAATTTTTCAGATACATTTATTTTAAAAGAAAATTAAACCCCTGCAGTGTGTGTTTAAAAAACATTGAAATTTATTATAATAAATAATTATTTTAATAATCTATCAATTTAATATAATCAACATAAATATTTTCCTTTTTAAAAAATATTTTATATTTTTAACCTTTTTGTAACAATATTTACACTTATAGGTATAAAGAACAGCTCGTTGCAAGAAGAGTTGTTCTCATAAACATGTACTACCAGACGATATTTTATGAAAAATAAAAACAACAAATAATTCTTAATGTGTTTAAGGATTAGTACTCGCATATAAATTTTATGTATAATGGGATATTGGATGCTTATAAGGTATAAGGTAAAAAATTGTATAAAAAATTATACTTAAAATCAAGCATCTACAATAAATGGATAAGAACACAGAAAATAAATGGAGCAGTTCCCAGGTAATTGGTTTTTAGCAAGAAATAGAAAAATTGATAATTTTGTTAGAAATGCTCACCTAGGTGCAGTCATTCTTCAAAAAAAACTTTGTTTTCAATCTTGAAATAATCTATAGGAAATCAAGCTTCCTGATCTTTGAAAAATAAATTATATTGGCAGGGCAACAAAACTTTTTGTTCCTAAAGTGAAATATTATGTTCGATTAACTACTTTCACA
Source organism: Anagrus nilaparvatae (assembly GCA_022575985.1). Classification (NCBI taxonomy): domain Eukaryota; kingdom Metazoa; phylum Arthropoda; class Insecta; order Hymenoptera; family Mymaridae; genus Anagrus; species Anagrus nilaparvatae. The sequence goes on from JAKSXM010000231.1 coordinate 35,008,109, forward strand.
AGCTATTTGCTTCAATGCAGTAAAATTAAAGTTGAATATTTTATTTAAATAAATAAATAATATCAATAAATCTCATTAGCTTGAAACTTTAAATAATTGAATAAATAATTTTTCTAACACTCACTGAAAACTTGTAATTTATTATGTAAACATAATAAAGAAAAAAGAAGCATTTTTCAAAAGCTTTGGAAAATGATAAATTTGTCAAATGTCGCTTACTTATAAAAAAAATATAAAAGAAAATAATAGGATTATTCTTAAATGTATGTCATATTTTCTGTCGCGATGTATGTAAAATATATAATCTCGTTTATTCAGCATTACGATCTAAAGCCAAAAAAAAATTTATTTTATTTTTGATAAAGAATGTCGCACTACTGTTATCAAAACTTTTGAAATTATAATCTCTTCAGGCTACAAGTTTTTTGACAAAAGAAATATTGACGTGATATGTTACATTCTGAAGTTTAACATTTCCCTTTTTTTTTTTTATAAATTGGAAGTTATATGGAATCGTTTTAAGTTTTTACTATTCATTCCTTAGACTTTTTATATAAATCATACTGAAACATGAAAATTTTTTGAAAATTGAAGATAAATTTAAAAATATTATTCAGATTTAATAGCAAAATAAGTATTTTTATTTTGTAGCTATACTGTCGAATTACCTTGCTTGAATTTTCAAGCAGAATCCAAGAAGAAATTTTTGCATTTGTTTTTGCTTGAAAATTGAAATTTAGGAAACTGATAGATCAAATCAGATAATTTAAAGTAAGAGTCACAATAATTCAACAATTTTCGAGACTACTTCCAAAGAGGCAAGTGAAGAATTTTTGGAAACTTGGGGCTTGATCACAACTTTTGCGACTCATAAAATCTATTTTATTCCAAACTTGCAATTTTATTTCTAATTTAAACTTCGTTCACTTTTAGCCGAAAGTTTTTTGACTATCAAGGAGTTACACATGAACGATAAAAATGTGCTGTTTACAGGTTTCAAAAGTAGACCCTTAGATTACACCAAAAGTAATTGGTTAAGTTACTAGGTAGCAACATTTTTTAGAATTTAGCCTAAAAAACCCTATCTTATAGCACGGACCCCAGTATTCGTAGGCCCAGGAGGTCCATTCAGGTATTCTGAGGATATGGGAAATGTTTTTTCAAATAGTTCCACCAACACTAGGACTAACTTTTAAAGCCAAACAATTATGAAAATCCCTTTAGTTAACATTATTTTCGACTCTTATTAATAAAAATTACATTTAATTTGGATGAATTTTGTTCCAGATTTAAACAAAAATTCATTTCCTTAAATTTTTCTATTAAGCTTGTTTAGAATAATTATTTAATTCGGTATTGACCTCATATTTTAAATTCTTATTACTAATAAAATCTAAAAAATTATAAATCAAAAGAATAAAAAAATAACGAAAAATAATTATTTTAAGGTTTAGGGTCCTACTGACAAAAAATTTTAATAAATCAGGATTTTTTAATATCATTAATTATTTCTGGAAAAAAACTTACTTATTAAAAAATTTTTCAGCAATTAAGTTTCTATTAAAAAAAAAATTAAATAACCATATTTAATTAAAAATATTCAATTATACTATAAAGTAAAACTTATTTATTGATTTCTATTTCTGCAGTATTTAATTGTGGTAAATATTAAATTTAATATTTGCACATAAAAGCTTGTTTCCCTATATCAGCAAAAGTTGATCAGATAATCAGCAGAATCAGCAGGTTATCTTTGTTGCCATCATAGTTGTATATAGTATTTAAATGTATGGGCGAGTGATCTTGTTAATAAGCTATTAAATCAAAGTTGAATGGCAGACTGAGCACACCAAATGCACATATTATTCAACTGTTTATACAAATTGAAAACCTTGAATTTATTTATTTTTTGTGTAGTCCAGAAGCTGTACATGCTATATGCATGCACTTTTATTTTTAAACTTTTTGCAAGACTACTTATATATGGTAATTAAGAATTGTTTTAATTAAATTAATTCAAAATATCACGTTAAATTTTTAGGTTCTGACCCCGAAAAATTAGCCCTAATAGTCATAGCAAAAAATAGAATATGTAGAAAAAATGCAAAAATCAGGCCGATAGATGCACTGTAAAAGTAACTTTCTTATATTAACACAAAAATTCGAACATTTTCGAAAAATTAGTAAATTTTCGAAAAAATTTGTAAACATTCGAAAAAAATCGTAAATTAACTAAATTTAGTATATTAACAAAAAATTCGAGTATTCTCCATTTTTTTTGTGAATTCGCAAGAAAAATTGATAATTTACAATTTTTTTTCGAAAATTTTCAAAAAATAGTTATAAATTTACGAAAAATAGTTGTGAATTTACAACTTTTTTCGTAAATACACAAAAAAAATCGAGAATGCTCGAATTTTTCGATAATCTACTAAATTTAGTAAATTTACGATTTTTATCGAATATTTCCAAAATTTTTTGAAAATTCACTAATTTTTCGAAAAAATTCTATTTTTTTTGTAATTCTAAGAAAGTTACTTTTTACAGTTTGGTCATAAATGGCATTATGAGAAAGTTTTTGGGGTAGGAATAAATTCCTTATTTTTTATCCTAATCTCAACATTCCTTCTTTCTTCGTTAGATAGTAATTACTTTAAATAAAACTGTAATTTGTATAGACTTTATTGATGTGCTAGCAACTTTAAATACTCCTTTAATTTTCTACTATTTTTTACAATCTAGTTCGATGATCTTATTAATAGAAAAAAGAATTGGTCCAGTTATCGAAGTCGGGATCTAAGGAGCTGAATATTCTTATTCTGCAACGTTAAAAATACATTTCCTATCAGTTTAAGGACAATAAGACATTTGTATTACAAAACATGTCAAAATAATTTTCAAAATTGACCAAAAAATACAGTATTACGGTAGTAGGGCTGATTTTCTCGGAATGGGGACCTAAAAATTTGAAATCAGCGTATCGAAAACCTTACCTATTACATGTAAGTATCCTTGCAAAAAGATTAGAAAAAAATCGCATAAATCCAACATGTAAAGCTTCTGGACTATACATGGGCGTTTTGTAAATTTTTATGAAATTTGATGAATTTTACTTTTCAAGCGTGGGTTTTGAATTGATCAATAATTTTAAATTGAATAAAAATAACATCTAAGTATTCAGAAGTCGGTATTATATTCTTTAATTTTAATAATTACTAATTTTTGGAATGTAGTTTTACTGGGAATGGTGAATTTTTGTTATAAACAAAATAAAGAATTTTTCACTTTTACTATTAAAATTTATAACTTATACTATAAAACTGTCCAACAATAAATAATTAGTTAATCCGAAAAAAAAATTGCAGTTTCACTACCCGACTAGAAATTTGATAGGGTTTTTATGAGGCCCAGTCTTGGTTTTTTTCAATGCGCAAAAGGCGGCTTTTCGATTTTTGTTGCCGACTGGTTCAAATCTAATACAATATTGTATAAAATAAATGTTTTGAATAATTATTTGATTGCAATTAATTCAAGTTGCAAAAAACAGGTTTTAATATTTTACTTCAAAATTGTTTATACAAAATTACCAATACTTTCTATAATATTATATTACGTTTGAAATTTGAATCAGTCGGTAATAAAAATCGAAGTCACCATTTTGCGCATTGAATAAAACCAAGACTGACGAGGCCTTTATAAGGTTTAGGGCTTGAACTATAAAACCAGGTTGAAGAACCCTGAGAAAAATAATAAAAAATAAATAAGAATAAACAAAAATATAAAAATAAAAAAAATCTCTTGAATTGAAATTTTCAAGTACGCATGCGCAAGATACTTTGCGCGCGCAGTACTTAAAGTAGGGGTGGCCTATGTAGTACATGATAAGTGATGATAACTATACCTGTCTAATATTTAAAACTTTCTAACCGGTTTTTGCTCTTTTTCTATAATTATTTTATAGATTATTTTATTATTTTATTTTTATAAATTTTTATAAGTTTTTTTAAACAATTTTTTTGTTAGGGTATTATTATTTTTTTATTTAAATTATTTAAATTATTCTTTTATTTCAATATTTTTTTTCTTTATTATTTATTATAGTGGATGAAATTAAATATTAAATTTAGTTAAGTTTATAAAATTGGGATTCAACTGGGTAACATCCAAGACTTCCAAACATACGTATTAATTTTTTTCTTTTTATTTAATTAATAATAGTTAATTAATAATTTTGTTAATAAATATTTTTTGGTTTTGAATAGCAATTTTTTTATAGTCTTATTTTTTTTTTAAATATTTTATTTTTTTAATGTTTGTGGGAATAAATATTAAATTTAGCACTACTCAACCTTGGTGGATTTGGTTATAAATAATTTTCAGCAGTCATATTAGTGGAATTTACTGTGCTGGGTACAAATAATTTTCAGTTGCCATATTACGCAATTAAAAAGTAGTGATGGTGAAGCAACGTATTACGGAAGGTATTAATTAATACGCCCAGCTGTGGTTAATATTGTTGCGAAGCTTCAGTTAAGTCCGAAGGCTTTATTTGCGTTCAAATTTGTAAATCGCCTCAAAAAGTATGATAAATTAGATACTTTTTGAAGCAATTTAAAAATTCGAACAAAAATAAGGCCTTGGGAATTAACAATTAGAAGCTGGAACCTCACATCAGTTGGAATTATAACAGGGTAAAGTAACCATCACTATTTAAATTGGTAATAGCTTGGTGATGGCTAAAATTATTTACCAAAGTACCTAAAATAACACTTAAATCCATTAGTAGCTTGGCGCTAAAATTATACCAAACCACTTAGGTTTAGTAGTCTTGCTTGTAAAATTAAATTTCCTAGCCATCCCACTTAAATTTTATAATTTTATGATTTAATGTGTGCAATTTTCAAAATTTTTAGTTTATTAATCTTGGATGTTGACCAAGCGTAGCGAGATTCCTTCAGTAGAATAATTTTTTAGGAGATTTATATACCAAAAATCTTTTTAAAATAAAAAATAATTGTGGTGAAAAATCCTTGTTATTAAAAACACCAAAAAAAAATATAGTAAACCCTCACACAGACATTGGAGTAAAAAAGTATAGTTACTTTGAGTAACAAAAAAAATAAAAAAAATAAGGTACTACGACCAAAAAAATAAAAGAAATGATTTTAAATGAGAAAAATTTTCAAATACTTAGGTATGAAATCCAAAAAATCAAGTGCAATTACAAGTATTTATAAAACTGGTACTCTTGTAAAATAAAATTAGGTCATTCGTCCAAAAAGAAAAAAAAAATAGGTCCAATATCATAAATATCACCGGTTACATACATACATACACATATACACACCCATTCACGTACACACACACAAACACACAGGGAGACTTTTTTAAACGGGTTTTTAAGTTTCCTGGGGTCTCAAAACGTGCTTATATGCCAAAAATCAAAAACGAAAATTTCACCTATCAAATTTCCTCTATGAGGAACCAAAATAATACACCCTAAAGAAGTTATTGAGTTAAAGAATTAATAGTTTCCCTGAGTAACAATAAAGGAAAAAAAATAATACACCCTACAGAAGTTATTGGGGTAAAAAATTATTGTTACCGAGAGTATCAACCAAGTAGAAAAAAAAACCCAAAAGAAGTTATTGGGGTAAAGAATTATTTATACCCTGAGTAACAACAAAATAAAAAAAAAACCCTAAAGAAGTTATTGGGGTTAAATTTAAAAATTCATGTATCCAAAAGAACAAATGAAAAAAAAAATTTTGAATTTTGGTACTTACAATATTTTTTGGCTTACAATATTTTTAGGTGTAGAAAAAGCACAGAGAATTTCGTGTCAAGTTGTACCCACAAGTTTTATGTCGAAAAGCGCAGAAAAAAATAATTTTTGTGCAACTAGGCCTAACACTTCCAGGTTTTAATTAATGTTTACACAGGCAAAAACTACACAACCAACGAGCATGGAACATGTTTACTCTTAACAGTAATAAATCCAAAAACCGAAATTACAATATATACTATCCTAAGTCCATAAACTTAAAGTATTCTAAGTTGTTATTGTTATCAGGGCCTGTTTAGGCCCTGACTCCCTGTTTCAAATTATTCTAAGTCCCTAAATTGAAAATATTTTAAGTTCATTTCACCCCCCCCCCTAAAAGCGTCACTTTTTCACCCCCCTAAAAACCTTAATTTTACACCCCCCCCTGCCGAGCCAAAATTTTTCAAATACCCCATCCAATGAACATGTTCCATGTTAAAATAATTCATTTGTAGTATAATTTTTTTATTTCTCTAACTATAATTATAAATTAACTTTTTTAAATTAAGAGTTAACTTAATTTACAAATTAATTTTCAATTTATTATGCAATTTGAATAAAATCAGTGCAAAATTAAGTTTTCTTTTTTTGTATACTTAAAAAAAAATAAGTTTTATTATTTACACAAACACAAAACTACTGTAAAAGTAATTAATAATGATCAATCATGAATCTTTATATTTTTTTTGCGGACGATTAATTATATTGAATGGCATTTAAAACGAAAGATAAGTTACAACTGATATATATATATATATTAAAGAAGAGGGTAAAAAAGAGTGTTAGATAACAAAAAAAAATGTTTGTACTATTAATGATATGTTCATTAAAGCGAGAATAATAAATAATAAAAATTCGTTCGCCCATATTATATCGGATATCCTGTTTTTGCGAAAGGTATTTTTGGTTTTTTTTTAATTTATTGTTTAAAAATATATATAAATTTCAAGGTCAAAATTTGTTTAATTATAGTTTGATATTTTTTTATTGAATTTCAAATTTCTCAATAATTAATCAAATATTTGGTTAATATTACTAAACTAAAATTATTCAATTAAAATACTAATAAAAATTTTTTGTTCCTATTTTAAATATTTGCTGAATTCCTATTCATATTTAAAGTAGTTTTAAAATATATGTACTATCTTATCGAATAATTTTTTTTTAGATTAATTAAAATTCATAAAATTGCTAAATTATTCAATGAAATTCAATTGGTATTTTTCATTATTATTTTTTATTTTAATAAGAATATCAAAAAATATTTCAAAATATTAATTGTGAAACTAATTAATTCTTAGAAATTAAATTTTTTTAAATTATATATAAGGCATGAGAATAACTATGTTCTATTTTAAATTTTGATTAATTTTTGAGAAGATAACATGAAGCCCATATTTTTGACTTTTTTAACTATTTTATTTTGCAGTTCAGTAAGTCATCTTATAATTATTTTATTAAAAATTTTTTTGGCAATTTAAATTTTAATAATTTTTTTTTTAATGAAATTAAATTTTTAATTGATTTTTGAATAAATATTAATGAAATAGTTATAGTTTTTAATGTGTTGGAGTTCAAAAATTGCTGAAAATTCAAAAATGCTCTTATTTTTATAAATTTTAAATTTATAATTTCAATTTTGCAGGTTTTATGTGGTAAACAAAAAAAAATAGATGAAAAAACGGCTAAATTAAAAGAATTACAAAAAAAATTTCCAGATCTTAATATTCAAATACTGGATGAAAAAGATGTAGAATTAACTGATACAAGTTTAGGAAAAGGTTTCCAGGCAGAAATCGTTTTAGGTTATTTACATAATAATAAAAATAATCAAAAACAAAAAGTCGCTGTAAAATCAAGAGATGTAAAAAAACATTTTTTTAAAAATGAAAATAAAATTTTAAATGAAATTTTACTTAGTTATAAGGCAAAAGGACATGAAAATATTATAAACATATTAGGCGTTTTTGTCACTAAAAAGGCGTACAATTTGGTATTAGAATATTTTCAAGGCAATACATTAAAGGCCATGATTTTCAATCGGGATGGAATAAAACATCAACTCACTGAGGATAAAAAAAATAAAATTGCAGTTCAAATTTTAAATGGTTTATCTCACGCACATGATAATGGAGTTATTCATAAAGATATGAAACTTGCTAATGTTATGGTAAATGATCAAAATCAAGTAAAAATTATTGATTTTGGATTTAGTGAATCTAATAAGCCAGATGTTTGCTTACCAGTTACATACAGAATAAAATCTGATCCTAGAAATCGAGCACCTGAAATACGCCAAGGTTTTGAAGAACCTACTCCTGCTAATGATGTTTGGTCACTGGCTTGTACTTTTAAAGAGTTATATAATGAGCATCGTATTTGGGATGATGGCAGAATTTCTAATATAAGAATGGCTAAAGTCTATTCTGTTAATCCTAATTATTATCCAGATTTTACAGGTGTTCCTGAGTTTTTAAAAGATACTCTTAAACAAGCCTTTGATCGCGATCCATTAAAGAGACCAAAATTAAAAGAAATTTTAGAAGTTTACAAGAAACTTGAAAATAAAGAAGAATTTTTCGATGCAGAATCATAAATTTCGATGGACTGAAATTCAAAAATATCAAAATTAACTATTTATAGAATAATAAAAATAACATGAAATGCAAGGTTTTATAGAATTGTAAAATTCTTATTTATAGGTTTTTTCCGAAAAAACTTGTATTTCAGATTGTTAAAACTAACACGAATGGACAACGACTAATAAATGAAGTTTGTTTGCAAAAATGAAGAAAACAGCAAAGGGAATTAAACTGATTCAAATAAATATGAAAGCAAATGTTAAATTTTATTTTATTTTTAATGAAAAACTAGTTGTAATTATTATAAATTTAAATAAAATTTGTTTAAAACATTTTTTAAAATTTTTTAATATTTTATGAACTTCTGGTACGTATTAATTATCAAATTTTAATCTAAAATATAAGATATATGGATTTTTTATTTAGAATTTATTTTCAAAAACAAAAATATTATTTAATAGGCTAAATTTAGAAATAATAGCCCTAAATTATACTAACCAAAAGACTTGAAACCGAAATTAGTTACATATTTTTTTGATTTGCAAAAAATCAATTACTCACAGTTATAGTGCTATTACCCAAAAGTAAAAATTAGTAAAACAAAATAGGCTTTAAGAGAGTAGCCAATGTCAAGTTCACATTTACAATAATACCCCCATCCACACATATAAATACTTTATTTATCGAATGGTCATTATTTACACAAGTGACTTTGGTCAACCTACAATTATCAGTACACGCTCCATTACATTCATTCTTTATCAATTGTAAAATCTAAATACATATATATAACACGTACACACAATATAATAATATATAAAATACAGTAAACAATACACATATCGCGTAAACGTTCCTCCCTTTTTCAATTGCCCTTAAGCTATCATTGGACACGCGTCTTTCCAAGCAATATTCCTTGTATTATTCTCGAACCCTCAGTATAAAATGATTCAGTATTTATTTATACTGGTGCTATTAATATTTTGAGATTTTCTTATCATTTTCATTATCAAAAAGGATCTATAGAAATGTGCAAGCTTAAACGCAGTTTAAAAATTTCCCCCTTTTTTCATATAAATTATGTTTGGAATATTTTAAGACCAAGCTAGGACTAAAAAAATCATTTTGTATGAAGATAAAATTTTAGTAATATTTTGATTCAAGAAAGTGAATGAATGTACAGTTCAGAAAATAAAAAAGTTATTACCATTATATAGTTCCCAGCAATTTTCCTAAAATAAAATTTTACCAATATCTCTGTATCAACGTAAATAAAATTAATTTTAATAAATCTCACTTTGAATTTTTATTATTAGTAATATTATAATTCATGACTATTTTCAATTTTTTAAAGTGGTTGATATAAAAAAAATATTTTAATTTTAGGGCCCGAATTTTCGGGGCTATGGGTAGCCGCTGGAGGAGATAAACTCTAAAAAAAATGGAAATTATAGTAGTAATTTTTTTATATCAATCACGCAAAGAACTATAATAAAATTAAAAATTTTTTTTGAAAATTAAAATTTTAAAATTAGTCTCTGATCATTTACATGGTCCTAGTCATTTTCTGGCTTTGAGTCGGGGTCATTAATTCAACCCACTCACTACTAAACTTTGGCCCTACTGACTTTGCTCAGCCAGACTTGACCCTTGTGAAAACGGGGCCTAGGTATGTAACAAAATTTGACAATATTTTCATAAAATTATATTTATATTATTTGATTTTCTTCTATATGAATTAAAAATAAGTATTTGTATAATATAGTTTTATCTTTTAGATTTTATTCTCGCAACTGAAATGGCTTCGTAAAGGTATATAAATACATGAGTGTATTTGAACCAATGTCTAAAATATACTACTTAATTAATTTAATCTATTTTATAAATATTTTATTACTGTTTTAATTGAACATGGCTAATATGGTAATTGATTGAATTGAAATTGTTGATTAATAAAATAATATAAAATGTCATTCTTAACTTGTCAATCTTAAAGGCCCCCATTACACGAGGACCAAGTATGGCTGAGCCAAGTCAATTGAGCCAAGATTCTTTCTTTACTATTTTAGTCCGGGGCTATTTGTTAAAAAAAAGGCCAAACCTCTACCTAATTATGAACATGGTCGAATCGACCTGAAGCCTTTTGCATTTGCTTCGGGGAGATGTTAAGACAAAAACGCCGGAAGGAAATTTTGTGGAAATGAGGGGGGGCATTTTCAACCCATTTTTGCCCCCGATTATTCCGATAAATTTAAGAATTGTTTTTTTTTTCGATTTTGAGGAGTGCCTATAGGTTTTTTGGGTCGTAGAATTCAAATATGAAGTCAGAAATGCTATTTAATGCTTCCTGGGGGGTGATTTTGGCCTTTTTCACTCTTTCACCCCCTAAATATGTCATTCATTAAATGGACCGTTCTTTCCAATTTTAAAGTATCTTTATAGGTTTTTTGGGTTGTAGAATTCAAATATGAAGTCAGAAATGCTATTTTATGCTTTCCCGGGGGTGATTTTGGCCTTTTCACCCCTTTTACCCCCTAAATATATCATTCTTTAAATGCAACGTTCTTCTCAGTTTTAAAAAAACTTTATAGGTTTTTTGGGTCGTCGAATTCGAATATTAAGTCAGAAATGCAATTTTATGCCTTCCCGGGGTGAGTTTGGCCTTTTTCATATTTGAATTCTAAGACCAAAAAAATCTATAAAGATATTTTAAAATTGGAAAGAACGGTCCATTTAAAGAATGACATATTTAGGGGGTAAAAGGGGTGAAAAAGGCCAAAATTACCCCCGGGAAGGCATAAAATTGCATTTCTGACTTAATATTTGAATTCTACGACCCAAAAAACCTATAGGCACTCCTCCAAATAAAAAAAAAAACAATTCTTAAATTTGTCGGAAAAATCGGGGGCAAAAATGGGGTGAAAATGCCCCCCCTCATTTCCACAAAATTTCCTTCCGGCGTTATTGTCTTAACATCTCCCCGAAGCGAATACAAAAGGTTTCAGGTCGATTTGACCATATTCATAATTAGGTAGAGGTGGTTTCACAGATAGCCCCGGACTATTTTAGGTAGTTAAGACATTTAAATTTTCACTGTGGTGATCTAGTTGCCATAACCAGAATAACTAACATTTTCTCATTACTTAAAATATTACTTCATCAACATACTCTTATTATAAATTTTTATAAAAATTCTCTAGACTTGCTTAGCCATTTATAAATAACGCATATTCTAACGAATAGGGTAATTTTAATAACAAGAAATAAAAAATACGTACTTGTAAAATAATTTCTTATATACATTCAACTCGATCTTTTGTCTAAAAAAAGGATACTAATATAATAACGCAGTAGGGTAAAATTTTTTTTCTGCATATCAATCAGTATAACGCAGAGTAATCATGTGCTTACTCATGCAAAGATTCAATATACTTTTTTTTTTAAGCTCTAGTCAAATTATTCTTAAACATAATGATGTATCGAGAATAATAATCTCTCCCTTAAAAAAAACGTAAGTAAAGAAAATTTTCACCCTTATATACATTATTAGCTATATTTATTCCCTAGGACACATCATTAAAACCACATTTAAAAGGTTATATCATTGAAATTCGTATGTTAGAAAAAAAAGTAACCACAGAATTTCATTTTCTAAAACATTCTTTTATACATCCATGAAGAAGTATTAGTTAGATGAATTACTTATGATGCACCCTCTTAAAAACTAAATATAGAAAAACACCAAGTAGGAATGTCCCATGGGTACTATAATATGTATGTGTGTATTGTTAACTTTAGTATACATCTTTATAAGGTTAGACTAAGTATATTGCATTTTGTATAGGGATTTGTTCTAATTGCTCATTATGTAAACAGAATTTGGTGTATTTTTCCTTTATGTACTAACTTAATCTTATAAATTTTTTGTTATCATAATTTAATACTAATTTATATTTGTAAATGTTTGTTTAGGCACAAAATTAATTAAATTTTTATCTAATTTTAAATTTTACTAAAAGTTAATCCTGTTTTGACATTCTAATTAAAATAAATAAAATTCATTTTTTTTTTAAATAATTGGTCTGTCATTATTTCTATTTTTAAAGTAAGTAATCATTTCATCAACTTTTTTAATTTTTTTTAGAACAGATGTTATATCTTTTGAAACTATGTAACCCTTACATATTACAAAAGTTTTGTTTTATTTATACGTTACCTTGTTATATACAATTATGAAGTTTTTTCTTTACTGTGACAAACATTTATACATTTGTTATAACTAGAAAAAAAAGTAATTAAAAGTGATAAGATAAAAAAATGTATGGAGCTAGGTAATGTATAGTAAGCTGGACGCTTATTTGAAAACTTTTGGTGGTCTTAAAGTAATTCGGAAAGAAAAACATTGCTGCCGAAATTGCAGTTTTCAATAAAAATAAAAATATAATCAAATTGTCGTAAAATTGAGCCCTGCGTTTCTAGGCCCAGAAGATGCGTTGGGAATAACCGGAGGGTTCCTTAAGTTTTATCAGCATATTAAAGTAATCTATAATTATAAGATGTTCTGGTCTCCTCTTGATAGTTAAAGTTAAAGCTAACTTAGTTGAAGTTAAAAACAATAAGCCTGCCTGTCGTTTCTTTAAAATTTTTACAGTTAAATACATAGGTTAAATTTTGCTATAATGTCCAGGCTAATATTCGTGTACCTAAAATTATATCGTGCTTTCAATTGCATCTACAAAAAAAAATATCTAAAAAAAAATACATATGAAACTTTAATACTTTTGTTAAACCAATAATGCAAGGTTTAATACGTGACCTAAACTAAAACATAGTTTTGTAGTTAGCTGACATCTTAATCAAGTTAATTATTTCTTTTAATGCTATTTTGTTCTTTTTGTAATCAACGTTTTATCTAGAGAAAAAAATAATAAAAACAATACTTTGAAAAAAATCTTTTCTTTTTCATCAGTGTAAAATTTTTGCTATAGGTGAAAACTTTTTTTATATTTATTAAAGATTTTCTGTTGACCAAATTTTTTCAAATAATTAAAAAGGATTGAGTACCTAAAAACCCTATATATTTTATAACATTGAATCCTGCGTTTTTAGGCCCAAAAGACCCATTGGCATGTACAGAGGGTGGTTTGCATATATTTTAAACTCATCCATAATAAATTGGTGCAATTTGGTATTTCAAAAATAGTGAACTCCCCTTCTAAGTTTAAAAAATATTCCCACAAATAAATAAAACAGCATACCGGAAGTACCCAATGTTCCAGTGCATAAATATTTCATTTATGCACTTGCTCGAACTTGCACCTTTTTAAAAATAAATACTTAATTTGCACTTACTTAAATAAATAAATTTTTTAAAGATTTATAGATAATAAAAACCAAAAAAAAAAAAAAAATGTGTACATATGTGTGTAAGTGATATCCAACAAATAAGTACATTATAGTTAACTTACTTATCATTTGATCGATCATTTTGCCTTCTATATACTTAAATTAGCCAGTAGGATTTTCTACATGTAAGAATACCCTTCATATTATTATATATTTAAGATATATACTTCCTATTATAAAGATATATACTTCCCGCAATTTCTAACAGATGGGCAAAGCAACCATCAACACGCCTGCCGCGAATTTATTTATACATGTAGTTATAACTAAATTTCTTACCCCTATAATATTTTTTAAAGCTTAGAAAATCACTTAAAAGGTCAATTTAGTAATTTTTTTTAATAGATTTTTTTTTTATTATTATTAGATAATATAGATTTTTTATTCAGATGAAGAGAATATTAAAATTTTGTAATTTGAATATTAATTTTCGAAGGGGGTTAGATACATGACTTATTTCGTAGGCTTTGGTAAAATAATGCATGGTAGAGCTGCCTTAAATTATGAAATTTCAATTATATTATTTGACTTTCAGTAATAAAAAACTAGTAAATTCTGATTCAGAATTTTTTACATTTTCAAATTTTTCAAAATTATTAAAGAGCCACTAAAATATGTTTTGACTAAAATATTTCACTTTATTACCAAAATAGTAAGTAACTCAAAAAAAGATTAAAACAACGATAAAAATTTTTTTGATTTGAAGCTCGGAATTCTAAATCCATTTAATAATATAAATCCTTGGAAAAAAAAAAAAAATAGAGTGAAATTACAAAATCATCATTTAATTTAATGTACTACAAACTATACTATAATACAGAAAAAATTATCAAAATTGCTTCTTATCAATTCCAATATGTTTAAATTATATGCAATGTATATTCAACACGTAGTATGATATATTTTAGTAAAACGGTGATTTTTGATCGCAGCAGTTGTAACTGATATCTTTTAGAAGTAAACATGAAGTTAACAATTTTTTTTCTTTTTACCATTATATTAAGCTACGCAGTAAGTTTTAAAATTTAATTATTAACCCTTTATCGAATTTTATTTTAGTTTAACAAGTTCCTTTGCTTGAATTTTGCTTGAATTAATTAAAATTTCTGTAAAAATTTTTGCTTTAATTTGGCTTGAAATTTTCTTGAATTTTCTTTCTTAAAATAAATTAATTCATGACTAGGTTTAATTTTTTGATAAATTTAAATCAATTTAATCTTAATTTATTTTTTATTTACAGATTGTCTTTGGACAACCACAGCCAGATGAAAATTTTAAAAATAATGTTATAAAAAATACAGAAGAATTTGTTAATTCTGAAAGATCAGAAATTAAAATTAATAATCCAGAAAACACAAGTGAAACCTCGAGTGAAACTGAATCTGAAGAGCCAACACCTTTAACAAAAGAAGAAAAAGAAGCGTTATTAAAGACTCTTAAAAAATTTTTTGATTTAGTAAAATCGCATCAAGTGTAAAATTTTAAATAATTTTAACTTTGTAAATAAATAAAATTTAATTTTCAATCGAATTTTCTGAATCCTATGAAATTTTTATTTTATAGTCATTACGTTTATTCTAAAATTTTTATTTGTTTTAAATTAAAGTGTTGAAATTTTTATTAAAAAAATTAGTATATCCCATAGTTTATCAGTTAGCCTCATTAAATTTAATATTTATTTTAGCAACAAGATAAAATTTTAAAATTGATTAAAAAAATAAAAAAGTTTTAAAAAGCAGATACTAATTAAATTTTTTACTATTTAGAATTAAAAATATTATTTATTTTTTAGAGTAATTAAATAATTATTCGCAAAATTTATAAATAAGAAAAATTTTTAGCAAAAATTTTTTTTTAAAATTCAATATAAAGTTAGATTTAAAAGTCAAAACAATGACATAGAAGTTAGGAAAAAATATTCTATTTTCTAGCCCAAATGTCTCGGATAACCTACATGTCTAAGAAACAATTTTTAGGGCTTTAAATTTTAGGAATAGCTAGCCAACGAAATATTTAGAAGCCACAAAAATTATTTTTAAAACGCTTTAAAAGCCAGTCAACCTGACCTCTGCATTTCAATTTCGATAGTTCTCAAAAATTGGTACATAGTTGGTCTATCGCGTAGCTCATAGGCAAAGCATTGTAATAAAATATTGTGTAAGAAAATTGGAACATTATTCAAGCTTGGAGATCTTTGAAAAGTTAATCCTTGCATCACTCCTTTTAAAGTATTAGCAAATCTATTGTTGCCCCAACAAAATGTATCGAAGTATAATTCTTTCAAAGTGCAAATGGTTGACCAAACATCGTTCGCAGGAATTGGATCATAAGTAAGGATTTTTTTACTTTCTGCAGCTTGAAGTCTAGGATCCCCTTGTACAAAGCTATAACTTGATCTAATATTTTCTGCAAAATGTCTACTTCTAGCGAAGTCGAAATCAATTATTTTTGCTTCATAATTATCATTCATCATAACATTAGATATTTTCATATTTTTATGAATTATTTCTTTAGAGTGGATGCAAACTAGGGCTGCAGTAATTTGCCTATCAATTTTATTTTTATTTTTTATGCTGATTCTATTTTTTACTGGTGAAGAAAGTATTCTTTCTTTTAGTGTTTTACCTTTAAAAAAAAAAAAAATTTGCCTGAAAAAAAAAATTGATTGTCGAAATTTTTCAGGTTGCAGCTATCGAATTCCGGTTGTGGTAGCTGGATTTTATTTTGTTTTAAATGGTTGTAAATGATATAAAACAAAAAAAAAGTTCCAATAAAAATTTTTTGTTTGTTGGGCACCAAAAACGTTTTTTAAGTTCAATCATGCCGTGGTGCTTTTACATCACAAAAAGAATTTTTTTAGGTTAGAAGAATTATTTTTAGCGGCATTCAGAAAAAAAATAGTGTGGACCTATTTCCAAGACCTTTCAGTCTAACTTGGATCCAGTTGGCGTAGTGCAAGATTCCCTTTTATTGATAGTAATTAATAAAGCCCAATCTAGAATGGTTATCATTATACGACTTATAAGCGCTTATAAGTATTTCAGCTGCTGATAAATAAATATATGTCATAAATACCTGTTTTTTATAAATTAAGCAATCTATTTCATTTTATAATTAGAATACTATGATAAAATATTTTTATAGAAAATTTACCTAACAATATAAATAATAATTTAAATTCATTATTTAATCTATTAAAATTTCAATATAATTTGAATAATTATAAAAATAAAGTAAAGATAAAGTATCATTACAAACAATAAAAATATCAGAAAAAAAAATATAAAAAATTTTATAAAATTGAATACGTTTTTAAAAAATTTATCAGTCTATAGAGTTAGTGTAGCCTTCGATATTTACAATATTTGTATCTCGGCAAAGTAAGAAATATATTTTTTTAATAAATATAAAAGTTTGTTAAACAGTTTCAATAAATTTTTTCGGTAACAAAAAACCGAAAATTTTTTAAAACAATTATTCAGGCATAAAAAAGTGTTTTTTGCGTCATGATAGCCAATTTAAAAAAAAAAATAAACTATTGAGGAGCATTCATTAACGAAAATTTAGACATTTTTTGAGCCTCGATCTCTTTTTCTACTCTCTTTTTTTGTTAGAATTCATTATCCTACCCTGAAAAGAATGTTATCCTTTTATGTTCGGATTCCTGCATTCTATGCCCTCGACACCTCTTGTATTACTTTGTGATTTACGCATTTTTTGATAACCCCTTTTCCCTTTTCTTACCATTAAATTGTTATTTTGACTAAAACCTGTTATAATCTATTCGAACTATAAGTTTATGGGGCAGGGAGGGGGGTTAGTAAGTATCAAAGAATAGTTGGTTTCTTCTAATTTGTGAAATCATCATATGACCAGTAAGCGAGATCGGAATTAACCCTAAGGCCAGAAAAAGTGTTTACTTAATCTACCAGGGACAAATATAAATTTTACCTAATATAATATTCTTTTTTTTCAGATAAAAAATGTCCATGTTTAATAAAGTCATAATAATATTTATGATAATGGCACTAAAAAATTGCATTAATACAGAAGATTTTGAAAATATGGATTATTCTATTACAGTAGCAGATAGTTATTTAGACAATAACGAATATATCCAAAAAATGTTAACTAAAATAAACGAGGAAGAAGTTATTGATTTTATTCAAGGAATTGAAATGGAAATAGAAAAATTGCAAGATAATATTGTTATTTATCAATACAAATTATCAATGTTTAACATCATAATTGATAAATATAAATTAAATGATTTTAAAAATTTTTTAAAAGGTTTTGATACTTACACTAAAAAAATCGAAGATGAATATTTTAAATTTCAAAATTACTTAAGAATAATTTTAATGTCAAAACATGGATCGACTTACAATAAACCTGAAAAAATTATTTATCAATGGATGAAAAATATTGTTAATAAAATGCCAAAATATCTTGATGATTTACATTATATTTATATTCAATTCAGAGAGGCACTTCTTCAAACAAAAGTGAGTTATATTCTGACTTATCAATTTTATATTCACTAATATAGTTTTATTAGTGAATATAATTCACAAATTCTAATGATAATTTTTAATTTTTAGAATAATGATGAAATAAATTCAGCTTCATATGATGCAGATTCATACATAACCTTAGTTAATTTGAAAGGCTTGTACGTGTCACAAATTATTAATGTTATTGATGGATTAATGAATGGTAAATTTTAATAATTTTTAATTTCTAAGGCAGTTAATTATTTAAATTTATTCAAAATTTTTTTTTAGATGAAAGCAGCGAAGAAACAGTTAATACAGCTTACAGACAATTTTTTGAAAGAATCACAGAATTAAAAAAGACTTACGCTGAGTAAAATAATTACCCATGTATACCAACCCAATAATAATAAAAATAATAAAACAAATATATTTTATGGGGTGTGTTGTCTCCAATTTTTTTTTATTTCATGTACTACAACGTCAAGTTCAAACGGAAGATTGAACATGAAATTGCTTTCTTAAAGTCTAAAAAAAAGACACCAAACCAACAATAAAAAATTTTTTAAAGAATAGCCATTGTATTTCATATAATTTTGGCTTGATACCAAATAAAAAAAAATGTCTAAATATATTATTTCATGTTTATATTTCTTTGTAAGAAAAAATTCTTTTAAAACCATAGAGTAAATATTCTTGATTTTTCCTTTTTATTATAACTATTTTTTATCTCCTTATTCGTACAGTTTTAAGAGTAAAAAAAATAAAATAAATGATGCTTATATGTATAGTAAAAAAAAGAAAATTCAGAAGGATAGGTTTTGATATAAATTTTTTATATGCAACCAATTGACAGAATCAAATATTACGTGATTTGAATGAATGATATTAAATATTTTATTCTTCAATATTATAGATAATTTTTATATAAATGTGCAATTTTTCAAAATACAATAAATCATTCAAAATTTATAGGTACTTTCTATATATTTTTTTTTTTCTTGATTTATAACTTCTTTTTTTAAGATACTGATTATTGTTAGTTACAGATTTTTAAGTATTCTGTGTTTTATTGTATTTTATTAGAAATTTATTGAATATTAAGTAAGTACATTTTTATTAAATTTTTTTTTCTATTTCTTAGTATTTTATAAAAAAATTAAATACGGAATTATATATTTTTTAAATTTTTATCATGTTTTTATTTGAATAAGAATTTTTTAATAAAGGTAAAAAAATTTTTTAATAAATTGAATTGAAAAAAAATGTATAAAATTTAATATTTTTTATATTGTAAGTAATAATTTATTAAATTGTGATATTGGTATAGGCCTGAACTCCTAATTCACAGTCAATTTTTTATTGTTGATAGGCCCACTAAATTTTCCAATGGTATTTACATTTTTTTGGGATGCTAAATAAGAATATGAAATCAGTTTGAACAAAAAATAATCCAGTTGCGCACAATAGAAATTTACTATCTGCCTGAATTACTAAATCACAGTTTTGGTTGTATACACTGTAAAAAATAACTTTCTTATATTAACAAAAAAATTAGAACATTTTCGAAAAAGTTTGTAAATATTTGAAAAAAATCGTATATTTACTAAATTTAGTATATTAACAAAAAATTTTAGTATTCTCGATTTTTTTTGTGGATTCGCAAGAAAAATTGATAATTTACAATTTTTTTTCGAAAATTTTCAAAAAATAGTTGTAAATTTACGAAAAATAGTTGTGAATTTTCAATCTTTTTCGTAAAATCACAAAAAAAATCGAGAATTCTCGAATTTTTCGATAATATACTAAATTTAGTAAATTTACGATTTTTATCGAATATTTACAAAAATTTTTGAAAATTCACTAATGTTTCGAAAAAATTCTATTTTTTTTGTAAATCTAAGAAAGTTACTTTTTACAGTGTAGTTACAGGCCACCATCAGGTTTAGTATAGATTTTAACATGTAACATGTTCATTGGATGGGGTATTTGAAAAAGTTTGGCTTGGCAGGATGGGGGGGTGAAAAATTGACGTTTTTAGGGTGGGGGGGGGTGAAATAGACTTGAAATTTTTTCGATTTAGGGACTTAGAATGATTTGTGGGAGTAATAAGTGGGAGTCAGGGCATGATCAGGCCCTGATAAGAAAAAGAACTTCACTGTTATGAGTTAACATGTTCCATGTTCGTTGGTTGTGTAGTTACACAAACTTGTTATATTTTTTGGATCGCTGATCATGATTTCAGGGTAATTTACGCAAAAAATGCGTGCTTCATCCTAAAAGTAGCAAATCTATCCCTAAAAAGGGTATTATTGATATTTTTGCGCTTTCAGTGTTCAAATTTAGTCTGCATTGGTGTTTTGAATCACTGATCACGAGTTTCAGGGTCCTGTCTATTAAAAATTGACACTTCACACTTAAATTTATAAAGACGTGGAATATATCAAAAGTACCACTTTTTAATGGTAGTGCTGATTTAAGAGGGCTAAGAAGGACCTTCTTATATAAATGACCCAAAAATTCGTGATCAGAGAACCAAAAAATTTTCGCTCACTTAAAATGTGAAAACCATGGCATCAGATTTAAAAAATGAAAAAATAGAATATTTTCGTCGAATTCACGAAATGATAAAAAAATTGACCATTTCACGAATTGTTTCATTACGCTTTAGGGGTGTAACATACCTAAACAAAAACTGCCTGTTTCTTTTTTCATTATTATGTATTATAGTTTATAGCTCTTAAATGGCAAGAGGTTAAATTCTCTTAGAGTTGTATTTGAATCCCTTAGTCAGCATTCAGTATTCTATATACAGTATAAACAATCTGTAGGTATTCGAAAGTCCACCCTTATTTCTAGAAAACAGGAGATGCGTACTTGAAAATCGTTGCTGACTCTGAAAATAAAACGTATGGCTTTGAAATTTCCTATTTATATACATATAAAACTCATACACGAACATAATTTTACGTAACTATTTATTTTATGCTTATTTAAAAAAAAGTTTTTTTGGAGTTTTGAAGTTGAGTAGAGTAGAGTAGAGAAAAAGGGAAATTTTATGTTTTAAAAATAAAATAGTAAAAACATAATGAAAGTTGATCGAAGTAACAGATACTGCGTATATTATACTTTTTAAAAAAGGGTTATATTATTTAAAAAATAAAATAAACTTGTAGAATATTCATGAATAAGAAACTGCAATTTTATACTAAAAACATTTTTACTCAAATAAAATAAAGGATGACATTTTGTCAGTGGACAGATTCTTTTAACGTTATAATATTTTCCGTATAAAGTTTCAAAGCTTTTTACATTTTGTATATGATAAAGAATTATATGGGTGGTTTTCACAGGAACGATATACATAGTGTCCCCTCCATTTATATCCGAAACTAAAGCTCTTTTACACTTTTTTTTCTTTTAATAAGATCATAAATAATATTTTTTTAAAGTCACAACCTACTATGCAAATATTGGTTGAAGAATATTCAAATTTCAATATTCAAATATTCAATATTATCTAACCTATTCAAATGGTTTCATGAAAGTGGATCCACCTTTTCTAAATATACAATAATTTTAATACTTATTTAATTTATTTATATCTTGTTTTTTAATTACGCTGGCCTGAAGGGCCGTATTTGTTTTAGTTTTCCTCTACATAGAATATTCTCTTATTATTAGTAAACTTGGTTTATAAAAATTTTAACCAATTCAAATGGTTTCAAGCAAGTAGATCCAAAGATTCTAAAAATACAATAATTTTGATACCTATTTATATTTTTATATCTTGTTTTTTTATTTCTCAGGCCTTTTGGACTGTATTTTTTTAGGTTTTTCTCTATTTTACATATTTTTTCATTATAAGTAAACTTGGTTTATAAGAATTTTAACCAATTCAAATGGTTTCATGAAAGTGGATCCACCTTTTCTAAATTTACAATAATTTTAATACTTATTTAATTTATTTATATCTTGTTTTTTTATTTCTCAGGCCTTGTGGACTGTATTTGTTTAAGTTTTCCTCTATTTTAAATATTTTTTCATTATAAGTAAACTTGGTTTATAAAAATTTTAACCAATTCAAATAGTTTCATGCAAGTGGATCCAACGTTTATAAAAATACAATAATTTTGATACCTAATTAAATTTTTTATATCTTGTTTTTTTATTTCTCAGGCCTTTTGGACTGTATTTTTTTAGGTTTTTCTCTATTTTACAAATTTTTTTATTATAAATAAACTTGTTTTATAAAAATTTTAACATTTTCAAATGGTTTCATGAAAGTGGATCCACCTTTTCTAAATATACAATAATTTTAATACTTATTTAATTTATTTATATCTTGTTTTTTAATTATGCTGGCCTGGTGGGGCGTATTTGTTTAATAATAATGAGTAAACAGTATAAATACTGTTTTACGTTCCAATTAATTAAATAAAATTAATTTGATAAGTTTATTATGAATAATAAAACGATCTACATGGAACTAAAAATATATAACTTTTTTCATTATTGTTATCTGTGTTTCTGAGGACTGAGCCTCCCTTTGTCACACAGAATAATTATTGAAAAAAAGTTAGATGGTGTAAAAATTCATTTTTTGATGTTAAAAGTGTTTAAAAAAATGAAAAAAGTTATATATTTTTAGTTCCATGTAGATCGTTTTATTATTCATAATAAACTTATCAAATTAATCGTATTTGTTTAAGTTTTTCTCTACGTAGAATATTCTCTCATTATTAGTAAAATAGATTTATAAAAATTATAACCAATTCAAATGGTTTCATGCAAGTAGATCCAAAGATTCTAAAAATAAAATATTTTTGATACCTATTTAAATTTTTATATCTTGTTTTTTTATTTCTCAGGCTTTTTGGACTGTATTTGTTAAAGTTTTTCTCTATTTTACATATTTTTTCATTATAAGTAAACTTGTTTTATAAAAATTTTAACCTATTCAAATGGTTTCATGAAAGTGGATCCAACTTTTCTAAATATACAATAATTTTAATACTTAATTAATTTATTTATATCTTGTTTTTTAATTACGCCGGCCTGAAGGGCCGTATTTGTTTTAGTTTTCCTCTACGTAGAATATTCTCTTATTATTAGTAAATCTGGTTTATAAAAATTTTAACCAATTCAAATGGTTTCATGCAAGTAGATTCAAAGATTCTAAAAATACAATATTTTTGATACCTATTTAAATTTTTTTATCTTGTTTTTTTATTTCTCAGGCCTTTTGGACTGTATTTGTTAAGGTTTTTCTCTATTTTACATATTTTTTCATTATAAGTAAACTTGTTTTATAAAAATTTTAACCTATTCAAATGGTTTCATGAAAGTGGATCCAAATTTTCTAAATATACAATAATTTTAATACTTATTTAATTTATTTATATCTTGTTTTTTAATTACGCTGGCCTGAAGGGCCGTATTTGTTTAAGTTTTTCTCTACGTAGAATATTCTCTCATTATTAGTAAAATTGGTTTATAAAAATTTTAACCTATACAAATGGTTTCATGAACGTGGATCCACCTTTTCTAAATATACAATAATTTTAATACTTATTTAATTTATTTTTATCTTGTTTTTTAATTACGCTGGCCTGAAGGGCCGTATTTGTTTAAGTTTTTCTCTAAGTAGAATATTCTCTCATTATTAGTAAAATTGGTTTATAAAAATTTTAACCAATTCAAATGGTTTTATGCAAGTAGATCCAACGTTTATAAGAATACAATAATTTTGATACCTAATTAAATTTTTTATATCTTGTTTTTTTATTTCTCAGGCCTTTTTGACTATATTTGTTTAGGTTTTTCTCTATTTTACATATTTTTTCATTATAAGTAAACTTGTTTTATAAAAATTTAAACCTATTCAAATGGTTTCATGCAAGTGGATCCAACGTTTATAAAAATACAATAATTTTGATACCTATTTAAATTTTTTATATTATGTTTTTTTATTTCTCAGGCCTTTTGGACTGTATTTGTTTAAGTTTTTCCCTATTTTATATATTTTTCTATTATAAGTAAACTTGGTTTATAAGAATTTTAACCAATTCAAATGGTTTCATGAAAGTGGATCCACCTTTTCTAAATATACAATAATTTTAATACTTATTTAATTTATTTATATCTTGTTTTTTAATTACGCTGGCCTGGTGGGCCGTATTTGTTTTAGTTTTCCTCTACGTAGAATATTCTCTTATAATTAGTAAACTTGGTTTATAAAAATTTTAACCAATTCAAATGGTTTCATGCAAAAAGATCCAAAGATTTTAAAAATACAATATTTTTGATACCTATTTAAATTTTTATATCTTGTTTTTTTATTTCTCAGGCTTTTTGGACTGTATTTGTTAAAGTTTTTCTCTATTTTACATATTTTTTCATTATAAGTAAACTTGTTTTATAAAAATTTTAACCTATTCAAATGGTTTCATGAAAGTGGATCCAACTTTTCTAAATATACAATAATTTTAATACTTATTTAATTTATTTATATCTTGTTTTTTAATTACGCCGGCCTGAAGGGCCGTATTTGTTTTAGTTTTCCTCTACGTAGAATATTCCCTTATTATTAGTAAATTTGGTTTATAAAAATTTTAACCAATTCAAATGGTTTCATACAAGTAGATCCAAAGATTCTAAAAATACAATATTTTTGATACCTATTTAAATTTTTTTATCTTGTTTTTTTATTTCTCAGGCCTTTTGGACTGTATTTGTTAAGGTTTTTCTCTATTTTACATATTTTTTCATTATAAGTAAACTTGTTTTATAAAAATTTAAACCTATTCAAATGGTTTCATGCAAGTGGATCCAACGTTTATAAAAATACAATAATTTTGATACCTATTTAAATTTATTTATATCTTGTTTTTTAATTACGCCGGCCTGATGGGCCGTATTTGTTTTAGTTTTCCTCTACGTAGAATATTCTCTTATTATTAGTAAAATTGGTTTATAAAAATTTTAACCAATTCAAATGGTTTCATGCAAGTGGATCCAACGTTTATAAAAATACAATAACTTTGATACCTAATTAAATTTTTTATATCTTGTTTTTTTATTTCTCAGGCCTTTTGGACTGTATTTGTTTAGGTTTTTCTCTATTTTACATATTTTTTCATTATAAGTAAACTTGTTTTATAAAAATTTAAACCTATTCAAATGGTTTCATGAAAGTGGATCCACCTTTTCTAAATATACAATAATTTTAATACTTATTTAATTTATTTATATCTTGTTTTTTAATTACGCTGGCCTGAAGGGCCGTATTTGTTTAAGTTTTTCTCTACGTAGAATATTCTCTCATTATTAGTAAAATAGGTTTATAAAAATTTTAACCAATTCAAATGAATTCATAAAAGTGAATCCACCTTTTCTAAATTTACAATAATTTGAATATTTATTTAAATTATTTATATCTTGTTTTTTTATTTCTCAGGCCTTGTGGACTGTATTTGTTTAAGTTTTCCTCTATTTTAAATATTTATTCATTATAAGTAAACATGGTTTATAAAAATTTTAACCAATTCAAATGGTTTCATGAAAGTGGATCCTCCATTTCTAAATAAACAATAATTTTAATAATTATTTTAATTATTTATACCTTGTTTTTTAATAACGCTGGCCTGGTGGGCCGTATTTGTTTTAGTTTTCCTCTACGTAGAATATTCTCTTATTATTAGTAAAATTGGTTTATAAAAATTTTAACCAATTCAAATGGTTTCATGCAAGTGGATCCAACGTTTATAAAAATACAATAACTTTGATACCTAATTAAATTTTTTATATCTTGTTTTTTTATTTCTCAGGCCTTTTGGACTGTATTTGTTGAGGTTTTTCTCTATTTTACATATTTTTTCATTATAAGTAAACTTGGTTTATAAGAATTTTAACCAATTCAAATGGTTTCATGAAAGTGGATCCACCTTTTCTAAATATACAATAATTTTAATACTTATTTAATTTATTTATATCTTGTTTTTTAATTACGCCGGCCTGAAGGGCCGTATTTGTTTTAGTTTTCCTCTACGTAGAATATTCCCTTATTATTAGTAAATTTGGTTTATAAAAATTTTAACCAATTCAAATGGTTTCATACAAGTAGATCCAAAGATTCTAAAAATACAATATTTTTGATACCTATTTAAATTTTTTTATCTTGTTTTTTTATTTCTCAGGCCTTTTGGACTGTATTTGTTAAGGTTTTTCTCTATTTTACATATTTTTTCATTATAAGTAAACTTGTTTTATAAAAATTTAAACCTATTCAAATGGTTTCATGCAAGTGGATCCAACGTTTATAAAAATACAATAATTTTGATACCTATTTAAATTTTTTATATTATGTTTTTTTATTTCTCAGGCCTTTTGGACTGTATTTGTTTAAGTTTTTCCCTATTTTATATATTTTTCTATTATAAGTAAACTTGGTTTATAAGAATTTTAACCAATTCAAATGGTTTCATGAAAGTGGATCCACCTTTTCTAAATATACAATAATTTTAATACTTATTTAATTTATTTATATCTTGTTTTTTAATTACGCTGGCCTGGTGGGCCGTATTTGTTTTAGTTTTCCTCTACGTAGAATATTCTCTTATAATTAGTAAACTTGGTTTATAAAAATTTTAACCAATTCAAATGGTTTCATGCAAGTAGATCCAAAGATTTTAAAAATACAATATTTTTGATACCTATTTAAATTTTTATATCTTGTTTTTTTATTTCTCAGGCTTTTTGGACTGTATTTGTTAAAGTTTTTCTCTATTTTACATATTTTTTCATTATAAGTAAACTTGTTTTATAAAAATTTTAACCTATTCAAATGGTTTCATGAAAATGGATCCAACTTTTCTAAATATACAATAATTTTAATACTTATTTAATTTATTTATATCTTGTTTTTTAATTACGCCGGCCTGATGGGCCGTATTTGTTTTAGTTTTCCTCTACGTAGAATATTCCCTTATTATTAGTAAATTTGGTTTATAAAAATTTTAACCAATTCAAATGGTTTCATACAAGTAGATCCAAAGATTCTAAAAATACAATATTTTTGATACCTATTTAAATTTTTTTATCTTGTTTATTTATTTCTCAGGCCTTTTGGACTGTATTTGTTAAGGTTTTTCTCTATTTTACATATTTTTTCATTATAAGTAAACTTGTTTTATAAAAATTTTAACCTATTCAAATGGTTTCATGCAAGTAGATCCAAAGATTCTAAAAATACAATATTTTTGATACCTATTTAAATTTTTATATCTTGTTTTTTTATTTCTCAGGCCTTTTGGACTGTATTTGTTGAGGTTTTTCTCTATTTTACATATTTTTTCATTATAAGTAAACTTGTTTTATAAAAATTTTAACCTATTCAAATGGTTTCATGAAAGTGGATCCACCTTTTCTAAATATACAATAATTTTAATACTTATTTAATTTATTTATATCTTGTTTTTTAATTACGCTGGCCTGAAGGGCCGTATTTGTTTAAGTTTTTCTCTAAGTAGAATATTCTCTCATTATTAGTAAAATTGGTTTATAAAAATTATAACCAATTCAAATGAATTCATAAAAGTGGATCCACCTTTTCTAAATTTACAATAATTTTAATACTTATTTAAATTATTTATATCTTGTTTTTTATTTCTCAGGCCTTGTGGACTGTATTTGTTTAAGTTTTCCTCTATTTTAAATATTTTTTCATTATAAGTAAGCATGGTTTATAAAAATTTTAACCAATTCAAATGGTTTCATGAAAGTGGATCCACCTTTTCTAAATATACAATAATTTTAATGCTTTTTTAATATATTTATACCTTGTTTTTTAATTACGCTGGCCTAAAGGGCCGTATTTGTATTAGTTTTCCTCTACGTAGAATATTCTCTTATTATTAGTAAACTTGGTTTATAAAAATTTTAAACAATTTAAATGGTTTCATGCAAGTAGATCCAAAGATTCTAAAAATACAATATTTTCGATACCTATTTAAATTTTTATATCTTGTTTTTTTATTTCTCAGGCTTTTTGGACTGTATTTGTTAAAGTTTTTCTCTATTTTACATATTTTTTCATTATAAGTAAACTTGTTTTATAAAAATTTTAACCTATTCAAATGGTTTCATGAAAGTGGATCCAACTTTTCTAAATATACAATAATTTTAATACTTATTTAATTTATTTATATCTTGTTTTTTAATTACGCTGGCCTGAAGGGCCGTATTTGTTTTATTTTTCCTCTACGTAGAATATTCTCTTATTATTAGTAAATTTGGTTTATAAAAATTTTAACCAATTCAAATGGTTTCATGCAAGTAGATCCAAAGATTCTAAAAATACAATATTTTTGATACCTATTTAAATTTTTTTATCTTGTTTTTTTATTTCTCAGGCCTTTTGGACTGTATTTGTTAAGGTTTTTCTCTATTTTACATATTTTTTCATTATAAGTAAACTTGTTTTATAAAAATTTTAACCAATTCAAATGGTTTCATGCAAGTAGATCCAAAGATTCTAAAAATACAATATTTTTGATACCTATTTAAATTTTTTTATCTTGTTTTTTTATTTCTCAGGCCTTTTGGACTGTATTTGTTAAGGTTTTTCTCTATTTTACATATTATTTCATTATAAGTAAACTTGTTTTATAAAAATTTTAACCTATTCAAATGGTTTCATGCAAGTAAATCCAAAGATTCTAAAAATACAATATTTTTGATACCTATTTAAATTTTTATATCTTGTTTTTTTATTTCTCAGGCTTTTTGGACTGTATTTGTTGAGGTTTTTCTCTATTTTGCATATTTTTTCATTATAAGTAAACTTGTTTTATAAAAATTTTAACCTATTCAAATGGTTTCATGAAAGTGGATCCACCTTTTCTAAATATACAATAATTTTAATACTTATTTAATTTATTTATATCTTGTTTTTTAATTACGCTGGCCTGAAGGGCCGTATTTGTTTTAGTTTTCCTCTACGTAGAATATTCTCTTATTATTAGTAAATTTGGTTTATAAAAATTTTAACCAATTCAAATGGTTTCATGCAAGTAGATCCAAAGATTCTAAAAATACAATATTTTTGATACCTATTTAAATTTTTATATCTTGTTTTTTTATTTCTCAGGCTTTTTGGACTGTATTTGTTGAGGTTTTTCTCTATTTTGCATATTTTTTCATTATAAGTAAACATGGTTTATAAAAATTTTAACCAATTCAAATGGTTTCATGAAAGTGGATCCTCCATTTCTAAATAAACAATAATTTTAATAATTATTTTAATTATTTATACCTTGTTTTTTAATTACGCTGGCCTAAAGGGCCGTATTTGTTTAAGTTTTCCTCTACGTAGAATATTCTCTTATTATTAGTAAAATTGGTTTATAAAAATTTTAACCAATTCAAATGAATTCATAAAAGTGAATCCACCTTTTCTAAATTTACAATAATTTGAATATTTATTTAAATTATTTATATCTTGTTTTTTTATTTCTCAGGCCTTGTGGACTGTATTTGTTTAAGTTTTCCTCTATTTTAAATATTTATTCATTATAAGTAAACATGGTTTATAAAAATTTTAACCAATTTAAATGGTTTCATGCAAGTAGATCCAAAGATTCTAAAAATACAATATTTTCGATACCTATTTAAATTTTTATATCTTGTTTTTTTATTTCTCAGGCCTTGTGGACTGTATTTGTTTAAGTTTTCCTCTATTTTAAATATTTATTCATTATAAGTAAACATGGTTTATAAAAATTTTAACCAATTCAAATGGTTTCATGAAAGTGGATCCTCCATTTCTAAATAAACAATAATTTTAATAATTATTTTAATTATTTATACCTTGTTTTTTAATAACGCTGGCCTGGTGGGCCGTATTTGTTTTAGTTTTCCTCTACGTAGAATATTCTCTTATTATTAGTAAAATTGGTTTATAAAAATTTTAACCAATTCAAATGGTTTCATGCAAGTGGATCCAACGTTTATAAAAATACAATAACTTTGATACCTAATTAAATTTTTTATATCTTGTTTTTTTATTTCTCAGGCCTTTTGGACTGTATTTGTTTAGGTTTTTCTCTATTTTACATATTTTTTCATTATAAGTAAACTTGTTTTATAAAAATTTAAACCTATTCAAATGGTTTCATGAAAGTGGATCCACCTTTTCTAAATATACAATAATTTTAATACTTATTTAATTTATTTATATCTTGTTTTTTAATTACGCTGGCCTGAAGGGCCGTATTTGTTTAAGTTTTTCTCTACGTAGAATATTCTCTCATTATTAGTAAAATAGGTTTATAAAAATTTTAACCAATTCAAATGAATTCATAAAAGTGAATCCACCTTTTCTAAATTTACAATAATTTGAATATTTATTTAAATTATTTATATCTTGTTTTTTTATTTCTCAGGCCTTGTGGACTGTATTTGTTTAAGTTTTCCTCTATTTTAAATATTTATTCATTATAAGTAAACATGGTTTATAAAAATTTTAACCAATTCAAATGGTTTCATGAAAGTGGATCCTCCATTTCTAAATAAACAATAATTTTAATAATTATTTTAATTATTTATACCTTGTTTTTTAATAACGCTGGCCTGGTGGGCCGTATTTGTTTTAGTTTTCCTCTACGTAGAATATTCTCTTATTATTAGTAAAATTGGTTTATAAAAATTTTAACCAATTCAAATGGTTTCATGCAAGTGGATCCAACGTTTATAAAAATACAATAACTTTGATACCTAATTAAATTTTTTATATCTTGTTTTTTTATTTCTCAGGCCTTTTGGACTGTATTTGTTGAGGTTTTTCTCTATTTTACATATTTTTTCATTATAAGTAAACTTGGTTTATAAGAATTTTAACCAATTCAAATGGTTTCATGAAAGTGGATCCACCTTTTCTAAATATACAATAATTTTAATACTTATTTAATTTATTTATATCTTGTTTTTTAATTATGCTGGCCTGGTGGGGCGTATTTGTTTAAGTTTTTCTCTACGTAGAATATTCTCTCATTATTAGTAAAATTGGTTTATAAAAATTATAACCAATTCAAATGAATACATAAAAGTGGATCCACCTTTTCTAAATTTACAATAATTTTAATACTTATTTAAATTATTTATATCTTGTTTTTTTATTTCTCAGGCCTTGTGGACTGTATTTGTTTAAGTTTTCCTCTATTTTAAATATTTGTTCATTATAAGTAAACATGGTTTATAAAAATTTTAACCAATTCAAATGGTTTCATGAAAGTGGATCCACCTTTTCTAAATATACAATAATTTTAATACTTTTTTAATATATTTATACCTTGTTTTTTAATTACGCTGGCCTAAAGGGCCGTATTTGTATTAGTTTTCCTCTACGTAGAATATTCTCTTATTATTAGTAAACTAGGTTTATAAAAATTTTAACCAATTCAAATGGTTTCATGCAAGTAGATCCAAAGATTCTAAAAATAAAATATTTTTGATACCTATTTAAATTTTTATATCTTGTTTTTTTATTTCTCAGGCTTTTTGGACTGTATTTGTTAAAGTTTTTCTCTATTTTACATATTTTTTCATTATAAGTAAACTTGTTTTATAAAAATTTTAACCTATTCAAATGGTTTCATGAAAGTGGATCCAACTTTTCTAAATATACAATAATTTTAATACTTAATTAATTTATTTATATCTTG
The DNA here is from genome assembly GCA_022575985.1 of Anagrus nilaparvatae. Classification (NCBI taxonomy): domain Eukaryota; kingdom Metazoa; phylum Arthropoda; class Insecta; order Hymenoptera; family Mymaridae; genus Anagrus; species Anagrus nilaparvatae. Next base: position 35,040,135 of record JAKSXM010000231.1, read on the forward strand.
TTTTTTAATTACGCCGGCCTGAAGGGCCGTATTTGTTTTAGTTTTCCTCTACGTAGAATATTCTCTTATTATTAGTAAATCTGGTTTATAAAAATTTTAACCAATTCAAATGGTTTCATGCAAGTAGATCCAAAGATTCTAAAAATACAATATTTTTGATACCTATTTAAATTTTTTTATCTTGTTTTTTTATTTCTCAGGCCTTTTGGACTGTATTTGTTAAGGTTGTTCTCTATTTTACATATTTTTTCATTATAAGTAAACTTGTTTTATAAAAATTTTAACCTATTCAAATGGTTTCATGAAAGTGGATCCACATTTTCTAAATATACAATAATTTTAATACTTATTTAATTTATTTATATCTTGTTTTTTAATTACGCTGGCCTGAAGGGCCGTATTTGTTTAAGTTTTTCTCTACGTAGAATATTCTCTCATTATTAGTAAAATTGGTTTATAAAAATTTTAACCTATACAAATGGTTTCATGAACGTGGATCCACCTTTTCTAAATATACAATAATTTTAATACTTATTTAATTTATTTATATCTTGTTTTTTAATTACGCTGGCCTGAAGGGCCGTATTTGTTTAAGTTTTTCTCTAAGTAGAATATTCTCTCATTATTAGTAAAATTGGTTTATAAAAATTTTAACCAATTCAAATGGTTTTATGCAAGTAGATCCAACGTTTATAAGAATACAATAATTTTGATACCTAATTAAATTTTTTATATCTTGTTTTTTTATTTCTCAGGCCTTTTTGACTATATTTGTTTAGGTTTTTCTCTATTTTACATATTTTTTCATTATAAGTAAACTTGTTTTATAAAAATTTAAACCTATTCAAATGGTTTCATGCAAGTGGATCCAACGTTTATAAAAATACAATAATTTTGATACCTATTTAAATTTTTTATATTATGTTTTTTTATTTCTCAGGCCTTTTGGACTGTATTTGTTTAAGTTTTTCCCTATTTTATATATTTTTCTATTATAAGTAAACTTGGTTTATAAGAATTTTAACCAATTCAAATGGTTTCATGAAAGTGGATCCACCTTTTCTAAATATACAATAATTTTAATACTTATTTAATTTATTTATATCTTGTTTTTTAATTACGCTGGCCTGGTGGGCCGTATTTGTTTTTGTAAATAAAATATATTAATTAAAAAAAAGGGAAAGGAAAAGGAAGAGGAATTTAGGGTTATTTTATTTTATTATAAACTTTATTTATTTAAAAAACTTGACTTGAGTCTGTTTGTCTGAGCAAGCGGCCCTTACGTTATATTTAATTGTGCCTGCCCTGAAAAGGGCAGGGCTTATGAGGTTTGCTGTCGCTGCTCAGAATGAATATAAATATTAAAAAAAAAGTTCACTTTCACACATACACACACAATCACACAAATAATTCAAAAGATACCTGGATTTCTTACACTGACTGGACCACGTCCAGTCACGGCTTATAAGCCCACTGTTTGCACGCTACAGGTGCGTTGTCCCTTGGCCAAGTACAATATCAAACACAATTCTCACCAGGTATTTCCTATTTCCAATCCTACTTCACAGATCACAGACACACTTAAACGACGTTGAAAACCAAAAATGAACAGCTCTAGCTTCCTCAGGAAAAATATTCTCTAGGTGGACCAGCAAAACTATATGCGCACAGCACAACCTCTAAAAAGAGAATGAGAAGCTCCGCCGCGACGAAAATCGCGTATGAGTGTCATACCTCTCTGTTTCTTTCCACGCGCGCGTTGATTGGGCGAAAATAAAGTTACTATACTAGGGACTTATTCTTGTAAAACACGAATTTATTTTTTAATAAAATTAATAGACGCGAATATTAAAATATTTTTAAACCTAAATCGCGAAATAAAGAAATTATACTATGATTAATTGTAATCATACAATTCATGTTATTTTTATTGTTATAATTTGGTATAATTCTTATGGCATTACCGGTCGGTGACGCCAACTTCCCGATTCAACGAGAACTCGTCTTGCCCTACTGCTCTTTGCAATAGGAAAATACGTGCTCTCGAAAATCGGGGTATATTTTGAACGAAAATTAGAAATATTTGTTAACAGTTTTAGTTTTCCTCTACGTAGAATATTCTCTTATAATTAGTAAACTTGGTTTATAAAAATTTTAACCAATTCAAATGGTTTCATGCAAAAAGATCCAAAGATTTTAAAAATACAATATTTTTGATACCTATTTAAATTTTTATATCTTGTTTTTTTATTTCTCAGGCTTTTTGGACTGTATTTGTTAAAGTTTTTCTCTATTTTACATATTTTTTCATTATAAGTAAACTTGTTTTATAAAAATTTTAACCTATTCAAATGGTTTCATGAAAGTGGATCCAACTTTTCTAAATATACAATAATTTTAATACTTATTTAATTCATTTATATCTTGTTTTTTAATTACGCCGGCCTGAAGGGCCGTATTTGTTTTAGTTTTCCTCTACGTAGAATATTCCCTTATTATTAGTAAATTTGGTTTATAAAAATTTTAACCAATTCAAATGGTTTCATACAAGTAGATCCAAAGATTCTAAAAATACAATATTTTTGATACCTATTTAAATTTTTTTATCTTGTTTTTTTATTTCTCAGGCCTTTTGGACTGTATTTGTTAAGGTTTTTCTCTATTTTACATATTTTTTCATTATAAGTAAACATGGTTTATAAAAATTTTAACCAATTCAAATGGTTTCATGAAAGTGGATCCTCCATTTCTAAATAAACAATAATTTTAATAATTATTTTAATTATTTATACCTTGTTTTTTAATAACGCTGGCCTGGTGGGCCGTATTTGTTTTAGTTTTCCTCTACGTAGAATATTCCCTTATTATTAGTAAATTTGGTTTATAAAAATTTTAACCAATTCAAATGGTTTCATACAAGTAGATCCAAAGATTCTAAAAATACAATATTTTTGATACCTATTTAAATTTTTTTATCTTGTTTATTTATTTCTCAGGCCTTTTGGACTGTATTTGTTAAGGTTTTTCTCTATTTTACATATTTTTTCATTATAAGTAAACTTGTTTTATAAAAATTTTAACCTATTCAAATGGTTTCATGCAAGTAGATCCAAAGATTCTAAAAATACAATATTTTTGATACCTATTTAAATTTTTATATCTTGTTTTTTTATTTCTCAGGCCTTTTGGACTGTATTTGTTGAGGTTTTTCTCTATTTTACATATTTTTTCATTATAAGTAAACTTGTTTTATAAAAATTTTAACCTATTCAAATGGTTTCATGAAAGTGGATCCACCTTTTCTAAATATACAATAATTTTAATACTTATTTAATTCATTTATATCTTGTTTTTTAATTACGCCGGCCTGAAGGGCCGTATTTGTTTTAGTTTTCCTCTACGTAGAATATTCCCTTATTATTAGTAAATTTGGTTTATAAAAATTTTAACCAATTCAAATGGTTTCATACAAGTAGATCCAAAGATTCTAAAAATACAATATTTTTGATACCTATTTAAATTTTTTTATCTTGTTTTTTTATTTCTCAGGCCTTTTGGACTGTATTTGTTAAGGTTTTTCTCTATTTTACATATTTTTTCATTATAAGTAAACATGGTTTATAAAAATTTTAACCAATTCAAATGGTTTCATGAAAGTGGATCCTCCATTTCTAAATAAACAATAATTTTAATAATTATTTTAATTTTTTATACCTTGTTTTTTAATAACGCTGGCCTGGTGGGCCGTATTTGTTTTAGTTTTCCTCTACGTAGAATATTCCCTTATTATTAGTAAATTTGGTTTATAAAAATTTTAACCAATTCAAATGGTTTCATACAAGTAGATCCAAAGATTCTAAAAATACAATATTTTTGATACCTATTTAAATTTTTTTATCTTGTTTATTTATTTCTCAGGCCTTTTGGACTGTATTTGTTAAGGTTTTTCTCTATTTTACATATTTTTTCATTATAAGTAAACTTGTTTTATAAAAATTTTAACCTATTCAAATGGTTTCATGCAAGTAGATCCAAAGATTCTAAAAATACAATATTTTTGATACCTATTTAAATTTTTATATCTTGTTTTTTTATTTCTCAGGCCTTTTGGACTGTATTTGTTGAGGTTTTTCTCTATTTTACATATTTTTTCATTATAAGTAAACTTGTTTTATAAAAATTTTAACCTATTCAAATGGTTTCATGAAAGTGGATCCACCTTTTCTAAATATACAATAATTTTAATACGTATTTAATTTATTTATATCTTGTTTTTTAATTACGCTGGCCTGAAGGGCCGTATTTGTTTAAGTTTTTCTCTAAGTAGAATATTCTCTCATTATTAGTAAAATTGGTTTATAAAAATTATAACCAATTCAAATGAATTCATAAAAGTGGATCCACCTTTTCTAAATTTACAATAATTTTAATACTTATAAAATTATTTATATCTTGTTTTTTATTTCTCAGGCCTTGTGGACTGTATTTGTTTAAGTTTTCCTCTATTTTAAATATTTTTTCATTATAAGTAAACATGGTTTATAAAAATTTTAACCAATTCAAATGGTTTCATGAAAGTGGATCCACCTTTTCTAAATATACAATAATTTTAATGCTTTTTTAATATATTTATACCTTGTTTTTTAATTACGCTGGCCTAAAGGGCCGTATTTGTATTAGTTTTCCTCTACGTAGAATATTCTCTTATTATTAGTAAACTTGGTTTATAAAAATTTTAACCAATTTAAATGGTTTCATGCAAGTAGATCCAAAGATTCTAAAAATACAATATTTTCGATACCTATTTAAATTTTTATATCTTGTTTTTTTATTTCTCAGGCTTTTTGGACTGTATTTGTTAAAGTTTTTCTCTATTTTACATATTTTTTCATTATAAGTAAACTTGTTTTATAAAAATTTTAACCTATTCAAATGGTTTCATGAAAGTGGATCCAACTTTTCTAAATATACAATAATTTTAATACTTATTTAATTTATTTATATCTTGTTTTTTAATTACGCTGGCCTGAAGGGCCGTATTTGTTTTAGTTTTCCTCTACGTAGAATATTCTCTTATTATTAGTAAATTTGGTTTATAAAAATTTTAACCAATTCAAATGGTTTCATGCAAGTAGATCCAAAGATTCTAAAAATACAATATTTTTGATACCTATTTAAATTTTTATATCTTGTTTTTTTATTTCTCAGGCCTTTTGGACTGTATTTGTTGAGGTTTTTCTCTATTTTACATATTTTTTCATTATAAGTAAACTTGTTTTATAAAAATTTTAACCTATTCAAATGGTTTCATGAAAGTGGATCCACCTTTTCTAAATATACAATAATTTTAATACTTATTTAATTTATTTATATCTTGTTTTTTAATTACGCTGGCCTGAAGGGCCGTATTTGTTTAAGTTTTTCTCTACGTAGAATATTCTCTCATTATTAGTAAAATTGGTTTATAAAAATTTTAACCAATTCAAATGAATTCATAAAAGTGAATCCACCTTTTCTAAATTTACAATAATTTGAATATTTATTTAAATTATTTATATCTTGTTTTTTTATTTCTCAGGCCTTGTGGACTGTATTTGTTTAAGTTTTCCTCTATTTTAAATATTTATTCATTATAAGTAAACATGGTTTATAAAAATTTTAACCAATTCAAATGGTTTCATGAAAGTGGATCCTCCATTTCTAAATAAACAATAATTTTAATAATTATTTTAATTATTTATACCTTGTTTTTTAATAACGCTGGCCTGGTGGGCCGTATTTGTTTTAGTTTTCCTCTACGTAGAATATTCTCTTATTATTAGTAAAATTGGTTTATAAAAATTTTAACCAATTCAAATGGTTTCATGCAAGTGGATCCAACGTTTATAAAAATACAATAACTTTGATACCTAATTAAATTTTTTATATCTTGTTTTTTTATTTCTCAGGCCTTTTGGACTGTATTTGTTGAGGTTTTTCTCTATTTTACATATTTATTCATTATAAGTAAACATGGTTTATAAAAATTTTAACCAATTCAAATGGTTTCATGAAAGTGGATCCACCTTTTCTAAATATACAATAATTTTAATACTTTTTTAATATATTTATACCTTGTTTTTTAATTACGCTGGCCTAAAGGGCCGTATTTGTATTAGTTTTCCTCTACGTAGAATATTCTCTTATTATTAATAAACTTGGTTTATAAAAATTTTAACCAATTCAAATGGTTTCATGCAAGTAGATCCAAAGATTCTAAAAATACAATAATTTTGATACCTATTTAAATTTTTTTATCTTGTTTTTTTATTTCTCAGGCCTTTTGGACTGTATTTGTTAAGGTTTTTCTCTATTTTACATATTTTTTCATTATAAGTAAACTTGTTTTATAAAAATTTTAACCTATTCAAATGGTTTCATGAAAGTGGATCCAACTTTTCTAAATATACAATAATTTTAATACTTATTTAATTTATTTATATCTTGTTTTTTAATTACGCCGGCCTGATGGGCCGTATTTGTTTTAGTTTTCCTCTACGTAGAATATTCCCTTATTATTAGTAAATTTGGTTTATAAAAATTTTAACCAATTCAAATGGTTTCATACAAGTAGATCCAAAGATTCTAAAAATACAATATTTTTGATACCTATTTAAATTTTTTTATCTTGTTATTTTATTTCTCAGGCCTTTTGGACTGTATTTGTTAAGGTTTTTCTCTATTTTACATATTTTTTCATTATAAGTAAACTTGTTTTATAAAAATTTTAACCTATTCAAATGGTTTCATGCAAGTAGATCCAAAGATTCTAAAAATACAATATTTTTGATACCTATTTAAATTTTTATATCTTGTTTTTTTATTTCTCAGGCCTTTTGGACTGTATTTGTTAAGGTTTTTCTCTATTTTACATATTTTTTCATTATAAGTAAACTTGTTTTATAAAAATTTTAACCTATTCAAATGGTTTCATGAAAGTGGATCCAACTTTTCTAAATATACAATAATTTTAATACTTATTTAATTTATTTATATCTTGTTTTTTAATTACGCTGGCCTGAAGGGCCGTATTTGTTTTAGTTTTCCTCTACGTAGAATATTCTCTTATTATTAGTAAATTTGGTTTATAAAAATTTTAACCAATTCAAATGGTTTCATGCAAGTAGATCCAAAGATTCTAAAAATACAATATTTTTGATACCTATTTAAATTTTTATATCTTGTTTTTTTATTTCTCAGGCCTTTTGGACTGTATTTGTTGAGGTTTTTCTCTATTTTACATATTTTTTCATTATAAATAAACTTGTTTTATAAAAATTTTAACCTATTCAAATGGTTTCATGAAAGTGGATCCACCTTTTCTAAATATACAATAATTTTAATACTTATTTAATTTATTTATATCTTGTTTTTTAATTACGCTGGCCTGAAGGGCCGTATTTGTTTAAGTTTTTCTCTAAGTAGAATATTCTCTCATTATTAGTAAAATTGGTTTATAAAAATTATAACCAATTCAAATGAATTCATAAAAGTGAATCCACCTTTTCTAAATTTACAATAATTTTAATACTTATTTAAATTATTTATATCTTGTTTTTTATTTCTCAGGCCTGGTGGGCCGTATTTGTTTTAGTTTTCCTCTACGTAGAATATTCTCTTATTATTAGTAAAATTGGTTTATAAAAATTTTAACCAATTCAAATGGTTTCATGCAAGTGGATCCAACGTTTATAAAAATACAATAACTTTGATACCTAATTAAATTTTTTATATCTTGTTTTTTTATTTCTCAGGCCTTTTGGACTGTATTTGTTTAGGTTTTTCTCTATTTTACATATTTTTTCATTATAAGTAAACTTGTTTTATAAAAATTTAAACCTATTCAAATGGTTTCATGCAAGTGGATCCAACGTTTATAAAAATACAATAATTTTGATACCTATTTAAATTTTTTATATTATGTTTTTTTATTTCTCAGGCCTTTTGGACTGTATTTGTTTAAGTTTTTCTCTATTTTATATATTTTTCTATTATAAGTAAACTTGGTTTATAAGAATTTTAACCAATTCAAATGGTTTCATGAAAGTGGATCCACCTTTTCTAAATATACAATAATTTTAATACTTATTTAATTCATTTATATCTTGTTTTTTAATTATGCTGGCCTGGTGGGGCGTATTTTTTTAAGTTTTTCTCTACGTAGAATATTCTCTCATTATTAGTAAAATTGGTTTATAAAAATTATAACCAATTCAAATGAATACATAAAAGTGGATCCACCTTTTCTAAATTTACAATAATTTTAATACTTATTTAAATTATTTATATCTTGTTTTTTTATTTCTCAGGCCTTGTGGACTGTATTTGTTTAAGTTTTCCTCTATTTTAAATATTTTTTCATTATAAGTAAACATGGTTTATAAAAATTTTAACCAATTCAAATGGTTTCATGAAAGTGGATCCACCTTTTCTAAATATACAATAATTTTAATACTTTTTTAATATATTTATACCTTGTTTTTTAATTACGCTGGCCTAAAGGGCCGTATTTGTATTAGTTTTCCTCTACGTAGAATATTCTCTTATTATTAATAAACTTGGTTTATAAAAATTTTAACCAATTCAAATGGTTTCATGCAAGTAGATCCAAAGATTCTAAAAATACAATATTTTTGATACCTATTTAAATTTTTTTATCTTGTTTTTTTATTTCTCAGGCCTTTTGGACTGTATTTGTTAAGGTTTTTCTCTATTTTACATATTTTTTCATTATAAGTAAACTTGTTTTATAAAAATTTTAACCTATTCAAATGGTTTCATGCAAGTAGATCCAAAGATTCTAAAAATACAATATTTTTGATACCTATTTAAATTTTTATATCTTGTTTTTTTATTTCTCAGGCCTTTTGGACTGTATTTGTTGAGGTTTTTCTCTATTTTACATATTTTTTCATTATAAGTAAACTTGTTTTATAAAAATTTTGACCTATTCAAATGGTTTCATGAAAGTGGATCCACCTTTTCTAAATATACAATAATTTTAATACTTATTTAATTTATTTATATCTTGTTTTTTAATTACGCTGGCCTGAAGGGCCGTATTTGTTTAAGTTTTTCTCTAAGTAGAATATTCTCTCATTATTAGTAAAATTGGTTTATAAAAATTATAACCAATTCAAATGAATTCATAAAAGTGGATCCACCTTTTCTAAATTTACAATAATTTTAATACTTATTTAAATTATTTATATCTTGTTTTTTATTTCTCAGGCCTTGTGGACTGTATTTGTTTAAGTTTTCCTCTATTTTAAATATTTTTTCATTATAAGTAAACATGGTTTATAAAAATTTTAACCAATTCAAATGGTTTCATGAAAGTGGATCCACCTTTTCTAAATATACAATAATTTTAATGCTTTTTTAATATATTTATACCTTGTTTTTTAATTACGCTGGCCTAAAGGGCCGTATTTGTATTAGTTTTCCTCTACGTAGAATATTCTCTTATTATTAGTAAACTTGGTTTATAAAAATTTTAACCAATTTAAATGGTTTCATGCAAGTAGATCCAAAGATTCTAAAAATACAATATTTTCGATACCTATTTAAATTTTTATATCTTGTTTTTTTATTTCTCAGGCTTTTTGGACTGTATTTGTTAAAGTTTTTCTCTATTTTACATATTTTTTCATTATAAGTAAACTTGTTTTATAAAAATTTTAACCTATTCAAATGGTTTCATGAAAGTGGATCCAACTTTTCTAAATATACAATAATTTTAATACTTATTTAATTTATTTATATCTTGTTTTTTAATTACGCTGGCCTGAAGGGCCGTATTTGTTTTATTTTTCCTCTACGTAGAATATTCTCTTATTATTAGTAAATTTGGTTTATAAAAATTTTAACCAATTCAAATGGTTTCATGCAAGTAGATCCAAAGATTCTAAAAATACAATATTTTTGATACCTATTTAAATTTTTTTATCTTGTTTTTTTATTTCTCAGGCCTTTTGGACTGTATTTGTTAAGGTTTTTCTCTATTTTACATATTTTTTCATTATAAGTAAACTTGTTTTATAAAAATTTTAACCAATTCAAATGGTTTCATGCAAGTAGATCCAAAGATTCTAAAAATACAATATTTTTGATACCTATTTAAATTTTTTTATCTTGTTTTTTTATTTCTCAGGCCTTTTGGACTGTATTTGTTAAGGTTTTTCTCTATTTTACATATTATTTCATTATAAGTAAACTTGTTTTATAAAAATTTTAACCTATTCAAATGGTTTCATGCAAGTAGATCCAAAGATTCTAAAAATACAATATTTTTGATACCTATTTAAATTTTTATATCTTGTTTTTTTATTTCTCATGCTTTTTGGACTGTATTTGTTGAGGTTTTTCTCTATTTTGCATATTTTTTCATTATAAGTAAACTTGTTTTATAAAAATTTTAACCTATTCAAATGGTTTCATGAAAGTGGATCCACCTTTTCTAAATATACAATAATTTTAATACTTATTTAATTTATTTATATCTTGTTTTTTAATTACGCTGGCCTGAAGGGCCGTATTTGTTTTAGTTTTCCTCTACGTAGAATATTCTCTTATTATTAGTAAATTTGGTTTATAAAAATTTTAACCAATTCAAATGGTTTCATGCAAGTAGATCCAAAGATTCTTAAAATACAATATTTTTGATACCTATTTAAATTTTTATATCTTGTTTTTTTATTTCTCAGGCTTTTTGGACTGTATTTGTTGAGGTTTTTCTCTATTTTGCATATTTTTTCATTATAAGTAAACATGTTTTATAAAAATTTTAACCAATTCAAATGGTTTCATGAAAGTGGATCCACCTTTTCTAAATATACAATAATTTTAATGCTTTTTTAATATATTTATACCTTAATATTAAATAAAAATATTTGATTTCTGAGCTAACAATTTGCTTTATTTTTTCAATAAATTGCCCACGTTTCGAAGACCTTCAGTCTTCATTATCAAGGCTAAAAATTTACAATATTTTACAATTTTATAAAAACTTTTTTTTTTTTTTTACATAATTTCAAATTTAAAAATTAAACATTACCTTATTAAATATTTTAAAGTAAAGAATATACAATATTCTTCACTGGTTTTTTAATTACGCTGGCCTAAAGGGCCGTATTTGTATTAGTTTTCCTCTACGTAGAATATTCTCTTATTATTAGTAAAATTGGTTTATAAAAATTTTAACCAATTCAAATGAATTCATAAAAGTGAATCCACCTTTTCTAAATTTACAATAATTTGAATATTTATTTAAATTATTTATATCTTGTTTTTTTATTTCTCAGGCCTTGTGGACTGTATTTGTTTAAGTTTTCCTCTATTTTAAATATTTATTCATTATAAGTAAACATGGTTTATAAAAATTTTAACCAATTTAAATGGTTTCATGCAAGTAGATCCAAAGATTCTAAAAATACAATATTTTCGATACCTATTTAAATTTTTATATCTTGTTTTTTTATTTCTCAGGCTTTTTGGACTGTATTTGTTAAAGTTTTTCTCTATTTTACATATTTTTTCATTATAAGTAAACTTGTTTTATAAAAATTTTAACCTATTCAAATGGTTTCATGAAAGTGGATCCAACTTTTCTAAATATACAATAATTTTAATACTTATTTAATTTATTTATATCTTGTTTTTTAATTACGCTGGCCTGAAGGGCCGTATTTGTTTTAGTTTTCCTCTACGTAGAATATTCTCTTATTATTAGTAAATTTGGTTTATAAAAATTTTAACCAATTCAAATGGTTTCATGCAAGTAGATCCAAAGATTCTAAAAATACAATATTTTTGATACCTATTTAAATTTTTATATCTTGTTTTTTTATTTCTCAGGCCTTTTGGACTGTATTTGTTGAGGTTTTTCTCTATTTTACATATTTTTTCATTATAAATAAACTTGTTTTATAAAAATTTTAACCTATTCAAATGGTTTCATGAAAGTGGATCCACCTTTTCTAAATATACAATAATTTTAATACTTATTTAATTTATTTATATCTTGTTTTTTAATTACGCTGGCCTGAAGGGCCGTATTTGTTTAAGTTTTTCTCTACGTAGAATATTCTCTCATTATTAGTAAAATTGGTTTATAAAAATTTTAACCAATTCAAATGAATTCATAAAAGTGAATCCACCTTTTCTAAATTTACAATAATTTGAATATTTATTTAAATTATTTATATCTTGTTTTTTTATTTCTCAGGCCTTGTGGACTGTATTTGTTTAAGTTTTCCTCTATTTTAAATATTTATTCATTATAAGTAAACATGGTTTATAAAAATTTTAACCAATTCAAATGGTTTCATGAAAGTGGATCCTCCATTTCTAAATAAACAATAATTTTAATAATTATTTTAATTATTTATACCTTGTTTTTTAATAACGCTGGCCTGGTGGGCCGTATTTGTTTTAGTTTTCCTCTACGTAGAATATTCTCTCATTATTAGTAAAATTGGTTTATAAAAATTATAACCAATTCAAATGAATACATAAAAGTGGGTCCACCTTTTCTAAATTTACAATAATTTTAATACTTATTTAAATTATTTATATCTTGTTTTTTTATTTCTCAGGCCTTGTGGACTGTATTTGTTTAAGTTTTCCTCTATTTTAAATATTTTTTCATTATAAGTAAACATGGTTTATAAAAATTTTAACCAATTCAAATGGTTTCATGAAAGTGGATCCTCCATTTCTAAATAAACAATAATTTTAATAATTATTTTAATTATTTATACCTTGTTTTTTAATAACGCTGGCCTGGTGGGCCGTATTTGTTTTAGTTTTCCTCTACGTAGAATATTCTCTTATTATTAGTAAAATTGGTTTATAAAAATTTTAACCAATTCAAATGGTTTCATGCAAGTGGATCCAACGTTTATAAAAATACAATAACTTTGAATCCTAATTAAATTTTTTATATCTTGTTTTTTTATTTCTCAGGCCTTTTGGACTGTATTTGTTTAGGTTTTTCTCTATTTTACATATTTTTTCATTATAAGTAAACTTGTTTTATAAAAATTTAAACCTATTCAAATGGTTTCATGAAAGTGGATCCACCTTTTCTAAATATACAATAATTTTAATACTTATTTAATTTATTTATATCTTGTTTTTTAATTACGCTGGCCTGAAGGGCCGTATTTGTTTAAGTTTTTCTCTACGTAGAATATTCTCTCATTATTAGTAAAATTGGTTTATAAAAATTTTAACCAATTCAAATGAATTCATAAAAGTGAATCCACCTTTTCTAAATTTACAATAATTTGAATATTTATTTAAATTATTTATATCTTGTTTTTTTATTTCTCAGGCCTTGTGGACTGTATTTGTTTAAGTTTTCCTCTATTTTAAATATTTATTCATTATAAGTAAACATGGTTTATAAAAATTTTAACCAATTCAAATGGTTTCATGAAAGTGGATCCTCCATTTCTAAATAAACAATAATTTTAATAATTATTTTAATTATTTATACCTTGTTTTTTAATAACGCTGGCCTGGTGGGCCGTATTTGTTTTAGTTTTCCTCTACGTAGAATATTCTCTTATTATTAGTAAAATTGGTTTATAAAAATTTTAACCAATTCAAATGGTTTCATGCAAGTGGATCCAACGTTTATAAAAATACAATAACTTTGATACCTAATTAAATTTTTTATATCTTGTTTTTTTATTTCTCAGGCCTTTTGGACTGTATTTGTTGAGGTTTTTCTCTATTTTACATATTTTTTCATTATAAGTAAACTTGGTTTATAAGAATTTTAACCAATTCAAATGGTTTCATGAAAGTGGATCCACCTTTTCTAAATATACAATAATTTTAATACTTATTTAATTTATTTATATCTTGTTTTTTAATTATGCTGGCCTGGTGGGGCGTATTTGTTTAAGTTTTTCTCTACGTAGAATATTCTCTCATTATTAGTAAAATTGGTTTATAAAAATTATAACCAATTCAAATGAATACATAAAAGTGGATCCACCTTTTCTAAATTTACAATAATTTTAATACTTATTTAAATTATTTATATCTTGTTTTTTTATTTCTCAGGCCTTGTGGACTGTATTTGTTTAAGTTTTCCTCTATTTTAAATATTTTTTCATTATAAGTAAACATGGTTTATAAAAATTTTAACCAATTCAAATGGTTTCATGAAAGTGGATCCACCTTTTCTAAATATACAATAATTTTAATACTTTTTTAATATATTTATACCTTGTTTTTTAATTACGCTGGCCTAAAGGGCCGTATTTGTATTAGTTTTCCTCTACGTAGAATATTCTCTTATTATTAGTAAATTTGGTTTATAAAAATTTTAACCAATTCAAATGGTTTCATGCAAGTAGATCCAAAGATTCTAAAAATACAATATTTTTGATACCTATTTAAATTTTTATATCTTGTTTTTTTATTTCTCAGGCCTTTTGGACTGTATTTGTTAAAGTTTTTCTCTATTTTACATATTTTTTCATTATAAGTAAACTTGTTTTATAAAAATTTTAACCTATTCAAATGGTTTCATGAAAGTGGATCCAACTTTTCTAAATATACAATAATTTTAATACTTATTTAATTTATTTATATCTTGTTTTTTAATTACGCCGGCCTGAAGGGCCGTATTTGTTTTAGTTTTCCTCTACATAGAATATACCCTTATTATTAGTAAATTTGGTTTATAAAAATTTTAACCAATTCAAATGAATTCATAAAAGTGAATCCACCTTTTCTAAATTTACAATAATTTGAATATTTATTTAAATTATTTATATCTTGTTTTTTTATTTCTCAGGGCTTGTGGACTGTATTTGTTTAAGTTTTCCTCTATTTTAAATATTTATTCATTATAAGTAAACATGGTTTATAAAAATTTTAACCAATTCAAATGGTTTCATGAAAGTGGATCCTCCATTTCTAAATAAACAATAATTTTAATAATTATTTTAATTATTTATACCTTGTTTTTTAATAACGCTGGCCTGGTGGGCCGTATTTGTTTTAGTTTTCCTCTACGTAGAATATTCTCTTATTATTAGTAAAATTGGTTTATAAAAATTTTAACCAATTCAAATGGTTTCATGCAAGTGGATCCAACGTTTATAAAAATACAATAACTTTGATACCTAATTAAATTTTTTATATCTTGTTTTTTTATTTCTCAGGCCTTTTGGACTGTATTTGTTTAGGTTTTTCTCTATTTTACATATTTTTTCATTATAAGTAAACTTGTTTTATAAAAATTTAAACCTATTCAAATGGTTTCATGCAAGTGGATCCAACGTTTATAAAAATACAATAATTTTGATACCTATTTAAATTTTTTATATTATGTTTTTTTATTTCTCAGGCCTTTTGGACTGTATTTGTTTAAGTTTTTCTCTATTTTATATATTTTTCTATTATAAGTAAACTTGGTTTATAAGAATTTTAACCAATTCAAATGGTTTCATGAAAGTGGATCCACCTTTTCTAAATATACAATAATTTTAATACTTATTTAATTTATTTATATCTTGTTTTTTAATTATGCTGGCCTGGTGGGGCGTATTTGTTTAAGTTTTTCTCTACGTAGAATATTCTCTCATTATTAGTAAAATTGGTTTATAAAAATTATAACCAATTCAAATGAATACATAAAAGTGGGTCCACCTTTTCTAAATTTACAATAATTTTAATACTTATTTAAATTATTTATATCTTGTTTTTTTATTTCTCAGGCCTTGTGGACTGTATTTGTTTAAGTTTTCCTCTATTTTAAATATTTTTTCATTATAAGTAAACATGGTTTATAAAAATTTTAACCAATTCAAATGGTTTCATGAAAGTGGATCCACCTTTTCTAAATATACAATAATTTTAATACCTAATTAAATTTTTTATATTTTGTTTTTTTATTTCTCAGGCCTTTTGGACTGTATTTGTTAAGGTTTTTCTCTATTTTACATATTTTTTCATTATAAGTAAACTTGTTTTATAAAAATTTTAACCTATTCAAATGGTTTTATGCAAGTAGATCCAATGATTCTAAAAATACAATATTTTTGATACCTATTTAAATTTTTATATCTTGTTTTTTTATTTCTCAGGCCTTTTGGGCTGTATTTGTTGAGGTTTTTCTCTATTTTACATATTTTTTCATTATAAGTAAACTTGTTTTATAAAAATTTTAACCTATTCAAATGGTTTCATGAAAGTGGATCCAACTTTTCTAAATATACAATAATTTTAATACTTATTTAATTTATTTATATCTTGTTTTTTAATTACGCTGGCCTGAAGGGCCGTATTTGTTTAAGTTTTTCTCTAAGTAGAATATTCTCTCATTATTAGTAAAATTGGTTTATAAAAATTATAACCAATTCAAATGAATTCATAAAAGTGGATCCACCTTTTCTAAATTTACAATACTTTTAATACTTATTTAAATTTTTTTATCTTGTTTTTTTATTTCTCAGGCCTTTTGGACTGTATTTGTTAAGGTTTTTCTCTATTTTACATATTTTTTCATTATAAGTAAACTTGTTTTATAAAAATTTTAACCTATTCAAATGGTTTCATGCAAGTAGATCCAAAGATTCTAAAAATACGGGTCTCAAAGGGTTTATGTATGCCGAGCGTGAACCTGAGTGTGAACCGGTGGAGTGGGGACTACTTGAGGGTAGTGGATGTGAAAAAAAAAACACCAATCCAAAAACAGCTTCTTGCCTATACGGGACCGAGGAGTCAGGATACCGGTGGGTTGGATGCTGTTTGAGGAAAGGTGGAGAGAGATCTGCTTGCAGAGGCGCGCTAGGGGCTTTTAAGTTAAGTCGGGTGCGCTGAAGGTTACCTTCTATCTCTCAAAAAGGCATAAAAAAAAAAAAGTATTAAAATTATTGTATATTTAGAAAAGGTGGATCCACTTTCATGAAACCATTTAAATAGGTTAAAATTTTTATAAAACAAGTTTACTAATAATGAGAGAATATTCTACTAAGATATAAACTTAAACAAATAAGGCCCAACAGGCCAGCGAAAATAAAAACCAAGATATAAATAGTTTAAATAAGTATTAAAATAATTATATATTTAGAAAAGGTGGATCCACTTTCATGAAAGCATTTGAATTGGTTAAAATTTTTATAAACCAAGTTCACTTATAATGAAAAAATATGTAAAATAGAGAAAAACCTAAACAAATACAGTCCACAAGGCCTGAGAAATAAAAAAATAAGATATAAAAATTTGAATAGGTATCAAAATTATTGAATTTTTAGAATCTTTGGATCCACTTGCATCAACCTATTTGAATTGGTTAAAATTTTTATAAACCATGTTTACTTATAATGAAAAAATATGTAAAATAGAGAAAAACTTAAACAAATATAAGGGGTAGAATTCTAAATTTCAAAAAATTTTTTCATTTACAAAATGCAGAGATACACGTACTAGTGTTATTGTAGAGAGTAATAAATCAACTATATTTAATTTTAGAGATGTTATTACATGCATAAGTTTTAACTATGCCATGATAAAGTCACTGGACTATAAATTGATTATCGAGTTTTGTTATCAGATCAATATTATATATATTGATATATATATATATATTTTACAAATTTTGAGTATTATATATAAAATATACATATATTTAGGTTTAAAACCACATCTGTCACTCTGAATAATATGTAAAATTCATTATACTCAACGTTAAACGTATACTATAATCTTATTTCCTCTTTTAAAGCTTTTTGTAGCAGTTAGGTAATAATTTGAGGAAATTTATATATATTTTAAAATTTTAATTTCCTTTTAGTTTTAAAATATTAAAATTAATCATATTTAATTCAGAAAAAATTTATAATTAGATTCAGTATGAAAAAAAATTTGGCCATATGTTAGATTATTAATAATAATTTTATTAAATTTGTAAATATATATTTTTTGGAAATTCCATAATTTAATAAAAAAAAAAAATTTAAGTATAACTGACATGACATGAAAACATTTTTAATTTATAAGAAACAGCAGTTTTTTTTTTATTAAAAAAAGTATCCCCAGATGTTTTTTTTTTCTCTTTCAAATGTCACTGAAATGTCAGTCAAAGTATTTAAGTAGTCATTGCTAAATTAAATATATATGTAATAATAGTAATTGAAATTTATACTATCATATTTATAATATTGTATTATACGTACTTAATTAGTGAAAAAAATATCTAGTGTAATTAAATTACATGTTAGAAATAAATTAATTAAAAAAAGGAAATTGAATTTTAAACTAAAAATTCGAATTAAAATGTCTTGATTTTTCGGTTTAAGTTTGTTTTGTAATCAGTATTTAACATATTTGTTAAATTTTTCCACTTATTTAAAATTTTATACGGATTGTTCCATCTAGTTTCAACAGTGAATTTTTTTTTAGCAATTTATTACAATTTTTTACATTTGATTAAAAATGTTAATATTTGATCGGAAAAAATGAATTTCTTACCAGCAGCCAGATTTCAATGCAGCATAGTTTGGACTGCTATTAATTCTTTTGGCATCATCATTGATTTAAAAATAAAAAATTAGAGTAATATACACTGAAAAAGAATCTGCTAACCGTAAAATATTCCGCTTGTGGCTTCAGAGTTTCGCTTGAGGATTTTTTTTTCATAACGTTTGCGTTTTAGGATATTTGTGATTGTTTGAGCAAGAAACATAAATTCGGCTTGTCACAAAAAGAAATCCGGTAGCGCCAAGATTTACATCCTTGTGGTAACACAAATTTCTCAAGCGGATTTTTATTTCAGTGTATTATTTTGCTTAAATTTTTCTTAAATTTGATTTCAAAGCAGTTAAATCATTAATCATGGTTAGCTAGAAACAATTTTAAATAAAATTTGAAGGTACCTCCGAGATTCCGATGAATTTTGATTGTAGGGTACCTACAGGTCCTAAAAAACAAAAAAGAAAAAATCCGCTCGGCGCTTTTTTATTTTTGCCCAAAATAGGGCTATTAAAATTAAATTTGTAAGATTTATAATTCATTATTTCTTTTTCAAACGTTTTTTTGAATATATTCACCGAAATAGCAATATTTGGGGCAAAAAAAAAGCGCCGAGCGGATTTTTTCTTTTTTGTTTTTTTAGGACCTGTAGGTACCCTACAATCAAAATTCATCGGAATCTCGGAGGTACCTTCAAATTTTATTTAAAATTGTTTCTAGCCAACCGTGTAATGAACTGTATGATATATGTTCAAAAATTGATTTGACAAAACCATAAAATTCAACATATCCTTGCATATGATATTTTTGATAAAAAAATGAGCTGGATTCGTCCATATAAAGTATATATAATTTTACTAATTCAATATAATATAGAGTATTGTTTTTCCTAAAAAAGGGTCTTTTATTTCAAAAACGATGATTGGCAGAATCTAAAGGATTAATGTCATGTGAATCCACGACTGATTATGAAGGGTTTCTCAAAATCGAAAAGGGCTATATATAATACAATATAATGTATACATTTTCCACATAAAATATACGCTGTATATATATATATATAATGTATTATACTGCAACTATATAATATAACAAATAATACGACAATTGATAAAGTAAACGACAAGTGAAATTGATTATATATTTGAAGCATAGAAAATTTTATGAATGTTATATTGTTGCTATTATTGTTATTATTTTATTATATAGGCAGTTATTTGTAAATTTAATTTATGTGTATAATAATGATTAGATAATTATGATATTAATTAAGTTGATTATGATTATTGAGAAATATTTATGTACAAAATTTTTTCATATAGTTGAGTAGAAGCATCTGTATTATTATGAAAAGAAAGTTGGATACAACAGGATGGCTTTTGAAATCATTTTTTATACTCATTTTTTATCGTTTCCACGTCAATTGTGATGCCTGACCCCCCATTTATTTGGTCTATTACGACTTTCTATCCAAGGCCATAGGGGTTGCTGTGCTTTGCTGAGACGGATGACCTTGGCCGGCTGATGCTTCGCATCCTTAGGATGGAACCAGTAAAAACAGAAAACTTTTTTTTGGCGTTTGTACCTGCCTTATGATCCTAAGGCTCCATCTGCAAATACCGTGAATGGGGTTCAGAATCAAAAGCACAGCCACAACGCGATGCGCAGAAACAAAAAATCGTGGTCCCCCATTTACGGCGTTTGTAGAATCAGCCTTTATTATTAAGAGGCATCAAATATTACCCAATTTTACCTGGTAATCGAAAATCCAAGCAAATTTTTAATATACCAGGCTAATATACAATTTATATTTGATATTTTTATTAAATTTGAAAAATTTCTTAACAAAAAAATTTAATTTTAATAAAAGAACTTACATAGATAACGTTTAAGCTGAATTTAAAGTAGATAAAAATTTCAATGAAAAGAAAACATAATATATTTAAAGTTACGAAAATTTATTATTCAAATATTAAATGTAAATATCTTTAAATATATAAAGTTCTATTGAAATTTAAATTATGATAGTTGATTTTCAGCAAAGGAATCATGAAGCTTATTATAATTCTGACTTGTATTTTTGTTATTTCTGTAAGTTTTTATAAAGCGAAATTTAGTTTTGGGTATAAAAACAATTATTATTGACAGGTTGTTACTGGGAATAAAGTTTTTCATGAAAATTATTTGAGATTAAGCATACAACGAAATGTTCCTAACTTAAATATTCCAATTATCAATGAAAATCAGGTAATATTAACAGGGCAGAAATTAGGGCAAGGTTATCAGGCTGAAATACTAAACGGAATTTACATGGGCACAGAAGTGGCAGTAAAATCAAGAAAAATATCTAATAACATTGATGAAATCATAAGAGAAATTATACTTCATTTTATTGCTAAAGACCATGCAAATATAATTCAGATATTTGCTGTTTATGTTACTAACGACAGTTTTAATATGGTCCTAGAATATTTCAAAGCCAAAACATTAAAAGAATTAATACTTGAATCTCCAGTAAAAAATAGGTACAGCATGAAGGAAAAAAATCAAATCGCTAGACAATTTGTCAGTGCAATAAATTACATTCACTCTAAGCACATCGTTCATAAAGATATAAAGTTATCAAACGTTATGATGAATGATCAGCAACAAGTAAAAATAATCGATTTTGGATTAGCTAGAAGCGTGGTATATTTTGAAGAAAATTTTCGATTAAGACATGCATTAATACAAGGAGATCCAAGGTACCAAGCACCAGAAGTGAATTGTGTAGTTTATAACCCGATTCCTGCTAATGATGTTTGGTCATCAGCTTGTGCGTTAAAAGAATTGTATACTGAAACATTTTGTTGGGGTAGTCATGCATGTACTAATGCTTTAAGAGGAGCCATGCAACGTTTTAGTTATAAGGGTCCACCAAGTTTAGAAAGTGTTCCTTCATTTTTACAGTATATTTTATCGATGAGTTTTTCCCCACAATCGTGTTTTAGACCATCGATGGATATGATATTAAAAACGATTGAACATGAAATACAGGGGTCTGGATAAAATAAAAATTTTTAATTTAAGACCATTTGTAGTACACTGTAAAAAGTAACTTTCTTATATTAACAAAAAAAATTAGAACATTTTCGAAAAATTAGTAAATTTTCGAAAAAATGTTGTAAATATTCGAAAAAAATCGCAAATTTACTAAATTTGGTATATTATCGAAAAATTCGAAAATTTTCGATTTTTTTTTGTGAATTTACGAAAAAAGTTGTAAACTCACTACTATTTTTTGTAAATTTATTACTATTTTTTGAAAATTTTCGGAAAAAAATTGTGAATTTACAACTTTTTTCGTAAAATCACTAAAAAAATCGACATTTTTCGAATTTTTCGAAAATATACTAAATTTAGTAAATTTACGATTTTTATCGAATATTTACAAAATTTTTTGAAAATTCACTAATTTTTCGACAAAATTCTATTTTTTTTGTAAATCTAAGATAGTTACTTTTTACAGTGTATCTAATTATGCTTTCCAAACTTTATTTCTATTATTTTAAAATATTATTTGTGTTTTAATACCAAGGTGTAAAATTGATTTCTTTTTCAAATTAAAAATATTTTACTGTTTAATTAGATTTGAAGCAACTTAACTTTACAATGACTATTATCAAAGTATCACAATTTACCTAATAATCAAAAAAATTTTAAATCTAAAAATAAGTTATTATTAATTAATAAAAAAAAAGTCATAAATCTAACACGTATATCGAAATAGTAGTTAACCAATATATAAAAAAATAATATAAAAGCTTTTTTTGGATAATCTGTCACGCATACTATTCTATATATACGCTACAGCCCGCTATAGACGATGTACGAATATCAATGTATTCACGTAGTAATTTAATCATTAAAAATATTCGAAACATATGTTTTCGGATTAATATACAAACTAATAAAAAAATTTTTTTTTATAGCTTAAAAATAAAATGATTGTTAATATTTTATAATTATGAGAAATTTTTGAAGTGTAACTTTTTTTTTTTTTAATTCTTTTGATCTTTTTATGTAAAATAATAATTTACTATTTGCATATGAATTTTATGAGATGTCGTTATGGAATAATGATTATTAATGTTTTCAGGGTGTAGAAATAAGATCAGAGCTGGGCAATACTGGCATGCTCATTGTCCGTTTATCAAGAAACGGGAATTAAATTCATTTTAAAATAGTAGTGGCACGGAAAATTTAAAGACTGATCAGTTTATAAAATGTTCCATAAACGAAAAGATTTTAAAAAGGATAAGTTTTTAAATAATCCGTGGCACGGAATTTTTAGGGACTTACCCGTCCTCGACTTTTCCTGAAACGGCAAAAATTTCAAAACTTGCCGTTTTCAATTTTCCGTTTTTCCTAATCGAGAACGGATTTTTATCCGTTTTCACAAAGAATGAAAATTCGTATTTATTTTTTAATTTATTCCTTAATAATTCTCGATGTCATTTTAATTGTTAAGTAAGTATACGGAATTTTTCCACTTGAATTTTTTGTATTGTTTTATTTTATCTCTCAACAAAATAAAAGCATCATAATTATAACTTTTTTTGTGATATTAAAATAAATTTTAAAAAGTATTTATTTATTTATTGTTTACATTAAATTCAATTAGCATATTTATTGCTATAACTTTATGGTTTAGGTTTTTAACTAATAAAGTAACAATTTAACTGAACTTAAAAAATATACATTTAATTACGAGAAAAATAAAAGAAAAGTTAATATTTTAAAGAATAATTCATCAATGCAAGTTTTAATCGAGGCATCTTTTTGGTGGAGGTAAAAAATTACGGTACTTAAAATTATAATAATCCTCAAGTAAAATCATAGAATGAGTAAAATTAAACAACTTTCTGAAAATATTTAAAAATAAATAAGAATTTTCATTATTTGTGAAAACGGTTAAAAACCCGTTTTCAGTTTGATGAAACGGATAATTGAAAATGATAAGTTTTGAAACTTTGATCGTGTTAAAAATAGTTGAAAACGGATCAGTTTTCAAAAATTCCGTGCCACGGAATATTTTGGGAACGGATCGTTTAGAAAAATATCCGTTTATGGAAGATTTTTGGAACGAATAAAGTGACCTAACTGAACCGTTTCTAATTTGTCCGTTGGCAACTGAAACGAGAACTGCGTGCCAAAATCGCCGTTTTTGCCCACCTCTGAATAAGATATTATGTTTTTTTTTACTTAATAAAGAAATTTCAAAATTATGTAGTGTAGGTTTATTTGTTTTTATTTGTATTGAAAATGCTGTATTTATGATTTTATGATTGCTAAATAATAAAGTAAGATTTTTTTAAATATTTATTTATTTACGTATGGTAATAATTTCAAAAACTTGAAATAAAACTTTAGAAAAAAATTTAATCCTTTAAATTTTAAAAATTCATGTTAATTCTAGGATATCTAGTGAGTAATTCATTTTCAACGCAAAGATGGTCGCACTGGTGATAGAAATCATTTGCATGAGGATTTAATAAATAAAACCCGATAAAAAAATTGTAAGCGTTTATTAAAATTCCAAAAATAAATATTACTAATATTCCTATTTGAAAAGTACAATTTTCAATAAGTTTACAAAGTAAAGCTTATGATCATTCAAAAATATGAAATAACCAATTAATTTTAATTCATTAAACTTTTCATCATTAAAAGTTATTATCCTTTTGGTTCTAAACAAAAGTACAAGCATGCTTGTAATGATAACATTATATAGCTCTAGAATTTTAATAAGCTATTTATAAGTTTAAATAGCCTTTGATACTCTTAAGGATACACCAATTTATCTAAATTTTACAGCCAAAAGAAACAAATTAATGATGAAATAATTGTGCTTTCGTAAAAAAAGAGTTGTAATAATCTATTAGTAATTGCAAGTTTATTACATAATGAGATGTAATTTACAAAAAAACAGTATTAATTTTAGCATATAATTAAGTAATATATTTAAATCGACCCCTATTAAACACAACCTTAATAAACAATATAAAAATTTACGTTCCCTGCTTTTATAGAATATATAAAAAAAGATAAATATCTCTACTCCTATACCCAATCGACTATTATAACAATCATTTTAACCGACACAACCACTCAATTTTTTTATTATTGTAATGATTAATGATAACGATCTGCATTACCTATTTTTTCAATTACTCGTATCATTATCGTTAATGATTATTATGTACACTATTAATTTTACGTATTTTTATTCTCATGATTGTTAGGTTAATTTAATAATCATTCGTGAGAAAAAAAATAAATATTTTCATTAAATAAATAATTTACATAAATTATTCTTGATCAATAACACTGCGAAAATTGGCAAATATTCTTTAAAAAAAAAGTTTTACATAATTCTTTTACCCTTTGACCAAAAATTATTTTTCTTTCTTTTAAAACCTTAGTTTTTGTTAGTATAATCAAACATCTCGCAGGTGACAGGATTTAATAATTTAAGGGTTGGTAAAAGTACACGATTTGGGGGTACGTGAAATTTTAGTTGTTTATTTCGAAGAGTTGCTCCAAACCCCTGGGGGGCATACGATCCAATTATTTGAGATTTTGAGACTGCAGGTCTTAATGGTATCAATTTGGCTTTTTTCAAAACTGAAAAAGAAAAAAAAGAAATTTTCGGTAGGTACTTTTGTTGTGATGGTCTGCTAGTGATTATTTGATATTTTGGGTCCCACAGACCTGAATGGTTTCAATTGGGCTTTTTCAAAGCTAAAAATGAAAAAGAAGATATTTTTGGTACACTGTAAAAAGTAACTTTCTTATATTAACAAAAAAATTAGAACATTTTCGAAAAATTATTAAATTTTCGAAAAAATTTGTAAATATTCAAAAAAAATCGTAAATTTACTAAATTTAGTATATCAACAAAAAATTCGAGTATTCTCGATTTTTTTTTGCGAATTCGCAAGAAAAATTGATAATTTACAATTTATTTTCGAAAATTTTCAAAAAATAGTTGTAAATTTCCGAAAAATAGTTGTGAATTTGCAACTTTTTTCGTAAAATCACAAAAAAAAATCGAGAATTCTCGAATTTTTTGATAATATACTAAATTTAGTAAATTTACGACTTTTATCGAATATTTACAAAAATTTTTTGAAAATTTACTAATTTTTCGAAAAAATTCTATTTGTTTTGTAAATCTAAGAAAGTTACTTTTTACAGTGTAGTTATTACTTTTTTTATTTAATTTTTATTGTGGTGCAAGACTGTTATCCAAGGCGAAGCCTAAGTTACATGCGACATGGGTCATCCTTTATTTTTTTAGAACGAGATCGTAATATTATATTTATTATCACTGGAATTTTTTCTTGTAAAATTCAGATTTTAATAAATTATTTTAATTCTCATTAAAAGAAAATTAAAAAAAAAAAAAAACTAATAAAACAAGCAAGATTAAACTTCCATAAAATTTTATCTTTTTAATTAAAAAAAAAAAAAAAGAAGAAATTAATAAAACTAAAATGAAATATTTATTTTCTTTAAAAGCTTTATTTGGTATTAATTTAAATCCTAGTATTAAAAAAAAAAAAAAGTAAATAAATAAATTTATTTATGTCTTTTAAAAAAGTTTACAATTTTATTTTTATTTTAAAGAAAAATGTACATTTTATCAAAATAAAATATATTACTATAGCTTTGATAATAAAGCTTGCAAGTTTTATCTTTAACAGTTTTCTCGGTCTTATAGTTATAAAACACTGGCATTTAAACTCTAAAATCCTCCCTTGCTTTTGAAAAATAAAAAGACAAAATAAAAGAAAAAAAAAGTGATATAACAAAAACAAAAAAGTAAAAGATGAATTGCTTAAATATATATATATATGCGATTCTTCCTCAGGGACATGGACCATATCTATAAGGATGAGGATTACATTATCTATTTAACGTTTATATATATTTTAAATACACAAGCTTGTTTCTTAATTAAATAAAACTCCCCAAAAGTCCTCATTTTCTCTGAACTTGAGAAGTAAAGGTACATTTATACCAGACGAACAAGTAAAACAGTTTTTGTGGATTTATTTATAAACGAAAATATATACTTGGGTGATTATTTTAAAAATTGGACTTTGTAAACCTGACTAATAATTTATTAATCTTAGTATGACGTAAATAGTTTTTTCAAATGTTGTTTTACCCAATTTTTGTGTCCTTGAAATTTTATACCAGTTTTTTGAGTTACAGCAGTTTAATTTTTTTACGATTCTTTAATTTAAAAAATTTTTTAAATATTCGAAATGATTTAAGTCTCTATTTTTGATGCAAAAGCTCATTAATCAAATTTTGCTTTAAATTTCTCCCATTTTCTTCGACACGTCCATTTCAATTATAAGTCAGTACCTCAATTCAGAAAGAATCGCCCAAATATATAAAAATAAAGCATAAGGGATAATACTTAGCCCTTAAATAGTTAGCCTTAAAATAACATCCGCTAAAACAGCACCTATAATATGGGCGTCAAGTGGCTGACAAGCCTCAGGGATTATTTGTTTCTTGATGAACTGGTACATATTATTATAGTTAGTTTATGTCTACGTACATGAAAAGCTTTTAAGATACAGAGGGTAAAATTTAAGTTAAGTACATATTTTACTTTAAGTAAAATTGCTATATTGATTAAATATATATTTTTTTTTGGAGACACATATTTACATAATTTTATAATTACTAGACGTAACAATCTGTCAATATTATAAGATAAAAATTTAATATTCAAAATATAACTACCCTGTATTTATATAAAGGTCGAATTTCTTATAATATGTCATATATAGTCTAGGGAAAGAAAATACTTATTGAATAGTGATTGGTTTAAGAAGTTACTTTTAGTTCAATAAACTTCGATCTTTTAACCTACGGTTCGTTTACTTTTCGTTATAAGCTATTTTTTGTAAAAAAAATAATATAAACTCGATGTTTATATTTTTCAAAATTTAATCATAATATATTAATACTGATAAGATATTTTTCATAAATAAACAAGAAAAATTATCCATAGGTAATAAAAAAGTAGTTTATCTTTAATTGATAGCTAATTGCTTATAGGTTATGTTAAAAAGTATAAAATAAAAGGGAAAAAAAACACATACATTTATTTATTAGATGGTAATAGTAATTACTTTTTATAACGCTTGTTTTTTCTCCATATATATATTATATTGAACAGTAAATATATATATATCCTTTTAAAAAAGTTATTTAAGACATTTGCAAGGACAAACTTGAGCATCCCTCTTAAAGTGAAGACTCATTAACGCTTTTTGCGTTTTCTTAGACTTTTTTTATATATATAAGTAAGTAGTTAAAGATCTTAAAGTAACCCCATAAACTTATATATATATATTTACTACTATAACGTTTGGTTAATGGTATATAACTTATACGAAGTGTTTTTTTTATATTATGGCATGCTAAAAGAAAATACGATATATATAGCAAAAAACACATAATAAGTTATACATATATATAGAACGTTGGTTATAATTTCAAGTGTCGTAAATGATAGTTTGCTAATTTCTTTTTACTTTTTTTTTTTTGGTTAATACTTTGAGTGTTAATATTAAGGATTAATTTTTTTTAATATAAATAGTCGAGAAGCCGTATATGTCAGATTTATGCACTTTTTTCTAAAGTTTGCAAATTTTTTGATACGCTGATTTCAAATTTTTAAAAATAAATTTTGAAAAATATATTTTTTGGTCAATTTTGAAGGATTGTTTGACATATATCATAAGAAACATTTCTAATTGTCCTTAAAATGATAAATAATATATTTTCGAGCTCACGAAATAAGAATACTTGGGTCCGACCCTGTAAACTTTCTCCGAATGTCATTTATGGGCATCTATTGGCCCGATTTATGCGTTTTTTTCAATATATTACATAAAATATTCATGTAATTCACATACAAATGACTGGGCTAAGGTTTTTGGGGTCCCTAATTTCAAATGCTTAGATCCTGCCTTCGAAATATTAGCCCTAATATCCCTAAAAGGGGTATTATTGCTATTTTCACACTTTAAGCTAATTTAAGAGTGGAATATTAATTTTACCTTACAAAATCACTAAAATTATTGATCAAAAAACCCCTAGGTGCCAAATCTGGGCACACAAACAGCAAATATATTAAAAATACCCTATTTTTGGTGCATTTTTTTATAATTTAAAGGGTGAAGCCCCAATTTCTTAACCATATGACTTCGAAATTCATGATCTGCGACTCGAAAAATCTATATTAGACCAAATCTAGTGGTTACCAGTAACTATATAATCAAACCCGTATTAAGACTGGAGTATTGGACAATCCTAATATTGTAGAATCTTTTTAACTCTAAGTTTAAAAATATGCTAAGAATCCTGCAATCAACCTCAACTTAAAGTTAGACTGACAATAAAATTTTCATATTTAGAGGTTTATCCTAATTAGTCCTATCGCCAGCAATGCTATTTAATGCCCTAAAACCCTAAAATACCATAAAAGCTCCATGGAAAAAAATGGGTGGAAAAAAATTACAAAATTGGACAATAATTTGTTAATAACAAAAGATTGACCACGAATTTTGCGAAATAGACCCCGGATTCGTGTTTAGCGGGTCAAAAACATAAATACCACCCATTTTTTTCCATGGAGTTTTTATGGAATTTTAGGGCATTAAATAGCATTGCTGGCGACAGGACTAAATATCATAAATCTAATTAGTTTAGGCTTTTTGATAACTATACGTTTTTTCTCAATAACTTTTTCAGAGTATACAGTCATTTGATAACACCTGAAATAAAGATGTAATTTGCGATACTCCTGCAAGAATCAACAGAGTTAATTTAGGTTTAAATAGAAATAGATTGACAGATCTATTAACCTACCAACAGATCATGTCCATGAAGAGATCTTTCAATGTTTATTTAAAACGCAAATTAAAAATATTTCATAGTATAAAATTATTTGTTTTTATAACCGAGACACTTTTATTGATTTTAGAACCCTGTATTTATATTATTGAAGGCGCATTTCATTTGCGAGAAAAAAAAAATTATTAGAATAAAATATAATACAAAAGATTATTAATGCAGTAATTATACTAACTAAATTTAGTCTACAGCAAATAGTGAATATTAATAAGTGTGGATTAAAATTAAATATTGATTATAATTATTTGGCACCTTCACTAAATTACGTAGGGAACCTTATCATATGAATCTTCGATACTCAAGAAACTGGTTTATAGTCACTAAAAAACTTTAATTTTCCTCAAGATTCCTATATAACCTAAACTTCCCCTAATAATTAAATAAAGTTACAATATACCTACATTATTTTAATATAGCTTACATTTCAAAATTTAGCCAAACATTGTAAAAATACATCATTTTCAGTTTACACAATGTTTTCTATATATATATATATAATTTACTTTTTTAAACTTTACTACGTACGCTATATGCAGATATATATATATATTCAAATTGTAATAATATAAAATCTGTTTGGGTGTGCGATCTGCATTGGACATTTATCCTCAACGATTCGCACGAACAAACAATAATTGTTCATGTGGCAAATTGTTGTCCAGACGATATCTAGTAATTATAAAAACATGAATTTTTTCGCGATTCGCGTATTTTATATATAATTTAGTGTATAATATAGTATCTCATTTTTTATTTTTTTATTTATTAACTTCCATTAAAAAAAATAAATGTTGGTACCATATAAAATATGGCTTTATTATATTTTATAAATTTATTACTCGTAATCTCATAAAAATTATTCATACTTATAATTAAAATAATATTAAAAAATTATTAACATAAAAAATATATTATTTAAATTATTTTGTTTAAAAAAAATTCTCTGTATGGTAATGTAACTAGCTTGAAAAACCTGTATATATATCGATTTATTATAAATACGTATACGAATATAATAATAAAATATCATATGAGAAACACCCATTTTTTAATTTTTATCACATAAACAATTATTTTTGAAAAAAAAATATATTTCTATATCTTTGACAAAAGGTGCTATATATCATATTTTTTATAAATTTAAAAAGAAATTTTTAAAACGTCAATGAAAATATAGTTTGTATGTAAGTACGTGTTTGAAATAGAAAATGAAAAAGATAAATAATATACCGATATATTTCTTTGTATATTCTCAGTGTAGGTGGTCCCATATGCACTTTTAGAATACATCATAACTTGGGCCTGTTTTTTTGCATCTCCTTGGCAGTATGTATATAAACTTACTTATAAATGCATACATCTACGGTTTTATAACATTTGTAAAATTTCTGTTTGTAAGATAAGATATATTCTTCCTTTATATGTCTCTTTTCATGGCATCAGTCGAAAACAAAACTAGTAGAGCGTGCTTAATAAATCCTTAGAGCACGTCCCCAATGGAATTTACAAAGGCGACTCTGAGACACACAGAGTCATACTTACAAATATGTAGCTTCCTTTAAACTTGGAAAATATACTTATCTTTATGTACGTGTACAAATATATATAAACTTGTGGTCCACTAAAGTTTACAAGACAGAGTTTTACGATATGCTTCGTGTATTAGCTAAACGTGGTATGCTTAAATACACAGAAAATATTTATATATTTTATATTTCATGCATTTTATTTACATATACCTTTTCTTTTATCCAATATAAATGATTCTATTTTTAAAATGAAGATTATTTTCTTTAAACTTTATAGTAAATAAGCTGTTTGTACAAAGTACTTCGTTCGTGTAAAATAAAAAAATTTATTTTACTGCCTTTAAAATTTTTAATGTTTTTTTAAAGAAGGCTTTTAAATTAATTTTATTTTATGGCTAATTAAAATTTTGTTTTATCTTTGTAATAAAAAATTTTGGTAATTAAGCATGTTAAATGTATCTGTTTATTTTGATTCAATTCAGGCTCCACCAAAATTTGCACAATTTGATAGATTGTAAAAAATTTTAAATTTATACTTCTTGTTGGAAATTTAATAAGGCATTTTTTGAACAACCTAAGAACTTCACTTTATAAGCGTTACAATTCCAAATCAGATTTCTAGTCGAACTGAAGTACCTGATGCGGTTTTGCTGCTGGATTGTTTCTCAAAATTTCACCAAGACTTTGTTGACTTACAGAATTTGCGAGTTTTTATTAAATTAAAATTAAAAATTTTTGACCTTTTAATTTCCCAAATCTGATACCAAAATTTGTTAAATTTTTGTATCAAAATTTTTCCTGTAAAATTTTTCTTTTTATGTAATACCTCTAATTTTTTCTAAGGGAATAAAAACCTCTTTTAAAAAATGACAATGATAATTATTATCAAAAAGATTATTTTTAGAATTTCTTAAAAATGAATCCCTTTACTTTAAGGAACCTTTTATGACCTTAGTTGGCAGCATTTTTTTTAAAAATATAATGACTTTTTTCATATTTGAAAGATTTTTTAATATAGATCCAAATCCTTGCCAAGTACTGCAACAATCATTTTTGATTCCTCATAGGATCCATTTTAATACATAAAATTATTATTTTTTATGCATAAAAGCACTTTTTAACAACACAAAATCGTGTAAAAAAATTTAATATTTCTGACCAATTCATGAATTGGTCAAAAAGTTGGAAAAATTTCAGATTTTTTTTTTCTTGAAATTTTTCATCGTTTTGTACTAAAAAAGATCTCAGTGAAAAACTTAAAGATTTCAAAATTTAAGCACATTAACAAAAATTAAAAACTTAAATAAATTTACTCTTCATTATTGACCAGAAATATTTTATTTAAATTATAAAATTACAATAAACTTTATTATTTATGGATGAATAAAATATTAAAATTTTCAAATTTTTTCCTAATTATTTTTTTCGTTTTCATGATTATGAGAGCTTGTATGTCCATGGCTGCTTGTTTGTGGTTTTTGTATATTTATTACTGTAGCTATGCATTTGTGCAGTAATAAATTTTCAGCTTTTAATTTTTCTAAATATTCTGCATCACTGGTATTCATTGAATTATTATTTGATGTAGTTTCTATAAAATTATCAATAATTTTCAAAAGTTGTTTTGGCTCTTCACTAATTGATTCAAAATTTTCATTTTTATAATTATCAATATATGTTTGGCAAACTTTACTTAAATCTATCAAGTTTTCATTTTCATTATCCTGTGTTTTTCTTAAGATAGATTTTAGATTTTCTGGAGCTTCAAAATTGGGTTCGAAAATGACACTGTCTTCTATATAATGCTCAATATTAGCATCTTCATTTATTCTTACTGCTTTTGTGGGGGCTCCAGAAACAATCTGTAATAGCTAGAAAAAAATGAATTAAAAAAATTTTTAGCTACTAATACAGTGGTTTTCATTAAATATACTTACGTCAATTGTTAAAAAGACAGCAAAAATAAGCAAAATATTAATATTTGCCATCTTCTGTGTAGAATCACGAAAACACTTATTTAGTAAGACCTTTTTCTAGCTTCTATGTGGATTAATTGATGATCTACAATATTTTTAGGCAATCATATTTCACTGTAATAGATAATTATTAATTAGATAATACGTTTATAATTTCGAAAGACTTCGTTTGATAAAAAATATTTCTTTAACGTAATGTAAATTATAAAAAAATTAATACATCGATAATGCGATATATTTTATCATTATACACTAACTGTCGTTAAAAATCGTTAGAGCAAGTTATAATAATTTAAAAAAAACTAAAATTAATGTTATTATACGAAAATAATTATTTCTAACGAAAAAAAAAAATAGAAGAAACGTAAACATAAAATATTAACTTAAAATTTTAGATTAAAGATAATTTTAAAAACTGTTGCAAAATTTAAAATTGAGAAATCTATTTATTTGTTACGAATAAAAATATTTAATTTTTTAAAACTAATTCTTTTAATACTGCCAATTAATTAATCTATGCATATTTTACGATGTTGCAAGCTAAACTGGATTTGTTTTATTTTTTGAACTACATAAATTGAATTAATTTGAAACTTCCTTGAAGCTCGGGGGCGAAATATCAGTATGTTTAATGACAAATGATTGATATCTGTAGCGAGACCTCGGAAAAACAGAAGGAAAGACAAAGCAATTTGTTTTAATTCTTATATAGAATAAGATTAAATAAAATCGCTTTTAAAAAAATTAATTTTAAAAAATTTCTCCTTGATACTTTAACAAACAGCACGAAATAATTCTTATTAATAAATTACTGCATAATTGACCATAATTAAGACGATAAAGTTAACAATTTTAAAATTTTATATTTTATGTAATTTGACCTGCCGAATCAAAATTTTTTTGAAGGATCGGGATAATAATGTAAAAAATAGTAAATTTTTATAAATGAAATAAGCGGTAAATAGACTGTAAAAAGTAACTTTCTTATATTAACAAAAGAATTATAACATTTTCGAAAAATTAGTAAATTTTCTAAAAAATTTGTAAATATTCGAAAAAAATCGGAAATTTACTAAATTTAGTATATTAACAAAAAATTCAAATATTCTTGATTTTTTTTATGAATTCGCAAGAAAAATTGATAATTTACAATTTTTTTTCAAAAATTTACAAAAAATAGTTGTGAATTTACAACTTTTTTCGTAAAATCACAAAAAAAAATCGAGAATTCTCGAATTTTTCGATAATATACTAAATTTAGTAAATTTACCATTTTTATCGTATGTTTACAATTTTTTTTGAATATTCACTAATTTTTCGAAAAAATTCTATTTTTTTTGTAAATCTAAGAAAGTTACTTTTTACAGTGAAAGATGTCAGATTTTTTTTTCTTCAAATTTTTCGTCGTTTTCTACTAAAAAAAATGTGAAACAGTGAAAAAATTAAATTATATTTTTTTTCTTTTGGAACTTAGTACTTAAATTTTTTCTATGAATGTAGGTACTAGTATCTAGAATTATCGTTCTTACTAGATAAAATATTTTGTTATTGTTAATAAGAAACCATAGTGCCAATTACTTAAAATTCTGCTTATAATAACATGTTTGAAGTACGTTATCTAATATAAAATTTAAAAAAATAAAATAACGAAATTTCGTAATTTTTTTAAAAATATGTACAATATTAAATAATTGTATTCTAAATTTATTTAAATATTCATTTTTAATTAACATTTTTTTACTTCAATTATTTAATTTTTAAGATTTTTTTTATCCTCACAATTGATATAAAATTACATAATTAATTTTCTATGGTATACTTATTCAATATTTGTTCAAACAATTTCGTCAAGTATCAATTGAACCAATAAAATTTAATATTGTTTATCTACTTCAAAAAAATAAAAAATTAATTATTTTTTAGTTAATTACTTCGAAGAATTGATAAAACTTTAACTATATAAAGCTCTATTAAATTGAAAATAGTAACAGTCAATTTTTGGAATTCTAATATTGCCAACATAATATTAAATTATTAGGAATCATGGTGTTAAAATTAGGTTTTTACCTTTCTGTTATACTTTGCAGCTATGTAAGTTATAATATTAAATACTGTTTTTAAATTTATTTAATAAAATAAAACTATTCATTTATTTATATATTATTATTTTAGGTAATTTCTGGAATGCCACCACCTGACAGAAAAAACTTATGCAAAGACTCAAATGTTGTTCAAATAAAAGTAAATTATGAGTATATTAGAAAAGAATGCATTTATTATGAAATTGAAGTAAGTAAAGAAAATACTAGGATGTAATTTTATAATTTAAAAGCTTTTTACAAATTTAATATTAAAATAAACAATCTTTTAGGGTGGAGCAGGCTTACCAAATGCAATAAAAGCTCCTAGCAATGCTGATGTTAAAACAAAGGAATCACCGAGGTACGGTGGTAAAACTGATAAACGTAATAAAATGTCAATGTTAGAAGTAGATTATCAGCCTCATTCTCAAAGACCTCAAATAATCGGTCAATCAACAGTTGCTAAGTCTCAAAGACCTCAAATAATCGGCCAATCAACAGTTGCTAAGTCTCAAAGACCTCAAATAATCGGCCAATCAACAGTTGCTAAGTCTCAAAGACCTCAAATAATCGGCCAATCAACAGTTGCTAAGTCTCAAAGACCTCAAATAATCGGCCAATCAACAGTTGCTAAGTCTCAAAGACCTCAAAGATTTGGTGAATCATCAGGTGCTCAGTCTCAAAGAATTCAAATGCCCATAGCTCAAAAATCTATGAGAGTTCCAAAACACAAAGATAATGTGTAAAAGCTAGCTTTTTAAGAATAATTACCAATATAGTACATAAACAACAATATAATGAACAGGTAATTAAAAATTAAAGCATCTAATCAAGAGTGGAAGTAGAAGAGGATTATGCAACGGAATTGTGAACAAAACTTTTTTGTACTAATCAAAGTTTCATAAAACCTAAATATTTGCAACTAAATATTTTCAACAATACAAGATAACCACTTGAAAAAATTAAAGAACTTAGTAATATTTGTAATTTTAATATTTTTGTTACTTATTTAAACTGATAAAAAAATTTTTAACTTCCAATTCTAAATGTATAATAAAAAATGTTAAATAAAGAATTTAATAATTCATCTATAAATATACATAATATTAATATTACTAGATCATTACCAATAATAAGTTTGAGCAAAGCAACTGCGTTCTAAAAGAATTTTTTTAATCAAGATAATTAAAATATTAGTTTATTGAAATAATACTAAATACTCAGAAGGAAACATTTTTATTCATTTTGTAGTAAATTGTTATTTTTATTATCGTTTTTAATTAGATAATTCAAAAAATTGTTATCTGTAATTGCATTTAATTAGTAAAAATATTAATAAATAAATGAACGAAATTTTTTGTTTAATATTTTATTTATAATATCAGAATTTATTTTAATAAGTTTTTAGAATTTGTTTATTCATAAATATCGTTGATTCAAAATTACTTTGACCTGCCCCCCTTAAAAACGTCAACTTTTAAGCATCTCTGAAAATATCAGTATTTTATTTCACCCCCCCCCCCTCTATCTGCATTGGTAAGTTATTCCAAATACCACTCCCTATGAACATGTTTCATGTTGTAATACCACTTACTAAAATGTAGTTGACATATTATAATGTTAACGTAAATATGAATATTAATTCCCAAACCTTAGCCTATGCCTATGCTCTTAAAAAGCATTACTCAATTTTCAAAAAAAAATCTGACATTTTTCCGTATAAACCCCTTTCGATTTTGGCCAAAATAAAAATTTTTGAAAAAATCCGTATTCCTTATTTCATCAGAACATTTTAATTATAAAGAAAATTTTATGATAAAGAAAATAATAAATATTAAAAAAAAACAGTAAAACCAATAATGTCGTACAAAAGTTCTTGGATGTTGACCTTTCGAAGAGAGAAATAAGACTTATCACTCACTGTAAAATTTTATTATAACCCCACTTTTATAAAGTTTTGCACGATCTGAGTTTTTGAAAAAAAGTAATAAAATATTTAATAAAAAAAAAAATTTTACGAAAGTTAAAAAAAAAAATGAAATAATTGAGTGATGTTCGCCCTTCTAGAGTTAAGAAGTAAGAGTGAGCCAAATTTAGCGCTGTAGTTAAACTATATAGTACAAGCCATCCTCTATTTAAAATTTTATTATACCCCCACTATTAAAAAGTTTTGCACACAGAGAAATTTAGTGTTGCGAAACATATGTGCATTAAATATAGCCCTAAGATGTAAACAAACATGTTACATGTATTTGGGTTTCGAAGAACCAAGAATTTCTCTATCCCTAGGGTCCCAGTCTTAGTAAAATCAAAATATATGGAAAAAATGTAAAAATATATTAGCTGTTATTTTCACATTTCAGGCCATTTTAAACATTCTGAGCCATATTTTTGAAAAAATTTTTGAACCAAGAATTTCTCTATCCCTAGGGTCCCAGTTTTAGTATAATCAAAATATATGGGAAAAATGTAAAATTATATTAGCTGTTATTTTCACATTTCAGACGATTTTAAGCATTTTGAGTCACATTTTTGAAAAAATTTTTAAACCAAGAATTTCTCTATCTCTAGGGTCCCTGCCCAGGTAGAATCAAAATATTTGGGTAAAATGTAAAATTATATTAGCTGTTATTTTCACATTTCAGGCCATTTTAAACATTCTGAGCCATATTTTTGAAAAAATTTTTGAACCAAGAATTTCT
Organism: Anagrus nilaparvatae; assembly: GCA_022575985.1. Classification (NCBI taxonomy): domain Eukaryota; kingdom Metazoa; phylum Arthropoda; class Insecta; order Hymenoptera; family Mymaridae; genus Anagrus; species Anagrus nilaparvatae. The sequence continues at coordinate 35,077,943 of JAKSXM010000231.1, forward strand.
CTATCCCTAGGGTCCCAGTCTTAGTATAATCAAAATACAAAAAATGTAAAATTATATTAGCTGTTATTTTCACATTTCAGGCCATTTTAAACATTCTGAGCCATATTTTTGAAAAAATTTTTGAACCAAGAATTTCTCTATCTCTAGGGTCCCAGTCTTAGTATAATCAAAATATATGGGAAAAATGTAAAATTATATTAGCTGTTATTTTCACATTTCAGGCCATTTTAAACATTCTGAGCCATATTTTTGAAACAATGTTTAAACCGAGAATTTCTCTATCTCTAGGGTCCCTGCCCAGGTAGAATCAAAATATTTGGGTAAAATGTGAAAATATATTAGCTGTTATTTTCACATTTCAGGCCATTTTAAACATTCTGAGCCATATTTTTGAAAAAATTTTTGAACCAAGAATTTCTCTACTGTCCCAGTCTTAGTATAATCAAAATATATGGGAAAAATGTAAAATTATATTAGCTGTTATTTTCACATTTCAGGCCATTTTAAACATTCTGAGCCATATTTTTGAAAAAATTTTTAAACGAAGAATTTCTCTATGTCTAGGGTCCCTGCCCAGGTAGAATCAAAATATTTGGGTAAAATGTGAAAATATATTAGCTGTTATTTTCACGTTTTAGGCCATTTTAAACATTCTGAGCCATATTTTTGAAAAAATTTTTGAACCAAGAATTTCTCTATCTCTAGGGTCCCAGTCTTAGTATAATCAAAATATATGGGAAAAATGTAAAATTATATTAGCTGTTATTTTCACATTTCAGGCCATTTTAAACATTCTGAGCCATATTTTTGAAACAATGTTTAAACCAAGAATTTCTCTATCTCTAGGGTCCCTGCCCAGGTAGAATCAAAATATTTGGGTAAAATTTGAAAATATATTAGCTGTTATTTTCACATTTCAGGCCATTTTAAACATTCTGAGCCATATTGTAGTTCACAGCGTTTTTAAAATATTTTTTGCTGATTATATCTTAGAAAAAGTCCAATAAACAAAGTAAAATTATACAAACAAAAAAATCAAATAAATGCTATAATTATTTTCTAGTAAGGTATTTTATGATAATAAAAATTTTATTTACAATATAAATTAATATGCCAGTAATTAAAAATATTTTTATTCTCATTTTTATTACATCTGCAACTATATAAAACAATTTTTTTAAAAATAAACAAGAAACAATATCTTTTTTCTTTTTTTAATTAACAACCGTAAATACTTGCTTCTATACATAAAATACATACGATAAATAATTTGCGTATGCACACATTTTATGTACCATTAACGAGTTTATATACATTTTGATATTGCCTGAGGATTCTCTCGCGTGAGCCCTCGAAGCCATCCCGATAAATAAATATGCAAGCCAAGGAACCCCTTTTGTCATTTCCTTCCCTTATATATAGATATAGTGTCCAATAACGAAAATACAAACGCAATACAGTACCCGCGGGCTATTCACGGAAACGACGTTTGCAACTTTTACTGATAGATCTCGCACGTTACACACATGAATATATTTAATATAAATGTTTGCGAATTTTTTTTTTTTTTTTAACGAGAGTTTATATCCGTAATTAAAAAAAATTTTTTTTAGAATCATGTTTGTAAGAAATTATTGAGTTTCAATGCAATTATAATGATTTGCGTCTACAAAGGAAGTACTTGATTCATACTGTAGTTAAATTAATTTATAAACCTATAATTATTTATGTACTCATTTTATTTAAATAAAAGCATTGAATTAATAATTTTTGTTTTATTTATCACGTTATTAAAAAAAGTAGTTTAGTTAATTTGAAAATATTATTTTTTTTTTAAAGATAATACACTAATCGATTATTGATAATTTTAAAACACAAAATTCTTAAAATTTTGCGCAATCAATTTATTTTTCATATTTTTAAATTATATTTATTTAGAAAAACCTTAGAATTTAAAGCTAAATACCTGATAATAATACTGGGTTATTTTGAAGATAAAGAAATAAATTTCATTGTATTTTATCTATAATTATCTAATATTTAATGGAATTTTGATGTTGTACATATTTTGAAAATAAAAATTGGAAATTATTACATTTTAAGTTTTATAAACAGTTACAGTTTAAGTTTCTTTTAAAAAATAGTAGCCATGAAATTAAAAATATTAATTTATTTTATTCTAAATGTAAATTTAGTAAGTTTTCATTTAAAATACGTAAAATTAAGTTTTAATAATTATTTATTAATTTTTACAGGTGGTTTTTTGTGCTACCGAAAAATTGAGCCACATAGAAAATGATGTAGTTCAAAAAGTTAATGAAACAGAAGAAAAAATAAAAAATTTATATAAAATATCCACCACACTTATCGATCGAAATGAAATTAAATTAACAGACATTGTTTTAGGTGAAGGAAGTTACGGTAAAGTTGTTAAAGGTTTCTGGAGAAATTTAGAAGTAGCAATAAAATCGATAATACCAAGACATGTTGGAAATGAACAAGAAATATTACGTGAAATTTCGATTTTACAAAGTTTGAACCATAAAAATATCATAAAAATCTATGGTGTTTATGTTGAAGAAGATTCTTACAACATGGTAATGGAATTTTTCGATTCAAATTCTCTGGAAGAAATTATTTTTGAAAAGAAAAAGTACTTGGATGAAAATAGAAAAAATTTTATTGGTGAACAAATAATTGATGCTTTAAATTATTTACATGAGAATTTAATAATTCATCGTGATATTAAAGCAGGAAACGTGTTAATAAGTGAATCGAATGTTGTTAAATTAATTGATTTTGGTGTTGCAAAAAGAACAACTAAGAAAAAATCATTGATAACAAATAATATTGGTTTTTTTAGAGGTACTTATTTATTTGCGCCTCCTGAAACTGTACTTTTTAAATATGATGCTACACTTGCATTCGATGTATGGTCAGTTGCATGTTTGTTAGTTGAATTGTATAGTGAACAAGAAATTTGGCATGGTTATAATAATCTGAAACAAGTGTTTTTCGAAAAAAAGTTACCAAGTATGTCTGAAATACCTGAATTTTTAAGAAATGTTTTGATTGGTAGTTTTAATTATAATCCAAATAAAAGATTGAAAATAAAAGATATTTTGAAAGTATACAAAGAACATAATAGGAGAATATCGCAAAATAAATTGAACTTATAATTATAATTTGCTCATAATGTTAAATAATTTTTAAATAAAGAAATTTTATTTTTAGATAATTTTTGTCAAATGTGAGTTCATATTTATTTAACACTTTTGAATGAAATAAAACTTTTGAATGAATTTATGCGCTTATGTTGAAGGATATTAGCGTAAACGAATGTGCAGTTATCCGAAAATTTGACTTTATTCTCAGTTCGGGTCGGGTGGGATCAAGTTTTAAATAAAGCCCGAAAATTTCCAAAATAGATCTGCAGATATATGGTAAATCGAAAATTCCCCTGGCTAAAAGTTTGGAAAATCCTAGAAAAACTACATTTACTAAACCACTACCCAACATTTCGAGTAAACACACACCCCTTTTTTTTTGGTCCTATCAAAAATTGAATATGTAATCAAAAATTCATTTTAAAATCCATTTTACTTGAGTATTCGTAAGCTGGGCAATTTTTAAACTTAGTTCTTTATTTTTAGTTTCAACAAGTACCTCTCAATTTAAAAACGTTCCTTGTTAATAAACAGTTTTTAGTAGGAAAGTTTCAATCAGTAGGAAGGCCTTAAACTTCAGCAGATCCAGCGGACCCAAGTTGAACTGAAGAGTCACCGAAATCTGTCTAAACTATTTTCGAAAAAACTTTTAGCTTTATAGGTCAAGTTCTTAATCTCTGGCAGCCATTTTTGCGTTTTTGGCCTTCTTTGATGAATTGACTCAAAATATTCGTATTAAAATGCAACATGTTTATAGGGAAGGGTGCCCTGGGAATCCGGAAATCAAGGGGGGCAGGAGTAAAAAGTGTCAGATTTAAGGGGGGGGGGGTAAAATTGGGCTTAGAATAATTTTGATTTAGGGACTTAGAGCAATTTGGGTTCAGGGATTTAGAATTATTAATGTTTAGGAACATGGAATAATCCAGGTTTAGGGCTTTGTAACTTAGAATATTTTAGAATTATACTGGGTTAGGGACTTTTGATAATTTGGGTTAAGGAAATTCGAATATTTTCGATTTTGAGAGTTAGAATAATCCGGGGCTCTGGACTTAAAGGTTGATTTTATGGAGCATATTTTAAGTAGATTCTAGGAACACGAGAGTTGAAAAGATGTATTAATAAAAACTAGTACTAATACATAACTGTAGTAATTATCGAGTAATTATCACTAAAAATTAATTAAAATTTTTCTCAGAGGCGATTTCATGGATCCTGTTCAAGCAGAAATTTAATAGATTTTAAGTCATAATTAATTATTTTTACTCTAGTGACCCTAGAATCTAGTTAGAATACGCTCCATGAAATCGATTCTTTAAAATTCTAATTTAAAATTATTTTTAGTTTTTTTTTTGGAAAAAAGCTAGTTTGGGCCAATTTCTGCAACCCTTCAGTCCAACCTAAGCCCAGTTGGGGGTGAAATCCCTTATGTATTTTTTGAAAATTTCACAACGTTCGCAGAATGATATTATTGGTTCCTCATAGAGGAACCTTTGTGATAGATGAAATTTTGATTTTTGATTTTTTGGCATATAAGCACGTTTTGGGACCTCAGGAAGCTAAAAAACCGGTTTTTAAAAAAAGTCTGTATGTGTGTGTGTGTGTGTGTGTGTGTGTGTGTGTGTGTGTGTGTGTATGTATGTAACCGGTGAAATTTCACAACCATTATGGAATTAAGACCTAATTTTTTTTTCAAACATTTTTTCATCAAAAAATCTCAAACTACTTTTTTTTTTTTTTAATTTGGATGTAATACCTCATTTATTTCCATGAAAGTACTTATATTTGAAAGTACGATTTTTACTCAATATCTCGAATCTGATAACTAATTTTTTGAAAATTTTTTTCTCAAAATTTTTTTCACCAAAAAATACAAAAAATACAAATTTTTTTTTTCTTTTTGGACGTAGTACCTAATTTATTTTCACGGAAGTACTAGTTTTAAGAACCTTGTTTATAGTAATTTTTTGGACCTGATACCTAATTTTTTCAAAATTTTTTTCTTAAAATTTTTGTTGCCAAAAAATACAAAAAATGCCAAAATTTTTTTTATTTTAGGACGTAATACTTAATTTTTTTCTATGAAAGTACGAATATCTGAAAATATTGCAACCGGTGATATTTCACAACCATTATGGAACTAAGACCTAATTTTTTTTTCAAAAATTTTTTCATCAAAAAATCTTAAACTATTTTCTTTTTTTTTTTAATTTGGATGTAATACCTCATTTATTTCCACGAAAGTACTTATATTTGAAAGTATGGTTTTTACTCGATATCTCGAATCGGATACTTAATTTTCTAAAAATTTTTTTCCTAAAATTTTTTTCACAAAAAAATACAAAAAATACTTATTTTTTTTTTCTTTTTGGACGTAGTACCTAATTTATTTTCACGGAAGTACTAGTTTTAAGAACCTTGTTTATAGAAATTTTTTGGACCTGATACCTAATTTTTTCAAAATTTTTTTCTTAAAATTTTTGTTGCCAAAAAATACAAAAAATGCCAAAATTTTTTTTATTTTAGGACATAATACTTAATTTTTTTCTATGAAAGTACGAATATCTGAAAATATTGTAACCGGTGATATTTCACAACCATTATGGAATTAAGACCTAATTTTTTTTTCAAAAATTTTTTCATCAAAAAATGTCAAACTATTTTTTTTTTTTTTTTTAATTTGGATGTAATACCTAATTTATTTCCATGAAAGTACTTATATTTGAAAGTACGATTTTTACTCGATATCTCAAATCTGATAATTAATTTTTTGAAAATTTTTTTCCCAAAATTTTTTTCACAAAAAAATACAAAGAATACCAAATTTTTTTTTTGTTCGGACGTAGTACCTAATTAATTTCTATGAGAGTACTAGTTTTAGAAAGCTTATTCATAGTAATTTTTTGGATCTGATACCGAATTTTTTCAAAATTTTTTTCTCAATATTAATAAAACAAAAAAATTAAAAAATCTGTAATATTGTTTTTTTTTTAAGTGTAATACCTAGGTTATTGAAAATTTTTTTCTAAAAATTTGTTAAATAAAAAACATTAAATCACAGCAACTTTTTTTTTCTTTTAAAATACGGTATTTAACTTTTTTTTATGAAATACTGATATCTCAAATTATAATTTTTATTAGATAAAATAGACCATTATAAATATTTTGCTATTGTTAATGAGGAACCATAGTGCCAATCACTTGGCAGCGTTTTTTTTTAAAGTTTCACCCTCTTAAGTTCTAAATTGCCCAGAGTTTTTACAATTCTAAGAAAAATAAAGAATATTAATCATTAAATAAAAAAAAGGTTAATTGATCCTTAGAACCTAATCAACGTTAAGATCAAAAAGGCATAAAACAAATGGCCAAAAGATTAAAAGGTGTTAATTACAATCTTATTTATCAGTGCGTTAAAATGAACATCAAAACTTTTTTCAATGGGTACTCAACATCATCATAAAATACAGGCCCTTAAATAAAAGCTGGATGAATAATTTTCTAATTACATTTGAACCTAACATTTACATGAATTCGCGTCCAATTTCCAAAAAAAATAACCATAAAAAAAGGTGTTAAAATTAAAAAATATTTTATAATAAATTATAATAAAAAATAATGTAAAGCAATTATTTTTATCTCATATATTTTAGAATTGTTTATGTTTAAAGATATAAAAGTGACGCATTGTTATTAGGGATATACCTTATACGTGTAAATCAGGATCTATGCAAGTACTTGAGCTGTTTCACATAAGAAATATTACAGTCTTAGTTGTTACCCCTCTCTTTATATATGAAAATTCATGTGTTATATATATTTATATATACACTTAAATAAATATTCAACAAAGTTATCTCTAAAATCTAGCAACTATTTTGTACTTATAATACAAAACTTATCCAAGAGAGAGGTTAAATGAGCTTGAAGTTTATAAGCATATACTTTTCTATGTGTGTGTGTGCATAAATACTAATTATACTCTATAACGTTTAACTTTTATTATATTATTATAATTAAATAGAAAAAACTGTTATTATATGCAAAGAAGGTAGGAATTATAATTAATTTAAATTTTATAAGATTAAAAAAAAAAAACCAAAAATTTTTATTATTTCAAACATGATTATACACTTTAATTTGAATATTGTGTATTTGTTCTTATATAATACTTGTACCTTAGGGATTTAAATAATACAATCATGTCGATTTCAAGAAGCTTTCTAAGATTTTAACTAAAGGAATTGACATTTAAAAGGGGATTGATTAAACTTTCCCTATGGAAATACCTCGTATCCTTTTTATCTTGATTTTCTTCAATTTAACTAAATTGACTTTAATTTAAAAAAATTTTTAATAATAAAATATATTTTAATTTTTTAGTATGAAATATCAAAGAATTTTTATTTATTTAATTTTTAGTTGCAAATTTATTTACGCACATGCGAAAAAGTCAGAGGGTAAGAAATTACTGTTAGTGACATTTTACAGAGTGTTACTGGCGTGTACTTAGGTTATTGTCCCATACACAAGGATTATGCCATTAGCCAAATATTTTACCCTCTTGGTTATATATACTATTTGTAAATATGTATGTATAAATTAGAATACTCTTGAAATATATATTTATGCTTTATGTAAATTTTTTTTGAAAAGAGGGTGGGGTGTTTTGGGCTAATTGGCAGAGTACGATCATTTTAATGAAGAGGGCGAGGAACGTGAAAAAAATGGCAATGTATGGAATGTGATAAGTTTTGAAAGTATTTAGCTTAATTTTCAGCTCTATTTTTATGACAATGAGTTTAAAAAAATTATGAACTGAAAAATAGTCCTAAATTAGCCTGTAGTATATTAGCCATTTCATGTTTCTTACTCTGCATACCAAAACTTTTTTTGTCTGAAAAATTTTTTTACCTAAAAATACAGAACTCCTTTTTTTTTAGAATATAATACCTAATTTATCCTAGTCCTAGTTTTGGGAAATTCATAACTTCTCGATATCCTTGATGTAACACCTTTTGCCATCAAAAAATAAGTAAACCCTGTTATTTTTAAAAAATTTTTTTTATTTTTGGACTTAATGCTTAATTTTTTTATTTGAAAGAATTGATAATAATTATTTAAAAAAATGATAAGTTTTTGAATAAATATAAATAGGTAATTACCATATTATTTAAAAAAAAAAATAAAAAAACAATAGGTTAATGTGAAAAAATAGGTCATATGCTGTTCAAATAAAGTTTATTAGTACTTTTGAAGCATTTAAATAGCTTGAAGACAAAAAAATTATTTATAGTTATTTATTAACTCAAAATAAAAGCATGTTAATCATAATTTCTTTATGTTTTGCTATTTTAATAAGCAGTGAAGTAAGTAGTTACAAAATATAATTATTTTTATTAAAATTATTTTTAAAAAACTATAAAACTGAATTGCAAAGAAGCACAATTAATTATTTCCTCGATTATTTCTTACCAATTCAAAATCTAAAAATTTAATTTTTCATCATATGCTTAAATAAGGATTTATTTTCTAACCATAATCTATCATTATTTTCGCTTTTGAACTTTGGCTAATAAATAGCTATTACATGACTATACTGGGAAAAAATCGCTTGTGGCAAGCGGAATTTTCCCGTTTACCTCAAGCAGATTTTTCGTTAGTTGCTAGCAGAATTTTTTTTTCTTGCTCATACGATTGCAACTGACCTAAAAGTATATACGGCATACGGTTAATGCGCGTCAAAATCACCCGTATTTCCCAACCCTGCCTAAAAAGTAAAGAAAATTAAAAATTTTTTTTTGCTCATTTAGAATATGTTCGCAGCGCAGAAAAAAAAATATTTTTTTTTAGTTTTTTTATACGTTTCAAGTTATTTGCTATCGTTTTAGCAAGTAAAAAAATTTCGCTTTCGCTTTTTTTGTTTTTATCAAGAAAACGAATTTATTCATCAGATTTTTTATAAAATGAAAATAGAAATTAAGAATATTAAAATAATATATATTTTTTTAATATTTCAGAATGCTTATGGACAACCAAATAACGCAAATCCGAAGTCAGAGAGAGAAAGTAATTTAAAAGTTTTGAATGTGAATGTAATTGATCCAAATGATATGGAGGTTACACCACAAGCAAGTAATCAGGTTGGATTACAAGTAGGATTTTTGAAAAACAATAAAGTTTTTATTAAATCATTAGAAATCGACTCCAAAGAAACAGAATATTTCATTTTAAGCAAAATCTCATTGGTTAATAAACTAAATCACGAAAATTTGTTAAAAATGATTGGCGTGTATTTAACCGGCAATTACTATAACATCGTATACGAATATTTTGAGGGAGAATTTCTAGATAAACTCTTGTACGATGAAAATTTGAAAACAGAATTTGAGAATACAGATAAAAATAATATTGCATCCAAATTAGTCGATGGAATAAAATATTTACACTTTAGACATATAAATCACCAAGATATAAGACCAGGAAATATTTTAGTAAATCCAGAATCTATGGAAGTTAAAATATGTGATTCTTATTTAAAAAAAACATTTTTACCACATCAAACAGCAAGTACGTCACAAAATAATGGAGATGGAGAATCAGCTATTGTTAATTATAAAGCTCCTGAAGTATTACATAAATCTTTCGATGTAACTATTGCTTCTGATATTTGGTCATTTGCTTGTACTTTAGTTGAATTATATTTTGGTGAAAATGTTTGCAATAATACAAAAACAATTAAGGAACTAAGGGATTCGTATCTAGATCATTTGTATTCATCATACACAAAAAATAAACCCTCGAATACACCTATGAAAATATTATTTGAATATTTAAAAAAATCTTTTTCATATGTTCCAGAAAATAGACCAAACATTGAATACTTGTTACGTGTTTTATAATTTATTACAAATGCATAAAAAAACTGAATAAACATTTTTTTTTGTAATTTAATAAAAATATATAGTTGCTTAGTTTTATTTTTGGTTTTCTAAAATGATAATTTAAGTTCTTGTAATGAGTTAATTTATTTTAAATATTTACCCTGCCAACTAGCTGGCACTAAGGTTCCTCAAACAATGAGCTAAATACTTCAATATGCCACAGATATCACCGATTACAACCATGCAAATTCCAAAAAATTTTGGAAAAATTCGGTATCAGATCCAAAAAATTACTATAAACGAAGTGTCTAAAACTATTTCTCTCATATAAATAAATTAGGTATTACGCCCAAAAAGAAAAAAAAATTTGGTGTTTTTTGTATTTTTTTGTGACGAAATTTTTGGAAAAAAAATTTTCAAATAATTAATTATCAGATTCGAGATATCAAGTAAAAACCATACTTTCAAATACAAGTACTTTCATAGAAATAAATGAGGTATTACATCCAAATTAAAAAAAAAAAAAGTATTTTGAGAATTTTTGATGAAAAAATTTTTGGAAAAAAAAATTAGGTCTTAATTCGATAATGGTATTGAAATATCACTGGTTACAATATTTTCAGATATTAGTACTTTCATGGAATTAAATGAGGTATTACACAAAAAAAAAAAAAAATATTGCAGTTTTTTTTATTTTTCTTTTTTTTTAATTTTGAGAAAAAAATTATGAAAAAATTAAGTATCAGATCCAAAAAATTACTATAAACGAACTTTGTAAAACTAGCAGTCTCATAGAAATAAATTAGGTACTACGTCCAAAAAGAAAAAAAAATTTGGTATTTTTTGTATTTTTTTGTGAAAAAAATTTTCAGAAAATTAAGTATCAGATTCAAGATATCAAGTAAAAACCATACTTTCAAATATAAGTACTTTCGTGGAAATAAATGAGATATTACATCCAAATTAAAAAAAAAAAAGTACCTCGAGCTTTTTTGGTAAAAAAATTTTTGAAAATAAAATTAGGCCATAATTCTATAATGTTTGTGAAATATCACCGATTACATACGTACGTACTTACGTACACACACACCCACACACACACACACACACACACACACCTACACACATACAGACTTTTTTTAAAAACAGGTTTTTTAGCTTCCTGGGGTCCCAAAACGTGTTTATATGCCAAAAAATCAAAAATCAAAAATTGACCTAACACAATGGTTCCTCATTGAGGAACCAATACATTTTTTATCTTTTTATATTGTATTAAATACTGTTTTCTTTCTTTTAATAATACTTATTATTGTTGATTTAAAAAAAAAAATTTTTTTAATCATTGTCAAAAATGTTTGTTTACTTAAATTGAACCTAAAAAATTTATATAATCTATAAAATTATAAAAGTGGTGCTAGAAAAATAAATTATTTTTGGTTTTAATTATATTTGAACATTTTTTAAGAATATCTTTTATGAATCTTGAATCAGGCGTGCACACAGAAAGTTGCGCTGGGGTAGGCTAATAATGATAAATTTTTTAAAATATATGAAAAAAAATTAAAATATTTGTGAAAAAGATGCCTTGAAAGGGTAGGCTACAGCTTAAGTAGCCTATAGCGTGTGTGCGCGCCTGTTGAATATACAACTATTCAAACCTGTTCAGCAAGAATTTTTTAAGCTTTGTTCATAATTAAATAAAAAAATAGGAGGGTATTGTGTAGATCAACGTTTTAATAATTTTTTTTGCATAATATGAAATTATATTAGATTAGATACGTATTTTTTTGTATTTTAAGAAATCAAAATTAAAAAATTAATGATAACATTTTTTAAAAAATGTAGCTAATATTTTTTATACAGTTTTTTATACAGAATCTATGGAAGTTAAAATATGTGACTCTCTTTCTATGGTAAGATTAAAACGCTTTAAAGCAACAAAAAAGTTACAAAATGAAGTTGAGAAAGATTCAGATATTGCTACATATAGAGCTCCTGAAGTAGAGTTCAATTCTCAAGGTATTTTTTATCATGCAACTTTTGCCTCTGATGTTTGGTCATTTGCTTGTACTTTAATTGAATTATATTTTGGTGAAAAAGTTTGTGATAATGAAATAACAATTAAGGAACTAAGGGACTGGTTTCAAAATGATTTGTATTCATCAAAGATAAAAAATATACTTGAGAATTTAAAATCGAATTTTATATAACCTTTTTCATATTTACTAAAAAATAGACCAACTATTCGTGATTGGGAAACAGCCTAAATGTTGTAAGCGATGTTTAAGAAAATTAAATATTTCAAGGTTTTTTATTGAAATTATTTTTTAAAAATAAATTTGTTACTTATCTAATTTTTATGTATTTCACAATAATTTGTATTAAATATTTTTTTGTTTTAATATTATCTACAATTATGTATTAAAAAAAAAAATTGTTTTTAAATCATTGTCAAATTTGATTACTCAATTTCAATAATATATTCTAAAAAACTGATAAAATGTAAAATAAATTATTTTAATTAAATTTAATTATTATTTTAATTAAACAAAAGAGGTGCTTGAGAAATTCGTTTTAAATTATTATTAAATATTTTTGAGAATCATTTTTTATGCATATAAAACCCAACGCAAAATGAAAACAATAGTAATATTGGAAATCCCAGTTTCTTTCCTTGACCCAAATATAAAACCACAGTAACATTGAAACCTCAGTTTTATAAAATGTTTCATGTAAAAGTTGTTAGGTTTGGAGGGGGCCATCTGTTGGGTGGAATTAGATCAGTCTCTAGGTCCCGAATAGATTATCTAAGATTTTAGGTACTACAGGCCTTAATAGGTCCAAATGAGCTTTTTTTAAAGCTCAAACTAAATAAAAAATATTTTCTTGGTAGTTACTAGCATTTTTATTTATTTATTTATTTATTTAATATTTTAGCATCAAATGATGTTAAAATTGTACGGGTTTGTGACCCTTTACATAGTATATTACAATAGTATTTAAATTTAACATAATTATTAGTTATTTGTCATCAATACATTCATTCTTATCACAGTCTAAAATTTATTAGTATAGGAAATACACATAATGTAATTTTACAATATCATATATGAATTTTTACAATATAATATATACAATTTATAGTTACAAGATTTGATTTATTTAATTATATAATAAATAATAAGAGATTCAGAAAAAATGCATCAGATTAATACTTTGAATTATATAATATTTTAAGACTTGATTTTAAGGCTTGTCTATCGTTCAAGAGGCTTTGGGTATCTTCAGGAAGATTGTTCCAAAGCCTCCTAAACCTATAGAAAGGAGAGTGGAAGATGACATCATTACTGGCATTTTCCTCTTTAAATTTTCTATATGACCTCAAGCTGTAGTTTAAATTACGAACTTGAAAATTATTCAATAAATTATCATCATTTATTATTCCCGAAATTAAATCTGAAAATATAAGAATGTCATTAATCAAATGACATGATTTAACAGTTGTGATATCCACTTTATTCGAAATAGTAGTATAATCGTGATCAGTATAATTCATAGTTATGCCACATTTAAATGCTAGATACCTTAGAAAACGTTTATTTACAAAATCTAGTTCATCAAAATCAACACCCAAGTGGGGTGACCATATTACGGATGCGAACATATATTTATTCTAAGTTTATTGTAATGGAAGACTGTCAACGATTATTTGAGATTTTGGGTCCTACAGACCCTAAGAGGTCCATTAAGGTCTACAGGACCCAAAATCTCAAATAATCATAAAAAGTTTTACCTTACAACGAATTTCCAATAAAAATGTTAGCAAACATTAAAGTAATCGTTTTGTACGTATTGAGTTTTTAAAAAATCCCCATTGGGCCCATTAAGGCCTGTAGTACCCAAAATCTTAGATAATCTATAACAGTCTTCCACAACAATAGACATACAATAAAAATGTGTAGTACCTACCAAAAATATCTATTTGTTCTTTTTGAGCTTTAAAAAAGTTTAATTGTTCCCACGAAGGTCTGTAGGACCCAAAATCTCAAATAATCACAAAAAGTGATGTAAATTATAAGATTTGAGGATATTTATATATTTATATTGTAAGGCATACAATAAAAATGGTAGTAACTACCAAAAACATCTTTTTTTTTCATTTAGAGCCGTATAAAAGCTTTTTTGGGTCTAAAAAATAGGCAATGTATTTTATTTTAGCAAAAATCGTATCTGGATCTAAAATTTGGGCCCAATTTGGCTTTTTTTAAAGCTCAAAAAGAACACAAAAGATATTTTTGTACTACAATTTTTATTTTAAGTGTGTTGTGTTGGAGACTGCTAGCGATTATTTGAGATTTTGGGTCCTACAGAACTTAATGGGCCCAAAATCTGAAATAATCATCAAAAGTCTTCCTCTTCAACAAACATACAATAAAAATGATAAAAAATGGTAGTAAACGCTAAAAAAATTTATTTGTTCGTATTGAGCTTCATGAAGGCAGTGGACCCTTAACAGGTCCGTTTAGGTCTGTTAGACCCAAAATCTCAAATAATCACCAAAAGTCTTGCACCACAACAATCATATAATAAAAATGGTAGTAATTATCAAAAACATCTTATTTTTTAATTTAGAGCCGTATAAAAGATTTATCGGATCTAAAAAATGGGCCCTGTATTGCTTAAGCTAAAATCGTATTTAGACCTAAAATTTGCTGCAGAATCTGATTTTAAAATAAAAAAGTATATTTTCTATTTAAAATTCCTAAGTTTGGTCGTGCTGGACCCGGTGAGGCCCTAAAACCCAAATCTAATGCCCCCATCAGATGGCCCTCCAAACCTACCAACTTTTATACAAAACATTTTTCGTTGTTTTGCTTTGTTTTCGAGATATTTGAGTGCATTGTTTAAAATGAGTAACCCTACATAGCTACACAGTATATTTTTATCTTTTTAGTCGCCATAAAAATTTAGTTTAAATTTAGCCTAATTTTGTATCAAGATAAAATTATTGCAAAAAATAAAAACATGTTATCAACATTTACGTGTTAGCATCGCTTACAGATTAAGTGCGGACTTAATATATGATGTATAGTTTTCATTGTTAGTTTTGATGTAATATATCACATTTCCACCTATATTATATTTAATACATTATTTTATAAAAATTAAAAGAAAAAAAAAATTTTAATCAATAGTGAAATAAGAATCCCATTTTTTTGTCCCATTTTTATTTTGGCCCCATTAACAATAATAGTGAAATAGAAATAACCGCAGTTTTATCTCCTGGCCTAAATATAAAACAATAGCAACATCGGTAATACCAGTTGCATTTGTTGCCCCAAACATAGAACTATTATAAAATCAGAATCCCAGTTTTATCTCTTGGCCCAAATATAAAAAAACAGTATAAAAATTTCACACTTTAACTTCTTGTAAAGTTTAGATTATTTTGTTTTTATGATAAAGTTTAGGTTTCAGAAAGAGTGTCCCAATGCTTAAAAATAAAAATTTTAATATTTTAAAAAGTTTCTTGATTATCTGCAAGCTCTGACCAAAAATCTTGATATGTAAAAAAGTACTTACACGATTAAAACTAAAAGGGTTGTAATTTTTTAACTTAAAAAATAAATAAAAAATATTTAATTAAACACATTATTTATACATTATAATAATTAGGAATGCGGGTATATAATATTGAAACTAAAACGTTAATATATATTTTAAATCAATTACCAAACAAATTAGATGATTTTGATATGTAATATACAGCATATAAGATCAGAGGAAGCTTAATCATCCATGAGAAACGATTGACCGATGAGACTTGAATTGAGGGTCACTCATTACTATGTAAACCTAATATATTTGTATTTATCCCACAACAAAAGGGGAAAATATGTACATAAACGCAGTGTTTAATAATAATAATAAATAAATAAATAAACTTTAAAATTAAATTTTTTTTTTATAAAATAAATGTATATAATTAAATTTTATACATTGATAAGATTTTAATGATATGGTTGAGTATGTTAAAGAATAGGGGGTCTATTGTAGTATTGCTGTGAGAGTTCATTGAAATTTTTACTGATTTTTTAAAAATGATAAGAAAAATCGTTGCTTTTGATTTTTTTTCAGTTAGTTCACATGGGGTTTGTTTTAATTTTTTTGTAACTTTTTGATTTTATAAGCAGATTGTTTATTGTTAAAGAAAAACTGCGAATTTATGTAATCTTACACCTATGAATTTGCAAGGTTTTATTGAATCTAAATTCTATGATTTAAATCTTTGTATTTATTTTACTAAAAATATTTTTGGTACATCTGGGCATAAAACTAATGCATAATTTTCTGCACTCTAGTATTTGTATGCCTACGCTGTAAAAAGTAACTATCTTAGATTTACAAAAAAAATAGAATTTTTTCGAAAAATTAGCGAATTTTCAAAAAATTTTGTAAATATTCGATAAAAATCGTAAATTTATACTAAATTTAGTATATTATCAAAAAATTCGAGAATTCTTGATTTTTTTTGGTGATTTTACGAAAAAAGTTGTAAATTCACAACTATTTTTCGGAAATTTACAACTATTTTTTGTAAATTTTCGAAAAAAATGGTAAATTATCAATTTTTTTTGCTAATTTACAAAAAAAAAATCGAGAATACTCGAATTTTTTGTTAATATACTAAATTTAGTAAAAATAAGATTTTTTTCGAATATTTACAAATTTTTTCGAAAATTTACTAATTTCTCGAAAATGTTCTAATTTTTCTGTTAATATAAGAAAGTTACTTTTTACAGTGAAGTATAGGAAGATAATATCGTAAGTTTCATGTTTTTGCAGAGTACTTGTGCTAATATTTCCGCCATCAGGGTAAACATTTTGAATTTCTTGATTTTACAATTAGTACTGATGACTATAATATCTACTATTTAAAAAAATGTCCTTGTAAATGTGAACATATTTGGATTACAAGTAAATTGATTAAATTAAAATAAAAAAACTCAGAATACGAACTAGAATCCTCCCTCTGGAAATAATTACATTTAAATAATTAATAATAACACCAAGTTAAGTACAAAATTAAATTTAACTTATTTAAGTAAAACCTCATACAAAGTATATGTTACACCCCAAACGTGTAATTGACCATTTCATGAAATGTTCACCTTTTTGACCAATTCACAAAATGGTCAAGATTTTTGGAAATTTTCAGGGTCAGAAATATAATATAACTATCGATATTCTTAATCAATATTGTTTTATAGAAACTTTCCAGCATTCAAGTATTAGTGACTTTTGTTTATCAATGGTAAAACGTTGGAAGCATGAGATGCAAAAAAGAAATTTTAAATAATTACAACATTTTTTTTAATTAATTTAATTTCACACATTTTTTTTTTATTTACTTATATTACATTTGATTTTATTTAATTACAAGTTAAAGTAGAAAACCAGATACCAATAATTTATCATTTGACTGTTGCGATGATAAAAAACTTGTAATATCAGAATTTCTTTCGTTTTCAAGTTTTTCGGAATCTTCAGAATTTTTAATCACTGTAAATCCAAAAATTTTAACTATCAGAGTTAGTGGATTTACCAAGATATTAACCGGTCGAACATCCCCATTAATTATAAATTTGTCGTGTATGTATGCCAAAGTGCTTTTTATTTGTCTAACAATTATTTTTTTTTTTATTGTATCTAATTTGACATTTTTCTTTAAATTTTCGTCAAATAGTAATTTATCTAATGTTACACCATCAAAATATTGCATTACTAAATTGTAATGATTTTCAGTAATGTAAACACCATATTTTTTTAGAAAATTAAGATGAATAAGATTCTTCGCTGTAACAATTTTTTGTATGACAGATTTTTCTGTTTCTGGAGAATCAATAAAAATGGATTTTACAAAAACTGTCTTGCCATTCCATAAAGCTTTCCTTAAACCACCATCACTGTTTTCTTGATCTAATATCTGAATTTCATTCTCATCAAATACTCGCACTCCATTGTTGAATAAATTCATTTTTTGAACATAATTATAATTATTTATTCCTTCACATGGTTCACCAAAAATAATCTACATAAAAAATACAAAAGTTTAAGAAAATTTGAGCAGCATGAAAAATAAAAAAAAACACTTGTTAGAATAGGATTCGTAAAAAAAATTATGAAATTAAATGAAAACCAAAAAATCTTCGTATACTTACGCTGCAAATTATTAAAATAAACGACGTTATACGTTTCGAATCCATGATAATAAAAAATATATTAGCTTAATTAAAGGTTTGATTAGTTTTATATACATTTTATGAAAAATAATTCTCAGAAAAACTTAATTATAATTTAAACAGAATCATTTATTTTTCAACCAGCTCTTTTGTTTAATAAAAATAATAATTTATTTTACATTTTATCAGTTTTTTATATTATTGGAATGAAGCAATCAAAATTAATAATTATTTTAAAAAAATATTTTTTATTTGAATCCATATAGTAATTCTGGATAATATTTAAAAAAACAAAAAAATATTTAATACAAATTATTGTGAAATACATAAAAAATAGATTATTTCAATACAAAAACTTTAAAACACACTTTAAAATAAATGTTTATTGAATTTTTTTAATTTTTATTTCTTATAACATTTAGTGTGTATTTCCAATTACGAATAGTTGGCCTATTTTTTGGTAAATGTGATAAAGATTTTTCCAAATTCAATTTTAATTCATAATTTATAGTTATATAGTTTATCTTTGATGAATACAATTCCTTTTTAAGCCAATCCCTTAATTCCTTAAATGTTTTTTCATTATTACAAACTTTTTCACCAAAATATAATTCAATTAAAGTGCAAGCAAGCGACCAAATATCAGAGGCAAAATTTCCACGTTCAAGAATACCTCGAGAATTATTTATTAATTCAGGAGCTCTGTACGTAACAGCATCTGAATCTTTCTCGACATTATTTTGTAACTTTCTTGCTCCTTGATCGTACCGTATTCGTACTATAGAAGAAAAATCGCATATTTTAAATTTCATAGAGTTTGGATTTACTAAAATAATTTCTGGTCTTATAGCTTGATGAATTATATCTCTATCGTGTAAATATTCAATTCCTTCGACTAATTTAGATGCAATTTTATTTTTATCTGTAGTCCCAAATTTTCTTTTCAAATTTTCATCGTACAAGAGTTTATCTAGAAACTCGCCCTCAAAATATTCGTATACGATATAATAGTAATTGTCGTTTAAAAACACGCCAATCATTTTTAACAAATTTTCGTGATTTAGTTCATTTGCCAATGTAATTTCTCTTAATATGTAATTTTCTGTTTCTTTGGAGTCAATTTCTAATGATTTAATAAAAATTTGATTATTTTTATAAAGTCCTTTTTTAAATCCAACCTGATTATTTGCTTGTGGTTTAACCTTCATATCATTTGGATCAATTAGATTCACGTGATGAACTTTTAAATAATTTACTCTCGCTTTAAAAGACGCAGCCCTTCTACCGTTTTCGGAATCTGGCTGTCCATAAACATTCTGGAATATTTAAAACAAATTAAATTTTTTAATTTTAAAACATAGAAATAAGTAGTGTAATCTAAGAAGTAAATTATAGAGAACTGTGCAATAAAATTTTGCTCCTTGAAAACTAAAAACTTTTTCAAAAATCTTAGTGAAAGATAAAATTTTAAAGGGAAAACAATTTAATTATTTAAATCAAAATTATATTTAATAATTGAGTTTTTAATTTCTGAATATTAAAAGTGTGAAAATAATTATATTTTGTAACTACTTACTTTACTACTAATTAAAATAGCAAAGCATAAAAAATTTATGATCCACATCTTTTTATTTTGAGTTAATAAATAACTGAAAATATCTTTTTTGTTTTCAAGCAATTTAAATGTTTCAAAAGTAATAAGAAACTTTATTTGAATAGTTTATCACCTATTTTTTCACATTAGCCTATTGTTTTTTTATTTTATTTTAATAATATGGTAATTACCTACTAACATTTATTCATAAACTTATAATGTTTTTAATATTTATTATCAATCAATGGATTCCTCACCTGTGCTATAAATATGATAATGGAAAAACAAATTTTTAAATAAATTTGTGTATTTAAAGTAAAGAAAATAAATTTGGTACCATTTTTTCCAAGGATATTTTTGAAAGCATTGAAACAAATTCCCATGATTACAAATAAGATTACAACTGATTTTTATAGTTTTAAACCCTTTCTAGACCTAATTAATTTTTGTTTAAATCTTGTGACTATACTCTTTGGTACAGTAAAAGCACATAGAATAAAAAAAAATTTATTAGGTCTAGAAAGGGCTTTTTATTTAGTAAAATTGTTACTACAGATATTAATACCTAGATGTCGTTTTTCTCGCAAGAGAATTGGTGTTTTGATATTATATAAGACGTTCAAATACATAAAATATCTATCAGAAAATATATATCTTAATGAACTGTTAATATTATTTTATAATTTTATATCAATCACAGAAAGTTAATTCTATCTGTTGCTTTCAAGTTGCTCTATTGTGCAAATTTAATTTTATGCATTTGGCTTGAATAGTTAATAAAATTCAGTGTATTAACTTTTATCTAATAAAAATTTAAGAGTCCAATTATGGTAAAGCTTACCATGACCCTTCTTTATTGGTAATAAGGTACTACTGCCTTTTTAAAAAAAATTCTGTCATTTATTTTATTTTCAAAACAATTAGGAACCATTACTATAAATTTAAACTACTTAAATCTGTATTTTTGACTACAACTAAATAAATTTATTCTTTTTTAATCATATTAACCATTTGAAATTTATAAAAAAAAAATTCACAAACTTTATTTCAAAATAAATCTTTTGTAAATAAAAATAAATTCAAAAAATATATTTAACAAAATAAAATACGCGAATCTATTATAACATTTTAAGATCTTGTACATCTACATAAACATACAAATTTAGCAAAAAGAAAAAAAAAATATTATATTTTTAAGGTGAAATAAACGAAATAACAACAAAAAAATTTCTTATATCTCAGCATGGTTAAACTCACGTATAAACATGTAAAACCTTAGAAAATATCTTTATAAAATTATTTTTTGAAGTTTTTTTTTGAATTCAAGTTACATTCCTATTTTGGATGAGTTATTCTTTTCGGTTCGTTGTCTTGCTATTGTATATTTCTTTAGTTGTGTGTATATAATAATATAATATTATGTATGAATGAATGTTGAAGAAAAAAAAAACTGTTAAGCTTTTTTTCGTCAGGTTCGTTTGCGGTGAATGTTAAACGTTTCTTATAAGAAGAACAGTTTTTTATTGTTATATATGTAGGATACATTTTCGAAAAATGAGATAGGTTATACCAACTGCTTTTGTGCTTTACTGAATATCTAATATCTACTTATGTGTAGGTATTGTTGAATTTTATTTTATTATTTAAATTTTTTTTTTGGTACTAATATTTTTAATGGAGATATTCAATTTAATTAATTCAAAAAATTTGATGAAATTAAATTTTCTTCATTTTAATGTAATTGAAATTTTTTAATCTCAAATTTTATTAGTTTTAATTAAAACAAATTTTTAGTCCCTTAAGAGCCTGATATAATGAATACCATTTAAAAGTGATTTTAAATTCTCAGAACCAAATTTTTTTGGAAATGGAAATTTTTTTAAGTCTTGGATTTATACTGAATAAACAATCAGGTTGCTGCAAACAAAGAAAATCCAATTTCTGGTACAGATTTTTTTTATTTATTTAAAAGGTTGGAATCGTAATTTGCCACAACTGAATTTTTTTTTTAGTATATATTTTCCTTAATTTGCCGACATTCAAATATACTTGCCAGAAATTTTTTAATTTAGATTTTTCATTTATCAGCTTATTTCAGCCTAAGCCATAATGAAACCACTTTGAAATGTAAGCATTGCAGACTATATTTTATTTTCTTGTTACTGACAAATAATAATCATAGGTCTCTCAAGAGATTCTTAGAGGAGCATGTATAGGAGCAATGGACAACTATGCAATCAATTTAAAGCTGCATTCATGTACCTGGTCATTAAGTATGTCCATGAGATATTATTAATGTCTCTGACATTTAAAAGCTGCTGAATTTTATTTATTTCTTAATAAAAATACTAGCGAATACGAAAAATTTATGTTTTACACAAATGATGCTTGCAACCTGAAAATTAAGCAGTGAGCTTTCATGCTAAATTTTAAATGTCTGAAATGGACTATAGTCTTCATGTATTTTTCGAAATTCAAGACATTGTAGGGTCTAATATACTTTTATTCTTTTCCAAGAAAAAAAAGTCATATCTTAAGTCGCTAAAAAAGAAAATAATGTAATTCAGTAATATACACACGTAAATATACAAGTTAAGTGATGTGTAATTAATTTAATTTTGAAATCCAATTGTGGAAAAAAGAATAAACGTAAGAATAAAAATAAAAGAAATATATAAGAAAAATCAAGAGTTATATTATAAAAAAAAAGACAAAAGGTTAAATTTATAAAAAAAATACTCACACATATAAAAACCCTCTGCGTATCAAAAAAACAGGAAAGATGCGTCGATGACAAGTTTCGTATGTTTTTGAGTATTCTTTGCCTGAGGTTCTATACATTATATTCATAGAAAAAAAAAGAAGTCAGAAAAACTTGTGTCTGCGTTTTCATAATTCGATTTCTTAGTTGATTCGATTTTCAATTTTCTTCATGGCACCCCTCGTGTAACCACTCGTGAGTTACGCGTTTTTTTCCTATTCTTGTATTTTTTTTATTCCTTTTTTCTTCGTTTTTTTTTATAACTATACTGACAATTCCCTTTAGGTTAGAGTACCTCAACCTATACTTACAGACTTACGTACAGACACGCACATTTATACGTATATTTATTTTTTTTTTCTTAAAAAGTTCTTCTATTCAGTAAATAAGAAAAAGTATTCAAGTGTAAGAAAAAAAGTAACGAATGAGTGAAATCAGTTTGAAAAAATAAACCTTTTAAACTAAAATGAGATAAAAAAAAAACTTTTTTATGAATTAAAGTAAAATAAAAAGAAATAAAAGTTCATAAAAAATTTAAATTATAGTAAATTAGATCATTGGGAATTATAGAATAGTTTATTCTTTTTTCAATATAAAATGTATAATCCATAGGGCTGCACAATTTTAATAAAATTATAAGTTTTAAAAATATAATCTTGAACTTTTTCTAAATTACTTCTTAGTAAATTATTTTTTTGACCTATTTTTACCTGGTAACTCATTTTTTTTCTAATTTTGAAATTGAAAATATTATGTTATGTGCAAAAATTTTTGTTTCGCAAGATCTGTTACGCAGGTTTTTGAAGTAAAAAATTCATAATTCTGAAAAAAATTTTAGACTTTGCAGAAAAGTGTTCTGGGAATTCTACAATTTTGGGGGATTAGTTTTTATATGTCTATTTCTATCTGTTTGGTAGTGTTTAAAAAAATTTTGCACCACCTTAAAAAATTAGAAAGCTGAAAAGTCAAAATTCCCATGTTATTTAAATGGGAAAATTAAGGCGCTTACAGGCACGTGTTTTTGCAAAGCAAATGCAAAATCCTTGGAGCTCGGGGTTTTTTATGACCAAAAGTTCACAAAAAAACCCGGGGAGCAAAGTTTTTCTACAAAGTCCTAAATTAGGTCCACTCTAGAGTACATACTTATAGATTGAATTTTACTTATTTGCTAGAAAGTATAAAAAAAAATATATAGGTTTGAAGCAGTTGAAAACTTAAATCAATATAGTTTACCGGGTCATAGAGCTCAAAAAATCTAATGTAAATGGATTTTAGCGTGTTTAAAAATTTTTCGGATCTTTAGAATTTTTGGCTTTATTTGCATAAAACTATTTAAATTGGCTAAAATTGCTAAAAATCCAAGTTTTCTAATAAAAAAAGTGCTAATGAAAAGGGTGAAAAGGATTTTTTTGAAAATTTTTATTTTGGCCAAAATCGAAACGGGTATGTATGGAAAATTGTCAGATTTTATTCTTTTTCAGATTTTTTCCTTTTTTATATTGAAAAAGGTTTGAAACAGTTGAAAGCTTATATCAATATGATTCACGGAGTCAAAAAGCTAAAAAAACCTGATATAAATGGGTTTTAATAAATTTAAATTTTTTAATATTAATAATTCGAATTGTTAAACAGATCTATTCAATCACTAAAAATTTTAGTCGTCCTTAATATGACTATTAAATTACACCATTTATATACCTGAAAAGAAAATATAATATAAATAGAAAAATAATTTAATTAATTTTTATTTTCTCGTAACAATAAAAAAATGCGGGAAATTTAAAATTTTATTAAAATTTACTGTTTTAAACAAAGTATTTTAAATGATAATAAAAACGTTTTATATGTTAATATATTTTTTTTATTTTCAATTTCTTTTTTATTATTATTTTTTTTTGCTCCATAGAAATAATAGCTGGTAGTATCATAACCTTTAGCCATTTGAAGGGATTTAGACAAACTGTTTCTTACGCAATTTGAGTTTGTATAAATGGAATATTATTATTCTAAGCATTCTTTATAATATGAACTAGAATGTATATTATCCTGGAAGTTATCTAAAAAATTAAAATATTTATTTATTAACGAAAATTAGGATAGATGCACCACATGTACTTGTCGAGAGCCGAATTTTTTTTTTAGTGTAGTTAGTTAAGAATGCTTTGTTTTTATCATGAAAAAAGGGATTTTATACATTAACATTTGATAGATCACACTGTAAAAAGTAATTTTTTTAGATTTACCAAAAAAAATAGAAATTTTTCGAAAAATTAGTGAATTCTCGATTTTTTTTGTGATATTACGAAAAATTTTCGGAAATTTACAACTATTTTTTGTAAATTTTTGAAAAAAAATGGTAAATTATCAATTTTGCTTGCAAATTCACAAAAAAAAAATCGATAATTCTCGAATTTTTCGTTAATATACTAAATTTAGTAAATATACGATTTTTTTCGCATAATTACAAATTTTTTTGAAAATTTACTAATTTTTCGAAAATGTTATAATTTTTTTGTTAATATAAGAAAGTTACTTTTTACAGTGCATTTATTAGGGTAGTTTGTTTTATCATTAGTAGGTCCCAAGGATATAAAAATGTATCTTAAAATTTTTAAATTCGAAATTTTTTACGATTAAAAATAAAAAATTACACAAACGTTAAAAATGTAAACTTTATAAAAAAATACTAATTCTATTACGAAAAATTTTATATAAATTAAAAATATGTATTTAATAATATAAAAATATAATCCCACCTTATCTAAAAATACTTAATAGATTAATGAATAAATAAAATGTAACCTATTTTTTTAACATAATAATAGAATATTTAACTAAGTATTTTGAAATAAAAAATTTTATTTTATTAATTAAAATTTATTTTACTGAATTATTATAGATAATATTGGCTTTATAATCTATATATAAAGTTTAACACAAATTTTAAACTAATCAAATAGATTTTACGAGCTCGATCGTTGTTTTAAAAATGAATAAAGTTATAGTTTCTTGTTTTGCTGTTTTATTTTGCTGCCATGTAAGTTGATTTTTATATTTTACATAATTAAATAGTTAACCACGTAATATCAGGCACATGAATTAATTGTTTCGGACATTAAAAATTAAAAAAAAGTTTGGGCATATAAAAAAAATTTTAAAAAAATTTAGCCCTCCTAAAAATAGTATGATAGCCAAATTTTGTCGGAAATATTTGTATCTTATTTTTATTTGGGTTAAATTTTGTTAATATCTTTTTGATTATTGAAATTTTTTTGATTTGTATGATATTATATGATAAAATGTCGTGCCCAAAATTTTGCGTGGGCTATTTTAGCGTTGACTAAATTGGAGTGAAGGGGTCCATTTACTTTATTTGTAAGCAGAAAAAATGATCAATTATTTAAATTTTAAAGCATTTATAATTTTAAAGGTGGCCTATGGGATGCCAAATCGTAAAGATGAGAAAGAAGGTTCAAAATCTGAGGTAAATAATTTAATATTTTTAGATTATCATATATTTACTTTAAATAATTAACTTTAAAATATTACGTTTATTATGTTACAGGCTTCATCAAGTTTATCAAAAGCCTTAGAAAAGGCAGCGAAACCAATAAAAGAATTAGATTTTGTAGGAGAATTAAGAAAATTCGATCAGAGTATGGAAAATTTAATGACAGATATGGGTGCACTTCATTTGAGAAAAAGTGTGGCAATGTCAAGTCTGTGGCAAGATATGGAAAAAGATTTCTTTCCAGTTCCTTTTTCATCTGCCATTGAGGGTTCAAATTTTTTTACAAGTATGAATGATACTCCAAGCTTATCCCCAATCACAAATGAAGGCGGAATCTTAAGCCATATGCTAAATAAAATTGAAACATCTGGAAAACCTGAAGTAAACAGTAAATTAACTACTGAAAAACTTCCTAATGGAGAAAGAAAAACATTAGAAGTAGAAAAAGTTTCTCCAAATCAATTTGAAAAAATGACTGTAAAAGTTTCTAAAACCCAAGAAACCAAAGTTGGAAAAAATGCACGTGAGCCACTAGATAAACAAGCATATCCAAAGATAACCGAAATTCCTGAGAATAATGATGTAGAAACTAATACTGTAAGACCAAAAGGAATTCTTCGTCACGGTCACAGTCCAAAAATAACAGTAAATCGAAACATGGGTAGTTCGTTTTCTGTAAGTAAATAATATTTTTTACAACGACAAAAAAAAATTGACACCAAAATCCAATAAAATTTTAAATAAAATGATACAAAGAAAAAAGTAAAAATATTTAATGCCCGTAATAAAATTTAAAATACACGTTTTTAAGATTATTCATTGCCTAATAAGAAAAGGTACCTTTTATCGTATGTCATTCCTTTTTAAATTTGAACTCATACTGTCAGTATATAACTTTATCTTTGTCTTACCACTTGAAAATTTATATAGAGAGAGATTCCCAAAAGTACCCTTAACGGCAGAACTAGAGCAAGTTGACTATATTCCGTTAGATGAAGAAGAAGCCAAGTGAGAGTTAAGAGCACATCATATGATATGGAGTCTCGTTGTCTGTCTCTTGTATATATAATAATATGGAATCTCGTTTCGGGGACTATCCCTAGAGTCTAATGTTACCAAAAGACTTCAACTATCTCTGGTTAATACTATATATACGTGTACCGACATTTAACCAACTAAGATTTATAGAGTAGCGTAATTTTCTTATTTTCAAAGATTGTGTAAAATAAGCTATTTACAAGAAATCGTTTACTTTTTATTTATTTTTTGAGGATTTTCATTTTGTATTCTAAAATTGAACGAAAAAATCTTGATCAATAATTAGATTAAAATTCAATTAAAATACGATTATGGTAAAAAATATATATTGTTTTAATTAAAATTTTTTAAAGCTTGCTTAAGAAATAAAAATAATTGAGATTTTATAAAAACGATGCTGTAATTACGATAATCTTATTGTGTTTTAAAGATCTTAATTAAAGAATAAATTAATGGGATTTTAAACCACAATATAATCCTAAATAGCATTTTAGTTTTATAATTATTGCTTTAGCAAATTTCTAGTTAACGGTTCGTAAAATTATAAGACTTAATTTACCATATATTTTATATGGTTTTGGTTATTTGAATTTTTATTCATTTATTGGGATTACTTACGTAGAAGTTTAAAGAAGGAAATTGTGTTTTTTTAAGTTTTGAAGATGTGTTTTGGAAAAAACCAGTGAATGTAAAATAATATTACAAGGTCTTAAACTTTTTCTAAATCTAAAATATTGGCCTTTTTTCCACATATGTGAATATCATGAGTTGGTTCAGAATTTTCCGCACTTATTATACGCCTACACACTTATTTTGAAAAAATATCCACATTCAGAATTGCGGTTTCAAAAATATTATAAGAATTTAAAAAAATTGAAAACCAAATTAAAATTTATTAAAACTATTTGGACTTGTTACAGGAACTTCCAGAAAAAAATGTACCTGAAACGTTCACGCCCATTGAAGGAAGGAAAATTAATAATAGCATACTTGTAACAAGAGAAAGATTAGGAGCAAAAAATTATTTTAGAAGAGGACCTCAAACAAAAAACGAAAAATAATTAAAAAAATAATTTTTATAAAAAAAATTACAAATTTTGTAAATTTAAGTTAAATAAAAAGTACTCTCCAATTTCTAATAAAATGTTAATTAAATAAATAGAAATATGTTTGAGTATAAAATAAATTGTAGGTTCATTCGAAATGAAAAAATATTCATTATTAAAAAAATATCATTTTGCCTTCCTGGAACTAAACTGCATAAAATATTTAATTACTTAAAAAAATGTATAAAATAAAAATTCCTTTGAATAAAATTAGGTCAATTAATTTCAAAAACTAGTTCGTGTTACAATGAGTTTTATTTTTTTTGAAAAACCAATTATTAATAATAATAGTACATTGAATAAAAATTGCAGTTGATTGATTTTTTAAAATAAAATCAAGGAATAGAATTATATTTTTAATAAAGTATAAGGAATTGAAAAAATTATGTCATTGTATTCATAATTTACTAATTTATTCAAATAATTAACAAGTTTTATTCTAATAATTAAACAAGTGTACTTTTAAGAGAAAGAAGAAAATAAAATAATTAATAATAACTTTACAATAAATTATTTAATATTGGAATACGAATAATGTTAGTATCAGATATAATACAACCCTACGTACACACAGCTAGCTGAGTTGCATAAATACAGGGGTCATTTTTCATTTTATTTACTTAGTATTTCATTACCCTAAAAATATTACTTTTAATTGAATATTTACAAAAAATTTACTTTTTTTGCAACTTATTACTTAAAAACTGCTAATTTATTTATATAATTATGATATTTTAAAACTAGTTTAAAACTAGTCAGTTCTATAAGGTAAGATAAGTAACGTAAAAATTTGTGCTTTTGCATTTGATATTATTACCAGTACCAGAAAATATTTTAATTAAATTTTTAACTTCAAAAATGAGCATGCTTTTTTAATGCATACTAGTTTCTTATTAGATTTTGCTTAAATATTACACTGTAAAAAGTAACTTTCTTATATTAACAAAAAAATTAGAACATTTTCGAAAAAATTTGTAAATATTCGAAAAAAGTCGTATAATTACTAAATTTAGTATATTGACAAAAAATTCGAGTATTCTCGATTTTTTTTTGTGAATTCGCAAGAAAAATTGATAATTTACAATTTTTTTCTCGAAAATTTTCAAAAAATAGTTGTGAATTTACAACTTTTTTCGTAAAATCACAAAAAAAATCGAGAATTCTTGAATTTTTCGATAATATACTAAATTTATTAAATTTACGATTTTTATCGAATATTTACAAATATTTTTGAAAATTCACTAATTTTTCGAAAAAATTCTATTTTTTTTTTTGTAAATCTAAGAATAGTGTATTACGACCCATGGCCAGAAAAATATGGCCCAAATTGAAAGTAAAGTACCTTTCGAGACGAAGCCAAGGATGGTAAACTGCGATTTGGGTCATTCTTTATTGATGGACAAGGGTCGTATACAATTTTTCTTTGTCAGTGGCTTTCTGGCCGCCGATTAGAAAAAAATTTGTTTAATTCATTTTTGTCTAATTATTACAGATTGTCTCCGGAGCCCCAAAAAAAGCAGTAAGGATAACTGAAAATGGTCGCTGATAAGAAAAGTTACTTTTTACAGTGTATAATAAAAAATTTTTTTGTTGCCAGCGGCCAGAAACCACGTATTTCCTGGCCAATGCGCGACTGACGCTTTCTCGCCACTGATGAAGAAAAATCGGATATGACCCTTGTCCATAAATAAAGAATGGCCCAAATCGCAGTTTACCAACCTCGGCTTCGCCTCGGATGGTAAATTACGTGCGATTTTGGCCATTCTTTACTTTTCTGGACACGGGATCGTAATATACCATTAAATTTAAGTAACTTTAATAAGAATAATTTTCAGAGTTATTTTGTGTAAAAAAGTTAAATATTTTAAGCGAAACTTAAGAAAATCAAATCAAATAGAATATTCAGTAATCAACTGATCCTGATTCCTGATAACCAGATTTGGTCCAAAATATTTTTCACTTTTAGTTGTATTATGGGTAAAAAATATTTTATATACCAAACTTTATGAACTACCAGTCAAATTTCGTTAACACTTTTATCTAATTCCCAGTCTTTTATTTAGGCAGTGGGCAAAGTTCAAAAAAAAGTTTTCCCTAATTTGAATATTTTCAAAGAATATTTACCAATATTTTTTGACGATGGCTTAATAAAATGTCTGAACCCTTAGAGAGGGCTGAAAAAATTTTGTATTCTCACGATATTTGCAGTAAATAGCAGATATTGCCGCTTTGGTACAACGAAATTTCCAAAAAAAATTTTTCCAGCCCACTCTGAGGGTTAAGACTTTTTATTTAGCCATCGTCAAACTTTTATTGATAATTATTTTTTTAGAATATTCAAATTAATGCAAGTTTATTTTGCACTATTACCAATTTGCTATTTTTCGGTTGTTATAAATAAAATTTATTTGAATTTATATACAGCTCAGTTTTTTATTTATTAAAAAATATTTTTGAATAAATTACAAAATAAATTTTGTTTTAAAATTATATAGGTAAATAATACTAATTTTAATTAACAACGTCCAAAAACTTTTCTCAAGAAACATGTTGCTATACCTCTGAATAAAGTAATAATTGGAGGCTCAAGATTTACCATTTGGTTATGATTATAAACTTCAACTCGTCTTTCTTCAGTGTTTTTAACTTCAATTTGTTGATGGTAAACTTTTAATTCATTTTCTAATTTTTCAATTTTTTTTTCAAATCCTTCACTAATGCATTGAATATGTTCCTTTTCATCTTTTGCATTTTTTTCTAGAATTTCGTTAATTTTAATCATCAAATCTGCATTTTGCTGTTTTAAAATTTCGATTTCTCTTTCTTTATTTTCTTCCATCATAGTTTTTTGCATTGACATTGTGTTTTTCATTTCTATTATAACCTGTTGCAAAAGTTTTATTTGAACTTGGTACGGAGTTTTTTCATCAAGGGTTGCTAAATTAGTTACATATTGAATTCTAGCTCCAATTTTTGATTTTGAGTTTGGTGGTTTTAATAAAGTACTTAAATCTTCAGCTTTTACTCTGTTATGTACTGTCGAACTTTTTCTTACACTCCAATACAATGTTCCATGACTATCTGAATCATTTGAACCTTTTGATTTAGGTTTTTTCGGTTTTTCACTGTGCACAAAGGGATTTCCTTTTTTTGAATCTTTATCCTTAGGTTTTTTTACACCGATATATTCGTCTACAATACTATCTTTAGCATTTTTAAATGTAGTAGGTTCCCTAATAGTAGTTTCAACATCTGAATCATCATCAGCTTCGTTATTTTTACCTTTATCTTTTGTGTTTGAATTTTTTTTTAACAAAGAAGAATTTGGTTCTGATACACTTTTAAATTCATCATCTGATGAGTTAGGTTTTTTCTGTTTTTCACTATACTGATGGGGATTTCCTTTTTTTGAATCTTTATTCTTAGGTTTTTTTACACCGACATATTTGTCTACACTACTATCTTTAGTCTTTTTTTTTTCAAATGTAGTAGCTTCCCTAATAGTAGTTTCAACATCCGAATCATCATCAGCTACGTTATTTTTACTTTTAGTATCTGTTTTTGAAATTTTTTTTAACAAAGAAGAACTTGGTTCTGATACACTTTGAAATTCATCATCTGATGAATCATCACCAAAAATTACCTACAAAAATATAATACAATGATTTTTATACAGTTTATTTAAAAAAAAAATATTTATAATTTTTAACTTACAGAATTACTAAATAAAGCAGAAAAAAATATTAAAATTATTAATTTCATGATTGCTTTAGAAATAATAAAAATTATTTTTCTATTACAAGGCTTTATACTTTTCGATATTTTTGAAATATTTAATCAAGATAATTAACATAAAATTTTTGTTATTATTATTAAATTGACATTTATTATTTATTACTTGAAATTATTACAAAAAATTTAAATTAATCAATAGAAAAAAAAATTATTTCAAAATAGATACCTATTTTTTAATTTAAATTACATTGAATTCTTTGGTAAATATAGAATTTTTTAAATAATAAATTAAAATATGGGAAATTTTAAGTCTAAAAATAATATTAATTAACTTTACTCATTTTATTTATAAAATAATTTTTCTGATTATGAGCAAACTCAACTATTCGAAGAAGTAGTATGTAGTACGTTTGGTCATACACTAAAAAAAATTGATAAATTAAGTGAAATATTCTTATTAGACAAATGAATCTAAAATTTTTTATTTCTACATATCTTATTATTTAAAATATTCAATTTTTTACGTAATTACATTTTGATGAATTTAATTTAAATGTATTCCAAAATTGTAATAAGAAAATGAATTATAATATTTATCTATTTTAATAAGTACTTTAAAAAATAAAAGAATTTCAATACTAATAATACTACTAACAGTTGCAGCAACCAGAACTTCGGTTACCACAACTGGATTTGTTTTATGGTTTAAAACCTCGCTAGAAACGTAAACAACGTACGAACACAGTGGCTTGGTGGTACTTTAAAATTTTTTAAAAAACTTTTCTTTACGTTTTATGCAACCAGTTAAAAGAAAAAAAAAAGGTCTGGTATGTTAGAGGCTGTCACAATCGGAATTACAGTATTCCAATCAGCAAAAAAAATTCTTCTATTAATTGGATCAATTATCTAGTTATATTTTTGGCTGAAAAGGACCATAGGTTTACTCCACTTATTATCAGCTCAAAAATACCTTTGTTATCCATAATTAATTTTATTATAAAGACTTTTATCAGCACATATCCTATTACAAAATTAAAAATTATTAAATTGTTTACGTTATTCGATGAATTTAAAAATAGTATTCAAATGTATTACAGCTATAAAAAGAATAAATTATAATTTAAATTTAGTATAAATATTTGAATAATGAGTTTAATTCAATATTTGTCTTTATCAAATAAAGTACTTTATTAAAAAATAAAATTTTAATTTATAGTTTTAATATAATTTTTTGTTAGAGTATTATGTTTCTTTAAAATTGAATTTATTCAATTTTTAATATTTTCATTTATTCCAGGTGATATTTGGGCAATAGCATTCATCAGACGACGAAAATGAATATATTGGTGTGAAAAAACCAAAGCCAAAAACCAAGAGAAATAATGTAAGGAATGAAAGTAAGCAATCAGTAAATGACAATTGGAAAGAAGGAAATTCAGTTGACTATAGTACCAGACCAAGTTCAGTAAACAGTGAATCAGATATATTCTTCGAGTATTGAAGAGAGTAAAAATTTTCTATTTTTATTATAACCCTAAACATGCACAGTAGAGCTGCTTTGGATGAATAATCAACCAAAGCAGCTCTACCGTGTGTATCATTCTAAGTTAGTAAATCGAAAATATTCTGATTCCAAATCTAAATTGTATTTTATATTAAAATATATTATTTATTATATTATAAGGCCTAAGCTAAGTAAAAAATTAATTTAAGCAAGGTATAAATTCCTAATAAATATATTATAACTTTTGGGCCATTAATGTTGTGAGATGAAATTATATTACATTACATTTTTACAAATTACAAGTTGGTAATAACATTTATAATTTGTAAATCATAAAACTCCAAATTGAATTTGGTAAATTTAAAAATTACAAATTTGTAGAGTAGGTACTATTCTGTAAATACCAGAAATTAGGGTTTAATAGGGTTTTTTGGGTTGCTGATTACAAAAATCGCTGTCTATCAATTAAAAATTGGGGCTTGAGACTTAAATTAGCCATAACTACACTTTAAAAAGTAACTTTCTTGTATTAACAAAAAAATTAGAACATTTTCGAAAAAATTTGTAAATATTCGAAAAAAAATCGTATATTTACTAAATTTAGTATATTAACAAAAAATTCGAGTATTCTCGATTTTTTTTTGTAAATTCGCAAGAAAAATTGATAATTCACAATTTTTTTTCGAAAATTTACAAAAGATAGTTGTAAATTTCCGAAAAATAGTTGTGAATTTAATTACAACTTTTTTCGTGAAATCACAAAAAAAAACGAGAATTCTCGAATTTTGCGATAAAATACTAAATTTAGTAAATTTACGATTTTTATCGTATATTTACAATTTTTTTTGAAAATTCACTAATTTTTCGAAAAAATTCAATTTTTTTGTAAATCTAAGAAAGTTACTTTTTACAGTGTACCCTAATTGTGGTGTTTTCGAAACTTTCACTATAGCCCTCCGAGATTTGGTCTAATAGGGTTTTTTGTGTCACTGATAACGAAAATCGGTGTCTTTTCAATTAAAAATTAGGTCTTCACCATTAAATCAGCCATATCTATCCTAAATGGGGTATTTTCGCAACTTTCGATCTTGCCCTCCGAGATTTGGTCTAATAGGGTTTTTTGGGTTGCTAATTACAAAAATCGCTGTCTTTTCAATTAAAAATTGGGGCTTGACCCTTAAATTAGCTATAACTACCCTAAATGGGGTATTTTAGCTACTTTCGCTCTAGTCCTCTAAGATTTGGTCTAATAGGGTTTTTTGGGTCGCAGATTACAAAATTCGGTGTCTTTTCAATTAAAAATTAGGTCTTCACCATTAAATTAGCCATAACTACCCTAAATGTGGTGTTTTCGAAACTTTCACTCTAGCCCTTTGAGATTTGGTCGAATAGGGTTTTTTGGGTCGCTGATCACAAATTATATTATTTCCAGTCCCTAAAATTATTTTAAGTCCTAAAACTAAATTCTTCTTAGTTCCATTTGACTCTGCCCCCCTTAAATTGGATAAATTTGACCCCCCCCCCCCTTTGATTTTCAGATTTCCAGGGCACCTCTCCCTATAAACATGTTCCATAACAATAAATGCCATAAATGTCAGTTTAAACGACAACGAAATGAACACAACATAATTTTACGACTGTGCGCATTGCGTTGCGATTGCGACATGCATTTATCGCTCGATTTACGGAATATGCAGATGGAGGCTAAACGATTTCAAATTACTAAAAAGGTACAAAGAAATTAAAAAAAAAGTTGTTCTGCATTCGCGCAGCAGCATGATGTGCCAAAAAAATTTTTTTCAAAAGAAAAAAATTTATTCTCAATTTTCTTTACGTTTCAAGTCATTTACAACCTATTGAGCAAGAAAAAAAAATCCGATGGCCACAAGCGGATTTTTTTTTCAGTAAATTTTAAATAATTTTAACCCTTCTTTAAAATTCTCTGCCATTTCTTATATGCTAACAATATACTAAGAATACAAATAATGGCTAACAGTAAATTTTATAAAATGAGTTTAAAAATTTTTATCATCACATAAGAGCATTAAATTTTTTAAATTTCTTACGCAATTACACCATTTTGATGAATTTAAAAATAGTATTCAAATGTATTACAGCTATAAAAAGAATAAATTATAATTCAATTTTGGTAAAAATATTTGAATAATGAAAAAATTTAATTCAAAATTTGTTTTTATCAAGAATTTAAAAAGAACTTTAATAAAAAATAAATTTTTAATTTAGTTTTAATATATTCTTTAGTAAAAATATTTCATAAATAAAAAATGAAGCTGATATTTTTAATATTAGTTATTTTGTATTTTAATATCACTGTAATTTTATATTTTTTAAATTATCTTTTCTTTAAAATTGAATTTATTCAATTCATTTATTTATTTCAGGTGACATTTGGACAACAGGATTCATCAGACGACGAAAATAAATATATTGGTGTAAAAAAACCAAAGCCAAAAGCCAAGAGAAATAATGTAAGGAATGGAAGTAAGCAATCAGTTTATGTCAATTTGAAAAAAGGAAATCCAGTTGACTATAGTGCCAGACCAGATTCAATAAACAGTGAACCATACTCTTCGAGTAGCGATTCAGAAGAGGGTGAAAATACTGAAATGAAATATTTTTGTATAAGAAAAAGTAAGTCACGTAGGAATCCACGCAATGGTAAAAATTTTGAAGATTTTCTAACATCAGTAAGTGAAGATTTACAAATAGGAAACGAAATAGAATACAATTATGAATTAGCCGAAGATGATGAAAATATTTATGAAAATGAAAAAGAATTGCAAGAGATGATAAATAAAATGAAATCTGATATTGAAAAGGCCAAACGCGAAGAAGAGTTTCAGAGACAAGAAAAGGCTAGGGTACAAAAAGAATTAGAAGAAGAAAATGAAAGATTGCAGAGAAATTTGAAGGAATTAGAAATAAAGGAAAAAGAAAAGAAACTCGCAGAAAAAAAGAGACAAGAAGAACAAGATGAAAAATTAGCTAAAGAATTAGCAAAGAAAGAAAAAGAAGAGCATATCCAGAAAAGAATTCAAGAAATAAAGCGTGAACATGAAAAACAAGATAGAGAATTAAAAAATAATCAAGGAACTGACACGTTTGAAGAAATTGAAGATGATTCCTATGCTAAATTCGTTCCATATTACAGAGGAGAACAAAGAGAAATGCCATGTAAAATATCCTAAGAACATTAAAAAAATATTTTATTATTTTGTGGCTATAGGTTAATTTCTTTAGTTCTGTCTCTTACATTTATTTCCATATTTACAAAAATTATACTTTTTTCGCAATTTATTACTTTAAAACTGCTAATTAATTGATATAATTTTGATATTTTAAAAATAGAAGTGTCAGTTTTTTAAGGTAAGATGAGTAACTTCAAAATTAATGCTTTTACATTTGATATTATTACCAGTACCAGAAAATATTTTAATTAAATTTTTAACTTAAAAAATGAGCATGTTTTTTTAATGCATAGATACTATAGTTTTTTTTAGTAAAATTTGCTTAAATATTATAATAAAAAATTTTTTAAATTTAAGTAACTTAGATAAAAATAATTTTCAGAGTAAACTTAAGAAAAGCAATTTGACAGAGTGTTCAGCATTTATTAAATCAACTGTTCCTGATTCCTGATAACCAGATTTTGTCCAAAATATTTTTCACTTTTAGTTGTACTATGGGCAAAAAATATTTTTGACTAAATTTTATAACCTACCAGTCCAATTTCAGCTTTTATTTAATTCCCAGTCTTTTATTTCGGCGATGGGAAAGCGCAAAAAAAAGCTTGGGCTAACTTAAATATTCCCAAAGAATATTTGTTAATAAAATATTGACGATAGATGAATAAAAAGTCTGAATTTCAGAGAGGGCTGAAAAAAATAGTACATTTTTAACCAAGGGTGCAAAAAAATAGAATGGCCTAGATCGCAGTTTACCATCCGAGGCGAAGCCGAGGATGCTAATTAACGTGCGATCTGGGCCATTCTTTTTTTTGCTCCCTTGGTTAAAAATGTACTAATTCACGATATTTGCAGAAAATCAGATAATGCCGCTTTAGTACAATGAAGTTTCCAAAAAAAATTTTTCTAGCCCTCTCTGGAGGGTAATTCTTGTTTTCCGTTTTATAGTATTTTATAGTTTTCTTACATACCAACTTCATTTAAATAACATTACGTCGGTATGACAGAATACTTCAAAATACTATAAAACGGAAAACAAGAATTACCCTCCCTGAGGGTTCAGACTTTTCGTTAAGCCATCGTCAAACTTTTATTAATAAATATTCTTTGAGAATATTTAAATTATTGCAAGTTTTTTTTGCGCTATTCCTATCACTGTTTAGGTAATTTGCTGTTTTTTGTTTATTATAAATAAAATTTATTTAAATTTAAACGCAAGTAAGTTTTTTATTTATTAATAAATACACTGTAAAAAGTAACTTCCTTATAGTCACAAAAAAATTAGAAAATTTTCGAAAAATTAGTGAATTTTCAAAAAAATTTGTAAATATTCGAAAAAAATCATAAATTTTCTAAATTTTGTATATTATCGAAAAATTCGAGAATTCTCGATTTTTTTTTGTGAATTTACTAAAGAAGTTGTAAATTCATAACTATTTTTCGAAAATTTACAACTATTTTTTGTAAATTTACGAGAAAAAAATGGTAAATTATCAATTTTTCTTGCGAATCCACAAAAAAAATCGAGAATACTCCAGTTTTTCGATAATATATTAAATTTAGTAAATTTACGATTTTTTTTCGAATATTTACAAATTTTTTTGAAAATTTATTAATTTTTCGAAAATTTTCTAATTTTTTTGTTAATATAAGGAAGTTACTTTTTACAGTGTATTTTACTGTTAATCAATGACATTTTTAATAAATTACAAAAAGTACAGTTTTAAATTGTAGGTAAATAATACTAATTTTAATTAACAAAGTCCAAAAACTTTTCTCAAGAAACATGTTGCTATACCTCTGAATAAAGTAATAATTGGAGGCTCAAGAAATACTATTCGGTTACTATTATAAACTTCAACTCGTTTTTCTTCAGTGTTTTGAATTTCAATTTTTTGATGATAAACTTTTAATTCTTTTTCTAATTTTTCAATTTTTTTTCAAATTCTCCACTTATGCATTCAGTGCGGTCCTATTCAGCTTTTGAATTTTTTTCTAAAATTGCGTTAATTTGAATCATCATATCTGCATTTTGCTGTTTTAAAATTTCGATTTCTGTTTCTTTATTTTCTTCCATCATTGTTTTTTGCATTGACATCGTGTTTTTCATTTCTATTATAACCTGTTGCAAAAGTTTTATTTGAACTTGGTACGGAGTTTTTTCGTCAAGCTTTGCTAACTCAACTGCATATTCAATTCCAGCTCCAATTTTCGAATTTGAGTTTGGTGGTTTTAATAAGCTACTTATATCTGCAACTTTTCCTTTGTTCTGTATTGAAGTACTTTTTCTTCTACTACAATACAATGATCCATGACTATCTCATTCACTTGAATCTTTTGGTTTCCGTTTTTTCAGTTTTTCTGAGAGTTTTTCACTATACTGTAACGGATTTCCTTTTTTTGAATCTTTATCCTTAGGTTTTTTTACACCGACATATTAGTCTCCACTACTATTTTTTATTGTTTTTTTTCATTGTAGTAGCTTCCCTAATAGTAGTTTCAACATCCGAATCATCGTCAGCTTCGTTATTTTTACTTCTATAATTCATTTTTGAAACCCTTCGTAACAAAGTAGAACTTGGTTCTGATACACTTTGAAATTCATCATCTGATGAATCATCACCAAAAAATACCAATATAATAAAATGATTTTTATATAGGGCTCTTTCCATGTGAAACGTACGTTGACCTCCAGATGGGGTCTTCTGATTGGGCTGTAACTTTGCACAGGTGATACATATAAAATGTCCTCACTCCTCAAATTTTACGTCTTAAAATCGTTTCTAGCCGTCTCTGCGAATTTTTGAAAATTGGGACCGATTTTAAAGCTCTCAGCCACCAACTTTAGCTTCATTATATAAAAGCATGAAGAAATGTTAAAAATATTATTAGAAAAATTGTTTCGATCGGAAATTTCCATGGCTATCCGAATTTTTAAAATGTTTTTTAAAATTTTCACGTGGAAACCCGGAAAATTGGAAAATGTGAGCCGTACCGGCTGTAGCTCATAACTCAAAACCCGTCACTTCAAATAACTTCAAACTGGGGGTGGAGACAAAGTTTTGCATATACTTTCACCTGGTATTAATACAAAAAAGAAAAGTTATAACGATAATTAGTGAAATTTTCCGATTTTGAAAATGAAAAATAAGCGAAAAAAGCTATATTTATATGCAAATTTAGGCAAAGCCGATTTCATATGTAAAATTTATCATATAATAAATTTTTTTTAATGCTTTTAAACCATTTCTATTGATATATATAGTCAATTTTACGAAATTAGGCTTTTTATAAGAAACTATTCTAGTAATTCTTAGTGAAAATGACCTAATAGGAAAATGAATGTCTGGAATTTTGAAAAATCAAATTTAGCTGCATTTATTATGTTAAAATATGACACCTTAACAATTTTTATGGTTCTGCATTAAAAAATTTTGAAATAGCAGCTGTTTTTTGAATTAAAAATATTTTCAAATTTTTAAAGAAAATCTGAGTAAATTTTCTATTTTAATTTTTTTACACTGAACAGAGCTCAAAAACTATTTTCAACCATAGGAAATAGCTGAAACTTCTTACTGAGAGTCATTTCGGCTGTCAGTTTTTGGAATAACATCGAGGCAAGCTGGATAAAACTAAAACTCTAAAGGAAAATTTTTTTTTAATGTGGATTTTTCAGGGATTTTTAATTATTATATTTTATAATTATTTGTTTTTTAAGTCTTTCAAAATTAAAAAGATTAAATACCCAGAAATAGAAATTTTAAAAAAGAATTAAAATTTTCTTTTAGGAAAACAGTAATTTTAAGTGCAACGAAGAAAAGAATTTCCAAGTGTCAGAAAAATCCACATTAAAAAAAAAAATTTCTTTAGAATTTTAGTTTTATTCAGCTTTCTCAATATTTTTCCAAAAACTGATAGCTGAAATGACTCTCAGTAAGAAGTTTCAGCTATTTCCTATGGTTGAAAATAGTTTTTTAACTCTGTTCAGAGTGTAAAAAAATTAAAATAGAAAATTTACGGAATCAATAATTTATGGAATCAGCCATAGTTTATTTAAAAAAAAATATTTATAATTTTTAACTTACAGAATTACTAAGTAAAACAGAAGAAAATATTAAAATTATTAATTTCATGATTACTTTAGAAATAATAAAAATTATTTTTTTAATACAAGGCTTTATACTTTTCGATATTTTTGAAATATTTAATCAAGATAATTAAAATAAAATTTTTGTTATTATTATTAATTTGACATTTATTATTTATTACTTGAAATTATTACAAAAAATTTAAATTAATCAATAGAAAAAAAAATTATTTCAAAATAGATACCTATTTTTTAATTTAAATTACATTGAATTCTTTGGTAAATATAGAATTTTTTAAATAATAAATTAAAATATGGGAAATTTTAAGTCTAAAAATAATATTAATTAACTTTACTCATTTTATTTTTAAAATAATTTTTTTGATTATTAGCAAACTCAATTATTCGAAGAAGTAGTATGTAGTACGTTTGGTCATACATTAAAAAAAAAAGTTGATTAATCTTGGAAAAGTGAAATATTCTTACAAGACAAATGAATCTAAAAATTTTTATTTCTACTTATTTTATTATTTATTAAAATTGAAATTTTCAATTTTTTACGTAATTACATAATTCTGATGAATTTTAAAAGTATTAAAAAATTGTTTAAGAAAATAAATTATAATATTTATCTATTTTAATAATTACTGTAAAAAATAAAAGTAATTAAAACTAATAATAAACACTGAAAAAAAATGACAGTTGCAGCAACCAGAACTCTGGTTACCACAACCGAGTTTTTTTCTTCATTTAAATAATTGCAAATGGCTTATAATCTCGCTTGAAACGTAGAAAAAATGCAAACACAGTGGCATGATGGTACTAAAAAAAATTTTTAAAACATTTTTCTTTACGTTTTATTCAAACATTGAAAAGAAAAAAAAAATTCTGATACGTTGTAGGCTGCCATTGATTTTAACTGGAATCCGGTAGCGGTAACCTGAT
This sequence comes from Anagrus nilaparvatae, assembly GCA_022575985.1. Taxonomy (NCBI): domain Eukaryota; kingdom Metazoa; phylum Arthropoda; class Insecta; order Hymenoptera; family Mymaridae; genus Anagrus; species Anagrus nilaparvatae. Next base: position 35,119,718 of record JAKSXM010000231.1, read on the forward strand.
TTTTTTTCAAAGTAGTTTAATTTATTCATTATTTGTCTTATTAACAACATAAAAAGATCTCTTTAAAAAAATAAATTTTTTAATTTTTATTTTAGTAAATAGCGTAATTAATCTAACTTAAACTATAAAATTTATTGTTATTATTTAATTTTAGAGTTGGAAAAGGAGTTCCTTATATTTAACAAGTAGGCTGCGTCATAGGCGTAATACGCCTATGTTGTTCGGGTCTTGTGTGCATTTTGATTTTTATCGTTATTCCTATTCCATTTAAACAAAAAAAAATTTCTAATAATAGGATCAGCTATCTAGTTATATTTTTGGCTGAAAAGGAGCAAAGGTGTACTCCACTCATTATCAGCCCGAAAATACCTTTGATATTTACAATTAATTTTATTTTAAAGCCGTTGAAAACTTTTATTTAAAAACTCATGTGCGTATTACGAAAATATCAAAACGCAGCCAACGTGTTCAAACACTAGATTATATAGATTATGCATCTATTAATTACGTTAAAAAAATATACTAAAGACTTCCTGTTCATGCCTTTTAGGCCCAGAAACGCAGGGCTCAATGTTATAAGGAATTTTTTTGGCTATCTTTAAAATATCATTGTAACCTTTTTTCTTAGTTAATCAAGTTCTGGTTCTTCTTACTTTTTTGCAAGCATGATTTTAATAGCCCCGTAAACTGAAATATTTTACTGTTTTAGCCAATAAACCAACGATACCCATATTTTTTAAAATTTCAATTTTTGAAAAAAATGACTTTTTCAGGTCTAAACAAATTTTTACAGGTTTGAAATTACCAAAAACAAATTTACTCGCCTTATTATTTCCATTCGTTATCAATATATTCACAAACTAGGGGTATGCCGTTACCCGAAAATAAGGTCTTTTTTATTCAGTCCGGGTTGGGTCGGTTTTCGGGTATATCCAAAAAGTTTTGGAGGTTCGCAGGTATAGTTTTGAATCGGAAATTTCCATGGCATTAAGATTCTTCAAAGATTTTTACTTTGAAAATTTTTCCTTTACGTACACAAAGAGGATAAATAGTAAAAAATTAATATGATTTTTTTTTTAATTAACCAAAAATGGTTATAAAAAAATTAGACTTATGATGACTTATTACCAAAAATTAACAAAAAAATTTTAAAATATATTTTTATAGTATCGTAAAGCCAGGGAAATTTTTGATTCAAATAGCACCTGCGGAACCTCAAGCTTTTTGGGTATACCCGAAAACCAACCTGACTTTTAATTATCATATCTGACAGCTGTAAAACCATTTGATTTTAGACCCGGAAGACTTTTTGGCATGAAGAAAGGGTATCTAAAACGTTTCTTCAACATAATTAACAATTATGATAGGTGCAAGGATAGTTGAAATTCTAAGTTTTAGGCATATAAGCGCGTTTTGAGATCTCAGAAAGGAAAAAACCCAGTCTTTAATAAAAGTGTGTGTGTGTGTATGTATGTGCGCGTGTAAGTTCGTATATACGTATAAAAAGAATATTTGTCTTCATCGAGAAAAAATAAATTTTTAGTTTAGTTTTAATATATTTTTTAGTTAGAGTATTTCATAAATAAAAAATGAAGCTGATATTTTTAATATTAGTTATTTTGTATTTTAATATCACTGTAATTTTATATTTTTTAAATTATCTTTTCTTTAAAATTAAATTTATTCAATTTTTAATATTTTCATTTATTTTAGTTTACATTTGGACAACAGGATTCATCAGACGACGAAAATAAATATATTGGTGTAAAAAAACCAAAAGCCAAGCGAAATAATGTAAGGAATGGAAGTAAGCAATCAGTAAATGACAATTTGAAAAAAGGAAATCCAGTTGACTATAGTGCCAGACCAGGTTCATTAAACAGTGAACCAGACTCTTCTAGTAGCGAAAATACTGAAATGAAATATTTTTGTATGAGAAAAAGTAAGTCACGTAGGAATCCACGCAATGGTAAAAAATTTGAAGAATTTCTAACATCAGTAAGTGAAGATTTACAAATTGGAAACGAAATAGAATACAATTATGAATTAGCCGAAGATGATGAAAATATTTATGAAAATGAAAAAGAATTGCAAGAGATGATAAATAAAATGAAATCTGATATTGAAAAGGCCAAACGCGAAGAAGAGTTTCAGAGACAAGAAAAGGCTAGGGTACAAAAAGAATTAGAAGAAGAAAATGAAAGATTGCAGAGAAACTTGAAGGAATTAGAGATAAAGGAAAAAGAAAAGAAACTCGCAGAAACAAAGAGACAAGAAGAACAATTTGAAAGACGAGCTAAAGAATTAGCAAAGAAAGAAAAAGAAAAGAAACTCGCAGAAAAAAAGAGAGAAGAAGTACAAAATGAGAAAATAGCTAACGAGTTAGCAAAAAAAGAAAAAGAAAATAATATGTGTAAAATAATTAAAGATTTAAGGAAAAGCAAGAGAGAGACTCATAAAATAATCACGGAGCTACCATGCTTGAAGAAATGTAAGATTATCTCTATGCTAAACCAGTTCCATATTTAGAGGAGAACGGAGAGAAATGAGATGTAAAATATCCTAAAAACAATACAGAAATATTTTATTATTTTGTAGCTATGGGTTAATTATTATACTTCTGTCTCTTGCTCCTCTACATAGCAAACCCAATAAAAAAAATTAATAAATTATTCAGCTGTCGGTACATACAAAAATTGGGCAAGAAGAACAAAATAAAAAATTAGGTGAAGATATGAATGATCCTTTGGTGAATTTTTGTTATATTTTAAAGTGGTTGTTGACTAATTACGATACTTACATTATATGCTCATTTTGTCCAATTTTTTCCTAATAAAAAAAAATTATCCAACTAATTAAACGTATTTTTCTATTATGAAATAAAATAAGGGTGAATATCATTTGGTAAAATATTATCATTATTAATTAATTAAAAACTTATGATTTTTTCTTTATTTATGATCCTAAATTTAAATTTTTAAATTTAGCCCCTTAAATTAAATGTTATCACTGAAATTTGGAACATGTTTTTTTGGCATGCCGTTTTTTTTTATAGAATAAATAGTTTTAATAAATAGCTGAATCCCAGACCTAAATAATATTTTTTCGAAATCCAGTATCCAAAAATTTTGAAAAAACTATTTAAACAAAAATATTTTATTTTTACAATGGATTGTGATAATATTGATGATAAAGATGTGGGTATAAAAAGGATGGTACTGATAATAGATAGGTGAATAATCAGGAGACTTTGTATATTTGCAGACTATTTATTTAATAATAATAATAAGGCTTAATGCCAGCGTCTGTATTAAGCGGGAGTCAATAAGACCGCACTGGGGCGGCAATGACGATCTGACTATAAAAATGAAGTGAGGCGCACGCACACATATTCATACTATATTTACATATATACAAACATGTATCACATGCAACACAACAGATTGAAAAAGTTAATTCTTGAAAAGTAACAATATTTAATTTGAGTATTTTTTTTGAAAAAAACAAATTTTTAAATATTTTAAAAAAAAGTTTTAAATTGTGCAATATAAAAATATTTGTTGAATAAGCTAATTCTGGGAATGAAAAAAAATTTTTTTAAAAATAAATAAAATTTTTTGATTACGAATTTCTTAAAAAAATATATTTTTTAAAATAGGTATAGTTTATGCAATATTTATTTTATTCTATTCAATCATTTTATAATAGAATTTAATTTTTATTTAAAATTTTTTATCATCATTATTAAAATTTTAGACTCGCTTCGAAGTATAATTATTGGTTAAAAAAATTTTAAAATTGAAATACCGATATTTTACAAAAATGTTTATCATAAAAATAATTTGTTATTTATTTTTATTTAAAAATTTTGTAAGTTTAAAACTTTTTTTATTTAAAATTACATTTAAAATTTTTAATAATTTATTTATTTATAGGTTGTTATTGGGCAACCTGAAACTTCAGATAGTGACAAACTTGTAATGAAAAATATGATTAAATATGTAATAAAGAGAATTGAACCAAAGGAAATTAAACGTTCAGAAACACAATTAGGAAAAGGTTCTGAAGGTGTTGTTTTAAAAGGAAAATGGCAATCAGAAATTGTGGCTATAAAATCTAGAAATAAAAAACCTAGTGAACGATTTCCTGACCCTGGATCTGATTATTTAAGAGAAGTTTCTATAATGAATGGAATAAATCATTGTAACATAATAAAATTTCTTGGTGGTTACATCTCTGGTACTGGATACAACACAGTAATGGAATATGTCGATGGAGATACATTACACAACGTTTTATTCAAAGAAAGTATAGCAGAAAAGTATAAGTTGGATGAAATAAAAAAAAATAAAATTGGAAAAGAAATTTGTGAAGGGTTGGCTTATTTACACGACAGTTTTATAATTCATCGAGATATGAAACCAAGAAATATTATGATAGATTCACGGACTTGTACAGCTAAAATAATTGATTTGGGATTAAGTAAAAAAATAGAATCGAAATTTTGGTGTGATTATGAATCTTATGGCAGATATGCAGGGACTGTCCCATATATACCTCCAGAAATGGTTCTTTATCATTATGGCGCAACTTCAAAATCTGATATGTGGTCAACTGGTATTACATTAGTTGAATTATATCGAGGAAAGAGAGCATATCATCGGGACGGCTCACCAAATATTAAAACAGTTGAAGAATTAATACCAAAATATAAAGAAAACGAATATCCAAGAAGTCCAAAAGTTCCAGAATTCTTACGAGAGGTTTTATATGATTGTTTTGAATATGATCCTAAAGATAGGCCAACTGCATATAATATAATAGCTGTTTACACAGAGAAAGAAAAAAAGCCGAATGAAAATTAATTGGAAATACAATAAAAAAATTTTTTTTCGTATCTTCAAATTGGAATAAAACTGATTATAAATTATATATAAAAAAATAGGTATAATTATTAATAAAAAATCAAAAATAAAAAAATTATTACTTTTTTTACCCTTATTTGTTTAAATTTAATATGACAAAGGCTACGTTGGTAAAATTGTATGATGAATAATTTTTCCTGATGGTAAAAAAATAACATAAGAGCAACAGAGTTTCTGGGATTTAGACACATTCTGGGCAGAATTTTTGGGACCCACTTTTTCTGAATGAGAATTTTGGAAAATTTTGATTCGATTTTCAGATTTCTTGGACTGTTTTACTGTAGTCCCGTTATTTATAGTGCTTCACGCGAGACGAGAGAGACGAGATTTGCCCTGATCTCGTCTCGGTCTCGAAAAATCTCATTTTTTGTAAGTCTCGTCTCGTCTCGTCTCGTCTCGATCTCGGTCTCGTCTCGCCTCGTCTCGAAAGTCTCGAAAGTCTCGAAATCTCGCCTCACAAAAATAAAAAAATTTTTTTCTGTACAGTAGCCACGAAAGTACGATTTCAAATCGAATTTTCTTGCTACTGTCGCAGAGAAATTTTATACGACCCTTGTCCATAAATAAAGGATGCCCCAAATCGCACGTAAATTACCTTCCGAGGCGAAGCCGCCATTCTTTACTTTTCTGGACACAAGCCGTAAATATACTATTTTGCCTTATACTTGGTAATACTGATCTATTTTCTATCTTTCGGTGATTATTATTTTCACTTATAATGAAAAAACTTATAACCGGTTTGTGTAAACACAACCTAAATGCATGGAAGATGTTTACTTCCAGCTGAGGACTAGCTATAATGCAAATGTTACTCAACATTACAATACAATTTTCTAATTTTATAATTTGTAATTATCACCTTACCAGATGTTAAGATTCTAAACCCAAATTATTTTAATCCCCTAAATGCAAATTATTCTAGCTCCCTAAATCAAAATTATTCCAAGTCCCTAAACCTGAATTATTCCAAGTCTCTAAATCGATATTATTCTAAATTCTTAAACCTATATTATTCAAAGTCCCTAAGCCCAGATTTTTCAAAGTCCCTAAATTGAAATTATTCTACCTTATTTGACCCCCCCCCCCCCTTAAATAGGACAAATTTGACTAATTAATCGAAATTACAATCTTAAGTGAATGAAATCCATATAAAAACTATATGTGAACTTGAAAACTTTTAATTATTTACTTTTTGATAACAAAAATTTAAATGGATTTAATAGTGCTCTCTGTATACATTTTTGATGTACAATTTTTGTATATTAATCATGGATACACATATTAATTGATTTGAATTTTATACTACCGGTAATAAAACAAGAGTTTTTTTCCATTTATTAAAGAATATGGTATCATAAAAACCTTTATAAAAAACCATTATTTAATATTTAAAATGTATATGTATTTGTGTAGTTATTTATTATGTTACACAAGTCACAAAACTTTTATTATTATTTCTTGTAAATTAAAAATAAAATCAATCTCAAAAAAAAGAATATTTTAAGGATTCAATTGAAAAAAATATTGGATACCTTTATTTAAATTTTCTACTCTAGTCTTTTTTTGTAGGAAGCTACAGGGTTGTAAATATATGATGATTATAATAATAATATTTATTTAAATTTTATTTTACGAATTTATGGTTTTTATTTAATTTTATGAAGCTATACCTATAAATTTAAATTAATATTCTTAAAAAAAAAACTTATATGGTTTCGACAATACATGTTTTTATTTCTATATAACAACTTAAATTAAAGATTCCAAAAATTTTCATTTTTAAAGAAGTTGCTAATTGGAAAAAAAAGTTTTTATTTAAATTATTAATTCAACGAGAAATTTTCGAGACTTCGAGATTTCTCGTCGAGACTTTTTTAAGTCTCGGTCTCGTCTCGTAATTTTTATTGGCAGATCTCGTCTCGATCTCGTCTCGCTTTTCGAGACGAGACCGAGACGAGACCAAAAAAATCTCGGTCTCGCGTGAAGCACTAGTTATTTATATAAATTTTAAATAGTTATAAAAAACTGTACAAAAAGGAAAATAAAAAACAATGAAATTAAAAAAAAAAATTTTTTTAATGTTTTTTTTTGTCCAGCCTTTCAGAAAATTTATAAAAAGACAATTCGTTTTTCTTGGTACCTCATTTCTAATTTTTTGATGCCAATGAATCAAAAAATATAAAGACTCGTTGGAAAATTTTATGGAAGCAATAAAAACTGACTTAGAAATAGATCACACGTAATTTATCTTATTATAGAGCAAAGCTCTACTTTATACCAAAAAAAATTACAGTTATTAAAGGAGATTAAGATTAAAGTTATTAAACCTATTGAAGGAGAAGTAAAAGACACTTTCAAAGATGTTAAATAGTTGACGTTTTGAAGAAGTGGAGGTAAGGGATCCAATGGAGTTAGAATAATTTCAATTTAGGAATTTAGAATAATTTTGATTTAGGGACTTAGAATAATTTTAAAATGAGGACTTACTATGATTTGGGGCATAAGTTTAAACTGTTATAGTATTTTAAGCTCATTTGTTGTATTTACACACAAACCATACTAAATTTTTTTTAGCTAGAATTTTGCTTGTCCCTTTTCAGGCTGCAATTAAAATAAAATAAAATAAAACAAAATTAAAATAACCCTGAATTCTTGAATTGATAATTTGGAAACAAAAAATAAAATTAGGTACTTTGAAAAAATTAAAATTTTTAATTATTTTAAGGAATTCATCGACCTTAGATTTTTTGTAAAAGCAGTTAGTTTATATAATATAATTTTTATAAAAATGTATTGAATCAACATTGTATTAATGAAAGAAAAATTATAATTCAAAATTGTTCATACATAACGAATTTATTTTTACATTTAGAGCAATTATTTTATTTTTATTTTACAGAGCAAAATTATTATCAAATAATGAAAATTTTAAAATTAGCAATTAACTTATTTATTTAAACTCTAATGGGCATCCAATTCATTTTTGTAAACTGCAAAAATATCTTCCAATGTTGGTCTTCTTTCAGCTTGGCGATCAAAACACTCTAAAAGAATAGGTTTTAGAAAATCTGGAACTCCAGCTACAACTGGATAAAAGTCAGATTTCAAACAGCACCTTTTAGCCTTTAGTATATTACGAAAATGACCTTTATCCCAAATAGGATGTTCGTTGTAAAGTTCTGTAAGAAGACATGCTAGAGACCAAACGTCATTAGAAGGTGTTGGCTGCGATTCACCTAAGTATAATTCGGGTGCTCGATATCTAGGATCAGATTTTATCCTTTCTTTTACTGGTAAACATTGGCTTACATCTTCACATTTACTAAATCCAAAATCAAATATTTTTACCTGATTTTTTTCATTTATCATAACATTTTTTAGTTTTATATCTTTGTGAATTACTCCCTTAGAGTGTATGTGCATTAAACCACTTACAATTTGCATGGCAATATAATTTTTTTCATCTACAGTCAATCGTTTTCTCGTTTTGGGCTCAATGACTGCATCGTATAGAGTTCGGCCTTCGAAATGTTCTAGTACGATATGGTAATGATCTTTTGTTATGAAAACTCCCAATATATTTATGACATTCTCGTGGCCTTTAATCATGTAAGTCAATAAAATTTCATTTAATATTTTGTTTTCATTTTTAAGCAAATGATCATGAACTTTTCTAGATTTTACAGCAACTTTTTTATTCTTGTAAACACCGGTGAAGACTGTTGCTTGGTGACCTTTTCCTAAATATTCCTTATTCAATGTTACATCACCTTCATTGAGTATTTTCAGACCTAACGAAGGATGATTTCTGAATAAATTTCTTAGCTTTGCTGTTCGCTCTGCAACTTTTTCTCCTCCCCCACCAAAAGCAACCTGCAAAACGCAATTGTTTCTTATAGAAGAATCTTACATTTACAATCTAATTTTAGATTTTTAGTTAATTAGAATTTCAAGGATTATTTTATCTAAACTAGAGTAAATCAATCTATTTAATAAAAATAATTAAATATCTCAAGCAATTAAAATAAAATATATTTACAGAGCTGCAACACAAAATAGCAAAACAAGCTAAAATTATAGTCTTCATGATTCTCCTGCAAAGATAAATCAACTGTAATAGAAGTTTTAGTCGTATTCCAGCCTTATATACCTCGCAAAAAAGAAATAAAATTTACATTAAAATTTTCGTGTCTTCAAACATATAAATTTCATATGATAATAAAAATTATTAATTTATTTGTGTCACGTGTACTTCTCGTGGACTAATAGTTACACGATAATGCAATAATTAAAAAAAATTTTCCAAGATATGGTCGTACCATTTTCAGATCCAAATTCCATGTATAAATGAATTCAATTATTCGAAAATTTACAATAGATAAGTAGTAATTTGACAATAATCTAATTTTCTAGTTCTTTTTTAAAGTCATTTGCTAAAGCTGAATAAAAATTTTAATTACCAAATTCATCATGGATTCAAGGATAATAGACTTAATGTCTTAATTAATAGAAGGATAAGCCTTATTTTGTTTTTTTACCAGATTGCTAAACGTAAGCTGTGATCTTTCATTTCAGCAAAAATCGATTCTTCTTTCCTTTTTGCATCGATCTATAAGAGTTAACATGAGTTACAGATTTGAATATAACAAATTTATCTAAATTTTTGTGTGCCAATAAAATTGTAAGCCAAATTAAAAAATAAATTAAATGCCTGAGCTACGTGATATGGATATTTACTAAAAATATTCATAATTATTTGTATGGTCGGTTAACTGACCTAACCGATTCCGTGTTACAGTTTAACTGAACGATTAACTGAACGATTTTGTTGATTAATTTATGAACTAGATAATTTCAAAAACGGAGTGTAAAATATGCTTATTGTTTACTTTATGGATCTAAGAAATGAAAAAGCAAATATTGGATAGTATAATTCAGAAATTTTTTAATGAAATAAAACTTGAATCTTAAAGTTATTCATTCTATGAACAGTTTTGCTGGATTAAAAAAAATGAAATTATTTGTTAATATTATAATAAGGATTTGCTGAAATTTGTATATCTTTTTTGTCCAAAAGACTAATAATTAAAGAAAGTATCAGAATAACTATATAATAAATAAAATTGTGAAATGTTTAACCAATGATAAAAATTAAGTTCAGCTCCAATTCTCGTCAAAAAAATATTATTTTTACTTTTACTATGATATTAAGACCTAATTTTTTTTAAACATTTTTTTATTAACACTAGGGATTTTTTTCTTTTTGGACGTAGTATCAAATTGTTTTATTTAGAAGTACTAATTTTAGGAAAATCGTTTTTACTCTATTTTTTGGATCTGGTACCTAATTTTTTTTTAATTCTTTTTGTAAAAATTTTTTTCACATTAAAAGAAACAAATTACCAAAGCATTTTTTTATTTAATCACCAAGTTTTATCAACACACGATTTGAATTCACGAACTGTTTTTATCGGCGACTCAGTTATCTGCATGATAAAAATTCCTTTTTTATTGTACATTAAATTTGTTGCTTTTCAAATATATTACTTATTTCATTAACTATATGTTGCAAAAATATCCAAGATATCCTCCGTTTATTGCAACGCGCCTTCTAGGCCTAGAAATACAAACTTCAATGTTAAGACAATGTCAAGACAATGTTATAAAATGGAATTTTTATGAAATTTTTCAAATAACGCTGTCATCTTGCAATTGAACCAAAATACTTTTAATTGGTCTCATTTTTTTTTTTTTTTTTTTTTTTTTATAAATACCAACTTTCAGTCCCCGTAAACTACAATTTTTCATCACCGATTTTCTCATCGCTATATTCAATAAACAAAATGTTCATTGTTGGCACAAAATGATTTATTTTCAAATTGCTGCTAAAATTGTAATTATTGATAAAAATGAGTTTTTTAGATCTCTAAAATTTTGCACAAATTATAAATTTCCAAAATTTTTTATTTGCCTGTTTTGCTTTTAACGTTTCCGAGATTTGACTCTACAAAGATGGTGATAAAAAAAATCTTTAATGGAGACTCTGTCTTTAAATTATCAGATCTGCTAAACGAATAATTAAAAAATTTTCATAAAAATTTTCGGGGAATTAAAGGTTATGCAAACTTTTTGAGACCTATAAGGTTTATTTTTATTAAAAACTGCAATTTTTGCAGCAATTTAAAAATTGGTCATTTTGGCCCAAAAATGGACATTTGGCTTATTGACTACAGGAATGAGAGAACAAAAAACTGCGAGTTACGGGGATTGAATTATAAAAAATTCTTAAAAAATTATATTTTCTTTTTTTGTCCATCTCTTCAAAAACGTTTTAAAATCTGCCTAAAAGGGGAATTTTAATAAAATTTATAAAAAGATAAATGTTTTTTCTTTGGACCCACAATTATCATTTTTTGATGCCAATGTTTCAAAAAATTTTATGGAAACAATAAAAACTTGCTTAGAAATAGGTCACACATAATTTATTTTATTATAGAGCGAAGCTCTACTTTATACCAAGAAAAATTCCAGTTCTTAAGAACAGGGTTTAAAAAAAAAATAACAAATCAGATAGCTTTCATATTTGAAACGGAAATTTAATCACCGCATAAAAAAACTGTAGAAATTTCAACAAACTAATATTTTTAAATTCATGGACGTGGGATTGTTTGCTAGTATCTATTATATAAAAATTGATGGGCTTTATGGGGGCCGCCATCTTGTGGACAATATAAAGACCAATCAAATTGTTTGTTTACAAATTTGAATTTTTCTATTTTCTTTATAGGTTATAACCTATATTTCTTTGATATTTTTTTAATAAAGCTCAGGGGAAATTATAATGCGGGCGAACAACGTGAGCCCGCTATAGTCTAGTATAGATAAAAAAATATCTTACATTCTCAAGCTATTTTTTTATTCTTTACATTGAATTAAAAAAATATTTTCTTATCAAATGAAGTCTTTCGAAATTGTAAACGGGTTACCTAATTATTTATTATCTACTGGCATAGTATTGCTTAAAAATATTATAGATCTTCAATTAAACCACGTAGAAGCTCGATAAAGGTCTTAATAAATAAGTATTTTTTTATTTTTCTTACAAAATGGCAAATATTAATATTTTGCTTATTTTTGCTGTCTTTTTAACAAGTGATGTAAGTATATTTAATGAAAACAACTTTATTAATCGCCAAATATTTTTTTAATTCATTTTTTTCTAACTATTACAGATTGTTTCCGGAGCCCCCACAAAAGCAGTAAGAATAAATGAAGATGCTAATATTGAGCATTATATAGATGACAGTGTCATTTTCGAACCAAATTCTGGAGCTCCAGAAAATCTAAAATCTATCTTAAGAAAAACACGGGATAATGAAAATTTAAACTTGATAGATTTTAGTAAACTCTGCCAAAGAAATTTGGGTAATAATGAAAATGAAGAATTTGAATCAAGTAATAATACAATGAATACCAGTGAAGCAGAATATTTAGCAAAATCAAAAGCTGAAAATTTATTACTGCGAAAATGCATAGCTAAAATAAAATTTATTCAAGAACCACAAACAAGCAGACGTGTACATACAAGCTCATATAATCATGTAAAAGAAAAAAATTATTAGGGACAAAATTGAAAATTTTGTATCAATTACAGCAAAATACAAACTCTGCAGCATCTTTGACACCAAAAATAGAAAATTTTGAATATTTTGTAGCTTCATTTTTCAAATATTATATCAAAAAATAACTGAATTAAAAAAATTACTAATAATTATTTTATTATTATAATGTAATAAAAAAAATTTTGACTTGTACTCACTTGAAAATAATAAAATAAAATTAATATAATTTAAAAATTTTTTACTTTATTATTCAACAATATACAGTTTGTGCTGTAAAAAGGCTACCCATAATTTTAGAATATTTATTTAAAAATTAAAAGTATTTTTTTAGCTATGATTATTTAAAAACCAGAGTTATAATTTTTGCTAAAAAAAAACTCCATTTTTGTTTAGAAATTCACTACATTCCATGTATTTTATCTTTGAATATTAATTTTAACATGAATAATCTGCAAACATCACACATCATTTGATCTTTTTCTTGCAATTCCGGTTTAATATTCCATTTTTATAATAACCTATTAATGCCCAACTGACAGTTATTGGACGCTTGAATGTTTTGGTAATAAAAATTGTATATTTTAGGCTGAAAAACTGACCTAGAAGGTAATTTGGGTCGCTCTTTTCATTTCCGGAGTCCGTTTTTACGTTTTCCTAAGAACAGGGTTTAAAAAAAACCAGCAAATCAGATAGCTTTCATGTTTGATACTGAGCTTTAATCACCGCATAGAAAAAGTGTAGAAATTTTGGCAACCGACCAACATTTTTAAATTCTTTGGCATGGGATGGTTTCCTTAGCTCGACACGTTTTCAACGGTAGCTAGTAAAGATAAGGTATCTCACATTACTATTTTTAGATTACATAGTATTAAAAAAAAATTTTTTTAACAAATAAAGTCTTTCGAAATTGTAAACGTTTTACCTAATTATTTATTATCTATTGGGGCAGTATTGCTTAAAAATATTATAGATCTTCAATTAATCCACGTAGAAGTTCGAATCAGGTCTTACTAATAAGTTTTTTCGTGATTCTACACAAAAGATGGCAAATATTATTATTTTGCTTATTTTTGCTGTCATTTTAATAAGCAACGTAAGTATATTTAATGAAAACTACTTTACTAGTCGCCAAATATTTTTTTAATTCTAACTATTTATTTTTTTTCTAACTATTACAGATTGTTTCCGGAGCCCCCAAAAAAGCAGTAAGAATAAATGAAGATGCTAATATTGAACATTACATAGATGACAGTGTCATTTATGAACCAAATTTTGGAGCTCCAAAAAATCTAAAACCTATCTTACGAAAAACTCAAGTTAAGAAAAATGGGAATTTAATAGATACAAGTAAAGTTCGTCAAACAAATTTGAATAATCATGAAAACGAAAAAATAAAATCAACTGATGAAAAAATCGTAAATTATTTACCAACTTTATCAAAGAGTAATACAAAAAATACAAACTATGCAACAATTATAGTAAAAGAACTAAAAGCCCAGAATTTAATTTTGAAAGAATGCCTTGATATGTTAGAAAATCGTCAAAAACCGCAAGCAAGTAAAAATTGCCAATCACGCCCGCATAATGGTGAAAATGAAAAATCGAAAGTAATTGGGGAAAAACTTGATAATCGCGTACCCACTGCATCAAAGTATGTGACAAATAATAGAAACTCTGCAGGATCCTTAAAACAAAAAGTAGCAACTAATAATTTACCATCTAAATACTTTTTACCTATAATGAATGAATATAGAAGAATTTTTAACTAATATTTTATGAAAAAAATGGTTTTAAATAATATAATAAAAAATCACAAAAATTAAAATAATCAGAACCTCGTTATATTGCTTTATGTACCTAGAAACCGAATTTTTTACTTTTTTACAATAAAATAGAATTTTGTCTAAAATAACTCGTACTTTATTTATTTTCGCATTTTTTGAATGGTCAAAATTTTCATAAATTTAAGAATGTAGGTTTTTTGGCTGACTCCGGATTTATATTAGGATTAATATACTTTTACAAAATGATAAGAATCTTTAATAACGTATATTCCCTACTTGATATAAGTGATATAAGTCCAAAAACTGAAATTACAATAAATCCTTAAATATAAATTCTTCTAAATCCATAAACCTAAAGTATTCTAATTCTATAATTTCTTATTAGGGCCTGATTGAAAATATTCTAAGTCTATTTCACTCCCTCCTACTGATCCGGACTTTTTCAAATACCCCATCCAATGAACGTCTTCCATGTTAAAAAAATATTTTCTAATGCTAAAAAATTGAATTGTTTAAAGTGACTCACCCTGTATGTGGTGGCCAAACTTTTGACTAACATTTTGTTTGCTATTCATAGGAAAACTGGAAAAACAAAATGAAAGAAACATAAATTTTGTTGTCGATAACAGTTTTAAAATTTTAATAAAAGTAACAAATTATGTTTATAAAATTACAAAAAAATTATTTGGTCCTTTTATAAAATTTTGAAAATTTTTAGCTTCAGCCCTTAATTTTTCCCCCTAATTCCTGTTTTCTCAAAGTATATTTTTCCCAAAAAAATAAAAAAATCGTTTTTTTCCAAACATATATTAAACTAATATGAATTTACATTAAAGACGTAAATTGTTCCCTATATTTCTCAACTAAGACATATTATTATATTTTCAACATAATTATGACAGTTGTATGTAATGTAGTGTACGGTACACGGTAGAGCAGCTTTGGGTGAATATTCAACCAATTGGTTGAATATTAAACATAAAACTGCGATATTCAACCAAAAACTGTGAAATTCGACCAAAAGCTAAAATACAAAATAAAAACGATGTTTTTATAGTACAGGGTAAAAAATGATCAGGGCATCCATTAAAAGTGAATTAATTTTATTACATTATTGTAATTTGTAATTTTTTATGTACTACTTCTTTTGTCTCTGAAACTAAGGAATGACTGGTTATCCTACGTAGAATAACAAAATGGCGGCTACCTACAGAAAGTTAAAATGAAATAAAAAGCCTTTAATTTTCGGCAAAAGCAGCTGTAAAATTTTTTGAGAACATAAAAATACTAAAACTCGACGAAATCCCGAAATTAGTGCATTTATTAAGTTATTTAGTAAGTTTAAAGTAAATTCGTGCAGATTTTCGTGTGCATTGCTTTTGGAAAACGCTGTTTCGAGTAAAATGGCTTTAAAGTTTTAGATGAATTTTTTTGGTACTTTTAGTTATTAAATTATTTAAACATGGAACATATTCGTTAGATAGGGTATTTGAAAAAGTTTGGATAAGCAGGGGGGGGGGTTAAAAAGTGACGTTTTTAGGGGGGGGGGTGAATTGGACTTAGAAAATTTTTGATTTAGGGACAGAATAATTTGAAGTGGAAATCAGGGCCTAATCAGGCCTTGATAAGAACAAGAACTTAGAGGATTACTTTATGTTTATAGACTTACGATAATTTATAATTCAGGATTTATTGAAATTTCGGTTTTTGGATTTATTACTGTTATGAGTGACATGAACATGTTCCATGCTCGTTGGTTCTGTAGTTACACAAACCGGTTATCAATTTTTTTTTTTATTCGTTAGAGAAATTTATAACAGAAAAATCTAGCTCAAAAAAATTAAAATCGGTAACGTAGTTTTAGAGAAATCTTAATTAGAAGGTGTAAAAACATAGTTTTCTAAATGGGTAAATTTAAATGAAGTGAGTGCGATTTGTATGGTCGGGTCTTCAAAACTGCCCCAAAGTGTTTTTTTCTGAAAGTACTACCAAAAATAAGTAACCAGCCCAATTTTTAGCCTCCCAGAGCGAAATCTCGATTTTTGGCAGACATTTTAGTGTTTTTGACTATCGTGAAAAATGTAAGAAAAATGAGTCATAATTTTTTTTATTATTGCTGTGAAAAACTCACATTAGCATGAAAAATTTTTTCCTTGTAGGTCCGGATAGGAAATTTATGTAAATTATAATTTATGTACTTATGTAAAATTTCCCGCGGAATCCAAATTTTTGGTCAGATTTTTGATTGGTCACGTGACTTGGCGGGAAATTGGAAATTTGTAAAAAATGAGGTTTTGAAAGCTGCTATTTTTTTATCTAGAGCTCCCAAAAAGCAGTGTTCTGGGCTGTATAGTGACCAGGGTACGACCTTTGTCGGTGCCGATAAGCTTTTAAGGCAGATGTACATGGAGTCTTCGGACTACATGCAGAAACTGGTGGGCTCATTGGCTGACGAGGGTACCTCTTGGTCATTTAATGCCCCAGGCGCGCCTCATTTTGGTGGAATCTGGGAAGCTGCTGTAAAGTCCGTAAAACATCATCTTAAAAGGGTTTTAGGTACTCATAAACTCACGTTTGAAGAGTTTTATACGCTTCTCAAGCAGATAGAATGCTGCTTGAACTCCAGACCCTTGATACCCCTAACTGAGGACCCATCTGATAATTTATTTTTGTCACCCTCTGTCATATTAACTCAGGCTCAACCTAGTATTCTCCCTGAACCCAATTACCTGAATGAAAAGATACCAGCCCTGCAACGCTATAAGTTAGTGCAACAGATGTTGCAGGATTGGTGGCGTCAGTGGTCACTTGAATATCTGCAAACTTTGCAACAACGCCATAAGTGGCAAAATAAAAATGAAAATTTAGGTGTCGGTGACGTGGTCTTAATTGTTGATGAGACAATGCCACCTTCGAAATGGCCTTTGGCGAAGGTCATCAAGGTTTATGGGGGTCCTGATGGTCTAGTGCGAGTAGTCGACCTCAAAACTGGATCATCAGAGCTCAAACGCCCGGTACATAAATTAGTACCTCTGAAAACCTTGCAAAACGAAGATGATACTGATAATACTTGAATTTGTTATTAAAATATTTTTTTTTAATGTATTATAATGTTTTACTTCGATTTTCTGTAAATATGTTTTGTGTGTTAGTTAATAATTTATTTTAATATAGAAACAAAAATCTTAAAAAAAAGAAAATAATTTTGTATTAGATTTATTTATTTATTTTAATATAAAATGGATTTTAATAATTATGATAAATTTTTATAAAGAAATTGTTATGTTAAATTTTTTTTTTTTTTTTTAATAATAATGAATTATTGTAAAATTTTTTGTAAATTTACAACATTGCCATCACCCCCATTCTTTATTTTTTTGATCTTTTTTCATTTTAATTACATTAAAATGGGTGGGTGGTAATGTTGTGTTGTATATATGTAAATATTGTTGAATGTGTGTGTGCGCGCGCCTCGCTTAAGCTTACTCTCCGCGGTCGTCGTTACAGCCAGTGCGGTACCGATTCCCGCTGTGTATACATCAATCTCTTGTATATACATCTTTATGTAGATAAAATATAGAAATATTAAGTTTAGTTGTGATTTGAGTAATACATTTTATTTCACCTTATCCATGCCAATTCCTTCTAAAATACTTACCCACATCAACACTGCCTAAAATCGAGATTTCTCTCTGGGAGGCTAAAAATTAAGCTGGTTACTTATTTTTGGTAGTACTTTCAGAAAAAAAACTTTGGGGCAGTTTTGAAGACCCGACCATACAAATCGCACTCACATCATTTAAATTTACCCAAATAAGAATACAAATTTTTTTTTCGTATATTTAAGTATACTTATAAGTTATCAGTGATTGTTGTGCCATAAAGTTATCTTTTTGGTTTTCATACTGAACCTATAGCTGATTTTACCCCTGCTGCTTGTCTGATTTGCTATTTTTTACAATTTTGGCACAGCTAAATTTGGCGTCATAAACAATCGCGAAAATTAGCAAAATTTGCTCATAATTTCTATCAATGACCAATTCCGACATAATTTCTAACTATATTTAACAAGAAGGATTTAAAAATAAATTTTTTTTACATACACTTGAGACATATATAAAGTAATTAATAAAAAAAAATAATTTGATTTGTTAAAAAAAAATTAGGTAAAACGACAGGAAGCTAAAGCATACAATATTAAGTTTAAAAAAATTTATCATACTATGTAGGATAACCTTTTTAATCAGTCATTCCTCAGTTGCCCCAAATATTTTTGAGCGCGGATGGTCGCAAATGAAAATTTGTTTTATTTTTCATTAGTTAAAAAAAAAAAAATAGAATGAGTATATCTCTTAATTTTTTTTAAATCGCAGCCAATGTTGAAATTTAAGAAGAAAAAAAATTTATTTTGGACGGTCTATGGTCTACCAATCAAAAGGATGCACTAAAATCACTTTCCAAAGTAATTTTAGCTGAAAGAATATCCTCTAACCTTTTGAATGAGAGGTCGCAAGATCATTTTGACAGAATCGTTTTACCACGGGAGTATCAGAAACACGACTAAAAAGTCGTTAAAAATTTACTTTTTTTTTGTCATTAATAATAGGCTGCCAATCAGAGCTGAAGGCAACTGGAGGTCTGAAAACTTCATGATCCTATTTTTTTTAGGTGTACTTTGACCTAATACAATTAGTTTTTAAATATCTTTCGTGGGCCGATTCACTATATAGATCCGGGCATAGCCTTTGATAAAATATCACAAGTTATTATTTCTGAAAAGCAAAAATTTACCATGAAATACAAGTTTTCACAAAATTAATTTTGGAATTTATCTTATTCTGTACTTTGATGCAAGAGTCTCGGTAGCTCTGTGGTTAGGGCGTTGGACTTCGGACTTGAAGGTTCGCGGTTCGATTCCCGGCTATATCAGCATCAAGTTTTTTTCTTTGCGAAAAATGCTTGATGTTCTTCTACCGGGGTTCTAGAATTGAAGCATCCACCTAATAAAAAAAAAAAAAAAAAAAAAAAAAAATTAACATTATGTGGATAACGCGGTTCATAGTCCATGAACACGCATGCGTACAACTAGTTTTTAAATATGTGTTTGTAACGTTCTACATATACGTATTAGCAACACATATAAGAAATCATGGACTATGAACCGTGAGCATGGAGCTGTGTGTAGGCCTTAAGGCGGCGAGGGGTTTGGGAGAGGTCGCGTACCTCCTGGACCATAGGTTCAACGCTCATACCAGCTACACTGACACTCAAACAATTATACAATAACACTTCACTAATAATTGTCAAAAAGCGCTTTCACATCCTCAACCCATTAAAATAGATAAATAGAAAAATTAAACTAGTGCAGGGTGTTAAAGCATGGGCAACTGTTGGTGACCACTGTCACGACATCCGTATGGAAGTTTAAGATGGAGGTTAAACAAATACCAATACTTTGATGCATTCTGATTTTACGAATCCGGTATTGAATTTTTCTGCAAAATTCATTTATGGGTCTGTTTTCGACAAATCTAGATTTCAAGGTTCTGAGAAATGACCCGGATGGAAAACGACAGTTATGACCATTGAATGGCGGCCTTGTTTTTTATATAATATGAATTTATTTTTTATTCATTACAATAAATTCTTTAAAAATTTTGCATCAATGGTCTTTAGGGACTTCTGCACCAATGACCCCTAGGGACATCTGCATCCGAGGTCCCTAAATCGAAAATATTCTAAATCCATTTCACCCTCCCTCCCTTAACCAACCAAACTTTTTCAAATACCCCATCCAATGAACGTGTTCCATGTCAAAATAAATATAAAAATAAAAAAGTTGAATAAAGAATCGAAGCCTCGATCATTTTTGTTCAGTTGACAACATTATTCTAAAAGAAAAAGTAAACAAAAAATGACTACACATATTTCATAACTTTTTGATATCGCTGTAAAATGACCTTGTTAAATTTAATACAATTTAATTACGGAATAATATTTAAAATTTGATCTAAATTTTAATCAAAAAATTTGCATTTTAAAAGAATACTTAATATTATATTTCTAATACTGAATAAATATTTGATTCATTTTATACTTTTTTGTATAAAAATAATCATTATTAAATTAGTTGTTATTCAATTAAATAATTTAAATAAATTTAATACCTCTTCAATTTAGAACAGAATTAAATTGAAATAGGTATATAAAGCTCTACTACATCAGTATTTTATCATAGTTGCTTTTCTACCTTTCAAAAAAGAATCATGAAGCAAATAATTCTTAGCTGCTTTGCTGTTTTATTTCTATCTTCTGTAAGTCTACATAAAATTAAAATTACTATTTAAATATTCTAAAGAATTACAAATTTATATCAAAACCAACGGATTTTCTAACAAAAATAGCAGTAAATGTATCATTCAACACTAGCATAACTTAGTAATCTATTACGATTACCCACAGTAAAGTACGAATAATTTTAATCTAACTAGTGTCTAAAGTTTTTTCGTCTTTGGTGCTAAAAAATTTTTTGTCTGCATTGACTCGACTTACAACCAGTGCAAAAAATTCTAGGCTTAGTTTTACGCTCGAGTTTTCACCCAAATGGCTAAAAATTTTTTACATATCTAGGGCAAAAAAAGCCTATTTTCTGCCCTAGGGAGACGGCTTTTTTGCCCATTATATGTAAAACTATTGTTTAGAACACGGGACAAAATATGGGGTTCGACTTTTGCATGCTGTCATACAACTGCATGCAAAGCCAAAACCAATATTTTATCCCTTGTTTAATAAATAGCTATTATCCTTGGGTTTTCCACTTTCTGATGGTTTTTGAGAAGCAGTAAATTTCACCTTAATTAATTTTTTTTGTATTTAACCAGATAGCTGGCTAATAATAATTTTTCAGACTAAAAAAATTTTGATTTTTTAAAACCATGATTACAAAACTAATATCTGCCTTATTGTTGCAGGTTGCCATTGGGGACAGAGTTCAGCTAGAAAACGATGTAAGATATGCGGCACCATTTATCGATATTATAAATGAAAAAGAAATCATAAAAACTGGCGAAAAATTATGGGAAGGTACTCAAGAAACATTTGAAAAAGGACTTTACAGAAATAATCCTGTTGCTATCAAATCAAGAAAAATAAAAAAAAATTTAGGCAACATTTTATCAGAAATTCGAATTCTTCATTCGGATGTTTATGACCATGAAAATGTTATTAAAATAGTTGCTGTATATGTAACTGAAGATTGTATCAATATTGTCTACGAATTTTTTGAAGGTCAAACCTTAAAAGAATTAATATTCGGCTCGATGGTTAGAAATAAAATAAGCACGGAAGTGAAAAATAAAATTGGCCTGCAAATTGTGAAAGCCCTAGCTTACATTCACTCCGAAACATATATTCATGAAGATATTAATTTGTCCAATATTATAATAAATGATAAATATCAGGTAAAAATAATTAATTTTGAATCAGCTAGAAGCATAAGTTATCTAGCGAACCCGCCAGAGCGTATTTTAGCACAAGGAGATTTGAGATATAAAGCACCAGAACTATTTAAAGGTGAAGAAGGGATTCTCGCCAATGATGTTTGGTCAACAGGGTGTGCATTAAAAGAATTGTATTCTGAAGAATTCTGTTGGAGTACGAATGAATTTAATACTATTCCCACATTTTTAAATAAAATTTTGAGACAGTGTTTGTCTGACACTCCAAGTGAAAGACCAACAATGAAGCAGATTGTAACAACTTTTGAAAATGAATTACAACAGAGACCACAATAAAGTTAAATTAATTAAAATTAATATAATGAAAATAATAATCTAACTAAAAATATAAAAACAAAAATAAAATATCAATTTTTCAAAAAATCAATTAAATTTTGATGTATATTTTATTGTTAATAATATTAATCTGTATACATTTTTTTTTAATTAACAAAATAAAAAAAAAAATTTTTCATAAAAAAATATAATTTGCACTTTTAAAATGTCAGCAAATCTTTTCGTTTTTCTTATTGCCTATTTTTTTATTTTTAAAAAAATTACAGTAAAACAAAAAACAATAAGTGAGCACACGAAAAAAGTGAAAATAAATATTTTTTCATGAAAAAATAAATTACTTAAGATTGAAGCTCAAATACTTCCTAGTGTCTTATTGCTTAAAATTATTACTTTTCATTAAACTATTTTTTAAGCTCAAATCATATTAGTTGGGGATATAAATGCTCTTCAAAAAGATAACTTTTTTCAGCTTTTTACAGGATCTTAACATTTATTCATCCATTTTTAAAGCCAAATTTACGTATTCAGTATGTATTCAATTCAAAAAATAACTGTAACTTGTTACATTAGTTACAGAAATATTTTTTCTAAGACGTCAAAAAATTGTTTTCTTTTAATTACAGTTGATCAGGATGAAAAATTTTCCAATTTTTATGTATAAATAACTTTGTTTTTAAGGAATAATTAAAAAAAACTAATTCTTTTGTTTTTATTGGCTCAAGAAGCATGATATTGAAACCTAAATCTATTTCAGTATTAAGTTTTGATTATTATTAAGACTAAAAAACTTATAGTGCGTATTGAATTAACGCTATGTAACAGCATATAATTTTCTAATGTTTTAAAAATAAGGAAAATGAATTTTTTTTTTAATTTTTATTTTGGCCAAAATCGAAAGGGGTTTATATGGAAAAATGTCAGTTTTTTTTTGAAAAATGGATTAATACTGTTTAAAAGCATAATATTATAGGCTAAGGTTACCTTGACATTCTATGTCAACTACATTTTAGTAGGTGGTATTATAACATGAAACATGCCCATAGGAGCGGTATTTGGAATAATCTGCCAATTCAGGTAGGGGGTGGGTGAAAAATTGACGCTTTTAAAGGAGTAGTAAAATACTGATATTTTCAGAGATGATTAAAAGTTGAAGTTATTAAGGTGGGGGGAGGGGGTCAAAATAAATTTGAATCAACGATATTCATGAATAAGCAAATTATAAAAACTTATTAAAATAAATTTATTTAAGATTTTTTATAAATAAAATAGCAGAATAAACTTTATTTTAAACAAAAGATTTTTGTCCATTTATTTATTAATTTTTGCTAATTAAATGGAACCACGGATAACAATTTTTAAAATTATTTTATTAAAACGATTATAAAATTTAATACAAAGTGAATAAAAATGTTTCCTTCTAAGTATTTAGTATTATTTAAATAAATTAATATTTTCATTAAAAAAATTCTTTTAGAACGCAGTTGTTTTGCTCAAAATTATTATTATTATTGGCAATGACCTAATAATATTAATATTATGTAGATTTATGGATGAATTATTAAATTCTTTATTTAACATTTTTTATTATACGTTTAAAATTGGAAGTTAAAAATTTATTAATCAGCTTAAATAAGTAACAAAAATATTAAAATTACAAATATTAGTAAGTTCTTTAGTTTTTTCAATTGGTTATCTTGTATTGTTGAAAATATTTAGGTTTTATGAAACTTTGATGTGTACAAAAATGCTTTGTTCACTTTATTCATTTAGTTGAATTATATCGAGGAAAGAGAGCATATCATCAGGACGGCTCATCAAAAAACGTATATCCAACAAGTCGAAAAGTCCTTCTTACGAGAGGTTTTATTTGATTGTTTTGAATATGATCCTGAAGATAGGCCAACTACACATAATTTTATAAATGTTTACAGTGAGAATGAAATTAATACGAATGAAGATTAATTGGAAATACAATAAAAAAACTTTTTTACTAATCTTCAAATCGGAATAAAACTTATTATAAATAAAATTAATTTTTTTTTAGAAAATTAAAAGTAGGTATAATTATTAATAAAAAATCAAAAATAAAAAAATAGTTACTTTTTTTACCCTTTCTGTTTTAATTTAATATGGTAAGGCTTCGTTGGTAAAATTGTATGATGAATAATTTTTCCTGATGGTAAAAAAATAATTTTCTTTGATAGCTCAATTCTAATTTTTTGATGTCAATTAATAAAAAAATATAAAGACTCGTTGGAAAATTTTATGGAAGCAATAAAAACTGACTTAGAAATAGATCTCACGTAATTTATTTTATTATAGAAATAAAAAAATCGTTTTTTTCTATATATATATTAAACTAATATGAATTTACATTAAAGACGTAAAAAGACGTAAAGACGTAAAGACGTAAAGACGTAAAGACGTATTAAAGACGTAAATTGTTCCCTATATTTCTCAACTAAGACATATTATTATTTTCAACATAATTATGACAGTTGTATGTAATGTAGTGTACGGTACACGGTAGAGCTGCTTTGGATGAATATTCAACCAATTTGTTGAATATTAAACCAAAAACTGCGATATTCAACCAAAAACTGTGAAATTCGACCAAAAGCTAAAATACAAAATAAAAACATAGTACAGGGTAAAAAATGATCAGGGCATCCATTAAAAGTGAATGAATTTTATTACATTATTGTAATTTGTAATTTTTTATGCACTACTTCTTTTGGCTCTGAAACTGAGGAATGACTAATTTAAAAGGTTATCCTGCGTAGAATAACAAATTGGCGGCTACCTACAGAAAGTTAAAATGAAATAAAAAGCCTTTAATTTTCGGCAAAAGCAGCTGTAAAATGTTTTGAGAACATAAAAATACTAAAAATCGACGAAATCCCGAAATTAGTGCATTTATTAAGTTATTTAGTAAGTTTAAAGTAAATTGGTGCAGATTTTCGTGTGCATTGCTTTTGAAAAACGCTGTTTCGAGTAAAATGGCTTTAAAGTTTTAGATGAATTTTTTCGGTACTTTTAGTTATTAAATTATTTAAACATGGAACATATTCGTTAGATAGGGTATTTGAAAAAGTTTGGATAAACAGGGGGGGGGGGTTAAAAAGTGACGTTTTTAGGGGGGGGGGGTGAAATGGACTTAGAAAATTTTACTTACGATAATTTATAATTCAGGATGTATTGAAATTTCGGTTTTCGGATTTATTACTGTTATGAGTGACATGAACATGTTCCATGCTCGTTGGTTGTGTAGTTACGTAAACCGGTTATCAATTTTTTTTTTATTCGTTAGAGAAATTTATAACAGACAACTCTAGCTCAAAAAAATTAAAATCGGTAACGTAGTTTTAGAGAAATCTTAATTAGAAGGTGTAAAAACATAGTTTTCTAAATGGGTAAATTTAAATGAAGTGAGTGCGATTTGTATGGTCGGGTCTTCAAAACTGCCCCGAAGTGTTTTTTTCTGAAAGTACTACCAAAAATAAGTAATCAGCCCAATTTTTAGCCTCCCAGAGCGAAATCTCGATTTTTGGCAGCCATTTTAGTGTTTTTGACTATCGTGAAAAATGTAAGAAAAATGAGTCATAATTTTTTTTATTATTGCTGTGAAAAACTCACATTAGCATGAAAAATTTTTTCCTTGTAGGTCCGGATAGGAAATTTATGTAAATTATAATTTATGTACTTATGTAAAATTTCCCGAGGAATCCAAATTTTTGGTCAGATTTTTGATTGGTCACGTGACTTGGCGGGAAATTGGAAATTTGTAAAAAATGAGGTTTTGAAAGCTGCTATTTTTTTATCTAGAGCTCCCAAAAAGCAGTGTCCCATCGAAAATTTTTTTTTGCCAAAAAATATAAGGTTGAAGAAAAATTTTAAGCCTGGTTACAAGATTTTTCACTAATAGGCATTTGAGAAATCGACTTTTGAAAAAAAAACAGCCTATCTTAGCGATTCCTCGCGCATGCGCTACTCGAAAAAAATTTTTGACCCCAGAATAGGATAGCCAGGGAAATTTCAAAAGTGAGTTTCAAGGTACAAAATATGGTGTCTTTTTATATTCTTCAGTAAAATAAAAAAAAATAATTTAGAAAATAAAAAAGTTTGCTGTGTTCTATAAAAAAATCTGTGATAGAGTTTGTTAAAATATTAAATATTATTTGCATGTTTCTGCTTAAAAGAAAAAAAAATCACCAAATTTTTGCATGTCTTAAAAAAATTACAAGCTTTAAAAAATATTTTTTAGTGATAAAAAATAAAAAATGTTTAGTGATAAAAAATAAATAAAAAAGCTCATAATAAATTTTAAAAAATTATTAATATTTTATGAAAATATGGAAAGTAAAAAAAAAATAAAAATTATGTATAAAAAAATTAAAATGAAATTGCATGTTATACTGTTTTATAAAAAATTTGGGGTGGTAGTGTCGTTGATCGTAGTCGCAAGCATGCGGTTCCATGGTCGCAAGGCGGAAATATCATTTTATAAAATATAGAAGACCATGCAATTACAAAATTTTTTTCCTTAAATGTTGATATTCTAGTTTTCTATCTTACCCATAAACGGTACTTATTTAGCTATGATAGCACTGCGGCTTCCCGTTAAATTTACCCAAATAAGAATACAATTTTTTTTTTCGTATATTTAAGTATACTTATAAGTTATCAGTGATTGTTGTGCCATAAAGTTATCTTTTTGGTTTTCATACTGAACCTATAGCTGATTTTACCCCTGCTGCTTGTCTGATTTGCTATTTTTTACAATTTTGGCACAGCTAAATTTGGAGTCATAAACAATCGCGAAAATTAGCAAAATTTGCTCATAATTTCTATCAATGACCAGTTCCGACATAATTTCTAACTATATTTAACAAGAAGGATTTAAAAATAAATTTTTTTTACATACACTTGAGACATATATAAAGTAATTAATAAAAAAAAATAATTTGATTTGTTAAAAAAAAATTAGGTAAAACGACAGGAAGCTAAAGCATACAATATTAAGTTTAAAAAAATTTATCATACTATGTAGGATAACCTTTTTAATCAGTCATTCCTCAGTTGCCCCAAATATTTTTGAGCGCGGATGGTCGCAAATGAAAATTTGTTTTATTTTTCATTAGTTAAAAAAAAAATAGAATGGGCATATCTCTCAATTTTTTTTAAATCGCAGCCAAAGTTGAAATTTAAGAAGAAAAAAAATTTATTTGGGACGGTTTATGGTCTACCAATCAAAAGGATGCACTAAAATCACTTTCCAAAGTAATTTTAGATGAAAGAATATCCTCTAACCTTTTGAATGAGAGGTCGCAAGATCATTTTGACAGAATCGTTTTACCACGGGAGTATCAGAAACACGACTAAAAAGTCGTTAAAAATTTACTTTTTTTTGTCATTAATAGGCTGCCAATCAGAGCTGAAGGCATCTGGAGGTCTGAAAACTCCAGGATCCTATTTTTTTAGGTGTACTTTGACCTAATACAATTAGTTTTTAAATATCTTTCGTGGGCCGATTCACTATATAGATCCGGGCATAGCCTTTGATAAAATATCACAAGTTATTATTTCTGAAAAGCAAA
Source organism: Anagrus nilaparvatae (assembly GCA_022575985.1). Taxonomy (NCBI): domain Eukaryota; kingdom Metazoa; phylum Arthropoda; class Insecta; order Hymenoptera; family Mymaridae; genus Anagrus; species Anagrus nilaparvatae. Next base: position 35,147,439 of record JAKSXM010000231.1, read on the forward strand.
AATTTACCATGAAATACAAGTTTTCTCAAAACTAATTTTGGAATTTATCTTATTCTGTACTTTGATGCAAGAGCCTCGGTAGCTCTGTGGTTAGGGCGTTGGACTGGGCGCCAGTCAAAACTCAGAACTGCTGTTTAGTATTATCGGTAACTTTCAGATCAATTTTTTTAAAGAATAACCAATGTTAAGAAAAAACTGAATATTGTAATATTAATTTTAAAAATAATTAGGTGTATTTTATATTGAAAACTTCTTTCTTTATTTCGAAATTCTGCCTGGTGCTGATTCTGCTTAACAGCAGTTCTGAGTTCTGACTGGCGCCCGTTGGACTTCGGACCTGAAGGTTCGCGGTTCGATTCCCGGCTATATCAGCATCAAGTTTTTTTCTTTGCGAAAAATGCTTGATGTTCTTCTACCGGGGTTCTAGAATTGAAGCATCCACCTAATCTTAAAAAAAAAAAAAAAAATTAACATTATGTGGATAACGCGGTCCGAAGTATTTCCAGGGCACTATAAGCCGGCGAGGGGTTTGGGAGAGGTCGCGTACCTCCTGGACCATAGGTTCAACGCTCATACCAGCTACACTGAGACTCAAACGATTATACAATAACACTTCACTAACAATTGTCAAAAAGCGCTTTCACATCCTCAACCCATTAAAATAGATAAATAGAAAAATTAAAATAGTGCAGGGTGTTATAGCATGGGCAACTGTTGGTGACCACTGTCACAACACCCGTATGGAAGTTTAAGATGGAGGTTAAACAAATACCAATACTTTGATGCATTCTGATTTTACGAATCCGGTATTGAATTTTTCTGCAAAATTCATTTATGGGTCTGTTTTCGACAAATCTAGATTTCAAGGTTCTGAGAAATGACCCGGATGGAAAACGACAGTTATGACCATTGAATGGCGGCCTTGATTTTTAAATAATATGAATTTATTTTTTATTCATTACAATAAATTCTTTAAAAATTCTGCATCAATGGTCCCTAGGAACTTCTGCACCAATGACCCCTAGGGACATCTTCATCCGAGGTCCCTAAATCGAAAATATTCTAAATCCATTTCACCCTCCCTCCCTTAACCAACCAAACTTTTTCAAATACCCCATCCAATGAACGTGTTCCATGTCAAAATAAATATAAAAATAAAAAAGTTGAATAAAGAATCGAAGCCTCGATCATTTTTGTTCAGTTGACAACATTATTCTAAAAGAAAAAGTAAACAAAAAATGACTACACATATTTCATAACTTTTTGATATCGCTGTAAAATGACCTTGTTAAATTTAATACAATTTAATTACGGAATAATATTTAAAATTTGATCTAAATTTTAATCAAAAAATTTGCATTTTAAAAGAATACTTAATATTATATTTCTAATACTGAATAAATATTTGATTCATTTTATACTTTTTTGTATAAAAATAATCATTATTAAATTAGTTGTTATTCAATTAAATAATTTAAATAAATTTAATACCTCTTCAATTTAGAACAGAATTAAATTGAAATAGGTATATAAAGCTCTACTACATCAGTATTTTATCATAGTTGCTTTTCTACCTTTCAAAAAAGAATCATGAAGCAAATAATTCTTAGCTGCTTTGCTGTTTTATTTCTATCTTCTGTAAGTCTACATAAAATTAAAATTACTATTTAAATATTCTAAAGAATTACAAATTTATATCAAAACCAACGGATTTTCTAACAAAAATAGCAGTAAATGTATCATTCAACACTAGCATAACTTAGTAATCTATTACGATTACCCACAGTAAAGTACGAATAATTTTAATCTAACTAGTGTCTAAAGTTTTTTCGTCTTTGGTGCTAAAAAATTTTTTGTCTGCATTGACTCGACTTACAACCAGTGCAAAAAATTCTAGGCTTAGTTTTACGCTCGAGTTTTCACCCAAATGGCTAAAAATTTTTTACATATCTAGGGCAAAAAAAGCCTATTTTCTGCCCTAGGGAGACGGCTTTTTTGCCCATTATATGTAAAACTATTGTTTAGAACACGGGACAAAATATGGGGTTCGACTTTTGCATGCTGTCATACAACTGCATGCAAAGCCAAAACCAATATTTTATCCCTTGTTTAATAAATAGCTATTATCCTTGGGTTTTCCACTTTCTGATGGTTTTTGAGAAGCAGTAAATTTCACCTTAATTAATTTTTTTTGTATTTAACCAGATAGCTGGCTAATAATAATTTTTCAGACTAAAAAAATTTTGATTTTTTAAAACCATGATTACAAAACTAATATCTGCCTTATTGTTGCAGGTTGCCATTGGGGACAGAGTTCAGCTAGAAAACGATGTAAGATATGCGGCACCATTTATCGATATTATAAATGAAAAAGAAATCATAAAAACTGGCGAAAAATTATGGGAAGGTACTCAAGAAACATTTGAAAAAGGACTTTACAGAAATAATCCTGTTGCTATCAAATCAAGAAAAATAAAAAAAAATTTAGGCAACATTTTATCAGAAATTCGAATTCTTCATTCGGATGTTTATGACCATGAAAATGTTATTAAAATAGTTGCTGTATATGTAACTGAAGATTGTATCAATATTGTCTACGAATTTTTTGAAGGTCAAACCTTAAAAGAATTAATATTCGGCTCGATGGTTAGAAATAAAATAAGCACGGAAGTGAAAAATAAAATTGGCCTGCAAATTGTGAAAGCCCTAGCTTACATTCACTCCGAAACATATATTCATGAAGATATTAATTTGTCCAATATTATAATAAATGATGAATATCAGGTAAAAATAATTAATTTTGAATCAGCTAGAAGCATAAGTTATCTAGCGAACCCGCCAGAGCGTATTTTAGCACAAGGAGATTTGAAATATAAAGCACCAGAACTATTTAAAGGTGAAGAAGGGATTCTCGCCAATGATGTTTGGTCAACAGGGTGTGCATTAAAAGAATTGTATTCTGAAGAATTCTGTTGGAGTACGAATGAATTTAATACTATTCCCACATTTTTAAATAAAATTTTGAGACAGTGTTTGTCTGAGACTCCAAGTGAAAGACCAACAATGATGCAGATTGTAACAACTTTTGAAAATGAATTACAACAGAGATCTCAATAAAGTTAAATTAATTAAAATTAATATAATGAAAATAATAATCTTACTAAAAATATAAAAACAAAAATAATATATCAATTTTTCAAAAAATCAATTAAATTTTGATGTATATTTTATTGTTAACAATATTAATCTGTATAAATTTTTTTTTAATTAACAAAATAAAAAAAAAATTTTTTTGTATAAAAAAATATAATTTGCACTTTTAAAATATCAACAATTTCTGCGTCAGTGGCGAGAAACTCTGATTTCCTTACCTAACAAAAAATACTACTTACATGGCCACTGTCGAGAAAAAATAATTGAAACATAAATAATGATTCCTAGAATAATCTTTTAATCTTTTTTCAAACTCTTGATAATGAGGTGAATCAATGTTTTCCAAGTTTGAGGAAATACGAGCAATTAAATAGTTTCAGAAGATTTGGCAAATTAATTAATAGCTCTACCTTATACCGACAAGAATTTGAATTTTTAAAATGTTTTTCTAACAGAATTAAAAAATTTTTTTTGTTGATTGTAGCAGATTTTGGAGCACTAATAAAAATACAGCCCTAAGTTAATATTACCAATAGTATTAGCTTATTTTCAATGAAAAAAGTTATAATTGGCACGTCAACACAGCCAAAAAACATGGAATATGTATAAGTATAACTGCAAAGTTTTTCTAACACCATACAGTTGAATTTTTCAAGCATTAAGCCCCTTTTAAATCTAAATTATTTCAAACCTGAATAGAAATTATTCTGTCTATTTGACTCCTTTTAAAAACGTTAATTTTACATTTGTTAAAATAATTTTTAGTAAAAATATTAATTTGTAGTCACCAAAAAAAATCGTACATTTTCAAGTATTCTCGATTTTTATTTGTGAATTCGCAAGAAAAATTGATAATTTACAATTTTTTTCGAAAATTTACAAAAAATAGTTGCGAATTTCCGAAAAATAGTTGTGAATTTACAACTTTTTTCGTAAAATCACAAAAAAAATGGAGATTTTTCGAATTTTTCGATAATATACTAAATTTAGTAAATTTCCGATTTTTATCGATCATTTACAAAATTTTTTGAAAATTCACTAATTTTTCGAAAAAATTCTATTTTTTTTGGAAATCTAAGAAAGTTACTTTTTACAGTGTAGGTAATTTTTATAATAAAAGTGATAAATAAAGTTAAAGTGTTATGCAATTTTGTATTATTTAATTTTATTTTTCTTTTGTTCAATTTTTTATGTTTTAAAAACTGACAAAAATTATTGAAAAAAATTAATGTTAAAATAAAATAATAAATAAATTAATTAATAATTAAATAAAATAATAATTAATTAAAATAATTTTATGAATTATTTGATTAAATATTAAATTTAGTTTTTTTAAAGCGATTAAAGAAAATTCTTTATTATTATTTATAATTAATATTTCTGGAGTTTTTTAATTATTATTATTAAAGTACAAAATAATCATTTTATAGCATTCTTTGAATAAAATTTTTAATATTTAATTATTTTAATTAAAACTATTTACATCAAATTTTTATTTCATTTATTTTTCAAAATTCCTCTGACATTGTTTTTAATATTTGTTGATTATGTTCTTTATAAGCATTTAAAATATGTTTGGCTTCTATTCTTCGACTCGGCTCATAAATGAAACTGGCTTGTAAAACTTTCTTTAAAAATAAAGGAACAGTCGAAAAATCTGGTAAATTTTTATTATAAAATATTTTTTGCACATCACTGGTTTCAAAGCCTTTTGGTAAAAGCCAAGTTTTTTCAGTCTTATATAATTCAAGTAAAATACAGCCAAGTGACCAAACATCAAATGCTGGAGTGGCTTCGTAGAAATAAAGAATTGTTTCAGGTGGTATATAATCTAAAGTACCCTTTAAATCACCTTTACAATCAGTTACTAATGGTCTTTGATGAGGTAATTTTTTCGCAAGCCCAAAATCAATAATTTTAATAATGTTCGATGAACTTAATAGTACGTTATCTGGCTTGAGATCGCGGTGAACTATTGAATTATCGCGCAAATAACTTACAGCCTTAGAAATTTGTTCACCGATTAGATTTTTTGAATTTTCATTTAAACTTTCATCAAAAATAACGTTTTTCAAAGTTTTAGATTCAAAGAATTCCATTACTAAACTGTAATACTCCTCAGTGGCATAAACTCCATGCAGCTTTATGATATTTTCATGATTAACGCTTTGTAAAAGCAAAATTTCTCTAAATAGTAACAATTCAATAAGATCATGATTAATTTCGACTTTCTTTATTGCTACTTCTAAATTTCTCCAAACACCTTTCGTTACGTTGCCAAAGGAACCTTTCCCAAGTTCGATGTCTAAAAACTCAATTTCTTTTGGATCAATAATCGTGGCTTTTAATTTAGTTAGTTTTTTTGTTCTTTCTTCTGCCACATTGTTTTCTTCTGTTGCCCCAAAAACTAACTACGATTTTCAAAATAAATAAATTAAAAAATCAGTTTTATTAAATCAAATTTTTTTGAATAAAAAACTTACAGCTGTGGTTAACAAAAGAAAAAAACAGTAGATTTCTAATTCCATGGTTCTTTGTTGAATAAAAACAAACTTTTTCTACTGATATGGCTTTAACTATAATAAGAAAAAAAACAATTTATTTTCTATATTTATCGACAAAATTTTAACTTTTGAAAGATTATTTTTAAATATTTGATAAAATATGTCCCATTGAAATGTTATCGTGTAAACAATAGAATACATAAAAAAAATAATCTTCAAAAAATTGCAAATTCACAACTATTTTTCGTAAATTTACAAAAAATAGTTGTAAATTTCCGAAAAATAGTTGTGAATTTACAACTTTTTTCGTAAAATCACAAAAAAAATCGATAATTCTCAAAATCTTCGATAATATACTAAATTTAGTAAATTTACTATTTTTTTCAAATATTTACAAATTTTTTCGAAAATGTTCTAATTTTTTTGCTAATATAAGGAAGTTACTTTTTACAATGCAGATAATCTCTATTCATAGGCAAGAAAACATTCCACCTCTGGAGAGGTCCCCCCTCCATCAGATTTTCTAAAATATTAAATAATGTAAGTTATTAAACCCTCTAGGACCATAAAAAAAAATTAAGGATGATAATTTTTTTTTATGCTCAAAAAATCAATTTTCGAAAAATTCAAAATTATATTTCGAGGTCTTTTGACAAATTTTTGTACGCTTCTACTGTATTTAATGGGGAACAACCTTGACTACCATTAGTAGTTTCTACTATAATATTTTCCAATGTAGGTAAATTAATAAAATGTAATCATCAATAATAATAATTAAATTTATTTTTCGTTATTGAAAATCCGGATAAATGCAGTATAAAATGTAGGACACAACTTATTACTTATCCAATTATGATTAAAAATAAAAGAATAAAAATTATTTCAAAATAAAAAAGAAAAGACTTGACAAAATACTTATGTTTGTTATTTATTAAATTAATATTCGAGTTAATATTTATTATTTGACATTTTTTTTTAATAATTTTTGAAAGCTGATAAATTTTATTTTTATCTATTATTTTTATGTTTATATTTTGATAAACTGAACTTAAAAATTTGTAGTTTATTTAAAATCATTGGATACATAAAAACTACAAAGTATTAAGAAAAAAAGCAAATATTCACGTCGCCGATATGAAGATATTTATTTTTATTTTTCTAATTTGCATGATTCAGTGTAAATTATCATTATCGTTCAATAAAAATAATTTACAGGTAATTGGTGAAGTTTTAATTAAAAATACACTTTACTTACTTCAATTTTTATTTTCAGAAATCGCACAATTATTGGGAAAATTTTTATTCTCGACTCCATAATGCACGTAAAAACGTTATTATTAAAGGCTGTCAGAAAATATGTGATAAAGCTAATAAAAATAACTGCCCAATTAAAAATTGTAAATTAAGAAATGATTTGAGGGAATTATTTTTTAAAAATCATGATGTATGGAAACCAGTAACTGACTTGAATAATAAGATTACAATAGATTCAAATATTTTAAATACAGAAAAGCCTAAAAATTCTGTCAGTTTTCAAGACTCAAATAATAATCAAAATGATTTAACAACAGAAGAAATTGAAACAGCAAAACTATCAGCAACAAAGCCTGAGTCACACGAGCCAACAGAAAATACTTTAAACCAAGAAGAGGAATTTGAGGTTATTGATGAAGTAATAGATTCTAAAAAATATAAAAAGATTGTCATTAAAAATGAAATTTTTTATATAAGAGATGGAGAAGCTTCATTTTTTGCACGTTTATTTGACATATTTTTAAATATTTATTTACAAAATAAAAACTTTGGTTATTATACAGAAATGTCGAAAAATAAAAAAATGTTTGTGGATAAATTTTTAAAATATGAAGCTAATGGTTTTAACAAAAAATATCGTAGCTTATACAGTATTCAAATTTTAAATGAATTAGGATTATGTGAAACAGAAAAGGATGAAACTTATTTTGTTTGCGAATTTGGGTTCAATATACTTGATGCTATTCTATCAGATGCTCCATTTTTGAAGAAAAGCAATAAATGTGCGAATTGTAACAGTTCAAAAGAATATCCATTAGCACAATTTGAGGTGAACCCATCTTCGTCATTATCGATGCTGAGCCCAAGTGTAATAGAAGCAAATATCGAACAAGTTTTAGAAGAAAATAATATTGAAGATAAAAATTGCTCCGAGTGTTCAGCAGAAAATAGTGTTATAGAAACTGTAAGGCAATCTGGGAATTTACTAATTATTGATTTGCATGATACAAATTCTAAATATGAATCACCCTTAAACATTACAATCCAAAACAAAAATTATAAATTAATAGCTATTTTTGCATCAGGTAATTTAAATTTTGTAGCTTATTCATATATAGTATTCAATGATGAGTGGATGAGAACTTTAAGCACTACCCCAGGAAAAAAGGCTGATTATCTCAAAAATATACCAAAACATTTAAACTTGTATTATTTATTTTACATTGAAACATAAATAAATTAATGAAATATTTTTGTTAATTTTTTATCAAACAGTTTATTTTCATTTTAATTGTAAAGTTTTGTAAATAAAATACTTTTTGATTATTGTAAAAAAACATATTAAAATAAATAAATCCATTACCAAAGTAATAAATTTAATAATTTTTCAATTTTTTAATTCATTGATATTTGTCATAATTATGTCTCCTTACTGGTTTTATTATAATTAGTTAAATAATTAAAAATTTTTGAATTAACGTCATTTTTAAATAACAATTTTTACATTGAATAATATCAGCTGTAAGCTGTTGCTCAGCAATGAGTTATTTGCTCAAATAATTGCAAATAATAAATTTAAACTTAAAAAGGTTTAAATAGTTATGAATCAGTTTATTATATTGAAAAAAACCTGACAGCATCCATTCATACAAATGGACCTTCTGTACGTAGAAATTCAAGCTCCTGTTATAAGGTATAAATTTTAGGGTATATTCAAAATATCTTTGTAAATGTATTTTTTAACCTATCAACCTATTACCTTTTAATTACCGTAAATTGCAATTTTTTTTCAGTAATTCTCTGTTACTGTTAAAGTCAATTAACGAAAAGCCCATTTTTGGCTAAAAATTACCAATTTTTCAATTGATGAAAAAATTGCAATTTCCAAAAAATAGTAGCCTTATAGGTCCTAAAAATTTTTATAATATTCAAGTTTCTAAAAATTGTTTATTCACCCACTCCTTTCTGATAGGACTTTTTCGGGTAAACGGGTATCCTTTCCCTTTGAGCATGATCTATGTTAAATTTATAACCGGTTTGTGTAAACTCACCTTAGATACATGGAGCATGTTTACTTACAACTGAGGACTAGGTATAATGCTTAAATATTATGAAACATTACAATATAATTTGCAATTTTTATAATTTGATTCTAAATCCGAATTACTTAAAGTCCCTAATACTAAATTATTCAATGTCCCCAAATCGAAATTATTCTAATTCCCATTTGTCACCCCCTCCCTCTTAAATCGAGCATATTTGACCGACCCTTAATTTTTAGATTTCTAGAGTACCCCCGCCCTATAAGCATGCCCCATGTTAAAATTACTGAAGAAAAGTTGCGGATTATGGGAGTTGAAAGGTGGCCCTAATACAAAAAATGAGATCTACTGAAATTTATTAGGTTAAGAAACCGGGTTAGAACATGAAGATATTAATTTTTTTGAAACTTTTTTTTAGGTTTTATGTGATTTGCAACCATTTAAAAGAAAAAAAATTCTGGCTGTGGCATCCAGATTTTTTTTTTATTGTAGAATTCTTGTTTGGAAACTTTTTTGGGGCTATTTTGGTCCCATCCCTTTTTGTAATCATATTTTTTTCTAGAATTTTCTCATTTTTTTCTTATTTACGGCATTATTTACATACTATAGGTAAAAAAATCTTTGAATAGGTTCAAGTCTTATTCTTAATATGAAAATTTTATTGGAAATAGCATCTAATCAGAGCTCGTTTACTGCAATCGATGAGTGGAACGTTAACTAAACTAAAATATTTAAAACTTAATGCGTAATAAAAAAAAATCTGGCTCAATGGATTACAAAATCATAATATGGATCAGGAAATATTCAATTATAAAAATAGTCATTCACCATCAGATAGCATCTTTGGGAAAAATCTTGATGTGGGTTAAAAATGATACTAGAGTGGTTGATTATTTGAATGTTTAGTAAAAGTTATACATAAGAGCTTTGTGACAAATATAAAATCCTCTTTGATTGCATTTGAAAAAAGGTACATTAAAAAAAAGCAATAATTAGTGAGCCTTTTATGACTTGAGAACTTATATTTTTTTAAAATAAAAATCTAAACAAAAAATTAACTTATGATACAGATTTATTTATTTTAGAGAGATATCAAAATTACAATAATTACTTCGTTTTAGTTTAAATCTAATATTCTAAATTTGTTAATATCAAATTCATTTATTTTTCCGAAATAGAACAATTTTGTTTTGCTGAGCATGAGTTTATAAAGTCGATAGTTTGTTTAGTGATGCAATCATTTGTTCTATGAGCTATTGTATTGGCTTCAATAAATAACTTAAGCATCTTTTCATTGTGGTCGCAAATTTCTAAATCATATTTTAGTTTTTTTAGATTATCCCTGATACCTTTTAAATTATTTAGTAACGGTGAAATTTTGTCCATTGGTAATATTGATTCTTGATTTAACTAAACAAAAAAATTTAATATAAATTATTTATAGATTTGAAGTGGGAAAAAAATAATCTGAAGGTATTTAAGAAATTTTACAGACAGGTATCAAAATATGTCTATTTTCCAATATCAATTTAATTTAATTTAATAAAATTTTGAACTTACAAACTTTTGACACACGGCGTCGTCTTCCAGTACTGTAGACGTACGTGCTTTAAGAAAACATCTTTCAGTATCAGCTTTCCCAATTATCAAAAAATTTTCAATATTATTTACGATTCCAGAAACTTTTTTAAATTCTAATTCTCCTTTCTTATACTCGGGATATAAACAAGGCTTAAAACTGGCTTTTATTGTACTCAGTTCTTTATTTATATCATTAATTTCAGAAGTACATTTCTTATGATCGAGATTCAAAAGTTCTGCATTGTTTTTTGATTTTGAATATATTTCGAAGTTCTGAAAATATTGTTTAAAAAAATTAAAATTATTATAAGATCAAATTTTGTTTTAAATTAATATAAGTACTAACTTTTTTACATTCTGTTTCTATCTTATTAATTGATTCCAATTTAATATAATAACATGAAGCCAAAATTTCTTTCAATTCATTTTTAGCTTCACTTTTAAGAAGATCTGTTTTGGTTTTAACGGCTAATATTTGACTGTTACACAATTTTTTATTGTTTATAAAATCATTGAATTGATCGCCTTGAACGATCTATAAAATTTTTTAATATTTTTATTCATTTACTTAAATTATATGCTAAAATTAAAAATACTTACGATTAAAAAATTAAAAATTATTCCAAATTTTATTGTAAAATAAAAAAATTTAACTGGCTTCATGATTTTTGGTAAACTGACTTAATTTGGTATTTATTTTTGAATGAGTTTTATAAATGTAATAGCTAAATAACTTGAAACCTATATTTTTAAGAGCTGATTCTATTGTAACAGCTAATATAAAAATAATTTTATTTTTTAATCAATATTTTTCGTAATATCCAGAGATAAGGAAAAACAAATTTTGATTATTCTTATATATTTTATTTTTTTCAAAATATTTGTGATACTTTTATAAAAAATTTGAAAATTTAAATAGATTAAAAAAAAAATTCTTTTATGTTGTGAAATATGCAAAATATTTATTTACACAACTGACATTTTAATTAATATTTATATGATTATGGTCGTTTTTTTTTTGTTAGGTTTTTTAGATTTTATTTAATTTCTCCGATCCATAAACAGATGATAATCTGCTCATAAACTGAAAAATTTAACATTTAATCACTTTTCAAGAATAAGTTTTTTTTTGGCACCCTATAAAACCGCAAAATATAATATTGAATTTTTTGAAAATCGGTTTTTTAAACATAAAAAAAATATACTATCCTTAAATTCTTTTTTATATTCCTGACAGGGTGAAAAACTATTTTTTAATTTTTCAGCAAACCTCCTGGAGGTGGAACTACTTTCTAATACCCAAAAATTTTAAATCTTCTACCGCCATTGACCCATGCTTTTAAAACTGCTCTAAAATTTCTATGTTAAACAGTTTATTATTGTGACAAAAAAGAAAGGAACCAAAATATAAAATTGAAAATTTTAATATTGAAAATTTTAAATAAAACTTTTGCTTAACATTAAATTTCTATTTATAAAAGAAGAAACAAAATTTATTTTTCAAAAAATAATTACATGGTTAGATAATTAAAAATTAAAAAACAGTATTAATTTTGAATAGAATTACATCAGTAAAATTTTATTCTAATAAATAATTCAGTTTTCAAATTAAAAAAGGCAAATTTTTTTTTCTCACTAAGACACTGGTTTCAAGTCATTTTATTTGGATATTAGAATATGATTATATTCTATCGTCGGTATAATGGTACGCCATTATATAGACGAAAAAACGTAAATCGAGGCTTATGCTGTTCAGTTACTACTCGTCGTGAGATTTTATCTACTAAAGGTTTTTGGGTCGCTGATCACGAATATCGGAATCTTTTTTGGGAAATATTTTCCGAACACCCTTACATGTGCAAAAACTACACACAAAAAAGGCTTTGATGTATTGGAATTTTAAGTGACTAGATTTGGCCCATAAGAGATTTTTGGGTCGCTGATCAAGAATTTTGAGGATTTTTTTATAATACCACCAGCTTTTCTGGTAAATAAAAAAAACTTTGAAAAATGTAATACTTTTTGGTCAAAATCAAAATATTTCATGCACTTTTACTCGGAAGGGGTTCATTTGTATTTAATATAATTTTATATTAAATTTTTCCCGCCTCTTTTAAAGCATAGAGTTGTAGAAATACAACTCTGCGCTTTAAAGACGGAATTGTCAGCATGGCTCCTATAAAAAGTCGGACCTTGGACCGCAATTGGCCTTCCCAAATCCTAAAAAGGTTAAGAGTTAAGATAAAAGTTTGAGAAACGGTTGTTAAAGTTCCACCAACCCTGTATATTCCTTCTAATCCTACAGATACACTAACAATTTATCCGCATACGTCTCCAAACCTAAAAAATTATTTCCATTAAAAGGAAAAAGCGGTATATATCTCAATATGTATATCGACTTCCGAGGAAATAAAAGCAAAAAATGCGGTTTGGACCGCTTGTGCGAATTGTTGGTGACCTCCGTATAACGAATTGTTCTAAGAAGTTAAACAAACGCATTTCCAAATTAATTTTTCGAAAAATCAAAAATAATAACAAATTTTTAAAATTTTCAAGTTTTTTAAAATATATTTTATTTTATTATCCTTACACAAATTGCAATTTATTTTATAAAGTACAAGATTAATGAGATTGATTTACCATTAAACGAATCATTGGAAACAATTTGATTTTCATTATTTTTCCAATGATATTTATCGCTAAAAAAGTGAGTAGGCACATAAGAATAAGAAAAATATTTATTCTTAACTTTATCATGTTCTATAAAAGCAATCATTTGAAATTCTAAATTTTTTATCATAAAATTTAATGGTATATCACTAGAGAAATTTAAATTATCAGCAAGCATAATTAATATGTCTTGTGGTTCAAAAATTAATTTTATGTCTTCTTTTGGACACCAAGAGCAAATTGCTGTATTTTCTTTACTATTTTCTTCAATGTATTTATCAATATCTTCTTTGAATTCATTGAAAGAAGAAAAAGTTTTAATTTCATAATTCAATATCCTTTGTGGACGAGGGTAATTACAATCTGAACATTCTTCAGTTTTTTTAAATTGATCATCGGTAAACATTTTCTTTACCAAAATATTTAAATTACAATCACAAACAATATTTTTTTCATTTTCCTTACACAACTTGTGTTCTAATAATCGTAATTTAAGTTGACCTAAAAATACTTTTTCATCCTGAAAATTTTTCAAATATTTTTCTATTGCAATTGAAATATCATTTAAAACAGCAAATCCATGTAAATATTTGTAAAAATCTAAATTATTTTTATAAATTGTTAAGAAAGTATCAAAGAGTATTTTATACTCATCGAAATTTTTAAACACAAATTCTTTTTCTAGATCAAATAAATTTTCATAGCCATCTTTAATTAAATCTTCAGTGTCTTTTATTTCGTAATTAGGACAATAACTCTCGTATATAGAATTTTTCCCAAGTATATCTTCTATGAATTCATCATAATCTTTTGAATTTTCTTCGAGGTCAATTAAATTTATTGCGCTTTCTGAGGAATCAGATTCAGACGTTAACTGAGTATTTAGCGGCTCCTTGTTGGAATTTTCCAATATTTTATCTGTTTTATTAAATTTAGGTAATTCATTATTGTTAGATGTTTGAATGTTCTTTTTTAAATTTAGTTTATTGATTAATAAATTATTATTTTTTAATTTATGAATAAATTTTTTTAGTTTTGATAACAATAAACAATCAGATTTTTTATTTGCTTTAAAAAATCTATCTTCTTGCAGATTTGCATCCCCGAAGATTCCTAGTTTATTACAATCAAGTAAAGGATTGACTCGTTTCTAAAATAAAAAAAGAAAATTTAAAAATTAGAGTTGCAGATGTTTTTATTAAATGTTAATTCTTATATTTTACACAATTTAAACGTGCAATATTATTCCCTAAATTATAAAGTGTAATTATTAAAATCATATTCACATCTGAATAATTTTAGCGATACAACTTTAAAAAATTTTAGTCAAAAATAATTTTTCAAAAATATTTAGTAAAATATTTCAATAATAATATAGCTTTATAAAAAAGAAAAATTAAATAAGTGATAGAACCAACCCAATTTTGTGATATGCAGTTGCTTTTTAATAATCTTGAAGAAATTAAGTTCCACTCGATAGTACAAATCAATAAAAATAATAAAAATGATTTCATTTTTTTATTTCCCTTTATTTTTAAAATGAAAAAAAAATATGATACTTGTTTGTGTATTAAACTAATGTAAACTAAAAATATTTAAAATCAACAGTACACGAATTTCCCTTATCAAAATGAAGATTATACGTTAGTCAAAAGTCTGATAAAAGTGTAAAAAAAAAAATAATTCAGTCAATAATGTAAATAATTTCTTCAATAATGTAATCTCTAAAAACTATGTAAACAACACTGTAAAAAGTAACTTTCTTATATTAACAAAAAAATTAGAACATTTTCGAAAAATTAGTAAATTTTCAAAAAAATTTGTAAATATTCGAAAAAAATCGTATATTTACTAAATGTTGTATATTTTATAAAAAATTCGAGCTCGATTTTTTCTTGTGAATTCGCAAGAAAAATTGATAATTTACAATTTTTTTTGGAAATTTACAAAAAATAGTTTTTTAATTTTTGGAAAAAATTCTACTCTCTTTTAAATCTAAGAAAGTTACTTTTTACAACTGTATTTATATATCAAAGACAATGGATTTTCTACCAAAAAAATAATAGTATATGCATCAAGGGCGATTCCAAACTAGCATTATCTAGTGATCTATTACGAGTACCCATAGTAAAGTATGAGTAATTTTAATCCAACTAGTACGAGTCTAAGATTTTTCGTCTTTGTTTTTTATTTTTATTTTTTTTTCAATTTTTTGGAAATTTTTCAGCTTTCCAATTTTTCAGCCTGAGTGGCAACTCAAACAATAGAAAGTATCTAAGATTCCGGCAAAATTTATTAAATTTGCTAATTGAGGGCAATTGAGATGTTTTTGATAAAAATGAATTTTAAAATTGTACTCAGCTAAAGGCTTAAAGGGGCCCTAAAGGCCGTTAATCAATGTGCGGGTAAACGGCGGAATCAGCAAAAGCTGGTTCATTAAAACTAGAGAATGGTAAAACTTGAAAAAATTTAGTTAAATAACTTTATTTATAAAATAAATTTTGCAAATTTTTAACGTTCCAAGTTTTAATTAGTTGATACAGTTCGGTAAATTCTCGGAGATGGAACAAAATTTTTAAAAGCCAAAAACCCAAAAACTTTCCGCTGTTTACCAGCGCGCTTAAAAATGAAAAAAAACAATTGTTTACAACAATCGATTACATTGTGAAAATGTATATACATATATACATAGTATTAAATTCAGTATTGTCAATTGGTCACCATCCTGTAGTCCTAATCAACCAATTTTCACCGCCGTTTACCCGCGCTTTAATTTTTATACAACACCAAATCGCGGGTAAACGGCGGAATCAGCATTGGTTCCTTAAGACAAGAGAATGGTAAAAATTGGAAAAAATCAGCTAAATAATTTTAGTTGAATAATAAATTTTGCCAATTTTTACCATCTGGTGTCCTAATCAACTAATTATTTACCACTGTTTACCCGCACGACAAACATCAATGCACGGGTAAACGGCAAAAATACAATAAAAATGTTATCAACTACAAAAAAAATTTATTTGCAATCGTATAAAAGCTTTTAGGTCTGAAAAATTGGCCTTGTATTATTTTTTTCAAACCAAATTCGTTACTTGGCGTAAAATTTGCTGCAGAATCTAAATTTGAAATAAAAAAGTATACTTTAATAATTAGTTTATATTAATATTTATTTTTATATTAATTTTTTTATTTTTACATTTACAACAATTATTTTATTTTTATATTTACATGAAAGCGAAATTATTTTATCAAATAATGAAACTTTTAAAATTAATATTCAACTTAATTATTTTTACTCTTATTGGTATTCAATTCATTTTGTAAACTTCTAAAATATTTTCCAATTTTGGTCGCTTTTCAGCTTCGCGATCAAAACACTCTAAAAGAATAGGTTTTAGAAAATCTGGAACTCCAGTAATTACTGGATAATAATCAGATTTCAAACAGCGCCTTTTAGCCTTTAGTATATTGCGAAAGTGACCTTCATCCCAAATACGTCGCTCGTTGTAAAATTCTGTAAAAAGGCATGCTAGAGACCAAACATCATTAGAAGGTGTTGGTTGCGAGTCACCTAAGTTTACTTCGGGTGCTCGATATCTAGGATCAGATTTTATCCTTTCTTTTACTGGCAAACATTGACTTAAATCTTCACATTTACTAAATCCAAAATCAAATATTTTTACCTGATTTTTTTCATTTATCATAACATTTTTGAGTTTTATGTCTTTGTGAATTACTCCTTTGGAGTGTATGTGCATTAAACCAACTAAAACTTGCATAGAAATATGATTTTTTTCATCAACAGTCAATCGCTTTTTCAGTTTCCGCTCAATGACTGCATCGTACAGATCTAGGCCTTCGAAATGTTCTAGTACGATATGGTAATGATCTTTTGTTATGAAAACTCCCAATATATTTATGACATTCTCGTGGCCTTTAATCATGTAAGTCAATAAAATTTCATTCAATATTTTGTTTTCATTTTTAAGCAAATGATCATGAACTTTTCTAGATTTTACAGCAACTTTTTTATTCTTGTAAACACCGGTGAAAACTTTGGCTTGGTGGCCTCTTCCTAAACATTCCTTATTCAATGTTACGTCATTTTCATTGAGTATTTCCAGACCTAGCGAAGGATGATTTTTGAATAAATTTCTTAGCTTTGCTGTTCGTTCTGCAACTTTCTCTTCTCCCCTACCGAAGACAGTCTGCAAAATGCAATATTTCTGATAGAAGCATCTTACATTTACATTAATTCTAATTTTAGAGTTTTAGATAATTAAAATTTCAAGAATTATTTCATCTAAACTAAAGTAAAATAATCTATCGAATTAAAATAATTATGTATCTCAAGTAATTAAAAAAAAAATTATACTTACGGAGCTGCAGCACAAAATAGCAAAACAAGCTAAAATTATGGGCTTCATGATTCTTGTGCAAAGATAAATCAACTGTATTAGAAGTTTCAGTTGTATTCCAGCCTTATATAGCGTTGTCCCCACGAATCTATGATAAAATTATTTTTCAATTTTTAAAAACTATTAAAAATATTTTTTTATTTTCTTTTATTTTTTTAAGAATTCTATTCAAACTGTGGTATTTTTTTTTTATTCAAGTAATAATTTTAAATATTAAAATATTTTTAGAACTTGGTAAATATAGCTCGTTTTTTTAGCTATTATTTTACTGTTTAAATAATAGCTTCCTAATTAATTTTTTTATTACTTCTTTTGATACAAAAAAAATATGAATAAAAGAAAAACAAAAAAAAAAACATTTTTAATATTTCAGCTGTGTAAATTTATTTTTTTATATAAAAATTAAATATTTGGCCTTCAAATTATATTGCTTAATTTTTTTTTAATTTTAAAGATTTTTTATACGTTAACAGAGAAAAACTATTTTTTTATTCTTACTCATATTCATTTTAATTAGATGCTTTACCGAACTACTAACCCCAACGAAGGGTAAGAGAGTCTTTAACCCAGGTACTCCAATATCGAATCATTAATTGTTCTATAATTTCGAGAAACCGTATAAGAAAAAGGTCTTTAATAGGTTTTTTCGGGTCAGTGAATGCTAATTTTGGGTTTACAGTCGCTAAATATTAATTTTGACTTCAATAACCTGCAATTATCACAAAATTTAGTTTTATTCTTTTAATTAAGGCTAATATTCATAAATTTATTTTAAAGTATCAATTTTTTCATATATTATATGGAATCATTTACTTTAATGTAGAAAGTTCTTTTTTTGATGTATTTTAGTCCACCATCTTGGAAAATCGGAAAATACATTCGGGTGAAAAATGAAAATTTTCATTCATAAAACCCCCGTAGCCTAATTTTAAACTTGTATTATTATTATTTTCTTGCTTAAAATAAAATTAAAAATTGATTATTTTGCTGTGGGGTTGGTTATTTAACCTTTATTTTTGAAGGTGGGGCTCAAAATTTAAAAAGCTCATCTTTGGCTCATTTAAAGCAACTGAAATTTTGAAGTGAATCGAATATATCCCTGAGGAACTATCGTGGTTACAAACCGGACATTTTTTTACCCTAATAGACTGAGCTTGCTCAAACTAATTATAACTTTTTTTAAATTAACAGTGAATAATTGAATACTATCTCCCAGGAAACGGTTTTTTATTTTAATTCTTTTCAGCATCAATTTTATATATTTCTTTAGGAGGCACTCAATAATTACGTCATTTTTCTTACTGTAGTCCCGTTTTTAATTATAATTACTTATAAAACGCTGTATTAAAAAGAAAGTAAAAAACAATGAAATTTATTTTTAAAAAATTTTCAATGTTATTTTCTTTTTTTTGTTTAGTCTTTCAGAAATGTTTTAAAATCAGCCTAAAAAGATGAAATTTAATAAAATTTACAAAATGATAAATATGGACCTTAAAATGGACCTTAAATTTTCATTTTTTAGTGATTCAAAAAATTTTATGGAAGCAATAAAAACTGACTTAGAAATAACTCACACGTAATTTATTTTATTGTAGAGCGAAGATTGATACCAAGAAAAGTTCTACTTCTTAAAAACAGGGTTTCAAAAAAACTAAAAATCAGAGCTTTCATGTTTGAAACTGAGCTTTAACCACCGCTTACAAAAACTGTAAAAATGTTGGCTACAAACCAATATTTTTAAATGTATGGGTGTGTGATGGTTTGCTTCGCTCTACACGTTTTTAACGGTAGCTAGTATAGATAAGGTATATCTATTTTTAGATTAAATTGTATTAAAAAAATATTTTTTTATTAAATGAAGTCTTTCGAAATTGTAAACGGGCTACCTAATTATTTTTTATCTAGTGGAATAGCATTGCTTAAAAATATTATAAATCTTCAATTAATCCACGTAGAAGCTCGATTAAGGTCTTACTAAATAAGTGTTTTCGTGATTCTACACAGAAGATGGCAAATATTAATATTTTGCTTATTTTTGCTGTCTTTTTAACAAGTGGCGTAAGTATATTTAATGAAAAACACTGTATTAGTAGATAAAAATTTTTTTAATTCATTTTTTTCTAATTATTACAGATTGTTTCTGGAGTCCCCACAAAAGCAGTAACAATAAATGAAGGTGCTAATATCGAACATTATTTAGATGACAGTGTCATTTACGAGCCAAATTTCGGTGCTCCAAATAATCTAAAACCTATCTTACGAAAAACTCAAGTTAAGAAAAATGTAACAGATTTAAGTAAAACAAATTTGAATAATCATGAAAACGAAAAGTTAAAATCAACTGATGAAAAAATCGTAAATTATTTACCAAAATTATCTAAAAATTTTTTTAATTCATTTTTTTCTAATTATTACAGGTTGTCTCCGCAGCCCCAAAAAAAGCAGTAAGAATAAATGAAGATGCTAATATTGAGCATTATATAGATGACAGTGTCATCTACGAACCAAATTTTGGGCCTCCAGAAAACCTAAAATCTGTCTTACGAAAAACTCAAGTTAATAAAGATAGCAATTTGATAGATTTAATTAAAGTTCGTCAAATAAATTTGGATAATGATAAAAACGAAAAATTAACTGATGAAAAAGTCGTCGATAATTTACCAACTTTATCACAGAGTAATACAAAAAATACAAACTGTACACAAATTTTAGTTAAAGAACTACAAGCTCGAAATTTACTTTTGAAAGAATACCTTGATTTATTAGAAAATCATCAAAAATCGCAAACAAGTAAACATTGTCACACATGTTCGCATAATGGTGAAAACGGAAAATCATAACTATAATTAGGTAAAATCTTGATCATTTTCTACCAAATACATCAAAGAATAAATAATACAATACAAATTCTGCAGGATCCTGACTCAAAAAGTAGCAACTGATAATTTGACTTTGAAAGGCAAATTACTTGTAATAGAAGCATGTACAAATATTTTTGTTTCATATAATTAATTTAAAGATTTTAAAAATTAGAATGAACAAATGTTCACACTGACTTTGACAATATGGATGATTAGTTTTTAGAAATCAAGGAATAAACTATTTTGTATTACGTTATCAGCTAGTTTATTTATTATAGAAATTAAGGAGATGCAAACAAAAATTTTCGGAAAGAAAAATCTGGATGATTTAGAAAATAAGGAAAAGGATTATTAGAAAGGGATGGTTATTTTATGATTTATTTTAAACTTAAATTGTACGCAATATTATACCGAAAATTATGCAACCTTTCAAATAAACTTTTCTATTTAAAAAATGTAAAAAGATTAAGCCTAATAAAGTGTATAAACATGAATTTAAAATCTAAATGTTATTTTATTATTATTTAATTCAAAATCTGCAAAGGGAGTTCACTTAATTTGAAATGCCCAATTAGACTACTTGCTTATGGATCAATTAAAAAAATAGGTCCTAAAATCGTACCTGTGGGCTTTCTTGGTCCAAAAACACAGGTCAGGGGTTTTTAGGATATCTACAAAATATGGCTGCAAGCCTTGTTTTTTAACCTATAAACTTCCATTAGGGCTCATTTTTTTGTGTAAGTGATTTCTAGTCCCGTATAAACTTTTTAAACGAAATTTTTTATCAGTAATTCCAGAAAAATATTCAATTCAATAAAATATCGATTTTTCGCCCAAATTATTTAAATTACTACCAAAATTATAAAAAAAAAAATACTAGTTAACTCCTTTTCAGTTTTACTATTTATCATTTTTGGTAATAATAAAATTTTATAATTTAAAAAACATTATTTAGTATTATTTAAAATCTAATATATTTTATGTTTACAATTTATATTTAATCTTGTAAACCTCAATTATTCGCATTTCTGGATCATTCAAACATTCCTTTTAGTCCTTGGAAATCTTTGTACTAACCTTATATCTCAATAATTTAAATTTTTATCTTTACCTTTCGAGGTTCGAATTGTCGAGGTACCACTGTATATAAATTAATTTACTTTTTGCTCACATAAATTAAGCAAGTCGATTATATTTCATTTTATGTTATAATGATTTTTTAGCGCTTCATTTGGATAATTTAAAGGAAGGTACATTTTAACACTAAATAAAATAATTGTCTATTTTTAAATTTTATTTATTAATTATTAGAACATTTTTTAAAATTTTTATAGTATGCATTTAAAATATAATTTTTTTTTGTGAATTTTTATATTTATTTTTCAGTTTCATTCAACTCGGTTATTTCTCCTTTCTCGTAATTTTCAGTATTTTTATTACTTTTTTCTTTCAATGAGCTTAACATTGAATTTGTTTTTTTGGTTTTACTAAAAGTTAAACCTGATGTTTGTTGTGTAGTTGAAGACGGCTTTCCGTTAGCTCGTACGGTACTTTCAGTTTTCTCGGTAGTTCTCCGTGAAGATTCTTCATTTTCAGGAATTGGATTTAATCCATTATTTGTTTTCTGACCTCTTCTATCGTTCTTTGTTCTTTCTGATTGTGTAGTTTCAGAAGGTACATATACTGATCCAGATTTTTCGTGTTTACTTTGAGAAGATGACATTTGTTTATTTCTACTTTCAGTTGCAGTTCTTCTTGAAGATTCTTCATTTTCAGAAATTGGATTCAATCCGTTATTTGTTTTCTGACTTCTTCTATCGTTCTTTGTTCTTTCTGATTGTGTAGTTTCAGAAGGTACATATACTGATCCAGATTTTTGAGAAGATGATACCTGTTTACTTCTATTTTCAGTTTCTTGATTTTTGGATGGTATAAAATCATTTATGTTCAAGTTTCCTATATCTACATCCAAATTATTTGGTACTGATGATTTTGAATTTTTTGAGGGAATTGCACTTGGTCTTTTTTTGTACTCGCAGTTAGATTCAGATTTACTAGTTGCAGGTTTTGAGGGTAAAGGTTTCTCTGAATCAGCTTTAGATGTTAGTTTAGGCATTTCAATTGCTTTTACGTTTGCCTACAAAATATTAAAGATTTTTTTTGTTTATAAAATTAATTATTTTTTAAAACATTAACATTTAATTTAAATATTGAATATTATAAAAAAAATAAAAAAAGTCATCAAAATAAGTAACAAAATTTAAAATTATATTTTTTTAATTAATCACTTGCTCAATAACATTAAATTATACTTACATTATTAGTTTGAACAATTTCTCTATATTGTACCACTTTTTGAATATGGATCTCTTGCTTAGTTATTTTATAATATCCAGTGGTTTTTTCAACTTCTTTACTTGGATTGGTTGGTGCCCCAAAAATAGCCTAAAATCGTTTAAAAAAAATTTAAGTCCTTTTTTTGATCAAATATTTTCCACACATATTTTTTGAAAAAAATCAAAATTATTTTATTTTCGAGAAATAAAATTTTGGAAATAAAATTTTGGATTAAGTACGTATAAAAAATTATGAATTTAAATACAAAAAATTATAAAATATTAAGACCGTTTAAAAAAAATTAAGGTTTTTAAAGTAAATTTTAAAAATATACTTACATTACTACAAAATATGGTAGCAATACAGAGTAGTACAATTTTGTTCATTTTGAAGCTAATGTGGTTTTTCAATAAAAATATGAAAACTGACTATAAAAAACGATAATAATTAAAGCTTTATATACAAAAAAATTTGTGTATTTAATTTTTAAAATTAATTAATAAATAGATAATATTCAAATAATATGAATTACAAAATTTTTTTTCAATAAATTATTGGATTTTTTATATTTTTCATTATCTAAACAATAGAATATATATTTTTAAATTATTATACCTATTTTTAAATAATAAAATAATTTTTGAATTTTAATCATTTTTATTATTAAGACTTTGAAACAAAAAATTTTTTTTTATTTAATTTTTATAAAAAACTTTTTGTTAAAAAAATTATTTTAATTTAAAAAGAAAAAATAATTCATTCATTCAAATTTCTAAGAAAATATTGCGGTCCAAATAACTCATAGTCCCCATTGCCTGCAATGAAATCTCCACCATGAATCCAAACCATAACAGGAACATCTTGAACAAAATTTAGTTGCATCTTTTGTCCCATTCTATTTCTTATGAGCAGTAGGATCCTATTTAATCACTAGTTAAAATAAGTTTAAATATTTAATAGATACTGAAATTAATTAGAAAACTGAATAGGAAAAAGCTCGGACTTTTTCCTTATCCTATTCCCAATTTCAGATCTATCCTATTCCCACCATCTACATTTTGACTTGAGTATTTTGAAGACTGAGAATATTTCAATAAAATATTTATCATTCAAATTTATATTTGTTTATATTTAATATCTTAGTAATAAATAATAAAATTTAAGTTCAAAATAGTATATTAGGGTCCTAGGCCAGAAAAATAAAGAATGGCCCAAATCGCACGTAAATTACCTTCCGAGGTGAAGCCGAGGATGGTAAACTGTGATTTGGGTCATTCTTTGTTTATGGCCGAGGATTGTACAAAATTTTTCTGCGACTGTGGCGGGAAATACGCACTTTCGGGCCGCAGTACAGAAAATTAAATTATTCAAAAATTAAAAATTTTATCAAAACGCATTATACAAAAAAATTAGTTCTGCATAAGGAATAACTTTGACTGCAAAAAATTTGACATGATTTTTGAAAAAGTCAGAAACCTCCTTTATCTTTCCACGTGGATTTTCAACTTCTATGAATTTTGCCATGCTGAAATTTTACCCACCAACTACTACCTTAGATTCCTGGTTCCCTAGAACCAATTGCGCAAAAAAATCGACATGGATTTTCTATATTGAACACTTGTTCTTTAGCTTCTTAAGTCTTTACATACGTTATTAACTTTTTTGGGGAGCAGAGCTTCAAAATAATTACCAATTTACCTAAATAATAATTTGTTTTTATTTTTACTTTTTTGATAACCAAAATAAATATAAACATTTAGTCATTAATCTAATTTCGTGTTACAGAACTCTAGAATTTAGGGCTATGTGCCCCGAAAAATCGTAGTCTAAAGCAGGCAAGGGTTTTAGAGCTAAAACGATTTTCAGTGCATGGTAAAACAATTACCTGTTTTTGATAAATCAATTGTTAGAATTTAGAAATACCCTGCCAACTAGCTGGCATTAAAGTTCGGTATCAGATTCAAAAAATTACTATAAACGAACTTAAATAAACGAAAAAGAAGAAAAAAAAAATCTTACATTTTTCCATACGATTTTGGACAAAATAAAAATTGTCAAAAAAATCCGTTTTGCCCATTTCATCAGCACTTTTTTTATTAGAAAACTTGGCTTATAAAGAATTTTAGCCAGTTGAAATAATTTTATGCGAATAAAGCCAAAATTTCTAAAAATGAAAAAATTTTGAAGCTCACTCAAATCCATTTATATCAAGTTTTTTGAGGTCTATGACCCGCCAAACCATATTGATTTAAGTTTTTAACTATTTCAAACCTTTTTCAGTGCGAAACAACAAAAAATTTGAAAAAAAAAAATCTGACAATTTTCCATATAACCCCCTTTCGATTTTGGCCAAAATAAAAATTTTCAGAAAAATTCCATTTACCCTTTTCATCAGCACTTTTTTTATTAGAAAACTTGGTTTATATAGGATTTTAACCAATTCAAATGGTTTTAAGCGAATAAAGCCAAAATTCCTAAAAATCCAAAATGTTTAAGACTCACTTAAATCCATTTATATCATGTTTTTTGATCTTTCTAACCCGGTAAATCATATTGATTTAAGTTTTCAACTGTTTCAGACCTTTTCAAGTACAAAAGAACAAAAAATTTGAAAAAAAAAAAATTGACCATTTTTCCATTTCCCTTTCAATTTTGGCCAAAATAAAAATTGTCAAAAAAATTCTTTTCCCCACTTCATCGGCACTTTTTTTATTAGAAAACTTGATTTATAAGGAATATTGACCAATTCAAATGGTTCTATGCAAATAAAGCCAACATTTCTAAAAATTCAAAAATTTTAAAACTCTCTGACTCGGTAAACAATATTGATATAAGTTTTTAATTTTTTCAAACTTTTTTCGGTACCTAACAGCGAAAAATTTGAAGAATTAAAAATCGGACATTATTTCATTAAAAACCCTTTCGAATTTGGGCAAAATAAAAATTTGTGAAAAAATCCGGATGCAAATAATGATTACTGTCCCATGGTGCAACGCACCTGAGGTCAAAAACATTTTTATCCCTTAAATTATATTTTTCTTTTGTCCTGGATGGCAAAACTTTTTCATAGGATGACGAAATACTCAAATGAATTTTCATATGTTATGTGTCGCATCTTTAGATGTAATGTTTTATTAGTTTAAACATTTTTTATTAAAAATTATTTTTACATTTTATATTATAATTGTAATAAATTAAAAAAATCATATTTAAAATTCTTAAAAATTTTTAATTAACCAATTAGATAAAATCGATGACAAAATTTGTGCATTTTTTTAATAATTAATTAATTTTTTTAATAATTAAGTATTTGAAAAGATAATCCATAAACTATTTTTACTTTAATGGTATTGAATAATGAATATTGAATATTGAATATGGTATACTTTAATAGATAAAATAGACCATTAAAAATATTTTTTTATTGCTTGAGGAACCGTAGTGCCAATAATTTTTTATTAATTTTTGTACAATAAATTATGAAGATTTTTTTTCTATTTAATAAAAATTTGTCCTCTATATTTAACATTTTTTCCATTCTTGGATTTTCTTGAATATTTAAATAACGAATCACAGAACCATCTGAAACTGGTATCCAATAGCATGGTGTTAAATTAATTTCAATGGTTGGTCTCCTGTAAAATAAAATTTATTATTCAACATTAAAATATTATTTTTGATAAAAAAAATGAGCAAAAGTTTTAATATTTTTTAAAGACTTACCCAGTTTTGGCGAAATTAGTCCACATCTCTATCATGCGTTCCATCATTTTATACTCTGCCGAAGTTTTATTGTCTTTATCGATATTAAAGGATTTTATGCCTTAAGAAATTTTAATTCATCTGCGTGGCCAGCCCCTAAAATACAAACATTATGCTATAAAAAAATACGTGAAACTAAATTTATTTGCTAATAAAGCATTTAAAGAAAAATTTTTTATCCAACTATAGTTTCAATATTAATACAAGGACCTGTCATAATTTTACGTTTAATATTGCAATTTGAAGTTGATTGCAGAAATATTTTACAATAGTTACTCTGTAATTTAGTTTTTGATCCATCAACGATTCTAAGAAACTTGTTCCATTCTCGTAAGAAAACACGTGCAAATAATTTAGTGGTGAGCTCCTGGCAACTTGATATTTGATTTTGCTTTATGAATACATCGATTAAAATGTTCACCTCCCATTAAATTCATAAACTCCTCTTTTTTGTCGGCAGTGATATTATCATTTCCAAAATATAACTGTTTTAAATCATTTGGAGTTAAATTTAACTCTTTTAGAGCTTCAATTGTCTTTGGATGTAAATATTCAGTAAAATTTTATAATTTTCCAGTTTTTTCATTATTCATTAATTCTTTGTTTTTTTTAAAGAAAAATATTAATTTTAACGTAAAATTTAATACTACTTAAATATTTTATAATTTTTTTTATTTGTCAAAACTAGTAAGAAAATTATTCCTTCGCGATTATTGTATCCCAAATGATAAGGTATTTGTACTGCTTCATTAACAGCAAGTTCTGGTTGTAAATAAATGGGTTGTACGATTTGTCATCCACACTAGGGCCAAATGGCAATACCACCTACAATTTTTCCTAAAAAAAAGTATTTATTTTTTTTATTCACTTGGGATTTTGAAACTTAAAAATACAATCAATTTAAATGAATCTAGTTATTGTTTTATTATAATATTAG
This sequence comes from Anagrus nilaparvatae, assembly GCA_022575985.1. Taxonomy (NCBI): domain Eukaryota; kingdom Metazoa; phylum Arthropoda; class Insecta; order Hymenoptera; family Mymaridae; genus Anagrus; species Anagrus nilaparvatae. The sequence continues at coordinate 35,174,958 of JAKSXM010000231.1, forward strand.
ACACAGATACTTACTTCTGAGGTTTTACCTTCAAGGTTTTACCTTGATTTTCTATTAACAGTTTCACGTCCGCACTTTTTAAAAATTCTGTAAAAATTTTATAATTTCATTGAGATCTTTGATGTCTTATCCAAGCAAGGAGCATAATTTATAAACTTTTGTTTTTGGATTATTTGGGACAATTCCCCAAGTATTTGTAGCGACGCCACTTTGCGAAATGGCTCTGTGAAACAATCCTGTAGAGTAAATTTATAATTTTACATAAAAAAGGTGAATGCAAGAAAATAATTTAATATTCATTACCTTTAGCCATGGGTGATAAGGACAAAAAATGAACTGCAACACCTCCTGCACTTTCTCCAAAAATTGATACGTTATTTCTATCGCCACCAAAACTTGAAATGTTTTCTCTAACCCATTTTAAAGCCATAACTTGATCCTTTAATCCTTGGTTACCTGGTGCAATTTCATCTTCTAGGTTCAAAAAACCTAAAAAAAAAAAAACAATAATAAATAAAATTTACTTATAAAGAAAGGCTAGAATATCTAGTTGGTAATACAACTAACAAAGCTGCTATTTTTACCTTTATGGACCTAAATTGGACTTAAATTTTGCATATAGATTTATTTTTTCCCTTCTTATTTTATTTAAAAAAAAAGATAAAGATTTAAAAAAAAGAGTAAAAACAATATTTTTTGCGTTTGGCTAACGTCCAAGATTAATTTCCCACATAACTTTGATAATATAAAATCTAATATTTAAAATCATTAAATTTTAGTATAATGGCTACCAAATTTATATTCAGCACCAAGGCAGCTTAGACTCTGTCAGTGCCATTGCTACTAAATTCAAGTTTAGTACCGAGCTACTACTAAATTTTAGCGTATTGGAAACCAAATATAATTTAGTGCCAAGCTACTACGAAATACTAGTGTGTTGGTACTTTGCCAGACGCATATTTCAGCATCCTACTGATTGAGTACCAACTACGACTAAATTTACGTAATATGACAACTGAAAATTTGTGATAGTCCCAAGCTACTAAATTTAAGTGGTACGGCTACTAAATTTAATTTTTAATCCTAATATTAAAAAAAATATTTAAAAATAAATAAATAAATACTGTTAAAAAAAATAACTATAAACGAAAAAAAGAGAGTAAAACCAAAATTGCCGTTCAAAAGTTTTTGAATGTTGACCTTTCGAAGGGAGAAATAAGACTGACCAAATTTAAATTTACTTTTTTGTTATTAAGTTTTTATTATACCCCACTATTAAAAAGTTTTGCACGCGGTGAACTTTTAAAAAAGTATTTAATATTTAATTAAAAAAAATATTGAGTAAATTAAAATAAAAGTAAAAAATAAATAATAAAAATTACGTAAGGTTAGTGACTTTTCATTTAAAATAATCTTAGGGTTTTTATTGAATGTAGCTACTCTCATATTCATAATCAGCGTTCTTAAAAACTTATTATTTTTTACTATATAAATTTTTATTTTAATATTGGAAATTTCTTAGTTATTGCAAAACTAAAATTTGAATTATAGATTTATCATCAACTTCTAAGCAAAGTGCATCTTTTCAAATTTTTTCAAAAAAAAAGGCAAAAGCAAAAATAAATTTAAAGCCCTATGAGATGAAGAAAAATTTACTAACTTTCTAATTTGAATTTAGGAAAAATTATTATTTTTAATTTTTGGTTTTTCCTGGAAAATTCAAAATACCAATATGCGAATTTAAATGTTGTTAAAAATTAATTCTTAGTGTCGTAAAAATAAAAAAAACTTATAACCGGTTTGTGTAAACACAAACTACACTGTAAAAAGTAACTTCCTTATATATTAGAACATTTACGAAAAATTAGTAAATTTTCGAAAAAATTTGAAAATATTTGAAAAAAATCGTAAATTTACTAAATTTAGTATATTAACAAAAAATTTGAGTATTCTCGATTTTTTTTGTGAATTCGCAAGAAAAATTGATTATTTACCATTTTTTTTCGAAAATTTTCAAATAATAGTTGTGAATTTACGAAAAATAGTTGTGAAGATTCTCTAATTTTTCGATAATATATACTAAATTTAGTAAATTTACGATTTTTTTCGAACATTTACAAATTTTTTTGAAAATTTACTAATTTTTCAAAAACATTCTATTTTTTTTGTTAATCTAAGAAAGTTACCTTTTACAGTGTAAATGCTTGGAGCATGTTTACTACAGTTGAGGGCTAGGTAAAATGCATCAATTTTACGCAAAATTACAATACAATTTTTTATTTTTATAATTTGTAATTATCACCTTTTCTAGATGTTAAGATTCTAAACCCAAGCTGTTCTGATTCCCTAAACGCGTATTCTAGGTCCCTAAATTGAAAATATTTTAACTCCCTTAACCTGAATTATTACAAGTCCCTAAACTTGAATTATTCTAAGCCCCTAAATCAAAATTATTCTAATTTCCTAAACGCGGATTATTTCAAGTCTCTAAATTGAAATTATTCCAAGTCTCTAAACATACACTATTCTAAGTCCTAAAATCGAAATTATTCTAATTTCCTAATCCCAGATTATTTCAAGTCCCTTAATTGACTTATTATAAGTTCCTAAACCTGAATTATTCTTATAAATAAGTCCCATTTGACACTTCCCTTGATTTTCAGGTTACCCCCTCTCTATAAACATTTTCCATGTTAATAGAAAATAACCATTTTTCTAAAATCCCTATATTATTGGTTGTGTCAATTATTTTTGTAATTTAGTGTTCATTTTTTAATGTTGAAACTTTTATTATAAAGTAATAGTATTTATATAGTTGAATTATTAATTTCTTTATTTAACATTTTTTGTTATACACTCAAAATTGGAGAAAAGAAAAATTTATTAATTAGTTTAAATTTAATAAGTAAAAAAAAATATTTAAAATATAGTGCATACAAATTATAAATATTAGTACATTCTTTAGTTTTTCAAGTGATTTCCCTGTATTGTTGAAAATATTTAGTTGCAAATATTTAGATTTTATAAAAAATTTTTGATGTAGGAAAAAAAGTTTTATTCATAATTAAGTAGCACAATTCTCTTTTAGTTTTTCCTTGCTTACATACGTTCTTTTTTAATTAACTGTTCATTATATTGTTGTGTATATACTACATTCTTATTTGTAAAATGGTTAATTGGTTCTTTATTACTTTTTTCAGATATCGTCGGGAGCTTTTGCAAAGTATCTTTACGTTTTGAAGTTTTATTAGAATTTTCAGATTCTTTTTGAGAAACTGATCGTTGATTAGTCGTTTGACTTCTTTGTGACTGAGAAACTGATGATTGATTAGTCGTTTGACTTCTTTGTGACTGAGAAACTGATGATTGATTAGTCGTTTGACTTCTTTGAGACTGAGGAACTGATGATTGATTAGTTTGTTGACTTCTTTGAGATTGAGGAACTGATGATTGATTAGTCGTTTGACTTCTTTGAGACTGAGGAACTGATGATTGATTAGTCGTTTGACTTCTTTGAGACTGAGAAACTGATGATTGACTAGGCATTTGACTTCTTTGAGACTTTTCAGATTTTGATAATTGTGAAATACGAGATTTTTTAGATTTTTCAACATCCTTTTGAGAAACAGGTAGGCTAATTTTACTACCCAAGCCATCCTCATTCGGTAATTCTTCTATTTTAACACCAGAATCACTAGGGGCTCTTATTGCATTTGGTATTTCTGTTCCACCCTAAAATATTATTTATTTTAAAATTAAATTTATAACAAGCTTTTAACTAAATTATAAAATATTATAAAAATTATAAAAAAATTATAAAATACTAAATTATTAAATTATAAAATTTTATCCTAATATCTTCGTTACTTACTTTAGTTTTATAATAAATGCATTCTTCTCTAACATAATGTACGTTTATTTGAACACCATTTAAGTCTTTGCATAACTCTTTTATTTCAGGTGGTGGCATACCAGAAATTACCTACAATAAAAATATAAATAAAAACATAAAATTTTATTTTATTAAATAAATTTAAAAGCAGTAATTAACATTAAAACTTACATAGCTGCAAAGTATAACAGAAAGGTAAAAACCTAATTTTAACATCATGATTCCTAATTATTTAATATTATGTTAGCAATATTAGAATTCCAAAAATTGACTGTTACTATCTTCAATTTGATAGAGCTTTATATAGTTAAAAATTGATCAATTATTCTAAATAATTAAGTAAAAATAGATATTTTTTAATGATGAAATAGGTATATTTAAATTCGAAAAATAAAATTTTTAATTCTAGGTATATTTCAAAATATTGAATTTCATCGTTTGAATTGATATTTTGAACAAATATTTAATGAGTACTATAGAAATTTATTTGCGTAATTTTAGATCAATTGTAAAAATAAAAATAAATATTTAAATAAATTAAAAATAGAAATATTTAATTTTGTATTATAAAAACAAAAACTTACGAAATTTTGGTAGCTTATTTTTTTATATTTTATATCTTATATTTGATGTTTCAATTTAAATATAGATTCTAGAGACATATTATTATAAAAAAATAGAATTTTAATTAGTTAGTTTAAAAATTGTGAAATCAAAAAATAATATTGGGATATTGTGGGTTTTTTAAAATATATATTATCTTTCAAAACAATTTCAAAACTCATTTTAGGGTAATTCCATGAATAATTAGCACAAAATGATACTTGAGGTCTCAAAAATAAATTTTTTTTTTCTCGATAAAACAACTTAAAAATAGATGATTTCCTGAATTTGGAGGTTTTCTGTAAATTTTGAAGGGTATTATGCTGTTTTAAAGTTTTTTGAAAAAACTGCTCTCCTCAGAATAAGTCTTTGATGTAAAATTTGATTAGAAATTCGAATTTTCAGTCAGATTTTTCCCTATTCTATGTCGATTCTTGGGAAAATTCAAACTTTTACTCTAACTTTAGATTTAATAATACGCGTTTAGGGAATCAGAATAGTTTGGATTTAGGGACTTAAAATAATTCAGGTTTAGAGACTTGGAATATTTTTGATTTAGGGACCTAGAATGTATTGTATTTTTAACTACATTAATTTTCGAAATAAAAATAATTCATGAAAATTATAAGAATCTTATAGCTTAGAATCGTGCATTTACAGTTGATATCAATTTTTAAACCATGGATTCGCAAACTACAAATAAGGCTGTTGCCGGATAAGCATATTGGATTGGTATCCGCAACCAAGTTTGGCCTGAGTAATGCCATCCAAAAAGTTGTCAAAAAACTTATCCAGACCACGAGACGTATCCTAGAACCTTAAAAATCTTTAAATTATTTTTTTTAGACGATTTTTTACACATTATTTAATTTTTTCGTTTCATGAATATATAAAATTCTGATTACTGGCTGAAAAAGTTAACATATCATCAAATTTTAAGAAAAAATTTTTTTGAAAAATTAACATTACCAGTAAGCTTACCCAAAAATAAGCTTACTAGTAAGCTAAATCTTTTTACGTGGGGACCCGTTTAAGACCCAACAGCAATTATTCATTTTCTGCTGGAACAGTTTTGCTCATGATATGTAATATTCGCCCTAAGGGCTAAAACTTACCCGTGGACGTGCCGTTGCCCCTCCTGAATCCCTGATAATATAAAAAATCCAGCACAAACTTCAAAAATTATTTTTTTGAAAATCTGAGCAGTTTTGCCCATGAGGGGGGGGGGATTCTCGCTCTGAGGGTTAATTCTTACCTGCAAAGTTATTCTTAGCCCTCCGTAACCGTTTATCATATAAAATTCCAACGATAGCCTCAAAATTCATTGTTTTGAAAGATCGAGACAGTTTAGCCTATGGAGAGGGAGGCAATTGTTGACCTGAAGGCTGATACTTAACCGTGAATATTCTGAAGCCATAACTTCAGCTCGAAACGCAAAAATTATTATTTTTTTTATATTCTAATATTTTTGCCTATGGAGGAAGGGAAAATTTCTCCTTGGGGGCTCATTCTTAGTTTTCTGAGCATAAAACTTACTTCAAGTTTTCAGATATTTTATAGGAGGGCAACAACTTTTAAAAAAACGTAAAAAAAATTTATTTTAAACAGTTTATTATTAAGAAAAAAAAAAGTTATTAAGTTGCGATATTTATCAACAACCGTCATCATCCTTCATTTCTAGACTTTTCTTTTCTGTTCCCCTATTTACCCGCGCTTTAAATATTTAAAAAAGTGCAGAAATACATAAAGCGCGGGTAAACGGCATGATGGCACCAGTTTTTGGATTTTCTTACATTAAAAAGCTGTTCTCTCTCATAAAGTATCCAAAAACTTACAGCATGTTTTTCTATAAACCACCAGGTTTATTATAAAAAAATTAAGGTACATATGTGCATTTCTACGAGAAAATTCGTTTTATAAGCACCCAAAATGAAGAAAAAAAATTTACGAGGCCGCGACTGCCACCATGATTTTCTGGTAGTTTGAACCCTATAGAATGCAAAAAAAAACGTGAACACGAAATCAGCGATGGATGCCAAAAATATTTTTCCACTTTAATGTCAAAAACCGTGTTTTTCGTATCTGAGCTACCCCAAATTTTTAAAATAACTTTTTAGGCAAATAAAATTTTAAAAAATAGATAAGAAAATCTGATTGCCAGGGAAAAATCACTACAGAAGAAAAAAAAACTTTTCTTTTTCCGATGAAATTTAGCCAAGTTATCGTCAATTTAAGATTTTACTCAAATTTGTCTTAAAAATATTCTAAAGTTCTTAAGTTCTTAAGTTTGATATTGAAAAATGCCTGTTTCTGAACTTTAAACATGCATTACTCGCTTGATTTTCATCGTAAAATAATAATTTTTTTTCTAAAATCGATTAATTTTTCCCTGGCAATTTATTTCTTCAAGAAAGAAATCATTTTTATTGACCAAATTTCAATTTTTAGGTCAAAAACTTTGTTAAGAAAATTTTGCTACTTACAGTTTTCAAAGGCTTTTGATCTAAAAATTGAAATTTGATCAATAAAAATGATTTTTTTCATAAAGAAATGAATTGCCAGGGAAAAATACATCGATTAAAAAAAAAAATTATTATTTTACGATGAAATTCAAGCAAACAGACATTTTTCAATATAGAACTTCAATCTTTTTTATTATTTTTTTAATTCTAAAATTATTGACCAAATCATGTAAAAAAATTAATGATTTCTGACCAATTCATGAAATGGTCAATTACACGTTTGGGGTGTAACATAGGCATAAGGTGTAAGGAACTAATAATAATAAAGTTTAAAATTAGTTTAATTAATTATTTTTATTAATTTTATTTTACATTAATTCAAATTTGGGTATACATTGCGCACAATTTTTTTTAAAGATACAATATAAATTATTATTATAAACTTATAATCAAAAGATTAATTCAACTGACTTTGTAAAACAAGAGCGTACCTTATTTTGCCTAGCTAAATAAATTCTATAATAATAATAACAATAAAAAAACTTATAACTAGTTTATGTAAACAGAACTAAAATTCATGGAATATGTTTACTTACAGCTGAGGGCAATACATCAATGTTAGGCAACATTATAATACAATTTGCTATTTTTATAATTTGTAATTATCACCTTCACTAGAAGTTAAGATACTAAACCCAAACTATTCTGAATTATTACATGTCTCTAACCATGAATTGTTCTAAGTCCCTAAATCGAAATTACACTACAGTCCCTTAAACCTGGAATGTTCTAAGTCCCAAAAATGAAATTAACCTAAGTTCCGTTTGACCTCCCCCCCTGAAATCCCTGAACTTGAATTATTCTAAGTCTCTAAATTGAAATTATTCCAAGTCCCATTTGACCCAATCCCCTTGATTTTAAGATTCCCAGAGTATTCCTCCCTATAAACATGTTCCATGTTAAAAGAACAATATAATTTAAAATAAAATTATTCTAATTATTTAGTTGATTTCTGTAGAAAAATTTTTACTAAAATAAATTATTATTATTATATAAAATTTGTTGCTTATGTTTTTTATAGGCATCGACAATATATTTTGTTTTTATTCTTTTATTTGGATCATAATTAAAACTGCCTTGTAAAACTTCTTTTAAAAATAAAGGAACTGTTGAAAAATCTGGTAAATTTTTATCGTAAAATATATTTTCCATATATTTGACACGATATTTTCTTCTTTCTAAAGGATTTTTCTTTTGCCAAGGAGTTTTTTCGCGTAACATACCAACCCAAGGATCATTCAAGCTATATAATTCAATTAGAGTACATCCGAGTGACCAAACATCAAATGCAGTTGTAGCTTCGTAACGAAAGAGTACTGATTCAGGTGGTGCGTATTCTACAGTACCTCTCAAAGCACCTGGACGATCAGTTATTAACGACTCTTCGCGGGTTAACGTTTTTGCCATTCCAAAATCAATTACTTTAACGACATTTGATGAACTTATTAATATATTTTCTGGCTTAAAATCACGGTGAACTATTAATTTATCGTTTAAATATTCTATAGCTTTAGCAATTTGTTCACCAATTAGATTTTTTGTATTTTCAGCTGGATCATTATTATTAATAAAATAAGCCAAAGACATTGAATCAAAATATTCCATGACTAAATAATAATAATCGTCAGTAGCATAAACACCGTACAATTTAATGATATTTTCATGATTCATATTTTGTAAAATCCATGCTTCTCTATAAAGAAGTAATTCATCAAGTTCATCGTCACATTTTACTTTTTTTATTGCTACTTCTATATTTCGCCACAGAGCCTTATAAACTTCACCAAAGCTACCTTTACCCAGGATAACATCTGAATATTCAATTTCTTTAGGATCAATTATTGTAACTGATAATTTATTCAATTTTTTTATTTTTTCTTTAATTAAATCTGATTCCTCTGCTTTTCCAAAAATTATCTGCAATAATTAAAAAAAATTTTTTTTTAACTGTACCTAATTTGAAAAATTCATTTTATTTTCAATTTTTAAACTTACTAATTTTGTTAAAAGATAGAAAACAAAAAATATTTGTAGTTTCATAATTATTTTTTTGTTAAATTTTAACTTACTCCATTAAAATTACATTTAGAATAAAAGTAAAAGAAAAAAATTATTTTTTGTTTTTAATGTTTATCGAATAAGTTTTTAATTGAAAGATAATTTTCAAGTGTTTAATAGATAAAATGTGTTCTATTTTAATTTTCTATTATAATTTTATCGTATTAATTTTAAAAATGTTCATATTAAGCAACATAGTAAATAACAGCAATTTTAAGTATACATCCAAGAGCATTCAAAATATACTGTAAAAATATACTGTAAAAAGTAGCTTCCTTATATTAACAAAAAAATTCGAAAAATTTCGAAAAAAATCGTATATTTAGTAAATTTAGTATATTAACAAAAAATTCGAGTATTCTCGATTTTTTTTTGAATTAGCAAGAAAAATTGATAATTTACAATTTTTTTTTGAAAATTTACAAAAAATAGTTGTAAATTTATGAAAAATAGTTGTGAATTTACAACTTTTTTCGTAAAATCACAAAAAAAAAATCGAGAATTCTCGAATTTTTCGATAATATACTAAAGTTAGTAAATTTACGATTTTTTTCGAATATTTACAAATTTTTTCAAAATTCGCTAATTTTTCGAAAAAATTCTATTTTTTTTGTAAATTTAAGAAAGTTACTTTTTACAGTGTATAAATCTATAAAAAAAAGATGATCATATTTTTAAAATCAACAAAACAATGCTTGACTTGTATCATTGGATTATATTAAAACTTGCCATTAAAATTGTTATACACACGGTAAATTTTCAGTTTTTGGTTGATTTTGACATGAATCTAGTCTGGTATAAATTTTTATAGCTTATTTTGTTCATCCAAAATTAAAAAATTTTTTTTTTTTATATTTTAGGTTTTGATTGAGTCTACAACTAAATAATTTAAAATTCAGCTATTTAGGTTGAAAATTTTTCTATTTGGCTGAAAATCTTATTTTTTAACGTGTAGATTTATCTATGAAAAAATGTTTTTTTTTAAACTATAAAAATGAAATTAATTATTTTACTAGCTAAAACACTACAATTTAATCAAGTTGGATAAAATAAATAAGGGTTAATATTTAAGAAAATTAAAAATTAAAAAATTTTAAATAATTTTTTAGTCTTATTTATTGGTAATTTTAAATTCATTCAATACATTTATTCTAAAAATTTATAAAATATATTATTCATGTTATCGGTACATAATTTTCAATTTTAAAAAACAAAAAAAATTTTAATTATTTACAATATCTAATACTTTCTCTTAAATAATATTTGATTTCTCTAACTTTATGAAACATTTGCTGCTTTTCGGCATAATTATTCTGAACTTGTTGACCTCCTTGGACATATTGCATCATTTGATTAAGATTTTGCTGTATGTTATTTTCATTTATACTAAAACCACCTCTTCCCAAATCCATTAATTGTACATTTTCAAACTCTAATTGAAAGCAATTAATTACTTTATCTAAGAATCCAAATATATAAGTTTCATCATCTTTCCCAAATTTACAAATTTCTTTACTTTTCGATAATTTACTTTTCTGTTGCTGACGTATTAATTGATTTACTCTTTGCGAAAAAGATTCTACATCATTTTTATTATAATTATATTTAGCTACAACTTGCCCTCCTTCTTGATGAACCTTTTGTCCACTTTTTGATTCCTCTATCTTTTTGATTGCTTCATTAGCTCTAGTCTGAATTTTCATAAATGAGCTGCTTGAACCTGCCTCATATTTATTTTTAACTTCAAAATGTCTTTCTTTCTTATAAACTTCTCCGCTTTCATTATAATATATTTTTTCAATTACGTATCCATTAGAACCATGTCCCTTTTGCACAATTTTTTTATATAATTCACTTCCAGATTCAACTTCGAAAATCCCCTTTCCTGAATTATTTTGTTCATAAATTTTTCCATTTTTAACTTCATATACCTTTTCAATGCATTTTCCTTTTTCTCCTTCGATGGCTAAACCTTCAACTTTGTTACGTAATATTTGAATTCTAAGATCTTCGCGTACTTCTTTTCCTACTTGATTATTAGATGATTTAGGCAAAGAAACTTTATTACTTTCCCTTCTTCCAGATGCTTTTTCTATACTTGATTCGCCCTTGTTTTTAGATACTTCTAAACTTGATTTATTATTGTTTATTGGTCCCCCAATAACAACCTAAAATATAAAAATATATATTAATTACAAAAATTTGATAAACTAAATTATGAAAAAAATAATAAATTTGTACTTACATAGGTACTTATTAAAATAGTAAAACAAATAATTAGCTTCATGGTTACTTTGTTAATAATAAATGTTAACTGAATTAAAAAAATTTTAAATCTATCATTTTATATACACATTTTTATATATATATATATAGATATCTTTTGAAAATATAATTTTTTATTATTTAAATTACTATTGTGAAATTTGCAAATATAGATTATTTTGAAAAAAAAATATATATTAAAAACAAATATTAAGATCAGTAACAAATAAGATAAATTTAAATAAATTTTTTGGAAAAAAATATGTTTTATTTGAATATTATTTCTCAATTTTAAATAATTAAATTTTTTTTTTTTAAACAATTAATATTTAAATATTTTTTTAAACATAATTAACATATTAAATATTGGGAAACAATGTTATTAAAAAATACATTTTTTCTAAGAATTAATTTTGAAATATTTTTCTATACAATTCAAAATATAGCACCTCGCTCAATTCAAATATTAGAGCAAAAATTATTTTATATTCGTCCAAAAATTTTAAAAAAAGTAAAATAGATTAACTGCAGTGGACCGAACGTATTTTTGGTTACTTAAAATGATTTTGCAGGTTTAATCCCCATTTTTGATAGCCAGTTTTTGGAAATTAACGCTATGCCACTTAAAATAAAAAAAAATATGCAAAAAATAATGCTGATTGAGATAAATTTTTGGTACAACTATTAAATAATCGTCGATTGCGAGTGACGCACTATAAAAGTTGCCATTTTTCGCCACAGAAATCACAGATAACAAGCATGCAATCATACATCCAAATTAAAAAAAAAAAAGTACCTCGAGCTTTTTTGGTGAAAAAATTTTTGAAAAAAAAATTAGGTCTTAACTCCATAATGTTTGTGAAATATCACCAATTACATACACATACACACACACGCACGTACACACACATACAGACTTTTTTTAAAAAACGGTTTTTTAGCTTCCTGGGGTCTCAAAACGTGCTTATATGCCAAAAAATCAAAAATCGAAATTTGACCTATCACAATGGTTCCTCTTTAAGGAACCAAAAAGAAATTTTTCTTCTATTCTGAAATAGATCAATGTTTAGGTCATAATAAAAGCTAAATACTATTTGCTTTTTTCAACTTGAAAATAAATTCAAGCAAATTAAAAACAAATTTTTTTGTGTATTTTTTTAAAAAATAATTTTGATACCAAACGCATCTCGATCGGATGATTCAGTCTAGAGATATTAATTTTTTACTTTTAGTGCATAAAAACATGTTTAGACTTCCCTCCAGTCCAAAAGCAGTGAAATAAACCTTATTTTTTATCACGAACAATCAGATTGAGCCAAAACAAGAATTTTGTAATAGTTGGTGATAATAACGTTTTTAGACGATTTTTTGTATTTCGTACCAATTTTTTTTAAAATTTTTTTCTTAAAATTGTTTGCATTAAAAACAGAAAACAATGCTCCATTTTTTTTCCTTTCGAGATGTACCAAATTTTTTTCTATGAATGTACTAGTTTTAAAAATACCGTTTTTAATTAATTTTTTGGATCTGGTACCTAATTTTATGAAAACTTTTTGCTTAAGAAATTAAAGAAACTTATAACAGGTTTGTGTTTTCCGTGAATATGTTTACTTATAACAGTTTTAACGAATACTCCTTAATTATTATAAGTCCTAAAACCGAAATTATAATAAATCCCGAAATATAAATTATCCTAAGTTCCTAAAACTAAAGTATTCTAAGTTCTTCTTCTTCTCAGAGCCTAATCAGGCCCTGACTCCCACTTCAAATTATTCTTAGTCCCTAAATCAAAAATATTCTAAGTCCATTTTACCCCCTCCCCCCTGTCAGGCCAAACTTTTTCGAATACTCCATCGAATGAACATGTTCCATGTTAAAAAACGAGAAAAAAACTAGACCCTATTTGAATTTGAGCAAACAAAATTTTTGTGAAAAAAATTTTTAAAAAATTAAGTATCAGATTCAAGATATCAAGTAAATACCATACTTTCAAATATAAGTACTTTCGTGGAAATAAATGAGGTATTATGTACATCCAAATTAAAAAAAAAAAAAGTACCTAGAGCTTTTTTGGTGAAAAAAATTAGGTCTTAATTTCATAACGGTTGTGAAATATCGCCGGTTGCAGTATTTTCAGATATTAGTACTTTCATGGAATTAAATGAGGTGTTACACAAAAAAAAAAATATTTCAGGTTTTTTAATTTTTTTAATATTGAGAAAGAATTTTTGAAAAAATTTGGTACCAGAACCAAAAAATGACTATAAACAAACTTTCTAAAATTAGTACTTTTTTAGAAATAAATTAGGTACTATGTCCAAAAAGAAAAAAAAATGGTGTTTTATGTATTTTTTCGTGAAAAAAATTTTGGGAAAAAAATTTTCAAAAAATTAAGTATCATATTCGAGATATCGAGTAAAAATCATACTTTCAAATATAAACACTTTCGTGGAAATAAATGAGGTATTACATCCAAATTAAAAAAAAAAAGTACCTCGTACTTTTTTGATAAAAAAATTTTTGAAAAAAAAATTAGGTCTTAATTCCATAATGGTTCTGAAATTTCACCGGTTACATACACACACACACACACACTCACACACACACACACATACTTTTTTTAAAAACCGGTTTTTTAGCTTCCTGGGGTCTGATACAGCAGATCTGGAGCCGATTAATAACTCCAGATCTCGTCAGATTATTTCGTTTTTAGAGGGCATGTCCCTATTTAAGCCCTCTGGGACTTCTGATCTATTTGAGTCTACTTCTGCATTTTTTTCTTTTATTAAATTTTGTTTCACTTAACTAAATGTTATGCTATCCCTTATTTGCAGACTGGGCTTCGGAATAATAAAAAAAATAAATAAACACAAGATTTGAACTTTTAAACAAATTTATTTTAAGATAAAACAGACAAAACTGAAGCTAATAAACGCGAGGCGTGATGATGCGTCTTAAGTCCCAAAACCTAGTGTGTAGGCCAGCCAAAAGACTGGCCTACTCACTGTGAATCCAAAATTTGACTGTCCTGTGGGCCTCTTTTGAGGTCCTATATATACTAATTCTATTCGTGGGTAAGCTTGAACAGTTGTCGAAAATTTGTCATTGCCTGTGTGGACCGTAAGATCGGAATGTAATTAATATTATTTATTCATTACGCAATGACATGAATTCGACGACTGATCAAATCCCTTCAATAGATTTCGCAACTTGGACACTAAAATGTCGAGTCCCGTTAGCTTTAACGACTCTTTTTGATTTCACATCTTTGGAAGTCGTAAAATCAAAAAGAAATAAAATAATAAAATAATAATTTTGAATTTTAATTATGGGAATGAAAGAAATGCAAAAAAAATGTATACCTTGTGGGGTCAAGGTGACAAAAAAAAATAAATTTTAAAACGGTCGCATTTCACCATCACAGGTCTCAAAACGTGCTTATATGCCAAAAAATCAAATTGACCTATCACCCAAAAACCCAATAGAATCATAATATTTTTTTCATGCAAAAATCCTATTGTGCAATGTTAAATAACAGTGTACTAATTGTAAGTAAAGCATAAAATTTTAAAATTGAAAAATAATTTATAAAATTACAAAATATTTTCATTAGATATCAATATGAAGCAAATACAAAAGCGAATATTACAAAAAAATTGAATTTTATAAAAATATTATTTCCAAATTAATGAAAAGAACTATTTTTAGAGAATTATTAAATAAAATATTGAATTCCTAAGAAAAATAAATTTCAAAAGAAATATTTTTTTTTATTATTAAAATAATATATTTAGATTTTAAATATTGATTAGCCAACTTGTTAAATATTAGCTGAATTTTAATATATTTAAATTTTAAATATTATACAAGGTATAAATATAAGCTCAATTAATTAATACGTTATCATTTTTGTAACGAACAGACAAAATGAAATTTTTCATAATTTTTGGCATATTTCTGTTTAATTACGTAAGTTTTATATTTTTTATAAATAAATAAAAATCAAATAAACAAAGAATTTTTTTGTTTTATTTATTTTTATTAAAAATTATTTATTTTTTAAAATTATTTTAAAAACCAATATTTATTACAGTCTGTTTTGGGCCAACCCTCAACAAAATATTCACATAAAAAAGATGCAGTATCAATAAGAAAGGAAAATATTGAAAAATATACAAAACTAATTCATCCAAATGAAATTAAAATAACGACAAAAGAATTAGGAGAAGGTGCTTTTGGTAGAGTAATGGAAGGATTTTATAAAACTAAGAATATTTATGTTGCTGTCAAATTAATAGATTTAAAAGAGCCTATAATTGAAGTTTATGCTTTAAGGGAAATGAAAATTTTAAGTAGTTTAAATAGTGCAAGATCTGTTCGTCATTGTATAAAACTATATGGAGCTTCTGCAACAGAAACAGGTTATGCTTTAGTATTTGAACTTGTTGAAGGTGAAAGTTTGGATAAACTTATTGAGCAAAAATATAATTTTAGTGTTACTGTTAAAAATTATATTGGAAAACAGTTGGCTTATGCATTTAAATATATACATCAACATGATATTATTCATAGAGATATTAAACCAGGTAATATTATGGTAAATACGAAAACTTGGGAAGTAAAAATAATTGATTTTGGAATGGCAAGAAGATTAGATGAGGTTCAAATGAAAAGCGAAACGAAAAGAAGAAAAATTCTTGGTACTGAAACTTATATAGCACCTGAGGTTAAACTTGGTAAACTTGATGCAAATGCTTATTCTGATGTATGGTCTTTAGCTATTACCTTAATGGAGTTGTATACTGGAACTTTTGTTTATCATGTTCCGGTTAATATAGATGATTTATTCAAAATCAACATTATTCCAGCGATAAATAAAGCTGAAAATGTCCCCGAATTTTTTTTGGAGTTAATGAAAAATTGCTTTTCTTTTACACCATCCCACAGAATGTCAATGGGAAAAATTTCAGATTTTTACAGAAAACATTGTCCAAATTTGGCAGATTAACTTCAAAAAATAAGTGCACATTTATTATGCATATTTGCATTAAAATTACTATTTTATTAATATGTTTTAAGTAAATAAAAATATTTAAAAGTAATTTTTTTTCTTCTTTACCTTTAAAAACCTCAATAGATTCCTATAATAATTAATTTGTTTCAAGTGAATTAAACTTTAGATTTGGATGATTTAAACTTTGAATACAAGAATAACTAAAAATTTTGATAAAAAAATTTTTATTTTAAAAAAATTATTAATTTTTTAAATAAAAATAGGTAAAAATAATTAAATGGTTAATTTTTAAGTTTTTTTTTAATTGTGGATTTGGACTAGAACATTTGCCAGTTTTATTAATAAATAAAATTTAAAAGCACTAAAATTTTACGCCATTGATATTTAATATACTATTCTTTTACTTTATTATTTATTCGTAAAAGTATATTAATTAAGTATCAAGAGCGTAACAGATAGGCCCTTTCTACACCAGCGCATAATCATGTTTATGCTAATCAGAAACGGCCATAAAGCCCTAAATTTATTGTAGAGGATTCCCCCTGAAAAGGAAACCCAGTTTATCTGTCCAGGAAAAAATTCAGACAAATCTAAAGTTAGCCAAAAGCTTTTGTTAATTTGAATAAATGATATTTGGAAAAAGGTGTTTTCGAAAAGGTTTTTTTTGAAACAGTGTCAAGTAATATTATAATTAAATGAATTTTATATTTTAATAAAAGATTTAATTTATTTCGATGAAAAATTTATAAGGCCCTTTCTACACCAGCATATAATCATGTTTTATGATAATCATGTTTGTTGGATTTCTTTTGCCCAGCTACACTGTACTAAAAACATAACCTCAAAATTACATATTTAAATTAGCTCGTTAAAATTTTATTAGTTACACAAATTATGTATAATTTTTATAATAAATAACTTAATCTTCAATTAAAATACCATTTAAGTGCATTTTATTGTTTAATTTTTATTAAAAATATTTACTAATACTACTAGTGGCGCCATGTTGTCACAAAATATCCAACAAACACGATTATCATAAAACAGCATTATGTGTTGGTGTAGAAAGGGCTTAATGTACAATATTTTGCAAATAAAAAAATTTTATAAGATAAATAAAAAAATTTTTTAAATATAATATATAATTAATAATCCAAATAATATAGAACGATTGGATACAGATTATCAATTACAGGATTTTGAACTACATAAGGATTAAAATTTTCTTGATATCTCTGATTTGAAAGAATTCGACTTGCTTCTCTTATAGAATCTGCATTAAATTTATTGCAATCACATTTCTTGCATTTTTTTCTACGGGAGTTTCCTGTTTTATTTTCAAATTCGTTTAAAAGCTTTTCAAGAGTTTCTTTCAATTCTTTATTCTCTCTCCTCAATATTTCTAACTTTAAATCTAAACTCTCATTTTTTTCATTTTTTAATTTACTAGCTAATGTGGATTTAACCCGTTCATTTGATTCTTTATTTTTTGAAAGTTTTTCTAATCTATCCAAAATTGCAATCATAACATCCAATTGACTTCTTTTAGAATTACTATTTTGGCTTTCAGCTTTCTTAGTAGTTTTTTTCGTCATTGTACTCCTTTCAATATCTGACACCTTCATTGCTGTTTCTCTCCTTGGAAAAGTATATTTTGTTGGTTCTTCATCAAGTTTTTTTTTCAAAAATGACATAGAAGTTGCTGGGCGCGGCACATATTTAATTTTTGTATTTCCAAGTTTACTTAAACTTACTTCATCTTCATTGCCTCCTAAAACAACCTGAAACCATTTATTTATTATTTTCAAAATATTTGGTAATATCAATTAATTTTTTTTTAATAATGAAGAATGTAATACTAAAAAAATATTATGCTAAAATTATTTATTTATCAAATAATTTATACATTTATTATATGAAACTACTACATATTTAAAAATGTATCGATATCAAAAAGAAAATTTTTTTTTTGTCTTTTAAGGCTTCTACCGAAACAGCATTTTAAAAAATTCATTATGAATTTAAGTGGGTCAAATTAATAATTTCCAAAGTTAATTAAATTTTAAGTCTGAGAATAAATAAAATAAATACTTATGCCTTACATTGGTTCTTAAAATGACAGCAAAAATAAATAAAATAATTAGGTTTGCCATGATCATTGAAAACTAAAAAATTACTGCTTCGTTAAGATCTTACTCAAGCTTTTATATGCCTGATGCTCAAAAAATAATATTTGATAATTCCTATATTTTAATTACGAAAGATACCTTTAAAAATATATTTCATTCAAATACAAAAATAGTATTATCAATATTTAACACTTAAAATAGTATTTAATTTTAAAACTGATTATAAATATTTTTTTTCTAATTTTTTATTTTTATAATAATATGAGCAGGTACTACAGTATTTTTTAACTGTATTAACTATGGAACATGTTGAAAAGGCAGGGGTACTTGGTGATAATTTTGATTTGAGGTCATAAATATTTAAACTTAATAGTTTCTGGACTTCTGGAGGGGAAACAACTTTCTAATACCCAAAATTCAAAATCTTCTACCGCCTTTTACCCGCGCGTTTAAAACTGCCATAAAATTTTTTGTTTTTATGTTAAATAGTTTATTATTGCGCCAAAAAAATGAAGACATAGTTATTAAACTGGTTTTTATCAATAACCATAATTATGCCATCTCAATCATCTTATTATTTTGTTGCCTTTTACCCGTGCTTAAAAAAAATGCTAATGCGTGGGTTAACGGCAGGAATAGAATAGCACGATAGGGTATGCAGAAGTATTAGTAGTAAGTCTGTAGCCACTTACTGATAATTTTTCCATTTTTTGATAAAACAATGAACTTTTAATTTAACAATAAATTGTTCAGTAACCAAAAATCCATAATCTTCTACAGCCGTTTACCCGCGCTTTAGTTTTCAAAAATAAATGAAGCGCGGGTAAACGACAGTGATATAATTGCACGGTTCAGACTGCAGGATCGTGGCTACTGATAATTTTTCCATTTTTTGATAAAACGATAAACTGTTTAATCAAACAATAAATTGTCTAATAACAAATTGTCTAATAACTAGAAACTTCTTCAAAAACTTCAACAGCCGTTTACCCGCGCCTTCAGTTTTTAAAATGAAACATGCGCGGGCGAACGACTAAGATAGAGTAGCATGGTTGGAACTGCAGAATTTGTGGATACTGATAATTTTTCCATTTTTGGATATACTAATGAACTGTTTAATTAAAAAATAAATTGTCTAAAAACCAAAAATTAATAATCTTCTACATCCGTTTATCCGTGCCTTCATTTTTAAAATGAATTAAGCGCGGGTGAACGGTAGTGATATAATTACGGTTGGAACTGCAGAATCGTTTTTTTTTTAATAGTGGATTTTTTGGACTCGAACATTTGACAGTTTTATTAATAAATAAAATTTAATAGCACTAACATTTTATGCCATTGATATTTAATATACTATTCTTATACTTTATTATTTATTCGTTCATACACTTATAAAAGTATATTAATTAAGTATCAAGAGAGTAACAGATAGGCCCTTTCTACACCAGCACATAATCATGTTTTATGATAATCATGTCTGCTAGATATTTTTTGAACTAGACAGTAAGATCTTTAAGTTATAATTACGCCAGCTATACCAAAAAAAGTCTAGCAGACATGATTATCATAAAACATGATTATTTGCTGGTGTAGAAAAGGCCATAAAGCCCTTAATTTATTGTAGAGGATTCCCCCTGAAAAGGGAGGAAACCCAGTTTATCTGTCCAGGAAAAAATCTAAACAAATCTAAAGTTAGCCAAAAGCTTATGTTAATTTGAGTAAATGAGATTTGAATACCAAATTTTTGGTAATTTCATTTTACATTATTTAATGGAAAAAAATGATTTTTTGAAAAGGATTTTTTTTGAAACAGTGTCAAGTAATATTATGATAATTAAATGAACTTTATATTTAAACAAAAGGTATATTTTATTTCGATGAAAAATTTATAATTTACAATATTTTGCACATAAAAAAATTTTATAAGATAAATAAAAAAATTATGTTTAATAATATAATATATAATTAAATACCCAAAAAACATCGAGCAAGTGAACATAGATTATCAATTACAGGATTTTGAAGTTTATAAGGATCAAAATTTCCTTGATTTCTCTGATTTGAAAGAATTTGACTTGCTTCTCTTATGGATTTTGCATTAAATTTATTGCAATCACATTTCTTGCATTTTCTACTGGAGTTTTCTGTTTTATTTTCAAATTCGTTTAAAAGCTTTTCAAGAGTTTCTTTCATTTCTTTATTCTCTTTCTTCAAATTTGCTAATTGTAAATCTAATTGCTGATTTCTTTCGTTTTTTAATTGACTAGCTAATGTGGATTTCACCTTTTTTGTTGATTCTTTATTATTTGAAAGTTTTTCTAATCTATCCAAAATGTCAATCATAACGTCCAATTCTCTTCTTTTAGAATTGCTACTTTGGCTTTCAGCTTTCTTAGTAGTTTTTTTCGTCATTGTACTCCTTTCAATGTCTGACACCTTCATTGCTGATTCTCTTAATGGAAAAGTATATTTTGTTGGTTCAAGTTTTTTTTTCAAAAATGACATAGAAGTTGCTGTGCGTGGCACATATTTAATTTTTGTATTTCCAAGATCACTTAAATTTACTCTATCTTCATTGCCTCCTAAAACAACCTGAAACCATTTATTTATTATATTCGAAATATTTGGTAATATCAATAAATTTTTTTTTAATAATGATGAATGTAATACTTAAAAAATATCATGCTAAAATTATTTATTTATCAAATAAATTATACATTTATTATATGAGACTACTACATATTAATAAATGTATCGATATCAAAAAGAAAATCTTTTTTTTTGTCTTTTAAGGCTTCTACTGAAACAGCATTTTAAAAAATGCATTATGAATTTAATATTTATATTTAGGTCAAATTAATAATTTCCGAAATTAATTAAATTTTAAGTCTAAGAATAAATAAAAAAAATACTTATGCCTTACATTGGTTCTTAAAATGACAGCAAAAATAAATAAAATAATTAGGTTTGCCATGATCATTGAAAACTATAAAATTACTGCTTCGTTAAGATCTTACTCAAGCTTTTATATGCCTGATGATCAAAAAATATTATTTGATAATTCCTATATTTTAATTACGAAAGATACCTTTAAAAATATATTTCATTCAAATACAAAAATAGTTTTATCAATATTTAACAATAAAATAGTATATAATTTTAAAACTAATTAAAGTTATTTTTTTTCTAATTTTTTATTTTTTTATAATAATATGAGCAAGTATAACAGTATTTTTTAGCTGTATCAACTATGGAACATGTTACAAGGGATGGGGTTGATAATTTTGATTTAAGGTCATATATATTTAAACTTAATAGTTTATGGACTTCGAATAATTTGAAACAACACTGCAAAATACGCTTGACTTCAAACCAATAATAAAATTAAATTAATTTAATTCTAAGTTTTAAGCTTTTTTTTTCTATAATTTTTTCCATAGTTAAATTAATATAGTATTTCAAATATACCATCATTTTTTTTATTCTTCTGATGGGTGAGAAACAATATAAATTTTTTAGAACATCTTCTGGAGGGGAAACCACTTTCTAATACCCAAAATATTAAAATTAAAATCTTCTACCGCCGTTTACCCGCGCGTTTAAAACTGCCATATTTTATGTTAAACAGTTTATTATTGCGCCAAAAAAATAAAGAAATAGTTATTAAACTGGTTTTTATCAATAACCATAATTATGCCATCCCGATCATCTTATTATTTTTCTGCCGTTTACCCGCGCTTAAAAAATTAATAATGCGTGGGTTAACGGCAGGAATAGAATAGCACGATAGGGTCTGTAGAAGTAGTAGTAGTATGTCTGTAGCCACTTACTGATAATTTTTCCAATTTTTGATAAAACAATAATCTGTTTAATTTAACAATAAATTGCCTAATAACCAAAAATCCATAATCTTCTACAGCCGTTTACCGGCGCTTTTGTTTTCAAAAATGAATAAAGCGCGGGTAAACGACAGTGATATAATTGCACGTTTGGGACTGAAGAATCGTGGCTACTGATAATTTTTCCATTTTTTGATATACCAATAAACTGTTTAATCAAACAATAAATTTTTTAATAGATAAAAATTCAAAAATTTTAACAGCCGTTTACCCGCACCTTCGGTTCTTAAAATGAAAAATGCGCGGGCGAACGACTAAGATAGAGTAGCGCGGTCGGGACTGCAGAATTTGTCGATACTGATAATTTTTCCATTTTTTGATATACCAATAAACTGTTTAATTAAACAATAAATTGTCTAAAAACCAAAAATCCATAATCTTCCACATCCGTTTACCCGCGCCTTCAGTTTTTAAAATGAATGAAGCGCGAGTACACGGCAGTGATATAATTACGGTTGAGACTGCAGAATCGTGGCTACTGGTAATTTTTCCATTTTTTGATACAACAATAAACTGTTTAATTAAACAATGAGGCTGAGTCCAGACACAGCGCGTTTCGCATGCGATAATGAAAAAGCGTGCGATTTTTGTATAGGGATTTAATGCATTTTAACGCACGCTTTTCATTGTCGCATGCGTATCGCACTATATCTGGACTCAGCCTAAAATAAATTTTAATTTGTTTAATTAAAAAATAAAAGCGCTGGTAAACGACTGCGATAGAATAGCACGGTTTGAATTTCAGAATCGTGGCTACTCATTTTTAAAAATATATAAAGCGCGGGTAAACGGCGGTAGAAGATTTTGGGCATTAGAAAGTGGTTTCCCCTGAGTGGGCTTCGGGAGATTTTCTAAAAATTAAAAAATATTGTTTCTCAATCCACCAGGGGTATAAAAAAAATTTTCGAAAAATTCAAAACTGCGTTTCGGGGTCTCAAAGGGGCCCTAAAGGCAAAAAAACTTATAACCAGTTTGTGTAAAAACAACCAAAATGCATGGAATATGTTTACTTACAAGCTGAGGGCTTAGTATAATGCATAAATATTACGCAACATTAATTTAAGGGACCTGGACTATTTTCGATATACGGACCTAGATTAGGTCCCCAGAATAATTTGGGTTTAGAATTTTAACATCTAGTAATGATGATAATTACAAATTAGAAAATTAGAAAATTGTATTGTAATGTTGAGTAACATTTGCATTATACCTATTCCTCAGCTGGAAATAAACATGTTCCACGCATTTAGGTTGTGTTTACAAAAACCGAATATAAGTTATTTTGTAATATTACTAAAATTGTTATTACAAGAAATTCCCAAAAAATATTTTGAATATTCTTTTATTAAAAAATATAATTATTTAAATAAAAATATGATGAATCAATATTTGATTAATTAGTTTTAATTTTTTTTTCTAGTTAAAATGTTTCAAAATTTATGTTTTGTGATGCTAATTATTTAAAATTAAAAGAAAAGAAAAAAAAATTGATTGCAACATTAAATTTAATTTAATTTTGCTATCGTATTTAATTTATATAAAAATATATCAAATGAACAATTCCATGTGAAAAATACTCAAATGTTAAGTGGGATCTAATTTATTAAAAATATTATATTTAATCTTCAAAAATTTCAAATTTTGAATTTCGTTTTTTATAAAATCAATAAATTCTTCATATATTACAGCGTTAGAGTTTCTATCCATTCGTAATCACAACCGTATGAGTGTTAAAAAACTTTAAATATTTAAAGCATTATTTTTATAATTAAGTAATTTAATATTTTTGGACTTATGATTATAAGGATAACAAAATTTTATCAAAATATAGTAGGCCCTTGCATAGAACCTTTGGCTTAAAGCAGTAACCAAATTCATAAAAAACATAAACTTTATCCAATTTTAGCAGAACATTTTTTATTTTGAAATATAATTTTTATTTCTATAATCCAAAATCTATTTGCTTACAGTAGCGGATCCAGGAAACTGTTTCAGGGGGGGTACTCAAGTAAAATTTTGTACGTTTTCTTATAAAAATTGTAAAGAAAAATAAAAAAAAACATGTAATTTTTTGGGTTCGGGGGGGGGGGGGGTTAAAAAATAGTACATTTTAAACCAAGAAAGCAAAAAAAAAATTAAAAAAATTAATTCCTCGGCTTCGCCTTAGATGCTAATTCACGTGCGATCTGGGACATTCTTTTTTTGCTCCCATGGATATAACGAAATTTTTCTTTATCAGTCAGGAGAAAACGCATTTTTTTTCGATCTCTTTGCGGGGCGATCTCAACCCGCTAGGAAGAATAATTTTTTTGTGGTACAAATAAAATATTTCTGCTAAAATAAGAAAATTTCGGTAATAAATCCTTCTTTAGCAAAAAATTTAAACTTTAAAAAAAATTTTTTTACTTAAATTTTAATAGCTTACATTTGACATGGAAATGCTCTTATTGCTATAAAGAAACACTACATTTATAAAAATTATTTTTCGAATTTTTCTGTTAATACTATATAAGCAATTTTTCAAATTTGTTAGTTTAGTCATCGTTAATTTATTGAAACATCATGAAGCTGGAAGCTTTTATTTTTTTCATATATTTACTATTCGAGAGTTTTGTAAGTATTATTAGCTATTTTTTAAACAAGAGGAAAAATATTGGTTTTGTTCAATGGTTGAACCACATATTTTTCCCCATTATATAAAAAATTAAAAATTATTCAGCGCAAAAAAAGCATTAAAAGAGCTTTAATTTTGAGACAAACTATAATAGCTAATGTGCAAAATAGTCAGGACGCCATCCGGTTCAGGTTAAAAATAGTTTTTTCTTGCCCTAAATATGTCAATATATTTTTATCAATGTATAAATTTTGTCGCAATCATATTTATGCGATCCCGAGAGATACTTCTAATATTATCACCCTTAAACTTTTTCTACTTAAATTTTGATATTATTGTAAAATTCGATTTAATATTTTTAATTAATTATTAACAATTTATTGCAGAATGTTTATGGGCAACCAGATGATCCAACGAAAATAATAGAAATTCGAAAAGATAAAATAAATGAAAAAGATGTAAAATTGATTAAACAAGAAGAAATAAAATTAGGCGAACGTTTAGGAAAAGGTAGTCAAGGAACAGTTAGAAAATGTTATTGGGGTACGAAAAAAATAGCATTAAAATCACTTTTAATTAAGAATGATAAAACAGAGGATGATATACTTAAGGAACTTTCAATGCTAAAAAAAATAAATCATCCAAATATAGTTAAATTATATGGTGCATTTCCAAGTAATCATAACTACAATTTTGTAATGGAATACATCAGCGGAGAAGCGTTAAATAGAGTAATATTCGATAAAAATGCTAAAAATAATTATAAATTTCAGCCTCACGAAAAGCATCAGATTGCAAAGCAAATATTAGAAGCCATAGCTTACTTACATAATGAAAAAATTCTTCATCAAGATATTAAACCAGAAAATATGATGTTTAACCCAGAAACTAAAAAAATTAAAATTCTTGATCTTGGTTTAAGTAAAAAATTAACAGCAGAAGATATTTCAAAAGCAAAAAAAGAAAAAGCAAAAATTTGTGGAACTTCTGTGTACATGCCTCCTGAAATGATTCTCCAAACTTATGGGTTAACTTTTGCAGCTGATGTATGGTCAACTGCTTGTGTTTTAATAGAAATATACATGGGAGAAAGAGCGTTCAAACGTGATAAATCAAAAGATTATGTAAAAGATATGAAAAAATATTTTGAAAAACATTTATATCCTACAAGTGAAAGTACACCTGAATTTTTGGAATCTGTATTGACTAGATGTTTTTCATATAATCCAGAAAAAAGGCCAACAATAATTGAAATTTTAAAAGTTTATAAAACAAATACATAGAAGATTGAAACATTTGATTTAAAAAATATCTATTTTTTATTTTTAACCTTACAATTTAGATAATAAATTAAGTCACTTCAACGATTTTAAAAATATAGTACGCGAGAAATAACTGGTTTTATTTTTCTATTACTCGTAAATGAATACTTAAAATTAATAATCATTATTTACATAGTACAGTGTTTTAAAAAACTGTATTATTGGTAAATTTATTGATTGAATTGTTATTTTTTTTCATTTATTTACAAAAATTATCAGGTTTTTTAAAAATTTTAAAATATTTTATTTGATAAGAAGTGCCTATAATTTTAAATTATTTGTTTCCTTTTTTTATATCTATTTTAGTATAAATTTATTTTTAAATTGAGAAGTACTTAAAAAAAATACTTTAATTGAATAAAAAATTAAATATTTAAGAACAATGAAATTATTTTTATTTTTTATATTGATTTTTATAACACATAATTGCAATTCGATTGCACCAGGATTATTATCAAGAAATTTGAAAGGATCAAATTGGGTTTGTTTTATTTCTATCATAAATTTTATTGTGAGAGAGATAAGTCTTTGCATATTCGCCAATGTTTATTTTTGATCTCTTCATTAATGATTTTTTCACAGTTTTCTCCATTTGAAGTTGTAACAAATAGCACTGGATTTGCAGTGGAGTAAGAGAAATTGTTAAGAAATGCAAGGATGTGCAAAATCCTATTGCATATCATTGAATTTATTTGCACTTTAAATGGAGACGTCATATTTTTATTTAACTAATTGTTAAGCCTACATACACTCATCTGAATTTTCTAACATTCTTTTATAAGAACTGTTTAATTCTTAATTTATATACTAATTTTCAGAAACCAATCAACCCATTTTGTAACTTCAACATCGGTGAAAATCAGAAACTCCAAGAAAAAAACTTATGTGGAATTAATAACAAAAATAATTGTTTGATACTTTTTTTACAAAAATTAAAAAACTGTTTTCAAAAATTAAAAAACAATTTACCAATTAATAAATCAAATTTGAAAAAACACTTTAAAAAAGAATCGTTAAATAATTCATCTGACACTAATACACCACTTAAACCAAATTTACCAGATAAAACCTTAGAAAATTCAGAAACAACAAATGCAAATTTACCATTCTCACCTGATTCACTAGAACAAGAAAATAAATTAAATCTAATTACTCCTGAAGTAAATGAAATTATTGGAAAAAAATCAATACAATCAGATGGAATCGTTGATTTTAAAATAGGTCAATTAGAAAAAGAAATTCAAGCACTCTACGGTAACTCAATTAATTTAGAAAAAGAATTCATATTTAAAAATGTTGATTCTTATAAAATATTATTTGATACTTTTTTAATAAATTATAAAAACAATTTAAATTTCGTTAAACATGTAAATCATCCACATAATTACGATTCAATGTCAAATTCAATTAAAATATACATAAAAAATTGTCAAGATGAAAAAATATATAATTTATTGCTTAAAAAGTATTTATTAGATAACAGATATTGTGAAGAAACTGATAAAAATATTATTTGTGAAGATAATTTTAAAGAAATGATAAAGTACGTATTTTATTGCGCACAGTTTGAGCAAGTAGAGGAATGTACTGATTGTGATACGAGTGTATGTACCAGTTTAGGTTATGATCTTAAAATCCAGAAATCAGTTAGTGAATTTAAAAAAAATATTGAAAATTTTATAGATGAAAAAAATTTAGACTTAGATTTTTGTGAAGATTGTGATAGACAAAAAAAATTGATAACTAAATCAAGAAATTTATTATTTGGTTATATGGAGGATTTAAATTTTACGAGTGATTTTCCGTTAATTATTGAGATTAAAAATGTAGAATATCAAATTCTTGCTTTTATTGGATATGATGATTCTGAAAATAAATATTTTTCTTATTCTTATGTACCAATTGATTTTCTTGGTGATAAGTATCAATGGAAAGATACTGATAATAAAATTGTTAACAGTGATTCATTAATTGGCAAACCAATTATTTTAGTTATGTATATCAAAAAAGAATAAAATTTTAAATATTATGTATAACATTTGTAATAAATATTTTTTAACCTAATTCAAAATCATAAAACACTTTAAATAATTTTCAGAAGAAATTTGTAACTGGCTTATGAGTCATTCCATTTCCCAGCACAATTCTTATATTCATGAAATATGAAATTCTACAATTTTTTAGATTTCTAGGTTTAAAACCCAAATTTTATTTTATGTTCATTTTCTATCCATGTAAATTTTTGCTGAAATAGAATTTGATATGATTTTTAAAAAATTAGTCTTTAGATGGCATGATATGATATAGTATATCAATATTGATAAAAATTTTTTATTTAAATTTCTGATTAAACAGTGTTATGAATTTCGCTAGTTTCACACAAATATTTTAGGACTTATTTACATGGACTTTTTCTTAGGCCTAAAATTCAAACTAATTTTTTTAAATTTTCTTGTATTATTATTTTCTTATTTTATATTGGCTTCCCTACATAAAATTACCCGCAAAATTACTATACAATTTTTTATTTTTATAATTTGTAATTATCATCTTTACTAGTTGTTAAGATCTTAAACCCAAACTATTTTGATTCCCAAAACGCGTATTATTCTAGGTCCCTAAATTAAAATTATTCCAAGTCCCTAAACCCAGATTTTCAAAGTCCCTAAATTGCAATTATTCTAAGTCTCATTTGACCCCCCCCTTTTTTTTTTCAAGGGAAATATCTTGGAAATATATGAACCTTGTATCAGACATGGAGTGTTTGTGGGCCTTAATGCAAATTTTCATGACCACCCAGTTGTATAAATACAAGTACAACTGAGAGACTTTGCTGAAGAGCGCAAGAAAAACCTAAAAATTTTTCTCTTTTTCAGATACTTATTTATTTTTTATTATATCTGAACCTTAAAAGTTCTGTTTAAGCTCAACGAAATTTTTTTTTAATTTTCTTTAATACTGGTGTATATTAACTACACTGTAAAAAGTAACTTTCTTAGATTTACAAAAAAAATAGAATTTTTTCGAAAAATTAGTGAATTTTCAAAAAATTTTGTAAATATTCGTTAAAAATCGTAAATTTACTAAATTTAGTATATTATCGAAAAATTCGAGAATTTTCGATTTCTTTTTTGTGATTTTACGAAAAAAATTGTGAATTGACAACTATTTTTCGGAAATTTACAACTATTTTTTGTAAATTTTTGAAAAAAAATTGTAAATTATCAATTTTTCTTGCGAATCCACAAAAAAAATCGAGAATACTAAAATTTTTTGTTAATATACTAAATTTAGTAAATATACGATTTTTTTCGAATATATACAAATTTTTTTTGAAAATTTACTAATTTTTCGAAAATGTTTT
This sequence comes from Anagrus nilaparvatae, assembly GCA_022575985.1. NCBI lineage: Eukaryota > Metazoa > Arthropoda > Insecta > Hymenoptera > Mymaridae > Anagrus > Anagrus nilaparvatae. Next base: position 35,204,640 of record JAKSXM010000231.1, read on the forward strand.
AATTTTTTTGATAATATAAGAAAGTTACTTTTTACAGTGTAATATTATTGGATTTTTTAGAAGCGATAAGGCCCCCTTAAGTAAATAAAAAAATACGAAACAAATAATATATATTTATTATTTGGTATTTATTTTTAATAATTTTGAAAATTGATAAATTTTATTTTATCTATTATTTTTATTTTTATGTAGTTTTGAAACATAGTTAAATTTAAAATTTTTTAGTTTATTTACAATCATTCAATATATTAGTATTAAGTAAAGTAAAGAATTTTTCTCTTCAAATTAGCAGTATGAAAATTTATCTTTTCATTTTTATAATTTTTATAATCCAATTGGAATTTTCAATATCCTTCAAAAAAAATTTCGTACAGGTAATTAAGTATTGTACAAAATATAAAAGAGAATAACATTAATTTAATTTAGGGGATTACCTAGTTTATATTTTTATTTTTTTTTATTAATCATTCTTCAAAATTAATTTAACGGGATTAGATAAAGTTTAATCAAGGGGTGGTACAGTTTGAGCTTTTTATGTGTTATAACGTGTAATTGACCATTTCATGAATTGGTCAGAAATCTTCAATTTTTTTGCACGATTTGGTGAATAATTTTAGAATGAATAAAAATAACATTTAAGAAGTCGGTATTATATTCTTAAATTTTAATAATTAAAAATAAGTAAAAAAATTAATGAATAATGTTATAAAATAAAATACATTTTTAATTTAGTCTTGTATAATAATGTTTTTATTAATATGCATTTAAGTGGGGGGGTAAATGTGTCCGATTTAAGGGGGGTGGGGTGGAAAGTATTAAAATAATTTCAATAAGAACTTAGAATCAAGCTTTAGGTTTAGGGACTTGGAATAATTTCTATTTAGGGACTTAGACCCTGATTTCATGGAACGTATTTTTACTAGATTCTAGGAGCACTAGATTAGGAATAATTAATTATGATTCAAAATTTATTAAAATTCTGCTCCAGAAGGATCCATAAAATCGCCTCGGAGCAAAATTTTAGTAAACTTTTAGTGATTTTTATTTGAATTTAATTGTTTCAACTCTAGTGCCCCTAAAATAAATCGCATCATGAAATCGCCCCTTTAGAATAATTTCGATTTAGGGAGCAAGAATAATTCAGGTTTAGAGAATTGTAATAATCCAGATTAAGGGATTTTAAATATTTTCGATTTAGAGACCTTGAGTAATTCAGGTTTAGGGACTTAGATAATCCGGGCTTAGGGACTTAGAATGATCTGGATTAAGGGACTTGAAATAGTTTTGATTTAGTAATTTAGAATAATTTAGGTATAGGGACTTTTAATAATTCTAATTAAGGGACTTAGAATATTTTATTAGGGACGCCCCTAAACGCATATTATCACATCTAGTAATGATGATAATAACAAATTATAAAAATAGGAAATTGTATTTACAAAACTAGCCCTCAACTGTAAGTAATAATGTTCCATGCATTTTGGTTGTGTTTACACAAACAACTCAAAATTTTTTAAAAAATATTTTATCATAAAAAAAACTTCAATTTCTTCAATACGTATTAATAAAATAATTTTTTATTTTCAGAAATCACCTGATTATTGGAAAAATTTTTATTCTCGGCTACAATCTAAATGCAAGACTGTTATTTTCAAAGGTTGCAATAAATTATTTGAAAATCAAAACAAAAATATCTGTAAACTTAAAAATTGTAAGTTAATTGATAATTTAGGTCAATTATTTTTCAAAAATCACAATTTAACAAAAATTGTTCCCGATTCGAAATTCTCAAATATTCAAAAACCAATAATCGATAATTTAAATACGACAAATGCAAATAAATTAATACCAGAGAAACCAAAAAAACCCGTCAGTTTTGACGACTTAAATAATAATAAAAAAGATATTAAAGTAATTAAAGCAGATGAACCATCTAAGAATCAAGAATCAACAACAAAAGAATTTGAAGTTTTTGATGAAGTAAAAGGTTCTGAAAATTTTAAAAAAATAGTTACTAATAATGAAATTTATTACATAGAAGACATGGAGGCTCAATTTCTCGAACGTTTATTTGATATATTTTTGAATATTTATTTACAAAATGAAAATTTTAAATATTTTACTGAAATACCAAATGATAAAAATATATTTTTGAATAAAATTTTAAAATATGAAAAGAAAGGTTTTAATGAAAAATTTAGAATTTTCTATATTACACTTATTTTAAAAGAATTGGAATTTTGCAAAAAAGAAAATGATCAAAATTATTTTGTATGTGACATTTCGACTTCCCTAGATTATTTATTTGAATTAATTTTATCAGATACTCCATTTTTAAAGATAATCAACAAATGTGCAAATTGTGAAAATTCTGAAGAAATAAAAAAATCACAATTTGAAATAAAGCCATTTGCGTTATCATTAATGGTCGATAAAAATATAATAGAAAAAAATATTAAATTAATTATGGATGAAAATAATATTGAAAATAATATTTGTTCAAATTGTTTAGAAGAAAATAGTATCGTCAAAACTGTAATAGTATCTGGAAAATTATTAATTATTGATTTAAACGGAATAAATTGTGATTTTAAACTTAAATATCATTCAAATGAATTACCTTTAAATATTAAAATTGAAAATAAAAATTATAAGTTAATAGCTCTTGTAGCAGCTAATGGTTCAAATATGATATCTTATTCATACATAGTATTAACTGATCAGTGGATGAAAATATCAAGTTCAGTTTCAGGGAAAAAAGCTGATTATTACAAAAATATTCCTAAATATTTGTATGTTAATTATTTGTTTTATATTCTGGAATAAATTTTTGAAAAATTTAAAAAAAAATAATTTTACAATTATTTGTAATCATTTTTTCTCTTTGCATACAATCCTTGTTATAGTAAAAATTTGAGTGTGTAAAATCAAACTTGGTGAAATCTTTAGTATAATCATAAAGCTTTCTCCAGGCGAAGGTTTTAACTGTAGAGAATTTACCAGGACTTAGAATAGAAATTTTCCCTCAAAACCTCAGAAAATCTCATTAAAAAAAAAAAATTAGGAACTTGAATTCCAAAATTAAGGGGGGGGATTAAAATGTATCCAATTGAAGGGGGAGGAGTCAAATGAGACTTATAATTTCAATTTAAGAACTTAGAATATTTTCGATTTAGGGACTTATAAAATATAATATTTAATTAATAAAATTATAAAAGCAAAAAATAATCAAAAAATAGATAAAAGAATTTGGTAATCAAGGAATTATAAATAAAATATAATTTTTTTTTTTAAATTACAAATCCAAATAATAAAGGAGGGCATTAAAATGATTAATAATGATTAAGAATTAAGTAGCTATTTCAAAATACATAAATAAATAAAAAAATGCCATCAAAAGAACTTTAATAAAAACAAGTGTTTTGTAATTTTTAAAATTAAAAAAAAAAGACTTCAATAATATATCTTAAAATTACTTAGTATTTATTTGGTATTTATTATTTTGAAAATTGATAAATTAGACCTTATCTATTAATTTATTTTTTTGTATTTTTGAAGAATACTAAATGAAAAATTTTTAGTTTATTTACAATCATTCAATATATAAATACTTTAGTATCAATTAATAGTATATTTTTCTCTCTTCAATTTGGAAATATGAAAGTTTTATTTTTAATTTTTTTAGTTTTTATAATTCAATTTAAATTTTCTTTATCTTTCAATAAAAACATCATACACGTAATTAAATATTTTACTTCAAAAAATAACTTTAGATACTTGTACTTAACTTTTCTTGACATTTAAATAATACATTTTAATTTATAACACACAAAAAATAAATTAAATTTAGAGAAAACAATTATATAAAAATAAATCTATAAATACCGTATAGGAGCTGTATCTTTATTTGTTGAAAAATATACTTTAAAATTAATAATTGATGTTAAATTTTGTTGCGTTTGATCAGGGAAATTCTATATTTTATTATCCCAATTAAAAAAATATCAAATTTATTGATGGATAATTAATAATTTACATTTATTACAAGTGTGTAAGGTAAGTTAATTTAGATAATGTTAATTCTATTTTTGATAATAGTATCATTTTGATCGAATTAATTTTCGATAATTTAAAAATCGCTAAAACTAAGTTTAAACGCGCGCGTTTTAATAGGATTCTTATAGGTATAACTGGTATATTTATACCTTATACTTATACTTATACTAGTTATAGTTATACCTTAAAATAGGTATGTACCTATAATAAGAATAAAATATAGTAAATAATAGATGAACTACACACTTGTATAATCATGTATTTTAAACATTTATTTATTAAAATTTACTTTTTAATTTTAATTAATGAAAGATAATAGTTGATATGTATATTGTTTTTAAAACTCAAGGAAACAAAATAGACGCCGTGTGTAAGCAACCCGCCGTGTCAATGACCTATTTTAGTTCGCGCGGAACTTCTTTATAAACAACACTTATTTATTTGTTTATTTAAAAGTAAAAAAAAGACATAAATTTATGAAAAAAGTGTTAGAATATAATTTTAATGTATTTTTTATATTAAAATAAAGATTTTTTTCTAATTTAAAAGTGGCGGGTGTAGGTATTTTTTATACATATCGAAGCGTTTATTGCAAGTTCATGGTGTTGAAATAAAAGTGATACATAAATACTTAAAATTGTGTTTTTATGTGAAAATTTAGTAAATATTTTGTCAATTGTTGTGAAATATAGTATAAAAAATGTAATTTTGATAAGTGTAGTTTATTATAATTAAAAAAATATTGTTTAAATAAAAAAAAAGTGTAATGTTATTGAAAATATCAAAAATACCTATATGTATAAGAAAGGGTACACTGTAAAAAGTAACTTTCTTAGATTAACAAAAAAAATAGAATATTTTCGAAAAATTAGTAAATTTTCAAAAAAATTTGTAAATATTCGATAAAAATCGTAATTTTACTAAATTTAGTATATTATCAAAAAATTCGAGAATTCTCGATTTTTTTTGTGAATTTACAAAAAAAGTTGCGAATTCACAACTATTTTTCGGAAATTTACAATTATTTTTTGTAAATTTTCGAAAAAAATTGTAAATTATCAATTTTTCTTGCGAATTCACAAAAAAAAATCCAGAATACTCGAATTTTTCGAAAATATACTAAATTTAGTAAATTTACGATTTTTTTCGAATATTTACAAATTTTTTTGAAAATTTACTAATTTTTCGAAAATGTTCTAATTTTTTTGTTAATATAAGAAAGTTACTTTTTATAGTGTAGTATTCAAATACCAATCAGTGAATTTAAAATAATTTTGTAATAAATAAGTCAATATAACCCATTCCCTTCATTTATTAAAGCCTCAGAACGTAATTAAAAGCATTTTCAGTATTCGGCATAGAGTAGGTATCCCTAAAACTCGATTTTAATAACACACGAGATTTGGTGAAAACAATGAAAAAAATCTCCTAAGGTTGTACAAGAGAACATTTATCTTATTTTTTTTTATTAATTTAGATTGTTTTTTAACATCGGTAAGGTAGAAATAAGTTCTTTAGGGTTTATAGTTTCATAATAAAACTCGGTTTTAGATAAATGATGCATACTTTTTTTTATAAACGCTAATTTGCGTGTATTTGATCGAAATCCAATACGTTCGAAAACTGGCTCCAATACGGTAATAACTAATCTTTTTGCAAAAATATTTTATTATCTGACCTACACAAGTTTACTAGCTACTAAAAAAAGGGATAAAGTGAACCAAATGAACCCATTTTCAGGGCTCAGCTAAACGATAATAAAATCCAAAAATTAAAATAACTATATAAAAAAAAACTTTAATTCCTTAAATATATTAATAAAATAAATTTTTATTTTCAGAAACCACCTGATTATTGGAAAAAATTTTATTCTCGACTACATTCTAAATGCAAGGCTGTTATTTTCAAAGGTTGCAATAAATTATGTGAAAATCAAAACAAAAATATCTGTAAACTTAAATATTGTAAGTTAATTGATAATTTAGGTCAATTATTTTTCAAAAATCACAATTTAACAAAAATTGTTACCGAAAACCCTGTTAGCTCTGTTAATCCAGATAATAATAAAAATGATTTTGATCAAAACATAAATGTAATTAACAGTATCGAACCATCTAAAAATCAAGAATTACAAACAAATACTGAATTAAATCCATACTTAAATGATGAATTATCTGAGCCAATAAAACAAACTTCTAACAAAGAAGAAGAATTTGAGGTTTTTGACGAAGTAAGAGATTCTAAAAAATATAAAAAGATTGTCTTTAAAAACGAAAGTTACTATATACAAAAAGATGAGGCAAAATTTTTGGAATATTTCTTTTTTATATTGTTAAATATTTATTTACAAAATGAAAACTTTGGTTATTATACAGAAATGTCGAAAAATCAAAAAATATTTGTAGATAAATTTTTAAAATACGAGGCTAATGATTTTAAGAAAAAATATCTTAGCTTATACAGTATACTAATTTTAGATGAATTGGGATTATGTAAAACAGAAAAGGACGAGGAAAAGGATGAAACTTATTATGTTTGTGATTTAGAAGATATAAATATATTTGATGTTGTTTTATCAGATAGTAATTTTTTTAAGGTATACAGAAATTGTAAAAATTGTAAGAAATCATAAGAAGAATCTCTATCATCAGTTCTGAATATAAACCTAACGTTATCATCTATGCTGAACAGAAATATTCTAGAAGAAGAACTTGATAGGATTTTGGATGAAAATGTTACTGAAGGTGAAAATTGTACAGATTGTTTAGCAGAAAATAGTGTTATAGAAATTATCAGACAATCTGGAAATTTATTAATTATTGGTTTGAGTAATATAGAATCTAAATATCAATCAAGTGAACTTCCCTTAAATCTTACAATTAAAAATAAAAACTTTGGAGGAAAAAAAGCAGATTATGTCAAAGATATTCCTAAAAATTTAACTGTAAATTATTTATTTTATATTTTAGTCTAAAAAAAATCAAGAGGTACACTGTAAAAAGTAACTTCCTTATATTAACAAAAACATTAGAACATTTTGGAAAAATTAGTAAATTATCGAAAAAATTTTTAAATATTCGAAAAAAATTGTAAATTTACTAAATTTTTTGATAATATACTGAATTTAGTAAATTTTCGATTTTTATCGAATATTCACAAATTTTTTTGTATATTTACTAATTTTTCGAAAACATTCTATTTTATTTGTTAATCTAAGGAAGTTACTTTTTATAGTGTAGCCTTATGAACTAAAATTTTCAGAAACTTATTTCATTTGAATTAAAAAATTCCTAAAGAAAATTTTTGGGATTTGGACTGAAAATATAATTTTTTTTAAGTGGAAGTCTAATATATATAATTATATATGTGCATTTCTACGAGAAAATCCTTTTTATGAGCACCAAAAATGAAGAAAAAAAAATTTACGAGGCCGCGACTGTTACCATGATTTTCTGGTAGTTTGAACCCTATAGAATGCAAAAAAAAGCGTGAACACAAAATCGGCGATGAATGCCAAAAAGACTTTACCACTTTTATGTCAAAAACCGTGTTTTTCGTATCTGAGCTACCCCAAATTTTCAAAATAACTTATTAGGTAAATAAATTTTTAAAAAAATAGGTAAAAAATCTGATTGCCAGGGAAAAATCACTCCAGAAGAAAAAAAAACTATTAAAACTATTAAAACTTCCTTAAATCCATTTATATCAGATTTTTTGGGCTCTTTGACCCGGGGAACCATATTAATTTAAGTTTTCCACTGTTTCAAACCTTTTTCGGTATCAAACAGCGAAAAATTTGAAGAAAAAAAAATTCAACATTTTTCCATATATACCACTTTTGATTTTGGCCAAAATAAAAATTTTCAAATAAATCTGGTTCCGCTATCTCATCAGCAATTTTTTGGTTAGAAAACCTGGTTTCTAATGAGTTTTAACTGATTCAAATGGTTTGAAGCGAATACAGCCAAAATTTATAAAATGAAAAAATTTTCAAACTCACTTATATCCATATATATATTAGGTTTTTTGGGCTCTTTGGCTCGGCCAACCATATTGATTTAAGTTTTTCTCGGTTTCAGACCTTTTTCAGTACCAAATGGCGAAAAAATTGAATAAAAAAAAATCTGATATTTTTGCATTTAAACCCCTTCCGATTTTGGCCAAAATAAAAATTGTCAAGAAAATCCTGTTTTCTCTTTTCATCATCACTTTTTTTATTGGAAAACTTGGTTTATAATGAATGTAAACCAATTCAAATGGTTATATGCGACTAAAGCCAAAATTTTTAAAAAATAAAAAACATTAAAAACAACTTATAAGCACATTGTTTTCATTCAAATAGTTTTTCGATTTTATCCGGAAAAATTAAACAGTTTTAAGGTTTTGTGTTAAGCACACTCTATGCATTCTTGTGGTTTTTCGATTTTATCCGTAATTATTACACATTTTTAAGGTTTTGCGTTAAGCACACTGTTTGCATTCAAATGATTTTTTGATTTTATCTGGAATAATTACACATTTTTAAGGTTATGTGTTAAGCACACTGATTGCATTCATATGGTTTTTCGATTTTATCCGTATTAATTACATATTTTTAAGGTTTTGTGTTAAACACACTGTTTGCATTCAAATGGTTTTTGGATTTTATCCGGAATAATTACAAATTTTTTAGGTTTTGTGTTATGCACACTGTTTGCATTCAAATGGTTTTTCAATTTTATCCGTAATAATTACACATTTTTAAGGTTTTGTGTTAAACACACTGTTTGCATTCAAATGGTTTTTCAATTTTATCCGTAATAATTACACATTTTTAAGGTTTTGTGTTTAGCATAATGTTTGCATTCATATGGTTTTTCGATTTTATCCGGAATAATTACAAATTTTTTAGGTTTTGTGTTAAACACACTGATTGCATTCATATGGTTTTTCGATTTTATCCGTATTAATTACATATTTTTAAGGTTTTTTGTTAAGCACACTGTTTGCATTCAAATGGTTTTTGGATTTTATCCGGAATAATTACAAATTTTTTAGGTTTTGTGTTATGCACACTGTTTGCATTCAAATGGTTTTTCAATTTTATCCGTAATAATTACACATTTTTAAGGTTTTGTGTTAAACACACAGTTTGCATTCAAATGGTTTTTGGATTTTATCCGGAATAATTACAAATTTTTTAGATTTTGTGTTATGCACACTGTTTGCATTCAAATGGTTTTTCAATTTTATCCGTAATAATTACACATTTTTAAGGTTTTGTGTTTAGCACAATGTTTGCATTCATATGGTTTTTCGATTTTATCCGGAATAATTACAAATTTTTTAGGTTTTGTGTTATGCACACTGTTTGCATTCAAATGGTTTTTCAATTTTATCCGTAATAATTACACATTTTTAAGGTTTTGTGTTAAACACACTGATTGCATTCATATGGTTTTTCGATTTTATCCGTATTAATTACATATTTTTAAGGTTTTTTGTTAAGCACACTGTTTGCATTCAAATGTTTTTTGGATTTTATCCGGAATAATTACAAATTTTTTAGGTTTTGTATTATGCACACTGTTTGCATTCAAATGGTTTTTCAATTTTATCCGTAATAATTACACATTTTTAAGGTTTTGTGTTTAGCACAATGTTTGCATTCATATGGTTTTTCGATTTTATCCGTAAGAATTACAAATTTTTTAGGTTTTGTGTTAAGCACACTGTTAGCATTCAAATGGTTTTTTGATTTTATTTGTAATAATTAAACATTTTTAAGGTTTTGCGTTAAGCACACTGATTGCATTCATATGGTTTTTTAATTTTATCCGGAATAATTACCCATTTTTAAGGTTTTGTTATTAATTTTGTTAAAAATTTATTATTTCACGATGAAAATCAAGCGAATAATGCGTATTATAGCTGTAATTTGTCTTAAAAATGATCGAAATTCTATAGGAATATGACTGTTTCTGAACTTATAATATGCATTACTAGCTTGATTTTTATCGAAAAATAATACATTTTTTTATTAAATCAATTATTTTTTCCCTGAGTATTCATTTCTTCAAGAAAAGTAATTTTTTCTACTTACAGTTTTCAAAGGCTTTTGACCTAAAAACTGAAATTTGGCACATAAAAATGATTTTTTTCATAGTAAAATGAATTGCCAGGGAAAAATATATCGATTTTTAAAAAAAATTATTATTTTATGATGAAAACGAAGCGAGTAATGCATGTTTAAAGTTCAGAAACAGGCTTTTTTCAATATGCAACTTCAATCTTTTTTAAGCCAAATTTGAGTAAAATCTTAAATTGACGATAACTTGGCTAAATTTTATCGGAAAAAGAAAAGTTTTTTTTTCTTCTGGAGTGATTTTTCCCTGGCAATCAGATTTTTTACCTATTTTTTTAAAATTTTATTTACCTAATAAGTTATTTTAAAAATTTGGGGTAGCTCAGATACGAAAAACACGGTTTTTGACATAAAAGTGGTAAAATTTTTTTGGCATTCATCGCCGATTTTGTGTTCACGCTTTTTTGCATTCTATAGGGTTCAAACTACCAGAAAATCATGGTAACATTCGCAGCCTCGTAAATTTTTTTTTTTTCATTTTTGGTGCTCATAAAAAGTACATTTCTCGTAGAAATGCACATATATAAAGTTATTGATCGTAATAAATACCTATATTTGATTTTGTATGTTTGTATGTATATTTTGTATGTCAAGTTTTATTTACAAAATATCCGTGAAAATATCTTAGAATTATTTTCAAAATTCGTATTATATTTTTAACATAAATAAATTAATTCCTAAAATAATGTCTGTAATCTATTACAATGTTACATGTTATTGAATATTTAATTAATGCTTCTTCCCAGTTATCGCTCCTCTTGAATTATTTCAAAAATATTGACAAATTTTAGTGTCATCAGAAAAAATATTCATTGATTTTGCACTTAATTTTTACTAATTTAGTTCTTTTAATTAATTTGAAAAAAATTTATTATCTATTACTCCAGTCAAATCATTGTTTTGGTTGTATGGTTACTAACCATCACAAGATTTGGTCTAGTATCAGCTTTTTGGGTCGCTGATCACGAATTTTGGAGTCCTATCTATTAGAAACTGGCACTTAATCCTTAAATTAGCAAAATCTACCCTTCAAGGGGTGTTCTTAAATATCTGACCCCGAAATTCGTGATCAGCGATCCAAAAACAAAATTTCAAACAAACTTTGTCTCTGTACTATATTTTTAAGCGAATCTGAAGTTATTAAGTTTTTAAAAGTTATTTACACACAAAAAATAGTTTATTCGCCGAAAAATTATGAAGTATAAAAAAAATTGTAATTTTACTAATAATACATTAAAATTCTTAATTTTTTTTTTTTTTGTGAATTTGCAAAAACAAGCAAATTCTCAATTTTCCTTTGCTCGAATTCCCAAAAAAAATTTTGAATTTGCGGAAAGCAGTTATGTTAATTTATAACTTTTGACGTGATTTAACTAAATAAAATCAAATATTTTCGATTTTTTCGTACTATATGATTATTATATTGAATAATTTTTCATTAATAATGTGTGACTATTATTTGGTGTAATAAAAGTTTTTCATTTTTTGTTTTAATCTCGGTTTTAATTTTGAAATTGAAAATAGTTTTTTTATTGTTAATTAAAATAATATTGGGTAAAGTGTAAAAAACATTCACATTTCAAATTTTTGGTACATTCAGGAATTAAGAGTAGGAATTAAGGTACTGTTAGGGAAACAAATTTTTTGTTGCACCAAATATTGGTCACACGTTAAAGTACTTTTACGAAAACCCACTATAAAATTATTAACGTATCACCTGTCAAATAAGATTAGTACTTAAAAAAAAAAATTAAACACTTAAATGAAAATAATTTTATTTTCAAATAATGTAAATAATTCCATTTTAGAAAATTTTTTTAAAGTGACACAATAAATTTTCTAAAAACTAAAGAAAAGCTTAAATTAGATGAAAAAGCTTTTATTACTTAAATACGTATAGAAGCTTTCGAAAAAGGAAAACCAATGAAAAGTCCATATACAGAGCATAAGAGGGTGGTTAAGTAACGTTAAAGCAGGTTATAAATATGTCCAAAATTCAACTAAAATTTATGTTACTATGTAAAAGTCTCAGAAATGTACATATAAATTTAAGTCTATTAATTTACTTAAGTTTCTACATGTCCAATTTTAAAATTTACTAAAATTGAATTACAAATTTAAAAGTAGGTATATAAAAAAAGCCATAAATATAAATAAATTAAAACAATTACTTTAAAACTAAAATTAGTATAATTAAATAAAAATTTTCAAGAAATTTAACAATTTTCCAAAGCATATTTAAAATTTCAATCGTGCATCTTACTTCCTGAATTTCTAACACTTGAATTTTAAGTTTTTGGTAAATTTCGTATAGGAAAATAACCCATCCATAGTATTCACTAAATGCATACCTACCCTTAATGGTCGTAAAAGTCAACGGACGTTCATCCTTATTCATATAGATTACACTTCAACTGGTTTATTTAAAGTATTTTACATTTTCTCTCAATATAGCAAAAGACTAGCATAAACCTTTCAATGTATTGTATATAGGAAAGTTATATTATGCGTAAAACTTGTAACTGTGTATTCAATGTGGCGGTTGATGCATTGAACGGTTAACCATACTCAAGGGTTACTATAGATATAACGCTAATCTCGACTTTGGTCAACCCTCTTTTATACGCGAATAAATGACGAGAATTACCAGATACTATTTAGAATAAATTTGGATTATTTTAAAAAACTAATCTTATTTTCTTTTTAAACTGAAAATTTCTTATTTCAATTCAATTTTTTAAATTTATATGTAAAAAGCTTTAAAATATTATAATTGAGTTGGAAATAGTAAAAGAAGTACAAAAGACGCAGATTTACCTTTATAAAATAGAGGGTACTCAGAGAAAATCTAACAATATTATATTCCTAAGAGAAATTACGTTTTGTTATTTCCGTCAAGCTTTTATAATCCCAAGAGTACTATCAAGTGTAATTGCAACGAAAATGTATAATAATATGGATATACCAATTATACAATACTGAATATTACGAATATTTATTTTTTAAACTAGATTTTTGCATTAATTAGGAGAAATTTGTTGAAATTTTAAAAAATTATATTAAATATTGTGAATTTTATACTAGGACGAATTGGCTAAAAATTTAACTAGTTTTCTGAAAATTCTTTTTTTTTTATTTTTTAAACGATTGTAAATAGCATGAAACGTAAAGAAAAATTTTTTTAAATTAGTCTCAAAATTGAATTAAAATGCGAGCACCGAGCGGCATATGCTGGGGCTTAAAAAAATTTTGTTGAAAAAAAAATTTCTTTTACTTTTCTTCAAATCTTAGGTCACTTGCAACCAATTTCTTCGAGTACACTTTTTTTAGCAAATATAACAGTAAACAAATGGCACAAAAATTAATTTGCTTTTATTAATAAATAGGTACTCTAAAATTAAAATTTTACTTTCTTTCAATTTAAATTAATTACAACAAACCTAATAACAAAAAAAAAAGTTATAATCTTAAGTCCTTTCATCAGATTAAAAGTCGATATTAAATCTGTTCATCTTTAATAGTTCTTTTATATAGTGTAGTTGGGGATTTTTGATAATTAATCGTGAATAACTCCCAACTGCACTATATAAATTTTAAAGATGACCAGATTTAATATTGACTTTTAATCTAATGTAGAATGATATTTATAAAATAAAAATCAATTTAATTGAATTCGAAAAAAATTAAAGACAAAAATTTATTACTTTGACTGATAAAAGATAGCTGCTGCAGATGACCAGTAAAGTCTCGAATAATGAATTTAATTTAAAAATATTGTAACATTTTCAAATTAATAATAAACGGACGAAAAAAATTGGAGCTGTGAAAGAGCGATTTTTCTTTAAGGTTTAACGTGTAGTTTTACTGGTAATAGTAAATTTTTGTTATAAACAAAATTAGTATATTTTTACCCATGGCCACAAAAGTAAAGAATGGCCCAAATCGCACGTAAATTACCGTCCGAGGCGAAGCCGAGGATGGTAAACTGCGATTTGGGGCATCCTTTTTTTGTGGCCAAGGACAAAACATAATTTTTCTTGCTCAGTGTCGAGAAAATGCGTTTTTTCGAATAGCGCAGCGGACAGAAAACACGCACTTTCTGGACACTAACAAGAAAAGAGAATTTTTCACTGTTGCAATTAAAATTTATGATTTAGACCATAAAATTGTCCAACAATAATTAGTTGTAATTCGAGAAAAAATTGCAGTTTCACTATCCGACTAGAAATCTGATAGGGTTTTTATGAAGCCCAGTATTGGTTTTATTCAATGCGCCGAATAGCAGTTTCTTGATTTTTATAGCCAACTGGTTCAAATCTAATACAATATTATATAAAATAAATGTTTTGAATAATTGTTTGGTTGCAATTAAGTCAAAATGCAAAAAACAGATTTTAATATTTTACTTCAAAATTGTTTATACAAAATTACCAATACTTTCTACATATAAACATATGGAAAATTGTCAGATTTTATTTTTTTTCAGATTCTTTGTTTTTTTTTACTGGAAAAGGTTTGAAACAGTTGAAAACTTAAATCAATATGGTTCGGCGGGTAATAGACCTCAAAAAACTTGATATAAATGGATTTAAGTGAGCTTCAAAATTTTTTCATTTTTAGAAATTTGGGCTTTATTCGCTTAAAACCAATTGAATGGGTTAAAATCCTTTATAAACCAAGTTTTCTAATAAAAAAGGTGCTAATGAAAAGGGTAAACGGGATTTTTCTGAAAATTTTTGTTTTGGCCAAAATCGAAAGGGAAAAAATAGTGAAATTTTTTTTTTCAATTTTTTTGTTCTTTAGTACTGGAAAAGGTTTGAAACAGTTGAAAACTTAAATCAATACGGTTTTCCGGGTTAGAGAGATCAAAAAACCTGATATAAATGGATTTAAGTGAGTTTTAAAAATTTTTCATTTTTAGAAATTTTGGCTTTATTCGCTTAAAACCAATGAAATTGGTTAAAATCCTTTATAAACTAAGTTTTCTAAACAAAAAAGTGCTAATAAAATAGGGGAATCAGTATTTTTTGAGAATTTTTATTTTGGCCAAAATCGAAAGGGGTTTATATGGAAAATTGTCAGATTTTATTTTTTTTCAGATTTTTTGTTCGTTTGTACTTGAAATAATAATAAAAATAATAAAAAAATTTCTAGTAATACTTTAAATTTGATGAAAAACTGATTAGGTATATAATAAAAAAATTTTTTTAAGCTTTAAAACTTTATGAATTAACAGGCTTATTGTTTGTTTAATTTGCGAATAAAACCTTGGAAGTTAATTTGTACCTAACTTAAATTAAAACGTAAAAAAATTTCTTTAAAAACCGAAAATTTATTATTTATTCATCAGCACCTTAAAGAAAAATCGTATAATGTGCAAGTGAAGAATCTTTTTAAAAACAAATTAATTTTTATTTAGATTTACTTTTACAGATTTAAAAATATTAGATAATTAGAGAAATTAAATTGTATTACTTAAACCTATTTTAATCTTTAATTTAACGTCAAATAAAAATTCTATGATTTTAAAATATAAAAATTAAGTATAGAATTTTTTTTTTTAAATATGATACATGACAAAAGTTCAATATTTTATTTATGCAAAAATTAATTATTATTTAGAATTAAAAAAATTAAAATGTATAGGGTCGATTTCATGGAGCGTTTTCTTACTAGATTCTAGGGTGACTAGAGTTAACTTCAATTGAACTCTAGTAATTATCACTAAAAATTAATTAAAATTTTGCTTGAAGTTAGTTTTCTAGATCCTGCTCGAGTAGAATTTAAAAAAATTTTGAATCATAATTAATTATTTTTAATCTAGTGCTCCTAGAATCTAGTAAGAACGTGCTCCATGAAATCGACCCTTATTATTTAAACGTAAATATTTTGGATCTTTGATGCAACGTCAAGTGAAAATTATATTCTAATTTTAAAATAGGAAAATTAAGAAACATTAAGTACAGTAAAAACACATTCATAAAAATAAATAATTTCAACACAAAAAATTATTAATATTAGCAAAAATGAAAATAAAAATTCCACAAGTTCTATAGTATAGGTATATACCTATCATCTTAGGCTCCATCAAGTAGAGACCCTAATTTTACTTTATATGTAGAGAGAAGGGTCGATTTCATGGAGTGTTTTCATACTAGATTCAGGGGCACTAGAATTATAATAATTAATTATTACCAGAGTTAATCTCTGTTATTACTCAATAGTCCTGCTAAAAATTCTGCTCAAATAGGATCCGCAAAATTTCAATCTATTCTAGAATCTAGTAAGAATATGATCCATGAAATCACCCCTTATAGGACTTTGTTACATTCACACTATATTAAAATATATTTGAGAAGAATGCTGTTCCTTTTTATTTAATAAAAAATAACTTATTTGTTTTTACACAGAAAATAAAATTTTTTGATATTTAAATAAAATTTTTTATAACGTCAATTCCCAGTCGAAAGCCGAAGAGTTCCGAGAACGCACGAGGCCCAAAGATCGTTGCGCACGCGGCACCCGATAGATTAATTCTTTTTTAATTATTAATTGGTTTTATGCGCAAAATGTTGACTTTTTTATTTATGTTAGGCTGATTCAAATATAATATAAAATGATCCATAAGATAAATGGAAAAGAAAATCGAAGTCGACATTTTGCGCATGCGTAATATTTTATTATTATTTATATTTATATAAAAGAAATTCAATTATCTTAAACTTGATCTAAAATTTTAATGAATTTTATTTGTAAATTTTAAATAGTTTAATTTTTTTTTAATAATTTGTTACGCATGCGCAATGTAACGTTTCGGGTTTTGCATTCAAACAGCTCCAAAGCCGCGCGCGCATCAGTATTCAGTAGGAATAGGAACAGTATGGAACTTGGAAGTCCAACCGATTTATCGTCTGCAGCTGTCTCGTTGCTGTCTCGTTATATCAGAATGTAGGTCAGTAGGTGAAAATATTTATTTATTTATTTACGTGAAAAAACAGAAAATGAAGATGCTGCTATGTAGTATACTATAACATAATATAATTATAATGATGAATGGATTGTCACCATCTCATGGCTGCGCTCCGAAAAAAATAACGAAAGGTTATATAAGCATAACCAGAGATTGGCATTACATAGATAATCAATTCAATATTCGTGTTATTAATAAAAACATTCAATAATTTTACTTTTGGAGTATGAAAATGCGTAAACATGCATAGACATGATACTCAGCTATAATTATAACCAAGTAAGTTTCAAAATTAAGTAAAAATATTTTCTTTTTTCTAATAATAAAATAATTTATTTGCTTTTATTTACAGAACTAGTTTTATTATTGCAGTCAGCTATGATGAAAATCTTAAATTTTGGAAGAAGCGAGTAGAACTTATGGAATTTGTTTGTGAAGCAGTAGGGTATATAAAATTATGTACAAGATATGCAAGATTTATCAACTATTCATGATGGAGCATATGCTGGAACAATAAGTCTTTGGTAATGTATTTAATTATTTTTATTTAAAATTAAATTAATTAAATCATAATTATTTTTTTAAAGATAACTAATTTTATAATTACAGCCAGCTAAGATAGACTTTTTGAATTTTGGAAAAAGCAAAAGAATTTATGGAATCTTTTTTAGCATATATTCAAGCGATTTAAGGTTTATCGATTAATCATAATGGAGCTTATGCAATGCAGCTAATTTTGGTAACGTATTTAATTAGTTTTGTTTATTATTTTTATTTAAGAGTAAGTTTATTAAAATATAATTATTTATTTTATAGGATATGATTATCTATGATGAGACTTCGGTTTTGTCTCAATTGGAGCAGGATATAATACAGCAGTTAAAATTTGGTCCACAGCTTGTAAGGCATTTGGAGGAGCTATTGGAAATTCTTCTTAAAAATAGTTCGGGGAAAAGTTTTTTTAAACCATAGACTGGCCACAGTAGATTCACAAACACATCGATAAATATCATTGGAAGTTTCAATTGGTAAAGGATAATATACGGGAGTTGAAATGTTTTCGGTTTGCATGGCGTTTGGAGTTGCTGCTTGGAACCAGACATTGAAGATTATACGGGTAAGAGATATTATTCTGAAATCTATATTTTACAGTTTTGTGAGTTGAGATATAAAATTTGAGGCTTTAGGATACAATCAGAATAAAATAATAATTGGGATATTTTTTGTGTACACACCCTGGGATGCGTTAAAATGTTCTTGAACATGTTATAACACATGGATGCAAAAAAATTATTAATGATTTTTTTTTAAATAGTACTTATTCTCGTTTAGTTTTATGACAGATAGTTGCTCATTCCTTATTTTTAGAATGTTTTTATACATTTTAATTTTTTTTTTTCCTAATAATTATAAATAATTAAAAATTAGAGTAACGTAAAATAAAGTAACTTATTAGTTAATCACTAGCTATCATAAAATTTGGTTTAAATAATAAATAATTAAATTTTAGAATTTTTTTATTTTAACATGTGTTATAACATAAAAAAATAATAAAAAGATATTGTTGTATCAATTGACCAGTACTGGGTTGAAATAAATTTTTTAACCAATTTTTAAAAAATGTGATGTTTTTTATTTAAAAAATTTATTTCAACCCAGTACTGGAAAGTTGGTGCCAAAATAATATAAATATACATTTTTAATCTGCAGGTTATCTTACGTTCCTGAAAATTTTAAAACAAAATAACATAAAATAAGTTATTGATTAATAAAAATCTTTAGAAGTATATATAATTAATAGGTTTGATGTAATTAAAAATTTATAACTATTTTAAATCACATAAATTAATTTTTTGGTGGTCAATGCAAATAGCTGTTTTAATTTTCCTCTTAGTAATAAAATAAATTTAACATTTTTGTTCATATTACTAATATTTTATTGAAAAGTGTTAATTATGATTTAATTTTTTTATAGGCCTATAGGACAATTCATCTTTATTGGATCTAACACAAGTTCAATCAAAAATAAAATACTGCTGTTTTTGGTGATGCACCCTGGGTTTATAGAAAATTTACATCAACAGCTGAAATTTGGTCTACAATTTGCATGGTATTTGGAGTAGCTGACGAAAATTTTCTTTATAAACTACATACCGCAGGAGATTATTCCAAGTAAGTGATATATAATATATATTTTGTAAAAATAAGGTTTAAAACAAGTTTAGTTTTATGGGTTAATGGTTTCGCTTAGATCAGAAATGATTAGACAACAAAATTTTTTTTGAACTATGCTTTACCAAAATCGTTTAAATAATTAAAATTTTAAATTTATTTATTAAAAGTGTCCTTTTTTATGCACTTCTTGTACGTATAAAATATGTCCCTTCGTTTGGAAATCGGTGTAAATTATCCAATTGTTAGTCAATAGAAACCAAAAGTTGAGTTTTGAGACTAGCCCAAAATTTAGGGTTTTGAAAAAATTAGCCAAAAAGCTTTAAAAAAAGACCTTTGATACAGAGTGCATAAAATTTGCTCAAAAATTAGTGTCAAAATATTGTCAATATAAATTTTATATCTGGAATATCTTAATTTATTTAATGCACTTAAAATTAAAAAAAATTTATGAACAGTTTATTTGAATCACAATTTTTGATGGTCAATGCATGTAGTTATTTTAATTTTTCTTTTAATAATAAAATGAATTTAGCATTTTTGTTTGTTTATTTTACCAATATTGCATGGTAAAAAATTCTCATTATAATTTAATTTTTGTTAAGGATCAGGACGTTATGTAAGCACATTATGTAGAACTTCTTGGAGAAATTTCTTATCAAACGACACTTTCTTGAAAACATCCAAGAACTTTTGTCACTGAAAAGAGGCGAATTAAAACACATCACTGGATCAGTGGAAATTATAAGAATGAAGATACTCAATGAAGCACAAGAAATTTCTAATTTCTTAACATCTATATTTGAATTTGATCTAAATACTCAAACAACAACAGCTGATTCAGTAAAGCATTTAAGGCTGAAAATTAAATAATTCAATCGATGTATACTTTTTTCATGCAACGAATAAATTATTTAAAAGAAAATCCATTTGTAATCGATAATCTTAAATAATAACAAGTAAAATAAAAATTATAAAGTAATTCTGTATTATGTATTAATTAATCTGATGTATTATTTATTTTCTATAATTTTCTTAGAGCTAATTTAATTTACAAAAAAATTAACCATCGCATATCAAAAATCTTAATTATTAAGTAACGTAACCAAGTTAAATTAAAAAAAATTTTATTAGTTAAAAATATATAAGCTGTAGATTCATGATTTATAGCAAAAGCTTTAACGCTTCATTCATTTATAAAACTTCAATATTTGGCATTTAGTTTAACCATTACTAAAGCATTCTAGTTTGTGTAAAATTGGTTTTTTTCTGTTTTAAAAAATCCTTCTTTAAAAAAAGGAAATTGAGTATTAATTTTGATAAAAAAATACTTGAGTGAGAAATGATCTAATACAAAATTCCTCGATAAAATGTAATAATAATTTACAAAATAAGAAAATAATGTATTTTAAAACACAGGTTTATTTATAAATACTTATATTTGTAAAAATGATTTAAAAAAATTTGGAATAAAAAATAGTATTTCAGTACCAAACTTGATTTAATAAAAAAATATCAATAAAACCTTCTTTTATTTTAATTCTTTAAAAAAATGTTTCAATGCATCAAGGATATAAACAATTCAAAAAAATGGAGCCTTGCAGGTAACTTCATAAATTGATCCAGAATCTAAGCTCAGGTATAAAGATTTCTATAATTTATAAATAACGATAAAGAATTAAATGAAATAATATCCATTTGCTAGTGTAGATAAAAAAAAGTCTAAGCCCAAAAATATACATTCCTCTGATATTTTTATAATAGAATAAAAAAACTTTCTTTATTTTTAATATTTTTAAAAATGCCTAATTATTCATACATAAAATAAAAAATTTAATATGAAGACATGCAGGTAAATTAGTAAATTCTTAAAGAAACTGAATTCAGGTAAGAAATTTTCTTGAAGCTAATAAGTAAAGGTAAAAGTGTTAAATAATGCAATCTTGCAGTGCAATGTATAAAATCCATGATCTTTGAAAATTTACAATAGCTCAAAATTGAATTTTTAATATTAATAGGTGCATCATAATATTGCAATAAATGTTATAATCCCATTAATATAATTTTTATTTACATTAAAAATAAATTAAACAGGACCAAATAATATTTAATTAGCTTAAAATTTAATACTAAAGTAATTGAATTTTCAAAACAGCTAAGTTGGATGAGGTAAAATTTTTATAAAAATTTGTAGTGTCACACAGAGATAAAATTTTCACTTTCGATAGGTCCAAATTTAGGAGGATTAGAAACTCAAGTTGAGCCTTGATAACTGCAACCCGAGTAGCTTTAGAAAATTTTATAACTAATTTTTTTGTTTTCTATCAAACTTTAGACTTTAGCTAAGTACATGCAATCAAAATTATAAAAATATAATATCATTCAATTAATTTAAAAAATTTGTAAAGTCACTCGAGTTGCAGTCAGAAAGGTGCAAATTCAATTCAGGGCACCTGCACGCTTCTTAAAAAATGACGCAGACATTGAAGCTTTTCATAGCTATTAAAGAATTTCTGAAAATCATAAAAATATTAAATAATAAAGTAAATAATACGGTCAATGAAGATGTCGAAGAATTTTTTTTAAATACCAATTTAAATAGTTAAGCTTAGAGTGAAAAGAAAATTTACATAAAATTTGAAAAAAAATGTTTAAACTTGATAATTTCCTCGTTAGAGGGGCAGAGGGTTTCAAAAAACTAAAAAAAATGTGAAATTAAAATGAAAAAATTGAATTATGCATTCAAATTTCATAGCATACTTTACATACCAAAACGCACCAATCAGAATAAACGTACGGGCGTGGAATTTGATACTTTTCAAAGTTGTCCCAACCAGCAAGTTCCAATCTCTATTTCCACGTTCATGGGGTTGCGTCCATGCGTACCGGAGCAGTGTCGGAGTTGGACAACTTTTCAAATTAAGGTAACCAAATTTATAATAAATTTAATATTTTTAATACTTGACTTTCAATAATACTTTTTTATATTTCAGAAATGCTCATTTGGATTACACAATTGGATGCTGCAGTGTTAGTTTATTTACGAAGAATAAAACCCGGACTCGGAAGTAAAGATACTGAATTTGGAAATAAAAGTGAAGAAGGTGAGAAAATAATAAAATAATTAAGTGATATAGTTAAGTGATAAAATCTGTAATAGTTAAGTGATAAAATCTGTAATAAAGTGTTAGCAAATTCAAGAGAAATTGAAGAATATCGATTGGATCCAGCATTAGTTGATTATGAAGTTGCAGGCTAATAGCGGAATTTGGTACATCTTCAAGACGGCTCGAAATAAATCCAATCAAGGTAATAAAATATTTATATATCTTTCAATATTTTTAAAAATATTTTAATATTTATTTTTTTTTCATATTTTAATTATTATTTTTTTCTTCCAGGTTAGTGATATTTAAATTTCATTTATTAATTTGCATGTTTAGATTTAATGTTTTAAGGCCTTAGAACAATTTAGTTAAAAGTATTTTTTATTTTTAATCGATTTTATTCTTAAAAATTATTTGCCAAAATTTTTTTTTAATGCTCGCGTGTAACGTAATTATTAATTAGCCTGAATTTTTGAATTAGAATCTCCCTGTATAGTAAATTGTTATAAAAAAATAAGTTAAATTAGCCCATAATTAGTAAGTAACTTCATTGTTCAGTATTTGATATATCTCAAATAAGGTCAAAAAAATCTTTAAGAAAAATAAAATCTAAAAGCAGACCCATAAATTAAGATGACATAAAATCTGCCCTTTAATTGTAAAATCGCGCTAAAGTAGTATAAAAATTGCGAAAAATGTGTGAATTTGGCCCATCAACATCGGACAAATAAGTATAAAGATCACAATGGTTCCAAATGATGATGTTAAGAATTCAGATGCTAGCAGATTATCAAATCATGGAATCGTCAACACAAAAAGTTTGGATCCAGAAGATTCACGAGGCACAGAGGAAATTAAGTTAAAGGTAATAAAAAAATAAAATATTTTAACATTTTTTAACAAAAAGGTTTTAATTTTCCTTTTTTCTATTTAGAAAAACCTCAAATCATTGTTATCAAAAGTAAGATGACAAACTCGAAAATTGCTTTAATATACCAATGGGATCCAGCGTAAGCTCATTCTAAAATCTAAGAAAAATTGCTGATCTCAAGAAAGCTAAAATTCATCTAATTGAGGTAAGAAAAAGTAACAAATATTTTAAAATTATTAAAATACATTTCATCATTAATCATTTTACAAATAATCTTTTTTTTTTTTTTAGGTAACGCTCATTTGTGTGATAAGACGAAGTAAGGAACATAAAGTGAATTCGAAATAAATTGCAGTGTGTTAATTGGATCCAGCGATTGGCGATTGTGACTCTGAAGAAAAAAAGGCTGATCATCGTACATCCACAAGATGGCTGGAGGCTTGATATTTTTAAGGTAATGAAGCAAAAATATAATTTAACATTTATTGAAATAGAACCGTTCTTAATTTATATTTTTTATTTTCAGGTTAGTGATGTATAGATTATTGATTTGCATGTAAGGCCTTAAAACAATTAATTTGAAAGATAAATGCCCCGATAATTAGATTAGCTGGCCCATAAAGATTAAATATAAAATTAGCAAAAATGCGTAAAATTAGCTTATTAGTTTATTAGTTTAGATTGTTTGGTTTTATTTTAAATTATTCAATAACGTAGAAAATATGCCTTAGTAAGTTAAGAATTCTGTTGCCCCGTTAAGAATTAAATTTAAAAAATATTTTATCTTTAAACTAGTAAAATTAAATTTTTATTAAAGCATGCATTAATCGTAGAAAATTTGCCTTAATCTTTAAATTTCTTTGCCCCAGTAGAGTAAATTGAATTAATTAAAAAATTAATTAAAAATTTTTGTTTATTTTTACACTATTTTTTGAATTCTTTTGTTCAATTTTTTTTATGCACGCGAGTAACCTATATAGAAAGTCTCGATATTTAAACTAGATTGCCCTTGTAGAGTAAATATGATGAAAAAATTTCCCTCTGATTAGTATATAAGTTTAGATGCGTAAAATCAGCTCATATTAATTTAACAACTAAAAAAATGCGTTAAAAAATTTTCCTTTTTTAATGACTTGAAACAAAAATCTGGAACTTTTTAAAATCACGATGTTTTACAAGAAGTTACACTAAATTTACCCTATTATTTGAAAATTCGAGTCAATGTTAGCCGTTGTGGGATGAGATAGTTAAGTTTTAAATCCACAACGTTTTAACTGGCATAAAATAAATGGTGTCCGAAACAAAGAGGTTGACTCCATAATGAAAATTATCTAAAATTATTATTCATAAGTCTGTAAGGGGGGCCAAAGGCTCCTCTGTGCGACATCTCAATTCTCATTAATTATCAATTTAATATTTAAAAGTAATAAATTGTTAGGGTCTTGGACAAATAATCTCAAAAACTTTAAAAGAAACACTTAAACAGAGAAATGAATTAATTTTCTCTATTAATTCAAAACTGTTGCAAAAATAAAATAAATTTAAATGTTTGCAAAAATTAGTAAAAAATATTAAATCATAATTTTTTTGCTTATTTGGGTTCGCAAAACAAAAAGATGAATCTATATTGTATGCTGATTGATAAATTATTGTTTCAAAAAATTATTTGTATGCCAATAATATTAAATTTATGGTATCCAAAATATATGAACATAGATCGATCATAACATGACTTTCAAACAAAAATTTTAGGTCTACCAATTAAGGAGTAATGTCTTTTCTACATCAAATTAAAAGTCGATATAAAATCTGGTAATATTTAATACAGTTTAGTTGGCGATTTTTGAAGATTAATCGTGAATAACTGCCAAATTTACATACTAAATTTTAAAAATTACCAGATTTAGTATCGACTTTTAATCTGATGCAGAAAGGGCTTAATTTTACGAAGGAATAAAAAAAAATAGACAAGTCGATAAGTTCTACACAATTTAGCAGAATTATTCGATAATGTCCAGTTATAAACTGGTCAGTACTCAATACTTAAAGGCCGAAAAAAAATTTAATGCACGAAATGTTTTTCAAAAAAATGACCTATAAAATTCAACAACAAAAATTGAAATTTTCCCAAAATAATGAAAATCTTTTGAAAAAATATCTTAACAAAATAGCCTAAGTAGGAGAAATAGCTCTATTTGTAAAAAAAACATTCTGTAAATTACAAAACTGTGATTTAAATTATAATTAAATTCGAGGAGAAGCATTCGTTTTAAAAAAGGCATTGTGTTACCTTACCAGTTGGAAACTAGAAAGTTCTTTGAAATAAAAGCTGCTATTAAAATAAGTTATATCAGAATTTATTGAACAAATGTTTAAAAAATGGAAATGGTAATTATTCATTTACCATTTTTAAAATTATTGTATGAAACTGCTGATTTTGACAATAAATTGGGTTTTTAAAAAATTTATGGCGAAACAGAAGTTTTATTTGGTGTAGGCTGATATCAAACTAATATGCAGTACCAGAAAATAATATGATTTTGCTAAGCTTCTAAATAAAACAGGTACCCAAATAAAGTAAATATTAATGTTACCAAAAATTAGTAAAAAAGATTATAATATGTATAATTTTTTTCAACAAGCCTTAGAAAATAGCAGGGGTGTGCGGTTATCCGGAAGTAAGTTCAGTTACCCGAAGTTTTGGATTGTTTGCTTCGAGTTGGGTCGAATTTAGGTTATCCAAGGAAGCTTTCGATTTGAAACTGCAATTGCAGACCTTTTTTGGGTAGTTTAGCCTGCAAAATTTTTTGACGAAAATTACACTCGCATTCGCACATCCCTAGAAAATAGAAACAAGAATCATTTTTATTTCAAAACGATAATTTATTATTTCAAAGAATTGTTTATGTGCCAATAATATTTAATTTATGGTATCCAAATTATGAACATCGATCCAGCTTTATATGAGTTCCAAAAAAAAGATCAGGTCAACAACAAAAAATAGACATATTAAACATTTTTAAATAATTTAGCAGAACTGTTTCAGAATTTCCAGTTATACATTGGCCAGTACTTAATATCTAAAGGTCATAATTAAATGCTCTGATTTTAAAAATATTTACCTAAAAAATACGAAAACTCAGAAAACAAAAAATTTAACAAAAAAACTTGACATTACCTTAAAAAATATCTTGAAAAGTAGCCTTATTTGTAAAAAAACGTGAAGCTATTGTTAATGCTCGATGTTAAAAAATCTTTTCTTTAATTTTTAATTTAATTTTGAGCAGAAAGATACAAGAAAGACATTCTGTTGTCTGACCAGTTCGAGACTATTCCTACTTAAACGCTTTTTGAAATAAAAGCTAATATTGGGAAGTAACGTGACCGATGCGACATCTCGAATGTCAATGTTAATTTTGATTGAACTAAACTCTACGTTACTTCCCATATGATAAAAAATAATGTAAGAAAAAAATGGTCATAGAAATATAAATAATTTTTATTGAAAAAATAGAATTAGAGTTTTCTACAAAAAAAAACGGATATTTTTAGTCCAACTTTAAAAAATTAATTTGAAAGTTTGATTTTTTATGCTCACCGTTTCTTAGAGAAAAAATAACTCTTAAAGCAGTGGAGGAACGAAGGAGCAGATTCTTTTCAACAAATGAACTCTACCAAAATCTTATTCGTTTAGCCAAAAAATATTTCGTAAAAAATTTATTAATTTACATAAGTTTACCTCTAAAACGTTGAAAATTTGACATAAAATATAGAGCACCAATACCAATACCAAAGCGCACCAATCAGAATGAACGTGCGGGCGTGGAATTTGATACTTCTCAAAGTTGTCCAAATCAGCAAGTTCCAATCTCTATTTCCACGTTCATGGGGTTGCGTCCATGCGTACCGGAGCAGTGTAGGAGTTGGACAATTTTTTAAATTAAGGTAACCAAATTTATAATAAATTTAATATTTTTTATTCTTGACTTTTAATAATTATGGATTACTCAATTGGTCGCTGCAGTGTTAGCTAATTTAGAAAAAATAGAAGCTGGTCTCAGTGAAGATTTTGGATTAAAAAATGAAGGTGAAGAAGGTAAGAAAATAATAAAATAATTTACTATTTTCTTATAGAAAACTTGATTTAATAATTCTTTTTAATTTTCAGGAAAAAATTATTTATGTTAGTGTTAAGTGATAAAATCAGAAATAAAGTGTTAGCAAATTCAAGAGATTCTGAAGAATATCGATTGGATCCAGCATTAGTTGCTTTTGAAGTTGCAGGCTAATAGCGGAATTTGGTATTTCAGAAATTTTTATGTAGAATACTCAATTTGATGCTCAAGTGTTAGTTAATTAAACCCAATCATTGGTACTCTTTCAAGATACAGGACTAGGAAATAAGGCTGAAGAAGGTAAGAAAATAATAATAGATTTCAATATTTTTTTCTAGAAAGCTTAATTTATTATTATTTTTTATTTTCAGGAAAAAATCGTTAGTGTAGTTTTAAGTGATAGAAAATTCAAGAAAAGCTGTCTCAAATTCATTGGATCCAGAATTAGCTGATTTTAAAGTTGCAGGGCAACAGTAGATTTTGGTACAACTTCAAGATGGCCCTAAATAAATCCAATCAAGGTAATAAAATATTTATATTTTTTTTAATATTTTCCAAAGACAAATTTTAATTATTTTTCTTTTCTTTCAGGTTAGTGATAATTTAATTTAATTTATTGATTAGCATGTTCAGATTTAATGTTTTAAGGCCTTAAAAAAATTTAGTTTTAAGTAATTTTTTTTAAGACTATTTATCTTCCGAATTTATTTTTCAAAATTTCATTAAATTCAAAGTAAAAAATTTTCTTTAATTATTAAATTTCGGTGCCCATATATAGTAAATGCGATAAAAAAATGTGTAAAATTAGACCCTAATTACTATGTAAGTTCAAAAATTTAAGTTTTAGAAATTTTAGAGTAATTATGAAGCCGAAATTTCGTAAAATCAGCCCCCTATTTGTAAGTAACTTCAGACATCTGATTTTTAGAAATTTTAAAGTAAATATGATGAAAAAATGTAAAATTAGCCCCCAATTAGTAAATAAGTTCAAATATTTGAGTTTCAGAAATTTCTTAGTAAATATTATCAAAACAATTCGTAAAATTACCCCCCTCCTCCCTATTAGTAAGCAAGTTTAAATTGCAGAGTTTAAGACATATCAAGATTCAGAGGAAGCTAATAAATTAAGTTAAAGGTAATGATATAATTTAATATTTTTTAATGTTTGCTAATGCTCAAGTTTTAATTATTCTTTTTTATTTCAGGATATCCTCAAGTATGTTAAGAAAGTGATAAGAAATTAAAAAAGTGCTTTGTTATATTCAAGGGATGCAGCTTTAGCTCTTTTTGGAATCGAAGAAAGCAGATTTCAGTGTGATCAAGGTAAGAAAATAAAAATTATTTAAACATTTTTTAATTATTTACAACAATCAATAATGTTTTTTAATTTTTTTTAGAAAAACTTCATTTAAATCCTAAAAAACGAAAAAAAAAGAAGAAAAAGCAAATTCAAAATAATCTGCAACATGTAAATTGGATCCAGTGATAGGTGATTGTGAAGAGCTGATCTTCGTACATCCTCAAGATGGCTGGAGGCTTG
Organism: Anagrus nilaparvatae; assembly: GCA_022575985.1. Lineage (NCBI taxonomy): Eukaryota > Metazoa > Arthropoda > Insecta > Hymenoptera > Mymaridae > Anagrus > Anagrus nilaparvatae. The sequence goes on from JAKSXM010000231.1 coordinate 35,233,595, forward strand.
ATAATTTTAAGGTAATAAAGCAAATATACATTTTAACATTTTTTGAAATAGAACTGTTCTTAACTTATGTTTTTTCTATTTTCAGGTTAGTGATATTTTATTTCTTCTGTAGATTATTGATTTGCTTGTTTAGATTTTAAGGCCTTAAAACTATTAATTTGAAAATTTTTATTTATGCATGAATTCAACTTGGAGAATATGCCCTGATAATTAAATTACCTCGCCCATAAAGAGTAAATATTACAATGACAAAAATGCTTAAAATTAGCTTATTAGTATGTTAGTTTAGATTGTTAGGTTTTACTTTAAATTATTCAATAACGTAGAAAATATGCCTAGTAATTTAATAATTCTATTGCCCTGTTAAAAATTAAATTAAAAAAAATATTTTATCTGTAAACTAGTAAAATTAAATTTTTTTTTTAAGCATGCATTACTCGTAGAAAATTTGTCTTAATGTTAAAATTTTTTTGCCCCAGTAGAGTAAATTGAATAAAATAATTAGCTAAAATTAAAAAATTTTATTATGAGTTTAATAACTTTAGATGGTTAAGTTTTAGAAATAAGCCGAAAAATGTGCTAAAAAATAAAACCTAGAACGTTTTTTAATCACTTATCAAAAAAGTAATTACTTACGTAATTGTGTCTCAGAAAAAGCTTAGCAGGGTAAGATAAAATTTGCATGCATTTATTTGCAGCTTATCCCCTGCTTCGAAAGTAAAAAATCATCTTGCATTGATAATTTTTTTTTTTCATTTTTTTCTATATTTTTGAAAATTAAAATTATTTGCATAATTTTATATAGAGAGAAAAATAATTTTTCAAACAATTTTGAAATTTACAAAAGCTTACCTTCAAAATATTAAGAATTCTACAAAAATTACTCAGTTTTCAACTTGCAAAAATCTTTCCAAAAAATTGGAACTAATGTGAAAAAGTTTTTTAAAATTTGTTTTTTTGAAAACAAATTAAAAAAAAATATTTCTCCAAATATATTTTAGCTGGAAAATTCAAAACGTTGACTTGGAAACTAAAAATATTTTATAAAAACTTGTGTTTTAACTGAATCATGCTGCCCTAAGGAAGTTGCTGGGTCTGTCACATAAAAAGGTGATAATAATATTATAATCTTAAAAATTTAGAACTTAATAAATTATCTGATTATTATAAAAAGAAAAATTTCTTACCCTTCTTAAAAACAAAAATTTTACCTATCAAACTTCCTCTATGAGGAACCAAAATAATACACCCTAAAGAATTTATTTGGGTAAAAATTATTGTTACCGAGAGTAACAACAAAGTAAAAAAAAAACCCCAAAAGGAGTTATGATTATGAAATTACTTATAAAATTAATTCAATTATGAAATTCAATTACTATGAAACGGTCTATTACACGTTCGGGGTGTAACATATACAAATATCCGTTTACCTCTAAAAAAAAATTATAAATCAAAAGGTAAATTTTAAAACTCAAAAACAATTAGTTTTAGGTACTTAGAATAATTTTGATAATGATTTATTGAATAATAACGATTTTAGTAGTTTAAAATTATTTTTTTTTGACTTAAGAACTTAAAATTATAAAGGTTTTAAGTTTCAAAATATATAAATCAGTGATTTTTTTAACGTGCAGTTCTACACAAAAAGTGCAGTTCTGAAAAAATTTGTGCAGTACTAAAAGCTAGTTTGTGCAGTCCTAAAATATAAATTTTTTTGATTTTTTATACAAAATATTTTATATTCTAAAAAAAAATGAATTTTATATTCATATTTTGCCTACAAAAGATGTACAAATGCCAATTCTTACCCCAAAATGCCCAATTTTGAAATTATGCCAAAATTCTAATTTTTAAAAGAAACGAGTACTATAGGCCTTAAAATTTTTTACAAGCCCTAAGTATCCAATAAATTATTTACTCGTCTTTTTATAATTATTTGTTTAGCAGATATGATAATTTGAGTCCCATATTTAGGGCTTTTTAAAAAAGTCAATTTTACTCTTTATCTTTAAAATGGGATACCTTAGAAACTATTTATTTAAAAAAAACACTGATATAAATTAAAAAATGTTCCGGTTGGATAAGTTTTTTTTAATTTAGAAATAATGCCTAACTATTTGTAATGAAAGAATGAAATTCAGTTTAATTAATGTATTGTAAGGATTTGAAAAAGAAAATTAGAAAGACGGTTTTTAAATTGTTTTAAAAACACTTTAGAAATCTCCTACAACTGAACTAATAAAAATAAAGTATTCATCATATTAATATGTGGGTTTTGTTATTTAAAAAAAATTTTTTGGCGTGATCGAAAAATAGTATATTTTATCCTATAGGCCAAAACAATAAAGAATGGCCTAGAGCCAACGTAAATTGCAATCCGAGGTGAAGCTGTTTATTCTTTTTTTACGGCCAAGGGAAAAACATAATTTTTCTTCGTCAGTGGCAATAGAAACAAGTATTAAGGAATCTCGCTGGCAAGAAAAAGGCGTTTTCACCCAGCTGAAAAAGAAAAATAATATTTTGACCATGGGAGCAACAAAAGTCTGCCCCAGATCACCATTTACCATAAATAATATCTAATCACCAATAAAAAAAAACGCGACGTTAAAAGAAAAAGGCAACGAAAAATAAACAAAAGACAACAGAAAATAAAAAAAAAATTACCAAGCATTAGAATTATGATTCCATTTAATTATCTACATTGATTGATCTATTAATTTCACAATATTCTTTTTAATATCAATTTAAAGACATTTTTTGAAGTTTATATAAATAAATGAATGCTTACAATTATGTTATAAAAATAAAAAAATTGAATAGGGATTTCGTAATTTTAATTTATCTTAATATTTTCAGTAATAAAAAAAATATATTTCGAAACCCATTGACAAATAAAAATAATAAAATAATCTAGTCAAAAATTTCATTAATTAAAATATTATTTTTGATAATATTATCAATTTACTTGTCAACTTATTTTTACTAAACAAAAAAAATCAATCTGAGTTGATTTTTACAGGGTTCATTTATTATACCAAATAAATGTTAAAAAAAAACCATGCTGGTTTACCATGATGGTTAACTATCTGGTTTTTCAGATGGTTAACCACCAGGTATTTAAAAAAAAAAATCATAAGATCCCAAGATGAAAATGAACTTTGCAGGTAGAAGCGGATACCCTGGGAGTATAATTTTCAATTTTTCGACCCAACATATTTTCCGATTTTTCAAGATGGCGGACCATTGACCTAAAAGCCATCCTTGTAAAGTAAAAGGGTAATTTTTATCCAGTTTTGTGGTTCCCCATCTTGGAAAAACGCAAAATATTTTGGGTCAAAAAATTGAATATTTTCCATCCAAAATTCATTTTTCTCGCCCTCAAAAACCCCCTTGTAAATTTAAAAGTCATTATTTTTAAATTTTATGGTCCACCATCTTGGAAAATCGAAAAATATGTTGGGTCGAAAAATTGAATATTTTCCACCCTAAATTCATTTTTCTCGCCCTCAAAAACCCCCTTGTAAATTTAAAAGTCATTATTTTTAATTTTTATGGTCCGCCTCTTGGAAAATCGGAAAATATGTTGGGTCGAAAAATTGAATATTTTCCACCCTAAATTCATTTTTCTCGCCCTCAAAAACCCCCTTGTAAAGTTAAAAGTCATTATTTTTAATTTTTATGTTCCGCCATCTTGGAAAATCGGAAAATTGTTGGGTCGAAAAATTGAAAATTATACCCCCAGGGTATCCGTTTCTACCTGCAATGTTCCTTTTCATCCTGGGGTCTTATTATTTTTTTTTTTAATACCTGGTGGTTAACCATCTGGTTAACCATCTGAAAAACCAGATGGTTAACCATCATGGTAAACCAGCATGGTTTTTTTTGCGCGAGCTAAGAAAATGCTCATCTACAATGGAAGTATTCTGTACACACAAAGAGATGATAACCAAATTCAATTTAATCCTATATTGAAAAATCCATCAGGGGCGATACCTTCATTTCAATTTAAAAATCTTTCAATAAAAAAAATTCTTAGCTAAAAAAATCAAGAATTATTATTTACATTCATTGATTTCAATTTTCATTATAAATGTAAATTAGGTAAAAATTATGCTTCACAGACCCTTTTCCGAATCCAATTTCCAAATAACCATTTTTCCTCATTTATACAATAATACTATAAAAAAATAAAAAATTTTTTGATTCGAGACATTTTCCTGAATAAAAAATTCCAAATTAACAAATTTCAGTCTTTTTTAATTTCTGTCTGGAATTTTGCAAATTTGAAATAAATTGTTATCAGTGATTACAAAAAAACGACAATAATTTTCAAGCATTAATTAGTTTTGGATCTTTAGCCAGGTTTTTAAGCTAATATACCCATATCACGTTATTTTTATAGGTAAAGAGTGGTTATTTACGAGGTTATTTACTGACACTTGAAGGTTTTTCATTTTAAAAGATTGACAGACGGAAAAAAATCAGTGAGTTACTACACCAGTAAAATCGTGGGGGAGGGGAGGTGGGGTTTTTGGGTCGCTAACAACGAATTTCGGGGTCTTTTTGGGGAGATATAGAGGGGAGCCCCTTAAATTAGCAAAACTTACCTGTAAAAGGGGTGTTTTTGGAAATTTAAGGGCGAATAGTCAATTTTTAGTACCCAGGACCCTGAAATTTGTGATCAGCGACCCAAAAAACCTATGTGAACCAATTCTGATACTGAACGCCTAAATATAACAAGAATATTCCTTTTAGGGGTAGCTTTTGCTAATTTAAGTGTAAAATTTAAATTTAAAAAATGCGATTTGACTGAAGTATAACGTATTGGCCTAGTTTTGCGTAAATGTCGCATGAAATCAATAGATATACTTATATAAATAAAAATCGTTAACATTTCTATAAATTTATTTATATAAATTTATATCCACTCGATTCTGCTTGTGATAAGTAATTTTAAAAAATTCAATTATAAGTATGAAAACTGATAAATTTTTTTATCTATTATTTTTATTTACAGAGTTTTGGTATATATATCAAAATTTCTAGTTTATAATTTCTAGTTTATTAAAAATCGTTGCACATACAAAAACCATAGAATTAGGTAAAAAATCTTCAAGTCGACAAAATGAAAATATTTATTTTTATTTTTCTAATTTTTATCATTCAATGTGAATTGTCATTATCATTCAACAAAAATAAAACACAGGTAATTAAATATTTTATTATTCAAAAATCGTCTTTTTATTTTTATTTCATATTTGACTTTGTGAATTTTTACGTTCATTGTTAAAAAACTGATATACGGAAATTAAAATTGCTTACCAAATTTTTAACATGCAACGTGTTTATAGGCAGAAATGGTATTTCAAGTCATTTGAGGGAGTAGTCAATCGGACTTAGAATAGTTTGAGTTTAGGGACTTAAAGGGCGATTTTATGGAGTATATTTTTACTAGATTCTAGGGACACTAGAGTTGATCCACTTAATTGTCACTTAAAATATATTGAAACTGCTCGAGAAGGATCCATGATATTGCTTCCAAGCAGAATTTTAATACATTTTTAGTGATAATTTCTAGAGTTCAATTGTTTCAACTCTAGTGTCCCCAGAATCTAGTAAGAATATGCTTCATGAAATGGGCCTTTAAGAATAATTCAAGTTTAGGGACTTAGAATAATTTAGATAAAGAGGTATAGAATAATGTACCAAGTATATGTGCCAAAGTTCGATTGAACAGTTTTTTTTATTGAAATCAAAATGAACTTTTTATTGTACTTTTGTTTAATTGATGGAATTAAATTAATGCATTATAATGAGTGTAAAAAGAACCTTTCATAAATAATAACAAACAAATTTTTATTTTCAGCCAGCTGATTATTGGAAAAATGTTTACTCTCGATTGCAAAATAAATGTAAAAATGTTAATATTAAAGATTGCAATAAAATAAAGGAAAATGCGAAGAAAAATAACTGCAAACTGCCACTAGATTATTGGAAAAATGTTTATTCTCGATTGCAAAATAAATGTGGAAATGTTATTTTTAAAGATTGCAATAAAATAAACGAAAATGCGAAGAAAAATAACTGCAAACCTAAATACTGTAAGTTGCTCAATGATTTAAAAAAATTATTCTTTAAAAATAATCAAGTACCAAAAAATGATCCTGATTCCAATACTGTTAATAACCAAGAACAAATAACTGATAAAAATATTACAAATTCAGAAAATGCAGATAATTGTAATAATGAATTTGAGACTGATCCAAACTTAGAAGCAGTTGAACCAGTCGAACCAACCAAAAATCAAGAAACAGCATCAGAAAATGAAAATTTGAATAATCCAGAATTGAATAATATGACACCTAAGCAATCAGAAAATAATTTGAACAAAGAAAAGGAGTTTGAGGTTTCCTACGAAACACTAGACTTTGAAAATTCTAAAGACTCTAAAAAAAGAGAGATATAAAAAAATTGTCATAAAAAATTAAATTTATTATATAAGAGATGCACTGTTGAAAATACCCTAAGGTAAATATACGAAATTATCGTAAAATTACGAATTTGTCGTATTTTTACTAAAAGAATTGTATATTTACTAAAAAAATCGTAAATTTAAAAAAAAAGTTGTAAATTTACAAAAAACATTGTTAAATTACTTAAAAAATTGTAAAATTACGATTTTTTTTTTGTAAATTTACGATTTTTTTAGTAAATTTACGAATTTTTCGTTAATTTACAAAAATTTTGTATAATTACCATAGGGTATTTTTAACTGTGTGGAAAAGCTACATTTTTTGAACGGTTATTTGATATATTTTTAAATATTTATTTACGAAATGATGACTTTCGAGATAAAATTGAAATAACAAAAATTAATGGTATTTTTTCAAATGCATTTTCAAAACATAAGGCTAATGGGTATGATAGAGAATTTATTGCTCCATACAGCATACTTATTTTAAAAGAATTGGGTTTATGTGAAAGAGAAAAGGATAATAATTATTTTATTTGTAAAATAGAAGAAAAAAGCATATTTGATAGAATTTTATCAGATATTTCATTTTTAAAATTCGATAAAATATGTTCAAATTGTATTAATACAGCAGAAATTGAAAGTTCCCTAGCTGAGATAAAGCCATCTATATTTTTTAACAAGAAAATCTTACAAGATTTACTTCAACAACTTTTGCAAGATAATGAAAATAAAACTGGAGATTGCTCAGCGTGTGAAACAAAAAATAGTGTTACAAAAAATTTCAATCTACTGATATTATCTGAAAATATTTTTATTGTTGGTTTGAATGATGGTTGCAAATATGAATCAAGTCAACTTCCCTTGAATATTATAATTAAAAATAAAACTTATAAATTAGTAGTTTTTCTATCAGGCATCGAGGTACCTAATGATTTAGTTCATTCAACTACGTAGAAATTTATTTAATGTTTTCACTAATATTGTACTGGAATTATTATTATTATTTTGTAAAAAAATATTTGTAAGAAACTTCTTAGCTTTGTAACTATGCTGTGGGTCAGACTATTGACTAAAAAGTTATAAGTTTGATTCTAAATTAAAAATTAATAAATTTTTCTAAGCTCAAAAATTGGGTACTTCATTAAACCATAAAGTCTTAAACCATACAGTCCAAAAATTTTATTATTAATATTTATCTAGTTTACGGATGATAGAGAATTCAAAGATTATCTTACTTAATAAAATGCAAAAAAATAAGTAAATTGAGAAGTAAAAAAACTCAAGACCTTGCTTTAACCCATATCCACCGGCCTAAGCCGATGGTTACATGGATGTATATAAACATATGGAAAATTGTCAGATTTTATTTTTTTTCAGATTCTTTGTTTTTTTGTACTGGAAAAGGTTTGAAACAGTTGAAAACTTAAATCAATATGGTTGGCCGGGTTAAAGAGATCAAAAAACCTAATAAAAATAGATTTAAGTGAGTTTTAAAATTTTTGAATTTTTCGAAATTTGAGCTTTATTTGCTTAAAACAAATTGAATGGGTTAAAATCCTTTATAAACCAAGTTTTTTAACAAAAAAAGTGCTGATGAAAAGGGTAAACGGGATTTTTCTGAAAATTTTTATTTTGGCCAAAATCGAAAGGGTATGTATGGAAAAATATCAGATTTTATTTTTTTTCAGATTTTTTGTTCTTTTGTACTGGAAAAAGCTTGAAACAGTTGAAAACTTAAATCAACATGGTCAGAGAGCTAAAAAAACCTGAGATAAATGGATTGAAGTGAGTTTAAAAATTTTTGGTTTATTCGCCTATTTGAATTGGTTAAAAATCTTTAAAAACGATATTCACCTGGTAAACAATACCTAATATGCCTGGTATAGTTTAATAATACATAAAAATTTTACCTATACTTTCCCCAATCCATATATGCTTGATATAAGTAGCCAAGAAGAGAAAATTTGTCCTCTTGACTGTCAATACTTGTTAATGCACCTCTCCATTTCCTAACTGCTGCTTGTTGTTTGTGAGCACGATAAGGTTTCAAGCCTTGCTCGACCTGAAACAAGAATAAAAAAAAATAAGTAAGCAAAAAAAAAAAGAGAACATTTTTTTTTATTCTATAATAGCTAAAAAGAATGAAACATTAAAAAATATATAACATATTGTTTAGTATAAGTAAAACTTTTTACAAGATGATTGAGTAAAGTTTTTTTATTGAATGAATGGTATTTTCTATTTAACTTGAGAAAATAAAAGAAAAATGTTTTCAACCAAAAATAAAAACAAACAATTTAAAAACTTGTATCTTAAATATAATATTACAAGTACCAAAAAAAATAAAAATCATAACGATATTAAATTTTTATTTTATTGTAACTATTTCATGAATAAGTGAACCGATTTTATTTTTATTAAAGGAATATAAAGTTAGCTTTGAATATAAAACTTTAACTTTTATTGCTCTAAGTATAGGGTAGCTTGCAAAAATATTTTTTTTGGATTAGTGATCAGAAAATCCGTATTTACTATCGAAAAAATTTCTAATCAGAAATGAATTTAAGAAAATTTTCGGATAGAATATGAGTAACTCAAAATTAAGCTTAATCTTTATACGTGCACTGTAAAAAGTAATTTTCTTAGATTTACAAAAAAAATAGAATTTTTTCGAAAAATTAGTGAATTTTCAAAAAATTTTGTAAATATTCGATAAAAATCGTAATTTACTAAATTTAGTATATCATCGAAAAATTCGAGAATTTTCGATTTTTTTTTTTGTGATTTTACGAAAAAAGTTGTATGTTCACAACTATTTTTCGTAAATTTACAACTATTTTTTGTAAATTTTCGAAAAAAAATTGTAAATTATCAATTTTTATTGCGAATTCACAAAAAAAAATCGAGAATACTCAAATTCTTCGATAATGTACTAAATTTAGTAAATTTTTTACGATTTTTTTCGAATATTTACAAATTTATTCGAAAATTCACTAATTTTTCGAAAATGTTCTAATTTTTTTGTTAATATAAGAAAGTTATTTTTTACAGGGGGGGTGTTAATGATGGAAAATCGTATGCGATGCTTGGAAATCAAAATGAAATAACACAGATAGCAATTAACCTGTTGTAAATAGTATTAGTGATTTACTTGCGATCTGGGACGTCTACTTCTATTTTTCTGATTATGGATCGGAAAATTTTATTACAGGCTATAGACAAGAAAAGGACGCTGCAGTCATACTCACAAAATGTATAATCAAAAACCTTAATAACTTTCATTTGATCATTTTTATGGATCCCACGAAAAAAAAAGCAAAAAATGGGTCAATAGAAACCCATAAAAGTATAAACATTAATTTTTAGTATTTTGAGAACAAAGAATTCTTATTTAGTGATATTAACAAAAAATTTTAATGCGATCAAAAACTACAGTTTTTATTTATTAGGGAAAAGTTTTTTGGATCGAGACCTGAAAATTCAATTGGGATCAGCTTATCTCTAAAATATGCAGCTTAAAAATTGCTGTTTAATTTTTTGATTAATATATTTTTTTAAAGTATATTTTATGGTTAATTCTTATTTTATAACTCATATTAAAAAAACTTTTGAAAAAAATATTATGGTCTATCAGTCATTATGGACAATCTTGATAATAAACACTTGGAAAAGATTTTTTCACGCAAAAATATTTCCTTTTAAATAGTTACATATCTTAAATAAAATTAAGTAAAAACTTAACTTCAAAAATCCGGCTCTGTAAAAGGATAATTAAAGTAATTTATTTATTTATTTATTTACTTATTTTATTATTTTAATCTGTACTATACTTTTTATTATCTAAGGTATGCGCGCGCAGCATAGGGTCCTTGAGTAGGAACCGCGCGTGACGACTTCAGTTGCTGTCATGCTGCGCGCGCATATCTTAGTGTATATTAATAAATTAATTTTATTATATTAATTAATACATTAATGTATTATATTTATTATATTAATGTATATTTTATTATAGTATGTATTATATTTATTTTATAATATTAATCTGTACTATACTCTTTATTATCTAAGTTGCGCGCGCAGCATAGGGCCCTTGAGTAGGTCAGTAGGGACCGCGCGTGACGAGTTCAGTTGCTGTCCTTATTTGAATGAGTGCGGATATGGTTTTTCGATTAGGTATTTTTTTTAATTTTTATTATTAATAAAAAATTGTTAATGTATTAGTTTATCTAAAAATAAGACTTTAATTAATTATTTTGTATCAGTTACAGAAATGGACCGAGAAATGCAGTTGCTGTCAGTGGTGCAGGAGTTGGTGAAAATTCAGAGTAAAGTGGTGCTTCGTTTGTGTAGTTAACAGTGGCAGAAATTAATTAACCAAGATTTATCGTTACTAAGAAATGCAGATGATATTTGTGGTACAGGAGTTAGTGAAAATTCAGAGTAAAGTGGTGCTTCGATTGTGTAGTTAACAGTGGCAGAAATTAATTAACTAGGATTTATCGTTACTAAGAAATGCAGATGCTGTTAGTGGTGCAGGAGTTCAAAGCAGAATCCAGAGTAGGACTCAGGTAAAGAAAAAAGAAAACTAGTTCTAATTATACAGTTAAAATATAAGTTTGGGCGAACGGGGAAAACAATAATACGCGATTTTTAAAGCGGCTCAAATATTAAAAAATATAAAATAAATAACCCACTAGATGATGACTGTTTATCAAAATTTTTAAAAACATTATAAATTAACTTAAATGAGTACAATTCGATTAAAATTTTTAAATATTCTCACCATTACAGGTAATTACCGATATTTTTTATGGGGAATCTATTAAAATCATGGGTGGGTTTTCCTCGGGTTTTCGGGGGCACAAAGGGGTGCGGTACTTGAATCACCTTCAATATTTATGGATTACATACCTATAAAATACAATTAAATTTATTTAAATATTCTTTTTTGCCTCCCTTAAAAACGCGTTTTAATTTTCTAATGAATATGATTGAATATCGACTGAGTTAAGGAAGCTGTTTCATAACTTTTCCAGAATAAAGAGTAGGTTCAAAATCGATAAAATTGATTCAGTATTACTCTTTTGTTACATACGGAGTGCTAGATCACCTAATGCCGAGATAAAACTTATCTTTCATAAGAGACCATGTTAAACTTCGATTTTGTAAATAAAATTTCTCGACATTTTTATCCATTAGCCACTAAAATCTTCATTATGTTATTCTTGAATAATATATTCTTGAAAATTTTATTTACAAAACCAAATAATATGTTTTTAATTTTGAAAAGTTATGAAACAACCTCCTTAATTGCTCGCAGATTTTCGGAAGCCACAAAGCACTAAAAAAATTTTGTATCATTTTTTTTATAATTTGATGTCATGGAACGTATTCTTACTAGATTTTTAGGAACTCTAATGTTAAAAAAACTGAACTTCAGTAATTATCACTAGGAATTTAGCGAAATCCTACTCCATGAAAAGTTTTCTTTGAGGATTTCGTTAGATTTTTGATGATGATTATTGAAGTTCAATTATTTTAAGAATAGTGTCCCAAAAAATTTAGCAAATTTGGGTTCAAGTCGCCCCCTTTCTAAAAGAGGAAAATTTTTTTATTACTTCATGGCTTTAGGAAATCTACGGAAAGTTTGCTAATAGGTAACCCAAATTCACTAGATTCCTTATTAAAAATTCCGGTAATTATAGTTTTCTGAAATTATGTTAAAAATTTTAAGCTTTGTTTTAAAGTAGAGCCCTTGAGAAAAGATTGCGTTGCACAGAAACTATATTAAACTGCAAAATAAATGCGAAAAGCTATTTTATTAGGAACCCGTATAGTAAAAATAATGAAAAATAAATATGTATACTTATTTTACAAAACCACTGACTTGCGGACCGTTTATGGAGGATATTATCGGATAATGTTTTAGAGATTCACCCTTGTTTGTATAACTGCAAAGAAGGATAATAGGAACCGAAAATTCAGGTTACATATTATAATACGTGGTAAATGAGTGCACAGGGAGGGGTATTTGAAAAAGGCCCAACGCGGGAATATTGTTTTTGTTGATTTTTAGCGTTTTATTTGTTGTAATTTTCTTAATATTTTGTTTAAATTAAATATTTCATAAGTGTAAATTTAATTTAAAAAAAAAAAAAATTAAAAAATATTTTTTTTTTAAATGCGAAATTTTTTTCAAAAGGGAATATCATTTTTATTCATTATTTTTTTTTTTTTTTGAATTTCTTTAATATTTTTTTTTTAAGTAATAGAAATAGCTCTATACATAAAAAAACATTCTGTAAATTACAAAACTGTGATTTAAATTATAATTAAATTCGAGGAGAAGCATTCGTTTTAAAAAAGGCATTGTGTTACCTTACCAGTTGGAGACTAGAAAGTTCTTTGAAATAAAAGCTGCTATTAAAATATGTTATATCAGAATTTATTGAACAAATGTTTAAAAAATGGAAATGGTAATTATTCATTTACCATTTTTAAAATTATTGTATGAAACTGCTGATGTTGACAATAGATGTTGGGTTTTTCAAAAATTTTCATACAAACAGAAGTTTTATTTGGTGTAGGCTGATATCAAACTAATATAATATATAATTTTTTTTCAACAAGCCTTAGATAATAGCAGGGGTGTGCGGTTACCCGGAAGTAAGTTCAGTTACCCGAAGTTTTGGATTGTTTGCTTCGAGTTGCGTCGAATTTAGGTTATCCAAGGAAGCTTTCGATTTAAAACTGCAACTGTAGACCTTTTTTGGGCAATTTGGCCTGCAAAATTTTGACAAAAATTAAACTCGCATTCGCACATCCCTAGAAAATAGAAACAACAATCTATTATATTTCATAATGATAATTTGATATTTCAAAGAATTATTTATGTGCCAATAATATTTAATTTATGGTATCCAAATTATGAACATCGATTCAGCTTTGATTAAGTTCGTAAAAAATTGATTAGGTCTACAAGAAAATAGACACATTGATAAATTTTAAATAATTTAGCAGAATTGTTTGAGAATTTTCAGTTATTAATTGGCCATACTTAATATCTAAAGGTCATAATTAAATGCTCTGATTTTTAAAATATTTACCTAAAAAATACGAAAACTCAGAAAACAAAAAATTTAACAAAAAAACTTGATATTACCTTAAAAAATAACTTGAAAAGTAGCTTTATTTGTAAAAAACATGAAGCTATTTTTTATGCTCGATGTTAAAAAAACTTTACTTTAATTTTTAATTTAATTTTGAGCAGAGAGAAAGACATTCTGTTGTCTGACCAGTTCAAGACTATTACTACTTAAACAGGTTTTGAAATAAAAGCTGCTATAATGATATGATAAAAAATAATGTAAGAAAAAAATGGTCATAGAAAGATAAATAATTTTTATTGAAAAAATAAAATTAGAGTTTTCTAGAAACAGAAAAACCAGATATTTTTAGTCCAACTTTAAAAAACTAATTTGAGAGTTTGATTTTTTATGCTCAACGTTTTTTAGGGAATAAAATAACTCTGAAAGCAGTGGATGAGTTAAGGAGCAGATTCTTTTCAACAAATGAACTCTACCAAAATCTTATTCGCTTAGCCAAAAAATACTTCGTAAAAAATTTTTTCTTTACTTAAATTTACCTTTAAAACATTGCAAATTCGACATAAAATATTGAGATTAATCTCAACTAAAAATCAGGATAATTTTTCATTTTAATTTAAATTTTTTTTAAATTTGATTAGAAGCTTTATTTTGATGAGACTCTGTGACCATCGAAACTGTCCATATATGTTTTATTACAATGTCGAAAACAAACTTTTGTGGATATAGGAAAATAATTTTTTAGTGAAAATAAAACAAAAATATTTTCACAAATAAAACCAGATACCATTAATTATCTCTAAATATTCATATTAGAGTTTCATTTTCATGATCAATTTTTTCTTTGAAACTAAAGAGACAATGAAAAAAATAACACTTTAAAAAGTTGATACAGCTAAACATGCAAGCAGAGTCAAAATAAAATTTACTGAAAACTTGAAATAAAATTTCTAAACTGATAATTTCCATGTTAGAGGGGCAGATGGTTGCAGAAAACTAAAATATATATAAAATTTATATAAAAAATTTAAAAAAAAAGCATTAAATAATGCAATCTAGCAGTGCAATGTATAAAATCCATGATCTTTGAAAATTTACAATAGCTCAAAATTGGATTTTTAATATTAATAGGTGCATAAAAATATTGCAATAAATGTTATAATCCCATTAATATAATTTTCACTTACATTAAAAATAAATTAAACAGGACCAAATAAAATTTAATTAGCTTAAAATTTAATACTAAAGTAATTGAATTTTGAAAACAGCTAAGCTGGATGAGGTAAAATTTTTACAAAAATTTGAAGTGTCACAAAGAGATAAAATTTGTCCTGAATTTGTATTATAGTCGTCACTCAAAAATTCACTTTCGATAGGTCCAAATTTAGGAGGATTAGAACCTCAAGTTGAGCCTTTATAACTGCAACCCGAGTGACTTTAGAAAATTTGTAAACTAAATTTTTTGTTTTCTATCAAACTTTAGACTTTAACTAAGTACATGCAATCAAAATCATATTAATAAAATATCATTTAATTAATTTAAAAAATTTTAAAAGTCCCTCGAATTGCAGTCAGAAAGGCGCAAATTCAATTCAGGGCACCTGCACGCTTCTTAAAAAATGACGTAGACATTGAAGCTTTTCACAGCTATTAAAGAATTTCTGAAAATCATAAAAATATTTAATAATACAGTAACTAAACATGTCGAAGAATTTTTTTTAAATACCAATTTAAATAGTCAAGCTTGAAAAGAAAATTTACATAAAATTTGAAAAAAATTTTTAAACTGATAATTTCCTCGTTAGAGGGGCAGAGGGTTTCAAAAAAATAAAAAAAATGAAAAATTAAAATTGAAAAATTGAATTATGCATTCAAATTTCATAGCATACTTTAAATACCAAAACGTGTCAATCAGAATAAACGTACGGGCGTGGAATTTGATACTTTTCAAAGTTGTCCCAACCAGCAAGTTCCAATCTCTATTTCCACGTTCATGGGGTTGCGTCCATGCGTACCGGAGCAGTGTCGGAGTTGGACAACTTTTCAAATTAAGGTAACCAAATTTATAATAAATGTAATATTTTTAATACTTGACTTTCAATAATACTTTTTTTATATTTCAGAAATGCTCATTTGGATTACACAATTGAACGCTGCAGTGTTAGTTAATTTACGAAGAATAGAAGCCGGACTCGGAAGTAAAGATACTAGATTAGGAAATAAAAGTGAAGAAGGTGAGAAAATAATAAAATAATTAAGTGATATAGTTAAGTGATAAAATCTGTATAGTTAAGTGATAAAATCTGTAATAAAGTGATAAAATAAGTGTTAAATAATAAAATAATTAAGTGATATAGTTAAGTGATAAAATATTAAGTGATAAAGTGTTAGCAAATTCAAGAGAAACTGAAGAATATCGATTTGATCCAGCATTAGTTGATTTTGAAGTTGCAGGCTAATAGCGGAATTTGGTATTTCAGAAATTCTTGTTTAGAATACTCAATTTGATGGTGAATTGTTAGTTAATTAAAACCAATCTTAGTACTCTCTCAAGATATATGACTAGGAAACAAAGCTGAAGAAGGTAAGAAAATAATAGAATTTAACATGAATTTTCTCTAGAAAGCTTAATTTAACTATTCTTTTTTATTTTCAGGAAAAAATCATTAGTGTAGTGTTAAGTGATAAATTCAAGAAAAGCTGCCGCATATTGATTGGATCCAGCATCAGTTGATTATGAAGTTGCAGGCTAATAGCGAAATTTGGTACATCTTCAAGACGGCTCTAAATAAATCCAATGAAGGTAATAAAATATTTATATATTTTTAAAAGTATTTTTTTAGAGATAAATTTTAATTATAATTTTTTTCTTCCAGGTTAGTGATATTTAAATTTCATTTATTAATTTGCATGTTTAGATTTAATGTTTTAAGGCCTTAGAATAATTTAGTTAAAAATATTTTTTATTTGCCAAAATTTTTTTTTTATTTTTGCGTGTAACGTAATTATTAATTAGCCTGAATATTTGAATTAGAATCTCCCTGTAGAGTAAATTGTTATCAAAAAATAAGTTAAATTAGCCCATAATTATAAAGTGAGTTCTTGTTCAGTATTTGATATATCCCAAATAAGGTCAAAAAAATCTTTAAGAAAAATAAAATCTAAAAGCAGACCCATAAATTAAGATGACATAAAATCTGCCCTTTAATTGTAAAATCGCGCTAAAGTAGTATAAAAATTGCGAAAAATGTGTGAATTTGGCCCATCAACATCGGACAAATAAGTATAAAGATCACAATGGTTCCAAATTATGATGATGTTAAGAATTCAGATGCTAGCAGATTATCAAATCATGGAATCGTCAACACAAAAAGTTTGGATCCAGAAGATTCACGAGGCACAGAGGAAATTAAGTTAAAGGTAATAAAAAAATAATATATTTTAACATTTTTTAACAAAAAGATTTTAATTTTCCTTTTTTCTATTTAGAAAAACCTCAAATCACATCCACAAGATGGCTAGAGGCTTGATATTTTTAAGGTAATGAAGCAAAAATATATTTTAACATTTATTGAAATAGAACCGTTCTTAATTTATATTTTTTATTTTCAGGTTAGTGATGTATAGATTATTGATTTGCATGTAAGGCCTTAAAACAATTAATTTGAAAGATAAATGCCCCGATAATTAGATTAGCTGGCCCATAAAGATTAAATATAAAATTAGCAAAAATGCGTAAAATTAGCTTATTAGTTTATTAGTTTAGATTGTTTGGTTTTATTTTAAATTATTCAATAACGTAGAATATATGCTTTAGTAAGTTAAGAATTCTGTTGCCCCGTTAAGAATTAAATTTAAAAAATATTTTATCTTTAAACTAGTAAAATTAAATTTTTTTTAAAGCATGCATTAATCGTAGAAAATTTGCCTTAATGTTTAAATTTCTTTGCCCCAGTAGAGTAAATTGAATTAATTAAAAAATTAATTAAAAATTTTTGTTTATTTTTACACTATTTTTTGAATTTCTTTGTTCAATTTTTTTTATGCACGCGAGTAACCTATATAGAAAGTCTCGATATTTAAACTAGATCGCCCTTATAGAGTAAATATGATGAAAAAATTTCCCTCTGATTAGTATATAAGTTTAGATGCGTAAAATCAGCTCATATTAATTTAACAACTAAAAAAATGCGTTAAAAAATTTTCCTCTTTTAATGACTTGAAACGAAAATCTGAAACTTTTTAAAATCACGATGTACTACAAGAAGTTACACTAAATTTTCCCTATTATTTGAAAATTCGAGTCAATGTTAGCTGTTGTGGGATTAGATAGTTAAGTTTTATATCCACAACGTTTTAACTGGCATAAAATAAATGGTGACCGAAACAAAGAGGTTGACTCCATAATGAAAATTATCTAAAATTATTATTCATAAGGCTGTAAGGGGGGCCAAAAGCTCCTCTGTGCGACACCTCAATTCTCATTAATTATCAATTTAATATTTAAAAGTAATAAATTGTTAGGGTCTTGGACAAATAATCTCAAAAACTTTAAAAGAAACACTTAAACAGAAAAAAGAACTAATTTTCTCTATTAATTGGAAACTATTGCATAAATAAAATAAATTTAAATGTTTGCAAAAATTAGTAAAAAATATTAAAATTCCTTGAATATAATTTTTTTTTTTATTTGGGTTTGGAAAATAGAAAGATTAATCAATATTGTATTTCTGATTGATAAATTATTGTTTCTGAAAATTATTTGAATGATAATAATATTAAATTTATGGTATCCAAAATATATGAACATAGATCGATCATAACATGACTTTCAAACAAAAATTTTAGGTCTACCAATTAAGGAGTAATGTCTTTTCTACATCAAATTAAAAGTCGATATAAAATCTGGTAATATTTAATACAGTTTAGTTGGCGATTTTTGAAGATTAATCGTGAATAACTGCCAAATTTACATACTAAATTTTAAAAATTACCAGATTTAGTATCGACTTTTAATCTGATGCAGAAAGGGCTTAATTTTACGAATTAATAAAAAAAGGAAAAGTCGATAAATTCTACACAATTTAGCAGAATTATTCGATAATGTCCAGTTATAAACTGGTCAGTACTCAATACTTAAAGGCCGAAAAAAAATTTAATACACGAAATGTTTTTCAAAAAAATGACCTATAAAATTCAACAACAAAAATTGAAATTTTCCCAAAATAATGAAAATCTTTTGAAAAAATATCTTAACAAAATAGCCTAAGTAATAGAAATAGCTCTATTTGTAAAAAAAACATTCTTTACATTACAAAAACTGTAATTTAAATTATAATTAAATTCGAGGGCAAGCATTCGTTTTAAGAAAGGCATTGTGTTATCTTACCATTGGGAGACTAGAAAGTTCTTTGAAATAAAAGCTGCTATTAAAATAAGTTATATCAGAATTTATTGAACAAATGTTTAAAAAATGGAAATGGTAATTATTCATTCACCTTTTTTTATAATTATTGTATAAAACTGCTGATATTGACAATAAATTGGATTTTTAAAAAATTTATGGCGAAACAGAAGTTTTATTTGGTGTAGGCTGATATCAAATTAATACGCAGTAGCAGAAAATAATATGATCTTGCTAAGCTTCTAAATAAAACAGGTACCCAAATAAAGTAAATACTAATGTTACCAAAAATTAGTAAAAAAGATTATAATATGTATAATTTTTTTTAACAAGACTTAGAAAAGAGCAGGGGTGTGCGGTTATCCGGAAGTAAGTTCAGTTACCCGAAGTTTTGGATTGTTTGCTTCGAGTTGGGTCGAATTTAGGTTATCCAAGGAAGCTTTCGATTTGAAACTGCAATTGCAGACCTTTTTTGGGTAGTTTAGCCTGCAAAATTTTTTGACGAAAATTACACTCGCATTCGCACATCCCTAGAAAATAGAAACAAGAATCATTTTTATTTCAAAACGATAATTTATTATTTCAAAGAATTGTTTATGTGCCAATAATATTTAATTTATGGTATCCAAATTATGAACATCAATCCAGCTTTATATGAGTTCCAAAAAAAAGATCAGGTCAACAACAAAAAATAGACATATTAAAAATTTTTAAATAATTTAGCAGAACTGTTTCAGAATTTCCAGTTATACATTGGCCAGTACTTAATATCTAAAGGTCATAATTAAATGCTCTGATTTTAAAAATATTTACCTAAAAAATACGAAAACTCAGAAAACAAAAAATTTAACAAAAAAACTTGATATTACCTTAAAAAATATCTTGAAAAGTAGCCTTATTTGTAAAAAAACGTGAAGCTATTGTTAATGCTCGATGTTAAAAAATCTTTTCTTTAATTTTTAATTTAATTTTGAGCAGAAAGATACAAGAAAGACAATCTGTTGTCTGACCAGTTCGAGACTATTCCTACTTAAACGCTTTTTGAAATAAAAGCTGATATTGGGAAGTAACGTGACCGATGCGACATCTCGAATGTCAATGTTAATTTTGATTGAACTAAACTCTACGTTACTTCCCATATGATAAAAAATAATGTAAGAAAAAAATGGTCATAGAAATATAAATAATTTTTATTGAAAAAATAGAATTAGAGTTTTCTACAAAAAAAAACGGATATTTTTAGTCCAACTTTAAAAAATTAATTTGAAAGTTTGATTTTTTATGCTCACCGTTTCTTAGAGAAAAAATAACTCTTAAAGCAGTGGAGGAACGAAGGAGCAGATTCTTTTCAACAAATGAACTCTACCAAAATCTTATTCGTTTAGCCAAAAAATATTTCGTAAAAAATGTATTAATTTACATAAGTTTACCTCTAAAACGTTGAAAATTTGACATAAAATATAGAGCACCAATACCAATACCAAAGCGCACCAATCAGAATGAACGTGCGGGCGTGGAATTTGATACTTCTCAAAGTTGTCCAAATCAGCAAGTTCCAATCTCTATTTCCACGTTCATGGGGTTGCGTCCATGCGTACTGGAGCAGTGTAGGATTTGGACAACTTTTCAAATTAAGGTATTAACATATTTCATATCAGAATTTATAGAACAAATATTTACAGAAATGGAAATATTTTTTATGCAAAAAATAGAATAAAAAAGTTTCCACAATAAAATCTGTTTTTTAAGATTTTTTTTGCTTAACTTTTTTTTATGATTAAAAAGCAAACGATCAAATTACACATAAAAAAATACAGATAGTTATAGACCATAGGTAAACAATTTGGTAACTAATTATTCCCTTTTTTGATAATTATTGTATGAAATTGCTGATGTTGACAAGATTTAACAAAAAAACTTTATATTACCTTAAAAAATATCCTGAAAAGTAGCTTTATTTATAAAAAAACATGAAGCTATTTTTAATCCAATATGTTAAAAAAACTTGCTTTAATTTTTAATTTAATTTTGTGCAGAAAGACATATAAGAAAGTCATTGTGTTGTCTGACCAGTTCAAGACTATTACTTCTTATAACTAAAGAAGCATCGCAAAAAATAACACTTAAAATAGTTGACACAGCTAATCTTAATGATGCTTGCAGAGTCAAAATAAAATTTACTGAAAACTTGAAATAAAATTTCTAAACTGATAATTTCCTTGCTAGAGGGGCAGATGGTTTCAGAACACTAAATTATATGTAAAATTTAAATGAAAAATTTGAGTTATGCATTCAAATTTCATAGAATATTTTACATACCAAAGCGCACCAATCAGAATAAACGTACGGGCGTGGAATTTGTTACTTCTCAAAGTTGTCCAAATCAGTAAGTTCCAATCTCTATTTCCACGTTCATGGGGTTGCGTCCATGCATACCGGAGCAGTGTAGGAGTTGGACAATTTTTCAAATTATGGTAACCAAATTTATAATAAATTTAATATTTTTTATTCTTGACTTTTAATAATACTTTTTTACTTTTCAGAAGAGCTCATTTGGATTACTCAATTGGTCGCTGCAGTGTTAGCTAATTTAGAAAAAATAGAAGCTGGTCTCAGTGAAGATTTTGGATTAAAAAATGAAGGTGAAGAAGGTAAGAAAATAATAAAATAATTTACTATTTTCTTATAGAAAACTTGATTTAATAATTCTTTTTAATTTTCAGGAAAAAATTATTTATGTTAGTGTTAAGTGATAAAATCAGAAATAAAGTGTTAGCAAATTCAAGAGATTCTGAAGAATATCGATTGGATCCAGCATTAGTTGCTTTTGAAGTTGCAGGCTAATAGCGGAATTTGGTATTTCAGAAATTTTTATGTAGAATACTCAATTTGATGCTCAAGTGTTAGTTAATTAAACCCAATCATTGGTACTCTTTCAAGATACAGGACTAGGAAATAAGGCTGAAGAAGGTAAGAAAATAATAATAGATTTCAATATTTTTTTCTAGAAAGCTTAATTTATTATTATTTTTTATTTTCAGGAAAAAATCGTTAGTGTAGTGTTAAGTGATAAATAAAAGTGATAGAAAATTCAAGAAAAGCTGTCTCAAATTCATTGGATCCAGAATTAGCTGATTTTAAAGTTGCAGGGCAACAGTAGATTTTGGTACAACTTCAAGATGGCTCTAAATAAATCCAATCAAGGTATTAAAATATTCATATATTTTTTAATATTTTCCAAAGACAAATTTTAATTATTTTTCTTTTCTTTCAGGTTAGTGATAATTTAATTTAATTTATTGATTAGCATGTTCAGATTTAATGTTTTAAGGCCTTAAAAAAATTTAGTTTTAAGTAATTTTTTTTAAGACTATTTATCTTCCGAATTTATTTTTCAAAATTTCATTAAATTCAAAGTAAAAAATTTTCTTTAATTATTAAATTTCGGTGCCCGTATATAGTAAATACGATAAAAAAATGTGTAAAATTTGACCCTAATTACTATGTAAGTTCAAAAATTTAAGTTTTAGAAATTTTAGAGTAATTATGAAGCCGAAATTTCGTAAAATCAGCCCCCTATTTGTAAGTAACTTCAGCCATCTGATTTTTAGAAATTTTAAAGTAAATATGATGAAAAAAAAGTAAAATAAGCCCCCAATTAGTAAATAAGTTCAAATATTTGAGTTTCAGAAATTTCTTAATAAATATTATCAAAACAATTCGTAAAATTACCCCCCTCCTCCCTATTAGTAAGCAAGTTCAAATTGCAGAGTTTAAGACATATCAAGATTCAGAGGAAGCTAATAAATTAAGTTAAAGGTAATGATATAATTTAATATTTTTTAATGTTTGCTAATGCTCAAGTTTTAATTATTCTTTTTTATTTCAGGATATCCTCAAGTATGTTAAGAAAGTGATAAGAAATTAAAAAAGTGCTTTGTTATATTCAAGGGATGCAGCTTTAGCTCTTTTTGGAATCGAAGAAAGCAGATTTCAGTGTGATCAAGGTAAGAAAATAAAAATTATTTAAACATTTTTTAATTATTTACAACAATCAATAATGTTTTTTAATTTTTTTTAGAAAAACTTCATTTAAATCCTAAAAAACGAAAAAAAAAAGAAGAAAAAGCAAATTCAAAATAATCTGCAACATGTAAATTGGATCCAGTGATAGGTGATTGTGAAGAGCTGATCTTCGTACATCCTCAAGATGGCTGGAGGCTTGATAATTTAAGGTAATAAAGCAAATATACATTTTAACATTTTTTGAAATAGAACTGTTCTTAACTTATGTTTTTTCTATTTTCAGGTTAGTGATATTTTATTTCTTCTGTAGATTATTGATTTGCTTGTTTAGATTTTAAGGCCTTAAAACTATTAATTTAAAAATTTTTATTTATGCATGAATTCAACTTGGAGAATATGCCCTGATAATTAAATTACCTCGCCCATAAAGAGTAAATATTACAATGACAAAAATGCTTAAAATTAGCTTATTAGTATGTTAGTTTAGATTGTTAGGTTTTACTTTAAATTATTCAATAACGTAGAAAATATGCCTTAGTAATTTAATAATTCTATTGCCCTGTTAAAAATTAAATTAAAAAAAAT
Source organism: Anagrus nilaparvatae (assembly GCA_022575985.1). Classification (NCBI taxonomy): domain Eukaryota; kingdom Metazoa; phylum Arthropoda; class Insecta; order Hymenoptera; family Mymaridae; genus Anagrus; species Anagrus nilaparvatae. Next base: position 35,257,191 of record JAKSXM010000231.1, read on the forward strand.
ATTTTATCTGTAAACTAGTAAAATTAAATTTTTTTTTTAAGCATGCATTACTCGTAGAAAATTTGTCTTAATGTTAAAATTTTTTTGCCCCAGTAGAGTAAATTGAATAAAATAATTAGCTAAAATTAAAAAATTTTATTATGAGTTTAATAACTTTAGATGGTTAAGTTTTAGAAATAAGCCGAAAAATGTGCTAAAAAATAAAACCTAGAACGTTTTTTAATCACTTATCAAAAAAGTAATTACTTACGTAATTGTGTCTCAGAAAAAGCTTAGCAGGGTAAGATAAAATTTGCATGCATTTATTTGCAGCTTATCCCCTGCTTCGAAAGTAAAAAATCATCTTGCATTGATAATTTTTTTTTTTCATTTTTTTCTATATTTTTGAAAATTAAAATTATTTGCATAATTTTATATAGAGAGAAAAATAATTTTTCAAACAATTTTGAAATTTACAAAAGCTTACCTTCAAAATATTAAGAATTCTACAAAAATCACTCAGTTTTCAACTTGCAAAAATCTTTCCAAAAAATTGGAACTAATGTGAAAAAATTTTTTAAAATTTGTTTTTTTGAAAACAAATTAAAAAAAAATATTTCTCCAAATATATTTTAGCTGGAAAATTCAAAACGTTGACTTGGAAACTAAAAATATTTTATAAAAACTTGGGTTTTAACTGAATCATGCTGCCCTAAGGAAGTTGCTGGGTCTGTCACATAAAAAGGTGATAATAATATTATAATCTTAAAAATTTAGAACTTAATAAATTATCTGATTATTATAAAAAGAAAAATTTCTTACCCTTCTTAAAAACAAAAATTTTACCTATCAAACTTCCTCTATGAGGAACCAAAATAATACACCCTAAAGAATTTATTTGGGTAAAAATTATTGTTACCGAGAGTAACAACAAAGTAAAAAAAAACCCCAAAAGGAGTTATGATTATGAAATTACTTATAAAATTAATTCAATTATGAAATTCAATTACTATGAAACGGTCTATTACACGTTCGGGGTGTAACATATACAAATATCCGTTTAACTCTAAAAAAAAATTATAAATCAAAAGGTAAATTTTAAAACTCAAAAACAATTAGTTTTAGGTACTTAGAATAATTTTGATAATGGTTTATTGAATAATAACGATTTTAGTAGTTTAAAATTATTTTTTTTTTGACTTAAGAACTTAAAATTATAAAGGTTTTAAGTTTCAAAATATATAAATTAAAAAATGTTCCGGTTGCATAAGTTTTTTTTAATTTAGAAATAATGCCTAACTATTTGTAATGAAAGAATGAAATTCAGTTTAATTAATGTATTGTAAGGATTTGAAAAAGAAAATTAGAAAGACGGTTTTTAAATTGTTTTAAAAACACTTTAGAAATCTCCTACAACTGAACTAATAAAAATAAAATATTCATCATATTAATATGTGGGTTTTGTTATTTAAAAAAAATTTTTTGGCGTGATCGAAAAATAGTATATTTTATCCTATAGGCCAAAACAATAAAGAATGGCCTAGAGCAAACGTAAATTGCAATCCGAGGTGAAGCTGTTTATTCTTTTTTTACGGCCAAGGGAAAAACATAATTTTTCTTCGTCAGTGGCAATAGAAACAAGTATTAAGGAATCTCGCTGGCAAGAAAAAGGCGTTTTCACCCAGCTGAAAAAGAAAAATAATATTTTGACCATGGGAGCAACAAAAGTCTGCCCCAGATCACCATTTACCATAAATAATATCTAATCACCAATAAAAAAAAACGCGACGTTAAAAGAAAAAGGCAACGAAAAATAAACAAAAGACAACAGAAAATAAAAAAAAAATTACCAAGCATTAGAATTATGATTCCATTTAATTATCTACATTGATTGATCTATTAATTTCACAATATTCTTTTTAATATCAATTTAAAGACATTTTTTGAAGTTTATATAAATAAATGAATGCTTACAATTATGTTATAAAAATAAAAAAATTGAATAGGGATTTCGTAATTTTAATTTATCTTAATATTTTCAGTAATAAAAAAAATATATTTCGAAACCCATTGACAAATAAAAATAATAAAATAATCTAGTCAAAAATTTCATTAATTAAAATATTATTTTTGATAATATTATCAATTTACTTGTCAACTTATTTTTACTAAACAAAAAAAATCAATCTGAGTTGATTTTTACAGGGTTCATTTATTATACCAAATAAATGTTAAAAAAAAACCATGCTGGTTTACCATGATGGTTAACTATCTGGTTTTTCAGATGGTTAACCACCAGGTATTTAAAAAAAAAAATCATAAGATCCCAAGATGAAAATGAACTTTGCAGGTAGAAGCGGATACCCTGGGAGTATAATTTTCAATTTTTCGACCCAACATATTTTCCGATTTTTCAAGATGGCGGACCATTGACCTAAAAGCCACCCTTGTAAAGTAAAAGGGTAATTTTTATCCAGTTTTGTGGTTCCCCATCTTGGAAAAACGCAAAATATTTTGGGTCAAAAAATTGAATATTTTCCATCCAAAATTCATTTTTCTCGCCCTCAAAAACCCCCTTGTAAATTTAAAAGTCATTATTTTTAAATTTTATGGTCCACCATCTTGGAAAATCGAAAAATATGTTGGGTCGAAAAATTGAATATTTTCCACCCTAAATTCATTTTTCTCGCCCTCAAAAACCCCCTTGTAAATTTAAAAGTCATTATTTTTAATTTTTATGGTCCGCCTCTTGGAAAATCGGAAAATATGTTGGGTCGAAAAATTGAATATTTTACACCCTAAATTCATTTTTCTAACCCTCGAAAACCCCCTTGTAAAGTTAAAAGTCATTATTTTTAATTTTTATGTTCCGCCATCTTGGAAAATCGGAAAATTGTTGGGTCGAAAAATTGAAAATTATACCCCCAGGGTATCCGTTTCTACCTGCAATGTTCCTTTTCATCCTGAGGTCTTATTATTTTTTTTTTTTAATACCTGGTGGTTAACCATCTGCGCGAGCTAAGAAAATGCTCATCTACAATGGAAGTATTCTGTACACACAAAGAGATGATAACCAAATTCAATTTAATCCTATATTGAAAAATCCATCAGGGGCGATACCTTCATTTCAATTTAAAAATCTTTCAATAAAAAAAATTCTTAGCTAAAAAAATCAAGAATTATTATTTACATTCATTGATTTCAATTTTCATTATAAATGTAAATTAGGTAAAAATTATGCTTCACAGACCCTTTTCCGAATCCAATTTCCAAATAACCATTTTTCCTCATTTATACAATAATACTATAAAAAAATAAAAAATTTTTTGATTCGAGACATTTTCCTAAATAAAAAATTCCAAATTAACAAATTTCAGTCTTTTTTAATTTCTGTCTGGAATTTTGCAAATTTGAAATAAATTGTTATCAGTGATTACAAAAAAACGACAATAATTTTCAAGCATTAATTAGTTTTGGATCTTTAGCCAGGTTTTTAAGCTAATATACCCATATCACGTTATTTTTATAGGTAAAGAGTGGTTATTTACGAGGTTATTTACTGACACTTGAAGGTTTTTCATTTTAAAAGATTGACAGACGGAAAAAAATCAGTGAGTTACTACACCAGTAAAATCGTGGGGGAGGGGAGGTGGGGTTTTTGGGTCGCTAACAACGAATTTCGGGGTCTTTTTGGGGAGATATAGAGGGGAGCCCCTTAAATTAGCAAAACTTACCTGTAAAAGGGGTGTTTTTGGAAATTTAAGGGCGAATAGTCAATTTTTAGTACCCAGGACCCTGAAATTTGTGATCAGCGACCCAAAAAACCTATGTGAACCAATTCTGATACTGAACGCCTAAATATAACAAGAATATTCCTTTTAGGGGTAGCTTTTGCTAATTTAAGTGTAAAATTTAAATTTAAAAAATGCGATTTGACTGAAGTATAACGTATTGGCCTAGTTTTGCGTAAATGTCGCATGAAATCAATAGATATACTTATATAAATAAAAATCGTTAACATTTCTATAAATTTATTTATATAAATTTATATCCACTCGATTCTGCTTGTGATAAGTAATTTTAAAAAATTCAATTATAAGTATGAAAACTGATAAATTTTTTTATCTATTATTTTTATTTACAGAGTTTTGGTATATATATCAAAATTTCTAGTTTATAATTTCTAGTTTATTAAAAATCGTTGCACATACAAAAACCATAGAATTAGGTAAAAAATCTTCAAGTCGACAAAATGAAAATATTTATTTTTATTTTTCTAATTTTTATCATTCAATGTGAATTGTCATTATCATTCAACAAAAATAAAACACAGGTAATTAAATATTTTATTATTCAAAAATCGTCTTTTTATTTTTATTTCATATTTGACTTTGTGAATTTTTACGTTCATTGTTAAAAAACTGATATACGGAAATTAAAATTGCTTACCAAATTTTTAACATGCAACGTGTTTATAGGCAGAAATGGTATTTCAAGTCATTTGAGGGAGTAGTCAATCGGACTTAGAATAGTTTGAGTTTAGGGACTTAAAGGGCGATTTTATGGAGTATATTTTTACTAGATTCTAGGGACACTAGAGTTGATCCACTTAATTGTCACTTAAAATATATTGAAACTGCTCGAGAAGGATCCATGATATTGCTTCCAAGCAGAATTTTAATACATTTTTAGTGATAATTTCTAGAGTTCAATTGTTTCAACTCTAGTGTCCCCAGAATCTAGTAAGAATATGCTTCATGAAATGGGCCTTTAAGAATAATTCAAGTTTAGGGACTTAGAATAATTTAGATAAAGAGGTATAGAATAATGTACCAAGTATATGTGCCAAAGTTCGATTGAACAGTTTTTTTTATTGAAATCAAAATGAACTTTTTATTGTACTTTTGTTTAATTGATGGAATTAAATTAATGCATTATAATGAGTGTAAAAAGAACCTTTCATAAATAATAACAAACAAATTTTTATTTTCAGCCAGCTGATTATTGGAAAAATGTTTACTCTCGATTGCAAAATAAATGTAAAAATGTTAATATTAAAGATTGCAATAAAATAAAGGAAAATGCGAAGAAAAATAACTGCAAACTGCCACTAGATTATTGGAAAAATGTTTATTCTCGATTGCAAAATAAATGTGGAAATGTTATTTTTAAAGATTGCAATAAAATAAACGAAAATGTGAAGAAAAATAACTGCAAACCTAAATACTGTAAGTTGCTCAATGATTTAAAAAAATTATTCTTTAAAAATAATCAAGTACCAAAAAATGATCCTGATTCCAATACTGTTAATAACCAAGAACAAATAACTGATAAAAATATTACAAATTCAGAAAATGCAGATAATTGTAATAATGAATTTGAGACTGATCCAAACTTAGAAGCAGTTGAACCAGTCGAACCAACCAAAAATCAAGAAACAGCATCAGAAAATGAAAATTTGAATAATCCAGAATTGAATAATATGACACCTAAGCAATCAGAAAATAATTTGAACAAAGAAAAGGAGTTTGAGGTTTCCTACGAAACACTAGACTTTGAAAATTCTAAAGACTCTAAAAAAAGAGAGATATAAAAAAATTGTCATAAAAAATTAAATTTATTATATAAGAGATGCACTGTTGAAAATACCCTAAGGTAAATATACGAAATTATCGTAAAATTACGAATTTGTCGTATTTTTACTAAAAGAATTGTATATTTACTAAAAAAATCGTAAATTTAAAAAAAAAGTTGTAAATTTACAAAAAACATTGTTAAATTACTTAAAAAATTGTAAAATTACGATTTTTTTTTTGTAAATTTACGATTTTTTTAGTAAATTTACGAATTTTTCGTTAATTTACAAAAATTTTGTATAATTACCATAGGGTATTTTTAACTGTGTGGAAAAGCTACATTTTTTGAACGGTTATTTGATATATTTTTAAATATTTATTTACGAAATGATGACTTTCGAGATAAAATTGAAATAACAAAAATTAATGGTATTTTTTCAAATGCATTTTCAAAACATAAGGCTAATGGGTATGATAGAGAATTTATTGCTCCATACAGCATACTTATTTTAAAAGAATTGGGTTTATGTGAAAGAGAAAAGGATAATAATTATTTTATTTGTAAAATAGAAGAAAAAAGCATATTTGATAGAATTTTATCAGATATTTCATTTTTAAAATTCGATAAAATATGTTCAAATTGTATTAATAAAGCAGAAATTGAAAGTTCCCTAGCTGAGATAAAGCCATCTATATTTTTTAACAAGAAAATCTTACAAGATTTACTTCAACAACTTTTGCAAGATAATGAAAATAAAACTGGAGATTGCTCAGCGTGTGAAACAAATAATAGTGTTACAAAAAATTTCAATCTACTGATATTATCTGAAAATATTTTTATTGTTAGTTTGAATGATGGTTGCAATTATGAATCAAGTCAACTTCCCTTGAATATTATAATTAAAAATAAAACTTATAAATTAGTAGTTTTTCTATCAGGCATCGAGGTACCTAATGATTTAGTTCATTCAACTACGTAGAAATTTATTTAATGTTTTCACTAATATTGTACTGGAATTATTATAATTATTTTGTAAAAAAATATTTGTAAGAAACTTCTTAGCTTTGTAACTATGCTGTGGGTCAGACTATTGACTAAAAAGTTATAAGTTTGATTCTAAATTAAAAATTAATAAATTTTTCTAAGCTCAAAAATTGGGTACTTCATTAAACCATAAAGTCTTAAACCATACAGTCCAAAAATTTTATTATTAATATTTATCTAGTTTACGGATGATAGAGAATTCAAAGATTATCTTACTTAATAAAATGCAAAAAAATAAGTAAATTGAGAAGTAAAAAAACTCAAGACCTTGCTTTAACCCATATCCACCGGCCTAAGCCGATGGTTACATGGATGTATTAAACATATGGAAAATTGTCAGATTTTATTTTCTTTCAGATTCTTTGTTTTTTTGTACTGGAAAAGGTTTGAAACAGTTGAAAACTTAAATCAATATGGTTGGCCGGGTTAAAGAGATCAAAAAACCTAATAAAAATAGATTTAAGTGAGTTTTAAAATTTTTGAATTTTTCGAAATTTGGGCTTTATTTGCTGAAAACAAATTGAATGGGTTAAAATCCTTTATAAACCAAGTTTTTTAACAAAAAAAGTGCTGATGAAAAGGGTAAACGGGATTTTTCTGAAAATTTTTATTTTGGCCAAAATCGAAAGGGTATGTATGGAAAAATATCAGATTTTATTTTTTTTCAGATTTTTTGTTCTTTTGTACTGGAAAAAGCTTGAAACAGTTGAAAACTTAAATCAACATGGTCAGAGAGCTAAAAAAACCTGAGATAAATGGATTGAAGTGAGTTTAAAAATTTTTGGTTTATTCGCCTATTTGAATTGGTTAAAAATCTTTAAAAACGATATTCACCTGGTAAACAATACCTAATATGCCTGGTATAGTTTAATAATACATAAAAATTTTACCTATACTTTCCCCAATCCATATATGCTTGATATAAGTAGCCAAGAAGAGAAAATTTGTCCTCTTGACTGTCAATACTTGTTAATGCACCTCTCCATTTCCTAACTGCTGCTTGTGTTTTGTGAGCACGATAAGGTTTCAAGCCTTGCTCGACCTGAAACAAGAATAAAAAAAAATAAGTAAGCAAAAAATAAAAACAAACAATTTAAAAACTTGTATCTTAAATATAATATTACAAGTACCAAAAAAAATAAAAATCATAACGATATTAAATTTTTATTTTATTGTAACTATTTCATGAATAAGTGAACCGATTTTATTTTTATTAAAGGAATATAAAGTTAGCTTTGAATATACAACTTTAACTTTTATTGCTCTAAGTATAGGGTAGCTTGCAAAAATATTTTTTTTGGATTAGTGATCAGAAAATCCGTATTTACTATCGAAAAAATTTCTAATCAGAAATGAATTTAAGAAAATTTTCGGATAGAATATGAGTAACTCAAATTTAAGCTTAATCTTTATACGTGCACTGTAAAAAGTAATTTTCTTAGATTTACAAAAAAAATAGAATTTTTTCGAAAAATTAGTGAATTTTCAAAAAATTTTGTAAATATTCGATAAAAATCGTAATTTACTAAATTTAGTATATCATCGAAAAATTCGAGAATTTTCGATTTTTTTTTTGTGATTTTACGAAAAAAGTTGCAAATTCACAACTATTTTTCGGAAATTCAAAACTATTTTTTGTAAATTTTCGAGAAAAAAAATTGTAAATTATCAATTTTTCTTGCAAATTCACAAAAAAAAATCGAGAATACTCAAATTCTTCGATAATGTACTAAATTTAGTAAATTTTTTACGATTTTTTTCGAATATTTACAAATTTTTTCGAAAATGTTCTAATTTTTTTGTTAATATAAGAAAGTTATTTTTTACAGGGGGGGTGTTAATGATGGAAAATCGTATACGATGCTTGGAAATCAAAATGAAATAACACAGATAGCAATTAACCTGTTGTAAATAGTATTAGTGATTTACTTGCGATCTGGGACGTCTACTTCTATTTTTCTGATTATGGATCGGAAAATTTTATTACAGGCTATAGACAAGAAAAGGACGCTGCAGTCATACTCACAAAATGTATAATCAAAAACCTTAATAACTTTCATTTGATCATTTTTATGGATCCCACGAAAAAAAAAGCAAAAAATGGGTCAATAGAAACCCATAAAAGTATAAACATTAATTTTTAGTATTTTGAGAACAAAGAATTCTTATTTAGTGATATTAACAAAAAATTTTAATGCGATCAAAAACTACAGTTTTTATTTATTAGGGAAAAGTTTTTTGGATCGAGACCTGAAAATTCAATTGGGATCAGCTTATCTCTAAAATATGCAGCTTAAAAATTGCTGTTTAATTTTTTGATTAATATATTTTTTTAAAGTATATTTTATGGTTAATTCTTATTTTATAATTCATATTAAAAAAACTTTTGAAAAAAATATTATGGTCTATCAGTCATTATGGACAATCTTGATAATAAACACTTGGAAAAGATTTTTTCACGCAAAAATATTTCCTTTTAAATAGTTATCTTAAATAAAATTAAGTAAAAACTTAACTTCAAAAATCCGGCTCTGTAAAAGGATAATTAAAGTAATTTATTTATTTATTTATTTACTTATTTTATTATTTTAATCTGTACTATACTTTTTATTATCTAAGGTATGCGCGCGCAGCATAGGGTCCTTGAGTAGGGACCGCGCGTGACGACTTCAGTTGCTGTCATGCTGCGCGCGCATATCTTAGTGTATATTAATAAATTAATTTTATTATATTAATTAATACATTAATGTATTATATTTATTATATTAATGTATATTTTATTATAGTATGTATTATATTTATTTTATAATATTAATCTGTACTATACTCTTTATTATCTAAGTTGCGCGCGCAGCATAGGGCCCTTGAGTAGGTCAGTAGGGACCGCGCGTGACGAGTTCAGTTGCTGTCCTTATTTGAATGAGTGCGGATATGGTTTTTCGATTAGGTATTTTTTTTAATTTTTATTATTAATAAAAAATTGTTAATGTATTAGTTTATCTAAAAATAAGACTTTAATTAATTATTTTGTATCAGTTACAGAAATGGACCGAGAAATGCAGTTGCTGTCAGTGGTGCAGGAGTTGGTGAAAATTCAGAGTAAAGTGGTGCTTCGTTTGTGTAGTTAACAGTGGCAGAAATTAATTAACCAGGATTTATCGTTACTAAGAAATGCAGATGATATTTGTGGTACAGGAGTTAGTGAAAATTCAGAGTAAAGTGGTGCTTCGATTGTGTAGTTAACAGTGGCAGAAATTAATTAACTAGGATTTATCGTTACTAAGAAATGCAGATGCTGTTAGTGGTGCAGGAGTTCAAAGCAGAATCCAGAGTAGGACTCAGGTAAAGAAAAAAGAAAACTAGTTCTAATTATACAGTTAAAATATAAGTTTGGGCGAACGGGGAAAACAATAATACGCGATTTTTAAAGCGGCTCAAATATTAAAAAATATAAAATAAATAACCCACTAGATGATGACTGTTTATCAAAATTTTTAAAAACATTATAAATTAACTTAAATGAGTACAATTCGATTAAAATTTTTAAATATTCTCACCATTACAGGTAATTACCGATATTTTTTATGGGGAATCTATTAAAATCATGGGTGGGTTTTCCTCGGGTTTTCGGGGGCACAAAGGGGTGCGGTACTTGAATCACCTTCAATATTTATGGATTACATACCTATAAAATACAATTAAATTTATTTAAATATTCTTTTTTGCCTCCCTTAAAAACGCGTTTTAATTTTCTAATGAATATGATTGAATATCGACTGAGTTAAGGAAGCTGTTTCATAACTTTTCCAGAATAAAGAGTAGGTTCAAAATCGATAAAATTGATTCAGTATTACTCTTTTGTTACATACGGAGTGCTAGATCACCTAATGCCGAGATAAAACTTATCTTTCATAAGAGACCATGTTAAACTTCGATTTTGTAAATAAAATTTCTCGACATTTTTATCCATTAGCCACTAAAATCTTCATTATGTTATTCTTGAATAATATATTCTTGAAAATTTTATTTACAAAACCAAATAATATGTTTTTAATTTTGAAAAGTTATGAAACAACCTCCTTAATTGCTCGCAGATTTTCGGAAGCCACAAAGCACTAAAAAAATTTTGTATCATTTTTTTTATAATTTGATGTCATGGAACGTATTCTTACTAGATTTTTAGGAACTCTAATGTTAAAAAAACTGAACTTCAGTAATTATCACTAGGAATTTAGCGGAATCCTACTCCATGAAAAGTTTTCTTTGAGGATTTCGTTAGATTTTTGATGATGATTATTGAAGTTCAATTATTTTAAGAATAGTGTCCCAAAAAATTTAGCAAATCTGGGTTCAAGTCGCCCCCTTTCTAAAAGAGGAAAATTTTTTTATTACTTTATGGCTTTAGGAAATCTACGGAAAGTTTGCTAATAGGTAACCCAAATTCACTAGATTCCTTATTAAAAATTCCGGTAATTATAGTTTTCTGAAATTATGTTAAAAATTTTAAGCTTTGTTTTAAAGTAGAGCCCTTGAGAAAAGATTGCGTTGCACAGAAACTATATTAAACTGCAAAATAAATGCGAAAAGCTATTTTATTAGGAACCCGTATAGTAAAAATAATGAAAAATAAATATGTATACTTATTTTACAAAACCACTGACTTGCGGACCGTTTATGGAGGATATTATCGGATAATGTTTTAGAGATTCACCCTTGTTTGTATAACTGCAAAGAAGGATAATAGGAACCGAAAATTCAGGTTACATATTATAATACGTGGTAAATGAGTGCACAGGGAGGGGTATTTGAAAAAGGCCCAACGCGGGAATATTGTTTTTGTTGATTTTTAGCGTTTTATTTGTTGTAATTTTCTTAATATTTTGTTTAAATTAAATATTTCATAAGTGTAAATTTAATTTAAAAAAAAAAAAAAAAAAAAAAAAAAAAAATCAAAAAATATTTTTTTTTTAAATGCGAAATTTTTTTCAAAAGGGAATATCATTTTTATTCATTATTTTTTTTTTTTTTTTGAATTTCTTTAATATTTTTTTTTTAAGTAACAGAAATAGCTCTATACATAAAAAAACATTCTGTAAATTACAAAACTGTGATTTAAATTATAATTAAATTCGAGGAGAAGCATTCGTTTTAAAAAAGGCATTGTGTTACCTTACCAGTTGGAAACTAGAAAGTTCTTTGAAATAAAAGCTGCTATTAAAATAAGTTATATCAGAATTTATTGAACAAATGTTTAAAAAATGGAAATGGTAATTATTCATTTACCATTTTTAAAATTATTGTATGAAACTGCGGATTTTGACAATAGATTGGGTTTTTAAAAAATTTTCATACAAACAGAAGTTTTATTTGGTGTAGGCTGATATCAAACTAATATGCAGTACCAGAAAATAATATGATTTTGCTAAGCTACTAAATAAAACAGGTACCAAAATACAGTAAATACTAATGTTACCAAAAATTAGTAAAAAAGATTATAATATGTATAATTTTTTTTAACAAGACTTAGAAAATAGCAGGGGTGTGCGGTTATCCAGAAGTAAGTTCAGTTACCCGAAGTTTTGGATTGTTTGCTTCGACTTGGGTCGAATTTAGGTGATCAAAGAAAGCTTTCGATTTAAACCTGCAACTGCAGACCTTTTTGGGTAGTTTGACCTGTAAAATTTTTATAAAAATTACACTCACATTCGCACATCCCTAGAAAATAGAAACAAGAATCATTTTTATTTCAAAACGATAATTTGATATTTCAAAGAATTATTTATGTGCCAATAATATTTAATTTATGGTATCCAAATTATGAACATCGATTCAGCTTTGATTAAGTTCGTAAAAAATTGATTAGGTCTACAAGAAAATAGACACATTGATAAATTTTAAATAATTTAGCAGAATTGTTTGAGAATTTTCAGTTATTAATTGGCCATACTTAATATCTAAAGGTCATAATTAAATGCTCTGATTTTTAAAATATTTACCTAAAAAATACGAAAACTCAGAAAACAAAAAATTTAACAAAAAAACTTGATATTACCTTAAAGAATATCTTGAAAAGTAGCTTTATTTGTAAAAAACATGAAGCTATTTTTTATGCTCGATGTTAAAAAAACTTTACTTTAATTTTTAATTTAATTTTGAGCAGAGAGAAAGACATTCTGTTGTCTGACCAGTTCAAGACTATTACTACTTAAACAGGTTTTGAAATAAAAGCTGCTATAATGATATGATAAAAAATAATGTAAGAAAAAGATGGTAATAGAAATATAAATAATTAGATAAAGAATTAGAGTTTTCTAGAAACAGAAAAACCAGATATTTTTAGTCCAACTTTAAAAAACTAATTTGAGAGTTTGATTTTTTATGCTCAACGTTTTTTAGGGAATAAAATAACTCTGAAAGCAGTGGATGAGTTAAGGAGCAGATTCTTTTCAACAAATGAACTCTACCAAAATCTTATTCGCTTAGCCAAAAAATACTTCGTAAAAAATTTTTTCTTTACTTAAATTTACCTTTAAAACATTGCAAATTCGACATAAAATATTGAGATTAATCTCAACTAAAAATCAGGATAATTTTTGATTTTAATTTAAATTTTTTTTAAATTTGATTAGAAGCTTTATTTTGATGAGACTCTGTGACCATCGAAACTGTCCATATATGTTTTATTACAATGTCGAAAACAAACTTCTGTGGATATAGGAAAATAATTTTTTAGTGAAGGTAAAACAAAAATATTTTCACAAATAAAACCAGATACCATTAATTATCTCTAAATATTCATATTAGAGTTTCATTTTCATGATCAATTTTTTCTTTGAAACTAAAGAGACAATGAAAAAAATAACACTTTAAAAAGTTGATACAGCTAAACATGTAAGCAGAGTCAAAATAAAATTTACTGAAAACTTGAAATAAAATTTCTAAACTGATAATTTCCATGTTAGAGGGGCAGATGGTTGCAGAAAACTAAAATATATATAAAATTTATATAAAAAATTTTTAAAAACAGCATTAAATAATGCAATCTAGCAGTGCAATGTATAAAATCCATGATCTTTGAAAATTTACAATAGCTCAAAATTGGATTTTTAATATTAATAGGTGCATCAAAATATTGCAATAAATGTTATAATCCCATTAATATAATTTTCACTTACATTAAAAATAAATTAAACAGGACCAAATAAAATTTAATTAGCTTAAAATTTAATACTAAAGTAATTGAATTTTGAAAACAGCTAAGCTGGATGAGGTAAAATTTTTACAAAAATTTGAAGTGTCACAAAGAGATAAAATTTGTCCTGAATTTGTATTATAGTCGTCACTCAAAAATTCACTTTCGATAGGTCCAAATTTAGGAGGATTAGAACCTCAAGTTGAGCCTTTATAACTGCAACCCAAGTGACTTTAGAAAATTTGTAAACTAAATTTTTTGTTTTCTATCAAACTTTAGACTTTAACTAAGTACATGCAATCAAAATCATATTAATAAAATATCATTTAATTAATTTAAAAAATTTTAAAAGTCCCTCGAATTGCAGTCAGAAAGGCGCAAATTCAATTCAGGGCACCTGCACGCTTCTTAAAAAATGACGTAGACATTGAAGCTTTTCACAGCTATTAAAGAATTTCTGAAAATCATAAAAATATTTAATAATACAGTAACTAAACATGTCGAAGAATTTTTTTTAAATACCAATTTAAATAGTCAAGCTTGAAAAGAAAATTTACATAAAATTTGAAAAAAATTTTTAAACTGATAATTTCCTCGTTAGAGGGGCAGAGGGTTTCAAAAAACTAAAAAAAATGAAAAATTAAAATTGAAAAATTGAATTATGCATTCAAATTTCATAGCATACTTTAAATACCAAAACGTGTCAATCAGAATAAACGTACGGGCGTGGAATTTGATACTTTTCAAAGTTGTCCCAACCAGCAAGTTCCAATCTCTATTTCCACGTTCATGGGGTTGCGTCCATGCGTACCGGAGCAGTGTCGGAGTTGGACAACTTTTCAAATTAAGGTAACCAAATTTATAATAAATGTAATATTTTTAATACTTGACTCTCAATAATACTTTTTTTATATTTCAGAAATGCTCATTTGGATTACACAATTGAACGCTGCAGTGTTAGTTAATTTACGAAGAATAGAAGCCGGACTCGGAAGTAAAGATACTAGATTAGGAAATAAAAGTGAAGAAGGTGAGAAAATAATAAAATAATTAAGTGATATAGTTAAGTGATAAAATCTGTAATAGTTAAGTGATAAAATCTGTAATAAAGTGATAAAATAAGTGTTAAATAATAAAATAATTAAGTGATATAGTTAAGTGATAAAATATTAAGTGATAAAGTGTTAGCAAATTCAAGAGAAACTGAAGAATATCGATTGGATCCAGCATTAGTTGATTTTGAAGTTGCAGGCTAATAGCGGAATTTGGTATTTCAGAAATTCTTGTTTAGAATACTCAATTTGATGGTGAATTGTTAGTTAATTAAAACCAATCTTAGTACTCTCTCAAGATATATGACTAGGAAACAAAGCTGAAGAAGGTAAGAAAATAATAGAATTTAACATGAATTTTCTCTAGAAAGCTTAATTTAACTATTCTTTTTTATTTTCAGGAAAAAATCATTAGTGTAGTGTTAAGTGATAAATTCAAGAAAAGCTGCCGCATATTGATTGGATCCAGCATCAGTTGATTATGAAGTTGCAGGCTAATAGCGAAATTTGGTACATCTTCAAGACGGCTCTAAATAAATCCAATGAAGGTAATAAAATATTTATATATTTTTAAAAATATTTTTTTAGAGATAAATTTTAATTATAATTTTTTTCTTCCAGGTTAGTGATATTTAAATTTCATTTATTAATTTGCATGTTTAGATTTAATGTTTTAAGGCCTTAGAATAATTTAGTTACAAGTATTTTTTATTTGCCAAAATTTTTTTTTTATTTTTGCGTGTAACGTAATTATTAATTAGCCTGAATATTTGAATTAGAATCTCCCTGTAGAGTAAATTGTTATCAAAAAATAAGTTAAATTAGCCAATAATTATAAAGTGAGTTCTTGTTCAGTATTTGATATATCCCAAATAAGGTCAAAAAAATCTTTAAGAAAAATAAAATCTAAAAGCAGACCCATAAATTAAGATGACATAAAATCTGCCCTTTAATTGTAAAATCGCGCTAAAGTAGTATAAAAATTGCGAAAAATGTGTGAATTTGGCCCATCAACATCGGACAAATAAGTATAAAGATCACAATGGTTCCAAATTATGATGATGTTAAGAATTCAGATGCTAGCAGATTATCAAATCATGGAATCGTCAACACAAAAAGTTTGGATCCAGAAGATTCACGAGGCACAGAGGAAATTAAGTTAAAGGTAATAAAAAAATAATATATTTTAACATTTTTTAACAAAAAGATTTTAATTTTCCTTTTTTCTATTTAGAAAAACCTCAAATCATTGTTATCAAAAGTAAGATGACAAACTCGAAAATTGCTTTAATATACCAATGGGATCCAGCGTAAGCTCATTCTAAAATCTAAGAAAAATTGCTGATCTCAAGAAAGCTAAAATTCATCTAATTGAGGTACGAAAAAGTAACAAATATTTTAAAATTATTAAAATACATTTCATCATTAATCATTTTACAAATAATCATTTTTTTTTTTTAGGTAATGCTCATTTGTGTAATAAGACGAAGTAAGGAACATAAAGTGAATTCGAAATAAATTGCAGTGTGTTAATTGGATCCAGCGATTGGCGATTGTGACTCTGAAGAAAAAAAGGCTGATCATCGTACATCCACAAGATGGCTGGAGGCTTGATATTTTTAAGGTAATGAAGCAAAAATATATTTTAACATTTATTGAAATAGAACCGTTCTTAATTTATATTTTTTATTTTCAGGTTAGTGATGTATAGATTATTAATTTGCATGTAAGGCCTTAAAACAATTAATTTGAAAGTTTTTATTTATACACGAATTCAACTTAGAGAATATGCCCCGATAATTAAATTAGCTGGCCCATAAAGATTAAATATAAAATTAGCAAAAATGCGTAAAATTAGCTTATTAGTTTATTAGTTTAGATTGTTTGGTTTTATTTTAAATTATTCAATAACGTAGAATATATGCTTTAGTAAGTTAAGAATTCTGTTGCCCCGTTAAGAATTAAATTTAAAAAATATTTTATCTTTAAACTAGTAAAATTAAATTTTTTTTAAAGCATGCATTAATGTAGAAAATTTGCCTTAATGTTTAAATTTCTTTGCCCCAGTAGAGTAAATTGAATTAATTAAAAAATTAATTAAAAATTTTTTTTTATTTTTACACTATTTTTTGAATTTCTTTGTTCAATTTTTTTTATGCACGCGAGTAACCTATATAGAAAGTCTCGATATTTAAACTAGATCGCCCTTATAGAGTAAATATGATGAAAAAATTTCCCTCTGATTAGTATATAAGTTTAGATGCGTAAAATCAGCTCATATTAATTTAACAACTAAAAAAATGCGTTAAAAAATTTTCCTCTTTTAATGACTTGAAACGAAAATCTGGAACTTTTTAAAATTACGATGTTTTACAAGAAGTTACACTAAATTTACCCTATTGTTTGAAAATTCGAGTCAATGTTAGCCGTTGTGGGATGAGATAGTTAAGTTTTAAATCCACAACGTTTTAACTGGCATAAAATAAATGGTGTCCAAAACAAAGAGGTTGACTCCATAATGAAAATTATCTAAAATTATTATTCATAAAGTTGTAAAGGGGGCCAAAAGCTCCTCTGTGCGACATCTCAATTCTCATTAATTATCAATTTAATATTTAAAAGTAATAAATTGTTAGGGACAAATAATCTCAAAAACTTTAAAAGAAACACTTAAACAGAAAAAAGAACTAATTTTCTCTATTAATTGAAAACTATTGCATAAATAAAATAAATTTAAATGTTTGCAAAAATTAGTAAAAAATATTAAAATTCCTTGAATATAATTTTTTTTTTTATTTGGGTTTGGAAAATAGAAAGATTAATCTATATTGTATTTCTGATTGATAAATTATTGTTTCAGAAAATTATTTGAATGACAATAATATTAAATTTATGGTATCTATTTGATAGTTGTGGATTTTTGAAGATTAATCGTGAATAACTGCCAAATTTACATACTAAATTTTAAAAATTGCGAGATTTAATATCGACTTTTAATCTAATGTAGAAAGAGCTTAATTTTACGAATGAATATAAAAAATAGACAAGTCGATAAATTACACATAATTTAGCAGAATTATTTGATAAAGTCCAGTTATAAACTGGTCAGTACTCAATACGAAAAAAATTTTGATACACAAAATGTTTTTTAAAAAAAATGACCTATAAAATAGGAAGAATTGAAACATTAAAAATTCAACAACAAAAATTGAAACTATCCCAAAGTAATGAAAATCTTTTGAAAAAATATCTTTAAAAAGTAGCCTAAGTAATAGAAATAGCTCTATTTGTAAAAAAAAACATTCTGTATATTACAAAAACTGTGCTTTAGTTTATAATTTAATTTTGAGAAGAAGCATTTGTTTTAAGAAAGGAATTGCGTTACCTTACCAGTTGGAGACTAGAAAGTTCTTTGAATAATAAAAGCTGCTATTAAAATATGTTAAATCAGAATTTATTGAACAAATGTTTAAAAAATGGAAATGATAATTAGTCATTCACCATTTTTAAAATTATTGTATGAAACTGCTGATTTTGACAATAGATTGGATTTTTAAAAAATTTTCATACAAACAGAAGTTTTATTTGGTGTAGGCTGATATCAAACTAATATGCAGTACCAGAAAATAATATGATTTTGCTAAGCTACTAAATAAAACAGGTACCAAAATACAGTAAATACAAAGGTTACCAAAATTTAGTAAAAAAGATTATAATATGTATAATTTTTTTTCAACAAGCCTTAGAAAATAGCAGGGGTGTGCGGTTATCCAGAAGTAAGTTCAGTTACCCGAAGTTTTGGATTGTTTGCTTCGACTTGGGTCGAATTTAGGTTATCAAAGAAAGCTTTCGATTTAAACCTGCAACTGCAGACCTTTTTGGGTAGTTTGACCTGCAAAATTTTTATAAAAATTACACTCACATTCGCACATCCCTAGAAAATAGAAACAACAATCATTTTTATTTCATAATGATAATTTGATATTTCAAAGAATTATTTATGTGCAAATAATATTTAATTTATGGTATCCAAATTATGAACATCGATTCAGCTTTATATAAGTTCGTAAAAAATATATTAGGTCTACGAGAAAGTAGAAACATTGATAAATTCTGAACAATTTAGCAGAATCGTTTGAGAATTTCCAGTTATAAATTGGCCATACTTAATATCTAAAGGTCATTATTAAACGCTCTGATTATTAAAATATTTACCTAAAAAATACGAAAACTCTGAAAACAAAAACTTTTACAAAAAAACTTGATATTACCTTAAAAAATATCTTGAAAAGTAGCCTTATTTGTAAAAAAACGTGAAGCTATTTTTAATGCTACATGTTAAAAAAACTTGCTTTAATTTTTAATTTGATTTTGAGAAGAAAGATACAAGAAAGACATTCTGTTGCCTGACAAGTTCAAGACTATTACTACTTAAACGGTTTTTAAAAAAAAAGCTGCTATAATGATATGATAAAAAATAATTTAAGACAAAAATGGTCATAGAAATATAAATAATTTTTATTGAAAAAATAGAATTAGAGTTTTTTACAAAAAAAAACCCAGATATTTTTAGAACAACTTTAAAAAACTAATTTGAGAGTTTTTTGGATTTATAGAAATCTTAGCTTTATTCGCATAAAACCATTTGAATAGGTTAAAAACCCTTATAAATCAAGTTTTCTGATAAAAAAAAAGCCGATGAAAGGGGCAATTTGGATTTTTTGGACAATTTTTATTTTTGCCAAAATCGAAAGGGGTATGTATGGAAAAATGTCAGATTTTTTTTTTTTTTTAATTTTTTGCTTTTTGGTACTGAAAAAGGCTTCAAACAGTTAATAACTTAAATCAATATGGTTTACAGGGTCACAGGGCCCAAAAAACCTTTTATAAATTGATTTCATAAGAGTTTAAAAATTTTTAGATTTTTGGATATTTTGACTTTATTTGCATAAAAATGAACAAAGTGCTGATGAAATAAGGTTCCTTGATTTTCTTGACAATTTTTATTTTGTCCGAATTCAAAATATATTTTTCAATCGAATGAACCAGCGAGTAAAATAAAACTTTAAAAAGTAGATAAATGTAGAATTTTTTAAGATGTAGATAATCTGCACGTAATGCAGACACAAAATGTAAAATTTTTTTGTCTTCGAATTTTTCAACGGTTTGTACTAAAAAAGGTCTGAAACAGT
Source organism: Anagrus nilaparvatae (assembly GCA_022575985.1). Lineage (NCBI taxonomy): Eukaryota > Metazoa > Arthropoda > Insecta > Hymenoptera > Mymaridae > Anagrus > Anagrus nilaparvatae. The sequence goes on from JAKSXM010000231.1 coordinate 35,277,227, forward strand.
TAAAAACTTAAATCAACGTGGTTCAACGGGCCAAAGAGCCCAAAAAACCTGATGTAAATGGATTTAAGTTAGTTTGACAATTTTTGGATTTATAGAAATCTTTGCTTTATTTGTATAAAACCATTTAAATGGGTTAAAAACCTTTCTAAATCAAGTTTTCGAATAAAAAAAAACCTGTTGAAAGGGGCAAGTTGGATTTTTTGGACAATTTTTGTTTTTGCCAAAATCAAAAGGGGTATGTATGGAAAAATGTTGAATTTTTGTTTCTTCACATTTTTCGTTGTTTGGTACTCAAAAAGGCTTAAAACAGTTAAAAACTTAAATTAATATGGTTTACCGGATCACAGGGCCCAAAAAACCTGACATAAATTGATGTAGCTTACAAATTTTTGGATATTTTGGCTTTATCTGCATAAAACCATTTGAATTGTTTAAAGTACCTTATAAATCAAGTTTTCTAATGAACCAAGTGCTGATGAAATAGGGTTACTGGATTTTTTTGACAATTTTTATTTTACCATAGCTATAAGTAGTCAAGAATTGGTAGAGACAATAGAATGCGATCAGGCAAGTAACACTCGACCCGGTTACCTATCCGGGGCTATAGTTTAGCATGCCATTTCAAACTAGAAACATCATGGACGATAGTGCAGCAATAGAAATTCTATGCATTCATTGCATCAAAATTTAGTTGATTGCCGAATTTAAGAAAAATAGCTGGCCTTTGTCATCCTCAAGATGGAAATAATAAATCGAATTAAGTTAGGTCTACCAATTAAGGAGTAATCTCCTTTCTACATCAGATTAAAAATCAATATTAAATCTGTTAATATTTAAAATTAATACAGTGTAGTTGTCGATTTTTGATAAATCGTGAATAACTCCCAAATTTACATACCAAATTTTAAAAATTACGAGATTTAATATCGACTTTAAATCTGATGTAGAAAGGGCTTGATGTTGCGAATTAAAAAAAAAGGACAAGTCTATAAATTCTACATAATTTAGCAGAATTATTTGATAATGTCCAGTTATAAACTATTCAGTACTCAATACTTAAAGGCCGAAAAAAAATTTAATGCACGAAATGTTTTTTTAAAAAATGACCTATAAAATAGGAAGAATTGAAACATTAAAAATTCAACAAAAAAAATTGAAATTTTCCCAAAATAATGAAAATTTTTTGAAAAAATATCTTTAAAAAATAGCCTAAATAATAGGAATAGCTCAATTTGTAAAAAAAAAAAAACATTCTGTATATTACAAAAACTGTGCTTTAGTTTATAATTTAATTTTGAGAAGAAGCATTTGTTTTAAGAAAGGCATTGTGTTATCTTACCATTGGAAGACTAGAAAGTTCTTTTAAATAAAAGCTGCTATTAAAATTACTGCGCCATTTATGGCGCCGTTTCTAAGTTAAGTTAGAAACACACTAATATACAGGAAAATACTCTTTCTCTCTCATTGATAATCGCAATTCGAGCAAAAATACTCGAAAGTCGGAATTCGAGCAAAAAAACTCGAAAGTCGGAATTCGAGCGAAAATACTCGCATCGCAAGAGTAATATAGCGTCTGCTCTCGCCCGGTATATCGAGTCGAGCGAAAATACTTACTATAATATACACTACTTCTGCACTCGTAACGTACTGTAACGTACATAAATAAATGTTATGGAGTAATATTTTTATTATTAAAAGGTTAATGGAGTATTGTTATGGATATGTTATGGATATAAAAATTATTATATTTACTTCTGCACTAAATAAAAAGAAATTCAACTATAAAGGATTCAAAAATATAACCTAATAAGTATCATGAAAATCCATTGCTGGAGCAGTGTTTATTTTATTGATAATGGTTTATTCTTATAATGAATGTTTATTCCATTGATAATGGTTTATTCTTATGATGAATGTTTAAAAAGTTTAAAAACTCATTAATTGCAGAAAACAAGTAATCAATATCTATAAGGTTAACAAGACTCATATCGTATAATAGCTAATTCCTTTTGAACATTGATCGTAAGAACAATGACTACTCCAGTAATGGATTTCTTGATAGTTAAGTAATATTTTTATTTTTTAAATGATGAAATAACTATCTCTTTTTTTTAGGTATATGTCTAGCATGCAAATCAGTCAGCAATAAATAAAAAAAGTAAATAATTAAATTAACAATTTTTTTCTTTTAAGTTTTTAGCTTTTAACTAAGGGTTTCAAAAATATAATTCAGTTCGGCTTTACATTTACAGTCTCATGTGTATCAAAAAATCCATGACTCGTGTTGTGTTTGTTCTTACAATAAATGTTATGCAGTTTAAAAACTCAATAATTGCAGCAAAACAAGTAATAAGTATCTTAGACAGACAAGAAACATTTGGTGTATAATAGCTAAATAACCATCTCTTTTTTTTATATGTGTCCAGCATGCATCTGTCAGTTATAGCAGAAAAAAGCACATAAATAAAATAAAAAAATAAATGAAAAATTTTTTCTTTTAGGTTAGAGTTTTTAATTCAGGCTTTCAAGCATATAATATAGTTCGGCTTTATATTAACATTCTCATTATTACTTAAGTTTCAAGAAATCCATTGCTGGAGCAGTGTTCATTCTTACGATGAATGTTCTGCAGTTTAGGAACTCATTAATTGCAGAAAACAAGTAATCAATATCTAAGATTGACAAGAATCACATGGTGTAATAGCTGATTCCTTTTGAAACCAGAGCATTGATCGAATAAAAAATATTATTCGCATTCATTCATTTTTTTTTTTTTTTAATAATAAAAAAGCTTTAAAAAAATCTCTTTTTTTTTTCATATGTCTGGCATACATCTTTCTATTAAAGTAGACAACAATACATAAAAAAATAAAATAAATAAATAAACAATTTTTTCTTATAAGTTTTTAAATTTTAACTAAGAGATTCAAAAATATAATTCAGTTCGTCATATTCGCAGTCTCATGTATTACCTAAGTATCAAGAAATCCATGTGTTTGTTCTTACAATCAATGTTCTGGAGTTCAAAAGGAATTAGCTATTACACCAAATGTTTCTTGTCTGTCTATAAGATATTACAACATATGATTCTTGTCAGTCTCAGATATTGATTAATTGTTTCCTGCAATTAATGAGTTTTTAAACTGCAGAACATTCATCGCAAGAAAAACACTGCTCCAGCAATGGATTTCATGATACTTAAGTAATACATGAGAATGTAAATATAAAGCCAAACTTAATTATAAGTTTGAAAGCCACAATTAAAAACTCAAATTTAAAAGAAAAAAATTGTTCATTTATTTATTTATTTTTGTATGAGTATTTTTCAACTATAACTGACAGATGCATCCTAGGCATATAAAAAAAAAAGAGATGGTTGTGTCATTATTCAAAGAAAATAAATAAATAAATTGAGAGTTTTTGTCTTTAAGTAGAGTGTCTCTAAGTTTTTAGTTTATAATTAAAGCATTCAATAATATATTTCAGCTCAGCTTTATATTTGTAGTTTCATGTATTACTTAAGTATCAATCAAGCATGACTCGTGTTGTGTTTGTTCTTACGATCAATGTTCTGGAGTTCGAATCAGCTATTACACCATTTTAAACGGCAGAACATTAATAAACACAATAAATATACTTAAAGCCGGACTGAATTATATTTTTGAATCCCTTAGTTAAAAGCTAACAACTTAAAAGAAAAAAATTGTTAGTAAGGGGTATAGAGTAAAATACATGTTGACTATATGAAAGAACCTCATCATAAATTTCACTATGGAGTAAAATGGATCTCGGCTGTCCTATATTGTATGAAAAAACGAAAAATTTCACTCTATAGTATTTTCATTTTTTTCGGTTTTTTACACTGAAAAAGGTTTAAAACAGTTAAAAACCTAAATATCTCATTTGGTATATAGTTCATTGAGTCAGTGGAATCAAAATAATCTGATATTAATGGATTTAAGTAGGTTTTTGATTGGATTTTTAGAAATTTTGGCTTTATTCCAAAAAGCCATTTGAATCAGTTAAAATTCTTTATAAACCAAGTTTTCTAACAAAAATAATTTTGATGGACCTGGATTTTCTTATCAATTTTTATTTTTCCAAAAATCGAAAGGGTATGTGGAAAATTGTAGAAAATTATGGAAAATTGTCAGATTTTTTTTCTTCAAATTTTTCGTTGTTTGATACCGAAAAAGGTTTGAAACAGTTAAAAACTTAAATCAATATGGTTTATCAGGTCAGAAGCTCAAAATACCTAGCATAAATGGATTTAAGTAAGTTTGAAAATTTTTGGAGTTTCAGAAATTTTGGCTTTATTTGCACAAAACAATTTGAATTGGTTAAAATTCATTATAAACCAAGTTTTCTAATAAAAAAAGTATGCTATTGAAATGGGTGAACTGGATTTTTTTGACAATTTTTATTTTGCAAAAATCAAAAGGGGTATATATGGAAAAATTTCCGATTTTTTTTTTCTTCAAATTTTCCGTTGTTTGATGCCGAAAAACGTTTGAAACAATTAAAAACTTAAATGAATATGCTTCACTGTGTCAGAGAGCCCAAAAAACCTGATATAAATGGATTTAATTGAGCTTGAAAATTTTTGGATTTTTAGAAATTTTGGCTTTATTTGCATAAAACAATTTGTATTGGTTAAAATTCATTATAAGTAAACATGATTTTCTGAAGCAACAGAAACAGAAGTAAATGCGATACAAAAATAAATTCTGATTTATTTTTGTTTGCAAATCGGCACAGTACAATAAGTTAATATATCTGAAAATTTTTTTGTTGAACAATAATTTTATGATTTGAAGAATCATTTTCGATATAGTATTTTTCTCTACAGTTAATTTGGGAAATAAGAAATACCCAAATTTATATATATCATTTTACCTTCGATACAAATCAATTAATTAGTATATGCAAAATTAATTTTTATGGCCTAAGCTAAGTAAAAATTAAATTCAAGTAAAATTATATTGTGAGATGAAATTTTATGGCCTAAGCTAAGTAAAAATTAAATTCAAGTAAAATTATATTGCGAAATGAAATTTTATGGCCTAAGCTAAGTAAAAATTATATTTAAGTAAAAGTATATTTCAAAATATTGATACTGATTAAATTAATAATTTTTTTAAAACTTTAATAAATTAAAGTAGAATTAAAACTAAGTTAAGTCTTGTTGTTTCCTAATCACAAGTTATAACTTTATTTTGGGCCATAAATGTTGTAAGATGAAATTATATGGCCTAAGCTAAGTAAATTTTTATTTCAGCAAAAGTATGAATTCCTAATAAATATATTATAACTTTTTGGCCATAAATGTTGTGAGATGAATTTTTATGGCCTAAGCTAAGTAAAAATTTAATTTAAGTAAAAGTATATTTCAAAATATTGATATTGATTAAATTAATAATTTTTTTAAAACTTTAATAAATTAAAGTATAATTAAAACTAAGTTAAGTCTTGTTGTTTTCTATCACAAGTTATAATATAACTTTATTTTGGGCCATAAATGTTGTAAGATGAAATTATATGGCCCAAGCTAAGTAAATTTTTATTTCAGCAAAAGTATGAATTCCTAATAAATATATTATAACTTTTGGGCCATAAATGTTGTGAGATGAAATTTTATGCCCTAAGCTAAGTAAAATTTTAATTTAAGCAAAGTATAAATTTCTAATAATAAATATATTATAACTTTTGGGCCATAAATGTTGTGAGATGAAATTAAATGGCCTAAGCTAAGCGAATTTTTATTTCAGCAAAAGTTTACAGTAAACAGATAATTTTTCTTATTCAGCTTTTTCACATTGAGCTCACAGGCTGTACTATAAATATAATTAGCTTATATTATAACAATAACTGAAAACTAATTTTAAATAGATGTAAGACTTTAATAAATTAAAGTATAATTACGTCTAAGTTAAGTATGGGTTTTTTGGCATTTACATGCGATCTGAGCCCAGAGACACTAAAAAAGGATAGAACAATAAAACTTTTAAGATTATTGCCTATACACTTTCGGGCCGTAAAGGTTGTGAGATCAATTTTTTTGGCCCTAAGTTAAGTAGCATTCTAGTTAACCTAAAATTTTGATATAAATAAATTTACAAATAATATAATTATCATTTCTGAAACTCTTTAATGAGCACAGTTTTTTTATATAATTTTTTTAATAACTGAAAACTAATTTTAAATAGATGTAAGACTTTAATAAATTAAAGTAATAATTGCGTCTAAGTTAAGTATGGGTTTTTTGGCATTTACATGCGATCTGAACCCAGAGACACTAAAAAAGGATAGAACAATAAAACTTTTAAGATTATTGCCTATACACTTTTGGGCCGTAAAGGTTGTGAGATCAATTTTTTTGGCCCTAAGTTAAGTAAGCATTCTAGTTAACCTAAAATTTTGATATAAATAATTAATTTCTTTTAATGGAACCCCTGGGACCTGTTCATCACCCAGGGTCTTCCATAAATATAATTTGCTTACATAATTATTATAAACATTTATTATTTTCACAAAATGCTTAACTTGCCAGGCCCCTAACCAGCCAGCAAACGGCGCTCTAAATATAATAATTTATGCACAAATCTTTTTGTAATAATTTGTTTATTTTATTATTCTTATTTATGTATGTAATGCAGTGAAATTAGTCTGTTTTGGGGGTAACAGTCTTTATTATAAATACTCCCAACTGTAAACATTGTAATAAAAAAGTGTATTCTTTGATATGATATACTTATTGTGCTGTAGGTATATATAAATTACCACTTAAGAAAACAAAATTTGTAACTTTTTTTACATTATTAATTTTTTTTTTGTTTTTTTTTTTTGAATGGTGAACTCTGAGCATATAAGCGCATCCCGATAATGCATTCACACATTAACCGGAGACTCTTCTGGGTGACAAGGTAGACCCCCCCAGGAAGTGTCAGATTATAACTCCCGGATTATGTAGAACTTTGACCTAGGACGTGCTGTCTGCAGAATTCCATCCATCCTCGGTGCCTAAATTACATGATAAAAATAAATAAAATTGTCGCAATCAAAACATTCAGGGTGAATTTAGATGGGCTTCTTATCTTCCTACTTCTTATGCATTTTAGCTCGCTAAAATTTGAATTTAATTACTTTTTTTGTAAAAATTGCATCATAAAATTAAAATATTTTGTCAAAAGATGTTTTTTTGCAAAGTGTAGCCTTAAAACAACAATAAAAGCTTAAATTTTTATTAATAATGACTAATAAAATCATTTATTTACAATTACTCAAACACATAACCTAACTTTCTGCTATACTGATAATTACGTTAAAACTTAATTAAAAATTAATTAAAAATTAATTTTAATGATTTATTTGATTAATTATTAACTTAAAATTAAATAATAAAGATTTATCCGTAGAAAAATTAGGATAACTGGAAAATTTAATAAAATTAGTTTAAATTTTAGCGCTAAAAAGCATAAGAAGTAGGAAGATAAGAAGCCCATCTAAATTCACCCTCATCCCTCCCGAAGCCTTGATTTAACAAATTTTTTAAATATTTGTTTATAAGTTTCGTAGTATAAACTGGATATTTTTTGAAAATTCAAATGACTTAATTTGGAAATTTTAATCTTTTATAAGTTTTGTCAAAAATTTATTACTCCTAAAGTCACTTTTCAAAATTCGCCTCTGGCTCAGCATTAATACAAATAAATTTCAGCACTACAGTTCGTATTTTCCGCCGATAAGCTTACTGGTTAGGGGCCTGGCAAGTTAAGCATTTTGTGAAAATAATAAATGTTTATAATAATTATGTAAGCAAATTATATTTATGGAAGACCCTGGGTGATGAACAGGTCCCAGGGGTTCCATTAAAAGAAATTAATTATTTATATCAAAATTTTAGGTTAACTAGAATGCTTACTTAACTTAGGGCCAAAAAAATTGATCTCACAACCTTTACGGCCCAAAAGTGTATAGGCAATAATCTTAAAAGTTTTATTGTTCTATCCTTTTTTAGTGTCTCTGGGTTCAGATCGCATGTAAATGCCAAAAAACCCATACTTAACTTAGACGCAATTATTACTTTAATTTATTAAAGTCTTACATCTATTTAAAATTAGTTTTCAGTTATTAAAAAAATTATATAAAAAAACTGTGCTCATTAAAGAGTTTCAGAAATGATAATTATATTATTTGTAAATTTATTTATATCAAAATTTTAGGTTAACTAGAATGCTACTTAACTTAGGGCCAAAAAAATTGATCTCACAACCTTTACGGCCCGAAAGTGTATAGGCAATAATCTTAAAAGTTTTATTGTTCTATCCTTTTTTAGTGTCTCTGGGCTCAGATCGCATGTAAATGCCAAAAAACCCATACTTAACTTAGACGTAATTATACTTTAATTTATTAAAGTCTTACATCTATTTAAAATTAGTTTTCAGTTATTGTTATAATATAAGCTAATTATATTTATAGTACAGCCTGTGAGCTCAATGTGAAAAAGCTGAATAAGAAAAATTATCTGTTTACTGTAAACTTTTGCTGAAATAAAAATTCGCTTAGCTTAGGCCATTTAATTTCATCTCACAACATTTATGGCCCAAAAGTTATAATATATTTATTATTAGAAATTTATACTTTGCTTAAATTAAAATTTTACTTAGCTTAGGGCATAAAATTTCATCTCACAACATTTATGGCCCAAAAGTTATAATATATTTATTAGGAATTCATACTTTTGCTGAAATAAAAATTTACTTAGCTTGGGCCATATAATTTCATCTTACAACATTTATGGCCCAAAATAAAGTTATATTATAACTTGTGATAGAAAACAACAAGACTTAACTTAGTTTTAATTATACTTTAATTTATTAAAGTTTTAAAAAAATTATTAATTTAATCAATATCAATATTTTGAAATATACTTTTACTTAAATTAAATTTTTACTTAGCTTAGGCCATAAAAATTCATCTCACAACATTTATGGCCAAAAAGTTATAATATATTTATTAGGAATTCATACTTTTGCTGAAATAAAAATTTACTTAGCTTAGGCCATATAATTTCATCTTACAACATTTATGGCCCAAAATAAAGTTATAACTTGTGATTAGGAAACAACAAGACTTAACTTAGTTTTAATTCTACTTTAATTTATTAAAGTTTTAAAAAAATTATTAATTTAATCAGTATCAATATTTTGAAATATACTTTTACTTAAATATAATTTTTACTTAGCTTAGGCCATAAAATTTCATTTCGCAATATAATTTTACTTGAATTTAATTTTTACTTAGCTTAGGCCATAAAATTTCATCTCACAATATAATTTTACTTGAATTTAATTTTTACTTAGCTTAGGCCATAAAAATTAATTTTGCATATACTAATTAATTGATTTGTATCGAAGGTAAAATGATATATATAAATTTGGGTATTTCTTATTTCCCAAATTAACTGTAGAGAAAAATACTATATCGAAAATGATTCTTCAAATCATAAAATTATTGTTCAACAAAAAAATTTTCAGATATATTAACTTATTGTACTGTGCCGATTTGCAAACAAAAATAAATCAGAATTTATTTTTGTATCGCATTTACTTCTGTTTCTGTTGCTTCAGAAAATCATGTTTACTTATAATGAATTTTAACCAATACAAATTGTAAGTTATATCAGAATTTATTGAACAAAAGTTTACAAAAATGGAAATATTTTTTATGCAAAAAATAGAATAAAGAGTTTCCACAATAAAATCTATTTTTTAAGATTTTTTTTGCTTAAATTTTTTTTATGATTAAAAAACAAACGATCAAATTACACATAAAAAAATTATTTGGATGAGGTAAAATTTTTTACAAAAATTTGAAGTGTCACAAAGAGATAAAATTTGTACTGATTTTGTATTATAGCCGTCACTCAAAAATTCACTTTCCATAGGTCCAATTTAGGAGGATTTGAACCTCAAGTTAAGCCTTTATAACTGCAACCCGAGTGACTTTAGAAAATTTGTAAACTAATTTTTTTGTTTTCTATCAAACTTTAGACTTTAACTAAGTACATGCAATCAAAATCATATTAATAAAATATCATTTAATTAATTTAAAAAATTTTAAAAGTCCCTCGAATTGCAGTCAGAAAGGCGCAAATTCAATTCAGGGCACCTGCACGCTTCTTAAAAAATGACGTAGACATTGAAGCTTTTCACAGCTATTAAAGAATTTCTGAAAATCATAAAAATATTAAATAATAAAGTCAATAATACGGTAAATGAAGATGTCGAAGAATTTTTTTGTAAATAACAATTTAAATAGTCAAGCTATAATTAAGAAGCATTTTATTTTTTATAAAATAAGCATAAAAATATATTAATTGATCTTAATTATTAGATAAGTAATAATTCATAAATTTTAAAAAGTTATTTGTTTTTCAGTAGCATTTATTTATAGCTAAAAACTAATTTAATTTCAATAAAAGAACTCTAGTCCTTAATAGCTCAAAATACTGTTGAATTAATAATTTTTTTTTTTAATTTTTATATCTAATTCGTATAGACAAAAAAATACTTCTAAAAAAAAATTTTTAAGAAGAAAATTGGGTTTTTCCTAAAGTAATCAAAAACTTTTATTTCCAAAAAACTTAAAATTTTATAAAATTTTTAAGGAAAATCTTTATTTGTAAAAAAAATACCTATATTAATTTCTATTCTACCATACTTTAAACTTATTTAATTTTTAAAAAAATCATTTGGTGAGACTATTTGATCAGTAATGCTCAATTTTTTCTTTATAACTAAAGAAACGTCGAAAAAAATAAAACTTAAAAAAATTGATTGATTGCTAATCTTAATGATGCTTGCAGAGTCAAAAAAAAATTTGCAAAAATTTGAGAAAAAAATTTTTTAAACTGATAATTTCCTCGTTAGAGGAGCCGAGGGTTTCAGAAAACTAAAACAAATGTACAATTTAATTGAAAAAATTGAATTATGCATTCAAATATCATAGCATTCTTTACATACAAAAACGCACCAATCAGAATAAACGTACGGGCGTGGAATTTGATACTTCTCAAATTTGTCCCAACCAGCAAGTTCCAATCTCTATTTCCACGTTCATGGGGTTGCGTCCATGCGTACCGGAGCAATGTAGGAGTTGGACAACTTTTCAACTTAAGGTAACTTAATTTATAATAAATAAAACTTTTTTTTAAAATTTGACTTTTAATAAAACTTTTTTATTTTTCAGAAAAGCTCATTAGGATTACTCAATTGGTCGCTGCAGTGTTAGTGAATTTAGGAAAAATAGAAACCGGTCTCAGTGAAGATTTTGGATTAGAAAATAAAGGTGAAGAAGGTAAGAAAATAATAAAATAATTAATATTTTCTTATAGAAAACTTGATTTAATAATTCTTTTTAATTTTCAGGAAAAAATTAATTGTGTTAGTGTTAAGTGATGAAATCTGTAATAAAGTGTTAGAAAATTCAAGAGAGTCTGAAGAATGGATCCAGCGTTAGATGATTTTGAAGTTGCAGGCTAATTGCGGAATTTTGTATTTCAGAAATGCTTATTTAGAATAATCAATTTGATGCTGAAGTGTTAGTTAATTAAACCCGATCTTAGTACTCTCTGAAGATACAGTTCTAGGAAACAAGGCTGAAGAAGGTAAGAAAATAATAGAATTTAACATTTTTTTATAGGAAGCTTAATTTAATTTTTTTTATTTTATTATTTTCAGGAAGAAATAATTAGTGTAGTGTTAAGTGATAAATTCAAGAAAAGCTGTCGCATATGGATTGGATCCAGCATCAGTTGATTACGAAGTTGCAGGCTAATAGCGGAATTGGGTACATCTTCAAGACGGCTCTAATTAAATCCAATCAAGGTAATAAAATATTTAAATATTTTTCAATATTTTTTAAAATATTTTAATATTTATTTTTTTTCATATATTAATGAATATTTTTTTCTTCCAGGTTAGTGACACTTAAATTTCATTTATTAATTTGCATGCTTAGATTTAATGTTTTAAGGCCTTAGAATAATTTAGTTACAAGTATTTTTTATTTTTAATCGATTTTATTTATAAAAATTATTTACCAAAATTTTTTTTTATGCACGCGTGTAACATAGTTATTAATTAGCATTAATAATTGAATTAGAATCTCCCTTTTGAGTAAATTGTTAACAAAAAAAATGCTTTAAATTAGTCCATCATTAGTAAGTAAGTTCAATGTTCAGTTTTTGAAATATCACAAATAAGGTCAAAAAAAATCTTGCTAATGACCTGAAAAAAAATCTTAATCTCTTTAAAAGCACACCCATTGAATAACATGACGTAAAATCTGCCCTTTACTTGTAAAATCGCGCTAAAGTAGTATAAAAATTGCGAAAAATGCGTGAAACTGGCCCATCAACATCGGACAAGAAAGTATAAAGATCACAATGGTTCCAAATGATGATGTTAAGGATTCAGATGCTAGCAGATAATCAAATCATGAAATCGTCAACACACAAAGTTTAGATCCAGAAGATTCACGAGGCACAGAGGAAATTAAGTTAAAGGTAATAAAAAATAATAAAAAATAATATATTTTAACATTTTTTTATAAAAAAATTTTAATTTTCCTTTTTTCTATTTAGAAAAACGTCAATTCATTTTTAACAAAAAGAAGATAAAAATTTCGTAAATTGCTTTAATATACCAATGGGATCCAGCGTAAGCTCATTCTAAAATCTAAGAAAATTTGCTGATCTCAAGAAAGCTAAGATTCATCTAATTGAGGTACGCAAAAGTAACAAATATTTTAAAATTATTAAAATACATTTCATCATTAATCATTTTACAATTAATCATTTTTTTTTTTTTAGGTAACGCTCATTTGTGTAATAAGACGAAGTAAGGAAGATAAAGTCAATTCGAAATAAGTTGCGGTGTGTTAATTGCATCCAGCGATAGGCGATTGTAACTCTGAAGAAAAAAAGGTATGATCGTACATTCTCAAGATGGCTGGAGGCTTGATAATTTTAAGGTATGAATACAAATATACATTTTAACATTTTTTGAAATAGAACTGTTCTTAATTTATGTTTTTTATTTTCAGGTTAGTGATGTATAGATTATAGATTGCATGTAAGGCCTTAAAACAATTAATTTGAAAGTTTTTATTTATGCATGAATTCAACGTAGAAGATATGCCCCAATACGACCCCAATATTTAAATTAGCTGGCCCATGAATGGTAAATATTAAATTTAAAAAAAAAATGCGTAAAATTAGCTTATTAGATTATTAGTTTAGATTGTTAGGTTTTACTTATTTTAAATTATTCAATAACGTAGACAAATATTTCTTAGTAACTTAATAATTCTGTTGCTCCGTTAAAAATTAAATTAAAAAAAATATTTTATCTTTAAACTAGATAGTAAAATTATATTTTTTTTTAAGCATGCATTAATCGTAGAAAATTTGCCTTAATGTTTAAATTTCTTTGCCCCAGTAGAGTAAATTGAATTAATTAAAAAATTAATTAAAAATTTTTTTTTATTTTTACACTATTTTTTGAATTTCTTTGTTCAATTTTTTTTATGCACGCGAGTAACCTATATAGAAAGTCTCGATATTTAAACTAGATCGCCCTTATAGAGTAAATATGATGAAAAAATTTCCCTCTGATTAGTATATAAGTTTAGATGCGTAAAATCAGCTCATATTAATTTAACAACTAAAAAAATGCGTTAAAAAATTTTCCTCTTTTAATGACTTGAAACGAAAATCTGAAACTTTTTAAAATCACGATGTACTACAAGAAGTTACACTAAATTTATCCTATTATTTGAAAATTCGAGTCAATGTTAGCCGTTGTGGGATGAGATAGTTAAGTTTTAATTCCACAACGTTTTAACTATTCGTGTTGACACTTCTAACGAGGCAAAAAATAAATGGTGTCTGAAATAAGGAGGTTGACTCCAAAATGAAAATTATTTAAAATTATTATTCATAAGGCTGTAAGGGGGGCCAAAGGCTCCTCTGTGTGACATCTCAATTCTTGTTAATTTTCAATTGAATATTTAAGAGACACTTAAACAGAGAAATAAATTAATTTTCTCTGTTTTAATTGAAAACTGTTGCAAAAATAAAACAAATTTAATATTTAAAAGTAATAAATTGTTAGGGTCTTGGACAAATAATCTCAAAAACTTTAAAAGAAACACTTAAACAGAAAAAAGAACTAATTTTCTCTATTAATTGAAAACTATTGCATAAATAAAATAAATTTAAATGTTTGCAAAAATTAGTAAAAAATATTATAATACCTTCAATATAAATTTTTTTTGTTGGGGTCTAGTAAATAGAAAGATTAATCTATATTGTATTGCTGATTAATAATTTATTGTTTCAAAAAATTATTTTTATGCCAATCCTTTTTTAAAAAGGACATGTTGATCGCAACAGTAACTATGTACATTGTTATAGCTAAAGAGTCATTCTGATTGGCTCATATAAATTTCATTGTTAATAGGTTAAAATTAATTGTTTTATTGTTTATATTATATTTTTATTATTTTTGAGGTTAGTTATAGTACGTCGAGTAGTTGATATGATTAAAATAATTAAAATAAGAATAAATTTTGGTATTTAAGAAAATAATTAAGGTTGAAAGTTTTAAATCATTCTGCGCGCGACGCGCGCTTAATACTAGTAATATTAAATTTATGGTATCCTAAATATGAACATCGATCGAGCATAACATGACTATCAAACAAAAATTTTAGGTCTAACAATTAAGAAGTAATGTCCTTTCTACATCAAATTAAAAGTCAATATTAAATCTGGTAATATTTAAATTTAATACAGTGTAGTTGGGGATTTTAGATGATTAATCGTGAATAACTCCCAAATTTACATACTAAATTTTAAAAATTACCAGATTTAATATCGAATTTTAATCTAATATAGAAAGGGCTTAATTTTACGAATGAATAAAAAAAATCGACAAGTCGATCAATTATATATAATTTAGCAGAATTATTTGATAATGTCCAGTTATAAACTGCTCAGTACTCAATACTTAAAGGCCGAAAAAAAATTTAATACACGAAATGTTTTTTAAAATAATGACCTATAAAATAGGAAGACTTTTAAAACATTAAAAATTCAACAAAAAAAATTGAAATTATCCCAAATTAATGAAACTATTTGAAAAAATATCTTTAAAAAATAGCCTAAATAATAGGAATAGCTCAATTTGTAAAAAAAAAACATTCTGTTTATTACAAAAACTGTGCTTTAGTTTATAATTTAATTTTGAGAAGAAGCATTTGTTTTAGGAAAGGCATTGTGTTACCTTACCATTGGGAGACTAGAAAGTTCTTTGAAATAAAAGCTGACATTAAAATAAGTTATATCAGAATTTATTGAACAAATGTTTACAAAAATGGAAATGGTAATTATTCATTTATCATTTTTATAATTATTGTATGAAACTGCTGATGTTGACAATAAAGGTTTTTAAAAAATTTACGGTGATACAGAAGTTTTATTTGGTGTAGACTGATATCAAACTAATATGCAGTAGCAGAAAATAATATGATCTTGCTAAGCTATTAAATAAAATAGGTGCCAAAATAAAGTAAATACTAATGTTACCAAAAATTAGTAAAAACGTTTTTAATATATATAATTTTTTTTCAACAAGCCTTAGAAAATAGCAGGGGTGTGCGGTTATCCAGAAGTAAGTTCAGTTACCCGAAGTTTTGGATTATTTGCTTCGAGTTGGGTCGAATTTAGGTTATCCAAGGAAATCTTTCGATTTAAAACTGCATCTGCAGACCTTTTTTGGGTAGTTTGGCCTGCAAAATTTTGACAAAAATTACACTCGCATTCGCACATCCCTAGAAAATAGAAATAAGAATCATTTTTATTTCAAAATGATAATTTGATATTTCAAAGAATTATTTATGTGCAAATAATATTTAATTTATGATATCCAAATTATGAACATCGATTCAGCTTTATATAAGTTCGTAAAAAATATATTAGGTCTACAAGAAAGTAGACACATTGATAAATTCTAAATAATTTAGCAGAATTGTTTGAGAATTTCCATTTATAAATTGGCCAGTACTTAATATCTAAAGGTCATTATTAAATGCTCTGATTTTTAAAATATTTACCTAAAAAATAAGAAAACTCTGAAAACAAAAAATTTAACAAAAAAACTTGATGTTACCTTAAAAAATATCTTGAAAATTAACCTTATTTATAAAAAAACATGAAAACATTTTTAATGCTATATGTTAAAAAAACTTTACTTTAATTTTTAATTTAATTTTGAGCAGAAAGATATAAGAAATACATTCTGTTGTCTTACCAGATCGAGACTATTACTACTTAAACGGTTTTTGAAATAAAAGCTGCTATAATGATATGATATAAAATAATGTAAGAAAAAAATGGTAATAGAAATATAAATAATTTTTATTGAAAAAATAGAATTAGAGTTTTCTATAAAAAAAAAAAAAAACAGATATTTTTAGTCGAACTTTAAAAAACTAATTTAAGAGATTGATTTTTTATGCTCAACATTATTTAACGAATAAAATAACTCTTAAAGCAGTGGAGGAGCTAAGGAGCAGATTATTCTCAATAAATGAACTCTATACTAACTCTACTCTATTCTCTAACTCTACCAAAATCTTATTCGTTTAGCAAAAAAAAACTTGATAAAAAATTTTTGAATTTACATAGGTTTACCTCTAAAACATTGAAAATTTGACATAAAATTTTGAGATTTATCTCAACTAAAAATCAGGATAATTTTTCATTCTAAATTAAATTTTTTTAAATTTTGAGTAGAAGCTTTATTTTCAAGAGACTATGTGACTATTTGAAAGTCCTTTGAAATAAAAACTGTCCATATATGTTTTATTACAATGTCAAAAGCAAATTTTTGTGGATAGGAAAATAATTTTTTAGTGAAGATAAAACAAAAATATTTTCTCAAATAAAACCAGATACCATTAATTATCTTTAAATATTCATATTGAAGTTTCAATTTTCATGATCAATTTTTTCCTTGAAACTAAAGAGACAATAAAAAAATAACACTTTAAAAAGTTGAAACAGCTAATCATGCAAGCAGAGTCAAAATAAAATTTACTGAAAATTTGAAATAAAATTTCTAAACTGAGAATTTCCTTGTTAGAGGGGCAGATGGTTTCAGAAACTAAAACAAATGTAAAATTTAATTGAAAAAATTGAATTATGCATTCAAATTTCATAGCATACTTTACATACCAAAACGCACCAATCAGAATGAACGTACGGGCGTGGAATTTGATACTTTTCAAAGTTGTCCCAACCAGCAAATTCCAATCTCTATTTCCACGTTCATGGGGTTGCGTCCATGCGTACCGTAGCAGTGTAGGAGTTGGACAACTTTTCAACTTAAGGTAACTAATTTATAATAAATTTAATATTTTTTATACTTGACTTTTAATAATACTTTTTTATATTTCAGAAATGCTAATTTGGATTACACAATTGGATGCTGCAGTGTTAGTTTATTTACGAAGAATAGAAGCCGGACTCGGAAGTAAAGATACTGGATTAGGAAATAAAAGTGAAGAAGATGAGAAAATAATAAAATAATTAAGTGATATAGTTAAGTGATAAAATCTGTAATAAAGTGTTAAAATAAGTGTTAAATAATAAAATAATTAATTGATACAGTTAAGTGATAAAATCTGTAATAGTTAAGTGATAAAATCTGTAATAAAGTTTTAGCGAATTCAAGAGAATCTGAAGAATATCGATTGGATCCAGCATTAGTTGATTTTGAAGTTGCAGGCTAATAGCGGAATATGGTATTTCAGAAAGAAGTACTCAATTTGATGTTGAAGTGTTAGTTACTTTACGAAGAATAGAAGCCGGACTCGGAAGTAAAAATACTGGATTAGGAAATTAAGGTGAAGAAACTGAGAAAATAATAGAATAATTTAATATTTTCTTGTAGAAAACTTGATTTAATAATTCTTTTTAATTTCCAGAAAAAAATTATTTGTGTTTGTGTTAAGTGATAAAATCTGTAATAAAGTGTTAGCAAATTCAAGAGAGCCTGAAGCATATCGATTGAATCCAGCATTAGTTGATTTTAAGGTTTCAAGGCAACATCAGATATTGGTACATCTTCAAGATGCCTTTAAATAAATCCAATCATGGTAATAAAATAATTAATTATTTTTCAATATTTTTTTAAGACAAATTTTAATTATTTTTCTTTTCTTTCAGGTTAGTGAGAATTTAATTTAATTTATTGTTTAGCATATTCAGATACAATGTTTTAAGGCCTTAAAAAATTTTAGTTTGAAGTAATTTTTTTTAAAAATACTTATCTTCCGAATTTATTTTTCAAAATTTTATTAAATTTAAAGTAAAAAATTTTCATTAATTATTAAATTTCGGTGCCCACATATAGTAAATATGATAAATAAAATTTTTAAAATTAGCCCCTTATTACTAAGTAAATTCAGATATTTGAGTTTTAGAAATATTAGAGTAAATATGATGAATAAAACGTAAAATTAGCATCCTATTAGTAAATAAGTTTAAACAGTTGAGTTTTAGAAATTTCATAGTAAATATTATCAAAACATTTCGTAAAATTACCCCCCCCCCTCCCCCTATTAGTAAGTAAGTTCAAATTTCAGAGTTTAAGAGCTATCAAGATTCAGATGACGCTAATAAATTAAGTTAAAGGTAAGGATATAATTTATATTTTTTAATGTTTTCTAATGCCCAAGTTTTCATTATTATTTTTTATTTCAGGATATCCTCAAGTATGTTATGAAAGTGATAAAAAATTAAAAAAGTGCATTGGAATATTCATAGGATGCAGCTGTAGCTCTTTTTGGAATCGAAGAAAGCAGATTTCAGTATGATCAAGGTAAGAAAATAAAAATTATTTTAACATTTTTTGATTATTAACAACCATCGTTAATGTTTTTTAATTTTTATTTAGAAAAAGTTCACTTAAATCCTAAAAAACGAAAAAAAAGATGATAAAGCTAATTAGAAATTAGCTGCAGTGCTTATATTGGATCCAGCGGTAGGGGATCGTGAATAGCTGATTTTCGTACATCCTCAAGATGGCTGGAGGCTTGATAATTTTAAGGTAATAAAGCACACATATATTTTAACATTTTTTGAAATAGAATCGTTTTTAATTTATGTTTTTTATTTTCAGGTTTGGGATACTTTATTTCTTCTGTAGTTTATTGATTTGCTTGTTTAAATTTTAAGGCCTTAAAACTGCTGATTTGAAAATTTTTATTTATGCACGAATTCAACTTGAAGAATATGCCCCGATAATTAAATTAGCTCGCCCATAAAGAGTAATTATTACAATGACAAAAATGATTAAAATTAGCTTATTAGTATGTTAGTTTAGATTGTTAGATTTTACTTTAAATTGTTAAATATCGTAGAATATATGCTTTAGTAATTTAATAATTCTGTTGCCCCGAAGAATTAATTTAAAAAAATATTTTATCTTTAAAGTAGTAAAATGCAATTTTTTTTTAAGCATGCATTAATTTTATAAATTTTGCCTTAATGTTTAAATTTTTTTGCCCCAGCAGAGTAAATTGAATAAAAAGATTAGCTAAAACTAAAAAATTTTATTATGAGTTTAATAACTTTAGATGGTTAAGTTTTAGAAATAAGTCGAAAAATGCGCTAAATTATAAAATCTAGAACATTTTTAAATCACTTATCAAAAAAGTAATTACTTACGTAATTGTGTTTTAGAAAAAGTTTAGCAGGGTAAGATAAAATTTTCATGCATTTATCTGCAGCTTTGAAAGTTGTAAATTATATTTCTAAATCTCACATTGATAATTTTTTTTTCATTTTGAAATCAAAACTATTTAAATATTTTTATATAAAGAGAAAAATAATTTTTCAAAAAATTTTCAAATTTATAAAAGCTTACCTTGAAAGCATTAAGAATTCTACAAAAATTACTTAGTTTTCAACAAACAAGTAAACATTTTTCCAAAAAATTGGAATTAATGTGAAAAAATATTTTTAAAAAATGCTTTCTTTGTAAGCAAATTAAAAAAAAAATATTTTTGCAGACATATTTAATTTGCATTAATAAGATTTCCATTTTAATACATAGATGTAAAAAATATAGCAATGGTGAAAAGAGCAAATCGTATATATTTAACAAATTTTATTTTGGTCAAAATCAAAAGGGGTATGTGAAATATATGTGAAAATGTCTGATTTTTTGTCTGCAAATTTTTCTTTGTTTTATACTGAAAATGGTCTGAAACAGTTAAAAACTATAATCATTATGGATCACTGGGCCAAAGAGCCCCAAAAAACCCGATCTAAATGGATTTAAGTGAGTTTAAAAATTTTTGGATTTATAGAAATCTTGGCTTTACTCGCATAAAACCATTTGAATAGGTTAAAAACCCTTATAAATCAAGTTTTCTGATAAAAAAAAGCAGATGAAAGGGGCAAGTTGGATTTTTTGGACAATATTTATTTTTGCCAAAATCGAAAGGGGTATGTATGGAAAAATGTTGAATTTTTTTTTCTTCACATTTTTCGTTGTTTGGTACTGAAAAAGGCTTCAAACAATTAAAAACTTAAATCAATATGGTTCACCTGGTTTGAGGGCCCAAAGAACCTGATATAAATTGAATTATGTGAATTTAAAAATTTTTAGATTTTTGGATATTTTGACTTTATTTGCATAAAATCATTCGAATTGTTTAAAATTCCTTACAAATCAAGTTTTCTAATGAACAAAGTGCTGATAAAATGGGGTTACTGCATTTTCTTGACAATTTTTATTTTACCATAGCTATAAGTAGTCAAGAATTGGTAGATCCATTAGAATGCGATCAGGCAAGTAACACTCGACCCGGTTACCTATCCGGGGCTATAGTTTAGCATGCCATTTCAAACTAGATACATCATGGACGAGAGTGCAGCAATAGAAATTCTATGCATTCATTGCTTCAAGATTTAGTTGATTGCCGGATTCAAGAAAAATAGCTGGTCTTTGTCATCCCCAAGATGGGACTAATAAATCGAATTAAGGTAGATCTACCAATTAAGGAGTAACCTCCATTCTACGTCAGATTAAAAATTAATATTAAATCTGTTAACATTTAAAATTAAAACAGTGTAGTTGTCGATTTTTGATTATTAGTTGTGAATAACTCCCAAGTTTACATACTAAATTTTAAAAATTACGAGATTTAATATCGACTTTAAATCTGATGTAGAAAGGGCTTAATTTTACGAATGAATAAAAAAAAATAGACAAGTCGATAAATTACACATAATTTAGCAGAATTATTTGATAATGTCCAGTTATAAACTGGTCAGTACTCAACACTTAAAGGCCGAAAAAAATTTAATGCACGAAATGTATTTTTAAAAAATGACCTATAAAATAGGAAGAATTGAAACATTAAAAATTCAACAACAAAAACTGAAATTTTCCCAAATTAATGAAAATCTTTTGAAAAAAACTTATAATGATGTTAAAAAATGTCTTAACAATAGCCTAAGTAATAGAAATAGCTTTATTTGTAAAAGAAACATTCTGTATATTACAAAAACTGTGCTTTAGTTTATAATTTAATTTTGAGAAGAAGCATTTGTTTTAAGAAAGGCATTGTGCTATCCTACCATTGGGAGACTAGAAAGTTCTTTGAAATAAAGCAGATACTAAAATATGTCATATCAGAATTTATGGAACAAATGTTTACAAAAATGGAAATATTTTTTATGCAAAAAATAGAATAAAGTTTCCACAATAAAATCTATTTTATAAGATTTTTTTTGCTTAACTTTTTTTTATGATTAAAAAACAAACGATCAAATTACACATAAAAAAATGCAGATAGGTATAGACTATAGGTAAAAAATTTGGTAACTATTTATTCCCTTTTTTTATAATTATTGTTTGAAACTGCTGATGTTGACAAAATTTAACAAAAAATCTTGATATTACCTTTAAAAATATCTTGAAAAGTAGCTTTATTTATAAAAAAACATGAAGCTATTTTTAATGCTCGATGTTAAAAAAACTTGCTCCAATTTTTAATTTAATTTTGAGAAGAAATATATAAGAAAGATATTGTGTTGTCTGACCAGTTCAATACTATTACTACTTATAACTCAAGAAGCATCGAAAAAAATAATTTTTAAAAAAGTTGACACAGCTAATTTTAATGATGCTTGCAGAGTCAAAAGAAAATTTACAGAAAATTTGAGAAAAAAATTTTTTAAACTGATAATTTCCTCGTTAGAGGAGCCGAGGGTTTCAGAAAACTAAAACAAATGTAAAATTTAATTGAAAAAATTTAGTTATGCATTGAAATATCATAGCATACTTTACAGACCAAAACGCACCAATCAGAATGAACGTACGGGCGTGGAATTTGATACTTCACAAAGTTGTCCCAACCAGCAAGTTCCAATCTCTATTTCCACGTTCATGGGGTTGCGTCCATGCGTACCGGAGCAGTGTAGGAGTTGGGCAATTTTTCAAATTAAGGTAACTTAATTTATAATAAATTAAACATTTTTTTTTATTTGACTTTTAATAAAACTTTTTTATTTTTCAGAAAAGCTCATTTGGATTACTCAATTGGTCGCTGCAGTGTTAGTTAATTTAGGAAAAATAGAAGCTGGTCTCAGTGAAGTTTTTGGATTAAAAAATAAAGGTGCAGAAGGTAAGCAAATAATAAAATAATTTAATATTTTCTTGTAGAAAACTCGATTTAATAATTCTTTCTAATTTTCAGGAAAAAATTATTTGTGTTTGTGTTAAGTGATAAAATCTGTAATAAAGTGTTAGAAATTCTGAAGAATATTGATTGGATCCAGCATCAGTTAATTGTGAAGCCGAACTTAGTACTCTCTCAAGATATAGTTCTAGGAAATAAGGCTGACGAAGGTAAGAAAATAATAATAGATTTCAATATTTTTTTCTAGAAAGCTTAATTTATTATTATTTTTTATTTTCAGGAAAAAATCGTTAGTGTAGTGTTAAGTGGTAAATAAAAGTGAAAGCAAATTCAAGAAAAGCTGCGTCCAATTCATTGAATTCAGCATTAACTGATTTTAAAGTTGCAGGGCAACAGCAGGTTTTGGTACATCTTCAAGATGGCTCTAAATAAATCCAATCATGGTAATAAAATAATTAATTATTTTTCAATATTTTTTTAGAGATAAATTTTAATTATAATTTTTTTCTTCCAGGTTAGTCATAATTTAATTTAATTTATTGATTAGCATGTTCAGATACAATGTTTTAAGGCCTTAAAAAATTTTAGTTTGAAGTAATTTTTTTTAAAAATACTTATCTTCCGAATTTATTTTTCAAAATTTTATTAAATTCAAAGTAAAAAATTTTCTTTAATTATTAAATTTCGGTGCCCACAAGTAGTAAATACGATAAAAAAATGTGTAAAATTAGGCCCTCATTACTATGTATGTTCAAAAATTTAAGTTATAGAAATTTTAAAGTAAATATGAAGCCAAAAATTCGTAAAATCAGCCACCTACTTGTAACTAACTTCAGACATCTGATTTTTAGAAATTTTAAAGTAAATGTGATGAAAAAAAAGTAAAATTAGCCCCCAATTAGTAAATAAGTTCAAATATTTGAGTTTTAGAAATTTCTTAGTAAATATTATAAAAACAATTCGTAAAATTATACCCCTCCTCCCTATTAGTAAGTAAGTTCAAATTTCAGAGATTAAGAGCTATCAAGATTCAGATGACGCTAAAAAATTAAGTTAAAGGTAATGATATAATTTAATATTTTTTAATGTTTTCTAATGCCCAAGTTTTAATTATTCTTTTTTATTTCAGAATATTCTCAAGCATGTTAAGAAAGTGATTAGAAATTAAAAAAGTTCTTTGGTATATTCAAGGAATGCAGATTTAGCTTTTTTTGGAATTGAAGAAAATCAGCAGATTTAAGTGTGATCAAGGTAAGAAAATAAAAATTATTTAAACATTTTTTAATTATTTACAACAATTGATAATGTTTTTTAATTTTTTTTAGAAAAACTTCATTAAATCCTAAAAAACGAAAGAAAAGATCATAAATCTAATTAAAATTTTGCTGTAGTGCGTAAATTGGAATCAGCGGTAGGTGATTGTGAAGAGCTGATCTTCGTACATCCTCAAGATGGCTGGAGGCTTGATAATTTTAAGGTAATAAAGCACACATATATTTTAACATTTTTTGAAATAGAATCGTTCTTAATTTATGTTTTTTATTTTCAGGTTTGTGATATTTTATTTCTTCTGTAGATTATTGATTTGCTTGTTTAGATTTTAAGGCCTTAAAACTTCTGATTTGAAAATTTTTATTTATGCACGAATTCAACTTGAAGAATATGCCCCGATAATTAAATTAGCTCGCCCATAAAGAGTAATTATTACAATGACAAAAATGATTAAAATTAGCTTATTAGTATGTTAGTTTAGATTGTTAGATTTTACTTTAAATTGTTAAATATCGTAGAATATATGCTTTAGTAATTTAATAATTCTGTTGCCCCGAAGAATTAATTTAAAAAAATATTTTATCTTTAAAGTAGTAAAATGCAATTTTTTTTTAAGCATGCATTAATTTTATAAATTTTACCTTAATGTTTAAATTTTTTTGCCCCAGTAGAGTAAATTGAATAAAAAGATTAGCTAAAACTAAAAAATTTTATTATGAGTTTAATAACTTTAGATGGTTAAGTTTTAGAAATAAGTCGAAAAATGCGCTAAAAAATAAAATCTAGAACGTTTTTAGAATATTTTTTGAATTTATTGACCAAATGGTTTTTAAATCACTTATCAAAAAAGTATTGCAGCTTATTCTCTGCTGCTTTGAATGTAAAAAATCGTCTTGCAATCATAATTTTTTTTTTCATTTTTTGATATATTTTTGAAAATTAAAATTATTTGCATATTTTTATATAGAGAGAAAAATAATTTTTCAAACAATTTTGAAATTTACAAAAGTTTCAAAATATTAAGAATTCTACAAAAATTACTTAGTTTTCAATTAGTAAAAATCTTTCCAAAAAATTGGAACTGATGTGAAAAAATATTGAAAAAATTGTTTTCTTTGTAATCAAATTAAAAAAAAATATTTCTCCAAATATATTTTGGTTGGAAAATTCAAAACATTGACTGGGAAACCAAAAATATTTTATAAAAACTTGGAGTTTTAACTGAATCATGTTGTCCTAAGGAAGTTGATGGGTCTGCCACATAAAAAGGTGATAATAATATTATAATCTTAAAAATTTAGAACTTAATAAATTATCTGATTATTAAATGAGTAATTAAGAGGGGAAATCCAGATGTTTCAGTTGGAACTAAAAAACTGAGCTGAAGGTAAATTAAATAAATAAATACTTGCGAGTTTTTAGTTTCACTTCGTGAAACCTTTCATAATTGCATTTTTGAAGTGCAGCATACACAATTAGTACATTTAATCTTTGAAAATTTACTATGGCCCAAAAATAGATGTAACAAAATATAGCAATGGTGAAAAAGGCAAACCGGATATTTTTGACAATTTTTATTGTGCACAAAATCGAAAGAGATTTATATGGAAAAAAGTCCGATTTTTCACCTTGAAATTTTTCGTCGTTTTATACTGAAAAAAGTCTGAAACCGTAAAAAACTGAAATCCATATGGTTTACAAGGTCAGAGAACTCAAGAAACCTAGCATAAATAGATCTATTCACATAAAACCATTTGAATAGGTTAAAATTCCTTGTAAACCAAATTTTCTAATCAAAAAAATGCTGATGAAATAGTGGAATTGGATTTTCTTGACAATTTTTATTTTGGCCAAAATCAAAAGGGGTTTATATAGAAAAATGTCAGATATTTACTGGGTCAGAGAAAAAAACCTGATATAAATTGATTTAGGTGAGTTTGAAAATATTTTCATTTATAGAAATTTCGGCTTTATTCACTTCAAACCATTTGAATTAGTTAAAATTCATTAAGAATCAAGTTTTCTAATCAAAAAAATGCTAATCAAATAGGGGAATCAGATTTTTTTAACAATTTTTATTTTGGCCAAAATCGAAAGGGATATGTATGGAAAAATGTCAAATTTTTTTTTTTAAATTTTTCGTTGTTTGCCACCGAAAAAGATTTGGGTCAGAGAACTCAAAAATCCTGATATAAATGTATTTAAGTGAGTTTAATCATGAAACTTTATGATAATTAAAATTCATTTTTAAAATTTTAATCAATTTTTGGCCATATAGCAGCAGGAAAATGTTGAATAACTGCTTGAAAATCCAAGCAATATATTTTTGCAGTGTAATTTCTTTCACACAGGTATAGGAATTGGCTATTGGCTTATGGAAAAATGTCGGATTTTTTTTTAATTCAAATTTTTCAACGTTTTAAAAACTTAAATCAATGTGGTTTACTGGGCCAAGGAGCCCAAAAAACCCGATGAATTTCTTAAAAATCAAGATTCCTAATAAACAAAGTGCTGATGAAATATGATGAATTATGGTTACTGGTTTTTTGACAATTTTTATTTTGCCCAAATTCGAAATATATTTTTAAATCTAATAAACCAGCGACCAAAATAACACAAAAAGTAGATAATTGTCGAATTTTTTAAGTAAAGATAATTTGCACGTGATGCAGACACAAAATTTAGATAAAATTAATAAAAAACTGATAATTTCTTTATTAAAGGGACACAGGGTTTCAGAAAACCAAAATGAAAATTTAAACAACAATTATGCATTCAAAAATCTTAACAAATTAATACTGTACCTACCAAAACGTACCAAGGAACGTGGAATATGAGACTTTCCAGAGTCATTTCAACCAGCAGCAGTACCTTACCGCAGCAGTATTGAGTATTCAAGAAGTGGTACAGCAATTAGAATGCGATTAGGCAACCAACGCTCGATCCGGTTACCTTTCCGGGGTTATGGTTTAGTACGCCATTAACAACTAGATACGTAAAGGACGAGGGTGCAGCAATAGAAATTCTATGAATTCTATGCATCAAGATTTAGTTGATTGCCGGATTGAAGAAAAATAGCCGCTCTTTGTCATCCTCAAGAAGGGACTAATAAATCCAATCAAGGTAGTAAATTTATAATAAAATTTAATATTTTTTATACTTAATTCTTAATAATTCTTTTGTATATTTCAGAAAAGCTCATTTGTGTAATGAAATAAATAAAACCAAGATAAAAAAAAAATTCAAAAGTGAATCAGTAACTCAGTTGGATGCTGCAGTGTTGGTTAATTTACAAAGAAGTTGAGGAAATAATATATGAATTTAACGTTTTTTATATACAAATTTTTATTATTCTTCTTTATTTTCAGGAAAAAATCATTTGTGGCGTTAGTGTTAATCGTTAAAATGTATGATAAAGTGTAATAAAATTCAAGGAAAACTGCCGCACATTGATTGGATTCAGCAGAAGTTGATTTTAAAGTTGCAGGGCAGCAATCCAATTCAAGTAATAAAATAATAATAGAATTTTACATTTTAACATGGAACATGTTCATTCCATGGGGTATTTGACAAAGTTTGGCTCGGAAGGGGGGGGGGGGTTAAATGGACTTAGAATATTTTCGATTTAGGGACTTAATAATTGTTATATTTTTTTTTACAAATTAAAATAGTTTTTATTTTTAAATTTTTTTGTTAGTATATTCTTATTTTTTTATTTAAATCATTTAAATTACTCTTTTATTTAAGTTTTTTTTTTTCTTTATTATTAATAATAGTATTGGATTAAATTAAATATTAAATTTAGTTAAGTTTGTAAAATTGGGAATCTTCCTGGTTTCAAGTGGGTAACATCCAAGACTTTCAAACATACGTATTTCTTTTTTTCTTTTTATTTTTTATTTAATAAATAATAGTTAATTAATAATTTTTTTAATAAATATTTTTTGGTTTTGAATAACAATTGTTTTATTAGTCTTATTCTTTTTTTTAAATATTTTATTTTTTTATTTTTTGTGGGATTATATTAAATTTAGCACTACTCAGCCTTGGTGGATTTGGTTATAAAATAATTTTCAGCAGTCATATTAGTGGAATTTACTGTGCTGGGTACAAATAATTTTCAGTTGCCATATTACGCAATTAAAAAGTAGTGATGGAGAAGCAACGTATTACGGAAGGTATTGATTAATACGCCCAGCTGTGGTTAATATTGTTGCGAAGCTTCAGTTAAGTCCGAAGGCTTTATTTGCGTTCAAATTTGTAAATCGCCTCAAAAAGTATGATTAATTCGATACTTTTTGAAGCAATTTAGAAATTCGTACAAAAATAAGGCCTTAGGAATTAACAATTGGAAGCTGGAACCTCACATCAGTTGGAATTATAACAGGGTAAAGTAACCATCACTATTTAAATTGGTAATAGCTTGGTGATGGCTAAAATTATTTACCAAAGTACCTAAAATGGCACTTAAATCCACTAGTAGCTTGGCGCTAAAATTATACCAAACCACTTAGGTTTAGTAGTCTTGCTCGTAAAATTAAATTTTCTAGCCATCCCACTTAAATTTAATAATTTAATATGTGCATATTTTCAAAATTTTTAGTTAATTAATCTTGGATGTTGACCAAGCCTAACGAGATTTCTTCTGTAGAATAATTAAAATTGTATAAATTATTTTGTAAAATATCTGATCATCAAATGAAATACCAAGAAGGCTTAAGGCAATGTCAAAAAACTTCACAGAGGGCTCAAATACAGAAGTCACTGCAGTGAAGGTATTAAAATAATTATATATTTCAAAATTTTTTTATAATTTATAATTTTTTTTATTTAGGTAAATTTCATAAATCTCATAGATCCAGGGTCAGTTGATTTTGAAATTGAAGAATTGAAGCTGATTTTGGTACACTCTGAAGATGGCAACATAAAATCCAAAACAGGTAATAAAATAATAATACATTTCAATTTTTTTTTTTAACAACAATTTTATTCATATTTTGGTTTTTTAACTCAGAAAAAAAATTAAGAAAAGAAGTTGAACTTTTTTAAAAAACATTCAGTGTCTTCAGAGTCTTTATTGGATGCAGCTTTAGTTTATCGTTAAAATCAACTTAGATGACTTTGCTACACACTGAAGATTGAGAAAATGCTATAATTAATCAGTGGAGGTTTTAATAATAATAATATCAATTAAAATTATTTTAAACGTGATCAATAATTTTTTTTTTCTTTACAGGTATAGATTGAGGTCTAAAGGTATAAACTGAGGTTGTTACATCTTCAAGATGGCCCTAAATAATCACCTATCCTGGGTTATGGTTTAGTTATTTCAAAATAAATGTATCAGAGATTGAAGTTGTAAAATTGATGAGAAATAGCTATTACCGGTACATTTTTAAGATGGGACTAATTAACCGAACTAAGGTATTAAAATAGTATAGTTTAAATTTTTTTAATACATAGGATTTTGCATTTTTAAGTTAGGATTAATTTACCTAACTAAAAAATTTGAATTATGTTTTTGTTATTTTTAGGAAAAACTAAGGTGTCTGAAAAGTAATAAAGGGAAGATAAAACAATTCAATATAGCAATGATAGGATGCAGGAATAGATAATTATGAAAACGAACAAAATTGCAGTTTTTGTGTCATTCTGAAGATGGCTCTAAATAATCCAATTCAAGTAATAAAATAATAATAGAATTTGACATTTTAACATGGAACATGTTCATTGGATGGGGTATTTGACAAAGTTTGGCTCGGAAGGGAGGGGGTTAAAAAAGTGACGTTTTTAGGGGGTGGGGTGAAATGGACTTAGAATATTTTCTATTTAGGGACGATTTAGAATAATTTAAAGTGAACATGTTCCATGCACGTTGGTTATGTAGTTACACATACCGGTTATAAATTTTTATAATAGAATTATTTAATTCTTCTTTTTTATTTCAGAATTCATATTTGTGAAAAATAGGAAAAAAGAAGAAAATGATTCGTCCAAAGAGTTTTTCTGTCTGAATTGAATCCAGCGTATTATCAATAAATTTTCAAGAAGACAACAAATCCAATAAAGGTAATAAAATAATAATAGTATTTGACATTTTATAATAGAAAACCTTAGTTATTTCTTTTTATTTCAGGAAAAGTTCATTTGTTTGTCAAAAGTGATAAAGTGCAGGAAAATTTAAGAGGAGCTTTTGTGTATTCATCGGAGTTGTTAACTTGTGTTTTTTTAGAGCTAATTTAATTTACAAAAAAATGAACCATCGCATCATGTTAAAAAAAATGTAACCGAGTTAAATTAAAAAAAATGTATTGGTTAATAATATATAAGCTGGAGATTTCTGACATAGCAAAAGCTTAAAAACTTTTTTTATATATCAATGTAAATTCTCACATAAATTGTGATAAATTTCTAAAAACAAAAAAATAATAATTAAAAAACCGAAGTATTATTGATTGTATGTTACATTTTTCATTCATTTTAAAGCTTAAATATTTGGCATTTAATTTAGCAATTACTAAAAAATTCTAGTTTTTTGAATTGATTTTTTTCTGTTTTAAAATCTCTTCTTTAAAAGAAGGGAATTGAGGTTTTAATTATTAATTTTGATACAAGAATACTTGAGAAAGAAATGATCTAATAAAAAATTACTTGTTAAAATGTACAAAAAATTCACAAAGTAAGAAAAAACTGTATTTTGGAAAACAGGTTTATTTATAAATACTTATATTTGTAAAAATTATTTAAAAAATTTGGAATAAAAAGTAGTTTTCAGTAGCAAACTTGATTTAATAAAAAAATATCAATAAAACCTTCTTTTATTTAAATTCTTTAAAAAAATGTTTCAATGCATCAAGGATAGAAACAATTCAGAATGGAGCCATGCAGGTAACTTAATAAATTATTCCAGAAACTAAGCACAGTTATAAAGATTTCTTCAATTGGTAAATAACGATAAGTAACAAAATGAAATAATATCTATTTGCTAATGTATATGAAAAAAAGTAGAATATATTTAAGAATTAGAAAAATTAGTTGCAGGGAAATCTATGAATTCCATAAATTTGATTTTTGAAAACTTACGATAGTTTAAAAATCATAGTTTTTCAGTATTAACAGTTGCCAAAAATGATGACGAATGGGACTGCAGAACTGTGGCTACTGATAATTTTTCTATTATTTTATTACAACAATTGTTGTATTAACTGTTTAATTAAATAATAAATTGTCTAATAACCAAAAATTCAAAAAATTCCACAGCCATTTACCCGCGCTATCTTTTTTAAAAATGAATACAGCGCGGGTGAACGGCAGTAATAGAATAACACGATTAGAACTGCAGAATTGTGGCTATTGTTATTGTTATTATTAAACCCTAAATTGTCTAATAACCAAAAATTAAAAAACTGCCAAAGCCAAATATGTAAAAATTGTTGCAGAATCGAATACTATAAAGTGCGACAGTAAAATTATTCGATATCCTCGAGATATTTCAATTTTTATTAAAAATTTTAATAAATTGTATCAACTCCAAAAATACTAAAAATTAAATATCTCAAAAACTACGATATCTGAGCAGAAAATCTATGGCCTATGTCACCCGGAGACCTGGTTTCTAAATTTTGACACCAGCTTCATGTCAATTGGTTCGGCGGTTTTTGAGTTATTAGGGACAGACAGACAAATAAATTTTCAAATATATATTATAGTATTAATATATACCAAAAATAGTGTATTAGACATATTAAAATAAAAATTTAATTTACTAAAATAAAAAAATTTCTAAAGCAATAAAAATAATTTTTGCAAAATTCACTCGAATTCCTACAAATTAACTTCCACATAATTATTTGCTGACCACTAATAAAAATTTTTATGCAATGCGAGTAACATAAATCAAAGAAAATATAAATAAATCACTGAAACAGCCAAGTTAAAGACGTTTTTAATTTGATACCCACATAGAGTAAATATATTGAAAAATAGCCGTAAAATTAGTCCCCTATTAGTAAATAAGCGCAAAAAATCTTGCTATGTACCTGAAGCAAAAATCTCCAACTGTACACCTTCCTAAAGATAAGATACGAAATGGGTGCCAGTCAAAACTAAGAACTGCTGTTTAGTAGAATCGGTACCTTTTAGATCAATTTTTTAATGAATATGAAGAAAAAATTAAATATTGTAATATTAACTTTAAATATAATTAGGTATTTTTTACTGAAAACTTCTTTCAGTATTTCGAAATTCTATCTGTGCTGATTCTGCTAAATAGCAATTCTGAGTTTTGACTGGCGCTCCACAAAATCTGCCCTTCAATTTTCAAATTGCTTAAAATTAGTATAAAAATTGAGAAAAATGTATGAAACTGGACCATCAGCAGATATTGAGTACGTGTAAACGAGTATAAAAATCACAATGGTTTCAAATGTAAAAAGCAATCACGAGTAAAATACTTAATCAATACCTAGCAAAAAATTTTTCAAAACAATGAAATCGACTTGCAAAGATAATATTAAAGATTCAGATATAAATAGATTATCTACACTGTAAAAAGTAACTTTTTTATATTATCAAAAAAATTAGAACATTTTCGAAAAATTAGTAAATTTTTGAAAAAATGTGTAAATATTCGAAAAAAATCGTAAATTTACTAAATTTAGTATTTTGTGAACTCGCAAGAAAAATTGATAATTTACAATTTTTTTTCGGAAATTTACAATAAATAGTTGTAAATTTATGAAAAATATTTGTGAATATACAACTTTTTTCGTAAAATCACAAAAAAAAATATCGAGAATTCCCAAATTTTTCGATAATATACTAAATTTAGTAAATTTAAAATTTTTTTCGAATATTTACAAATTTTCTTGAAAATTTACTAATTTTTCAAAAAAAATCTATTTTTTTTTGTTAATCTAAGAAAGTTACTTTTTACAGTGTAATGATGAAATTCTTAACGGTGACAGTCCAAATCCACAATATTAAGATGAACCTAAAAAATTAAGTTGTAGATAATTAAATAATAAAATGTTTTAATATTTCTTAATGGCCAGTTTTAATTTACCTTTTTTATTTTTAGGATATCCAATTATAAATGTGTTTTGGTAAATTCATGGAATGAAATGTTAGCTTGCTGTGGAACCGAAGGAAACTAACTGATCTGAGTATCTTTAAGGTAGAAAGATAATAAATTCCCTACTGTCAGGGACCCGAGTTCTTGAAAATATTGGTTAAAAAATTTATTTTAAGAAAATGGCTCAGTATTTAAAAAATGGTCTTAAAAGTAAAAGTAACAGCGAATATATTTTTACCTTTTACAAAAAAATTTGGATTCTTAAAATATAGGGGCCTTAGAGATTTCGCACCATGTGCTGAGTTATACTGAACAAAAAATGTTTGAACCAATAATTTCAAAGTCCGTAGAGTCCTCAGATATAGAAACATAAAATTTATGGGTAAAATCTAAAACTATAATGGCAGATTTTATTACGTCTTAAGCGCTCTCTCAACATATAGATTTAAAATTCATAGTAGATGATAAGTGATGATAACTAACAGTCAAATATTTAAAACTTTCTAACCGTTTTTTGATCTTTTTCTAATTGTTATTTTTTTTTATAAATTACAATAGTTTTTTTTAAAGTATTAATTTTTTTTATTTAAATTTTTTAAATTATTCTTTTTTTTAAATATTTTTTTTATAATTATTTATAATTATTTTTAAATAGTGGACTTGATTCAAGTGGGCAACATCCAAGACTTCCAACGTACGTATTTATTTTTTTCTTTTCATTTTTTTTTTTAATTAATCATAGTTAATTAATAATTTTGTTAATAAATATTTTTTGGTTTTGAGTAGCAATTTTTTTATTAGTCTTATTCATTTTTTTAAATATTTTATTTTTTTATTTTTTGTGGGATTAAATATTAAATTTAGCACTACTCAACCTTGGTGGATTTGGTTGTAAATAATTTTCAGCAGTCATATTAGTAGAATTTACTGTGCTGGGTACAAATAATTTTCAGTTGCCATATTACACAATTAAAAAGTAGTGATGGTGAAGCAACGTATTACGGAAGGTATTAATTAATACGCCCAGCTGTGGTTAATATTGTTGCGAAGCTTCAGTTAAGTCCGAAGGCTTTGTTTACGTTCAAATTTGTAAATCGCCTCAAAAAGTATGATAAATTCGATACTTTTTGAAGCAATTCAGAAATTCGTACAAAAATAAGGCCTTAGGAATTAACAATTGGAAGCTGGAACCTCACATCAGTTGGTATTATAACAGGGTAAAGTAACCATCACTATTTAAATTGGTAATAGCTTGGTGATGGATAAAATTATTTACCAAAGTACCTAAAATGGCACTTAAATCCACTAGTAGCTTGGCGCTAAAATTATACAAAACCACTTAGGTTTAGTAGTCTTGCTCGTAAAATTAAATTTTCTAGCCATCCCACTTAAATTTAATAATTTAATATGTGCATATTTTCAAAATTTTTAGTTAATTAATCTTGGATGTTGACCAAGCCTAACGAGATTTCTTCTGTAGAATAATTAAAATTGTATAAATTATTTTGTAAAATATCTGATCATCAAATGAAATACCAAAAAGGCTTAAGGCAATGTCAAAAAACTTCACAGAGGGCTCAAATACAGAAGTCACTGCAGTGAAGGTATTAAAATATATTTCAACATTTTTCTAAAAGCAACTTAATTTTTAATTTTTTTATTTAGGTAAATCTCATAAAGAGAGGTGCGGAATCTCATTAGATCCAGGGTCAGTTGATTTTGAAATTGAAGAATAGTAGCTGATTTTGGTACACTCTGAAGATGGCAACATAAAATCCAAAACAGGTAATAAAATAATAATACATTTCAATTTTTTTTTGAACAGCAATTTTATTCATATTTTGGTTTTTAATTTAGAAAAAAAATTAAGAACAGAAGTTGAACTGTTTTAAAAAAAATTCAGTGTCTTCAGAGTCTTTATTGGATGCAGCTTTAGGTTATCGTTAAAATCAAATTAGATGAATTTGCTACACACTGAAGATTGAGAAAATTCTATAGTGAATCAGTGGAGGTTTTAAAAATAATAATATCAATTAAAATTATTTTAAACGTGACCATTAACTTTTTTTTATTTACAGGTAAATAATGAAAAAAAAAGAAGATATTAAGCATATTCAAAAAAGTTTTGGGAATCTGATTTGTTACAATATTAGTTCACTAAGAAATTGGAGATAAAAAACTGAGTTAAATAGGTACATCAGGATAGAGGTTGTAAAATTGGGGAGAAATAGCTATTACGGTACATTTTTAAGTGGGGGCTTATTTACCTAACTAAGGTATTAAATATTATAGTTTAAAATTTTGAATTATTTTTTTTTATTTTCAGGAAAAGCTAAGGTGTCTGAAAAGTAATAAATGCAAGATAAAACAATTCAATAAGAGCATTGATAGGATGCAGGAATAGGTGATTAGGAAAACGAAGAAAATTGCAGATCTGAGTACATTCTGAAGATGGCCTTAAATAATTCAATTCAGGTAATAAAATAATAATAGAATTTGACATTTTACAATTCAATACCTTAATTCTTCTTTTTTATTTCAGAATTCATATTTATGAAAAATAGGAAAAAAGAAGAAAAGGATTCGTCTAAAAAGTTTTGCTGTCTGTATTGAATCCAGCGTTTTCTCATTGTGAAATCCAAGAAATCCAACTAAACTTGATGATATCTCAAGAAGACAACAAATCCAATTAAGGTGATAAAATAACAACGCGTATTATTCTAGGTCCCTAAAACTGAATGATTCCAATTCCCTAAATCAAAATTATTCTAAGTCCCTAAATCGAAATTATTTGAAGTCCCTAAACGCACATTATTTTAAGCCCCTAAACCTGAATTATTCCAAGACTCTAATTCAAAATTATTCTAAGTCCCTAAACCAGGTTTATTCTAAGACCCAAAATTGAAATTATTCTAACTCCCATTTAACTCCACACCCCTTTAATCGGAAAAATCCTCTCCTCTTTGATTTTCAGATTTCTAGGATACCCCCTCCCTATAAACATGTTTCATGTTAATAAATGCCCCGTGCAGAAATTCATATTCCTTACTAATAGTTGGGGAATTTAGGTTTTGAAAACTCGTAAAGGGGTGATTTCGCAGAGCGTATTTTTACTAGATCAGGTTAAGATTTTCAAGATGAGACCTAAATTTCTTACATAAAAATTTTTGCAAAATATAGGAAAAATATCAAATAAATATAAAATCATACTTTTATTTTAATACAGGAGAATCAATTTATTTGAATAAAATAAACTATGATACACAATAAATCTTTAAAATTTACATTATTATAATATTTGATTAAAAATATAATGATTATAATAATTCTCCATTTTTTTTTTGTTCCATTTTGAAAATTTTTTTATAATACTAGAACATAATATTTAAAACAGTAATTGATAAAATATATAATACAAAAGAATTAAACTTGAAAAGAAAAAAAAATAAAGTTATACATGGGTACAATAAATAAAACAATAAAATATTGTTAAAATTAACCGCCATTTTATAATTAAACTAAGAAAAAAATTTTTTAAGCTTTTTTTTTTAGTATTTTATACTTTTTTTTTAGTCTAAATCTAATAAATATTAAAATTAATTATATTCTGAGAATCTAATTGGCGGTTTTTAAAACTAATATAAATAATTAATTAATTAAATAAAATTATTAAAATATTTTTTAATATGATTTTTTTTTATACATTTTACACAATTAAGTGAGAGGATTATTAAGTAAAATATTATTTAAGTATTTGTTATGTAAAAATTTTATTTTTTCCAAAAAGCAAATGCTTTTTGTATTCTTTCACTTCGTGGTTTATTGTTGCTATTACTTGTTGATGCATCTTTAGAATTATCTTTTGATAATTTTTTTTCTGATAATTCTTTATTTTCAAATAACATTGCTGTACGGCTAACGTTACCTGTTGGTTGAAATAATAAACGATTTCTTAATGTACTGTGATTTAACCTTGCATCCTCGTCCGCATGTGCTGAAAAAATTAGTCAAATTTTAAAATTAATTTAATGAAGTTTTTGACTTGGAAAATAAGATTGGGTACAATTTTTTAACAATAAAGTACTTCCTTAGCGAATCCGTAGAGGGGGGGGGGGTTAATAAATATGGGAAGGCAAATAAAATAAAAATTATATTGGATTATAGGTATTTAGGATTAATTTTCCCATCTATTATAGGTACACTGCAAAAAATAACTTTCTTAGATTTCCAAAAAAAATAGAATTTTTTCGAAAAATTAGTGAATTTTCAAAAAATTTTATAAATATTTAATAAAAATCGTAAATTTACTAAATTTAGTATGTTATCGAAAAATTCGAGAATTCTCTATTTTTTTTAGTGATTTTACGAAAAAAGTTGCAAATTCACAACTATTTTTCGGAAATTTACAACTATTTTTTGTAAATTTTCGAAAAAAATTGTAAATTATCAATTTTTCTTGCGGAGTCACAAAAAAAATCGAATATACTCGAATTCTTTGTTAATATACCAAATTTAGTAAATATACGATTTTTTTCGAATATTTACAATTTTTTTTGAAAATTCACCAAAAACCAAAAACAATTGCTGCAGCTGAAAAACTTTTTCGTTTAGACTGTCGCAAATGAGATAAAATGTAAGAAAAAAGTTAAAGAAAATTTTCTTATTATGGTTACCACGCACTATGATATCATTAGACTTAAAATAATTATTTTTAAAGAAAAATTATTATAATAGGGAAAATTAAAATTTTTTTATAAGGAGGGCTACCCAGAAAAGGCCCCCAAAGTAGAGGGGGCTGTGAGATATGGAAAGTTTTTAGGTTGGAGGGGAGTTAAAATTTAAATGGGTTTGTTTATTACATCTCTTGGGGGTACTTGCATACAACCAGGTGCCTATCAAAATTTATCACCGATTAATGCAAGATTCTCGACAAAAAGAAAACGAGGTGAGAACAAAATGGACTTTGACTCTATTGGAATATTACAAAAAATTTTTATATGAATATTAGTAAAATAAATTAACAGAAATTTGTAAATTACTAGCATAATTTAAAAAAAAAAATTAATTTCAAAACATCAAACTAACAAACCTTCAAACTTTTGATTAATTTTATGAAAACTGTGCCTAGTGAAATCACGTTTAAATGTATTTTTTGTTGTATCGTAACTAGCTGGTTCTTCTTTAGTTTTCATGACTTCCTGTTTATTTTTATTAGTATTAATTTTTAAATCTTCATTTAAACTTTTTTCAAACATTAATTTATTATTTTCTAATAATTTTTGATTTATTTTATTGTCTTTAAAATTATCACTTGATTCTTTTTTATTATCAGATATTTCATTTTTTGTTAATTTTTTTTCTTCTAAATTTTCATTTTTCATTTCTTCGTTAACTAATTTATTTTCAATAGTTTCATTGATAAATAAATTTTCTTCAGTATTCGAATTTAAAATATCGTCAATTTGTAAATTTGATTTTTTCGTCATGCATTTGTCTACATCTTCGATTATTTTTAACTCTTTGATTATTTTTTTGTTAAAATTATCAATTTCGTCAATAGTTTCAGATATTTCTAATTCATTATCTTTTAATAATTTATCATCAAGAATGCATAAAGTGTCATTTTTATTATCATCGTCAATAGGACTGTTCAAATCGTCTGTATCGTTAATATGTGTAATTTCTTCAATTTGAGATTCAGTTTCCAATTTTTCTGGGTCTTCTGATTCTTGTGAATCAAATCTCGTTAATTCACTTGGTGGTGATAATGTCGATGTTGGTGATACTGATGGACTTCTTTTATTAGCTGATAACATTGCCATACGACCTAGTGCTCGAAGAGCATTACCAGTTTTCTGTGTTATAAGAAAAATCAAACAACCATGCAAAAACATTAAAAAAATTAAATTATAACGCAAAAGTCATAAGATGTGCGGTAAAGGTAACTAATAATAATTCTTTACGTTAATAAAAAAAACAATGCAAAAAAAACTATATCAAACTGGTTAGAAAAATTAACAAAAAAAAATATATTTTAAATACACACCTGCCACTTTCTTCTAATTATGAATTTCTTTAGTTTTTCTGTTGGTAAGGCAACCATACTCATATTTTCTGTATGTTGTGCTAACCACGAATGATTTAGACATTGTTTTGCTGACATTCTCGATCTGTAACCAATGAAAAAAAAAACATTTTTGCAATCAGCATATTTTTTTACAAAATTTTGCAGACTGAATTTTTGGGAACCAAAAATTTTTGCGACCAAATATATATAAACCAAAGGAAAATTTGAAATATTTTGGGAGGCTGGGTAAAATTGTATTTTTTCGCTTTCAAATCTTATTAGGCCTTTTTAGGTTATAAAGTATTAAACTAATTGACCTGACGTGGAGCTACATTTCGTACCATCGATTTTTCCAACGGGTAATTATGTTTTTTGGGTTGTTGAATACAAAAATTTAAAAAATACAGAAAAAATAATTTTAAGATGCCTATTGGGGCAACTGGACCATGTTTGGTAAAAACCGATAACACAATTATGTTCAGTGACCCTAAAAACATAAGTATCACTTACGAACATAGAAAAGCTCCAAAAATTAACCAACAGTTGCTTTTTGTTGCCAACTGTACCATATTCGAAAAAATCCGATATCATTGGCCCAAAAAAACATAAATACCCGACGAAAACATAAAAATCCAAAATCATATTAAGGATAAAATTTATCTACAAAATGGGGCTCCACAGCAGGTCCATATGGCCAAATTATATAAATAGAATGCCTTCGGAGGACATAGATTAAATGCAGAATTTAAGAAGAAATTCGAAAATATGAAATATAATG
The DNA here is from genome assembly GCA_022575985.1 of Anagrus nilaparvatae. Lineage (NCBI taxonomy): Eukaryota > Metazoa > Arthropoda > Insecta > Hymenoptera > Mymaridae > Anagrus > Anagrus nilaparvatae. Next base: position 35,317,199 of record JAKSXM010000231.1, read on the forward strand.
CGAAATCTTTAGTATCTAAGAATATTTTAGTAAGCATAATCAAGCAATTTGGTAATATTTTTTTTAACTCTATGATATTAAAATGCATGAAACTTACTCTTTGTGTTTATGCAATAAACTACTAATAAAATCTTTAGCATCTGAAGAAATCGCATCAAAAGCTTCATCGTCAAAATCGTATTCGGCTCGTACGATATTCGCAAATGTTTCAGCATCATTATCACCCATGAACGGTGATAATCCAGTAAGTCTAAAAATGAAAAATTTAATTTTGGATAACTACAATTTATTAATAAGAGAATAAAAAATTTTCTAACAAAATTACATATTTTATACTTACAGTACGTAACAAATAACACCAACACTCCACATATCAGATTCTGTACCAATTGGTTCATAATTAATTATTTCTGGAGGTATAAATTCTGGTGTTCCAAAAAGTACTCTAACAGGTTTATTGGGACTAATTATTTGGGCAAGACCAAAATCAATTAATTTTACTCTATGTGATGTTCTTGTTTGGCACATTATGTTTTCTGGCTGCATTAGTAAGACATTGATTAGTTTAAAATTTAGCTATAAACATAAATATAAATGTGATTTACCTTTAAATCTAAATGAACAATGTTATTTTCGTGCATGTATCGAACACCTTCGCAAATTTGTCGCATAAATAGGATACTATCTCTTTCGGTTAGGGTAAAATCGTCAGCTACGACCCTTTCGAAAAGTTCGCCTCCGGATATACTGAAAAAAAATATTTAAATGAAATAAAAGTAATGAAATGGAATTAAATTTTGAAAATCGACTTACTATTCGGTAATCATCGATATTTCTTTAGGGCCTTCAAAAGCTGCTTCTAATCGTAATAATTTCGGATGCCTAAGCATATTCATAATTTCCATTTCCATTTTGACTTGTTGTCGATCTGTTGATTTAACGGTTCTAACAATTTTGGCAGCATAGGATTTACCAGTTGCTTTTTCAATAACTCTTTTAACAACTCCATAACGACCTTTACCGAGTTCTTCGTGTAAATCATATAACTCATTGAATAATTTACCATCTTGAGGTAGGATTCTGTTTTCAACTGTTAACAGATAATTTAGGTATAAGAATAATTTAATGAAATTTAAAGTAATTGAGTAAAAATTACCTATATTATTATCATCTTTTTTTAATTGATCATCTGTATCGTCCATTATTGGAACTGGTATTCTAAAAACTAATGATTCAGGACTAGGATTACTTGGACCGTGTGAATTAATAGCTCTAACACGAAAAATATATGATAAACCAGATTCTAAATTTTTGATTTCATGACTTAAGCTATGACAATTTTCAGCTATAATAATCCAATTACGTTCAGCAAGACGACGACATTCTAATGAATATCCAGTTACTGCACAACCACCATCATATGCTGGTGAGCACCAAGTTACTCTAATTACTGATTTTTCACCACTTTTTTTTGGCCATGAACATACTAATGGTGGATAAACAAGTGCATCAGGTGGCCCTTTAAATTAAAATAAAAGTGTAAAAAAACTGAATTTCCTTATTTGTTTATAAAAGGTATTTACACCGAAACTGGGCCGAAGTTGGGTTGAAGGGTCACATAAATTAATTTTTTCCAAAAGTGCAACTAAAAAAAATACTCACAACCACTTCGAGGTTTCTAGATCAAATCCTTGATTTTTCGCAATAATTTTTGTATTTTTGACCTATTTTCCTCAAGGATCCGAAATTTTTAACAGATTTTCATTTGATCGCATGATATTTAATAAATTAAAAAAATAGTAATTTAAAAAATATCACTCTTTGATCTGGAGTTTTTAGATTAGCGTATTCCATGAATATTTTTTGGTAGGGGGGTGGGGGTAGGTTATAATACCAGAAATTCAAGCAGAAGAAAATCAAACCTTGCAAAATTGGGATATTTAGGATCAAATACCATACTGTAAGATAATAATTTTCTCGCGCATGCGCAGTCCAATAATCAAATTTTGAACTTTGGAATCGAATTCTTAGTTAAATTTCTTAAAAGCAATCAAGAAAAAAATATTTTTGAATTCAAAGTAAGTATTTGATAGCAAAAAAAAATAATTTATTTAGTCAAATTACCAATTTAGGCCAAAACACAAAAATGCCTACCAATAATCAAGGATATGACCTATAAAACTAGAAGTGGCTGAAAATACTTAATTTTTGGTTGCATTTTCGGGAAAAAATAGTTTTGACCAATTTAGACGACCTTACGGTCAAACTTGGTCCCAGTTGGGATCGATTAATACAATTTATGAAAATAAAAACAATCATAAATCTATTTGTTTTTTGATATAATTAATATCAAATTAATTAAAATAAATGACAAATTAACGTCTATCAATAATTCTCAATAAAAAATGCGTATAATCAATTATAAACTCGTAATCAAAATAAAACAATAAATAATAACTAACTGTTCTTAATAATTATATTTATAAAATAAAAAGTTATGCAATGAATTAATCTTATTAAAATAAATAATTTTCAAGATTAAAAAAATATATTTTATCATTATTATTATTACCTTCAACAGCAACACTTGCAAATCTACAATCACTACCAAGTGAATTTTCAATTGATACTGCATACTTTCCAGCTTCATCAGCTGTTATGTTATTAATTATTAATTTTGAAAATCCAGTTGTTGTTTCTATTATTGTTTTATTTATATCTGATAATATTTCTTTACCCTGTAAAATAAAATTTAAATATTTTTTTAGTAATTTATGATTAAGTTTTTTTCGAATTTTTGTAATATTTCATTTTTTTTCATAATTTTTTTACAATTTAATGTGGTATTTTATTGTTTTCAATTAGTCATATGGGTTTTTTTTTTCTTTAGTAATTTACATAGAACTATACATAATTTTTAAAATACAGGCTTGTGAGTCATATAAGAGTCTATTAATATATTAACCTGGCAGTTAAAAAAGATTGTTTTAAATTTTATTTCTACGTGAATATATGTGTCTTTTTTTGCAACAAAAAGATCCCTTAAAATTAAAGTGAATTTTTGGTTCCATTAGAAATACTTTAATTTATGGTGGTCATACTTAAAAAAACTTAAATTACCAAAATTTATAGAATCTGTTTTTAAATTTACTTAATTTTGCTTTTCAAAAAATAATATAAGAAGTAATAAAGTAATGCTCTAAGTTTTCTACTTCACAAAAGTTTTGCAAAATATTAGTCGAGAAAGTTAATTTAAAATTTTAAATATAGAGTAAAAACTGTAAAACAAAAAAGTACATATTTACAAGCTAGTAATAAAATCGTGCTCACGTTTGTAACTAAGGTACCTATTATTAACGTATTACATTGTTTCTAAAATATTAAACTTAAATTCGTGCTCAAATTTTTAGTTTATATACGTGTTCTGTACAAATATATTCCATAGATGTACTTCTAAAGAAAGTGAATGAAAGGAGAAAAAATTCATGTCCAGATAAAGGGCGATGTAAAATAATGGGAAAATTACTTATTTTAAATTTCTGTAATGCATGAGATATTTTTGCAAATAAAATATAATTTTATACTATTTATGTGTATGGGTAACTTTAAGAGCATTTTGTGCCTGGGCAAGCTTGGCCAAATTGAAATATGCAAATTTTTAAAAATAATTTGATGCATTCTAAATAAAGAAAATCAAATATTCTGTTTTTGGCAAACAAAAAAAGAGAAAATAAATAATTTCCTAAATATTTATTTTTCAATAATTGAATATTTCAGTTAAAACCAATATTTTGCTCTTAAAAAGCTTTTAAATTATTCTTTTATTTTTCGTTTCTTTCCATAGTTTGTTTATTTGTCCTTAAATACTGTCATTCTTTAAATATTCACAAAAAGGCTTGTCCAACCATAAAATTTAAATGAAAAATAAGCAAATAAATGAAGATAAAAATGAATGATAAAATAACAAACAATAAAAACACAGTACTTCTTAACAGATCTTAATAAATGTAACATTAACAAGTCTAATTAACAATGAAAGTATTTAGCACTAGAGTAATTAAAAGTTAAATGATTTAATTTGAAAAAAAGGAAAGATTAATTCAAATAAATATTTCTTTAAAATGTACACGCCATATAATTAAGTGATGTTTAAGTAACTTTAAGACATTCATTGTTATGTAGGATTCAACCGGTTGGTAATTTAAGACAATATATTACATTTTTTTTATGTTAGAAAATATACTCTCATTTAGTTTGTTACGATTTGATGAATAATGAGACTATTATATGTTACATTTTTTTTTTTTTGCAAAATATTCCTAGATATTTTTTTTTGTGCAGAGTCTTCTATAATTTCATTTAAGTACGTTTTTTAATGTTTTGTTGTGTCTGGTATTTTTTCATTGTTTTGAAAATGTAATTTAATATACGGATAATTGTTGTATATGGGGCTTTTTATGCGAATTGCAAGCAGAGGGACTGAGATTTAGAATGTCAAATTTTGATAAATAGGTCGGGATCAGGTACTTGAGATTATAAGATGGCATTCAGATTAAGACTGCTACTTGATTTTTCAATCTAAACACTAAATAAAACATTCTGATTTCTGGAAAAATTTGCATCCAAAAAAGTAAAAATTGGTACAAATCGCACGTTAAATTAACGAAATAAGGCAGAGGTTGGTAAATAACGATTTTGTGTATTATTTTTTTATGGACAAGGGTTTTTTTTTTAGGTTTTATCACAGTGGCTTGAAAATTTTTGGGTCATTTTTATTTTTCTTTAGGTTTTATCACAGTGGCCTGAAAAATTTTGGGCCCTAAAATAAATTTTTTTTTTTTAAATTTCTTTTAGATTTTATTGCAGGGGCTTGAAAATTTTTTTGCCCGAAAACAATTTTTTTTTTTTTTATCACAGTAGCCTGAAAAATTTTTGGCCAAAAACAAATTTTTTTTTTTAAATTTTAGTTTTATGTCGTTTGTAATAATTTGAAAGAAAAAAAAATTTGGGCCAAACATTTGGGCAGAGCATTTGGGGTTTTAGTAGTTAAAACTAGATTTTTTTTTCAGTATAAATGTGATAAATCCAGAACCATCAATTCAAAATTTTTAAAAAGATTCCTGCTCGTATCAAATAAAAATATTAAAAAATTATGATATTCATTTTAGCTGAAACTAAAATAGAATCGATACTTTTTTTATATTATACTTTGAATAAAACAACTTTTCTGTTGAAATTCTTTGTTAAATTAGTTTATTTTAGATAAAATATTAAATAATTATTCATTAATTTGATTATTCGGTTTATTTATTCAGCTGCTTAATAATAAAATAATCCAAATAATTAAATATTTATGTAAAATAAATTTTAAAGAATTTTTTTAAAATTAAAATATTACAATATTGATATTATAATATGCCTAATATATAAATTGAAAAAATCTGAGAAAAAAAAGTAAGTTTAGTGGCCTAATTTACCCTTAAATGCAAAACAAAAACAGAAATTTAGTAAATAATTTTGTTTTTTTACACAAAATTCGTAAATATCAAAACTTGTCGAAAACAGTATCTCAAAAAACTAAAATTACCTTGTATTTTCAGAAAAATCCCAATAATCTCCAAAATAACATAAAACTATTAAGATATAAATAAAAAATTTTAAAACTGTAATCTATATCAACGTATTAACTAATATTTAATAGATAACACAATTTTTATTCCATTAAATCCACTGAATTTAACAACTCACTTAAAAAAAGTAAAAAAAAAAAATAGGTATTACATATTATTCACAAGAAAAAAAAACCAATATGTAATAAAAAACTAGTATGTCATAACATTATAACTAAAAATTTATCTTAATAAACCATATAAAAAAAAAAAAAGAAATCTAAATAAACGTCAATTTAAGTACCCATAAAAAATAACAAATTTTCACAGTTTAACACATTTGCACTTAATTTTCTAAAAACTTGATTTTACTTAAAAATCATTTTAAGACACAATAAAACGTAAGCGTTGATTATTTACAAATTGAATAAATTGATAAGACACGATTATGCTACAGTTATTTAATAAAATAACAATAATAAAAAAACAGAGATAAAAAAAAAATAATACTTTATTAAAAGACAGTCGAAGTAATACTGTTCTCTTTTTTATATAAATTTTTTGTATTTTTTTTTCTTCAAATGTACATATAGAGAGAAAGAAACTTAAATAATAGTATGTAGCAGTGTAATGTATTAAACATTTAAAGTAGGAGGAAAAGAGCTAGAAAGTATATAAAAACGTGCATTGATATTTTATAATATAAAAAAAAAAACAGTCGGCATTTTTTAAATGGAATGACAAAGATAAACATTAACATAATATAAATAAATAACTGTATACCTATTTTATAGTATTGATTTGGATAATAGAAAAATTTAAATATTCCCGCTTGAAATTATAAATTTTATTGTGAACCTTTTTTATTACACTGAGAAAAAAATCCGGTTGTGGGAGGTGGGATTGTTTCTTTTTTGGATTTTCACTGCTGGCTAACAGAGTTTTTTTTCCTGGGTCAAACGATTGCAAATGACTTAAAATGTAAAAAAATAGTACATTCAGTATCAAGGTCGCAAAAATTTTGGTAGTAACATGATCACTAGCACGAATGCTCGTCGGGCATGAGTAATATGAGCTCACGCTAGTGCCAAAAGTTTTTCGCCAATGATACTTACAATATTTTTACCTACCGATGCGTAGAACGAGTGTAGAAAATCCCGCGCCAAGTTTACGCCCATGGGGGCAAAAAGTTTTTTTTAATTTTTATGTCTTTCCGGGCGTAAAATTCGTGTGTAAAACATGGCAAGGAATTTTTTGCATTCTTTTTTCTTCTAGGGGCAGATAAAAAATATTTTTTTGATCATTTGCAAGCGTTTGAGAATATTTTCGAGTGGAATACTTTCGATTGCAGCGAGCAGATTTTTTTCTCAGTGTATTTCTTTGCCATGAATCATCTCATGTGAAAATAGCTAATTTTTAGCAATGTGATGATTGAAATTTAAATTTTTTAAAAAATAATATATTACACCCCGGGCGGTCAGAAAAATAAAAAATAGATTCCTCATAAAGTACCTTCTGAAAAACAAAGCCTATTTGACTATCAAGTTATTTGATTAAAAAATAAAAAATAATAAAATTAAAAATTTTATAAACATTATTACATTTTCTCAAGTAATATCATGTGAAAATATACGATATATTGATTATATATATTTATTTTTTCTTACTGATTTGCGTAATATTTGCATTTAATGATTCTTTTTTATACATATGGACTTATTTTTTTTTTTTATAACTATTAATGAATGATTTTTATTCATGATTTATATAAAGTTTTCAGAATTTTAAATATAAAAACAATGTCATTAAAAAAATTATTTAACGTAATTTAATGTTTTTTTTAGATCTTTATTAGTAAAAAAAAAAATTTAAATGCCTTTAAATTATTTATGTGAAATAAAACAGGCTGTATTTATTAGCGAAATCATTAAATTTTTATTTTTAAAATTCGCCTAGTTTGCGGTATTAATTTCATAGATATACAATTTTCTCACGCTGCTTTAGTGCAAAGCTACTAACACTAAAAGGGCGATTCAATTGAGCGTTTTATTACTAAATTCTAAGGACACTAGAGTTAAAACAATTGAATTCTGGTAATTATTACTAAAAATTTGTTGAAATTTTGCTTCAAGGCGAATTTATGGATCCTGCTCAAGCAGAATTTCAGTAGAATTTGAGTCGTAATTAATTATTCATACTCGACACTGTAATATTAACAAAAAAATTAGAACATTTTCGAAAAATTAGTAAATTTTCGAAAAAATTTGTAAATATTCGAAAAAAATCGTATAATTATTAAATTTAGTATATTACCAAAAAATTCAAGTATTTTTTGTGAATTCGCAAGAAAAATTGGTAATTTACAATTTTTTTTCGAAAATTTACAAAAAATAGTTGTAAATTTCCGAAAAATATTTGTGGATTTGCAACTTTTTTCATAAAATCACAAAAAAAAATTGAGAATTCTCGAATTTTTCGATAATATACTAAATTTAGTAAATTTACGATATTTTTTGAAAATTCACTAATTTTTCGATGAAATTCTAGGTATTTTTTTTGTAAATCTAAGAAAGTTACTTTTTATAGTGTAGTGCACACTGGAACCTAGTAAAAATTCGCTCCATGAAATCAACCATTAAAGGTAAGGCTTTGATACAAAATTTTGTATCGAAAAAGTATAGACTTATAGGGTCCCTAGTTAAACATTTTCATGACCTCTTATCAGATTCTAGCCAGATTTATTGGTCATACTATTGTTAAAACTGGCAGAAATCTATACATTTCTTCGTGAAAGGACTGAAGGTTCGGAGTAAATCAAAAATACCCAATTTTTTAGGTACTTGCACACCGTAAGAAATTGAGAAAATGAAATTTAGATTATTTTTAAGTCTAAAAAATTTTAAACCAGTTACATGAAATTAATTGAGTGTTTTTGCTAATATCTCGCCAAAAATTGAAATAATAGAATTAATCAGTATCTTTTAATTTTTCGAAAAATCTAAACATATAGAAAATCGTCCGATTCGACTTGTAGGAAGAGCTTCTTGGAAAAGGCCAACAATAGAGGGAAGGGTGGTGGGTGACGTTTTTGAGAAGGTAGTAAAAAAGGATGTTTTCAAGTTTTCAGAGGAGGATCAGAAAATTTACATTTTTAGGGGAGGGGGGGTTTTATGGACTTATAATTTCGATTTAGGAACCTAAAATAATTTGGGTTTAGTAGGGACTTAAAATTTAATTAAAGGACTTAGAATAATTTGAACGTTATATGAAATCTTAGTCAAACAAAAAAATGGCAAAAAAATCTGTGTTCACTATGGTCATTTTCCTGCCTTCAAATATAAAGTAAGAACCTCGTACCACTTTTTTTTCAAAATCAAATAAATGACTATGAAAGAGCAAAGTGGCATCAAAATACGTTAAGAGAATATATTTAATAACAAAATGAATTAAAAAAAAAATAAGTTTTAAAAATATTACTCACCGCCCTTAACCATTTAATATTTGGTTCAGGATGACCTCTATAGGTAACTTCTAAGGTAACATTTGAACCTCTAAGTGCAACAACATCATCAGGTGGTATTAAAACAAGTGCTGGTTCATCTTTACTATTAAAATCTGAAACTCTTCTATCCGAAACAGCTGATATTGTTGATATCGTTGAAGCTATCGATTCCTTACGATAATCTTGTGATTTTCTTTTTCTCAGTGATTGTAATTTATCAACAGACGATGTTTTTATTAATTTTTTATTATCTTCATTATTATTATCTTCATTTTTATTACTACGCTTCATTTTTTTATTTATATTATGCGTACGACATAATCTCGAATTTTTAAAACTTGATATTCTCTTTATCGTTATTAATTTTTCGCGATTCGTTATTTTTTTAACACATTTTGGTTGGTCACTACCATTTAACGTTGGTAAAGTATCTTCGGTTTTAATAACTTTTGGTTTTATTTGTATTTTTAGTGGCTCTATTGGGTTCATAAGTAAATGAACTCTTTTTATTTGTTCGATTGTACGTTCGAGAGAAGTTTCTCTGTGTGCGTTATCAACACAATCTAAAAATTCACAAAAAAATATTTAAATTATAGACTAAACGTTAATTATTAATATAAACATTACTAATATTAATACACTTACCGTTACTTATTTCTTTTTTGGCATTTGTACAATTTGAAAAATATTCCATTGACTTTCTAACACATTTATCAGTTTTTAATAATTTGATACTATCAACTGATGATTCTTTTGTTTTTGGTGATAATTTTGAAAAACTAGACGATCTCTTTTTATCTTCACTAACATTTAATCCGTTTGTTTGTAAATTTGGATTTGATAAACCATTAACTTTGGGTATTGTTTTACTTAAATTTATTGTTCTCGGGCAGCTTTTAGGTCTTGACTTAATTTCGCTATTTTTATTTGATGATTTTGATGCATTAATTGACGGTTTTAAGCGTAATGTTGTTGAACAACTTATTGAAGGACCGCGTGGTACTGACACAATACAACGAATTTCGCCGCAATCGTACTGAGTCACTTTTGGAATTCGTAAAATATATGTTTGACCATCTCTTTCGACCTATATTTAAAATTTTTTTAAGTAATTTATATTAAATAATTATTACATAAAAATAAAGTAATATTACCTTAGACCTACGATTATCTCGAATACTGTTACCATTTAATTTCCAATCTACGTCAACTGAATGAGCACTTTGAATTCTTACGCAAAAACAAGCGGTGTCACCTTTCTCTGCGTAAACAGGAACTGGCTTTTTTAAAAATCCGAGCATCTTTTTCGATGATGCACTTTTATAGTCTGTGAATTGTTAATAATAACAAATTTATTAAACACGTAATAATATGTAATCAGAGTTTTGATTAATTTCTTAGTAATTTTTAAATATTGTTGAAGAACTTTTATAGTAACTTTTTGAAAAATTCTAATAATGTTACTAAAATTTTAAATTTCATTGTATAATTAATTTTTTTTTTTGGTGAAAATTGGTTTTGATATTCACAATATTAATTCACAATATTAAAATACTAGAATCATCGTGTGGGTATAGAATTAGGCTCAATAATTAATAAATTCAAAGTTGTAACAAAATTGTAACTTTAATAAATTTTTTAAATAGATTAGGAAATTGGAAATAACTAAAAAAAAATTATGCTAGTTAAAACTTTTACTGCAACTCTACTTAATTAAAATACCCCTGAAACTTGACAACCATACAGTCAAAACTTGTTTGTGAAATTTTTAATCTCTCAAATATATTATTCGTAAAGCTAATAATTCAATTCATTAAACAGACAAATTAATTTCAAAATTAAGAAAAATTTTTTAAAGTTTTCAAGCAAATTACCGTGTTTTTGTTATTTTATGCTAATTACTTATAAAATTTAAACTCACCTTGGACACTAAAAAGTCCAGAAGTAATAGCTTCACCAAAATCATTTTTAGCCGTACAAACGTACTCTCCAGCATCTAAAGGACACAAATTTTGGAACCTTAATGCTACACCACCATCTTCATAAATAACATATCGATAACGGTCACTATCTGGTATTTCACGTCCATCTTTACTCCAAGAAATTTGAAATGGCGGTGTACCATTAAGACGAGCTTGAAGTTCATAAGAACATCCTTCCATTACTATTGATTCACTTGGAACAGTTTTTAAAAACTGCGGAGGATCGCGATCACGCGTTGAAGGATTTTTTGTTCCTAATACAACAACCTAAAAATAAATATGTTAGTTTGGGAAAAAAATATTTTGATTAATTTAATATAAATACTTTGCAACTGGTTCTAGCTGCTCCAAGTAAGTTCTTGGCTTCGCACGTATATTCGCCAGCATCGTCTTTTTGAATATTTAAAATTTCTAGAAGTGCTTTATCGCCAAGTAGTGATTTTCGTACTCTAGTTGAACATTCCACTCTTTTGCCATCCCTAAATAATAGTAATTATTTTATTGATTTAGAAATTTTATATGAAAGGCTTTAAATTCTAGTTTGGACAGGAGTAAAAATATTGGTTTATGCATTTACTAGGTTTTTGGTAATGTTTTACTAAAAATATTTTGTTAAAAATATATTTTAAAGAAAAATTTATCTAAAAGGGCTTTAATTTTGAAAATTATATTTTTATCTTAAAAATTTTTCATTTTTACGAGTTACCTACTTAATTGTGTTTTAAAACTTTTTAATTAATTTAATAAAAATTCAAATTAAAAAATTTTTAAATTACCTGTACCAAGAAGTATTTGGTGTTGGCGTACCACCTACTTCACACTGAAGTTGTAAGCGCCCATTCAGTCTTGTAGTTGTACCCAAAAGACTTTTGTGAAAAGTCGGATATGTTCTAGGTGAAGCACTTCTTGTCCTTATTGGCTTTGGTGTTAACGTATTTCGATCTAAAAAAAAAAATGTACGCCAAACATTAATTACCAACCCTTTTAATTATAGTTAAAAGTTTTAATATAGAACATATTCATAGGCAGTGGTACCCAGAAAAGTATCTTGCAGTAGGGGGGAGGGGGTCAAATGCACTGTTAAAAGTAAATTTGTTATATTAACAAAAAAATTAGAACATTTTCGAAAAATTAGTAAATTTTCGAAAAAAATCGTATAATTACTAAATTTAGTGTATTAACAAAAAATTCGAGTATTCTCGATTTTTTTTGTGAATTCGCAAAGAAAATTGATAATTTACAATTTTTTTTCGAAAATTTACAAAAAAAAATCGAGAATTTTCGAATTTTTTGAGAATATACTAAATTTAGTAAATTTACGATTTTTATCGAATATTTACAAAATTTTTTGAAAATTTACTAATTTTTCGAAAAAAATTCTATTTTTTTTGTAAATCTAAGAAAGTTACTTTTTACAGTGTGGATTTAAAATAGTTTGAAATGGGAGTCAAGGCCAGATCAGGACCTGATAAAAACAAAACCTTCGAATACCTTAGATTTATCGACTTATATTTAGGGCTTATAATTTCGGTTCTAAGATTTATAATAATTAGGAAGTATAAGTTAAAAAATCTATAAATGAATATGTTCAAACGAACATTTTATATCTATTTTCTGCTACTTATAAGGTACAAACCTCTAAGCAAACTTAGAGAAAAAAAAATAAAACGATGGATTAAAAATTAAAGAAACCTAATTGTGATTATTTTCAGTTACATGGAAAATTTATAACTGAAAATACTTATACATGTTCCTCATAGATTTTGCAACTATTTTATATTTTTTGCAACACTTGAAATAGTTGCTAGGTCGATAAAGTAGCATGTATATTATGTTAAAAAATAAAACGCAGAATACGTAAAACAATAGGTAAAAAATTTTGCCTTTAAATTTCTGTTTTACAAGTACGATTCAGCCAAAAAAAAATTATTTTTAATTCCTATTGCATTATTTAATGATAAGAACGGCATCTTCATTTCCTATTGCACAAACGATTACTTCTTATTCTTTGTTTAAGATAAAATTAAACCCCTGAAATTTTTTTATCGTTCTGCAAATTTTATGAATGATGCAGAGGTAGCATTTGAAGGAGAAGCTATAGTGAAAGAGAACCGGTTTCATATTTATTTATTCTGCTCCAGACATATTAAAATTAAGATCTTTAGAAATCATTAAATTATTATTTTATTTTTGAATAAAAAATCATTAAATATAAATAAATAAAAATTTCTTTAAAATGGACAATCTTGTGATAAACACTTGTTATGGTAAAATAAGAGGATTCGATTCAATAGACATCGAAGGAAATAAATTTTTTTCGTTCAAAGGAATTCCTTACGCTAAACCACCGATTGGTAATTTAAGATTTCGTGTGAGTGCTCAAAATAATTTTTTTTATAGAAGTTTTGTGTTTTGATTGTAAAACTTTCCTTTAGTGTAATTGTATAAAATGCATAATACTTTTAGTTTAATTATATACAATGATTATTAATGTTTATATATGGTCTGATCTACTAACTTTTACCAGATTATCAATATTTTTGAATATTTTTTATTTTTTTAATTTATTCAAAAATATGATTTGCTTAATTTTGAATAAATTATTATACGTGAAAAAATTTTTTTAATATTAATAATCATAACAATCACGGTTTCATATATTATGTAATTAATTATCTTTAATTTTGAAGATAAAATATTTGTTTAGTCATTAAGTGAATATGCATTTTTTAAATTTAATGGTATTTTATAACGACCAGATAAAAATAAAAAAAAATAAAAAAATTTTTTTTCTGTCAGAAGTATACTTCTGTCTCTTTTTATCTGGGATTTGCAAAACTATTCCTATTTTACAGTTCCTGTTGCAGAATTTTTACTTACATCAGCTGCTCCAAAATTGGATTTTTTCAATTATTTGATTTAAGCTGCCCAGTTCAACTTGAAATAACTCAAAACTAAAAAACTTTTAATATACACATATGATTGAGACAAAATTTTCTTTTTAACTGGACTACCCAAACAAAATATAATTTTCATTTTGACCCACTTCCGGTTTCATTTTTAATGGTTTGAATTTTTCAAACTGACCGTATAAATCAAGTTTGCCAAAAAATTGAAAAAATCCAACTTTAGAGCAGCTGTATTTCAAAATTATGCATCTGGAATTGTAAAATAGAAACGATGTCACAAATCCCAAGTAAAAAGTGAAAAAAAAAATTTTTTTATTTTTTTTATTTTTCAGTTGGTTGTTCTATCCTGGACGTGCCCATAAATAGTCAATTTACGTGAAAAGATAAATATACCAATGTAAAATTTCTTGTGGAATTCGAATTTTTTGTCAGAGTATCATCAAAAGAACCATAAATACGCTGAAAAAAAATCCGTTTGCGGGAAGCAGATTTCTGTTTACGACTAGCGAAATGTTTCCGTGTTTTTTCATTAAACGTAGAATTTCCAGCAGTATCCGGGGTTTCAACATTGAATATTTTTATAGGGAGGGTTACTTTGGGATTCGGAAAACCAACGGGGGGTCATATGTGTCCAATTTAAGAAGAGGGGGTCAAATGGATTTTTGAATAATTTGGGTTCCGGGAATTCGATTAAGGTATTAGATTCTCGTAACTTTTTATAAGAAATAAATCATGTATTAAAATATTGTATTTAAAAAAACTTTTTTAAGTTGTCTATTAAATAAACTTAAAAATTATTTATTTAAATAAATTTGTAGGATCCAATATCTTTAGAACCATGGATTGGTATCAAAGATGCTATTAAACATGGGTCTAATTGTGCTCAAGTAGAATTGCATCCACGTGAATTAATGGGAAGTGATGATTGTCTTCATTTAAATATTTATACGAAATTATCAAAAAAATTACAACCTGTTATGTTTTGGATTCATGGAGGTGGGTTTGCTGCTGGTCAAGGGGATGATAGATTATATGGACCTAATTATTTAATGAGGAAAGATGTGGTGCTTGTTACAATTAATTATAGAGTAGGTGTGCTTGGTAAGTTCAAGATACTATTGTAAAATTCCGGAAAACAATTGACAAAAAAAAAATTTTTTTTAGGTTTCTTAAATTTAGAGGATGAAGTAGCACCAGGAAATCAAGGTTTAAAAGATCAGGTAATGGCATTAAAATGGGTTAAGGAAAACATCTCTAATTTCGGAGGTGATCCTGATAATATTACGATTTTTGGAGAAAGTGCAGGAGGTGCATCGGTTCATTACTTATGTCTGTCTGAAATGTCAAAAGGTCCCAAAATTAAATATTTCTTTTATGTTTTGTAAATAATGTTGTTTTTATTTATTTTCTAGGATTGTTTCATAAAGCTATTATTCAAAGTGGAGTTGCAAATAATCCTTGGGCTTCTGTTGATAAAAGTCCAAAAGTATATGCTGAAAGATTATGTAAATTATTAGGACGCGATTTAAAGGATCCGAAAGAAATCGTCCAATTTTTAAGAACTGTTGATTGTAAGGAGCTTATTCAAGCTCAAGATAAACTTTTAACCCCAGAAGTAAGTATAGTTTAATTTTCTAAAATCGCACTGTAAAAAGTAACTTTCTTAGATTTACAAAAAAAATAGAATTTTTTTGAAAAATTAGTGAATTTTCAAAAAATTTTGTAAATATTCGATAAAAATTGTAAATTTACTAAATTTAGTATGTTATCGAAAAATTCGAGAATTCTCGATTTTTTTTGTGATTTTACGAAAAAAGTCCTAAATTTACAACTATTTTTTGTAAATTTTCAACAAAAAAATGGTAAATTATCAATTTTTCTTGCGAATTCACAAAAAAAATCGAGAATACTCGAATTTTTTGTTAATATACAAAATTTAGGTTTATGATTTTTTTCAAATACTTAAAAATTTTTACTAAAATTTACTAATTTTTCGATAATGTTATAATTTTTTTGTTAATATAAGAAAGTTACTTTTTACAGTGCGTCTATGATTATTAATGATTATTAACTTTTATTTCACAGGAAAGAAATCAACTAATTTTTGCACCATTTGTACCAGGAATCGATGATAAATCGTCAGATCCATTTTTACCAATTTCTGTAGACGAAGCAATAAAAAATGGAATACAAATTCCTGTAATTATAGGATTTACTAATAGAGAAGGAACAGTATTCGCTTATGGTATTAAATTTAAAATAAAAAAAAATTAAGTTCCTAATTTAATTTTTTATTTTCAGGCGCAAATGAAAAAAAATACAAAGACATGGAAGAAAATTTCGACAAATACTTACATCCGAATTTATTTAAATTATTAAAAAAGTATAAATTAACAGTAAACGATTTATGGAAAATGCATTACGGTAACGAAGTAGTAACAATTGACATGAAAGAAAAATTTATAGATACGTGCAGTAGTTTAAATTTTTTAATTGGATTGCATGAAGTTATCAAAATACAAAGTATTTATAGTTGTGCGCCAACTTACGTTTATTTATTTACATACGATCAAGGGTTTTCTATCATAAAAAATGCAATGAATTGTACTGAAATTAGAGGTAATTTTATTTAATCAATAAGTTTTTATTATATTTTATATTAAAATTAATTTTTGTAATAGGAGCTGGGCATTTCGATGAAGTTCTGTATTTATTTAATTCGAAAATGCTTGAAAAATTAAACTTCAATCCAATTGAAACTGATTCTGCTCGTAAATTAATGGAACAAATGACCGAAATGTGGACCAATTTTGCTAAATTTGGGTAAAATACATTTTAAATTAAAAAATAATTAAAATATTAACATGAAAATGATTGGAATTTTAGGAGACCAACGATTGCAACATCAGAATTAATACCATATTATTGGCAACCAATAACAAATGATCCAATAATACGTCACATGACAATTGGCGAAGAATTAAAAATTGGAAGCATGTTAAATTTAGAAAAAAAATTTTCTTACAAAATTGATCATTGTAATAAATTGTAACATACATTTTAATTTAATTTCTTATTACATTCGACGACAACAAAAATTTGATTATTTGACCTTCTCAGTTAAACTTGTAACTCATCAATATTGTAGCTTACTTATGGACAATCAATATTTACTTTTATTAAGGTCTTTAACAAATGTTTTTTTTTTATAATTATAACTAGGGGGCAAGCCCCCTGCGCGCTAAAGCGCGCCAACCCCCACAGGTGATTTTAAATCAAATATAATTAAGGTTTATAATCTCTTATTTTGATGACAATAGAAATCGATAAAATTTTTATAGGGGCATCATATTATAATAATACACATAAAAAAAAATAGGAAAATTGTTGTTTTTTATTTAGGAGATACAAAGCTCCAAAGTTGAATTCTTATACATTGCAAGCATAGGTGCTGAGTCAAAAAACAGAGGTTTGACATTTTTATTTACTGTAAACGCCGAAAATAAACAATGGATTAATAAAAAAAATAGCTTAATGTAAATTGAATATTGAAGAAATTGGTTTTCAATTTATAAGGAAATTGTAGTTTTTATAAACGATAAAACGCTTTTATATAAAGCACGAAAAATGATCTTTCACCATAACGTAATTTTAAGCAACAGGTCAAGTACCTTTTGAAA
This sequence comes from Anagrus nilaparvatae, assembly GCA_022575985.1. Lineage (NCBI taxonomy): Eukaryota > Metazoa > Arthropoda > Insecta > Hymenoptera > Mymaridae > Anagrus > Anagrus nilaparvatae. The sequence goes on from JAKSXM010000231.1 coordinate 35,334,881, forward strand.
ATTAATTTTTTGAATTATTTGGCTGCTTATTATTCTTTATGTATTATCTTAATTAAAAAATTAAAGTGTCTATGCGTGGAAAGGGTTAATAGATAAGAATAAATTTATTAAATATACTTATTAAATACATTATACTTTATTAAATATATTAACTTCTTTCTCCATAGCTTAAATAATATACATACACATTTGCTTTGACTGTAGCATATGGTATAGTCGAAACACGCGTGTCTTGATTTAATTTCAGCAAGTACAGAAAGGGTTTTAATTATATATATATTTGTATTTTATTAGAACATTTCAGTATATACGTAATTTTTTACTGATTTAGAATTGCTTTGATCCTGGTTTAAGAAAACTTTTAAGCCGTGTTGTGATCTTACTCTGGATAAAGCCACATAAAGCTGACCATGGGTAAAAACATCTCTTCGAAGATCTATACCAATTCTTGTAAAAGTCTGACCCTGCGATTTGTTTATGGTCATGGCAAAAGCCAGTTTTATCGGGAATTGACGTCTTTTAAATGTGAAAGGATAATCATTTTCACAATACAAAGTAATTCGATTTAAGAAAATGATTTCTCCAGCGTTATCACCTGTTAAAATTTCACATTTAAGTAAATGATTGGAAAAATCAAGAACTCTCAGGCGAGTTCCATTACATAAACCTTCTTGAATACTGATGTTTCGTATTAACATAACTATAGAGTGTTCCCGAAGTCTCAATTCATAGGGTGGTAAACACACTGGAGATAAGGAATTTAAATATTCCGGTAATAAAGCTTCAGACATATCACCATTATCGTCACAATTATCAGCACTGTCAATGCTAGTGTAAATATTTTCGGTAGATTCATCTAGTAAATCAACGACGTTTTTATTAATTTCATCTACATCAACATTTCTTGCGGATAATATTGCACAATGAGACAATTCCGTAAAGTTTTTATTTTTTATTATGTCAGCATAAACATATTTTTCAATATTCTCGCTCGGGCTAGCAATAAAACTTTCTGGTAATGATATATTATCATGGATATCATTTATTGCTCCATCACCAACAGTTTGTAGATAATTTGAAAACTCTACTTCATCGGGCAATACTCTCATATTTTTAGTGAGTTTAAAGTGTTTGAAATGTTTCCACAAGTTACTATATTTTATGGAAAGATTGGTTACTTCACTGCGAGTTCCTCCTATTTTAACTGGCAAAAGTTGCCTAAAATCTCCACCTAAAATAAATATTTTTCCTCCGAAAGGTAAATTGTTATTCATTAAATCTTTTAATGTTCTATCAACAATTTCTAAAATATATCTAGGTGCCATAGGAGCTTCATCCCAAATAAAGACATCTGTATCCATCAATAACTTAGCTTCTTTTGATTGAGCTTTTATATTTGATGTTGAATCTGAATAAGTAGGAACAGGGATTCCAAATATTTTGTGAATTGTTTTTCCTAAAGGTAGTAAAATAGCTGCAATTCCAGTGAAAGCCATTGTACAAACTTTTTTATTTTTAGCTTTTAATAGGTGGTAAATAGTAGTGTACACAAACGTTTTTCCAGTTCCTCCAGGGCCTTCTATAAAATAATAACGTTGCTTATCATGACAATTATTTTCAAAAACCGATTTCAGAATCATATTAACAAATTGTTTTTGTTCTTCATTTAATAAATCAAATTGCTGTTGTCCTTTTCTCGCATGCTCTTCAGGAGATAAATTTGTTTTCTTTTCTGAAAATATTTCAACATTTTGATCCATTGTTGGAAAATTTGATAATGAATGACCTTCTGAAATAAGCATATTATTAATATCTGCATAAGCCTTTTTTTCTGCTATTAATAATGGATCATTTTTAGCATAATCTTCTGCCATTGAACTTTTAAATTCTGACCATAATTTTTCTGGATATAATGGTTGACAATGTATTAAAATTCGAACAAACAGCGATCGAAGGCTCTTTGGCATCATCCAATTACTTGCTTCTTGCAAAGCTTTTCGCCATTCTTCGTCGTCAGCAATAAGTCCTAATGCTAAGCAAGTAGATACAAAAGTAGGGTATACAACTCCATTAACGGTTCTTAGATCATCAAAACTTCTTGCACCTCTAACATGCAATAATAAGATTCTTAAATGAAATAACTCAATTTGTGTTGGGCTTATGGAATACATTCTTCCTATAACATTGATATTTTGTTTTCGTTTTTCCCATCTGCTTGTATTACTATCATTGGATTTTTTAAAAATATAATGATCTGGAATTTCAGGGTATAAATATTGCCTAGCGTTTGGATCTCTTTCGTTGAGTGCAAAATAATCAATTAACATTGTTACTTTACTCAAGGCATTTTGCAGCTCTTCGTCATTATCGTCATTTTCAATAATTATATTTTGGCAGTTAGGCAAATGGACTGGTAACCGAATTATACTGTGGCTTTTTTCTTGAAGAGATTTGTTTAAAATACGCCAGCATGCTTCAGTAGGACCAACGTATCTGGTTTCAATAAAGTGATGTACTTCGTCATGTTCGATTATGTTATCATTGGTATGTTTATCTGTAAGAGTAATAGATGCTGCGTCATGACCCTTATAAATATATTTGTGTATATATTTTACTGATTTAACGCTTGAAACTGCTATAACATTTATATGGCAGTCAAACATTAGTAATAATTTTGGATTGTATGGCACGACATGTCTGTTATCTACAATATAATTATTTCGTTTTTGATAAGTTATTCCAGTATTTCGACGTCTATATAAAGGATATCCATTTGCATCGATAATAGTTTCATTTTGGAAATCCATTGGATAATGTTTTGAACATATCCCGTTGACTCGACACCAATCCCCGCAAGGACCATGAATCATATGAGTTAATACTGCGTTATGCAATCGTAAGTTTTCTTCAGGAGTTGGAATTTCAGCACAAATAAATTTATTAACAATAGCAGGTGTCGTTAATTTAAACTGTCGCTTAAGTGTTATTAATAAATGAATATGTGGTAATCCGCGTTTTTGAAACTCAATTACGTACACGTAAGCTAAAATTCCACCAAAGAAAAATTCTTTCTTAATTATACGAATAAGTTCATCTTTCTTTTCGTTAAAAACTCTTGCTACCAAATCTGGTCGATCTGCAGCCGTTTGTCCGGGTAATAAATTTTCTTGTATTTCTGGCCAATTTGGATTACAAGTCATTGTGAGAAAGATGTCTGGTTTTCCATATTTTCTGACAATACTCATACTATCCTGATAGCACTGTGTCATGTATCGCGGAGAACCTATAAAAGTGGACGGTAAAATAATAACTTTACCAACATGGCCATTAAAATTTAAAGCTTTCTTTTCTAAATGATCTTTTAATCCTTGATAAGTTTCAGCTCTAAGTTTTTTTTGATTTGTTCTAATGAATTCAGTTTTATCATGTTCTATTTTAATAAAGTTATCGACAACGTATTGTTGAGTTAATCTACGGGCAAGAATAATGGGGTTAAATTCATGAGGTCTTATTGCTAATTTATATTTAACATATGCACAGCGAGATACTCTGCGATTACTATTTAATCGTTTTATGTTTCTATGCCAACCTTGATTTCCATACGGATAAAATAAAGGATAAACCCAAGGTTCAACATTTGGATCCATTGAACTTACATATTGCAATTTTTTCGAATGAACATTCCTAATTGCTACGTACGATTCAGGAATTTCACCATCAGCTGTAGTAGTAAAAACTGCAGCAACTTCGTTGCATCTTTGAAAATTGAAACGTCTTTTGTCAGTTCCTGGTTTTAAAGTAAATAGTAGCTGTATTTCAGGTACAGAATTAAGACCACCATTGTTATTCTTTGATAAAATTTTCTGTTGTTCTTCAATTTCTTGTTTCATCATTTGATAAGACTGAGCAAAAATATTATGCTTTCTAATAAAATTGTCTAATGTAAGCATAAGTTCGCGATCTAATTTTGATTTAGAATTTTGCTCTAATTCTGATTCAGAATTTTGGTTTATTCGGCATGTTGCAGCTTCGTCTGGATCTGTAATAAAGAGCTGCCCGAAAGTAGGGCTTTCATTAACTTCAGGGTTTAAAGCTGTATTTATTCTATTATAAATTTGGCCTTGTACTTTAAAACAGTAAGGACCTCGTCTTAAGTTTTTAAATATTTCGTTAGTTTTAAAAGATGCAAAAGCAAATGAATTGTTGTAAACTCGAATACGCTGGAAAAAATTATTTGATTTTTCATGAGTCCCATTAAATAAAGATTTTAGGAATTCAGGGAATTCAGGCATGGGTTCTAATTTTACAGCACCATGAGAGCAACAGTCATTAAATGAACATCCTTTATTAGTAACTTTTTCTGACTCAAAATGCAGAGCTTTACAATGAATACACGCAACATTCATGGGACCAAGATAATGCTGAGTAACATTTAAATTTGAAAAATTTGTTTCTTGAACATTTAAAAAATTTTCTTCGAATTGCAAGTTTTCTCTTCTTTGTAATAAATTTGAACGACGTTTCTTTAAATTAGTAGCTTGTCGTTGAATTTCTTCTTGGGGTAGACTATTTAACACGGCATTTGCTCTGCGACGACGCTGGGCTAGAGTGTTACGTTCACGTCGAGATCGTTGAAACTCTATTTCTTCTTCAGGAGTTCGGTTTAATTTTGGGCGGCCCATTTTGATAATTTAATAAGAATTTTAATTTACTCAAAAATAGTATGACAAATTTTTTGCTTTTAAATGTATGTTATTGTCTTAAAAATTTAATCAATACAAGACTTAAAATAAATTTTATTATATTTTAAGGAATGTATTTTTATCTTCTAATCTATCTAATTATAAATCTAATTATAAATTCTTTCTTTTTTTTAAAAACTAAATTTAAAGAGACAAATATTATTATAGATGATAAATATTTTGTAAGTGTTTGAAGAGAGAGAGGAAAGAGAAAGAGTTAAATTTATAATTAAATTTTTTATTAAAATAAAAAAAGAAAATATTTGTTTGAGTATAAATAACTCAAATGAATCAATTTAATTTACGTTATTATTTAATTATTATTCTAAGAATTTTTTATATGCTCAAGAAACCATGTACCATATATAGCATAAAATTATTTCTTTTAACTTAAGAAAGATTTTTATGTTTACTTAAATTGCAAAAATATATTTTAAATAGTTTAAATGAAAAAGAATTTTATTTAAAAAAATAATTTGAATAAGAAGTTTATTAATATATATATAATCTCCAGATTAACTGGTAATAATAAAATACAGAAATTCAAAAATGAGTTAGTCTCAAAAATTGTATGAATAAAATATAAATTTGCATATAATATTAAGTTTAAAATGTATTTGTTAAAAAAGTATATTTACTTACAAATGGGAGTGGTAACTTGGATTTGAATAAGTTTATAAATAAAACTAAAAATTTAATTCTTTTTTGTATTTTAAAAAAAATAATTATTTATGGAGGTTTAAGAATAATTTAATGAGCAACAAAGATTAATTTTCTTTGTAATCGAAAATTTATTATTTATTTTTTGGCATGTAAAAAACAAATGGATAATTTATTATTAAAAAATTTTTAGAAATTTTAAGATATAAAAAATATTTTGGTATATTTTTAAAATTATTATTTAAGGGACAGTGTAATTAAAGCTTGTCCTAAGCCCTACGTGAAAGAAATAAATAATATATAGGTATATTTAATTTCAAAAAATATATTTATCAATAAATGAAAAACTCAAAGAACAATTTATTTTATTTATTGAATAAAATTTTAATGTTTACAAATCATAAAAACATCACAGCATCTGCTCATCAGTACATCGTAAAGTTTAATTAGGTATTGTACGTTTATATTAAGGTTTTGTACGTTTTATGTTTATTAACACTGTTTCAGTAATAGTTTATTCTAAAAAATTTTGTTGCAATTTACATTGACATCAACCTCATCAACATCTACGTCATCAGTATTATTTGAAGATAAAAAAATGAAGGTGACAAAAATGATCCTTAGATTTTTTTATTATTTCAATTTAATGTTGAATCAAATCTGAAATGTATAAAATGAAAAATTAATTTTACAAACTTTTGTGGTATTATTGCAATATCAAATAAGTACTCACATATATTTATATTGAATTGAAATTCAGTCACCTCTTTGAAGATTTCGTTGTTAAACTTTTTGTTTATTCTGCAATGAGAAAGAAAAATTTTTTAATTAATATTCTATCATTTTCTATAGACTTTATTAAAAGATTCTTTAAATATAGCTGTTACAAAATGTATTGTTAGATAAGTGCATAATATATATTAATATATTATTATTGATAAAAATAAAGAATAACAATAAATGACAATAATAAGAATAAATAATAACAATATATAAATTAAAAAACTCATAACTGGTTTGTGAAACCAAAACCAAAGAGCATGTTTACGATATCGAAATTATTCTAAATCCCGAAACCGAAATAATTCTAATTTCCTAAACCGAAATAATTCTGAGTTCCTAAACTAAAATTATATTAAGTCCCTAAATCAAAATTATTGTAAGTTCCTGATATATATATAGATTTTACGGAAGCCACATGGCATCATGGGTGAATGGGAGAGGGGGTGGGTAAATAGTTGAGAGTTGTCGGGTGAGTTGTTGGTCGAGTTCAGGTCGAGTTGGTGGTCGACTTGTAATACATTAGAAAATGAATGAACTTTCTTTGTACCGGGAAGTTTTTGAGGTCAAGTAAAACGAATTTCAGCGAAAAAATTTTTAATTTTTTACCCTAAAATATTTTCCGATTTTTCAAGATGGCGAACATAAAAAATATTAAAATGAATATTCTACAGAACACAGGGTTTTTGAAATCGAGAAAAACGAATTGTATAAGGAAAATTTTCAATTTTTCAACCTAAAATATTTTCCGAGTTTTCCGAACATAAAACAATATTAAAATGAACATTCTACTTTACCACGGGATTTTTGAGGTCGAGAAAAATGAATTTTAGAAAGGAAAATTGAAAATTTTAGGTTTTTACAGGTTTTTTGGGTCGCTGATCAAGAATTTGGGGGAATTTTTTTTTAAATTAATATTTCACACTTATATTACTGAAATTCTCTGAAACAATGGGATTTTTTATATATCCATGCATTTTTTACTTTTTGTAAACTTATTTTAAGTAATGTTGGGATACTTAACTGTAACTTAAGTATGATGATTGCTATTAAAGGAGTTCTAATTTATTATTTATACTCAAAAAATTATAAATAAAGTAATCATAAAATTTATGTAAAAACATTTTTTAATGATTGAAAATAATGCAGGTGAATAAAAATAATAAAAATATTTATTTTTATTTTTAAATAATTATAAGTTTTGCTTATTTTAGGGTGAAATATTAATTTTTAATAAAAAAATCCCCCAAATCCTTGATCATCACCCAAAAAAACTGTAAGGATCTCATTTGGCTGCTCAAAGTACGAAAATAGCAAAAACACCCTTTTTAGGGGTTGTTTTTGCTAATTTAAGGGTGAAATATTAATTATTTATCAAAAATTCCCCCAAATTCTTGATCAGCGACCCAAAAAACCCGTAAGGACCTAGTTTGGTCGCTCAAAGTGCGAAAATAGCAAAAACACCCTTTTTAGGGGTTGTTTTGCTAATTTAAGGGTTAAATAATAATTATATATTGAAAATTCCACCAAATTCTTGATCAGCGACCTAAAAAACCCGTAAGGACCTAATCTGGTCGCTCAAAGTGCGAAAATATCAAAGACACCCTTTTTAGGGGTTGTTTTTGCTAATTTAAGGGTGAAATATTAATTATTTATCAAAAATTCCCCCAAATTCTTGATCAGCGACCCAAAAAAACCGTAAGGACCTAGTCTGGTCGCTCAAAGTGCGAAAATAGCAAAAACACCCTTTTTAGGGGTTGTTTTGCTAATTTAAGGGTTGAATAATAATTATATATTGAAAATTCCCCCAAATTCTTGATCAGCGACCTAAAAAACCCGTAAGGACCTAATCTGGTCGCTCAAAGTGCGAAAATAGCAAAAACACCCTTTTTAGGGGTTGTTTTGATAATTTAAGGCTTAAATATTAATTATTTATTGAAAATTCTCCCAAATTCTTGATCAGCGACCCAAAAAACCCGTAAGGACTTAATCTGGTTGCTCAAAGTGCAAAAATATCAAAAAAACCCTTTTTAGGGGTTGTTTTTGCTAATTTAAGGGTGAAATATTAATTATTTATCAAAAATTCCCCCAAATTTTTAATTGGTTCAGATTAAGTACAATATTCTTTATCTAAATCTCCATTATTATTTTAAAGAAATATATTTCAAATCTGGATCATAAAGAGATGAGTGAAAGGCAATGCAAGCATTTCAACCGTACTCTGAGCTTCGAGTTTAGAAGGAACATTTATTTTAACTGAAAGAAATACTAATAGACTCGAAGCCCAGAGTACGGTTGAAATGCCTGCATTGCCTTTCACTCATCTCTTTATGCTCCAGATTTAAAATATATTTCTTTAAAATAACAATGGAGATTTAGATAAAGAATATTGTACTTAATCTGAACCAATTAAAAAAATACTTGAATGTAAATTCATTTACTTATTATATTGCAGGGATCAATAAGTATTTCTGTAATTTAAAAGAAATTTAATTTTAAAGAAATACTTATTGATCCCTGCAATGTAATAAGTAAATGAATTACATTCAAGTATTTTTTTAATTGGTTCATATTAAGTACAATATTCTTTATCTAAATCTCCATTGTTATTTTAAAGAAATATATTTCAAATCTGGAGCATAAAGAGATGAGTGATAGGCAATGCAGGCATTCCAACCGTACTCTGGGCTTCGAGTCTTAGAAGGAACATTTATTTTTACTGAAAGAAATACTAAGACTCGAAGCCCAGAGTACGGTTGGAATGCCTGCATTGCCTATCACTCATCTCTTTATGCTCCAGATTTGAAATATATTTCTTTAAAATAACAATGGAGATTTAGATAAAGAATATTGTACTTAATCTGAACCAATTAAAAAAATACTTGAATGTAATTCATTTACTTATTACATTGCAGGGATCAATAAGTATTTCTTTAAAATTAAATTTCTTTTAAATTACAGAAATACTTATTGATCCCTGCAATATAATAAGTAAATGAATTTACATTCAAGTATTTTTTTAATTGGTTCAGATTAAGTACAATATTCTTTATCTAAATCTCCATTGTTATTTTAAAGAAATATATTTCCAATCTGGAGCATAAAGAGATGAGTGAAAGGCAATGCAAGCATTTCAACCGTACTCTGAGCTTTGAGTTTAGAAGGAACATTTATTTTAACTGAAAGAAATACTAATAGACTCGAAGCCCAGAGTACGGTTGAAATGCCTGCATTGCCTTTCACTCATCTCTTTATGCTCCAGATTTAAAATATATTTCTTTAAAATAACAATGGAGATTTAGATAAAGAATATTGTACTTAATCTGAACCAATTAAAAAAATACTTGAATGTAAATTCATTTACTTATTACGTTGCAGGGATCAATAAGTATTTCTGTAATTTAAAAGAAATTTAATTTTAAAGAAATACTTATTGATCCCTGCAATGTAATAAGTAAATGAATTACATTCAAGTATTTTTTTAATTGGTTCAGATTAAGTACAATATTCTTTATCTAAATCTCCATTGTTATTTTAAAGAAATATATTTCAAATCTGGAGCATAAAGAGATGAGTGATAGGCAATGCAGGCATTCCAACCGTACTCTGGGCTTCGAGTCTTAGAAGGAACATTTATTTTTACTGAAAGAAATACTAAGACTCGAAGCCCAGAGTACGGTTGGAATGCCTGCATTGCCTATCACTCATCTCTTTATGCTCCAGATTTGAAATATATTTCTTTAAAATAACAATGGAGATTTAGATAAAGAATATTGTACTTAATCTGAACCAATTAAAAAAATACTTGAATGTAATTCATTTACTTATTACATTGCAGGGATCAATAAGTATTTCTTTAAAATTAAATTTCTTTTAAATTACAGAAATACTTATTGATCCCTGCAATATAATAAGTAAATGAATTTACATTCAAGTATTTTTTTAATTGGTTCAGATTAAGTACAATATTCTTTATCTAAATCTCCATTGTTATTTTAAAGAAATATATTTCCAATCTGGAGCATAAAGAGATGAGTGAAAGGCAATGCAAGCATTTCAACCGTACTCTGAGCTTCGAGTTTAGAAGGAACATTTATTTTTACTGAAAGAAATACTAAGACTCGAAGCCCAGAGTACGGTTGGAATGCCTGCATTGCCTATCACTCATCTCTTTATGCTCCAGATTTGAAATATATTTCTTTAAAATAACAATGGAGATTTAGATAAAGAATATTGTACTTAATCTGAACCAATTAAAAAAATACTTGAATGTAATTCATTTACTTATTACATTGCAGGGATCAATAAGTATTTCTTTAAAATTAAATTTCTTTTAAATTACAGAAATACTTATTGATCCCTGCAATATAATAAGTAAATGAATTTACATTCAAGTATTTTTTTAATTGGTTCAGATTAAGTACAATATTCTTTATCTAAATCTCCATTGTTATTTTAAAGAAATATATTTCCAATGTGGAGCATAAAGAGATGAGTGAAAGGCAATGCAAGCATTTCAACCGTACTCTGAGCTTCGAGTTTAGAAGGAACATTTATTTTAACTGAAAGAAATACTAATAGACTCGAAGCCCAGAGTACGGTTGAAATGCCTGCATTGCCTTTCACTCACCTCTTTATGCTCCAGATTTAAAATACATAGTATAGTAAAGTACCCAATTAATTTACAAAGGCCTAAACAATAAAATTCCATCCATTCATATCACTAAAAGCTTTATTAATCTGAAAAAAAACATTAAATTTATAAAAGTATATTTTAATTGTCCATATCATTTATTCATCGAAAATCAAAATAAAAACAGTATTGTTATATACAATCATTTTTGATTTTAAAAATCGTTCCTGTAATTTTACCACTACACTTTTAAAATATGGAGATGCTGTAGAAGTACGTACTTTTTTTCAAACTATCATGAAACAATTTACTATTTAATAAAATAACATGCCAAATTTAGATATCAAAATATTTCATCTAATGCAGTCAGTCCTATAACAAATAAAAATTCCTGTAGATTTCCAGAATAATATCAACATGCCTATCCTAACTTAACCAAAGAAATCTCCAGAAGGTGTAACAAATGTAACATTTTTTTGGGGAAAAATAATTCTTTTGCTTAAACGTATTATTACATTACCTTCTATCAAAAATTGCATTTCTCCAGGTCCTATAAATAATTTTACTGTTATAAATAATTTTACTTTTATAACAATTATCAAATGCTAATGGAAAAGTTGAAATTTCTGATAAAACAATTAGTGGTATTAATTCAAACAACAATAAAGTATCATAATTTAAATTTTTTAATCTATTAACCAATAATGTTAATTCGACTATTCATGTTCTTAAAAATATTCAAGCTCTGGCTAAACTAAGTATTCCCCCAACTGTTTTTGTCATCAAAGATAGAGGAGATATTGTAAATTGGTTTGATTGCAATGAATATATGAGAGAACGAAGCGATATAGCTATAAATGGTAATAATTTTATTTATTTAAAAGACGAATATTATGTTTGCGACTTTAAGGGTCATGTGTAGTCGCATTTAGCACAGAAGGTCAATTTTCAAGTAGGATAGTTTGTATAATTCATATAAGCCATGCAGGTGATGTACTTATTGGAGATTCTCATAGTGATAGATTTCATTTCGCAGTTTTCTCAAGAGAAGGTTCTCTTACTTCCGAATTCAAATGATTAATTGGCAAAAAATAACCATCACAATGATTATATGATTATAATAATATATTATAATAATATTTATGTGGAAGCAAGATAGTATTTACTCTATATATTATACACTACTGAGTAAACAAAATCCAAAGGAATTAAATAATTTTTATGTAATTTTTTGGTTATGTTAACTTAATTTTCGAAATTTTAAAAATAAATCTGCATAAGGCATTAACATTAACTTCTTTCTTTTTTGTTTTATCTATCCAAGAAGATTACTTACCTTAATTATTACAAAATTTGGCCTATGATGCAATACTGTTCTAGCTGATGCAATCTGATTTCAATCTTATGAAAATGCGAAAAACACGCATATATTCCAAATTGATATAAATTGATTTCTTGTTGCAAACTTTTTTTTTTAATTGCACTTAATTGCACTTAACTAACAGCGAATTCACTCAAATTACAAATTTGTTTATACACAAACCATGGAGCACACAAACAAATTATAAGTTTATACACAAGTGTAATTCCTTGAGATGACGACAAATCGCAGCGCCAATCGCGCGTGCGCCAGAGTAAATCGATGAACTTTATTAAGAACTTTATTTCAATTTACAGACTTAGAATGATTTGAGTTTAGATTTAAAACTGAAAATTATTTTTATTTAGGGACTTTGAATAATTTTGATTTAGGGACTTAAAATAATTTTTAATTCCAAACTTAAGTGATAAAAAATAGTAATAATAATTAAATAACGCGCGAGAGTGTATATGACAGAGAACTTCTTGTATGTTATACCGTTAGCAACCAATAAAAAATATCAATGATGATAATTAAGGCAATCTGGTAATCGGTTGGTAACATTGTTTACAATGCTTTTCTTATGGGAGCAAGTGATGCCAACCCATTTATACCATTGTTCATCTCACTTGCTCCCATAAGAAAAGCATTATAAACAATGTTACCAACCGATTACCAGATTGCCTTAATTATAATCATTGAAAAATATAATTCACGCGCATGTGGCATGACAAAATCAGCGGACCAATCAGAACACGAATAAAAAGGACGAAAAAATCTGTCACATGAGTTTTATAAAGATAGAATGATAGTTAGACTCTGCGCTTTATTTCGTGGAAGTTTCTGGAATAAAAAAACTTAAAGGAAAGGGAAATTTGCAAAGGGGTGTGAACTGTATAAATTAAAGGATTTTTCGATCGAAAGAGAAGTCGATATATGGATTTTAAAGTATCAAGCTAAATCTACGGCGAATATACAAGCAGGCCTGCTTTAAAAAGTCTTTTGTTGTGCAAAAAATTTATTAATTTATTAATTTAATATTATTTAAATATTTTCTACAAATTGTTATAATCGCCAAATAGAAGGAATACGTAAGTTTTCAAAACTTTTTTTAATTTAAATATTTTTAATTTATAAGAGTCAAATTTTTTAATTAAAAAAATTTTTATTAAAAGCACGTGTAATTTACATTAATTTAAATAAGAATTTACATTGTAATTGTAATTAAAAGAACGTTTTTTTTTTCATGAAATTTTAATTAAAAATTAATTTAACTGGTTTTCTTTTTTGGCACGTGTTTTAAAAATTGAAATAAATAATTTTTATAAATTTCTAATTAACAGTACGTATTTTTTAATTGAAAAAATTTAAAAGTAATTATTTAAATAAAATAATTTTAACGGTTTTATTTTTTGCATGCTTTTAATTTACATTATTTTGATTAAAAATTAATTTAACTGGTTTTCTTTTTTGGCACGTGTTTTAAAAATTGAAATAAATAATTTTTATAAATTTCTAATTAACAGTACGTATTTTTTAATTGAAAAAATTTAAAAGTAATTCTAATTAACAGTACGTATTTTTTAATTGAAAAAATTTAAAAGTAATTATTTAAATAAAATAATTTTAACGGTTTTATTTTTTGCATGCTTTTAATTTACATTATTTTGATTAAAAATTAATTTAACTGGTTTTCTTTTTTGGCACGTGTTTTAAAAATTGAAATAAATAATTTTTATAAATTTCTAATTAACAGTACGTATTTTTTAATTGAAAAAATTTAAAAGTAATTCTAATTAACAGTACGTATTTTTTAATTGAAAAAATTTAAAAGTAATTATTTAAATAAAATAATTTTAACGGTTTTATTTTTTGCATGCTTTTAAAAGAAATTTAATTAATTATATATATATGACTATTTTTCATAAAGCTTTTTCTACCATGTAATGACATAGTACGCAAGCGCAAAAACCACACTATATGTTTTAATTTTTACTCAGTGCGCTTGCGTATTATGTAATTCCATATAGTAAAAAAATAGTTTATGTGCGTATAGCACAAACAATTTTTTTTTTGTTTTAACAAATTTAATTTTTTAAATAATTTTTTTCTGTTTTTTTTTGCAGATAATGGAGTACACACCTGATAAGGATTTCTCAGATTTTGAGGATGGAGATCAATCCGCGTAAGATGATTTTTAATTCAACTATAATATTCATAAATTAATAATTTTTAAATTTTATATATTTTTTTAATTACAGGGTGGTTTTTGGATACATCTTCCAAGTAGAAGCACCTAAAACTGTTGGGAAAAAATTTAAATACCGATTATTGAAGTTTGTCCTAACAAACGGAAGCAAGAAAATTAGTTGCCTTATTTGGGGTGATGAGCTAATTAAAAAATACCAAAAGGATATAATAATTAATCAAGTAAGAAAAAAAAGAATATGTCTTCAACTTTCTCTAATTTTTTAAATAATTTATTCATTTATTTTTTTTTTTAGAAAGTTTTGATAGACGGGGCAAGATTAAAGGAGTCAAAAACTTATGTCAAAGATGACAGCTTTGTAGATTTGGAGGTCAATATTCAAACCCACACAGAGTTAAGTTTTCATGGCACTCATTCCGAAATTCCAGCTGTTAATCAAGAAATAAGAGATGTAGAGCTTTCAGAAATTGCTAATAATGAAGGAGTTATTATACGTAAGTTTTATTAATTTTATCCAACGCTCAATATGCTTAAACTTAAATTATAATTTAATTTTTTTGAATTGTTTCCATAGGTACTTCTGGTTATGTACGTACACGATTTGTGCAAGCCTTCCTTCACAATAACACCTCAACCTATGCATCAGGAGCAATAACTGATGGGAGGTATAAAATCACCGTCCACATTACCCAGTATGAAGAAAATTTTATTAACAAAGGCACAAAAGTTAGAATAGTTGGGAAAGTGAGCCTCTCCACATCTGGTAATTTTTATGTAATATTATAATATAATATAAGATTTTTCAAGTCTATTTTACATAATTTCTTTTCTAATTAAATTTTTCTTTTTTTGTTCCAGGATGTATATTATTGCAGGTTGAAGATTTCTCTAACGTGGACATTATGGAAGAAGAAGAACATATGTCAACTGCTGAGCTCATTAGAGGATGCAAAACTCCAAGAAGGAGCATTCAACCCAGTGAACGATCCAATGATAATGGAGAGGATCCAATCATTTAGTTTTCTAGCTTCCATCCTGATCACCTTGTACCTTGCATCGATTAGGAGCAATAAACATGTTTAAAAAAAATTGTTTATGTAAGTTTATACTTTTAGTCATTTTATATTTACCTAATAATCAGGAACATTATCATAGTAGATTCCTTTCTTTTTAAACATACAAATTTAGAATAAGGTGGAAAAAGAGTGATTGCTAAATAACCGGTATTTGGCAAGAAGTCTTTTTTCATTTTATTTTAATAATAAAAGTCTAAAAAATAAAATGTTATAGAGATGACTTTGGTCTCTTTTCAAAACACTGATAAAAATCTTTTTTTTTTTACAGTCAATAGTTTTTAATTTTACAAATTTGCACGTGCCATATATTTTTTTTTGATTTCTTCTTTTCTTCTTCTTTAAATCTTTACATAAAAAGAAAAGATTTTTATCAGTGTATTGAAAAGAGATTTTTAACCGGTAAAGTTATCATCTAAGCATTTTTTAAATTTCACTTTGGTATATTTTCAAAGGAGGGCAAAACAGGTAGTTACTGAATACCGGTTTTTAGTTACTGTTGTTTTGTCCTTTTTTGAAATTATGTTTCTTTCAAATTCCTGTAAACACAAAACAGGTGGTATCTATATATAACCGGTAGTTAGATACCTAATGTTTTTTCCTTTTTTAAGTACAAAAATTAATTTTTTTAATTTCAAATTAAAGTTCCTGATAAACATTTTTAATTTTTCATTTATTTTTAGGTTAAGTTAGAATTTTTTTGCAACTTATTAATTTATTATTAATTTATTATTTCAATATAAAAATAAATTGTCATAATTTTTATGAAATTTTTTATTTATATTAGATTTAATTAACTTTTGAATATTTAAGTAAGAAAATAATAAATTAAAAAGTTGCAAATTAAATTTTAGCTTCGCTTTGTACCTAAAAAATATCTGAATATTTAAGTGTTATCATTAGGTAAAAATAAAATAAATATTAGTATAAAATTATATTGTAATAGTTGTAGTTGTGTAATTTTTCTAATCGATGCACAATGTATATAATTAGTTTTAGTTGTGTGTAGTTTTTGGTAATCTATGAACATTGTCAATGTAATTTATAATAAGATAGAAACTATTTTTATGGTACAGAATAATGTATTATTTTTTATGATAAAAAAAAAGTTAAAAATTATAAAGACTGATTTTAATAAGACTAATGTAAACTAAAAAAAATAGATCAAAGACTGATTATAAGTTAATTTATAAAAAAGAAAAATAGATCTGTTATGTCATATGTTTTATTATTTAAAAGTACAAAAAACAATAAAAACAAATAATAAAATATTATATAAATCATTTTTATATAATCATTATAATTAGAGTTTAATTCTCTAATTTTTAAAAAATAAATAAAAACTATGGTAATTAATTGTTTAATTTATTTTTATTTTATTTATAGATTTCACCCTTCCTTTTCACATTCATTTTATTTTTTTTTTACTTTATAAGGTTCTTTTAGGTAAAACTGAATTAAAAGAAGACATACGTGGCATTATATTTAATTTGCTTTTTTAATTTAAAAATTACTTGTTATGTAGTTAAAATAAGAGCGGCAGCTCCATCTTTTAATGTACAAGCATTACCTGCTGTTACTGCTCCGTTTTCTTTCTGCAATTTTTTACAAACTATTATAAATAAATAATAAAAATAAATAAATAAAGTTGAGGCTAATTTTTATTATTTAATTAAAAATTAATTAATTAAAAGTATTAAAAATTTAAAAGCATATTCATCTTGTTGTTCTTATCTTCTTATTGTTCTCGACTTCTTGTTGTTCTCGACTGGTTCCTAACTTTTTTCCAGTATTTTATGCGCAATTACCATGTGAAATTTATTGTAAACATCTGTCAATCCATCATAATACAATTCCATCCTGTAATTAATTATGATAACATTATTTACAGTTTAATTTAGGCTAATTTTCTTTATTAAAAAATAATTGGTATCAATATCACCTCTAATTTCATACCGCCATAAGTTGTTTTATTCCTTTTTAAGTAAAATGGCACATTAAACATGGATATTATTCCACCTGCAAGAATTATATCTTGATGACTACACTGTAATGATTGAGCAGCAAGCATTTCGCTTTTCATGCCACTTGCATAGAATTTGTTTATTGTTGTACAAACAGTTTTAGTTGAAAAATTCTGCGTTGTAAACATCTGTCAATCCATCATAATACAATTCCATCCTGTAATTAATTATGATAACATTATTTACAGTTTAATTTAAGCTAATTTTTTTATTAAAAAATAATTGGTATTAATATCACCTCTAATTTCATACCGCCATAAGTTATTTCATCCCTTGTTAAGTAAAATGGCACATTAGACATGGATACCGTACCACCTGCAAGAATTATATCTTGATGACCAAACTGTAATGATTGAGCAGCAAGCATTACGCTTTTCATGCCACTTGCACAGACTTTGTTTATTTTTGTACAAACAGTTTTAGTTGGGAAACCTATAAAAATAATATGAAATTTAAAATGCGTACTTAAAATCTATTTTTTTTTTAATAATTAAAATTTGGAAATTTTAAATACCAGCAAAAATAGTTCCTTGCCAAGCTGGTGCCTGACCATGCAAACTTTATTATTCACTTGATCCTTAAATTAAAAACTCTCTCAAGAGCAGCCACAAGATCAAAATTTTTTTTAATCTTTCACTTTTTTAAAATTAAAAAAAACTACCCGCATGGCAACGGCTCCTAATTTTGGAGCTGATAAGAAAAGAACCCATTGGAGTTCTAACTGCAGGTAACGATAACAACATCACTTAACTTTTAGAAGCATAATAATTTTTTTTTTATTCAACATAAAAAACAAATAAAAAAAATATACTAAACTCGAAGCTCAGAGTACGGTTGAAATGCTTGCATTACCTTTCACTCATCTCTTTATGCTCCAGATTTAAAATATATTTCTTTAAAATAACAATGGAGATTTAGATAAAGAATATTGTACTTAATCTGAACAAATTAAAAAAATACTTGAATGTAATTCATTTACTTATTATATTGCAGGGATCAATAAGTATTTCTGTAATTTTAAAGAAATTTAATTTTAAAGAAATACTTATTGATCCCTGCAACGTAATAAGTAAATGAATTACATTCAAGTATTTTTTTAATTGGTTCAGATTAAGTACAATATTCTTTATCTAAATCTCCATTGTTATTTTAAAGAAATATATTTCAAATCTGGAGCATAAAGAGATGAGTGATAGGCAATGCAGGCATTCCAACCGTACTCTGGGCTTCGAGTCTTAGTATTTCTTTCAGTAAAAATAAATGTTCCTTCTAAACTCGAAGCTCAGAGTACGGTTGAAATGCTTGCATTACCTTTCACTCATCACTTTGTGCTCCAGATTTGAAATATATTTCTTTAAAATAACAATGGAGATTTAGATAAAGAATATTGTACTTAATCTGAACAAATTGAAAAAATACTTGAATGTAATTCATTTACTTATTACGTTGCAGTGATCAATAAGTATTTCTTTAAAATTAAAGTATTTCTTTAAAATTACAGAAATACTTATTGATCCCTGCAATATAATAAGTAAATGAATTACATTCAAGTATTTTTTTAATTTGTACAGATTAAGTACAATATTCTTTATCTAAATCTCCATTGTTATTTTAAAGAAATATATTTCAAATCTGGAGCACAAAGTGATGAGTGAAAGGTAATGCAAGCATTTCAACCGTACTCTGGGCTTCGAGTTTAGAAGGAACATTTATTTTTACTGAAAGAAATACTAAGACTCGAAGCCCAGAGTACGGTTGAAATGCCTGCATTGCCTTTCACTCATCTCTTTATGCTCCAGATTGGAAATATATTCTTTAAAATAACAATGGAGATTTAGATAAAGAATATTGTACTTAATCTGTACCAATTAAATAAATACTTGAATGTAATTCATTTACTTATATTACTTAAATTCATTATATTGCACCTGCATATCTTTTTCCACCTGCATATTTTTTTTTTTTTCCTATAAACTTTGTGTATTTATTTTCAAGCATTAAAGTTGAATTGAAAAAAGATGTTGATATATTAATTATTAATTTAAATTAATTAATTAATTAATTAATTAATTAATAATTAATATATCAACATCTTTTTTCAATTCGATTCCAAAATAAAAATAAAGCAAAGCTGACGCCGTTGCGCATATACAGAGACAGAAAATTACAGCGCGTGCGCCAGAGTAAATCGATGACAGACATTTCAGTTTTATAGAGAAAGACTTATACACAGACTGAGTAATTGAAACGCTGTATAGCATTCAGTATAATTCCTAGAGTTAATGTAATAAAGTTGTGTTTAATAAAATATTGCAGTACTAAGAAAATTAAATAATAAAATTATTATGGAAAATCCTATTGTTAAAACTTCTTATGGTGAAATTAGGGGTTTCAAATCTGAAGATGTTGAAGGTAAAGAATTCTATTCTTTTAAAGGAATTCCTTATGCTAAACCACCAGTTGATGAATTAAGATTTCAGGTAAATAAATAATTTTTACACTCAGTAATTCTCGTACAAGTTCAAAACTTAGTAACTTACCATTCTTAGAAATTCTGCGAACAGCACTATATAAAATATAATTCTTAATTGTAGTCTAAATAAAAACTACTGCCAATGAAAAAAATTTCATATATTTGGGTGCCTTCAAAAACAGCTTTAAACTACTTTTACAGTAAAGTAAATTTTAGGCACACGAGAAAAAATACTTTAGAATAATCCAAAATTTTCATTTCACGATTAAAATTATGCAAATCATATTTTTTAAATTACATATTGTAAGTAACTGACTCTAAATTTAGAAATAGTATAATTATGGTAAAATTTGGCTGTGTATATGTGTGTATGAATAAATACATGACCCTAATTTGCTTACAAATACCTAATATTTACTTTAGTATAAAAACAATTCTACGCTATTTTAGAACTCTGCCCTCAAAAATATGGATATTTTTTAAATGCACTCAAAAAAAATCCGTTTGGCTAGCGG
This sequence comes from Anagrus nilaparvatae, assembly GCA_022575985.1. NCBI lineage: Eukaryota > Metazoa > Arthropoda > Insecta > Hymenoptera > Mymaridae > Anagrus > Anagrus nilaparvatae. The sequence goes on from JAKSXM010000231.1 coordinate 35,355,350, forward strand.
ATTTTGGTTACTCATATACTGCCGTACAGGAGTAAAAAGGCAATATCTCGAGATTTTATGAAAAATGAGATTTTTATATGTGCATAATCGTGAAAAAAAAATCTATCCAGTGGTGCAAAAATTATTTTGATATCACTGATAACAAAAAAGTTAGCACTGCATATCTCGAAGGTTTCATGTATTTGATAAAATTTAACATGGAATAAAAAAAAAAATACATGAAATAAATGCATATCTCGAGATATTGCTTTTCTTCTCCTGTACGGCAGAGCAGCGCGCATGGAAAAAAATATTTCAATACAGGAGAAGAAAGGCAATATCTCTTTATATAAAACGCATATCTCGATATTGCTTTTCTTCTCCTGTATTATAAGCCGATTTGGCGCTGCTATTTTTGCATATCTCTTGTTTTTCATATAAGGAGTGGAAATTTTGGATAAATTTTTTCACCAATGAAAAGAGCATGTCTTAATTATCTTAGAAACATATAAATTTTTTTTAAATTGTATATAAACCTTTCAAAATTAACCGAAACGCGTTTCTTTAAATATCTCGAAATGAGTTAAAAGTGAGATATTGCCTTTTTACTCCTGTACGGCAGTATAGAGGAGCCATTTTTTCGCTCAAACAATTTGCAAATGGCTTGAAATGTAAAGAAAATTAAATTTTTTTTTTTCGATTTTTTGCATCGAACTCTGTTTGCATATTATTAAGAAGCGAAAGTTTTTTTTTTTTTTAATTCTTGCCCCTGTAGGATCTTTAATTACAAGCTCATAATTCGCTTTGATAATTCTTTTTTTAATTTTGCTTCCCTAATAAATAATTTTTGTAAATTCATATCCTGGAAGTTTATGACACTGATAGTAATAAAGTTTTGACTTTGAACGTATTAATCGTTTATTTATAAAAAACTTATTTGTTGTTTATGTTTATTTATATTTATATAAATCCATTTGTTATTTTAATACACGTGGTATAAAATAATGGCTATAGTTTTAATTGTAGGAAACGTAAAATTCAACTAGGTCTTAACTATGCATATTAAAACAATTATTCTTATCGATTTTTTATATTATAAAAACATACAAAGCTAGATTGCTTTGGTTAAATATTTATTAAATTTGGTTAAATATTAACTTTGGTTAAATAGTTAAATATTTATAATTAAATATTTTGGTTAAAAATTTATCTTGTTTTTCAATTATTAATTTTGCTGCCTCCCCCCTTTGAATTTCAGATTTCCAGGGTACCCTTTGCCTATAAACATGTTGAAATATTCTATTTCTTTACAAAATGATCCCAAAATTCGTGATCAGTGAGCCAAAAAATCTTTACTAGAATAATTCTATTATTTGCCAGTAATAATACAGCAAAACCCATATTTTGAGTATTTAAGCTCAACATAATTTGGGACCATCAGGGCACCGATCTATAAGGACCAGGGTTGACCAATAAGGACGACAAAATGGACAGCGTTGTGCGTCATCCATTATTTATATGTTGGAATATCTTGGAATGTCAAATATCTTGGAAGCTACAGCCTACACGCCCTAAGATACTTAAAACCAAGTAACTGTTTTTTAACCATTGAATCCAAATCTTTAGTTATTTTTTCTCTAAAACTGGGTTGTTTGCCGCTAGAGGGCATTCAAGGGGCGCGTTAAATATATACACGTAAAATTTTTTTTTTTTTTTTTTTTTTTTATTAAGTTCTTTAAAATAACATTTTCCCTCCAAGAAACGCCCTCTAGCGGCAAATTCCTAAGATTTAGAAAAAAATTAACTGCAGATTCGGAATCAGTGGATCCAAAAACTATAAGTTACTTGGTTTTCAGTACCTTCGGACGCGTAGCTTCCAAGATATTTGCATATAAATAGCTTTTTCACCCCTTAATCGCCCTCTAGCGGCGAACTCTCCAGTTTTAGAGAAAAAATAACTTAAGATTTGGAATCAGTGAATCAAATAACTATAAGTTATACTTGATTATAAGTATCTTAGGACGCGTAGCTTCAATGATAACTGCGATAATAGGATTTTTACTCCCGAAACGCCCTCTAGCGGCGAACGCCCCAGTTTTAGAGAAAAAATAACTGCAGATTCGGAATCAGTGGGTCATAAATCTATAATCTGCCTGGTACCTTTCAATTAAACACTCGATCGGATTTTTTGCATACGGAATGATACGCTAGCTTCTCAACAATATTTCTTTTTATTTTAAATAATTTAAACTATATAAAACAAAAAACTTGCAGAATTTTTATCTTTTAATACTAAAATTTTATGGATATTTTTATTAAATTTAAATTTTTAATAAAAAATAGGATCCAGAACCCTTAGAACCTTGGGGTGATGTAAAAGATGCTATGGAAAATGGATCAATTTGCGGGCAGGTAGATTTTGCTACACGTGAAATATCTGGAAGTGAAGACTGCCTTTATTTAAATATTTATACAAAGTTACCAGATAAATTACAACCTGTAATATTTTGGATACATGGAGGAGCTTTTGTTTCAGGTCAAGGAGACGATACATTTTATGGACCAAATTATTTATTAAGAAAAGATGTAGTACTTGTTGGAATCAATTACAGAGTAGGAGTACTTGGTAAGTTCCACTACTCTTTTCGAATTCCGTAAGGAAATTGATAATTAGAAATATTTTTTTTTAGGTTTCTTGAATTTAGAGGACGAAATAGCCCCGGGAAACCAAGGTTTAAAAGATCAGGTAATGGCATTAAAATGGGTTCAAGAAAATATCTTTAATTTTGGGGGTGATCCTGATAACATTACGATTATTGGAGAAAGCGCAGGTGGTGCATCAGTTCATTACTTGTGTCTATCTGAAATGTCAAAAGGTTAATAATTCTTTCTATCATAATAAAATATTTGGACTTAGATAAGTGCTTTGTAATTTATAGCTTATTCTAAAACTACATGGTAATCCCTTGCATTGTTTTCAAACATTGTGCAATAGTTTTTTTTTTTTTTTTTGAGAAATCATGTATTCTGGATGGAAACCTTATTTGATGGAAACCCAAGTAACTGAGGAAACTGCTATTTAAAATATTAATATTTAAAAAAAAATTTATTTTCTAGGTTTATTTCAGAAAGCTATAATACAAAGTGGAGCTGCAAATAATCCTTGGGCTTCAAATGATAACACTCCAAAGCAATATGCTGAAAGATTATGTAAATTATTAGGGCGTGATTTAGAGGATCCAAAAGAAATTTTTGAATTTTTAAAGGGAACAGATTTGACAGAATTATTGCAAGCTCAAAAGGAACTTTTGAGTCAAGAAGTATTATTTTTTTAAATAATTTTAAATTAAAATTTATTTATCAAACTACAATTTTGTAGGAAATGGACAGAAATATTTTAGCAGCATTTGTACCTGGGGTTGATGATAAATCATCAAATCCATTTTTACCAATACCAGTAGAAGAAGCAATGAAAAAGGGCATACAAATTCCTTTGATAATTGGTTTCAATAATAGAGAAGGAATTCTTATGGCGAACAGTAATTATTCTTATATTATGTATTTTATGCATCAATGATAATATAAAATGTAAAAATTATTCATTTATTTCACTTTAGCTATTAGCGAAGACAGGTATAAAAGAATGGAAGAAAATACTGAAGAAAATATACACCCTAATATCTCTAAATTATTGAAAAAATATAATTTAACATCAAAAGATTTATGGGAAATGTTTTTTGGTAACGAAGTATTAACTGCTGATATGAAAGAAAAATTTATCGACATGTTTAGTAGTTTATACTTTTTAATTGGAATACACGAAATTATTAAAATACAAAGTATTTGTAGCTGTGCATCGACTTATGTTTATTTATTTACGTATGATCGAGGTATTTCGATGGTAAAAAATACATTTAATGTCAACGATATCAAAGGTATTATTTTTATTTAAGTACTGATTTTATATAATAATATATGAAGGATTCTACGCCCATTGGGCCCAAGTTGAACTGAAGGGTTACAGAAATGGGTCCAAGCTATTTTTCCCAGAAAGTAAAACTATGAAATTTTACCTAGGCATATAAATTTTGGTAACTTTTAAAGTAATCGAGTTTAAATGGCAAATTTTTAAGAATGATGCAAAGATTAAAGTCATTATTGAAGATTTTTTTTTTGAGTTTCAAAAAATTAATTTTTATAATTAAAAAAAAAAGATCTTCAATAATAACTTTAAACTTTAAAAATTTGTTTAAATATTACCAAATTACATATGTGTAGGTATAATTTTCTGAGGAATCCAAATTTTCAATCAGATTTTCATTTGATCACGTGACTTGGTAGGAAATTCAAAATTTTGAAAAATTGGTCATTTTTTAGTTATTATTTTTGGTTCTATAACTGTTAGATCAGCGTAACCCACGGATATAATTATTTTTGATAAAAATAGATTATATAACAAGAAATTTAAGCGTAGATAGAAAATCGAACCTGCAGATTTTAAGTTATTTAAGCTCAAAGACGTAAATGTAAAAAAATAATTTTCTTGCGCATGCGCAGTCCAAAAAAAAATTTCGGAATTGCATTTTGCGGGAAATTTTCTATCGGCATCTATGAGAAAATATTTTTACATATCTAGGGCAAAAAAAGCCCATTTTTTGCCCATTATATGTAAAACTATATTTTAGAACACGGGGCAAAATATGGGGTTCTACTTTTGCATGCAAAGCCGCAGCCAATATTTTATCCCTTGTTTAAGAAATAGCTATTTCATGGTACTGGAAAAATAAGAAAAATAAATGCTCTTTTGTTACAAAATTAACTGAACCAACTCAAATACGAAAATGGATTCCAAAAATCGAAAATTGAACCTTTTGAGTTAAAAATTGGTACAGAGACTTATTATTAGTTGTACTTTCTGGAAAAAATATGTTTGACCCATTTCTGTGAACCTTCAGTTCAAATTGGCGTGGAATCCATCATACACAATTTCCTATTAATTTTAAGTCATTTTCATAACTTGGCAATAATTGTTTATTATTATAATAGGAGCTAGTCATTTTGATGAATTAATGTATTTATTTAATTCAACAATGCTTGAAAAATTAAACTTAAATCAAATTGGAACTGATTCTGCTCATAAATTAATGGAACAGATGACCGAAATGTGGACAAATTTTGCAAAATTTGGGTAAAATACATTTTAAATTAAAAAATAATTAAAATATTAACATGAAAATGATTGGAATTTTAGGAGACCAACGATTGAAACATCAGAATTAATACCATATTATTGGCAACCAATAACGAATGATCCAATAATACGTCACATGACAATTGGTGAAGAATTAAAAATTGGAAGCATGTTAAATTTAGAAAAAAAATTTTCTTACAAAATTGATCATTAATTTATTAATAATTCTTAAATCAAAAACACAAAATTTTTATTCTATAACACAAAACAGAGTAAATTTTATAGAATTCAATTTTATTATAATTTTAATTTTATAAACTGATTTTACATTCTAATACAATTTTTTGGTAATTCTATTTTATTACTTCACAAATAACTTATCTTATAACACTGTAAAAAATAACTTTTGTGAATATATTATAAACGCATATTTTTATAAATTTGCATACGTTACAAAAATAGAGGTGACCAAAAGCCTGAATTTTACTAAATTAAAAAACAAGATAGCATTAGACTAAGAAACTTTGCCTAATAAAATTGAAATTTATAATTTTAGATCCAGACCAGTTAAACCAGTTTTTGTAAATTCAAATAAAAATTCAAAAAAATAACTGATTCAATTTTATTATGCTATAGATCTTCAGTCTTCAAAATATTTTACATAAAAAACTAAATAACAAATAGAAAAGTAAAATTAGAATTTTGAAACTCTCAGGGTATCTTGAGAATCGATAAACTAACATATCTTTCCATCAGGAATTAAATAATTTTTATTTTAAATTTTTGAATTTTTCACAATAAATTTCTGATTAATTATTTAATGATAACAAAGATACCTTCATTATCAATTGAAAATAATATTAATATATGCTTCAGTTACCAAGCTCTTTGCAATTACCTTAAATTTTTTTTGCATTTATCCTTTGCAATTATTTAGTTCGTACCACGACATACCAACTGTACTCTTATACTTTTGTACCTCAATCAATAAAGTTAAAATTCTTAAATAAAAATTATTATTACTTTATTTATCCATTCGTAGACTATTAAAGGAAGTTAAATAAACAAAAAAATAATTAAATTTTTTTTTTATTATCCATGAAAATATGGATAATCCAGTAATAAAAACTTCTTATGGTAAATTACAAGGTTTTTACTCACAAGATATTGAGGGCAATACATTTTTATCATTTAAAGGAATCCCTTATGCTAAACCACCAGTTGGAGAATTAAGATTTAAAGTAAGTTATTTAACATTTAAATATTATATTCATCTATTCAAAATTTTTAAAATAGACCTAAAAATTTACTTCAGAAAATTGGTAATAAAAATCAGACAAAAGATAAAGGTGTAACTAATGGTCTGAAACTTTTGATATAATTTGCAACATAAATAACATGATTTTTTTTGTAAATATTATTTTGAATTTTTTTACGATAAAATCTGAATTTTGTCATAGAAAACAATATTTGCTGAGTCATTATGTTCGTGCATATAATTTTTTTATTTTTTATATTTTATTAAGTTAAAAAAAAACGCAATAATTGTACATTTCATTTCATACAGCAAAAAAATTTAACGTCTGAAAACTATGTTTAGATTTTATTACCACTGCTTTTTGCTATAATAAAATTGTAAATTACAAATTTATACTTATCAAATAAAATTTAAATATTACTTAATTAAAATTTAATCGTTTTTTTATCTTTTTTTAATCAAAAAGGATCCAATACCATTAGACCCCTGGTATGATATAAAAGATGCATTTAATAATGGTCAAGTTTGTGGGCAAGCGGATTTTTTTACACGTGAAATAGTTGGAAGTGATGATTGTCTTTATTTAAATGTTTATACTAAATTATCAAAAAAATTGCAACCTGTTATGGTATGGATTCATGGAGGAGCATTTGCTTCGGGTCAAGGGGATGATACTTTGTATGGACCAAATTATTTATTAAGAAAAGATGTGGTTCTTGTTGGAATCAATTATAGAGTAGGAGTTTTTGGTAGGTTTCGGTAATCTTTTTAAATTCCGCAAAATTGATAATTAAAATTTTTTTTTTTTTAGGTTTCTTAAATTTAGAGGACGAAATAGCACCGGGAAACCAAGGCTTAAAAGATCAGGTAATGGCATTAAAATGGGTAAAAGAAAACATCTCTAATTTTGGAGGTGATCCTGATAATATTACGATTTTTGGAGAAAGTGCAGGAGGTGCATCGGTTCATTACTTATGTCTGTCTGAAATGTCAAAAGGTCCCAAAATTAAATATTTCTTTTATGTTTTGTAAATAATGTTGTTTTTATTTATTTTCTAGGATTGTTTCATAAAGCTATTATTCAAAGTGGAGTTGCAAATAATCCTTGGGCTTCTATTGATAAAAGTCCAAAGCAATATGCTGAAAGATTGTGTAAATTATTAGGACGCGATTTGAAGGATCCATCAGAAATTGTACAATTTTTAAGAACTATTGATTGTATACAGTTGGTTCGAACTCAAGAAAAAATCTTGACTCCAGAAGTAAGTTTTCTTATTTTAATTAGATTTAAAATTTTAAGAATTTAATTCATCGAAGCAATGATAGTAAATTTTTACTTATTTTTGCGCCTACAGTACTGCAACCATTTTTACTAAAATGTTAGTTGGGTTGCAAAATATTATTCCCTGAAGTAACTAATAATAACCCCTGCTGGCCATCTATTTAAAATTTGATAAAAATTTTTTTCAGGAAAGGAATAAAAAAATATATTCAGGATTTGTACCAGGAATCGATGATAAATCATCAAATCCATTTTTACCAATTCCTATCGACGAAGCAATAAAAAATGGAATACAAATTCCAGTAATAATTGGTTTTAATAATAGGGAAGGGACAGTAACGGCTAACAGTAAAAATTTTTTTTCTATATTTATTACGCTTTTACACCAAAATAATCAACAATTTTTAATTCACAGCAATAAACGAGAGCAAGTTCAAAGAAATGGAAAAAAATTTTGAAAAACACATCCATCCACATTTACTAAAATTATTAGCAAAATATAAATTAACAATAAACGATTTATGGAAAATGTATTACGGTAACGAAGTATTAACAGTTGATTTAAAAGAAAAATTTGTCGACATGTGTAGCAGTCTATATTTTTTAATTGGAATACATGAAACTATTAAAATACAAAGCATTTTTAGTTGCGCGCCAACTTACGTTTATTTATTTACATACGATCAAGGATTTTCTTTAATAAAAAGTTCATTTAATGCTATTGATATCCGAGGTAATTTTATTAAAATAAATATTTTTCTAAATTTTTATATGAAATAATTTTTTTTTTCTAGGTGCTGGACATTTTGATGAAGTTATTTATCTTTTTAACTCAACGGCCATGGAAAAATTAAAAATTAAAACGATAGAATATGGTACTCGTAATTATAAATTAATGGAACAAATGACTGAAATGTGGACGAATTTTGCGAAATTTGGGTAAATTTTTAATTTTTACATAAAATTAAAATTAAAATGTTAACAAAATTTATTTGAATTTTAGGAGACCAACGATTGAAACATCAGAATTAATACCATATTATTGGCAACCAATCACGAATGACCCAATAATACGTCACATGACAATTGGTGAAGAATTAAAAATTGGAAGCATGCTAAATGAAGAAAAAAAATTTTCTTATAAAATTGATTATTGTAACAAATTATGAGAATTTTTATCTAAGAAAATCAAAAATATTTAATGATTCACACTTATGAATGTAAATTTAATGAACAAATAATTTGTTTTTTATTACTATAAAATAAATAATAAATAATCTGATATAAATATTTAATAAAATAATTAAAAATTTATCAAAATTATGTCTACAACGTATTGCAAAATTAATCATATTTTATTTTATTTTAAGAATTGCATACGCTTGCATTTACGATAAACCAATAAAATTTTTAATAAATCATATTTTATACATAAAAGTCAACGTCCATGATACTAAAATTTAAAAGCTTCATTTTTTTTTATTTTATCAATTTTAACGAATGCGGACTGCATGCGAAGAATAAATACTTCAAATGTGTTCGATTTGAGTAGAGGATCAAATGTGACTTAGAATAATTTTGATTTAGGGACTTAGACAAGATTTCATGAAACGTATTTTTACTAGATTCTAGGGACACTAGAGTAAAAATAATTAATTATGGCTCAAAGTTTATTAAAATTCTGCTCGAGTAGGATCCATAAAATTGTCTCAAAGCAAAATTTTAATAAATTTTTAGTAATAATTACTAGAGTCCAATTGTTTCAACTTTAGAGTTCCCAAAATCTAGTAAGAATATATGCTTCATGAAATTGGCCCCCTAGAATAATTCAAATTTAGGGACTAAGAATAATCCATGTTTAGGGACTTGTAATAATTTGGGTTAAAGGGCTTAGAATATTTCCGATTTAGGGACTTAGAATATTATTATACGGGCTTAGAGAATCAGAATAATTTGGGTTGAGAATATTAACATATAGTAAAGAAAGTGATAATTACAAATTGTAAAATTAGCAAATTGTATTGTAATGTTGTGTAAGTTTTATTTATTATACCTAGCCATCAGCTGTAATAAACATAAGTTTTTTAGTTGTGCTTTCGAAAAATAGTTTGGATCAATTTTTGCGACTCTTTAGTCTAATTTAAGTTCAGATGGGGTTGAACCTCTTGTATATAAAATTCGAAACTAGAATATGTAACATAGAAAAATCATAAAATGAAGGGTTGGAATTACAAGATTGTTCTTTAGGTTGATAGTAAAGAATGTCCATAACCTTTAAGATAAGTAAAAATCAGCATCGTTTACTCTTTTAATAAAAAGTAGTTGTTCGAAAATTAGAATTGAGTACATAACGTAATGGCATAGAAAATAGTACGTTTTACTTTATTTTGCCAAATGCGAAGGCTTACTTATAATATAAATATTTCTAGATGACGTTAGGGATGTCTGTTTTTAAAGAGCAATATTGACAACCTATCAAAATTGAAATATAGTCGTTATTGCCCCCTAGTAAAGAAATACAATTCTACTCTGATTTATGTTACATAATACAAACATAATTACAAAGTTGATTAAATATTACTTTGTTACGATATGAACTCACCAGACATAAATTAAATATGTATATTTTTTGTTATCATAAAATTGAAACACTGACACTTTTTATTAAATTTGATAAAAAAATTTTTTATTTTTCGTCTGTCCAAATAATTATCATTTTCTTGACTGTTATCCTACAAAACGTTAAATAAAAAAAATAAAACTTTGATATATTTTGACATTGATTAATATTAAATTTATTTACAATAATTTGCATTTTAAAAATATTATATGCACATAAAGCGGCGTACAAAGAGGATATAGTTTTTAATTTCATTCAATGCAGTATCTTTTGATATTTCATAAATAAAACTTGTTGATTAAGTTAATATTACAAATTTTTATATTTAGTGATGATTAATTAATTTTATTTTAAAATAAAAGAATTTTTTAAAAATGGATCATTTGATTGTTGATACTTTTTATGGAAAAGTTAAAGGAGTTAAAGATAAGGACATTGATAACAATGAATTTTATTCGTTTAAAGGAATTCCATATGCAAAACCACCAATTAACGAATTAAGGTTTCAAGTAAGGATCAATTATGCTTTAAATTTTATCATTTTTCACTATAAGTTATGAACGCCACTTATAATTGTTCGTTTTCAAAATAATTTACTTCGTTGGTTAAATTCTAAAATTAAACTGTAAAGTTTTTTCATACACTGTAAAAAGTAACTTTCTAACTAACTTTTAGATTCACAAAAAAAAATAGAATATTTTCGAAAAATTGATAATTTAAACATTTTTTTCGAAAATTTACAAAAAATATTTGCTAATTTACAAAATTTTTCGTAAATTCACAAGAAAAAATCGAGAATTCTCGAATTTGTTCTTAATATACTAAATTTAGTAAATTTACCAATTTTTCGAAAATATTCTATTTTTTTTGTGAATCTAAGAAAGTTACTTTTTACAGTGTACAACGTAAACTAAATTTTAAAACTAATTTGAAATACTCATTTCTTTGAAAAATTAACTTTTAAGTGTAATTTTTGTATTAATTAATAATTAATATTTTTCTTTTCTTCAAATTTATTATTAACAATTATGACACAATGTAATAATCACTTAATTTTTTATTGATAGATTTAAGATGCATAAATTACACGTACTTAAAAAAGTACGTAATGAAAAACTTACATAATTAGAATATAACAAATAAAAGAAAGAAAAAAAAACTAGAAAAACAATATTTGTCAAATAAATTACTTAATATTTTTAATGTTTAAACCTATTATTAATGATGAAGAAGCAATATTACATAAAACAAAATCAAATAATAAAAAATTCTTGTAAATAATCAACAAATATTTAATAAAAAATTATATAAATTTAAAAATATTTTGTTTATTTTACATAAGGATCCACTACCACCAGAATTTTGGGAAGGTGTAAGAAATGCGAAACAATTTGGACCAAATTGTTGTCAATTTAATGCACCAATGCACACATTTCTTGGAAGTGATGATTGTTTATATTTAAATATTTATTCAAAAAAATTAGATAAAACTGCAAAGCTGCCTGTTTTATTTTGGGTTCATGGTGGTGGATTTTTTTTTGGAAGTGGTGATGACGATTTATATGGACCACAGTATTTTCTTCGTAAACATGTTGTGTTAGTTACCTTCAATTACAGACTAGGAGTACTTGGTACGTGTAATTTATAAAACGAACCTCGTATTATTAAATTAACAAAATTATTTTTTTAGGTTTTTTAAACTTGGAAGATAAAGTTGCTCCTGGAAATCAAGGATTCAAAGATCAAGTATTGGCCTTAAAATGGGTCAAACAAAATATTTCAAATTTTGGTGGTGATCCAGATAACGTTACAATATTTGGAGAAAGTGCAGGTGGTGCTGCTGTTCATTATTTATGTTTATCTCCAATGGCAGAAGGTAAAAATTCACCAAAAATTAAATTTTTTCAAAAATACTTATTTAATTTTTTTCCAGGACTTTTTCACAAAGCAATTATTCACAGTGGTGCAGCTACTAATCCTTGGGCATCGATCAAAAATCCAAAAGTTTATGCTCATAGATTAGCTTCATATTTAGGTTTCAAGAAAACAGATCCTCAAGAAATTGTCGAGTTTTTAAAAACAGTTAACTGTATACAGCTAGTGAAAGCTCAAGAAAAAATTTTAACACAAGAAGAAAAAAGAAAAAAACTGTTTTGTGGATTTGGTCCTGGTAATGACATTAAATCTTCAAACCCTTTTTTACCCATTCCTGTAGAAGAAGCAGTCAAAAATGGTATAAACGTACCTTTATTTATTGGTTCCAATAATAAAGAAGGTATCATAATGTTAAATGGTAAGTCAAATAAAATAAAAAATTTCAAATTTAAAATAAAAATCTTAAATTTTAACAGGTCTAAAAGATAATGTATTAAATAAATTAAAAGATGATTTTAATAGTTTTTTACATCCAAGAATAGAAAATATACTAAAAAGATACAATTTAACAAATCAAGATATTTATGACTTATACATAAACAAGAAAAAAGATAATAAATGTGTAAAGGAAAATTATGTCGATATGATAACTGAATTGCATTTTGTATTTGGTATTTATGAAACTATAGAAATCCAAACAGCAAAAAATATTAGCACACCGACGTACGTTTATTCCTTTACTTATGATAAAGGATTTTCATTTTTAAAATTGATAACTAGTACAAATATGAAAGGTAAGTTATTTTTTTTAAATTGTTTCAATTCAATTTTAAGTTCAATTTTTTCAGGTGCTGCACATTTTGACGAATTAATTTATTTATTTAATATGACAATTTTTAATCCTAATAAATTAAATAAAAATTTTGTAAAAATGTTAAATTCATTTTTTATGTCATTTTTGGAATTAAATTTATGGAATCCAATAAATTTAACCAGTTTTTTATTAAAATATCGTTTAGCATTTAAAAAATTTAGTAAAGATACTGATGATTATAAATTAATGGATCAAATGACTAATTTATGGATTAATTTTGCTAAAAATGGGTTAGTATTTTATTTTAATTTTTGTTTTATTTTTGTTTTATTTTTTTTTTTATTAAAATAATTAATTTTTTTTTTAGCGTACCGTCATTAAATGATAATTTAAATTTTAAGTGTCAGCCAGTAAAACAAGATAATTATCAAACCATAGTTTTTGAAAATGATGGCTTAAGGATAGAAAATTCATTACATTTAGATCAATATTTACAATTTAAAAAATTAATAAAATAAGTACACTGAAAATTCTGGTTAAAGCTACTAGGATCCATTTTTTGGAAGCTGGATTTTTTTTAACCTTTGTAAATATCTTGAAACGTAGTGAAAATTTGAAAAAATGAGTTTTATTTTAAAAATTCCAACTGCCAAAAGTTGAGTGCAGCTAGATTTTTTTTCAGTGTAACTAAAAAATATATAAGGGTTTCCTTGGAAGTGATGGTTCAAGTGCTAAAAGGTCGTGAAAATCGGCCCAGACTATTTTTTTCAACTAAAAAATGTATAGCCGGTGTGTGTAAACGCAATCTAAATGCATGGAACTTGTTTATTTACAGCTAAGTGCTAGATGCAATACATAAATATTACGAAATGACATTACAATTTTCTATTTTTACAATTTATTTCTTTACTAGATATTATGTCCCTCAATCCAGATTATTTTAAGCCCCTTAACCTGAATTCTTCTAAGTCCCTGAATCAAAAATTTTCTAACAATAAGTTCCTAAAAACGGATTATTAATTTGTTCTAAGTCCTTAAACTAAAATTATTTTAAGTTCCCCCCTCCATTGATTTTCAGATTCCCAGAATACCTCGCCTCATAAACATGTTCCATGTTAAAATAAATTCTCCCACCCATTTAGCTTTCTAGATCCAATTATTAATTTTTGGCAACCATTTATGTGTTTTTTGCTTTTTTCGGTAAACCGACTCGAAATTCTGTATCAAATGCTTATTTTACATCGAAAAATAGTTTTCTTTTAAATACTTAAATAAAATTTCCCGTAAAATTCGTTTCCAGGGTCCAAAAATTGATTATTGAAAAAAAAATCTGTTTGCTGCAAGCGGAAATGTTCCAGTAATGGTTACCGGAATTCCACTTAAGAATAGCGAAACTTTTTTTCTTGCTCAAACGATAGCCAATAAGTTGATACGTAAAGTAAATTAAAAAAAAAATTTTTTTACCGTACCGCTGCTCGCATATACTGAATATCCTACTTATACTGTTTGGAATATGATGTAACAGAAGCTAGTAAATTTATTAAAAACAGCCAAAAACACGTAAATAGATGTCAAAAATTAATAGAAAGCTGAAACTGGGTGGTGAGACTTAATTTATAATTGCACTTTCGGAAATAAATAGTTTTGACCCATTTCTGTGATCCTTCAGTCTAACTTGAAGTCAGCTGATATGGAATCTCTTATATTAATTATTTGTATTTAATTGTTATTTATTAATTTTGTGACGTTATATATTTATTACTTTTTTTAATAAAAAATATATTTACAAATAAATTTTTGCTTTACTATTTTATAATCAAGATTTAGTTTTTACAAGTGCGTAAACTTTAACATTCGAAATGAAATTTAAAATTTGGAATAAATTCTATTCTAATTCTTTCAATGGAGATTTAAGCGATTCATAAGTCTGTATTCCCCTTCAAATCATTTATTTTAAAATTTTGAAGAATGTATTATATCCGCAATATATACTATAGGTTTTTAGATCTACTACAGGTTTTTTGGGTCGCTGATCACAAATTTTGGGGTCTTTTCTATAAGAAATTGGAGCTTCATACTTGAATTTGCAAAAACTACCCCTAGAAAGGGGTATTTTTGATGCAGTCGAACTTTAAGTCCCCATATTTAGTCCATATTGGTTTTTTGAATCGTTGATCATGAATTTCGGGGACTTTTTTTTAAAATTATTATTTCATCCTTAAATTAGTATAAATACCCTAAAGAGAGGTATTATTACTTTTTTCGCGCTTTCAGTTCTCAAATTTGATCCACATAGATTTTTTGGGTCGCTGAGCACGAAATTCAGGGTCCTGCCTACTAAAAATTAGCGCTTCATCCTTGAATTTGAGAAAACGTGAAATACATCAAAACGGGGTAATTTTTGCTAATTGAAGGGTGTAGCACTAATTTTTAATAGACAAGAAGAACCCCATGTGGGCCCCAAATCTAGACACTCAAAATTCGAATACATTAAAAATACCCCTTTTTAAGGGTAATTTTTCGCAAATCCAAGGGTGCAGCCCCAATTTCTCATAGAAGATTTTTGTGATCAGCGACCAAAAAACCTATAGAAGACCAAATCTGGTGGTGGCCAAAAACTATACAAACAAAACCGTGTTTGCGTTGCGGCTGCGCTTGCGATTGTGACCCCAATTTACCGCGTTTGTAAAATCAGCCTAAAAAAAAATTTTTTTGTGTTTCAAACGATAGCAAATTGTTTGAAACCTATAAAGAAAATAAAGTAAAAATTTAGTTTCACTGAATTAAAATGCGAGCACCATGGCATAATGGGACTTAAAAAAAATTTTTGAACCAAAAAGTAATTTTTTTTAAAAACATTTATCTTTAGGTTATATGTGATTTGCAGCCATTAAAAGAAAAAAAAAAAAATTCAGCTTCACCAACCAGAATCCCGGTAACAACAACCGTATTTTTTTTTCAGTGTACATAGAGTTCACCATAAAAAAAGTTTGTGAAGCGTATAGTATAATATTTTGAAGTTATATATTTATTTATTTTGAAAAAATTTAGCGCAGGCGTGGCCAATGCGCATAAAACATCCCGAAAATGGAAGCTTATTAATATTTTTCTCATATTTTTACTTGATATCGAAAAATCTTTATATAATCATTCGTCTTTTTTTATCAAAAAGAAGTGGCATCTATGTACAAGAATATTCATTAGACTATAATTATATTCAGTCTTTCATATAATATGATAATAACAGTGCATCGTCTATTTTATTGATTTTTACTATAGCTATAATATTTCATTATATAATGCATTATTTTTTAATAACATATCATAAGTAATTTTTTTTTGTTTTGTTATTGTTAGTATCATTTAAAACTGCATTATAGGAAGTTTCTATTCAATATTTAAAATTTTTGATATTAAATGATTGTTTTTAGTTTTTTTTAATTTCTGTATTAAGATTGAATAAATGAAAGTAAAAAGATATTAATTACCACTTTAGAATGGAAAATTTAATTATTGAAACTTTGTATGGAAAATTAAAAGGGTATCAAGATAAAGATATAGATAACAATGATTTTTATTCGTTTAAAGGAATTCCATATGCTAAACCACCTGTTGGAAATTTGAGATTTAATGTAAGAAAAAATTATTTTAATTAAATTTGTGCTATTAATTTTTCTATTGCATGATAATTTTTATTAATACTAATAAGATGACAAGAAATTTTCTTTCATGCTAAATAATACATGTGTTGTTGGATATACTATACATACAAACAAATTGCAAAAAATTATTATGCAATAGAATGATTTTCAAAAAAAAAAATTTTTTATATTAATTATTTTTATTTAATCTGCAATCAAAGAATAAAATAAAATCTAATTTCCAATTAATTTTGTAAAAGAATTGTATGAAAATAATTTTTTTTTTCTTTCATTTTTTAACTAATATTCTTAATTCATTTGAATTTTGTATAAATGAAGGTGGATTGTATATGATAATATAGTTTTTTTCTTGTGTAAAAATAAAAGATACCTAATCAAAATATTATATATGAGGTATTCCATTCCAACTGGCCCTAAATTTTGGCCAAAATCAAAGGGGGTTTATATAGAAAATTGTCAGACTTTATTTTTTTTCAGATTTTTTGTTCTTTTGTACTGAAAAAGGTCTGAAACAGTGAAAAACTTAAATCAATATGGTTCACCGGGTCATAGAGCTCAAAAAACCTGATACAAATGTATTTAAGCGTGTTTAAAATTTTTTTGATTTTTAGATATTTTGGTTTTATTCGCATAAAACCATTTGAATTGGCTAAAATTCCTTATAAACCAAGTTTTCTAATAAAAAAAGTGCTGATGAAAAGGGTAAATGGGATTTTTCTGAAAATTTTTATTTTGGCCAAAATCGAAAGGGTTATGTATGGAAAAATGGTCAAATTTTTTTTTTCAAATTTTTTGTTGCGTTATACTGAAAAAGGTTCGAAACAGTCAAAAATTTTAATCAATATGGTTCACCGGGTCAAAAAGCTTAAAAAACCTGAAATAAAAAAGTTCAAGTGAGTTTAAAAATTTTTGCATTTTTAGAAATTTTGTCTTTATTTGCATAAAACCATTTGGATTGGCTAAAATTCCTTATAGATCAAGTTTTCTAATAAAAAAAGTGCCGATGAAGTGGGGAAAAAGGGTTTTTTTTACAATTTTTATTTTGGCTAAAATTGAAAGGGAAATGGAAAAATGGTCAGATTTTTTTTTTTTCAAATTTTTTGTTCTTTAGTACTGGAAAAGGTTTAAAACTACTAGAAACTTAAATCAATATGGTTCACCGGTTTAGAAAGATTAAGAAACCAGATATAAATGGATTTAAATGAATTTAAAACTTTTTGATTTTTTGATATTTTGGCTTTTTTTGCATAAAACCATTTGAATTGGCTAAAATTCCTTAAAAATCAAGTTTTCTAATAAAAAAGTGCTGATGAAAAGGTTGATACTGATTTTTTTGACAATTTTTATTTTGGCCCAAATTGAAAGAGGTTTATATGGAAAATGTAAGTTTTTTTTTGAAACTGTTAGAAACTTAAATCAATATAGTTCTGCGAGTCAGAGTGCTCAAAAAACCTGTTATAAATAGATTTAAGCGAGTTTAAATATTTATATTCTAAAATCAAATTATTCTGATTCCCTACACCCGTATTAATCTAAGTCTCTTAATCGAAAATATTCTACGTCCCTGAACCTGAATTATCGCAAGACCCTAAACTTGTTT
This sequence comes from Anagrus nilaparvatae, assembly GCA_022575985.1. Lineage (NCBI taxonomy): Eukaryota > Metazoa > Arthropoda > Insecta > Hymenoptera > Mymaridae > Anagrus > Anagrus nilaparvatae. The sequence continues at coordinate 35,373,631 of JAKSXM010000231.1, forward strand.
TTTTTTTATGTCCTTAAATCAAAATTATTTTAAATTCCATCTAACATCCTCCCCTCTTTTAAATTGGCGCTTCCTCTCCTTAAATCAGAAACATTTGACCACCCCTTAATTTTTGGAATTCCAGGATACCACTCCCTATAACATGTTCCATGTTAAAATTGGGTAAATGTAAACTATGGGTGAACAAGATAAGAAAATAAAATTTAAGTCAGCCCATGGATCCTTATTTTTAATTGCTAACTACAAGCTTTAAATTTAACAAATTATTAAAAATTAAGATTTTGGTTGAAAATTTAATAAATGGTCAAAGCTAAATATTTTTATCAGGATCCATTACCACCAGAGCCATGGTCTGATACTAAAGATGCATCAAAATTCGGTCCTAATTGCTGTCAATTTTATCTACCAACTGATTCAGTCATAGGCAGCGATGATTGCCTATACTTAAATGTTTACACTAAAAATTTAAATAGTACTGCTAATTTACCAGTTTTATTTTGGGTTCATGGTGGTGCATTTAGCTTCGGAAATGGAGACGATGAATTGTATGGCCCAAAATATTTTCTTCGTAAAAATGTGGTTTTGGTGACGATTAATTATAGAGTTGCAGTACTTGGTAATATTTACGAAATTTTAAATACCAAGATTATAGCATTCATATGATTATTCCGAAAAATTATTTAACAGGTTTCTTAAATTTGGAGGACGAAGCGGCGCCTGGAAATATGGGTTTGAAGGATCAGGTAATGGCATTAAAATGGGTAAAAGAAAATATTTCACATTTTGGAGGGGACCCTGACAATATTACGATTTTCGGAGAAAGTGCAGGTGGAGCATCTGTTCATTATTTATGCTTTTCAGAAACAACAAAAGGTATAAAATTATATACAACAGTGTCAAAAATTATTATTGTTAATACATTTTGATGCATATTTCTTAGGACTCTTTCAAAAAGCAATAATTCAAAGTGGTGCTGCAACAAATCCTTGGGCTTCGATTAAAAATCCGAAAAAATATGGTTTTAAATTAGCAGAATATCTAGGTTGTACAGAAAAAAACCCCAAAAAAGTTGTGGAATTTTTAAGGACGATTGAGTGTACGAAATTACTTGAAGCACAGGAAAAAATAATGACACCTGAAGTAAATTATCTGATTCTTAAAGAAAAAAAAATTACGCTGTTCTAAAAACTTTTGTTTTTAATTTAGGACCGAAAAATGAAATTTTTAGGCATTTTCGGACCTGGAGTTGACGATAAATCTTCTAATCCATTTTTGCCTATTCCAATTGAAACCGCTATAAACAAAGGAATTCACGTTCCATTAATTATTGGCAGTAATAATAGAGAAGGGATTCTGATGTTAGATGGTACAAAGTTAATTAATTTAAATAAATTAAAATGATTGTTTTAATCCATATTTATTTAGGTCTACAAGATAAAGTTTTTGATACCATCAAAAGTGAATTTGATAGCTTCTTAAATCCAAATATAAAATATATTACTGATAAATATAATTTGAAAAATGAAGATCTTTATAGGTTATATTTTGAAAATGGAAAGCAAAATAAAAGTAATAAAGAAAATTATGTAGATATGGCTAGTGACTTACATTTTGTGCATGGAATTTATGAAATTATTAATATTCAATTGTCTTTAAATAATGTTCCAACTTACGTATATTCATTTACGTATGATAAAGGATTTTCATTATTAAAATTATTATTGAACACAAATTTAAAAGGTAAAAATATTTTTTTGCAAAAATAAAAACCATATAATTAGTGAGTTAATTAATTTAAATTATGACACAAATTTTTTTTATTGTTAACATGGAATATATTCTTATATGAAAGGATATCTGAAAAACGTTTCCAACACGGGGGGGATAGATGTTGTCAGGTGAGTGGGAGGGTCAAATTGACATAGAAGGACTTCAAGGAATTCAGATGTTTAGGGGCGCTTTCATGTAGCGTATTTTTACTAGATTTGTAGGGAAAATAGTGTTAAAACCACTAAATTTAGTAACTGTGGCCAAAAATTTAAGGATTTACAATAATTGAAGTTTAGGGACTTGGAATTATTCAGATTTAGGGACTTAGAATAATTTGATAAAATGGTACAGAATAATAATAAGGATTTTAAGAACTTAAAATTATTTTTTTTTGGCTTAAGGATTTAAAATTATAAAGTCTTCAAGATTCAAAATATAAAATTAAACATGTTCCATGCACATTTATACATTTGCACTTTAAGTGCCCAGATTTGGCACATAGGGATTTTTTTGAATCTGGACGGTCAAAATATGAAAATAGCAAAAATACCCCTTCTTGAAGGTAGTTTTAGTTAATTTAAGGGTAAAATTTTAGTTTTTCCTAAAAAAATCACAAAAATTCTTGATCAATGACCCGGAAAACCACAATGTGCCAAATCTTGGGCACTGAAAGTGCAGAAATATAAAAAATACCCCGTTTTTGGGGTATTTTTTGCAAATTTGAGGGTATCCCGCACATTTTTTTACAAAATGACCCCAAAATTCGTGGTGAGCTACCCTTACATAATGATACCATATAAAAGTATACATGTAAAAAGAATAAACATATGGGCTTTTTAATAAATAATGTTAATATTTTAACTTGATGTTACTCTTAAAATGATTGCGGAATTTTTTAGAAAATATAAAATAATGCCTCTTGTCTAATTATGTAGATATACATTCTATTAAATATTAAAAAAAAATATATTTAACATTTAGGAGCATCGCATTTTGATGAAATAAATTATTTATTTAATTATACAATGTTTGACTTGAAATACATTATTCAAAACTATTCAAGAGTATTTAAAACTTTTAATTGGATGTTTTGGAATTTAAAATTATGGAATCCAGTAAATTTTATAAGTTATTTGTCGAAATATAAATTATCAGCAAAATTTACCAAAGGAAATGATGATTATAAGTTAATGGAACAAATGACTGAATTATGGTATAATTTTGCAAAATATGGGTTAGTTTAGATATTTTTAAATTTAACTAAATATTTTTTTATTTATGCTAAGAAAATGTTTAATTTATAGGGTACCAACTTCAAAATATTTAACATCTTCTTGGAAACCAATTAAAAAAGATATGCCACAAACTTTGGTTATTGGATTAGATGGTTTACGATTGGAAAATAAATTACATTTAGAAGAATATTTTACTTTAAAAAAATTAATTAAAAATTAAGTATTATTTATTGTATTAAAAAATTTATAGCAATATTACCAAAGATGTTAATTGAATAATAAAAGGAATATTTAATTTTATTATTATTAATTTTTATCATTTTTTTTTTCATCGTGTGATTGTTTAAAATTGAATTTAAGTATTGTTATTTTATCTTACGTCTAATAATGGATTATACAAATAAATGCAAAAGACTTTTCTAGGGAAATATGGTTTTATTTCTCCCAGAATTTTGGACTATTCTTACTGTTAAAATAAACTCTTTTTAACGAAATAAAATAATTAATTTGCGAAAAAATTATAAGTTTTCAAAGAAATTGTAAATTTACTCATTTTGCGAAAAAATCAAAAATTCTCAAATTTTGTATATGAATTCGCATAGTCGTGCCACTATGAATTCATTTCGTAGCCCAAGTTATAGTGATAGATCCACAGATAATAATAAGGTGGATAATTGTTTTTTGATCCATTGGAAACGAATTTGGGGTCTATTTTGACCTAAAAGTGGCAAGTTAACTATTACAATTACAAAATTATTGCTTAAGTTTGCAATATTTTCCAATAATTTATTAATAACAATTTACCTGTCACATTTAGGTCAATATAGGTCCCAAATTCGTTTTCAGTGGGTCAAAAAACGTATATCCTCCATATTTTCATACTCTGAACTATCGCTCAAAAAACTACATGGCAAATTATGAATTTCGAAAAGAATTTTTTATATTCTCGTACATTTACAAATTTACAAATTTTCGCAAATAAACCATTTGTTTTGTAAATTTACAGGAATTACTTACGACAGTCTGAGTATTACATAATTGATCTTAATCGTAATTTATTAATTTTTAAAGAACTGTTTACAAAAAACTTTTTGATAAAATTTTTCTAATTGATATGTCTGAGTTTAATTGTTATATCTAAGAATTCAATCATCAAATTCCATAACTAACAAATAAGTATCTGAATCATTAAAATTTTATAATTTAAAATCGTTATTTTTTAGTAGCCAGAGAATTAGTAGTATTTTTTAAAGTGCCTTTAATTTCCGAAACTATATTCTACTGATGAATAACTGGAGGACCTTTTGGAAACTTTATCTTGATTAGTTTTCCATATTTTTAAAAATTAATTAATTCGTCCACAAAATTTAACGATTTTTTATTTTTTAATTGGTATTATGCATTACTAAATTAAAAACTAATTGGTATTATGTATAATAAATACATAACTTAAATTACTCTTAATTAAGCATACAAAAAATTGAACCATTATTTTTCTCAGAATCAATTATATTTTAAATATAGGTACATTCATATAGATTTTTTATACAACTTTTGCATTTATGATATGCAAACAATATAATTACAAATCGTAAATTATATATTACTTTTAAGGAAAAAACAAATACATTCATACGAAAATCTTGTCATTTTTTTTCATAATTTTTATGATTTTCTGCTTTAAAAGCGAAATAGCAGAAGTAAATGTAAGAATAAATGAAAAAAAAAAATCACGTCATAATAACATGCTGATAGCTTATATTAAAAGTATTTAATCGTATTTGCTTTATACACAGTATCATTTTAAACTTAAATGAATTAACTGGTAAATTTTTTAGCACACAAAAATTTGTACGAAAAAATTTGGACATGAATTGTTTTTAAATTGTTTAAAATAAAAAATGGATAATAATAATTTAATTGTCGATACTACTTATGGTAAATTGAAAGGAATTTTTGAAAAAGATGTTGATGGTAATAAATTTTATGCATTCAAAGGAATACCTTATGCTAAACCACCAATTGGACATTTAAGATTTGAAGTAAGAAATTATTCATACAATAAAATTTGTTTAATATTTTAATCACATATAATTTTTCAATGTTAAATAATAAAAAATAATTAATAATCAACTAAGTAAACTGAAATAACAAATCAAAATACACATTAATTTAAATGATTTATATTTTATGAAAAAGATATAAAAAATAATCAATTATGATAGTGTGTATTATAAGAGAAATTGAAAAATTAAACTGTATATCTATTGATATGTAAATTAAAACTTTATTTTATTTTAAAATTTCTTTTTAAAGTTCAAAGGTCATTAAAAAAAATTCGTTATTAAGATTATTTTACTGTAATTCTATCTGTTGAGCAATTTTTTAAGAGTCTTTATTAAGGTGATAACTAATCAAATCGTGTGTATTATCGTCTACCAATTAAAAATTATTGTATCGATATCTGAATTTTATTTAAAAGAAAATAAATAGTTTATTAAATTTTAACGTAGAGCTTGTTTATAGCGACCCCCTCCCCCCCAGAAGGCCTGAAAATCACGGGGAGTGGGTCAAATGGGGCTTAAAATAATTTTAATTTGAAGACATAAAATAATTTTGGGTTAGGGACTTAGGATAATTCGAGTTTATAGGGACTTAATCACTGGCTGTATTCGAGTTGTGTAAGAGTATATTCTCGCAAATGAAATGACTTTGAAAGTATATATAAGTACGGAGTCATCCCAAAACAAATATCTTGAAATTTTCTAAATCTGTATATAATGTAAATTTAAGTTTCATCGATTTGTAAATTTTGTTAATTTCTGTTATTGTTTTTTATTGATGGATTTATTATCTTGTATTCTTATTAATAATTAGTTGGGATGACTATAATAAAGTATTCTTATCCGTTGTGGATTTATTGAGAATTTTAATAGGTATTATTATTAATATAACATAAATAATCATTATCGGAATTTATGTGTCCCCTTATAGTTTCATTTTTATCCTTGAGGTAAGAATTTAAAACGTGCTATCGAAAGCTCAGGGAAAAATAAAAATAAGTAATAAATATAAGAGAAGTAATTAATAAAGTATTATAGTTTAAAAATAAAAAGAATAATATGTATAGGTATACAAATGTTTAATTTTCTGTACTGCAGCCCGAAAGTACGCCGTATTTTCTCGCCACAGTTGCAGAAAAATTTTGTACAATTCTCGGCCATAAACAAAGAATGACCCAAATCACACGTAAATTAACTTCCGAGGCGAAGCCGAGATTTGGGCCATTCTTTATTTTTCTGGCCTAGGACCGTAATATACTATTAGTGATACAACGACGTTATATGAGTCTTCCGCCCGAGCATGAATTTAGTCAAATAAATATGACATCAATACGAGCATCAATATATCAAGTTTCAAACCGCGTATTCACGAAACTGTAAAGTATGCTTTATGTCTTAAAAAGGACTTCATTTGTAATTGATACCTGGAAAATACTAAATTAGTTTGATTTATAATCAAATTTAAGCTTATAACTTAAAACATAAACTAAGGTTTTAAAAAATTCAATGTATAGTTTAATGAAAAAATATTTAAATCAATTGAATTCAAAAAAAATTAAAAAATTAAAATAACCAATTAGGAACCATTATTACCAGAACCATGGAATAATATAAGAAATGCAACCAAATTCGGACCCAACTGTTGTCAATGTTTACCATTAAATTTTGTGGTTGGAGCTGATGATTGTCTTTATCTGAATGTTTATTCAAAAAATTTAAATAATACTTCAAAATTACCAGTACTAGTTTTTATACACGGTGGCGGATTTTTTTTCGGAAATGGCGATGATGAATTATATGGCCCAAAATATTTTCTTCGTAAAGACATTGTTTTAGTAACATTCAATTACAGATTAGGAGTATTAGGTATGCTTTCTAGAATTTCAAAGCCATTAACCAATTCCTTTATTAATTAAAAATTTTTTTTCTTACAGGTTTTTTAAATTTTGAAGATAAAGTTGCACCAGGTAATATGGGTCTTAAGGATCAAGTTTTAGCACTGAAATGGATTAACAAAAATATTTCGAATTTTGGAGGTGATTCTAATAATATTACAATTTTTGGAGAAAGTGCTGGTGGGGCATCAGTTCATTATTTATGTTTATCAGATTTAGCGAAAGGTACTAAAAATATTTATTTTGATGAAATAATTTTTGTTTCAATTTATTATTTTTACCAGGATTATTTCAAAAGGCAATAATTCATAGTGGTGTTGCTAACAATCCATGGGCTTCTCTAAAAAATCCAAAGATCTACGGTTACAGACTTGCTGAAGTTTTAGGTTGTAAAGAAACTGAATCAAAAAAAATTGTTGAATTTTTGAAAAAAGTCAATTGTAAGAAGTTACTTGAAACACAAGGAAAAATTTTAACACCTGAAGTATAATTGATTATAACTATTAAATACTTGTTATTAAGTTTTTTATCAAAATAAATTATTTTAGGAACAAAATAAGAAAATTTTGTGTGCATTCGGTCCTGGAGTAGATGACAAATCTTCAAATCCATTTTTACCTATACCAATTGAAGAAGCTATGATTAAGGGAGTACACGTTCCTTTGATTATTGGTTGTAACAACAGAGAAGGAATCGCAATGTTGGATGGTAAAAACACAAATTAATATTTAATCTCCAACAATAATTAAAAAAAAAAATCATTTATTCAGGTCTAAAAAATAGTTTATTTAACGAAATAAATAACAGTGTAGATCATCTGCTACATCCAAATATAAGTAATATAGTTGAAAAACATAAATTTACAAATCAAGATATTTATAATTTATACTTTGAACATGAAAATAAAAATAAAAGTAAAAGAGAAAATTACGTAGATATGGCTACTGATTTACATTTTGTTCATGGTACTTATGAAGTTATTAACATTCAGCATTCTTTAAATAAAAATCCAACTTACGTTTTTTCATTTACGTATGATAAAGGATTCTCTTTACTTAAATGGATTAATAATGCAAATATGAAAGGTACAAAAAAATTTTTATACGAATTATTTAAAATAATATTAATGATAAAAATTTTATTTTTAGGTGCATGCCATTTAGATGAATTGTATTATTTATTTAGTATATCAATACTGGATACAAACTTTATAATTTCAAATTTTTCAAAAATGTTTTATATTTGTAAACACATGTTTTTACATTTAAGTTTATGGAATCCAATAAATTTATTTAGTTATTTGTCAACATTTCAATTAGGAAGAAAAAAATTTGTTAAAGATACTGACGATTACAAATTAATGGACCAAATGACCGATTTATGGATTAATTTTGCTAAAAATGGGTACGTATAAATTTTATTAAATTTGGGCGCCATTCACTGGTCATAACTGTCGTTGTCCATCCGGGCCAATTATCAGAACCTTAAAATCGAGATTTTTTGAAAACAGACCCATAAATGAATTTTTTGCGCACCCGGGCGTAAAATTTTTGTGAAATTTCAGGACGCAGTAGGGCAAAAAATAGTGTAATCTCCATGGGCCAAATACTTTAGAAACTAGCGTGAACACATATCACTCGTGCCCGACTTCGTCGATGATCAGTTAATGGCGCCCTTAAATTCAAATAAATATTTTATTATTAATTTATTTTATTTTTTTCAGAATACCAAATTCTAAAAAATTGTCATTAAATTGGGAACCAATTTCAAATGATAATATTAAAAGTTTACACATTGGAGTTGATGGTTTACATATAGTAAACAAATTACATCTGGAAGAATACTTTCCTTTGAAAAAATTATTGACTAAAAAATAAAACAAAACAGAATGTTTATCATTTTTTTTTAGAAAAGGACGAGAATACACGAAAAAACTATTTTTTATAATATCCTTACATGTTTTATATGTAAAAAAAAACCTAATTCAGCAGCAGTCAAGTCACTAGAAATGTAAAACACATTCAAAAAATTTAAATAGACAGAAATAGATACACCTCTGTAGGTCTTGCGTTTTTTTGTACACTTAAAATGATTTTGAAGGTTCCATCCATTCCTCAATGGCTAGTATTAGTAACTAACATTATATTGCTAAAATAACCCAAATTTGCAAAAAATACAAATTTTTGATAATATTGCTGTTTAAATAAATTTTTAGAGCTTCTCTAAAGATTTAACGGTTCCTGTTCAAGATTCTGAAATTAAATTTGTATAGTTCAAAATCTTGGACTCAAAATAATAAAATAACATGAATTTCCAGTTTAAAGGTCAGCGATTTTGAAAATCTGTATTCAAAATCGTAATCAACAACCCCTGAAACTTGCTGAATTTGACTTCAAAATTAGGATTGAATGGTAACAGAAACAAACCTTGGCTCAATTAGCAATATTCTTCGAGAGGTTGTGTTTAAAAAAAATTTTTTATTTATTTTGGACGATAAAATAGGCCATTGGGAAATAAGAAAAGAATCTTTAAAATAATTGTTTTTAGAGCCTAGAAAAATTCACTGAATCATTTCCGTCCATTTAAAATTTTTGAATACAATCAACATTGCTGGTGCCTTGCCTTCAGTGACCTGTCTCCATTAAAATATAGGCTAAAAAAAAAATTTTGTTTTAAGTGACTGTTAAAACTAAGATTTTGTGAGCCAAAAAAGTTTTAATTAATTAGCTGCTACGCCCAACAACTTTGTGTTATACAAATAAGTACACCATTGATTATAACTTATAACACACAAAAAAAAAAAAAAAATACGTATTATTTTACATAAAAGAAAAAAATATAGATAAACAAACTTTATTACTCTAAATTTTTTTTTTTAATATTCAAATATTAACGTTAATTAAATGTCTTCACTGATTTCTTTTGTTAACTCTTCACTTTTTTTAATCTCCTGCATTTTACCCGTATTTTCACCTTGAATTTCTCTCATTCTCCAGCATTTTAATTCTGAATCTCACGCAAAAATTTTAAAAAATTTAAATATATAATTTATTTCCCAAAAAGCACCAACGCTGATCGAGAGCCACCCAATGAGTTTGATTGGACAATAACTCGGGTTGTTTAAGTTTGTCAAGACCTAGAGGGCTCAAAATTTCAGGTTTTTCCTGTCTTAGTGTTATAAAAACATAAGGGAAAATTTGAGGCCGATACGACGACCCCCCCTGGCAACCATTGCTGTTTTGGCAAAGAAATACTCTATTATATTTTATTTTTAATAGATAGTGTCTTTTGATTGTGTTAGTTTTTTTTTAAATTTTAATATTTTTTATTAAAAAATAATAGCATTTTCATAGCCTTCCCAAATGTTAATCTACTAAGCCGTAAACAATGCCACAACAGACTACTAATTATAGCGGTTCCAATCAAAACTCAGGATTGCTGTTTAGCAGAATTAGCACCAGATCGAATTTCGAACTACAGATAGAAATTTTCCAGAAATTTTAAGTATTCAATTTCAGTATTCAATTTTTTCTTTATATTCTTTAAAAAAATTGATCAAAAATTTGACGATTTTGCTAAATAGCAGGATCTGAGTTTTGAATGGCGCCCATTAGTGCTGGTTTGGAACCAGACGGTATTCTTTAATACTATATGTATTCAGAGTTGGGCTTTAAATACCAGCTCGCCTCATTGCTGAATGTGTCAAGTATGAGGGAGCATTCAGACGAGAAAAAATTTTTAACCCCCACTTCTAGAATCTCTTACCCACTATAGTATAAGGAAATTTTTATCGCTCTCTCATTGGCAGATGCAACTTCTGGATCTAAATAAGATATCCATTAACAGCGCACCATTATTTAATTTTGTGCCGGAATGAAATTTAAACAAGGCGCCATGCAGTAGCGAAGAAAAGTCGGACTCAATATAAAAATTCTTTATTTAAAACTGATATATATAGAATAGTGTAGACTAGAGTTATTAAAATAAATTATTTAAATAAAGTATCAAAGCAACTATAAATTTTATACATTGAAAAAATTAGATTACTGTTATAAAATAAATAAATATATTTTGTTAGGTAATTATGTACAATTAGTTAGAATATGTAAACATTTTT